>JAWZYU010000004.1:87782757-90695257 GCA_038380435.1 Ryuthela nishihirai | reverse complement strand
AGTAAGGGTCTGTAAATGGTAGCTAGGTAGTCACTGGAAGGAGAGCTATGCACCTATCCCCTGTGATGATGCATAGAACCGGTCAGGCCTAGCACCTAATGTCCGACCCCGCCTTCTCGTGATGCGGACCGTTAGTAACTTTCAAAAGAGATACTCTCTTGTGGAAGTGAACGGAAGGGGAGGGCTGCCAGATTAGTATGGCCTACTGATCTGGACAACTATGTCTACTTTTCTTTTTTTTCTACCCTGCTGAGGAGTGGTCAACCACACAGGGTCCTGGTGCTGACCATATAAACCTACTGGACTGGACAGATATATGGCTCTGAGCTTGATTATGGATCCTGATTTTGCTGCACTGGCGGGCTTCTGTGGAGGGAAAATCTTCCGCTGTGTTTTCTGTTTGTTTGTGGGTTGACAGCCCCAAGTGAATAGATTCACAGGATATGTTTATCAGCTGGTGGATAATCCTGAGCAGAGGTCATCGCAGGCACCTGAACTCTTTGCTTCTATTGGCATCGTCAAATTCTACATTGGAGGAAGTCTTCCAGTGTAGATGGCTTCAGCCTTTAGTGGTGGGGGAATGGGTCTTTGCCCCTTGTCTGCGATTAGGGGGCTGTTTGATATTGTCGGCATTCCCTCTCTCAATAAACATAGTTTCTTTAAACATCCCACTAACCATTTTCTCTCCATAAGTAGTTGGAATGTGAGGACTCTGCACAGAGCTTTTTCTCTTGATGTCCTCACACAAGAATTCCACCGTTATAATTTAGATATTCTCGGCTTGCAAGAGACCAGATGGACAGATAAAGATTCTTAAAAATAAGATTCTTAAAAATAATCTTAAATTTCTCTTTTCAGGGAGGGACCACAATAAGCATCACCAAGGCGTGGGTCTGCTTCTCAGCAGACACGCTAGCGATGCTCTTCTAGGATATGAGTGCATTAATGAAAGGTTTCTTACAGCAAAATTTCAGACAAGCGTTAAAGACTTGAATGTTATCTGCTGTTATGCCCCCACTGAGGATGCCGATGAGGATCAGAAGGATAGGTTTTGTGGACAACTTCAGGATATTTTGAATTCTGTCAAGAAAGGAGATATTACCCTTGTTCTTGGTGACTTCAATGCCAAAGTTGGTACTGACTCTGCCCTTTGGGGAGGAGTAATAGGCCCTTTTGGTATTGGTAGCTGCAATGGCAATGGGCAACGTCTCCTACAGGTAAGTAAACTCAATGGATTCAGAATAACTAACACTTATTACAAACACCGCAACATACATAAGTACACATGGGTTTCACCTGATGGGCTGCATAAGAATATGATTGATTACATATTAATTAACAGCAAATGGGCTAGTTCTGTTAGGAATACAAGGCATATAGGGGAGCTGAAATTGGATCTGACCATTACCTTGTTAAAAGTGTGTTGCAACTTAAACTTAAAAAGTGTTGTGCTAGGGTTAAAAAATTTACTTTTAATACTGAAGCTCTGAAAGATCCAGTTATAGCCAAAGCTTACCATGATAGGTTACTTAGTCATTATGACAGTCATGGTTTGCTTACTACTGAAGTTGAGGAAGAATGGGATCATTTTAAACAGGCTTTTTTGGATACTAACAGTACTCTTTTAGGAAAAAAGGAGCAGAAGAGGCAAAATTATCTGAGTGATAAGGCACTTGAGCTTATTTCGGAAAGAAAGAACTGCAGGAATGCCCTTAATCAATACCCTACTAGTCCTAATAGAAAGCATTACAGAGACCTTAATACTCTTGTAAAGGATCAGTTAGCTGCTGATAAGAATCTTTGGCTTGATGGTTTGGCTGACAAAGCCGGGGAAGCAGACAGCACAACAGCGGAGAGCTGTACCAGATAGTTAATGTTTTGTGTGGTAGAAAACGGACAGGAATACAAGGATTGAAGGATAAACAAGGTAAGGTTATAGAAGGGGAGGATTCTGTCATGGCTAGGTGGGCTGAGCATTTCAGTGATGTTCTAAACAATGTAGTTAGTTCTACTCCCATTGTTTGCAATGATGATAGATGCATTGGTGGCTTTAATGTTGGACGTATAACACAATCTGAAGTTATTTTGGCTGTTTCTAAACTTAAACTTCATAAATCCCCAGGGGTAGATGAAATTACTACTGAAATGCTTAGAGCTGGGAATGTTTCGGTTACCACTTGGATGACTGAAATTCTGAATATCTTTTATGATAAAGGCATGGTTCCTAAGGATTTTACCAGAGCTATTGTTATCCCTATTTTCAAAAAAGGTGATCGCAGTTCTTGTGATAACTATAGGGGTATCAGCCTACTCTCTGTTCCAGGTAAAGTTCTTTCCATGATTGTGCTTAATAGAATTAAGAATCTGGTTGACAGTCAATTGCGTGATGAGCAATGTGGATTCAGAAGTGGTAGGGGATGTGTGGATCAGATATTTTCACTTAGGCAGATTCTTGAGAAATGTTTAGAGTTTCAGAAACCTTTGGTTGCTAGCTTTGTTGATTTCAAAAAGGCTATCGAATCTGTTGATCGTCATAATTTGGGGTTGATTGTGAAATCATATGGTATACCAAACAAGTTAGTTAACATAATGAAAGCTCTCTATAATAACACTGAGTCGTGTGTGAGAGTTGGTAAGGCTTGTAGCAATTGGTTTAGCATTACTTCTGGTGTTCGACAAGGGTGCATTTTGTCTCCTTTTCTCTTTAGCTTGGTTATTGATTATGTTATGCGAAATTCACTTCAAGGGAAAGATTTTGGCCTTAAATGGGCTGGAGATACGAAAATTTCTGATTTAGATTATGCTGATGATTTAGCCCTTTTGGCAAATGATGTTGATGAGATGAACTCTTTCATTCGAGCTGTTGATGAGACTGATAGTAGAGTAGGTTTGGTTATAAACAGAGAGAAAACTAAAGTGATGAAAATTGGTCAGGCAGGCTGTGATTCAGTTAATCTGAACGGTTGCAGTCTTGAGCAGGTGTCACAGTTTAATTATCTTGGGAGCTATGTAACAGATAATGGTGATGTGCGGCATGAGATTAACAGATGAATAGGGATTGCTGCCGGGACTTTTAAGAGCCTATGGAGAGTGTGGAGAAATAGGCGTATACACCTAAAGACTAAAATTAGACTGTATAATAGTTTGGTTCTTTCTAGGGTTAGTTATGGTAGTGAAACTTGGACACTTTGTAAACAAGATAACAGGAAACTAGATGCTTTTGATTCCAGATGCTTACGCAGTATCTTGGGCATTAGGTGGTTCAACTTTGTAACTAATGATGAGATTAGGAAGCATCCTTGTTCTCCCCTCAGAAAGAAGGGGAGATCAAGGATGCGGTGGGCAGACAATGTCAAACAAGACCTTGTTAGAATTGGTGTTCAGTGGCCAGATGCAGTAGATGTAGCTCAGGATAGACTTGCTTGGAGAACTAAATTGCGCGGTCTGGTTGGACCTCCGTAGCCCATGGCTGCTTGAGGATGATGATGATGATAAGAAATCTTTCATAAATGCAGTCATATCCTAGAAGAGCATCACTAGCATATCTGCTGAGAAGCAAAACTAAACCTTGGAGATGCTTTCCATCCTCCCACCCTGAAAAGAGAAATTTAAAATTATTTTTAAATATCTCACCTTTACTTGTCGATCTGGTGGTGTCTTGCAAGCCTAGAATAACTAGGCTATAAAGCTGGAATTCCTGTGTGAGGTGTCAAGAGAATAATCTCTATATAAGTCCTCACATTACAAGTACCCTGCAGAAAGAAAATGATCTGTAGAATTTTTAAAGAAACTAAGTTTATGGAGAAAGGTAGGGCCAACAATATGAAACAGCCCCCTAATCACAGGCATGGAACAAAGACCCGTTTTCCCTACAGCCAGAGGCTGAAACTATCTATGCTGATAGCAACTTCAGGCACCACCTTTTCAAGAACTAGAAATAAAAAACTGACCTACCTGAGACATATTACCGTAGTGTATGACTGTCGATGCCAAAATAGCCAACATAGAATTCAGGTACCTGCAATCGTATCTGATCAGGATTATCAACCAGCTGATATATGGTATCCCATGCCTCTGTTCACTTAGGATTGGCAAGCCACAAGCAAACAGAAAACATAGCAGCAGATTCTCTCTCAACAGACGCCACCAGTGCATCAAGATAAAAGCTGTAAACCAGTCCAGTTTCATGGGTATAAATGGTAACCACCAGGACCCTGTAAAGCTGACCACTTCTGAGAAGAGCAGAAGAAAAAAGTGGCCATAGATGACCAGATCAGTAGGCCACATTGATCTGGAGAGAGAGGATATCTCTTTTAAAAGGTGCTAACAGCCTGCACCAAGAGCAGGTGGGGTCGGACATTAGGTGTTAGGCCTGGCCAGTTCTATGCATCATCACTGGGGATTGGTAAACAGCTCTCCTTCCAATAAATGCCTAGGTACCATTTACAGACCCAGTAATATACTGCTGGCCAATAAAAGTGATCCCATTCTTTCTCAACTTCAACACCAGGAAAGAAAAATATCAAAACCATATTTAGAGAATGCATAGCTTATGTTACAAGAATCAAATGATTACAAATACAACTCAGTTAGACTTGTGGAATATAAAGAAATCAGTATCTTGTGTTGCCACCATGAGTAGCAACAACTGCTGCTATATGGTCTGGCATTGAGAGGATGAGACGTCAGATGTGTGTTTGGGGATGTGTCCATGCAGTTTCAATGCGTAGCCAGTTAATCTGTTGTAGCAGCTACTGGTGTGCTAGTCATTGTGGGATCATGTTCGATTGGGGGCAGATCCGGTGAACGTGATCATGTTCAATTGGGGGCAGATCCGGTGAACGTGCAAGGCCAAGGCAGAAATGTCACATGGCGACTATCCAGGAATTGTTGGACAATGCATGCCACATGTGGTCGGGCATTGTCCTGTTGGTAAATGGCACCAGAGAGACCCTGAAGATAAGGTACAACCACAGGCTCCAACACCTTAGTAATGTAATGCTGGCTGTTCAGTATACATTACTAAGGTGTTACTAAAGTGCTGGCTGTTAGTAATGTAATGCTGACTGGTAATACGTACGAGGCGTGTGTGTGAGTGGAATCCAATGGCACCCCATTCCATAACACCAGGGGCAGGATCTGTATGGCACTGCATCATGCATATCTCACAGCCTGTCACAGCAGTACCACCAGATACGGATTCGTCCATCATGGTGCTACATAATGAAGTGGGATTCATCTGAAAAGACAATGCCATTCGCACATCCATGTGCGATGTTCTTGGCACCATTGCAGTCGCATACTCCTGTGTTGTAGAGTCAATGGTAGCCGAAACAATGGCTGCCTAGCAAAGATGCCCTGATGCTGCAGATGATATCAAACCGTACTTGCGGACACTAGTTGATGTGCAACACACCCTAACTGTTAAGCTAAGGTGTTTGATGTGGCTGCATAATCATTCATAGCCATGCATACGAGATGTCTGTTCCCTCGTTCGTTTGTGACAGGGCCATTAAGATCTGTCATGTCGAGTTCATTCTTCCTCTACCCACTGATGCCATCCATATTCTCATCACTGTGGCAGCATTCCATCCAACATGAGCACCGATGTCTCGATACGATAATCTGCCTTCCCGTATTCCCACAATTCTCCCTTGAACGAACTCGGAAACCTGATCGTGTGAATGCGTGTTCTTCGATGGGACATACTTGAGCCTTTAGTGTGCAAGAACTGAGAGCAAACACAATTCCAGTGCTTTACACTGGCTCTTAGTAATCTCCTCTTATACCACTTCCAGGGGGCGTTACTGTCACACATGATGTGCATATGTGCTGCGCTTTGAATCATTTACATGTTCTCCCCATCTTGCATATTTTGGGACAATCTGATGAGTTCTTCCTGATGTTGCCCTTTTAATGGCCAGCAGTGTATATGGGTTTAATATTTTATCGCCGCCTGTTCTGTTAATTGCATTCTAAAAGCAGGGGGGGGGGAAGCCCACCAGATTTGGTTCTGATTCTGAGGATACGTATCTTCTTATATGATTAAAAAAATCAAACATGCCAATGATAAATAACTCAATATTTTTATTTCTATTTAACACTTAATATGTAAAGCTTACGCAAAAAAACTTTCTTCAATATAAATGAATTGTGAATTTTGGATTAAATGTTTTTTTTTCATTCCTTCTCTTAGAAATTGCACTTGTAATGTCGAGGCATGTCTCAGAGTATTATATTCCATTTAGTAAGTTTGTAGCTTTCTGAAATTTCCTTTTATGTACTTGAACATAATATTCATGATTCAGTTGAATGTGTTTTGTAGAATGGATGTCAGATTATGGCCGAAGAGAGCAACGCTATCCATCGGTGCCGGTCATGTCAGCAATCAACTCAGTCAAGTCCACGAAGATCATCCTCTCCACATAACTGTTCAGTGCATCTGCTTCCTTAAGAGTCCAATTTCAAGAAAACGCATTCTTGACAGAGTCAGCAAGGCTGAATAGAGTACAAAATTAGATTTAAAATTTCTCCTGGCATCCAGTTATCACGGAGGTCTGACACAATCTGTCAGTGTAATTCTCAAAAGATCTGCGAGAACATCTACTTTAACTGGATAACACAAACAACCTGTTCCGAGTGTCTTACTCAGAACTCGAACCCTGGCAGTTATAATCCAGTCGAAATATAATGGCCACTGGTTGTATTGTTTTATTTAATATATTTAGAAGCACTTTTTTGCACATATTGTTGTCCAAATGCCCCAAGAGCTGTGCTTCATAGAAGGGAACCCACTGGATTAGGAGACAAATAGACTTTTCATCAAAGTCATCCGGTGAATTATTTAACATGCGTACGATATGATTCTCTTGCATATGAGAGCCATGGTTTAACTTCCCATATGAGAACTAGCTCTTTCCAAGTCCATCGGTGTAACCCTTTCTCCCAGTGGGCAGGGAAGAGTTGTTGAGTTGTTTTACTTCTGAGTGGAATTTTTTTTGCACACAATGGGCTAAATGGCGAGGTCAAGTATTGTCACAACCTTTTTCTTTCCTTAGTCTAATTTCTCACACTCAATCCGACAGGAATAGGGGGTCGACAAGGCTCTAAATTTCCAAATGCCAGTTTGCTCTTTATATTTATATAAAAGACCCCGAGATAGCTTGGGGGAGGGGACCCACTGGGCAGCTATTAGGAGACAGCTGGTTGCCTCCCGTCAAGGTCATCCAGCATGTTTTTTATGTGCATAAGTATAGCTCTCCCACACATGGGACCACAGCTTTACGTCCCACCGGACAGATGGCTTATTCAAGTGCATTGGGGTCCCCTACTGATCGAAGGTAGGATAGCGATTTAGCAGAGATAAATCTCGGCTCTGGCACAGATGGGATTCGAACCTTGAAATTACAGATTAAGAGCTGGCGCGCTACTTACTGAGTCAACCCCAGCCCGCAGAGCAAGTGTTAACAGAGAATATCTCAACACAGGCACAGTGGAAACTGGAACCTGGGAACACCAGATTACGAGTCTGGAATGCTACAGAACGAGCCGACACTTGCTCCTCTCGGCCACTGGAAGAAATGTCGTTAACTTATATAAAAAAAAAAGAACTTCCTACATGGCCTAATAAATAAGAAACTAAATGCAAAATATGTCACTGATGAAATCACTTACTCAATTCGTATTAGCTTCAAAGGAAATTGAGACGACAGGAATGGAGGGACTCAATACTGAGGCTCCTCCCAATAAAATGGTTCAACTCCAGTCTTTAGTTTTAAATATAACAACTGTTTATTGAACACATAAATATGACTGATGGACAAGGACGTATGTTCACTTACATGGCATTACATCACCAGCTTACTATGCCTGTTCAGCTGTTTTCACACAGCCCAATGCCGATATTTCCAGTGGGAATTTACGAGCCAAAACCCTTACGTCCTCCGTGCTCGTTCTTTGTCCAGGCTCTGCTGTTCTCCGTTGGTCGTTGCCAGCCCTTCCTTTCTCTGAACTCTTGGCCAAGTGGTAAAGTTGCTGACCCCCGGCCCAGGGTCAAATGTCAGCGAACACCACCAGTGGGTGACCCTCCTTCTCACTGACCTGCTACATCGATTAACATTCCAGCAAGCGCTGCACTAACAGGCACTAACGGAGGCATCCCACATCACATATGCCTCTTTGGTGAAATACAAAATAATATACAAAACGCCTGACAAGCCTGTTACACTCTCATGACACAGCTTTCATTTGATATATAGATCATTACGAACGGTCATGTTTGGGAAGATATGGTGGAACAACGGTTTCGACAAATCTATGAAACAAATGTCAAGCGAAATGATAGGTATTTTAAATTTTTTTTTATTTATATTTTACCTGTCTTCCTATATGCGCCCTAGAAAGCAGAAAATAAAGTATATCGCTAGTGCAATCTGTCACTGAATTCGCATTCGCGTCACGGAAGATACGGCGCCGGCAATCTTATTGAGCAGGTAAATCTGTGCCCTATCTTCTTTTGAAGTGAATACGAATGTTGGTAGGATGGGATTCCCTCAGGACACCAGGACTCTATGGAAAGTTGGGTTATTTTACCTCTGAGAGGCACTTTTTGCACATAATGGGCTAAATGGCCGGGTCACGAGGGCTTAGAGAAGATTTGGGGGAGGGACCCATTGGCCAGCTGTTGGGAGCAGATGGTAGCCTAAAGTCAAGGCCATCCAGCATGTTCTTTAACGTGCACAAGGTATGGCCGCACATGGGGTCACGACTTAACGTCCCATCCGACGGACAGTGGCCTTTCCAAGCCCTTTGGTGTTCCCTACTGACCGAGGGCAGGGCGGGGAGTTTTGCAGAGATAAATCTCAACGCTGACCAAGGCAGGATTCGAACCTGGGAACTGCAGATTACGAGCCTGGCACACTACCGAATTCAGTGATCCATTGTACCATCGATAAGCTTTAGGTTTATTTTCTACTTTTTAGGGCGCATATACGTAGGAAGATAGGTATTTTAAGTGACAAAGAAAGAAAATACATAAATTTAAAAAATACCTCAGAAACTTTCGTTTGATATACGACTCATTAACGTCAATCACATTTCTCCTCCCCTTATTGAGAGGGAGAGGGTCGTGTTTGAGGTAGCCATGACATTGGGGACACCAGAAGCTTTGAGATAAAATAACTTGTGAAAGTTGACCCCCCGTGAAATTTTCGTTCCCTCTTTTGGGGTCGGTTTTAATTCGATGTAATCTACAACGGTCCTCATATGAGCTTTAATTTGACACCTAACTCGTAACTGTAGGCCCTCGCATTCGGAATATATGGTAAAAGAACGACTTTATATTTCCTCTTTTTTAGGAGGGAGGAGGAGAAAGTGAGGGAGTACTTTTATTGCCCACAACGTTCCCCATGTCACAACTTTCATTTGACATAAAACTTGTTCTATACTTTTAAAAGCAGAGCCGAACGTAACAATTCTTCGAATATTTTTCCTTTTTCCAGGAGGAGGAGAAAGCCTGGAACGAATTTCTATAACCTATGACACTTCCATTTCATTTGACGCATGAATAGCTCGTTATTTTCGGCCCTCCGAAGATATAGCGTAACTTGGGTTGTTTTACCTCTGAGCGGCACTTTTTTGCACACAATGGGTTAAATGGCCAGGTCACATGGACCCCGGCAGGCTTAGAGAAGGTTGGGGGAGGGGACCCACTGGTAATAGCTGTTGGGAGACAGATGGTAGCCTCCCGTCAAGGCCATCCAGCGTGTTCTTTAACGTGCACAGGGTATGGCTCTCCCGCACACGGGGCCGCGGCTTAACGGCCCATCCGACGGACGGCGGCCTTTCCAAGCCCATCGGTGTCCCCTACTGACCGTGGGCAGGGCGGGGAATTTTGCGGAGATAAATCTCAACGCTGACCCAGCTGGGACTCGAACCTGGGAACTACAGATTACGAGCCTGACGCGCTACCGACTGAGCCACCCCCGCCCCGATGTAGCGTAACAATCGTTTTAATATTTCCTCTTTTTGAGGGAGGAAGGGGGTAAATTTTTTATAGCCTATGACTCTTCCCCTACCACAACTTTCACTTGACGCGTAAATCATTGTGTTTGTTCCCGTTCGAAAGATATGGTGGAACTGTACACACAAAACTGATAAACCAACCAACAGATATATCGACAAATGTCGAGCGAAAAGCTATAGGAAGATGGGTAAAAACAAACTCGGCAGAGGTAGTGGAATAGTAAAATTAACGATAATAATGAGAAAAATAACCTTCGATCAAGCGCGGAAATCCTTTGATTTTTGATCTTCATTTACATTTTTTCCCTTTCATTTAATTAATTCATATTTGTTTGTAACTTTCTTTTTACGTCGAATAACGGACTCTGCATCTTACTGAAAGAGCTAACTCATTTCCCTCGATTTAGCCCTGCTCAAGAAAGCACGTAACTGGTACATTAGCAGAAGTCTGGGCGGCGAGTCTGGCTTGAAATGTGTTACAAGGTTTCTCGGCCGCCGACCCACACTAGTCAAAATATTGATCGTCTTCCTCACAACAGTATATTTCAGTTTCGGGCATGCGCATTTCGCGACTGATGAGAGCGAAACGCCAACTCATTGTGTAAAAGCTCGTTGCATCACTGTTAACTCTTTCTTACGTCAATCCATCACATTCGCTACAACATCCCATTATTTATATATTGTATGTTCGAATCGTGCAGTCTTCAAAAAGCGCAATATGTGTGTGTGTCACAATACGTTGCTGCATTAATTTGTTTCCTTTGAGGCACGCAGAAAATTCATTTGTCACGGAATACTAAAAGATCTTTGTTTATCAATAGGAACAGACTCCTTTTTTCTTTCCTAAGTGTACTACAGAACGCACACATGAAATCTGAATCTCTTTTATTTTGATTCACATGGAAGTAGAAACACAGTGATAAATTACTAGAAAAAGGCACAACTGATTCACAGCTATAACCAGTTTTATTCGTTCTATTGCTTGCACTAAATTATTATATCGCTTTTAGCGCTTATAATGATATTACTCAAGAATTTTCTTTCTTACGAATTATTTCTCGCATTTTTAGTTCTAAATAACAATATGATTTCTATTTTTCCCCCAATTATAATTAAGTTGTAATAACCTATAGTAGTGAAGTTTTAAAAATTACCGGCATGCATTTATGTATACAATGCTTCACAAAATTTCATGTATACACATGCTTCAGACTCTATTTCAGTAATTATTAACATGGTTCAGACCTAGGCTCCGGATCGAAAATTTTAGCCTGCACTCATCTTTAAACTACATCATATACAGCGGCCTTAGAGTCTATTCTGTTAGCTTAGGTCTGTGATGGCCACCCTTTTCTAGATGATTTCCCATTGCGTATCATGCAAGTTACCTAAAAGAGCAAAGCTGATAATACAACTGCTCGTGTCACGTTGATTTTTAAAAAAATGCTCAGATTCATTATCTAAAATTCGGCTTCCTCAGTACCGTAAGCGTGCCAAATAAAATTTTTTTTCCAGATATTACACAATACCAAAACTACTCTTATAAATGTGAGACACGAAATAACGTTAAAAAGTAATGCACATACAGATAAATTCCTCGATTTACACGGTAGATAGATTCTAGATAGCTACCATATAAATCGAAACCTACAACTTATAGAAAGTAGAGGAAGGGTCCAAGAAAGAAATTAATAAATCTTACATTGAGAACTTTGTGCGCCGAGTGGTTAGCGCACTTGGCTACTGATCTACGGGACCTGGGTTCGAGACCCGGGTAAGGCATGGATGTATGTAACGTTTTTCTGCTGAGGACCTGCCATCCTTACAGACCTTCTACTCTGGCATATAAACTGACAGGCTCCTGTCAGACCTCTGTGGCAAGCAGCTGCTTGAGGGGGTATTTTTTTTACATCTCTCAACACTGAAATCATAGGGACTAAAAACAAAAAGTATTTCTTTTCATTCCGAAGTAATATATTTCGATTTTATTTCCGTGAACCGAAATAAAAAATCGGTTAAAACCGATTTTATTTTCTAATTAAATCAAAAGGCATAGAACACTGGTCTATGCAACTTTGAATGGTGTACCTCAATAAACACTACATAAATGAACGTTTCTAAATATAAGTAGGGTTATTTTAATATACAAATAACGTTCTCATATACTACTTGTACATAAGTAATTTATTAAATTTATTATAATTTATGAAACGTATACTTATAAAAGAGTCTAAATTTGGTTTAGTGTATACAAAGTTAAACTTGCTGCAAAAAAATGACCATAACACGGTTTTTACTAACCTGCTATCGCTACAAGATTCAAAACGTGTTATTTTTATTAAAATGTCGCCAAACAGATTGTATTACAGTGGCAAGAATACATTTTTAGAGAAATAAAATAAATATGATACAAGTTACAAGAAAATAAACACTTTTATTTAAACTAATTGTTTAAGCTGATTAATAAACATCTTCCAATAGTTTTCCATTGATATTTCTTTTCTGGAACTTAGTATAAATTTTAGTACAGAGAATGCCCCTTCACCAATCACTTGCGTCACTGGAAGCGAAATAATTTTTCTTGCAATGTTCCCTTTTCTGACAGGTGCAATATTTATATTTCTGACAGGTTATAAAGCTCCTTTATACAATGTTCTCTTTTTACCTAATATTTTAAAAGCAAGAATCCTGTTTTTGTCGAGGTTCCTCATAATAAACATTCAATAATAAGAAAATATTATTTGATTATTTTTAATTATCATAAATACTTTTACTTTTGTCTTGTTTCAAAAGCATTTCAATTTCATTTTCTGCGGATGTGCCAGATTTAGATTTTGATGATATTTCTATCTAAAAGTTTTCATAATTTTTTAATTAGACGTTTTAGAACATTCCAAGCGTGGCTGATGTATCTTTTGGCAGTTTCTGCTTTAACTCTTTAAATCGGGGATTTAGAGTTTTTTTTAAAAAACACTCCATTTTTGTTTAATAGTTATATAAAATTCGAAACGAAAAATAAGTCATTTTGCTTCCGTTCGTATAAAAATTTCGGTTAATATCGTTTTGTTTTTAGTCCCTGCTCAAGACAGACATAAATAATCATATGTTATGAGATGATTCCGTTTACAACTCAAGGTAACGAATTAAATGACCGGCAGACAGTAAAATGCGCATTTAGTATGTAATGAAACCATCATGGTTTGCGATAATTCAGCGACACGTCGTGGTATAGAGTCATGGTGTCCTGAAGGAGTCCCACCCTGCCAACGTACAAATGGTCTCATAGCGTAGCAGGATTTGGGGCAGGTTGAGGGTGGGCTTGCAGACGATGTCTGATCATGTCCCAAATACGTTTGATGGGCAACAGGTATAGGACATGGCTGGCAATGGAATAGAATGGGGGTCTTGTAGATGGCAGCAGTACGTGGTCAAGTGTTATCTTGTTCGAAGATAGCATTCAGCACACCTGTCAGAAATGGGTGTAAGGCTAGCCATAGTATCGTTGGGCATTCACATTACCGATTACATATACCAGAAGTGATATGCTGCGGTAACTGATGGTAGTATGGCACCGAGTGGTATGTCAATTGGCGGACAACAACTGGATTTATCATCACTCACATTGTCTCCAGACATGGATGCAACAAACTTCAGAATTCAGGCAAAACCGGGACTTATCACTGAAGCAATTCCTCATTCCAGGTAACTATAACCTGACAGCTGAGCCTGATGGTGATGCGCTTCCGTTAGATTCTCTGGACCTGAATATCAAAAGAAAGAGGGCGTTGTTTGGTATGAATAGCAAACCCTCTCCTCAACTCTATAATTCGCTATTAGATTAGATCCTGGTGTCAAAGGGGGGAGGGGGCTCAGTCGGTAGCGCACAGGCTCGCAGAGCTGAAGTACCTAGGCTCGACCAGCTGGGTCAGCGTCGAGATTTATCTCTGGAAAATTACCCGCTCTGCCCACAATCAGTAGGGGACACCGATGGGTTTGGAAAAGCCACCGTCCGTCAGATGGGACGTTAAGCCATGATGGAGAGTGCAGGAGAGACATACCCTGTGCACGTTAAAGAACACACTGGATGACCTTGACGGGAGGCTACCATCTGTCTCCCAACAGCTGTCCAGTGGGTCCCCTCCAACCTTCCCTGAGCCCTCGGAGTCCTTGTGACCTGACCCTTTAGCCCATTGTGTGCAAAAGTGCAGCTCGGAGATAAAACACCCCAATCTTGTGACCTGGCCAATTAGCCCTCTGTGTGCAAAATAAAAAGGACTGCTTAGAGTAAAACAGCCCAACACAATATTTAAAAACTTACTTTACAATATAATACAATATGCGATAATTTATGAAACGTATACTTATAAAGAGTCTACATTTGCCTAGGGTATACAAAGTTAAACTTGCCGCAAAAAAAACAAATCACCATAACACGGTTTTTACTAGCCTGCTATCCTGCAAGTTTCAAAACAAGTGTTATTTTTATTAAAATGTCGCGAAAGAGATTGTATTACAGTGGCAAGAATACGTTTTTTGAGAAATAAAATAAATATGTTTATCTAATTTGTTACAGTTGACGTTTAAGTCTTTGGTATTATTAAAAAATCTATTATTTTAAAAAAACAAATGTTATCAACTACAACCATTTAATTTTACTTTGGAGAGTCCCAGTGCCGGATAGCAATTCTGAGGATCCGGCACGTTAGGATTTTGGGGTCCCTGCTACTACCAGAAATAAATTAATAATTAAGAAATTTAATAAATAATGCTGATAATACTGATTTACTTCGATGAACTTTAGTTTTTGTGTGCACCACACTTTTTACGACATTTGTTTGTCACTCAGAGTCTTAATAGCCAACTAAAAGAAAAACAAAATTACGCTTTATAGCTAATTCAGATTTAACATTTTGTGACAATTTCATAAATTTATCGTTATTAATTCCAAAAGTTTCATAAGTTCATAGATATATTAATTTCTATTTAAAATACTACTAGACCTTAGCAGCCAAGAATAGTTCTCTTGCTTGGTGCCCTGAGCACCCTAGGCCCACACTTAATCCGGTCCATAGGTTAAACCGAAATCGTGAAAATCGAGGAATGGGTGTATATATCAATTAAATAAGAAAGAGTAATAAGACTTTCTTATTATATACTTAAGGCTATAATTGTACTTTACATTGTATGACATTGTGGCAGAGAAATTCAACACAAATATACTTAGAAAAATGCCCGAATACACCAATCTCATGCGGTTTGGCTTGATGTGATACTTGAAGTTGGCCTGCCACTTTTTTAAACTGGAATATTCTTAAAAATGTCTAAATTTCGGATAATAGGATTGAAGATACTGATCCTGTAGAAGTAAAATAATTAATACAGTGATACATTTCACTTTTCTGAAATGCCACAAGCCACATGAAATGTCCTCTGCGTCACACAGTGACACGCGTCCAGTAGATTGCCATCGCTGATTTTAGTCGTTATTTACAACTTGAGAATTTTACACTCTAACAGGAATAAAGATAATTTAAAGAAATATCCTAATCGATTTAGAATAATACTACTTCTCTCTCATTGCCACTTGCGATGGAGGAATAATATTATTAAAGCAAATCATAGACGAAAACTACAGGAGGTGTCTAAGCACCACCTAATGTTTCACAAAAAAATAAATTTCTTTATTGCCCTTATGAACACGTGTGTCTTAAGTTTCTTCATTTTTAATATGTGTTTTTTGGTTGTTATCCGGCCCTTCACAGGGACTCACTGCGGGTGCTTTTGTGATTTTAGGAAATGTTTCTTGTTCAATGTACTTTGTTCATGGAGGTCTGACATCGAGCTAGCAGGTTAATATTGCACAGCAGGCATATAGGCGCAAATTTCTCTATTCACTCCTCGTAAAGTAATAAAATAAACTAGAAGTATAACATGCCATCTCTGGCGAAAACGGATGCTCGTTTCTAAAAAGAATGAAGTTTTTTTTTCCATCATTAGCACCCTCTAACAGTAGAAATTCGAACTAGTGGACGATTAGGAAAATGTTAATATTTTATTAGCACCTGCACAACACAAAGACCGTCCCGTGACCGAATGGTTAGCGTGCTTGGCTATTGGTTAGAAGGTCCTGGGCTCGGCCCCGGATAAGTCATGGATGTTTTCTTGTGTTGTCCCTCTGCTAAGATCTCGCCTTCCTTACTGTCTTCTCTATGGAATATTATGCTGACAGACTCCTGTCAGATCTCTATGGGACTTATGACTCATTAAAAATAAAAACTTGGACTTATGACTCATTAAAAAAAATGGGACAAAATGACTCATTTAAAATAAAAAAAATATTGCGCTTTTCCACACGCCTCCCTGGGTCTTAGCCCAAATCATTGTTTCCAATGCAACGTTCTTGGCCATTATCCCTTTACCACCCAAATTTCTAGCATAAATATTTGAACATTTGAAATATTTAATGCTTTGGCATTTATCTCCTTTCTTTCACCGTTAGAGGGTGCTATTATAACTATTGGGAAATTATGTAAATATGAATCGCAATATTTCGCTACTACCTATCTGACCCGAAGAGAATTTTTCATTTACCTATAAAAACAAAAAGGATGAATGTCTACAGAAGACAAAATGAAAACATTTTTTTTTTTGAAAACGAGCATAAAAGCAACACAAAAAATTCATTTCTTATATCTTCACCTAAATTTTTATATTCTTAAAAACAAATCTGAAGTTAAGTGTGATCCCTTGTTCATGTTAAAAATAAGTTATAAATGATTTTGCCGGAAAGTACTCATCAGCATGAAACTGCCGTCCAGTGGTTTTCCTTCGTCGATCCTGCTCTTGATTTGGTCAGTTATGTACATTATGCAGAAAAAAATTTCGCCTCTGGACCAAAATAACCGAACCTCTATTAACTTTAAGAAAACTGCATTTTCTACCCTCTGGTACCTTTGTACAATGATGTAATAAGTATGTTGTTGACAGCTTCATATGCATGAAGGATGAATCAGCAGCAGACCGGAAATAACACTCCTTATGCTTCCCCGCTACATTTTTTTGATGTTGTAGCCTTGAAAACTTCACCCGCTTCCTGCTTCAGTTCTTCCTGAAAAGCTTCCAATATTTTTATTTTATTTTTGTTTTCATAACGAATTTTTTAAATTATTTGGCAAGGAATCGACCTACCGTATAGATTTGCGAAATGTTACTCACATGGAGTACTTACTATGAAAAAAAAAACCTACAGAGGTCTGACAAGAGCCTGTCAGTATAATAATAAAAATAAATAAATACCCCCTCAAGCAGCTGCTTGCCACAGAGGTCTGACAGAAGCCTGTCAGTTTATATGCCACAGTAGAATACGCCATATATATCTGTAAGGAAGGAGAGACCTCAGAAGAAAGACAGCAAGACAAAGAAATCATTCATGTCTTATGAAGGGTTCGAACTAGGGTCCCTTTGATCAGTAGCCAAGGGCGCTAACCACTGCCACCAGGACGGTCTTCACATTATAGATTATTAGAAACTAACACTGATTTAAAAAAAAAGTTGCAAATAAAAGAATTAAAATATGGTGGAGTCCACCTGGGCTTGGTCCCGCTATATTGAGCCCAGCCCGTCCCGAACTCATCAAATATCCTTTATGTTTTCTAATCATCGTATTCAGTTGATAGCAATTCACAAAATGTGACTGGTGAACTTTAGGCTCTCGACTACTGCATGCTTGAGTATGATTGAATGATGTCATCCGATGTTCCACTATGCAGGACATATACATCTTATGGATGGCACCAAAAGCCACCTTCGTGTGTGGTTGAGGCCTAACACAACAGTGGCATTAAGGTTGCGAAGCAGCGGAGAGAGTACCTATGGTCTACATTACTGTAATATTTTCGAAATCTGTCAGTTCATTCATATCAGTAATTTTGGAACTTTCGAATTTTGAACCGTGCCAAGGATTTATTGGCAATGTGGTTAGGTAACACTATGATCTAATTTTTTACTTCAATTCTGTACATGAATTGTGCCGAAAGTCTACCAATTTAAGAAGTAAATTCGAGCTTTACTATTTTTAAAAACATGATATTCGCTACTTAAATATCAGTTACTTGGGACAAATGTCCAAGTTCTAAATTCTCGTGGTTTCGTGGATGGTTGGGTGAGGAGACTCACTTGACAGCTGCTGGGAAAAGGGTGTTGGCCTCCCGTCAAGGCCATCCAGTGTGTTCTTTAACGTGAATAGGGTGTGTCTCTTCCACACACTGGACCACGGCATAACGTCCCATTCGACGGGCGGCGGCCATTTCAAGCCCGATAGTAACCCCTATTCACTGTGGGCAGGGAGTTTAGCAGAGAAAAAAAATCTCTACACTTGCCCAGCTGGAACTCGAACCTGAGAATTGCAGATTAGGAGCCTGGCACGCTACCAACTGAGCCTCCCCGACTACTGCATGCAGTAAGCGATACAAGAAATGGGCTCGGAAATTTCAGAAAAGACATGGCCAGTAAGTCAATTTGTGACCAGCCTTCAAAATTTGGCTGACTAGTAAATAAAAAGTATTAACAGAAAATAAAATGTACGTTTTTTTCATTTTTGATGTTTATAGTAAATGGACATGTTATTTATACTAAAAAAATTTCAACTTACTACCAGACATCTGCTCGTGAATAAACCACTGCAATAAACATCACATGTGTTCTGAATAATTTATATGGGAGATTCCTCAAACTTGCCTAACTCTGTGTCATTTGTCTTTTCATTATTGTTTGCTTGATAAATATTAAAAATATCGGGTGAGTAAAAAAAAAAGTTTGTATATATATAATATAAATACAATTAGTTATATGACTGACATTGACCATTACCATTTTCCAAAAAGCAACATATTAACCGGCAAAGGCTGCAGACTGCTATTGCAAATTACGCCTTTGGCAGTGGTCCAATAAGTAGTACAACATTACGAAAGTTCTGCTGCCAGCTTAAGCTAGTCCATAAACGTTAATCGGTTGCGGACCCCTAGTTTTAGTCGATAAACATGGTAAATCACTAGTTTTAGCCGGTAAACTAAATGAACTCTCAAGTATATCAATACTGTTTAGGTACTCCCACAGGTTTCCATGATCTTGAAGTGAAAAATAAAAATACGTTGATGTAGTGATACTTCAAGAATTCCCTTCCCTAGAGAACCCCTGAGAATTTCCAAGGATTCGCGCATTAGTTTAAGAACTGCTGATTTATGATAAAACAAAAAAGAACTGTTGAAGTTCTACAAGCGACTAAGATTGATTTTTTTCTTCGACAGCTGAATGACCAAATCACGAACTCCAAATCTGTATAAACTTTTGGGGCGGGGGTGGCTCAGTCGGTAGCGCGCCAGGCTCGTAATCTGTAGTTCCCAGGTTCGAGTCCCAACTGGATCAGCGTTGAGATTTATCTCCGCAAAATTCTCCGCCCTGCCCACGGTCAGTAGAGGACACCGATGGGCTTGGAAAGACCGCCGTCCGTCGGATGGGACGTTAAAGCCGTGGTTCCGTGTACGGGAAAGCCATACCCTGTGTACATTAAAGAACACGCTGGATGGCCTTGACGGGAGGCTACCATCTGTCTCCCAACCTCTGAGCTTTCGGGGTCCATGTGACCTGGCCGTTTAGCCCATGTTGTGCAAAAAAGTGCCGTTCAGAGGTAAAACAACCCATGTACAAACTTTTCACAGGTAGTGACAAAATAAACAAATCGCCTATCACAGGCTATAATTATGGGATGGGAAGAAAATAATTAGATATGAAATGGGAATTACATTTTTAGCACTGAATAACGTAACAAATAAGAAAATTAACCTTGGAAACATTAAAATGTTAATAGACTATATAATATGCTACGTCCGCAACAATGAGTCGTATGGAACGTTACTAATAAAACAACTAAAAAACATGTGAATAAAATATCCCTCAAGCAGCCTTTTGCCAGAGAGGGATGTCAATTTATTACACCCTAGAGGAAATCTGTAAGGAACGGGAGACACTAGCAGTAAGACAACACAATAACTTTATCTAGGGATCGAACGCGGGTCCCATTCGATCAGTAGGCAGTCTTCAATATCTAATAATATGCTTTTGAAGGCACTTGAATATTCTAACGTGTCGGAGCTTGGCTAATCCCGACTTATAGCAATAAGACCGTATGGATAACTGTTATAAGTAGGCTCGGCCCTCCTTGTTTGATAACTATCTTTGAAAATTCATAGTGTTTCGTCCCATCGGCGGAGGAAAATATCAAAAATCAAAACCCAGACTACGAATATTTTTCGAAATCGAGATTTAGATAATTTCATTCAGATCTTTAATTTATCTGTTACATTTTTCCACAAAATGCTAACTTTAGAAGTAGGATTGTTTGTTGACTTACTTTTTAGCACAGAATGAACTAAATGCCAAGATCACAAGGACCCTGAGGGTTCAGAGAAGGAAACACATTGGACAGCAAAGGAACTCGAAAGTTAATTTTCACATTGCTATAATTGATCTCTAATTCTTCAGTGATGTATATGAAACCTTTCTCGCATACGTTAACATATCTGATTGATTACACGACTTCAGAAGTAAATATTCCTGTCGTTTCTTTTCAAATATTAAGAACAATTATTTTTCGGGCAAACGAAACAACTCATCCACGTCAAAACGCAAAACCAGATATAAAAAAAGGGGGGAATTTTAGATGATTCGATCGAGGCGGGAAAAAATTGAAAAGGAAGGGGAGGCTAAGAGATTGGATTTCCATTGCAGTATAACATTTTCTTCTTCGTTTAAAAGGTTTTTAATTTTTTTTGGAAAAATGTGTTAAATATGCATAAGTTCATAAATTTTCTGCCTCTGTTACACTTACTAGCATTGTCAAGGGAGGAACGTCCATGTTGCTCCCTCCCCATAGTACGAGTATTTTTTGGAAATGGTCGAGATATAAATAAATAAAATACACCCTCAAGCAGCTGCTTGCCACAGAGGTCTGACAGGAGCCTGTCAGTTTATATGCCATACCAGCAGAGCTTTAAAAGCAGGAAAGAGAAGGGTTATTTATTTTCCAAGAATAAAACTAGTTAAGTGGCAGGTCATTCGCATTATTAATATGAGTCCCTTACATTGATTCCTAACAAAGCATCGGGATTATTGAGGTTATAAAAAAAAACCTCTAGCAGCTGCTTGCTACAGAGGTCTGAGAGGAGCCTGTCAGTTTATACGCCACAGTAAAAAAGTCTGTGAGGATGGCGGGACCTCAGCAGAAAGAGCTCGAACCCAGGGCGCTTTGATCAGTAGCCAAGCATGCTAACCACTTGGCAATGCGCACCTTTGAAACTGGCTCCATGTCGACCTTCCTATACAATCTATAATATGCCTGCTGGAAAAATTCGAAAACATATTTTCGGCGGCTGTGTGCGTACTTGCGATCCCAGTTTTTTTTTTCTGTTTTAGAACTTTTTATTTACGTCGAACAGACGACTGTTGTTGATCGCTTGAAGAAACGAGTCGATTTGACAACGCAATTTATGTCGCTATACCAGAACTGCAATCAAAATAAATCGGGAAGACATTTATTGGAGAATGCTGATTTAGTATGGTGGACAATGCATGAGTCAAAGGCATTTTACAAGGGGAAGAGGGTAGATAAATTCAAGAACACAAGAGTGGCACCATACAAACTCACCTTGACTGAAGAAAATTTGAAGTTTAACAAATAAAAAGAAAGTTGGCAGGTGCTTAGTGCAATGAAATTTAAAAAAAAAACTCGTGGTTAACAACTCAAACTTTTTACTACATTCCCTGCCCATTTTGATCAGTCGAGCTTTAGGCAGGAAAGAGAACAGTTCACTTGGTTGTAGGAATGACGGTTATTTCTATAATAAACACTAGAGCCAAAGGCGCAGGTCAAGAAACTATGCTGAAACTCGTGAAACGAAATTTTGAACTACTAACCATATAGCAAAAAATGTTTATTTTTTTGCAGAGTACTAAATAATATCAATCAGTTTAAATATTCATTGAATATAGAGGGAAAATTGCCTTGAACAGGGTCGGATGAGGGACCACGTGATAACATGTCAATAAATGTACATCGCTTAAAGGCGCTTACATGTGTTTGTCTATTATGAAACATTGTTTAATGGAATTCGCGTTTTACCTCTGAGTAGCACTTTTTTTGCACACAAAGGTTAAATGACCAAGTCACAAAGACACCGAGGGCTCAGAGAAGGTTGGGGGGAGGGGACCCACTGGACAGCTGTTAGGAGACATGATAGCCTCCCATCAAGTTTGCTATTTAACGTGCACAGTGTATGGTTCTCCAGGACTCGGGACCACGACTCAGCATCCATCTGACAAACGACGGCCTTTCCAAACCCATCAATGTGCCCTACTGACTAGGGCAGTGCGAGATGTTTTTCAGAGAGAAATGTCCACGGTGGCTCAGCTGGGACTCGAACCTGGGAACTGCAGATTATGAGCCTGAACCACTCCCGCCCCTATCGATTAATAAAAGAATAATTTAACTTTGAGTATGTCCAAAGCGAAAAAATAAACAATTTTTCGCACTGGAAATTTCAGGTAAATCACTACGAAATTCAGCGCTAATAATTTACGAAGAAACATAACACATCGAAAAAAATTTCCTACATTGAATATTGAGTTTCAAGTCATACAATTATTTATTTATTTACGCATGAATTTAAGGTGTGCGAGAACTACAGGTGATTTACTTCGTAACACTCCTAAGCAAGTTTTTTCAACCTAGGGTCCGAAGTTCAGTTGTTTCTACTTAATAGAATGGTTTTATTGTCATTACTGTTAGAAAAATTATTAATTTTTTACAATTATTTATTTCTATTGGTTTAATAGAGGTTTTTTTATAAATTAAGTACCATTTTATTTTTGAGCACAACACCAGTACCAAAAATATTGAAAAACACTGATCAGAGATAGAACGGATACAAAAAAAACACCTTTTTACATAAAGTTGATTAATTTAGTATAATGCAAACAGAACTCTGACTAAAATTACAATTGTTATTATTTTTACAAATTAATTTGAGAAAATATTTACACATATGAAAATTTTTAATAAGAATGAAGTCCTAGGCAGCCGCTCAAGAGAACTGATGGAGTCTTTTTTAAACTGCATGTCATTTTTTATTATGTCATTTTTCTGAAATTGTTTCGTGTGTCAGACTGATGATAGTTGAAAAAATATACTAGTAATGTATTTGATACTTCCGGGTAATATATATGTTTAATTTTATTGGAAAGCCGCGTGTCTTTTAACATGTTTTCTCGTGTCATGACACACGTGCCAGAGGTTCGCCTTCACTGACCTAGGTTATCGCTTCAAATCTGCTCAGTTAATAGGGAGAAATTTTCTCTTAGCAAATCACGAGAAATTTCGAAAAAAATTATCGAAAGGACTTTTAAAGAAATCGCCATGGAAATGTTAAGTTTTTTAAAATCGCTGTCATTGCATATTCTGTCACTAAAGAAACGGAAAACCATGCACTGCAGATCACTCGGATTTCCCAATGATTGAATGCTGTAGCTTCAGACAACGCAGGATTTCAACTGTGCCGAATGACTCATGCAATGCACGAGGGTGGTAGCGGTGTGAAGAGAGAGGTGCAGCTAACGAAGCTCGCGAAAGTAAAAAAAAGTCCATTGCGAATATAAGTGCGAGTTTTGGAGCAATCTGTAACGCGCTAGATTCTAGTTCCAATTGTGTTTGAGATTTTCTGTGTTTGAGATTTTCTGCACCGTTCCCTCTGGCAGAAAAATGGAATGTCATTAAGCTAAAAACACTCTTGATGGGCTGAAGGGTTGGGTTCTTTTACCTCTGAGCGGCACTTTTTTTGCACACCATGGGCTAAATGGCCAGGTCACAAGGATCCCGAAGGTTCAGAGAAAGTTTGTGGAGGGGACCCACTGCAACAGCTGTTAGGAAACAGATGATAGCCTCCTGTCAAGACCATCCAGTGTTCTTTAACGTGCACAGGGTATGGCTCTCCCGTACATGGGGTCACGGCTTAACGTCCCATCCGACGGACGGCGGCCTTTCGATATCCATCGGATGGCCTGAAGAAGAGACTATTTCTCTTAATACTGTCAAGTGGATCCACTTAAATTTTGCTTTTGATTTGGCCATTTAGCAGATTGTGCAGCAAAAATTACGCTAAGCAATAAAATTACTTATCATAAAAATACTGTATGATAATCATTTTCCCCTAATCACGATACTATACAGAGATTTTAGCTCGACGGATGGGTTGGGTTGTTTTACCTCTGAGCGGCACTTTTTTTTGCATACAATGGGCTAAATGGCCAGGTCACAAGGACTCCGAAGGCTCAGAGAAGGTTGGGAGAGGGGACCCACTGGAACAGCTGTTGGGAGACAGATGATAGCCTCCCGTCAAGGCCATCCAGCGTGTTCTTTAACGTGCACAGGGTATGGCTCTCCCGCACACGGGGCCACGGCTTAACGTCCCATCCGACGGACGGCGGCCTTTCCAAGCCCATCGGTGTTCCCTACTGACCGTGGGCAGGGTGGGGAATTTTGCGGAGATAAATCTCAACGCTGACCCAGCTGGGACTCGAACCTGGGTCTGCAGATTACCAGCCTGGCGCTCTACAGACTGAGCCACCCCCGCCCCTCTCGACGGATGGGAGCAGGGCCGGATTAACCATTGGGATAAGGTGGGCTCAGGGACTCCAGAATCATATCATTGGGCTCAGGGACTCCAGAATTTTCAAGGGGGGGGGGGGGCTTTTGGTTGGAATTATCTTCCCTCTTTTCAGAATGGATTGTTAAATTTGTTACTGGCTATGTGCGTTATTTCCTATTATGATATGAAAGAAATTTTTAAGGGATATTTATTATATTATTTTGTAACAATATCTTAGTCCACTTATAATAAAGCAAAACAGTGCAGCATTTGAAATATAACTGTGTACCATAATGAACTATATATATATAACTTTTGCATATTAAATGCTTCATATCAAAGCAAATGGAGTTTCAAAAAAAAAACTTATTCTTCCCTGGATGGGAGTGGAAACAAAATATATTCACATACTATGGCAAGTGCGGATAAAAACAAAATATAGTGTATATAATTTCATGCAATTTTCTTATTTGACATCAAGTTTAAAATAATATACACCCATTTCATTACTTGTAATTCATTGCTTTTTTTTAATCAGTATTTGAACTATTATTACAAATTATCCCTCCCCTTCTACAAATAACCATTTTAAACCTGCTCATGGTCAAGGTTTAATTTTTCCAGCTACGATCAGGAAGCGAATATCTGTTCGTGAATTTTTCTCGATTCACTTGGCGGAACGTGGAGCGTCACCAAACATCGATCGAAACTGGTGGATGAGGAGGGAGCTCGTTCCATTATATTTTTTATCTCCAGTCAATGGGGATGGATCGATTCCGCTCATTTCGTCGTAATTGACGCCACAGGCTATTATGAAAAGGGTTGATAAAAGACATGCTAAATATGGAAGCAAAATGAACATTACAAAACGAAAATGAAAAAAAGCAAATGTTTTAAGTTCAGTTCTTGATACAAACAAGAATATGTGCTATCCGAACTGAAATTATATTTTGCATAAACATCCCCTAATTAAGAACTAGGGCATTCTGAGAATCTGAAGAATGCATGAAAATGATTTTCTCGTAATTGCATATGGTATATGGCAAAAAAGGAATTTTGATTCAATACGAGTTACCCACAGTAGCTAGGTAGAAATTAATGAGGTATGAAGGACTCATAGTAAGGGATCGGGCTCAGAATAATTTAAATTTCAAATAATTGTTAACAAAATGCAAAAAAATAATTTCAACTTTAGTTATTAAAAATATGCATCACGAGGCTTTTGCTTTTTTTTTACTTATTCTCCATCTTTAATAAATGAATGGCTCTTTACGTTTATAATGATGTTACCCACGAACTTTCACAATTCCATGAGTCTCTAGAATTTTTCGTTCCAAATATCATTAACATTTTAATCTTGTCACAAAATGTTTATAATAATATAAATAAAACAAGTGATTAGCGACATGTATTTCTGTATATATATCAAATGATGCGTCAGAAAATTTTTCTGCCAAAGTGGGCTAGGTCTGACAACTGTCGAAATAGTTCGGGATCAATAGCTTCGGACGGCTCGAAAAATTGAGCTCATCTCCGATATATACCACAGTCGGAGTAAATAAGGTGCCGGTTGCTTTTATTACGAATAATGTTAACTATGGGTTTTAAAACATTCTTCAAAACTGTTCACAGAAAAGGCTCAATTTGTCAATTTACACACGACAAATAAAACCCAATCTAGCAAAATTGAATTAAAATCTCTTCTTAGATTACAATGTCTGTCGTTGGGTTGGGTTGTTTTATCTCTGAGCGGCACTTTTTTGCACACCATGAGCTAAATGGCCAGGTCACATGGACCCCGAAGGCTCAGAGAAGGTTGGGGGAGGGGACCCACTGGAACAGCTGTTGGGAGACAGATGGTAGCCTCCCGTCAAGGCCATCCAGCGTGTTCTTTAACGTGCATAGGGTATGGCTCGCCCACACACGGAGCCACGGCTTAACGTCCCATCCGACGGACGGCGGCCTTTCCAAGCCCATCGGTGTCCCCTACTGACCGTGGGCAGGGGGGGGGGAATTTTACGGAGATAAATCTCAACGCTGACCCAGCTGGGACTCGAACCTGGGAAACAGATTACGATCTTGGCGCGCTACCGACTGAGCCACCCCCGCCCCCAATGTCTGTCGAAATTATGAATTTCCTTCTCATGAAACAGCTGAAAAAAATTTAGTTTTGCCGTATGCGGGAAAGTCTATAAGTCACATTTGCTGAAAAGGTAAGCCGAATGTGTTGTAGTGATGAGCAGGTCTGGCATATTATTGTGAAATGTGGGATTCGTATACACTCACGGCAAAAAAAAAATATTTTCAGCTAATTATTTTACAAGTCCCATGTCTACAGGACTTTACCACTGAATTATGGAGTTCCGTTTTGTGGGAAATCGGAAACCGAAATGCTATCAAGAAAAAGTTTTCGAGTCGAAATCGTCGAAATCGTAAAATGAATTCAACGTATTGGACGTAACTGCAATTCACTTACTAAAATAGAAGTGCTTTTTTAACTGTTACGCGGGTAATTCGAGGGAGTTTCGTGGAATACTTAATTTTTCCACTCAGTAAAAAAAAATTAATAATGTTTTAAGAGAGAATAAAAATTGTTAAAAGCAACCTACATTTCTTATTATGTTAAAAAACAAAACGGAAATAGAAGAAGAAAAAATTGTAAAACAGTAAATTTACACTTATTAGCGTCTTTGCATATGTCACAAAAACTACACCCTCACTGATCCACCCATTTTTTTTTTCAATTATTGTGTTCCGTCGCTGAAAAAAGGCTAAAAAACACTAAAAGAAATTCAGAAGGATGATTAAATTGAAACAGATAAAAAAATTAAAATTTTCTAATAAGAAAACCCACCTTTTTTTTTTCATTTCACACTTTTGTACATTTCTTTATTATTTCCGTAAGGAAGACAATGCATGTTCACATTCGCCGTAGCAGTTTGGGTTTTATCTTAATTAACACCAGAGGCTGAACTGGGAACGGGGTGACAAATCAAAGATCTAATGAACTGCCTTCTTAAAGGGGCATTAAGCTGTAAAAGAAATCGTTAACTGCACCACTACTGAAAAACATCTTAGCGGTACGCCGTACCGGCTTACTTTCACCACTGGTGGAAGCCCATATATTACATTATTACAATTCGAATAGTTATTAAAAACTTGTTTTTTGTTGCCCTAAATATCTGCTCCCCCTTCTCCTCCATGCGGTCGTTCACCTCGTGATATGTTAATTATGCCAATGAAAGTCCGAAGTCATGGAGTTAAAAAAATCCCCCCCTCCTTCTGGTTCTCAAATCCAATAATTCCTGGTTGCACTACTACAACAGACGGAGAGGCTTTTCCACACCCACTGGTGTTTCCTTTTTCCCTCAGTCATCCCATACGCCTTCCCAAGCGAACTTTGCAAAGCTGATCGAACCCAGATCTGGAATAATTTAGATCTTATGCATCTCCATTCCCGTGATGCCGGCAGATACATTTCTAGGAGGAAGGCGAGGCGGAAATGAAGTACTTGACTTATTGTTTATATCCACGGAGAAATGTACATCGATCAGTGAAAGTATTTTTAGCGTTATTGCCAGTTTCCAGAGGCAACAAATCATGCTCCTTGTTTTCCCTTCCAATTCCGGTGCCTCCCTTCATCCCACCTTTGTCCCCACGTGGAAAGGATAGAGGATGCATTTGACAGACGTGACCTTGACATGTCTTGCTTGCATTCCGCTAACTACTGCTGGATTTAGTGATTTCTAGAAAACAGCATTGACTTCAAAGCGAAAACATTGTAGCGGAATTGCCTTCGGCTAATTTCTCAAACCATTTGCGAAGGCAATTTTCGGTATCTTAATCCTGCTTAGTCACAGCCCGTGTAGCATTTTCTGCCCTTTTGCCTAAGTAAGCGACGTTCCTTTTTCGTATGTACTAAGACCACTCTCAAGTTCTATCCTAGGGGACCTGCTAGACCTGTTTCGGGGACTGGCCCTGTCAGTTGTTTGCCAACTCACATCTCAAAGGTTGTTTTTGTGTCACATGAAAAAGACCAGCTTTGTAACGAAACGCTGTCTTGAAATAGTTACAGCGCACTAAACTGGAGAAGAACGTTAAAAGTTATAAATTAGTTAAAAAAGAGATATTATTAAAAAAACATTAGAAATAGAGTCAGCTAATGACTGCAAACTTGTTAGCATTCATGCCGAAATGGAATTAATCCTATGAGGAAAAATCATCAGCTAAAAGATGAAAATAAAAAAAAAGACTTGTTTGAAAAGAACAAATTTGACTTTTTCTAAAGTAATCTTGTAGGAATGAAAATATTTTAGTCTGTATTCTACCGTTTTATAACATACATATATATTTTATTATATGTATATATCTTCCCATGGCCGAGTGGTTAGCACGCTTGGCTACTGATTTAAGGGACCTGGGTTCGAGCCCCGGGTTAAGGCATGGTTGTGTGTGTTGTTTTTCTGCTGAGGTCCTGCCATCCTCACAGACCTACTACTTTGGCATATAAACTGACAGGCTCCTGTCAGACCTCTGTGGCAAGCAGCTGCTTGAGGGGTATTTTTTTTATATAAATACAATAAATGTCATGAATATCACATTATAATGGCGTCTTAAAAACAGTCGCACACACTGTACTGGCATACAGTGCCAGTACAGTGGCACTGTATTTTAACAGTGATTTTATCTTACCATGTTTAGTCATCATAACAGACGGAGAGAAAATCACACAAAATTAGATCTTATGCATCTCCATCCCCGTGATGCCGGCAGATACATTTCACAACAAAAAAAAATAATCACACAAAATTGCACTAAACATGGTAAGATAATCATTAGAATTGAGATGCTGTGTTGTTTTACTTTTAATCAGCAATTTTTTGCATACAATGGGCTAAATGGCAGTTCACAAGGAGGGATCAGAGAAGGTTGGAGACCACTGGACAGCTGTTAGGAGACAGACAAAATAATACCTCTCGTCAAGGCCACACAATGTTCTTTAACGTACACAGAGTATTGCACTTCCGTACACAGTATCACGGTTTTACGTCCCATAAGACGGACGGCGGCCTTTTCAAGCCTATTGGTATCCTCTATTGACTGAGGGCTGGGTGGGCATCATAGATCATATTCGCATAAATTGCAGTAGCATATGCAAAACACAAAAATGTACTAGCCCACGTTAAAACAATCATTAAAAATGCGTTTTTGGCAGCGATCAGTTATCGCTAACTTGTTATTATCAATTTCCAAAAACCAGAAGCATTTCAATTTGAATAATTAATTATGAGAAATTTGAAAATGAAGAAATTTGAAAATCACAGGAAAGATCAGTAAAATAATCTGTAAGTTTCTTAGATTACTGTGGAGAGGAAGATAATTTTTACTATAGGTTTCCACAAAACCAGCTTTCTATGTTGCAATTCCCAAAAGTCTTTAAATTTTACAATATAGTTTTTCTAAATTTGGAACCATGTCTTTCCATTAATTTGCAAACTGCAATGAATGAACAAATGCCGAAATTTAACTTGCTTTTTATTCTTCTCGGCATAATGATTTTCGGAGCTAATTTCCGGCGGGAACCAAACGAAAATTCTCCACGCTTTGTTTCCCATTCACGAATTCAAGACAAAAACTTTCAATAATAACTGTTACTTAAATACTAATTATTAACTAAAACTGCTAAAATCGTACGTAAATTGATCATTGCTATTATAGAGTAAAAAGCAACGGAGAAAATACATACAAAAGTTGAATTTTTCACAACCATTGTTTCAAGCCGGTAAGGAACAGCTTCTACTCAAAGAAACACAGCAGACGACAGAGTAGACTTCACTTCCGTAACTGGCAGCTGCTGCAGCAATACTGGCGTCCACTGCTCCTGCGCACATCTAACAGACCCGCAGCAATGATGTCACACTGTATGCTCATTGTGATTGGTTCCTTGAAACTGCTGCTCCTCAGAGAAGAACACGGAGCATAGTGCATTTGAAATTTTAATCGATTGTAAATTTACCCTCTTCTGTAAGCTTATTTTCTCAGAAAACATTCAAGCTTTCTCGAGTTATATTCAGGGGAGTTAAGCAAATAAATTGATATCTGATGCAAATACGTTCATTTTAGAGACAACTGACAGGAGTCTGCTTAGAGGAATTAAAACTCGTTTATTTTTTAACAGTAAATAAACCACAAGAGTAATATATAATTCATCAGTGGATAACATAGTTCATTTCCGATGTACAATTCTATTTTCGCCTATGTACATAACATTTAAAATAATATACATATTAACAAACTAATAAATAAGACAATAATAATTATGTTATGGAAATATTATCCAATTATTAATACCAAAACAATTTATTATTATGTTGGTTTTTATTTGGTAACAGAATAAAAGAAGAATTTTATAAAACACTTCTTCATGTTTAGGAACCATAAAATAATTACTAATGACTAGTTTCATATTATATGAACTTGTTACCATATTAATGTTTATCAAACCTTATGGCTGTTTGTGTCGTTTTTCTGCTGAGGTCCTGCCATCCTCTCAGACCTTCTACTATGGCATATAATATATATCTCCTGTCAGACCTCTGTGGCAAGCAGCTGCTTGAGGGGGTATTTATTTTATTTTTTTATTTATGTACCAACAATAACAATTTAGATTTTTATACCAGTTTAACATTTAATCAAGTTCAATTAAAAAAAAAAACTAAAAATTTTAAAAAATACCTCCTCCTCCTCTAGTGCCCTAAAAAGTAGAAAATAATCCTAAAACGTATCGATGATGCAATCAGTCCCTGAGTTCGTATTCACTTCAAAGGAAGATAGGTCGCCCGAAATCTTGTCGAGTAGGTAAATTGGTGCCCTATCTTCCTTCGAAGAGAATAAGAACTCAGGACTGATTGCACCATCGATATGTTTTAGGATTATTTTCTACTTTTTATAGCACTAGAGGAAGATAGGTATTTTTATTTTTTTTTATTTTTTTTTTTTTGGTCACTAAAACATCTACCTTCAAAAACTTTCATTCGATATATGACTCATAAACATCGACCACATCCCCCCCCCCCCTCCTTTTTGGACTCATGTTTAAGGTAGCCCCATGACATTGGAAACATCACAAGTTTTAATTTGTGATACTGACCCCGCGAAAAACCGCCCCTCCCACTTTACCAGGGGGAATAGTGCGGGCGAAATTCGAAATAGTGTACGATCATCATTATAGGAGTTTCCATTTGACACCCAATTCGTAACTGAACGCCCTGGCGTTCAGATGATACGGTAGAACGACTATTTCCCGTTTTTTAGGGAGGAAGTAAGCATTTTTTTTATAACCTGCGACACTCCCCGCGTTACAAGCTTTCATTCGACACATAAAAAATCATGTTTTGTCAGTAACTGGATTCATTAATTGTCAACATTTACAAACCAGTGCAATATTTTTTTCTTTGAATTCTGTAGTACAGCATTTCTAGTACACTTTACCTTTCAGGGAAGGGTGTAAAACATACAAAAATAGTTCATTCGAAATACTTAAGGAAAACGAAATAATAATAATATATCATAGAGAGGGCTTGGTCTAGGGGAGAAGTGGAGGAGAGACGGGTTGAGTTGTTTTACCTGAGCTGCACTTTCTTCCACGGAATGGGCTAAATGGCCAAGTCGCAAAGACCCTGAGAGCTCAAAGAAGATTGGGAGGAGGGGATCCACTTGACAGGAGACAGATGGTAGCCTCACGTTAAGGCCATCCAGTGTATTCTTTAACGTGCACATGTATGGCTCTCCCGCACCCGGAACAACGCTTAATGTCCCATCCGAGGAACGGCGGCCTTTCCAAGCCCATCGGTGTCCCCCCTACTGACTGAGGGCAGGGCTGGGAGTTTTCCGGAGATAAATCTCAACGCTGGCCCAGGTGATACTCGAACCTGAGGACTGCAAATTACGAGTCTGGCGCGCTATCAACTGAGCCCCGCCCCATAGCAATTTGAACTGAGGCGGAAAAAAATTAGACGTATATACAGAAAGAGAAGTCCCCGTTATACATAGTTATTTTGGAAAAGAAAAAACCCCACTTAAAGCGAATCCCCTTTGAGCGGGGAATTTCCGTCCATAAAAAGTAATGTAAATAGGATTTCATAAGAACCAGATCATCTGATTAAACATCTAATTACATGTTTTTTTTTAAAGAAATTATCTTGACTTATACTTACTATAGGTTATTGATCTGTTTTATCTTAAAAATTAGATGTTAATTTTACGTTCTATATGTGTTTGCATGCTCATGAGTTTTTTCACCCTATAGCTAAAACGTATTGAGTCAATCGTTGACCCCAACATTAAAAAAAAATAAATAATAAATACCCCCTCAAGCAGCTGCCCCGACATTACTCCAACCATTAAGTTGTTGACCCCAACATTACAGCACTTTTTTTTTCACAAAGAAGCATTATTTAGACGTGAACAATATATTTTAAGAAATTTTGTCAACATATCAGTGATTTTTACGTGCATTAACTTGTTTTTAACGCATATTTCTCTTGTATATAATTAGATGCTTATCCTTCCCGTGGCCGAGTGGTTATCGCGCTTGGCTACTGATCTAAGGGATCTGGGTTCGAGCCCCGAGGTAAGGCATGGATGTTCGTGTCGTTTTTCTGCTGAGGTCCTGCCATCCTCTCAGACCTTCTACTATGGCATATAAACTGTCAGACCTCTGTGACAAGCAGCTGCTTGAGGGGGTATTTACTCTTTTTTTTTTTTACTAACAGTGAATAAGAAGTATTTCCCCAACAGCTAAAACCTTTTTATTTTAGTCACCTCTCCTTCCCTACCACTAAAACATTTTCTGGTTACGTGCTTTGTGTATTTTACCCAAAACAACTTTTGAAAACTCTAAGATGTTTTTAAATTTAATTCTAATTTTGTTTAACATTCCTGATCGCCAATTACTCGGTTTAGGTTTCAAACCAAGAAACAGAGCCTATTGTTCCGGAGCTAAAGATAGTTTGTAGGTTAGAACTTGTAAAAAAGGAAAATCTGGCACCGTACACCAATCATTTTGGTACTTTATTGAAGGCCTAATAATAAAAGAAACACACATATAATATCTGGCTTTTTTTTTTAAAAGAAACTATATTTGTTTCTAGAAGAGGAAATCCTTATTTGAGCTTTGTGATCTTAAACTTTCTTATCAGTAAACTATTATGTTTCCACTGTTTCAAAGAACAATATTTTACAATTTAACTTTAGAAATTCATGTGAATACGCTTATTAATGTTATAATTGGTTAGAGCAATTAAGAATTCTTCCCCTTGAGAATTTCCTTTGAGAATTTTATTAACAGAAAAAGAGGCGAAAAAAATATTAAAGGTATATATTTACAGCTGTGTTTACAAGATTTAAAGAAAAACATACTAAAATAGGAGGAGAAAAATATATACCGGAAAGGCATTTCGGTCCGTTCCGCTTCAGTTCAGTCAGCGGACCCCACTGCCCACTCAGTTGTTTTTTAGATCCAGGATGATATCACGAGCAGAGACGGCACAAAGAGATTAAAAGCAAGGCATACACAGTACCTTTGTTCACTTAAGTGTAATAGAACATATTACTTTTAAGCATTTTTTAAAATGCAAATTAAGGTTAAAACGTTTTTGCGGCCCCAAGCAAAAGCTCTCAACCCCTGGTGGTTCGCGACTCAGAGTTTGGAAAACACTGTAATACAAAAATGAAATTAGAAAAAATAGAATCTGTTCCTATCACATGAATATGGCACCGGAACTGACAACAAGAAAATGTGTTTTTGCCCTTTTACTCAGATGCGAAAATACTTACTAATAAAACCTCATTTTGATTCATTTAGCTTACTTACATTTAGCAGTACTTTTCTAATGAATGCATTTTTTTTTTAAATATCAAATAAAATCTGGTCTATCGGACAATTTCATTTATTTTAAGCCCAAAAAATCAACCATTTAAGCTTGTCGGATCATAAATTTTATGACTTTTTGTTTGCTTTTATTTAGCACTAATTCGATAAAGATGGTAGGCTTCCACTTTTTTACTCTCCTTTCTTTTTATATGACGATGTTGAAGTTTTTGTTGGTATTTTAAGAAAAAACTTTATTAAATCACTGCACTCATTACCACTAGCTTTATGCATTTCTATACCAACTATTAAAATAGAGCAAAAATGTCATTCATATATTATTTACTTTTTTTTTGTAAGACATGGATTAATTCAAACTATTTTAAAAAGAAATTCATCAGACAGTGGCGGATCACACCCAGGTACATGCCCCGACCCCCACCCCGGCACCCACATTCATAAATTAATGATTTGCCTTCATTTATTCTCATCATTTACAATGTGCAACCATTTAATATGACTATGATAGCATGTATTCCCACTATCAAATTTTCCTGAATCCGTCACTGGATTGGAGGAAACATTTAGAGCCTAACGAATGAAAACATTTCAGTATCTTTTAGTAGAAGCATTTTTAATTTTCCGTGTTGACGAAATTATAACTCTTCAGAATATGCTAAAAGATCTTTTAAATTTCATTAAATTCAAACGCCACATATAGATTAAAGGAAAGCAAATCGTTTAAACTTTCGCTTCACGTTTTGCAAAAATAAAAACTTCATGCACAGATGTTTCGGTGCATGAAGTTTTTATTTTTGCAAAACATGGATATGTTTATTACGTATACTTTCCGTGAACGAAATTTTTTACAATTTAGCATGTTTAAATTGTAGCGAATCTCTTCCAATGTAATAAGATTACAATTTAACAAATGATATAATTGACAATTTTTTAGTATTGGCATTTCGTATAACTCTTAAAAAAATATTATTTAAAAAATTCAGTCTTGAGGAAACTTAGTTTCAAAGTATCTTCAGACTTTATGCCACTGAATGTCATTAAATGAAAGAAGTTTGGTATTCGCAAACGTATTGAGTCAATCGTTGACCCCAACATTACTCCAACCATTAAGTTGTTGACCCCAACATTTCGCTAACCAATAGGTAACATTATCCTAGAAATATTAAATTCAGCTCGTCCATTTTGTTTGAGGAAATTCAGTTTCAAAATCTACCCTTAATGTTGACACTACTGAAAGTCATTATGTGAAACAATAGTTTTGCTATAACGTTGGCAATACATATTGAGCCATTTATTAACGAACGTTGAACCAACAGCTACCAAGATGTCTCCAATGAGAGCCTAACATAATCGTACTACCTGGAATTCTACCTAAGAAACTCTGATCGGGCTACAGTTTTGGAGAATGAGATCGATATATGTCATATTGCATTGTGATAGGTCGCGGACCTATTGGTATCTCCTTCATCTGTGTGGTATTTGTAATTTAATTTTTTTTTTACTTTTGGGATCTGGCAATAAGACTCTGTCCCACTTGTGAAATACTGCGGACGTTATGTTTGTCCGGGGATGGCATCTGATTGGCTCCTAGTGTCGGAGAATTCCCGGGGTTGCTTGAGTTATTGCCTCGCTTCAGCCGGCGAAGGGATTCTGTGCGGGATGATGGTGCTAATAGGACCCGTGTTCGGTCTCCTGTCTTCGAAATAATTGTTTATTGTTTCCGAGTGCACAACTGTAGTCCAGCGGAACTCCGTTTTCGTTATGGATAAATCTTCAATTAGGGTATAATCATTTTAATTCATATTAATCTGATTATTGTCACTTTTCTTTAATATTTTGACTGCCATTTTATATAGAATTTATTCGAGTGGATTGGAAATATGATAACGTATTGTAATGTGAATTTATCCACCTTTATAAGTTGGTGGAGGAATTATGTTGATTTGAAAATTTTAATAAATTTAAATCCTTTTTTGTTATTGTTTAAACAAAATTTGCATTTGTCTATTATTAAATCCTCTACTCATCGCAGCTACAGTTAGAGTGTACATGACTGTGTGTTACTAGCTTGTGGGTTGTTCCTGGTTCGAACTCGAATCTTCTGAGCCACTCTTTCAGAAGTATCTGTTAGAAAGCAAATTTTTGTTGAAGTCAGATCGACAAGTATAGATATGTAGTTCTAGATGTATTATACCTATGTATGGATAATTATTTTTGATAAACGTGGAATATAATTGTAGTTCATGTCGCATGCCTTGAAGAGGAAAAGTTGCGGGTGACAATTGAGAATTACTGGACCCCTATTGGAGATGGAATAACTCGTTCTCTGATAAATCGCAGCCATTAGCATTAAGGAAATTTTGCAATGCTAAATACTGCAGGGCTGGTCACTTTTTTACCTGCCATGTTTCTCCATGCTATTCATGATCTTATAATGCATATAATAATGCAGTTAGTACACTTATCTAATAATTTATGATTCAGGAGTATCATTTGACACCAGAGTCTGAACAAGGGAAAATTGCAGACTAGAGATAGGGTTTGATATTCATAAGAGCGCACTCGTCTTCCCTCTCTCTTTCTATGCTAAAGTCCAAAGAAGTGTGTCAAAATGAAGCGAAGATGCTTTTTAATCAATAGTAGTGAGTCTGCCAGTGACGAGGGAGAGGGAGGGGGCTTCAGTCAGTAGCACGTGAGGTTCATAATCTGCATTCTCGGGGTGTTTCGAGTCCCAACTGTGCCAAGGTTGAGATTTATCTCTGCTAACCCTCACTCTGTCCTCGGAAAAAGAAAGGACACTGATGGGCTTGAAAAGTCAGCCGTCCGTCAGGTGGAGCTTGAAGGCGTAGGAGAGCCATACTCTGTGCACTTTGACGAACATACTGTATTGCTTGACGGTAGATTCCCACCTGTCCATGGATTCCCTATCCCAGCCTTCTCCGAGCCCTTGTATCCTGGCCATTTAGCCCATTGTGCGCAAAAAAGTGCAGCTCAGGACCAACTTATAACAATTTAATGGTAGTATTGCCTCCATGGGTGTTCGTCACTACCGGACTCATCATTATTCATTGTCTCTTCTCTATACCTGACTATTATTAGATTAGACTTCTCTATACCTGAATATCGAAAGAAAGAGAGGGTTGTTTGCTTATAAATATCAAACTTTCTCCTATCTGTATAATTCACTATTAGATTAGATCCTGGTGTAAAAATAGGAGGAGCGGGGTTCAGCGGTTAGCTCACTGGGATCGTAATTTATAGTATCCAGGTTGGAGTTCCCAGCTGGGCCAGCGTTGAGATTTATCTCCCAAAACTCCACGCCCTGCCCTCGGTCTGTAGGCGATACCGATGGGCTTGAAAAGACTGCCGTCCGTCGTATGAGACGTTAAACCATGGCTCCGGGTGCTGGAGAGCTATACCCTGTACACGTTAAAGAACACGCTGGATGACCTTGACGGGTGGTTACCTACAGCAGGTGGGTATCCTCCCTTCCCAACTTTCGTTTGGAGCATAATGGCCTCAGTCGCCACTGCGCCCTAAAACCCAAACAAACAACCAACCAACCTCCCCCCAATCTCCTCGGGCACTAGTGGTCCTTGTGACTTGGAGGTGCAGCCTATTGTGGTGAAAAAAGTGCCGATCAGAGGTAAAACAACCCAACTTGGTGTCAAATGGTACGTCTTATACATAAAGTTTTAAGTAAATATATTAACTGAGTTATTACAATTAAATAATCATTATCTAGAAAAACATCCGCATCTACAAAAAAAAAAGAGGCAACCCATGCAGTATTTAGCACGGGAAAACTTCCTTAATGAGAATGTCGAAACATCTAATTCCGCTTGGCGATTTTGCGGTTTTCGTGCTTCGTTGCGGTTTAGAGATCCCAGTTCCAATACCGAATACGGCAAGACGTTTGGTCTCGCCAAGAACCTAGCCTTAACAGTGTAGCGGCATTAACTTCACTCACACATTGTTGAGAATCAAGCACTTTTCTGGTTGGGGATGAGAACTGAGGCAACTATCTCGCTACAAATTGTACAGAGATCTCCTTGAGGGCCCTTGTAACCTGGCCATTTAGCCCATTGTGTGCAAAGAAGTGCCGCTCTGAGGTAAAACGCTACAAATTCTAACGAATACTACATACGTTATCGTAACACGTAGAGTCCGAAGGATTTCAGGTTTCTGTTATATTAATAGAATAATTTACATTTAAAGCCTCCTCTAGATATTATTTTCCTCTAAACTCCAGATAAAAAATATTGAAAAGCTGCATTTTATACTAGTAACATCCATTCTATGTTATAAATATAAATAAATAAATACCCCCTCAAGCAGCTGCTTGCCACAGAGGTCTGACAGGAGCCTGTCAGTTTATATGCCATAGAAGAAGAACTGTGAGGATGGCAGGACCTCAGCAGAAAAACAACACACACAACCATGCCTTACCCGGGGCTCGAACCCAGGTCCCTTAGATCAATAGCCAAGCTTGCTAACCACTCGGCCATGGGATACCTTATTTAATATCTGTCTCTATGAATTTCAACTATTAATACTGGTAACATTCACACATACACACCCAAAATATATATAAAATAGAGAGATCTTTTTGTTAATTATGACATACTTAATTAAGCATGTCTCACAAAAGAACAACATTATTACTCGTATAATATTATAGCTGTGGATAAATAACGGATTTAAAGTCTGTTACTGGAACAAAGAAAGCTATGCTCTCTACAGTAAGATGGAAAATGAAAAGTTAAATATACCTAAGATGTCGCGCACTTACTGTTGTGAGACAAAGTGCCAGAACAGTCGAAAAATAGGATTAAGAAACATCAACACACAAGAAACTAATTTGTGTAATATATGTTGAAAGCAGTTTATTCAAAACTTCATATTTTAAAATGTATGAAAAAATTGCAGATGAGTTTTACACTGCAGAAAAATAAAATTAAAATTGGCAAGCATTAACCTTCTATCGTAAAATATAATAATTTGAACTCTGATGAAAAAAATCTAACGGGCAGTTGATTGATTTCACTAATTAATATAACTTTTTAGGGCATAAAATGGTCTTTCTGAAGGTGCATAAACTATCGTAAAAAGATTTCAGTGCAAAAAATAATATCGTAAAATAATTTGCGATTTTATGCACGTTTTTAGCGATTTTTGCTCTCATTTTGCCGTACATTTTAAATCCTTCAAAATAATCAGCTTTGTTGTTTTTAAGGAAATCTACCGTTTTCTTCGAGTGTTACACTAATTATGCAGAACATCGTATCCTTCAATCAAAGGCATATTGCTGGAATTAATGGATGTCTTTACCCTGGGAACGTGAAACTCTTTTAGAGTATAATCTGTATTTCTATTTCCTTGGGGTGGCTCAGTCGGTAGCACGCCAGGATCGTAATCTGTAGTTCCCAGGTTCGAGTCCCAGCTGGGTCAGCGTTCAGATTTATCTCCGCAAAATTCCCCGCCCTGCCCACGGTCAGTAGGGGACACCGATGGGCTTGGAAAGGCCGCCGTCAGTCGGATGGGACGTTAAGCCGTGGCCCGTGTGCGAGAGAGACATACCCTGTGCACGTTAAAGAACACACTGGATGGCCTTCACGGAGGCTACCATCTGTCTCCCAACAGCTGTTCCAGTGGGTCCCCTCCCCCAACCTCTGAGCCTTCGGGGTCCATGTGACCTGGCCATCTAGCCCATGGTGTGCAAAAAAGTGCCGCTCAGAGGTAAAACAATCCAATCTATTTCCTTACAGAAAGTGCTTTCACTTTAAATTTCCTCTCGTGCTACATAAGCACTTCAGAAATTTCTAAAAAACAGCATTTTCTATAAAAGACTGTTATCTTTTCCCATATAAAATATTATTCCCATATAAATCTGTAAACATGTTCGTGCTGTAGCATTACTAGGAAAAACGCAATAACAATTCATTTTCCGCTACATAGCAAACATTTGGTTCAGCGACGAAAACATTTTTTGTTTAAATCCATTTTTAAATGACAGATTTGAGGAAAAAGAGAGTATGGCAGTCTTACCAAATGCTTTACGATGATTAAAACAAAACTCGAAATAATAGGAAATCAGAGATATGCACCTGTTAGTGATACGTTGAATAAATATAGTGCAAAAATTGTCATTTGCCGGATGGAATGCTTAAAGCCACGAATAGAAGATAATTGTTTGGTGGCCGGTAGCTCAGTGTCAGAGCACCTGACATGTTATCAAAAGATCGTGGGTTCAGATCCCACCTAGCTAATGACAATTTTGCTCTATATTTATTCAAAACAAATCCTGCTTACAAAACAGAAGTTATTAATAAAAAAAATCATCCAGAAACCGATTAGATTTGCTGATCGTTTTCTGAATGATTATGGATTCCAAAATTGCTCTTTAAATGAAAATGCATCCATAGAATACAAAGTTACGAAGTATAGACTACTCGCTCAAATACAACAATGATTTAAAGGTCGTGTTGCAGGATGACAGAAATTTTGCCAAAATATTTAAATTCCATTTACGACAGAATTTCTCAGAAATCTGGATGCAATAGCAGCAGTATAAAGAAAATTGTTTAGAAAACTTAATGTTGGTTAATTTTCATTGTATATACTCCCAATTTGTCGAAAAAAAAAATTGTTTTAGAGAAAGAACTGCAGCTAAATGTTAATTTAAAAGGTACCATTTGTAAAAGTGGGAATGAAAGAACTGGGGTTTAAATGTTACCTGGTTTATTTTCTAATCATTTGTCTATGTGTACCAGAAGCAAAATAAGCGTCATGTATCTGTCGTAGAAATTAATAACTCTATTAGGAACGTATCAGACGGGGTTGAATCAGTCGGTAGTGCGATAGACTCATAATCTGATGTACCCAGGTCGAGTCCGAACTGTGTCTGCGTTGAGAATTTTCTCGACTAATTCCCCCCACCCCCACCCCCTCGTTCTGTCTTCAATGAGAAAAGGGACACCGCTAACGGAACACACTTAAAGGTACGTTAAGCTGTGGCCCCGTGTGCAGAAGAACAATGGTTTCTGCACGTTAAAAAACCACATTGGATGGCCTTGATGGGAGGTTTCCGACTGTCTCCTAAAAGCTGTCCATTATATCTCCTTCTCCAACTGTTCCCGAGCCTTTGTGACCTGGCTATTTAGCCCGTTGTGTGGACAAAAGAATCGCTCAGAGGTAACTCTAATCCATATCAAGTATACTGCCATTGAAGCAAAACAATCCAACCCATATAAAACATGTTATAATGACCTCGTTGAAAGCTGATTCGCTGTAAGTTCTCTTCTCCAGTAATGCATCCTAAGCGTTCAACAGAGTATTTTGTGTGTGGTTTATGATTCATTAAGGACTTACTTTTTAACAATTTTAAACATTAAGGGCTTATTTGGGCAGACAATTCTTTCCATATGCACACTTTAGGTAGGCTGCTGAATGGATATACACCGAAGAGCCAAAACATTATGACCACCTGCCTAATATGATGTTGGACCGCCACATGCTACCAAAACAGTTCTTACCTGGCGAGGCATGGACACTACAAGATTTCTAAAGGTGTCTTGTGGTATCTGGTACCAACACGTTACCAGCAGATCCTTTAACTCTTGTAAGCTACGTGATTGAGCCGCCGCAGATCGGATATGCTGTTCCAACACAAACCACAGATGCTCGATTGGATTGATGTCTGGGGAATTTGGAGGCCAGAGCAATACCTGGAAGTCTTCCTCATGTTCCATGAACCATTCTCGAACAATCCAGGCAGTGTGGCATGGCGCATTGTCCTGCTGAAAGAAGGCACTACTAGAGAGTAATACCGTTGCCATGAGAGGATGTACCTGATCTGCAATGATGTTTAGGTAGTTGGTAGACGTCATAGTTTCCTGCACATAAATGAATAGACCCAGGGATTCCCAGCAGAGCATTGCCAAAAGCACTATACCTCCTACACTGGCTTGTTTTTGTCCTATGGTGCATCCTGGTGCCAATACTTTCCCATGTAAACGACGCACACGTACCCGGCCATCCACATGGTGCAACAGGAAACGAGATTCATCGGACCAGATGACCTTCTTCCGATCATTCAAGGTCCAGTTTTGATGCTCGCTTGCCGATTGTAAGCACTTTCGACGGTAAACCGAGTTTAGCATGGGCACTCGGAGACTACACAGCCCCATTTTCAGCAGGGTTCGATGTATTGTGTATTGTGACACATTACTCCCACCACCAACATTCAAATTACAGGCGAGTTGCGCCACAGTACCCCTTCTGTTGGTTTCATACGGAGAGCCTTCGCTCACCTCTAGCATCGATGAACCATGGTTGGCCCACATCTTGCCAGCAGTTCGTGATTTTTTCCTCCTCAGACCACTTTTTGAATTTACTAACCACAGCTGACCATGAGCACCCTACAAGCCTTGCCGTCTCAGAAATGCTCTGACCCAGTCGTTTGGCCATTACAATTTGGCCTTTGTGAAACTCACTTAAATCCACTACCTTTCCCATCTGAAGGACAAGAATAACACTGATTAACAGAACTGAGTATCAGGTATTATTTATACCATTTCATGACTTTCACACTAGCGGTCGTTTACCTGGAGTTGTTTCGATTTGCATAAAGATGCACTGGTCATAATGTTTTGGCTCTTCGGTGTAATGGATGCAATACAATTAGGTAGGCTGCTGATGGAATACTTGTTTTTGTCCTATGATGCATCCTGGTGCCAATACTTCCCCATGTAAACGACGCACACGTACCCGACCATCCACATGGTGAAACAGGAAACGAGATTCATCGGATCAGACGACCTTCTTCCAATCATTCAAGGTCCAGTTTTGATGCTCGCGTGCCGATTGTAAGCACTTTCTTCGCAATGATGATTGATATAATCACAGCGCTCTCTTTCTTTCTCCTTTGTTCAACTGTTATTAACTGTGTTCCAAGTAAGCTGAGTGATTGATAGGGGAAGAAATGTTATTACTATATGGATATTTCTTTTAACAGATAAGGGTCAATCTGGAATGAAATTGTTTGCGCTTCTTCGGATTGGCACTACTGTGTTTAGATTTTCAAAGCTGTAATTAGGAACACTTAACATCTCGCATTCAGAAAGAAAATCCGAGACATTTAAGCAGGGCCAGGCGAGAGAGGGCCCGCCAGGGAAGCCCATGTCATTAGTTAAATATGTATTTGAAAATATATATTTATAATACACAATTATTGTAATTAGAATAAACAACCTAATTTCTTAGAATTGAAAAAACGGTGAATCCGTGACATTGAGGCATTCCGTATTTGTAACACCTTTCAGGACATAAACTTATTATTAAATAAATAAATATTCCCTCAAGCAGCTGCTTGCCACACATCTAAAAGATAAATACATATACCTATATTACTCATACGTAGACAATTGAATAGGTTATTGATAAAAGACTTAGGTCTATAATCGTAGTTTAGGGAAATAAAAAAACAACTGATTAAGTTCTTCTGCATTTCCGAATTTAATTCAAATTCAAATTTCTATTATGATAATTTCTAATATCAAAATCAAGTTCCTTTTAACAACTAAACATTACACACCGGGTACTGAACATCGAAACAACCAAAACTCAAAATTGAGGTTTTAAACTTTTTTGACAATAACCGATTCAATTGTGAATAGTTTATATAGATTTTAACATGCCTGAAAAACTTTTCTCAGCCGATGACAGAGAAATTGGAATAGTTACGAGTGGTTTGTATTAAAATTCAACACCACAATAAGCTCAAAGACTACAAAAAAGATGGCAAATGTCGTCCGGGATGATCCTTAGGTCGCATATAGGAGAAACCAACTACCTGGTAACCCAAGTTGGCAATGAATGTTATTGGGAGAAAAACTGTTTTAATATCATTTTAATAACGATGGGAATCAGCAATAAAAATGAAGACGAAGTAAAATTGTTTCATGAAACAATGTCTCATGGTCAGATATTGATCATCTAGAAATCGCATGTCACATTCAGTTAAGGGAATCACATTTAGTTTACATTAAAAGGTACCCTGGATGGCTTTGAAGGAAGGTTCAAGCCTCTTGGAAACTCACTGGAAAATTCAAGAACTTTCCAGTGAGTTTGCTTTCCCCAACTTTACTCTGAGCCTCCGGGGTCTTGTGACCTTGTTAATTAGCCCAGTCTGAAGCAAAACAACCATCAGGAGTAAAGCAACCCAACTCAATGGTCATACATCGGACAGTGTACATTTGAAACCAATTAATTCGGTAGTCTTCAAACCATGAGGCCGCAACAATTTTGCTAATAAACAACTTGTAGTACGAGCGCAAAGGCTCCTATTCCTCTCCGAAGGGAATCCTCAATATGCCTATTCTTTAAATGCTGCCGGCAAGCTTTGCAGTGCTTCACATTTGTACTCTTGAAAGGTATGACAAAATTTGAAATGTATATTGCATCCGAGTGATTGGTCGGGGTTGGGCTGTTTTACCTCTGAGCGGCACTTCTTTGGCACACAATGGGCTAAATGGTCAGATCACAAGGACACCAAGGGCTCAGAGAAAGTTTGGAGGAGGGGGTCCTACTGGTCAGCTGTTAGGAGACAGATGGTAACCTCCCGTTAAGGCCATCAAGAGTTTTCTTTAACGTACGCAGATCTCCCGCACACAGCCCAAGGTTTAATGATCATATCCGACGGACGGCGACGTTCCCGCCCATCAGTATTGAAAATATTATAAATCATGTTAAAATTTCAGTCTCATAATGCATATAAAAAATTCAGTGCAGGGTTTATTGATTTTTTATGGACAAAAGGGAAAACGTTTTACAGCAACCAAGTATTTTTATGAGCAGATTTTTGTTTCAAAGCAAAATGGCTCATAATGTAGGTTGTTCAGTTATTTACCACTGAGCGGCAATTTTTTTGCACACACTGAGCTAAATGGTCACGTCACAAGGACCCCTAGGAGAAAACTGAACAATACTCAATTTTCTTAATTAGTACTTTCAAAAACTTTACAATCTTAATTTTGCAATGACAATTTATTTTTTTTTTGATAAGGTTTAGTTCCGTGTCCGAGTGGTTAGCACGCTTGGCTACTGATCTAAGGGACCTGGGTGCGAGCCCCGGGTAAGGCATGGATGTGTGTGTGTTGTTTTTCTGCTAAAGTCCCACCATCCTCACAGACGTTCTACTATGGCGTATCAAACTGACAGGCTTCTGTCAGACCCTGTGGAAAACGCCTGCTTGGAAATTATTATTTTTTTTATTATAGTCACTGTCATTAAAATATTGTTGCGGATTACAAAAATGGATAGCCACTGAGCGTGAGTATTAAAAACTATATTTTAAAACCAAATTCAATACAAGGTAAATAGTTACAAAGAAAATATGGATGAAGTATCTTATTAACAAATCAACTATTAACCATACACAAGTCATCAATCTTCCTGCGCAGAGCACACAACATTAGCTCTGTCTATTCCACTAAATATTACCTTTTTACTTGATTACCGTGTCGCTTGAACATCCGCGTACACATCACATAAAAGATACCACCTTTATACTTCCCGCATACACAACACATAAAGATAATTCTTTATACTTAACGCGCACTGTCTCAGAACAGCTAACCGTCCATTTTCGAACTCTAGACCGTTACACACACGACCGTTACACGCTCCACTGTTCTTCAAATTCTCCCAAAGTTCTTCTTCGTTGGCTGAAACTTTTTGCTTTCGGATGCCAGATTCCTTCTGTCGTAACACTGCCCCCTTCCTAGGTCTTGTTCGTCCCGAACAATTCTGGATTCCAAAGCTTCTTCAGTTCTTCGATGAAACGGGGCCAAACGATCCACGTGAATCACCTTGCACTTTGTAGCTGGACGTCGACGAATGCGATATACCACGTCATTAATCCTGTTAACTATTGTATATGGACCTTCCCAAGGTTTCTGAAGGTTTGGAGATAGTCCTTTCTTTCTATGTGGACTTTATAGCCAGACAAGATCTCCTTGATTGAAAACAGTTCCATTTATTTTACTGTCATATCTTGTTTTGGTTCTGTCACTTGCTATGTCGATGTTATGTCTAACGGAGTGATGGATTTCTTCTAGTCGTTGTTGTAATTCTTGTACGTATTGTGGAGTGGACACAGGCATTGCTTCTGGCCGACCAAATAAAAGGTCACAGGGAAGACGTAACTCTCTTCCAAAAAGCATCATGGAAGGTGTCTGTCCAGTTGTCTCATGCACTGCCGTCCTATATGCCAGCAAAAGGAGTGGTACATGGAGATCCCAGTCACGTTGGTGGTCGTTCACAAATAATGCTAAATGCTGAGCACTCTTCCAAAAAGCATCATGGAAGGTGTCTGTCCAGTTGTCTCATGCACTGCCGTCCTATATGCCAGCAAAAGGAGTGGTACATGGAGATCCCAGTCACGTTGGTGGTCGTTCACAAATAATGCTAAATGCTGCGCAATTGTTCTATTGAATCTTTCAACCATACCATCCGACTGAGGGTGTAAGGGAGTTGTTCTGGTTTTCTGAATGCCTAATAGTTGACAGATGTCTTTAAACACATTGGATTCAAAATTCCGTCCTTGATCACAGTGGAGTTGTAAAGGTACTCCATACCTACTAATGAAGTTATTAACTATCATCTCCGCCACTGTTGTTGCTTCCTGGTCTTGGATGGGATATACCTCAGGCCACTTTGTGAAATAATCCATTACCACTAATAAATATCGATTTCCATCATCAGTTCTAGGAAACGGACCCATTACATCAATGGCTATTCTTTCAAAAGGGGCGCCAACGTTATACGTCTGCAGCTTACCCCGACTCCTAGTCTTAGTGCCTTTCTTTGCTGCACAGGCTTCACATTGCCTACACCATCTTTCAACGTCTGCCCTACTTTTCAACCAATGAAATCGTTCCCTGGCTTTGGCTAATGTCTTATTAACACCGAAGTGTCCTCCAGTGGCACTATCACGTACATCTTTCATCACAAGTTCCACTCGGGAGCGAGGAAGGATTATCTGCCAACGGATCAACCGTCCAGTGGGATTCTCCCATCTTCTGTATAATACACCGTCTTTTATTTTTAAGGAGTCCCAATGTGCCCACTAACTTTTAGTAGTTGGACTATACCTCGAGATTTGCTCCCAATTAGGTCTTACATCAGATTTTTCAATCAATTCTAATATTGGTTTTATGTCTTCATCATCTAGTTGAGCCTTCCTGATTTCAACTGATTCCAGATGTTAGGGGTATCACTGTTTGTTTGTGTCGATACTATTTGTCTTATGGGCATTATCTCTTTGGTTCCAAATTTCAGTTCTGCATTATAGCAATGTTTACAGTTGTCAATACATAGGCGCCTGGAAAGAGCATCTGCATTCTTATGCATTTTACCACTTCGATGTTCGATGGAGAAATCGTATTCTTGTAACCGTTGTTGTCACCTAGCGATTGTCACCTGTTGTTGTAACCTAGCGATTTGTCCTTCAGGGTTTTTGAAGTTTAATAACCATCTAAGTGCAGCATGATCAGTACGTATAAGGAATTTCTGGCCATAGAGATAATGATGAAAATGTTCTATTGCTTTTACTATTGCTAACAGTTCTTTGCGTGTTACACAATAATTCCGCTCTGGTTTGGATAAAGTTTTACTAAAGTATGCAATAACTTTCTCTTGTCCGTCTTGTTCTTGTGAAAGTACAGCACCGACTCCTGTGCTACTTGCATCAGTATCTATTAGGAATTGTTTTACAGTTTGTGGGTACGCTAGAACTGGTGCTGTGGAAAGAGTTTTCTTTAGCTGTTGAAAGGCTATATCGCATTCGGTGGTCCACATAAACCGCTGGCCCTCTTCTATCAGACGATGTAATGGCCTTGCGATGTGGGAGAAACCTTTGACAAATCTTCTATAGTAGGTGCAAAGTCCAATAAAACTACGAAGTTGATGAACATCTTGTGGCGGAGGCCAGTCTCTTACAGCTTCTATCTTACTAGGATCAGTCTTAATCCCTGATGTAGTGATCACATGACCAAGGTAATGAACTTCTTGCTGGAACAGTTTACACTTTGTCGGTCCCAATTTTAACTTGGCTGCCTTAAGTTTTTCAAATACTTGACGAAGATTTCTCAAATGTTCTTCCAAGAACTATGATGTCGTCCAAGTAAACCAGACAGACCTCCAAAGACAAACCTTTGAGCACCGACTCCATTAGTCGTTCAAATGTAGCAGGTGCATTACAAAGTCCAAATGGCATTACCTTAAACTGCCAAAGTCCATTCCCTGTAGTGAAAGCTGTTTTCTCACGGTCTTCAGGACGTATACTAACTTGCCAATAGCCGCTCTTTAAGTCTAATGTTGAGGACCATTATGACCCAGATAAAGTGTCTAGTGTATCATCAATCCTGGGTAAAGGAAAGGAGTCTTTCTTTGTTACGTCATTTAATCTGCGATAATCTACACAAAATCGTGTAGATCCATCCTTTTTCTTGACAAGAACTACTGGTGATGTCCAGGGACTCTGTGATGGTTCTATAATGCCCTGAGCTTCCATGTCCTTTATGAGTTGTTCCGTCTCCTCTCTTTTTGCCAATGGAAGCCTTCTTGCCGGCAGATGGACTGGAGGAGAATCACCAGTGTTAATTTTATGTTCTGTCAGGTTAGTACGGCCATAATCATTTGATGTGGCAGAAAAAATGTCAGAAAATTCTTTTAATAGGTTCTCGGCCTTAACAGCTTCGTTTTCAGTTAATATTCGTCTTGTTTCTCTCCATAATTCAGTAAGATGAGATGGGATGTCTGTACGATTTTGATTTGAATTAGTAACTTCTATTTTATTTATATTTTATTTATATTTTATTATACACACAGGTAACAGCTTCACATATTGCTAATTCTTCACCTTTTTTTAACATTCTATTGGATTTTTTACAGTTCATCATTCTGATAGGAATCTGTTCTTTATATATTCTGACTAAAGTCCTTGCAACCAGGATATTATGAGCCAAAGCTCCTTTACCAGAGGCATCAGTAACTGCCAATCGGAAGGCCGCTAGTTCCGCCGATGTCCCGCCCGATGTCCACGGACTATAACTTCACTTTGTGCTAGGATCTCTGTATCTTCCGTCACTAATATTGGAGTTACGCTCGATAAAGAATCAGACGTCTGGCTAAGCAGAGGAATCTCTTCTGTCTCATAGATGAGTAGGTTATCACTGGGTCTAATGTTGAATCCATGTTTCTTAAGAAAATCAAGGCCTAATATGCATTCATCGTAGATGTCAGCGATGTAAACAGGATGGTGTACCAGACAGCTACCAACTCGGATGTTAAGTTCTATTTTTCCATGGACTTTTGCACGATCTCCAGTGGCTGTTTGTAGGCTTATTTTAGACTGTGTAGTATTCAAGTTTGGGTGAGGTATTATTTTCTTTATTATATCCGTCTGAGTAAAGTTACATTTGCACCAGTGTCGACTATCATACGACAAGGTATTCCATTTATGGCTCCATCAGCTACTAATCCATTATTATCACCATGTAATGTTGAAACGTGGGCGACTTCCCCTGGGGCCAACCAATCAACAGCCAGCCTTTGCCTCGCAAGATTGACAAATTTTCTGTTTCCCTGATCCTGTTCTCTGGTAGATGGACTCGGACTCCTCATTCGTTTCCTATTACAGTTGGTACGAATGTGTCCGGTCTTGCCACAATTCCAACACTGAAGGTCTGTTGTAGTTTTTGAAGAAGAACCTTTTATATCTTTCAAAACGGATAGTATGGCTTTGGTTAGTTCTTTCATATCATTATCCTTTTCTACAGTTTCTTCTGCACTCACAAATCTCACTGTACGTTTGTTCGCTCGGGAGGAAAGCCTAGAGCACTCGTATTTCATAGCATGTACCACAGCTGACTTTAAGGATTCACCTTCCAACATCCTCAGAGATTGCTGAGTGTCAGGGTCAGCAATAGCATCAATAAATTGTAATTGAGCTAAATTATCTTGAATTTCTGGTGGACAATTACTATAAGCCAATCTAGCTAGACGCTCAATATCACTAGCAAGCTCTTGCAAAGTTTCACCACTTTTCTGCATGCGATGTTTAAATTGAGTCACGTAATATTGTTTTAAATAACTATCACCAAATGAAACCACCTAATGAAAACTGTGATTCCTCTCACTTTCAGCAGCCACTTTAATTGTGTAGTCTATTATATAGGCTAAATAAAGCTGACTCGTAAGTATACTGTTTCATAAAATATATAAATACTCATTTCACAAAAGAAAGCATTAAGCATTGGTACAAAATGCTAAATTCTAATCCATATTCATTTCATAAAAATCCTTCTTTCAAATTCTATAGTGTATGTCGACATCACTGATGAGTATTTTTCGTGACCAAAAAAAATGTATAAATTAATCTAAACATATCTGAATTAGTGCAGATAAAGTACAAAATAATGCTGCATTATATATATATATTACTGATAACACAAAATAATGTTATAATATATATTACTGATAATGCAATATAATACAAAATAATGCTATGTTATACATATTACTGAAATTTGAGATAAATATGCATAAATAAAACGTTCAATGTACATTTTATTAATAATAAGAATCTATCATAAGTTGCTGGTCTCGATTTGCACGGTAATTACTCGAACCTATCTACGTGTAAATCAAGGGATGGGTATATATGACAGAACACTAATTTACTGAAAATTGCTAGTAAATGTTTCGATGACTGATTCTTTGAAAACTTAAATCTTGAAATCGGGAATAACCAACTTCATTAAACTTTGAAAGTTTTTTTTTTTCAACGGTTAGTAAATTGCAAAAGCATATTAAAAAAACGATCCAGGAGGAGAGTTTTCTCCAAGGTATTAAGAATATTTATGATTAATTAATTTCAATATTATCAATCCTGAATAAATTTGGCCCAAGTTTTTTTGATTCCCGCACTATCAAGGGAACAAATCAACTCAGAATCCATCACCATCCAGAGTAACAAAATCCGACACACTGCCACGGGTAAATGAATTTTTTTACCTTAGTTCTTTAGAACATTATTTTTCAAAAAAATTTTCGTGGCTTAAAAATAAATGTCAGTATCGCGACCTAATGAAAAAAAATGGCCCGAGGGTCATAGAAACACGATAAACGATATCATATACTGTATATAGACAAGCTTGAACCTGTTTAGCCAAAAATATTATATACAGATGTTCCTTAAAAAAAAAACGCGTTAGTAAATTGTGTTACCTCTGAGCGCCACTTTTTTTATGCACACAATGATTAAGTTGCAAGATCTCAAGTATCTCGAGAGCTCAGAGAAAAGTTGGGGGAAGGGAACCTACTGGACGAGAGTAATACTTACGAAACAGATGGTAGCCTCCCATGCAGCGTGTTTTTTAATGTACTGAAAGCAGGGGCGTAGCGAAGGACTATGGTTGGGGGGGGGAAGAAATAAAAAATATTCCGACTGGAAAATCAAATTTTGCCAACTCAGCAAATAATGTCTCTGTCACGTGTTTTTACCCTAGATTTTCGCTCCGTGGGAGGGGGGGGGGTGTTCTTAACAGCTCTCCTGTATTTTGCCATTTGACTTCCAATTTTGTCACTATTTCACAGAAATAATCCCAATATTTACATCTCGTCTGAATTGTAGCAAGTCAGTATGAATTTTCCCTTGATTTGGCCAACTTTCCTTAATTTCACAAAACCAATCACAATCTTTACCATCTCTCTTAAATTTGCCAAGTCATTTCAAAATTTTCAAACTCCCCAAGATTTTGCCGAGTTTTTTCGATTTTGTCAACTCTCCTTAATTTCACAAACCCAATCCCAATTATCACAAACTCGCTCGCATTTTCCAAATGGATTCGAATTTTGTCAACTGCCCTACATTTTGTTAAGTTTCCTCGGTTTGTCCAACACTCCTTAATTTCACGAAAAAAATATCAATTTTCAGAAATCGCCAATATTTTACCAAGTGGATTCGAATTTTGCCAACTACCCTAGATTTCGCCAACTCGCCGTAATTTTCACATCTTCCTGAATTTGCCAAGTCACTTCGAATTTTATCAACTCTCCTTAATTGCACAAGAAAGGCACAATTTTCACAAATTTCACTGTATTTTACCAAGTGGCTTCGAATTTTGCCAACTCCCCTAGATTTTGCGGTCTCTCCATTTTCCAAACTGCCATAGATTTGCCGAGTTGCCTCGATTTTGACAACACCCCTTAATTTTATATAAAAAAAAAGATTACAAATTTTCACGACTCACCTAGATTTTGAGAAGTCGCTTCGAATTTTGCCAACTCCGAGTTACTTTGGGGGGAGAGCTCCCCCATCCGCCCCAAAGCTACGCCCCTTGATGAAAGTATGGCTCTCTCGCACATGGGGGCGACAGCTTAACGTCCCATCAGACGGACGGCGGCCTTTCCAAACCCATCGGTGTCACCTACTGACAGAGGCAGGGAGTGTGTGTTTCTTTGTGTGCGTGCGGGGGGGGGGGGTTGCGGAGATAAATCTCAACGACTGGCCCTGGTAGGATTCGAATCTGGGACTACAGATTATGAGCCTAACACATTTACAACTGAGCCAGCCCCTCCCCCCGTTGGTGAACTAAATTAGTTTAATTTTATATATGGATTTTCATATTGTTGGTTGCCATAAAGCTAGCTGCGATCCAGGGAATAATCTCCCATACCCATTAATGGGTCACTTAGGTTTGAAAAACGCTGATCTAGATCGAGCAAACAATTTCTCTTGACGTAGGCACCATTCTTTAGAAGCTACGGTTTAACTTTAAGCATTGCATTTAAATGCAGCAGACTTCATTCAAGAAGTTCCATTGATATTCAGCGAAACTTTGAAACCGATATTGCAGTGCTTCTCTGGCAGACATCATGGCAATAGTGAAGGTGTTTGTATTCAAGTCGATGTCTGGAGGAGGGCATTAACATCATGACCTAGATATCTCTGGAGGATAGAGTAAGCGACTACAATGTGGGAACGACTGCAAAATCGATTGCCAACTCATCACAATATCGGAGCATGGGTTATCTCAGTCGGTAGCGCGCCAGGTCTGTAATCTGATGCTATTAAATTCGTGCCTCAACTGTGCAGGCGTTGAAATTTATTTCCGCTAACCGCCTTCGGTCAGAAAGGAGACACCAATGGGCTTGAAAAGGCCGCCATCCGTCGAATGGAACCTAAAGCCGTGGCTCCGTGTATATCAGCCATACCATCTGCATGTTAACACTCTGGATGGCCTTGACGGGAGGCTACCATCTGTCTCTTAACAGCTGTCCATTTTTATACACAATGGGACCAGGGGGATTCCCCCTGGTCCCATTGTGTATAAAAATGCCCTGCTCAGAGGCAACCCAACCCAAGTACAGAGGTGAACACCAATTAATTTCACAAAATACAGTATTAACATCTTCTTTTAATTAATCTGAAGCGTCAGCTTCAATAGATGATATCAACTGCAAAGGTACAGTCGCTCAAGATCTGGCAACCTTCGTGTCACGTGATTACAGAATTCAGGAAAAATATCTGGCGCGTGTACAGCTACTGTACACGCTCCAGTTACCGTTCACAGCAAACTGGAGCGTGTGCAGTTACTGTGCAGTTACTGCACACGCTCCAGTTTGCTGTGAACGGTAACTGCACACGCTCAATATTTCCGTGAGTGAGCCCACACGATCTAGTATCAAAATAATATGACCACCGACAGTCGCTCAAAAAAGTATCCGAACACTATGGTTGATTACATAATTCAGAAAAAATATCTGGCAGCGATTTTTTTAGAAATTAGTGATCTGGCAACCTTCGTGTCACGTGACACGAAGGTTGCCAGATCACTAATTTCTAAACAAATCGTTGCCAGATATTTTTTCTGAATTCTGTAATCAACCATAGTGTTCGGATACGTTTTTGAGCGACTGTACACTGAACTCATTTAATACGAACTGATTCGCATTAAATTTTCTTCCGTCATCGATCCGCTGTGGACCTGACGCACTTGCTGCTCGCTCAGGCACCATTGAGATTATAAAGCATTGTTTAATGTTATCATCTAAAAGAACAACAAGCACACTGGTATATGGGGGGAGAAATAAGGGTCCGTTTTCACATTTACTAAGCAAGATAAAAATATCAGTAAACAGCGAATGATTAAAGTACATTATCTGGTGTCGTTCGCTGAGTCGTCCAATGAATAATCCTTAAAATAAAAAGACTCCGAATACTCGTTAACGTGTCGAAATTCCAAAAACACAAATCGAGAGGTAACAAGATTCCGTTTATTAGAGATAATTTCGAGATGTGTAATTTGAATTTCTATTTTTTTCCTTTCAACTTTATCTTTTCGATATTCTCCCTTCTTTCATTAATGAATCGCTCTTAGCGTTTATAATGAAGTTACTCAAAATTTTCAGATTCTACAAATTAATTATTACTTTTCCGCTCCAAATAACATTAAAATTTCAATTTTTTTCCTTTAAATAATTTTAATTATAGCCGCCATAGATCACCATAATGAATGTACAGTTGACAAAAACTTCGGAAATTACTTCGCTGACATATAGAAATTTGTTACCGACTGAACCAAGAAAATTACGTTTCTTTCTATGGTGGCATTCTAGGCCACCATAGAAAGAAACGTAATTTTCTTGGTTCAGTCGGTAACGAGCTCTTTGGCTTTTCCACTTTGCATTGAATGTGATTGTCATTATTAAAGAACCAATGTTTAATTAATGCAAAGGAATATTTGCGATTTTCACCCTTTCGCATATTTCATTTTTTTTTGCTTCGAAGTCAAAACAACACGCTTTTTCCTCGCGTAAACACGTTTTCGCTTTAGTTCTCGCGTGACATTATTCGACGAGAGCATTACAAAATGAGGAGTGAAGGATTCCCGATAAACAGAACAACACGATCGCAAATTTAACTATCTGCCACTTTAATGGCCGTAATGGAACTAGCGTGTCGTAGCGTGAATGTTAACAATGCGTGAAAGAAAGTTCAGTGATACCAACGCCATCCAGGAGAACTACCGCGTGCTCTGAAGTTTGGCGTACCAAGTTAAATTTGAAATATACAGGGTGAATCTGAAAAAGTGGGCAAAACTTTACGGGGTGGTAGAACACAGCTATACGAGCAATATTCGTCATAGAATGTATGGTCGGAACGCAAGCGGTGAGATGTTAAAAGGTAGTTTTCCACTGTCACATTTAAAGAATGAACACAAGAAGGAGAGGAGATACTTCAGAAAACATTTTATTAACAGGAATGCAATTGAGGTACATGCTCAAAGAAATTGCTCAAAAGAGCTGCCGCCAGCTGTAATGCAGGCTTCACACCTGCGGGATAGGGATCGACGCACATTTGCGAAGACACCAGGCATTTCCCGAATATCGCCGGCAACAACGGCGATCCTGGCGACTAGATCCATATCGGTTTCAATGGGGCACTCGTAGATTAGGCTTTTCAAGTGCATATCCGCCATTTCGTGGTTAGTATAACCAGCCATCCTCTCGGCAATCCACGGTAGAAATGCCGTTGGGTGCGAGGACCGACCCTTTTATACCATTTCCAACGCCACCTAGCGGCTTGCCGTTTGCGTTCCGCCCATACTTTCTATGACGAATATTGCTCGTATAGCTGCATTCTACCACCCCGTAAAGTTTTGCCCACTTTTTCAGATTCACCCTGTATAGTAGTTACATGAGAATTTCAGATACTTGAGTACCGGATAATCGAGAATTTACTGTACTTCGTCAGGCCTCCGCGGGAAGAGATGGCAGAGCTGAGTAGGGTTATCATATGTCCTCCAAAAGAAGGACATGTCCTCCCAGAATTTTGAAAAAACATGAAATGTCCTCCTTTTTGTATAAACTCATAACATCTTTCAAACTAAAATTAAAACACTTGTTTTTCACTTTCCTTTTTCAAACTTTTGAACCAATGACTATAACATAATTTACTGTTAACCGTGAAATAATTTACTGTAAATGCAAATCGTGAATGCTAAATTAACTCTGGGGGCGGGGATGGCTCAGTCGGTAGCGCGCCAGGCTCGTAATCTGTAGTTCCCAGGTTCGAGTCCCAGCTGGGTCAGCGTTGAGATTTATCTCCGCAACATTCCCCGCCCTGCCCACGGTCAGTAGGGGACACCGATGGGCTTGGAAAGGCCGCCGTCCGTCGGATGGGACGTTAAGCCGTGGCCCCGTGTGCGGGAGAGCCATACCCTGTGCACGTTAAAGAACACGCTGGGTGGCCTTGACGGGAGGCTACCATCTGTCTTCCAACAGCTGTTCCAGTGAGTCCCCTCCCCCAACCTTCTCTGAGCCTTCGGGGTCCATGTGACCTGGCCATTTAGCCCATGGTGTGCAAAAAAGTGCCGCTCAGAGGTAAAACAACCCAACCCTAAATTAACTCCGTTAATGACGTAAAAGTTACCATTTTCTGTATTCTCAATATGTGCAATTTACATGTCAGATTATAGACAGTATACGCTTTAGAAAACGGCAAAAAAATTTGCTTCCGCTCACGGATAAATGAAGCTATGAAAGTTGAAAACAGATTTTTTGCCACATAAAAGACCGGTCATTGCTGACCACTACTTCAGTCAGAATTCGTAGAAACAGAAAGTTTGTCTTCTATAGCAACAGTTACTAACCATTATACCATTTAAGTCAAAATAATTCTTGATTCCTTATCAAGTATGAACAAAAATAGGAACTTCATATATTTTGAAATATATTTAATAAGCATTATGCCTTTTCTGAATCTACTTGTTAGTGCGTACTTGACATAAAATTTAATAGGAAAAAACTTATACGTATCACAAATTAAAAGCATGTCCTCCTTTGTCCCCAATTTTTGCTTTATTGCCCTCCTTTGTCCTCCATTTCTAGCTTTCTTGTCCTCCTTTTAAGATACTTGCCTCTGGTAACCCAACACTGGGGTAAAAATGATGCATCATCAACATCTAATTTACCGTTTCAATTTTTAAAAACCAATAATACAAAGATTCCTTTACATTTGGAATGCCGATGCAAAAATTTGTGACTGGTCACATTTTGTCATAGGCTCGCATTTCCATTTCTATGGGTCAGCCTCCCGCCCCCCCTCCCTAAGGGCCTACCTGAATTTTTGAGTTTTGATCATTTATCCGATTTTTCGATCAAAAATGGGGTGAAAAAAAAACACGAATTTTAATTGAGGTCAGCCGATCAAGATTTCTTCTCGCAAGTGTTTTACTGCCAATGATTTCGAAACTATTTCTACATTCATTCGTTAAGCTCCATTCAGAAGCAAAATACATGGTGTTTCAAAAAGGATGCAACCCTAAATATAAGAGAATAGAACTTAATGCATGTACATTTTATGCCATAATATCAGTCAGTTGGCATTACTGTACTCAAGGTTAACAGACTTTAGCAGTTGAAATGATCTTATCACGCGCTAGTCTCACTCAAGTATTCATTCCTTTGTGTTGTGTCAGCTATGTCGTTTTCCAAAAACGAACGTGTATTTATTTTTGAAACTTATTGTGCGTACAAATCTTACAAACGTGTGAGAGAGGATTTTGAGTTGAAGCTTCCTCACTCTACAGTTCCCAACAAGTCGACAATATCTCGTTTGATTGATAAATTTCGTGACACTGGGTCTGTACAGGATCGAAAGTGCCCAGGCCGGCCATCACTGTTAACTGTCGAAGTTCTTGACTAGCTCACCCAGAAAATCTCTTAGAAAGTTATCTTCACAGGTTGGACTGTCACCAGCTACTGTTTTCAGGACTACAAAGAAGTTAAAATTTCAAGCCTACCGCATTGATGTCGTTCATGAACAGAAAGAACTAGACCATGAAAAACGTTTACGGTACTGTCGTTGGTTTCGTTCTTTTGTTGATGAAAATAAAATTGAGGTGTTGGACCGTGTTTATTTCAGTGACGAGGCTTGGTTTCACTTGGATGGGTATGTAAACAGCCAAAACAGTCGAATATGGAGCAGTGAAAATCCTCACACTTTTCACGAACGACCATTACACGCACGGAAAATTGGCATATTGTGTGCAATTTCCTGTAGTCGTGTGATAGGGCCTTTATTTTTTGATTCAACTGTAACTGGTGAAGTTTATCATGACCTCATCCAACAGTTTATTGCACTATTGGATGTGAATGAACGAGAGTGTTGGTTTTAACAAGATGGCGCGACTGCCCATACTGCAAATGACACAATGGTCATGTTGCAAGAATTTTTTGGTGATCATCTGATTTCCAAAAATTTGTAGCCCCCAAGATCCCCGGATCTTACTCCTCCCGATTTTTTCCTTTTGGAATTGCGAACACACGACAACGGAAAATTGGAGTGTTTCAAAATAATCCTCATACACTAGAAGACTAACATTGAAAGGGAGATTTTAAACATAAGAAAACAAACATTACGAAAGGTGGCTGCAAATGTGATAACACGGGCACCAGCTTGCATCCAGGTTGCAGGAAATCACTTTCAACATCTGTTGTAAAGGTAGATATATGTCTAATTTGCATCTTTTGAAATTTATCTTTCGTCAAGTTTAAATAGAAAAATATAATAGAGGGTTTCGTCGTTTTTGAAACACCCTATATCTCAGGATACTGGAATTAATATAAATTGATATACGATGCAATTATGTGCAGGAAACAAATTTAAAGAATGCTTTCTTAAATATTACCTTGCGAAAACACGGAATTTATATCCGTTTCTAAAATGTGATACGAATCACTTTCTAATCAAAAATGTAGTTTTGAATATTTATCATGGCTGGAGTTACCTGGAGGCATTGGCATTGGTAGAAAATGTGTAGGTAGGGGGAGTATCATTCCTGCAGAATATTCTTAAAATTTTTTTTTTCTATATTCTAAAATTATTTTATTTAACATTGGTAACTTTTTGATCCCCCTCCCCTGAATAAATTCCTTCCTATGTCCATGCCTTCCAGTTATGGCGGTAAATAGGAATTTATTGCAAATAGATATTGCCTGGGCGATATCTATGGGTTGGGTTGTTTTACCTCTGAGCTGCCCTTTTTTGCACACCATGGGCTGGCCAGGTCACATGGACCCCGAAGGCTCAGAGGAGGTTGGGGGAGAAGACCCACTGGAACAGCTGTTGGGAGACAGATGGTAACCTCCCGTCAAGGCCATCCAGCGTGTTCTTTAAGGTGCACAGGGTATGGCTCCCTCGCACACGGGTCACGGTTTAACATTCCATCCGACGGACATTGGCCTTTTCAAGCCCATCGGTATCCCCTACTGACCGTGTGCAGGGTGGGGAAATTTACGGAGATAAATCTCAACGCTGAACCGGCTGGGACTCGAACCTGGGAACTGCAGATTACGAGCCTGGCGCCGATATCTATGGCCATATGTTATTGTTTAGTTGATGTTTTTTCCGTCTATATTTTATATATTGACATTGATTTTGGAAATGCTATTAGTTAATTAAAATATGTTACTGTATTATTATGAATTTGTAAGGCATGGACGTGTGTCGCTTTTCTGCTGAGGTCCTGCCATCCTCTCAGACCTACTTTGACATATAAAGTGACAGGCTCCTGTCAGACCTCTGTGGTAAGCAGCTGCTTGAGGGGGTATTTATTTATTCTTTTATGTGACAAATGTACTTTTTCGTATTTTTTTAACAACATTTTTACATAATTTATTATGTAACATGTTTTGCAAAATTTCTGTTCATATGCATATATGTACACAGTAACTACTGTAATTGGATCCTAAGTCTGTTGGAGTCATATAAATAAATAAATTCTTGAATATCTATGGGATATCAAATAAGTAAAGCAAAACTGGGATTTAACGGATTTCATTTTGCATTTGACTACAATTAAGTTTCATAATGCAATACTTATCCGAAACGTTTACATGGAAGGAGAAATACAGTACAAGCTTCTATAACTCGAACTTCGAAAGGAGCAGGAGAAATGTTCGATTTCCTGAATACCTGATTTGTTAAAAAGATATTACTCCTCAAGCATCTCTTGCCACAAAGGTCTGACAGGAACCTGTCAATACGCCATATATATAAGGTCAGTGACGACAAGACCTGACCTCAGGAAAGGCCTTGTAAATGTATCAGAGAAATGTTGTTGAAGTTATGTTAATTTAACTAAGTATCGTCTGTATTGAGAGAGGGAGCTCAGAAGTCGAAGAGACCGGACGTACTTTTGCTTAGCTCCAAGAAATTTTCAGTATACCTATTAGCGACTGGACGTACTTTTCCTTAGCTCCAAGAAATTTTCAGTATACCTATTAGCTAATACTTTTACTTAAATTTCCGATTAGTCTTAAGCGAGATCGGGTGAAAATCCAAATGTAGCCTTTGGCCGGAAAGGTAGATAGAATTTAGCTAGATATATATTTTAACTTGTCAGGCTCTTAGTTAGGTATTTACAGGTTAAATTTACAACGTTGTTTTATAAATTTGATTATCCAGGATTGATAGCCTTTATTTCACTATTTTACAGTCTCCTACAGTGCAAAGTACATGCTAATATCCGACCTAGCGTTGGCAGTTATTAGCGTGGAAATTATACATTAAAAGTTTTTCTTTCCAAGATCGAAAGTAAGCTCAAAATCCTCCGTTGAGGTTATCCGGGGCCCAAACCTATGTCCTTTTGACCTGTAGCTAAGCACTAATCGCTCCGTTACAGGAACAAAAATTATAGCATGTTTTCAAATTTATAATTTCATATTGCTACACGAATATGCGTTTTAGAGCTATTTTTGTCATATATGCAACCCTTACAGACTTAAATTCCACTTTTATGGTGTTCAAGAAACGTTTCGGAACGGAGTACTTTATGACATTATAAATACGCAACAATGAAATATAAATAACCAACTTATAGATAACATATTATTTTGATTCATGATTAACGTTTTGTAAAATACTCGTACTTACCAAAAGATGTTTCAACTTACTTTCTAACAATGCTATACAAGTACACAAAGTCCATAAATAATTTTTTACATTCTTGATCAATAAACTGATCACTTCTGAAGAATAATATGTTAGTATTTCTTTGAAAGCCTTAAAATTCCTTTTCCCGTGGTTCGAAATAAGACGAAACAATTTTAATTAAACTATCACTTTACTACTCAAGCTATAAAATATTTAGAAACACAAAACTACACGAAATATTAAATAATTTATCGCAGTTAGTGTTGCCAACTCTTAAAAACTAATATAGAGCACAAGACTGCTTAAATTAAACATTTTCGTAAAAAGCAAAAATAAAATTCTTGCTGAAATGAAAGACAAAAAAATTTATGCATTTTGAAATGAGTTTTATACTTTTTAATGAGTTCTTACTTTCAACTCTTTGCATTGATATGCTATTTTGCATAAAATCAAAAGTAAACAACTCATTCAAAATGCGTAAACTTAAAAAAAATGCTAAAAAGTTTATGCATTTTAAATGAGTAATTTATGCTTTTGATTTGATGCAAAATAGCATTTCAGTGTTTAGAGTTTAATGAACGAATACAAACTGAAATACGGGAAAAATAAAATACAGTAAATCTCGCTCGGAAATTCCTATAAACAGAATAGATTTCTTTATTGATTTATAAAAAAAAGTATCAATCAAGCAGCTACTTGTCAACGAGGTTTGATGGGAGCTTGTCGGTATAATAAGCCATGGAGAAGATCTGTCGGGAAAAGCGAGACTGAGCAGAGAGAAAAAATACAAGTCCATGCCTTATCAGCCACTCGAACCCAGGTTCAGTTACTCTACATATAGCGAAGCACGCTAACCACTCTGCCACCGGGACATATACGATATATTAAGGGACAGAATATCTATCGTAGAACGAGGTATGTATTCTTAGAATTGAAAGCGCTGAAATAAAAATGGCTGAAAAGATAAAAATCCTGTCTTCGTCGAATTGTTAATCTAATGAATGTACAGTATGTTCTCAGATGAAATAAGAAAAAAATTAAAATTTTCATTCATCGTCAAAATGGTTGAAAAATGGTTGCTGCACACACGTGGCACTTCTCTGCAGTGTTGGAAAAATAATATATTTTACTTTCCGGTATACAACCACGTATTCATTGCACACCTTGAGGTATTTTATTATTAATATAATAAAATATTCACGTAATTTCACGTATTCATTGCACACCTTGAGGTCGATGAACATGATTGCTAGTTGCAGCAAGACAGTGTCACATGCACACTTTGAATGAAACCATGCAGTAAATGGTAGCTAGGTAGTCACTGGAAGGAGAGCTATGCACCAATCCCCTGTGATGATGCATAGAACCGGCCAGGCCTAGCACCTAATGTCCAACCCCGCCTTCTCGTGGTGCGGACCGTTAGTAACTTTCAAAAGAGATACTCTCTTGTGGAAGTGAACGGAAGGGGAGGGCTGCCAGATTAGTGCGGCCTACTGATCTGGACAACTATGGCTACTTTTCTTTTTTTTCTACCCTGCTGAGGAGTGGTCAACCACACAGGGTCCTGGTGCTGACCATATAAACCTACTGGACTGGACAGATATATGGCTCTGAGCTTGATTATGGATCCTGATTTTGCTGCACTGGTGGGCTTCTGTGGAGGGAAAATCTTCCGCTGTGTTTTCTTTTTGTTTGTGGGTTGACAGCCCCAAGTGAATAGATCCACAGGATATGTTTATCAGCTGGTGGATAATCCTGAGCAGAAGTCATCGCAGGCACCTGAACTCTTTGCTTCTATTGGCATCGTCAAATTCTACATTGGAGGAAGTCTTCCAGTGTAGATGGCTTCAGCCTTTAGTAGTGGGGGAACGGGTCTTTGCCCCATGTCTGCGATTAGGGGGCTGTTTGATATTGTCGGCATTCCCTCTCTCAATAAACATAGTTTCTTTAAACATCCCACTAACCATTTTCTCTCCATAGGTAGTTGGAATGTGAGGACTCTGCACAGAGCTTTTTCTCTTGATGTCCTCACACAAGAATTCCACCGTTATAATTTAGATATTCTCGGCTTGCAAGAGACCAGATGGACAGATAAAGGTCAGATTCTTAAAAATAATCTTAAATTTCTCTTTTCAGGGAGGGACGACAAAAAGCATCACCAAGGCGTGGGTCTGCTTCTCAGCAGACACGCTAGTGATGCTCTTCTAGGATATGAGTGCATTAATGAAAGGTTTCTTATAGCAAAATTTCAGACAAGCGTTAAAGACTTGAATGTTATCTGCTGTTATGCCCCCACTGAGGATGCCGATGAGGATGAGAAGGATAGGTTTTATGAACAACTTCAGGATATTTTGAATTCTGTCAAGAAAGGAGATATTACCCTTGTTCTTGGTGACTTCAATGCCAAAGTTGGTACTGACTCTGACCTTTGGGGAGGAGTAATAGGCCCTTTTGGTATTGGTAGCTGCAATAGCAATGGGCAACGTCTCCTACAGGTAAGTAAACTCAATGGATTCAGAATAACTAACACTTATTACAAACACCGCGACATACATAAGTACACATGGGTTTCACCTGATGGGCTGATAAGAATATGATTGATTACATATTAATTAACAGCAAATGGACTAGTTCTGTTAGGAATACCAGGGCATATAGGGGAGCTGAAATTGGATCTGACCATTACCTTGTTAAAAGTGTGTTGCAAATTAAACTTAAAAAGTGTTGTGCTAGGGTTAAAAATTTACTTTTAATACTGAAGCTCTGAAAGATCCAGTTATAGCCAAAGCTTACCATGATAGGTTACTTAGTCATTATGACAGTCATGGTTTGCTTACTACTGAAGTTGAGGAAGAATGGGATCATTTTAAACAGGCTTTTTTGGACACTAACAGTACTCTTTTAGGAAAAAAGGAGCAGAAGAGGCAAAATTATCTGAGTGATAAGGCACTTGAGCTTATTTCGGAAAGAAAGAACTGCAGGAATGCCCTTAATCAATACCCTACTAGTCCTAATAGAAAGCATTACAGAGACCTTAATAAACTTGTAAAGGATCAGTTAGCTGCTGATAAAAATTTTTGGCTTGATGGTTTGGCTGACAAAGCCGAGGAAGCAGTTAGACAGCACAACAGCAGAGAGCTGTACCAGATAGTTAATGTTTTGTGTGGTAGAAAACGGACAGGCATACAAGGATTGAAGGATAAACAAGGTAAGGTTATAGAAGGGGAGGATTCTGCCATGGCTAGGTGGGCTGAGCATTTCATTGATATTCTGAACAATGTGGTTAGTTCCACTCCCATTGTTTGCAATGATGATAGATGCATTGTTGGCTTTAATGTTGGCCCTATAACACAATCTGAAGTTAGTTTGGCTGTTTCTAAACTTAAACTTCATAAATCCCCAGGGGTAGATGAAATTACTACGGAAATGCTTAGAGCTGGGAATGTTTCGGTTACCACTTGGATGACTGAAATTCTGAATCTCTTTTATGATAAAGGCATGGTTCCTAAGGATTTTACCAGAGCTATTGTTATCCCTATTTTCAAAAAAGGTGATCGCAGTTCTTGTGATAACTATAGGGGTATCAGCCTACTCTCTGTTCCAGGTAAAGTTCTTTCCATGATTGTGCTTAATAGAATTAAGAATCTGGTTGACAGGCAATTGCGTGATGAGCAATGTGGATTCAGAAGTGGTAGGGGATGTGTAGATCAGATATTTTCACTTAGGCAGATTCTTGAGAAATGTTTAGAGTTCAGAAACCTTTGGTTGCTAGCTTTGTTGATTTCAAAAAGGCTTTCGACTCTGTTGATCGTCATAATTTGTGGTTGATTGTGAGATCATATGGTATACCAGACAAGTTAGTTAACATAATGAAAGCTCTCTATAATAACACTGAGTCATGTGTGAGGGTTGGTAAGTCTTGTAGCAATTGGTTTAGCATTACTTCTGGTGTTCGACAAGGGTGCATTTTGTCTCCTTTTCTCTTTAGCTTGGTTATTGATTATGTTATGCGAAATTCACTTCAAGGGAAAGATTTTGGCCTTAAATGGGCTGGAGATACGAAAATTTCTAATTTAGATTATGCTGATGATTTAGCCCTTTTGGCAAATGATGTTGATGAGATGAACTCTTTCATTCGAGCTGTTGATGAGACTGGTAGTAGAGTAGGTTTGGTTATAAACAGAGAGAAAACTAAAGTGATGAAAATTGGTCAGGCAGGCTGTGATTCAGTTAATCTGAATGGTTGCAGTCTTGAGCAGGTGTCACAGTTTAATTATCTTGGGAGCTATGTAACAGATAATGGTGATGTGCGGCATGAGATTAACAGACGAATAGGGATTGCTGCTGGGACTTTTAAGAATCTATGGAGAGAGTGGAGAAATAGGCGTATACACCTAAAGACTAAAATTTGACTGTATAATAGTTTGGTTCTTTCTAGGGTTAGTTATGGTAGTGAAACTTGGACACTTTGTAAACAAGATAACAGGAAACTAGATGCTTTCGATTCCAGATGCTTACGCAGTATCTTGGGCATTAGGTGGTTCAACTTTGTAACTAATGATGAGATTAGGAAAAGGAGTTTGCAACCTCCTTTAAGCAGCATATTGTGCAGAGAGAGACTCCGTTGGTTTGGCCATGTTGCCCGTATGAATAATTATAGATTGGCGAATAGGGTTATGAACAGTGTGCCTAAAGGCCTCAGAAAGAAGGGGAGACCTAGGATGCGGTGGGCAGACAATGTCAAACAGGACCTTGTTAGAATTGGTGTGCAGTGGCCAGATGCAGTAGATGTAGCTCAGGATAGACTTGCTTGGAGAACTAAATTGCACGGTCTGGTTGGACCTCCGTAGCCCATGGCTGCTTGAGGATGATGATGATGATGTTTTCGGTGACTGTCTCATTTGTAAAGGCTTGTGTCTCCCAAGGTCACCGGATTTGTCACCTGCATATTATTTTTCTGGGGGTGGGGGTGGGGGTGGAGGACGGTATCTCAAAGGAGTTCTGTATCAAAATAATGCTCACACACTGGATGAACTCAAGACGAACATTACAACAGTGATCACAAACATCAGTCTTCAGATGTTTCACAAGGATCATCAAAAGTGGTAAAAAGAGCTCGCGCCTGCATCCGTGAACAAGGAAGACATTTTCAACATGCTGTAATGACATTTATATTCTTCTGTTGTTAGAAAGGTCAGATTATAACTTATGTTTGTAGCTGTCTAATTTTATATATGATTATCATTAACCTCGCAAAATATGTGTGTTTATTGTGGATTGCGCGACTTTTTGATCACCATGTATATATAGAACTCTGTGGCTGAAACTTCTAGCTTTCCAATTTTTGTGCTTATAATTCTGTATTGAATCTTTTAATGCTGAAAAACAGTAGAAAATCGAAACACTTTTATTTATGTATATAGATGTGTAAATTTTTATATATCTGTTAAATTAGTAAGTAAATTACCCTTCAAACAGCTGCTTGCCATAGAGGTCTTGCACGAGCCTGTCAGTATAATACTCAGTAGAGAAGATCTGTGATCACAACAAAACACAAGAAACATCCACGCCTTATCCGGTATTAGAACCCAGGACACTTTAATCCGTAACCAAACACACTGCTACTCGGCAGCTGGGAAGATCTAGTTTTTAGAGCAGTACGAAACTCAGGAAGTCCAATTGCCACTGGTTAATAAGGAATGTGCATTTTCAGAAAGCAAAGAAGTTAGTTTTTCTTTTTTACCCCAGAAAGAAAACTCGTAGTCGTCAATGTAAACAATTTGATCACCAAAACCTGACTTAATTAAATTTCCGTCATATATAGAGAGTTGTAATATTTATATAACCCTTCAGAACCCTGTGTAATGTACGTTAGTTTTTAGAATTGTTTTAAACATTAAACATAGGACGAGGTGGCTGTGGTCTTGTAATGTTTTCAAAGTGTAGACCAGTCTCAAGTCTATAAGAATGGGCTGAAATTTAGTGCCATTTACGGATATAATAAAATCTACCTACAATAACAGTGAAGAGAAAGTGCCTGACACGCAACAAGAACTGATTTGCTCACAGGTCTCATTCTTTTGATGTGTTTATCAAGATAAGTGCCTATAAATTATAATTCTTTTCTTTTACGTTCCCTATTACTCATTTTTGAGATTTCAGAATTTTGAAATTTTTGGGGAGCTTTCTACATTATAATGAATACTAAAGTTCAATTAAACGATGCTAAATTAATTTTTGTATATTCTTTTTCCTTTGCTCATAAATAAAGCACATTTAAATAAAAAAAAACAACTTTTTTTTCTATAAAGAAAAATTCGAGTCTGAAGAGATTAAGAGTTTTTGTCATTTTCGTCCCAAATTAACGCCCTCTCAAAGTATAAATTTAAATTATTGGAAAATTCGGAAAACGCTAGTAGTAAAGCTCTATCAATACCAATTCAAAATTTTTTTTTATTTTCTTCAATTGAATATTTACAAATGGGCAAATGCCAAAGTTTTGGAGACCAGACGTCCGGGCTTTGACCCTGTTGTCGCGGTCTCTAAAAAGGATTTTGGGATAATTATTTATCCTGTTTTTTTCAAAACTGAAAGGTTTGTCCACAGTATTAATTAAAATGTAGGGTTAATACCCAAAGTAATGTATAGGAATCATGTAAATCAAATGATATTTGACCACAAAAAATGTGACTTTGATAAGGTGGGTGTTTATACAGTAAATAATTTTTGACTAACTACGTTACACAGAGGTTTCGATTCGTGTTGGTGTCTGTTCGATTACATAACGATCATAACGATTATTAACATTATTTTAATTGGAGCAAATAAATATTTTTTGTGAAATGCTTATTTTTTTCCAACCAGTTTTAACATGTTAAACAGTAGCGAAAGTTTTGAAGTGTGGTAATTCGCATTTTTCATTCTTTCTTAAAACGATAGCTTAAAAAATATTATTTCTGATAAATATACGTTGGACTCAGTGATGTCATCTAACTGGTTAGCAGCGGTGCGATCGAGCAGATAGTTAAAAACATTATCATTAGTCCGAACCGGTCGTATCAAAAAATGGAGCACATTAATTTGGAACAAGAAACAATTTTTGACAATATGAAAAATGTAATTTACTCCTGAAACCGTTGGGGCCGGGGTGGCTCAGTCGGTAGCGCGTTAGGCTCGTAATCTGCAGTTCCCAGGTTCGAGTTCCAGATGGGTCAGTCTGTCTCCCGACAGTCCATCTGTCTCCCAACAGCTGTTCCAGTGGGTCCCTTCCCCAACCTTCTTTGTGACTTCGGGGTACTTGTGACCTGTCCATTTAGCCCATTTTGTGGAAAAAAAGGGCCGCTCAGAGGTAAAACAACCCAAATCCTGAAACCTCTGATTAGCACAGAGGTCTGACAGGAATCATCAGAATAATACGCCACAGAAGACCAATGAGGAAGGCGAGACCTCGGCAGAAAGATATATCTTGATCATTTTCAAATGCAACTTTTGCTTTATAATTTTTTTTGAGCTGTTGACTGTTGTGATGTGCAAAGCTTGGATTAATAGAAGCTTTTAACACGGCTTGTAATTTCAATCGTTTATGGAGAGCATGAAAGACTGAGAGGCAAACCTAAGAACAAAATAACTCTTCATTCTACTCCGTAGATCACTAAAAATATAGAAAAAGAAAGTCCTATCTAAAGAAAAAAAAAGGTTTCGTTTCTTTTGACAATGATTATTTACGAAGTTTCCAGAATTCGACCATCTGACTTCGCAGTAATTAGATCTATTAAAGGAGTCAATGACACTATTAGAACGATACGAGGGGTGTTCAAAAAGTTCTTAATATGCATTGCAGAACAAAAATCATTGCACTTACCTCAACAAGATGTTTACTTTTCTTCAAAGTACTCCCCTCCAGCATCTGTGCAACGTTGCAGAAGTGTACGCCAATTCTGGATGTTTGGCGATACTCCTCTTGGGATATCGCTAAACATCTCAGAGTACAAAATGCTCCCAACTCTGAATGATGCATTTTGCAAGGTCTTGAACCTTTGAAAAAGGCTTACCAGCAAGTTCCTTTTTAATTTTTGGAAACAATCAAAAATCGCATGGTGCAAGATCAGATGAATATGCAGGATGGGGTCACTGTTTGATTTTTTCCTGCTCCAGATAGGTCGTAACTTGTGTTTTGTGAGAACTGGTATTGTCTTGAAGAAGGGGGACCCTTGACACATCTGTTGTCAGACGCTGTTCCTTCATCTCTTTAACCATTTTGGGCACAACAATGTTGGTGTAGTATTGGCAATTTACAGTCACTTTTTCAACTAAAGTGTCCGCCTCTATCATCCTTGGGAATTGAAAAATATTGTGACCATTCTCTTCCTTGAGCGAAAGTCTTGCCGGAGGATTTGGAGACGAGGTTCATCTTCCGCAACCCAAACATAGTTGTCGATTTTTCTGGGAATTGTCTTTAAATAAAATCACGTCTCATCACCTGTGACAATGTCTGTTAAACGTTTGGGGCCACTTATTCAAACATTGCCAGCATCTCCTTGCGCGTGTCGACTCTAGTCACATTTTTGCTGTTTTATCAATCTGGGAGACACCCATTTCGCACAGATCTTTCGGAACTTTAAACGGCGATGAATAATTGTTTCTGACATCTAAACTTATTATCTTAACGGTTATGTATGGGTTTTCCTTAATGAGTTCCCGAATAGCAGCAATGATTCTCCCATTCACGCCTCTTTCGGTCTTCCTAAACGAGGGAAGTCTTCGAAACTCTGCCGTCCTCTGAATTTGCGCATTCATCCCGTAACAGTTCCCATATATTTATGATAAATCTGCATGAATTTTTTTCCCGTCGTCCCCAAGTTGCATCCTTGTGAAAATGTAAAATCTTTCCCCATCTTTAGTCTTTCTTAGGCTGCATAGTAACAATGGAAAAATTTCGCAGATCGAACTTTACACGCCGCCAGGGAAGACAGAAATGATGATACAGCGTTTGTTTTCAACTTGTAATGATAGGTTTAAACAAGCACGTAGTAGCTCGTTAACGTCGGGGTAACAAATGCAAATCTAAAGACATGTGTCAAGAACTTTTTTTTCATCCCCAACGTAAAAGAGGATCAATGCGAAGTACGAAAAAAGGAAGCTTCAATGTGAACATTTTAAACGTTTAAACCTAGAAACATAAAACTTCCACAGAAAGGCTTTATTAATTTACTAATCGCAGCAAATTAAATTCTTCAAGCTGAAAAAAATGCGACGTAACGTTCATTTGTAGCCAAAAAGTGCTCTGAACTCATGTTCAGTTGTAAATTCCATATTAATATAATGAATGAAAAGGTAGTAATTTACAAATTTTCCCAATTTTGAGAAACAGAATTAGTATTTTATTAAATATTTATGTCAAATCAGAAAGCCCTATCTCCTTGTGAACTGATGAAATGCAATATCATGCATAAATGCCCCATCTACGATTTTGTGAAAAAGTTCTAACTTTACCGATATTTTATTAAATAATGAAGTAAAAACAGTAATTGTATATACAAATTATCAAGGCATTCTCAAAATGTCGCTTGTATTCAACGAACTTCAGTGTTAGCGTCATTGATGGCATGATATTTAATTCAATTTTAATTCATTCCGTTCAACATGTACGGTGTAACACTTGCAACAGTTGAGATGATTCTTTCCTTTAAATGCTGTATATTGGAAATTTTTTGGAAAAAACGATGCTTTTAATATATGCTCAAAATAAGACGTTGGATTGTTTTACCTCTGAGCGACGAACTTTTTTGCACATAATGGGCTAAATGGCTAGACTACAAGGACCCCGAGTGCTCAGAGAAGGTTGGGGAGAGGGGACTCACTAGACAGCTGTTGGGAGACAGATGGTCGCTTCCCGTCAAGGCCATCCAGAGTGTTCTTTAACGTGCACAGGGTATGGCTCTCCCGCACACGGGACAAAGGCTTAACGTTCCATCAGACAGAGGGCGACCTTTCCTAGCCCATCAGTGTCTCTAATTGACCGTGAGCAGGGTTGGGAGTTTTGTGGAAATAAATCTCAATGCTGGTCCAGAATGGACTCGAACCTGGGAACTGCAGATTATGAGCCTGTCGGCTACCAACTGAGTCATCCCAGCCCCTCAAAGAAAGACGTTCAATGGTATTAAATCGGAACTTTTCGGGGGCCTCGAGATCGGTCCTCCTCTTCCAATCCGGCGATTTGGATATTTGGCATTTAATACATTACATGTGATACTAGCGCCACTATGTGATATTAACCTGTACTAACTCAACGCGTCATCATAACAATGGAACTTTGTGAGTTTCGTCACAATTTGGACACACAGTTACCTCGTTTAATTATTTAATAAAATATAACACTTTATTCTTCTATAAGACTCTGCATATAACCTGAGTATTTGTTACTAAGCAACATTCTTCATCCCAAAAAATTTTTAATTTATCTATAAAAAACGAAAAATTATCTCTTAGAACAAAAAATTGCATTTTCCCACCTTCTCTGTGGGTATAGGTAGAAACCATTGTTGTGAAATCAACCTGCCTGACATTGACATTTCACAAACAAAATTTTTAATTTTTAACGTAATTATATCGTTTGCAATGTTCGTTTGAAAATCTGTGTGATGTTACTTCTTCGTTTGTCGGTCTATTGGGACCACTTAGGACGTCCCCTCGGTTCGATCGCTATACGCAACGGGTGAAAGAGTCTTTCGGAACAAAAATCAAAGATTTTATCACAACTGCAGGGAACTCAATACTGAGGCTCCTCCCCAATAAATTGGTTCAAACTTCAGCCTTTACTTTAAAATAACAAATATTTATTTAACCTTCCAAACATGCTTGATGGACGAGGACATATGCTCAATTACATAGATTACAACAACACCAGCTTACTATGCCTGTTCAGCTGTATTTACAGAGCCCAATGCCGCTATTACCAGTCGGCATTTCACAGCTTTACAATTTCTCGTCTGCACGCTTTCGAAACTCGACCGGCTCTGTTCTTCTCGACGTTGCCAAACCCTTTCTTCCTTTCTCTCTCCGCTCCGGACCATCTGGGGCGTCCGCGAGCAGTGGGGTGACCTCCGTCCCCTCTGGGCACTGTTACTTCAATTAACTTTCCAGATGTCGGGACAGAGGGCCTCCCACGTAGCATAAGCCTTGTTGGTGAAATCCAAAATAAATATACAAAGCCTGAACGAAAAAAAATCTAAAAAGGCCTCTAGCCTGACACCTCCCTGCCAGAAGTCAGTAGTTAGTCCTGTTAACTGTTGACTAAAAAGTCAAGTTGAAGAAACCATCGTCTGCTGAAATTCAGCAGTCCCTTTCAGTCTTATTCAGACTCCCACATTCACCATCCACATCCACTCCCACATCCACATCCACCAGCCCAATGAAGTGGATAAACAAAAGTTTTCAAACTCGAAACTGGTTCTGTCACAAGTAGATATTTAAACTTTTAACGTAACTCGCAGACCGCGGCAAAGGAGAAAACCCGTAGGAGGATTTTGGGACGCTGCGGTCAAGCATTCGGAGAATTACGCAGGTGACGAAATCTGTTTGAACAGTTTGTGTGGTAACTGAGCTCTCTCAAACAATGAACTGCCGATGCTGTTGATCTGCTAAGAGTTATGTCAGCATGCCCTGGAGAGCTCCATACAGACATTTGACTTCTATATACGTACAGGGTGTTTCAAAAAGGACGCAACCCTCTATTGTATTTTTTTTTATTTAAACTTGATAAAAGACACAAATTTCAAAAGATGCAAATTAGACATATAAGTTACCTTTACAACAGATGTTGAAAGTGATTTCCTGCAACCTGGATGCAGGTTCGTACCCGTTTCATGACATTTGCAGCCACCTTTCGTAATGTTTGTTTTCTTATGTTTAAAATCTCTCTTTCAATGTTAGCCTTCAAGTCTTCAAGTGTATGATGATTGTTTTGAAACACTTCACATTTGAGATATCCCCAAAGGACAAAATCTGGAGGAGTAAGATCTGGGGATCTTGGGGATACAAATTTTTTGAAATCAAATGATCACCAGAAAATTCCTGCAACATGACCATTGTGTCATTTGCAGTATGGGCGGTCGCGACATCTTGTTGAAATCAACACTCTCGTTCATTCACATCCAATAGTGCAATAAACTGTTGGATGATGTCATGATAAACTTCGAAATTGGGTTCTGTTAGAGGTAGGACCAGTTACAGTTGAGTCAAAAAATATTGCTATCACACGGCGAGAGGAAATTGCACACCAAACACCAATTTTCCATGTGTGTAATGGTTTTTCGTGAAAAGTATGAGGATTTTCACTGCTTCATATTCGACTGTTTTGACTGTTCACATACCCATCCAAGCGATATAAACATGGTCCAACGCCTCAATTCTATTTTCATCAACAAAAGAACGAAAACAACGACAGTACCGTAAACGTTTTTCATGATCTGGTTCTTTCAGTTCATGAATGAAACACCAATGCGGTAGGCATGAAATTTTAACTTCTTTGTAGTCCTGAAAACAGTAGCTGGTGACAGTCCAACCTGTGAAGATAACTTTCTAAGAGATTTTCTGGGTGAGTGAGCTGAGACACATCATCAAAAACTTCGGCAGTTAAAAGTGATAGCTGGCTGGGGCTCTTCCGATCCTGTACTGACCCAGTGTCACGAAATTTATCAATCAAACGAGATATTGTCGACTTGTTGGGAACTGCTGACTGAGGAAACTTCAACTCAAACTCCACTCTCACACGTTTGTAAGATTTGTACGCACAATAAGTCTGAACAATACATACACGTTCGTTTTTGGAAAACGACATAGCTGACACAACACAAAGGAATGAATGCTTGAGTGAGACTAGCGCGTGACAAGGTCATTTCAACTGCTAAAGGCTGTTAACTTTGAGTACAGTAATGCCAACTGACTAATATTATGGCATAAAATGTACATGCGCGTATGTTCCACTCTCTTATATTTAGGGTTGCGTCCTTTTTGAAACACCCTGTATATAAGCATTGTACATAATGCAACTTTTGTTGCCCTTATTTTACTTCACAATAAGAATTTCCGTTAACTAACGTTATTTTTCATTCATTGAAACTGAAAACTGCAATAAAAAATTCGCCAAGTCGGTAGCGCAGCGGTATCGCATTGGCTTGAGGTAACATTGCAGCTGCCGGAATCTGGGTTCGAGTCTCTGAATGGCATGGTTCGTGTATGTGTCTGTATGCTCTATGAGACTCCAAGCGAAATCTGATATAAATTATGAAATAATAAAGTGTAAAAATTCAAGAAAGCAGATTTAAAATGAAAGTAATCAAATGCTGCAAGTGAGATAATAAATAATCGTGGTAAACTGGTCAGTTTCAAAATTTGGCATTCATCTCTCTTCTGGCTTGAATGCCGCTCACTTTTGTGCATCAAGAATCCTGTCTGCAGGTATATGTCGACAGGGATCTACCTTGTGGACCAGGCGGTCCGGACCCCTGAAAATCCGATTTTCTGATGCGAAATCTCAAACTTCTCTACCTGCTTTGAAATCCAAAATTAAATTTATTATAGTCCCATAGATATGTCCGACACTAAAAATAGATTTAAAAAACAACTATAAAATTTTATTCCATATATAAAATATAGAATATATAGAATATTATTTTAATTTTCCTTTCTTTCGGTCCGCTGAAATATTTCAGTAATTGGAATTGGAAAACCTTACTCAAGTGCTTTTCTCATGTCGCCGCCCCCCCCTCCCCCCCAAAAAAATAAATTATCGGATACTCCGCACGTGAGTTCAGATCACATGCTTAGTATCCGATGTCCGACCGTGAATTCAGATCCCACACGGCTCAAGATAATTTTCCTCTATTCCCATGTTAACATCCAGCATAACAGTGATCAAAAACTGTTATACGACTCGTCATCTGTTATTTGGGTAGAGACTGTCCCAGTGGCATAGCACCAGGCTTGCAATGTAATAAATCCCAAGTTGAATCCCATTTGTGTGTCGACGTTGAGATTTATCTCCTCTAATCCGTTCCAGCGGCCGATTGGATAACTTGCTTCGCTACTGACCAAAGGGATCTGGGTTCGAGCCTTGGGTAAGCCATGTATGTTTGTGTTGTCTTTCTGCTGAAGTCTCGCCTTCCTCACAGACTTTCTACTATGGCGTATAAATTGACAGGCTCCTGTCAGATGCAGCTGCTTGAGGAGATTTTTTTTATCCTCATCCTGCCTTCGGTGAGAAAAGGGCACCGATGGGTTTGGAAAGGACTCTGTTTGTCGGGCGAGACGGTAAACGTGTTCCCTTGTAGAGAGGTGGTAAGTGTGTTCCCTTGTACAGAAAGACGGTAAAGCGTGTTCCCTTGTACAGAAAGACGGTAAAGCGTGTTCCCTTGTACAGAAGAGCCAGACACGGCGTGCATTAAAGAACAAGCTGGATGGTTTGAACGAGAGGCTTCCACCTGTCTCTTAAGAGCTGCCGAAAAAACCTCTTACGAACTTTCTCTGAGCTTCTGCAGTCCTTGCGACCTTACCATTGACCACAAAGACGCCACTTAATGAACGCCTTTTAACGAGCATAAATATTTTTATTTAATTATGATATTTTTTTGGGGGGACACTACTTAGCTAACACAACTTACGTATTTTGTTCATTTACTACTGAAATATCAGTATCTTGTGGATCCAAAAAATCGTTAAAGAAACGTTTCTTTAATGAGATCATTCAAAATACACATGAAGAGTGCACACGAGCGGCATATTATCTGTTTGTATGATATCAAGCACTTCGTCCTTTCAGTTTGTTGCTCCACTTCAAAGAAATCCTCATTAGCGGATTTCGTGGAGCTTAAAAAGTTTAAAAAGATTGTCTTATGTTTAGGAACTCAGCTGGCATTCAGCTTCTCTAACTAATTGGCATTCTTTAGCAAAACGAGAAAACTGAGAGTTTTACTCAGTGGGGTGGCAATTCATACGTTTTTTGAGGGGGAGGGAAGGCAGAGGGAGCTGTAGCTCAAAAATATATATTGATATTTAGTGAAAATAGGATGGGCTCAAAAATTAGACTTGATATTTGGTGTAAATGATGGTACAAATTTCTGCAATTTAATGTTGTATCTCGGAACTAATTTGAAGCAAATTAAAGCTTCTATGTAGATCAGGAGGAGTCTTAATATTTACCTTGGAATTGAGACGAGGAAATTATTATTAAGATAATTCACCAGGGAATTTGAGAACCCCTGTGGAGCAGGAGTTCTCAAAGAGTGTCCGAACTGTGGCACTCGAACCAACATTTAAGTAAAGAGATTAGTTTAGTGGAAGTTAGTTGCAGGTACTGGGCACGATTTAGGATGTGGAGGAGTGAATGCTTCTTCCTTGTAGAAGGTTGGGTTGGGTTGTTTTACCTCTGAGCGGCACTTTTTTGCACACCATGGGCTAAATGGCCAGGTCACATGGACCCCGAAGGCTCAGAGAAGGTTGGGGGAGTGGACCCACTGGAACAGCTGTTGTGAGACAGATGGTAGCCTCACGTCAAGGCCATCCAGCGTGTTCTTTAACGTGCACAGGGTATGGCTCTCCCACACACGGGGCCACGGCTTAACGTCCCATCCGACGGACGGCGGCCTTTCCAAGCCCATCGATGTCCCCTACTGACCGTGGGCAGGGCGGGAATTTTGCGGAGATAAATCTCAACGCTGACCCAGCTGGGACTCGAACCTGGGAACTACAGATTACGAGCCTGGCGCGCTACCGACTGAGCCACCCCGCCCCTTTTCTTGTGGAATTTTAATAGCGGAGGCCAAAAGCATAGTAAACATAAATATTACTTATATTTTGCAGGAGAGTTTTTTTTTTTCAAAGACTAGGCGGAGGGGAAAACAATGTTGCACTGTTTGTAAAAAATAATTTTTTGAATAAGAAGGGGAAAAAATGCATTGTATTTTGATCAGTTTCAGTCCAGAATGTTTTTCTGGACTTTCAGATTTCAGATTCAGGTCTGATTGGTGATGCCTTTTTTTGGTCGGGGTGCAGGTAGGGCTGAAATAAAAACACATAAGAAGAAGAAACTAACTCTTTGTTTTGGTGATTATTACCACCATAAACATAAATAAAAAAATAAAATAAATACCCCTCAAGCAGCTGTTTGCCACAGAGGTTTGACAGGAGCCTGTCAGTTTATATGCCATATAGTATAAGGCCTGAAAGGATGGCAGGACTTCAGCAGAAAAACGACATATACATCGATGCCTTACCCGGGACTGGAACCCAAGTCCTTAAGATCAATAGCCAAGCGCGCTATGAGATATTGAACAAAAAAGAACTTCACAAATCAGAATCACCGAGAACTTAATTTTGCCAATAAAACTTTGATTATTTCATTATCAACGAAATGTGAATTGAAAGTTTCTTAACAAATTGCAATCTTAATTTTCTTAGTTTCTCTTTATTTTTGAAGCATATAATTTACTTTCACTTATTTATATGGAAAAAATGTTTTTTCGCGTTTGAGAAACAAATTCTCTTTTATTCGTTATGTTACCGGGCATTCTTAATTGTGAATAATTGTTATATTCGCAACTGCGTTCGTTAATGAAAGGCTCGACATAAATATTTCTACCTTGAAATGTTGATTCCTTTTTTGTTCTCCCCTCACCGAAAAAAATTACTGCAATCCCCATGCTCGAGTGATTAGTATTCTTGACTGAGCAGTACTTAAATTTTGTACATAATCGTACATTTATCATAAGCCTTTAAACCCGCGAATCACGAATTTGTAGTTTTCAACGATCTCAATTGAGACTCTGATGTCTTTTGCAATGCACAAAAAAGGGTCTCCAAAGAGGAACTACTAAACGAAATCTATTCAGATATTTCTTTTAGCAGAGGACGTATTCTGTCGATAGAAATTGCCACTGAGAATATTTGAAGGTAATGATTTCTCAGCAAAGAGTCAATGCTAACATTCGTGCTTTAGCCGTGATGGAGTCAAATGGGATGTAGCCGTTCGGCGTGACCGATAATATCACGATAGCTGTACTGAGGAGATGAGAGCTGAAATTGCTAGAAAGAAAGGCTTTATAACATTATTACTACTAGTAATACTTTTAGTCTATGGCATCCCAAATGGATATTGGGTGGAAGTTGGCTCAGTGGTAGCGCTCCAGGCTCATAAATCTGATGCTACGAAGTTCGAGTTCTAACTGTGGTCGACAGTGGTTTCTGTGGCAATTCCCATATGGTGATATGCAGTCAATGTACTGCGGTGCACCGGGGTTGTCACGCATTATTACGTTGTGGTTGCGTTTAGATTCATCTTCACTACACTCTATTATGCTCTCGATGGGAAAGGGGACTTCGTTGAGCATGGAAAGACCGCCATCCGTTGGATATAACAGTAAACCGTTTGCCGTGTGCAAGGAAACCATTACCTTTGCATACGGGGCATGTTGAATGGGTGCATGTTTAACAACACACTGAATGGCCTTGAAAGGAGGCTCTCATCTGTGTCTTAAAGCTGCGCAGTGTATCCTCGTCCTCAACTTTTCTGAGTCCTCGAGGGTCTTTGTGACCTGACCTTCAAGTACATTGTGTTCAGAATTGCCGCTCAGAGGTGAAACGACCCGACACAATGGCTTTTCTTTTAAACAGAGCTATTGTATCAACTTTTTTGTTTGTCCGACTTTAGATATTAATTTTTTTTTGTTTTAAGAAGCAAAAAGTACTTACAAAATCTTACTATATATGTTTTTCGAATCATCCACTAGCATAGCGATTTCCATTATTAGAGTTGTAAAAACGGTAAACATCGATATTGTAAATGGTCTAGATATTTATTATTTAAATGGCAAAGTATGGTGGTTAATAAGCTGAACTCTCCAGACTTGTCCTACTTCCCAGAGGGCGTGAAAAAACTGAATTTATTTAAAAAGAAAATGAAACATCGTCTTTTGATTGGATAGGAACTGAAACACTATTCTCATTTTTCGAATATTCCATTAATTTAAATTTCTATCATTAGAGGGCACTAAATTTCGAGAAATGGCAAATTTTATTCTCTTCGAAAATGAGCATTTGATATTCAGCAGAAACAACTGGAGGTTTCGTTAATTTTAAATTAAAAAAATACTCCCTTAAACATCTGCTGGCCACAGAGGTCTGACAGGTAATACAGCATAGAGAATATCTGTGAGGAAGGCAACACTTCAACAGAAAGACGTTTACAAATAAGGAAACATCCATGATTTACCCGATGCTCAAACCCAGGTCCAGTTGAGTAGCTGAAGCCCAGCACGTTAACCATTCAGCCATGCAAGCTTCTTTAATAATAATTTTTCCCCGGTCGCGAATGCAATATTACACTTTTTCTTTTAAAAAAAAAGTGGGAGGTGGGGGAATGGAGTCTGTGAGAAAAACAGGTTCAAATTAAAATCGACAGTTCTATTAAATCTGTTACTAAAAAAACATAAATAGAAAAGCTTTTTATTTAAACATCGGTTCAGTTGCGAGAATTAAAGAGGAGAAAACGAATCCACTTACGACACCGGAAATAACAAATGCTCGCCTCTAAATTTGGGTGCAGTTAACCTTGGTGACGGAGTAGAATTTCACGATGGAGTGCCTTTCGCGGAATATAGTGGAGATTAGAAAAACGATGGTTGTTTCGGCACGTGTTGCAATGACACATGCTGCACAGCAAATTACGACACGTAAGACAATTAGCAAAGGATATTTCTGTAACATCATGTATCTATCATGATGAGGGCATTTCTGCAACATCATGTATCTACTATCATGATGAAGACATTTCTGTGCACATCATGTTTCTTTCATGATGAGCACATTTCTGTAACATCATGTATCTACTATCATGGTGAAGACATTTCTGTACACATCATGTATCTACTATTATGATGAAGACATTTCTGTACACATGTTTCTGTCATGATGAGGACATTTCTGTACACATCATGTATCTATCATAACGAGGACATTTCTGTAACGTCATGTATCTACTATCATGATGATGACATTTCTGTACACATTATATATTTCCTATCATGACGAAGACATTTATGTACACAATGATGAGGATTTTTTGTGCGTATATGAAGTGAAATATCATGTTCCACAATCTGCACATAGAGCCCTCATATGCTAAATTTTTCACAAATTTTTTTATTAATACGTATAAGATTAAAAAGGATCGTGGTACGGTGCAGTTAGAGAGGGCAAAGCTCATAATCTAGGCTTCATGGATACGAAACTCGACTGTGCCCAATATGGGATTTAGTAAATACAACAGTCGAGTGCTCTATGATAACATAATTTGAAAGCATGCATGAGGAAAGTATGACGAATAACACTTTGTTTAGAGATACCTTTAGAGATTTGTTAGAATACCTTTAGAGATTTGCATATTTATATACAGGTAACGGACAAAAAAGCCGTCCCGTGGCCGAGTGGTTAGCACGCTTGGCTACTGATCTAAGGGACCTGGGTTCGAGCCCCGGATTAGGCATGGATGTGTGTGTCGTTTTTCTGCTGAGGTCCTGCCATCCTCTCAGATCTCCTACTGTGTCATATAAACTGACAGGCTCCTGTCAGACCTCTGTGGCAAGCAGCTGCTTGAGGGGGTATTTATTATATTATATTTATAACGGACAAAATAACGGAAACACCAGGTTTAGGTAAAGCCTTTGTTTATGTTAAACAGTGGCTTCTACGTGCCAATTGATGAAGGCATGAAAAATTCAAATGACGTGCTTAGTGTCGTGTCTAAAAAGGCAACCCCGGCGAAACATCATATAATTATTGGTGCCATGTGGTCGAGAGAAGATCTTAGCGATTTCAAACGGGCATGATTGTAGAAGTGCGTTTGGCAGTAGCTTCCGTCACTAAAAAAGCTATTTCACGAAGAACAGTTTACAAGGTCATGTCTACATGGGAATATGAAGGGAAGACTTCATCTGCAAAAGGAAACAGCGGACGAGAGTGCATTCTCCACAATCGGAACCTTCGAGCGTTAGTGAGACAAAGCGAAACTGGCAAGCTGCAACTGATCAAATGTGCACGAATTTCAGAGTATGACACAGAAGGACAGTTTCATCAAAAACAGTAGTCGAGAACTCCACAGAGCTGCATATCATAGTGTCACCCGCAACTTTTCATCTTCAAGGCATGCGACATGAACTAAAATTATATTCCACATTTATCAAAAATATTTATCCATACATAGTTATAACACATCTAGAATTACATATCTATACTTGCCAATCCGACTTCAAACAAAAATTTGCTTTCTAACAGATACCTCTGAAAGAGTGGCTCAGAAGATTCGAGTTCGAACCAGGAACAACCCACAAGCTAGTAAGACACAGTCATGTACACTCTAACTGTAGCTGCGATGAGTAGAGGATTTAATAATAGACAAATGCAAATTTGGATTAAACAATAACAAAAAAAAGATTTAAATATATTTAAATTTTCAAATCAACATAATTCCTCCACCAACTTATAATGGTGGATAAATTCACATTACAATACGTTATCATATTTCCAATCCACTCGATAAATTCAATATTATAAAGTGACAGTCAAAATACTAAAGAAACGTGACAACAATCAGATTAATATGAATTAAAATGATTATACCCTGATTGAAGATTTATCCATAACGAAAACGGAGTTCCGCTGGACTACAGTTGTGCACTCGGGAATAATAAACAATTATTTCGAAGATAGGAGACCAACACGGGTCCTATTAGCACCATTACCCCGCACAGAATCCCTTCGTAGTAGATCGTAGATTGGTAAATGATTATCAGAGTACCAGGTACATGGGTACCCATGACCTCTTACATCTGATCATGTGCCTAATTGGCAACAGTGTAAACACAAATAAAAATTAAACCACCAATGGTGGGCCCCGAAGGGCAAAAAAATCATAATACAAAAGTAGTAAGGATGTATAAGAGACCTAAAATGGATGACTATCTTTGCTGAAAGCCATCATTTTAGGCCTCTTGTAACTATTCATGACTTCATGATCGTAGTCAAGTAAGTAAGATATAATTTCACGTGGATTGCTTTGAACTGATTCAAAAAAGCCACGTGAAAGAAACTTAATACATGAGTAAATATGATCGATGCCAAGATCATTATGTATTTGTCTGTTAGTTACAAACCAAGGGGCATCGGCCGCACATCTCAAGATCTTGTTCTGCAAGACCTGAATCTTGTGGATATTGGTGGGAGTAGTGTTCGCCCAAATAGGGACAGCATATGAAATTGTTACGACAGATGAACGAGCAACAGTGACTGCATGACTTAACGTGACTTGAACCCTCGTGTGTGCTTCTACGTGAAATTCAATTTAGCCAACGAATTGGAACTTAAAACGATTCGGAAGAATGAAAAAGATAGCAGTGCAGTGTGTTAAAGTTGTGAGATCTGAAAGGACGTTCAGATAGCATGAGACAGTGCGCGTTAAGTGAAAATAATTAGTATATTTATTAGTGTGTGCGCGGGTGTTTGTTTTCTGTTGTTAGTAACAAAAGTTTAGTGAACTAGCACAGGACGAGAGTTTGTTTACGTCTCAAGGTATTCAAGTGACATGGTAAACAAAGTGAAGAGGTAGTATTTTAGTAGAACAGACAGAGCTGATATTGTATGCTCTGTACAAAAAGGTTAATGACTTATGTATGATAGTAGTTAATTTGTTTATAAGATACTTCATCCATATTTTTAATACAATTTGCATTGTATTGTAATTGGTTTGAAAATATAGTTATTAGTACTCACGCTCAGTGCCTATCCATTTTAAAAATCGCATCATTTGGTGTCTAGGAGTGTAGAAAATTTAATTGAATGCCTTTTACTAGAAGTATGGACGAGTTAGAAAAATTAATAACTGACCTTTAAGGTGAACGTGTTAGACAAAGTGGCGACTTGGAAGCCGAAATGGCTACAGAGATGACTGATATTAAAGCCGAAATAGCGACACAAAATAGTAAATTAGATGAAATAATCAGTCAAAACGATAAAATGAAAGCCGAAATGGCTACACAAAATAATGAAAAAGAAAAGAGAAAGGCAACGCATATCAAAATGTGAATCCCAAACCAATAGGTGAAATTTACGAAACTAACAGCACTGGAGGTAACATTACAGATAACCAATGTTTTAAAGATGCTAACCATAAGAATATTGTTGAGCAATATAAAAATTATAGGAACAAAATTATGCAAGAAGTGAGAGCTGGTAGAGATGTTGTTACAGTTAAGACAACGAAATTGGTTGAAGGTGAATATATCTCCAGCAGTGGGAGCTATAGTACAGATGCACATAGTGCTGATACGGGAAAGAAACGATGCGGAACCAGAAAACATTCCAAGATTCTTCGCTATCTGAAAAAGAAGCAATTTAGATTTAATTCGTTTTTACAAAATTCGACGGACAGGAGAAGCTCGCTGGGGCAGCGGCGCTCTGATGAAGCCTTCATATGGATTGAAGAGAACTCGAGAGAGTTGGAGAAGGTGATAGAGGACTGCGAAAGGGAGACTACAGAAGAATCGGATTTTTGCAAGAAAGGAGAATCTCGAAATGTGGATCTGCTACGGGAAATCAAGAAACGTAGAGATAGCGCAGATAATGCCTTTGACCACGCAACTACTGGTGATGCATGGCAGAGTGTCTATGTTGCTGGTGACATGTCTAGGAACTGTGAGGAACAATCACACGGATCAGAGAGCTGCGAGACTACATAATACGCTTTGCACTTCAAAATACCTAGGTATACAAGTCTGGCACGATCTGAAGAGAGATCCACACGAAAGGTATTCTATTCCTCGCCGTTAACAAAATGCGTCATGGACAATTCTCGCAAAGGCAGAGTAAAGAGTGGTAGTGAGGGGGAACGAAACAGAGTTTACATTTCGCAGAGTGGTCCGAGTAGAGAAGAGTCGTCAAATTTTATCGTCGACAATGAAAAAGAAGAGGCGTCCATTCATCATAGAAACGAAGTGCCATTCGACGTTACTGGGGAAGTCGGAGAGATTTTTCCGAAGCATATAGCCACACTCGAATCGTTTGTAGAAAGTGGGGATTTAAGAAAGAGGAATTCCGAAGAATGGCGTAGAAGCCGTAACAGGTGATGCTAGTAAGGGAACTTCAGGCAGAGACAGTACTTCAAAGACTGACTTAGATATTCCTTTTTCTATGAGTAATAAATTGCGTTCGGATAACAGTAACTTTCTGGATGAAACTAAGCCTCAGAGTTACGATCAGAGAGAAGTGAAGCCCTCAGATAATCTCAACATAGCCATGCTGAATTTCTTTTCTGAACAGTCAATGCGCAGATTTGGACATTATAATCATTTAGATTATAAGGATATAGAAAAGTTTTATCACGACTACAAGAGCTCTAAAGTGGACAATATCACGTTACAAAACTCGTCGCTGTTCATAGTGAGGAATATTCTCCAGAATGAACAATTTGGCAATCATGACTGATATTTCGCTGGCAAATTACAATGAGAGCTCCAAGAATGTGAATTCGGAGCAAGACACAGCTGTTAGAAAGAAAGTCGATGATGAATACAGCATAGAGTGGAAAATGGCTCAAATGAGAAATGATCCCATATCCCTTAAACTTGGTAAGAAGTATAATAAGGAAAAATTGTCTTTATCAGAGTTTCAGTGTCCAGGAAATATCGATTCAGTGAACGGACAGAGTAGAGAAACAGTATCCATAGAAACAAAATTGACTTGGCAGAATTCTAAAACTAAGTCGAATAACATGGATGTCCTAATGGAAATTGCTTCGTTTCCTCATCCTCTTGACGGTACAGCTACAACCCTGAGCTCGCAGCAGTTCCAATTACCAGAGACTCTTCTTCGTAAAGCTGTGTGTCCTATTGCGTCTTCAAGTGAATCAGCCTCTGATATTCCTCACTATGAACAGCCTAGCAAAATGGTAGGAGACGTGAAATCAGAACTAAAGTCAAGACGAGCCATAAGTAAAAATCCAAAGAAGAGAACTTTCGAATACAGGTTTTGCACGAAAACTCTTAGTCTATTCTTCTCCCTGCAGAGACATAAACGTGTTCACACGGGCTATAAGCCTTACACGTGTTCTGTTTGTGGACGAGGCTCCAGTGAGAAGACAAATCTACGTCATAATGTGATTCGCTTCCATTTTGACACAGACATGAGGGATAAACTGAGCAAACACGTGAGAATGAAATGTTCTTTTTATCGTCAGAAGCAAAACAAAAGCAATAAACTCGTCACCTTCCTAAAGAAGATAGCCATCCGTAATTTCAATACAGTGGAACAGAATAGGTGTTCACCTACTGCTGTAGAGAAAACAAATCCACATAGGAAGAAGAAGTTTTCTCCAAAACTTCAGAGACCTTGGGAAGGTCCTTATACAGTAGTTAATGGGATTAATGACGTGATGCATCGCATTCGTCGACGTCTAACTACTCCACATGGAAAGAGGAGACTTTCACCGAGACTTCAGAGACCTTGGGGAGGTCCTTATACAGTATTTTATAGGATTACGACGTGATGTATCGCATTCGTCGACGTCCAACTGCTCCACATAGAGAGATAAGACTTTCACCAAGACTACAAAAACTTTGGGAAGGTCCGTATACAGTAATTAACAGGATTAACGACGCGATGTATCGCATTCGTCGACGTCCAACTGCAAAGTGCAAGGTGGTTCATGTGGATCGTTTGGCTCCGTTTCATCGAAGAACTGAAGAAGCTTCGGAATCCAGAATTGTTCGGGATGAACAATTCTGGATTCCGAAGCTTCTTCAGTTCTTTGATGAAACTTTCCTTTCCTAAGAAGGGGGCAGTGTTACGACAGAACTCTCCTTTTCTAAGGAGGGGGCAGTGTTATGACAGAACTCTCCTTTTCTAAGGAGGGGGCAGTGTTACGACAGATGAACGAGCAACAGTGACTTCATTACTTAACGTTACTTGAATCCTTGTGTGTGCTTCTACGTGAGATTCAATTTAGCCAACGAATTGGAACTTAAAACGATTCGGAAGAATGAAAAAGATAGCAGTGCAGTGTGTTAAAGTTGTGAGATCTGAAAGGACGTTCAGACAGTATGAATCAGTGTGCGTTAAGTGAAAATAATTAGTATATTAGTGTGTGCGCGGGTGTTTGTTTTCTGTTGTTAGTAATAAAATTTAGTGAACTAGCACAGGACGAGAGTTTGTTTAGGCCTGAAGGTATTCAAGTGACATGGTAAACAAAGTAAGAGGTAGTATTTTAGTAGAACAGACAGAGCTGATATTGTATGCTCTGTACAAAAAGGTTAATGACTTATGTATGATAGTAGTTAATTTGTTTATAAGATACTTCATCCATATTTTTAATACAATTTGCATTGTATTGTAATTGGTTTGAAAATATAGTTATTAGTACTCACGCTCAGTGCCTATCCATTTTAAAATTCGCAACAATATGATAGGACGGATGACCATGTCGTAGAACAAAAGCTTGTGGTCAATGGATAGGACAAAGTTTAGTCTGAGAAGAGGTCCCAGCTGACATCTGACGGTGTTCACCTTAGTAAAGATCTCATGAATATGGGGATCCCACTTGAGTTTCTTGTGCAAAGTGACTCCCAAATATTTCACAGTATATGCCATCTAATGTCTTCATCCATTAAAAGTAAGGTTTGAGGGTTATTAATCCTCCTGTCACTAAAAAGTGACTTTTATTTGTATTTATTTTCGTCTTCCAGTTATCGTACCAGGAGTCTAAGTCGTTCAAGTAATTCTGGAGTCTTCTTATTGCATACTCAACGACCAAAGAAGGGGAGATGAGTGCAAAGTCATCAGCATACTGAACTGTGACAATCCGGTCAAAAGAAGGAATGTCAAAAAGGTACAATGAGAAGAGAGTGGGGTCTAGGAGAGAGCCTTGTGGAACTCCAGCAGCCACCACTCTCTTGTGGAAATAGCGCATTTAATGTGAACCTGGAAGGTTCGATCTGACAGATAAGATTGAACGATGCGGGTAAGGCCCGTAGGAATTCCAATCTTGATCAGTTTGTAGATGAGACCGTCCATCCACATGCGGTCAAAAGCTTTGGCCACGTCTAGAAAGACGGAAACAACAGTTTCTTTTTTGTTTAGTGCCTCAGCAATAGTCTCCACTACTCTGATGAGGACTTGGTGTTGAATCGATCTTTTACGTCTGAATCCGAATTGTGACTCAGGTAGAATAGGATGATTTGAAAGGAATTCATCCAGTCTGTTGAGCAAAATTCGCTCAAACAGTTTTCCTAAACAGGATAGTAGACTTATTGGGCGATAGCTGTCAGCTAAGGATGGGTCCTTACCCGGTTTGTGGATGAGCCTAACATAGGCATTCTTCCAAACCTCCGGAAAAGTGTGATGCCGGAGGAGGAAATTGAAAATGTTGCACAACTGCGTGATAGCTTTTTTCGGAAGGTGCTTCAGCATCCTATTTGATATGTCATCAGCACCTGAAGCCTTATTGGGTTTCAAATTGCAGATGGCCTGAACTAATTCAGATGGAGATGTAAAACGAATTCTAGATCTGCCCACTTGAGAGAAACGGAAAAGAGTTTCCTCCACTTTATCACAGGTGTTATCATTGGAGAGATCAGAATTTTCTTGAAATTGAATCTCAAGCGCATCCACAAAAGCTTCACATTTATCATCCTCATTATAGCACAATCCATCCTTTCCATGGATGGGGGGGGGGTAGTTAACATAAGGATTCTTTTTTAAGGTTTCAACCATCTTCCAGATGGAGCCATCACTTGTAGAAGGTGAGGTAATTTTCCTGTTCCACGTAAAAGGAGCTTTTGTCTGACTTCGATCTTGAGTGAATAGTAAACATTCTTGTCTTGAGTCTCTCTGGATCTCTGCCATTTATGTCTGGCTTTGTTCTTTGCTTTAAGAAGATCAGAAAGAAATCTTGGAAGGATGTGGAAATTCTTACGAGGTTTATGAATGGTGCTAGCATCAATTCTAGATTGATTTAACAGATTAGTAAAAGTGAGAATTGAATCATCAATCTTCCTGAGAGACAGAGGATTACAAGATCCTGAGACTTTTCCGTTGACTACAGTTTTAAAGAGTTCCCAGTTTAAGACTCTAAAAGTGTCTGGGACAAGAGTGACAGACGAGAACAGAGTCAAGCAAACTGGTAAATGGTCAGAGTTAAAATTATCATGAACACAAAGCTCGTATGAGGGTAAAAAATTTCCGAAGATGACCAGATCTAAAACATCTGGTCTGTGCATGGAGTTGTAAGGATAGAAAGTAGGCTCACTGGGAGCATCCACAATAATGCCATTGGTTGTGGCATAATCGAAAAGAATTTGTCCATTTTTGTTGCAAGATCTGGAGTTCCAGGTAACATTTTTGGAGTTTAAACTCCTGCTAAAATTGTAGGAGTATTGATGTTTAAAATTTTTTAAAATCATTTAAAGTAATATCAGAATTGGGTGTCTAAAAAGGACATCGTGGACTGCAATAGGTTAATGGGTCTCTTGATGATAACAGCAGTACCTCCACCTCTGTTATGCTGTCGATCCGTTCTGTAGACCTCGAAGTTTGGAAACTTCAATTTATCAGAAGCTCTAAGATGGGTTTCGCCCAAAAGGACAATATCAGCTTGGGAGTCAGACAAAAAGCTATTGAACTCCCACAAATCGGTGAGAATGCCATTCGCACTCCAATAAAAAATCTTGAGGTAGTTCTTCTTACAGTTGTGCTCCATCAGAGGACAGCGAAGAGAGTATATAATCGAACGATTTTAGCCCAACTGTGAGTTTGCCCATAAGGCCGTTGGCATTCTCATATTCATTAATTAATGACTTAGCCATTAATAAGATCTTGAAGACATTAAGTTTTTTAAAAATCAAAAAGATTTCCTTCAGATCATTCAAGATGGTGGCATCATACTGCTCGCTTGTAGAAGGAGCTTATTTGGAGGTACAGTAGTAGGATTCTTTCTCTTAGGTAAAGGTTTACCTTTACCGATTGATTTGGAAGCAGGTGCGCCTTTCACAAGAGCGCTTGCGTAAGATAATTGAGGCGTGATAGGATTACTAATAGCCTTTATAGATGGGGCAATATTAGGTTTTTCCTTTGGAGTAGTTACTACTTCCTTTGTAGGATAATAAGAACAGCCTTTATAATTGGCCGTATGGCCAAAGCCACAATTGGCGCATTTAGGCGAACTTTCATCCTTTTTTCTAAGGCAGTCCTTTGTTACGAGATTTCCATCGCATTTCACACAGCGTGGAAGATTAAAACACCACTCTGCGCATGGCCATAGCGCTGGCAATTATGACACTGCGTTGGTGTTTTCTTAGTTCTGTAGCTCTCAATATGAATCTTCAGATGAAAGAGGTCAGTGACATCGTATATCTTTTTGTTAACTGTGTCTTTTGGTAATTCTACCAAGAAAACAGGGATCGGAGTTTTATCTTTGCCACGTCTCATCTGTGACATTTTTGTGACTGTAAAACCCAAGTCAACCAGAGCGATACGGACATCATCGGAAGTTATATCATAGGGTAGATTTTTAATGACTACCCTGAGATTTTTCTACTCTTTTAATTTGTATGTATGGAATTGCTGTTTTGAGGCTTCAAAGAATCGAACAAAGGACCTATAGTCATCTGAGCATCTGGTCTGTAACCTGACCGTTTCACCAGAGGTCTTTACAGTAAATGCCTCTACAGCAATTTTTGTTAATTCTTTGTGAGTGTTCATCCAGTTCTTAGGAGAACGTATAATGATGGAGGGGATATTTCCTTTATTTTTTCTAATCTCCTTAGAAGTAGAAACAGAATCTGTAGCTTCCATTTCGGAGGCTGGTGATTCCAAATACTCTTCCTCTAAGACTGGAAATCTACTCTTAGAGGTGTATACAGAGTCAATAACGGGGGACAAGGCTCTCTTGTGCCCCTTTTTGGAGTTTTTGCCAAGACCCTTCTTTTTGGGTTTATTGGCAATCTTTGTGGCATCTTGCAATAAATCTAACCCATGTTTTGGGGCAGAATTTAATCCACGTATGCCCTCCAAAACAATTATTTGTGAGGAGCATTGACCGGAGCAGATATGTTCATTTATGTCTTTTTCTAAGTAAAATCTCTTTAATATAGCATCATTAAACTTGACGCGTTCATCAGGTAGAATGCTATGTAATTCTTTCATAGCAGGAATATTTGAAATAGTAGAATTTTAATCATAGTTTTTCTCCGATAAGAATGTGCAAATTTGTGCACTATAAGTCAATTGTGAAGTATCAATAGAGACTTGGCCCTCAGAGGTCTCTGAGTGATCCGCAATGACGTCACTGGCAGAGAAGCTCTGTCAGAACCGGGACAGATAAATCCATTATGTTAGAATTTGACATATTGATGCTTTAGGATTTGAATCATCATCATCATCATCATCATCATCATCATCATCATCATCATCATCATCATCATCATCATCATCATCATCATCAAGCAGCCATGGGCTACGGAGGTCCAACCAGACCACGCAGTTTAATTCTCCAAGCATATCTGTCCTGAGCTACATCTGCTGCATCCGGCCACTGCACACCAATTCTAACAAGGTCCTGTTTGACATTGTCTGCCCACCGCATCCTAGGTCTTCCCCTCCTTCTGAGGCCTCTAGGCACACTGTTCATAACCCTATTCGCCAATTTATAATTATCCATACGGGCAACATGGCCAAACCAGCGGAGTCTCTCTCTGCACAATATGCTGCTTAAAGGAGGTTGCAAACTCCTTTGCCTAACCTCATCATTAGTTACAAAGTTAAACCACCTAATACCCAAGATACTGCGTAAGCATCTAGAATCAAAAGCATCTAGTTTCCTGTTATCTTGTTTACATATCGTCCAAGTTTCACTACCATAACTAACCCTAGAAAGAACCAAACTATTATACAGTCTAATTTTAGTCTTTAGGTGTATACGCCTATTTCTCCACAATCTCCATAGATTCTTAAAAGTCCCGGCAGCAATACCTATTCGTCTGTTAATCTCATGCCGCACATCACCAGTATCAGTTACATAGCTCCCAAGGTAATTAAACTGTGACACCTGCTCAAGACTGCAACCATTCAGATTAACTGAATTACAGCCTGACTGACCAATTTTCATCACTTGAGTTTTCTCTCTGTTTATAACCAAACCTACTCTACTACCAGTCTCATCAACAGCTCGAATGAAAGAGTTCATCTCATCAACATCATTTGAAAAAAGGGCTAAATCATCAGCATAATCTAAATCAGAAATTTTCGTATCTCCAGCAGATTTAAGGCCAAAATCTTTCCCTCGAAGTGAATTTCGCATAACATAATCAACAACCAAGCTAAAGAGAAAAGGAGACAAGATGCACCCTTGTCGAACACCAGACGTAATGCTAAACCAATTGCTACAAGACTTACCAACTCTCACACATGACTCAGTGTTATTATAGAGAGCTTTCATTATGTTAACTAACTTGTCTGGTATGCCATATGATTTCACAATCAACCACAAATTATGACGATCAACAGAGTCGAAAGCCTTTTTGAAATCAACAAAGCTAGCAACCAAAGGTTTCTGAAACTCTAAACATTTCTCAAGAATCTGCCTAAGGGAAAATATCTGATCCACACATCCCCTACCACTTCTGAATCCACATTGCTCATCACGCAATTTCCTGTCAACCAGATTCTTAATTCTATTAAGCACAATCATGGAAAGAACTTTACCTGGAACAGAGAGTAGGCTGATACCCCTATAGTTATCACAAGAACTGCGATCACCTTTTTTGAAAATAGGGATAATAATAGCTCTGGTAAAATCTTTAGGAACCATGCCATTATCATAAAAGTTATTCAAAATTTCAGTCATCCAAGTGGTAACCAAAACATTCCCAGCTCTGAGCATTTCTGTAGTAATTTCATCTACTCCTGGGGATTTATGAAGTTTAAGTTTAGAGATAGCCAAATACAAAGCAATATAAAAAAATGAAATATTGGTGAAAAAGATATAAGTCAAATAAAAAGAATTAAATTTACATATAAATATGTAAACAATTCAAAATTTTCGAACTATAATTATGGCAGTTGTAACTGTCAAAATCGGCACAGACCGAATTGGAATAGGACAGATTTCTGTAAAGTACCAGAAAATCTGCCTACAATACTAAAACTCAAAACAAGCATATAAAATCAGAATAAAATAGTTAGTTTAAAACTAAGAACAAGTGAAATATATAATAAAACGATAAATTCCAGTTGCGACTGGAATCGGTAAATACAAGGACTTAAAGCTAAAAATAAACGGAAAACAATACCTCAACGGAGGATTTTTATGAATGTGTATATGTGTGTGTATGTGTGTATATGTGAATGTGTATAATGTGTATACTTTAAAGTGTATATTTCCGAGTCAACAGCTGCCAACCAAAAATTCGGCTTTCAGTATGTACTATTCCGCCACCAATAGCGGCCAACTTTAAAGTCGGCTTTTGGAAGGTACTATTCCAATACTAACAGGTCGGCTATTGACCCGTACTTATACTTATCGAAATAGACGTTGAAAAACCCAATAAAGCTTTATTCAAACATGGTGAAATTTAATCTGAAAAGGCTATCTAAAAAACTAACAGATTAAGTAAAAAGTTAAGCTATACTAGCTAAGCTTCCTGCCAAAGGTTCCACTGGGATTTTAACCCAGTCTTGCCAAAGGCTAATAGGAAAATTAGGTATAAATTTAGCTAATAATGTATACTTGAAGTAATCCAGGAGCGATGCGAAAACACGTCATGACCTTTCGAAGTCAGAGCTCCAAGTCCTTTCCCCCGAATCCCTTCGCCGGCTGAAGCGGGACAATAACTCAGGCAACCCCGGGAATTCTCCGACACTAGGGGCCAAGCCACCCCCGGGCAAATAGAACGTCCGCAGTAATTTCACAAGTGGGACAGAGTCTTGTTGCCAGATCCCAAAAGTAAAAAAATGAAATTACAAATACCAATAGGTCCGCGACCTATCAATAGTGAAGTTGCACTTCACAAGCCACTCATTATACCTGTCAATGCACATCGTCAGGTCCAGTGGTGCAAAGAGCATAAGCAGTGGAGACAAGAATGTGGTATGCTCTGAAGAATCATCCTACACTTCCTTTCCGACAAATGGATGGGTGCACACGTGGTGTCAACCGAAAGAAGCTTACAACTCTGATTTCTGCCTTCCTACTACATATTAAGGGTTTTGGCTGTTCTGTAATGGAGTGGGGTGCTTTCTCGTAATATGATTTGGGTTCACGCATTCCATTAGAAGGCAAGATTAATACCAATCGCTATTTGACAGTCCTGAGTGATCATTTTCATCCATGAAAGAAATGCTGTACCATTGAAGAGAAAATTGTCTTTCAGAATGACAATGCTCCCATTCACAGAGCACATGTGGTCACACAGTGGTTTGAGGAGCATGAGACTGAACGCTTTTGCATATATGGCCACCGCAGTCACCTGATATCAATCCGTTAGAAAATCTATGGGAACTTCTGAAACAATATCTCAGACAGCGTTTTCCAGCTCCATTGAACAAGCAGGAATTGATCACGTTTCTTATGGGCGAATGGTGTTGCACACCTCTTGCTGACTTTCAGACGCTGGTAAACTCTATGCCACGATGTATACAGCTGTATTGGACTCACATGGTGGTCCAACACCATATTAATGATTTTACAATACTGTTTCAGCTTTTTTGTCCATTATCTGTTTATCAATGTTCATCAACCATTTTTTTTGTTTCGTGGCACTGCCAATTCCTATCTCACCACCATAAGCAATTTCAGCTTTACCTCAGGTCGTCTAATAAGACTCCGTGGGCAGGGACGTACCAGGGGTGGGATGGGAAACAAGAGAGAGTCCGAACCCCCAGAAAATCCGGTCATCTTACACGAAATCTCGAATTTGTCAACCTGCTTTGAAATCCAAAACAGTTGCCCTTGTACAATTTTATTTTGGTTTTAGTCCCATGTCCGACACTAACAATAGTTTTTAAAAGCATCTACAAAATTTTATTCCGTGTAGAATATCATTTTTATTTTTCCTGTCCCTTGAAATAATTTAGTAATTGGGAAACCCTACTCGTATTACCTCAACCCCTTCTCCCAAATTAAATTAATTCTCGATCCTCTCCCCCCCCAAAAAAAAAACTGTCCATTGGGACAGCCTAGTGAATGACACAACCATATTTTTCATGACGAGTTTCGCCTCTGTTTGAGGGTCGATGACTGAAGAATACGTGTCGCTGGCCACGGCTACGTGTTTAGTGACATCATGTGGCTGAGCTGTTCCTACTTCCTCACTCTTTAGTGTCGTGCAACACGAACGCTCGAGTTCTGATATTAGGGATGCGATTCGCTGCTATACGACTTCACTTATGGTCTTAGTAGAGGTTATCCGATCTCCGAATCATGCGGCTACCCTTGAGTTGGAGATGCAATAACGTGTAGATAATTTTGTGGCGGCGTGTTTTCTTCCTTTCACCACACTGATAAGGATTGCATCGATTAGCAAAGAGAAACCGCATTAATCGAAACCCTCCTCTTCGAGGAGGTGTAGAAATCTTTTGAATGAACTCAATACTCATTACGATTCTGTGAAAACATAACAATAACATTTAATATTTCAATTGCAAATTGGGACATTCTGCTGTCATTACGCTAAATATTGGAATAAAACAACGAGAACATTTGTACTCGTTGTTACAAAATGTTATTACAAATAGTAAACAATAAAACGTTGCTATGTTTCCGTTTTTGCGTTTTTCACACCTTCTACTGGGGTTCCATTTCAGTAGCCCTTATCTAGAATCTCCCGCTAAATTGGAAGTAAAGTTTTATTAAAATTCTAGTAGGATCTTAGCACTCAAAAACATGGAAAATATATTGTATCAAAATTTGTATTAGTTAAAGGCTGCGAATTTCAACGTTTTCGCAGAAATGCTTCATTATGTTATTAACGTTTATAATTAATATAAATAATATATTTTTATAACAATTAACTAGTTTTTTCCCCTATATGCGAAAGTAATTGAAAGAGGAGCTTTCCATTTTCTTCCTCTGGTGGTGTTTATGATCATATTTACCTTCCCTCCTAAAGGCTGAACGATTATATTCATAAATCTTGCTCGTTCAAATCTTTATCTGTGGAAATTTAGGTTAAATAATTTCTCAAAACACTAATTACTTTAGAACGGTCATGTGATATAAATTTAGTAGAAATAATCGTTGATCTGCTCAAAATTCAACGAGGCATTGATCCATGAAGAGATTAGGGTTGATGACTTCCTCTTTCGTTACCAAGGTTAAGTTGGAAATGGGATTATTATCTTTACTTCAAATCGTACTCTGCACGTCACATAGGGGAAAATATAGAAAGTGCCGATGAAAAGGTCACTAAATGAGAACGATTACATTGGAAATTGCACTGGACAACAGATTATCACTTATTTTATGTTTCGGATATAAATGTATTTCTCTTTGATGACTTTGATACGATAAATATGAAAATGACAAGGAAACTATTGATTCATTACGGTTTCAAAAAAATATTCATGTTACCGCTAAAGTGCAGAAATCAGTTATTCTACAGATTATCTAGGTATTGTGCAGATTAACTAGGGTGATCCGTTAACGTGCGAAAATTGTTTCATTTCTCAAATTACCTAGGTAATCTGCAAATTACCTGGATAATCTGCACATTACCTACTAGGCACTCGTTAAAGTGAAAATAAGATCTTTGCTGGAACAACAGGAACGTTTCTGTACGCTTAAATTAACATAATGTTATTTATCTAGTGTCCGAGAGTAGAGTTGAAACCAGGGTCATCTCTCTGTCAACATGAATCACTCGTCCGAATTATAAAAAACGCCCCCAAAATGAGCAGGCCAAGTGAGAACGAATCATTTTAGTGATTCGTTATCAAGAATGAATCACTTTACCGATTCGTTCTCACTTGGCCTCCGCTCATCCGGGGCGTTTTTTATAATGCGGACGAGTGAATCACGTGACACGAAGATTCATATTCAAGAGATTCACCACTATGAGAGAAACAAACTTTTGAACTTTAACGATACGGAACCCGTTAATGTGCACATTACCTAGGTAAAATGCGGAAAACTCTTGATTCCGTACGTTAACGGAGCAAATCAGTTAATCTGCAGATTAGCTAGGTAATGTGCACATTAACGGCTTTCGAGCTTTAGCGGTAACATTCACACTCTTAAGGTTACACAATATATTAATGAAATATATTAATGAATATATTATGAAATAGAGTGCAGTCAATGGCTTTCCTCAATTAAACGCGACGCCTCTTCACTTCTCGCTTGTTTGCAAGTCCTAGACCAAGGGTTCTCAACGTGGGGTACGCGGTAAAATTTTTTGGGGTACGCCATAAGAGTTCAAAAGTCGTTAGATCTAGTAACAAAGTATAGAGCTAAGTTGGCAACATTACTGTGCAAAAATGTCATTTTTTGTGTTCATCGATTATGTAATTTATGAATACAAAATTTAATGTGTATATGCATATGTTTTATTTTATTTCCATTGTTATACTATAACTATAGTTTTATCTATCTATACAATATTTATTTTTTTTTATTATACAAGGGGTAAGCCAGTTACATACACATTTCCAGGAGGTACGTGAAGCATAAAAGGTTGAGAACCATTGTCCTAAATCATCTCTTGTTACCATCCGGCAACAGTCCGCTAACATCGCTGAACTCTATTTGCCAAAAAACCAATGCAAATTGAACATATTGGGACTCATCCGTTTCTTCAAAACCAGAGCCAACTGACAATTTAACTTCTCCCCAAAAAGAGTAAAGATTAGCCTACTTTTATTTACGAAACATTTTGGCTGTTGATCAGTGTTCCAATAATTGTAAATATTGGTTATATATGGAAATATTCTAAGCAATTCAAATTCGTCTCAGTAAATGCTCATTAAGCTTTTCTCTCCTTTATTGTATTACGTGAGAAGAATTATTCTCCTTTTAGCAATTTTCCTATATCATTTCTCTTCGGATATGCCATTCCGTGTGTCTACTGATCAGTTTGTGCATTGGTCGAAACTATTGTTCCGCCTTATTTTTCCAACAGAAACCAGATGGAATTAGTTTATATAACAAATAAAAGCTATCAGGGACAACTCGTCGTTAGAGAACAGAGGGGTAAAACCGTACCAACATTTCTGCAATATAATCTAAAATATTGGTTTAAACCCCCCCAGATTAAAATGATTAGTTAAAACCTAATTCACATGAATATTTATTTTCTAAATCATTTTGCACATTTTATTACCGTTCAGTATATGTTAATCCAGCAATAGTCCGCTAACATTGCTTTACTCTGTTTTCCTTTTCAGGAATCACGGCCGTGCAAAAGGACAGTAGATCACGAGGCCTCCACAGATGAATGGACCCCTTGGAAATAATGGGTAGGTAGTTAAGGAAGATTGAATACTAGTCTTATTGGTATAAAATATAAATTATTTTTCATTTTTATGAAATGAGATCAAAATAAAAATTTAGAAGTGCAGATAATTTTAATTTCATATTTTTTTAAACGAAAAAAAGCAAAGGGGGCAGATACTTTGTATGGCCCTGCTACTAATATGGCTGGACGTTTACATGTCAGTTGACTTTCTCTTTTCAAAAATCAGGTTTATAAGCCTTTGTTCCACCATATCCCTTCAACCTGGGAAAAAAGTCATAGCGTATTTATGTATCAAATGGAAGCCTATGCTAAGGGGAAGGAAATTTCTTCTCTACTTTCTTCTACAGGAGAGGAAGAATAGACGCGGTTTCTGTTTCATGACAAATTCTTCTACAAAAGAGAAGGATGGGAATTTTTACCGATGACATCTGCAAAAGGCAGGAAAGTAAAAATATATATTAAAAGAGTGAAATTAACAATAACAAATGCTAATACGGTCACCTTCCTGCTGATTTTTTTGTAGCTTGCATAAAAACACTTGTCAATAGTGCCGTTTCGTAAAACTTAATTAGATTTGAGTCTCAACGTGCAAAGTTACCGATATTCAACTTGCAGTGCTGTGAAAAAGAAAAGCCCGCTTGCAGGGATCCATTATGCTACAGGCAACTGCTGAGCAACTACTCCACTGTATGTAGCGATGATTGAAGAAACTATTCAAACAACGCCAGCAGTTGAGAAAGAGAAAGTCGAATCCTTCGCAGGATGCGAATAATCGATAGCATAATAGCGAATAGGATGGAGAGGATTTATTGTATTAATAATATTTTTACAGAATTAAGACTTTGTTAACAATAAAACTTTGCTTAATTAACTGGTTTAGGTGAAAGTCCTGCCATCCTCTCAGACCTTCTACTATGGCATATAAACTGACAGGCTCCTGTCAGACCTCTGTGGCAAGCAGCTGCTTGAGGGGGTATTTATTTATTATATATTAGGTGAAAAGTAGGTTATTACTAAAAATAATAATTACGGACAAAAAAAACCTCTGCTACATTGTACATACTGTGCGGTTTTATAAATAATGAAATAAATATTGTTTTAAACAAAATTTTTCTTACAAAAAATATAAACATTCTGTCCAATTATTTGCTTCAAAAATTGCCTATTTTGTCTATATTTTAATGAGAATTTTTCAGGAAACACTGAATTACTAAACCACAACTGAACTAGATTAATTTCTTTTTCAGTAGGTCTGTTTTTTTTTCGGTATATATATATGTTACCGTTAAAGCTCGAAAGCCGTTAATGTGCACATTACCTAGCTAATCTGCAGATTAACTGATTTGCTCCGTTAAAGTGCGGAATCAAGAGTGTTCCGCATTTTACCTAGGTAATGTGCACATTAACGGCTTCCGTATCGTTAAAGTTCAAAAGTAAAAAAAAAGACTATTTCTAGTGTCCGAGAGTAGAGTTGAAACCAGGTCATCCCTCTGTCAACATGAATCAGTCGTCCGAATTATAAAAAACGCCCCCAAAATGAGCAAGCCAAGTGAAAACGAATCACTTTACTGCTTCGTTCTCACTTGGCCTCCGCTCATCCGGGGCGTTTTTTATAATGCGGACGACTTAATCACGTGACACGAAGATTCATATTCAAGAGATTCACCACTTTACGGATTCGTTCTTACTTGGCCTTCGCACATTATTAGGGCAATTCCAAATGCCATTTTAGTAATCCCTGTTGTAACAAATGATTTTATTGCGTCTATATAAATAACATTTTGGATGCTGTATAATTCAGTCAGATTGTTTATTTTACACTTTAATTGTCTATCATTAGTTATTTCATAGAATAACTAGTTAAAGTGTGGAATTATTAATTTATTACACGCTTTAACTGATTAGATCAGTTATTTCATGAAATAACTAGGTATTCTATGAAATAACTGAATTATACACTCTAACGGTAACATATCAACTAATTTGTTGATTGTTTGATTGTATAAACTTGATTCTTTACATATCGAAAAATAAATAAATAACATTATGTTAATTTAACCGTACAGAAACGTTGCTGTTGTTCCAGCAAAGATCTTATTTTCACCTTAACGAGTGCCTAGTACGTAATGTGCAGATTATCTAGGTAATTTGCAGATTACCTAGGTAATTTGAGAAATGAAACAAATTTCCGCACTTTAACGGATCACCCTAGTTACTCTGCAGATTAGCTTGGTAATGTGCACATTAACTGATTTCTGCACTTTAGCGGTAACATATACATATATGCAGCCTATAGTGGTTTGATATAGAGAAGTTTTTACGGCGGAAATTATTAATTATTTTTGGAACTAAAGCTCTCGTACGTCCGTAACTCTGTGTTGCCCGGGACCACGTCTACGAGTGTGCGAATGCTCTTCTGACTATCGACACCACCATCATACCACTGCCGACACTTCTCGTCCAACGTGGTGTGCAATTTAACGAAAAGACCAACATGCTTCCCGGAGACCCACTATACGACCAGGGCCGTAGCGAAGGACTATGGTTCGAGGGAGGAGAAATCGAAAATTTTCCAACTCGAAAATGAAATTTTGCCAGCTCAGAAAATAATGTCTCTGTCTTGTTCGTACCTAGATTTTCGCTCCGTAAGGGTGGTGGTGGTGGAGGGTTGAGGCAATTTTCACAACTCTCCTGCATTTTGCCAGTTGACTTCTAATTTTGACAACTAGTCATAATTTTACAGAAATAATCCCAATATTAACATCTCCTCTGAATTATAACAAGTCAGTATGAATTTTCCCAACTCCCCTTGATTTGGCCAACTCTACTTAATTTCACGAAACCAATCCCAATCTTTACATCTCTCATAAATTTTCCAAGTCATTTCAATTTTTTTAAACTCCCCTAGATTTTGCCAAGAGTTCTTGGTTTTTCCAACTCTCCTTAATTTCACAAAACCAATCCCAATTTTTACAACTCGCCTGTACTTTACCAAGTGGTTTCCAGTTTTGCCAACTTCCCTAGATTTTGCCAAGTTGCCTCGTTTTTATCACATCTCCTTATTTTCGCAAAACAATCCCAATTTTACATCTCTCCTGAATTTGCCAAGTCACTTGAAATTTTTCAAACTCCCCAAAATTTTCCCAAGTTTTCTCGATTTTGTCAATTCTCCTTAATTTCACAAAAACAATCCCAATATTCACAACTCGCCCGTATTTTACCAAGTGGATTCGAATTTTGCCAACTGCCCTAGATTTTGCCAAGTTTCCTCGATTTTGCCACTCGCCGAGATTTTACAGAAAAAAATCCAAATATTTACATCACGCCTGATTTTTGCAAAGTCACTCTGAATTTTGCCAGCTCCCAAAAGATTTGCCAACTCTCCTAAATATTGCGAAGTTGCCTCGATTTTGCCAACACGCCATAATTTTACAGAAAAAAGATTGCATTTTTTACATCTCACCTGAATTTTGTCAACTCTCCTCGATTTTGCAAAGTCACTCCGAATTTTGTCAACTCTCCTCGATTTTGCAAAGTCACTCCGAATTTTGTCAACTGCCCCTAGATTTTTCGAACTAGCCATAATTCTAGAGAAAAAAATCCCAATATTTACAACTCACTCGAATTTTGCGAACTCTCCACGAATTTTCCAAGTCACTCCGAAATTTGTTTACTCCCCAAGATTTTACCAAGTCACACCGAAATTTGCCAATTCTCCATGATTTTGCAAAGTTACTCCGAATTTTGCCAACTGCCCCTAGATTTTGCCAACTCCCTAAGTTTTGCCAACTCTCCTAGATTTTGCCAATTCACCATAATTTTACAGAAAAAAAAATCCTAATTTTTACAATTCACCTGAATTATGCCAACTCCCCACGATTTTGCCAAGTCACTCGGAATTTTGCCAAATCCTCAATATTTTACCAAGTCACTCCGAATTTTGCCAATTCCCCAAGATTTGCCAAGTTGTCCCGATTTTGCCAACTCACCTGTATTTTACTAAGTGGCTTCGAATTTTGCCAATTGCTCTATATTTTGCCGTCTCTCCATTTTCCAAACTGCCCTAGATTTGCCAAGTTGCCTCGATTTTGACAACTCCCCTTAACTTTACAAAAAAAAAGATTACAAATTTTCACAACTCACCTAGATTTTACGAAGTCGCTTCGAATTTTGCCAACTCCGAGTTACTTTGGAAGGGAGCCTCCCCCCATAGCTACGCACCTGTATAGGACCTCGCTCAAACTCCTCTAACTGAACAAAAGTTGCATGCCTGCGTTGTCCAAGCATGGTAGCTTCTTCATAAAACACCGAACAACACGGCACAAGACGAATAACTTCTTTCTTCATGCCCTAGGCCTTAAATACGTGCTGCATACATTTACATGTTGTCATCAAACATCCTTCTTCTTCTGGAATATTGAGGCGGGGTGGCTCAGTCGGTAGCGCGCCAGGCTCGTAATCTGTATTTCCCAGGTTCGAATCTCAGCTGGATCAGCGTTGAGATTTATCTCCGGAAAATTCACCCGCCTTGCCCACGGTCAGTAGAGGATACCGATGGGCTTCGAAAGGCCGCCGTCCGTCGGATGGGACGTTAAGCCGTGGTGCCATGTATGGGAGAGCCATACTCTGTGCACGTTAAAGAACACGCTGGATAGCCTTGACGGGAGGCTACCATCTGTCTCACAACAGCTGTTCCAATGGGTCCCCTCCCCCAACCTTCTCTGAGCCTTCGGGGTCCATGTGACCTGGCCATTTAGCCCATGGTGTGCAAAAAAGGGCCGCTCAGAGGTAAAACAATCAACTTGCGTAATGTTGTCGTCCTCAGTGACGTCATTAATTCATCCAATGACTTTCAATCTTGGATCACGTTTCTGCTGCCCTTAACTATTAATATATTATAATATGACGTTCCTAATATTTATAATATGACGTTCCAGTGAAATGTCAGTATAACGAAAGGAATTCCTTCTGGGTGTTCTTTTCTCAATTTCCGCCAGTGTGTATTTGTATATTTATACGGATTTCGGAGTGGAGTGGGGAGGCCCAACATTTGGGCCCTATCTTTCCTATCTCATGCTCTGGGTGCAACCATAGTCAAAACTACGGAAATCACGGGACTGTCCAAGGCTTTTATCTAAAGTATGCAAGATGGTTAGCAGACAGAGTTTCAGTCTGGCAGGAGTAATTGTGGCAGACATTCGATACTACAGGAGAAGGACCAATGGACCATAGACTGTTTTAGATGCATATGAGGGCAGATCGACGTTCAACTATGTACTAAATGACCCTGTCATCAACATAGATGGAGATCAAATCATATCTATTTTTTTCTATTGTAATAATTAAGTTGTCCCGTAGGCGAGTGGATAGAGCGTTTGGTTCTTATCAAAGGGACCTGGATTCTATTTCCAATAAGGCAAGGATGTTTGTGTTGTTTTCTGCCAAAGTATCGCCTTCTTCAGATCTCTGTGGCAAACAATTGTTTGAGGGAATATTTATTTATTATCATTTTTTCTAATATAATAATTATAGTTTTTCTCTAATTCCTTACTCATTAGAAATGGATGTTTTTGTTTTTAAACGGAGAATTGTTTCTGTGGCTATTTTCTTAAAGAGTGTTAGTTTTTCACAATGGCTCTTCACTAAAGTTTAGGTTACCAGCCCTGTCCTAAATCATTGGTCACCGACCCATCAATCACTTGTGAATCGACCAATCAAAAAAGTCAATGATTTGTCGACTATCTTTCAATCTATCAATGATCTCCGAGGACGTTAAATGCGCAGTCTCAGAGTCTCCTATTGCTTTCTCAGCTGCCACTCACACTTTGTTACTGTAAAGGACTAAACTCTTTTCTACCAATACAAAATATTGCATAATACTTTTACTGGAATATAAAAGCTAACCAAGCATATTTCTAAGACCTATCCTTATAAAATTTCGTTTCAAATTATTATCTTCCCAGAAACCCCTAAACTTAATTTTTCAGGTTCGAATCCCATAGTCGAAATTTATCTCCGCTAATCCCTGTCCTCGTGTCAGATAGAGGACGCCGCTAGACTCAGCTCATTGGATGAAATATTCAGCCGTGGTCCCTTGTGCAGGAGAGCCATACCTTGAACTAAAGAACATGCTAGATGGTATTGATGGGAGGTTTTTATCTGTCTCCCAACAGCTAATCAATAGGTCCCTGCTCCAGCCTTCGCTGAGCCTTTGGGGTCCTTGTGACCTGGCCATTTAGACCATTGAGTGCAAAGAAAATGTCGCTCAGAGGTAAAACTACTCAACTCTAAACTGTAAAGCATTTCCTTTACTCCAGTGTGGGAATCATTATCATTTTATCATGGATATTGGATCTTGTGGCCTTTGATTTATAAAATCAGTCTGCGATCCCCTTTTTCAACATATCCCACTTTCTCAGTATTTCTCTTTTTATTTCTTTACTGGTAATGGCAATCACCATATTGTCCTAACTGAGGTTTCTATCTTTTTTTCTTTTCTGTGTAGTAGCCAAGCAGCAGAGAATCGTCATTCTCTCTCTCTAGATACCCATGCCATCCATACTTTGTGGAAAGCATTTTTTATGAACTCTGGAGCACCGCCCATGCTTTCAGTGTTTCCATAACGCCCACGTCTTCAAGATTTGCACAGTGTAATGTCATGGGATTCGGTAACAGAAGCGAAGTCGAAATGATGTATGTATCGATTTTGATGCGCCCACGTCATCGTAGCTTCAAAGAGATCTAAGACAAAGAATGGTTTTGTTTTCTCGTGAATCGTGTAATCTTCACAGTCCTTCAAGAAGTTGCCAAAGCTCTTAGTTAATAATCTCAGGTTAATGCACCAACTTACCGACTGCTTTAATGCACTGCAATACTGAATTAATCCAAGCTAATTCCCTTCCAAACCGCACAGATGGATTTTGAGTTTTTCAATTATCATACTATGTACAGCCGTCCCATGGCCGAGTGGTTAGCGCGCTTGGCTACTGATCTATGGGACCTGGGTTCGAGTCCCGGGTAAGGCATGGATGTATGTGTAGTTTTTCTGCTGAGGTCCTCCCATCCTCTCAGACCTTCTACTATGGCATATAAACTGACAGGCTCCTGTCAGACCTTTGTGGCAAGCAGCTGCTTGAGGGGGATTTATTTATCATACTATGTACAGCGACCATTTTTTTCTCCCCCGTTTCATAATTAAACGGTGATGCTGTAAAACTTGTTATTACTACAACACTGCAACATAATTTTAAATATGTATGACCGAGTGGTTAGCGCGCTTGGTACTGATGAAAGGGACCTGGAGCACGATGTTTTCTTTCTTGTGTTGTCTTTCTGCTGAGGTCTCGCCTTCCTTATAGATCTTCTCTATGGTGTGTTATACTGGCAGACTCCTGACAAACCTCTGTGGTAAGCAGCTGCTTGAGGGAGCACTAATTTTAAGTATAGGTTTGGTTCTGTTATTCTTGGAGAGAACTTTTTGCTGAACAATGAGCTAAATAGTGAGGTACAGGGGCATATTCAAAGGGGTGGGGGGGTTATAAAAGAAGGCTAATAGGCTCCTTGAGGGCTTGAATAACATGTACTATCTAAGGTATTCCCCGAAAATTTCACTCGAGAAATCAAACCTTAACCACCACGGTCGTCCTCTATTAAACTCAACCTCTATTGGACATTTCTGTGTAGGCCACCGTTAGGCTTATCCACGAGACAGTTGTTAGGAACAGATGAGAATTTCCTTTCAATGCCATTCATAGCGATTTTCACATGTAGAGTGCAACTCTCCTGCGCACAGGCTTAGTGTGACATCCATTGAGTAGGTTGTTTTACCACTGAGCGGCAGTGCTTTGCACACAACGGCTAAATGGCCACACAAAAGCTCAGAGAATATTGGGGGAGGGGATCCATTGGACAACTGTTGGGAGACTGATGGAAGCATCCTGTCAAGGCCATCCAGAGTGTTCTTTAACGAGCATCCTTTGAACTCTGACTTTTTCCAACGTGGTTTTCTAGAGGTGCATCGTCAAAATTTTGGCCTTCCAGAGGAGATTCATTTTGTTCATGGTGGGGGGGGGGGAAGCACTTTTCAATTTCATGGATGGCTTTTTCTATTGGCTAATATGTAAAAATATTTTTCTCCAAATCTAGGGTACGAGAAGATGCCCTCTTTGACCTTACCATAGGAGAATTAAAAATAACATACAGTGAAATGTCAGTATAACGAAATCGAGAGGATGATCAAAATATACTCATTATACTGAAATGCGATAAAAATTAGTGCTGTGATAGTTACATACTAAAAATAATAATTTTGAAAGAAATTTACTATGAATTAGAGTTTACTTCTAAAAATCGGTAATTTTTAAACTCTCTGTTCTAACAAGCATCTTTCTGCTTGATGCGAAAATGATTTCGAAAGTCTTGAACACGTTGTCCAAAACATTTTTCCGTAACATTTACGAAACGGCGAAGATTTCACGTCATATTGACTGTTAATAATGAAACAAAGTTAATGAAAGAACTTAATTGAAATAATAATAATAAGGGACAAATATAAGAATAACTTAAATATAACGAATAATAATAATGAAACAAACGTGGATTGAAACTGTTTTGAAAGAACTTTTTTCTGACGCTACACTTATTTGCAATGCAATACAATCAGAATCGCGTAGTTCTCCATGTTTGAAAAATCCTCTTTTATTCTAGGAATATTATGTCAGTACGTGTAGAGAACTTTAATGCCACGTAGTAAGAGCGGCAAAAATGGGTGCCGGACGATATACAATAGCACGTAATTCACAGCGCTGTGATTGGTTAGATATTTCACAGCGTCTCAATCATTGCAGTGTTGCCAGATGCTAAAATTGCACATATTGTTTAAGGATTTTCTTTTTACAAATTTTGTTATAGTCATTTTTATATCGGGATAATTTTTATTTCGTTAATATTTTCGTTATACTGGTATTCTTTAAAATGAGATATTTTTTACCTAGAAATAAATTATAAAGTGGCTGGGGCCGGAAAAAACTTTTCTTTATTCTGGAGTTATTTATACTGATACTTCCCTGTAATAAAATAAATGTAATACAAAACAAAATTGCAATATTTAAACAATTTCGCTCATTCCGTCTTTGTTAATCAGTAATATTAGTTTATTATCTTACAGAAGACATAAAATATCTATACTTGAAATTATTGGATATACTCGTATGCCTACAATATACTCGTGATTACTACAAACGTATTACATCGGAGGTTGGGCTCAGTCGATAGCGCTCCAGAACTGTAATCTGTAGTTTTCAGGTTCGAGTCCCAGCTGTGCTAGCATTGAGATTTATCTCCGCTAACCCACCTTAGCCTCGGCCAGAAAGGGGACCCCGACAGGCATACAAAAGCCGTCGTCAGTCGAATGGGTCGTTAAGCCGTGGCCCCGTGTACAGCAGAGCCATATCTCATGCACGCTGAAGAATACGCTATACGGCTTTTTACAAGCTTCCATCTGTCTCCTAACAGTTGTCCAAGGGATCCCATTCCCCAACTTTCTCAACCTAATTCAGTCTACACCGACTCGTCCACCAACACTCCCATCTATAGACTTCGCATTATATTAACAGTATCGTACCGCGACACTCTTAATATCATTATTCATTAGAAATGTTTTCGTAAAACATACATTTCTAAGGTATGCCTATGCTAAAGGATACCATCCTTTACAAAAAAAATTCTCATTTCTATACAAGTGCCTCTTTACCATATTTACCTTTCTAAAATATAGCTATTTATTACGATTCTAACCTTCCCCTCCCTACCCCTCCTGAGAGCAATACTCTATGCACAATAAAGAACACGCTGGATGGCCATAACGGGAGACTACCATCTGTCATCCAACAGCTGGCCAGTGGGTTCCTCCCCCCAACCTTCTCCCATTCCTTGTGATCCGGCCATTTAGATCATTGTGTGCAAAAAAATTGTCGCTCAGAGCTAAAAGAACTCAACATCTTATTATTACTTTAAAACTTTACTTGGGCCCCCTCTGAAAATATTTTCTGTCTATGTGAGCTGTAATTTTGCCAACCTATATCAAAAGTCAGTAATTTCATTCTCTTCGAAATGTTAAATCTGTTTGTTTATTGCCAACCAGTTGTTTCTAAATAATGTGCATATCAGCAAAAATGAACGTACCAGTAAATTGTTCTAAACAATTGCCAGAAAATATTTTAACAAATTTTATTGAAATTAATTATTTTATTGTAAAGAGCAAAAAAAAAAATGCTTAATCTGGCACGAAAAGGGTAAATTAGCATTAGCAACACTAGTAAAAAATATTTCGAATAGACAGGCCATAAAGGACTGGTCACCATATTAGGTTTAGTTCCAAATGGGAAGCGTATGATTAGATGGTGCAGGTTTGTTTGCACTTTCAAAATAGCAGTTTTAGAAGTTTTCTTAAAAAGAAACATTTAATCACAAATAAGAATTTATTTAGACATGTTGAAACATTTTAAAAGTTAATTTAAAATGACAATTTTAAAATATTAAAAGTTAATTTAAAATGACAATTTTAAAATTTTAAAAGTTAATTTAAAATGGCAATTTTAAAATTTTAAAAGTTAAAGGAATAAAGTAGTTTTGAAAAAGGAGTGCACAATCTGCGGCCCATTTAGCTTTTATCCGGCGCGTGAAAAAATTGTATACCGCAAAATATACCTTTCTTTAAAAAAATTCGCCTCTACTAGAGTGAATGGTGTTTTAATAAGATTAAAGAAGAAAAGGTTAATAACATCCTCCAACTAGCTACACGTACAACGTCATCGAAGCCGAATGTTCAGTACCTCATTTCTGGGGTACTTCACATACTGCCTCGCCAATTTCAGTTTTAACGTTAAAATAAATTTTATATTATTATTTTATACTAAACATATGCCAAGTAAATAACAATGTTAAACATTTTTCCGTTCTTTCTATCCCCTCCCCCCACCAACTATTGACCTAGAGCAAACATAATATTTTTCTATTCGGCTCGATGCCAAAAACGTTTTTGCATCTCTGCTTTATTTTCAGCTTATATTTTATCACGCACATTATTTAGAAACAACTGGTTGGCAATAAATAAACAGATCAAACATTTCGAAGGCGAATGAAATTACTGACTTTTGATATAAATAAATATAATAATAAATACCCCCTCAAGCAGCTGCTTGCCACAGAGGTCTAACAGGAGCCTGTCAGTTTATATGCCATAGTAGAAGGTCTGAGAGGATGGCAGGACCTCAGCAGAAAAAACGACACGAACATCCATGCCTTATCCGGGGCTCGAACCCAGGTCCCTTGGATTAGTAGCCAAGCGCGCTAACCACTCGGAGGTTAATAAAACTACAATCCACGTAGCCAGAATATATTTTCGGAGGGGGCCCAAGTAAAGTTTTAAAGTAATAACAGGATGTTGAGTTCTTTTAGCTCTGAGCGACAATTTTTTTGCACACAATAATCTAAATGGGCAGATCACAAGGAATGGGAGAAGGTTGGGATAGGAACCCACTGGACAGCTGTTGGAAGACAGATGTAGTCTCCCGTTAAGGCCATCCAGCGTGTTCTTTATTGTGCATAGAGTATTGCTCTCCAACACACGGGGCCACGGCTTAAGTTTCATCCAAAGGACGGCGGCCTTTCTAAGTCCATCAGTATCTCCTACTGACCGAGGGCAAGGCTAGGAATTTTGCAAGAGATAAATCTTAATTCTGACCCAGTTACGCTCCCCCCCCCCCCGAATATCTTATCGTCTTATACGAAATCTCAAACTTATGTACCTATTTTGAAATCCGAAACAGGTGGCCTTGTGTAATTTTAAATTTTATTTCAGCCCCATAGTACATGCCCGACACTAAAAATTGATAAAAAAAAACGCTACAAAAATTTTTCCATAAAGAATATCATGTTAAACCTTTCTGTCAGGTAGATTATTTCAGTAATTTGGTAACCATTCTCAAGTCCCCCCCCCCCCCCCCCCGAAACTAAATCCTGGTTACGTGCTTTGCCACAAGGGGAATGCTATAACATTGATTCACTGGCTATGCAAAAGTGTGTTGAATTTGAAACTATATCACTTGGAAAAAACCTCATTCTAAACTCTTCTTGATTAGTACCAATCAATTAATAATAAATTAATCAATAAAATTATATAAATTTAGATAAGAACAGCGTGCATTTTGTTGAATGCAACGCAAATGTAGCCTGTATAGATATTAAATTTAATTTTTTTTAATCTTATGATGTATGTTATTAATAGTTTTCAGCGGAATGGTATAGTTGTCCACGGAAAAATACACCAAAAGTAAAAACAACTAAAAAATTTCCCTTATTGCAGAAAAATAATTCTATTTTATGATCCAGATAAAAGAGAACAAATGAAAGCTTCTGTTCCACACGAAAAACGAGTATACTGCATTCGAAATAATAAAATGTTTTTCTTACGAACGTTTTCAATGTATTACCGAACGCACGGCGTTGGAACTAGGCACTATTATGGCTGACATTGGGATTGACCAATCAGGATGAACCACCCGTATGGCCACTGTCTTCTAATATAGGATCTCTAATTTTGAGGAGACAGTAGCCCCCTTAACTGGAAATTAAAGATCCGGTATGGTGAATTTAATAAGGCATTAAAATAGGCTATAGCCATTGTAGAAACAAATTTCTTATGAAAAAAACCTTTACCTTTAAGGAAGTGATGGACAATTAATCAAAAGTAAATGAACGTTGTTTAATAATTCTCAACAAATGTTATATTGTAATTATCAATAAATCTCCAAACATATTTAGCAATTCGAATGGGGCATCTAGATACATACTCAAAATTCTTAAGTTTGCTTCACTCTAGAATTGCTTAAATTGCAGTTGCTATCATAAAAGAAAAAAAAAAATAAATACCCCCTCAAGCAGCTGCTTGACACAGAGGTCAGACAGGAGACTGCCAGTTTATACGCCACAGTAGAAGGTCTGAGAGGATGGCGGGACCTCAGCAGAAAAACATTACTACATCCATGCCTTGATCCGGGGCTCGAACCCAGGTCCTTTAGATCAGTAGCCCAGCGTGCTAACCACTCGGTCACGGGAGGCTAAAATTTTAAATTATGAAAGAGTCAGATCGTTTTCTTAACGCTAAATGAAATTTGACTTAGAAGTTAACTGGATTCTGAAATAAACTAAGCTTATTATCAAATTGCTTGCAATTTACTTGAAAAATCATTACAGACCACATTTTCCCATTGGATAATGGCTACGGGAGCGAAACTAACTGCATACTAATGAAAGAATCCCATCTGAAGAAACTACAGAATTCATCCATAGTATGAGAGCTGATTACGGCTGAATCTTTAACTTTCTAAACTTTGAGAAAGTCAGACATCCTCTGCTGTGTTTACAATCGGGTCGACGCGTGCACAGGAAACTGCAATGAGCTGTGCTGCGCCGTTGCTTCGTCAGAGCCGAGAATCGACCTCCTACTACTCAGTGAAATAACAGTAACCGGTGTCCGTTGCCTAGGCAACTCGAAAGGAGGGCTTATTTGTGTTCGCTTCGACTCCGACGACGTCATTAGCACCGCTATTATCCTGGATCATGGAAATGGAATGGCAGAAATTGGCTCAATTCGTTGTCAATGTCGTCGACGTCCGTGCATATTATACGGAACACATCTTTTTTTTTCTCTGCAAACAAAAACTGCGACCAGTTTTTGTTTTGATTGGCACCCTGAGTCGTTACTAATGTCGAAATGACTTTCTCGTTATAATAGCAATTACAATGATGGGGGATGTCGGCGATGTCGTGGAAGACACAGAAGCACATTTGGACTTTGCAGGAATCGAGTAGTGTAGATTAAACATGACAACAAGGAAGTCAATGAACAATTGAGGTTCGGTCAATGAAGTCAATGAGCAATTAAGAATGAGCAACAAGGTTCGGTCTTTCAGTTTCCATAGATCACAGATTCAATCATTTTTCAAACATTTCATGAACCCATGGGAATTCTTGAAGCTCCAACTGAGCAGTCCCATAGTCTCACTTGTTGCCACTCAGGTTAAATTGACTACAGAAATTCGCAGGTACACTGTGTAGAAAAAACTAGGGGTGCAACAAATCATTTCTGGCTTGCTTCGTTAGATGCTCGTTTTCGAACACAAATGCAGATTTTCATTTTCTGACTTTTGCACCCTCTAATAGTGAAAATTCGAACTAATAGATGATTGGAAAAATGTAGATGGTATTATTTCGTTAACACCTATAAAACATAAAAAGAATTTTTCATTTATCTCTTAAAAGGGAAAAGTCGTGTTTCCCACCCACCCCTAAGATTAAGGAGGTAAATAATTGGATTGATTTGGCCCCGTTAATCCTTGGCTCCGTTCTTAACTTTCATTTTTATTATCAAAATCTCAAATTCCTAACTTAAAACAATATTTGTTAAAAGTTTGGCCATTTTACAAAACTTCCTCAACTAGAGGCCGCTATTAAAATTATTAGGAGAATCGGAAAGTGCAAACCCGTCCAACCCAAATTGAAATTTTCATTTATCCCTCAAAATAAAAAAAAATGAAATATGCAGACAGACAGATGACTAAAAATACAAATCGGTTTTTCTGAAAACTAGCTAGTAAAGATGAAGAATTCCCGTGCTTATGTCAATGGAAAGTAAAATTAAAAGCAATATTTTGAAGATCTCTGCAAAACTCTCCGTCTTGCCTACGGTCAGTAGGGGACACCGATGGGCTTTGAAAGGCCACCGTCCATCGGATGGGACGTTAAACCATGGCTACGTGTGCGAGAGAGTACCATATACCCTGTGCACGTTGAAGAACATGCTGGATGGCCTTGACGGGAGGCTACCATCTGTCCCCTAACCTTCTCCGAGACTTCAGGGTCCTTGTGACCTGGTCCTTTAGCCCATTGTATGCAAAATAGTGCCGCTCAGAGGTAAAACAACCCAACCCACGTATTGAGATATACGTCATATTTGTAATGAAACAGTTGATTTCGAATTGTAATCAGTGTTGAATTTTGGTGTATGCGCAGAAAATAGGTTTATGTTGCCTTGTGCAGTAGTTTATCACAAACAACCACTTAGTTACTAGCTATGTGAAAATTAAGTAATAAGTTTGTTTAGATTTTGTCTAAGATGAAGCCCAGTTTCGATGGCAGTAGTAATAAGCCAACAGGAAAAGCAAAGACAGCGTTTATAGATCTAGTTATAGATCTGGTACTAAGAAATATTATTTATATATTAGTGTAACATATAAGTTAATCAGTTAGTGATTTTATATGAGTGTAGTTTGATCATTTATTCATTAGGTAAATTATTCCAATTGTCAAACGTCTTCTAAACCAACATCTTGTTCTATCTATTAAATGAATACATTTTACACACAAATACTGTCAAATAATTATTACTGAAATTCCGCAACAGTATTATGGTATGTTACCTTTAAGCAGGGACCGGATTTAGCGGGGAGGGGGAGAAATACCCCCCTTGAAAATGCTAGTAAGAATAATGGGGGCAAAAGATGATTACACTTGTGCATATATTTACGGATTTTGAAAAACATTTTTTAAATCCTCTAAAACAGAGGGAAAAGATTATGCTAAAAAGGAAATCCATCTCTTCCCCCTGCTTTTTCTGGTTCAATTGCATCACTTCCCCCCAAACCTTTCTGTTTCTTCTAGTTACGGGCCTGCTTATATGTTATACCTAAATAAAAAAATAAAATAAATACCCCCTCAAGCAGCTGCTTGCCACAGAGGTCTGACAGTTTATATGCCACAGTAGAAGATCTGAGAGGATGGCAGGACCTCAGCAGAAAACAACACAAACATCCATGCCTTACCCGGGGCTCGAACCCAGGTCCCGTAGATCAGTAGCCAAGCGCGCTAGGGCTGGGAAAATCCATTCGTCTATACAGAATGGATTTTTCCAGCGTGGCTTGTCCATTTCAATGCTAGAAAAAAAATTACAACAGCTAAGTTCCTTTGAATGCAGAAATATTAATTTCGCTGCATGCTCTTTTTTAATGCACGTAAAAGGAGGAAAAATGCTTTATCTCTCCCATGTTCGTATAGGTCTTGCTGTGGCTTGAGCTAAAAAAAACGGCTGACTAGTTCGAGTTTTCTGACATTCTCCATCCCATGGTTAAGTCAGTTTCATATATAAGAATAGCATTATGTAAGTGTTAATAAAGCTAACGTTAAACCGCTTACCTTGCGGCTATACTCTAATACACAGCTGAAACGGAAGTCGTCACGATTACGTGTAACATTTGCTGACAACCGGACATGTAGAAGGGAAAAATATTGCAGAAGGGAGAAAGAGCTCTCTGCAGAGACGAACGATTAATGAGGAATTGAAGGAAAAAATTATGTAACGATATAACCACTGGCGGGACAAACCGGCGCGGGGAACAGGAAACCGAAATTTGCTTTATTTCGACTGTCATGCTCTGACACGGTGAGTTGTAGCCAGCAAGTGTGAAACGGACTGTTGCTATGGAGACGGAACAGCTTATTTGAACTGCGGCAAAGAGGCAAAGAGAGCATGACAGTTGCGGCAGCTTTTCTCCCACAATACAAATCATAGAGATTGGCGGGAGCTCGTCTGGTCAGAGAATGAGAGTAAGTGGTCTATAAAAGGAACTTAAATAAGTGCCCTATCTACTCCAAACACAAAATAGCCTGGTAGTTAAAAAGCCCTGACGAGAGCAGGTCAGTTTTATTTGTAGGGTAGAAAGACTAAACAAATATGCTTTAATATTGTTTACAATCTTATTTAATACTAAAAATCAAACCTTTTGACTTTTAGCTTTTCATTCTGACCCCTATTTGACCTCTAATGCGACACTCGATCTGAAAATCTCTCATTTCTGAGTTCTACTACCGGAAATCGCCCAATTCACCAATGTTTAGCTCTCTAGCAGAGGTATGGCGAATTTGACCTATGATCTCAAAGGACCCATCGCATTCTAAATTTCTCAATATTTCTGGCATCTACGACTCGAAATACACCAGGAACCAATTTTTAGCTCTCTAGAACTGATAGATCTAAATTTGACCTTTGACCTCGAAGGACCTTCCAGATCAGAAATTTCGTAACGTTTTTGACATCTACAGTTGGAAACACACCCATATCCAATTTTCACATTTCTCGCACTCATAGTTCATGGTTTGACCTCTACGTTACCTCTCTTTGACCTGAAGGACACTTCGGGGGTCAAGTTGCTAACTTTTTCCCGCGATCTGCGATCCTGATTACCTCTAGGTGCAAACTTTCGGAGCTCTATATTTCTACACCATAGTTAGAATGAGCGTGAGTCAGCCGTCAGCCAATCGCTGACAGTCGCCTATATATCATATATTAGATATAAAAAGCAAAGTTTGTGTGGGGGTTTGTATATCTGTCCTCTTATGCACTCAGCTCTCCTAAAGAGCAAGATCAGAGGTCGGGAACTTTTTTTGAGTCAAGAGCCAAAACAGTAGGAGAAGGGTAAACCAACAAATTTTGAGAGCCGCAAATTGTAAACTTTATTGAGTCAAGAGCCATAAGAGGAAAAATCACACCGCAGATTATTTTATGAACAAAAATAAAACCGTAACGTATAACTTTGAAAGAGGTTTATTGAAAAAATAAATAAATACCCCCTCAAGCAGCTGCTTGCCACAGAGGTCTGACAGGAGCCTGTCAGTTTATATGCCATAGTAGAAGGTCTGTGAGATGGCAGGACCTCAGCAGAAAAACGACACAAACAGCCACGCCTTCACCCGGGGTTCGAACCCAGATCCCTTAAATTAGTAGTCAAGCGTGCTAACCACTCGGCCATGGGACACTTCAATACTTTTCTGCTTTCACGTGATAAAGCCATTGTTTCAGAAACGGGTAAATAGCGCAAAAGGGAGACAAGTCGTTCGAAGTGTACGAGAGAGACATGGACCCTTTTTTAAATGAAGGCTTTAAAAAGAATTCATATCGGAGATTAAAATAATTAACTCAATTTAAAAATATTTTATTTAGTATACTTTATTCAAATGATCGTTAATAAACATATATCTCATAAGATATGTAAATTAATAAATGTATTAAATAATAATGTTTTTCTTTTTCATTATACATTGCATTCTTTGCAACTACACATTTTTTGCATAACTTAGAACATTTAATTTTTTTGCTATAAAGCTACCAGGTCTGACAAATTGTATCTGAGCAACTCTGGTGGGTACGAAAGGATTTGAAAAGTTCGCTTATCTGAGCGAGGCAATATTGCTTTTCTGTTTAGAAGCTTCTGACGTGGGGAGTTTCATGTACTATCGTAAATTATGCCCACTTCTTTTTACCTCTAAAAGAAGGGGGAAAAATTTCCCCATGAAGGGGGAATTGACTCTAATATGTTTTATGCCGAATGAAAGCTTGCGATGTGAGGGTCTGACAGGAGCCTGTCAGACCCTCACATCGCCTGTAAGACCCTCATATCCGTTAAATACTTTAGAGAGTCTCAGAGCTGATCTAAACTGTCGAAAGAGGTAAAATTCTAGGGGTAAAATCTAACTGGGTAAAATTGCCAATACCGTAAGCAGAAAGAAACGTGAAAAGTGAAACTATTTACTGCACTACCACCTTTTAGCCAACGATGAAGTTTTCAAGACTTTATGAAGTTTTCAGGCCACTTTCCTCCGATGGTATATCACAAGAAGTAGCAATTCTCTAAGTCGTTAAAGTGGCTCTGAGCATTTAAATCGGGGCTTCCTGATACAAGGAAATTTTCACCACTGCCATTACTGCATCATCTTAGACTAGCTCTATTTTGCAGGCAGTTGTCAGGCAATCTTCCCTCCAAAAGTGTCTAAGTCTAGTTGTGACTTCTCCCAACCAGGCCTAGATCTAGAAAATCTATAATTTCCATTGCAGTATAATATTTCCCTTACCGTTTCCGAAGTCTTTTGAAAATTTGTTGAAAAATGCATGAAATTTACATAAGTCGAATATTTTTTTGCCTTTATTACCATTAGTAATGTTTTCAGGGATCCCTAATTCTGACTTGCATGTCCCTCTCTTCAACCTCCCACGACAGACCAGAGCTTCTGGTCGCCCCGTGCTACTGCTTCCTGATTAGAGTCTGAAATCGAACTGCTCAAAATCTCCGATCTATTTCCATCTGCTTCTACTCAACAAGTTTGAAGTTATGTCTACCATCCTCCCGTTTTCCATGAATTATGTACGAAGTGCAACAATCATCTGCAGCCGATTTCAGGAATCGTGCATTCTTCACCACTGGGTCTATCTCGGCCATGAATTTGGTCAAAACAGCTGATATTGCCGCGAAAAATCAACAAGATTTATAATTGACAAATATCAACCGTGGAAAGTGTTTGGTAACTCCATTTTGGCAACTGGCAGTGGTGAAAATTTCCGTGAAGAGGCGTTTTTCGTGTGATGTTGCATTTTTGCAGTCGTCATTAATTGTAGGTGTATGACCTCACATTGCAAGAGAGTAAGTCGGTGGGTCTGCTAGTCTGTTTCTCCCTGGGGATGCCGATTTCCAGAAGTAAGTGTCGTAATGTAGTTTGTACTCTGAATGGGAAAAATGATCGATTCGTGTTGTGTATGGGTTTTTAGAGAACAGTATGACCTGCAGTTGTGGAGTTGGCTTCCTTCTGTCTCGAAGTGATATTTAGCGATGCATCTGTCTCTCTGTGCCCTGTGTGTTGGTCAAAATTCCAGTTAATAAGAAAATCGTTATGGTCTATCCAAATAGAGCATAATTAACATAATATTACTATAAGTTTATAATTTACTATAAATTTTTATAAGAGGAGTTTTAAAGTTTTAACAAATAAAAAATCGGGGAAACCAATCTTGTGTTATATTTAGGTAAACGTTGGGTTAGGTTTGATGAAAGTGTAAGAAATTCACACCACAATCGTGAGCAAAGATATACAAAATCACAACACTCAATAGATACTCAAGGTCATGACAAACAAAGTAGTTTTACTCTTCAAACATTTAAAACTACTGTATTTGAGACACGAAAGGTAAAGAGCTGACAGGGCAATCAAAGGAAATATCTGAAATTCAGAAAGACTCAATATAGTCACTGGAAATGATGTAGCAGACATCGCAATCAATTTCCTGTCACCCTCTGTGGAGCATTTCAAGAGTTTAGGCGATAGTAATAATAATCTTATCCTTCAGTTCATTGATGAATTTTGGTAACGGTTAATGATAAACATTGTCTTTGATGAAACTTCACAGAAAGTGCAATTGGGTCCGATGAACAATGAGGCATTTAATTAAGGCGGCAGCAGAGACCGACCAGCAGCCGGATAATTGCTGATTTAGACAATCTAACACTGGCAGGGGCAGCAGGTATTGGAGAGGCTCGCTACACTTGTATTGCTGATTGTTTCCTCAAACTGAAAAACATATTGTGATTCTTCTGCATTTATTTATTCTGTCCTCTGTGGTTTGCCTAGTGTAGCGCTTCCCATGAGCAACTTTAAACCGATGACAAAGAAACGATGCCTTTTTCTTCATTGTCGTCTCATTTGTTTTCCTTTCGCGTGGCAATGAAGTAGTTAAATACACTGGTTTCCATAAATTAAGGAAAATCCCTATGTTAAGTCAATGGGAAGCTAACGTCAAAGCTCTATAACTTCTAAAATAAGTTTTTTTGTTTTGAAAAATGTGATTGCAGATAAAGAAATGCTAAATTATTGAGAATTATTGATTTGAAAATCGAGATATTGATAATCAATATCTCGATTTTCAACAATATTCGTTCAATATTTAATGAGTTATGGAAGTTTGAATATTTAGCGATAACAATGCCAGCCACAAAATTGACTTCAGAAGTTAATTAAAACTTAGTAATAAGTATTGGATCAAAGTGTTTAATCAAATAAGTTTATGTTTTAGAACTTTGTGTAAAGAATTCTTTCACTGTTCTTCAGTTTTTTATAAGTTTCTTAAGACTGGCATTGCCGTTGTTAAATATTCAAGCTTCCATATCTCATTAAATACTGAACGAATATTGTTGAAAATCAAGATATTGCTTTATTTGATTGAGATCTTTATCAGCAATCACATTTTTCAAAACAAAAAACTTATTTTAGAAGTTATAGAACGTTGACGTTAGCTTCTCATTGGACTTAACACAGGGATTTTCCTTAATTTATGGAAACCAGTGTATGTTTGAAGCTGGAAAACTGCTTTGAAATTATCCTATATTTTAACAACAAATAAAATAAGTTACCATAATATATAAAATATATAAAATAAGTTTTATATTTCTTTGTCTTGGATCAATGTATAAGTACATGTAAAAAGTATGAAAGATAAATAGTACTTCCATTACAAAACTTTTCACAAATAAAGAAAATATGTAAAGTATTTCAAAAAAAGAAAAAAAACTTGCAGTTTGAACGGCACTACATATCTCTCACAGTATTGAGTCTATCTAAATTTCAGATATTTCCCTTGATTGCCCTGTCAGCTCTTACCTTTCGTGTCTCAAATACAGTAGTTTTAAATGTTTGAAGAGTAAAACTACTTTATTTGTCATGACCTTGAGTATCTATTGAGTGTTGTGATTTTGTATATCTTTGCTCACGATTGTGGTGTGAATTTCTTACACTTTCATCAAACCTAACCCAACGTTTACCTAAATATAACACAAGATTGGTTTCCCCGATTTTTTATTTGTTAAAACTTTAAATCTCCTCATAAAAATTTGTAGTAAATTATAAACTTATAGTAATGTACTTAGAGTATTCAGAGCAGTTTTCTTTCTTTTAGCGTTTTTTATTCGTAATCTATCTTTCGCAGACTCACGTATTAGGGGTTTGCCTTTTTGTCTTTTCGTGTACCGCTTTTCATGAAAAAAAAACCAATTTGAAAAAAAAAGGCTAATTCTAAACTTAATATTTTTACGTTTATGAAATCACTTAAAGAAATAGACATAAAAATACCATCCTTAAAAGAAAAAAAAAATCAGTTATCTTTTATTTACTGCTGAAGTCTGTAAGTAAATCTTAAAGCCTGTTTTCCCTGCAGCAGTTTTTCGATCTGCAAACTTATACTGCTACCGGCGAATTTCAAGTTCCTTTCAAGGTTGGGTTGAGTTGTTTTACCCCTGAGCGGCACTTTTTTGCACACCATGGGCTAAATGGCCAGGTCACATGGACCCCGAAGGCTCAGAGAAGGTTGGGGGAGGGGACCCACTGGAACAACTGTTGGGAGACAGATGGTAGCCTCCCGTCAAGGCCATCCAGCGTGTTCTTTAACGTGCACAGGGTATGGCTCTCCTACACACGGGGCCACGGCTTAACGTCCCATCCGATGGACGGCGGCCTATTCTAAGCCCATCGGTGTCCCCTACTGACCGTGGGCAGGGCTAAGCCCATCGGTGTCCCCTACTGACCGTGGGCAGGGCGGGGAATTTTTGCGGAAATAAATCTCAACGCTGACCCAGCTGGGACTCGAACCTGGGAACTACAGATTACGAGCCTGGCGCGCTACCCACTGAGCCACCCCCGCCCTACCTTTCAAGGAGATAAAAGAGACCGGTGAAATGTTAACTTTGAAAAAACGACACCTTGTGGCATGCTGTTGTCTACAACTGCTTGGAAAAACTATTCAACGTAACGTTTCCACAAAGTTTTCGCCTACCACTTTTAAGAAATCAAAATCTTTTGGGTGGTCGTGATGAGCCATAAAAAGAAAGTTATCTGTAAATTTCTAAACAGTTAAATTATAAATTTTTCTCGATGGTTGACATCTTCTACATACCTACATATACATAATAGAAAACTGCAAAATATTTATATAGGTTATATAGATTATGTGGTTAATAATTTGCAAAAACAAGTTCAGATCCATCGGATCATTGTATTATGAATGAATTGTAACATGATTTAAACCTTTTCCAACATATCAAATCAGGAGGTCGGATCTGGGAATGGGGCAAGAAAGCCATGCCCTCCACTTTAAAATGCTAGTAGGGGTAATAGACGCAAAAAAATTTTAACATGTATATTTCATGCATTTTTCAATAAATTTTTTAAAGACTTCTAAAATGGGGGGGGGGGATATTATACTGCAATGGAAACCTAGTATCGTCCCACCCTTACCTTTCTCCTGCTCGATTGAGTTTCTTGGCCCCGTCCCTTCATTTGTTTTCTAGATTCGGGCCTCTATCGGATTATGACGGCGCGTGAAATAGCGATGAAACGATGGTTTGAAAGAACAGGGCAGTGACTTCTATCGATCGACAGCGCATTAAAAAAACTCACTCCAAGGTTCAGTCTTGAGAGGAACTCAAGATAATTCGAGTCGTACAACGGCAGTGTATTATCCATATCATACTCCAAGTCCCGCCTACTGGTCTCCTCTGAGACAAACTTCAGCTTCTACTTCCAGGCTTCTCTTGCCACGCACGTGTAGTGTCGTGAGACGGAATACGTGCTTTCCCCATGGGGGCGGATCCTTCGGGACCCGCCCCCCACCCCGAAATAAAGAGAGGTGTACATTTAAGTAATCACTTCGTGTTTGGATGGCCAAGTGAACCTACTTTCCGACATTCCTTCAAACATAAACTTTTAAAACATTTCGGTGTGGCAAATACACCAAGCATTGCAGCATTCATTTTCTTACAAAAATAATATCCTCTTAAAAACAAACCAAGAAAAATGACAGTATAAAAAGAGGAATTTCATTGAACAATGTCCTCCATCATCCATTAACAAGTTATCTCTTCAACATCTTTGCTGTGTGATATTGGCAACCTTAGGAGTTATGTAAATCTGCTCTACATTTTGTCAGTGATCTATGACAGGAAATAACGATAAGGAAAGGAAATAGTTCTTTCAGATAAAAATGAGAATTTGTATACAAAACAAAATGGCAGAAGAAGAGAAAGTTGTTACTGTGTTATACAAGTGAGATTCAACTTTATCTGTTAGGTAAAAGGCACTTGAAGATTGCTGAAAATGAATTAAATCTCTTGATTTAAATCAGCAGATTTAATTGAATTGAATTAATTAAATCTCTTGATTTCTTCAGTGAAACTTGATATTGCAATTACATGAGATTTAAATTTATCTCCACTTGCAGATGTGAGAAAGTGCTATAAAGGTCGGGTCGAAAAGGGTCTAGTTCCTTTAACGAATGAAATATTTTTTTTCTACGATTAGTAAGCTTCTTACAATGTCGCAGGAGAAGTTCAATGTCTTCTGCAATAGAACATTGTGGGCAGTTGGGAGAGTTAACCCCCTTTTCTTGGTAGAAGTACTGCATTGAGTTTGTATCTTCCTGTTCACATTTGGTGGACAATGATTTGTCTCTCACGACAGGAAAGGTAGATGACAATTTGCGATTTTGTCTTCTATCATGCATCTAATCAAGTTAGTATTTCTTGGTTCTCTGCAGTTAATGTGCAATTATTCTTCTGTGCGATAGTTCTGGAATATATCTGTTAGAATTCTTGTGATTGAGAATGTTTGCTGATCGGAGTTGCAAGCTTTCTTTGGCAGCTTGTCAGAGGTTTCATTGTAAGAGATAGCGACATGTGTTGGGATCCATTGCAGTGTTACATTTCTTTTCTCATTAATGATATTTCGGATAACTCAAAATTTTTGCTAACATTTTCGCTCTTGCTGTGAGTGCACATTTAAGAGGTGTACCTACAATGTCTTTAAGTTCTTTTGCAGCAAAGTCGTGGCTTATACTCTTCAATAGATCAGGATTATTAGCAACAAACAGAGAAGAAATTTCCTTTAGGCTATCACTATTTTAAAACTGATATTTGGATTTTCTATCTACATTCTATCCGTTGCTAGTCTCATTTTAAGAACATGAAACAATTTGTTGATGAATAGTATTGTTTGTTTTTTCTTGCCCTCTTTTTAGATTTTTACCGCCGTTATTGTATGCATTACTAATTCTCATTTCAACATCTGATAAAAACAAATTCCCTACTTTTATTAAAGCTTATTAGATCATTTGTGCAGTTTATAATTGGCAGCAGATAAGCCGACGAAGTGATCAGTTGCTTTGCTTCCATTCAACCAAGCTCTGTGATTAGCTAGGGTCTAGAGCATGCGCGTGTGCAATGTGAATACTTACAGAAGTTTCACCAGTACTTTGTTGCTAACAGGTAGGTAAGGAACTTGTCATTCGTACTAAACGGAAATTTGAATGTTTGGTTATCACACACTGTTACATAACTATTAGAGAGAAATTTAAGGACAGTTCCTTTACAATAACATTCTAAAAGTTTCGAAATTATTTTGACATTTATGTCAATACGTTTATAATTTATGTAACTAAATATGTCTTTCGGTTGTTTTTTCTAAATTTACACAAACTATAAGTTAAGCATTTCTCCTCTTGGATCCATGGACGTGTTACCACTCTGAAACACAGAATGCTAGAATGGTTAACTGCCATGCAGCCAAACCGGCTGTATTATACAACTAGGTCTTCAACCCCATCGGAGGGCCTCTCCTTCACTCTCAAGTGCTTTCTTAGCTGCCAGGTCAATCATTGTGCTGTGGGGGGGATGGGGTGTGCGAGGTCAATAAGCTCAGCTGTTGTCACTTAAAAGATTAAACTCTTTTATTAAGCAAGAGAGGGAGTGTCGGAGATTAATCTTCCGATAACTCTCAACTGTTGAAAGGAAAGAGAGAAAAATCCCTTCTCATTTCCTCCTTTAGCACTCTTTATTTTTCAGGTTAGTGCAAGATGCCCTTGGCGACAGGAGAACAGAAAACATCGAGAGTTTGCTCAAATCGAGAAAGACATAAACAACTTTTTCGCTGTTATAGCCTTTTTCAAGAGATCATGTTTATGATGCGTTTTAAAATAAGACCGAAGAAATGTTTTTTTTTCTATGAAGAAAGATCAAGCTTCCGCTACCAACCGAACTGCTACTGAGAGGAACAACAGCTTGTCACACTTCCTGGTAGCTAGCCCGATGGACTGTAATTCACTAGTCTAGCTGTTCTTTATTTTAAATAAAATAAGTTTATTCCAAGGGTCTTTGTTTCGAAATATTTTTTTAAAACATAGAACCACGAGCACCTTGTAATCCCAGTCAAAAGATGGGACTGCGAACACCTCGTGATCCCAATCAGTAGATGAACCACAAGCACCTCGCGATTCTGCAATCAATTTTAAATTCTCATCTTAACTAGACTTAAGATAGACTAAAATAACTCAATAGGAAGAGCAATTGACATATTTTCAGCAGGTTGTGGGTTCGATTCCCAATCCCTCTGAACTACCAAACCAAATTTTAGGAATAACTAAATTATTATATAGCCTCATTTTTAGCATGTAGGTGTATATCCGCCTACTCCTAATATCCAGGATCTTCTCAGATTTTTACACATCACAGCAGCATTGTCATTCTTTAGAAAAAAGATGCTTAAACACATCACTGCTTCACACATTTAAAACACTCACACAATTCTTCTGTTAGGTTGCAGGAGTCAAAATAATATTTCAGGAATATAAAAAATTGATGAAAATTGTTGAAAGTAAACAACTACAAAACAATGCGCGACAAGGGTGTTGTAATTCAGTAATGCCAAAGTAATATTACACGAAAATCGATATGCAAAGTCATCACAGTGTCCCAGTGTCAGGCTAGAGGCCTTTTTAGATTTTTTTTTGTTCAGGCTTTGTATATATATTTTGGATTTCACCAACAAGGCTTATGCTACGTGGGAGGCCCTCTGTCCCGGCATCTGGAAAGTTAATTGAAGTAACAGTCCCCAGAGGGGACTGAGGTCACCCCACTGCTCACGGACGCCCCAGATGGTCAGGCAGAGAGAGAAAAAGAAAGGGTTGGCAACAACGAGAAGAGCAGAGCCGGTCGAGTTTCGAAACCGTGCAGACGAGAAATTGTAAAGCTGGGAAATACCGACTGGTAATAGCGGCATTGGGCTCTGTAAATACAGCTGAACAGGCATAGTAAGCTGGTGTTGTTGTAATCTATGTAATTGAGCATATGTCCTCGTCCATCAAGCATGTTTGGAAGGTTAAATAAATATTTGTTATTTTAAAGTAAAGGCTGAACCAATTTATTGGGGAGGAGCCTCAGTATTGAGTCCCTGCAATTGTGATAAAAATCTTTGATTTTTGTTCCGAAAGACTCTTTCACCCGTCGCGTATAGCGATCGAACCGAGGGGTCCCAATAGACCGACCCAATGGGTCCGACCTAATGGGTCCGACCTAATGGGTCCGACCCAATGGGTCCGACCTAAGTGGTCCCAATAGACCGACAAATGAAGAAGTAACAGCACAAAGTGGCGCAGCCGCCAGTACGCAACAGAGGTGAAAGTAGCGGCGAAGGTGATGGAAGAGTTTCGACATCCATTGTGAGCTGACCAGAACAAGCCTGATACTGCCAAGAGTGTCCTGCGGTGTGCTTCAGGCGATAGAATAGCTGTGAAGGTACCTGAAGAATCGTGCATCACGTTCGAACTGTGGAAAAAGCTGTGAAGGTGACGTGAAAAAGCTGTGCTGGAAGTTCAACATCCACTGGGAGCTGACCAGCGCAAGGCTGATACTACCAAGAGTGTTCCGACTGTGTGCTTCAGGTGGCAGACTGACGAGGCGGTTCGTTCCTGTCATCACATCTGAGGTAAGTATCCTCTTACTCTAGGGGCGAGTAGTTAGATACGGCAGAGGCCTGTACGAGCTAAAATGGAGCTTAGGAGCGGTCGCGATAGGGAAAGGGATGAGTTAAGGCGAGGCTACACAGAGAGGGATAGCGCGCAGGGTGGTTATTCAGGGAGTGACCGGGGAAGCGAGGAGGTGACAATAGACAGAGAATCTGATGCTGCGAAAGACATGAGAGGGTTGAGGGATTATGGCAATGACAACGATACGGATATGCTGCAGAGCGGGACCAGAAAGCAGAGAGCTAAAGAAAGGATGGGAGATGATTTTGAATTAGAAAGGATGAGGTTAGAGATGCAGCTGAGAAGGCAAGAGAGAGAGGCGGCAGAAAGGGAAAAGGAGAGAGAGGCAGCAGAAAGGGAAAAGGAGAGAGAGGCAGCAGAAAGGGAAAAGGAGAGAGAGGCGGCAGAAAGAGAAAGGGAAAAGGAGAGAGAGCATGAGTATAGAATGCTGGAACTGCAAATGAGGAATGCAAACGAGGAGAGGGGTGATGTGCGAATGGTGGCAGTTTCTAGTAATCCAGCAGATGCGCGGCTGGCTAATTATATAAAATTATTGGGAAATATGTTAGCTGGAAGCCCTAAAAACCCAGAAGAAGTGATAAATCTCTTTAGACAGCGGAAAGGGGTTTTAAGATATATGAAGTACCAGAGGAGTTTCAAGGCAAAGTCATCATTTCTTTTTTAGATAGTAAATATGCAAATCACGTTTTTCGAAAATTAAGTGCAGAGGATTTTGTTAATTATAAGAAAGTTAAAGAGGCTGTATTAAAAGAGTTTAAGCTCACTCCCTCTGCGTACAAGAGAAAGTTTGAAACTATCACGAAAGAACCGAATGAGTCATATAATCAATTTGCCTCGAGGCTCAGAAATAGCTGGGATTATTACGTCCGCAGTAGGAAGGTGACAAAATTTGTGGAGCTTATGGACCTGATAGTGTCGGATAAGTTACGTGATAGCCTTCCTCAAGACACTCATGCTTACGTAGTACAGAAAGAGGAGGAGTCATGGGCAAAAGCAGACGAAATAGCCACGTGGGCAGAGATACACTCAGCCAGTGTGAGAGAGGACAGAAAACAGACAAAAAGCTTTACTAAAGTGAATGGAGGGCCACAGCGAATAGGGGATACCCGTGGTAATAATTTCCAGCGAAGGGAGAATCTTAGGACAGACAGTCGATTCAGGCACAATATCTCGGATAATTATCCCAGCAGTAAGGGTTCGCAAGGGTTGATAAGAAGATGCCATAAATGTAGATCTGACAAACATTGGATGAAAGATTGCCCATTGAGAACTATGGACCGTGAGAGTCGAACTCAGGTGTACCAAGTTAGCACCTTGGATCAGAATTCTGAAGATGTTTGTGAGGCAACAATAGGAAGGGTTACGACACATTCAAAGCCAAGTCCAAGCAGTCGAGTAATGGGACAGGGAGAGATACGTATCCCAGTAGATTATGAAGAGGTTCGAATCAGAGGTGGCGACAAGACAGCTAGAGCAGTCGTGGATTCGGGGGCAGACCTGACAGTAATCAGAAAGGGGATGCTGAACGAAGAAAAGCACCCGGTAAAAGACCATCTGTTGTTGCATGGACCGTTTGGTGATGCCAAAAGGGCAGAGGTAAAAGAGCTGCCTTTAAGTTTGACTGATGGCTCAGAGAATAGCACTGGGAGTGGTGGAGAAATTAAAGTGCTATGCGCAGCAGTAGCAAATCTGCGGAAGGAGGTACTTCTCAGTATGGAAGCATATGGTAAGTTAATTAGAAAGAAGGAGAGAAGGCCTGTAACTGGTAACCCCAGGAGGAAAATCCACGAGCCATGGGCCAATAGAGGAAGCTACTATGAAAGAGGTAGAGAAATTCCAGTTAGAAAAAGGGAAAGGTATGCTCCATGGAGACCGTCCAATCAACGCCGTCCTATCTCTCAGCCCAAACATGTGCAGCAATCTGTCAGACTCGATGTCTACGATGAGCCAAATTGTCTAAGGGAGGGTACACTAACACCTTTTACAAATTTAAATGGTCAGGCCGATGCCAATGTCGACGACTTTCAGCCTGTAGAGGCAGAGGTTACCTACGGGAAGGTGATATCTAGGTAGTCACGAAAGGTGTGCATAGCCTTTCACATGGGATGTCACCTGTGGACGAATGGACACCGCCAGTACGGCATACCTTCGTCAAAGACAGTTTTTAGTGAGATAATTAATTTATAAACTGTGTACTCTCGGACAACTACTTTAGTCACCAGGTTTTTTTTCGTTTGAAGCAAAAAGAATATTTAGACTCAGTGCACCAGTATATACCTAGAAGTTCTTTTGCATTTAAGTGTAGTGTACATAGATGTGTAAAAGATGTGCCAATTCGCAGATAATTTATAGAATTCCTAAAGCAACTTAGAACTCTGAATTTTGTGGCATTGAACTCTAAGATTAACGCGAAAATGAACTCTGATTTTCAGCATTCAACTTGACTTTTTAGTCAGCAGTTAACAGGACTAACTACTGACTTCTGGCAGGGAGGTGTCAGGCTAGAGGCCTTTTTAGATTTTTTTTGTTCAGGCTTTGTATATTTATTTTGGATTTCACCAACAAGGCTTATGCTACGTGGGAGGCCCTCTGTCCCGACATCTGGAAAGTTAATTGAAGTAACAGTCCCCAGAGGGGACGGAGGTCACCCCACTGCTCGCGGACGCCCCAGATGGTCAGGCAGAGAGAGAAAAAGAAAGGGTTGGCAACAACGAGAAGAGCAGAGCCGGTCGAGTTTCGAAACCGTGCAGACGAGAAATTGTAAAGCTGGGAAATGCCGACTGGTAATAGCGGCATTGGGCTCTGTAAATACAGCTGAACAGGCATAGTAAGCTGGTGTTGTTGTAATCTATGTAATTGAGCATATGTCCTCGTCCATCAAGCATGTTTGGAAGGTTAAATAAATATTTGTTATTTTAAAGTAAATGCTGAAGTTGAACCAATTTATTGGGGAGGAGCCTCAGTATTGAGTCCCTGCAATTGTGATAAAAATCTTTGATTTTTGTTCCGACTCTTTCACCCGTCGCGTATAGCGATCGAACCGAGGGGACGTCCTAAGTGGTCCCAATAGACCGACAAACGAAGAAGTAACATCACACCCACTTTAGATGGTGTGCCTGACTTGTTCTGTATCAGGGTGAAAGGGAATCACCCATCTATACAGGTCAGCAACGACTTAAGGTATTTTAACGGCGGGGAAAGATGCATAGTAGAACCTCTATTCATTTAAAAAGATATTAAAAAAAATTAACCCCCCTATTCAAAAAAAGATTGTTATAAAAGCTTTCTTAAGACGTTGTTTTACTTCTGAGCGGCACTATTTTGCACACAATGGGCTAAATGGTCAGGTAAAAAGGATTTCTAAGCTTAGAGATGATTGGGGGAACCGTCTGGACAGCTGTTGGGAGACAGAAGGTAGCTTCTTGTCAAGACCGTCCAGTGTTCTTTTAACACACAGGGTATGTCTCTCCCGCACATGGGTCACGGTTTATGTCCAATCCGACGGACGGCGGTCTTTTCAAGCCCAACGGTGTCCCTTACTGACCGAGGGCAGGACGAGGATTTCTGCAGAGATGAATCTCAATGCTGGTCCAGTTAGGACTTGAACAAGGGGACTTCAGATTATGAACATGGCGCGCTACAGATTGAACTCCCCCCCCCCCCAATAAGTCGTTGGCGCTTTGGTCGCCGACGTTTGGCCCTTTCGCTTGTCTCGAGCCTGAGTTTTCACAGGAGGACCGTACACACTGTTCTTCCACTCTGTTCCGTATCGTATACAAACTAATCAGGGATTATTTATGATTATTTCGTCATTGTTTTTTTCAAACACATTTTCCAAATATTAAATTGTCACAGTTTCCAGAAGTTTATGAAATAAATTAGGTTTAAAATTCATTGTTAGTTTTACCACCCTAAAAAAAAATTCTGTGAGGATGAAGATTTGATTTTAATGACAAGTTGGTTACAAGAAAGTCAGTACATCAGATAAATCATCATTGAATCCAGGTCGATGCAAGCAAAGCTGTTGCTACGGCTGCGAGAAGTGCATCCTGATTGGATAGTGGTCCACGTGCCAGACGCTCACCGTGGAAAGCAAAGAGGTAAAGGTATAATCAAGGTCATTCTATGATCCGGCATTTCTCGTATTGCCATCTGAGCTTACTAAATATGGACCAGCATGATAACGCTCGAGACACGAGGAATATTAGGAAACGATAAAACGCTTGTTGTCAGAACGCACGATTGCCAATCACAATTTCAAACTCCATTTCTGGATAAATGGGTTGGGTTGTTTTACCTCTGAGCGGCACTTTTTTGCACACCATGGGCTAAATGGCCAGGTCACATGGACCCCGAAGGCTCAGAGAAGGTTGGGGGAGTGGACCCACTGGAACAGCTGTTGCGAGACAGATGGTAGCCTCCCGTCAAGGCCATCCAGCGTGTTCTTTAACGTGCACAGGGTATGGCTCTCCCGCACACGGGGCCACGGCTTAACGTCCCATCCGACGGACGGCGGCCTTTCCAAGCCCATCGGTGTCCCCTACTGACCGTGGGCAGGGCGGGGGAAGTTTGCGGAGATAACGCTGACCCAGTTGGGACTCGAACCTGGGAACTACAGATTACGAGCCTGGCGCGCTACCGACTGAGCCACCCCCGCCCCTGGATAGATGACTCTGTTGACTAACGATGAATATAAAATCTAATAAAAAATTTGTTTGTTAACAAATTTTTATTAGATTGAGTTATTTTATTATTGAACATGGACGCCATCAGCCGGTGACAAAAAAGGAATCAGTGGAATTTATAATTTTTTCCATCAATAAAAATAAAGCTGTGGACTGAAAATGGTGTTTTTAACCCTCTTACTACCCCAAGTCAAAATTTATTGTATAAATTTACATTTTGTATATTTTCTCTCACAGAGAAATACTTGCTCTTGGCTGATATTTTTTACTACCCAGTGGACGGTATTTTCTACAGTTTTTGTGGTATAAATAGCAAAGAAATAATGATAATAATATGATATGCGCCAACAACTCCTGCGTTGCCCTAGCCTGAAATGTACTATATATACATAAAATATTGTGATCAGAAAGAAATAAAGCCCCTTGAGGAGGCAAACAATTCAAGACGAGCGAAGGGGCGGCACTGCATAACTTCCTAAGACTAGTATCGATATTTCTGGCATTCAGTTGATGCAACAGATTGAGTCGAAGTTTGAAACTGGATATTCTTCATCTCCTGCTTTCTGTTTATCTTGCGAAATCTGAATTTCGTCAAGTAACAATAAAATCCATTTTGTGCCTTTTTGAACAGGGAGGAGGATAAGGAACGATTTATCTGCACTTGCAATTCAAGTGCTGACTGAGAAAAACCTGGAAGCATCATTAATGCTGAAATTCAAGCAATAGCATTTTATTTAACCCATTTTTGCCTAATATTTGTTTAAAATAAAAACCCTTTTCGGTATTTTCTTATATCCAGTTAGCCCTCTGGCACCTCCTATATGCTTTCCTAAAATCCGATTCCGTTTTCATGCTCGGATCTATATTAGATCAAATATTTGATTAGTCAGCAGTAATGGGACAAGTACTACAATAAGGAAACCAAATTGGATATCTAAATATTCTATCTAACTTGATTGTCTAGTTGTTTCCATTTTTGCAAGACGTCATGAATCCCGGTAGTTTCTTTATTCTTGGCTGAGAACAATTTCTTAATTGCAGACATAAATTTGTTATCATACATTCATTTGTAGTGAACTTTAAACCCTTTTAAGCACTGCTAAAGGCTGAAGTAATAGGAAGCTTGAGCTTCCTATTACTTCAGCCATAGGAATTCATAGGAAGCTTGAGCTTCCTATTTTGAGAAAAACACTTTTGATTTTGGGTTGTTTTACCTCTGAGTGATGCTTTTTTTTTCCGCACAATGTGCTAAATGGCCAGGTCGCAAGGACCCCAAGGACCCAATAGAAGGTTGGGGAAAAGAGGACTCACTGGACAGCTGCTAAAACAGCTGATTAGATGGTACCCTCCCGTCAAGGCCTTCCATCGTGTTCTTAACGCGCACAGGTTCTCTACTTTAAGTCTCATACGACGGACGGCGGCCATTACGAAGCCCATCGGTATCCCCTTTTAGACGGAGGGGAAGATGGAAGTTTAGGGAAAACAAATCTCAACGCTAACATAGCTGGCACTCGAGCCTGGGAGCTACAGATTGCGATCCTGGCGTGATACCGACTGAGCCATCCCAAGGATTTCGGATTTTAAGTGGTTTGTTATGTAATAACGATGAGTTGAACGGATCGTCAACTTTAAGAAGCATTTCGTACATGTTGGTGTAGTTCTGTTGCCTGCTTACAGAACGACGAATTAGTGACATCGAATAGAAATTTGCTTGCTTGGTTGGGCATGTGTGGTTCAATGCTACTTGAGGATTATGTGCTTAGTGATAGGTAGGTAAAATGATTAACCTAGTTAAATTCCTACTACTATAGTTGTAGATTTTTGCTTTTAAATTAAATTCCAACTATAAATGGATCCTAAATTCTTGTTGTTTTGACAAAATATATCTACTGAACATTTGACAAAATAAGAATTCTGAACCTAGAAAAGAAAAAAAAAAGGAATGTTATATGTAAGCATTTATTATTTGCATATTCTCCCCCCATTATCGGATCTATGTGGGGAGGGAACAAAGTGCCATGCCCCTCCCTTTTCAGAATACTAGTAATGGTAATAAAGGCAAAAATTCTTGAACTTATTTATATTTAATTCATTTTTGAAGAAACTTATAAAAGTTCTCTAAAACGGAGGAGGAAATGTTATACTGCATGAGATGAAATCCAATCTCTTGCCCGCCCCCCTCCGTCGATATTTTTTTTCTAGATCTGGGCCTGTTTTCCTCTATGACAATTTTCTGCTAAAAGTGCGGCGGTGGTGGCTCAGTCGGTAGCGCACCATGCTCGTAATCTGCAGTTCCCAGGTTTAAATCCCGCCTGTTTTGAGATTTATCTCCGCAAAACACCCCCACCTTGCCCACAGTCAGTAGGGGACACCGATGGGATTGGAAAGGACGCCCTCCGTCGGATGGGACTTTAAGCCGTGGCACATTAAAGGACACACTGGATAGCCTTGACGGGAGGCTATCATCTTCTCAGAACCGTTGTTCCGGTGGGTACCCTCCCCCAACCATCTCTGAGCATTCGGGGTTCTTGTGACCTACCCATTTAACCCATTGTGTGCAAAAAAAGTTCCGCTCAGAAGTAAAACAACCCAACCCAAATCTACTGAAAGTAAATGCTATTTAAACCTCAGTGGCTTATGAAAGATGGTGGTTTTGGGATCCCCATTTCTGTTTTCCTTCATTTAAATTAAATCTGATTTAACTATCTAATAATTTACTAAATTGTTTACGTTAGCTTTTCAATTCTGATATCATAATTGCTTATTTTTAAAACTTCAAAATCTTTCTGTTTTCTGAGAAACATTTGCCATTTTTTATTCAGGAGAATTTACATCTCAATTGGGTTCACATGACACAGGGAGTTGCAATTTGGCATTTACGTATATATCTAAGTCTCGATGTCTAACAACTTTGCCGAGTTTCATGAAATTCGAAGAGGGGTCAGAAACATCAAGCAATATCTTGACGTTCTTTTAAATATTGGTGCTTCCAGTGATTTCATTGCGACCGAAAGGTTTTGGATTCCTGATTGTTTTTTAAATGAAAATGCCCAGTCAGGAAAGATCCTCCATCTAGCATTCTCTGCTAAATCTTGATTATATACACTGAGATGGCAGTTTTTTAAATACCCCCGCTCCTCGTCACATAAATGGTTCATTCCAATATTTAATACTTCACGTGACCGCAGTGTGCATTATAAATCAGGCAGACCAACTCTTCGAGCATGCGTTAGAGTTGGATTGAGCATCAGAATGGGCAAAACGAGAGACCTGAGAGACTTTGAACGTGGCACGAGAGTTGGTGCTAGGTGTGACGGTGAAATGCTATCATTTGCCAAACAGTCATCCTCCTCGGCTTTTAAACGCACAACCGTTTCAAGGGTTTACCGAGAATGATGGAAAAGCAAAAAACTATCAGTGATCGTTGATCCTGTGGACGAAAACAGCTTATGGATCATAGGGTCAAAGGAGACTGTCGAGAATCGTGCAAGCGAACAGACAGGCCACAACCAGGCAAATCACAGCAAAAATGAACATTGATGTGCAGAAGATCATCTCTAAACACACTACGTATCAGACCTCGTTGCAAATGAGCTACAACAGCCGCCGATTATGTCGAATGCCGATGTTGTCATCAAAGAACACGAAAACGTGTCTCCAGTACGCATAGGAGCATTGCTACTGGACCATTGAGGACTGGAAAAGGGTAGACTTTGGGTTGGGTTGTTTTACCTCCGAGCAGCACTTTGTTTCACATAATGAGCTAAATGGCCAGGCCCCAAGGATCCTGAGGGCTCAGAGAAGATTGGGGAAAGATACCCACCGGACAGCTGTTGGGAGACAGATAGCTTCTGTTAAGGCTATCCAGCGTGTTCTTTAATGTGCACACGGTATGGTTCTCATGCATACGGGGACATGGTCTAACTTTCCATACAACGAATAGTGTCCTTTCCAAGCCCATCGATGTCCCCTACTGACCGAGGGAAGGGTGGAGAGTTTTGTGGAGACAAATCTCAACGCTGCCAAGGTGGGACTAGAACCTGGGAACTACAGATTGCGAGTTTGGAGTGCTATTGACTGAGCCATCTCCGCCCATTGGTTGAACGAGTCAAAGTTCCTATTTCATCATGATGATGGAAGAATCAGAATTTGGCACAAGCAACATTAGGCCATGGAGCCATCTTGTCTGCTGTCAACAGTACAGGTGATTGGTGGCTGTGTGATGGTGTAGGGAATGTTTTGTTGGTACAGGTTAGGCCTCCTGATACCCATCGAAGGACATCTGAATATCAGAGTGTATTTGGACATCGTTGTTGGCCAAGTTCATTCTTTCATGGCTACAGTTTATCCTCACTCGGATGGACACATTCAGCATGATTATGCATCTGGTAACAAGGCACGTATCACCGAATGGTTCCAGGAACATGCCGACGAGTTTTCCTTGCTTCATTGGCTTGCACAATCTCCAGATCTAAACCCAATCGTGCATCTTTGAGATGAGGTGGTAAGGGCTGTCTGCAGTGAGACTGCCACTGTCCAATTTGTAACAGCTGTCCGACACATTAATTTTTGCTTGGTGCAAGATTCCTGCACAATACATCCAGCATTGTGCAGGAAAGTTCCATTCCCCGACGAATTCGGGCTGTTCTGAAGTCCATAGGAGGCGCAACAACACTCTAGTAGATGGGTGTATCTAATAAGCTGGAATCTCAGCGTAACTGGGAGAAAGAATATTGTAATTGCAATGGGATTGAATGACAGAGATATTTTACATGCTGAGGAATCGGTACTATTAAAAATATTCTAAGCATAAATATTACATCTTCTGTCAAGAAACGAATGGAAAGAAATTTTGCACCGTTTTAGAAAATTTTTTGTAGTTAGAAAAAAATCTTATTTTGACGTTAATAAAGCTTAATAAAGCAAAATCCAATTGGGTGGGCAGAATTTTGTATCATAGATCTGCAGATCACGTGGACGCTGTACCTCAGGTTACTGTTTTAAATAACATTACGAGAATCGGTAACATGAGTGCTGCTGTGTCTGCCTAAAGGACGTTGTCTGTACACATATCCGATGACAACATTTAAAAACACAGGTCTCTCAGCACTTCGAATGTGAGATGTGGACGTTGATCTTGTATACTAATGTATCTCAGTAGACTTTGGCTTTGGAGACACTGGGAGCATTGCTGAACTAGACGGAGAATAGCAAGCTCTAGGCAGCATCTTTGCATAATCAAAGCATATCGTCATAACACGTCTATTACTGCAACGTGTTTACCCCTGAGGGGTTTTAACTCTCAGCACTAGAACAATTAGCGAAGCATGATTTTGAGAAATATTTTCAGTCAAGGAGCATGGATTTTAAACCTTGCTCCCGTGGCCGAGTGGTTAGCGCGCTTGGCTACTGATCTACGGGACCTGGGTTCGAGCCCCGGGTAAGGCATGGCTGTTTATGTCGTTTTTCTGCTGAGGTCCTGCCATCCTCTCAGACCTTCTACTGTGGCATATAAACTGACAGGCTCCTGTCAGACCTCTGTGGCAAGCAGCTGCTTGAGGGGGTATTTATTAATTTTTTTTTAAATCAAAGATCCGTGTATTGAAAGAGAGGAGCATGAATTAAAGCAAAAGTTTTAGCTCGTGACAATCCTAGTGCTTCCACAATTGGGTGTAAAAATAATGCAGTTCGTCAGCTATTAACTACGTCACATCATGACTATCTGATCTGGTCTAAGGCAGAGTTGTCATTTGTAGAGCAATGGATCGCGATTCTTTTTCTCACCTGACAGTAATTCCTTTTTCAGTGTGGATTTCTCATATAACAATACGATCAACTCGAGGGAGTAGATGACAGTAGTATGGGCGTCGAAAGGGGGAGGGGCAAGAGAAACAGTTGCCCAACCCCTGAAAAAATAATCAAAAACTAATTTATGATGAAATGCTAATGGTTCTAGTGCTGAGAGTAAAGAAACCTCAGGCGTAAACACATTGCAGTAATAGACATATGATGATGACATGCTTTGAGAGTTATGCAGGTGTAACAAAAATTAATGTCGTTTTACCTCAACTAAATGTAATTTCTTTACATTTTCTTTCCTTTTCGGAAGCATATCATTTATATTTATTAATACGAAACAAACTCATATGTATTTTTAATATTGAGTATTCAATTATTTTCGTTTCGTTTTCAGGGGCATCCTTAATTTCATTATGGCATAACCCACGGCATGATCGGGGGGAGAGGGGGGGGGCAAGGGGGCCATATCCCACACCTTTCAGGATGTTAGTAAGGGTAATAGAGGTAAAACATTATTACATTTATTTACACTGAAAAGACAATTTAATTATACACACCCACCTAATAACGTGTGGGTTTACCTTTCGCCCTCACAACAGCAGCAACAAGTCGTGGCATGGACTCGACTAGCTACTGGAAACGTTTGGGTGGTATTGCAGGGCATGATTCCAGGATAGTAATCCGTAAACTGCCAGGGTTGTCAGTGGTGAGTTTTGTACTCGAATGCATCGCTCTACTTTGTCCCACGGATGTACAATATATTTCAAACTCGGAGAGTGAGGGTGCCATTTGAGGATTTGAACTCCAGTGATGATTTGAGGATTGTAATTCCAGTCACGGAAACTCCTCCGACCAGCCCTTTGCCAAACGGGAGTGATGAGACGTGGTCTTGTTGAAAGAAGACATTCGCACATCCTGCTGTGGGAAATGGACAGTAATGATGATTATAGGTGGTAGCGGGTACATTAACATAGCCTTGTGTGGTGATTGGTGGTCTCTATAGGTACAAGGGGTCCCAAAGTGGCACTTGTAAACTTGTCCCAGAACATTAGACCACTTCCAACTCTCAAGTTGGGATTCATGGCCTCATGTGGTCTACGCCACAGATGGATCCTCCTGTCGGCATTTGTAGTTCGAACCTCTATTTTTCAGACCAAGCTACCCGTTTCTAGTCAGTCTTCCACGGTCTATTGGCAATGTTTCTTTATCCACTGCATCCTCACAGCCCGGTGATGTGCTGTTACCAAGGGTACTCAATGTGGGCATGAGCTGCCATAGCCCAATCGTGCCATCATGCGTTGAATGGTCATTGCACAAACCTTCGTAGTTACACTGTCATTGAATGTTGACATTATCATCTGCTCTGTCGCCGTTCATTCTGATGTTATGACACGGGAGATGTCAGGTGTTGGAAACATTCAGGTGGTATTTCAGCCCATGATTCCAGGACAGTCATCTGTAAACTGCCAGCTCGAATTGATGCGCTCATCTCGAACGTCAATGCCCCAGCTATGGCCACATTTTCTCTGGCGGCTGCCGGTTTTAAGGTTTTGATGTAGTCCCGGTACACACCCAGGACACACCGGGAAGTTGCGAAATCGACCGAAAATTATCGACTACTGCTTCAATCGGCATCTATGAGATGAGGGTTGAATTGTTTTATGATATATGAGCGGCACTTTTTTGCACACAATGGACTAAATGGCCAGGTTACAAGGACCCGAAGGTTCAAAGAAGGTCCCCCATCACCACCCCATGAGAAGAGGGAAGTCGATTCAAGAGTTATGGTGAGCTTTTTCGCAATAGACAGCTTTTGGTGTTGAGTTCGACCTAAAGATGCATTAGAAGGCTAAACGCTGGAAGTAAATCATGTGAAATGAAATTATTATATTAAATTCTTTGAACTGCACATATTTATATACTGTATATTGCACAGTAAGGGTAATAATAGAGAGAGAAAATGTTTTGGGTTTTGCAGAATTTCGCCATTAAACGGCTTTGAGATATGACAATTTATCAGCGAAAAGTTTTCGTTCTTGCAGAAATGGTGAAGAAATAGAAAGCTTCAATGTACTGGACTACGAGTGAGAGGAATTAATCAATTCGAACCAAAATCTCCCAACGGCTATTTCAATGCTCACTTTCAGGTTATTCTATCATCAATACACATCAGCTGACTTCAAGACCGGATCAAAAAAATTTGAGAGGGAGGAATGGCAAGAAACACTATCGAGCCAGAAAAATGTGAAATCGAGGTGGGGGGGGGGGGGGGGGAGAGGAAAGAGATCGGATTTCCATTACATTCAGTTAACATTGTCCCCCGCCTCCATCTTGTGGGCCTTTAAAACATTTCTTGAAAAACGCATGAAACATAGATGGGTTTAATCATTTTTGCCTCTATTACCCTTCCTAGCATCCTAAAGGGAGGGGGGGGGGGGGGGTGCATGCTCCCCTATATCCATTCATGGTTCACTTGCTTACTCATACGACGGAAATCTGTATTTCCTAAACACTAAGTGGAAACATTTGCATCACAATAACACTGAAAACATTGTAACTGGAAATAAAGTTTCTAAACAAGTTTCAATTTTATTCAACAACAAGAAGGTTTATGGTAAGAAAAATAATCGACTTGGTGGCATAAACGAATCCCATTAGTTTGCTTAGTAACGGGCTAGCCTCTAATCCGTTAATTAATTCGTGTAAAAAAACAACGGGAAACATGGTTATTCATGTGTTGAGTCCACCCAGAAGAATAATCAACTACTGAATCTTGTCATTTTCATTCTGGCTGTGTTACTGACCTTGACTACTTACTTAGTATCATAACATTGTTTCAATTTCTGGTAATATCAGCGATTTCCGGCTTTTGATCCACATCAGATTCGTGACCCTCTGCACATGAGTAAGGTCACCTTGAATATTTGTCACGCATCACTAATTAATGGGAAGGACTCTACGAAGCTTCGCAGAGACACGGAGAGGTACTTACCCAGAGGGATAAGTGAAATGACGTCACTTTTACTCTTTCGTTCATTTTTTCAGTTTTCCGATCCCCGGGTAAGGCATTGATGTTTGTGCTGTTTTCTGCTGAGGCAGAAAAACAAAAACTTTCTCACAGATTATTCTCTATGGCGCATAAACTGACAGGTTCTTGTCAGACCTCTGTGGCAAGCAGTTGCTTGAAGGAGTATTTTTTTTAAAACAAATTCAGAACAATTTGAAGCAATTCATCGCACGAAAGTTGCATATCCTGGAATAAAGCTCTGACCTTAGGGGGAGGAATGAAACAAAAAATTATATTAAATTTCATTTCATTTCGGATTAATTAAAATTATATTGATATTCACTTCATTTCGGATCTAGAAAAATATTTAGGAGAGAAGGAGATAGCAAGTTCTTAAACGTCCTCTCTTTCTCTGCCCTTTCTTTTCTAGAGGGCGTTGGTAGCGTGCCAGGCTCTTAATCTTGATGTTTGATGTTCCAAAGTTCGGGTCCCACTATGCCTGTGTTCAGATTTTCTCTTCCAAATTCCACTTTGTTCTCAACAGGGATGGAAATGGATTTTCAGTACTAGATGGACGTTCCAGAATCAGTTGAAAAGAGACTGCGTAGTTGACATGGCAACGTTAAGCAATACATGAAAAAATTGTTTAAAAGCCCAGTAATTATGACCAAAAATATTATATAAAAGAGTGGACATACATGCAGTGGATCTCTTTCCTGTCATTAAATATGCGGGATCAAAAAAAAAAAACTCTCGAATTACGGGAACGGCTTTCAATCGCATCCCCCCCCCCCCATTTCCAGCCCTGGTCCTCGGTGAGGAAGGGAACGCCAAAAGGGCTTGAAGACCGTTGTCCATCGTATCGGATATTAAGCTTAATCTGTCAAGTGCACCTCGCGGTTGCAAGCATTTTCGTGTGGAAGAATATAAAAACTTAAATGTTTGTATTGCATTGTATTCCCAACATTACCCAATTAAGATCATTCCCTTAATAAGATAATGAAGACCGCTTTAACCCTAAGTCGTCTCCTAAAAAGAAGACATTTTCACTTTTGAATCAAAAGAAGGATAGCTAAGCGTACCGTTTTCGATAGATCATCCTGATTTCGTCCAGCATCAGGTGTCAGGTTGTACTCAGGGGAGTCTGTTCCTTTTCCTCACTCCGGCGTCGGGGTGGGGATCATATCCTTAAGACGCCTTTTAAGGAAGACTAGGACAACAGCTATGACGAACTCGAGCAGATATGGGGATGGTTCACCTTCGTCACATCAGCTTTTCTCGTCGGGACTGTGGCAATTGCTTTGAGATTGCGGGAAGGTTCTTCGTTATCCTTTTGGTAGACTGTTGGGGTGGGCAGGGCCGGACTTACGTACAAGCTATTTACGCTACAGCTTAGGGCCTCGCGATATAAATTGCCTCAAAGAAATGGGGGCGGGGGTAGCTCAGTCAGCAGTGCGCCAGGCTCGTAATATGTAATTCAGAGGTTCGAATTCCATCTGGGTCAGCGTTGTGATTTATCTCCGCAAAATTCCCCGCCCACGGTCAGAGAGGACACCGATGGGCTTGGAAAGACCGCCGTCCATCTGATGGGACGTTAAGCCGTGATCCCGTGTGCGGGAGATCCATACTCTGTACACGTTAAAGAACACGCTGGATGGCCTTGACGGGAGGCTGCCATCTGTCTCCCAACAGCTGTTCCAGTGGGTCCCCTACCCCAACCTTCTCTGAGCCTTCCGGGTCCATCTGACCTGGCCAATTAGCCCATGGTTTGCAAAAAAGTGCCGCTCAGAGGTAAAACAACCCAACCCAGTCTCAAAGAAATGTATTTCAAGTTTTATTGCATTAAGAAATTTTTTTAATATTTAATCTATTGTGCAAGCACTGTTCATGTTTGCTTACCAGTGCTAGAATAATGTTTTTACCTCATTAATTTCGTGTTTATTTTTCACTGTTCCTCTCAATCAGAATAATTATATATATATATATTTCGACTTTCGAGTTTTTTGGGTCTCTTAAATATGCCTTAGCATCAGAAGGTCAAAGTCCAGTCCTGCACAGGCACACTATAGATCAGAGGCGAAGTGTTTTTGGAAGCAAGAGAAGCAATGATTCCTTTAAAATTTCTACTAATCAAAAGAAGAAAATATTCTCCAAAAGTCAGAATATAGGCTGAGCTAATAAAATTGAAGTTTGTTTGATTTAAATTATTTTTATTTTCAAATATTTACATAAATTTTTCAAAAGTTTTTCTTAAAATGTTTTATAGAACTACAGGTTGTTCTCTATAAAACATTAGAATGCTGTAATATAGCGATTTTGGGCAATTGCATAAACATAGTAATTAATGTGAGGACCAGAGATTTATGAGTATAAAAAGTTGCTTTGGATAGGAGGTCTTAGTATATCCTTCTACAGAGCTCAAATGGAATTCAAGAGTGACTGTTTGAAAGCTCGAATGAGATTGCTGATATCCATTAAGTGTTGTAAATGATATTTTTTTGTGAATATACTATTCTGAATTGCGCATAATGTTTTAGAATATATTTTGATTAGGAAACTAGCAGATGTTCATTTACAATAATCTTGGTTTAATAAGTTTAATAAGTTAATAATAATCTTGGTCAATAAACATTTCTAAAGAAATTATTTTTTTTTATTTACCTAAAGTATTAGTTTACATTATTGAAATGTCTTTGAGAGCGTTTATTTAACGTACGGGAGCGAATACATTTTTAACACAGAGAGCGTTATTAATGGTTAATTAGGCTAAATAGGCTGAATTCTAGAAATATCGTTCAATTATTCGTTACGGATTCAAATAAGAATCTTTACAAACGTAGCAAGGATTAAATGATCAATGCACGTTTTCTTATTTAACTTTTATAAGATCATCGAAGATTTCCTGGGGGGGGGGGGGGGCATAAAGAAACGTTGCACCAGAGCCCTCGCTGCTCCTGATACGCTCCTACTTCGTCCTATTCAATGTACAGCTAACGCAGATGACATTAATTTCTTTTATACCTCCAGCGATGAAGAAGAATGTAGTTTAAGACAAACTGCTAGTGACGCCATTTATCAACGGAGCTTAAAGTACGAACTATCTATATCAGAAGACAAATCAAGTGTTCTGTACCTTGGGAGCAAGAATCCTCATTACAAATACAATTTCACAAATGATTCAATTACAAATGTACAGATGCAGAAAAACTTAGGAGTACTATTCTCATCACAGTTAACTTCTGGCGACCACTATAATAACATTGTCAGAAAGGCTAATCGCACCGTTTTCTTAATTCTGAAATGTTATGGTAAATATGACAATGATTCCCTACTTCGCGGTTTTGTGACTTTCATCTGACCCTCACTAGAATATGCCTCACCTCTGTGGCCACCTCATCTAATATCAGACATCAAAAATCTTGAACGTATCAATGACCAACGTGCATTGGTCATTTAAATCTTGCTACATTTGTAAAGATTCTTATCCGTAACGAAAAATTGAACAATTTTCCTATAATTTAACTAATTTGGCCTAATTCACCATTGAATTCAGACAATTTAGCCTAATTAATCATTAATGGTGGTTCAGTATAGAGTGTGGCCACCTCCTACTGCAATGCATGCCTTGGCAGCGATGTCTCATGCTCTTGATTAGACTGCCCAGCAGTGCTCTAAATGCATTGCAGTATGCTCCATTGCTTTTTCAAAGCACGTCGAAGCTCTGTGAGGCTTGCAGGAGCGTAATTCAGCAGAGCAACCCGTCTCCCAAGAGCATTTCATGCAAATTCTATTGGATTTAGGTCGGGAGACTGGGCTGGCTACTCCATAGGGCTAACAGATCTTCAGATAGCGATCGACAAGGCGACAATGATGCTGCAAGCGTTATTGTCTTCTAGGAGGAAGAGATCACCTACAGCACTTTCATATGGTCGCACTAAGGGGTCCAAGATTTCATCCCTGTACCTGTGATCAATGACGTAGTCCTATGGAAACACACACAGATCTGTTTGGCTGCTCAAACCATGACATCGTCACCAGTGTAGGGGTGCCATTCACGGATATTTGTGGCATGGTAGCGTATTCCTGGTTCCGTCCATATCAACTGACGTCGCGAATCACTGTGAAGGGCAAATCTTGATTCACCCGTTAAGAGCACGGATCGCCATTGTTCTAGGATTCAGTTGGCATGATGTCTACTCCAGGCCAATAGTCCTTTTCATGGCATTGGTATCACAGTTTAGTTTATTTTGAGTTCGAATATGTATTTTATCATAGGTACAGAGTTGAATTTTCAAAACAAGCTGGTTTATGCACAGCGATTACTTCTTCCTGGAAAACATCAGCAGAAGGAAAGTCTTGTTTTAGTCCAAAAAAGTAGTTGAAGGCCATACCCTCGATGATATTTATATCTTAAAATATTTTTAACTAAATCATATTTCGACAGACAGTGTGTACAAACAAGTAATACTTGAGAATCAACGAAAGCAAAACGAGGCACAATTCTGTTTCAAATTTGTTACCTACGAGCAAAAACTTTCTACATGAACTTAAAGATCTGGCAATTACTTCAGTGCTTGTAGTGGCCTTTTCGAGTGATGGTGAAACCCCGAAATTCCGTTCCATTTTTCTTTAAATAATTTTTGCTTTAATTATTCATCACCAGTGATTCCAGGTGAATCCATCGATCCGCAGATTGTTACACGATTGGTAGGTTGATGATGACCTTCGATGTGCTTCAAATGTGATGTGCTTTCGATGTCAGATTAAATGCCCACTATGCTATGTAAAACACGACAAATCACTTATTTACATATGTTACATTCACACACACATACACCGTATATGTATTATGGGAATGGACTTCATTCTGTGGGCTTTAGCTGTGCGCAACACTTGGCTGAATGAAATGGCTTAATTTAATGTGATTTGGAGACTTTCTCTTATCAGCTTAACATAGTTTGAATGCTGCTTTAATTTTAGAGGCATTTACAGGCATAAATTGGAAATCTGTACTTCTTCGCATAGAAATCCTTTACAGACCTTAGAATTCAGCAAGAAGATATCCTAATCCCTGTCTCAGGGCCGGACTTAGGCATAAGCAAATTAAGTTACAGCTTAAGGGCCTCACGATTATGAGGGGCCTCAAAAAATTGAGTTTAAAGTTGACTTTGTCGAGAAAGGATTTTAAACGTTTAATCTATTGCGTCAACACTGTTCATCTTAGGAAAAGAAAGGTCAGATCTGCTGTTCATTTCATCTTCACACAGTCATCATTGCACACCAATGCTAGTATAATGTTTTCACCACATCAATTTCGTGATTTTTTTTTTGTTGCATTCAATCAGAATAATAAATACATATTTCGAATTTTTGGGGCCTCTTAAACTTGTCATAGCTTAAGGACTCAGAAGGTCAAAGTCCGGCCCTGCGGATGGGGGTCTGTTCTCCACTGGCCAGAAGATCGGAAAGCATGGACTCGGTCTTTCTGCATCTAATTTCAAAAGCCTTTGGGTTATCTGACTGCCCAGCACATCCAAACAGGGTTCAGTTGTTTTGCCTCTGAGCGGCACTTTTCTGCAATGGAGTAAATGGCCACATCACAAGGACTCCGAGTTGGGTTAGGTTGTTTTACCTCTGAGCGGCACTTTTTTGCACACCATGGGCTAAATGGCCAGGTCACATGGACCCCGAAGGCTCAGAGAAGGTTGGGGGAGGGGACCCAATGGAACAGCTGTTGGGAGACAGATGGTAACCTCCCGTAAAGGCCATCCAGCGTTTTCTTTAACATGCACAGGGTATGGCTCTCCCGCACACGGGGCCACGGCTTAACGTCCCATTCTTCGGACGGCGGCCTTTCCAAGCCCATCGGTGTCCCCTACTGACCGTGGGTAGGGCGGGGAATTTTGCGGAGATAAATCTCAACGCTGACCCAGCTGGGACTCGAACCTGGGAACTACAGATTACGAGCCTGGCGCGCTACCGACTGAGTCACAACGCCCCTCAAGGACTCCGAAGGCTCAGAGAAAGTTGGATTAGGGACCCACTAAAACAGCTGTTGAGAGACTGATGGTAGCCACCCCTCAAGGCCATCCAGCATGATCTTCAACGTGCAGAAGGTCACAACGCCCCTCAAGGCCGACAACGCCTCTCCCGCACACGGGGCCACGACTTAACGTCCCATCCGACGGATGGCGGCCTTTCCAAGCCCACTGGTGTTCCCTACTGACCGAGGGCAGGGCAAGAAGTTTTGTGAAGATAAATATCAACGCTGATCCAACTGGGATTCGAACCTGGGAACTGCAGATTACGAGTCTGGCGCGCTACCGACTGAGCCACCCCCGCCCCAATTGTCTGAGTCTGGTGGGACATGAACCCACGTCCTCGTGATAACATGTTAGATGCTCTGACTGGCCAAGCAGAAATGCCTCATTGATATCAACCGATTCGAATGAAACGGTCTCCCGGTGCTACTCTCGTCAAAACATCCTGTCTCTCTCTCCTTACAAAATCTCAGAGCTATTTGAAAATATATTGTTTTAGAGCTATTTGAAATTAATGCATGAATCTATGCAACTCTCAGATTATTTTCCACGAATATGTGCTATGTGTAGCCGAAATTAAGAATCGTAACTTCTACCCAGGGGGTCTGGTCTGCTCTAGACTTTGACACAATTGTTGGCATCGACGTCTGGAAGAATGAAGTTATCATTGGTGAACATGAACAGTGGACAATGTTGATTAGCTTTATTTCAGAGCTGGTCGTGGGTACAATTTCGTGGCGGGGTTCTTCATGTGAAGTCGCATTTTTGCTGTCGGCATTTATTCTCAGCACTCGGCCATTCGGTCTTTGACCTTCGCTGTAAAGGAATAAATCAGGGCCCTTCTTTTCTCTTTTTGTCCACTGGTTACTAATTCCGAGAAGTCGGAGTATCGAGTTGTTTATAGGATGGGGTTCCCTGGATGTGAAGAATGATCCCTTTGTCTCGTGTATGTTTCAGCTTTAGTTTGGGTTGGGTTGTTTTACCTCTGAGCGGCACTTTTTTGCACACCATGGGCTAAATAACCAGGTCACAAGAACCCCGAGGGCTCAGAGAAGTTTGTGGGAGAGGATCCACTGGAACAGCTGTTGGGAGACAGATGGTAGCCTCCCGTCAAAGTCATCCAGCGTGTTTTTTAACGTGCACAGGGGTATGGCTCTCCCGCACACGGGGCCACGGCTTTAACGTCCTATCCGACGGTCGGCGCGCTACCGACTGAGCCACCCCCGCCCCATTCCGGCTTTAGGGATACAATATGACCTGCAGATTGGATTCGGTGTCCTTCTCTCTTGAAGTGACAATGTGTCACCTTATTTGTCTGTTCCCTATCCTTAAAATCTCAATTAAATGAGGAAAAAAAGAAACGTTATACCTTATGCAAATGAGAACCCCCCCCCCCACGAGGAGTCAATTGATACCATGATAATGCTACGAAACATCGTTATGCAGTATGGATTCCATTTCATGGACAACATACGCCTCTTATTAAAAGTTATTTTTTTCCTTTTTGATGAAATTCTCCCCACTTCATGTGGTTAAATTATTTTTTTCATTTGTACACTTTTTCTCTAATACTGGCTTTATGTTTTATATTATTCTGCAAATTTAGAGTCTGTTTATCCACGTATTTAATTTGCTTCAATAAATTTCAATAAATGTAATAATTCATATTTTTATAATCAATAATGAATAGTGTGCATGTAGAAATGCAACTTCACATTCTTCAAACTGATAGTAACTTTTCCGTAATATTTATCTCATTGCACAGAGCAGGAGTTCTCAACGTTGGGGTACGCGGTAAAATTTTTTGGGGTACATCGTGAGAACTCAAAAGTCGCTAAGTTGGCAACACTGCTGTGCAGAAATGTAATTTTTTGTGTTTATCGATATGTGTAATTTCTGAATACAAAATTTAATGTGTGTATATATATATATGTTTTATTTTATTCCCACTGTTATACTATAACTATAGTTTTATCTCTCTATACAAGGGGTACGCCAGTTACATTACACATTTCCAGGGGGTACGTGAAGCATAAAAGTTTGAGATTCACTGGCATAGAGCCAGCTTTAAAACAGGAAGATTTTGATAGGTTTGGTGTTTTTGATGGTGTAAAATAAATGCACCTTTATTTCGATTATAAAGAGCTGTATTACACAGGGGGTCGAAAGTAAGATACTATATTAATTATATTTTTAGTGGTGAAATTGCTTAAAAATTATTATTAAACAACTTCATCACTAAAATAGTATAAATTTATAATTTTTATCAAAAATTTCTTTACTTGCACTTATCACTCGTCAAAATCGTGCGCCATGCACGACATCCATTATTTACTAAATAACCATTTATAATACACTGTCATACTTAACTGCAATTTACGTGAGCAGCAAAGTTCCTTATTTAGAGACGTTGCCATCTTACGATCTTAATTAATGACCTTGTCTTCCTGGGTGAAAATAAGTTGTACATATTTGCATTTGACTTCATCAATTATGAATGCTTGAAATGTTTTCCTTTAACACCCTTCATTATCTGATTGTGATGCCTTAACATGACATTCCAGATCTTTTCCTTTACCTCTGCGCTGCTGAAATTCTCAGCGAAGGACAGGCGAACTAAAAGCACAGAAAGTGCAAAAACAAGACGTATTAATTTGTTTGGGAACAAAGAAAAAGCTCGTTAACGAGTTACTCTGGGTCACGACACCCAACGTGGAAATGCCAAACTATCAGAAATAGTTAGAGTTGGGTTGTTTTACCTCTGAGCGGCACTTTTTTGCACACAATGGGCTAAATGGTCAGGTCACATGGACCCCGAAGGCTCATAGAAGGTTGGGGGAGAGGACCCACTGGAACAGCTGTTGGGAGACAGATGGTAGCCTCCCGTCAAGGCCATCCAGCGTTTCTTTAACGTGCACAGGGTATGGCTCTCCGGCACACGGGCCACGGCTTAACGTCCCATCCGACGGACGGCGGCCTTTCCAAGCCCATCGGTGTCCCCTACTGACCGTGGGCAGAGCGGGGAATTTTGCGGAGATAAATCTCAACGCTGACCCAGCTGAGACTCGAACCTGGGAACTACAGATTACGAGCCTGGCGCGTTACCGACTGAGCCACCCCCGCCCCAGGAAATAGTTAGAAACGTGAAAGGTGTTGTTATTTCTTTGAGGGATAATGAGGAATCTAGTGGCCCCATAATGAATATATTACAACAGATGCCTGAAAGGCCGGGTCCAGGGGAAGGGGGGGACCAAGGGAGGCATCCCCCTTTTGAAAATGCTAGTAAGGATAATGGGGGTGATAAATTACTAAACGTGTACATATTTCTCGCATCTTTGCATGGGAATTTTTAAAAACCTCTAAACGAAGGGGAAAATATTACATTGCAACGTCCCGTGGCCGAGTGGTTAGCGCGCTTGGCTGCTGATCTAAGAGACCTGGGTTCGAGCCCCGGGTAAGGCATGGCTGTTTGTGTTGTTTTTCTGCTGAGGTCCTGCCATCCTCTCAGACTTTCTACTATGGCATATAAACTGACAGGCTACTGTCAGACCTCTATGGCAAGCAGCTGCTTGAGGGGGTATTTTTTTTTATTAATGGAAATCAAGTCTCTTGCCCGCCCTTTTCCGGCTCGATTGTCCCTCCCCCTTTATTTTTTATTTTTTTAAGATCCGGGCCTGTATATCTGTAATCAAAGCTGTTATTAAAACATTTTGTCGCCCAAGAGTGAATTTGTTTCTTTTGCTGCCCACAAATGATCTTAATTTTTGATTTTCGAGTGTGATGATATTTATGCCAAATGAGAGCTTGCGACGTGGGGAGGGCTATCTACTCTATATTTTAGAAAGTTTCAGACTTGAGCAACGCCGGGTAAATCTGCTAGTTAAATAAATAAATAAAATAAATACCCCCTCAAGCAGCTGCTTGCCACAGAGGTCTGACAGGAGCCTGTCAGTTTATTTGCCAGAGTAGAAGGTCTGAGAGGATGGCAGAACCTCAGCAGAAAAACGACACATACATCCATGCCTTACCCGGGGCTCGAACCCAGGTCCCTTAGATCAGTACCCAAGCGCGCTAACCACTCGGCCATATATAATTCAAATTTATCTGAATTGCGATTTTTACCATATTAATATAGTACATAAAAAGTTATGAAGACTGGCTGAACAACATGAATCCCAGTCTTGAAAAACGTGAAAAATTGAGGAACAGTGAAATAATTATTTGCCAAACTTATAAAACATATACCTATTTTATTAAACAGCTTGAAATATACTTATTTCATAAATTTTAATTAATCTCTGTAGTAAGTTATGAAATTCTTTTTCTACAGCGTGTTTTATTCAATATATTTCAAACACGAAGCCAAGATTTAATTTTCAATTGCATTATTGCATTTCTGCAACATACCCAGAAGTTGGAACGGCGGGATTCCACAGACATTTGAATTTCTATTGTGATAGTTTTTTTCTCTTCTGAATGTCTTCTCTATGCTGATACGAATATTGATTGTCTGCCAACATCAGCATTCGTTTAAGTAAGAATTGATCTGGAGATGTCTGCTCGAAGAGAGTCTAAGTTTGTAAAGCTGTAAATGAAATTGGTTGATTTGTGGTGAACTTGAATGGAACAAAACTTGAGATTTACTAAAAATTTAAAAAGCATATATCTTCCTATATTCGCCCTAAAAACTACAAAATAAACCTAAATCATATCGATTGCGCATTCAGTCACTGAGGTCGTATTCACTTCAAAGGAAGATAGGGCGCCCGGCAATCTTGTTGAGTTGGTAAATCGGAACCCCATATTCCTTTGAAGTGAATACGAACTCAGTGACTGAATGCGCAATCGATAAGATTTAGTTTTATTTTCGGCTTTTTAGGGCGCATATGGGAAGATAAGTAATTTTAAATTTATTTATATTTTTGTTTTGTCGCTAAAAACATCTACCTTCAGAAACTGTTATTTGATGTATGACTCACACACATCGACTATATTTTTCCTCCGCCTGTTTTTGGAGTCGTGTTTAATGTAGTCGATGACATTGGAAATGTCACAACTTTAATTTGAGATCTAACTAGTGAAAGCTAATCCAACGAAAATCTGCCCCTTTTTTGGGTGGAGGGGAGAATGTTAGGTGGCAAAATTCGTAGCAGTCTACGCCGTCGTCACATGAACTTTCATTTGACATCTAACTCGTAATTGTAAATATTCCCCATAGCACAAGCTTCCATTTGACGCATAGCTTGTTACTTTGGACCCTTTCGTTCCTAAGATATAGTAGAACAGTCGTTTCGAATTTCCCCCTTTTTTTAGAGGTGTAGAAAACATTGGGGGTCAATTTTGTATATCCTATGTGGTCGAGTGGTTAGCGCACTTGGATACTGATCTACGGGACCTGGGTTCGAGCCCCGGGTAAGGCACGGATGTTCGTGATGTTTTTCTGCTGAGGTCCTGCCATCCTCTCAGACCTTCTACTATGATATATAAACCGAAAGCCTCCTGTCAGAGCTCTGTGGCAGCAAGTTAAGCCTCTGTGGCAGATTTATTTTTATATTTATTATGACACTCCCCGAAACACAAGCTTTTATTTGACGCATAGTTTGTTACTTCCATCGCTCGAGTTCTGGAGATATGAGAAGCAATCTTTTTAATATTTTTCTCTCTTGTAGAGAGCAAGAACGCATTGGGATTGTGATACACGGATTAAGTTTGTCAACAGCGATCGAAAGGTATGATGGAACTACTGTTGCTGTTTTGACAAATCCACAAATCGACAAACTGAGAAACCGACAAATGACGAGCGAAAAGCAATCGAAAGGTAGGTAAAAAGACCATGCCAAAGATTCTGAAGGTTTATTATTTGACTTCTATGTCAGATTTTCAGTGCTATTTCACTTTCATGCCATGCCAAGAAAAAGTAGAATACGAAGTTCAGTAACTTTTAGCATTTAATTGTTAGGCGGCCGCCATTTTGACTGCTTTTTCCTTAGAAGGTTTCAAGCTTAATGTTGGTTTCTTTCAATGTCTTCTATATAATAATAAATAAATACCTCCTCAAGCAGCTACTTGCCACAGAGGTATGACAGGAGCCTGTCAGTTTATATGCCATAGTAGAAGGTCTGTGAGGATGGCAGGACCTCAGCAGAAAAACAACACACATAACCATGCCTTACCCGGGGCTCGAACCCAGGTCCCTTAGATCTGTAGCCAAGCGCGCTAACCACTCGGCCACGGGACGGCAGCTTCTATATACACAAGAGTAAATGTATGACTCAGAGCTCAAATGTGTGATTCATTGCAATGAAATATTGAAAAGGCGAAGTCATCAAATGTATAGTCACCAAAACATTTGTTTACGAATATGGATAGATTTACTGCAAAATAAAATATACTGAAATTGAGATTTTAAAATGGGTTTAGTCAATTATATTTATATATTTCTTTTGTGTATTTTATAATTAATTGAAATTACCAAAAATTAAGGAATAAGTTTTGGTAGATGACGAGTAATAACTATAGCTTATCAAGTTTTAAGCCATTTTTTAAAAATATTTTCGCAAATAAACATATACATAATAACAAAAGATGTAAAAATGATGAACTATAATTGGTTGTGCTCATCTAAGGCTACAATAATTGCTTGTTTATTTTCTATTCTGTCTGAGTGACACTTTTTTTCCAAACAGTGGGTTAAATGGTCAGGTCACAAGGACCCCAAGAGTTCAGAGAAGGTTAGGCAAGGTAGACAGTTGTTAGGAGACAGATGGAAGCCTCCCGTCAAGGCCATCCAGCATGTTCTTTAACAGGCACAGAGTATGGCTCTCCCCTGCTGACGGTGCCACGGCTTAACCTGACAGACGGAGGCCTTTGGAAGGCCATCGATATCCCTTTTCTCACGGAGTGAGAGTGGGAGTTTAGCGGAGATAAATCTCAACGAAGACAGTGGGGATTCGAACCTGGAACTGCAGATGACGAACCTTACGAGCTACGAACTTAGCCAGTCAACTCCGACATTAACTGCATGATGTGTAACAGGTTATCTGATTGATGACTGTGGGAGCAAAAAATATGAGCAATCAATTTGATCACCACCTGAGCAGTTGCGTTACAAAATTTGGCCTGGATAGTTAAGAATTAATAAAATCGTTTTTGAAAAATGATGTGCAAGTGAAAAATCTGAATCAAATCTTGGTAAATCGAAATTTTTAAATAATATCTCACAAGAGACTGAATCTACCATCTTACAGGTTGGGGGATTGTGACTGATACACTCAGCATGAAAAAAGAAACCTTTTAAATCTGCAGAGAGAGAAAATGATCCTGGATGATGATTTGACATCTTTTCGGTTAGCATATAGAATATCTGGATTGTCTTTTGATGATTCAGCAAATGGAAGAGGAAATGACTACGCATATTGCATATTTCTATAATGAGAACTTTTTCTTTCTTTCTTTTAGGTATATGTTAGTGAGGCCCGGATCTAGAAAGAAATAAAGTAATCCGAATGAAGAGAGGGGGGGGGGGGGGGAGTCGAGTCGAAATGAACAAGGTCAGCTTTTTTTTTCATCTCAGTTTTAGTGATTTTAAACAAATTTATTGGAATATACATACATATAGCAATTTATATATGTTTAATAAGTTTTTCGCATGCTTTCCGATTACTAGCATTCCCTGATCATCATCATTCCGATATCCTTGCTAACCTCCCCCACCTAATCCCTCTCCCTGGTTACTAGTAGGTTAAATGAACGAGACTCCCTCAAGCAGCTGCTTGCTACAGAGATCTGAGAGAAGCTTGCCAGTTTAATACGCCATAGAGATCTGTGAGGAAGATGACACCTCAGCGGAAAGACAACATAAATATCCATATCATACACGGGGTTCGAATCCAAGTCCCTTTGATCAGCAGTCAAATCGCCTGGCCACCTCGCCACGGAACGGCTTATAAGAATAATTTATTTTTTTCAAATCTTGCGTGTAAATCTACTATTGAGTTTTTGACGCCCTGTAATGTGTGCTTCTCTTAGAGGCTGGGTTGTTTTACCTCTGAGTGGCACTTTTTTTGCACACAATGGACTAAAAGACCAGGTCACAAGGACTCCATGGGTTCAGAGAAGGTTGGGGGAAGGGGGACCCATTGGACAGCTGTTACGAGACAGGGAAGCTTCCCGTCAAGGGCAATTAGCGTGTTCTTTTAACATACGTGCACACGGTGTCACGATTTAACGTCCCATCCGACGGACGGCGGCCCTTCCAAGCCCTTCGGTGTCCCCTTTCTCACTGAGGAGAGGGTGGGGATCAGTAGAGATAAGTCTCAACGCTGACCCAGAACTCGAGCCTGGGAACTCTAGATGCAAGCCTGGTGCGCTACCGACTGAGCCCACTCCCGCCCCCTTACGGCAGATTGCAATTAACGGATTGATTGCAAGAATCCTGCAAAGAAATGGTAAAACTTTTATAGACAATAGCCGGACCGATTTTTGTTTTGTTTTGAAGCTTTTTCTGGCAGATGATTATTATAAGAAATGTGTAAGCAGAATGCATTAAAAATTAGATAATTGAAACAGTTTTTTTACAAACAGCTTCAAATAATTTAATATGCATAATTATATATGTTTGACGAATTCAAGTTTGTTTGTTCTGTAAGAATCGCGGTTGCAATTTTCCCGCCACTGATCTAGCAGACCGCAAAACATCATTTTTTATTTCATAAATTGTTCAACGCTCCTGCTCCCAATAGGTTAAGGTGCTCGGTTTCTGATCAGTGAGCATCTGGTTCGATTCCCAGGTTAAGGCATGGATAGTTTTGTTATATATTTTGCTAAAGTGTTTCACAGATCCTTTCTGTGTCGTTTATACTAATAGGTCATTGCGATCAATGCTTTTTTTTTTTAAAAAAGAAATTTATTTTATTTTCAGTATTAAAGACAGATTTAGAAGTAAAAAAATGCAATACTCCACCTTGATGCTTGCTGATTATAGTCTCAAATATCTTATGTTCAAAAACTTGAACATTAAATGTTACGCATCGTTAGATAATATCTCCTTCTATCCAATCGTTGTCTTGTAAACTATGAGGTTGCGCAGTTGAACTTCCACACCTCTCGTGGATCATAGGTTTATTGACAGCTGATTCGTAGATTATTAACCAATAATCTAGTGAACTGTTGAAGCGTCAATGTGTGCAATTTCAAAGTTTATCCATCTGTTACTTACGCCGCTGGTATGTATTAAACTTTGGGAATTTGTTAACCAATTTTTCACAAACTTTTAATCATATGTGATTAGTAATAGTGAAATTAGTTATCGTCTGTCAGCTCCAAGAGAAGAAAAAATCGCATGGATGCCTCGTAAAACGTTTGATTAGGGGCTTTTTGCACATCCTGAATCCCACCCGTGATGGTGTTTTCCCAGGTTACGATAACCAATTGGGCAGCGTTGAGATTTATCTATGCTAACCCTGCCTGCTCTCGTTTGCAAAAGGGAACATCGATGGGCTTACAAAGGCCATCGTCCATCGAATGGGACGTTAAACCGTGGCACCGTGTGCAGGAGAACCATACTAAGCTTAAACACACTGGATGGCCTTGACGGGAAGCTACCATTTATCTACTAATAGCTGTCCAGTGAATTCCCTTCCACCAAACTTCTCTGAGCTATTGGGATCTTTCGATCTGATCATTTAGCCCATTGTGCGCTCAAAAGTACTGCTCAGAGGTAAGGCAACCGAACTTGAATAATGTGCGAGCTCATTAGTGCACGTCTACAGCACAATACAGGATTTAATGAACTGCACGGTGAAGGACGAGTGCCTGTAAGAAACCCACCCCCCACAACGAAGCATCCTGACCGCACCGGATACCAACGGAGCGAGGGAAGCAGACGCCCGAAGACGGTAAATCCTTTATGAACTCTAGCATTATTTGAAAGTCTGTACAGGTTAAACTACACCGAAGAGCCAAAACATTATGACCACCTGTTTAAATGATGTTGGTCCTCCGCGTGCCGTCAAAACACAGCTCTTACCCAGCAAGGCAGGGACACTACAAGATTTCTAAAGGTGTCTTGTGATATCTGGTACCAACACGTTTCCAGCAGATCCTTTACCTCTTGTAAGCTAAGTGGTTGAGCCGCCGCAGATCGGATATGCTGTTCCAACATAAACCACAGATGCTCGATTGGAATTGATGTTTGGGGAATTTGGAGGCCAGAGCAATTCCTGGAAGTCTTCTTCATGTTCCGCGAATCATTCTCAACAATCCGGGCAATGTGACATAGTGCATTATCCTGCTGAAAGAAGGCACTACTACAGGGGAATACCGTTGCCCTGAAAGGATGTACCTGGTCTGCAATAATGTTTAAGTAGGTGATAGACGTCATAGTTTCCTGCACATCAATGACTGGACACAGGGTTTACGAGCAGAACATTGCCCAAAGCATTACACTTCCTCCACTGGCTTGTTTTCGTCCCATGGTGTATCATGATGCCAACACTTCCCCAGGTAAACTACGCACATGTACCCGGCCGTCCATATGGTGCAACAAGAAACGAGATTCATCGGAGCAGATGACCTTCTTCCAGTCATTCAAGGTCTATTTTGATGCTCGCGTGCCCATTGTAGGGGCTTTCGACGGTGAACCGAGGTTAGCATGGGCACTTGGAGCGGCCTGCAGCTACACAGCCCCATTTTCTGCAGGATTCGATGTACAGTGTGTTGTGACACATTACTCCTATCACCAGCATTCAAATTACAGGCGAGTTGCGCCACAGTATCCCTTCTGTTGGTTCGTACCTTACGTGATAGCCTTCGTTCACCTCAAGCATCGATGAGCAGTGGTCGGCCCACACCTTGCCGGCGGTTTCTGATTTTTCTCTCCTCCGACCACTTTTTGAAGGTACTAATCACAGCTAACCATGAGCACTCCACAAGCCTTGCCGTTTCGGAAATGCTCTGCCCCAGTCATCTGGCCATTACAATTTGGCCTTTGTCAAACTCGCTTAAGTCCACTACCTTTCCCATCTGAAGAACAAGAATAACACTGATTAACAGAGCTCAGTATCAGGTGTTATTTCATTATCAGAGTTATTTAAATTGTTTCATGACCTTCACACGTGCCGTGGTTTACCTGCGGTTGCTTCGTTTTTTCTAAAGACTGGTCATAATGTTTTGGCTCTTTGGTGTATAAGAACAAGAGAATGAATGAGAGAAGAGCAGAATGTCAGGAGAGGGTTCAAAGCTTGGTGGAATTGGTGGAGAGGAGGGGAAAAAGAGGAGCAACATTGGAAGCAAGTTGTACGGTGAACAAAGAAATCGTTTAGTAATCTCAGAGTGAGGATTGGATTGTTTTACCTCTGAGCGGCACTTTTTTGCACACCATGGGCTAAATGGCCAGGTCACATGGACCCCGAAGGCTCAGAGAAGGTTGGGGGAGGGGACCCACTGGAACAGCTGTTGGGAGAGAGATGGTAGCCTCCCGTCAAGGCCATCCAGCGTGTTCTTTAACGTGCACAGGGTATGGCTCTCCCGCACACGGAGCCACGGCTTAACGTCCCATCCGACGGACGGCGGCTTTTTACAGCCCATCGGTGTCCCCTACTGACCGTGGGCAGGGCGGGGAAATTTTGCGGAGATAAATCTCAACGCTGACCCAGCTGGGACTCGAACCTGGGAACTACAGATTACGAGCCTGGCGCGCTACCGACTGAGCCACCCCGCCCCCGCCCCCTCAGAGTAAGGATGCATTTCAATGTCACTGTGTACGCGTTGGAGGAAGGTGATATTGCGACGGCACTTTTTTAGGAGTTACTTATGCCAACGAAGGGATTGAACTATATAAGTTTTAGTCAATGAAACCCGTGCAAACTGTCATTGAGTTTGAGTTTGCGATACGAGAACGATAGAGCTGTCTTTATGCATGTGAGTCTGGGTTGGAACTGTTTCTCTCTCTCTCATGCTCTTTACTTGAAACAAACTATGGAAACTACACTTTGTAAATAGAAAACTATAAATTAATGAATTAATGTTTGTGAATGTAAATTGAAGCGTTTATTGTTCGTAGAAATGTTGCAATGACTGCTGAATGATCAACCAAAGAGAGAACAGGGAACGAGTCGAGGTGAAGGAGAAAATGCTAAGGTCTCGCCTCATTTTAAAAAAGCAATCGGGGTGTGGAGTTACCGGCAGATTTGTGGGGATGGCTGCGACAGAAATGATGAATGATCGCTGAGACTTGTCCTAATGAGCTAACGACTTCTATTAGCTTTTTAGACCTCGGGGATATTAGATTGATGATCATGACCAGAATTAGAAAAGAAAAGTTAGATGGAGGGGAGAAGACGACTACAAGTGACCTAATTAGAACATCGTTCGATCATTTGCTTAAAACAGACTGGAGCAGCGGTTCACAATCTTTTCTTTTCGCATACCAGCAAATACCTAGCAGTGCTTTAGAAGTACCAGTACTAGATAAGTATGAACTTACAAAACATCGAGTAGCTAACAAAAAAAAATTAGGTATATGAATAAAATAGGTAGCAGTGAAATATTATTTTCTTGCATTTATGCAATTTTGTGCAAATGCGCAAATCCATGTGTGAATAAGTGCTGGCAATAAACTCGTGTACAACTGGCAGAAGTTTCGTGTACCATAATTTGGGAATCGCTGTACTAGATCATTGTCTCAATATTTTCTTTTTCATAATCTCGCCAAATAGTCAAATATCCATTTCATTTTAGTGCCCTTTAAAATGGGCCCTTTAAAATTAGTGCCCTTTAAAAATTTTTATTAGTGCCTTTTAAAATTTTTTATTCATTTAGTGCCCTTTAAAAATACATATATGTATGTCTAACGTATATGTTTAATGATACTTAACAAAATTTCCATTTCAAATGCTTTTGCTTAGCTTTGATGATTCACAATTATCTTGCTAATCATCACTTTAAACGTCGCTCACCTACATCAGTCAGGAAGAATTTCATATTTCGTAGTTTCTATTAAACTGGGTTTCTTTCATTTTGCTTAAAGTGGCTCAGTCGGCAAAGCTCCAGATTCTTAAAACAAATTTATCGCTTTCAAGTTTCTATCCCACTCCCCCAAGCAAAATTTTTTTATCGACTTATGTTGGTTCTATTAAGGTACTTTAATGTCAGGTGCAACTTTGCAAATTTTACCCGAGCGAAGTCATATTTCGGTCCCTTGAAAAACAAAGGAATTTGTTAAGAAAAGAATCGATAGAGATTTCTCGAGCAAGGAAATTCATTTTATCTTCTGAATCTAGACCAAGTGTATTCTATCCGCGGCACATTGCAAAAGAGCTTGCAGCTCATAAAACTAATCATCAATATATTGAATCTGACTCCAGTTCATCCAATTTGTTTGACAAAACATTTTTAGGTGCATAACTAAGCGATTTTGTCAATTCATAGTACTCCTTAAAATTGCATATTTTTGCTTTTTGATCAACATATTTTCTTTATTTCTTAAAAATATAGGTTTTCCTTCCAATTCACTATTCATTTAGAAATGAATGCTTTCGTTTTTAAATAGAGCATTTTTCCTGCTGCTCTTTAAGAATATTTTTTTATCCTAGTGGCTTTTCAATAAGTTTGGGCGAGCCTAATCTAGACACAACAAGGCCACTACAACCACGTAGAAGTATGTACTGAGGTAGACATATCACTAACAAATCTGACTCACGGGTTTCATGTTTGGCGCCGTGGAGGTCAATCACGCGACCCAAGCTTGTTCTCCGATAATCGTTCGTAATGGATTACGTGCATGCTTCGAAAGAAGAAGAGACTAGAGCGGTTAGCATGATCTATAACCTGGATGAAAGTCGTCCATCCATTAACCTACGTGCAAAGGTGGCCTTAGCATTGGCTTGACGTGCAAAGGTCGTTCAGCATCTCAAGAAAGTAATCAGAGGAAAGACGAAATAATTATTTATATGGAAGTGTCAAACGAGAGTATAAAAGGGGTGGAGGGAAAAATCAATTCACGGTCTTTTTAGCCTAGGATAAATCAGAGTCAAAGATAAATTGGCTATTATTGTACGTCAATTTCATTCTCTTTTGTTGCGAAGATGGATATGCTGTTAAATATCCCATCTGTTGGACACATATCTATGTGTATGTTCTGTATAGATGGATAAATCGAAAAATATTATGAACCACTTATTAAAATAATTTCTACAAGCAACAAATAGTAGGGAACAAATAACCATTGGTTCATTAAAATGTTCCAAACAACTGAAATTTGCTCAGATTCCTTTGAAATTTCATTTGACTCTATTTCAAACCCATAATATTTCGTTTATATTCATACATGTTTGCATTTTTAATGTTTTATTTTGCCATTTAGGAGTGTGCATACAAATGAAAAGATTGGATCCCCATTATATGCGAATGGGAAGCTGACCTCGAAGCTCTGTTACTTCTAAAATAAGTGGGGCGGGGGTGGCTCAGTCGGTAGCGCGCCAGGCTCGTAATCTGTAGTTCCCAGGTTCGAGTCCCAGCTAGGTCAGCGTTGAGATTTATCTCCCCAAAGTTCCCCGCCTTTCTCACTGCAGTAGAGGACACCGATGGGCTTGGAAAGGCCGCCGTCCGTCGGATGGGACGTTAAGTCGTAGCCCCGTGTGCGGAAGAGCAATACCCTGTGCACATTAAAGAACACGCTGGATGGCCTTGACGGGAGGCTACCATCTGTCTCCCAACAGCTGTTCCAGTGGGTCTACCAGCTCCCCCAACCTTCTCTGAGCCTTTGGGGTCCATGTGACCTGGCCATTTAGCCCATGGTGTGCAAAAAAGTGCCGCTCAGAGGTAAAAAAAACAACCCAACCTAAAATAAGCTTTTTTGTGGTAAAATGCGACTGAAAATAAAGATCTCAGTCCCATCTAAATCTGGAATTTCAACAAATTTAGTTAGGTATTTAAAGAGCTATGTAAGCTGTGGAAGAATGGTAATAGCAAATATGGGGAGAGGGGAGAAAAATAGAAAAGGCCAACAGTAAATTTATCCTCAAAATCAATTAAAATTTAATAAGTATTTCTAGTCGTTAAATAAAATAATTGTACGTTTTAGAAGTTTGCGTAAATATATTTTCACTATTCGTCAATGTTGTACAAGTTTTTTTTTTTGGTTCTTTTTTATTTTAAAACTATATGTGTGTTTTTTAGTATTATGTTAAAGGCCATTATGAGTCCTGAGATTCAAATAGTTGTCAATACATGACATTCATTTACATTATGTTTTAATTACGATTTAGCAATATTACTTGTAATTATTTTTAAAGTTACATTGAAATAGCATATTGTGTATTTTATAAGTGCATTTACTCTATTGCATTTTAATAAAATAAAAATAAATACCCCTCAAGCAGCTGCTTGCCACAGAGGTCTGACAGGAGCCTGTCAGTTTATATGCCATAGTAGAGGGTCTAAGAGGATGACAGGGCCTCAGAAGCTCGAACCCAGAAGCTTTAAAAAAGTTTCATAGCGGTAGCATTGCCATTGTTAAATATTCCAGCTTCATAACTCTTTAAATACTTTGCTATTATTGCTGAAGATTTTGATAGATTTGATGGAGGATCTTTATTTTCAGTCACTTTTTACCATAAATGGCTTCGAAATTAGCGTTTCATTGATGTAACATAGAATTGTAATTTAACTTTTGCACACCACACATTTAATCATCCGTACTTTGAGAGTACTTGGTTAGTAACTCCTGTAATGAAGAGTGTGGCAATTGCAGAGATTTAAACTTTTTGGACTGACGAAAGATTATATTCGTTGCTCGTAACTTGGAAATTCAAGCTTCTTATCCTTAGGACAAGCCAATTAATTCATTATCGTCGAGGCAAATAGTTTTTTTCTTTGTTTGAAACTTGATCATTCGTCAATCACATCTCTTTTAAAGTGGCTGGCAAAACTGACATTGCAGAAGCCATTGCCGCCGCCACGACACATCTTGCCTGCTAGAATTTCGAGGAAATGGCGCAGAGCATTACTGAACCCTTGGTAATGAACCATAACGACCGAGATGTAAACAACAGCTGCCTGGATCGTGTGACGATCGAGTCCATAGATTCGACTCCTGTTGCTCACTAATACGCGATGCTTGCGATATCTACAGAAGCAGAAAGTTCGACGAAACCTTTACTACTTAATCTTTCCGCTGGTGATAAGAGAGGACTGTTAATCGATTCTTTTCATCATTTCAGAAAAAGGAGAGCTTACTTTATTTCGCGTCAAAACATTAAAATAGATTTGACCTTCAAACGTGGATTTGAGGGGGGGAGGGAGAGGGAGAGTTGCTCCATTCTCCCTCTAGAAAATTGATCGAAAAACTGATTTATGATGAATAAAAGGCATGGCCGAGTGGTTAGCTCGCTTGACTACTGATTTAAGGGACCTGGGTTAGAACCCCGGGTAAGGCATGGCTGTTTGTGTTGTTTTTCTGCTGAGGTCCTGCCATCCTCTCAGACCTTCTACTATGGCATATAAACTGACAGGCTCCTGTCAGACCTCTGTGGCAAGCAGCTGCTTGAGGGGGTATTTATTATTTTTATTTATTTAATACAGGTATACCAAAAATTAATGTCGTTTTTTCTTTAACGAAATGTAATACTGATTTTTATTTCACGTTTTCTTTTCGTTTTCGGAAACATGTAGCTTATTTTCATTTTATAATATTAAAAAAATAAACAGTTTTAAGTCCCATTCCAGAGACGGCGGCCTTTGCAAGGCTGGGGATTTAGAGGATGAAAAATGTCAACGCTGGAACAGTTGGGACTCGATCAATCTTCAAATTGCAGATTACGAGCCTGACGCGCTACCACCTGAACCAACTCTCGCCCAGCGAAAACGAGAATGAGGAAATTAATAAGCAGGTTTTTAGTGTAGATTGTAATATCTCAATGCAACACCTGAATTTTTCTGTTTCTTAATACATCCTCTCTATTTCCCAAGCCTCACTCAAACGCCTTGAAGTTTTCCAGAATAGAACACTTTCCTTTGCTGATGTAAAAGCAAGTTTCCTAGGTCTTACTTGATATTGACAGTTCGGCCCATTCGCCGATGACCTTTCTCACTTCATGAACGATTCCCATAATCCCCTCTGCTAATCGATCATCGTATCCGAAGCTGATGTGAGCAAACGAACGTCTTATACAATAACCTTACAGGAGTTGTTACCAAAGGGAGGTGAATGACTCCACTGACGTAACTACTGATCAAACCGCTGGCCACATAATCAAATCATCTATCAAGGTGTCAGGTAAGACGTTAAGAACATCGGATTGCTGTTGAAGGTTGATACTGAAGACAGGGGCGTAGCTATGGGGGAGATGGGGGGGGGGAGGCTCCCTCGCAAAGTAAACCGGAGTTGGCAAAAATTCGAAGCGACTTTGTAAAATCCAGGTACGTTATGAAAATTTTGATTTTTTTTTTGCAAAATTAAGGGGAGTTAGCAAAATCTAGACAACTTGCCAAAATCTAGGGTAATTGTCAAAATCGAGACAACTTTACAAAATCTAGGACAGTTGGCAACATTCGAAGTCACTTTGTAAAATACAGGTGAGTTGGCAAAATCGGGACAACTTGGTAAAATTTTGGGAAGTTGGCAAAATTCGGAGTGATTTAGCAAAATTCAGGTGAGACGAAAATATTGAGATTATTTTCTGTAAAATTATGGCGAGTTGACAAAATCGTGGAAATTGACAAAATCCAGGGAAGTTGGCAAAATCTAGGGCAGTTGGCAAAATTCTAATCCACTTGGTAAAATACAGGCGAGTTGTGAAAAGTGGGATTGGTTTTGTAAAATTAAAATAAGTTGGCAAAATCTTCGAGAGTGTGAAAAATTTGAAGTGACTTAGAAATTCAGGAGAGATTAAAATTGGGATTGTTTTTGTAAAATTAAAATGAGTTGGCCAAATCGAGGAAACTTGGCAAAATCTTGGAGAATTAGCAAAATTAGAAATCACTTGGTAAAATACAGGTTAGTTGTGAAAATTGGGATTGGGTTTATGAAATTAAGGAGAGTTGGAAAAATCGATAACTATTGGCAAAATCTTGAGGTGTTGGCAAAATCTTGGGAAGTTGGCAAAATCTAAGAGAATTGGCAAAATTCGAAATGACTTGGTAAAATTCAGATGAGATGTAAAAATTTTGATTTTTTTTCTGTAAAATTATGACAAGTTGGAAAAATTCGGAGCACTTGGTAAAATACAGGCGAGTTGTGAAAAATTGCGCTTGTTTCTGTTCATTTAAGGAGAGTTGATAAAATTCGAAGAGACTTGACAAATACAGGGAAGATGTTAAAATTTTGATTTTTTTTTCCTGTAAAGTTACGGCGAGTTGGCAAAGTCTAGTAAACTTGGCAAAATCTAGGGCAGTTGGCAAAATTCTAATCCACTTGGAAAAATACAGGTGGATAGGGCGCCGATTTACTTACACAACAAGCCCTATCTTCCTTTGAAGTGAATACGAACTCAGTGACTGATTGCACCATCGATATGCTTTAGATTTATTTTCTACTTTTTAGGGCTCAAATAGGAAAATAAGTATTTTCGAAATTTTTTAATATATTTATATATTTTGGCACTAAAAACCCCTACCTTCAAAATCTTTCATTTGACATATGACTCATAAACATCGAACATTTTTTTCTACCTTTTGGAGTCATGTTTGAGCTAACCTATGACATTGGAGACTCCACAAACTTTAATTTGAGATACATAATGCAAAATCCACATGCATCCATGGACTACAGAGGTCCTGCCAGACTGTATAATTTTGCTCTCCACACCTTTCTGCTGTATTTGGCAACTGTAGGTCAATTCTAGCAAAGTCCTGTTTGCATTGAAAGCCTTTCGGCACAGTTCTGATATTTTGAAATTTGATGTAATTGCTCTTACAGAGCCATGGCTCAATGTCTCTCTTCCAGACGATCTTTTTGAACTAGAAGGATATAAACTATTCCGCATCGACAGATCTAGTGGGACAGGAGGAAAACTTGCATTATATTTGAGGGAAATATTTAATGTCGAACTAATGCATCTTCTTCTTAGTCTTGTTTCGAAGGTCTCTGGGTCAAAATCTTCCATATCAATAAACAAAACCCTACTCTCATTATCGGCACACTTTACCGTCCTCCGAACAGCAGTTTGGAGGACGGTAAAGTGTGCCGATAATAAGAGTAGGGTTTTGTTTATAATATTGAAGGGGGTAGTAGGAAGGGAAGAGTAGGGTTTGTAATTTTCAATATTGGAGATTTTATTAATTCATTTTATTCAGTCCTTGAAAATCTCCCTTGCAACATTACTTCCCTTCTTTCGGGAGATTTTAATATTGTTGCTCTAAAATAGAGGCTCTCAACGTGGGGTACGCGGTAAAACTTTTTGGGGTACACCGTGAGAGCTCAAAAGTCGCTACATCTAGTAACAAGTCCATTTCACTGATTACCCAGCAAAATGTCATCTAGTAACAAGTCCATTTCACTGATTACCCAGTAAAATGTTTATAATTTTATAAGATTTGTAAATTGTTTATGTCATATTTTGTATTTATCGATATTATTAATTTATGAATACAAAATGTAATGTATATATATATTTTATTTTATTCCCATTGTTATACTATAACTATAGTTTTATCTATCTAAACAAGGAGTACGCCAGTGACATACCACGGGGTACGTGACTAGCGTATATTCTAGTATTCGTTAGAACTTCACACAGCAGCTGAATCAGCAGTTCCCTAACTAATCGTCGGTCATGGGGCAACATGTCTGATGATCTAACCCGTGGGGGTTACGTGGAAACCGTGGTGTATGACCGCAAGGAAACACAAGAAATTGCTGCGAATTTTAAATGCCACAAAGACGCGTAAATAACGCTGACGTTTTTTGAAAGATTACACATTTTCTAGCCACAAGAAAATACATCCAACTGATGGAGGCCATTTTGAACATTTACTGCACTATTATTAAACTGCGTAAGTGTAGAATAAACAATTATTCTCAATGCATATGAATAAAGAATGAAATGCTTTCTTCTTTGTTCAATACACTGTAAATCTCTGTAGCTCCGTAACAGTTGAGATTCGGCCCGTAACCATCAGGGAGGGTTAAGATCCTGAAGATCAGGCATAAGATCTATAAGATCCTGGAGGACTGAACTGAAACCAGTGGTGTAATGGAAATCTCGGGGGGAGGGCTCCTTTTGTTTCATTTAATAGGCACCATCATGTACAGTCGCTCAAAAAATATCCGAACACTATGGTTGATTACAGAATTCATAAAAAATATCTGGCAACGTTTTTTTTAGAAATTTGTGATCTGGCAACCTTTGTGTACGTACCAACCTTATGTTCGGATATTTTTTGAGCGACTGTACTTGAATTTTAACTTTTTGAAAAAGCACATAAAAATGTCTGACATATATTTCGGATTTCGTTGTGTATAATTTGACATTTTTGAATGGATTATTTTTACAACTTTTTTATAAAATATTGCTTCAGTCGTTTTCAGACGGGCATAAAGAAAATTTGCCTTTAAAATGCTTACATAGTTTCAAATTGAATTATTTTGAATATGATTCATTTCCCCCTCAACTGCTAAAAGTGACATAAAAGCAACAAAAGAAATAGGGAAAAATTTTAAAGCAATATTGGAAGCATTTCTAGGAGGTTCGACTTGCAGCGAGAAATCGCTACTCTGACGAGAATAAATGACGTCACTCACGACTGTCGTGGCTTTATATTCACAAAGTTCACAATCAAGCTCAGGCTTTGAGGCAATCAGTTCTGTACTACAAGAAGCAACGAGAGGAATTTCTAGTAGAGAAAATTGAAGCTGAATGTTAACAGTCTGTTATAATTTTTTCGAAGCTGTAGAAAGAAATTCTGGACTGTTCCGTTAAATAGTTAATAATAGTTATAATGGCCGTCGTAAACTATTTCGAATTTTGCCCCCACTATTCCCTCCTGATAAAGGGAGGGGGGGGGGCGAATTTTTGCGGGTTATACTTTAACGAGTCATATCTCAAATTAATGTTTTTGACGTCTCCAATGTCATGGGCTACGTCAAACACGACTCCAAGTGGGAGGAAAACTGTGCTCGATGTTTTGAGTCAAATGAAATCGATGTTTTGAATCAAATGAAAGTTTTTGAAGGTAAATGTGTTTAGTGATAAAAAAATATAAATAAAGAATTAAAAAAAAACTATCTTTCCATATGGGCCCTAAAAAGTAGAAAATAAACCTAAAGCCTATCGATGGTGCAATCAGTCATTGAGTTCGTATTCACTTCGGGGGAAGATAGAGCGCCAATTTACCTATTCAACAAGATTGCCGGCGCCCTACCTTCCTTTGAAGTGTATACAAACTCAGTAACTGATTGCACCATCGATATGCTTTAGGTTTATTTTCTACTTTTTAGGGCTGTCATGTCGCTCTAATTAATTTATTTTTATTTTTTAATTTTATTGCTATGAATATATATCTGTATTAGGCGTAGTCTTGGAAGTGCTGATGTGGGGATGCGACTCATGAGCTGTTGTCCAACCCTTGCCTACAATGAGTCCACACAGAACTCACTTCAGTTCCATAGAACTGTGCTTGGTTCACCAAGAATCGTATCTTGGTTCTCACATAAAATCTAACCCTCTCCTTAAGGGTTTTGTTTGAGTAAGAGCAGCGTTCCTTGACGCATGTCAAACGTCCTCCCTGTTTGACAGCGACACTCAAGACTGTTCTTATTGCCCGGCTCGTCTCCAGCGCTTACACTTGTGCCCATAGTTCCAAGGGCCAAAGGCCCCCAGCCGCAGTCTTCCGACCCACAATTTCACCGAGGCTGCACTGATGAGCCCACTGGCCCGGGTTCCCCAATCCCAGTCTGCAGACCCTCAGCCCCTCCACTGGGGCTGCAACCTGGAGCTTCTCATGGAACAAGTCAATGAGCCCACAAGTCTGGAGGCTCTCTTACCAGTCCACAAGCCCTCAATATACCCCTCCACCAGAGGTTACAAGATCTCGTGCAAACCAAGAACCAACGAGCCGTGACCCTACTTCACAGAGGCACCATTCAGCCCACCCACTACGTCAAGGTGGTCCCCTATCGGGGGGGGGGGGGATGGGATTTTAATGTCTATACTAGATGTACCAAGCATACGTTCCACAAGATCATTTTGTTGACCCTGTGATAATATTTTGGGATGTGACTAGTATGCGGCCAGAGATTGCTTAACCCTTTCAGGACCATAAGGTTTCTAAGAGTAAATATTAGTATGTAGCGGTTTATTTTAGTTTGTTTAGACGTAAAATAAATAAAAATCATAAGAAAAATACATAACAATGTGTAGTTTTTTTGGAATTTTATGGGAAATATTTTTCCCAATGGACTATAAAGGTAACACAAATTATAGTTAGGCTTATTATGCAATGTCTTTTATTTATTGGTTGATTATAACAAAATGTTAACTAAAATAAACAAAATTATGAAATAAAATTACTATACAAAATGATGTGCTAATTATGATATTTTGCGAAGCAATTTCTTTTGGTTGTGAAGCAAAGATGGACATTGCACAGATGAAACATTATTGCAAAGATGGACATTGCACAGATGCAACATTATTGCAAAGATGGACATGGACTAAACGTTCCCGTTTACGTGATTGCGTTCGGCATACGTTCTATTTTGACATTCTGTATAAAAAATGCAGATAAGGTTATAATTAAATACGACAATCACCAATGAATGAAGCATTTATCTTCAACTTTTGACACTGGTGAAAATATACTTCAATAGATAAAACACAACTCTTGCAACAATTTGTTCACTAACATAAATTAAATATCTGAAGTTTGTATGACGATTTTTAAAAATTTCATCAATTTGGAGGCAATGCGAAAGTGTCGTCTGCTGTTAAATGGTCCCGCTTCAATGACTCTTTAAATATTGATCGAAGATCGTTGAAAATTGACACTGTCACATTGCCTCCAAATCGACGAGATCTTAAAAAATTGCCATACAAACTTCAGATATTTAATTTATAAAATGATTTATGAGTTATGAGGTCTGTTTTATCTATTGAAGCATTTTTTTAGAAGTGTCAAAAGTTGAAGATAAATGCTTCAGCTTCCATTCATTCTTTAAATATTAAACGAATATTGCAGGAAATATATTTAGAGAGAGTTGAGTGACATCTACAATTTATCGCCAATAACAGTTTTTGCATAAAAGTTTTATTTTCAATGTTAGAGAGCTTTGAAAGTGGCTTTCCATTCACATAACATGGAAGTGTCCGGACACTTTTTTCAACATAGTGTATAGTTAATTATGTTTTGCCTATTATTGTTTAAAGTAAAATGCAGCTCGCCTCATATTGAAATGTAACTGATTTGACTCCGACACGATTTTGAATTTGACAGCCTGTAGATAATTCAACAACTTCCAACTTGCTGAAAAAATAAGTGATTAGCCGCATAGAAGGTGCTTTGAGTGGCTTATCATTATTAACGTTATGAAACTTTTTTGGAGTCTTGAAATCATTATCAAAAACGGAGCTGTCATCACAACACGCTGGAGCTTGTGCAATGATTAATACGCATGAACTATACCAACATACTGCGAGTCTACTTCCGTTGTTTGTCCTTCGTTTGAAGCCTACAAAAAGTTTGGTAACCTTAATAACTCTAATCTGCTATAACCGCTTCCTCTATTGGCCGCACTCTAAGACTGCTCTTACCTTTAGAGAAACAAAAATGAATTTCATCGATGTCCATCAGTTTGACGCAGCTATAAACACAGTCAACGTCGTGAGCCTGAAACTGTGCGAAATCAGTTTGTTTAATAAAACAGAAATTTGCGAAGATTTCCCGTTACTTGAGGCTTACCTCTTCGTGGGCTCGGCAACTGGATTTCGCCTCGTACGATAACATAACGCTCACGAGAGTGCAACTGCTACTGTTGGATCAATACGTCATCGGAAGAGAGGTGAACGAAAAGAGCTCGTGGTCGGCATGCAGGGTAAAAGACTCGAGACTGGATGTTCCGCAGCTCACAACTCCCACTCACCTCTCTGGGTTGGACTGTCTAGGAAACGTCTCATCGGCAGCTGGTTTCAGGAATCACCATGGTAACGGTTTGGAGGCTGTCCTCGTAGCTGGAATTAAAGCGATTTTATTTTTGTATGAAGAAGGAGGCTGCAAGGATAAAAGATTTAATAGGGACTTCTGGTGATTTTGTAACACAATGAGAGGGAAAAAAAGGAGAATTCCAATGAAAACTCCTGACAGACGAATGGAAATCATTTGTGCAACTCGATCAGCTGCAATTGGGTTTAAAAACATGATACAGCAGATTGATGCATTTGTTAATCTTTGAATACGATATGTACAGTCGCTCAAAAAAGTATCCGAACACTATGGTTGGTTACAGAATTCAGAAAAAATATCTGGCAACGACTTTTTTAGAAATTAGCGATCTGGCAACCTTCGTGTCACGTGTCACGTGACACGAAGGTTGCCAGATCGCTAATTTCTAAAAACGTCGTTGCCAGATATTTTTTCTGAATTCTAACATGCCGTCCCATGGCCGAGTGGTTAGCACGCTTGGCTACTGTTCTAAGGGACCTGGGTTGTATCCCCGGGTAAGGCATGGATGTGTGTGTCGTCTTTCTGCTGAGGTCCTGCCATCCTCTCAGATCTGCTACTGTGGCATATAAACTGACAGGCTCCTGTCAGACCTCTGTGGCAAGCAGCTGCTTGAGGGGGTATTTATTTTTTATTTTTATTTATAATCAACCTTAGTGTTCGGATACTTTTTTGAGCGACTGTATGTGTGAAAATAGATTCAATAGAATAATGGTTCTCAACCTTTTTGGGCCGGAAGCCCTGTTTTATTTTTTTAACACTCCCTTCACGAAATACTATTACAATGTATGAGGTTTTTTTCGTTTGCGACATATAGGACTGAGAAGAATCCTAGAATCAACTCCTAGCTTTTCAGGCCTTCTCATACCAGAACATGCCTTACTCAGACCGAAATCACTGCTGACCATTGCTTCAATTACAGCTAACACAACACACGAAGTTTGCCTTGCAGGAACAGTCGTTATCTCCCTGACCACTATGCCAATTACGGCTTTTGACATATATTTGATTTTCTATTTAATCCACTTCCACAGAAAAAGAAAATAGCCCGATAGAATTTTTAAAAGCTCCCGTTGGGGGATTACTGAAATAGAATATGAAATAGTTCATAGACTAACACAGTTATGCATGTCTCGACAGGAAAACCTTAAGGGTATTTCGATAGTGTATCCGTCAATTTTTGAGTTTTTAAACACAGTAAATATTATTTCAATCAGTGTTATACAGGAAAAAAAATCCGATTTCCATGAAGAAATAGTAAATGCGGCATCGGAAAGGGTAAAGGTGGGGGGGGGGAATCAAAAAGTTGTAAACCGCTGATATAAAAGAAAGAGTCATCTGAGTACTACCTAGGGGGTCTCGACCATTCTTCAGATTTATCGCTCTTTGTATCGTCCTCTCATGCGAAAAAAATTTAAAATTTGACGAAGTGAAATTTTTGAAAGTGTCTCGTGGCCGAGTGGTTGACGAACTTGGCTACTGATCTAAGGAACTTGGGTTCGAGTCCCAAAAAGCACTCATGGACATTGGATTTTTGAACCGGGGAATAGCAAGATTAGAAGTTACTGAAATGATCAGTCAGTTGGGTGGGTTGTTTTACTTCTGAGCGGCACTGTTTTGCACATAATGGGTAGATCACAAGAATTCCGAAGACTCGGAGAAAATTCGGGGAGAGGACCCACTGGAACAGCTGTTGGGAGACAAATGGTAGCCTCCCGTCATGGCCATCCAGCATGTTCTTTAACGTGCACTTTTGGTTTTTACTTTATGACTCAGATGACTCAGAAAAGAATGGCCTTTCCAAGCCCCATCAGTGTCCACCATTGAACGTGAGCAGGGCCAGCACCTGCTACAAAAGAAGGCTGTACAACAGAAAACTACGTCTAGAGCCCCTACATACCAGGCCGATCTATCCGCCATTCTTATGCCAACTGGTGACGTGCTTAATGGTATAGTCAATGCAGCCGCCGTGTGGGCCGCAGTTTTTCAAATCCTTGGTATAGATATTTCACGATACAAAACCCACTGGTTCCGCCTTACGACACTACCAGTTTTAGGAATTGCCATGTTGCCACTATCTACGGTCGGGGGCAAGACTATACCATATAGATATAGATCATCCCCAACTATCCTATGGCGAACAATCCTATAGAAGGAAAGCTCATCCATCGGTCAAAACGTAAATTTAATCTGTTCCCCGGTTAACCATGAACAAGGCTATGTAGATCCAAGTTCACTCGGCTCCCGGGGGTGGAGACTCTTCGTTGGACCCAGATTTTGAAATGAGGGCCCTGGCCTACTAGAGTCACCACTTCATTCCGCAGGGCCCCGAACTTGCTCCACTGATCAAGATCGGGGCCCTGCTGAACGAAGTGGAGGTCTCAGCATCGTTCCAACCGATAAGATGGAGGTCTTAGCAATGTTCCAACCGGGGCCCAAAACGGTCAGCGATACCTTCGACCTCAAGATCGCCTTAGCTAATCCAACCGTCACCACACCAGTCGGAAGAACCTTTGAAAGCACTAGGCCACAAACCTCCCCCCCCCCACACACACCACCACCACCACCACCACGTCAAGGTGGTCCCCTGTCGGGGAGGGGAATCCTTGGTATATATATAAAAAAAAGATTATTATCGGAAGATTTTCATCTGCGAATTGTCTAAACAGCTATAGGAACAATTGCACAATGTTTAAATTCCAGGATGATCCAATTAAATGGAAAAAAAAGTGAGTTGAAAGAATTCGACCGAGAACGTGCATTAGGCTTACAGCGTTTTATAACATATATTTCTGACTATTGCTTATGTATGCGAATCTTAATTTATGTGATATGTCGATTAGTAATATGTAGATGAATGATAGCTACATTTAAGTTAGTAGTCATTCATCGTTTACGATTAAGTTTGGTTAATATCATAAAATGTGCATGTGGCAAACTTCGATCGTGACGGCCGTAACCCTTCCCTTCCCGTGCGGGCATACTGAGATCGGCGACTACCGTAGTCGCTAAACGCCGATTGTCACTGGTCGGCCTGGTATATAGGGGCTCTAAACGTAGTCATTTTTCTGTGACGTAGTTGTATGGCCTTCTCTTGTAGGAGGTGTTGGTAGAGCAGGGAGTTTGGCGGAGATAAATCTCAATGCTGACCTACCTGGGACTCGAACCTAGGAACTGCATATTAGGAGCCTGGTGTGCTACCGACTGAGCCACTTCTGCCTCCTTATCAGTAAGTGTCTGTCTCTCTGTCAAGCGTGTTCCCAGAGCAGACTTTAAGAATTAAGCTGGAAATTAGCGTTTCCAAAGCTTCACACTATAAAGGACTTAGACCTAAGAATTCCTAGTTGCAGGTACTCTTATAAAGGAGATTTTTTACTACGAAGACCTTTGGATAAAGTTGTCCTCCTCTGGTCGAAAAGTTTGGTTTTGAAAAGGCAATTTTGAATAGTTTTAATAGCTTATGGAATCGTTCTCTTCCCAAAGGAAAACAAAACGTTTTGTTGGACACTTTTATGACTGCGGAGAAATGAATTTTGAAACTCAATAGGTAAGAGTCTTGTTTAGAAAAAAATTTAAAGATGAGGCGAGGGTTGGCTTAGCAGGATTCGATCTGGACTCATAATCTGCAGTTCCTAGGTTTGAATCTGAATTTTTCCAGCGTTGAGTTTTATCTCCATTAAATCCCTAAACTGACCTCGGTCAGAAAGGAGACACCAATGGGTTTGGAAAGGCCGCTGTCCATCGAATAGGATATATAAATCTCTGACCTCGTGTGCAAGAGAGCAATGCTATGTTCACTTTAAAAAAACTCTGGATGGCCTTGACAGGAGGTTCCTATCTGTCTCCTAATAGCTGCTTAATTGGTCCCCTTCTCCTAATCTTCACCGAGCCTTCGGGCTTTTGTGACTTGGCCATTTAGTTTGTTGTGTGCGAAAAAATGCCTTTCAGGAGTAAAACATCCCAACACAGTTTTAAAAATGATTATATTGGATTTTTCAGCCTTAAAAAGACTTTCAGCCACGTCGATGATACGAGGAGCGTTCAAAAAGTTCATAACATGAATCTGCAGAACAAAAACAATTGCAATAACGCTTTTACTGTCCTTCAAAGTACTCCCCTGCAGCATCTATAGAAAGCTTCAGACGTCTACGGCAATTCTGGAAGGCTTGGTGGTATTTCTGCTGGGGAATACAACGCAGCTCTGAATGAACGAATTTTGCATGGTCTTACACCCTTGAAAAAGGCTTCCCAGCTTTTTAATTTTTTTGGAAACAACCAAAAATCGCATGCTGCAAGATCGGGTGAATATGCAGGATGGGGTAGCTGTTTGATTTTTTTCCTGCTCCAGATAGGTCGTAACTTGCAAGGTTTTGTGAGCACGGTATTGTCAGGAAAATATTTTTATAGTCATTTTTTCAGATAACGTTTCCATGGTTATCACTCTTTGGGAATTGAGAAAAAATTGGGAACATCCTCTGTCACATCTTTCTAATTTATTTGCTTTTTTCCTTATTACTGTATTTTTGTTGTTATTTTTATTGTTGTAAATATATATTTGTATTAAGTATATTTTTGGAAGTGCTGAGATGGGGATGTGACTCACGAGTTGTTTTCGGGTCTGAGCTGGCTGACTGCACATGCTCGCAAGTCGAAAGCACTTCTATGACTAGCCTCTGGCACGAGTGCTAGCGCTGGAGACAAGGGCAGCAATAATAAACAACAGTCTGAGCATCACTCTCAAACTGGAAGGACGTTTGAACACGCGTAAAGGGACACCGTTTTTGCTCAAAAACAAAACCCTTAAGGAGAGGATTGGGTTGGGTTGTTTTACCTCTGAGCGGCACTTTTTTTGCACACCATGGGCTAAATGGACAGGTCACAAGGATCCCGAAGGTCAGAGAAAGTTGGGGAAGGGGACCCACTGGAACAGCTGTTGAGAGACAGGTGGCAGCCTCCCGTCAAGGCCATCCGGTGTGTTCTTTAACGTGCACAGGGTATGACTCTCCCGCACATGGGTCCATGGTTTAATGTCCCATCAGATGTACAGCAGCCTTTCCAAATCCATCGGTGTCCCTTACTGACCGTGGGCAGGGCGGGGAATTTTGCGGAGATAAATCTCAACGCTGACCTAGTTGGGACTCGAACCTGGGAACTACAGATTACAAGCTTGGCATGCTACCGACTGAGCCATCCCCGCCCCCTTTAAGGAGAGGGTTCGATTCTGTGTGAACCAAGATTCGGTTCCGCGTGAACCAGGGTTCAGTTCTGTGTGAACCGAGGTACGGTTCTGTGTGAACCTGATAGTAGGGGAGGATTAAATATCCTCTTGTCGAGTGTGAGGTCGGTAAAGCGAGAATCTGCAAAGCACAGATCTCCATCTCATTGCATGATTGTTTGCAGTAGCAAAGCAGCGAAGGCCCAAGGAATCGAGTCATCTCCAACACGTGATTGTATATGAATGCAAATAAATTGTGGCATCCATATACTACTCTCGTGTTTGAATTGTTGAACATTTTCTACACATCTCTTGGCGCAGCAAGTCTGAGGCATATGTCAGTACGGGTGTAACAACCATAAACCTGTGATTTCACCTAAGTAATGGTGAATTTAATTAAGGGACTGAGCGATCTCCTCTGCTAAAGAGCGATATTTATGTCATAGCAGTCGCAACACGACATTTGGCACAGTTCAGGCAGCAGCATACTTAATCACACGTGATCTGACGAAGTAAGAATCTGCGTTCGCCACCGCATTCTCTTCCTTGAGCGAAGATCTTGTAGGAGGATTTGAGGATGCGGTTCATCTTCCGTAACCTAAACATAGTTGTTATCTTTCTGTGAATTGCATACTAATAAAGCCACGTCTCATCGCCTGTGACAATGCCTGTTAAGAGTTTGGGGCCATTAGGTTAAAACATAGCAATCATTTCCTTGCGCGAGTCAATTCTAACCCCTTTTTGATGTTTTGTAGTTTGTGGGGTACCCATGTGGCACAGAACTTTCGGAACTTTAAGTGATGAATAATTGTTTCCACACTGTCAATCGATACACTGACATCTAAATTTATTTCCTGAACTGTGATGTGTGGGTTTTCCTTCATGAGTTCCCGAACAGCAGGATGGTTCTCTCGTTCACGACCTCTTTCGGTCTTCCTGCATGAGGGAGGTTTTCGAAGTTTGGCTGTACTGCTCTGATTTTGCTCATCCATCCCGTAACAGTTCCATATAAACAGGCATGATACCCATATACATGTGCTAAATCAGCATGGATTTTTTTCGCTTCCTTTCCAAGGTGCATCCTTGTGAAAATGTAAAATTTTCCCCATTGTTAGGGGGCGGGGGTGGCTCAGTCGGTAGCGCGCCAGTCTCGTAATCTGTAGTTCCCAGGTTCGAGTCCCAGCTGGGTCAGCGTTGAGATTTATCTCCGGAAAATTCCCCGCCTTGTCCACGGTCAGTAGGGGACATCGATGGGCTTGGAAAGGCCGCCGTCCGTTGGATGGTACGTTAAGCCGTGTCCCCGTGTACGGGAGAGCCATACCCTGTGCACGTTAAAGAACACGCTGGATGGCCTTGACGGGAGGCTACCATCTGTCTCCCAACAGCTGTTCCAGTGGGTCCCCTCCCCCAACCTTCTCTGAGCCTTCGGGGTCCATGTGACCTGGCCATTTAGCCCATGGTGTGCAAAAAAGTGCCGCTCAGAGGTAAAACAACCCAACCCCATCGTTAGAAATCTCCATAGCAACAACATACTGATTTCGCAGCCCGAACTTTATGCGCCTCCATGTAAAAGAGAAATAATAATACGGCCTTGGATTTTAACACCTAATGACAAGTTTAGACCACCTTTCAAACAAGTCATAGCTCGTTAATTTCGGAGGAACGACTGCAAATCTACAGGCACGTGTCACGATTTTTTTTGAACGCCTTCCGTAGCTGATTTTGTTTCTATTAATCATGTTTGATTGTTTCTTAGGATTTTATAGTTTATTATTACTTTTAACTGACGCAACCTGAAAACCGCTTTTTTTAAATTGAGGCTCTTTAAACTTTGTTTAATATGAATTCGTAGTATTTTATTATTCAGAACTAAATGCTTATTTTTTGTTTCGTATGTAATATGGATCATTTCTTTTTGTTATCTAGCTATCAACTAAATGAAACAAATGTTATATTAGTTTTGACATATTAGCATTTTCGAAATTTAGTGCCTTCTAACGCTCATATGATACGGGTGGAAATTTAAACTCTCGGAAAATTTGAAAATTACGGATAGTAATATTGTATTACTACCTCTCCAACCTAATATGAATTCCACTTTAAATAAAAGAATTAAATAGACTTGCGAATAGCTTCAAAAATTAACTATAATACTTTTTATATTTCAGTTCTTTGTGTCTGAAGTATCGCATACTTTCAGAATTCTAGAGTATAGTTGTTTAAAGCAGGTCAGTCCAACAGAAATTTCGTGAAGAGTCACAGAGTAAAAAACTATATTCTTAAAGAGCCACAGGAAAATTTAGAAAAACATTTCATTCTCAGAATTCATTAAAAATGAACGTTTCAAAAACGAAACCATTCATTTCTAAATGAGTAAGGAACTGAAAAAAAAAATATTTTTATGGAATGAAGAAGATACCTTGATTAAAAAACCAAAATGTACATTTTTTTAATAAGTAATATGAGCTGGCAAAAGCGTTTATTCATGCATCTAAAAATGTTTGATAAAAAAATTAAAAGAAATGAGCCAGATTCAGTACTTTGAATATTTGTTTTATGAGCCGCGTGATGGATGGGCCTAGTTTAAAAGATTTCTCTGTCTAATTCAGTTCTTAAAGGTATTTTCATTGAGAAATATACTCAGAACTTATTTTTAAAAAATATTTTTTTAATTTTTTTTGTCTTAATTGCTTTAGTCTATTACAAGCTGAAAATGTCTGCGAACAGACGCAAAAAGCGAAAGAAAAATATCTCGTTTTCGAAAAAAAAAAACCCCGAGCTATTGTTGTTGTTGTTGAGTTTTTGAAACGAGTGAAAACAATAGCTTTCCTTTTTGTTTTAATTACTTTTGTTTATTTTTCAGTATGTGCAAATTTTTAAAATGCATATTTAATTCTCTGAGAATATTTGTCATTCAATTTAACTTACTGCGTACATATTTTTTTTCCATTCGTAAGTTGTAATATTGGTTCTGCAAATATAAGGGTCCAGACAGTGTTTTTTTTCTCTCTCTGTAATCGGGCTGAGAACTGAAAACAGTTCCGGTACTGAAAACAGTTCCGTGCAATGAGATGATTACAGTAAAGAAAAATATTGAAGGAAAGGAATTATTCCTCTTTATTATTTGCACAAATTTAATTCTTTTCGTTTTTTGTTCTACTGGAATCGAGGGCTGAATTTAGGGAAGGGGGGGAGGAAGAAGGCAATCGTCCCCATCTCTTTGGGAATGCTCTTAGCCAGAACGGAGATGAATATAATATTTGAAAAATACATATTATAGGAATTTTTTGAGGAAATCTGAAACTAAAACTTTGGAAGAATTTTATACCGGGACTGCATTCAGGCTTGATCTTGCCCCCTTTATTTTTTTCTAGATCTGGGTCTCATGGGGTCGATGCCCTTTTGCATTTTCCCTCCTCTTATAGTTCCAATTCTGATGTCGATCACTATCAACCATCTGTGAATGTTTGCTTTTATATTAATTCACCGTCATATATAGCAAAATCATTGCTGAAAATAGATAGCAAAGTCGTAGAAAAGAATGCTTTTTAAATGCATGTAGAAAGCAGATGCAATTTAATTTTCTAGTTAAAACTTTGTTATGCATGCACGAATGACCCTGCAGATGAATAAGGCACATGCAAGCTTGTGTTTTGATGTGTGATACACATAGGTTGCACAGACCCACAATTTATCAGGTGACAATAGACGGAACTGAAAGTGTTTGCGATAGCAATTCGTGATTTAAACATTCAGTTGATATGTGATACATGTTTTCCCGTGTGCTTTTTTTTTTCTGTTTCTGCAGCATGTCAGTGATTGACTGGAATTTATTTCCCTGCACGATGAACTAAACAAAATGGTAGGGAGATATCCACGGTAAGTGTCTCAAGGAAGGTCTGAGTGAGTGGGAGACTCTAATTATTATACACTTCACCTATAATTCGAAAATCAATCCAAATTATTTTGTGAATTTTTAGAGGTCTATCATAATTTCTTCTTTCAATTATTTCTTCTTTCCCTGAGAATTAGTTTTCTTCAATGAACTAATTCTCAGGGAAGGAGAGAAATTTTCACTTACGGTGCGCAACTGTGAAGAATGAAGGCTCGAAAGTGAACTATTGATATATAATTTTCTCTATGTATAGACATTAACAGGCAAAGGGCCGGATCTGCGAGTGGTGGGTTGTTTTACCTTTTAGCGGTATATTTCTTACATACAATGGGTTAAATGGTTAGGTCACAAGGACCCCTAGCGCTTAAAGATTGGAGAAGGCGTGTTCTTTAAAGTGCACAAGGCACACGAGGACACAGTTTAAAGTCCCATCCGACGGACGGCGGCCTTTCCAAGCCCATGAGTGTCTTATATTGACCGATGGCAGGGCGAGGAGTTCTGCGGAGATAAATTTCAACTCGTAACTGCAGATTAGGAGCCTGGAGCGCTTACCGACTGAACCATTCCCTTGGCCCTGGGAACGGTGAAAGGGAGCCATAGTTCCTCATCTGAGATTTTTAATAAGCGAAAAGCTGACGAAAAATCGTAGCAAACATTTATAGTACAGATATTTCGCAAGAATATTTTTGAAAAGACCACCATAATGAAGGGGGAAAATATACACCGAAACGATTCTGTGGCTGTTTGCTCAATCAACTTCCCTCCCTTCAATATGTAGGTTTATGCATGCATAAATATATCACTATGTACCTAGACGCATGAAGATCGCTGCAAAACCCTCATTATATCATTGGTAAACCGAAAAAATATATTATGAAAAAAGAGATCATCTTGTATTGATGGGCACTGAAAACTTTTAAAGCCCAACTAATCACTGATAAAGGATATAAAATTCTTATGAACTCCAAAGTAAACTTCAACATCTGAAAATTATTTCTTATGATGCAAACAAGAACTACGACCAGCGATAGAAATCGTTATACATGAAACCAAATTATTTTTATTTATATCTATATAATAAAAGGTGTCTGTCTGTGGCAGCCATAACTCATCGGGAAAGCAATGTACACGCTCCAAATTTTCAGACAACGTTTCTGGTTGTGGTCCGGATTGCAGTGCCAAATTTCAGGTTGAAAGTCCAAACGGGGGAGGGGGGGGGGCTTGCTAGAACCAAAAATATTTACATTGCTATTCCTACGGGAAATGATAATCGCTGTCAAATTTACTGTTGCCATTTTCTGCTCCCTAACTGGGAAAGTAAAGTGTTAAAATAGCATTAAAATCTCTTTTGCAAATCTGATGACGTTGCCAGATTCCCCACATTTCCAAAAGCATTATTTAGGCGTTCTATTGCAGCTAGGGACTTGATTTTCTAACCAAACATTGGGTCGGGCACGGGGAACCAGCCTGCGAAATTTGGTACCTTACGGTGAAGTACTCGGGAATTACAGAATGTCAAAATCTGACGAAATCAATATCTCGATCGTTTGCCACGGGCTCTGAGAGCACGTGCCGAGTCAGCAATGACCTTTGCAACACTGGGAAATTCTTCGTGTTCAAATTGTCATAAAATGTCGGGTAATGGTCACAAAACTAACCATTAGTGCACGAAACAACAAAATATGCAGATTAAAAGTGATACACAAGCTGTCACAATTTGTGTAGAAACGAAGCCACGGGTCAAGTGAGAATCTGATTTTTAAACTAATCACCCGGGGGACGCTGTGCATGAAATTACGACCGTGCGGACGAATATCACGGGTGCCATAGGGCAGCAAAATCTGTGGTAACGGAAATAAAATTCTCGATACCTTACGCAGAAACTAAGCCACGGTCTATGCGAGAGCTCGCTGACGTCGACAATGATCCAAGTAAACACCGGGCAAATTTCTCCCTGTTGAAAATCTGTGCTAAAATGTCGGGGGAGGGGGGATTACAAAATTTACCTTTGGTGCAGTGAAAAGAAGAATATACAGGTTAAAAGTGACACCCGGGCAGTGCCGGGGAAGTTCAGCTAGTATTAAATGTGATTTCCTTTTTAAAAAAAAAACATTGTACAGAAATGTGGGCTTTCTTTTACCCTTATGTGCGCACTCTGTACCTATTTAAGACGGATTTATTAACTATTATATTTAGGGGGTATTAAGGCGGATTGGGGGAACCCGCCTTAAAATTCTAAGATAGTAAAATATTTAGAAAATTAATGCTTAACAAACGAATATTTCTTTCATTTAGTGCTTTTTTTAACCGATTTATTTTTGTATTACATACATATAATTATACATTTTCTCAGAAGCAATGCGCTAGAACTAGTTACTAGCCAGTTATAAACAAATTCATGTACTCAAAGTAAGGAACACTATTATAATACTAAGGTCATTCATATGTTTGTGTTTTTCGTCATGCAAAATAGTACTGTAACCAGGGGCGAACTGATAGGTTCCGCAAGCCCACCGATATTGGGGGTAGCACGGTTGAGGAAACCTGGAAAAGGTTTTGCAAAATTTATGGTGAAACTTAATACGAAACTGTTTGAAGAAATATCCCGGAATTTTTTTTTTATAGCTCTGAACGAATAAGAACGGATTGTGACCGGAATAAGAACGCATTGGTAAGGTAGCTTCGATTTTCCTACGAGAAATTCCCTTCCTTGCTGCCTGTGGGCCAGAACTCATCTGAAAGCTTTTCCTTAGTTCTCCAAGGAATAAAATTTGCACGATATGGCTAACATTTAGATAAGTGTTTTACTTTGGAATTAGTATAGGTGTGAAACTAAGATAATCGTTCGAATCAAATGTACACATTTCGATTTTGGGCAGGAAAAATGTACTAAGTTTGGTTTTATGCAAAACATCTGTTGGTTCAAAAAATTAAAATTATTGAAACTCCAGAAAATCTTAAAACAAAGTTATTAATATGAAATTAATTGAGGTTTTTTACAAAGCTATTAATATTAAATTAATTTGGCTGAAATTTTTCGGTACGCCACTAATGGTGTTGCATTTGCATACCTCTGAATGTAGTACTGAGGGAAAGCATAACATGTACTGAATCAGTCCATAATTATCGCAAGTAGCGGAATCTTTGATGCTGTAATATTATTAGAAAGTTGTATAATGAGTGAATTAAGTGCTGAAATGCCTGCAATTTTAGGTCATTTGATGGATTAAAGATTTAAAGCTAACGAGACGGCCGGAGAAATGTGCGAAGTGGAAGTTGAAGGGTCATTTCCATAAGTGCTGAGCAAGAGTTCAAGACGTTCAAAGGCAGAAAAAAACACAAGCCTCGAATGTAAGTAGGGATCGAGACGGCCAATATCGGTAGATCGCAATATTCTGTGCCACGCTGTTCAAGCTAATCCATCGACAAGCACTCAAAGGCTCCTTTCCGAACTTGCTCACTTTAGTGCGTATCTGCAACGCATTGGTAAGGTAGCCAGGAGTTGCTGAGTGCTCTACATTGACTACTGTACAAGCAAATAGTGTTATCGATGTCTGCAGGAAACCCTCGCTAATCCAAGAGAATTGTTGTAAGCGATGAAAAATGGATATTTTTGAACTATCCGACTCCCAAAAGCAGTGGCTTAGTCCATGCCAGCCCAAACATTTTGTCCCAAAGAGGAGATGATTCGAAATGAAACCAATGTTTTGGGTTTAATGGAATTTTGAGGGTGTAGTGCACTTCGAAATGGTCTCCGATGGACTTGCGAGAAATGCTGACCTCAACTCAGAACAGCTGGAGGGCGTGCACTCTCTGATATACTTCAACGCTACCCAGGATTGGTAGACATCTGGTACTACTCCAAAAAAGACAATGCGAAAACTCACACCCCACTTCGGACCAAAGAAATGTTTCAAGAACTGGCATTTGAACTTCTTCCCCACCCAGTTTATAATCTGTCTTCATGATACAATAAGACTTTTCTCTGATAACGTCTTATTGTATCATGAAGATATCACTGAAATTGATTGTATCTTTCAGTATATTATTTCAGATCCTTATTATATCTTTCAGATATCACTGAAAAGTCTCATTGTATCATGAAGACAGACTAGCTCCTTTTGACAACTGCCTCTTTCGTTTCATGGCTCAACGTTTCAGGAAGTCGGTCGGGAGTTTTTCATCTCCATAATCAAGAATGGTATCGAAGAGGAATCGAACAATTTGCCAATAAATGGCTACGACTACTGAAAATGATGGCTTAATTTTTGCTAAGGTTCGTTATTTATATTGTAATAATCATTTCTCAAGTTGACCATAAATCTACTGTGATATAACTCACAGACTTATGAATCACTGTAGTATATCAGAGAAAAGTCTTATTGTATCATGAAACATTACTCTGAGTACGAAACGCGGCTAAGATTATGAATATCATTTTATGTACAGGAATATGTCTAAAGTTTAAGTTAAAGCTTTAAACTTTAAGGGTCACTTATATAGGATATCATTCATGATTGAAGAATAATAAATAAGTTAAAAAAAAACATTACTGAATTTTTCCCCTTCCATCCTTATTTTTATTTCGAGTCCGTCCCGAAATTTTCTTTGGGCCTAATAAGAACATATTTTGTTGTTAAGTGCCTAGTATGAACAAAAAAAAAAAAAAAAAAAAATATATATATATATACACTGATCAGCCGAAATATTATAACCACCTACCTAACATGATGTAGGTTCTCCTCTCACCGGCAAAAGAGCTCTCACCCGATGAGGTATAGTTTCAACGAGATGTTGGTAGGTGTCGTTTGATATTTGTTACCATGACTGCAACGGAAATCTCACAATTACCGTAAATTACGTGGTTGAGGTGATGCTACACGTACCCGTTTCTCCAATTCAAACCACAAATGCTCGATAGGATTCATGTCCGGCGAATTTGGGAGCCATGGTAATAAATGGAATTCCTCATCATGTTCTAGGAACCATTCCTGAACCTTCTTCGCAGTGTGACATGGGGCATTGTCTTGTTGAAAGAAGCCATCTCCGCCAGGGAACATAGTGGCCATAAAGGGGTGTACTTTGTCAATCACGATGTTCAGGTAGGTGACAGCTGTCAGAATTTGTTCTACAGGGATAATTGGTCCAAATGTTACCAAGCAAATATTGCCCAGACCATCACATTCTGTTCAGCCGCCTGGATCCGTCCTACAGTGCATCCAGGTGAGAAAGCTTCCTTGGGTAAACGCTGCATATGAGCTCATCCGTCCGTACGGTGTAACAGAAAACGGGATTCGTATGACCATGACACCCTCTTACAGTCTTCTATGGTCCAATGTCGATGATTACGTGCCCACTGCAAGTGTTGACGATGATGAACGGTTTTGAGCATAGGCACACGAATGGGTCTGTGGCTGCAGAGACCTATATCCAAGAGCTTACGATGAACTATGTGTTCGGATACATTGGGCTCTTTACTACAATTGAAATTATGGATAATGTCAGCCACAGTGGCCCTCCTGTTGCTGCGGACAAGACGGGATAGCCTGCGCTGACCTCTGGCATCAATGAGGCCTGGCCTGGCTGGGCCACGCCTTGTCGACGAAGTTTCACCTGTTTCGGGCCATCTTTGATAGGTACTAACTACTGCATAGCGTGAGCAGCCTACCAGCGTCGCTGTTTCGAAAATGCTCTTACCAAGGCGTCTTGCCATAACGATCTGGCCTTTGTCGAAATCAGATAAATCCTTTGTGTTTCCCATGTTGAGACGAAACGAAATACTACCTGCGAGAGCTCCGACCCAGGTATTATACATATCATTCGCGACCTTGGTACGTGATACTTATTGGCTGCACGCGTGCTTCTTTGCATAACACAGACGGGGCGGGGGTGGCTCAGTCGGTAGCGCGCCAGGCTCGTAATCTGCAGTTCCCAGGTTCGAGTCCCAGCTGGGTCAGCGTTGAGATTTATCTCCGCAAAAATTCCCCGCCCTGCCCACGGTCAGTAGGGGACACCAATGGACTTGGAAAGACCGCCGTCCGTCGGATGGGACGTTAAGCCGTGGCCCCCTGTGTGGGAGAGCCATACCCTGTGCAAGCTGGATGGCCTTGATGGGAGGCTACCATCTGTCTCCCAACAGCTGTTCCAGTGGGTCCCCTCCGCCAACCTTCTCTGAGCCTTCGGGGTCCTTGTGACCTGGCCATTTAGCCCATGGTGTGCAAAAAAGTGCCGCTCAGAGGTAAAACAACCCAAATGCATAACACAGAGGTGTAAATGCCCCAAATGCATAACACAGAGGTGTAAATGCCCCAAATGCATAACACAGAGGTCCAAATGCATAACACAGTAATGTACTGACTGATCGGTGTATATATAAATAAAAAAAAAAACTCATCTTCTACCTGTTTTAAAATGCAAAAAATAAAAGTAATATATAATGGCAATGAAGAAATCACTTACTCGATTCATTCTAACTTCAAAGGAGAATTGGGCACCGGCAATTTTTGTTCAATTGGGAAAGAGAAATCAGTTTTGGCGCCCATCTCCCAAGAGAATGCAGAAGTATGGCAGTTGTCACGAATAGCTGAGCTAACACTTATGAGCAGAAAGCTCTTTCTAACCTACCCTGTGTTAACATAAAAACTGGTTAGTTTTATTTCGTTTAGACTGCAATGTAGCCATTAATTCTTCACTTTACATCTGCAGCACTTGTTCCTCAAACAGAAATTTATGTTCCGTTTGCGATCATGTGAATTTGATGATGTAACATTGATGTCTATGTGTGCCTAATTATTAACCAGCACAGTTATATGAACGATGATTTCCTAGAAAAGGTGAAGTAGTATAAGCGAATTGAGGATCGATAGAACTTGCGAAGGTTGATTCCTTTATGAAAATGCTCTGCTTTTGAGACCTGCAGTCAGTTCTGTTGTAACTCTCCCTGAAGATCGCCACTTTATAGGAAATCGTGTTGTAACAATCTCATTTTCCTGTAAAAAATGATGGGATAGATGGCGAATAAGTTCCAGACTTCAAACCGGTAGAGATATTTTATTTCGAACTGATGAACTAACGATGCATTTTATTAAATGTGTGATGAAATATTTTGTACATATATATATTTCAAAATTTACGTCTGACATGACTAAAGCGTTACCTTGATTTGTGTTATTCTCTGCTATATACAAACACCTCTTTTAATACAATTCATTTACTTTTATGTCTTCGAAATATTAAGAAACCCTATTTTCTTGGTTTCATTTCCTCTTCAGCTTCTTCTTCTCCTCTGACGTATTGAATACAGAAAGGAAAAAAGTCTAATATTCCGTGATGGTCAATGCTTTTTTTTTAATGAGATACAAATTATTCCAACAAGAGTTGGATTCAGTCTTTGATAAAGAGATTTCCAAATTGATGCTATCACGTAACATTGCCGACCGACAAAAAAGAGAAATTGGTTGCCTAGTTGAAAGACAAAAGTTTCAACTGCCTAGATTAGGTGTGTCATGTACCTCTAATTTATTTTATTATCGTATTTTATTGTTATTGTATCTCTCTATGTTAAGGTATTTTCTGAAGTGTCCGAAATGGGAATGTGGCTTATGAGTTGTCATTCGGGCCGAGCTAGACTGCGCTCCACATGTTCTGGAACTGAGCATCAGCAAAAGCGCCAGCTGGAGGCTTTAGTGCTGGTGATGGAGTGCAGCGAGTAAACAATTAACTTCAGACTGAGTGTTGCTGGCAAACAGGAAGGCCCTTTGTTAAGCATGGTTCAAAAGGAACCCTAAGGGACAAGGGTTGGGTTCTGTGTGAACCAGGAGAAGGTTCTGTGCGAACCAGGAGGTTTACACAAGGATTAAATATCCTCTCGCCGAATTTTGAGGTCGGTAAAGAGAAATCTGTAGAGATTTCTACCTCATCATATGAATGCTTGCAGTAGCAAAACAGCATTCGGATTAAAGAAAGCTGAGCGGAGGAAACTTACCAGAACATCCGTAAAACCATTTCGTTCTAATCTTGACCCACTAAGGCTCACGGAATCGGGCACATTCCCATATGTACATGTGTGTGTGTGAATGCAAATAAATTGTTTCATCTATTCTCTACTCCTGGTGCATTAGTTTATTTCATCTTTCTACACGACGTTTAGATAACACGTCTGAAGTACACCTAAGCATGGGTGTAAAAACCCATGAACCTATGGTTTCACCTAGAATAGTGGTGAATATTAATTAAGTGGACTTATTAATCGTCCCCTACGGAGTAGAATCAGAAGAGTTTTACGTCTTTCTCTTCTTCCCCTCGGTGGTGCACACGACAAGGTGCATAATAAGATTTGTAAGATCTTACTCATGTGAAATTCATAAACTCTATAGGATAAGATAGATATATAAATATGTCATCAAATATACAAATGCTAAATGTAATTGTCAAATCAATAAAGGACAATTCATTATACACACCAACCTAATAACGTGTGGGTCAATCTTTCATCTCAAAACAGCAACAACACATCGTGACATGAACTCCACCAGGTTTTGGAAACGTTTGGGTGGCATTGCAGCCCATGATTCCAGGACAGCAGTCCATAAAACACCGAGAGTTTCTGGTGATGGGTTTCAGGCTCGAATGCATCACTCCACTTCATCCCACAGATGCTCAATAGAGTTCAAATCCGGTGAGTGAGAGGATCATTAGGGGGTTGTAAACTCACTGGAATGCTCCTCCAAACTTTGCCAAACGGTAGCGATGAGACGGGTCGTTGTTTTGTTGAAAGAAGGCATCTTGCTGTGGGAAATGGATAGCCATGAACTGGTGTAGGTGGTCAGCGAGTACGTTAACATATTTTATGCAGTGATGGTGGTTGTAATAGGTACAAGGAACCCCAAGGAAATCCATGTAAACACACCCCAGAATATTACACCACCTCCACTGGCCTGTAACATCCCAACTTGGCAGTTGGGGTCCATGGCCTCTTGTGGTCTGTGCCATATACACAACCTCCCACTGGGATGTTGTAGTTGGAACTTCGACTTGTTGGACCAAGCTACCCATTTCCAGTCTTCCATAGTCTATGGCAATATTCCTTTACCTGCTGCAGCCTCACAGCCTGGTGACATGCTGTTAACAAGGGTACTCGATGTGGGCATCAGCTACCATGGCCCAGTCATGACATCTTACGTTGAATGGTCTTTGCATGCACAAACCTTCGCAGCTGCTCTGTCATTGATGCCCATGTTATGATCTGTACTGTGGCCCCCGGTTCCTACTTTACAATACGATATGGGAGAGATAAAACTCACTTCAAACATCTATGGCCACATATTTCCCAGCAGCTGCAAGTTTTGCCAGTTTTGATGTAGTCCTAGTACACAGGTGTGGCAGTTCCATGCAGAAATCCCAGACGATCTGCAGCCACGGATATGGAGATCCAATCTTCCTCACACCGACCATCTGACCACGATTGGACTCGCTCAGGTCGCGGTTACGTGTTTAATCATCATAACCGTCACAGGTACGATATAGAACAGGTAAGTATTTGACCTATTTATATCCCACAAGGGGTTTTGGCTGGCCGCATTGTTGTAGTGGAGTAGGGCAGGTTTGTGGATGGATGCGGTGTGTATAAATAAACTTTACTTTCAGTGTGTATATAATGATAGATATATTAAAGAGGTACATTTGACATGTTGTAAAAGACTTCTTGGAGCTCAGGGTACCGCCCAATGGTGGCATTTTTTCTATGTGGTAGTTACTCCCTGGCCCAGAATCTTCTTGCATTATGTTCAGTCAACCCAAAAGAAAACTGAACAGTAGAGTGATCTTTAAATGGAATCTTAAACTTAGCCTTAAACTGAATCACCGTGTTATGTTTTTAATCTTAATGTCCTAAATTCTAATTCCTTTGAGACAGACTAGAAGGTACGCACAAACCCATATTTTTTTATCTACTATATTGTAGCACGAATCTCATTATCCTTGGTACTATTCTTCAATAATGCTATAGCAATACTTTCCCCAGATTTTCAATCGCGCTATTGATAATAGCGTACTAAAACACCCTTCGTAGTAGAATTGACTTTATTGTCTAACCAGACAACCATCAGCAATCAGTAGGACTGATGGGTGGAACAAAGTAATACAGTATGAATAGCCAAGGCATATCTAGCAAGAACAAGGAATGTCCGGCCTATGGCAGAGTCGAGTATTAAGTTACTAATATAAGAGTATGCAAAATCGTATAAGAGCTAATAAATGTAGAGGGAAAATTGCCATTACCCAGGGGGGTGGGAATCCGATTGCAGTCAGATAGATTTCCAAAGACTAACTCCGTGGTATAATGCTTAAAGCCACCAACAGCGGACATCTTAATCAGCGGCCGATAGCTCAGTGGTCAGAGCACCTGACAAGTTATCAGGAGGTCGTGAATTTGGATCACACTCGGCTAATAGTAAATTTTCCCTCTGTATTTATTCAATATTGATGAAATATTACGATTCGCATTTTCCGATTCCTCCTAATGCCATAATCGCACCCTTCCAACTGTGGAAAGAATAGAAATATTTCAAAATTTAAAGGAATATTACAAAAGATGTATACTAGGCCTTTGATTTATGCCCAGGTTAGTTCCTGGAGATGCTGGCATATATCGAATTGGTGTAAATGAAATCCGAATTATAATGTTATTTTCGTTACAGGTGTACGAAAACTGAGACTCTCTTTCGTACAGAAATACAAAATTTTAATATTTTTAACATAAACGTTAAAATTACATTTATTTCGTAATACATAACCTGTATAATATGAATAGGTATGCATTGCTGACGAGAGGTTGTGGATCGTCAGGGTCGACTGGATCATCTTCTGCCTTCTTTGGATCAGTTAAAGGCTTTTCAGATTTCTTTTTAAAGTCCCATGGCCGAGTGGTTAGCGCGCTTGGCTACTGATCTAAGGGACCTGGGTTCGAGCCCCAGGTAAGGTATGGATGTATGTGTCGTTTTCCTGCCATCCTCTCAGACCTTCTATTCTGGCATTTAAACTGACAGGTTCCTGTCAGACCTCTGTGGCAAGCAGCTGCTTGAGGGGGTATTTATTTTATAAGAACATTGTTTGCATTGCTTGACGCCTCCTTTTCTGCAAAACTTCGTAACACTGCATTGTAACACACTCATAGTAACACATTCGTAACACACTCATAGCTACGATCAATAAAAAAAATATTCTTTGTAACATACTCATACCATAACTATATAAAATTTTAAAGATGACTTTTAAAAGTAATGTTTGGTGCTTATTGAAAATTTGACGGAATTAAAAATTTGACGGAAACGAAACACAAACTGTAAATCTTTCTACAACCGACGACGCAGAAATAGGTGTATGTCTTAAATTAAATCTCCAGTTTGGAGTTCAGTAAATATACTGATAAAGAAATCAGGTTTTGCCTGCATTAAAATATTAAAAGCATGAGCATAACATTCAAAAACTGTTTATAAGTTTACTTAATGCAATCTGAAACCAAAAAGAAACAAAAATTAAATTTCAAAGAAACTTCGCCTACGTGTGTTTCCCCATAAACCTATTGATTTTTAACGCGACTGGAGAGCCCTGCTTTTGCACTACAAGCAAAGTCTTCCTCCATTCTGTTTTGTTTCCAAGGGAATATCTAAAACAGTAGCAACGGATGCATTATCTGTTTCTTTGCTCTCTCTCTAGACAGCAGGAGAGCGTGGGGTCTAGATAATGGATTCTGGGAGTTTGCATCACCAGGCATGAAGGTATGCTCACACAGAAAGCTATGAGTTATTAACATTTGAAAATGCTTTACGTCTTAAAACCATTACCAACAACACAGAAAACTAGAGCACTTTAGTTTGCTATGCGGCACCTCAGTTGTTGCTAATGGGTTTTGAGACGGCATAACTTCTAAAAAAAGTTTATGACGCAAAACCTCCCAAATATCTTCCTATGTGGTCGTGTCCTGAGGATGGTGGTAGACATTTCAAGTTGATTGCATTCACGTTTCGCTTAGCAACCAAGCAATCTTTATAAATTTTTCTATTCGATATTCTTGGAAACTTTCTAAAACGATACTTTTTGTGAATGTCAGATAAACACTCTTTTACAATCAGATTTTGAAAATCACCTATACGAGCTTTCATGCTGAAATATGGTCCATTCCGTTTTGAACAGAATCGTATCAGATGATTCTCTCTTGCGGCGTTAGTGATCAGCGGAGTTCTGGACTAAGTGGTGGCTCAGGAACTGGGCCAACAGAAATGCAGAAACGAGATTTTGATCACTTAAACTACGAGAGAATGCATCCAACATGCTTCTGGAGAATTGATCCAGCTTCTTTCGTACACCGATGGTTGGTAAAAAAAGCACCGATGGTTGGTAAAAAAAGCTCCGAAGCGATAGTTTCGGAGGTAGTGTTGCCAATTCTTCAGTGCAGAAAGTTGAAGTAAAAGCTTAATTTCTGCATATAAATTAAAGCATTCTAAAATTTATTTTCTTACCTATTTATTATTTATTTATCTTATTATAATACAAACGTTTTTTAAGTTGCCTAGTTATTATTATTATAAGTTGCCTATTTTAAGCTCAGCTGATTCGTAGAAATTAAAAAAAAAATCGAGTTTAGTAAACTGTGGTTGACCGAACGTCGGGAAGCTTAAATAACTGTCGTCCACGGTTGCAATTGTTGACCACTGCTCTAAACTAGGGTGTCCACAAGTCCCTGTTTTCTGGAATTTGGCCCGGTTTTAGAGAATGGGTTGGATTGTTTTACCTCTGAGCGACACTTTTTTTGCACAGCATGGGCTAAACGGCCAGGTCTCAAGGACCCCGAAGGGAAAACAGATTTTTTTTAATATCGTTTCCAACAAAAAACGCTTTTGCGATTTCCCTTTGCCGTCTGTCTATCTGTAAGCATTCACATTTTTCTGTTAGAGATAATTATACGTTCTTCTTCGGTTGTATAGGGTACGAATAAATCATTACAATTCACGTTTTTTCAAATCCTCCAGAAGAAATTAATTTCCATCGTTGGTGGAAGCTAAACTGGGAAAATTCCAAACTTTAAGCAAATATTGCAAAATATAGCAAACATTTACGTTAAAATTTCGAAATTTATGTTGTATAGTGTGATGGTTAAAGGGTTTCAACTGACTGCTTTTTCTCTCTTAATCCCAGTGGGGTGAAAAAATGTAGCTTTGGGCTTTTAACAGATAAATGAGAAATTCTCCTTGTGTTGTATAGATACTAAGAAAAGATTCCGATCTACATTTCACCAATCATGCATTTCCATTACTTCCAATTATCGCTGTTAGCAGGTGCAAAGGGTTCAGTTGTTTTACGTCTTAGCGGCAGTTATTTTTTTTTGGAACACAGTAGGGCAAATGGCCAGGTCACAAGGGTTGGGTTGTTTTACCTCTGAGCGGCACTTTTTTGCACACCATGGGCTAAATGGCCAGGTCACATGGACCCCGAAGGCTCAGAGAAGGTTGGGGTAGGGGACCCACTGGAACAGCTGTTGGGAGACAGATGATAGTCTCCCGTCAAGGCCATCCAGCGTGTTCTTTAACGTGCACAGGGTATGGCTCTCCCGTACACGGGGCCACGGCTTAACGTCCCATCCGACGGACGGCGGCCTTTCCAAGCCCATAGGTGTCCCCTACTGACCGTGGACAGGGTGGAGAATTTTGCGGAGATAAATCTCAACGCTGACCCAGTTGGGACTCGAACCTGGGAACTACAGATTACGAGCCTGGCGCGCTACCGACTGATCCACCCCCGCCCCTTTCAGAGAATGTTTCCGGTATCAAGAAACAAATTTTCGGAACGTGTAAATGACCCCGTTTTCTGTCACGATGTACGAGCGACCCTCAACTTACATGGATTCAGTTAACGTGTTTTTGAAATAACACGACCAGTGAATTTATATCCTTTTTAATTTATGTGGATTTCTTTTTTGCAATAGCACGCTTCGCAATGATCTCTAAACTGTCGGTGCACACTGGCAGTTTAGAGTGCGAACTTCGAGCAATCACCTCACGTGTCAGCTTTAAATTTGCCACGAGAAAATCACCTCTCTCCGCAACAGGTTCCCGGCAACAGCAAGAGTCACACCTCTGTGATAGGCTTAGTGTCAATCTATGCAACATAACTATGAAATCTCTACTCGACACGCTTAGAGTGAACGAATGTTTGCTTCCCTCACCTACTGCGAGTCATCTGTCATGCCCATTGCGTCGTTATACAACTGCCTTAGTTCACTTTCGTTAGTTTTCTGTCCCAAGAACGGTCCCAATTTTCGTAAACTGGAATCAGAACATTTGGTGAACTGTTCCGTTTCCAGAAAGCCGAAACCGGGACATTTACTGAAATGTCGCGGGTTTTTGCCAATCGAAATATGGTCACGCAACTCTGAACGCGCTTGATCGGTAATTAAAGTCCAATATGAGCATCTGACACAATTTCGTATGTAATTAGTAGATTAAATTCGTTAATTATTAATAAATATAATAACTATCGTACAGGGACCCTCCCCCCCCCCCCACGACCTCGACCAGTGCCAAGTGATCAAATAGGCAGAAACAAAATTGGTGCATGAACCCGCAACGAAAATAAAAAATATTTTTATTGTTATGAGAGGGAAAATAAGTTTTGAGCAATTTACTAAATATAATATTTTTCATATTATTATTTGTTTTTAATATTTTTAAATTTCACTTGCAGTATCACTCAAGAATTGTATAACCCTGGTCAATATTTTCACATGATTTAACTTCATTCACAGCTGCCCCTTGTACAACTCCATTCGCAAGGTAGGGGACGCCAGGGCCCCAGAAATCTCGGACACTTTTCGAGGAATCACTCCAAATCCACGGTCGATAGGAATCCCATCTTTCATTCCAAGAGGGTTAGAACTAAGTAGAACCACCCCACCAAATTCGGGACCGATCGCTCAAGTAAGTATCTGAGAAACCACGAGAAACTGCCAATTTCTGCCACTGATGATGTCCCACACGTCCGCTTGAAATTACGGCTATTATATAATATGATGATTGTGATTTTAATCAGATGCCATGCCGATGGCGAGTGGTTAGTTCGCTTGGTTACTTATCAACGAGATAAAGGGATCTGTGTTGGAGCCCCAGGTCCCTATGAGATGTGTTTTTTTCCATGGGTGTTTCTGTTGTCTTTCTGCTGAGATGTCGTCTTCCCCACAGATCTCTTACTCTGGCGAATTAAACTGACGGGCTCTTGTCAGACCTCTGTGGCAAGCAGCTCTTCAGGGATAAGTTATGATTCAGGAAAGAGAGATTCATGCTGGGGATTAAGAGGGGGGAGGTCTACCTTTTCATTATCTACAAATTTGTTATCCTTCCATCTCTTTGCTTCTTTCTTTTATCGGAATCTTTCTCGGAAATTAAACTATTTCCCTTGTTAAAAGTGAGGCCCTCTTTGAGGATATGGCCCATGGCCATTATATCGTGACCACCCCTGAATATTTTGGGGGTGGCCCGATGTTAGGGGGCGAATTTATAAAAAAATGAGAGCAAGGAGAAAAATCGAAGCGTTGTGTTATTTTCAACAAGCTCGACATTCCTGAGAAAGTGAGCCTGATGCCACAGTTGCTGTTAATTGAATTCACTGAGGGCAATGCCAAATCAGTGCAGTACAACCAACCTTTCCAGATACACACATTTATTTACACACAACAAACATTTGTCTGCATGGCATAGGTACAGGGACCTCCTGGGTGATCATTCGAGAGGTCTACACAGTGGCAGAGACTCGATTCGTCTCAAAAGTCATACACTATATTTCTAAGAGGGGGAGACAAGAATAGAAATGAATGCGACAGCATCTCGTTCCTTTGCCGTGAGGGAAACAGTGAGACTCTTACTCCATTTGCACCGTAACGGTCTCGGCGGGCTCAAAAATCTGCGCCTCGACAGGGAAAAATTTTCTGTTTTCCCAGAGCCAGGGTCTCACAGGCTTGTGGCCGGGTCACTCTCGTCGCTCTTCGTCGGGGACCACGAAACACCACCTACCACCGAACACGTTGCAAAGCCAGGAGCGAAGTCTCTCATTTCTCACCTGTGGTGCTCTCATGGTGAGAGCCTGAAGCGTCTCCGAAATCATCTGGGTTCACGTGGGACTTGGCGACTGGTTCGCTGATGTCGTGTACAACTCGGAGCTTGCCACGTTGCTGAAGTTGTTATTTTCCTTTGCTGGGATCTTCTTCCCAGATGGCACCCTCAGCTGGTGTCAATTCCTGGTATCCAGAACCCTGCGGGCTGGTTCTCTTCACGGCAAGTATTGGAGAGAAAGATGGAAGAAATGGGGGAGGCAATGATCCTAACGACGAAAACAACAATATGGCGGAGGGAATCTAGCCCTGACAGATATCTGAGCACGACAATTGTTAATCCGGCCGGGCTATCCTCCACTATCGGAAACTGAATAATGCATTAACTCAATTGTTCCCATTAAGGCTTTTTAGAGATTTGAGAGGACATTTTCTTAAGTTTAAATTATTATTTCCATTAGTTTTATATATTGAAAAATATTTTGAATTTCACGAAGAGCGTTCGAAGGGAGTTAGACAGATCAAAGCGGATTTTACAAAGTGTAAGAGGCACTCTGGGCTCAAAAAGGTACGGAACTCCTGCACTAAATAGTTGACTCCAACTTAACCAGTTTAATCATAAGGAAACTCCAAGCTGTTTTTATCATTGAATACATAAACAAATTTATTTACGCGCTTACTTAGTTGTTGGGAAATGTGTCTCTCTTACATCACAAATGAAAATATAAATAACCTGACTCTGCTGCTCCACTTGCAAAACATTTTGACAATCACAAGAAACGATGCGATCTGCCCTTATTCAGGTTGCGAACTCCTCTCAATCATAGATCTGACCAAGAGATCCACTTATGATCTCTTACCACAGATCCATCCTTTAATCTCTGCAGAAACAGACTTGCTCAGCTCTTCTCTGACAATCGCTACTCTTTCAAACGCGATATACTGCTTTCGCTCAGTTCGGACTCTTTGTAGCCACTGAACACCCCTTCCCACAGGTAGAATTTTGGATCCGGCCAGTTCTCTTCATCATATGGGTATCACCTGCACACCATATAGTATCGCCTGTCATTACCACCCCAGCTGGATGTCGGATGCAGACGGTTCCAGATCGCTAACAACTCGCATTCATCTTACCGCAGATCCATTACAAGTGATTGAACACTTCCATCCAGCCTGCTCTTCGAATCAACAACTACGCAACTAGTTACAATTCCACTCGACGACACCCAAGGAATGAGAACTGCACGTAAACAAACACGTCTTATGAACTCAGCACAAAGAGCACAAAACAGTCCGATATAAAGACAGTTTAAGAAATCTCCAATAAAAAATATTTTTTGCGTGCATTTACTTTAAAAATCAACATCTATATTGGCAAAATTTATAATGACTAGAATGATCGTTGAAAGCAATGGATGAAATCATAATCAACGTTATTTAATTTATTAGGTATGCACATCTTATTATTTTTATTTTTAAATTAGGCCTAGGTAAAATTAGTTTTCGACCTCGAACTATTACATGCATTTGAATTTAAAACTCATGTTCTACTCAAGATAAACTTGCCATTTTTTCATACAACCAAATCTTGAGCGATTGGTCCCGAATTTGGGTGGGGTGGTTCTACTTAGTTCTAACCCTCTTGGAATGAAAGATGGGGTTCCTATCGACCGTGGATTTGGAGTGATTCCTCGAAAAGTGTCCGAGATTTCTGGGGCCCTGGCGTCCCCTACCTTGCGAATGGAGTTGTACAAGGGGCAGCTGTGAATGAAGTTAAATCATGTGAAAATATTGACCAGGGTTATACAATTCTTGAGTGATACTGCAAGTGAAATTTAAAAATATTAAAAACAAATAATAATATGAAAAATATTATATTTAGTAAATTGCTCAAAACTTATTTTCCCTCTCATAACAATAAAAATATTTTTTATTTTCGTTGCGGGTTCATGCACCAATTTTGTTTCTGCCTATTTGATCACTTGGCACTGGTCGAGGTCGTAGGGGGGGGGGGAGGGTCCCTGTACGATAGTTATTATATTTATTAATAATTAACGAATTTAATAACTTACCATTTTCATTTAATAACTTACCATGTCATGCCCATTGCGTCGTTATACGAATTATAATTTCCGAGACGTTATACAACGTCTCGGAAATTTTTTTACCAAGATAAACTTACCATTTTTTCATACAACCAAATCTGGATATTTAGGAGAAAGGTTGAAAATTAAGGTCGCATTCGTGTTTTGAGCAGTATGAAATTCTCGACGGGCTTAGTGGTTAGGGAACGCTACTGTTCCTGTAGGGCAAACTTTACGCGTTGTGTTAACTCTATCTGGGACAGTGGTTAGCAGTGACTTCGCTCTTAGTATGGTATTGCCTTGTATGAGAAGTCCTGTAAAAGCTTATGAGTAATTTCTAGGATTCTTCTCCATCCTATACGTTGCAAATAAAAAAAAAATGGGAGTATGAGCAAACAAATCATTTATTCAAATTACTTTTAGACCCATTCATATTTTCTCACTATTTTTTACCATTTTTACCATTTTTTTTAAACCCATTCATATTTTCTCACTAAAATCTACTTTCTTTAGAAATTTTTATCATCCTTGATTTTTTTTTCATAAAATTCCAGACATAAGTTACATTATTCCATTCGTTTCCCAAACTGTCTGCAACTGCTGCAAATATGCAGTTCGTAACAATATGAAGCACAGCAAAGTTGCGAGATTTCTGCCGCAGTATAAGAAAGTCGTACAGAGAAGGAAAAATATTACAAACCAGGACAGGTGTGCCAGACGTCTCAGAATCTGCGGGACTGTCCCGCAGAGTAGCAATTTATCCTAAGTCCCTCAGTAAATTTTAAATGTCTGAAAGAATTCATTCTTATTGAGTCGGTATTATCTGTTATACATCCTTGTCTACCAAAATATTAGAGAATTTCCATGTTATATCAATGATAACCTAATTTCGAAATTATAAAGTATGCATTTAACCCTTTAACGCCCAGCGTCTCCGTAAAACCAGCACCTCTGAGATCCCAGACCGGCCGAAGTTTGAAACGAACTCTTCTAAAAGAAACCCGTAACTGCCCTTGTCATGTCGTAAAGTGGTCAGTTGCCATGGACGATGCAACCTTCCCTCTTGCAGCCCTAGAAGCAGCAGTCGTGCTGAGATAATCCTTTAATGGGAAAATATGACTAAAGATAAAGATCGTAATCAAATTTATTAAAATCTCGATTTTCAACAATATTCGTTTAGCATTTATATGATTATGGAAACTAATATATTTCTCAACAGTATGCGTCATAAGAATTTACCTCAGAAATTAATTAAAGCTTAAATAACATTATTTAAGTTAAGCTGACATTAATATTAAGCTGGCATTGTTTCAAAGCATTTAAAAATAAGCATACTTCTTATAATTTGAGAATTATTTCAATATTAGACAATTCTGAATATTTTTTATTTAATAAAACAAAATAATTTGTTGTTAAATAACGCAGCTTCCATAACTCTTTAAATCTGAACGAATATTGTTGAAAATTGAGATTTAATAGATTTGATTATGAACTTTCATTGATCTTCAATAATATTTCTCGATTAAATTTATATTTAGGAGTTATAGAGCTTCGAAGTTAATTTACATTGGCATAACATGGAAATTTTCTAATATTTTGGTAGGGCAGCATTTAATGCTTGTACGTGCATTCATGTCTTTGTTATACAAGTCTTCACTGCAGTGGAGGAACTTGGGTTCCTCTGCGAAATGGGGTCCCGGTGCTGCGGTGATGCAAGCCCCGGTAGGCTAACGGCTTTGTCGGGGTTGCGGGATGGCCGCCGGCTGGATTTGTCTGGTTACTGGCCAGGTGTCCCCGAAGCGGTCTCGGCACGGTTAAGGCCGAGACGGTGAACGGGCTGTGGTCGCCCGGCTCTATGGAGAGGACGAAGTTGGGAGTCATGCCGAGAGGATTGGAGTCCCTCGAGGTGTGGCTTTTCGATGGAAGTGCCTAGGAGCCTCTGCTGCAGAGGACTCTAAAAGTTAGGACTTCAGTTTATTTTTCTGGCTCAAAATTCAAAAGACAAGATCTTTTATTTTATATGTTGGCAAGTTTCTGGACAAAATTCAGTGAGTGTTGGGCATATTCCTAGGCAGCACTCTAAATTTCAAAAGATCCCACTGCTTGAAGATATAATCATTGAGGTGCAGTGAGGCACCTCAATGATTATATCTTCAAGCAGGCTATTAAAACCCTCTCTTCAGAAAGGTCTTCTCCCGTTGTAGGCAGTCAAATGTTAAGGCAAGTTTAAACTGATAGGAATTTTTTTAGTTCATAGTGGTTTCTGTGACAATTCCCTTAAGGTGATATGCAGTCACAGTACTGCGGTGCACCGGGGTTGTCACGACATATATTCGTTGTTCAATCTAATTCCACACACCACGACTTTTTCGCATGACTCTAATTTAAAGCTGCATACTTCATTCAACAACAGGTTCGACTTACTGTTGCCTAAAAAAGGTCTTCTGGCTTTAGAAAAGTTCTTTTACCCTTTTTTTTGGTTTTTTTTTGGTTTGCGACATATAGGACAGAGAAGAATCCTAGAAGCTACTCCTAGCTTTTACAGGCCTTCTCATACAAGGACATGCCCTACTACGACCGAAGTCACTGCTGACCACTGCCTCAGTTAGAGCTAACACAACACAAAAAGTTTGCCTTGCTGGAACAGTCGCTAGCTGCCTAACCACTATGCCAGTTAAGGCTTTCCCTGCATGGTTAAAAAATTTGTAATGCTAATTAAACATAACATAATATGATATGAAAATAGTAGTGTCCCCGGAGAAGTGGCGAGAATAAAAATAATAATATAAAATAAATACCCCCTCAAGCAGCTGCTTGCCACAGAGGTCTGACAGGAGCCTGTCAGTTTATATGCCATAGTAAAAGGTCTGAGAAGATGGCAGAACCTCAGCAGAAAAACGACACGAACATCCATGCCTTACCGGGGGCTTGAACCCAGGTCCCTTAGATCAGTAGCCAAGCGCGCTAACCACTCGGCCATGGGACGGCAATAGAATTTTTTAAATGAATTATCTCCTGTTGCGCAAGGCGCAACAGGTGCAGAGCTTAAATATGATTGAATGATGCCATCCGACGTTCCACTATACAGGACGGTACTACACCTTACGGATGGGACCAAAGCCACCTTCATGTGCTGGTTGAGGACTATTGTAATGCTGACATTGAGGCTGCGAAGCAGCGGTGAGAGTACCTATCGTCTGCATTACTTTATATTATACTATTTGTTGTCAGATGTTCAGCAACCAAGGTAATCCCCGGTTCCGTTTCACGACACTACCAAGTTAACGGAAAGCCGTGACTATCTAGAGTCGGGAGCAAGAATACACCATATGGATGCATCTCATCCCCAACCTCACATGGCAGCAGTCCTATAGAAGGAAAGCTAACCACCGGTAGAAACCTGAAATTTAATCTGTTCCCCGGTTAGCCATGAACAAGGATATGTAGATCCAAGTTCGCTCGGCTCCCGGGGTGGAGACTCTTAGTGGGGCCCAGACTTTGAAAAGGGCTCGTGCGTACTAGGGGACCAAATCGGTTCAGCCGTGACCTTGAAATGCTCCACGGAGCACCTGATGTTGAGGTCTTGACACCGTCCAACCGGGCCACCAAACCGGTCAGCGATGTCTTCGACCTCGGTTGGTCTTGACTCTGTCCAACCGGGGACCCAATCCGGTCAGCAAAGTCTTCGACCGGTTGCTGGGTCCGAAGCCCCCCCACCACAACAAGGTGGTCCCCTATCGGGGGGGATTACTTTATATTATCGGAATCTTCTGTTTATTCATATCTCTAATTTTGGTACTTTCGAATTTTGAACCTTGTGTGCTGGTTGATGCCTATCAGAACGCTGACATTAAGGCTGCAGAGCAGCTGGGAGAGTACCTATCGTCTACATAAGTTTAATATTATGAAAATCAGTCAGTTCATTCATATCTCTAATTATGGAACTTTCGAAATTTGAACCGCGCCGATGATTTATTACCAATATGGTTAGGCAGCATTATGGTCTAATTTTGCTGCAACTCTGTACACGAATTGTGCCGAAAGTCTACCATTTTTAAGGGTAAATTTGAGCTCTTTTAATTTTTTAAAACATGATATTCGCTACTTAAATATCAGTTATTTGGGACAGATGTCCAAGTTCGAAGCTCTCGTAGTTTTGTGGATGGTTGGGTGAGGGGACCCACTGGACAGCTGTTGGGAAAAGGGTGTCAGCCTGCCATCAAGGCCATCCAGCGTGTCCTTTAACGTGCGCGGGTGTGTCTCTCCCACACACGGGATCACGGCTTAACATCCCATCCGACGGACGACGGCCTTTTCAAATCCAACAATGACCCCTATTCACTGTAGGCGGCCCCCCCGATAGGGGACCACCTTGTCGTGGTGGGGGGCCTAGGGCCCAGCAACCCGGCTGAAGGCTGTGCCGACCGGGTTGGGCGCCGGTTGGACATGGCCAAGGCCAACCGAGGTTGAAGACGCTGCTGGCTGGCTTGATTGCCGGTCGGGTGGTGACGGCGTTGGAGACCTCACCTCTCAGGGACCTGTGTGGTCAGTTCGACGGCTCTGCCGAAAGGTTCCCTAGCCTAGTAGGCACGAGCTGTCCAAAAAGTCTGGGTCTTACTAAGAGTCTCCACCCCGGGTGCCGATCGAGCTTGGATCTTTATATCCTTGCACATTTGCAAACCGGGGAATAGATTAAAGTAAGGTTTCTTCCGGTGGTTAGCTTTCCTTCTATAGGACTGCTGCCATGTGAGGCCGGGGTTGAGGTGCGCCTATAGGGCGTATTCCTTGCCCCCGGCTCTAGATGGTCATGGCTTTTCTTAACCAGGTAGTGCTGTCAGGCGGAACCGGGAATTGCCATGGTTGCATAAGATCGCAACATAGAGATTCATTCACTGTAGGCAGGACGGGGAGTTTGGCAGTGAATAATCTCTACACTTGCCCAGCTGGAACCCGAACCATGATAATTGCAGGTTACGAGCCTGGCACGCTACCAACTGAACCTCCCCTGAACAGGTGCGGAGCAGTCAAACACAGATGAAGGCAACCAGAGCTCCCTGGTTGACAAAACGTTGTGGAAATTGTTGTAAACCGCTAAAGATGCCCTTACGCAGACATCGACAGCCGTTCCGACAGTTAACAGACTTTGAGGGTGGAAGAATCATCGGCCTTAGAGAAGCTGGTTTGTCGTAGACAGATGTGGTGGCAATCCCAGCATCATCGTACATATATGGTGCCAGTGGGTTCAAGAAGGATCTAGCACACGCCGACAAGGATCAGGAAGACGACGTATGACCATGAAGCGACAGGACCAACCATTTGTGACGCATGGCATTGCGTTACAGATTCGTGATTACGACAAAACTGCAAAGAGACTGGCATCAGGTAACACATCGAATACCTATGAAGCGGACGGCAAATTACAGGCTTTTAGTTTTCATTCCGAGCCTATCGTCTGGCACTGCATTTGCTCCTCACATCTGCTCACATGCATGCATGTCTTTAGTGGTGTCGCCTCAGACAGAATTGGAACGAACAAGAGTGGGGTCTCGTGATGTTCAACAAGAGTGGAGTACCGTGGTGTTTAGTGACGAATCTCGTTTTTGTCTTGGTCAGCACCGATGGTAGACAATTTGTTCGCCGTCATCCAAGGGAAAGCAATGCCACTCAGTGCATGAGACATCGTCACACAGATCCAGCACCTGGTGTCTTGGTATGGGTGCCATTAGTCCGACATCTCGGTCAGAACTAGTCATCATAAGGGGATCTCTAACTGCCCAGCGATAAGTTACCATTTTGAGTCAGTGACTGTCCCATTTGTTCAGCAGCACGGGATATTTTACCAGCAAGATAACGCCCGTCCCCACCCTGCACGCATTAGTCTGCAGTATGTACACGATCAAAACGTTCAGGTACTACCATGGCCAGCACGCTCGCCGGACCTTTCACCTATTGAACCCGTCTCCAACAACACCCAAAAGGTGCGCCAACCACTGTCGCTGAAATGGAACAGCGACTTCGTGTTATTTGGCTTTTCTATCCTTCAGGAGGGCATTATAGACCTGTACGATAGCCTTCCCCGACGTGTTCATGAATGCTTTGCTGCGCGGGGCGGTTCAACATCATACTAATTATACCACTTTACCAGGTAGGTAAAGTGGTAATTTTCCTTTTTTTTTCATTATGCAATCAATCGCACATCTTAGTGTATGCTAACAGCTGCCTGCATTTCAATAAAATGGCATTAATTCTCCCAGTTGTTGCAATTTTTTTTACTGTGGTATATTTGTTGTATAGGTATTTCTGGGGGAAATTCACAGGATTTTTCCTTTTAAAAAAAAAGTCGTTCCACTACACAAAGATGGCGTAACTTAGAAACTCTATTGTGCTTCTCCTGGTTTCTCATACAACATATAAACACAGGGATATCCCAGCTTGTTTAGTAGTCAGATATTCTAACCACTAAATCAGTTAAGGACTGCTATAAATCTATTTACAAAGGTGTTTCTGGAAAAAATCCACAAGACCTATTTTTAGAGTTTATAAGAGCTCATGAAAAAAATGAAGCCAGATACATTGCTCGCGAGATGAATATAAAAGTTTCGTGTTTTATTTTTGAGAATGAATCATGTGTTAAGTAATAAATGATGTGAATGCTCTCGTTCAGTACACGAACAATAGTGTTTGATATTTAGTAAGCCACGAAGCTTGAACAACGAATCAATTTGAATGCGTTGCTATAGTAATCTGTTCGTGTACTGTCGAAGCATAGTTCTGTTTGGTTGCCTCCTTTTATTGGATAATTCAAAGATTGATAACACTATCAACTGTAATCAAGAGAGGACTGTGAAAACGTTTTGCATGGGGCAAAGCTTTTCATTATATAAATTAAATAACTAGGTTTTCAGCAAGTCGTCCTCATGGTATAATATTTTAACTTTATTATAATGGTGTATAAAGTAGCACTGGTCTGCGTGAAAATCCTCCCTCGAAACAAATGGGTGTACTCTACAGATTTGAGGTTGCTGAATCCGAATCTGGCATCCAGATGTTTATATCAGACACTATTTTCGTGGGAGGGCGTTTTTTTTGTGAATATAAATGATTTTATTCGTTTTAGGGACTACTGTAAGCCTCAGTTTTATTATGTGAGATAACCGACACAGATTCCATCAAGACGTATCCGAAATGGAAAAACGATATAGCGGCAAATGGAACGAGAGTATGTTGGCGGACTACTGTTGTGCCCTGCAGCGAGAGTCTCCAGAGATAAAATATGAGCGACAGATGACAACAAAATAATTTTTTTGTGTAAATATTTACATGTATCAGGATTTATTAGTGTTGGCTTTAACTTTTTATAATGTAAATAAATATTTGGTAAAATATATTTATCTTCTCTGAGTAAAATGCTGTTTTTTTTTCAATTAAACCCATATCTCTGGAAACTGTAGGTGATAAAACATATCGGCTCTCAGATTCGGATTCCGCACCCTCAAAAACATTAAAATCAAATAAATTTTTGGAGAGGGAAAAAAGGTTTTATTTGTAGACCAGTGTAATTTAAGTTCATCTGTGATGACATTTGATGACCAAATCATTGAGGCATGTGTCTTAAGTAACGCAACTTTTTTCCTCTTTTTTTCCTTTCCAACGTGAAATGCGCAGGAGAATCACAGTGATTCAATTCGTAGAGAGCTAACGCATTTCTCTGTATATCTAGTCGTTTTGTCGTGCAGCAGCCTTGTAGGAATTTACTTCAATATCTGATGACCTAGTTTGGTTCTTTTAAATAATTACAATAGTAAAAGCTTTATGAAATAGTAAAAATGAAATTTAAGTAATTAGTAATTTAAATCAGTGGTTCTCAACCTTTTATGCTTCACGTACCGTCTGGAAATGTGTATGTAACTGGCGTAACCCTTGCATAGATAGATAAAACTATAGTTATAATATAACAATGGGAATAAAATAAAACATATATATATAACATATATCTAGCGACTTTTGAGCTCTCACGGCGTGCTCCAAAAAATTTTACTGCGTACATTGTTCGCGAGATGAATATCAAAGTTTCATGTTTTATTTTTGAGAATGAATCGTGTTAAGTAATAAATAATGTGAATGCTCTCGTTCAGTACACGAACAATAGTGTTTGATATTTAGTAAGCCACGAAGCTCGAACAACGAATCAATTTGAAATCACGTTGAGAACCCCTAATTTAAATTTTTCCTCTGTTACTCTAAAATCGACAACATCAGTCATAGCAAAAGATAATCATATCTGAAGATGAGAAAAGTCCCATTTTGGAATGACGTCGAGGATTCAAGTAATTCGATGTAATGTTTTGAAAAATGCTTTAATTCTGAGATCTTTAGAGTTTGATTTAGAGTTTGATACTTTATTAATTATCTACTGGTGTTGCTCAGTAAAAATAATAATAAAATATCTGGCATGCAGTAAAGCTTTCGTTTAGTATTGATTGATTATGTTCAGCCATTTTGCAGTTCTTGTTTCTAAGCGAGAATTGCTAATTTTTAAACATAAGATCAGTTTTATATGAAGAATTTGGTTAGAAATGCAGTAAAATTCCGATTATCCAGGACTCAATCCGTAATTCTCATGTAATCGACATAAATTTAAAATTAAACATTTGAACTTGGTGCAGTCAAGTCAACCACATGCGCATTTAATTTACGTGAATTCAATTACACGCGCTCGGTAAAAAATAACAGCAATATATCAATGTAAGTAGCGCGAGCGATTTCGCTCTCCATTCCACTCCATGAGCAGCCTCGGAGTGAGTGCGTGAGATCAGGAACGTAAATCTGCTATTCCCTCAGTTAGTGTAAGTTCCTGGGTGCCTCCTCATACTCTGAACATCTCGCCGCACGCAGTGTTAAAAGATACGTATTTTTTGGACACCATGGTCCCTTAACTCAAGTCAACTGCTTCATTCTCAACCGAAAGAACAGAAATACGATACCTCTGTTCTTTCGGAAAAAAAAAAACAATTATATCTCCAAGATACTACTCTAAAGCTGAATGTAAAACTTTCTGTGATGGACTCATTGAGCAATGGCAGTCAGCTCTTAGTAAAATTATGTCGGTTTCCAACACGGCGCATGAATGTGGCAGCAACGAATCTAACATCCGTACCATCAAGATTCGAGAAAGAGAAAAGATTCGAGAGAGAGAAATTCATCAAGTATTGCAATAACTGCTAAAGTGACGAGCCAAGTGTGTGATAAGACATTAGTGAAGACTGGAAAGGCATTAAACATATTGATGGAAGACATGAACTGTAAACGTGTGCCTATCGATGGCAACTCTTTGTGTAAACAGGCTGTTATCATTTGTGTCCTGTTCAAACCTACCTCCATGGTTTAAACCTCCCTAAGAGGAACAGCCTTCTGATGAGAAGGAATTGAAAGTCAGCATTGGTTGGCTTAATAGTTTTAGGAACTGCTTCAACCTCAAAATAACTCAAAAACCTTCAATCTTCCATACGTACTCATTATCATACACTGTATATTACCGTATACATTATACTTTTATACATATTACTGTACACAAACCAATGTATCCTGTGTTTTATGGACAATTTAAGGGATTTTCCAGGATACTCGTAATTTTGACCTTACGCGATTTTGACTTCAGAACCTAACCCCGTGTAAGATACGACTCCACCGTACAGTAATTTCAATGCACGCGGTAGTTCCCTCGGATGGCGCTGGCGTCGTCTCGCACGCATTGTTACATTCATGCTAAGACACGCTAGTTCCATCACGGCCATTAAAGTAGCTGGTAGTTGAATTTGTGATCGTGTTGTTCTGTTTATCGGGAATCCTTCACTCCTCCTTTTGTAATGCTGTCGTAGAATAATGTCACGCCAGGACTAAAGCGAAAACGTAATGTTTTGACTTTGAAGCAAAAAATTTAAATATTTAAAAAAAATATTAAAAATTTTTTTAAAAATATTTAAAATATAATAAAAGGTATGAAAATCGCAATGTACTTATGCACGGATTCAATGTTGGTTCGTCAACGATATATTAAAGCGCAAAGTGAAAATCTTCAAGAGTTCTTCGTTGTAAATCCGAGAGTGATAAAAGCGTAGAACGTCGTCATACACACCATACCCCTAATCTTGAAGATTTGGATAGTGCGTTGTTTGAATGGTTCTCGTTAAAGAAGTCGGAAGGCGCGTGCATCTCAGGTTGGGTTGGATTATTTTACCTCTGAGCGGCACTTTTTTGCACACCATGGGCTAAATGGCCAGGTCACATGGACCCCGAAGGCTCAGAGAAGGTTGAGGGAGGGGACCCACTGGAACAACTGTTGGGAGACAGATGGTAGCCTCCCGTCAAGGCCATCCACCGTGTTCTTTAACGTGCACAGAGTATGGCTCTCCCGCACACGGAGCAACGGATTAATGTCCCATCCGACGGACGGCGGCCTTTCTGACTGTGGGCAGGGCGGGTGCATCTCAGGACTAATGCTAGTAGAAAAGGCGAAGGAATTTCATTAGATGGAAAAACGGAGGAGTGTATATTTTCTCAGGAATGGCTTCAATATTGATTAAGTGTGAAAATACGTATAAAAAACAATTTTATTTTCGATATTTACATTTATGTTAAGGGCATTATACTTCATTTTTATTATTATTGTGTTTACTGCAATTTTATTTCACCTAAAATTTGCATACAACATCGTACTTACTATATTTGGTTTCTAAAAAAATATTTCTCATGCAACCAGCAACCTCATTCCCCCTAAGTGCCTGATAACCGGGAGATAACTATATGACAATGAAACTGTTCTAGAACAGTCGGGAAATGCCAAAAAGAGTTAAATGTTAGACCTTCAGTGTCAGGATTAGTCAAGCAAATTGTTAAACTACTGTATATAACGACTACGTAATAAAATATTTTATAAATGCACAACATCTAATATACGCTGCTCGACAAATTAAGGTAATACTATCAAACTGTAATATAACTGCTATATAGGTATAAAAACATATATTTTTTTTTGTAAGATGTAATTAAACGAAAATTTTCCCACAAATGTATTTAAGTGTAACGAGGAAATATTTAGAAAACGAGAACCCTCAGACCGGAAATAAAGGTATTACAATGACGTCATTAAAGCAAGAAAATATTGTGCATCGCAGGGGTTGGCTTCAGATGTTCCAAAATATGCACATGTGATGTCAGTATGGTAGTATGATATTCTCTAACGGATAAACAGGCTTGACAGCATTGATAAATGCTCATTATAAGGTAATTCAGAAGAGTTTGAGTCAACAAATTCCATTCTTACACAGCAGCTAACTTCGTGGAGTGACAGTGGATGTAGCTGACGGTTTGCAATGCGTTCTCTTAAGGCATCCCATACATGTAATACATCTATATAATCTTAAGGCATCTCATACATGTTCGATGGGATTTGGATTTGGGGATTTTGTTGGCCAGGACGTTCGTTGAATGTCTTCCGTTTCTAAGTACTCCTGCACCAAGTTTGCTCCTTGAGGACAGGCATTGTCCTCCATAAACAGGCAATCAACGCTAACAACAACAAAAGAGAGTCGCACACAGGGTTCAAAGATTTGTTACCTGTACCTCTCAGCAGTTAAGGAGCCTCCATTGGGCAAAAGGAGTACGGCCGCTGATGGTTATACCACCCAAGCCAGCACATTACCTCCATCACAAATATCCTCTTCTCTGATATTGGAGGGATGGTAACGCATTCCCTCCAGATTAAACAACGCCTAGAATATGGCTGTAGGCCAAATCGAGACTCGTCAGTAAACAGAATATAGCTCATTGTCCATGGCTCCAAGTGGCATGTTATGGCAGCACCAGTTTAGATGAGCTTTTCGGAAGTTGGGGATTAACGAGATACAAACCAGTGACCTCCTGGCATAGAGCCCACTCTCATTAATCCTTCGTGACATTGTTCTGGTAGAAATCCTTTCAGCTGTGGCAGCAGAAATCTCGAGAGACAGTTGACACGAAGTCATCATACTCTTCCGTTTTACCATTAGAGTTCAGATAACGATCAATCCGGGTTGAAGTAACTCTCTGGCGATTTCGATCAGCTCTTCTGGTAATGGTTTCCGTATTCTGGAACTGTTCCCAAAGTAGTGTCGATATCACCTTGAGCCATTCACACATTGAGCCATCTTGCGGCATTCGCCTGCAAAAGTCCTGTTTCAACAGCCCGACATCACAAGGAATAATCTAAACGATGATGGTTTGCCATCTTCAGTAGAAATAATGAAATTAGCCCTCTTTGCAAGGAACAATTTGTAAAAGGAGTGATCTGGGAGTAAAACATGGTTTTATAAGCATTTGTAATTTGCATCTTGAAATAAATTGTGGGGTCATAGATCAATTTTGATTGGATATTCCAAATCTGCATATAATATTGACAATAATAGGATATTTTTACCTTTGGAGATGTTAAAATTAAAATATTAATTAAAAACACTGTATTACCTTAAAAACATTTGTATTTTACATAATGAGTGAGAAGGAAGGAGAGTAGTGGCAGATCACTCAAACTATTTTAACTACGAGGGGCGTTCAGAACGTCATTGACTTTTACTGTCCTTCAAAATATTCCCCTCCAACATCTATGCAAAGTTGCAAGACGTCTACGCCAATTCTGCGCTCCTGCGTTTGGAGGTACTCCTGTTGGGGAATACTCCTCAACTCTGAATGGATGCATTTTGCAAGGTTTTGCACCTTTGAAAATGGCTTCCCAGCAAGTTCCTTTTTAATTTTAGAAAACAAAGAAAATTCGCATAGTGCAAGATCAAGTGAATGTACAAGATGGGGTAGCTGATTGATTTTTTTTCTGCTCCAGATAGGCCGCAAATTGTTGGGATTTATGAGCACTGGCATTGTCACGAAGAAAGAAAATCCTTCTTGCTTGTTGGTGGATGCTGCTCTTTCATCTCCTTAACCATTTTGGGCAAAACAATGTTGGTGTAGTATTGGCTATCTGTAGTCATTTTTAAGGTAAGGTGTCCACGGCTACCACTCCTTGGGGAATTGATAAAAAAAACGTGAACATCCTCTTCCTTGAGCGAAAGTTTTGTCATAGGATTTAGGGACGCGGTTCATTTTTCGCAACCAAAACATAGTTGTCGATCTTTTTAGAAGTTTCATAGTAATAAAACTAAGTCTCATCACCTGTGACAATGTCTGTTAACCGTTTGGGCCTCTAGGCTCAAACATTGCCAATATCTCCTTGCACGAGTAGACTCTAGCCCTATTTTTCTGTTCTGTCAGTTTGTGGGGTACCCATTTGGCATAGAAATTTCGAAACTTTAAATGTTGAGGAATAATTGTTTCCACACTGCCAATCGATACTTTTACATCTAATATATCACCTGAATGGTAATGGGAAAGTTTTCCTTAATTAGTTCACGAACAGCAGCGTTGGTCCTCCTTCGGTCTTCCTTGAGGAGGAAAGTTTTCGAGGCTCTGCTGTCCTTCTCTGAATTTTCGCATTCATCCCGTAACAACGCCCTGTGAACAGGCATGATCCCCGTATACTTTTGATAAACCGGCATGGACATTTTAGACTTCGTCCCCAAACTGCATCCTTGTGAAAATGAAAAATCTTTCCCCATCTTCAGTAGTCTCCATAGCAACAATGCTAATGATTTCGCAGACCGAACTTTACACGCTGCCAACGACGAGAGAAATGCTGATACGGCATTTGTTTTTAACACATAATGACAAGTCGTGGCTCGTTAATTTCGTAGGAATGAGTGCAAATCTACAGACACGTGTCAAGAACTTTTTGAACGACCTCCGTAATAGTTAGAATACAACTATGATGCAGAGATTGTACAGCTATAAAAATTTGCAAGGTGTATTGCGAATCATAGATCTCGGGTAAAATACGAAATTTGACATCTGACGTGTCATTCAAAATCAAACAGTGGTTACGTAGAAGGTAAACCTTAGTTTACAAGTGCTATGAACGTGAAAATTGGTGAATAGATTTAAGTTGTAGATCTCAGAATCGTTACAAAATTTCGGAACCGGTGTAATCTTCGAGGTCAAAGGTCAAGTTCGATCTATTGGTATTAGAGAGCTAAAAGAAAGTGGTGCATAGGGCTATTTGGGATCATAAATTTCAGAAACATAAATGAAATTTCAAACTAAGTGTTTTGAAATTTTCAAGGAATCTTCGAGGAAAAAAGAAAATTTCGAGGTCAAAGGTCAAATGATCATCTATCATTAGTGGGTTCTTTGAGGTCAAAAGTCAAAGTTCGATCTACTGGTATTAGGGAGCTAAAAAAATGGTGTGAAGAGTATTTGGGGTCATAGAGCTCAGAAAGGTTATGAAATTTGGAATCCAAGGAGTTTTTCGAGGTCAAAGGAGAAAAGCCAGTCCACTGCTGTCAGAGAGCTGAAAATTGGTGCCTAGGGTTATTTCGGGTTCTAAAATCTCAGACACGTTACGAAATTCCGTATTGTAGTGGTCGTAGATTTCAGAATTGGATCCGATGGAGCCCTAGTCAAAGTCCAATTGAGCTTAGTCAAAGTTTTATCTCTGTGTTATGAACTGGAAAATTGATTCCGGCTGATATTTCCGTTTCTCAGAAGATGTACACACGTTGTGAAAGTTCTGATCCGACGGGTCCCTCGAGGACAGAGGTCAAATTTCTATCAACCTGTGGTAGAAAGGGGAGAATTGGTGTTTTGGGGTGTTTCAAGTCATAGGCATGGCCGGGTTTATATTTTCAAGCACCACGAGGCTAGCAGCAGGCCTCCTTGTGCGCCGTCATTTTTCTAATTTTGTATAAATATATGTATTTGTTTTTTACTCGAACCATAAGGAAAGAAAAAAAAATGCAACCAAACATATGGAATTTAAACGATAATAAATTATGTGGTTTTATAATCAAATTCCATAAAAAATAATGTAATAAAAGTAATTTAAAACACTCAATATAGAGTAACGGATATTAATCTAAATATAGCAAACTCTCGGTTATCTGGTATTCAAGCATACGAAATTCTCGTGCATCCGGCATAAATTTCAAATTCGCATTTGAATTTGGTACGACAAATTTCAATGCACTTGATAGTTCTCCCGGAACTTCGTCTTTCACATTTGACGTGTTCTCAACAAAGGGAGACATTGAACTAGCATCATCAAATGCTAGTTCAATGGATGACCTTGATGAAATGTCATCCGGGTTTCTAGAATCTAGCCACTAAACTGCACATATAAATACATAATGCATGGTTCTCAAACTTTTATGCTTCACGTACCATCTGGAAATGTGTATGCAATTGGCGTACCCTTTGTATAGATAGATAACACTATAGTTATAGTACAAAAATGGTTATTTTTACTTTCTTACTAGATCTAGCGACTTTTGAGCTCTCACGGCGTACCCCAAAAAATTTTACGGCGTACCTCAAAAAATTTTACCGCGTACCCCACGTTGAGAACCCCTAGCATAGGGTAATTTTTTTTTCTGAAATATAAAGAAGCGTAGTTTCATCATTCTTGTGTCTCGGATAGTATTTTTTGTCTTGTGCATGCTTTTCTACTGACTTTACCTTTCAAAAATTCTCTTTCACGTTCCGTTGTTAGGAAAATTCGGTACTACAGGCAGTCTCAGATACATTGACGGCGAAAATTACAATTTTTTCCGTGGTGGCTTTCAGTGAAGCAGTTCCCAAAGTTACGGATTTAGGCACTCATTAAGTATGAAAATGTTTATATAAACAATTATATTTTAGATATTTGTAATGAGGGTATTACACTTCATTTCTATTATGATTGTTTTAAACTGCATTTTTATTTCAATTCATCATCATCATCATCATCATCCTCAAGCAGCCATGGGCTACGGAGGTCCAACCAGACCACGCAGTTTACTTCTCCAAGCATATCTGTCCTGAGCTACATCTGCTGCATCCGGCCACTGCACACCAATTCTAACAAGGTCCTGTTTGACATTGTCTGCTCACCGCATCCTAGGTCTCCCCCTCCTTCTGAAGCCTCTAGGCACACTGTTCATAACCCTATTCGCCAATCTATAATTATCCATACGGGCAACATGGCCAAACCAGCGGAGTCTCTCTCTGCACAATATGCTGCTTAAAGGAGGTTGCAGACTCCTTTGCCTAACCTCATCATTAGTTACAAAGTTAAACCACCTAATACCCAAGATACTGCGTAAGCATCTAGAATCAAAAGCATCTAGTTTCCTGTTATCTTGTTTACACAGCGTCCAAGTTTCACTACCATAACTAACCCTAGAAACAGAAAAACCAAACTATTATACAGTCTAATTTTAGTCTTTAGGTGTATACGCCTATTTCTCCACAATCTCCATAGATTCTTAAAAGTCCCGGCAGCAATCCCTATTCGTCTGTTAATCTCATGCCGCACATCACCAGTATCAGTTACATAGCTCCCAAGATAATTAAACTGTGACACCTGCTCAAGACTGCAACCATTCAGATTAACTGAATCACAACCTGCCTGACCAATTTTCATCACTTTAGTTTTCTCTCTGTTTATAACCAAACCTACTCTACTCCCAGTCTCATCAACAGTTCGAATGAAAGAGTTCATCTCATCAACATCATTTGCCAAAAGGGCTAAATCATCAGCATAATCTAAATCAGAAATTTTCGCATCTCCAGCCCATTTAAGGCCAAAAGCTTTCCTTTGAAGTGAATTTCGCATAACATAATCAACAACCAAACTAAAGAGAAAAGGAGACAAAATGCACCCTTGTCGAACACCAGAAGTAATGCTAAACCAATTGTTACAAGACTTACCAACTCTCACACATGACTCAGTGTTATTATAGAGAGCTTTCATTATGTTAACTAACTTGTCTGGTATACCATATGATCTCACAATCAACCACAAATTATGACGATCAACAGAGTCGAAAGCCTTTTTGAAATCAACAAAGCTAGCAACCAAAGGTTTCTGAAACTCTAAACATTTCTCAAGAATCTGCCTAAGTGAAAATATCTGATCCACACATCCCCTACCACTTCTGAATCCACATTGCTCATCACGCAATTGCCTGTCAACCAGATTCTTAATTCTATTAAGCACAATCATGGAAAGAACTTTACCTGGAACAGAGAGTAGGCTGATACCCCTATAGTTATCACAAGAACTGCGATCACCTTTTTTGAAAATAGGGATAATAATAGCTCTGGTAAAATCTTTAGGAACCATGCCTTTATCATAAAAGTTATTCAAAATTTCAGTCATCCAAGTGATAACCAAAACATTCTCAGCTCTGAGCATTTCTGTAGTAATTCTGTCTGTAAATGGTAGCTGGTCTGTAAATGGTAGCTAGGCGTAAACTGGAAGGAGAGCTGTGTACCAATCCCTAGTGATGATGCACAGAACCGGCCAGGTCTAGCACCTAATGTCCGACCCCGCCTTCTCGTGGTGCAGGCCGAGAAAAAAAATAATTCCAAAAGAGATACTCTCTTTTGGAAGGGAACGGAAGGGGAGGGCTGCCAGTTCAGTATGGCCTGCTGATCTGGTCATCTACGGCCACTTTTTTCTTGTTTCTTTTTTTTCAACCCTGCTGAGGAGTGGTCAACTTCACAGGGTCCTGGTGCTGACCATTTATACCTACTAGACTGGACTTGTTTATGGATTTGAGCTTGATTATGGATCCTGGACTTGCTGCACTGGTGGGCCTCTGTTGAGGGAGAGTCTGCCGCTGTGTTTTCTGTTTGCTTCTGGGTTGCCAGCTCTAAGTGAACAGAGGCATGGGATACCTTATATCAGCTGGTGGATAATCCTAATCAGAGGCCATCGCAGGTACCTGAACCTTACTTAGCTAGTTGGGCATCGTCAAGCCTAAACTGGAGTAATGCGTCTCAGGCAGGCCATGTGGCTCTTGAAAAAGTCCACTTGAAAAGGTGGTGCCTGAAGTTCCTACCAGCATCGGTGACTTCAGCCTTTAGCGGAGGAGGAACGGGTCTTTGCCCCATGCCTGCGATCAGGGGGCTGTTTGATATTGTTGGCCCTACCAATCTCAATAAACCTAATTTCTTTAAAAATCCTACTAATCATTTTCTTTCTGCAGGAACGTGGAACGTGAGGACATTACATAGAGATTATTCTCTTGATGTCCTCATGCAGGAATTCCAGCGCTATAACCTAGATATTCTAGGCTTGCAAGAGACCAGATGGACAGGTAAAGGTGAGATACTTAAAAATAACTTTAAATTTCTCTTTACAGGGAGGGAGGATGGAAAGCATCACCAAGGCGTGGGTCTGCTGCTCAGCAGACATGCTAGTGATGCTCTTCTAGGATATGAGTGCATTAATGAAAGGTTTCTTACAGCAAAATTTCAGACAAGCATTAAAAACTTGAATGTTATCTGCTGTTATGCCCCCACTGAGGATGCTGATGAGGATGAGAAGGATAGGTTTTACGGACAACTTCAGGACATTTTGAATTCTGTCAAGAAAGGAGATATTACCCTTGTTCTTGGTGACTTCAATGCCAAAGTTGGCACCGACTCTGACCTTTGGGGAGGAGTAATAGGTCCTTTTGGTATTGGTAGCTGCAATGGCAATGGGCAACATCTCCTACAGGTAAGTAAACTCAATGGTTTCAGAATAACTAACACATATTACAAACACCGCGACATACATAAATACACATGGGTTTCACCTGATGGTCTGCATAGGAATATGATTGATTATATATTAATTAACAGCAAATGGGCTAGTTCTGTTAGAAATACCAGGGCATATAGGGGAGCTGAAATTGGATCTGACCATTACCTTGTTAAAAGTGTCTTGCAACTTAAACTTAAAAAGTGTTGTGCTAGAGTTAAAAAATTTACCTTTAATACTGAAGCTCTGAATGACCCAGTTATAGCTAAAGCTTACCATGATAGGTTACTTAGTCATTATGACGGTCATGGTTTGCTTAATACTGAAGTTGAGGAAGAATGGGGCCATTTTAAACAGGCTTTTTTGGAAACTAACAGTACTCTTTTAGGAAAAAAGGAGCAGAGGAGGCAGAATTATTTAAGTGACAAGGCAATTGAGCTTATTTCAGAAAGAAGGAACTGCAGGAATGTCCTTAATCAGTACCCTACTAGTCCTAATAGAAAAGATTACAGTGAGCTTAATAAAGTGTAAAGGATCAGTTAGCTACTGATAAAAATCTTTGGCTTGATAGCTTGGCTGACAAAGCTGAGGAAGCGGTTAGGCAGCACAACAGCAGAGAGCTGTACCAGATAGTTAATGTTTTATGTGGTAGAAAACGGACAGGCATACAGGGATTGAAGGATAAACAAGGTAAGGTTATAGAAGGTGAGGATTCTCTCATGGCTAGGTGGGCTGAGCATTTCAGTGATGTTCTAAACAATGTGGTTAGTTCTACTCCCATTGTTTGTAATGATGATAGATGCATTGGCAGCTTTAATGTTGGCCCTATAACACAATCTGAAGTTAGTTTGGCTATCTCTAAACTGAAACTTCATAAATCCCCAGGGGTAGATGAAAAAAAAAATTTTCAATTAGGCATGAATTAAAGATTGTACTTACTGTATTTGGTTTCAATAAAAACATTTCTAATGCAACTGACAAATTCATCTAATCGCCAAACTCCATTCTCCATAAATGCTGGATAATCGAGAGTTTACTGTGTTTATTTTTAAATATTTTATGTCGTTTTTTCTCTGTGAATAAACTAACTGAATTCTCATGAACAATATTCATTCAAATTTCACTTTAGATCGTCAGGCAAGAGAGGACATTTAAACGCCCTTGAAACCACAGAACCAAATAGTTTTTTTAACTATTCTAAAAGTTGAAAGGGATGTATAGTTTTATTTACTTGAATGAACAAAATATAATACTAGAACACTGGCGCCCCTAGGCAAGTGCTTAACCTGTCTAATGGAAAATCCGGCCCTGGTCTTGAATCTCAGAAATCTAGTAGTTCTTCAATGCGCGCGCAAGGTATGGCTCGCATTTACATGAAATCACGGCTTAACATGCCATACGATGGACGATGGCCTTTTCAAACCCGTCGGTATCCTCTTTCACAAAAAGGACAGACGACCCAAGTTCTACTTTGAACTGGACCATCCTGTGTCTGCTTTACACGTTAAAGAGACGCCAATCGAAATTCCTTTTTTTTAATTGTTTCTTTTTAACAAAATATATTTCACAAATATCGAATCATTTAGAAGAACTGTCATTTCTTCTTAGTTCTCGTGTCAAGCATATAAGCAGATATTATGTCGAGGTCGAGTAAGGATGGGAATGGCATGATCGATAGTGCGCCAGGCTTGTAACCTGATGTTTCCATGTTCGAATCACAGCAATAAATAAGGATGAACTAAGTCAGCGTTTACTTAAACGCTGACTTAGCGTTTAGATTACTTAGCTTTAAACGCTGACTCAGCGTTTAGATAAACTAAGTCAGCGTTTACTTAAACGCTGACTTAGTTTATCTTTATTTTGATTGGCGTCTCTTTAACTTGTAAAGCAGGAACAGATTATTCCAGTTCAAGGCAGAACTATCCAGCTCAATTCCGAACATAAATAATTATTCGTTTTTCTCCAGTCGTCGTCAATTTCCGGTGAGTTGCCGTGAGTTGAGTTCAATAAACATCAAGGACAGTCATTTCAACTGATTGATGTCTTGCTATTTTTCGAAGCTATTTTTTACACATCGCCAATTGTACCTTGAACACATGACAACACATGTGACCTCTGAGCAGGTCACAATACCCGAAGTCACAAGAACCCAGGTCACAAGAACCCGAAGTCACAAGAACCCAGGTCACAAGAACCCGAAGAAAGTTGGTGGATCCATTTAACAGTTATTAGGAGACAGAAGGTAACCTCCCGTCAAGGTTGCTTGTCTGTAACTTGATTGTTCTGTAAAGTGCACAGGTTATGAGCTCTCCTGCATAAAGGATCACGTTTCAATGCCTCATTCTACAGACAGCTGCCATTTCAACATCATCGGTGTCTTCTATCTCACAGTGGAAAGTGGAGGGGAAGAATTAACGGAAATGAATCTCGACCCTGACACAGATGAGACTCTAATGTGCGAACTGCAGATACCAAACTGGCGCGCAATCGACTCTGACATTTCCAGTTCCCTGATAGTAAGGAGGGCTCTAGTTGTAAACTGAGCATAGGATATAGTATGATGTGAGAAAAATTATTTTTCTGTTTGAAAGGATGAAATTTCCATTCGCATTTTCCGAATCTCTCACAAGTTGTAATTGCGTTTCTAAAGATAAAAAAGCTCAAAATTTTCAAAATTTTGAATAAATATTGAAATTATATATTTTTGCTAAAAATTAAATATTTCGGTAATGGAATTGAGTGCCACGATTACTCAAGGAAAAGGAAACTTTTTTGTTTAAAGAGTTAAAAATTCTTTTTGTTTTGGACAGGTACAGTCGCTCAAAAAAGTATCCGAACACTATGGTTGATTACAGAATCCAGAAAAAATATTTGGCAAAGATTGTTTTTTAGAAATTCGTGTCACGTGACACGAAGGTTGCCAGATCACTAATTTCTAAAAAAAAATCGTTGCCAGATATTTTTTCTGAATTCTGTAATCAACTATAGTGTTCGGATACTTTTTTGAGCGACTGTACTAATGAATTATTATGATTCATATTTTCAAACCTTTGTTTTAATTTCCATCGTCAGAGGTTGCAAAATCGGGAAAATGCAATATTTAAAGATATATTCCAAATGATCTAGAGTTGGGTTGGGTTGTTTTACCTCTGAGCGGCACTTTTTTGCACACCATGGGCTAAATAGCCAGGTCACAAAGACCCCGAAGGCTCAGAGAAGGTTGGGGGAGGGGACCCACTGGAACAGCTGTTGGGAGACAGATGGTAGCCTCCCGTCAAGGCCATCCAGCGTGTTCTTTAACGTGCACAGGGCATGGCTCTCCCATATACGGGGCCACGGCTTAACGCCCATCCGACGGACGGCGGCCTTTCCAAGCCCATCGGTGTCCCCTACTGACCGTAGGCAGGGGGGGGGGGGGAGTTTTTCGGAGATAAATCTCAACGCTGACCCAGCTGGGACTCGAACCTGGGAACTACAGATTACGAGGCTGGCGCGCTACCGACTGAGCCACCCCCGCCCCCCAAATGATCTACTTTCGCTAGAATTTTGAAATTATGATGGCCACTGAAAATCCCAATCCGCCCCCTTTTCTCGCAGGGGACTGGAGAAGAATATAAATGATAATTTTTTTATCCTTTTAAAAGCCAATTGAGAATTTTTTTAAATAAATGAATCTTTATTTTCTCATAAAAATGTTACAGAACGATTTGCAGTTGTCCCACAAAGCTATATAGCTTGTCTGCAGGAAATATAACAGTTACGATATTTATTTAGATTAAATAATTTGAGGAGAAAAAAGGAAAAAAAGAACGTAAAATTAAACAAAAGGATAGTAGAATGATCTAGTTACATAGTTAACAAAACCAGAAAGCAAATAAATGTATATGATAATTAAACATTTGTGTCACATATCTTTAGGCAGAAACGAAAATATAAATTGACAAGTTATAAAAATAGAACGAATTCGAAAGCGATTTGAAAACAGCAGTTTTCGTTTTATATAAGTACCAATAAAGCATTATTATTTTACATTTTCCCAATCATTCATTAGTTTTATTTACCACTGTCAAACGATGCAAATGTAGAAAAATAACAACTTTGCTAATTTTGAAAACGAGCATCCCATATTCTCCAGACGCGACATGTGTTCTTTTACTTTTTCCACTTGTAAAAAAAGAAAAAATCAGTGTTTTTAGCCCTATATACTCTAAAATAGTTGGCAACAGGAACCGAAATTTTTCTACGTGATCGCTCTCGCGGGAAATAATAAACAATGCAAGGGCTCTCCCTCTCTTCTACTTTTAACAGCTTTTCCGAGCCTGTGATGCTCACTAGGAACGGGTTGTTTAAGCCTACTTTACATTTACGTAGTATATTTGCATAGTATATTTGCATTATCCCGTAATGAATGTGAGCAGCGAAATACCCTACTCTATTTTATTGTGAAATGTTACGTAGAGCCTCAGACGAGTTTCTTGGAAGATCTTTCAATGCCCATAATTTTGGCCTTGGGTCGGAAGTAGCTCTATGTTTCTGCAGCTAGAATCGACGCTTATTCTCTGGTTTAAACTGATGTATGGAGACTTTTGAAATGTATAAACATCAAGCTCTAAACTTTGAAAATCAGCCTGTCTGCCATTCGATTTTTTATTAAATTACTCTTTTTCCATTCTTTGCCTAAATTATCAATAAATGAAAAAACAAATTACCTCTCAATCCACAGAAGTCTGAAAAGAAGTCTTTCAGTGTAATACTAGACGTAGGAAAGGTCTGTGCAGAAGATGAAACTTTAGCAGGAAGACAACGTGGAAAAGGAAGCTATAAACGTTTGAAATTAGCAGACACGCTCGTCATTTTATCATGTATTAAAGTCCGTCCTTTCCGTTCTGTATCTAACTCGGACTAGCAATCTCGTGAGCTTCTTTGAATTTCTTACTTTTTGCATACAGGATAAAAGAGAACCTTGTCATAAAAAAGCGAACCTTTACCAAGAAGCTGCAGGTAATCTATCCATACAACAATTAATAGAAAAAGACTGATGCAAAATTTAATTTATAAGATGTTCTAGGATATATCTACTCATCATGAATTGATTCAATTTGAAAAAAAAATTGAAGTTCAGAGAATGGACTTAAAACCAGTAGCCAAAAAAATGTTCTTAAAAAAAAGCACCTCTGCTACGGAATGTTTAAAATTCATTGAAGTAATTAGTAAAGCCATTAATACTCTCTATATATTTAGGCATGTCTGTTTATCAGTGTCACTCTTAGGCATTAAAATTCAGAAAAACGATTCAAATTAATGAAATTGATCATGAGTCTTTATTCTGCCTTGTCAGAAAGGGGGGCACCGATCCCCTTTCTAAAAAGGTAGAAACAAACGGTGTCCATTTTCTAACAAGGCATAAACAAACGGCGTCCCCTTTCTAACAAGGCAGAAACATCTGCAGTCTAGCAGATGCAACGTTAGGCAGTGCAAGAAAAAGTAAAGTCTGCAGAAACCTATACACTGTTTATGAAAAAAAAATCTGTTGGATTGTCTTAACGAAATGTTTTCATCTGTCTCTTGTCTAGTGGGTCCCCTTTCCCAACATCCTCTGAGCCTTTGGGGTCCTTGTGAACCTGACCATTTACCTCATTGTCTGAACAAGTGACGTTCTGAGGTAAAACAGTTAAACGATAATCCAGGCATTAAAGAAAATTTAAAGCAGTGATTGGGATGATCCGGAACGGAACAGAAAACAATTCCGTTTTTTCTTTTTTCCGTCACTTTTAGCTGTTTTCCAAAATATTCTTGTAAAATACCCGTCGTCATTGTTCATGCCTCCCTTCCGGAGGGGGCGGGGGTGGCTCAGTCGGTAGCGCGCCAGGCTCGTAATCTGTAGTTCCCAGGTTCGAGTCCCAGCTGGGTCAGCGTTGAGATTTATCTCCGCAAAATTCCCCGCCCTGCTCGCGGTCAATAGGGGACACCGATGGGCTTGGAAAGGCCGCCGTCCGTCGGATGGGACGTTAAGCCGTGGCCCCGTGTGCGGGAGAGCCATACCCTGTGCACGTTAAAGAACACGCTGGATGGCCTTGACGGGAGGCTACCATCTGTCTCCCAACAGCTGTTCCAGTGGGTCCCCTCCTCCAACCTTCTCTGAGCCTTCGGGGTCCATGTGACCTGGCCATTTAGCCCATGGTATGCAAAAAAGTGCCGCTCAGAGGTAAAACAACCCAACCCTCCCTTCCGGCTATTAAAATTTCAACAGGAGGGGAGGGCATGATATTCCTACCCTCCCTCTACATCCGACTTTGCTCTCATCATCCGTTTGCGCCAACTTATATTGCACCTCCAATCAGCCAGCTAAATATTTCAGTAGAACTCATCGAGCAACACAGAAATGACCTTGTGTTAGCCATTGCAAGATGTTGCCTCACATGCAATTAAAAAGGAACGCGTCTTCTTTGAATTAAAAGAATGCTCTTGCCTCCTGGTGAGCAAAGGCATGTCAGTGGATTCGCTGAATTTCATTATCGTGAATCCTTATCATCATTTATCAGCAAAAGAACGGTCTTAGAATTCTCGATAGAATTCCCAGCAAACGTAAGATTTGACTGCGTTGACGCAATATCGCGCCATCGCATGAGCTCTGCTATAAACTTTGGATTGCAGCCAAATAATCAGGAAATAAAATTTCAATCGCCAAGGGGCAAGCCATGGTATCATCTAGCAAATGATGGGTAGCTCGCGTTTTCAAAAATCAAATTGAAGATTGCTTATCGCCTCTAGTGATGGCATGCTCGATTTCAGATAGAAATGAATTTTCCATTTTTTCATTTTTGCAGATTCTAGGGGCCTGGGTGGCTCAGTCGGTAGTACGCCCAGGCTCGTAATCTGCTCTTCCCAGAATCAAGTCTTACCTGGGTCAGCGTTGAGATTATCTTTTCTAAACCGCTCCCCTCGGTCAGAAGGAGGACACCGATGGACTTGAAAAGCCACCGTCCGTCGGATGGGACGTAAAGTCGTGGGTCGTGTGTGGAAGAGCCATACCCTGTGTACGTTAAATAACACGCTGGATGGTCTTGACGGGAGGCTATGTATGTCCCCTAACAGCTATTCAGCGGGTATCCTCCCCACAACCTTCACTGCTCCCTCGGGTTCCTTGTGACCTGGCCATTTGCCCTACTGTGTTCCAAAAAAAAAAAACTGCCGCTAAGACGTAAAACAACTCAACCCTTTGCACCTTCTAACAGCGATAATTGAAAGTAATGGAAATGCATGATTGGTGAAATGTAGATCGGAATCTTTTCTTAGTATCTATACAACACAAGGAGAATTTCTCATTTATCTGTTAAAAGCCCAAAACTACATTTTTTCACCCCACTGGGATTAAGAGAGAAAAAGCAGTCAGTTGAAACCCTTTAACCATCACACTATACAACATAAATTTCGAAATTTTAACGTAAATGTTTGCTATATTTTGCAATATTTGCTTAAAGTTTGGAATTTTCCCAGTTTAGCTTCCACCAACGATGTAAATTAATTTCTTCTGGAGGATTTGAAAAAACGTGAATCGTAATGATTTATTCGTACCCTATACAACCGAAGAAGAATGTATAATAATCTCTAACAGAAAAATGTGAATGCTTACAGATAGACAGACGGCAAAGGGAAATCGCAAAAGCGTTTTTTGTTGGAAACGAGATTAAAAAAAATCTGTTTTCTCCTTCGCAGCAACTGAGGAAGGTTGGGTTAAGTTGTTTTACCTCTGAGCGGCACTTTTTTGCACACCATGGACTAAATGGCCAAGTCACATGGACCCCGAAGGCTCAGAGAAGGTTGGGGGAGGGGACCCACTGGAACAGCTGTTGGGAGACAGATGGTAGCCTCCCGTCAAGGCCATCCAGCGTGTTCTTTAACGTGCACAGGGTATGGCTCTCCCGCACACGGGGCCACGGCTTAACGTCCCATCCGATGGACAGCGGCCTTTCCAAACCCATCGGTGTCCCCTACTGACCGTGGACAGGGCGGGGAATTTTGCGGAGATAAATCTCAACGCTGACCCAGTTGGGACTCGAACCTGTCTGAGGAAGGAGGCAGGCAGTAATATAATCACATTTTATTAACAACATTTTCTCTACAATTGTAGTTTTTGTTTTAATTGTTATTTTTAACATATTCGTATAACAATTCATTGTTTTAGAAATTAATTCGATATTTTTATTTGTAACTGTGCATATTTGTGTCAAAATAGTTTCTTTACTACGTAGAGAAATGCTTTTTTTTATCTTAATAATGCGCAGTAAATCACCTGAATAGTTTCTTGATATGATTCTGCATAACCCCCATTTTGTGAATACATTGATTTAGTAAAAGAAAAGTCATTCTCCCTCAGAGATTTATTAAATCGGGATTTTTCTCTATTTTTAACTGCTTTCAATATACAAATGTAAGGAGAAAGTTTCTCGTCGGCTCCCTTGCAAAAGGTTCGTTTTTCCCTCGCGAAGTAAGGCTGTTTACCGTTTGAGAAACAATGTCTCGAAGCACGAGTGAGCAATCATGTTTTCGCATCGGATATTTTTCGCAACTTTAATCAAAGGTACGATATCTGCTGAAATCACAGATTTAATTGACGCTGAAAAATGTTTGTTCTTTCTAAACGTATGTATCTGCATTGCAGCGGTTAAAGTCAAACTCACAAAACATTTTCTCGTCTGTTGTCTGTGGCAAAGGACACCTATAGCAGTGAAAGAGCAGAATAATCACATGACATCTATCCCCCCCCCCCCCCCCCCCCCCGATAGGGGACCACCTTGACGTGGTGGGGAGGCTTGTGGCCCAGCAACGGTCGACGGCTCTGCTGACCGGTTTGGGCCCCTGTTGGACGGAATCAAGGCCATTCTGAGGTCGAAGATGCTGCTGACCGGTTTAGCGGCCCGGTTGGACTGCTCCACTGAGCACCTGATGGAGATCAGGTGCTCAGTGGAGCAGTTCGGGGCCCTGCTGAACGACCTGGTCCCTCTAGTAAGCTAGGGCCCTTTTTCAAATCTGGGTCCAACTAAGAGTTCCCACCCCGGGAGCCTAACCAACTTGGATCTATATATCCTTGTTGTGGCTAACCGGGGAAAGAGTAAATTTAAGTTTTGACCCAAGGATGAGTTTTCCTTCTGTAGGACTGCTCGCCATAGGACCGTCAGGGATGAGATATATCTACATGGTATACTCTTGCCCCTGACAGTAGATAGTACACGGCATCTCCTTGCTGGTAGTGTCGAAAGCGGAATCAGGGTTTTGTCGTGTTTGCTGTGGTTGACACGGTAGAAGAGAAATAATGACATCTATCCTTGAGTGTAGCAGTGGACAAGGACGTAGCAGGGGGGGGGGCAGGGGGTTCGGACATCACCCTCCTCTTCGAAATCCTGCAGTCTTATACGAATACTCAAACTTTGTATAATTTTATTTTAGCCCCTTATTATATGTCTGACATTAAAAATGGATTAAAAAATATCCTTGCTTAAAATTTTACACCACATAAATATCATTTTAACGCTTCCTGTTCGGCGGAATATTTTAGTAATTTGCAAATCCAACTCAAGTTTTATTTTCAGACCCCCCCTCCCTCGAGACTAAATCCTAGATAAGTGTCTTCCAGTGGATGCATTTCAACACTCGAAGGAAAGGAACTAAAGCAGTGGTTCTCAACTTTTTGTGCTTCACGTACCCCCTGGAAATGTGTATGTAACTAGCGTACCCCTTGTATAGATAGATAAAACTGTAGTTATAGTATAACAATGGGAATAAAATAAATTATATATAATATACACATTAAATTTGTATTCATAAATTACATATATCGATAAACACAAAAAATGACATAAATAATTTAACTAATCTTATAAAATTACAAACATTTTACTGGGTAATCGACTTTTGAGCTCTCACGGCGTACCCCAAAAAATTTACCGATGTTTAAATTTAGTCGCATAGTATTGTTTCAAATAACTCTCACGGAACCTGAGTTCTAATGCAGATACCAAACTTTGATAATCCAGTCGTTTTTCTTCTGGAACAGCTGTAAAACTTTCGCAGCAGAATTTCCTAATGAGGCTGTAGTTGTAACTGGAACGTGGGGTACGCGTACCTCACGATGAGATCCCCTAAACTAGAGGATGAATCAGTTGCGAAAGGAAGCGCAACGGCGATGATATCCAACTCTCATTGTGTCACAGAAATATCAAAATGCTAAAACTATTCGAAAACATTTTATACGTTTTTTTAAAATTGAGAGCCCTTAATTTTTTTTGCAATGAAAGACTGTTTTATATTTTAGACTCTTTTTCGTTTTTGTGTTTACGCAAAGACATACATTTTAGTTTCGAATTATCAATTGTCGTTTTATGCAGTCCAGTAGAATAACAAAGTGACAAAACTGCCTGCCCAAGAAAGGCATTGTGGGTTATAAAAGAAACTGGGCACAAGAAGAAAGTATGGAATATACATTAGCTGAAAAAGAGTTTATCATATTTCATTACTCATTTAGTGTAATCTAAAATTATTATTTGGCAATACTCTTTAATAAACAATAACTTCGAAACCTGTCGAGTATTTTTTCGATGTCCTTTATTCCAATAAATGTAACATGGCTGACGACATCAACAGTTAATTGTGCATCTTGGTTTAGGTAGTTTAGGTCCTCAACCAATTTAGGTTCCCAACCAAGACCTCTGGCAATAGGAAGAGATTTCTCGAGACAACAGCAAAGAGGCTCTTAGTAATAATTTGGATTAAAAAAACTGAAATTTAAAAAACTGAAACTGAAAACCTGGCAATGATTGTGTCTCAATTATTCTTTCGGCCTAACGAACAAAATTCTATCCAAATTTTTCTCACGCCAGCATCCACCCAACACATCTGCTTTCCCCCTCACGCGGGGCTGGAAGAAGGCACGGTCACTGGGCACCGGAAGAACCCCTGTAAGTTCACTCCCCTTGACAACAGAAAGCGGACATTTGCAGACTATATTACGTCCGATTCTTTGTGTCGAGATACGGCTGAACACGTGTGGCGTAGCCCAGTTGAAGGTCGGGTCGAAACCCCTCCCTGGGCTACCTTACACCGACCCAGGTGAACGGTCAGACCAACCAGATACTGCTTGATACATACAGAGACCAACCAGACATACAGATTACTGCCCAACCCAGGCGAACGGTCAGACCAGCAGATCAGGGGAAGTTGCTGACGGCGACACGTAATCAATGGTGGTATTAAAAAGGGGAGACAAACAAAGGAGGAGAGAGATGCCCGAGAAACGACACTGAAAAAGAGGCCCACGCACATCACGGAGAAGGAGATTTCCGATTGCGGGATGCGAATCCCTAAGTATGTCTCCCAAGCTAATTGAAGAGACCTAGTCGGACAGGCTCAGTGGAAAGGAACTGCCCACCCTTAATCCACATGGGACAACTGCAGAACGCTGTAGCCGGTAGCGGACACCTCGACGACATCAGTGAATAATTAAGGTACGAACCCCGCTTCTTCTCTGGTTAGAAGCATAGTTACAGATAAGTTAAAATTATGTTTTGTCTCAGTGCCTAGTAATATAATTTCAGTGTGTATAATCTATTCAATTTACGGTCAGTTATCCCATGAAAAAAACTTGTTTAATAAATTCTATGTTATTATTTTTGCCAAACCAGAGTGATTATCCAATTCATCCTCAAAGTACTTACACCTCCTCCGCCAAGGGGAGGACTTGGGTTTATGCGGCTTCTATTGAAAGAAGGAATCACAGCGCAATTAAATTATCTATAAGTTATTACATCTCCAACCGAGGGGGAGCGTAACAATTGTATAAATAATATTAATGATATTTTTATTTTATTTTTGTTTTGAAAATTTTTAGAGATGTGTAGAAAAATCTGAATCAAATCAAATTTAAAAGTATTTCATTGCGTTTTCAATTGCAACTCCTTTAAAAATGATGTTAACGCTAAAAATAGCAGTCTCTTCGATGGTTTGCTGAAAGTAGCAGCCTTTTCACTTTTAACATTCATTTTTATACTTTTTTTGTACATTTTTGTTCTTAAAACAGTTCTCGTAATTAGACATTACTGTTTCCCAAGTCTAACAAATATTTAAGAGTTTTTCCATTTTTGAAGTTTTTTTTATTTAATAGATTCATCTATCAATGTCATTTCCTATCTCATGAGCTTCCATGTGATTGTTTTATGATTGTCTCATGGATTGGGAAGATAAAAACAGAAAACCTTCCACTCTTTTGAAAGGGAAGAACGGAGTTACGGATGATTTTTATTTACTTGCCTGTCCTTTCCACATCATGAGATTTCGTTTGACATATATCTCTTTAGAATCTTGCGAATATAGAGCAAAAATCGACAAATCCACAACCAGCAAATCAATGACAAGTGAAAAGTAATAAGATAACAGATAAAAATACGAAATAGTCCAGTTTTTGCCAAATTCCCAATGCATAGGGCCACGAATTTTAATTTATGGCTAATTGCAATTTAGTTCTGTGACCTTCCGATGCAACCTCCCCATTAAATACGACCCCTCAGCGAAAGGCCTTTCTGATCTGCTCAGCAGTAAAAGACATGCTCACGTTACACGAAACTGAGGCCTAATGAGAAGGATCTTCTCCCAACCATCCGATCGCATCATTAGCGCTGAAGTAAATCATCAGATGTAAAAAAAAAAGCGGAGAAGTAATTTTGGCTCCTAAACCAATAAGGACCGATCCGAAATTCCGACACCATTTTTCGTCAGCAAAATTCTGATTCGGAACATTTCTGATGAGAAAGTTGTGAAACTTGCTTTCCACAGCATTGGACTGAAGAGAAATCCCCGTTCTAAACTGAGTAGCTGCCTCTTCATTTGAAGCATGTAATTCACATTGCAAAATCTGAATAATGGAAGCATTGCGCATGACATGTTTTCACGTCTGCCCGCCCTGCATTATCAGTCGTAATTAATAAAGCAAATGAAAGCAACGCTAGACTCTGGTCATCTGCCTTTCGCAGTTCTCTTTTGCATTACGTTAGTTGTTTAAGAGCGACGAATTCTGGCTTGAGATTTTGAAGCCCGCCTGGTCCCGAACTATTTCCATAATGACCGAGTTCCTCAGGGACAGGGGCGGGGGTGGCTTAGTTGGTAGCGCGCCAGGCTCGTAATCTGTAGTTCCCAGGTTCGAGTCCCAGCTGGGTCAGCGTTGAGATTTATCTCCGCAAAATTCCCCGCCCTGTCCACGGTCAGTAGGGGACACCGATGGGCTTGGAAAGGCCGCCGTCCGTCGGATGGGACGTTCAGCCGTGGCCCCGTGTGCGGGAGAGACATATCCTGTGCACATTAAAGAACACGCTGGATGGCCTTGACGGGAGGTTACCATCTGTCTCCCAACAGCTGTTCCAGTGGGTCCCCTCCCCCCAACCTTCTCTGAGCCTCTGGGGTCCATCTGACCTGGCTATTTAGCCCATGGTGTGCAAAAAGTGCCGCTCAGAGGTAAAACAACTCAACAACAACCTCAGGGACAGAGGTAAAAAAATTACTAATCTTAGAACATAATGTACAGAAATGCATAATAATAAAACATTTTTCAATTCTGCGTATTATAGACCATAATTATTATAAATTTTGTAATAATTATTTGAAGAAAAAAATTAAAAGGTTAATGTTATTTGGAAAGATAAAATAATAGAAATAATTCGTAAAAAGGGAAAATTCTAGAATAACCTCGTTTTAAACGTTAAAAGCAATTCATTAATGAAAGAGGGGGAATACCTGGAAAAAATAATCAAAAGTTGAATGTTGCTTATTAATTTAATTATTAAAAACTGATTAAAAGTTTAAAGTCATAATCAGGAGAAAAAAAACATTTCGCAATTGTAAGCAAATTTGGGAATTTGAATTTAAATTACGCACGAACTATTCAACCGAGCTCTGGTTCAAACTCATTTCCATTGTCTATTATTATTTTTACTGTTATAATTTATTAGTGTATTCAAGTAATTGGATACACTAATAAACTGTCAGAGTAAAAAAACAAAATTATCTTTTTAACCATGAATGAGACGAATACTGTTTCGTAATATTAAAGAGTGATATGTATTTGTGTGTTGTTTTGTCTCCATTTTGTGGTGTTTTGTCTGCTACATTTGTTGTTATTGTAGTAGTAGACAAAACGTTGAAATCTGAATAATGGTGAATTTCTGGGAAATTCTTTTAATGCAAAAGTTTGCAAATAAATTGAGTTTCAAACTACAAGTACATAGACAAAATTATGCTGCTTAGAAATATCATGAAAAACATTGCAGAGCGTTTGGAAGTTTGTTCCCAAGGATCAATATCCTCAACCAAAAAGTGCTGCTTTACAAATTAATTCTTTCTGTGAATGAACCAAATTTGTGTCACTGTTTGTGAATGTGAAATGCATATTTGTGTGAAAATGCAGATCTAGTTTGGCAAATACACATCCTGATGACTAAATATAATCTGTTTACCTCATCGTAAAATCCCGATCACTTTTCGTTATCATAACCGTTGTAATCTCAAGTATGTCATTGAATAAAAATAACAGAAAGCTTTATAAGAAATAAATATCTCCTCAAGCAGTTGCTTGCCACAGAGGTCTGACAGGAGTCTTTCAGTTTAATATGCCATAATAAGATATCTATGAGGAAGGCGAGATCTCAGCAGAAAGACGAAACAAACTGCCATACTTTATCAGGGTTCGAACCCAGGTCTCTTTGATCAGTTTTATATATCTTTAAGATTATTAAATTAGTATAATTAATCATTTTAATTACAATTTATGATCTCACTTCAACAGATTTCTAGTTTAGGGACACTGAAAGAGAGCAGGTAGCCTGGCAAAAAAGCATGTAACCCTGCATTTTCGGAGAAAAAAGAAACTATTGTGATAAAGCTAAGAAGTTACCGGATGAGATGACGTCCTCCCCCCACCTCGTTTTAGAAGCCTTTAAAAATGTTTTTTCAGAAATGCATGAAATGTAAGTAATTTTAATATTTTTTCCTCTATTATCCTTACTAGAATTCTGAAAGAGGGTGGGGGATGAAGGAAGGGGGTCATGTCTCCTTCCTTCAGAATGAAGTACAACACTGTTTTTTATTTCTTTTCGATTCAGCTTTTAACAATTCTATAGAAATGGAAATAGCATAAAAGTATTCTGAAAAATGTTTTTAATAATATTTTTTTTATCATCAGTTCTCACCACGCTGAAAGTGGGAAACGCTGCTGAAGGACAACTGCAGGCAGTACGGGGGAAACTCTCTCCCTCTACGCCGCCGGTAGCAGAGACAACACACACTGATTTCCATCCCCCCATGAGCAATTTCAAAAGTGTCCCAACCGCTGACAAAGCACGGAAATGTGCTGGGACTGCTGCTGTCCCAGCCGCCGGTAGCAGAGACAACACACACTGATTTCCATCCCCCATGAGCAATTTCAAAAGTGTCCCAGCCGCCGGTAGCAGAGACAACACACACTGATTTCCATCCCCCCATGAGCAATTTCAAAAGTGTCCCAACCGCTGACAAGGCACGGAAATGTGCTGGGACTGCTGCTGTCCCAGCCGCCGGTAGCAGAGACAACACACACTGATTTCCATCCCCCCATGAGCAATTTCAAAAGTGTCCCAACCACTGACAAGGCACGGAAATGTGCTGGGACTGCTGCTGTCCCAGCCGCCGGTAGCAGAGACAACACACACTGATTTCCATCCCCCCATGAGCAATTTCAAAAGTGTCCCAACCGCTGACAAGGCACGGAAATGTGCTGGGACTGCTGCTGTCCCAGCCGCCGTGAAGAAAACTAAAAACGATCAGAAAAGGGGGAAATATAGGACGCAGGGAACTGTTTTCAAATGTCTGTACTGTCGCTCAAAAAAGTATCCGAACACTACGGTTGATTACAAAATTCAGAAAAAATATCTGGCAACGATGTTTTTAGAAATTAGTGATCTGGCAACCTTCGTTTGCTGTGAACGGTAACTGGAGCGTGTACAGTTGCTGTACACGCTCCAGATATTTTTCCTGAATTCTGTAATCACGTAACACGAAGGTTGCCAGATCACTAATTTCTAAAAAAAAATCGTTGCCAGATATTTTTTCTGAATTTTGTAATCAACCGTAGTGTTCGGATATTTTTTTAATATATGTAATGCGTATGAATATGGATGCAAAGAATGCAATGCATCCATGCAATGAATATGGAGCGTGTGCAGTTACCGTTCACAGCAAACTGGAGCAGTTGCGGTTAATGTTCACAGCACATTGGATCGTGTGAGCTCACAAAGACCTGGATCGTGTGGGCTCACTCACGGAAATATTGAGCGTTTGCAGTTACCGTTCACAGCAAACTGGAGCGTGTGCAGTTACTGCACACGCTCCAGTTTGCTGTGAACGGTAACTGGAGCGTGTACAGTTGCTGAACACGCTCCAGATATTTTTCCTGAATTCTGTAATCATGTAACACGAAGGTTGCCAAATCACTAATTTCTAAAAAAAATCGTTGCCAGATATTTTTTCTGAATTTTGTAATCAACCGTAGTGTTCGGATACTTTTTTGAGCGACTGTACAGGTTGAGCATTGCTAGTGGAGTTAGACAACGGAAGCCAGCTTCTGACAAGGGTGCATTTTGTGTCTTTTTCTCTGCAGTTTGTATACTGATTATGTCATGCGGAATTCTACGCAAGCGAAAAATTTGGCCTTATAAGGTGTAGAGATTTGAAAATTTCTGATTTAGATTGTGGGGATGATTTATCCCTTTTGGCAAATGCTTTCACAAAGAGAGTAATTTGGATGATAATTGGGAAAATTGCACAATTTGAAGTGCATAAAATAATTATATCAAACACGTTTGGTAAAAAGCGAGGATGCACGAACTCCAACTCATTTAACTATATTATTCGGTCCGCGTGAAAATTGGAAAACATTTCTTTTTTATTAAATCTGACTATACTGAAGCGAATTGTGTTTTAATTAGACGGAAATTTGAAAAACGGACACTAACTACAACGTCATTGAGCCTAATGTTCAGCAGCTGATTTCTGGAATACAATCCCATCTTACTGCTTCGACAAACCAACTTCAATTTTGACGTTAAAATAAACTTTATATGAACATTAAATTTTTTAATGTAAATAAGTAATATGTAAATAAATAAACGTGTATGTAAAATATAAGTAAAATAATGTAAATAAATAATGTAAGAAATAAAATGTAATAAATCAAATTATACTTTCTTTTCTTTGTTTGTCCCTTTCTGAAATATTGACCCGAGTCTAGAAAAAGTGTGTTGTGGAGGGAAGAACGTTAAGTGATCCGAAGGAGGGAAGAGCGTTAAGTGATCCGAAGGAGGGAAGAGCGTTAAGTGATCCGAAAGAGGGAAGAGCGTTAAGTGATCCGAAGGAGGGAAGAGCGTTAAGTGATCCGAAAGAGGGAAGAGCGTTAAGCGATCCGAAGGAGGGAAGAGCGTTAAGTGATCCGAAAGAGGGAAGAGCGTTAAGTGATCCGAAGCAGGGAAGAGCGTTAAGCGATCCGAAGGAGGGAAGAGCGTTAAGTGATCCGAAGGAGGGAAGAGCGTTAAGTGATCCGAATGAAATTTGAGGGGTCTCGGGGGGGGGGGGGGAGGAACCAGAATACTGTTCCGTTATCAACTTTTTCTTTCCGTTTTCGATCTTTTAGGAAATTTCTTGAAAAATAGGGATATATATATATGTTTAATATTTGTTTGTGGTTTCATATGTTTAATATTTTTTCCTGCTCTATAAGATATTTAAATATATATTCGTCTCAAGGTCATTTTAATTCGTCCCAGTTAGGCTTATTAACAGAGGACACTTTTTTTTTGTAATGCATAATGAACTGGTAATCATGTCACGAGGATTCTCAGTCATGATGAACTGAGAATATATGTACACTGGACAGTTATTAGGGAGAAATGAAGAGATTTTCTCCCTTTCAAAATCATTCAGCCTGTTCTTTAATGTTCATAGGGTGCGAATTCTTGAACATTGCTTTACCTTACAACTGATGGAGAGCAATTGAATCTCATTGATATACTCTCTTTCTCTGACAGCAAGAGGAAAGAATCTCATCTCCGTCAAATTTTTGAGTTGATTTGCTTTACCTATGAGCGACCCTTTTGTGCACACATTTATCTAAATGACCAGCTCATAAGCACATCATAGCTCGATAGGTGGAAGGAGATAGATGGAAGCGTCTCGCGAAGGCTATGCAGAGTTTCCTTTAACGTGCACAGGATAGGTCTCTCCTGTCCATGGGACCACGGATTTACATCTTATCCGATGGCCGTTTCCAAGTCCTTCAGTGTGCCTTTCTCACCGAGTGCAAGTGAAGGAGGTTAGTGGAGATAATGTTAACTCAAGTCCAGTTGGGACATGAATCTGGTAATATTAGATTGCAAGTCTGGAGCTCTATCGACTGAACCAAATTTTACTCTATTTGACAAGACCATGATCGAATCTAGAAACTCATTTTGATAAATTGGGAACGCTACAAGCTGAGCCTTCCGGGTGCCGACCCTTATAAAACAACTGGACTTGAGAACAAGGTCGAGTCATTAAGCAATGGGATAGTTGGAGTGTTTAGTTTTTAAGAACAGAATATCTGGAGCGTTTCCTTCTGCTTGCAGGTGACATTAGCATAAGAGCAACGGAAGAAATACTCAGACTTTCGCAGTTGTCACAGTTGAGATTGTAACTCTTCGCCGCAGATAGCGTTGTGATTCCAGTAATTACTATTTTTTTTAAAGTTTAAAAAGGAGGATACTCTACTTGGAATCATCTGAAGCATGTTGTTTGCCTCTTCAGTATATAATTAACAGGAGTAAGAAAATGCGGGCCATGTCACGCAACTTTACCAATATGATAACAGATTAGACAACTGGGTGTCCTTCAATTTACATACTGAAGAGCTGAAGCGCATATTAATATAAATTTGGTATGCCACTCACGCACTTCAACTGTTGCTGAAAATTATTCTGTTTTTTTGCTTTTGTTTAGGTACTTTGCATGAACAAGTGGCTGATAGTTCTGTTCAGGTTTTTGCATTTTTATTCTGAAAAAAAAAAAATTCGCTCATCTTACGATTTGCCAATATCACGGGATGATTGTCGAAATGGTCCATCGCTTGAGAGTGTTGAAGACTTTTGTCAGGAGCGGGAGCACAATCACGTGGTCACATTCAAAATCATCACGCGCGAAAGAATTTTCTTATATGTTGCCAAGTCACGTGTCATTCGGCACCGTAGTGTTCTGCAGCCTTACAAGCTCGAAACAGGAATTTCATGTTCGCCTCGGACCTTTTCGGGTCGAAACTTTTTACCTTTACTCGAACCCTCACTGGTCAATCCAGTAACCAGAAGGAGGGGCGGAGGGGAGGGGCATGGGGTTTCACACCACGTTAGCAAGCCCACGAGGAAAATCTTGCGCGGATTCGATATCCTCTTTTGAAGCACTCTGCGAATAAATGCAGGCCCGAATTTCCCATTAGACACAAGCCTAGAGGGCCCAATGTAATTGGAGCACTATCATTTGAATACGACAATTTCTTAACAACAAACTTATATGTATATTTAACTACTTGGAAGTGTCCATGGAATTGTGTTACCTCTAAGGGGCACTTTTTTGTACACAATGGACTAAATGACCAGATCACAAGAAACCCGAAGGCTCAGAGAATGGGACCCAATGGAACAGCTGTTAGGAAACAGATGGTAGATAGCCTCCCGTCAAGGCAATCCAGCATGTTCTTTAATGTGCGCAGGGTATGTATGGCTTAGGGTATGTATGGCCCACAGGGCGGCTTAACGTCTTTTCCGAAGGACGGCGGTCTTTCCAATCTCATCGCTGTCCTCTATAAATCGAGGGCAAGGTGGGGATTTAGCGAAAATAAATATCAGTGCTCTCCCAGGCGAGACTCGAACCTGGGAACTGCAGATTACGATCCTGAGCCACTCTCGCCACTATCCATGGATAGCGATTACTATCTTCATAAAGTACTCACTCTCCTGACAATCGATAAAGAATTTAAAAGACTATGGATTGTGATGTTATAATTACGTTATCAGAGGAATCGGGATACTTCAGATATGTGAAAGAAAACCACATTCAAAACTACCTAACTTTGGAAAAAAGCTTTCTTTTTTACAGAAAAATGTAGCAAAAGGTAAATTATTGATCTACATGAAATTTCGATTTTGGAAATATTCGTTTAATATTTAAAGTATTATATAGAAATATTTAACAGCAGAAGCTACTGTTACATTCGTCCTAAACACTGTTTCAAAAATTGATGCAAGTTTAAAAAACATTACCCAAAGTTCTAAACTTACATTTATTTCACTAAACGATTTGTTATAATTTTGCGGTAAATTCTTACGAAGAGCAACATTGATGTTAAATGTTTCATTTTCTAGAACCTTTTAAATAGTGAATAAATAGTGCTCGAAATTTAGGTTTGGGATTTTTTAGAGATTTTTTACAATATATTTCTTATGATATTTTGCTACAAAACGCTTAATTCAAAGTTACGGAGTTTTGAATACAGTTTTCCATTCACATAGAATGGAAATGCCCCAATATTTTTGATAATTTACTGTAATTTGTTCATTTCTACAGCAAAAAAACAGAATGAAAGAAATTTTTAAATTTCAAATGAATAATTTGTTTTTTAAACGTTACTGCATAGTAAATATTACATGCTGTGTATATATTAAATTTTACTATTTATTAACAAACCATATCACTTATCATTAAAATAAGTAAATTTTTTCTATTATATTATTTCTTTTCTTCATAATTGTGAAAGTAAAAAAAAAATATACAAATAAAAAAACTACTCTCGTATGCCTAGGGATGCCTGAGATCTAAATCTGGCCCTGGATAAAGGATTCATTTAAAAGCTGATATGATAAGAAATCTTTAAAAGGGTTTTCACTAAACAGAAATTACGTTCGTGAAGTATTTGTATATGGAAAAAAATTCTAACGAGATGGGTTGGTAACAATCCTTCTAATTCTCGACAGAGTTTTGAAAATCATCAAAGATCAAAATGGCAAGTGTCCTTCTCTGTTACAATATGGATCATCTCTCTTTTGTAATATTAAAAAGCTCTCTGTTTATACTTTGCTAGAAATTAATTACTGTCTTCGGCACTTCTTGATTTCTAGACCGTCATTACGACTCCCATTTGAACTTGAACTCAACATCGGATCTGAATATCATTAATATTTATGAGTTCTACTCCTTGAAAATCACCAACTCTTAGCTCTCGAACAACGTTATATAGAAATTTCACCTTTGACCTCGAAGGACCAATCGTATCCAACATTTCACGTTTCCGAGATCTACAACCCGAAATATTCCCATTCACCAATTTTCAGCTCTCTAGAGCTAGTTGAACTAAATCTGATCCTGACTTTCTTGATCCGACATTTCGCAGCGGTTCCTACAGCTACGACCCGCAGACAGCAATTTTTAGCTCCTAGCATCAGTAGATATAAATTTGGCTTTTGACTTCGAGGACTCACCAGATCCGAAATTTCGTAATGTATCCGACATCTACAACCAAAACACCCCAGACACAAATTTTCATGTCTCTAGCATTTGTAGATCAAGGTTTGATCTCTAGTGACCTCTATTTGACCTTAAAGGACACGTCGGAGGTCAAACTTCGGGTTTTTCTGGAGATCGACCTCGATTACTCTCAGGTGCAAATTTTCAAATCTCTACATGCATCATAGTTAGAAATAGCGTAATCCCCTGCCAGTCAGCCGTCAATCACACACAATCGTCTACACACTAAGATGCCAGTTTATTAGGTACAGTCGCTCAAAAAAGTATCCGAACACTATGGTTGATTGCAAAATTCAGAAAAAATATCTGGCATTGATTATTTTAGAAATTAGTCATCTGGCAACCTTCGTGTCACGTGACACGAAGGTTGCCAGATGACTAATTTCTAAAATAATCAATGCCAGATATTTTTTCTGAATTTTGCAATCAACCATAGCGTTCGGATACTTTTTTGAGCGACTGTACACCACCCCTTGTCACATATATGGTTCGTTCCAGCACGTAATACGTCACGTGACCGCGGTGTGCGGTATAAATAAGGCAGACAAGCTCTTCGAGCATCAGTTAGAGTTGCATTCAGCATCAGAATGAGTGACTTGAGAGACTGAAAGTGGCATGAGAGGTGGTGCTAGGCTTGCCGGTTCTAGCATTTCCCAAACAGTTATTCTCCTCAGCTTTTCATGCAAAACAGTTTCAAGGGTTTATCGAGAATGGTGCGAAAAGCAGAAAAGTAACAGTGATCTGCGATCCTGTGGGCGAAAACAGCTTGTGGATCAAAGGGATCAAAGGAGACTGGGAAGAATTGTGCAAGCGAACAGACGGACCATAATCAGGCAATTCACAGCAGAATTAAACACTGGTGTGCAGAACTTCAGGTACTGGGTCACGTACTGGAACCATGTACTGGATCTTGTCGCAAATGGGCTATAACAACCACGTCGAGTGACAATGTTGTCAGTGAGGAACATGAAAGTCACCAGGGGGCGCAGGAGCATCGACATTAGACCATTGAGGATTGGATAAGGTAGCCTGGTCGAACGAATCAAGGTTCCTTTTGCATCATGCTGATGGATGGATCAGAATTGGGGCAAGCAACATGAGGCCATGGAGTCATCTTGTCTGGTGTCCATAGTACAGGCCAGTGGAGGAGATGTGATGGTGTGGGGAATGTTTCCCTGGCATACATTAGTCCCTTGACACCCGTTCAAAGGACATCTGAAGGCCACGGAATATTATTTGAACATCGTTGCTGACGAAGTTCATCCCTTCATGGCTAGTTTATCTTCACACGGAGGACACGTTCAGAATAATCGTTGCCGAATGGTTCCAGGACGTGCCGACGAATTTTTATTGCTTCGATGGCAACGAGACTGTGCCGAAGTCCAATTTGTAGCAACTGCGCAACACAATGATTTCGGCATGATACAACATTCTTGCACAACGCATCCAGCATCTGGTAATTTCCATGCCCCGACGAATTCCGGCTGTTCTGAAATCCAAAGGAGACGCATCACGCTACTAGTAAGTGTATCTAATAAACTGGCATCTCAGTGGATATATTATAAGTGGAAAACACAGGATTTATCTAGTTCATTCCCTGTTGGGAATCACTCCCAATACTCGTAGCTTTTACTTTTTCATCTTCACGGGGTAAATCTTCACAGGCTAATACCAAACCCACATTCGGGATATTAGAAGAAATTAAGTTGAAGTATTTATCACATTGAAAAGAATTTATACTTGAAATGAAAAGAAAAATCATGTATTAATTTCATAACTGTTCTCAAATTTTTATTCCTGTTTTAAATTTAAAACTAGGCCATTTTTATTCATGTTTTAAATTTAAAACTAGGCCATTTTAATCTTTATTTAAAAGTACACTATAATTTACAATTTATTGGTAAAATCCTCCAAAGTTATGGAGGAACATTGTCCAACATTACTACATTATTGATGGCTGTCATATCGTGAAGATTTTCAAAAATCAATCGCGGATAAGAACAAAAAAAAACTAATGGAAATAATAGAAAGAAAATCATCTTTTGAAAATTCAATGACGATATTCACTTTTAAAAAATGGGTGGGATAAGAACACACAGAAAGAAAAACGTGTTTTAAGTGAAAGAATAATCTTTTTGCTGACAAAGCCGAAATTAAGTTCAAACGATTACTCGAGTGATTCGTAGGAAACAGGAATTATGTCTGTGAATTGATCAGTGGTGGAGATCACGAAGTTTACAGAGTGAAAGGTAGATGGAAATTAATGGGTACTAAAAATGTCTTACCATAATCGCCAAAATCATCGAAAATCAACGTTCATCAAAAAGATCAAGTTTAACTCATCAAAATCTCATTCAAATAAAGAAGCTCAATACACTGCTATTCATTTATAGTAATTAGGCAAGTGTGAAAAAAACCACTCATCCTCCTCCTCCTCCCAGATATGATCAGTTGCTCTACCATTTGAGCTAAGGGTTGGGTTGGGTTGTTCCACCTCTGAGCGGCACTTTTTTGCACACCATGGGCTAAATGGCCAGGCCACATGGACCCCGAAGGCTCAGAGAAGGTTGGGGGAGGGGACCCACTGGAACAGCTGTTGGGAGACAGATGGTAGCCTCCCGTCAAGGCCATCCAGCGTGTTCTTTAACGTGCACAGGGTATGGCTCTCCCGCACACGGGGCCACGGCTTAACGTCCCATCCGACGGACGGCGGCCTTTCCAAACCCATCGGTGTCCCCTACTGACCGTGGGCAGGGCGGGGAAATTTTGCGGAGAAAAATCTCAACGCTGACCCAGCTGGGACTCGAACCTGGGAACTACAGATTATGAGCCTGTCGCGCTACCGACTGAGCCACCCCCGCCCCTTTGAGCTAAGGAGGATCACACTTGCTTAAGAGAGGTTGTGATGGTTGTGCTGTGAAGCTTTACTTGTGATTCTATGTCGGGGAGGGGGGGTGGGGGTTATTCACACTTGCTTAAGAGAGGTTGTGATTGTTGTGCTGTGAAGCTTTACTTGTGATTCTATGTCGGGGAGGGGGGTGGGGGTTATTCACACTTGCTTAAGAGAGGTTGTGATGGTTGTGCTGTGAAGCTTCACTTGTGATTCTATGTCGGGGAGGGGGGTGGGGGTTATTCACACTTGCTTAAGAGAGGTTGTGATGGTTGTGCTGTGAAGCTTTACTTGTGATTCTATGTCGGGGAGGGGGGGAGGGGTTATTCACACTTGCTTAAGAAAGGTTGTGATGGTTGTGCTGTGAAGCTTTACTTGTGATTCTATGTCGGGGAGGGGGGTGGGGGTTATTCACACTTGCTTAAGAGAGGTTGTGATGGTTGTGCTGTGAAGCTTTACTTGTGATTCTATGTCGGGGAGGGGGGTGGGGGTTATTCACACTTGCTTAAGAGAGGTTGTGATGGTTGTGCTGTGAAGCTTTACTTGTGATTCTATGTCGGGGAGGGGGGTAGGGGTTATTCACACTTGCTTAAGAAAGGTTGTGATGGTTGTGCTGTGAAGCTTTACTTGTGATTCTATGTCGGGGAGGGGGGTGTTGGTTATTCACACTTGCTTAAGAGAGGTTGTGATGGTTGTGCTGTGAAGCTTTACTTTTGATTCTATGTCGGGAAGCTCATGCGACATTTATATCGACGGGAACCAAGTTTTCATAACCACATTAAAAGTAAATCTGAATGTAAATACTGAAAGTAATATACTTTCATTTATTCAGATGCTCAGCATCGAAGCTCTGGATGAAAAAAAAACTGTCTACCGTAGGCCAAACAATATATTAAGCTGGCAACTAATTGGTTCAACTATAAGCTCTGCCGTCCTTCTCTGAATTTGCGCATCCATCGTATAACAGTGCCATACGAACAGGCATCATCGCCATATGTGTGTGAAATCGGTGCGAATTTTCTTCCCGTCGTCACCAAGTTGCATCCTTGTGAAAGTGTCAAATCTGTCCCCGTCTTTACTGAAGGTCATAGCAACAACGCAAACATTTCGCAGGCCGAGCTTTACGCACGGCCAGCGAAGAGAGAAATTATGATACGACCTTTTTTTTAAACACATAATGACAAATTTAGACATTAGACAAGCTTTCAAAGAAGTCATAGCTCGTTAACTTCGGAGGAACGAGTGCAAATCTACAGACACGTGTCAAAAACCTTTTGAACACCCTCCTTACAACGGACCTCACGAATTTACAAAATTTCGAAAATGATTAAGCAGGCGATGTACACGGATGTGGATGCGCATAAAACTGTTGTCCTCCCGCAGATCTCTAGGGGAGGGGAGGGGAGGGGCGGGGGTGGCTCAGTCGGTAGCGCGCCAGGCTCGTAATCTGTAGTTCCCAGGTTCGAGTCCCAGCTGGGTCAGCGTCGAGATTTATCTCCGCAAAATTCCCCGCCCTGCCCACGGTTAGTAGGGGACACCGATGGGCTTGGAAAGGCCGCCGTCCGTCGGATGGGGCGTTAAGCCGTGGCCCCGTGTACGGGAGAGCCATACCCTGTGCACGTTAAAGAACACGCTGGATGGCCTTGACGGGAGGCTACCATCTGTCTCCCAACAGCTGTTCCAGTGGGTCCCCTTCCCCAACCTTCTCTGAGCCTTCGGGGTCCATGTGACCTGGCCATTTAGCCCATGGTGTGCAAAAAAGTGCCGCTCAGAGGTAAAACAACCCAACCCGCAGATCTCTCGCATGATCTCCTCTACCAAGCTCTTTCGTCCGTTTAATTTTTAAAACTTTTGTACATCCTAAAAATGCCGAAGCCCTCTCTGTTTTTTTTTCAACTGGTTACAGCTTTAATATCTGGGCGAGTGAAACTGCAATATTTCATTCCCCCCAGATCAGATGGCTAAAAGGTATCTAGTGCAAAACAGTTTTCTTCTGTTCATATTAAAGAACGGTTATCTTACTCAACGTTTTCCTAACAGCTGTCCGTGGCTTTCTCATGTTTAATTTTTTGAGTGATTAGGACTGAAACAATTCGAGACAGCAGCACGATTCCATCGCACCTACTTTCCATACACTTTGGCCGGGTTCCAATTTTCGTATGAATGACTTCTATTGTACTCTGTTCATACATTCACAGAAGAAACGTATTTTCTTTGTATAAAAATAAACGTTGCTAATCATTCGCACTTTTGATGCTTTTTTAAGGACGGAGTTTGAAGGAACGTTAGTAAATGAAGCAGAAAATCTGTTCTCGTTCTTCCTTATCCAATACTCAGTGTTTCACTAATTCTTGAACTGCAGCAATTTCAAAGAACCCTCTTGTCTCATTAGCACTCGGTCCGTCTTTGTCCAGGAAACTGTTTCTGTCCACGAAGAAATGAAACATTCCTCATATCAGTGTCATCATTGGATTATCTCTTGTCTACATGGGTTGGGTTGTTTTACCTCTGAGCGGCACTTCTTTGCACACCATGGGCTAAATGGCCAGGTCACATGGACCCCTAAGACTCAGAGAAGGTTGGGGGAGGGGACCCACTGGAATAGCTGTTGGAAGACAGATGGTAGCCTCCCGTCAAGGCCATCCAGCGTGTTCTTTAACGTGCACAGGGTATGGCTCTCCCGCACACGGGGCCACGGCTTAACGTCCCATCCGACGGACGGCGGCCTTTCCAAGCCCATCGGTGTCCCCTACTGACCGTGGGCAGGGCGGGGAATTTTTGCCGAGAAAAATCTCAACGCTGACCCAGCTTGGACTCGAACCTGGGAACTACAGATTACGAGCCTGGCGCGCTACCGACTGAGCCACCCCGCCCCACTCTACATGGGTAATAAACAGTTCGGACTTTCTTCAATTCATTTAGGGGCAGGCATTGGCTCAGTTGTTCCCATGTTCGTAGGTTGAGATTTTCTCCGCTAATCCCCCTCTAAGTAAATAAATGTACTTATCGACTTGAAATAAGCCATTGTCAGTCAAATGGGACATTAAGCCATGGCTCCGTGTGCAGGAGAGTTCGAAACAACACATCAGACAGCCTTGATTAGAAGCATTATCCGTCTTCTAATTGCTGAGTGTGGATCCCATTAGATATGGCCATAAAGAAAACAGTTCGTTCTGCATTTCTCTGCACACAATAGATTAAATGGCCAGGTCACAAGGATCGCAAAGACTCACAGATTGTTAGGTAACAGCTGTAGGAAGCTTTTCGTCAGGTCCAACCAGCCTGTTCTTTAACGAACATAGCTTGTGGCATGATGGCCTTTGTGTGTAGTGTTTTTTAGTTGTTTTTTCCTGCTATCAGTGTAGCGGGATCCATTGTTGTAATCGTTGATGCATACTGAGGTCATAACTTCATGCGCCGTGATAAGCGTCGCTGTGGAACTATCTGTCACTGATCCGTTACCTGTCGTAGAGCAGAACACAAAACACAAATCTGTCTGCTTTGCAAGAAGACAAATGAATGCCTGGCGTGCCTTGAGAAATGATCAGTCCAAATCGCCAAGGATGAAATCGCCAAGGATGATGCGGAGTGAAATGAATGCCTGGCGTGCCTTGATAAATGATCAGTCCAAATCGCCAAGGATGAAATCGCCAAGGATGATGCGGAGATAAATCTCAACGCTGACCCAGCTGGGACTCGAACCTGGGAACTACAGATTACGAGCCTGGCGCTCTCTCTCCTGGTTTCTACCAGAGAGCTGCTAAATGGAATTCACATTGATTGAAAGCTGTAAGACAGATTAGAACTGTGTTTCCCTTTAAAGAGAAATGACAGAACCTTAACGGAGTTTCAGACATATTTTGTGAGCTTAATTGCACTTTGCATTTAACCAAAGTTCCTCTTCTGGGAAAGTGAGTCCAAAGTAGAAATAAAGACGTTTATGAAAAGCAAGATCTGTTTCTTTTCCGTTACAAAATGGATTGAAATTAAATCAATACTTCAGTTAAACTCAAGAAAGTATTTAGCTGCTAAAAGGTCGATGTTGTAGTTTTCTTTGCACAAGACGGAGACAATATAATTTGCCAACTCAGTTGAAAGAAACTAAACATTAATTAATAACAGACCGGATCTAGGAGTGGTGGGGGATGACCCCCCCCTCCCTTAAGCAAAAAAAGACCATTAAAAATAGAAAGAAAAATTCATACTGGGACAGGATACCAGTCACTTGACCCCTATTTTTATAATTTCCGATTCGATTTGATCTATCCCCATTCCCTTTATTCTTTTACTAGATCCAGAGCTGACTAATGGAGTTCAAAGTTAAAATAAGCTGTACACGGGATTTTACGAAGTTTCTTACTTGAAAGACCATTTTTTAAGTTAAGGAGTAATTGACGGCAATCTCAAATCAAACAATTTTTTTTTATCCCAAAGTACCAAAAGAGAAATAACAAAAAGATTCACTGATACTGTATGATTGGGTTACCTCTGAGCGGTACTTTTTTGCACACCACGGGCTAAATGGCCAGGTCACATGGACCCCAAAGACTCACAGAAGGTTGGGGACCCACTGCAATATCTGTTGGGAGACAGATGGTAGTCTCCCATCAAGGCCATCCAGTGTGTTCTGTAACGTGTACAGGGTATGAGGCCACGGCTTAACGTCCCATCCGACGGACGGCGGCTTTTCCAAGCCCATCGCTGTCCCTACTGACCGTGGGCAGGGAATTTTGAGGAGATAAATCTCAACGCTAACACAGCTGGGACTCGAACCTGGGAACTATAGATTACGAGCCTGGCGCGCTACCGACTGAGCACCCCCTACTGTATGATAATTATGCTTCTTCTATTCATTGTTCTCTATGCTATAGGATCTTATGGATAATCTTAACAATAAATATTTATGTTTCATTTTCCCTGAATTCTCTTGTATGGCCAACAATTGCTCAGAGAAAAGGATGTCTTAAAACATAGACGTCTAATAATAAAGTAGATTTAATTGGGTTTTCAGACTTCAGTCGGTTTTCAGGGTTGCATTTACACGTCACAGGTCTCTAGTCACATGAAGCGGTAGTGTGTGTGTCTTTTACTTCCACAACCATGAAGAAAAAAATATAATCCAAATGGATATTAGAAGTTTAATATTAACTGTTTTATTACCGAATATTGTAAAAAAGTTAGGCAAAAAATAAATATTACACCAAACATATAATTTATAATATTCGATGTGCAGTAACATTTACAAATCAAATTAATCGTTTTCGAAATTAAATGTTCCTCTTCCCCTTTTTTTCTTTTGTTGTGGTAATGAACACGTTACATTAGATTATCAAAAGTATCGGGTACTTCCATGTTGTGGGAATGGGAAGCCATATTGAAAGTTTCCCAACAAAGAAACAAGTCTTTTGTAGGAAAATGATACGGGAAATCGAAAATCTTAAATATTTCGCCAAATCACGATTTTGAATAATATTTCTTTACTGTTTAAAGAGTCCTGGAGATTGAAACATTTGACAGTAACACTGCTAGATGTAAGAATTTATCTAAAAGAGAAAACCGTTGAATAAAATTAATATAATTTCTAAGTAATGTTTTTTCAGTTTCCATCTATTTTGAAACAGTGTTTAGCGACGGGTATAGCATCACAATCTGCTATCAAATATTCAATAAATATTAAAAGAATATCTCTAAAATCGAAATTTGGATCAATTTGATTGAGATCTATAATTTATCTCCTGCAATATTTTTCTGTAAAAAGAGTTTTCTTTTCCTAAGTTAGAGAGCTTCGAATATAGCTTTCCATTCCCGTAGAGGTTGTTCTACCTCTGAATGGCAACATTTTTGCACACAATGGGTTAAATGCCCAGGTCACAAGGACCTCTAGGGCTCAGAGAAGGTTGGGGACAGGAGACCCACTGGACAGCTGTTAGGAGACAGATGGAAGCATCTCATGAATGCCATCTATGGTGTTCTTTAATGTCAATAGTGTATGGCTCTCCTGCACACAGAGCCACAGCTTAATGTCCTATCCAATGGACGGTGGCTTTTCCAAACCCATCGGTGTTCCGTTTCTCACGGAGTGCAGAGTGACAAACGATGCCAACCTTCCGGTCATAAACGCAAAAGGACTCACAAAAATATAATCAATGGCAAAAAGCGAGATAATGATAAGGGATATAGTCACAATTTTTGAGACTGTGCTATGGACATTTTATATGATCACCTTAAAGATTATAATTGGAATGTGATTTCAGAAATGTGTGCATAGCATCGAAGAAAAGTGCCCTGAACGAAATAATTTCTCCTGAAGATATTTACTTCGAATATTTTTTTCTAAGAGCTGTTCTCAAACTACATATTCTGCGAATGGTTTTCATAAAAAAAATAGCTTAAAATAAAATAAAAAAAAAATAGCTTAAAATAAAAAAATTGCTTTAGAAATCGTCGAGAAGGATCTTGATAAAAAAAAACTCGCCCAAGTAAGTGTTATATGATCGCGAGATCACCGTGCGTGACGAGCCGCCCACGAGGCGCCGCAGAGAGCGATCTGTTACAAGGCTGCTCATGCTCTGAGTAACTGCTCTTGCTGACCTAGTGCTTGTCACGTGGAGTGGACATTTTCTGTGTAAATACTTTAGAGGCGAGCACGCTCTGTGGCGTGACATGGAAAGGCTTACGAGGGTGTCGTAGCGTAATCGGGAATAGGAGAATGCATTCGTTTTTATGGATGGGAGGCATGCAGATTGGGAAAGGAAGCAATAAAGAAGATGATGTGAATCGTGATTGCATTCAGATGAGAGGAAGATGGAAAAGTAAAAGAGTACGAGGGAATAAAAAAGGTTAATTCACTGAGAATGGATTTGTTGGAGTGGTTTTTTACTTCTGAAAGACAGTTTTTTTTGCACACAATGGGCCAGGTAATAAGTAACCCATGGGCTCACAGAAGGTTGGGGGGGGGGGGAGAAGGAGACCTTACTGGACAGCTGTTAGGAGACAGATGGAAACCTCCCGTCAAAGCCATCCAGTGTGTCCCTTAACGAAAATAGAATATGGTTTTCTTAAACACGAGACCACTGCTTAACGATCCATCCGACGGATGGCAGCCTTTCTAAGCCCATCGGTGTCTCCTTTGACCTGGGAACTAAAGATTACGAGCCTGGCGTGCTACCGACTGAGTCACCCCGATAGATTCTCCCCCCGAGAGGGAACCATCTTGTCGTGGTGGTGGTGGTGGGGCTTGAGGGCCCATTGAAGTCGAAAGCTCTGCTAACTGGTTTGGGCCCCGGTTGGACAGGCTAAGACTTCCATCTCAGAAGTTGAGGACCCAGTTGACTGACTAGGTTCGGTCATGTTGGACAGGGCCCGACAGTAGCGCCCGACTAAGAGTTCCCACTACGGGAGCCGAGGCAACTTGGATGTTTGTAGCTAAACGTGGCGCAGATTAAATTTAGGTTTTGACCGATGGATGAGCTTTACTCCTATAGTACTGCTCGCCATTAAATAGTCGAGAATGAGCTGTATCTATATGGTACTGTCTTGCCCCTGACCGTAAGTTAGTGGTAAATATGGCAATTCCCTATACTGGTAGTGCTTCAGGCGGGATTGGTGGGTCTTGTCTCATACATATATTTATTTGCCCCCATAGATTAAGGTTCCACATAGCTGACTCAATGCCGCTTCTCGTTTTCAATGAAGAACTGTGGTACGAGCTAATGGAGAAAATCTCAAAGTTGTTGCAGTTTGGAACTGAACCTGAAAACTCCAGGATACGAGTCTGGCACACTTCAGACTTCTAAACTCACACTCTCTTTTTATTAGTACCACGATAATATTTCGTCGTGCAGGATGTCCCAGAATAATGCTACCACTCTTTTTATGAATTCATTATTTAATTTTGAACTACATCGAAAAAAATATTTCTTTCAGGATCCAATTTGCAGTTCCCAGGTTGGAGTTCCGCCTGGAAGAGCATTAAGATTTATCGCCGCAAAATTCCCAGACGTGCCCTCGGTCAGTATGGGCTTGGAAAGACCGCCGTCGGTTGTATGAGATGTTAAGTATGGACGCGAAATATGGTTCTCCCGTGTGCAGAGAGAGCCATCTCCTGTGCACGTAAATAACGCAATGGATGGCCTTGACGGGAGGCTATCATCTGTCTCCTAACAGTGGAGGCGGGAAAGGGGATAGGGGTGACTCAGGCGGTAGCGCTCCAAGTTCGTAATCTGCAGTTCCCAGGTTCGAGTCCCAGCTGGGCCAGTGTTGAGATTTATCCCAGCAAACCTCCCGCTCTGTCCACGGTCAATAGCAGACACAGATGGGTTTGAAAAGGCCGTCATTCGTTGGATGAGATGTTAAGCCATACCCTGTGCACGTTAAAGAACACGCGGGATGGCCTTGAAGGGAAACTACTATCTGTCTACCAATAGCTGTTCCGGTGGGCCCCCAAACTTTTCTGAGCCTTGGGTGTTTTTGTGACCTAGTCTTTTAGCCCATTATGTGCAAAAAAAGTGCCACTCAGAGGTAAAACGATGCAACCTAAACATATATAACAAGTTAATAGCATAAAACTACAATGGTACGTTGAACTATCGTCAAAGTCTGCCTACTGCAGATGTTCAAAAGGTCGGTTATTAAGACCCCAAACGCGATGTGCAGCACAGAATTTTACAGATTATTGCAACATGGTAACATTATTGTGGGACACCGTGTATTGGTACATTAATCTGATAAATGCAAATATTTTCTCATTAAAATATTGGTCATTTAATTTAATGGGAAATATTCATTACTCAGTTTGAACATAAATAAATATTTACGATTCAAACAAACCTGAGCTTTATTATCTTTTGAATAATAATTCAGACAATGCATTTGTCAGCGATTATCTTTCAACCTTTGGAGCCTCCTGAATTTTGAACAATTTTAAAAGGGATACACGGCTTTTCGAATTATTGTTAAAAGGGTTCGCGGCAGATAGAAGTTTGAGAACCTTTATTTCAAAGACAGAATATGAATATTCATCGCACGTAAACGACATGAACGCCATCTAATGGCTGAATGGAGTAATTTTCAAGACAGCGCTTTCTGCGGAAATCAATCGAAAACGGCTCAGGTTTTGACAAGTATCTTTACACAAGAAAGGGAAGGTAACGCAAGAATTTAAGAAAATGATCATTCATTAGTGCGGCAACAGTAATCTCATTTGTCATTAGCATTACTAAAAGTTATTTAGTCTCGTTGTCAATAAATGGTATTAGGTAAATGGTAATCCTTTTCTCTAAAAATAGTTCCTAATCGATTGTTTCCGGGAGTTCATTTCGATGAGGATGTCGTTCATCAGATGCATCACGTGCAGCTCATTTAGAGGCATTCATTTTTCCTGAGTGTTGGTGCGATGACTACTTTCCTTTACCCAATCAGATTTGCCATTCTATTGAATACTCTTCGGGATTTTTCGACGGAAATAAATTGCTTTGCGATAACGTCTTGTTTTCAATCGGTCTGAAGCGAATTAATGTTACCACTAAGAAAAAATGACCGGAAATGTCGACGTAATGTTAATGAAATAATGATCAGAAATGAATCTTTCAGATGACGAAAGCAGAATGAATATTAAAAAAGGAAATTATTATGCAGTTGCAGATTTTACTGGCAGTGCTCGGATCTGAAACACTTTGAAGTATATTCTAGATGGCATTCTCCACGCCGCAAGCTTTCATTGGCATAAAACCCATTACGATCGTTTCGTCTCTCTCTTGCTCCCCTCCTCCCCCCGACAAAAATTTATCCCCGTCTTTTACGGGAGGTCTGAAACTCTCTAAAGTACGTAGGAAATGGCATTACCCACATCATAAGCTTTCATTTGGCATAAAACTTATTACGATTGTTTTGTCCCCTCCCCGCTATCTCACTCATTGTAAAAATGTTGTCCTCTTATGGTAAAAATGCTGTCCTCCTAATGGTAAAAATGTTGTCCTCCTAATGGTAAAAATGTTGCCCCCTCATGGTAAAAATGTTGTCCTCCTCATGGTAAAAATGTTGCCCCCTCATAGCAAAAATGTTGTCCCCTCATGGTAAAAATGTTATCCTCCTCATAGTAAATTGTTATCCCCCTCATGGTAAAAATGTTCTCCTCTTTGTAAAACTTTTATCCTCTTCATGGCAAAAATGTTTCCATCTTGGTAAAAATGTTATCCCCTATTCCAGGTGAAGTATAAAACTCTCTAAAGTAAATAATAGATGGCACTCCCCATGTCAAAAGCTTTCATTTAAAATAAAGTTAATTATGATCGTTTGATCCCTTCTCACAACTCCCCATCTCGGGTAAAAATTTTATCGCACTCTTTTAGGGTAGACCTGAAACTCACTAAAGTATATAGAAGATGTCACTCTTCAAGTGATTTTGTATAAATGCTAATGTAACTAAGTCTATAAGAGACACTTATGTTTAACCGCTAATGTTAAGTCTCTGGGGATTCTGAGAAATTCAAGACCGCCCACTCCAATTTTTGGTTGCCACCAGAGGGTTCGCACATAACCTATATTCTTCCCCCGGTGAAATGAACGTTCATGCAAAGTTTGGTGTCCCTAGCTCTTCTGGAAGTCGAGTGCATAAAAGGACAGACACACAAACAAACTTTCTTTTTTATATATTAGATGTACCAGGCTCTTAATAGGAAAAAATGGAGAAATTTTGAATCCGAAAAATACATATCAGGTGAAAACTGCCCTCCATCGATTATCAATTTGTCCGTGGTCCCGTGTATCAGGCATTCTTATAAAAGGGAGCATCTTTCAATCCCAACAGTTGTATGGAAGGCAGAGATTATCTCTGATTCTTACCTTTTGAAAAATTAATAACACTGTCATGTCTGGCTACGAAGACATATACGAATAAACGCTTAATAGAGGAGATCTATTAATCTCTTAATTCACCATTGCCTAGGTGAAATCGCAGGTTCGCAGGTTGTTACGTCCGTACCGACATATGCCTCAGACTTGCCGTGCCAAATGACATGTAGAAAGATGATCAATAATTTAAGAACGAGAGTAGTGGATTGACGACAAGTTTATATACATTCACATTCAATTAGGTGCTGGGGATGCACTCGATTCTGTGGGCCTTCACTGCGCAAGATCCGAATGATTCAGCTCCCGAGATGTTCTTTGGACTTCCCCCAATCAGCCCATATTTATTTTGAACGCTGCTTTGCTACTGCAAGCATTCATATAATGAAATGAAAATCTGTGCTTTACAGAAATCGCTTTACCGACCTCAAGACTTGGCGAGAGGATATTTAATCCTTGCCTGTTATCTGGTTCACACAGAACCGAACCCTGGTTCACACAGAACCGTACTTTGGGTCAAACATAACTGAACCCTGGTGCACACAGAACCGAATCCTCTTCTTAAGGGTTTTGTTTTTGAGAAAGAGCCACGTCACTTGATGCGCTTAGCAAACGCCCTTCCTGTTTGTCAACAGCGCTCAGTCTGTTCTTCATTGTTTTTGCACTTCACTCCCTCACTCGTGCAGAACTTCAGGGCAGTCGTAAAAGTGCTTTCTCAGCTGTGAGAATCTGCAGCCAGCCAGCTCAGACTCGAATAACAACTCATGAGTCACACCCCCATCTCAGCACTTCCAAAAACTCACTTAATACCGATATATATTTACAACAGCAACAACAATGACAACAAAAATACGCTAATAAATTAGAGAGACATGACACGTCCCCTCCCATTAAAAAGATTTTACTGCAGTAAAAACCATGCTTTTGTCACTCTAATGTTAATTATACTTCATTTGTCTGGTGAACAATGTCCTCACCTGAAGAATGTAGGGTTAATTTACTTGTAGTGCACCAACTGTTACTGTCACTCGGAAGTAATTGACTGCAGTTCTCTTTGAGTGTCCATAGACTTGATGACCTTCAGTGTTTGAATATAGCATCTCGCTATATTCTCGCTATGTATATGAGTTGGGTGAATTCCTTCCTTTTTCATTTTCACACCCTTTTGAGTTGTCTTCTCAAACCCTTTCATTGCAACCCTGAACCTAATTACCAACACCCACAGGTGTTTTCTTAATGACAGAATGCTGTGGGATAGACTCCAATTGGTTAGAATCTTCAGGCCCCTCTTGAGCATTTGACCTTTGCTCGATGCCTTGTACCAATGATGCATCCAGAATCCTCCCTTTCAGTTTTATGGACATCTGTAAATCGGTTACTTCCGGAATAATTATATACCATCTCTCGCGCTTCATCTTTCATTTTGCAATTCTTCTTTTTCATTATGAATTCAAAATTCCTATTCTTTTTAAATTTCCTTAGCGCCTGTTTTCTTCCAGACTTGTTTCTTGTGCCTTCCGATATATTCCTAATAAATTTTCTATTTCGTCTATCACTACTTGTTACTGAGCTTCTGTGTTTTAATGCAACATTATTTATGAATGAGATACTATCTTTTACTGCAGAAATGAATCTACTGTATTTGCCTCGTCCTTGCTCTTGTCAACACCGAAATTATGACTACTATTAATATACATACATTATCAATAATAGTTAATGACCACCTAGGTCTGCTTCCCTACTTTCCGTTAAAAAAAAATAAATACCCCCTCAAGCAGCTGCTTGCCACAGAGGTCTGACAGGAGCCTGTTAGTTTATATGCCAGAGTAGAAGGTCTGAAAGGATGGCAGGACCTCAGCAGAAAAACAACACGAACATCCATGCCTTACCCGGGGCTTGAACCCAGGTCCCGTAGATCAGTAGCCAAGCGCGCTACCTTTAACAAATTTTACTCCAATCATTCTATGAATATCAGAACCTTTTTGTTTTTGCTATATCAGCACCTTGGCTAAATTTTCCTCTAACCTATAACCTTAAAATCCTCTAACCTTAGCGTCATTATTTCGGTCATTTAGACAAAATCGTCTTTCTTTTCTTTTCATACCTTCGACAGCACTTAACTGAACTTTTAACCCTTTCGCCTATCATTAATCATAGAATCTACTTCCCTAAGATCATGTCTGCCTAAAAATCTCTCATCTATTTTCTCCTTATCACTACTATTTACATAATCCTCAATATTAATGTCGTTCTTATATTTACAACCTAATTCCTTGATATTTCCATTTCTGACCTTAAGAGAATTCTCAGTTAGATTCTCACTTTCATTAACTGTTTAATTTCCTCTGATACATCTTTATCTACTATCTGTACTCTATCTGTTACCTCAGAATTTTATCTAGCACCTATTTCATTCTTATCTGGCACTAATTACTTTCGCCTTTTCAATACAGACATTAATCTTTATTTTAGCATTAGGGTCTTGTCTGCCTGATGATTATTTTTAACATCACATTCAGATACTTTATCCAACAGAATTTTATTACTATTTTCAAATTTACATTTGTTTTCCATCGGAAGATCGCATTCTACATCAGGATCGTTACAGAATCAGTCACCTTATCAAATTTTATTTTATCTTTAACCTCAGGTTGACAGAAAGTTTCTATCTGATAATTATTACGATCTTCGGATTCATCTGGATCTCCTATTAGATAGTCAACCACAGTTGCAAAACTATCCTTATCCTTTACAAACATCGCATCCTGATTTTTAGTTATCATTTCTACTTTATTATGATTACTGCTTTCTCCACAAATATCACCTTTATCGCATATGACTCTACTTACTACTACATTAATTATAGTCTCTTAACAATTAATTTTATCATGCCTGTTAATTACGGTGCAATACTCTACTAGGTAACTCACTATCTAAATCTATATTATCCTCATCCTTCTTACATTTAATTTTATCCCTATCTACACCACTATTTACTTTGCTCTCATGTAAATTGCTGTACTCTCTTTCTCTTCCTCTGATATTGATACTCTTACCATCATCTTTCTCCCTATCAGGTACCTTATATAATATTTCACACTTATCATCTAGAGAAATATTTTCCTCACTAAATTTAGCCACATTCTTTCCACCTTAAATTTAATCGCACTATGTGCATCATTGCTACAACTTTTCTCGTTATGTACCACAAATTTAATCTTATCCTTAACGCTTTCAGCCAACTTATCTAGAGCGTCAAAACAATTCGGAGTGATTAACATATCAGCATTCAATTAATCCACCATCGCACACAAAATTCCACACTTTCCTCCATATACTCCCGCCTGACTTCCATCAGCCACCCGTTTGAGAGCTTCCAATTGACCTCCAAAAGCATTAACTAATAAAATCTTTGCTTCCGACTCCTTATGTTTCTCTGGGACCAAAGAAGGTTTTATGACACAAACCTGAGCCCCTGAATCCACAATAGCATTGAACACTTTATCTTCACACTGAATTCGAACTGTCAAAAGGGTCTGTGCCTTGGCAAGGACCTCTCCACTTCCACCTTTCTGAGCTGCAGCCTTCCAATCTTGCTTCTGATTCTAATGTTATAAACTGATCACCAACTTTTGCAATAATGATCCCACTCCCCTCCGTGGGCTCAGACTCGTGAGTGTTTACATTAAACGCTTGTCTACAGACCTTTCACTCCTGCGAAGATTGGCTTCTGTTCTCTTGTCTACTGGAATTGGTGTCTCCTTCCACAACAAAGAACTTCTTTCCACAGTGACAAACCATGGTACACTCACACTCAGTGAAGATCTCGATGACAGTAGAACTCATGAAAATTGCACTCTGTGGAGCATTGAATTGGATGCGGCTTCACACACTGAACTGCTTGCAACTTTCTCACTTTCACAGAATCACTGAACAAAATCACAGAATCATCTTAATTTCTTTCACTTCTTCTTGTTTAGCACAGCGAAAGTTTACTTCCTCTATTTCTTTTAGCACACGGGAATTTTCTTATGGAACCTTAGTAGAGGAGATCGATTAGTCCCTTAATTACATTCACCATTACTTAGGTAAATTCACAGGTTCACAGGTTGTTACACCCGTACTCACATATACCTCAGACTTGCTGCGCTAACTGATGTGTAGAAAGATGACTAAAAATTTAAGCATGATAGTAGTGGATTGATGGCAGAGTTTATTTTCATTCACATACAATTACATGGTGGGGATGCGCTTGATTCCGTGGGCCTTTGCTGTGCTGAAGATCTGAATGATTAGGTTTCGTAGATGTTCTTTGCACTTCCTCCAATCCCCCCAAATTTATTCTTAACACTATTTTGTTACTGCAAGTATTCGTACAATGAGGTGGAAATCTGCGCTTTTCCGACCTCAAAACTCGGTGAGAGGTTATTTAATCCTTGCCTGTTACCTGGTTCAAACAGAACCGTACCTGGGTTCACAAAAACCGAACCCTGGTTCACAGAGAACAGCACTTTGGATCACACAGAACCGAATCCTCTTCTTAAGGGTTTTGTTTTTGCGAAAGAGCCACGTCACTTGATGCGCTTAGCAAACATCCTTCCTGTTTGTCAACAGCGCTCAGTCTACTCTTCACTGTTTTTGCGCTTCACTCCCTCACTCGTGCAGAGCTTCAGACCAGTCGTAAAAGTACTTTCTCAGCTGTGAGCATCTGCAGCCAGCCAGCTCAGACTCGAATAACAACTCATGAGTCACATCCCCATCTCAGCACTTCCAAAAACACACTTAATACAGATATACAGGGTGTCCCTGAATTCATAGCCCAAACGTGAGGAGATGGTAGTACACACCAAACCTACCAATATTCGCCACAGAATATGTGGCCACAAACGCAGTGAGGTGTCGAAAATGAAAGACACACACAGAGGTTTCCAGAGTGACATTTATTGGAGCTCATTACAACAAATGCTCAAACGTCCACCCACCAACTTTGATACATGTGGCACAATGGCAGAGTAGTGGTCGGCATACCGGCTCTTAAACACCGGGCTTGTTGCGCACATCGGCGGCTGCGACAGACAGTCGGGCTACCAGATCCCCCCGCAGACTGCCTGGGTGACTCGTACATGACACTCTTAAAATGTCCCCACAGAAAAAAAATTGATACAAGAAAGATCAAGCAATCTGGGGGGTCACGGTATGGGACCATGGCGCCCAATTCATTGGTTCCCAAATGTGGTATGAAGATGCTGACGCACGTCCATGCTAAAATGAGCGGGTGCCCCATCGTGCTGGAACCACATACAGGTGCGGATTGCGGCTGGAACATGCTGAAGTAATTCTGGCAATCCTGTTGCAGAAAAATACGGTACATTCGCCCATCAAGAAGGTGTGGCAATAGGTAGGGTCCAATTAATTAGTCATGCACGATCTCCACCCAGACATTGACAGCGAACCGTTGCTGGTTCGAATTTGGACGTGTACCATGGGGGTTCTGGGCCACCCACAAATGCGCGTTATGGACATTCACTACGCCTTCACGTGAGAATGTTGATTCATCCGTAATGAACACATGCGTGGGGAAATCAGGATGTGCGGCACTTTGCTGCAGGAACCACTGGGCGAAATCCATGCGCAGGGGATAATCAACAGCTGTCAAAGCCTGCACTCACTGCAAGTGATAGGGGTGTAGCCCTTCTTCATGCAGTACTCGTAAGACACTGTTCCGATGCACACCCAGGCTCCGAGCGGTGGATTGTATGCTTGTACCTGGGTTATCTGTCACCATACACAAGATGTCCTCGCTCATAGCTGGCGTTCTGACCGTCCATGCTCGTCTAGCATCATGTCAACTGACGTGGAAGGTGCCTGCCTCAGACAACTGGCGGTGCAGTCGCGCAAACATTTTATGATCGGTCACACGGTGCATAGGATATCGCTCACAGTAGTCTTTGCGCCTCTCTACCATTGCCCTCGGCTACACCGTAAATCAGGTGCATATCGGCTTTCTCTGCATTTGTAAACTGCTCCATCTCGTGTCCGGTCGACGCTGAGAATGCTGGGATTTGGCCGATTCAGCGCTTTTAAGCTGTGTCGCCTCATCTGTGCCCCCTACCGGCATTGGGTTGCGTTTGCGGCCTCATATTCTATGACGAATATTGGTGGGTTCGGTGTGTACTACCATCCCCTCACGTTTGGGCCGTGAATTCAGGGACCATCTGTATATATATTTACAACAACATAACAACAAAAATACCCTAAGAAATAAATTAGAGAGACATGACAAATACCTCCCGTCCCCTGAGTCTTTTTTGTACTTATTTTCCTTCAATTAGTGGGGCCAGGGTGGCTTAGTTGGTAAGGCACCAGGCTCTTAATCTGCAGTTCCAGTTCGAGTCTTGGCTGGGCTTTTGTTCAGATTTATCTCTCCAAAAAACCCCTGCCCTCGGTCAATAGGTGACACCGATGGGATTAGAAACTCCATCAGATGGGACGTTAAGTCGTGACTCCATGTGCAGGAGAGCCATGTCCTGTGCACTTCAAGCAAAACACTGAATGGCCTTGAAGGAAGGCTACCATCAGTCTCCCAACAGCTGTACAGTGGTTCCCTTTCTCCCAACTTCTTTGAGTTCCCAGCGTCCTTGTGACCTAGACATTTAGCCTATTGTGTACAGAAAAAGTGCCACTTAGAGGTAAAACAACCCAACACATCGATTAAAATATTCCAGGCTGTGGGCTATTTCGAGAATTAAGTATTATTCACTTCCACTTTAAGTACCTAATCCAAATCTTCTTTACAGTAAAAAACGGAAGCAAATATCTATGAGCGATGATAAAAAATAAGGTTGTCTCTACTGTAACTTGTTATGTGCTCTTATTATCCTTTTGCATATTCTGATGCCAGGCTCTAAACAGAAGAGGTTTGAACTTCTCCTTTTTTTCGGAGGAAATAGCGACGTAGCTAGAAACCTGGTCATAAGAAGAAGTGTGCAGCGTTTTTCTTTTACTGTGGATGAAAAACGTTTTCCCAACTGAAATCCACAATCAGTTCAAGCGGTTTAAAGGCAATTGTGTAATCGGTATGCATCATGTTAGGGAGTGATGCACAGAGTTTGGCAATGGACAATCGAATATTCATGATGAAGATCGCAGCAGAAGGTCAAGAACAACCAAAACTATTCTGAATACCGCGCGAGTTGAGGAGCTGGTTGTGGAAAATCGAAAGGGGTCATTAAGAGATACTGTCTATGAATTAAACATTTCCTACGAGTTGGGTTGTTTTACATTTGAGCGTCCCTTTTATTTGTACACACAATGGGTTAAAGGGCCAGGTCAAAAGGATCCCAAGAACTCAGATGAGGTTATAGAAAGGGATGCACTGGACAGTTGTTAGAGACAGATGGAAACCTCCCGTCAAGTCTGTACAGCATATTCTTTAGCGTGCACGGGGTGCGACTATCGTGTGGCTTAAAGTCGCATCCGACGGACAGGATACTTCCAAGCCCATCGATATTCCACTTCTGACTAAGGGAAGAAGATTGGGGTCATTTCATACGAAAAATATCCATAATATTCTGCATAAGGAATTTCTCTTCATGAAAGATGGGTCCTAATGTATTTCAATGATGATCACAATGCTTAACATTTCGCTGTTTGTCTCTCCATCTTCAGCTGTGCGAAGTGAAAGGAAACGAAATTTATGAACCGTTGACAGGAGATGACACGTGATCTAACAATTTATGAACGAAATAAAGCAAATGAATAGAGAATGAAACCAAATAAAAAATTTCAAAGTGTGTACATCGGCTGGGGGATGTCATGGCATCATTGTTTTGGGACAGGGAAAGGGATTTTTCCTCGTGTTCATGCCATATGAAATGACAATCGATGTGAATGCTTACTGTCGAATATTTGAAAACCTGAGGATGCTGTCAGAAAGAAAAATCAACTCTGACATCTAATGGAGTCAACTCAACTATTCAAATAATAGAATCTCTCAGATATACACCTGGTATTAATTTTTTTGATAAATATCGAAGAAAAATTGTCATGAGCCGGGTGGAATCTGAACCCATGACCTCCTGATAACATGGCAGCTGCTCTGACCACTGAACTACCGGCCGCTGAACAACCATCCTCCATTAGTGGCTTTAAGCATTATGCCATAGCATTTGCCAAGTATAACGATTAAAACCAATGACTTAGTAATAAGAATTGTATCAAAGTGTTTAATAAAAAATAAGTTTGTATTTTAGAACTTTGTGTAAAGAATTATTTCACTATTCTTCAGTTTTGTATAAGTTTTTTAAGACTGGCATTGCTGCTGTTAAATATTCAAACTTCCATAACTCATGAAATACTGAACGAATATTGTTGAAAATCGAAATATTGATTTATTTGATACAGATATTTATCTGCAATCACATTTTTCAAAACCCAAAAAAACTTATTTTAGAAGTTATAGAGTTTTGACGTTAGCTTCCCATTGACTTAACACAGCGGTTTTCCTTAATTTATGGAAACCAGTGTATGATTTAATGGCAAAATGTGACAAGAAAATTAAAGATCATAATCAAATCCATTTCAAACTCGATTTTCAACAATATTTGATCAGTATTTAAAGAGTTATGGAAGCTGGAATATTTCACAAGGGTAGTGTGTCATAAGAATTTATCCAAGAAATTAAATAATATCTAAATAATAAGTATTATTTCAAACCATTTAATAAAATAAATGTACATTTTAGAAGTTTGCATAATGAATATTTCGCTATTAGACAATTCTGAATGATTTTTAAAACAAGATAATTCATTTTTAAATATTTAAACTTTCATAACTCTTTAAATACTGAACGAGTATTATTGAAAATTGAAATTTAGTATAATTATGTTCTTTAATTTATCTTCAATAATATCTTTTTCTTAAATTCATATTTTAGAAGTTATAGAGCTTCGAAATTAGATTCCCATTGACATAACACGGAAATTCTCTAATATTTGGCAGTTCAGTGTATGTTTTCATATTGTATAGAAGCTAATTAAATATTGCTCCTATATATATATTTTTTCTTCCAGAAATCTTTCTCATTTCCTCTTCCCCAACACGAAAATTTAGCTTGGCACACCGCCGAAAACTATTTTCTTGCCCCGTGTCTGTACCCAGTGCTGATATTCAGCGGTCATGCACCGGTTGTTAAAACTTTGAAATACCCCTGTACCGGATATTAAATAGTATACTAATAACTATGAGTTTCATGCGGTTTGCTACGTCAAATCATGGCTCAGGCAGGGAATCATTCAGCTAGTTTTTTTTACTAGATAGCAATTAGCTAACAATTTTTAAAAAATCAACAAATGATTTGGAAAATATCAGAATGATTTGATGAACGATTTGCGCTACAACTTATATTTTAAAACTGCTTCTCAAGTGATATATATATATAATTTATTTATTTAGAGTAGGGGTTCTCAAAGTGGGGTACGCGGTAAAATGTTTTGGGGTACCCCATGAGAGCTCAAAAGTCGCTAGATCTAGTAACAAAGTCGCTAAGTTGGCATTATTACACTATAACTATAGTTTTATATATCTATACAAGGGGTACGCCAGTTACATACACATTCTCAGGGGCTACGTGAAGCATAAAAGGTTGAGAACCACTGAATTAGAGAATAAAGGTAAAATTTCAATTATGTACGTTCCTTACACACTCACGCATGTTCATACACATATATTTTTATTTTTTGATTTATATATTGTTGCTAAATATTTTGAATATAACCTCTGTCTGTACCAATCATAACACAACGTAAGTGATATATAATAATTAAGAATATTGCTATGTAAGTCCTGGCTTAAAAACGAAACAACTGTTTGAGCTGTCGGAGCATTTTGTGAGATGTTAACTGATTCATTAGGCATGCATGAATATGTCTGCATAAGCTATTAAAGGCTAATCTTCTCCCTTCTATGAATAGCATTCAAAACACACCAGGAAATGTTTCAAAATAAATTTTTATGTTTTAAAACTAAAGAACACTAACATCTCTATAAAAAGTATTTATATCATTCGACATTTTCTCCAAATATGTGAGGCAAAGTAGGAAATCAATGATTGTTTCCGCTTTAAATATTTTATCTAACCCATGAAATAACTAATAGCAATTTTTTGAGTCTTTTAAGTAATTTAACAGCTGATCTTCTTAAAAATCATAAAATTTTTCTCATTATTTCTTCTATATTGAGAGTTGATTGCAACTATGAAACATTTCTCGCATTGCTAGTCACCTATCGCAGTTCCCCTCAGCTGAGGTGGCGGAAGTGGCTCAGTCGGTAGCGCGCCAGGCTCGTAATCTGTAGTTCCCAGGTTGGAGTCCCAGCTAGGTCAGCGTTGAGATTTATCTCCGCAAAATTCCCCGCCCTGCCCACGGTCAGTAGGGGACACCGATGGGCTTGGAAAGGCCGCCGTCCGTCGGATGGGACGCTAAGCCGTGGCCCCGTGTGCGGGAGAGCCATACCCTGTGCACGTTAAAGAACACGCTGAATGGCCTTGACAGGAGGCTACCATCTGTCTCCCAACAGCTGTTCCAGTGGGTCACCTCCCGCAACCTTCTCTGAGCCTTCGGGGTCCATGTGACCTGGCCATTTAGCCCATGGTGTGTAAAAAAGTGCCGCTTAGAGGTAAAACACCCAACCTCAGCTGAGGCAAATAACTGCATTTGCAGACACTTTTGTGTCCGTAGGAGAGACAACGACTTGCCCTTGTTGTCCATAGCAACGCAGTGTAACAACAACAGCAAGAGTTAACTACTGAGTAAGAGAAACTCGATTTCATTGTCACCTTGAGTTCTGTTTCTGAATGGTCTCTCTTTTTCATTTCCTTTTCTACTTCAAATGGAAAGTGATTATTATATTTTTCGGTTGTGTCGATATCATTTCTTTGAAATCCTGTGATTAAAACGGGCGTAAAAGAAAACCGAGGAAGCAGAATTTTTCGAAAGTCGTTTTCACAGAAAGTGAAACGTAACAAAAGGGATTCGTAGGTGAAAAAGAGTAATCTCTTTCAGAAGAGGTAAATAACTAACTAAGTGCTTACCAGCACAACTGCTATTTCAAGAGCAAAGGTTTTCAAAGGTGTGACTCAAATTCTGTATGCTAGTACTAATGCAGTGATAGGAGTTTCAACAAAGAAAGGAAGAATCGAATGAGTTTCTTTCCTGGGTTCTCGACCTAAGGTCGTAAGCTGCTACGGAGGAGAATGAACTGCTCCAAAAAATCAGCTCCATAAAGAAAATCAGTAACCCGCAAAATTTCCATCTTAGTCAGGCCACTGGATGTAACGCTTCCCATGAAGTCCAATTGCTTAGTCCTAGTTTTGACTTTGACTCCGAATGATTAAATAGTTGCATGAAATGTTGTCAGCTATTCAATCAATGCTAGAATTTGAAATTTACGTGGTGCAGTGTGTTGGTCAAGGGTTTTAATCACACTAGAGCCATATTTTGGAAAGATGAGCACATTTGAATGGTGACATTCCGATGGTACGCAAGTAGACGGGGGAAGGGAGGATTTTCTTCCCCTTACTATGTATCTGCTAGCCACCACACCAGAGGGAGCCAGTGCCTCCGGTTGTTGTAGTTTACCTCTGAGGGGCAGTTTTTTTTCATGCAATGGGATAAATGTTCAGGTCACAAGGACCCCCAAGGGCTCAGAGATGACTAAGGAAAGGGATCCACTGGACATTATTAGAAGATAGAGACCTTTCATTAAGGTCATCCGTTCTATTCTTTAACGTGCACAGAGTATGACTCTCTGCTGTACACGGAACCATGGCTTATCGTCTCGTCCGACGTACGACGGCCTTTCCAAGCCCATCGATGTCCCCTTCCTCACTGTGATCAGTGTGGGGATTTAGGGGAGATAAATCGCAACGTTAGCACAGGCGGGACTTGAACATGAGAACGACAGATTAGGAGCCTAGGTCGATACCGACTGAGCCAACTTCCGCCCCAGTGCTTCAGCCGAAATGCCATTTGGTTCTATGTAAAAGGGAATAAATGGCATAATCCTTTTAGTACTTACACTGCTCGACATTGAAAGTCCACAAAGAACGACATGTCATACAAACATGCAAATAGAAGGGTGGGTGTGTGCAGTTAAGATATGCAAATGATGATAATTCGTAGCCAATAGCGTGTGTGGCTCAAGAGATAAAAGGTGCAAGAAAAGGGTTTTTCAGACATCGACATGTACAGGCAGCCAGCTCAGACCCGAAAACAACATCTTATGAGTCACAACCCCACAATAGCACTTCCAAGAACACACTTAATACATCAAAATTTTTACAATAGCAAAAATACAATAAAATGCAACAATAAATAAAAATAAATAAATTAGAGAGACATGACACCATATGAGGTCGCATTTAAGTAGTCATTCATTTGCACCCCCAGACAATTCCGTGTGTAACCTTACAGTGTAAGGGAATAAATCAGGGTTATGCCTGTCGTCTACCCATGGGGCGAAGTGTTGTGTTGTTTATCGGAAGGATGTGAAACATGGGCACTGGGCGTAAAGTGTGTGGGCTTTCGTCTGCAGCTGCGAATTCTGTCCCCTCCTAAAAAGGGTACGTAACGTGGTATCTGTTCGTGTGTTCCCTCTGTGTTTGAGGAAAATCTCAATTAAGTGAGAAATTAAAAAAAAATGAATCGTTATGCCTGATGCAAATCAACGCATAACACCTGCCTGTAATCAAAAATCTAAAGATGTAAAGAGTTCTTTGCTAAGATTAAGTAAAAGCAATGCACTTCTAAACGACGCAGAAGAAAAATTACGTGTGTTTCGTCATGTAAACGCATTGATTTGCATTTTAGTCATTGCCCAAAATCTGTATTTCTGATAAGAACGGACGTTGTACATCATATCTCTGCTATTGCTATGGTAATCTTTTCTGTTATTCGCCAATAGAAGGCTCACAGTGTGTGACTATTTCTGGTGCTCTTCGCCTAATGCTAGATGTCTTCGTTATATGTAGGCAAAATTTGACCGCTCTTCTTTCTTGGTTGCTCAAACACCGGACATGACGTATCTCTCTTTCACTCGCGCATGCTTCGATTTATTCATTATGTTACCAAGTGCTTACCAGAGAGAGAATAACTATACTCACTATAACATACAGAATGGCTGAACTCAGTTCAAAATTGCTATCCTTTGCAAAATAGCTTCAAGGCTCTTACAAAACTTATCAACAAGAGGATGTGCTGATTCAGGAAAGTCCTTGGTCTCGCTTTCTTTTCTGCTCTGACATCTGGCAACAACATTCGTTGACAATTTCCTAAATTGCTTACCAGAGCTAAAAGGTAAGCATAAATATTAATTTCTGACTTGTTTCCCCGAAAACTGACTGAAGCTGATCTTAAAGGCAAAGTGGTTAGAGCTACTCTTTGAGCAGGCATATTTTGTGTTGTGTTAGCTGCGAGACAGTGGTCAAGCAAACGGGATTTCTGTTCTGGAGGAGCGGGTCCTAGTATGAGAAACCTTGTGCAAGCTAAGGTAGCTTCTAGGATCTTTCTAAATCAGTAGTAAAAAACTTAGCGAAATAGTAAGAAAAAAACAAGCAAAGTTTTGCACGAAGAAGGCCAAACATTTAAACTTTTCTAGCAATATAATCAAGGTAGAAATAAAACCTTAAGATATTTTTTCATTTAAAAAGAAACTTGTACTTCTTATGGAACATGATTGGTAGTTTTCGGCACTGTCAGAAGACCGAATAAAAACAGTTTTTTTTCGCTCAATCCTACTTGGCAACAATTAAGAGACAGAGAGAGTCAAGGTCATCCAGTGCATTGTTTAACATGCAAGAAATGTATTTCTCTTGTACACGAGTCCCATCCGACGGATGGCTGCGTTTCCAAGTCCCATCGGTGTCCCTTTTCTCACTGGTTAACGAAGGAAATAGGTTCACAATGTTAACCAAAAAAAATATCAACTCAGTCACAGAGAGGAATCAAACCTGAGAAGAGAAGGTTACGAGTTGACCCCCGCTACCGACAGCAATCTTTGCATCAATACCATGACAGTTTTAGAGGGAATTGCTCCGGTTCCACTTACGGAATAATTCGCATTGTGGAAGTTCGACTTATAAAAGCTACCGTAGGGCATTATATTCTCGTTGTTTCCAGCGCATAAATCTCGAGATCCTTTCTGTTCTTAAGCACTCGAATAATTCAAAATGAAGCGATATTCAAAGGAAATTTTCGTTTCAGGTTAGTTAGAAGTAAAAAAAAAATGGTTTCTCATTTGAATAAATGCAATGTTAAAAATATTATTCGCTATGAAACAAATACGAACAAAAAAACCATTGGTGCTTCTCATGTCCCTCTCATTTATTTATTTTTATTTATTGTTGTATTTATTGTATTTTTGTTATTGTAAATATTTTTGTGTATTAAGTGTGTTCTTGGAAGTGCTATTGTGGGGATGTGACTCAGAGATGTTTTTTTCGGGTCTGAGCTGGCTGCCTGCATGAGTTGACGAGTCAGAAAAGCCTTTTATGGACTTTTTACAACTAGCCTAGGGTGTGAGTGTCAGCGCGGGAGAAGAGATGAGCAATAAGGAAAGAAGAGTCTTCAGTGTGATTGTCAAGCAGGAAGGACGTTTGAACACGCATCAAAGGACGACTCTCTTACTCGAACGAAACCGTTAAGGAGAGAGTTCGATTCTATGTGAGAATCAAGGTTCTTGGTGAATCAAATGTAGTTCTGTGGAACTGAAGTGCGTTCTTAGTGAACGACGGTGTAGGCAAAGGTTAACTATCCTTCTGCCGAGTTTGAGGTCTGTAAAGCGAGAATCTGCAAAGTGTGCGGTTCTCCACCTCATTGCATAATTTTTTGCAACAGCAAAGCAGCAAAGGCCTGCGAAGTCGAGCGCATCCCCAGCACGTGATTGTATATAGTGTGAATAAACTGTGTCCTCCCTACACAACTCTCAATTGTGAATTGTTGGACATATTTTTATGCATCACTTGACGCAGCAAGTCTGAGGCATACTTCGGTACGGGTGCAACAAGCCACGAACTGTTATTTTACCAAGGGTGAAGATAATTAAGTAGCAAATTCATCGTCCTCGGAGGCCACGACATTTGGCACAGGTGCACGACAGTGCCATTGCAGTTGCACCTTGAGGACAGTGTTTCCCAATTGGCGTCCGTGAAATGAAAATAAGGGTTCCGTAAGAACATTCCATTACAATAATAATAATTTGAATTTTAAATTCATTTTATTTTTGTATACATGAAATGCAAGTTTTGTTCTAAATATGCGCAATTAAATGATATGTTGATCTCATATCCCTTTTTAACATTTATTTATTATTATCGTTACTCATTTGTGGTCAAGCGTTTTAGCCGAATAAGATATTTTATTAAAGGTTCCAAATAAAGTTTTCGAGTGTCAAAGGATTCCGCAACCAAATTAAATTGGAAAACATTGCTCTAGAGACATTAATCAAATGCGATGTCTGAAACAGCAAGAAAATCTTTCACAGTATTCATCCGAAACTTTTAGGGGGAGGGTAGCACTAAGCCTTTATAGACCATTGAAACATTTAGGGGGAGGGTAGCACTAAGCCTTTATAGACCATTGAAACTTTTAAGGGGAGGGTAGCACTAAGCCTTTATAGACCATTGAAACTTTTAGGGGGAGGGTAGCACTAAGCCTTTACAGACCATTGAAACTTTTAGGGGGAGGGTAGCACTAAGCCTTTGTAGACCATTGACACTCCGTCAGCCCGAAAATATGAACGCCAGCAAAAAAAATCCCAGAGAGAACTATTTTCCAAAATTAACGAAAACTTAAATAATAGTTACGTAAATTTTTAAAATTAGGTTTGTTTTAGTGAGCGATTTCTTATAACAGTCATTATTTTGTGTTTCAAATAGAGTCCCATAACTGTCAACGCTGCCAGTAAATAGTTCGGTTTTTATAATCCTTTCAATTTTTAAATAATGTTGAAAATCGTGATTTGGATACTTTTGGTTGAGATCTTCGATCATTTTCATTGACTTTTTTTTTTCTATGAAAAAAAATAAAAAAACAAGCTTGTTTTACCTCTTAGCGGCACTTTCTTTGCCGCAATAGTTTAAATGGGCAGGTTACAAGGACCCCTAAGACCAGAGAAGGTTGGGGGAAAGCGACCCACTGGTCAGTTGTTAGGAGACAGACAGATGGTAGCCTCCCGTCAAGGTCATCCAGCGTGTTCTTTGACATGCACAGGGTATGACTTTCCTGTAGACGGGACCACGGCTTTACGTCCCATCCGATGGACGGCGGCCTTTCCAAGCCCAAAAATGTCTGTGCTGGGATACGCCTCAGGAAGTTGACTGTTGTTTTCTTCTGACAGAGGGCAGGGGGAGGGTTTAGTGAAGATAAATCTCAACGCTGACACAGGTGGAACTCGAACCTGAAGCCAACCCCCGTTCCTTATTTTCATGTTAGGGAGCTTTGTATGTGGCGTTCCATTCAAATAAAGGGGAAGTGGAGGTAAGTTGGAAGGTAGTGGATATGGAAAGTGTTTAAACGCAATTCTTTCATCATCAAAATTAAGGGAAATTTCACAACGAATGTAAGCTTTAAATATCTGCGAATAAATATTTATGTTAGATGGCATTAATGCAAAAATAAATGGTGAGGAAATCTGCCAAAATTTCTATCTACTTTTAGAAAGACTTCAATGAGCAGTCTCATAAATAAAAATGAACTACCCGTCAAGCAGCTGCTTGCCACAGCGGTCTGTCAATTTAATACACCTCAGAGAATATCTGTGATGAAGGCGAGATCTCAGCAGAAAGACAATACAGAAACAACCCGATGTCTCTCTTATTGCCAAGAATGTTTCTCTAGAAAAGTTTCATTGAAGCTTTTTCCTATTTCAAATGCACCGTTTTATTCGTATTTCCGTGATAGTGAAAATGATCATTTTATTAAATGCTGCAAAATAATCAATGTTATATGTTTTAAACAGGTCAAATATAAAGATTAATTCGAGTAATGACTAATTTAGGGGAAAATTTTAAATCTCATCTAATACCTCACTCTCTTAATCACTAATACTTCACTCTCATGATCACTAATACCTCACTCTCATGATCAAAGTTTGCATGATACTTTTCAAATCCAATGAGGCAATTTTGCCCGTATTAATGAGAAATGAACCAATTTTCTCCGTTTCGGAAGGGGCGGGGGTCGCTCAGTCGGTAGCGCGCCAGGCTCGTAATCTGTAGTTCCCAGGTTCGAGTCCAAGCTGGGTCAGCGTTGACATTTATCTCCGCAAAATTCCCTGCCCACGGTCAGTAGGGGACACCGATGGGCTTGGAAAGGCCGCCGTCCGTCGGATGGGACGTTAAGCCGTAGCCCCGTGTGCGGGAGAGCCATACCCTGTGCACGTTAAAGAACACGCTGGATGGCCTTGACGGGAGGCTACCATCTGTCTCCCAACAGCTGTTCCAGTGGGTCCCCTCCCCCAACCTTCTCTGAGCCTTCGGGGTCCATGTGACCTGGCCATTTAGCCCATGGTGTGCAAAAAAAGTGCCGCTCAGAGGTAAAACAACCCAACCCAAATCCGTTTCGGAAAGGATAAGTTTTCATTTCTAGAGCTCCCAGTAGAATAACACAACCAGTCGTTTTAAAGTCGTACTGCTGCTCCGAAAAAGTGAAACTCAATCAGTGAGGATATCTGGATGGCAAATTGGGAGATTGCGCAGTTGACACTTCCTCTGTTCTCACGGGCAGGGATGAACTATGAACTATGGACGATTGTCAGTCATGGGTCCTTTTTTCACCATATTGTATATGATTACAAATATAGTGAAATACAAAAATTTATTAAATCATGTTTCAAATCATTAAGTCATCCTTTTATATGTCATTCATAAAGTGGGATAACCAAAGAGGAAATTTATAAACTCTGTCGCATTCATGACTGCTTGGATAACATTTATTGCGTAAGAAAGTCCCCAAAATTCAGAGTGAAGATGCCAACTTCCCCGCATTCTATTAGACTCAACTTCGCTCGCTCTCCCATTGGAAGTTCCTTCTGGATAAGCCATTGTGTTAATCTATTGTTTGGATTGTTTTACCTCTGAGTGGCAATTTTGTTTACACAATAGGCTGTCCGATCCACCGAATCCAGATAACGAGAACCTCAAGGGCTCAGAGAAGGGTCGACGAAGGGGATCCATTAGACAGGTGTTAGGAGATAGATGGTCTCCCGTCAAACCTATCCAATTGGTTCTATCACACAAGTGCACAAGATATGGCTTTCCTGCATGCCGAACCACGGCTTAACATCCCATGCGACAGACGGCGACCTTTCTAAGCTCACCGGTGTCCCCTTTTCTCACCGAATGCAGAACGGGAATTAGCGGAAATAAACCTCAACCCTAGCCCAGTTGGGACTCGAACCTGAGAACTGCGGATTACGAACTCAGCCAAGGTTCGCCTATGGTTCGTCATTCTAAGTTGGTCTATGGTCCATCTATGGTTCGTCATTCTAAGTTGGTCTGTGGTCCATCTATGGTTCGTCATTCTAAGTTGCGATTCGTTGAGCTGCGGTTCTAAAAACAAAATTAATGAGAATATAAATGATCACGAAAACCATTGTTCCTCACGTGTAAGAGCTCTTCTAGCCTTGAGTCCAGGGCGTTCACCTCTTCCACCTTCCGCTTCCTTTGCCCTTGAGTGATCACAGAGGTCAATAACCTATCGATCTCCTGTCACCGATGAGGATCATCGTCAAAGTATGAACGGCAGTTCCAGCTATAACATTTAATTTTTGCCAATGATACTGAATCATACTCAACTTATCAGCCATCACTCGTGTCGAAATGGTAAAGCTCTTTATATTGAAATGTTAGCAGACTTATAGAATGAGCGTCCTGTTGAAATGGAATGAATAAATTGAGACCCAAAAGCACAACTTGTGCGAACTGTGTGAGTTAAGCAAATGTTATTAGTCTAAAACATCCATTTAAAAAGGGGCGGGGGTGGCTCAGTCGGTAGCGCGCCAGGCTCGTAATCTGTAGTTCCCAGGTTCGAGTCCCAGCTGGGTCAGCGTTGAGATTTATCTCCGCAAAATTCCCCGCCCTGCCCACGGTCAGCAGGGGACACCGATGGGCTTGGAATAGGCCGCCGTCCGTCGGATGGGACGTTAAGCCGTGGCCCCCTGTGTGGGAGAGCCAGACCCTGTGCACATTAAAGAACACGCTGGATGGCCTTGACGGGAGGCTACCATCTGTCTCCCAACAGCTGTTCCAGTGGGTCCCCTCCCCCAACCTTCTCTGAGCCTTCGGGGTCCATGTGACCTGGCCATTTAGCCCATGGTGTGCAAAAAAGTGCCGCTCAGAGGTAAAACAACCCAATCCATTTAAAAGACTTATATTGGAATTACTCGTTTATATCTCTTTGCTAGTTATTGTTAGATGCAAGGACGTACCCAGGCGGATGGGGGGAACCAGTGCGTCCGGATCCCACTCTCCGAAAATTCAGTCATCGTATACGAAATCTGAAAGTTGTCTACCTGCTTTGAAATCGAAAACACCTGTCTTTGGATAATTTTATTTTTAGCACCATAGTATGCACTGAGATGTTAGTTGATTAGATAATAGCGGGTTGCGGCTCCTTTGGTCTTCAGAAAAGCCCGAAGTCGTCGGGGCATGGAACTTACAAGATGCTAGATGGGTTGTGCAGGAATGTTGTAACATGAGGAAATGATTATGTCGCCCAGATGCTTCAAATTGGACGGCTACAGTCTCACTGAGAACAGCTCTTACCACCTCATCCCAAAGATGCTCGATAACAAGGCCCGGATCTAGAAAAATTTCGAAGAGGAGGAGGGGGTCAAAAGACACAATAGAGCCGGAAAAATGTAAAGGGGAAGGGGCAAGAGACTGGATTTTAACTGCAGTATAACATTTCCCACCCCGTTTTACAAGTCTTTAAAAAATTTCTTGAAAAATGCATGTCTCATAATTTCTTACCTCTATTACTCTTACTAGCATTTTGAGGGGGGGGAGGACATGCCCCCTTTTCCTCCCCCACCTCATAGATCCGGCCCTGCTCGATAGGTTTAGATCTAGGGATTGTAAAGGCCATTGAAGCAAGAAAAACTCGTCGGCATTTTTTTTTTGAACCCTTAGGTGGCGATACGTGTCTTGTGAACAGGTGTTGTATTATTATGCTGAACAGGTCCATCCCAGTGAGAATAAACTGTAGCCAGGAAGAGATGAACTTGGTCAGAAACGATGTTTAAATACGCTGTGGCATTCAGATGTCCTTCAGTGGGTATCACGGGGCCTGATGTATGCCAGGAAAACTTTCCCCACATCATCACACCGCTACCACCTGCCTGATACCAGGTAAGATGGTTCCATGGCCTCATTCTGCTTGCGCCAAATTCTGATCATTCTATCAAAAGGATGCAAAAAGAAACCTAGATTCGTTCTTTTTTTTTCTTCAAATCTCAGAAAATCAGAAAAATGCAGCTATTACACATTTTTTAACTGGTGTTGTACGAACATTGCCTAAGTGTTCTCGAAATGTCCCATCAAAATTAGCTTCTTCAATTAATTTTGATATTTTGATAAATATTGGTGCAAAAAAAGGGCGATTTCTTCTCTAGTTGCCATGTCTATTAAAAATTAAATCCCATATAAACGAAATGTGTTATCATAATCAGGCACAAGTTGCACACCAAAATTTCTACCTTATTAATATTTATAAAATTGTCTGAATTAAAGCTTTTTGTTTCTAGCTATAATGCCAGATATTTATTTGGTTAAATCTATTTTTGAATAGAATGGTGCTTTTGTTTCTATTGAGTGCAGAAAATAAGGTTTATCTATCAAGATATAAGCATTTGTTTACTAGACTTTCGACAAATTTTTTATCGTTAAAAAGTGTTCCTCCACGCAAAAAGGAGCTTTAAAAATGGTTCCTCAACACAAAAAGGTGGGAGGGACACTTTTAACGGAAAGAAAAAAATCATTAAAAGTGCCTCTCCTGCGGAACCTCGTTGTGCAGGAGGGACACTTTTAACTGTGCTGAAAAAGTATTCCTCCACGAAGAGAAGGGGCCCCGCCCCTTTTTTCGTGGAGGAACACTTTTTAACCATCTGATTTTCATCGAGGAACACTTTTTTAGACTGTTGGGAGTGCGCGAGCTCGTAATCTGCATTTCCCAGATTTGAGTCCCAAGTGTGCCAGCGTTGAGATTTATCTGTCAGAGAAGGGATATCGATAGGCTTGGACAGGTCGCCGTCCGTCAGATGGGACTGTAAGCCTTGGGCCTTGTTCTGAAGAGCCCTACGCTATGTGCGTTAAAGAACACACTGAATAGCCTTGATGGGATGTTTCCATCTGTCCAGTATCACAGCTTTACAGTCCCTTTCTCTCAATCTTCTCGCAGTCCTTGTGACCTGACCATTTTGCCCATTCTATGAAAAAAAAAAGCGCCGCTCAGATGTTAAGCAACAAAAATTAACCCACCCAAAAAAGGTGAGAAACGTTAGATTAGATAGTAAATGGTCACGCAGGTCAGTCTGTTATCCCCATTGAGCCCCTTATTATGACGGAGAAGAGCGTTTATGATCCAAGTGATAGAGAAGTAAGAACACAAGTGAGTACAGCGCACGCGCGTATAGTAAGAGAAAGAGTGGCCCGCTTCGTTCCCTTCAGAGTTGCTCTAGACTCAAGTATATCGATTGTTTGTTAATCGATACAAAAACACGTGTTTTTGGCTCCGACAGCATCTGTCCAAAAACTACTGTACGTGTTCACAAAATAATGACAAAAAATATGAAAAACGCTGTTCAGAACTAAAATAACAAATGGCGTTCTGTCGTAATTTTTTTCTCTTTTGAACAGCATCATATTTCGAAGTCTCGCCTTCTTTACAAATCTTCTCCCCAACGATTATGTGTAGAGGCTCTGTAAAACCTAAGAATCCGACTGAAGGGATATTTATTTTTATTAAAGCTAACTGAGGAGATATAAAACTTCGAAAGCCTTAAATGTATAATGCGGTGGCTCATACACAGGTGCTGTGGAGCTGCAGAACTTCCCTAGAGCCATTAAACTTGCTCAATGCCTAGAGTGTCGCACACGAACACCACGATGCTCGTGGATCTATTAAAAATGCTCCCAGATGTATCCTTTAATCGCGCTCTTGAGCACGATCATAACACAAAATTTTGTCTGATGTTACCGGCACCTCTATGCTTTGGCGTTAAAACGATAGACGAATTTCTTACAACTACTGCTAAAAAAAAGTATTTTATCTTTTTTAATAAAACAACGTATACACAGTCGTATCAGAATAATATGACCACCTACCATAGTTATATATGGTAAGTGGTCATATTATTCCGATACGACTGTGTATACTCCACATTTCTGTAACGCTGTTTAAATAATTATTTAAACTGGATTAATTTCGAAATTAAAATACCGCGACATATCAACTATTAGCCATTGGAATAAATAATTAAACTTCCAAATTTAAGTTGCCATTATACTTCTTTGCCGTCCCGTGGCCGAATGGTTAGCGCGCTTGGCTACTGATCTACGGGACTTGGGTTCGAGCCCCGGGTAAGGCATGGATGTTCGTGTTGTTTTCTGCTGAGGTCCTGCCATCCTCTCAGATCTTCTACTGTGGCATATAAACTGACAGGCTCCTGTCAGACCTCTATGGCAAGCAGCTGCTTGAGGGGGTATTTATTATACTTCTTTTAAGTAAATGGAGGGGGGGGGAGGTGAGAAAAGGAATAGGAAATATATAGTTATGACTAAAAAGTCTGATGTTAATTCGTTTAAAAAGATTTGTAGCAATTCTGAAACAAAACAAGACAGAAAAAAGTGCGGACCCTTGGCCTAAATAGAAGAAGAAGAAAGAGCGATTCTAGAAAGTAGCGATTTCCTCGAGAGGCACTTTCCAAAGCCAAGAAATGGATAATTTTCGTCTTTATCTACTGAAATAATTTGATGAACGTTGTTTCGCGGTAAAGTCTTTTTCTCACGCTTTACTTTTAAATTAGCGAATTTTCTTTTGACCAATTCTGGATAAATTCTGTTAATATCGGTTTAATTAGAATTAATCGAAAGTGTGCTATGATTTTTGAATCAACTTCATTGAACATTATAATAAACCAGTAGTTCTCGACTAGTCTAAATAAGAAACTAGTGTAAGAAAAACGATAATACTACATAAAAATTTGTGCGTTAGTACTTTCTTTATAAATTGTTTTATTTTTTTTTCCAATGTTGAGTTTATTATGCGTTTTAATTTAAATAAACTGAATTTTAAGTTGTATAATAAAGCAAACAAAAAAGTGACTTTTTACCACAGGTGTGTCGTGGTAAATGGACTCTTTCAGAAGTGTGACTGCGTAAGAAAAAGGTTGAAAAGGTAATAAGCCCGACAAAAAGCATCTGTTCGCTCATTAATGTGCATTCAGAGTCTGACATTAATGTACGAGAACAGATTATTTTTTTTTCCGGCCTATAACGGTGTTTTTCAACCTTTTCAGCTTGGCAACACACTTCTGAAAGAGTCCATTTACCACGACACTCACGTGGTAATAAAACTAAAATTAATCTTTAAATTTCACGAATCACCTGAAACATGTTGTAGAGGGAAAAAAAACTGAGAAACAGCTTTAGAAGATTTCGGTGTTTTGTTTCATGACAAGTAAAGACCATCTGCTAAAGTTTCGAGGGGTTCGTTAGACATGTATTCTTGCTTTGTATTTTGAAAATTTTCATATAAGATTGCTCTATAAGTTTCTGTTTTTTATTATTAAGATAAAATGTTTGTGAGAAATCAAAACTAGTTTGAAAGTTAAGAATATGGAATTTTTAAGAAAAAAATAATATTTTAAAAATTATATTTTGAGGTGAAGTTTAAATAATTTTATATTAAGGTTATTAAGGTTTATGTTGATTTATTATCACAGAGTGGCAGTCTTTTCTTGAACTTTTGCTTAGCAATGGGTGAAATGGTAAGGTCACAAAGAAAATTTTTAAATACTGGATTTGGAGAAGGTAACTAACTGAATCCCATTTAAAAGATGATGGAATCTTCATGGCCATCCAAAGTATTTTTAAATTATCACAATGTATCAATCTCTCCTTTGCACGAAACACGGCTTAATATCTCATACTATGGATGTCGGTATTTCCAAGCCCATCAATATTTCATTTTCACTCAGTGAGGGGCGGAAGAGAAAATATCAAATCCAGCACAACTGGGACTCGAACCCTGATATTCTTAGGTTATGAGGCCTGGCACACAATCGCTAGCACCAATCATCCGTTTTTCCCAATATGGGTTGCACACAGTGGGGTAGCTACCATAATTCCATTGGTTCATCTGAATCAGGGCCCTTGCTTGATATTTTTTTTGGTTTTAGGTTTTAGAAGGCTTTTTAATTACTTCTTGCGGTGGCCGGTTCACAAAAAGACGCTCTTTTGTTCTCTTAATTTTTTTTCGAGAAAAATAAAATCTTTAAAGAGGGGGAGGGGACTTTGTAAAGAACTCTTGCACCCAAGATCGTGTGTGCAATGCCACTGGTTGCATACAAAAAAATTTCGAAATGTTATCACACCTCATCAAGTGAATGCATATTCAATTACCTGTGTCACACAACTTTCATAAAGACGAAAATCATTGGCGGTAGACAAAATTTTTATAAAGTATTTATTCCTAGAATGACATCGGAGCTCTTGTCAATTGAGACAACTTCTTTTCCCTCAAGGTCTGATTAATACCCATCACTTGCATCGTCTACAATTGTAGTGCGATTATATATTGAGGGTTAACGGGTTAATTATCCTTTTCCTAGAAACATCGTACTTCCCATTTCCTGTAGGAAGCAAGTTCCTCCGTTGCTCTCTCTTAAATACGGTCGATACCTCAGACATCTCTTTGTATCGACATTTAAGCAGGACGCTTCCATCCATCGAGATATCTGATGAGTGCCTATAAAAATAGCGCTAACACGCAGAAAGAAATGATTCTGTGGTCTATTTTGTGTTGAGTCTATTCATTGATCAGTATCGTCGAATATGCAAAAAGGAACATTTGTTTAATCCAACTTTTCTATGGTTGCGGTGCAGAGGTTTAGGCCGAATCGCGTGTTGTTGATTACGTGACTAATGAAATTCTAAGTGACTCACGATGAGTCAACCATCGGAGAACATTCGGCGACAGAGCGACTAGTCAGTCGACAAGAACAAATTCAAATATCACTGTTCTCATTTTCTGCTATTACTACACAACATTCCATGTAAAACAAACTTCTTACATTTTTTCGTTTATTACTAACATGATTTTTTTGTACGAGTAGTTTAATGGCCCTGAAACTTTGGGCGGGGTTGGCTCATCCGATAGCGCGACAGGCTCGTAATCTGCAGTTCCAAGTTTCGAGATTCAACTGTGCCACCACCCTCTCCTTGGTGAAAAAGGGAACCGTATGCATGAGAGCCATACCCTAGGTAAGCTGAAAGAACTCGCTGGATACCTTGATAGGAGCTATTATCTGTCTCTAACAGCTACCCAGTCTGTCCCCCTTGTTTCAACCTTCTCTAAGTCCTCGTGGTCCTTGTGACCTGGCCCATTGTGTGCAAAAAAGTGCCCCTCAGAGGTTAAATAATCCAACAATCTTTCTTAATGAGTTTATTTGAAGTTTTTCTAACTGGCTGAGTCTCCTCTGCTGGTACACTAAAAGATTTTACAAATGTCTTCTTGTTCCCTTGTAGGAATTCCAGCAGAAATCGAAGAGCGAATTGTGACTCTCACTGAACAAAAGCAAATCAAACTTTACTGGTTTCTATAAATTAAGCAACATCCTGAAAACCCTGTTCTCAAAAATCCTTTGGATCAGCTGCATGTGAGTTTGGATAGGTATTTATACATACCTATCCAAACTGTAAGTAAGAATTACATTTTAAAAATAGAATAACACTTTTAATTCCGAAAAATGTTATATATGAATATAGACACTTGGTAAATGCTGAAGGTCAACTGAGGTACCCTAAGTGGTTCAGTATGGCATCTCTTATTGTGAACAGGCCTCGCAACGGTGTCTCATGCTGTTGATAAGATTGTCCACTAGAGTTGGGAGGGGTCTTATTTTTTACCACTTTTCCGACCAGACATGCCAGGGCAGCCTACCAACAAATCTGTTATTTCGACAACTCCATTTCGTAAGAGAACAGCTTCGAAACGCTTGCTTTTAACGCTCTACGCATTTGCACATCATTCCTGAATCCTGCGTCGTATTTTGCATACTATGCATGACTTTCGTGCATTTCTATCGTCTTAACACAGTGCAGTTTGACCTTGGGGGGATTGGAGGCTATTCATGTAATCCTAAGTCCGTAGAATCGAGGTTTTACTGTATTTTGCAAGATTTTAAAAATAAATCAGTAGAACGGAAAGAAAAAACAAAGAGTGCATCATTTGGCGAGAACAATTTAAAAAAATACATATAACAGAATAGAGCTGTCGGTTACGTTATCCTTCACTTTACCCTTAACTTCTTTTCTGGATCAATAAAAATGACAGTGGTCTCTAAAATTTCGAAAACTGTCAGCCTCCCTCTTGGCTTAAGGATCTTCCTGAGTCTCAGTTGATAGTTTCCCTCCTCCTCAAGAGTAGGGTTTCCAACACTTTAAGTGGGGCGGGGATGGCTCAGCCGGTAGCGCCAGGCTCGTAATATGGAGTTCCCAGGTTCGATTTCCATCTAGTCCAGCGTTGAGATTTATCTCCGCAAAACTCCCAGCCCTACTGCCAATAGTCAGTAGGGAACGCTGATGAATTTCGAAAGGCTCCCGTCCGTTGGATGGAACGTGTGCACGTTAAAGAACTGGGTGCCTTGATGGGAAACTACCATCTGTCCCCTAACAACTGTCCAGTGAATCCGATCACCCAAAAAAGTGCCGCTCAGAGGTAAAACAACCCAACCCAAATTTCATTTACAGCTGGGGTCAGGCTTTTTTTTTTCAGTGCTATTTTTGTGATCCAAAAATATAAACGCACATAAGAAAGCGAATAAATTTTTACTCTTTATTTAAACTTATAACTATGTGATTTATTATGTATGCACTTTATAGCATCTAAATAACTAAGAAGAAAGCGCGAAATATGCGGTGGGAACAAGTATTTTAACCGCGTTCATGAATATTGCTCAATAATAATAGGATTATGCGACTTTTTGTAGATTTTCTGAGGACCGGCACTTTTTTCCCCAAAGTTTGGTCCAGGCCGCATATCTACACTTCGGGAAACTATGCTCTTGAGATTAAAAGCAGCATTTTGATAAAGGGTCAAACAATTCATTTTAAAGCACGAGTAAGCATGAGCAAACAACTCATTTTAAAGCATGAGTAAGCATGAGCAAACAACTCATTTTAAAGCAGGAGTAAGCATGAGCAAACAACTCATTTTAAAGCACGAGTAATCATGAGCAAATAACTCTTTTAAAGTACGAGCAAGCATGAGCAAATAACTCATTTTAAATCACGAATAAGCATAAGCAAATAACTCGTTTTAAAGCACGAGTAAACATGAGCAAATAACTCATTTTAAAGCACGAGTAAGCATGAGCAAACAACTCATTTTAAAGCACGAGTAAGCATGAGCAAACAACTCATTTTAAAGTACGAGTAAGCATGAGCAAATAACTCTTTTAAAGTACGAGCAAGCATGAGCAAATAACTCATTTTAAAGCACGAATAAGCATGAGCAAATAACTCGTTTTAAAGCACGAGTAAACATGAGCAAATAACTCATTTTAAAGCACGAGTAAGCATGAGCAAATAACTCTTTTAAAGTACGAGCAAGCATGAGCAAATAACTCATTTTAAAGCACGAATAAGCATAAGCAAATAACTCGTTTTAAAGCACGAGTAAACATGAGCAAATAACTCATTTTAAAGCACGAGTAAGCATGAGCAAATAACTCATTTTAAAGCACGAATAAGCATAAGCAAATAACTTGTTTTAAAGCACGAGTAAACATGAGCAAATAACTCATTTTAAAGCAGGAATAAGCATAAGCAAATAACTCGTTTTAAAGCACGAGTAAACATGAGCAAATAACTCGTTTTAAAGCACGAGTAAGCAGGAGCAAACAACTTATTTTAAAGCAACAGTAAGCATGAGCAAACAACTCATTAAAGCACGAGTAAGAATGAGCAAACAACTCATTAAAGCACAAGTAAGCATGAGCAAATAACTCATTTAAAGCATGTGCAGCAGCCACAGAGGTAGTTGTCTCCATCTCCACGTGTCATCTAATCGATTCCTTTCCGACATTCTGACGATGAGGCTATTTTTTAATGTCTCGTGTCTATTCACTCACGTAATATCGTACTCATAGATGTTCAAAGTCCAGTCTATGTATTAGATTGTAATCTCCTTTATTTGATTTTTTCCTTAAATTGGAATTAATCAAACTAATGTTTAAGTTCCAACTGAAAAAGCAACAACTAAAGTCTTAAGGATATATTTTGAATTTTATAACAGAATTATTCGAGATCTCCACTTTGCTCACAAGAGCGCGATTCATAGAGAGCGATGATATCTGAAATATGAGTTATGAATTATTAATAAGGGGAAGTAGTGGGGGTGCATAAGGGGCGTGGTCGATGACGTCATAGGGGAAAGCACAGTGCGTGGGGTGCCAGGGAGCTACGACACTACTATCCTTCAAAAGATGTTAATGAAGATTTAGTAAATAAAATTAATACACATTTCAAAGAAGTTAACCAGGGGTATCAATATACTACAAATAATTTTAGCACTGAAATTAGCAAATATGTAAAGAATATAGACAACTCAATGGTCTTGTTTGAAGCAGATCAAACGGAACTAAAAAACATAATATCACAATTGAATAATAAATCTTGTGGTTATGATGAAATATAATGTCCGTATGTTAAAAAATGTTTTTAAATATAATCCTCATATTTTTGTAAATTTATCTTTTTCTACTGAAATGTTCATATATGGGACTCGAACCTGAGAACTGCAGCTTACGAGCTTGGCGCGCTACCGACTGAGCCACCCCATTCATACTCGGATTGAAAGTATTAATTAAAATAGTGTCGAAACTGAAGATCTTCGATATTTGTTTACGGAAGTCCGAAATGGTTCTTGTCACAATAATTCCATATGCACAGGTTTGGATCTGGAAAAATGTAGGGGGGAGGAGGAGGGGGCTAGATTATCATTGCAGTGTAACATTTCCATTCCTTTCAGGGGTTTTAAAAATTATTGAGAAATGCACAAGTTAAAATTTTTTGGCTTCCATTACTCTTACAAATATTCTCATCAAAGGGGTAGGGTGTCCCCATATCAAGCCCTGCATATACAGAAAAAATATTAATAATCAAGATAGGTCGAAACATTGCTTTGTAAGCATAATCTGCCGTTCACTGGGAGTGTTAATTTATGAGAGATGATTGAATATAAAGATGCATCTAAATCCTTGAACTTTATTTCTGACTTTCTTGAAGTGATGCGACAAGTTCAGCTTTTCTGAATCTTTTACCAAGATATCCGATTTAGTTCTTCCATTCTGAATGCGGCCCAGAGATTTAGATCCTTGGAATAATATTCATTCTTATCAACAATATAATGCATACTAAATAAAGAGCAAAAGGAAATAATTTATATGCATAAGCGAAGCGTAATTGAAACGTTTTGGGTTCAACGGAATGAAACCGTCCAGGGGTATAGCTGGTGATCCGATACCCTACCGATAAAAATATCCGAACAACAGGGCCCAAAAGCGGTCCTTGGGGCACTCGAGAAGTAAAAAGTCGAGAGTTGGAGAAGTCCTTCCCGAATCTGATTTTGATAGTTGTAGTTGTACTAAAAAACAAATATCGAATAGTTATAACTAATCAGTTTCAAATTAAGCCTTCCATTCTATCCCCATTAAAGCCATTAAATAAACGTAACAGGAATAGCTTTTGTTTGGTATTTACAATTCTAATAACTCTGAGCAACTTCTGCACTGTCGAAAGTTCTTCTTTAACCAAAACTGTTCTGTTTCTAGAATATAAAGAATGCGTAAAAAACATTAATCTGGCTAAAATAATTCCTGCAAATTGATGGGTTGCTAGTTTTCGGGAAAACACGGGGTTCTGTTGTCATAGTAATCACGATGTGTTTCTGAATATTAAAAAAGTGACTTAATCTGAGTACAGGTAGAATACTCACGATAAAAACCCCACTGGTTCCGCCTTATGACACTACCAGTATTAGGAATTGCCGTGTTACCACTATCTACTGTCAGGGGCAAGAGTATACCATATAGATATAGCTCATCCCCTACTATCCTATGGCGAACAGTCCTTTTCTATGGCGAACAGTTTTTCGGTCAAAAGCTAAATTTAATCTGTTCCCCGGTTAGCCACAACAAGGATATATAGATCCCAGTTGGTTTGGCTCCCGGGGTGGGAACTCTTAGTTGGACCCAGATTTGAAAAAAGGGCCCTAGCCTACTATAGAGGGACAAGTCGTTCGGCAGGGCCCCGAACTGCTCCACTGAGCACTTGATGGAGGTCTTAGCACTGTCCAACCGGGTCCCAAACCGTTCAGCAGTGCCTTCGACCACAAATGATCTTGACTCTGTCCAACCTGCGCCCAAACCTGTCAGCAGAGCCTTCGACCGCACTGTGCCACAAGCCCCCCCACCACGTCAAGGTGGTTCCGGTGGAAGCTCGGCTAACTAAATGGCTGAAGAGTAGGGATATGCGAGTTAGTAGGACTTTTTTTCACCGAGGACAAATTGGGGTTAGCGGAAGATATCTAAACTCATTTACAGTAAGGAATCGGACTTGGGAGGATCAGACTTGAAGTGCTACCGCCTGAGCCAACCGACGTCATAGGAAAACAGGAGGACGACAACTACTCCTGCGACATTGTGCAGTTGACCTGACTCACAGCGCCTTGGGAAATTGTTATTCAATGTTTTATGTTCGGGAGGTATTCAATTTCTTTTTTAATATCTGGCCCGTGATTTTCAAAGCAATTGTTAAAGTGGCTTAATTGTCTGAAAATTTTTGTTGAGCTGTTTTAACTCTGAGCTACCGCTCAGAGGAGAAAATGGGATAATTGTCAAGTCACAAGGATATAACACAAATGGGATAAATGGTCAAGTCATAAGGACTCCAAGGACTGAGGGGAAGTGAACCCATTGTACTGCTGTTAGGATACAGATGGGAGCCTCGCTCAAGGACATCCAGTGTGTTCTTTAATGAGCAGAGGGTATGGTACAAGGGGCCACGTCTTATCTTCCCATTCATGATGATGGCCATTTCAAGCCCATCGGGGTCTATTTCCTGAATCAGGGTCCCTGTGGTTGTTTAGTGGAGAAAAATCTTAATGCTGACTCCAGTGGGACTCGAACTTGGGAATTGCAAATTACGAGCATGGTGCTCTCCCGACTGAGCCAACTTTCAAAACCCGCCCCCTGAAAGTTAGGTACAATAATAGAATAATGCTTCAAATCCTCACAGAGATCTGGTGTTGAGGGGTTAACGCACTTCGCTACGGATCAAAGGAACATGAGTCCCAGATCTTTCTGCTGAGGTCTCGTCTTTCTCAGAGATATTTTCTAGGGCGCATTAAACTAACTCATGTGGCAAGACGGCTGCTTGAAGGGTTAGTTATTCTTTTTTATATAATCATGTCAAAGCACTTATTGAACAAAAATCTATTTTGCATTTAAAATTTCAGAACCCGATTTAATCCCATAAGACCAATGTTAATATTTTTTCGCTTTTACGTTTTGCTTACTCTAATTCATTTAATCACGAATCATTAAACTTTGTTAATTAGTTTAAAATTAGCTGGCTTATCCGGTATTATTTCACTAAATTCGAATTTAGGGAGCATAGTCGGATCTTTAGCATTTCCATCAGCTTTTCGAACTATGTATAAACGAGAAATGCCGATAATTCACGAAGTCAAATTGATGGATGCCGAACGGTTCCGAAAATGGCAAGTATTTTTCTATCAGGGATTCTTAAACATTTAAGTTTCTATTTTTAGTAATTAATCATGAATTTTTAGTTTGTAAACAAGGCTAACTCTTCAGTTGATCTGTACTCTTTTAGATTGAGGCATCCCTAAGTGTTTTGATGTTGTTTAAACACTAAAAAAAGATACATGTCACGTTAAGTACACGAGCTGTAGGAAATCACGGATTCAAAGGTCCTTGGATCGTATGTAGTTCAAGAACTATTTGTATTATGATGAGGAGGCAAGAAATGTGGCTTTTCGTGATGTATGGATGATGGATAAATATTCTTTTACTGTAATTAGTTGGAAAATAAAGAATAATAGAGTTATTTTTAGTCGTGTTCTCAATAGAAAAATTCTGCATTTTTTTTCGCATATTGCGTTTCATTTTCGCTCTAAAGTTTAAAACAGGAAATTTTAGTTCACTAAAAGTGATGAACAAGAAGTTCTGCTTTACGTCGCTAATTCGTTTTTAAAGAACACGATGTAATATAAATTAAAATCAGTTCTGAAACCTGCGGTAGTGTTCATATAGTTAAATTTTTCCCTCTCAAAAAAGCGGGAGTTGGCTCAGCTTAGCTGTTAACGCGCCAGGCTCGTAATCTTCATTTCCCAAGGCGGAAAAGGGACACCAATGGGCTTGAAAATGCTACTGTTAATCGGATAGGCGGTGGCCCCCGTGTGCGGGAGAGCCATACCCTGTACACATCATTAAAGAACATGCTGGATGGCCTTAACGGGAGGCTATCATCTGTCTCCCAGTTGTTCCAGTGGGCCACTTCCCCCAACCTTCTTTGAGGCTTCGGGATCCTTATTACTTGGCATTTAGCCCATTTTGTGCGAAAAGTGCCGCTCAGAGGTAAAACAACCCAACTCAACCCTAGAGTTTGGAATACTGACGTTCTGTTGGCTGGGATGTAATCATTGAGTGGTTTTGCATTGTGTAATCCTAAATGGCTCGCCAAGAAGTTATGAATACCATATAGGACTTGCTGAAGATAAAGTAACTGTGGAGACTGTGGCTGAAGTTCCTCCCTTCCTGCACACAATTATATCCCACAATTAATTTAGACATCAATGATGAAATAAAGTAGTTTACCAATTAATTGTACTTAAGGTACACTGAACTATACTGTAAAACTGATAAGCAGTAATTAGTGCTTCCACGTGAAGGACAGTCAATTAGCCACGAATGCTCCAGCTGACTGTGAGAGTAGCAAAAGTGTGCTATTTGACTGTCTTTCACTGCGAATAGGGACACCTGCCTAATCCCTCTTTTCCCTCAGAACTCTCCTTCTCTCCAAGGTGCATAAGCTCCCAAAGCTCACACGACTTTCGACGATTAGAATGGCCTCTGCAACCCTAATTTTAGATAGTACCCACTTAGCTCTGCAAACACTTCTTTCACTGCGCAAATAATCAGATCGTCAATACTATATAGGGGCGGGGGTGGCTCAGTCGGTAGCGCGCCAGGTTCGTAATCTGTAGTTCCCAGGTTCGAGTCCCAGCTGGGTCAGCGTTGAGATTTATCCCCGCAAAATTCCCCGCCCTGCCCACGGTCAGTAGGGGATACCGATGGGCTTGGAAAGGCAGCCGTCCGTCGGATGGGACGTTAAGCCGTGGCCCCGTGTGCGGGAGAGCCATACCCTGTGCACGTTAAAGAACACGCTGGATGACCTTGACGGGAGGCTACCATCTGTCTCCCAACAGCTGTTCCAGTGGGTCCCCTCCCCCAACCTTCTCTGAGCCTTCGGGGTCCATGGGACCTGGCCATTTAGCCCATGGTGTGCAAAAAAGTGCCGCTCAGAGGTAAAACAACCCAACCCAACCCGTCAATACTATGTGACGCTTTGAAGCACAGTCTAGACATGGCTGAGCAACGACACTGCTAACTAGATCTCAGGGTGGTTTGCTAACAAGGTGGAAAGTTCATGGGATGATGGCTACTAAAATGTTTATATGGCCGAACTTCAATACTGCGTGGACGGATGGCATAACTCACAGGCACGCTAAAAAACTGATGTATAAAGAGGTAACGGTTCAATGGATAAAATTCCACTCTCTTACTTCGGCTTTGCTAACTTTTCTCTGTCATAACTGCTCCGCATCAACATTAACAAGGAATAGGAGAGGGAATCTAAGGGAGCACGAGTGTCAGAGAGAATGATTAGTTAGCGGCAACCACAATAATGGCGAACTCTCTGGACAGCCCTTACTCAAGATGAAGTGACTGGGAAGTTGGATTGGAGTACGAGTTGCTTTTCGTCCCCAACCGACTAGAGTTCCCAAGCATTCTCTATTACTGGGAAAGTGTCTGTTTCTTACAGTGGAAGGGGATCCTACCCTGACTCTGGTAAGATGTGTGGATCAGTTCACGTCGTTAATTTCTGCTGCCTCCCTGCACCACACTACCTGTCCCAACTCCTATACGTTAATTGATGGTCTCTTTGCTAAGCTGCATCTCTGGTTGTATTCAGTATCTCTGGTTGTACTCAACCCTCTGGCTGTGCTCAGTATACGTTAATGGGTGCTTGACAAACATTTTGTTTTGGGTCAAAAGGGGGCCAATTGATATCCCATTATTCGGATGCTTGATAAACAATTTTTTGGTCAAAAGGTGTCAACTGATGTCCCATTTGCAACCTGTTTACCTCTTCTTTCTGCTCAACACAACTCTTTTGGGGATGGAAATGGCGAAAACAAACTCGTTTTTTTAAACGAGCTAAAAGCGGTACAAACGTTAAGCCAAAAAATTAATCTCCCTTTCACTAGTAAAAGATCGACGATTTTCTGAGCCAGAAAGACATTAAGTAGAAGTTTAATACATCATACGTCATCAGCAGTCTTTAGCAAGAAGATATTTCATATTTTTTTTATATCTGCAACGTACAGATTACTTTTATACGGAAAGAAAGAAGTAGAAAGAAACATTGTCGGTGGTCTACGGTTGCATATTTCGATTCATGATTAACGTCGCAGTGACAAATTTAAATATCCAACTGCTGCTACAGAAGAAAAAGAAACTTCAGATGCAATTAAAATTTTATTACGGCCTCGGCAATGAATTGGCAATTCATGCTACGGAATATAAATTGAGACAGTTGGTTAGAGAGAGAAGAAAAGGGGAATTTCGGTACTTCGCTTATATTGATGCGGATAAAAACTACGAGAGAAATTATAGTTATTAGATATGTAGAAGACAGAGGCAAAGTTCTCTTAGAACATTATTCAACATTTAACGATCTCTTACTTTACAGACAGATGTTTTTTCCCTTCTTTATTACAGCACAGAGCGAAACGTACAGGAACTCTCATGGGTATGTGCACATCATCAGGAAACGTGGAATAATGATTACCCATTAACTGGTAATAAAATTTTCCCGGTAGATTTTATTTTCACCTACACAACAGTCTCATGGCCGAGTAGTTATCGTGCTTGGTTACTGATCGAAGGGATTTCGGTTCGAACCCCTGAAAAGGCACGACTATCTCTTGTGTTGTCTTTCTGCTGAGGTTTCGCCTTCCTCACAGGTATTTTCTATGAAGTATGTTACTAACAGCTTCTTGTCAGAGTCTGTTATTTTTATGCTAATAAGCACGAAGTTTTACTGAGCTTAACTTTCATTAAAGGTCACACAGAAATTTAATTGCAGGAATATTTTCTTCAGTGAAATAATCATTATTATATTTTACGATGTTTTTATATTCCCATTTCTAATCTTTTGAAATTTCCTCTCCGTTTTAGAGATCTCGAAAAATATTATTGAAAAATGCATTTCATTTAAACAAACTTAATTATTTTTTGTCTTTATTTCCCTTTACGTACATTCGTAAAGTACATCCCTTTACGTACACGTTACGTACATTCGTAAAGGGTGATTCTGAGGTAAATTCTTCTGACGCATGTTTACCCTCTCAGAGTCTAAATTATTGTCTCTAGAGTTCATTTGAACATAGATGTAGAAAGTCAATAAAACCATATTCCAACACTGCGATGAATTGATGCTCGATTAATTGACGCTGCGATGAAATGACGTCGCGATGAATTGATGCTCGATGACTTCACGCTGCGATGAATTGACGTCGCGATGAACTGATGTTGAGATGAATTGATGCTTGATAAATTGACACTGTGATGAACTGATAGTAAGATGAACTGATGTTTCGATGAACTGATGCTCGATGAATTGACGCTGCGATGAATTGATGCTACGATGAACTGATGTTGCGATGAATTAATGCTGCGATTAATTGATGTCGCGATGAATTGATGCTACGATGAACTGATGTCGCGATGAACTGACGTGGAACCCTTACATTCTTTTCTTTTCTCTTGCGAAAACGCCGAACCAAGTTCAAAATTTCACTTTGAAAATTATGCCGGTTGCATGAGAATTTCGGATGCTTGAGTACCGGATAACAGGGAGTTTACTATAATAAACGTTTCTAAGCCATAAAAGTTTAAATTAATCGTGTCTTCCAGATGTGGCTCAGTGACTGCTCGAAAACAATATTTACAACTTTCCATGGGCAACTGTTGGTGAGAGACAACGTATAAAGCGCACGCTATACAGGGTGATTCAGAATTCATCATCAATATTTAGTGGGGAGGAAGGGAATAAGAAAAGAAAGAGATTTCACATAGGAAAGTATGGGGGCAGACGAACGCATGGTGGTGTAGAGGGCGCTGTGTGTACACACCTCTCATACAGAAGCACAGCTGTTTGACGCGTGCAGTCAGTTGTCATTCGACAAGATGAATTTGCAGAAGTAACATGAACCGGTATACGTGGAATGAATGTGCAGATATGCATGTAACTTACGGTGCGGCAGGAGAAAGATGTCTTCGAGCCAGGCAATTGTATGCAGCGCGCTTCCCAAACCGCCGTGTGCCACAGCATCAAATGTTTTCACGTATTCATCGCCAACTGCGTGAAACAGGATCGTTTGCTGCTAGTAATGTTAATCGAGGGAGGCGCAGATCGGCATGGCCAGTAGCAGTAGAGAAAGCTGTCCTACAGGAAATCGAGGAACAACCTGGTGCTAGCACATGAGGTATGGCTAGGCAGTTTGGAATTTCGCAAGCAACAGCGTGGCGGATATTACACGATGAAGGGTTACATCCGTTTCATCTGCAAAGAGTGCAATTATTGGCAGCAGACGACCATCCCAAGCGTGTTATTTTTTGTCAGTGGTTCATGCAGAGAACAGCCGTTGATCCCAATCAACTGTTAATCGATCAATTGTTAATCGAGGGAGGCGCAGATCGGCATGGCCAGTAGCAGTAGAGAAAGCTGTCCTACAGGAAATCGAGGAACAACCTGGTGCTAGCACATGAGGTATGGCTAGGCAGTTTGGAATTTCGCAAGCAACAGCGTGGCGGATATTACACGATGAAGGGTTACATCCGTTTCATCTGCAAAGAGTGCAATTATTGGCAGCAGACGACCATCCCAAGCGTGTTATTTTTTGTCAGTGGTTCATGCAGAGAACAGCCGTTGATCCCAATTTCCCAACGTATGTTCTTTTCACCGATGAGGCGTTGTTCACTCGAGAGGGTTCAACACACACAATTGGCATGTGTGGGCTCATCAGAACCAACACGGTACCTGGAGCTGCGCAACAACGTTTTGCTGTCAATGTGTGGACTGGGATTGTCGGTGACTGTTTGTTGGGCCCGTATTTACTACCATCCCGTTTGGACGGTGCCAAGTACCTAACATTTCTTCAGACTGTGTTACCGGATCTTCTGAACGAGGTTCCTGATGGTAGTCTCCGGCGAATGTGGTTCCAGCATGACGGCGCTCCTGCACATTTCGCAAATGCTGTGCGTGCTTACCTACGCAGACAGTTTGGTGGTCAATGGATTGGCCGCGGTGGACCGGTTTCTTGGCCACCACGTTCACCGGATTTATCTCCAATCGATTTCTTTGTATGGGGTGCTATGAAAAACATGGTGTACGAGACCCCTGTTGATAGTGCTATGGATCTTGTAGCACGCATATCAGTTGCTGCCTCAAACATCCGGGAAATGCCAGGCATCTTCCACAGGGTCCGGCTGTCCATGCAACGCCGTTGTGAGTCATGCATTCTAGCACATGGTCGGCAGTTCGAGCACCTCTTGTAAGTCTGTACAACCAATGCAAAGAAATGTTACATGTAGGATAATAAATGTTTTTTCCTTACCACTTCCTTCTTATGTGTTCTTTCCATCATTGAACTGGGGTCATTTTGCCCTACTACATGGCATATGCGCCCATGCTTTCCTATGTGAAATCTCCTTCGTTTCTTATTACCTACCTCCCCACCAAATATTGATGATGAATTCTGAATCACCCTGTAGAAGCAAGTTAGAATATAAATTTTTAATTTATTTGCAATTGAGAAGAAAAAATTCTTTCGGTAAAAATTTCAGTCTTTAGTGATTAAAAATGAGCACCATTAAGATTTCTTCTTATTATTCTTATTTTCTCTCTCTTTTAATAATGAATAGCTCTTAGAATTATAATGTTACTCACAAATTATAAAACTTCTGTGAAATATTTCTATTATTTTCCGTTTGAAATGAAATTAAGATTTTAATTTTATTATGAAATAGTATGTGGGTCTATCATTTAATTCGTGGACTGTTGTCACAAACAATTAGGAGCTTTCCGTAAGAATAACTAACTTAGTTGCCGATTTTGGGTCGTCCTCAGTAGTAGCATAAATGAGAGTTCTGGGCCAGTAAATGGGTCACAGAGGGGGCCATGAATGGCACCCGTCTGTGAAGCGTTTGTGTCACATGAAAATCGACATTTATTTCATGCACTGCTCCGCATTCACTTGAATCATTTCTGCGACTGTGTACCACTTAAGCTTCGCGACACAATAACGTATCACTTATCACTGCTCACTTTTTAGATCAGCCATAGCCTGAAAAAAATCACACACGCAAAAACGAACACCTTTCCAAAGCGACAAAGCTGCGGATTGGGTGGGGGCTGTTTTACCTCTGAACTGTACTTTTTTTGCACACAATGTGCTAAATAGTCAGGTCACAAAGGGGCTCAAAGCTTAAGAGAAGGTTAGGGGGAGGGGACCCACTGAGCAATATGTTAGGAGATTGATGGTAGCCTCCAGTCAAGGCTATCCAGTCTGTTGTTTAACGTGCAAAACGTATGGCTCTCCCGCACACGGGACCACGGCTTAACGCCCCATTGGACTAATGGTGGCCTTTCCAAGCCCATCGGTGTCCCCTACTGACCGAGGATGGGACTGACAAAACTGCAGAGACTGATTGCGTACTGTTCTCTTACTTGCGACCGTATTGCAACGTGTTTCAACCTGCAAATACTGTTCTTTGCCCTTGAATAGTCATGTATTCATATCATGTATTACGAAGAGATGTGGGGCGGGGGTGGCTCAGTCGGTAACGCGCCAGGCTCGTAATCTGTAGTTCCCAGGTTCGAGTCCCAGCTGGGTCAGCATTGAGATTTATCTCCGCAAAATTCCCCGCCTTGCCCACGGTCAGTAGGTGACACCGATGGGTTTGGAAAGGCCGCCGTCCGTCGGATGGGACGTTAAGCCGTGGCGCCGTGTGTGGGAGAGCCATACCCTGTGCACGTTAAAGAACACGTTGGATGGCCTTGACGGGAGGCTACCATCTGTCTCCCAACAGCTGTTCCAGTGGGTCCCCTCCCCCAACCTTCTCTGAGCCTTCGGGGTCCATGTGACCTGGCCATTTAGCCCATGGTGTGCAAAAAAGTGCCGCTCAGAGGTAAAACAACCCAACCCAACAACAACGAAAAGCTGCTAGTTGTTGGCGACGGCAGTCCACGAATTAAACGATCCGCTCTCGTATTTACATGATTTTAAAGTTTCTAATAATTTATAATATAACGAATTAAAAAATGATGTAACAGCATACATTTCTGAATATATATATTTTACTCTGTGGCAGAGGGATTTTTTTACCCTAACCGAACTCGGATTCAGTGATTATTGAAATGTTTGAGCCAGACACGATTAGACTCAAAAATCGGAGCCCTATTTCATCTCATGTGCACAAATGTCATCTTTTGTGCATTACTAATCAGATTACTGAGATGCAGATTAGAGACTGGATGAAATCAAGCCCGAATCAAGAAAAAAATATGGCGGGGGAAGAGATTTTCGCTTCTTTTAGAAGTTTGTTGAAAAATGCATGAACTGTGCATAAGTTTAAGAATATTTTGCCTCTGTTACCCTTACTAGAATTTTCAGAGTGGAGGACATGACTCCCCACCTCCACTAAATCCTACCTTAGAGGCAATTATGGGCCTTCTCCCTGTCACAGGCGGAAAAAAAAGAGGCAGCCTCTAAGACCTGACTTTTTTTTTAAACAAATTATTATATTTTCTGCCTTTTTCAAAGTTCGAATTATTAACAGCAATAAAATGTACATATGGTAAAAATTAAGCATAGTTCCCAATTATAAGGTCTATGATTTTTTTTTCTCTCGATTTCCTCTTCAACGTTTTAAATGATAACGTTTTAGAGAAATTATATACTGGTCAAAGATGTGCATGTAATGAATGGGGCATTATTAAAGTCAAGGTTCTATGTGAAGGACAACATTAAAGTTGTTTTATTTCTCAGCGACACTTTTTTTTTTTTGCACACGATGATCTAAATGGCCAGGTCACAAGATCTTCGAGAGCCCAGAGAAGAGTGATCAGAGGGGACATACTGGAACAGGTGTTAGGAGACAGATGATAGCCTCCTATCAAGACCATCCAGCGTGTTCTTTAATGTGAACAGGGTATGGCTCTCCCACATACGGAGACACGGCTTATCGTTCCATCCGACGGACGGCAGCCTTATCCAATCCCATCGGTGTCCCCTACTGATCGAGGGAAGCGGGTGGAGTTTTGTGGAGTAAATCTCAACGCTGGCCCAGGCAGGATTCAAACCTGGGAATTAGAGATTACGAGCCTGGCGCGCTACCAACTGAGCCACTCCCGCCTCCTATTGAGCATGGGAAGGTCTCAATAAATGATACACAATACCGAAAAAATGCATTTTCAATACTTGATACGAGATATGTACATTTCCGGACTAGACTTCGATACGCGATAACGATGCATTTTGATGGATATTACGTATCTCCGTTGCACTTATCGCTGATACCATCCAAAATGTCTGTTTGATGAAGGGCAAAGTTAACATCCCGGTGATCGGAAGTCAGCTTTGTCGTCGAAGACAATGTCATAAGAAGGGTAAAATATCTTGTCCCGACAAGGTCAATGTCTAGAAGTTGCGGATTCTGGTTTTCAGCCCGAAAAGCTACCTACGACTCTCTCACACAGCTCGTATGTCATCTCTCGCATTTATACTTCATCAGTGTGCATGGGAAAAGATTTTGTTCCGTTAGACTCCTAATGAAGATCCAAAGTTTGAAAATGAGTACACAACCTTCGGCGCAGTTCAGTCGTCAGTATACGTGACGAGCACATACACGTGACGAAGTAAGAATCTGCGTCTCTCCCCCACAACTACCACACTTACCTAGGACAGAAGGGCGATTAGCAGTCGATTACGAGTCTGGTGTATTACTTACTGAATTATAACTACTCTAAATCACATATTAGAAAATAACATACGATGATTTTGGATGTCGTGTTGTTTCATTGATATCACTAAAAAAACAATGTGTCGTGGGAAGTGTAGGATCCAGGATTCATGGCAAAAAACAGAAAGGATCTTCTTTATACAGTAGTTAAAATATTGACTCTTTGAAATAAAAATGCATTTTTTTTTAAGAATAAAATTTTAAAGGTAATGGTATACCAGGAAAAAACCATTGTTCTTACATCTATAAAACAATTATTGCATTAAAAATATGTTGTTGTTTTTGTTTTCGTGTTAAATTTTTTTGGCAAAATCGTTACTGACATAAAAATTTGTTTCATGAAATAAATCATTTTTAACGGATAAAAATGATACGAGAAATATTAGTTTTCAACTTTCTAAATATACTTTTGTATAAATACAATGACAGTAAGGTAAAAATTGATCCTGAATCAATGGTTTAGAAGAGCGACATTTGATATTAGGAAATTTCAAATCTACACTCTAGGTAATTCCACATATTTATCATCCTTTCTCAAAGTCTGGACATTGTGCGTGAAAACAAACTGACTTAATTTATGTTTCGAAAAACAGAACTGTTGGAGCGTTGACAATAAATGATAGTAAACACTTAGCAAAAGTCAGACTACTTATTGGAAGTGACAGATAAACAAATGATGCTGATATTATTGGCGATCCCACCGCAAACACTCCCTCCAAATGAGGTCGTAGAGTTTCACAATGAAATAATCTGTTTTAGTTTTTTAGATGGCGTTGCAAGCAGGAGTGTCCTAAGACATTGGGCTGCCATAAAGCAAGCAACTGAAACTCCCAGTAATTTAAATTGTTTATGAGGTTAGTTTAGATAAGGGTATTTTGAAGTCACGCTAATTTTTACACTCTGATAAAGAATATTTTGATTTGATTGATGATTCTTTGTAGATATTGGGAAACTTCCTTTGAGATAGCAATTTGTTGACACTTCGTTTTGAGCAATTAATGACCTAGGAATGTTCGCGAGTTATTTAACGACTGCTGGTTTTCATATTTTCCCTTCCGATTGCACTTTGACAAATTTGAAAACTGATTCTTACTTCCTTGTAAAAATATTTTATTCCTTTATCACCAGTGGCTATTCGGGTTGGGTTCACTTTTTGGGTTAGACCACTGAGGGCACTTTTTTTGCGCACAATGGTCTAAATGGCCAGGTCGCAAGGATCCCGAAAAATCAGAGAAGGTTGAGGGAGGGGACCCACTGAAACAGCTATTGGGGGACAGACGGTAGCCTCCCGTCAAGGCCATCTATTATGTTCTTTAAAGTGCTCAGGGTATGGCTCTCTCGCACATGGACCATGGCTTAACATCCTATTCGACGACCTTTCCAAGCCCATCGGTGTCCCCTATTAACCATGGACAGAGCGGAGTAGTATAGTCGCAGTCCAGTGGTCCCCCTTTGCATAGTGCTTTACCCTATGATGCCACCTGCCACGCCCCTTACGTCATCGACCACATCCCTTATTAATATTCATAATTAATAATTCATATTTCATAATTCATAATTAATAATTAATAATTAATAAAGACCCTCTGGTTGACCTGAGTTTTTAATCCCCCTCATTAAAAAACCCTTATCAAAAGTTCCGCCCCCCCTATTAAAAACCCGTGGCGCCATCTAGTGTATATCATAAGTACTATACTTTAGAAAAGCACTCTATTTTAGCCGTAATTTTTCCAATTTTTGACCCCCATCATTAAAAAAAAACCCTTATGAAAAGTTACGCCCCCCATTTATTAAAAACCCATGGCGCCATATAGTGTACATCATAAGTACTATACACTAGTAACCACTCTATTTTAACTCAATTTTTGACTCGTCCTCATTAAAAAAAAACCCTTATCAAAAGTTCCATCCCCATTATTAAAAACGCTATCAAAACTGACCCTGGTTGACCCACCTGTATTTCAACCCCCCCCCCCCCTCTTTAAAGACCCTATGGTTGACCCACCTGTATTTTGTTAATGCCCCTTATCAAACGTTCTGCCCTCCCTTTACTAAAAACCCTATCAAAAGTTATGCCCCCCTCTATTCAACTTCCCCCTCACCGATAAACTCCCGAATAAGTCCCTTGGTTTCTACCCTCTTCTGAAATTTATCAAGTCCAACTGAACTTTCAATGGCAAAGTTCAGATCATCCCCTCTCAGAATGGCTGATGCAATCCTTAAAAATAATTTGAAAGACCAACTAAACTTTTGGTGGCATCCTCTCTCAGAATGGCTGATGCAATCCTCAAAAATAATTACAAAGTCCAATATTTTTCTCCATGCATTCATCACCTCCTGTTGGCCTATTATATTTCCTGAAAAACCGTTGTTCCTGATTGGTTGTTCCAGATGGCGCTGCTTTCTCACGTTAAACAGAGGCCAACCGCCGAGTGCATCATTGTCCACGATGCAGGCTAGCAATCCAGATGTGTGTTGTCTTGGTGAAGATGTTTATGTCATGCCTTTGCTGTTCAAAAATACGTTTTCGGTGCACATACGTTGCTACAAGAATATGAAAATGGCGAACTATGGAACTATGGACGAAAATGGCTCATCTACCCTACACCTACGGGGGTTACCCTCTCAATCCCTGAATGGGATGCTTTGTGTGCCATGGTGCCCCACATAGAAGACAAAGTGAAAATCGGTCCCGATCAACAGACATGGCATGTGATGCCCAGTTTACATGCATACATGTACCGTAACGAAGGTGGTGAACACTGTGTCGACTTCATCAAAGAATCAGCTGCCACAAGAACTCTACAGTTTCGCGTTGTGAGTCACAGTATAACTATGAACGCGTGTAGTGGTTCACGTTGGCTATCCACGTAGACGAAGTGATGCGTGTCGTGCATAATGTGTGTCGAACTCTCAAGGATCACCATCTTCGTACTGCTATTATAGAACATTTAGAATCAGTTCTACCCTTCCTGCTGGGTCTTGTTTTCGAGGGACCCGAGTGTGTTTATCAGCTGTTGGTGGACATTTTCCAACAAGAATTAACACATCTGATTCCGTTAGATGGACTTCAACCCGATGAAAAAATACCGACCATCATAGGGTGGTCAGGTGACTTGGACATTAACGCCTTGGCACAAGTGTTTGTGGATACGGCCTGGAAACGGGGTCTGTTGAATTTTGTAGATTCTGGATTTCTGTGTACTCTGAAATATAATACTATTGCTGATTTTGCAAAAAATGAAATGTATAAATTAGTTAAATAAATAATATTAATCTATGTAATGTGTCTGTCTTTTCATCCTATTTCATTTTAGTCTTAGTATGGATAGGAGAAAGAAGGTGTTAGCTAGTGTTGGAAGCATAATCATAACAGTGTTAACGATAGTGGTGCTTGTATTCGAACTTGTGGCCCCTAGTAAAAATATTCAGTGTGGAGAGTCAAAAGCCTTAGGCAGTGAATACAAAACTCGAGTGTGTAACTTAACAGTGGACATCAGACAGTTTATAGGAGATATCCCTACAGTTACAGGTGTTACACTTTCATTACACCAATGGCAAAACCTAGTAGGATACGACCTCTGGGTGCACCAGAAAACAAAACTCTGGAAACCCGTTATTTCAACCCTGAAAGAGGATTCGGTAGTGTAAAAAAGTTAGCTCAGAATACAGGTCTGCCACTGAAACTCGTCCGAGAATGGTTAGAAAAGCAACCTGCCTACACCCTATACAAGCCCATGCATCGGCCATTTCCCAGAAACCGTACCTATGTCACAGGTTTAGATGAACGATGGTAAGCCGATCTAACATTTGTGAAAAATATAACTCGCTTCAATGATGGTTATCGTTACATATTAACGGTCATCGATGTGTTCTCAAGGTATGGGTGGGCGGTGCCTATGAAGACAAAAACAGGGAAAGAAATGGTGTTGGCTTTCAAAAAAATCCTTTCCAAGGGGCGATCTCCCATGAATTTAAACACGGATCAATGTATCGAATTTACCAACAGAGTATTCCAGAAATTCCTAAAAAAGAAAGGTATTCAATTCTTCATCACCTACTCTGACAAAAAGCAGCTTTGGTGGAGAGAAGGAATCGTACACTATGCAAGAGACTGGGGAGATATTATATACGCAATAGCACATACCGGTACTTGGACCTGCTGCAACATGTTGTACGAGGTTACAATGCAACAGTTCATAGTGCACACGATATGGCTCCCAAGGATGTGACCTTACACAATGACGACGTTGTATGGGTACGACTTTATGGTAATCCACTCAAAGCATTTAAAGTGGGGGACATGGTTCGACTAGCCAGTCTAAAAGTACGCTTCAAGAAAGTAGGTATGCATTTGTGGACCAAAGAAATTTTTATAGTCGACAAGGTGTTACACCATAAGCCCCCTGTATACGTCATACGGGATTCCAAGGGGGAAGCATTGAAGGGCACATTCTATAAATCAGAACTTCAAAAAGTGACCGAACCCCAACTTTACCGGGTTCAGAAAATAATCGAGAGAAAAGGTCAAAAGGCACTGGTCAAATTTCGTGGTTATCCCAAACATTCGTGGATTCCTAAAAAATGTGTAGTTTCTACCTGACCCTACCCACCAACGGCTAGTCAGAATATTTACCCGAACAATTCGCAAAGTGATTTCACGGTTCTCTAGCATAACCCCTAAAACTAGAGGGAAAATGGAAAGTGGGGTTAGCAGAAGTTTACTTACCCATGAACTGGTACAATGTTGATGGCTCTAATGACACGTATCAATATTATGTTCCTGCGCCCTTTGAAGAATACTGGAAAATTGACCTTAAACCAGGCAAAATAACTCGAATGGAACTGTTGTTTCACCTCCAAAGAAATACTGGTGTCATATAACGGTGGTTACTAGGTATTCAAGCCAAGTGAGGGATACGGAGTGATGTTCCCTAAAACGAATCTCAGCAGGCGTCTGTGTGTCGGCGAGGGAGAAGTTGACTAACCCTTCTACCAACGATTTGCTAGCACACTTTGCAATGCAGCAGAATTCGAGATAGATGATGACTGTTATTTCTACGTGATTTCTCCAGGTAGTTTCCATGAACGAAAGGTGCCCAATGGACGACACGAAACTGCTGAATCATTATTCGATGCGATGAACCAGGTCATACCCTACAAGTTGAGAAAAGCTTTCCGCTTCAAGCAACAGGCTGATCACACAGTGTTGATTGATACAGACAAGATACATTTCATTAAATTTCCCCATTCAAACCCAGGATTAGGAGATAGGCTAGGAATTACTAAATTAGATTTTCCATTGAATACCCCATTGATATGAAGAGAGGAATGTACGGTATTTATTTGTATTCAGACCTGATTGCACCTCAGTTGTTAGGTGATACTCATGGTGAACATATACAACATGCGTGTTGTGAATCCTGCCGTCAGAACTAGTAATAACGAAGCCATTGTTGCAGTGTACCAACAACCTGATTACTACCCCCTGGCAAGAAACAGTTTCGAGGGTGTGAGAATCTTCGTTCGTACCGATACAGGAGAACCCCTGCATTTTAAATTTGGTAAAAGTTTAGTTAAATTACATTTCTGTCATGAGGGTTAAATTCGTTCCCCCCTCTGCAGACACCTATATGCGCTACTACAAGAGCCAAACGGGGCAGGGTGTTTTCTGGGGTCCTCGTTATCAGAGAGGTGACGGGCTCGATAGCATCTTTGCCACTATTGAACGTTTCATCAGCCCTCTCGTACGACCAGTGCTGGCCACCTTACACAAGGGTGGGCTATGGTTCGTTTCACAGATGGCCCTAGGGCAAAACTTCAAAACGACTGCCAAAGCAGGGTTGCATGAAGCCGGTGTAGACCTGTTGCAATGTGCCAGTTCCAAACTGCAGTAAGGAAAAAGGATAAAACGCCACCGTCTCATCCTAGTGTTCATAAAGTGAAGGGACTCTGTACTGCAAAGGACGTGTTTTCATCAGGAGCATTCAAAAAATTCACGCTGATTCTGGCGATTGTGGGCAATTCCGAATTGGATCTGTTTCTGGTTTCCCCCATTGTCTCACAACTGGAAAGAGGCTGCTATGTCAATTATTTACCTGTGGCTTCGCTAGAAGGTAATGCTCCACTTGAATTCATCGCGAAAGGAACAGATGATTACATTGATCTATCCCGTTGCCATCTGCATCTCGTCTTGAAAATTGTGAACTCCGATGGTAACAGCCCCGTCGGAAGTGATTGCCCCCTGCAATCATTTCTTCCATGCTCTAACTCCGATGGTACAGCCCCTTCGGAAGTGATTGCCCCCTGCAATCATTTCTTCCATGCCCTCTTCAATCAAGTAGACATCTTTCTCAACGATCACCTAGTGAGTGCTTCTCACACCCTGTACCCCTACAGGGCGTACCTGGAGACTCTATTGAATTACGGTACCTATGCCAAACGAAGTCAGCTCGGTACGTCACTCTGGTACCTCGACACTCCTGGTAAAATGAAACTGACCAGTCGCGAGAACGAGGGATGGCATCAGCTCAAGTGGTACGTAAAGTCAACAGGTATCGAACTCATCTCGTGGATCCATGCCGTGTCGTACATGATCGTACGAAAAAAATCCCCGAAAAAAGGCAACATACCCATTCAATGAAGAACATTACCCACTCAATCAAGTCGATCTGAGACTGCGTTTGTTAAGGTCCAAGCCCTAATTCTGTCTCGTGACAGGTGAAGTGGACCCCTCTTGCAAAATACAGATTCATGAAGCCGAAATTTTCGTGTGCAAAGTCAAACCCACTTCCGGTGTCATCCTTGCACATGCTTGCCTACTGGGGTCTGAGAGTGCCAAGTACCCCCTATGCAGAACGGATTTACGCATGTGCTCAATTGCAGTGGGTCTGATGAGTGTGAACCGTGACAATTTATTTCTTGGGCAACTACCTGTACGTCTGGTATTGGGTATGGTGGAAAGTACCAGTCTGAATGGATCGTACGAAAAAAATCCCTTCAACTTCCAACATTTCGACTTAAACTATATCAGCCTTCACATTGACAGTGAACAGCAGTACTACACCCCCGACTTTACGAATTGACGTTATCTCCGATGTTACCAAGGATTATTGGAAGCTGTGGATGCCTGGAAATCCGATAGTGGTATTAACTTATCGCGAAAAGCCTATGGCGAGGGTTTTACACTGTTTGGATTCCAATTGACCCCCGAGCAATGTGAATGCAATCAAGTGTTTTCTTTAATAAAGAGCGGTAGTGTGAGAGTTGAATTAAAGTTCGCCCGGCCGCTACCCACATCAATTACTATGATCCTGTATGCAGAATACCAGAATTTGCTGGAAATCCCATTGGATCGTAAAATCCAGTTTGACTACAGCTCATGAATACCTATCAGTTCAAATCCATCCTCTCGATGTTACCGACAAGTCTAGGTGTGTACCCACGTGACAGACTACCTGGTAGAATCGACCAATCAGATGTCTTGTTTATCTACAATACTGATCCATCCACCAATCCTGGCACCCACTGGATAGCTGTTTACAAGAAAGGAACCCATGTGGATCACTTTGACCCATTGGGGACAAGTCCCGATGTGTCAATGCAAAGAATACTACAGCCGGCTAGGCATACGTTACATGTTACATCCCTCGATACCTCTGCAGGACCCTATGGGAGACACTTGCGGTGCTCACTGTTTGTATTTCCTGTTTAAAAGAGCAAGCGGTTCGACTCTTCCCACAGTATTACACTGTGATTACACGTGTCGAGCCGACTTTAACGACTGCATGGTGGTACAATGGCTCTCCGAACTCCTTCAAATATTTTAATTGTCGCTCCTTCTCAGTGTGGAAAGACGACCTTCACTCTGAAACTCATCAAAGAAGCCACTCAAGTGTTTGACCCCCCACCCCAACATGTCATTTACTGTTATGGGGAGTGGCAACCTGCCTTTGAGCCCTTTAAGAAAACTGTGGAATTTTATGAAGAACTACCTGTAGATCTGGAATTTGACCCCATCAGACCTATGCTTCTGGTGCTAAACGGTTTGATGGAACAGTCTGTAGCCAGTGAACGCATATCTCAACTGTTTATTCATGGTGGTCATCATAAAAATATCACGATTCTCCTGATTTTGCAAAATCTGTTTTTAAAGGGAAGACATTCGAGGACTATATCACTCAATGCAAACTATATGTTTTTATTTCGCAACTGTCGGGATGCTTCACAAATAACGCATCTGGCAAGACAAGTGTTTCCACATCATTCCAGACTCCTGACCGACGCTTATAGACTAGCTACACAACCTCCCTGTGGTTATTTGTGCATGGACCTTCATCCCAGAACGTTGGACACTGAGGAACTCCGTGCAAAGATCCTCCCTTCTGAAGATCCTGAGATACTATATGTCCCAAACGAAAGTTATTTCTCAAGGTCCGTTCCTACAGTGTTTACCAAAACTTGGGGGAAAGCAACGTACAGCTCTGTTGAAGCACATCTCCGACCCTCAGATATATGCTCTATATGAAGTGTGTGCCAATTTCTTAAAAGGCAACATACCCGTTTATCACAGAATATTAAAGAATTTGCCAAAGCTCAAGATTGTCATAAGAAGTTTAGCCTCCAAACGTGCTTATGTCTGTCACAAGAAACACCTCTTGCAAAGGGGGTCAGGGTTTCTGGTCCCCCTTCTTACAGCAGCCTTATCGCTGTTGGGTTCATTATTTCGAAAATGATGTCTGTTAAGGCTGTACAACGACGCCACATCCGTAAAAAAGTGAACGATTTAGACACAGAGATGAAGAAAATACTGGAATCGGACGTTGATGATAAAACTGAAAAGTACCTGGCTATGTTGAAAAATTACCTGATATTTAACAGACACACGAGGTAAAGGTCGACATTCCACTCTCCAGATAGCAAATATTATCAGTACCACTGTCCAGACAGCAAATATCAGAGACTTATGGTCACCCTCAAGACGACATTGTCGAATTTGTTAACTCCCCCCCCCCCATCCACCGTAAGAAAAGAAAATTAATTTAGTGGACTCCTTATTGAAGATCTCTGTTAAAAATTGCATTTCCAAGACTTGTGTTAAAAATTGTATTCCCAAGACTTGTCATTCTGGCCGCTATGGTGACGAGTCATGCACGTCTGAAACTTTACGAACTGATTTCCAAACTTGGTCCACGTGCACTGTATTCGGATACAGACTCTGTGATTTTCACAACAGCGTCCCGCGATAGCTACATTCCTGATTAGAATCCCTTTCTCGGCGGATTTGTTAATGAAATAACAAGTAAATACGGAAGTGATGTGTGCATAGCCGATTACATCAGTGCAGGGGCTAAGAGTTATGCCCTCCGTCTGAACAACAGGGATGAGATTCTACGAGATTCTACGCTCCAAAGGTATATCATTAACCAAGAAAAACCGTGGTAAATACAACTTTCAACTGTTAATGTCCATGGTTTTGGAACAATCTCCGTCCAGTGAGACTTTCTACGTACTGTTTAATGTGATACACAATAAAGTAGATGCGACACTCATTAACCAACCCATGGTGAAGCGGTTCAAACCTAACCTAGATAAGCGATATCTTCCCCCCGGTTCAACTGTTCTGTACCTTATGGATACAATGACCTGGAGCTAGACAATCTTATCGACCTGGTGGATGTATAGATAGTTTTGTAAATATAATGTAGATTTTAGTTTTAACTTTCAGTTATTTTTCTATGATTTGTTGAAATATCTGTGTTTTGTCGCCGCTAGCCTTCCTATCGAGCGATAACAATTTTTTCTAAGTCCAGTAGCCACGGAGGCGAAGCTGCCATGGGGGGCTGAGGGGCAGAGCTCTAAGCCAATGATCAGGCTTGGATCTGCTCTGCACTTCACCGGATGATTGACAGGTCTGTGCGTTTGCTTTTCCAGCCAGCACAGTGAAGCACCCTCTATCGGGCTGCCGTCTTTCTGCAGCTTTGAGCGTTCTTCGCCAAATGGGGAATGATGGGATATTTTGAAGGGAATCATCTCCAGTACTGTTTGATTATGCATGCTGTAATGACTTGAAATGTTTTGTAATATCTACATTGAAATATTTTTAAGCTTTTGCTATAATTTTTGAAATTGCCAGACCTATGTTTTATAATTTCTGAATTGAAATATTTTTAACTGTGTCACAAATTTTTAGCTGAATAAAAATGTTTTTTCAACTCAGTCTCTTTATTTTACAATCTTCAACACTATGTGAGTTAAATGATGGAAAAATATTGATTGAGATGGAAATTTCAGCATCATGGTGATGTATATGTGATATGGTGATGTATAATACGAAGGTTTGGGAGGAATAACATTTAAATTATCTGTAAAAAAAACCTAATGTTTCGGTGGAGGGGGGGGGGGGCATCTGGTGGCATTGTGAACACTAATTCACGGAAACAATTAACACCGAGACGTATATCAGTTTTAATTTCTTTTTTTATTGAATACCACAGATAGTACAATTTTTTTAACACATTATAAAACACAGGGATAAATAGATCGTCTGGGGGAAGTAACGTGGCGTGTGCAATTCCGAAATAATGATCCAGGTCCTGGGAGAAATCAGTTGTGTTACGTATTGGATGACCTTTGCCGAAATAATAATTAATAAGGATATAGACTGTTATAATCTACATAATTAAGGGCACATCCTTGAAAAATTGTCATCGTCGTTTCAAAATAATATTTTTAGTAGAAGGTTTCATGGAATATAAATCTTGGGAATACAATTTTTAATACAAGTCTTGGAAATACAATTTTTAACAGAGATCTTCAATAAGGAGTCCACCAAATTAATTGTCTTTTCTTACGGGGGGTGAACAAATTCGACAATGTCGTCTTGAGGGTGACCATAAGTCTCTGATATTTGCTGTCTGGACAGTGTCTGGACTTTGCCGAAATAATAATTAATAAGGATATAGACTGTTATAGTCTACATAATTAAGGACACATCCTTGATCAACTGTGGCAAAAATGGAAAACACCTCCACACGTTCCCCGAAGAGGTAATCACGAGCACCTATTCGCCTAGTGGGCTCGATGTTTTTGCAAATTAATGCGAGAGGTTGATTTTTACGCATTAATTCATCGAACTCGTGCTCCCACATGATCTTAGAAGTGTAGCTGTCCATCAGAACTTTTAATCTTTTAAGGCGATCCATGGTACGGGTATTCAACAGATCAAAGGGTTTTTTTCAATCGATTGTCCCTTTAACTGGGTTTGAAGCATTTTAAACAATGATGGTAAAAACACCCTAAATATTCGTAATAGGTGTGTGTACTGTCACACACTGACCAGTTTGTACTGAGTTACCTTGTAATCACCTTCGGGGGATCGTGCCGTTTGAATTTCGATGTTGTCCTTGGAGGCTTCGTATTCCAACCACGTGAGGGCCTTTAGTGACTGCCAGTCATTACTCGCCAAGTAGCCTTGAGGAGGGCACACGCCGAGAATATTTTTCTCCAGGAACTTCCCACAAAAAAATGCGCAAGCAAGCGTTGGTAATCGTGAGGTCATGTGCAAAGGGATCCACACCTGTGAGGTTTTAAAACTCCTCACGGAAAGCTTGGGCTCCATGATGCAGCAATTCAGTATCGGCCTTGCAATAGAACAGAAGCTGCTGTTGAAAGTCCAGGGTTTGAGTCTAGCGGTCGCATACCATTCGTCAAACTCAATCAATGTTGAAGGTTCAGCCTGAGGATATGGATCCTCCGGCTGAAACAATTGGCAATCCAGAATGACACCTATGTATTTTAAATTTTCCTCCTTCACAAATTTGAAGGGGAAAAAGAACTTTCACTGTCTCCAGGCCAAATATTTTAGTGAAGGAATGAAGAGGAGCTTGAATGAAGGATAAACTGTCGATGAATCTTAATTTTCGTCCCGGTAAAAAGATACCTAATATTTTTGAACCGTCGAAAACGAGATCAGGTTTCAGAAACCTTCTATACAGGTAGCTTATCACAAATGTTCCATCAATACCTTTCGAATTGTGCGCTAGAATGGTAGCGTCCTTGAACCGCTGAACCCCAGGACGTTCTTCGGCTAAAAGCCAGTGTATGAAGGCGTCCACATCTGGGAATGAAGCGTAGACTCAGTCGTCCTTCACCTTGTACGTTACGACGCACAGAATGGGCTTCAGAAGGCCGTCGTCAAGCTGCACGGTTTCCACGTCAAAGTATAGGTAACTTTGTTACATAGGATCAATTTTACAGGGCTCCACAAATTTAGGTTTCTTACTCTTGCAGACGTGGCGTTTTTGTGGGTCGTAAATATCCACACATTTCACACAGCGATATCTTGACTGGCAAGTTTTCAGTAAGTGGGCTTGGAAGCAATCTGCACCATACAAGCACAGCGTGCAGAGCAGAGGTTCTCCAGTGTGCATCACATCAGCTGTAAGCAACGATTGCAGGTGCCCTTGCACATGTGACCTGGATTATTAATACATTTTAAGCATTTCGGGCAGAATTTATTACTGCCGAAAAATCCAGCAGGTTTTGTTATAACGTTAAAGTGTCCTTGACTATGTAGCAGATAGAGGTTGTCCTCGGCTTCGGATCCAATAAAAATGGGGAGAAATCCGTCATCTGCTGAATAAAGAACAAGGCGAAATTGTGACGCTAAATGTGTTTGAAAGAGTAACACTTCCGGAATGCCGCAGGAGGTATGGGTATTATGACGTGCCTCCATCGACTGCAGTTGGAGTCGATAATCTCTGATTACCGCATACTTGTTTCGGTTGACCTTTGTTTTTCAAACACAACTCTCATACCACAAGATACGATCCAAGAAAACACAGAACTAAAGCGGCACCAGAATTATTTACTTAGTTTCTATTTTTAATGAAGGAAATAGTTTATCAGCAGCAAATGCTAATATTGCGATTCTGATAGCATGTGTTGACAGTCCAGTCTGCAATCACCCTCTTTGACCCCACCGATAAGAACCGACCCCTGTCACTCGCTCTGGCGAGGTTAAAGCTTGTAGATATTAAAATACGAATTCAAATCTTATCAGCAACAAATGCAAATACTGCAGAACAGTTAGAGTGCATCAGCAGTTCGATCTGCAATCACCCTCTTGGCCCCGCTGATAAGAAGAGACCCATGTTGCGCGTTCTGCACGTTTGTTGCGACATGCACGTTGCAGGACTTAATGAAGGTCGAATTCACAAAATATGGAACTCTGTAATTATTTTTGAGGTTTGCATCAGCCATTCTGAGAGGGGATGATCTGAACGTTGCCACCGAAAATTCAGTTGGACTTGGTAAATTTCAGATGAGGGTAGAAACCAAGGGATTTATTCGGGAGTTTGTGATCAGTGAGGGGGGAGTTTAATAGAGGGGGCGGAAGTTTTGATAGGGTTTTTAATAAAGGGGGCGGATCGTTTAATAAGGGGGGATTAAAAATACAGGTGGTCAACCATGGGGTCTTTAATGAGGGGGGATTAAAAATACATGTCAACCCTTGCTCCTAGTGGTTATTCGGGGATGTTGTGATAGTAGTAGGGGGAAGGGGGTTATACCCTCCTTAACAGCTCGAATAGCATATATTTTAAAAGACAGTTCCCGAAAATCACACATTAAAGCATATCAACTCCATTAGATTTAAACCTCCCCTCCATTAGAACTTTCTGAGTTAGCCACTGCTTATCACAGAGGAGCGAAGGTTCTCAGTCGGTAGCGCCACTTTCGTAATCTGTAGTTCATCTATGCAAGCATTCAGATTTATCTCCGCTAAACATCCCCTCCTGCCCTCGGTAGGAAAGAGAGCACTGATGGTCCTGGAGAGACTGCTGTCCGTCAGATGGAACATAAGGCCATGGCCTCGTGTGCAGAAGAACTCTACCCTGTGCATGTTAAAGAATTGAATGCCCTTGATGGGAGGCTTCCATCTGTCTCCTAACAGCTGTCCATCCCCTAACTTTCTTCAAGCCCTTAGCAGTGTTATCCCGAACTAATGCGATACCACTGCTCTAATGAAGGGGCTTTTAAATATTGTTTTTAATGATAGAAGATTGGTAATTTCCAGCAAATAAGGCACATCACAGGATTAGACTGAACAATAGAAATTCCCTCTGCTTCTACTAAAGATAGAATAATCATACAGTAAAGAGTTTTTAAACTACACCATCAGAAATCGCATCAAAGAATAAAAAAGTGACGATTATTTTACAGTCACAGATAAATGTTTCATGTATAAATGAAATGAGAAACAATGAATCAGATGTTTGAGTTTCTGATTTTCAGGACTTTCTTACAAAATATACACTGAGAGGCGAAAAGTCATGGGATAAATGCCATATAATGGGTTGGTCCCCTTGAGCCCTCAGCAGTGAAGCTACTCGTCGAGGCATGGAGTCAACGAGTTGCCGGTATCATTCTGCACACACATCCTACAGTGTAGATCATAATTGTGTTGCATTGGATGGTGTTGGATTCATGGATCACAAGCTTGTTTCCATTGTACCACAGATGCTCCAAGGAGTTCATATCGGGGGACGTTAGGGCCAATTCCCAGTGGTAAAGTCCGTGGAGTATTCCTTGATCCACCTCCTAGCAACCAAAGACTGGTGACACATTGCATTATCTTGTTGAAATACCCCTTCACCACCAAGGTGCTCGAGAGTCATGAAGGGGTGCAGGTGAACTGCGAGAATGTCCATGTATCTCGTAATGGAACTGCGAGAATGTCCATGTATCTCATACACTAGAAGTGTCTATGTTAACAAATTTCAGAGATTGCTCCAAAAGGACCAGAGAGCCCAATGTAGACCATGTGAACATTACCCACACCATCACAGAGCCGCCTCCAGCCTGAACAGTACCTTGCAGACAGGAAGGGTCCATGGCTTCATGGGGTCTACGCCATACTCTAACATGCCCATCAGCGTGGCTTGATCAACTGGAAACTTGGTTTATCGGACCATGCTGCCCAACGCCATTGTTCTACTGTCTAATTTCGATGTCTTCAGACCCATTTCAGTCATTGAGCTCTGTGACGACGTGTAAGCAATGGGACACGAGTGGGTTTTCAGCAACCAAATCCGATGGAGTGCAGGTGGCGAAGGCAGTCTTTTCAGAAACGTTTTGTGTTTGGCCTGGATTCAAATTGGCAGCGATTTCATGTACTGTAGTCTGTCTGTTGGTCGTTACCATTCGTGACAGCCGACACAAGTTCCATAGCCATCCCTTTCGCTGGTTTACATGTGTGGAAATGCCATCACTAGAATACTGATGATAAACTCTTGACACCATAGATGTAGGAAAACCGAATTCTTGCTCGATCTCCGATACTGCATGACCCATCCTTCTGGCACAATGATCAAGCCACATTCAAAGTCAGACAACTTGTGACGTGCAGCCGTCCTGAATTTGAGCTACTCTTTTTCGACTGCTCTGAAATGAATGTTGGGTTTGTAAGCTACTGCAGCACCATTCTGCGGTTGATGTCCAACGCATTGGTTATGAGTACAACACGCTAGTTCTACTTTAACTGCTATTCCCATCACTTTTGGCCTCTCAGTGTATGTCATTCAAGTCCTAGTGATGGGTTATACCCCCTACTTTAGGTACGCCACTAAAAAGAGGAATAGGTACCCAAAAAGTAGGATATGTGAGGATGCAGAAAATTAAAATGGAACAGAGAAAAAAGGATGCCTTATATTTTAGGTTGAATGTTAACAAATTGCTGCAATTTTTTTTTTGCTCCTCTTCTGTTCCATGGCCGAGTGGTTAGCACGCTTGGCTACTGATCTAAGGGACCTGGGTTCGAGCCCCGGGTAAGGCATGGATGTGTGTGCTGTTTTTCTGCTGAGGTCCTGCCATCCTCACAGACCTTCTACTATGGCATATAAACTGACAGGCTCCTGTCAGACCTCTGTGGCAAGCAGCTGCTTGAGGGGGTATTTATCTGTTGGGATACCTTATTGCAGTGATTCTCAACCTTTTATGCTTCACGTACCCCCTAGAAATGTGTATGTGACTGGCCTACCCCTTGTATAGATAGATAAAACTATGGTTATAGTATAACAATGGGAATAAAACAAAACACACACACATATATATATACAGGGTGTCCCTAAATTCATGGCCCAAACGTGAGGGGATGGTAGTACACACCAAACCTACTAATATTCGTCATAGAATATGCAGTCGCAAATGCAGTAAGGAGTCGGAAATGAAGGATAGACACAGAGGTTTCCAGAGTGACATTTATTTTAGATCATTACAACATATGCTCAAACGTCCGCCCACCAATGTTGATACAGGTGGCACAACAGTGGAGTAGTGATCGGTTAATCGGACCGAACCCTGCTCGTAAACACCAGGCTTGTCGTGCACGTCGGCGGCTGCGAAGGTCAATCAGGCTACCAGATCCTCCGTAGACTGCACAGGTGTCTCGTACATGACACTCTTCAAATGTCCCCACAGAAAGAAATCAATGCAAGAAAGATCGGGCGGATCTGGGGGGCCATGAGATGAGACCACCATACCCAATCCATTGGTCCCCAAATGTTTTATGAATATGCTGACGCACGTCCATGCTGAAATGGGCAGGTGCCCCATCGTGTTGGAACCACATACTGGCGCGGATTGCGGCTGGAATATCCTGAAGCAATTCCGGCAAAACCTGTTTCAGGAAAATATGGTACGTTCACCCATCGAGGCAGTCCGGCAGTAGGTAGGGTCCAAGTAAGCAGTCGTGCACGATCCCCGCCCAGACATTGATGGCGAATCGTTGCTGGTTCGAATTTGGACGTGTATCAAAGGGTTCTGTGCCACCCACAAACGCGCATTATGGACATTCACTACGCCTTCACGTGAGAATATTGATTCATCCGTAAAGAGCACATGCGCAGGGAAATCAAGATTTGCTGCACTTTGCTGCAGGAACCACTGGGCGAAATCCACGCACAGGGGATAATCAACAACTGTCAATGCCTGCACTCGCTGCAAGTGATAGGGATGTAGCTCTTCTTCATGCAGTACTCGCCAGACACTGTTCCGATGACATCACTAGGCTCCGAGTGGCCGATTGTGTGCTTCTACCTGGGTTATCTGTCACCATACGCAAGATGTCCGATGCCTCACCGATGGCTGTCACCCATGGCAAGATGTGGCAAACACACACCATGGCCTCACCCATGGCAAGATGTTCCGATGCCTCACCCAGGCTCCGAGTGGCGGATTGTGTGCTTCTACCTGGGTTATTTGTCACCATACGCAAGATGTCCTCCCTCATAGCTGGCGTTCTGACCATCTGTGCTCATCTGGTATCATGTCAACTGATGTGGAAGGTGCCTGCCTCAGACAGCTGGCGGTGCAGTCATGCAAACATTTTATGATTGGGCACACAGCGCATAGGATATCACTCATGGTAGAGTCTTTGTGCCTAACTACCACTGCCCTCGACTACGCCGTACATCAGGTGCATATCGGCTTTCTCTGCATTTGTAAACTGCTCCATCTCCTGTCCAGTCGATGCTGAGAATGCTGGGGGTTGGCCGATCCAGCGCTTTTAAGAAGTAACACCTCGTTTGTGCCCCTTACTGGCACCGAGCTGCGTTTGCGGCCGCATATTCTTTGACGAATATTGGTGGGTTCGGTATGTACTACCATCCCCTCACGTTTGGGCCATGAATTCAGGGACACCCTGTATATAGCATATATCTAGTGACTTTTGAGCTCTCACGGCATAACTCCAAATATTTTACCGTGCACCCCACGTTGAGAACCCCTACCTTATTGGATAAAGTGGCATCGCTTAGAGTTGCCAAATATACAAATATAATTCACCAAAAAAGGGACACGGAATACAAAAAAAAACGTAAAATTCACTGGCATTTGGTGTTAATTTATTTTAGTAAAAAAAAAAATCGGTGATTGAAGCTTGAAATGAGCTTGGAAATAATGCTGTCTGTATCCGACCACCAGCCAGATTCTAATTAATGTAAATGGGTTGGAACAGTAGTTTCAGGGATGGGGGTGGTTCAGTCGGTAGCGCGTCAGACTCGCTTGGAAAGGACGCCGTCCGTCGGATGGGACGTTAAGCCGTGGCTCCGTGTGCGGGAGAGCCATACCCTGTGCACGTTAAAGAACACGCTGGATGGCCTTGACGGGAGGCTACCATCTGTCTCCCAACAGCTGTTCCATTGGGTCCCCTCCCCCCAACCTTCTCTGAGCCTTCGGGGTCCTTGTGACCTGGCCATTTAGTCCATTGTGTGGAAAAAAGTGCCGCTCAGAGGTAAAACAAACCCAAACAGTAATTTCACAACTCAGTGCTACAATCCAATGCTTTGAAGAATATGAAGGAAAAGCTTTAAGTGACGTCAGATTTTGAAATAGCTGAAGGGAATGCGAAATTTGCCAAGTCACTTCAAATTTTTCAAACTCTCCAAGATGTTGAAAAGTTCTCTCAATTTGGCCTACCGTCTTCAATTTCACAAAACTAATCCAAATTCCAAATTTTCACAACTCGCCTGTATTTTACCAGGTGAATTTGAATTTTGCGAACTACCTAGATTTTGCAAACTGCCCAAGATTTCTCGACAGGAGTTCTCGATTTTACCAACCCTCCTTAATTTCATACAACTAATCCCAATTTTAACACCTCACCTGCACTTTGCCAAGTGGTTTCCAATTTTCCCAACTCCCCTAGATTTTTCCAAGTTGCTTCGATTTTGCCACCGCTCCTTAATTGCACAAAAACAAACTCAATTTTCACATCTCTCCTGAATTTGACAAGTCACTGCAAATTTTTCAACATCCCCAAAACTTTGCCAAGTCGTCTCGATTTTGTCAACTCTCCTTAATTTCACAAACCCAATCCCAATTATCACAACTCGCCTGTATTTCACCAAGTTGATTCGAATTTTGCCAACTGCCCTAGATTTTGCTGTTTTCTCGATGTTGGGTTGGGTTGTTTTATTTCTGAGCGACACTTTTTTGCACACCATGGGCTAAATGGCCAGGTCACATGGACCCCGAAGGCTCAGAGACGGTTGGGAGAGGGACCCACTGGAACAGCTGTTGAGAGACAGATATATCCTCCCATCAAGGCCATCCAGCGTGTTCTTTAACGTGCACAGGGTATGGCTCTCCCACAAATGGGGCCACGGCTTAACGTAACTTGACTCCGCCTTCTCGTGGTGTAGGCCGTTAGTGCCTTTCAAAACAGATACTCTCTTGTGGAAGTGAACGGAAGTGGAGGGCTGCCAGATTAGTGTGGCCTACTGATCTGGACAACTACGTCTACTTTTCTTTTTTCCTACTCTGTTGAGGAGTGGTCAACCACACAGGGTCCTGGTGCTGACCATATAAACTTACTGGATCGGGCTGGAAATACGCTCTGGGCTTGTTTATGGATCCTGAATTTGTTGCACTGGTAGACTATTGTGGAGGGAAAATCTTCCGCTCTGTTTTCTGTTTGTTTGTGGGTTGACAGCCCCAAGTGAATAGATTCACAGGATATGTTTATCAGCTGGTGGATAATCCTGAGCAGAAATCATCGCAGGCACCTTAACAAGAATGATATATCTTGCTTCTTCGAGCATTGTCAAATTCTGCATTAGAGGCAGTCTTCCGTGTAGATGGCATCAGCCTAAAATGGTGGGGGAACGAGTCTGCCTGATGCCTGCGATTAGGGGGCTGTTTGATATTGTCGGCATTCCCTCCCTCAATAAACATAATTTCTTTAAACATCGCACTAACCATTTTCTCTCCATAGGTAGTTGGAATGTGAGGACTCTGCACAGAGCTTTTTCTCCTGATGTCCTCACACAAGAATTCCACCATTATAATTTAGATATTCTCGACTTACAAGAGACCAGATGGACAGATAAAGGTCAGATTCTTAAAAATAATCTTAAATTTCTCTTTTGATGGAGGGAAGATAATAAGCATCTCCAAGGCGTGGGTCTGCTTCTCAGCAGACACGCTAGTGATGCTTTTCCAGGATATGAGTGCATTAATGAAAGTTTCCTAGAGAAAATTTTCAGACAAGCGTTAAAGATTGCATGTTATCTGCTGTTATACCCCCACTGAGGATGCTGATGAGGATGAAATAGATAACTTCAGGATATTAGGTGGAAGATCAGGATATTAGGCTCAGAAGATTTGAGTTCGAACCAGAAACAACCCACAAGCTAGTAATACACAGTCATGTACTCACTAACTGTAGCTGCGATGAATAGAGGATTTAATAATAGGCAAATGCAAATTTTGTTTAAACAATAACAATAAAAGATTCAAATTTATTTAAATTTTCAAATCAACATAATTTCTCCACCAACTTATAAAGGTGGATAAATTCACATTACAATACGTTATCCTATTTCCAATCCACTCGAATAAATTCAATATTATAAAGTGACAATCAAAATATTAAAGAAAAGTGACAACAATCAGATTAATATGAATTAAAATGATTATACCCTAATTGAAGATTTATCCACAACGAAAACGGAGTTCCGCTGGACTACAGTTGTGCACTCGGAAATAATAAACAATTATTTCGAAGACAGGAGACCGAACACGGGTCCTATTAGCACCATCACCCCGCACAGAATCCCTTCGCTGGCTGAAGCGAGGCAATAACTCAGGCAACCCCGGGAATTCTCCGACACTAGGGGCCAATCAGATGCCATCCCCGGGCAAACACAACGCTCGCAGTTATTACACGAGTGGGACAGAGTCTTGTTACCAGATCCCAAAGGTGGAAAAAATGAAATTACAAATACCTATAGGTCAGCGACCTATCATCCCTCCCTTCTTTAAAATAAGCTAACGCCCCTAGGTGTTGTCAATTACTACATCCCGAAATGAAAATGGAGAGGTACAGATATTGAAACTTATTCAATATAGAAATAAAAAATTCTCTACATAATTCTTCTATTTTTCTTTCAAAAAGAAAAGCACAAACAGTTTATCGGACCGAAGGTAATGTCCAAATACATAAGAATTCTCGGTCTTCTTTAGGTCGATCCAGGGGTTTCTCCAAAATTTCACCAGACACGGAAAACAAGTGTAAGTGGAGTAATTCCACACATATACACTCACAAAAGAAGTTAATATTCATTTGGTTATAACAAAATATTTAATGTGAACGTTTAAAATATGATAACTAACAATATATAAATCAATATCAACTTACAAGCAGAACAATAGCATAATGACTATAAATAGCAAGATAAATAATGATTATGAGATAAAACATACTTTATTATAATAAAAATAAATACCCCCTCAAGCAGCTGCTTGCCACAGAGGTCTGACAGGAGCCTGTCAGTTTATATGCCACAGTATGAGATCTGAGAGGATGGCAGGACCTCAGTAGAAAAACGACACACACATCCATGCCTAATCCGGGGCTCGAACCCAGGTCCCTTATACACATCATAAATGTTCATAATATATACTATGTGGGATAACTTAGATTTGTCTGATCTATATTCGTGATAACGAAACAAGTCTTTTATCAAGTAGTAAAGTTCTATTTCTAGTATTTCGCCATTCCACTAGATATTTGATACTTGGATACTGAGCAATGCCAATATTGAGGGGTATCAATACTTGTCATTTACATCAATCTTTGACATCAATCTTCAGCTATGAATGGCATGATGGGAGAAATACCTCTGATGAATGACTCCACGCAAGTTTGCATTATTCCACCTACTAAGTATATTATCTTCATGTTTAAACTTTAGAACAAGTTTCCATACTCTCAAAATTATCATTAAAATTCAAACTAATACACTGTTAAAAGAAAATAAGTCAGTCAATGTTAAACATCATATTGTGAAACTCTCATTCACATACAGTAATCAAAACACATCTTTCCTATGAAGATACAAATATTCATCAAAGTCGAAACCTTATTTCAATTGGCACTGAGCCAAAACTGCTCCTAATTCGCAGCTAATCGAGACGCAGGCAGAAAAGCAAAGTTCAACTTCTTCTCGTGCTGTTACGTCATCTCTGTAGTTTCGTTTCTTACTTTCCCAGCCACGGAGTTATAAGGTAACACGATATACCACGAGTTCAGCGATTTATTTGTTCTCTTAGCACGAAGTTGAATGCAAACAACATTTACTTCACAGAATAATGGAAATAAATTCAAACTCTCCAGTATAAATCATATTCATACATTTAAACAATTTCTTAAGTTAAAACACTTAGCTAACTTTGAAGACATACCACATTTCTGATAACATTTTTCGCTAACTCCAAACAAATGTCTAATTAATTTCCACTTAAATCAATTTTTATCCTTAGTTACTCGTAAATATATTCTTTAATTATTCTTGGCACATCACCCATTTTTCCTCAGGGACCCTTTCTGTTTCCGTATATAATTTCTGTTCGATCTACTTACTTTCACATCCATAAAAAAGTTTAGTTAGTTTTCCTTACAGTTGAAGAAACAGAAGAAGAGAAAATCTGACTTGTTAGTTCAGATGCACCGGCGCCTGGCTCAAATGAACCAGGGGTCTAAGTGGAAGGGTTCAGAAGTTGGGAAAAGTTTTTTTTTGTAGAAGTGAAACTAAAATAATTAGAGAGGTGGAAAGTTCGTAGTGAAAAAGATATGTTCCTTTTTTATGATTTCTCTGAAGTTCTCTAATGCTCATTCAATCGATCTCATTCATGTCATAGCTGAACGACTCATCATGTAGTGCATTCTACCGGGTTCCGACCACATTACATATTTTCTTCTGAAGGTACCACTTCAATTTCTTCGGGCATTTCCTCTTCTGAAACAAAGAGCATCAGGGGTTGTCCGCCAGAAGATTCTTTAAAGTCGGCTTCTTCGTCAACTTCTGAGTTCTCACTTTCTGACCAATTTTCGAACATTGTTCAGCTCAGGATCAGTGCCATTGTAGACCGGAACCAAATTAATGAATCCGCCAATGTTCACAAAAGAGTTTTGGGCACTGTTGTTTTCATTATTCACGCTAGGGATTTCCTGAGTTTCTCTGTTAATCGTGTGAGGGTCTGATGTCTCGGTTGTGGTGGGTGACGAAGCTTGTGCCATTTTTATCATTAAGTTCTACACTCAAAAATTTACTTTATATTTTACAAACAAAACTTAGTATTTAAGATGCGAAATCCTTACAATTGCTTTATCAGCATTGGCATGGGATGGCAATGACTGTACCTCAACTCTAATCCACTTAATCAAAATGAATTCAAAACAAATTCAATACTTTTAATGCAAAACGATTGTTGTCACTGTCTAACAGGATTATCTTACTTTAATATGCTTTTTATACAATTGACTTCTCATAAATATTACAATTTTCGTAACAACAAAAGTTCAAGATTATTTACCAATTTAATAATCTATTTCCCTCTCAAGTCAACCTGATCCTTCGTAACCAGCAACTTTTCCTCTCCAAGGCATGCGACATGAACTAAAATCTAAATTCCGTGTTTATCAAAAATAATTATCCATACATAGTTATAACACATCTAGAACTACATATCTATACTTGTCGATCTGACTTCAAACAAAAATTTGCTTTCTAACAGATACTTCTGAAAGAGTGGCTCAGAAGATTCGAGTTCGAACCAGGAACAACCCACAAGCTAGTAACACACAGTCATGTACACTCTAACTGTAGCTGCGATGAGTAGAGGATTTAATAATAGACAAATGCAAATTTGGTTTAAACAATAACAAAAAAAGATTTAAATTTATTTAAATTTTCAAATCAACATAATTCCTCCACCAACTTATAAAGGTGGATAAATTCACATTACAATAATACGTTATCATATTTCCAATCCACTCGAATAATTTCAATATTATAAAGTGACAGTCAAAATATTAAAGAAAAGTGACAATAATCAGATTAATATGAATTAAAATGATTATACCCTAATTGAAGATTTATCCATAACGAAAACGGAGTTCCGCTGGACTACAGTTGTGCATTCGGAAACAATAAACAATTATTTTGAAAACAGGAGACCGAACACGGGTCCTATTAGCACCATCATCCCGCACAGAATCCCTTCGCAGGCTGAAGCGAGGCAATAACTCAGGCAACTCCGGAAATTCTCCAACACTAGGGGGGCAATCAGATGCCATCCCCAGGCAAACACAACGTCCGCAATTATTACACGAATGGGACGGAGTCTTGTTGCCTGATCCCAAAAGTAAATAAAAATGAAATTACAAATACCAATAGGTCCGCGACCTATCACTATGGAGGGTGTGGAGAAATAGACTTATACACCAAAAGACTAAAATTAGACTGTATAATAGTTTGGTTCTTTCTAGGGTAAGTTATGGAAGTGAAACTTGGACTGTTTAGGTGGTTCAAGGAGGTTAGGTAAAGAAGTAAGCAACTTCCTTTGAGCAGTATATTGTGTAGAGAGAGACTTCGTTGATTTCATCATGATGCCCGTATGAATAATTATAGATTAGTGAATAGGGTTATAAACAGTATGCCTAAAGGCCTTAGAAAGAGGGGGTGACTTAGGATGCAGTGGGCAGGCAATGTTAAACAGGACCTTGTTAGAATTGGTTGCAGTGACCAGATGCAGCAGATGTAGCTCAGGACAAATATGCTTGGAGAACTAAATTGCGCGTTCTGTTTGGACCTCCGTAGCCGATGGTTGCTTCAGGATGATGATGATGATTTCTCTATTTTAATGTTTATTAGAATTCTAAGGGTAACAATGCTTCCCGTGTTTCCATAGACGCTTCGCCACTGTTAACAATGATACATTTCTGTTTTTCCTCCACATTTTTACAATTATAACGTGTTTACTAACAGTTTGAATTAAAGTAATCAAATATTAACTTGATCTTATCATTAGTTGCTTTTGATACGTTAATTAGATAGACGGATTTTATGCTCTATTCAATTAGGAGATTAAACTATCCGTAGCACGAAAATCGAAAATGCTTTTGTTGACATGGAAGTTTATATGTCAGTTTTCTGAAAACGTGTGTTTTTCACGGTACAGTAAAATATTCTGAGCAACTTTGTGTCATAGCAAATAAAAAAAAAAAAACGAATTAATCAAAGAAAAAAAAAAGGTTATTTTTTTTTCTTTTGACGGAACGATGTTCCGGAATTTGTTTTCATGCATAATACATATAAAATAAAAAAACTTCTAAAAATAAAAATTTATAAATTTAAAATCAAAAATAATCATTTATCACCTACTCATAGATGATGAAATTATCAGTCTTAAGAAAATTGATTATTTCAAAATGTGTAAAATATTTTAAAGAGTGCACATTACAGTTTGGTCCCTTTCCCAATTAAATAAATTTAAAGGATTAACACTTAAAATTTACATTATTAAACCACACGCATTAAAATAAATCATCTACTGCGCAATTTCGGCGACGGCTAACTCTACTTCCCGACGTACGAGTTCCCCAACTTTATTTTTTTTAAAAAAGAACTGATTAAAAATCTTGTATTACTATTGTACGAGCAGATCCCCCCCGATAGGGGACCACCTTGTCGTGGTGGGGGGGCCTAGGGCCCAGCAACCCGGCTGAGGAGGCTTTGCCGGTCGGGATGATCCCCAGCTGGAGCAGGCCAGAGGATTTGCCGGCTGTAGTGGGCACCAGCTGGAGCATTCCAAGGTTTTGCCGGTTGGGGTGGTCCCCGGCTGGAGCATAGCTGAAGCCAACCGAGGTTGAAGACGCTGCTGGCCGGCTTGATTGCCGGTCGGGTGGTGACGGCGTTGGAGACCTCACCTCTCAGGAGACCTGTGTGGTCTGTTCGACGGCTCTGCCGAAAGGTCTGAACCCGCCCGTAGGCACGAGCTGTCCAAAAAGTCTGGGTCTTACTAAGAGTCTCCACCCCGGGTGCCGATCGAGCTTGGATCTTTATATCCTTGCACATTTGCAAACCGGGGAATAGATTAAAGTAAGGTTTCTTCCGGTGGTTAGCTTTCCTTCTATAGGATTGCTGCCATGTCAGGCTGGGGTTGAGGTGCGCCTATAGGGCGTATTCCTTGCCCCCAGCTCTAGATGGTCATGGCTTTTCTTAACCAGGTAGTGCTGTCAGGCGGAACCGGGAATTGCCGTGGTTGCATAAGATCGCAACATAGAGATCCATTGTACGAGCAGATACCCCCCCCCCCGATAGGGGACCACCTTGTCGTGGTGGTGGTGGTGGTGGGGGGGGGGGCTAGGGCCCAGCAACCCGGATAAAGGCTTTGCCGGCCGGACTGCGTCACCGGCTGGAGCATTGCCGAAGCCAACCGAGGGTCGGAGATGCTGCTGACCGGTTCTGCTTGACCGGTTGGATGGTGACGGCGTCCGAGACCTCACCAATCTGGAGCTCAGTGGAGCTGTTCGAGGGCTCTGCTGAAAGGTCTGAGCCCGCCAAGTAGGCACGAGCCCTCAAAAAAGTCTGGGTCTTACTAAGAGTCTCCACCCCGGGTGCCGATCGAGCTTGGATCTTTATATCCTTGTACATTTGCAAACCGGGGAATAGATTAAAGTAAGGTTTCTTCCGGTGGTCAGCTTTCCTTCTATAGGACTGCTGCCATGTGAGGCTGGGGTTGAGGTGCGCCTATAGGGCGTATTCCTTGCCCCCGGCTCTAGATAAGCACGGCTTTTCACAACCAGGTAGTGCTGTACAAGCGGAACCGGGAATTGCCGTGGTTGCATAAGATCGCAACAAAAGCGATTCATTGTACGAGCAGATAGAAGCAAGCATTATTAGTACAGTAAACGAGCTTTCATCGCATAGCAGAAACGAGTTTTTAAGATATTATTTTACTTTTATGCAGGGACAGTTCTAGTGGAGGGGTAAGGGAACCATTTCAGAATGCTACCAAGGATAATAAGGGCAAAAGAATTATTAAACTTTTTTTCTATTGCATGTATATTTCAAGTAAATGTTTAAAGACCTCTAAAATGGTGGTTTGGGGGGGTAATGTTATTCTGCAATGGAAATCCAATCACCTTCTTTTCTTCATTCACCTTGCTTTTCAGGAAGGCGGGGATGGCTCAGTCGATAGCGCGCCTGGCTCGTAATCTGCAGTTCCCAGGTTCGAGTCCCAGCTGGGTCAGCGTTGAGATTTATCTCCTCCAAAAAACGATCAGTAGGGGGACACCAATGGGCTTGGAAAGGCCACCGTCCGTCGGATGGGACGTTAAGCCGTGTCCCCCTGTGCGGGAGAGCTATACCCTGCGCACGTTAAAGAACACACTGGATGGCCTTGACGGGAGGCTACCATCATTACCTCTGGATAATCAACAGCTAATCCAGAGGGTTCCTTTAACGACCAAGGGAAACATTCTTCCCATTTTAAAATTGGTGATTGTCGTATTTAATTATAACCTTATCTGCATTTTTTATTTAGAATGTCAAAATAGAACGTATGCCGAACGCAATTACGTAAACGGGAACGTTTAGAAAAAAAAAGATCTGTCAGGACGCATAATATATGTACTATGTGCAATGTCCATCTTTGCCTCACTACCAAAAGAAATTGCTTCGCCAAATATCATAATTAGCACATCATTTTGTATAGTAATTTTATTTCGCAATTTTGTATTATTTTAGTTAACATTTTGTTCTAATAAACCAATAAATAAAAGACATTGCATAATAAGCCTAACTATAATTTGTGTTACCTTTATAGTCCATTAGGAAAAATATTTCCCATAAAATTCCAAAAAAACTACACATTGTTATGTATTTTTCTTATGATTTTTATTTATTTTACGTCTAAACAAACTAAAACAAACAGTTACATACTAATATTTACTCTTAGAAACCTTATGGTCCTGAAAGGGTTAACCTTTTCTAAGCCTTCGTGGTCCTTGTGACTTGGCCATTTAGCCCATTGTGTGCAAAAAAAGTGCCGCTCAGAGGTAAAACAACCCAACAGTTTTTCGGCTCGATTAAGTTTCTTGCCTCCCCCCCCCCTCGATTTTTTTTTTGGATCAGGGTCTGCTTTTAAGTATCAGTGATGATGTATGGAAGTCGTTTTTGTGCTTTTTTACGGCACACCTGAATTACTTCCACGGCACACGGTTTTTGTCATACTGTCAGCAGAAGGTTCATATAAAGATTGTTCAGTCCTTAAGACCTCAATCTGCCAATTAGAATATTTCTTTTAATCATGGTGTTAAAATATATATTCGAAAAGAATAATTTCGATTCTTAAATAAATTACTAAATGTATCCCAGAGACAGGCAGGTGATAACAGCAGATAATTAATGACATTTGCTCCAGCGATAAACTTTATGCAGACCAACAGATGTATATTGATTTGGCTCCCCATCATAACTGCACACATTTCGCCCTTCCGTCATCTACTCCTCTCCAAAGTCGTTTATAGGTTTAACCCGGTTTGCCAAAAATAGAAAAGCAGCATATGTGTGCTTTATCTGGTGCAGACGCAGATGCTCCCGCGCAGATGCTGCCGGAGAGGACTTAAGAGAGTCTGCTTCTCTTGCTCCATCACGTGCCAGTTTCCGTTGCCATGGAGATCGTATCTGTCGTCATAGAGATGACCTTTGCCTGAGCACCTGAATGTGGGCGATTTGAAAAGTAGACAATAGGGGTAAAGGCGATAGCTGTAGTGCAAAATCTGCCAGGTTATATTGAGAACAGCAGATTATTTTAGCAATTTTAAACTACTGAAAGCAATATGTTTTACCAACAGTCTGCTATTGTTCAATACTGTTAGATTAGGATGACAGAATTAACTGTCGTTTTAGTAATGTTTTTCTAAGTAACCTATTAAACACGATTATATTAAACTAACGTTAAAATGATCTCCAAGACTCATTTTTTATGTTCAAAATATTTCTTTCACTACGACAGATAGAATGGATCCTATTCTCAGTATATTGCTGGTAATTTAGACTAATGTTAACTCAAAGCTTCAGCTTTTGGGTTGTTGGGTTGTTTTACCTCTGAGCGGCACTTTTTTGCACACCATGGGCTAAATGGCCAGGTCACATGGACCCCGAAGGCTCAGAGAAGGTTGGGGGAGGGGACCCACTGGAACAGCTGTTGGGAGACAGATGGTAGCCTCCCGTCAAGGTCATCCAACGTGTTCTTGAACGTGCACAGAGTATGGCTCTCCCGCACACGGGGCCACGGCTTAACGTCCCATCCGACGGATAGCGGCCTTTCCAAGCCCATCGGTGTCCCCTACTGACTGTGGGTAGAGCGGGGAATTTTGCGGAGATAAATCTCAACGCTGACCCAGCTGGGACTCGAACCTGGAAACTACAGATTACGAGCCTGGCGCGCTACCGACTGAGCCATTCCCGCCCCTTCAGCTTTTGAATCTCCTTCGCATACTTATATAAACACCCTTTACGAAATAGTTTGAGCATTCAATAAAAGGAAGATGCTTAAAATATTTTATGCTCATCATTACGTTTCTTACGAAATCTAAACATTTGCTATAATTTAAAAAAGAAAAAACGACTTTTCAGAATAAGTCTTTGTTTTGTGCTGCCTTGAAATGACGGTGAAGGCAGTTGCAACCCCTATTTTGTTTTTTGATTAACTTCAGTGTGTTACAATTTATTTAGATTTTCGGTAAGTCTCTTTGTAAAGGATCGCAGGCACGAATCTAGAAAATAGGTAAAGTATGGGGAGAAGGCCAAGATACTCAATAAAGATGGGGAAAAGTAAAAGGGAATTTACCCTCCTTTTTAATAATAAGTGAAACATTCCTTTAAAAATATATGAAATATACATGAGTTGAACAATTAGTTTTCTCTCTTACCCTGACAATCACTCTCAAAGGGAGGAAGGGGGAAATGCTTTTCTATCTGTTCCTGTTTGAAAAAGTTCTTCCGATTAGATGGAAAGGGAAATTCTCTTCCGGCAGCTTTGTCTTCACTGATTTCTTTGTTCACAACCGGAGAAAGTCGCGACAGAGTGATGCCAGATGTCATACCGTTGCCACATCTCCCACATTCCCAAAAGCCGTTCGACGTTCTAAACTCCGTCCCATTACCAGTTGCAACTCAATTTTTTAACCCAACACATGGGGAACCTGTGTTCGCAATTTGGGAACTTTCTATCAAGTATATGTGAACGTACAGGGCGTTGAAATCTCTTGAAACAGAGATAAAACTTAATTAATCGCATCATAATTAAGCCACGGCAACCATAAGGCAGGCGATGGTCTCAGCAATTGGAAGAAAGACAAGCATTCTTTGTTGGTGCCAGCAAGTAAAAGAAAGACAAGTATTCTCTGCTGGTGCAGGAAGTAGAAGAAAGAGAAGTATTCTCTGCTGGTGCCAGCAAGTAGAAGAAAGAGAAGTATTCTCTGCTGGTGCCAGCAAGTAGAAGAAAGACTCGTATTCTATGTTGGTGCCAGCAAGTAGAAGAAAGACAAGTATTCTCTGCTGGTGCCAGCAAGTAGAAGAAAGACTCGTATTCTATGTTGGTGCCAGCAAGTAGAAGAAAGACAAGTGTTATCTGCTGGTGCCAGAGAGTAGAAGAAAGACAAGTATTCTCTGCTGGTGCCAGAAAGTAGAAGAAAGAGAAGCATTCTCTGCTGATGCCAGCAAGTAGAAGAAAGACAAGCATTTTCTACTGGTGCCAGCAAGTAGAAGAAAGACAAGTATTCTCTGCTGGTGCCAGAAAGTAGAAGAAAGAGAAGCATTCGCTACTGGTGCCAGCAATTAGAAGACAAGCATTCTCTACTGGTGCCAGAAAGTAGAAGAAAGACAAGTATTCTCTGCTGGTGCCAGAAAGTAGAAGAAACACAAGTATTCTCTGCTGGTGCCAGAAAGTAGAAGAAAGACAAGCATTCTCTGCTGGTGCCAGAAAGTAGAAGAAACACAAGTATTCTCTGCTGGTGCCAGCAAGTAGAAGAAAGAGAAGCATTCGCTACTGGTACAAGCAATTAGAAGAAAGACAAGAATTCTCTACTGGTGCCAGAAAGTAGAAGAAAGACAAGCATTCTCTGCTGGTGCCAGAAAGTAGAAGAAAGAGAAGCATTCTGTGCTGGTAGCAGAAAGTAGAAGAAACACAAGTATTCTCTGCTGGTGCCAGAAAGTAGAAGAAAGAGAAGCATTCGCTACTGGTGCCAGCAATTAGAAGACAAGCATTCTCTACTGGTGCCAGAAAATAGAAGAAAGACAAATATTCTCTGCTGGTGCCAGAAAGTAGAAGAAAGACAAGTATTCTCTGCTGGTGCCAGAAAGTAGAAAAAAGAGAAGCATTCGCTACTGGTGCCAGCAATTAGAAGACAAGCATTCTCTACTGGTGCCAGAAAGTAGAAGAAAGACAAGTATTCTCTGCTGTGCCAGAAAGTAGAAGAAAGTGAAGCATTCTCTGCTGGTGCCAGAAAGTAGAAGAAACACAAGTATTCTATGCTGGTGCCAGCAAGTAGAAGAAAGAGAAGCATTCGCTACTGGTGCAAGCAATTAGAAGAAAGACAAGCATTCTCTACTGGTGCCAGAAAGTAGAAGAAAGACAAGTATTCTCTGCTGGTGCCAGAAAGTAGAAGAAAGACAAGCATTCTCTGCTGGTGCCAGAAAGTAGAAGAAAGAGAAGCATTCGCTGCTGGTGCCAGCAATTAGAAGAAAGACAAGCATTCTCTATTGGTGCCAGAAAGTAGAAGAAACACACTCTGCTGGTGCCAGCAAGTAGAAGAAAGGGAAGCATTCGCTACTGGTGCAAGCAATTAGAAGAAAGACAAGCATTCTCTACTGGTGCCAGAAAGTAGAAGAAAGACAAGTATTCTCTGCTGATGCCAGAAAGTAGAAGAAAGACAAGCATTCTCTGCTGGTGCCAGAAAGTAGAAGAAAGAGAAGCATTCGCTACTGGTGCCAGCAATTAGAAGACAAGCATTCTCTGCTGGTGCCAGAAAGTAGAAGAAACACAAGTATTCTATGCTGGTGCCAGCAAGTAGAAGAAAGAGAAGCATTCGCTACTGGTGCAAGCAATTAGAAGAAAGACAAGCATTCTCTACTGGTGCCAGAAAGTAGAAGAAAGACAAGTATTCTCTGCTGATGCCAGAAAGTAGAAGAAAGACAAGCATTCTCTGCTGGTGCCAGAAAGTAGAAGAAAGAGAAGCATTCGCTACTGGTGCCAGCAATTAGAAGACAAGCATTCTCTACTGGTGCCAGAAAGTAGAAGGAAGACAAGTATTCTCTGCTGGTGCCAGAAAGTAGAAGAAAGACAAGCATTCTCTGCTGGTGCCAGAAAGTAGAAGAAAGAGAAGCATTCGCTACTGGTGCCAGCAATTAGAAGAAAGACAAGCATTCTCTACTGGTGCCAGAAAGTAGAAGAAAGACAAGCATTCTCTACTGGTGTCAGCACAAATACCATTACCATTTACAATGATGATTCTAGCCTCAATTTTTAAATCACCTGCATCGCAATCGAAATTTTTTATAATAGTGTTGCTACTACTATTCTCTTAGTAAAATGGCTCAAATTGCATAGTTAATATAATAGATATTTAAAAAAAATCTAAATCCGAATTCCGGGAATACTTCCGAGGACATTTATTTGTCGGGGACACAGTCTTTACCAAAGGACTGTCCCCGGAAAACGGGGACGTATGGTCACCTATTTAAAAGTCGATTCTAACCCCAAGTCCACATTTGAGTTCGGTCCCCTTGAGATGTACATAGATAGATGCCTATATTGAATTTTCAATGGAATTCTTATTTTCAGATAACTTCCTGATGTAAAAAAACTCAATGACATTTTATTTCTGATGTCTATTCCATATTGTTACTTTGATCTCCGTTTTTTTTTCCTTTTTACTAGAATTTCTACATTTTATTCTGAAACGTAGACGATTTATTGCATACATCGCAAATTTGAAATATATCCGGTTTGTGATATAATAGAAATTTTGACTAAGACATGAATCTGAATGTTACAGTCCTGCTTGTTGTTAATGTGACGGTTCCACTTTCATTTCTTTCCATTGCACTTTCCGCGAAGTGAGTGTGTCGGGCTCCCATTTGCATCGACGCAGCGATTTTTTTTTAATTACATAATTGCAACCTGAACCAATACACAGAGCAGTGACAAATAAGGTGTCAGTTGGGCTGTTTTACCTCGGAATGGCGCTTTTTTTGCAAACAATGGACTAATGGCCAGGTCGCAAGGACCCCGAGGGCTCAGAGATGGTTGGGGGAAGGGGACCCGCTGGACAGCTGTTAGAAGATGTATGGTAGCCTCCTGTTAAGTCCATCTAGCGTGCTCTTTAACGTGCACAGGGCATGACTCACCCCCACATGGAGTTACGGCTTATGATATCAGAATTTAAAGCAAAGGCACTTCAAATGCAAACACAGCACACACAAACATGAAGACAAAATACCACAATTGTCCAACCTAGAATAGTTCGGCAAAGCGTTGAAAAGGGAACTAGCTCACTCCTTTTCCCCCGGTAGGTGATGCAACATAAAAAACAAAAAGAAATTAACCAAAGCCTCCTAGCTGAGGGGAGTGAAAGATGACGACGACAAATCCTTGTGGACAGGGAAGCGGCCAAACGGAGAATTTTATATTAGGGAAATGGAGTCAATTTCTATAGTGGCTGAGTAACCTCTTAAAGATTTGATGTAATAAAGCATCGTTACTCAAAATGTGACCGTTGGCCCACTCCCTGTCCTTGGTAAAAGAAAATACCGCTCTTTATCTAATACAAGAAATCAATTGGTGCCTTTCGCACATCTTGATTTTTAGCCCGTCACTCCGACCCCAATTTGACCTTGAACGAGACACCGGATCTGAAAATTCCACGCATTTCTGAGTTCTACTGCCTGAAATAGCCCAAGTCACCAATTTTTAGTTTTCCAGAACAGGTATATCCAAATTTGGCCTTCGACCTCAGAAGACCCATCGCAATTAAAATTCGACATTTCCGAGATCTACGACCCAAAACACCTTTAGACACTAATTCTCAAGTTTCTAGCACTCGTAGATTAAGGTTTGACCTTATGTGACCTCTATTTTACCTTAAAAGACACGCTAGATGTCAAATTTCGGATTTTTCGCAAGATCTACGACCCAGATTACCCCTAGGTATAAATTTTCAGAACTCCGTCATTTCTGCTTCATAGTTAGAGTTAGTATGATCCCTGTCAGTCAATCAGCTGTCAATCACTCACAATTCATGTTATACCAGAAATCAATGATATAGAATAAATAATCTATATATCGTCATACTAGAAATCAATCCCGGCCTTCAGCACCTCTTGATTTCCAGCCGGCCACTCCGACCCCTATTTGACCTAGAATGTGACACTGGATCTGAAAATTCTTCTCATTTCTGAACTGCACAGCCCAAAATAGCCCTATTCACCAATTTTTAGCTCTCCAGCACCAGTATGTCGAATTTGACCTTTGACTTCGAAGGACCCATCACATCCAAAAATTTTACAACATTTTCGAGATCTGCGACTCAAAATACGCCCCCCCCCCAGAACCAATTTTTAGCTCTCTAGCACCAAAGGATCTCAATTGACCTTTGACTTCAAAGAACCCTCAATTGACTTTGACTTCCTCCTCCTCGGATCCGAAATTTCGTAACGTTTTCGAGATCTACAACCCGAAACACCCCAGACACCAATTTTCATGTTTCTACCATTCGTAGATTACGGTTTGATTTTTATATAACCTCCATTTGACCTCGAAGGACACGTTGGAGGTCAAATTTCGGATTTTTTTCCAGATCTATGACCCGGATTACCCCTAGGTGAAAATTTTCAGAGCTCCACCATTTCTGCTTCATAGTTAAAATTAGCGTGATCCCCTGTTAGTCAGTCAGTCAGCCGTCCGCAACCGTATATATTGGGGTTCTCAACGTGGGGTACGAGGTAAAATTTTTTGGGGTACGCTGTGAGTCACTAGATATATGTTATATGTAAAATATATCTAGCGACTCACGATATATCTAAATAAAAGTCGCTAGATATATGTTATATGTTTTATGTATGTATATGTTTTATTTTATTCCCATTGTTATATTATAACTATAGTTTTATCTATCTATACAAGGGGTACGCCAGTTACAGTTACATACACATTTCCAGGGTGTACGTGAAGCATAAAAATTGAGAACCACTGGTCTATATAGACGACTGTAAGAGAAAATGCGAATCGTAGAGTTGTAAGCAGCTTTTGGAATAGATTTCAAATAAGCCAAATCATCACCTAACTATCATCCTGGACATTAAGAAGGCAAATTAGACTCGGAATGGCCGCTAACTGCTCCTAAATGCAAAGCACCATAGAACCCATACAGCATGTCGGCTCGCTTTTGCTGCATCCATGGGACTGGCTGTATCATGCAAACTGTGTGCAGGTCATCTTTATGAAACACAACCAGGTGTATGTCCCTTTGACTGCCGGCCAGAGAAGAACCCGACTGAACTGGTTTCGACAACATCGTAACTGGACTCAACGTCAATGGCGCAATGTTCTGTTCATTGATGAATTCCCATTTAGTCTAAAATCCGATTCCCGACGACCATTGGTCTGGAGACAGCTTGGAACCAGATATCATACCATGAAACTCCGGGAAAGAGACAGTTTTGGAGCTGGTGATGTGTTGGTGTGGGTAGTCATCGCTCTCAATGGCCGCACAGACCTTCATGTCTTTCCAGGAGCAACTGTAAGTGTTGTAAAGTGAACGTAAATAATGTAAATAAAGCTGTAACAATGAGATCCTCGAACCTTCCGTCCATTTCTCGCAGCAATGGGTCCAGATTCCGTGTTAATGGCTAACAATGCTCGTCCTCACAAAGTGCACTTGGTGGACCAATACCTTGAGAGTGAAACCATAAGCCGTGGAATGGCCTTCTCAATCACCTCATCTAAATTCAATAGAACATGAATCGGACGTTGTAGGAAGATGCATCGCTAGTCCCAATCCACCACCCAGGATCCTACAGGAGGTCCGATCTGCACTTATGCACGAATGGCTATTACTCCCTCAAACCCACATTGGTACCCTGATTTGCATCATGATGAGTTGTTGTGCAGCTTGTATCGCTGCTCGAAGTGATCACACACCATATTAAAGGTATGGCATCATTGAACTTTAACATGCCATTTTAAGGTAATGATTTTCTAATATGAATATCTCATTAAATATTCACAGGATTTCGTTTGTTTTTCAGGTGTTAGTGCGATATGTGATCATGGACTTCACTTGTACGTTTCATTGAAATCTAACGTAGAACTTGTTTTTAATTCGGGTTTTGTGTTTGTTGTTTAACGTTTGAGCACTTACATATATAAAAACTACTAGACTAATTTTCTCCTACACAGGAATTGTTGTATAAAGATATAATCAGTCATTGTAAGGCGCGCATCCTTGGAGTGAATAGGTGAACTAGTCTGAGAAACAACAAAAGGAATGTGAACTGAAAAATGATATCCAAACCTCTGTTTACATATAGAAATGTGCCAAATCAGCCATTCTCATGCAGCAAAGTCCATATAATAAACTATACCCCGTTTCAGACAACGAAAGGTGCGGCAAAATCTGAAGATTAAAGAAGGCAACAACCAATGAAAACATGCCACACCAACACGAGTTCCAGCAAGAACAACTATAGCAGATGTATTTACACCAAAACAAATAGTTTCGCACCTTAGGTGTTTTCCTGGATCACAAATTCTTTGATTTGGCGTGATTCCCAGAATTTAATTCAAAAGATACCTAATAAATTACATATTTCAGGATAATGGCGAACTGGATGGTCGCATAAAGCATCACAGACTGTACGATATGTACAACTGGGTGTCTACTTATTATTCACGTTAGAGTATTTACAATAATAGTAAAATTAAAGTCGGCCTTCCAGTAAGGCTTCGTACTTGACAACGATCGAGGCTGGCTACCTCACTTAGCCTCACACAAATCCTGGCCGAAAAACACTGCCCTTTCTGGGATTTCTCCCAAGCCGAATTCTTATGCTAGTCGGGGCCTGCCCTCCCACCTGCAGCAAGAAGGACTAGTGATGAGTCGTTCGCGAAGATTCGTTCCCAATGAACGAATCAAGTAAGTGAGTCACTCGTTCATGAATCCTTTCTGAAAAAATTCGATTCTTTGAATCATTTGAACGTCACCACGGATTATTTTTCACAACAAAACACAAAGTCACTAATTAATTGAAAAATCACAGAAGTGAAAACTATTGCAGTTGAAAATCACCTTTTTTTCATACAAAGTTTCTTCCAAAGGAGACGAAAGAATCAAATTGAACGAATCGACCACACTGATTCAATGGCTCAAACGAATCCTTTGACTCCGTTCGTTCGCGAATCAGAGGGACTGACTCACGAACTCTTGCGGACTAACTCATATGATTCCTCTGACTCCGCGAATGATCAGTCGTTCGCGGAAGATATTTATCAATAATAAATATAGGTAAATGAAACGCCAGAGAAAGTCAACTTAAATAAATGAAGTCAATTTGAAGAGTTGCTACAATTTAAATATAATTCTATTTCAGTAATTTCATCAAATAAAGCAGCTGAAGATGGCTGTTCTCATATTTTTCGCATTTGAATAATTTGACCTCACCACGGAAAATTTTTCACAACAAAACTCAAAGTCACTAATTAACTGAAAAAAAAATCTTAACACTCAGTAAATGAAACCATTTCGGAGAAATCTTTTCGAGTGTGTTTCGATTTCTACGTGCTAACAAAAAAAATTAGTAACAATCAAGATAAGATTGTCTGGAGAGCTCTCGAACACAACAAAGCGAAAGATTTAGTAATGTGCAAAGATTAAAAGTTATTTGTCTAAAGTTTTACAAATTTATCTATAAAGTATACTTTTTTTCAAAATGTGGTGAAATAAGATTGAAATTGAAAAAATCGATTTTTTCTATATTTTTTAGTGTCTATATTTGAAACAGTTCACCAAATAGATTACTTGGAACAGAAACTGATTCGGATCACTCGGAGAATCAAATGAGTCAAACGAATGAATCTTTGAACGACCCTATTGAGTGAGCCGATTCAAAAACGTCTAATCTTTGAAAAGAGTCATTTTGCCCATCACTAAGAAGGACCCAGGAACAGTCTTTTCTTTGCTCCTTCTCTCATGGTAGTCACGTGACTTTTCCACGTAAAGGGCCAATACGGAGACATACCGGTCCCAGTGCCCGACAATCAACGATTGATGGCCTTCGAAGCCCTTGACCACCTTCGCTACTGGTGGGGGGAACGGACTCGCATTGTCTGGCGGTCATAAAGTCCTTTTTAAAGGTACATTATTATTATGCATAGTTTATGGAAGTGAACTCTTAAAAATGCTTAAAATGTCTTAAGGAATATTGTACAGTGCACAATGAAGAATATTTTTTTTTACCCTTCAGTATTTTAACGACTAGAAGAATTGCCTAGTGTTGCTCAGGTTGTTATTGACCTCAGCGCCCGCTCCGTTGTTTCGTTTCTACGCAAATTATCGTTTTATTTCCGCTTTGTCCAGATTTTGGTTCCTTTCAATTCCCGAGATACTGGATCGAATAGTCTCGGATTTCGTATGTGGGTTCTCCCTGCCTGGCCCCATATTGGGTGAAAACATCAGGTTCGCACCTGCAATGGGACGCTTAATATAATAATGTCTTTGAGAATGTGACGGATCAAGCAACGGTAGGGGGCTTCGGCTAGTTAGAAATTTCGAATAAGGAAGCTACCGAATGGAGAACGGAGGAGAATTATGTTTTATTCAAAATGCCTTTTTTTAATTATTGAACCTATCAAGTTAATATTTTGACTGCACAACCTGATGGTACTGTTAATCTTCTGCCAAATTTCCAGGTTTCTGGCCCCTTTCTCTTAAGAGTTTTGGCGACCACATACATTGATACATTTTCGGACGTCGCATCTTGCTTTTCATTGGCTTTCGTGGTTAAGTGTAATATGCCATGATTGGACAAGAAACTCTTTGAGGAGTAATTGCCGCTACATTTTTATGTGAAACGGAGTATAGGCTCTCTTGACTATCCCACTCTCTGGATACGATGAGAATGAGTCATTACATATATTACAGTTAAATCTTTTTATATAATAGCCATAATTTTCGGACGGTGAAAGAACCGGTGGAGACGCATTTGTTTTACTTCCGCGGTGTGACGTCATTGGTGGCGGAAATTTTCTGCTCCCTGTGGTTCAGCTGATACTTGATCTATCAGTACCAAATTTTGGTGTAGTGGTCTCACTTTTTTTTTATGTATGTGATTCTCTAGGTAGGATTATACACCTTACAACAATGACAATGCAGAGGATGCAGAGGATCAATGCAGATAATGCCGCCGAAAAAATGTTTTCACATCCTCTGCATTGTCATACCATCCCTATACAGATAAGTCATACTGTATAGTATACATACTCTCAGATTTCGTATGTGGGTTCTCCCTGTCTGATGATGATGATATCTGTATGAGGGTACTAATACTGTATAGGTGATGTCAGAACATCACCTATACAGTATTAGTACCATATATGACACAAGTATGGCCGGACTTACGCATAAACTAAACTGCAGCTTAGTTTAAAAGGGGCCTTAAAAAAGTGAGTTTGAAGTACTAAGTAACGAACTTTTTAAAAAAATTAATCTATTGTCCAAATAATGTTCATCATTGTACACCAATTATAGCATAATAGCTTCACACATTAAATTCGTATTCATTTTTTAAATGTTCTCTGCGAAAAGTATAATATATATTTCGACTTTCGATTTTTTGGAGACCTTTTAAACTTACCAAAGCTTAGGGCCTCAGGAAATCAAAGTCTGGCCCTGGAAACAAGAGACTTTCTAAAATATGATTGTTGATTAAAAAAAAGCAGGTGGATATGTGCAAATTGCAAGAAAAAAAAAGCCTCCTTTGGTGGGCAAATCTCCCGAAATGGAACATAAGCCTCAAGTACAGGTGCAGCCATCTAGTGACCATGGGACGAGCTATTGTTCAAGCTTCGAATCAACAGATACGTCTCAACCAGGAAATTTGATTTAGATTTTCGTAAGGAATCATTGGAAATGATTAAAACGCAGATTATTATAGAATTCAATCTATTATAAAGTAACACGGAAAAAAATGATACTGATATTCTAAAATCTATTGAGTTCGGAGTAAAAATTTTCATGATTTTTGTTATTGAACATGGGAAACTAAGATCGGAAGTATATGACTACGAAGAAGAGCCAGAAATAGCCAATAACACTCTTTTGGCTTTGTCGAAAAACGTTAGGAATCTTATAAATAAATTAATTGATTTAAAACAAAAAAAATATGCACTAACATAGAAATTGTAGGTATACGAGCATCCAAGAAAACTTGAAGCTTCTTGTAAAGAAATGTCAAATAAATTAAATATGTCATGTTTCCTCAGGAATTAAATTTATTTTTATACGGTAGCTAGCTAGTCACAGGAAAGAGAGCTATGCACCAATCTCCTGAGATGATGGATAGAACCGGCCAGGCCTAGTACTTAATATTCGATGCCGCCTTCTGGTGATGCAGGCCGTTACTACCTTTCAAAACAGATACTCTCTTGTGGAAGGGGAGGCTATGGCTACTTTTTTTTTCTACCCTGCTGAGGACTGGTTAATCACAAAGGGTCCTGGTGCTGATCATACTGTATATACCAACCTGAACGGAATTATGGCTCTGAGCTTGATTATGGATCCTGAATTTGCTGTACTGGCGAGCTTCGGTGGAGGGATAACCTTCTGTTGTGTTTCCTGTTTGTTTGTGGGTTCACAGCTCCAAGTGAATAGATTCACAGGATATGTTTTATCAGTTGGTGGTTAATCCTGAGCAGAGGTCAACGCAGGCACCTGAACTCTTGCTTCTACGGGAATCGTTATATTCTACATTGGAGAAAGTTCCAGTGTAGATTGTTTCAGCCTTTAGTAGTTGGGGAACAGGTCTTTGCCCCTGCCTGCGATTAGGGGGCTGTTTGATATTATCGGCACTCTTTCTCTAAATAAACATAGTTTATTTAAGCATCCCACTAACCATAAATAAAATAGCTAATGATATTAAAAATAGAAATCAAATCTACAATGAATTAGAATACTTGGGAAACACTTTACTTTTTTTCTCACGATCCTCTGAAGTATGTAAATACATTCAACGAATTCTTTATAAGCATTGGAGGAAATGCTGGTCAAGAAAGCCAAATAAATGAAAAAAAGAAAAAAAGACAACTCTCTAAATTCCGATCAATCAGCATAAAACACGTATGCCATGTTAAATTCTATTTGTTTTATTTCCAGTAACCATGTGTGAGCTTGATAGAATAGCAACTTCCACGAAAAAGACGTGGTTTGAAGGCTCGAATGGCCTTCCAGATGAGAATTTTAGAATCACATATCCATTTATAAAAGAAGTTTTCATTTAATTATTTAATTTGCCTTTTGAAAAAGACTCTTTCCTGATGTTTTGAAATATCCAATAGTCCACCCAATTTTTAAAAGAGGAAGTTATAAAAATATCAACAATTATAAACCCATATTAATAATGCCTATTATTGGAAAAATATTCGAAAAAGTTGTTTTATAAAAAATTAATTGAATTTTTAAATGTTAATATATGTTTTAATATTAGTAAAAAATCAGTTTGGATTCATAAAAGGTAGAACTACGGAAATGGCTACTGAATTTCTGACTAATTCAGTCATTCGAGAGTTAGACTGAGATAAATCCGCGTCATTTTTTTTTGATTTGGCCAACATATTGTTTTATTGAAAAAGATACACAACTACGGAATTACAGGAATATCTTAATTGGCTTATATCATAATGGCATAAATTACATAATACAAAGGGACTTGCAGAATGTCTAATACAACAAGGGATATTCTAAACTGAATGGACAAATTATTATATATTCCCCGATAACAATATGAAAAGCAAAGTATCGCTTCCAGTCACGTGGGACGCTGAAACTGGCAATACCTATAAATAGAGCAGGTCTCTACGCATTGGAAACCAGTCACGGAGAAGTAATCATGGGTAATGGCAGTGACGTAAGTGAGTTTGACCGTGGCCAGATAGTAGATGCGAGGAAGGCAGGTTGTTTAATCACCGCAACCACTGAACTGGAAATCCCAACAGCGATTTCAACGTCAGGCCGTCTCACGTGTATACCAAGACTATGAAATATATAAATACAGCATATACTATGAAATATATAAATACATATATATATAAATACAGCAAAACTTACAACCAATGGGAGAAATATGTACGTAAGCGTGCAATTGACTCTTGAAGTGAGCACAGACTGCTCACATCATAAGAAGGAATCACGGCTACCGTGGAGCAGATAATGTTGGAATTGAATGAGGGTACATCCACAAGGTTATGCACAAAGACTATCCATTGTACCATGGAAAAAAATAGGCTATGAGAGTCGACGTCCACATCATGTCCCCTTGTTGATTTCAATTCGTGTAATAATGTTGTGCAGACAGAGCACGAGTTTCTCCTCAGTGGGGTGGGGTCCTTCAGGACCCTCCCACTGAGGATACCCCCACTGAGGATACCCCCCACTGAGGATATCCCCCCACTGAGGACCCCTCCACCCACTGAGGCAATCAACATATTTATGGGGGGGGGGTCCTTCAGGACCCCCTCCCCATAAATATGTTGATTGCAAGGCACCAAAAGATTAGGCATAACAATTCTCTTTCCGCACCATGACGCTTCTTTTAACAGGACAACGTCACACCGCATACTTTCCGAGTGGAGACCAATTGGCTCTAGGAGTTTACCACACTAGAATGGCCCCCTCTATCTCCAGACTAGAAGTGAGTTTACCACACTAGATTGGCCCCCTCTATCTCCAGACCTCAACCCCACTGAAAATTTGTGGGACGAATTGGAAAGATCTTCGCCCAACTCCCACCAGCAACTGTGGATGCTCTACAACGGCGATCCTCGCTTCATTTGCGGCAATACCCCCTCCGTGTTTTCAACAGCTCATTTAGTACTTACCAAGACGTCTGGCTGCTGTTGTGAGGGAGCAACAGGTTATTAGGTAGGTGTATACAATAATTCGTCCATTTAGTGTATATTAACGAGAGGAGTTCCTCAAGGTTCAATCTTAGGACCGATACTATTTTTGCTGTACGCTAATGACATTTTTGAAGCAGAAATAATTTCTTTTGCAGATGACACTGCATTAGTCTACACATCAGATCATACAGAAGCATTATATGAGATGGCAAACCACGACATGTTAAAACTCTATTTTTCGTTACATAGCAATAACTTACGTTTCAATAAAAGTAAAACAGCATACATAGAGTTTTCATTATGAACCAGAACAAAATTAAACGATAATAAACTAACCATAGTTCATCATATCAATTGCACAGATTTCACTGATTGTAAATGCGAAAAATTGAAAAAAAGTAGAATATGTAAAATACCTAGGAGTTATGATTGAGGAGACCCTCAATTGGAGAAACCACACAGATTTCATATTTACCGAATTAAAAATAGTGTATCAAAATTGTATGCTTTAAGAACCATATTGGATAACCCAAGTAAAAGATGCTTCTTCTATTATTGCATATATCCGCATATAATATATGGAATTGGAATATGGGGAGGAGGTCCAAAAAGTGTACTACGTAGATTATTACGTAGTACACTTTTTAGTCTTGAAAAGTTTTCGCTAAAAATTCTCATGACTGCTTCTAGAGCAGACAGCTCAATACCTATTTTCAACACACTAGGAATACTGCCTGTAACCAAATTGTATATATTCAAGATAATAGAATATGTCCACAAAAATATTGATTCTTTCACAATGAAAAGTTTTTATATTCCATTATGTGAACATATATTACTTGTACGACCTATAAAGAAAGCATTTTCTATGCGAAATACAAACTATTTAGGCCCAAGACTACAATGAACTTCCTGATGAGTTGAAAAGTATTCGACCCCTACACACATTTAAAAGGAAGCTCCACGATTGGACAATGGTCTACAGCAGTTGAAATATTTGAATAATGTCATTGAAAGTTATCAATATAGATTGTTGTATGTTATAACGACTTGTGTTAGTCAGCACTTAAGTCTCGACATACTGTATATGTATTAATGTTCCAATCATGTAACTTAATATGATCAATAAATTGTTATTGAAGTATTATACTTAGTCAAATGTATTGGGTTAAGAGGTCAGGTTCCTAGCTGCCCATGGGTTAATCCCTCTGCAAGTGTCCGAACTTTTTGGGGACGCTGTCGTCGCTTACTTTTTGAATTGACTAATACTTTATGGATGGAAAGTTGGAAATGGAATAGTACGTTGTCGATGAAAAAATTGTGAATGAATTGACGTTTTGGCAAAAACCTTTGGCGGGAGTTTAATTAGTATTATAATAAAGTTAGTACATTTGTTAATCTAGTATATATGGACAGGAACATGAGTAACCCTGTAGGGAGAAATAGGTGATTGCATCATCATGTAAGGCCCTAGTAGCATAACGAATATTGTTTTGATAATGACTCTTCTCCGGAATAAAAAATTGAATTTCATAACCATAGGAAATGAGTGGGTATAAAAGCAAGGTCTTCACGTCTAGATTTCATTTTTTCCACGTTAACAGAGCATTGCCTAAGAAGAAATTGGAACGTAATCGCAGTAAACGTAGAGGAAGATATCTGGACATATATATTATGCAGAGGAAAGAAAGAAGACTGAACATTGTATTGCCTCTACCAAAGCAAGTTTGTGAGTGAAAAATGAAAGCCTCCCACTAGAAGTGGCTTACTTATCATCTTGACCTTCCCCAAGGAAAGGATCCCAAGTTTCCTTCAGTTTATCGTCCTATCGCATAAACGAGCTGCGTGTGTAAGGTGTTAAAAAGAATGGCAAATTCCAGGCTCACTCATGTGGTAGTAACTACAAAAAGTGGTCTGAGGAGGGAAAAACCACGAACCGCTGGCAAGGTGTGGGCCAACCACAGCTCATCAATGCTAGAGGTGAGCGAAAGTTATCCCGAATGGTACGAGCCAATGGAAGGGATACTGTGGCGCAACTCGCCCGTAAATTTGAACGCTGGTGACAGGAGTAATGTGTCACAACACACAGTACATCGAACCCCGCTGAAAATGGGACTTTGTAGCCGCAGGGACACTCCAAATGCCCATGCTAACCTCGGTTCACCGTTGAAAGTGCCTACCATGGCCACCGTGCATCAAAACTGAATCTTGAAAGATTGGAAGAAGGTCGTCTGATCCGATGAATCTCGTTTCCTGTTGCACCATGTGGACGGCCGGGTACGTGTGCTTCGTTTACCTGGGGAAGTGACGAGAAGCACCAGGATTGACCATGGGATGAAAACAAGCCGGTGGATGATGTATAATGTTTGTGTAATGTTCTGCTGGGAAACCCTGGGTCCAGTCATTCATGTTCAAGAAACTATGACGTCTACCACGTACCTAAGCATCATTGCAGACTAGGAACATCCTTTCATGGCAACTGTGTACCCCTCCAATAATGCCTTCTTTCAGCAGGATAATGCACCATGCCACACTGTCCAGATTGTTTGAGAATAGTTCGCAGAAAATGAGAAAGACTACCAGGTATTGTCCTGGCCTCCAAATTCCCCAGACACCGATCCAATGGAGCATCTGTGGTTTGTGTTGGAAAAGCATATCCGATCTGCGGCGGGTCAACCACGTAACTTACAAGAGTCTTAAAGGATCTGCTAGTAAGTGTTGGTAGCAGATACCACAAGGTACTTTTTGAAATCTTGCAGCGTCCATGCCTCTCCAGGTAAGAGATATTTTGACGGCATGTGGAGGGCCAACATCAGATTGGCAGGTGGTCATAATGTTTTGGCTCTTCGGTGTATATTTAAATTATTGGTATCGCATCACCTCAGACGAAGTTCAGCGGTTGTTGGAAAGGAATGTCTGTGCGCTCTTTCTTCGGTAGAATGGAGCCCGTCATTCTAATGTGTTTTTAGGCTTAGGTTGCAGGATAAGAGAGGGAATAGAAGAGAAAATCCAAGGTAGACGGAGGTGAGTCTACCTGGGATTTTGTGGGTTACTAGCGTAAGTATCTATGGAGGATTTGGGCATGTCAGGCCCACATTCAAAAAAATGTGGCCATCTGCCCATTTTTCTCTGAGGAATGTAAGAAAAGCAACTTTTGCATTTTAAGAAAAAAAGACAAATATTTTTCATATTGTATAAGTACTAATAAAATATTGCTATTTGAATTTTCCCAATTATCCTTTAGGTCGAATTGAAAACCTTAAAGTGTTCAAAAGTAGGTAAACGAAAAACTTTCCTCTCTTTGGAAACAAGATTTTCATATTCATGAAATGCGATATTTGTTCTTCTAGTTACAAAAAAGAAATAGTGATAAAAATAGGAAACAAAACTATTATATGCAATTTTATTTTAATGCGTGTAGATGATACACATAAAAATTTTATGAGTGTAGATGAATATCGAATGTTAAATATTCAAAATGAAATATTTATTGCTATAAATCAATAGTAGATTATCATTTATGAAAAGTTAGCTGAGAAAATTGAGTCCCATGTTTACAGGATATCTCTCGTGATATTCTACTATTGAATTGTTGATATAACGCCGAGAACCTGACAGACTATATATTTACTTTAAAAAATATCTCCTCAAGCAACTGCTTGTCACAGAGGTCTGACAGCATATATTAGCAACTACTATGGCGTATACATTCTGTCAGTTTATATACGCCATAGTAGAAGGTCCGTGAGGAATACGGGACTCAGCAGAAAAACAACTTACTACAGATATTTATTAATGAGGCAATTTTATTGTCCATTCCCGACATATATGGGCGAAACAACATAAAACAAAAAAAGAGAGTAAAACACAATTAACCTACGCAGTGGAGTAACCAGACGGTGGTGGTGGTGGGGTGGGGGGTTAAGTACTTCTCTTGGCCTGGCGCCAAAACCCAGAGAGCGGCAAAATAACAGTTAAGAAGCAAAATTGTCGATTTTTTTTTACATTTTGACCATTTGGCGGATTTTGCGTTTTTTATCCTTTTGCTGGCTTCAGTTCAGAAGGTGGCAAAACTGACGCACTGCAGGGCACTGGCCTGCGGGGACGAGAGTAACAGTCACTCGCCACGGGCGGCAAATTATCCAGTTATACCACTGAGTTGAAAAAAAGGTTAACCGTTGATAGTTTAGTGGTGAGAACACCCGACATGATACTGGGAGACGTGGGTTCGAGTCCCACTCACGGCAAAATTAAATTTTTTCAGCTAAATATTCATGATTATTATAAAAACTCATATCGAGCAATGAAGGTGACTAACTGGAGCCAGATCTAGTGGGGGGGGGGGGTGACACAACGGCCCTTTGATAATGTTAGTAAGGGTATTGAAGGCCAAAAATTATTAAACTGCAGATTTCATACATTTTCATGAAATTTTTTAGAAACCTCTAAAAAAGGAGAAAATGTTACACTGCAATGGATATCCAGTCACTTGGTCCCCATTTTACCTTTTTCCGGCTCGATTGAGTCGCATGACACCCCTCCTCCTTTAGTTTTTTGTAGATCTCGGGCTGTGACTAACTGCGTTTCGACAAGTGTTTATATTCGGAACAAGTTATAATCTTTAACCAAATAGAGGTGAATTTATATGTACACTGCCATCGATAAATTGTCTTTATTATTTACAACTATATTAAACGTTACAGATGTTTGAACCCACTAATTTGTACTGGCAAATGCCGAAAATCATTTTGGAAGTGCTGAAATTATGAAGACGGAAAGATCACATACGGGAGACAAGGAAAGCATGCAAAACGTCTTCTTATAAAGTAAATGTCATAATATAAACGATAGCAGAGCTGAAGATATCGTGTTAAATCGAATGTGTTAGTCGAAAACCAGCTTTAGTTTAAAAACCGTATTAAATCGAAAACTGTTATTAAAATTCTTGTTAGTCATGTACCAGGTTTATTTTAACACATATTTATTTTTTTTACAAATCTATTATTCGTATTACACTTATAAGAAGTAGATATCTACGCTTTTTTATTTCTTCCAATAAAACGAAAAGAAAGTGGTTACAGGAAGAACAACGCCAAAGCGGACTTATTTCATCCCCCCAACAACATAATTTATGCTACCATCAACTGCTATTAGGAGAGCGGAACACAGAAGTCACCTTCAAAATGACTGTAGTGACGTCACTCCTTCTCCACGTTCTGGAACAACGAAAGGCGGCGTTGCGCTCCGCGGAGCGTGGCGTAGGAACACACTTTGGCTTTCGTAATCAGCGGAAGGTTTAATGAAAGGGGGAGTGCGCGACTCGGGAAAATAAAAAGAAAACGTTGGAAACAGAATCACGATTTACTGAGATTGGATTATTTTCGAGAAGTGATTAGATAGAACTTTTGCTTTCCTTAATTCTATTTGCTGGATTTTTCCCTCCTTTTAAAGCAATGCTTTTCGTACTTTGCCGCTGCGCAACCCTTTTTCAAACGCAAATCCCTGGCGGAACCCCAATTTTTCTAAAATTGGTAATACGGGAGTTCCCCGTTATCCGTGGTTAATTGGGAGTGGGAAAACCTTACTTAAAGCGAATCCCCTTTAAGGCGGGGAATTTCTGCCCATAAAAAGTAATGTATGTGCATTGATTTTTATGGGCGGAAATTCCCATATTTACTACTACTAAGTATAACATATATATATACAAAATCTTCATACAGTCATGGGCTACGGAGGTCCTACCAGACTCTGTAATGTTTTTTTCCGGACATATCTTTCCTGAGCCTACTGGTCACTGTAGGTCAATTCTAGCAATGTCCTTTTTGACATTGCCCACCGCATCCTACATCTACTGCTTTTCCTGATGCCTTAAGGGCAATCTTTATAAGGACTTTATAAGGATCATCTGATTAAACATTTGATTACACATTTTTAAAGAAATTACCTTCACATATTATTTACCATAGATCAGTGGTTCTCAACCTTTTATGCTTCACGTACCCGCTGGAAATGTGTAACTGGCGTACTCCTTGTATAGATAGATAAAACTATAGTTATAGTATAACAATGGTTATTTTTACTTTGTTACTAGATCTAGCCACTTTTGCGCGGAATACTCCGAAAAACTTGACCGCGTATCCCACGTTGAGAACCCCTACCATAGTTTATTAATCTGTTTCATTTTAAAAATAAGATGTTAATTTTACGTTCTGTGTGTGTTTGCATGCTCATGAATTTTTGTATGTAGTTGCGTACAATACTTTGTTTTTCACAAAGAAGCATTATTTAGACGTGAACAATCTATTTAAGAAATTGTTCAACATATTAGTGATTTTTATTACCTTCAAAAGCAGCTTGACTCGGCGGATGGAGGTTGAGGTTGGGAGAGAATTAGACGGAGGAGGAGGGGCTGGAGAGGCAAGACCAGTAAATGAGAGGAGGGGGGATCATTATTTTTCATCTACAGCCATCTTCTCATCCTCTCCTAGGGATATCGGAGGAAAACTAATATTTAACCGTGATAGGTTTGAGTTTTACAAAGAACGAGTCTAAAATTGTTTGGGTTCCAGCTTTCATTTTTACTTGTAGAAATGCTTTATAGCATGACAAACATATCATAGCTCACGTTCCAACTTTGGCAGAACGATCAGAGAGAGGATCATGGACCCTAAAATTATCCACAGCTTCGTCGCCAATTTCGCTGAACGTTTCTCTTAAACCCTTAATTTCTATGACCTGTTTTATTTTTCTGAAATGACGTTGTTGTCGTCATTTGTGATCTACAGATGTGATTCTCAGAAGTGCGAGGAATTTTTACGTAGAGTTCCTCAATAATTTGCCCTCATGTATGTGAGGAAACGGTTAACGGGGACCTCCTGTAGATATAAATATATAATATATAAATATTTATTTCATTTGCACAAATGAAATAATTAAAAAAATCATTCATTTATTTACAGTGGTTTCGATAAGTTAAGGAACAGCCCTATGTTATGCCAATGGGAAGCTATCGTGAAGCTCTATAACTTCTAAAATAAGTTTTTTTGTTTCGAAAAATGTTATAGCAGATCAAGATCTTAATTAAATATATCAGTATCTCGATTTTTTTTCCAACAGTATGCGTTCAGTGTTTAATGAGTTATGGAAGTTTAAATATTTAACAATAACAATGCCAGCCATGAAAATTTACTTCAAAAGCTAATTAAAACTTAGTAATATGTATTGTATAAAAATGTTTGACGAAATAAAGTGCATTTTAGGGTTTGTGTAGAGAATTCTTTCACTATTCATCAGTTTTATGTAGGCCATAGTACAAGGTCTGTGAGGATGGCAAGACCTCAGCAGTCGTGCGTAACCTGGGGCTTGAACCCAGGTCCTTTTGTCAGTAACCAAGCACACTAACCACTTGACTACGGGACGGCTACATTTAAATGATAGTACATTTTTAATTAATACAAGACACATAATTTATGAAACATATTCAGAAGTGAAAATATTTGTTGAGCGTACAGTCGCTTAAAAAAGTATCCGAACACTACGGTTGATTACAGAATTAAGAAAAAATATCTGGTAACGATTTTTTAGAAATCAGGGATCTGGCAACCTTCGTGTCACGTGACACGAAGGTTACCAGATCCCTGATTTTTTTTCACGTGATCCGTGACACGAAGATTACCAGATCCCAGATCCCTGAACACGAAGATTGCCAGATCCCTGATGATAAAAAAATTGTTGCCAGATATTTTTTCTTAATTCTGTAATCAACCGTAGTGTTCGCATACTTTTTTGAGTGACTGTACATCTTATATTTTTGTAGCTTTGTAAGCAGCATTCAATTTCTAAACTGGTGTCGTGTAAAGAGCAAAAAGGACATTGTTTCACTGTCTAGAAATGGATTGAATGACCTGAAAGGGTCTTCCCATTGTGGGCTCGCTTTTATCTGGGTCCCACCCACTTTGTATCGCTTCCTCAGGCTCTGTTCACACCCAAAACTTCTGAAAAGTGCTTGTTGTGGATTAGGCTCTTGGAAAGAAGTTAGAAGGTGGCTGAAGAAAGGCAACACATTCCTCAATCACATTATCATGATATCAGATGATTCTGTTGTAGTGGGTAAAGGTAATGATGTTTATTGGCGATAGAAATAAGAAGTGTTATCTGTTTTCCCATTATGATCTTCTCTTCAGAAAGCTGTTTATAGTTACTAAGCACATCATTTAGTCCATTAAGGAACTGCAGACTTATTTCACCATTAGGATCATTCTGCATAAAGATGTCCATCATTTCATCTGCATAGACGAAAGCTTCCGACGAGAACGGATGAAACACTTCACGAATCTTTGTCTTTACCTATAACCACTGGTGAACAGGAATCGAACGAGATCATTAAATAATCCAAAATAAAATTCGTGGGCCACTACTCCGGGGTTAAAGCAGCATTCTTATCGTCAGTTGTTACATTTTGAGCTGTAAAATAAACTTTTTCGAAAAACCTCCATAACCGCTGAAATTTTGCTGTCTAACGAAACTGGTACTCAGATACATTGTTGGGTTATTTATCTATAAGCGGCACTTTTTTGCACACAATGGGCTAATGGCCAGGTCACAAGGACCCCGAGGGTTCATAGAAGGCTGAGGGAGGAAAACCATTGAACAACTGTTAGGACACAGATGATAGCCTCCCGTCAAGGCCATCCAGCTTGTTCCTTAATGTGCACAGGGTAGCTCTCCAGCACATGGGCCACAGCTTAACTTCCCATGTGTCGGATAGCTGCCTTTCCAAAGTAATCAGTGTCTCCTACTGACGGAGGGCAGGACAGGGAATGTTGTGAAGATAAATCTTTATGCTTGCCCAGGTGGGGCTCGAACCTCGGAACTGCACACGACCTGACACACTACCAACTGAGCCACTCCTGCCAGATGCTGAGATACAGTTCCCTTAAATATGAAATTCCATATAAAGGGGTTTTATAAATCAAGGACAACCTGCATTTGTAGCTCAAATTGGAAATCGCAACACCTTCAAGGGAGTAGTGTACATGCTCAAAACTAACAGCATGGACGCTACGAGGGCAGATGTACCAATGATCAAAAAACGGTACATGCGTTTATTTCAGATTCACCAGTGCATAGTAGGCCTAGCTCTGGAGGTTGTACAAGCTTGTAGATTCCTGTAATTCTGTAAATCTCGTCAATTCCATCAATCAGATGACTAATAATGTCCTGAGTTATGGTGTTACAAACAGCATCCAATTTTAGGCATGGAACTGTATTAGGTTTGCCGCCAGAGGAAGCTGGCAAAGTGAGACCCATTCATGCTCAATGGGCGACAAGTTCAGGGAGTGTCGTGGCCATGGGAAAATTTCCACACATTGGAGACTGTCCATCGTCGAATGTGCAGTGTATGGGGTGCCTCTCTTTATTTCGGGGTGGGGGGCGGGTCCCGAAAGACCCGCCCCCTATGGGGAAAGCACGTATTCCATCTTACGACACTACACGTGCTTGGCAAGAGAAGCCTAGAAGTAAAAGATGAAGTTTATCTCAGAGGAGACCAGTAGGGACTTGGAGTATGGGTAGTATTAAAGGGGGTGCAGAGTGCAGCCCGGTTGAAAAAGGGAAGATAAGTATTAGAGCGAAAGCAGCTCCTGGACTCAAAGAAGAGAATCCCGGAGCTGGCACACAAGCCAGCCTATATCCCTCAAGTGTGCCCTGACATGGGCACTCTCAATGGACACCGAGACCAGCTCGCCGGCTACCTCACTGATCGCCTGGGAGTCCCTGAGTTCGTTAGCAAACACTTCCGTAATCGGGCACCTGAGGATGTAGTGTCCGACATCTGCATCTGGAGCCCCACAGCCACAGTAACTGTGGGTAGGGATCTTAAACCGCTTCAGGTATTTGGGGAAACTCCCATGTCCCGTCAGGACCTGCGTCAAATAGTGGTCAGAGGACATCAGGGATAGACTGCCCTTTTCAAGAAGGTCTTTGTTTGAAGACCATTCTCAGTCGTATCCCAGAGCCTCTGCCACTCAGTCAGCACTCTTCGACATAGTATAGACTTCAGGGTAATTTTAGAAGTCTTTACCGCTAGCACAGGTTGAGTGTTATTACCTGCTGAGCGGGCCAGTTCGTCTGCCCGCTCAGCAGAATGATCTACATGTGACTTGATCCTTCATGACCTACATGTGCCTTGATCCAGGAGAAGGATACTCTGGGCATGTTCTGATTGCCCAGGATGCACTTGATTTCATTAACTGTTTGATGCCTGTTGTTTGCATCTTCAAGTGCCTGCAGAGCTGACTGGCTGTCCGTGTACAGCCGTATGTTGTTATCCAGACGCCGTCATTGAGGGCCCAGTTAAGCTCTCTGATGGCGAGCAGCTCTGCTTGGAAGGCTGAGCCATTATTCGATACCTTCCTATTATAGTCATACACCTTGGCTCCTTGATTGTAAACAGTGAAGGCTAGGCCCACACTGTCCTCGCTCTTGGAACCGTCGGTGTATATCTCTGTACCTGATCCTGATGGTAACTCCTTGGACCATGGCACACATAGTCGTCTCGTGGGATGGAGTTCCCACTTAGCGGTATTAGTTTCATACTCCTCGGGGTCATACTGAACTCCGAGGAATGTTGGTTTCTCCTTAGCCTGCAAGACTCTAAAAAGGGTCGCTTCTTTGCCGACCGTCAAAAATAGTGGAGGGATCCCTACTAACACCAGGAGGGCATCTGTAGATGTTGTCCAATAAGCCCTGGTGATTCGCAGTAAAGCTGGTCGTTGGGCAGCAAGCAGCTTTCTACACATTGTGGAGTGGTCCGTCGGGCGCCACCAGGTGCCCACACCATGCATTAGAATCCACTCCGTTCCTCTCAGGAAAATTTCTTTGAGGACTTCTGCAGAATCAGTCTAGACATGGTAATAAGGAAGGGTCGTGCCACAGGATTAATGATGTCATCGATGTAATGTCTCGCCATTAACGCATCAGAAGCATGGAACAGAGGTGTATGGCCGTCCAATGTGATGCCATCCCATACCATTTTACCACTGTGGGGAGCCATGGTGGCTAATGGAATAGGCTTCCTCCTGTAGTTAACGATGACGACGCCGTGCAGGCAAACGGCGGTATGGCATGCTGAAACAAAATTAGGACTTGTCTGTGAACAACACTCTCTTCCATTCAATAATCCAATGTTGACTCGCTCAACATCGTTGAAAACAGCGAACCAGTGATGTCGCTGCAACTGCAAATGCCAGAGTGGACGTTTCGTCCTTATTCCTGCCTCATGCAAACGTTGTCCAATGGTTTGCATAGAGACCACGGTACCCATAGTTGTCCACAAATCATCACTGCAGCACAGTCACTGTGGTGAAAGGGTTGCGAACGGCCCTCTTACAGAACGTGCGATCTTCACTTCCTGTGGTATGGTGTGCTGGTCCTGTACCTGTTGTTCATGTCATTTGGTGCTCCATGATGTTGTGTGAGATGCACTGTTGCACTGTGCTCACATTGCAAACCATGTGTGTAGTGATTGCCTGAATGCTCAATGAGATCTCTTGCATATCGTCGATTCGCAATCTTTCTTAGAAGCCGTCAATTGTGCATAAGGGTGTCCCGCTGGCGTCTTCAAGACATGCTCCAAACATTTTCGCAGCATGCACCCAACTTCAAAACCGTACTATGTGCAAATATCGTACTGTGATACGAGCTCATGATGAGCATTATTTATCCACAATTCTGCTGGGTGTCACGTGTCCATTCGCTGCAGAACTTTGATCATTTGCATATCGCTGATGGCCGATTGCCTCCTGCGATTTACATATCTTTATTTCCATTACTTCTTGGTTTTGCGATTTCCACTTTGAGCAGTGTAATTCCAGATATACATATATATCTGTTTTTATATAATTCTAATAACAATAAATTACAATTTTGAAATCTGTTGGTGGCATTTGTCACGTGTCTGTATTTTCAAAATTACATGTAATACAAGTGTAAAAAAAGACTGAGCTTGTTTATAACATATCTTTAACCTTATTAACAAAAAAGAAATATTCTTGCAGAAGAAACAAAATTCAAGACTGAATTAAATCATAACGAAGACTGCACTGTTTATTACATGTCATCTGGTGAAGGATTCGTTTAAACAGATAGCAGAGTTCTTGACTTAAATAAAGAACTAAAAGGATGCTGTAGAAAAAATTTCTTTTGTGCCTTTTCCCAGGTGAAAATCTATTTCCCTTTTCCCAGATGAGATTCTCTATCAGCGAATGTTTTTCCTGATATTAAATTATACCTTTGATTGCCGACGTAGGATCTTTGCCATGCCCTTGATGAAGAGAGAGATATTCAGAAAGAATTACATTTAGAGATTAATTATCGATGCCAGCAGTGCCATATATAATCGTGTAGACGGAGAACGAGTGTTCTCCCCAGGAGGCGGGTCCTTCGGGGACCCCCCCCCCAAAAAAAAAAAAAATAAAATTATGAATGCCATCTATAAGAAGTATTATATGTCTAACATTCTGAACAAGGCCGGATCTAGGAAGAGGTAAGCCCCTACTCCCTTTCAGAATGCTAATAATGGTGAAAAAGGCAAAAAAAAAATATGAAACTTATTTATATTTGATGCAATTTTCAAGAAAATTCTTAAAGACCTGAAAAACGAGAAATGTTGCACTATATTGGAAACCTAGTTTCTTATCCTTCCCTTTTTGTGTTTTAGGGTCTCTTTCGAAATATCTGTCCCTGAGAAGTGGTTTCGAAGAGATTGTGTTGCCCAATTCATGGAATGTTGTGCTGTCTAATCTATGGAGGGTTCTGCTGTTCAATCCATGAGTGTCTGTGTGGTGGTCCAATTCATTAAATGCTTATGTAATGGTTTAGTCCCTGGAATGTTTATGTGGTAGTCCAATCCATGAAGTGTGTGTTTTTTTTGGCTATATTCCTGTAGTGTTTGCATGACCCAATCCATGGAGTATTTGTGTAGGCTGTAGAGTGAATCCACAGCTGAACGTCCCATCCTAAGGAGAGCGGAACTTTCCAAGCTCATCGATGTCCCCTACTGACTGAGAGCAGGGAGTTTTGCAGAGATAAATCTCAACACTGACCTCGGAACTACAGATTACAAGCCTGGCGCCCTACCGACTGAGCCTCCCCTGATCCATTGGATAAAAAATGAGAAGTTTTAGTCTAAAAGTGAAAATAAAATATCTTTACAATGTTGGATGGAAAATAAACTTCTGTGTGAAAAATGAGAAATTAGAAACATTTTACACATTTTGAAAGAAAAATTTGATTTTGATGACAATGAAGACCAAAGATTTACAATACAGAAAGGAGAAAAAGGTGACCTTTTGGTTTAAAAAGTAAAAGAACATCATCTTGATAATGTCTGGTGGAAAATGAGATCTCTTGAGTCTTTTTTCCCCACGAAAAAAATTCTTGGTTGTAATAATCATAAATCATGTTTAATCGGGATTATTGAGCTCAAATCTTTCTAAATATCGATTTTCAACAATATTCTTGCAATATTTACAGATTTATTAATTTGCAAACATTTAACAGCAAACAGCTGCTGTTTACTAGTTCTAAACATTTACAAAATTAATTGAAAAAATCATTACATTAGTTTCTAAATTTGCATTATTTTAGTAAGCGACTCGTTCTAACAATTATGCAATTGCGTTTTAGTGAGCTTTCGAAATCAATTGTTATGATCAGTGATCCTGCATTTATATGCTTCAGGCTCCATAATTCTTTAAATATCTCACGAATATCGTTAAAAAATCGAGAATTAGAAAGATTTGGGTGAAATCTTCATCTTCAGTTACATTTTTCCGTAAACAGCTTATTTCGAAAGTTAAGGAGCTTTTAATGTTTTCATTCACATAACTTGGAAGTGTACAGAAACTTCTTGTAACATAGTACATGATATACAACGTATTCCAGGGTTACACACCAACTCATTTTAATCGCTTGCTAATGCTTTCAGAACACTAATTCACTGTAAACAAAATCCAACACAATTATAAACGACACGTGACACAGCTAATATTTCTTAGAACTATGAAACGAAGGCTAAACATCAAACATACGACGACACTTACGCCTCCTTAATTCACATCTACACTTACTCCAAGGATTCTTTTAACCTTCAATTCTAGAGAATTCCCTTTGTTGGAAGCCCACTTCCATTTGCAGAAAGGGATCAAATATTTCCGTTAAAAGGATTCTTTTAACCTTCAATTCTAGAGAATTCTCTTTGTTGGAAGCCCACTTTCATTTGCAGAAAAGGATCAAATATTTCCGTTAAAAGGATTCTTTTAACCTTCAATTCTAGAGAATTCTCTTTGTTGGAAGCCCACTTTCATTTGCAGAAAAGGATCAAATATTTCCGTTAAAAGGATTCTTTTAATCTTCAATTCTAGAGAATTCTCTTTGCTGGAAGCCCACTTTCATTTGCAGAAAAGGATAAAATATTTCCGTTAAAAGGATTCTTTTAATCTTCAATTCTAGAGAATTCTCTTTGTTGGACGCCCACTTTCATTTGCAGAAAAGGATCAAATATTTCCGTTAAAAGGATTCTTTTAACCTTCAATTCTAGAGAATTCTCTTTGTTGGAAGCCCACTTTCATTTGCAGAAAAGGATCAAATATTTCCGTTAAAAGGATTCTTTTAATCTTCAATTCTAGAGAATTCTCTTTGTTGGAAGCCCACTTTCATTTGCAGAAAAGGATCAAATATTTCCGTTAAAAGGATTCTTTTAACCTTCAATTCTAGAGAATTCTCTTTGTTGGAAGCCCACTTTCATTTGCAGAAAAGGATCAAATATTTCCGTTAAAAGGATTCTTTTAATCTTCAATTCTAGAGAATTCTCTTTGCTGCAAGCCCACTTTCATTTGCAGAAAAGGCTAAAATATTTCCGTTAAAAGGATTCTTTTAATCTTCAATTCTAGAGAATTCTCTTTGTTGGACGCCCACTTTCATTTGCAGAAAAGGATCAAATATTTCCGTTAAAAGGATTCTTTTAACCTTCAATTCTAGAGAATTCTCTTTGTTGGAAGCCCACTTCCATTTGCAGAAAAGGATCAAATATTTCCGTTAAAAGGATTCTTTTAACCTTCAATTCTAGAGAATTCTCTTTGTTGGAAGCCCACTTTCATTTGCAGAAAAGGATCAAATATTTCCGTTAAAAGGATTCTTTTAACCTTCAATTCTAGAGAATTCTCTTTGTTGGAAGCCCACTTTCATTTGCAGAAAAGGATCAAATATTTCCGTTAAAAGGATTCTTTTAATCTTCAATTCTAGAGAATTCTCTTTGCTGGAAGCCCACTTTCATTTGCAGAAAAGGATAAAATATTTCCGTTAAAAGGATTCTTTTAATCTTCAATTCTAGAGAATTCTCTTTGTTGGACGCCCACTTTCATTTGCAGAAAAGGATCAAATATTTCCGTTAAAAGGATTCTTTTAACCTTCAATTCTAGAGAATTCTCTTTGTTGGAAGCCCACTTTCATTTGCAGAAAAGGATCAAATATTTCCGTTAAAAGGATTCTTTTAATCTTCAATTCTAGAGAATTCTCTTTGTTGGAAGCCCACTTTCATTTGCAGAAAAGGATCAAATATTTCCGTTAAAAGGATTCTTTTAATCTTCAATTCTAGAGAATTCTCTTTGTTGGAAGCCCACTTTCATTTGCAGAAAAGGATAAAATATTTCCGTTAAAAGGATTCTTTTAATCTTCAATTCTAGAGAATTCTCTTTGTTGGAAGCCCACTTTCATTTGCAGAAAAGGATCAAATATTTCCGTTAAAAGGATTCTTTTAATCTTCAATTCTAGAGAATTCTCTTTGTTGGAAGCCCACTTTCATTTGCAGAAAAGGATCAAATATTTCCGTTAAAAGGATTCTTTTAACCTTCAATTCTAGAGAATTCTCTTTGTTGGAAGCCCACTTTCATTTGCAGAAAAGGATCAAATATTTCCGTTAAAAGGATTCTTTTAATCTTCAATTCTAGAGAATTCTCTTTGTTGGAAGCCCACTTTCATTTGGAGAAAAGGATCAAATATTTCCGTTAAAAGGATTCTTTTAATCTTCAATTCTAGAGAATTCTCTTTGTTGGAAGCCCACTTTCATTTGCAGAAAAGGATCAAATATTTCCGTTAAAAGGATTCTTTTAATCTTCAATTCTAGAGAATTCTCTTTGTTGGAAGCCCACTTTCATTTGCAGAAAGGGATCAAATATTTCCGTTAAAAGGATTCTTTTAACCTTCAATTCTAGAGAATTCTCTTTGTTGGAAGCCCACTTTCATTTGCAGAAAAGGATAAAATATTTCCGTTAAAAGGATTCTTTTAATCTTCAATTCTAGAGAATTCTCTTTGTTGGAAGCCCACTTTCATTTGCAGAAAAGGATCAAATATTTCCGTTAAAAGGATTCTTTTAATCTTCAATTCTAGAGAATTCTCTTTGTTGGAAGCCCACTTTCATTTGCAGAAAAGGATCAAATATTTCCGTTAAAAGGATTCTTTTAACCTTCAATTCTAGAGAATTCTCTTTGTTGGAAGCCCACTTTCATTTGCAGAAAAGGATCAAATATTTCCGTTAAAAGGATTCTTTTAATCTTCAATTCTAGAGAATTCTCTTTGTTGGAAGCCCACTTTCATTTGCAGAAAAGGATCAAATATTTCCGTTAAAAGGATTCTTTTAATCTTCAATTCTAGAGAATTCTCTTTGTTGAAAGCCCACTTTCATTTGCAGAAAAGGATCAAATATTTCCTTTAAAAGGATTCTTTTAATCTTCAATTCTAGAGAATTCTCTTTGTTGGAAGCCCACTTTCATTTGCAGAAAAGGATCAAATATTTCCGTTAAAAGGATTCTTTTAATCTTCAATTCTAGAGAATTCTCTTTGTTGGAAGCCCACTTTCATTTGCAGAAAAGGATCAAATATTTCCGTTAAAAGGATTCTTTTAACCTTCAATTCTAGAGAATTCTCTTTGTTGGAAGCCCACTTTCATTTGCAGAAAATGATCAAATATTTCCGTTAAAAGGATTCTTTTAATCTTCAATTCTAGAGAATTCTCTTTGTTGGAAGCTCACTTTCATTTGCAGAAAAGGATCAAATATTTCCGTTAAAAGGATTCTTTTAACCTTCAATTCTAGAGAATTCTCTTTGTTGGAAGCCCACTTTCATTTGCAGAAAAGGATCAAATATTTCCGTTAAAAGGATTCTTTTAACCTTCAATTCTAGAGAATTCTCTTTGTTGGAAGCCCACTTTCATTTGCAGAAAAGGATCAAATATTTCCGTTAAAAGGATTCTTTTAACCTTCAATTCTAAAGAATTCTCTTTGTTGGAAGCCCACTTTCATTTGCAGAAAAGGATCAAATATTTCCGTTAAAAGGATTCTTTTAATCTTCAATTCTAGAGAATTCTCTTTGTTGGAAGCCCACTTTCATTTGCAGAAAAGGATCAAATATTTCCGTTAAAAGGATTCTTTTAATCTTCAATTCTAGAGAATTCTCTTTGTTGGAAGCCCACTTTCATTTGCAGAAAAGGATCAAATATTTCCGTTAAAAGGATTCTTTTAACCTTCAATTCTAGAGAATTCTCTTTGTTGGAAGCCCACTTTCATTTGCAGAAAAGGATCAAATATTTCCGTTAAAAGGATTCTTTTAACCTTCAATTCTAGAGAATTCTCTTTGTTGGAAGCCCACTTTCATTTGCAGAAAAGGATCAAATATTTCCGTTAAAAGGATTCTTTTAACCTTCAATTCTAAAGAATTCTCTTTGTTGGAAGCCCACTTTCATTTGCAGAAAAGGATCAAATATTTCCGTTAAAAGGATTCTTTTAATCTTCAATTCTAGAGAATTCTCTTTGTTGGAAGCCCACTTTCATTTGCAGAAAAGGATCAAATATTTCCGTTAAAAGGATTCTTTTAACCTTCAATTCTAGAGAATTCTCTTTGTTGGAAGCCCACTTTCATTTGCAGAAAAGGATCAAATATTTCCGTTAAAAGGATTCTTTTAACCTTCAATTCTAGAGAATTCTCTTTGTTGGAAGCCCACTTTCATTTGCTGAAAAGGATCAAAGATTTCCGTTAACATGTGTACACAGAAGATTCTACAATCATTGTGTTTTTTTTAATAACTGAATCATTATTCTCTCATCGTAATATAAAGAAAAACGATTTTCAGTTGTCTCACAAAGCTGCATATCTTGTCTGCAGGAAATGGAATACAACAGTTTTAATATTTATTTCAATCTTCTAATTTCAAAAAAGAAAATATAAAAAAAAATTCCAATTTGCAGTACTGCAGCTTCAGTAGTGGTTGATAATTTCGTTATTAAATATTTCATTTTATATTCTCAACGATATGTATTTTATAAATGAAATTTTCGTATGTATTGCAGAGGAAGAGTGCCGCATTTCCTCACCTCCTCCTGTAAACTTTCATGTTCGTTAACCAAATTATGGAGATAATTAAACCAGTGGGGGTCATAAAGAGGGGCCATGCCACCCTGAAAGTGACTTGCATGTGTTTTCAATTCATTTTTTCCCATTCCAACAGATTGCCATTTTTGCATTCCAGAAGGTATTAATGGCGGGAGGGGAGATAATCGCCATTTCCTTTTCCACGAAGAAAACTCCTGACGCTCTGAACACTCCAGAGGCCAAACTAAAAGCTTCTCAAAAGGATTTTGATTGCAAAATAATCCATTTAAAAAGTTAAAGGTGTCGTTTCTGAACTGCAAAATCCTTTATACGCCCCTAAATATTCCCCTAAAAACTTAAGACTTATGACTGTGTCTGTTTTAAGCAACTCCTGTGACTTCTACATGCTGATAAACGAAAGACAAAGGTCCAACGAGGTCAGATCCACTTCCAACTTTTGAGGCTCCTAGCAAAAATTAAAATTGCCATTACTATTTACGAATGTTTTTAATTCTAATTTCACGAGCTCTGTGTAGACAGTTTACTTCTCAAGCAGCTGCTTGCAATCAAGATCCGATAGGAGCTTGTTAGTATTGTACGACATAGAGAAAATCTGTGAGGTGAGACTTCAGTAGAGAGACAACATCAGAAAAAAAAATATCCAGGCCTTATTCGAGGCTCGTCAGTTAAAAACTTATATCTTTTAATAAATCCAAAGGCAGCTAACCATTGGAGGCCAGGCCCCCACAACAGTTCTATAATAATGCTAAAAATATTGAATTCCAGATTAGAATGAGTAATAAAAATCAATCGAACCAGACCGTGCAATTTAGTTCTCCAGGCATATCTGTACTGAGCTAAATTTGCTGCATCTGATCATTGCACATCAATTTTAACAAGGTTCTCTTTGGTATTGTCGGTCCACCGCATCCTAAGTCTCCCACTCTTTCTGAGGCCTTTAGGCACACTGTTCATAATCCTTTTCGCTAATCTATAATTCAAATTCATAAACAAGTCCAGTCTAGTAGGTATAAATGGTCAGCACCAGGACCCTGTGAAGTTGACCACTCCTCAGCAGGGTTGAAAAAAATGAAAAAAGTGGCCATAGATGACCAGATCAGTAGGCCATACTGAACTGTCAGCCCTCCCCTTCCGTTCCCTTCCAAAAGAGAATATCTCTTTTGAAAGGTACTAACGGCCTGCACCACGAGAAGGCGGGTCGGACATTAGGCGCTAGACCTGGCCGGTTCTATGCATTATTAGGTGGTTTGACTTTGTAAGTAATGATGAGGTTAGAAGAAGGAGTCATCAACCTCCTTTGAGCAGCATATTGTGCAGAGAGAGACTGCGTTGGTTTGGCCATGTTGCCCGTATGCATAGCTGCAGATTGGCAAAGAGGATTATGAACAGTGTACCTAAGGGTATCGGAAAAAGGGGGAGACCTAGGATGCGGTGGGCAGACAATGTCAAACAGGACCTTGCAACTCTCTATTTTATGGACTAGAGTGACCAAATGCAGCAACTGTAGCTCAGAAAAGACACGTCTGGAGAGGAAAATTACACAGTCTGTTTGGACCTCCGTAGCCTATGGCTGCATGAGGATTTTGTTTGTTTGTATGTATGTATGTATGTATATATGTATGTATATATGTATGTATATATGTATGTATGTATGTATGTATGTATCACCAGCAACTTTTTCCTCTTCGAGACATGCGGTATGAACTAAATATATTCCGCGTTTATTAAAATAATTATCTAGAACTGCATATCAATACCCTGATGATCTGACTTCGAAAATTAATGTCTTCTAACAAATATTTTTGAAAGAGTGGCCGAAAGAAGATTTAGATTCGAACCAGGAACAATCTACAAGCTAGCAATACGCAGTCCCATATTCTCTAACTGTAGTTGCGACGAGTAGAGATTTCAAAGGATGGACAAAAATATAAAATTTTGTTAGAACAATAACAAAAAAATTTAAATTTATTTAAATTTGAGAATCAACAGAGTTCCACCACTTATAAAGGTGGATGAATATAACTGGTGGAATGAATATATATAAAGGTGGAATGAACATATATAAAGGTGGCTTATAAAGGTGGATGAATTTACATTACAATCAATTTACTAAGTATTCCACTTAAGTAAACTTAATTTCAAACAAAATTAAAAGTGAAAGTGACAATCAGAATAAGTTGAATTAAAATAACTATACCATGTTTGAAGACTTCTCGGCAACGAGAACAGTATTCTGCTAGGTTACTGCAATGTGCACTCGGAATAATTTTCAAGAAGCACCCACTCCATGTTTCTCTGATCGTGGTTTTTCCCAAACGAAGCAAATTTCTTTAAATTTCGCCTGGCTTATTTAAATAAAAGTTTACCATTTCACTAATTAAGAGATGTATAATTTTAAGTTTTCCCCTGAAATATGGTCTAAAAATCAGTCCAGTGATTACCACTAAAATCGGACTTATTCGAAGAGAGCAAACGAAAGATAGTTAATAAGACCGAACCCTGGTCCTGTTAGTATGATCACCCCACGCCGAACTGTTTTCTCCGGCCGAAGCGTGACAATATCTTTCTGGCATATGTATGTATGTATGTATGTATGTATGTATGTATGTATGTATGTATGTATGTATGTAATTATAATTATCCATATGGGGTAACATGGTCAAACCAATGGAGTCTCTCTCTGCACAATATGCTGCTCATAGGAAGTTGCCGACTCCTTTGCCTAATTCACCATTACTTGCAATGTTGAACCGCCTAATGCCCTAGGTGCTGTGTAAACATCTAGAATGAAAGGCATCAAGTTTCACTACCATAACTAGTATTAGATAACCATATCTAATCCTAGAACGAAGCCTAATTTTAGTCTTTTGGTATATACACATATTTATACACACTCTTCGTAGATTCTTAAAAGTCTCAGCAGCAATAGTCATTCTTCTCTTTATCTTATGCCGTACATCACCAGTATCTGTTACGTAGCTCCCAAGATTATTAAGCTGAGACACTTGCTCAAGGGTGCAATCATTCAGATTAACTGAACAACAGATCAGTTTCTATCTAGATTCTAATTATTGAAAAGGTTCACTGGAAAAGGTGGTGCTTGAAGTTCCTACCGTCATGGTGGCTTCAACCTTTAGCAGTAAGGGATGTCCCATGCCTCTGCGATTAGATGGATGTTTGATCTTTGTTGTCCCTATCTCTCTCAATAAACCTAATCTTTTTAAAAATCTTACTAATCGTTTTCTCTCCGCAGGTACTTAGAAAGTGAAGACGTTACACAAATATTATTCTCTTGATGTCCTCACACAGGAAAATCAAGCGTTATAACCTGGGTATTCTGGGTTTGCAAGATACCAAATGAACAGGTAATCGTCAGATACTTAAAATAATTTTAAATTTTTCTTTTCAGGGAGGGAGGATGGAAAACATCTCCAAGGTGTAGGTTTGCTTCTCAGCAGACACGCCAGTGATGCTCTTCTAGGATATGACTGCATTGATGAAAGATTTCTTACAACTAAATTTAAAGGTAAGCAGGGGAGTAGCTATGGGAGGATGGGGGGAGTACCCAAAGTAACTCGGAGTTGGCAAAATTCGAAGCTTCGAATTTTGCGTACTCCTTCGTAATATATAAGTGAATTGTGAGAAATTTGTATTTTTTTTTTGTAAAATTAAGGGGAGTTAGCAAAATCTAGACAACTTGGCAAAGGTAGTTGTCAAAATCAAGGCAACTTGGCAAATCTAGAGCAGTTTCGAAGCCACTTAGTAAAATACAGGTGAGTTGTAAAGTACTTAGTAAAATACAGGTGAGTTGTAAAGTACTTAGTAAAATACAGGTGTTAGTGTACTTAGTAAGGGTAGTGTACTTAGCAAAATACAGGTGTTAGTGTACTTAGTAAGGGTAGTGTACTTAGCAAAATACAGGTGAGTTGGCAAAATCGGGACAACTTGGCAAAAGCTTGGAGAGTTGGCAAAATCATGGGGAGCTGACAAAATTCAGGTGAGATGTAAAAATTGGGATTTTTTTCTGTAAAATTCTGGCGAGTTGGCAAGTCTTGGGGGTTTGGCAAAATTCTGAGTGACTATGCAAAAATCAGGTGAGATGTAAAAATTGTTTTTTTTTTCTCCAAAATTATGGCGAGTTACCAAAATTCGGAGTGACTTGGCAAAATCGTGGAGAGATTGCAAAATTCAGGTGAGATGCAAAAATTTGAATCTTTTTTTTTTGTAAAATTATGTCGTGTTGGGAAAATCGAGGCAAATTCGCAAAATCTAGGAGAGTTGGCAAAATTTTGAGTGACTGTGCAAAAATCAAGTGATATGCAAATATTGGGGGGGGGGGGGAATTACTGAAAAATTATGGAGAATTGGCGAAATTGAGGAAAGTTGGGAAAATCTAGGGGCAGTTGGCAAAATTCGGAGTGAGTTGGTAAAATATTGAGGAGTTGCCAAAATTCGGAGTGACTTGGGAAAATCGTAGAGAGTTAGCAAAATTCAGGTGAGATGTAAAAATTAAATGTTTTTTCTGTAAAATTATGGCGTGTTGGCAATATCGGGGCAATTCACAAAAACTAGGAGAGTTGGCAAATCTTAGGAAGTTGGCAAAATTCTCAGTGACTTTGCAAAAAATCAGGTGAGATGTAAAAATTGGGTTTTTTGTGTAAAATTATGGCAAGTTGGCGAAATTGAGGAAACTTGCCAAAATCTTGGGGAGTTGGCAAAATTCGGCGTGATTTGGGAAAATCGTGGAGAGTTGGCAAAATTCAGGTGAGATATAAAAATTGGAATATTTTTTCAGTTAAATTATGGCGTGTTGGCAAAATCGAGGGAAATTCGCAAAATCTAGGAGAGTTGGCAAATCTTGAGGAGTTGGCAAAATTCAGAGTAATTTTTCAAAAAATCAGGTGAGATGTAAACATTGGGATTTTTTCTGTAAAATTGTGGCGAGTTGTCAAAATTCGAATCCACTTGGTAAAATATGGGCGGGTTGTAAAAATTGGGATTGCTTTTGTGAAATTAGGGAGAGTTTAAAAAAAATCGAGAAAACTTGGCAAAATCTTGGTGAGTTTCAAAAATTTGAAGTGACTTGGCAAAGAGATGTAAAAATTGGGATTGTTTTTGCGAAATTAAAGAAGTGGGAAAATCGAGGCAATTTGGCAAATTGGAAACCACTTGGTAAATTACAGGTGAGTTGTGAAAATTGGGATTGGTTTCGTGAAATTAAGGAGAGTTGGAAAAATCGAAACTATTGGCAAAATCTAGGGGAGTTGGCAAAATTCGAAGCCATTTGGTAAAATATAGGGGAATTGTGAAAATTGTGCCTTTCTTATGCAATTAATGACAGTTGATAAAATTTGAAATGACTTGGCAAAATCAGGGAAGATGTAAAAACTGCGATTTTTTCTGTAAAATTGCGGCGAATTGGCAAAATCGAAGCAACTTGGCAAAGTCTAGGATAGTTGGCAAAATTCGAATCCACTTGGTAAAATATAGGCGAGTTGTGAAAATTGGGATTAGTTTTGTGAAATTAAGGAGTGTTTGACAAATCGAGGGGAGTTGGGAAAATTCACACTGAGTTGCTACAATTCAGACGATATTCGAAATTATTGGGATTATTTCTGTGAAATTATGGCTAGTTGGCAAAATTGGAAGATACATGTCAAAAATGTAAGAGAGTAGGGAAAATTGCCTGAACATAATCCCCAGGGGGTAGATGAAATTACTGCTGAAATGCTTAGAGCCCCCCACCCTCTACCCCATGAACCCCACCTCTCTACCCCATGAATAGATGCCCCCCACCCTCTACCCCATGAAGCGAAAATTTAGGTACGAACCCGACAGAGACATTATTTTCTCAGTTGGCAAAATTTGATTTTCGAGTTGGAAATGTTTGATTTCTCTTTCCTCCCAACCATAGTCCTTTCCTACGCCCCTTAAGGTAAGATTAAAGACTTAAATGTTATCTGTTGTCCCCCACAGAGGATTCTAGTGAGGACAAGATAGGTTTTACAGAAAACTTCAGGATATTTTGAATTCTGTCAAGAAAGGAGATATTTCTCTTGCAACAGATGACTTCATTGCCAAAGTTTATATTGACTCTGATCTTTGCGCAGGGGTGTCGGGTCCCTTTGGCATTGGTAGTTCCAATGGCAATGGGAAAAAATCTCCTACAGATAAATAAGCCTAACAATTTAAGAATAACTAATATGTACTACAAACATCAGGACATTTATAAATACACAAGGGTTTCACCTAATGGGCTGTGCAGGAATATAATCGATGGTATATTAATCAGCAAATGGGCTAGTTCGGCTGGGAATACCAGCTCATATAGGAGAGCCAAAATTGGGTCTGACCATTACCAGGTCAAAAGTGTCTTACAACTAAAGCTTTAGAAATGTGCTAAGGTTAAGAGAATTACCATTAACATTAAAGCTCTGAAATATCCATTAACATTGAAGCTCTGAAATTTTAGATATACAGTATCTAAAACATTCCATGATATTAGTCATTATGAATATGGTAGTTTCCTTACTACCGAAGTTATTTGAGTGATAAGTCTATAGAACTTATTTCTGAAAGAAGGAATTTCAGGACTAATTTGAATCAACATCCTATTAGTCCTAAGTGACTTGACCTAACTTGGTCTTACAAAGAGCTTAATAAACATGTAAAGGATCAGTTAACAGTTGATAAGAATCTTTGGCCTGATAGCTTGACTAGTGAAGTTGACGAAGCAGCTAAACAACATAATAGCAGAGAGTTGTACCAGAAACTTAATGTTTTGCATGGAAAGAAACGGATATGTATATATTACGTATACAGTGATTGAAGGATAAACATGCTATGGCTGTTGAAGGTGAGGATTCTGTCATGCCAGGTGAGCCGAGCATTTCAGAGATGTTTTAAACAACATGGTTAATTCTACTTCTATTGTTTGTAATGAGATTAGATGCATTACTCTCTTTAATGTTGACGCTATATCATATTCTGAAGTTACTTTGGCTATATATAAATTAAAACTGCATAAATCCCCGGGGGGTAGATGAAATTACTACTGAAATGCTTAGAGCTGGAAATGTTTCTGTTATTACATGGCTGGCTGAAATTCTGAATATCTTTTATGATAAGGACAATGTTCCAAAGGATTTTACCAGAGCTATTATTTTCCGTATGCAAAAAAAATTATCACATGATCGCAGTTCATGTGATAATTATGTGAGTATCAGCCTACTTTCTGTTCTAGATAAAGCTCTTTGCATTATTGTGCTTAATAGAATTAAGAATGTGGTTGATGGTCAATTGCATGATGAGCAGTGTGGATTCAGAAGTGGGTAGGGTATGTTTTGATCAGATTTTTTCACTTAGGCAGATTGTTAAGAAATGTTTAGTGTTTCAGAAACCTGTGATTACTAGCTTTATTGATTCAAAAAGGCTTTTGATTTGTTGATGATTTAATTTATGGTTGATCGTCAGATCGTATGGAATACCTGACAAATTAGTTAGCACAATGAAAGCTCTCTATAACAACACTGAATCATGTGTGAGAGTTGGTAAGGATTGTAGCAATTGGTTTAACATTGCTAGAGGAGTCCCCCAAGGGTGCATTATGTATCTTTTTCTTTTTAGTTTGGTTATTGATTGTTATGCGAAATTCTATGTAAGGGAAACATTTCCGCGTTAAATGTTCTAGAGATTTCACAATTTCTGATTTACATTATGCGGATGATTCGGTCTTGTTAACTAATGATGTTGATGAGATGAAATTTTTTCATTAGGTCTGTTGATGAGACTGGTAATAGGTAGGTTTAGTGATAAACAAACTAAAGTAATGAAAATTAGTAAGACAAATGGCGATTTAGTTGCTTTGCTTCTTATGCTAGATGGCTTCAATACTAAAATTGTCTTCAAAAACGCCTCAGTTTAATTATCTTGGGAGTAGTTTAAAATATATTGGTGATGCGTGGCATGAGATAAAGAGAAGAATAGGGATTGCTGCTGGGACCTTTAAGAATCTTTGGAGAGTGTGGAGAAATAGACGTATAAACCTAAAGACTAAAATTAGGCTGTATAAAAGTTTGGTTCTTTCTAGGGTTAGTTATGGTAGTAAAACCTGGACTCTTTGTAAGCAACATAACAGGAACCTTAATGCTTTTGATATTAGATGCCTACGCAGTATCTTGGGCATTAGGTGGTTTCACTTTGTAAGTAATGATGAGGTTAGGCAAAGGAGCAGACAACCTCCTTTAAACAGCATATTGTGCAAAAAGAGTGCGTTGGTTTGGCCATGTTGGCAGTATGCACAGCTGCAGATTGGCAAACAAGATTATGAACAGTGTGCCTAAAGTTTCAAGAAAAGGGGAAGATCTAGGATGCGATGGGCAGACAATGTCAAACAGGACTTCGTTAAAATTAACCTATAGTGGCCAAATGCAGCAGCTGTAGCTCAGGAGACATGTGTGGAGAGGAAAATTACATAGTCTGGTTGAACCTCCATGGCAACGTGAGGATTTTGTATGTATGTTGTATGTATGTATGTAAAGTGTAGAAATTTTAAGAGGCTGTAATCAGTGGCAAAGATGCCCTAAGCTATGGTCAAATTCAGAGACCCTAAGCTATGGTCAAAATAAGAGATCTTCAGCTATGGTCAAATTAAGAGACCTTAAGCTATGGTCAAATTAAGAGGCTCTAAGCTATGGTCAAATTAAGAGGCCCTAAGCTATGGTCAAATTAAGAGGCCCTGAACTATGGTCATATTAAGAGGCCCTAAGCTACGGTCAAATTAAGAGGCCCTGAGCTATGGTCAAATTAAGAGGCCCTAAGCTACAGTCAACTTAAGAGGCCCTAAGCTATGGTCAACTTAAGAGGCCCTAAGCTATGGTCAACTTAAGAGGCCCTGAGCTATGGTCAAATTAAGAGGCCCTGAGCTATGGTCTACTTAAGAGGCCCTAAGCTACAGTCAACTTAAGAGGCCCTAAGCTACGGTCAAATTAAGAGGCCCTGAGCTATGGTCTACTTAAGAGGCCCTAAGCTACAGTCAACTTAAGAGGCCCTAAGCTACGGTCAAATTAAGAGGCCCTGAGCTATGGTCAAATTAAGAGGAACTAAGCTACAGTCAACTTAAGAGGCCCTAAGCTATGGTCAACTTAAGAGGCCCTGAGCTATGGTCAAATTAAGAGGCCCTGAGCTACGGTCAAATTAAGAGGCCCTGAGCTACGGTCAAATTAAGAGGCCCTGAGCTATGGTCAAATTAAGAGGCCTTAAGCTAAGGTCAAATTAAGAAGCCCTAAGCTATGGGCAAATTAAGAGGCCCTGAGCTATGATCAAATTAAGAAGCCCGTGTTGTTTTTCTGCTGAGGTCCTGCCATCCTCACAGACCTTCTACTATGGCATATAAACTGACAGGCTCTTGTCAGACCTCTGTGGCAAGCAGCTGCTTGAGGGGGTATTTAGGCTACGGTCAAATTAAGAGGTCCTAAGCTACGGTCAAATTAAGAGGTCCTAAGCTACTGTCAAATTAAGAGGCCCTAAGCTATGGTCAGCCGTCCCGTGGCCGAGTGGTTAGCACGCTTGGCTACTGATCTAATTGACCTGGGTTCGAGCCCCGGATTAGGCATGGATGTGTGTGTCGTTTTTCTGCTGAGGTCCTGCCATCCTCTCAGATCTCCTACTGTGGCATATAAACTGACAGACTCCTGTCAGACCTCTGTGGCAAGCAGCTGCTTGAGGGGGTATTTATTTTTTTATTTAAGCTATGGTCAAATTAATAGGCCCTAACTATGGTCAAATTAAGAGGTCCTGAGCTATGGTAAAGTTAGAAACTATGGTCAAATTAAGAGGTCCTGAGCTATGGCAAAAGTTAAGAAACACTTTTGACAAAATTCTTGGAGAAGAAATGTTCGTTCCTAAATATAGTTACAGTTATTATTCCGGCAGAGAATCGTTTGCGAAGAGTAAATGTAGAATTTGAAAGGGAAAATGAAAATTGCCTAGCTTTAAAGATTTAAATGACTCTCAGCGTGTCGTTCCTTTGTAAATCACATTTGTTGGAAAATAAAAATTATTTTATATTGTTACTTCAAATTTTATTCATTACAATTTTACGGAACAGTTTTACGTTATAAAGCCCAAATGATCAGGGGGTCACTTGAAATTGCAGGGCGAGTCGTATATTGCCAACTCCTTATCTAAACCAAACTAGTCGCACTATTCACGTAATTTAAAAATCTGTGACCAATATAAAATAGGGAAGGGCTTTGTGTGTCAGTTAAAAACTGATTTCGCACAAGTGTCTTATGTCAAAGTGACATATTTTACAGAATTAGGCCCTACATTGGACACGACATCGTTACCATAGAGACAGCAATCTCGTTTGTTGTTGCTGCGATAATAAAACGTTCCGACCCCTTCATTCGTCCTAGATTGGGAGCAGAAGGCCTTCAACAGAAAGAACCCACCAATGACATATTTTGCTCGAATGGAAACCACCAGGGTGTTAGTAAAGTGGGAAAACAGGTCAATATATAAAATGTGGAGGGCAAACACATCATGAAGTGAACTGTATAACCCTGAGAAACTATTTTGCGGTATTTGTATATACTATATTTTAAATTTTGGTATATCTAGTAGGTTCTGTTATTGATAAAGGTGGCATCAAATGAGTTTTGTATTTTTTTTTAATGTGTTTCGTATTTGCTGAAAATCTCCCTAGTGCACACCTGTTACAAGATTTGAGAAATTTTAACAAAGTCACGAATGTGTTGGATTGTTAGCAATGCAAGTTATGAACTTTTGAGCTCCCATGTAGAACCCACCATGTGAAAACGTAATTCATATTTTACTGTTGCTATTTTTAATTTACTGAATAATTTTCGCTATTTTTCAAGATGTTTTAGATATACAGTATACATATACAGGGTGAATCTGAAAAAGTGGGCAAAACTTTAAGGGGTGGTAGAACGCAGCTATACGAGCAATATTCGTCATAGAATGTATGGTCGGAACGCAAACGGCGAGCCGCTAGGTTGCGTTGGAAATGGTATAAAAGGGGCGGTCCTCGCACCCAACGTCATTTCTACCGTGGATTGCCGAGAGGATGGCTGGTTATACTACCCACGAAATGGCGGATATACACTTTGTGTACGAGTGTCCCATTGAAACCGATATTGGTCTAGTCGCCAGGATCGCCGTTGTTGCCGGCGATATTAGAGAAATGCCTGGCGTCTTCGCAAATGTGGGTCGGTTCCTATCCCGCAGGTGTGAAGCCTGCATTACAGCAAAACTCTTTTTCTTGTGTTCATTCTTTAAATGTGACAGTGGAAAACTACCTTTTAACTTCTCGCCGTTTGCGTTCCGACCATACATTCTATGACGAATATTGCTCGTATAGCTGCGTTCTACAACCCCGTAAAGTTTTGCCCACTTTTTCAGATTCACCCTGTATATATATTTACAAGGATTATATATAATTCTTCAACAAAACTCTATATATTCAAAATTAAGGATTTAATTTACTTTTAATAATGTATTAACGAAAACAGAAATGATGGGAACACTTTTTACTCCAAGTATCAATTTCTAACTATCTCTTACTTACTCTTTTATGGGGGGGAGCTTTGTCGGTAGCGCACCAGGCTCCTAATCTGCAGTTTCCAGGTTCAGCTGGGTCAGCTTTGAGATTTTCCTCCCCCCCCTTATCATGTTCTCGATCAGAAAGGGACACCGATGGGTTTCGAGTAGGCTGCGGTCTTCGGATGGGACTAAAGCTGTGGTTCCACGTGCAGGAGAGCCCTAACTGTGGACTTTAAAGCAGACGATGGATGGATTTGACGGGAGGCTTTCACCTGTCTCCTAAAAGGAGAGGATTTTTATAACTCCTCCCCTCCCACTTGAGGATTAAATAAAGTACATTTTCCAACAAAATCCCTGAAACTCAGAGACTCAAGCATGGCAATCCCACCCAAAATTGGAAGTTTCTGGGTAAGCACGAAATGCAGCAATTCTTCTCTTATCGTTGACTGACTCAAAGATATTTCGTTGCAATGTGACTGATGCAAAAGGTTTGGGTTACTTTTGAGTGGCACTTTAGTGCACACAATGGGCTAAATGGCGAAGTCCCAAGAGTACCAAAGTCTCAGTTGCATAGGGAAGGGCACCCACTGGGCATTTGTTAGGAGACAGATGGAAGCTTCTCATCAAGGCCATTCAAAGTGTTCTCTAACGTGCACAGCACATGACCCTCGTATACACGGTGCCACGGCTTAACATCCCATCCGATGACGGTGGCTTTTTCCAAGCCCAACCATGACCTTTTTTCTCACCGGGGGGATAGTGAGAATTAACGCTCGCCGCTCGTGTATCCAGACTCTTCCTTATCATCTGATTGGAGGGCAATATTCAATGCTTCCAAACTTTAAAAATGAACATTTTGCGAAAAAAAAGTTAACCTAAAAAGAAGTTAAGAATAAGAAACCTAAAAAAATTGCAGATCTCACTCCAACCTCTATAAATAGATTTTCAACAATAGTCGTTTAATAGTTAGAGTTATAAAGCTAAAACCTTTAACAAAATAGCACTGTCAGTCACAAAAAATTAATTTCGAACACAAACAATACTTTTAGAAGAAATCGTTTATTAAAATAGTTGTGGAAATATCAGTTTTCAAAAAAAATTTAAAGAAAAGGTGATAAGGATGATCGTAACTGCAGCTTCTCGTGTTAAATTGATAATTTTTTTCCTACAGCAACTTTTCTGGGTGTTTATTTAAAGAATCGCATATGGAGAGGGGGATACTAACTCTCCATGTGACAGGTGCAAGAGGTAGAAGCGACCTTCACCCTTTGAAGACGTCGAGCTTCATAGAAGTCTCTCGGCATTTGCCAAGTGGGTCACGCGCCAGGAGAACAGGTCTGGGCTATTCTGGTGACGCCGAAGAGCGACGGAAACTCATCTTCCACCCTTTTCAGTATTTTTCACACTGTTGCTTAATATACAGTCGCACTTACTAATATTTGGCTACTTGCGTATGGGTGATGTATAAAATAGAGAGTGTTAAGCAATACTGCAGTCTTCATAAGACGAAAAACTATCCTAGATAAGGATGAAAAATAATAGGACAATGACTAAAATTTAATGAAACTGAAGAAAGAAATTATGATAAATTAATAAATTTTGAAAACAGATCTGCAAATCACAAATGAAACAAATGCTTTAGTACTGGAATGGACTGTTTGGCATTATCATCATCGCTCGTAGCTAAATGAACTTTCATGTCGTTGAGCTGGAAGCAGATAAAATGTCGTATAATATTACGTATAATGAGTTTAATAGCTTTCATTTCTAACTGCATTGAGATGAAAGTTTTGGAGATAAGCTGAATTCATTTTTTACGAATAGGAGCATTTAAAGAAAATGGTCTATTTTTAAAAAATGAATTTCTCAATCTCTTAGCTCATCTAAATTGACAAATGAAATCTAAGAGCAGTGTTGCTGATATAAAACCTCTTCTTTAACTTCTTTTATATCTCCTGTTAGAAATAGATCAACATAAAGTATTTATTTAAAGAGAGGACATTTCTCTACTACCCAGTTTAGGATTTAAATATTATTTGATCTGATTATGTAACCGAGTGTAGTGGCATTCGAAAAAAATATTTTTCAATATGATTTAGAAGTTTTTGTGTGCTGACTGTTCGCAATGTTTAAGGTCTTCACATGATCATTATATTTCCTTCCTCTGGAGTCATAAATGAATATTCCAAGTACTGAACATACTCGAAGGACTTGTTTACAAATCAGTTAATAAAGTTAAATATAATTTAGCAGCAGCAGTTAAATAGCATTGGAATTTTACTGGTAAAGACATATCTCATCATTCAGCTTCATCAACGGTTCCAATGAAAGAGCTTATCTCGTGAATATCCTTTCCCATTAGGGCACGTAACATTAAAGCCACAGTACTTTTCACAAAACTCACTACAAAATGCAACGTGTCATCACTGGTGCTGGTGTTCGAACACTGCCACCCCAATCTTCGACAGACTCACCCACGAAATAGTCTTTATGTCTTATTCGACTAATCATCTTCGACTTACTCACCCACGAAATCTATTGATTTCGTGGGTGAGTAAGTCGAAGATGATTAGTCGAATAAGACATAAAAACACTTTTTAATTAAAAACACTTTTTAATCGAAATGAAAAATCTCAGGATATGGCTCTCACCCAATGAATGGCAACCTTTCCAAGCCCATCAGCATCTCCTTTCTCGCAAGTTAGTCATTTATCTCTATGTGTGCAGAGAAGTATTTACATACCACTAAGAATTATAAAAACCCAATCCACGATCGTTGCACTGTGATCGGAGCCTGAAGGTAGAACACTAAGAGAGATCCGCTTACGGAACTGGCAGCGGAGTGAAGGACTGTCAAAGGAAATCCCACGTGAGGGACGTGTCAAGGGAAATCCCGTGGCTAACGTGATGGAGAGAGATAGAGTCGAATAGTGGAAGGAAAAGTAGTGGATTATGGGACTGTTGTCAGCCTGCAAGCGCATCTCCTGAGGCACATGTTGATGGGCTCGTAAGTCTGAAGTAGAATCTTGATGTCCACGTTTTTGCATAATCCACGACAATTCCATTGTATGAGTGTCACTATCTTTGTCATGGAGAATTAGATTGACGAAGGTTTACGACTTAAAATAACATTTATTCTAAAAGATTTTTCGACTTAGGGCGATCTTTGTGATTGGAAGCTTCGGACTGACAACAATCAGAGACTGCCTTAAAAGTCGATGTTGTGCAGACAGAGAATGTGAATTCATCTGTAAGTTTTTTTGGTTGGATTGTTTTACCTCTGAGCGGCCCTTTTTTGCACACCATGGGCTAAATGACCAGGTCACAATAACCCCGAAGGCTCAGAGAAGGTTGGGTGAGGGGACCCACTGGAACAGCTGTTGGGAGACAGATGGTAACCTCCCATTAAGGCCATCCAACATGTTCTTAAACGTGCACAAGGTATGGCTCTCCCACACACGGGACCACGACTTAACGTCCCATCCGACTGACGACGGTCTTTCCAAGCCCATCGGTGTCTCCTACTGACCGTGGGCAGGGCGAGGAGTTTGCGGAGATAAATCTCAACGCTGACCTAGTTCCCAGGTTCGAGTCCCAGGACTCGAACCTGGGAACTGCAGATTACGAGTCTAGCGCGCTACCGACTGAGCCACCCACGCCCCCTTCTGCAAGAGAAGGGTAGACTGATATAGTGGTACAGTGAAAATAATCTGTACTGACGCTGTTGCTTTAATTACCGAAGTATTTTCAATCATCACACTGACATAAGAAATACTGCTAATTGTAGGGCAGACAGCTTTATCACTTCAGGGTACGAGTTATTACCTACCCATTTGAGGCGTTGTATTTCTTTCACCAATCTTCACTTTGGAATTTGCAGAAGAACGTTCTGACCTTCTTCTGTAAACCTAAATTTGACACAGTTTGCCGCCTAACATTGACACAGTTTGCCATCGCAGCCGGGAAGTTAGGATTTGCCCAATTCTTTTGTTTTCCACAGCGATCGATACATGTGAGATTACCAACAGATAAGTGTGCGGACATGACCATGCTTCTAGCAGGGTTGGAACTTACTATTGTACTAGCAATAGTTGCCTTGATAGCATTCGAGAGGCATAGCGTGTTGAAATATACCGACACCTGTTTGATTGCAATTACTCCTTGTTGAATTGACTGAGCAGAGCTCCTACTCAGAAACATTTTGTTGGATCCACCCAGAAAACATATTACGAGAAGAATTTAATGATTGGTGAGGCAAAACCGTGATGGGCACCCAGTCACTCGCATTGGCTTTCGGGAACAGTTTACAGTGGTTTGAAGTTGCAGTCTAGACCAGTGGTTCTCAACTTTTTATGCTTCACGTACCCCCTGGAAATGTGTATGTAACTGGCGAACCCCTTATATGGATAGTTAAACTATAGTTATAGTATAATATTGCCAACTTAGCGACTTTGTTACTAGAACTAGCGACCTTTGAGCTCTCACGGCGTACCCAAAAAATTTTACCACGTACCCCCACATTGAGTTTTATCACGTATCCCACGTTGAGAACCCCTGGTCTAGACTAACAAGTCGCCAGATCTCAGGCGTTTGAAGACTTAGGATAGATCCTGTGAGACCTTTCGAACCATTCTGGAAGACGAAAGACTTGTTTGGATTGTCCACAGGTGACGGGAGAAACAGAAAAAAAAAGATATAAAGACGGATCATCATATCTTTGCTGAAAAGATGTTCGAAGTATTTGAAGGAGAAAGCGTGTTGAAAAAGAAAACGTCGTAGTCCCCACTCACGATGAATCCCAACAAGGTGACGTCTGATTGGCTGCATGGTCACCATTCCATTAGAAGCAAGAAGTGCGGCTCCTGTAGCTAGTAGTAGCGGGGGTGGCTCAGTCGGTAGCACACCAGGCTCGTAATCTGCAGTTCCCAGGTTCGAGTCCCAGCTGGGTCAGCATTGAGACTTATCTCCGCAAATCTCCCCGCCCTGCCCACGGTCAGTAGGGGACACCGATGGGCTTGGAAAGGCCGCCGTCCGTCGGATGGGACGTTATGTCGTGGCCCCGTGTGCGAGAGAGCCATCCCCTGTGCACGTTAAAGAACACGCTGGATGGCCTTGACGGGAGGTTACCATCTGTCTCCCAACAGCTGTTCCAGTAGGTCCCCTCCCCCAACCTTCTCCGAGCCTTCGGAGTTCATGTGACCTGGCCATTAAGCCTATGGTGTGCTAAAAAGTGTCGTTCAGAGGTAAAACAACCCAACCCAACCCTGTAGCTAGGAAGAACCAAAATTGTATGCCTTAACTGCCATAGTGGTTAGAGAACTAGCCACTGTTCTAGCAAAGCAAACTTTGTGTGCTGTGTTAGCTTTATCTGAGACAGTGGTCATCAGTGACTTTGGTCTGAGTAGGACATGTCCTTGTATGAGAAGACGTGTAAAAGCTAGACGTAGCTTCTAGGATTCTTCTTGGTCCTATATGTCACAAATCAAATTAAAAAAACATGGTCAAACCACTACTTCGACAAAGGCAAGAAACTCAGTAGCATTGACTCTAGCAGATGAAACCACGATATGATATCAGGAACGAGGGAAGAGGTGTGAGCAGTCTAGAAACTCCTTTTCACGTGCAGCACATGCCACAGTAGTGTATTACAGGCTGCATTTATAAATGCTGCCGTCCAGTCTTTTGACTAACAGCTCTCCAACAGCAAAGCATGCAGAAAGGCAGAGCAGTTAAGGACCGGGGAGATAAAAAGTTCACCCACACGCAACTACCATCGGTGACCCCTCATCATAAGCTGGGACACATCCTTTCCAGGGACACGGATCGCCACGCACGGCAAACATGCAGATAGAAATTAAAGAAGGTAGGCGAACACGTGAAACCTGCATACAAGGGACAGTGAAATCTTTCCGGGGGGCGGGAGTGGCTCAGTCGGTAGCGCGCCAGGCTCGTAATCTGTAGTTCTCAGGTTCGAGTCCCAGCTGGGTCAACGTTGAGATTTATCTCCGCAAAATTCTCCACCCTGCCCACGGTCAGTAGGGGACACCGATGGGCTTGGAAAGGCCGCCGTCCGTCGGATGGGACGTTATGCCGTGGCCCCGTGTGCGGGAGAGCCATACCCTGTGCATGTTAAAGAACACGCTGGATGGCCTTGACGGGAGGCTACCATCTGTCTCCCAACAGCTGTTCCAGTGGGTCCCCTCCCCCAACCTTCTCTGAGCCTTCGGGGTCCATGTGACCTGGCCATTTAGCCCATGGTGTGCAAAAAAGTGCCGCTCAGAGGTAAAACAACAAAACAACAACAACTGAAATCTTTCCGCAATTGAAATTTTCATCAATTTCCCAACAATAAGAGGGAGACATATTTCTGTTTTCGCAGGTATGTCGAACAGAAGGAATAGTTAGCTCTCGGTACCAAAACAGACCCTTTAACTCGGAATATTTCTCTCGATATCTTACAGCACTTTGCGATACTTAATAAGGAAATGGGAAATGTGTTCCCAAATAGCTATGTATGTTTTCTTTCCTGGTAGGTTGAGTCAATTTAGGATTTTCAAAAGCGCGCTGTGGACTCAAACAGATTGGGAAACACAACCCTAGAATTTAGAGAAGGTTGGGGAAGGGACACACTTGAACGCTATTAAAGGACAGATGGGAGCCTCCGGTCAATATCACAGGTGTTCTTTAACGTGTACAGTGTATTGATCTCGTGCAAACTGTTTGATGTTCCATCAGATCGACCTCGGTTTTTCCAAGCCCATCGGTACTCCCTTTTTGACTGAGGGCAAAGTGAAGACTGAGCGAAGATAAATGTAAACGCAGCCAGAGTTGGGACTCGAATCTGAAAGCTACAGATTACGAGCCTAGCTCTCCACCGACTTAGCCAAACCCACCCAGGGGGAGTGGGGATAAGTCAGCGTTATATGGGGTTAAAATAGACTGAGATCAAAAATTCAGTTAGAATTGCGTTACGTTATTTATAAACGATCATTTATAACGAAATTAATGAGAAACAGAGTAGTATACTAAAGAAACACAAAAGAAAAATTTTAATATCAAAGAAAATACTTCTTTTCACCCCCCCCCCCCCCCCCCGTCCTTTTCTGTTTTGTGTTCCTCTGAAGATGACTAAATCACTGAGTAGGTTGAAAAAACAAGTTAGTTTTCAATTAGTTTTGTTTATCTACCTATATTTGACTTCTTTATGGAGAACTTTAGCGTAAACTACCCTGTGATGAGGAAAACATCATTATCTGCAGAGAATGGATTCTAAGAGGTACGTGTAATTCAAGCTTCTCCTCCCTGATGAAGATGCTCTTGTCAGGGCAGGAGCTACAATGCTGAGAGGCAGTGCGCAGTTGCGTCTTGATCGTTAAATGGTTACCTCAGCAACGGTTTCCATAGTAACCATCCACGTCCGAAAACGTGTTCAATAATATATTACAAGACTGTTGTTTTGAATAGTGAAGACAAATATAGGAATAGAACCACAAAATTCTCAGATACAACTGAATCCATTAACGTTAATTTGGATGCTTATAGGTACGGATTGTTCCGAACAGAAATTATTTGGTAACTGAATCAGTATTGGTTACTTACAAGGCATCCAATCATCGTCTTTCATTAACATACCACGATCCTGAAAATGATCAGAACAGTTTCAAGAATTATTTTCCAGAAAAGGAATGTAAGAACTAAAACTCACATCACTAGAAAGAACGACTCAAAAAAAAAAATATTTTTTCCTTCTGAAGTTAGATATTTCGATCGTTGAAGTTTTATAAAATTTCAATTTGGATCTGCTGAGGGGAACTAATTCCCCCCCTCTCCCCCAGATCACGAGTTCTAATTCACCCTAGAATTTTCTCATGGGGCTCTTGTCAAAAATAAAGCTTATATTCCACCACAGCCGGCAAATGCTGATATTTTAAAAGAGAGAATAAAGAATATGGAATACAAGGGGAATAAATTTTTTATAACCTGCGACACTCCGGGTGCAAAAGCTTTCATTTGATGCATATTTTGCTATTTCCAACTCTCGCGCTCTAAAGACTACAGTAGAACAACCGTTTTCAAATTTCCTTTCCTTTAAGGAGAAAGAAAACCTGAGGGTAAATTGTCCATAGCCTATTGACACTCCTCACGTCATAAGCTTTCATTTGACACATAACTCGCTACGTTTGGCCCTCTCGTTCGGAAGATACGACGGAACTTATTAAAAAAAAAACGAAAAACTAAAAAACCATAAAACGGCGAGTTAGGCACAATAGGAAATGGGTTACCCATTGCTTTAAGTCTCTTCATAAAACTTCGGTCAAGACAGAACAGAAAAATGTTTTTGACATGAAGCTGCTTTAGTTTGTATTCATTGTCGAAATTTATGTCCGAGCTTAATTGTTTCGAGCCCGAACCCAAACCATTTCGACAACTGTTTTGTCCGAGCCGATTTGGTGAAAGAATTTCTCCGACACATCATAAAAAAAATAAGTATCCCCTCAAGCAGCTGCTTGCCACAAAGGTCTGACAGGAGCCTGTCAGTTTATACGCTATAGTAGAATGTCTGAGAGGATGGCGAGACCTCAGCAGAGAAACAACACGAACATCCATGCCTTACCAGTAGCCAAGCGCGCTAACCACTCGACCATGAGACGGTTTAATACATATAATATAGAAATGCGTGTCTCTAATAATTTATTTTAATCTTATATTATTTGATGAAAAAATTAAAATGTTAATGTTGTTTGGAACGAAAAATATTAGAGATGCTAGTTAAACCCACGACAAAAGTTTTGGCGCAAAACGTATGCCCGTTGTCCATAACTCTTCCCATCAATAAGTTCATTCACAGCTTTCCACCACTTCAGTCACAATTAAATCCCGCCAAAAGTTTGGCGCAAACGTATGTCCATTGATAATTTCAGTCACTAATTGCCACACGTATTACCCATAACGTACTTGTATCACAAAGTAGGCGACGCCAGCGCCCCCAGAAATTTCGGAAGCTTTTCGAGGGATCACTCCCTATTCACTGCACCTAGGAACCCGATCTGCTACCCCAATAGGGCTAGAGATAAATGGGACCACCACGCCACATTTGGAACCGATCGCTCAAGTAACCGTGGAACCACAGGGAAACTGGCAATTTCTGCAACCGATGACGTCACACGTGTGCGCCCTCCCGTTCTTTCGGAATTCCGGTTCATATATAATACGATGATACTAACAGAAACGCAAAGAGACATTCATTTATTAAAGAAACAGGTAGAAAATTATCAAAACCTTCACTGTGCTTTATTATAATCGAAATTATAATAAAAAAAAATCATATTTTACCTATATTTTTTTCCACAAGAAATATTCGAAATGTGAATGATTCCATCCAAGGCCGATGTTGTTTGTGCTATCTCCAATACCATCAAGTTCTTATATAGTTTTTGAAACTAGATAATTCGTACAAAGAGGATTTAAAAGTGTGAAAGCATACCTTTATTGATTTCCATATTTCAGAAAGAAAACTACACACCACTTTTCACGAAGCGGGGGTGGCTCAGTAGATAGCGTGTCAGACTTATAATACGCAGTTCGCAGGTTGAGATCCCAGCTAGGCCAGCGTTGAGATCCCAGCTAGGCCAGCGTTGAGATGTATCTCCACAAAACTTCCCGACTTGCCCTCGGTCAATAGAGGACATCGATGGGCTTGAAAAGGCCGGACATAAATCCATGGGACATAAATCCATGGCCTCATGTGTGGGAGAGCCATACCCTATGCACGTTAATGAACACGCTAGATGGCTTTGACGAAAAGCTACCATCTATCTCCTAGCAGCTATCCAATGCCTCCTCTCCCGCCAATCTTCTCTGAGCCCTTGGGATCCTTGTGACCTGACCATTTAACCTATTGTGTGCAGAAAAGTGCCGCTCAGAGGTAAAGCTACCCAACCTATTTTTCGCATATCAATACTCAGTGATTTGGGTTCAACCCAAAAATGACGACTTGCTTATTTACATCAGGTGTCAGCTTAAATGGCCTGAAGTATAAATCGTGTCGTTGATTGAAGTCTTGAAGTACAAGTCATTGATTGAAGGACTGCTCAGTCGGTAGCGCGCCAGGCTCGTAATCTGTAGTTCCCAGGTTCGAGTCCCAGCTGGGTCAGCGTTGAGATTTATCTCCGCAAAATTCCCCGCCCTGCCCACGGTCAGTAGGGACACCGAAGGGCTTGGAAAGGCCCCCGTCCGTCGGATGGGACGTTAAGCCGTGGCCCCGTGTGCGGGAGAGCCATACCCTTGTGCACGTTAAAGAACACGCTGGATGGCCTTGACGGAAGGCTACCATCTGTCTCCCAACAGCTGTTCCAGTGGGTCCCCTCCCCCAACCTTCTCTGAGCCTTCGGGGTCCATGTGACCTGGCCATTTAGCCCATGGTGTGCAAAAAAGTGCCGCTCAGAGGTAAAACAACCCAACCCAACCCAAATTGAAGGACTGAAGTATAAGTCTGCAATCAGAGGGCCGCTCTAGAAGGATAATGGGGGAACATCCAAGTTAGTTAAGTCCTCATTCAATGAAAGTTTATGGTTATTGGTCTGTATCAAGCCCGAATCTAGAAAACAACGAGGAGGGAAGGTGAAACGCCACCCCCTAATCAGCAAACTGATACAATAGAAGAGATCACTCCATGGAGTTGTGTTGCGTAGTATCTTGTAACTGATACAACAGATTCTATTAAGCAACACAACTCCATATGGCGAAAACCACTGAGGATGCGGTAAGTAAACGCGAAACCGGAATGGTGTGAGATTTTTTAATTCAGAGATTAAATTTTTTATTTGTGTATATTTAATACTAATAAAATTTTAGTTCTCTAGTAAAATCGTAGAATCTTAGTGCCTGGTGTACTTGAGAGTTTTCTTGAAGACAAAGGACTGTGAGGTCAAAATTCCCGCAGCACGTTACAAGGACACCGAAAAGACAAGAAGATCAAACAAGACCAGCCAAACAAGATCACGATAATTACCCTGAATCAGAGAAGATGTAATCATTGGAGAACTCATTAGCAGGTATGTTCTAAATCTATTACTCCGGGAAAAACGCCATATACTGTTGAATAACCATGTTATCCATCCCACCTGGCTGACAATTTTCCCTTTATAATTATTTAAAGCTAAACAGTGAACGCCCAATAGGTTATAAACAACAGCTATGAATTATTTAGATTTTTAACTAAATATTTATATCTTGAGATACTGATTTATCTTTTGATCACCCTCCCCCTATGAAAACAAATTCCTGTCGACTCCCGTGTGACTATAGATTCTTTGAAACTGAATAATTTATTTTTATTATTTGGCTAAGCCCTGCGTGCTCGAATTGCAACTCCGCCGAATTCGTCTCTTCGTGTTCCTAACGTTTAGAAGCAAAACAGTAACAGAAGAATCGTTTCCCCGTGAAGAAAGAAGTCCCCATCCCCGTGAAGAAAGAAGTCCACATCTCCGTGCCTTACGATGCATTTACTTTCCCGTGATACTTCTGTTCCTTTTGCTTGGTTAAATCGAGGTTCGATACTTCTGAACATAGTAACAGAACTATCGCTTTTCTAGAAACAAAAAGAACTACGAGACCGGACATTTGTTTACACCGATGATTCGGATGACGAAAACGCGCTCTTCCTTTCTCTAATTTCGTGTTCTCCTCTGCAGGTATCTCGAGTGAGATCAGATAGACTGCCTCACCCATCAGTAAGTCATTAAAAATTAGAATTTTATCAAAAAAACACTAAATACGAAACAAGAAGTTGGTTTTGTTTGTTTCACCTTTGAGCAATATTTTTCTGCACATGATGGGTTAAACGGTCAGGTCATAAGGACCCCAAAGACTCGAGAGAAGATTGTGGAAGTGGATACACTGGACAGCTATTAGGAGACAAATGGAAGTCTCCCGTAAAGGTCATCAAGCGTGTTCTTTAACATGCACAGGGCATGACTCTCCCGCATAAGGGATCACGACTTAACGTCCCATTCGACGGACGTCGGTCTTTCCAAGCCCATCGGTGTAAAATAAGAAGTATAAAACAGAAGTTACGTTAATATACTTCTATTAAAATCAAATATACTGAAATCTTTTCCAAATCAGATTGAATCAAAGTTTTTGACAAAGAATTTACTATCTCAGCATCATAAATTGCTTTAAGAAAAGCTCCTTGATATCGTTTGCAATCTTGGATGGAATTAAATCTAATATATGAACTCAATAACTTTCTTTATCTTTGACATATTAGAGCAGAGTTAGCCATATGTGACGCGGTATTCGTTTATTGTTCATGGTATAGCAGGAGCCGGTTCGCCTATAGGCGCCAGGAAGCGTGCCAAGTTTGTTCAGGTCAAACACGTGCCGGAGATGTTGGTCGTTTCTCTGTGATTGCTGGGTTATTGTCACCGGCTGCGCAGTCTCTCTCTGTCTAACCACTCATTAATCTCTCTTCTCCGATCCTAATTTAAATGGATAGAACTATGGAGTCGTTTTATTTATTTTGCTTGAAAGGGAAACTACCATCAGACATGGCCATTGCCCCCAAATGAGTCATGTGTTTTGCGCATTATCATTCAAGATATGGATTTTATATTAAAGCAGAGATTCTTATGTCGCTTCCCATGCAACGCCAGCTGCATTTTTCTGTCTTTTTTTAAACCTTTCCTCTTTCAGTTAAATTGAAGTTTATGGTTATCGGTCTGTATCAAGCCCGAATCTAGAAAAAAAACGAGGGGAGGGGGAACACAAAATCAAGCATGAAAAAATATAAAGGGGAGGGGGAGGAGGAGACACTGGATTTCTAATGTAGTATAACATTTCTTCCTCTGTTTTTCAGGCCTTAAAATTAGTTCTTAAAAAGAACATGAAATATAAATAAGTTAATAGTTTTTGCTTCTATTAACATTACTTATGGAATACCTCGCGCTAAACTACCGCCTAAAAACTCCAGCGACGATGGCTGCGTCGAGCACTTTTATGGATGGCCGTAACTACATTTCATTCCAGAGAGCATTATGAAAAATAGGGGGTGGGGGGGAGCATGGATCTAAGAGATCCCGCCGTGGTCTGTTTCTTATTATCTAGAGGAAAGCATGAATTTTCATGTTTTTTGTCCCCGAAGTTTTTTTTTACAACAACATATTCTATACTGCCCCCTACAGGGTGAAAAGTTTTCAGAAAATTTTGTATAGCAAATTTCTGCGTAATATTTATTATTGCATAGCAATCTTACTTTTGCGTAGCATGTTTCTATTTTTTCCCCCAAACTGAATATTATTAATGTTTCTGGTCATAACGTAAAGACGTTATTTAGAAACAATACCACTAAGGTATCAGTAGCGTAAGTTCTTGGCGTTGAAAAAATATCAGAAACAGTGCCAACAGATATTAGTCCTTGGATATATTTTCTGCTATGGCCGAGTGGTTAGCGCGCTTGGCTACTGATCTAAGGGACCTGGGTTCGAGCCCCGGGTAAGGCATGGCTGTTTGTGTCGTTTTTCTGCTGAGGTCCTGCCATCCCCTCAGACCTTCTACTGTGGCATATAAACTGACAGGCTCCTGTCAGACCTCTGTGGCAAGCAGCTGCTTGAGTGGGTATTTTTTTTTATTATAGTAGACAAATTTCCCCATTGCCTTCCATGCCTCTCTTTAGAAGCACTTTAAAAAACGATTCAAAAGTTTTTACCTATGCTGTTCCCCTTTTATGAGTATAGGGGAACATCCTGTTACATCAGTGGAGGTCAGAAATCAATGAACTTTGCCGTGGGCAATGGCTGCCGTTCCAGCGATTCAAGTGGAGTAATTGCTCTCACGCTCTCAGTGGTGATTATCCCATAGGCACATAAGGGGCTCGTCTAGCACCTCGACTCTCAGGGGAACCTCAAAACAGTCAAAACTAGATTTTTTTTTTTCGAAGTACATATTTCAATATCATTAAAATGTACTATTTAGGTATGTTATATTTCCATAATCATCATAGTGTACTCTTTGCGTATGTTATATTTTCATCATCATCCCATGATGATGCCAATGGGCTACGGCCTCTCGAATCTTTTAGCACCTAAGGCCTCTCCAATCTTTTGGTATCTATGGGCTCTCGAATCTTTTAGCACCTAAGGTCTCTCCAGTCTTTTGGTGTCTGTGGGCTCTCGAATCTTTTAGCACCTAAGACCTCTCCAGTCTTTTGGTGTCTATAAGCTCTCGAATCTTTTAGCACCTAAGGTCTCTCCAGTCTTTTGGTGTCTGTGGGCTCTCGAATCTTTTAGCACCTAAGACCTCTCCAGTGTTTTGGTGTCTGTAGGCTCTCGAATCTTTTAGCACCTAAGGCCTCTCCAGTCTTTTGGTGTCTGTAGGCTCTCGAATCTTTTAGCACCTAAGGCCTCTCGAATCTTTTGGTGTCTGTGGGCTCTCGAATCTTTTAGCACCTAAGGCCTCTCGAATCTTTTGGTGTCTGTGGGCTCTCGAATGTTTTAGCACCTAAGGCCTCTTGAATCTTTTAGTGTCTATGGGCTCTCGAATGTTTTAGCACCTAAGGCCTCTCGAATCTTTTAGTGTCTATGGACTCTCGAATCTTTTAGTGTCATTGGCTCTCGAATGTTTTAGCACCTAAGGCCTCTGGAATCTTTTAGTGTCTATGGGTTCTCGAATGTTTTAGCACCTAAGGCCTCTCGAATCTTTTGGTGTCTGTGGGCTCTCGAATCTTTTAACACCTAAGGCCTCTGGAATCTTTTAGTGTCTATGGGCTTTCGAATGTTTTAGCACCTAAGGCCTCTCGAATCTTTTAGTGTCTATGGGCTTTCGAATGTTTTAGCACCTAAGGCCTCTCGAATCTTTTAGTGTCTATGGGCTCTCGAATGTTTTAGCACCTAAGGCCTCTCGAATCTTTTAGTGTCTATGGACTCTCGAATGTTTTAGCACCTAAGGCCTCTTGAATCTTTTAGTGTCTATGGGATCTCGAATCTTTTAGCACCTAAGGCCTCTCGAATCTTTTGGTGTCTGTGGGCTCTCGAATCTTTTAGCACCTAAGGTCTTTGGGATCTTTTAGTGTCTATGGGCTCTCGAATGTTTTAGCACCTAAGGCCTCTCGAATCTTTTAGTGTCTATGGGCCCTCGAATCTTTTAGCACCTAAGGCCTCTCGAATCTTTTGGTGTCTGTGGGCTCTCGAATCTTTTAGCACCTAAGGTCTTTGGGATCTTTTAGTGTCTATGGGCTCTCGAATGTTTTAGCACCTAAGGCCTCTCGAATCTTTTAGTGTCTATGGGCCCTCGAATCTTTTAGCACCTAAGGCCTGTCGAATCTTTTAGTGTCTATGGGCTCTCGAATCTTTTAGCACCTAAGGCCTCTCGAATCTTTTTAGTGTCTATGGGCTCTCGAATGTTTTAGCACCTAAGGCCTCTCGAATGTTTTAGCACCTAAGGCCTCTCGAATCTTTTTAGTGTCTATGGGCTCTCGAATCTTTTAGCACCTAAGGCCGCTTGAATATTTTAGTGCCTATGGGCTCTAGAATCTATTGTGCCTGTGGTCCTCAGATACCACAATCCGCCAGTGAACACTGCACAACTTATTCCTCTTTGGAATGTGCCAACGTATTTCGAAAGACGAGATGTGTGCTCACTTTTATTGGTAGTAAAAGGAATCTTAAATTTAAAAGAGAAATGGAAAGAAATAAACTCTATTTTTGAGCAAATATTTAATCACTCGTTTATGCTTAGCTCTAAAACTTGTATTGCAAAATTATGCTACATAAATCACAGATCTAACGCAACTCAGTGAAAACCTCTCATTCGATAGGGTAGCTAAAACATTCGAAAGCCCATAGACACTAAAAGATTCCAGAGGTCTTAGGTGTTAAAAGATTCGAGAGCCCACAGACACCAAAAGATTCGAGAGGCCTTAGGTGCTAAAACATTCGAGAACCCATAGACACTAAGGACATTTAGGATTTTAAAAATCTCTGGAAAGAGTTAGCAGAAATTATTTTTGGGCAAATGTGTATTGTGACATTAGAAAGTACATCGACACATGTCCTTTATGTCTGGAAAGAAGAGGCTTTAGATCTTCGCAGAAGGCAAACTTCATTCAGCCCACCATGACAAACGCCCCATGGTTTAAATGTGCTATGGATGTACTAGGACCATTGCCAATGAAATATATTCTGATAATTTGTGACCATTTCAATAAATATCCAAAACTGTTTGCAATGAAAGATCAAACCAGCACAACCGTAGCGAAGATATTCGTTGAGCAAATCATTTGTCGTCATGGTACACCAAAGAAACTGTTAACTGACTTTGGTACAAATTTTGTTCCAAAGTTGAATGACCTTTGTCAGAAATTGGGAGTCACAAAGCTTAGGACAACACCAATGCACCCCCAGGTGAATGGAATGGTTGAATGTCATAATGAGACAATTCTCCAGATCCTATCCCATCTTGTGTCTGAAAATCAGAGAGATTGGGATAAACATCTTGCTTTCGTCATGATGGCGTATCGTGCCGCAGTTCATTCCAGTACAAGAGAAACCCCAAATTTCTTGATGTACGGAAGAGACCTCACTCTACCCCATGATCTTTTCACAGCTCCACAACAATTTTCGTATGCGGATGTTCAAACCTATTCGGAACAATTTGTGGGAAGGATGCAACGTGCATATGAGGTACTGAAAGAAAATCGCGAACAAGCGTTTGAAAAACAGCATTTGCAAAGAAGTAAGGTAGCGAAAGATAAACAGATAAAATTAGGTTCCTCAGTTTATCTATACACACCAGTAGTAAAACCAGGGCGAAGTAAGAAGTTAGCGAGACTGTCCAGTGGACCATACAGGATCACAAAACAGCTCTTAGCTGTCACGTTTGAAATTTCCTTGACGCTACCCGAAAAAGGTGAAGATTGTACATGTGGATCGTTTGTTTAAAGCAAATCTGCACTACCCGAAAAAGGTGAAGATTGTACATGTGAATCGTTTGTTTAAAGCAAATCTTGAGGAATTTGTAGGTGAAGAAGAATTCAAAACCTTACCCAGATTGTCAGAAAGGGAACTAATAATTAAGAATCCCATCGATCAAATTTGGGAAGAAGTAGACAGAGCAGAAGATGAAGGATTTCACATCACAACCTTATGGAGGACGCCAGAGAAAACAATTTGTAATGACTTAGGAACAATCAATCGAATTCTTACCTGTTAAGATACCACTATTGCAAAGGGATGAGTATACTAGAAATGAACACAGTTCACAGACTATACCCAAAGTAGTAGAAACGGAAGCACGAGAAATGTCCAGATATAATCTAGGACCTAGGAATGCCTTGGGTAGAGTTCAATCCTTCCAATGTTTCGAAAATTGTTCAGAAAGTGAGAACTCACAAGTTGATGAGCCTGATGTTCACGAAGAAGCCGACTTTAAAGAATTTTCTAGTGCACAACCCCTGATACTGCTTGTTTCAGAAGAGAAACTGCCCGAAGAAATTGAATTGGCACCTTCAGAAGAAAATGTGCAATGTGGTCGGAACCTGGTAGAATGCACATATGATAAATCGTTTCACTATGACGTGAATGAGATCGATTGAATGAGCATTAGAAAACTACAGAGAAAACCCGAAAAAGGAATATATCTTTTTCACTATGAACTTTCCACCTCTCTAATTGTTTTAGTTCCACTTCTACAAAAAACTTTTCCAACTTCTGAAACCTTCCATTCTGACTCTTAGTTCATTTGAGCCAGGTGCGCAGGTGCATCTGGACTAACTAGTCAGAATTTCACTTCTTCTGTTTCTTCAACTGGAAGAAAAACTGTGGCTAATCTTTTCTTGTGGAAGATCGAATAAGCAGATCGAATAGGGATTATCTGCGGAGACAGAAAGGGTCTCTGGAAAAAATGGGTGATGTGACAGAATATTTTAAGTAGAATTTTTTAAAGATTTTTAGTAGAAATTAGACATTTCTTTTGAGTTAGTGAAAAATGTCAGAAATGTGGTATACCTTCACAGTTAACTAAGTATTTTACTAAAGGAATTGTTTAAAATGTATGAATATGATTTATATTGGCGAATTTGAATTTATTTCCATTAGTCTGTGAAGTAAATGAAGTTTGTACAGAACATTTGTATCCTCATAAGAAAGATGTGCATTAATTACCGTGTGTGAATGAGAATTTCACAGTTTGATTTTTTCATATTGGCTGACTTGTTTTCTTTTAACAATGTATTAGTTTGAATTTTAATGATAATTTCAAGAATATGGGAACCTGTTCTAAAATTTGAACATGAAGAATTTACTTAGTATGTGGAATAATGCTAATTTGCATTGAGACATTCTTCAGAGCTATTTCTCCCATCGTGTGCCATTCACAGCTGAAGGTCTGTATTAAAGATTGATGTAAATGACAAGTATTGATACCCCTTAGTATTGGCATTGCTCAATATCGAAATATGAAATAGCTAGTGGCACGGCGAAATACTGTATTAGAAACAGAGATGAAAACTGTAGAGGAGTTAATTAATATTATAAGGTCGCTAAAATAAAAAAAAAAAAAAACTCGATATGGAGCTACTAAAATGCCAAATGTAATTTTTGTTGTGGTTTAGCAACTCGCCAGGCTAATTTGGAACGATTTGCTTCTCTAACAACAGCTTTCACACTTAGAATCTGTCACTCTTAGAATCTCACCAGGACAACAATTCTTTGAACTTCAGCTATTGAATACAGTGGTATATTAGTCGTATAATCATGGTATCACTGTTTTAATGGACATTAGGAAGGAAAAAACACCACTAAGTGTAGAGAATCACACTTAGCAAAAAAGGAATCTCTTGAAGTAAAATTTCAGAGGCCTTTAAATCAACAAACTATAAGGGGACTATGAAAAACAAAAAGGATGTCTGCCAGGGTTTTAGATTAAGTATATCCACTGGATTAGAAATTTGATCCAGCTAGTAGATTGAAAGTGAAAGTATAATTAATAATTTGTTTTCTTTTACTGTCCTTTTGCACACATACAAAACAAAACTGGGAGACCGTACACACGTTAAAGGATATGCTTGATGGCCTTGATGGGAGGCTCCCAACAGCAGTCCAATGGAGCCGCTTCCAGCAACCTTCTCTCAGCCTTTGGGGGTCCTTGCGATCTGAACAATTAGCCTCTCATACAGAGCTAGTTTTGACGCCTAGAGCTAACTTCGATATCTGCTGCCTCTTAACACACTGCGTGCCAAGCTGATTTCAACAAGATTTTCCCTGGGGCCATAAGACTTTTATCTTCAAATGCCATCTTTTGTACCTCTAAATGTCATTTTATGTTAATTATTTTATCACTTGTGATGTTGAACCCTCTAAAATAAAATTTTTTGAATCATTAATATATGAACGACGCCAGAAAACGATCTAAAATGGTGTATTACTTATAATAAATACCCCTCAAGCAGCTGCTTGCCACAGAGATCAGACAGGAGCCTGTCAGTTTATATGCCAAAGTAGAAGGTCTGAGAGGATGGCAGGACCTCAGCAGAAAAACGACACATACAACCATGCCTTACCCGGTCTCGAACTCAGATCACTTAGATCAGTAGCCAAGCGCGCTAACCACTCTGCCATGGGACAGCTAACTTACTCTGATAGATATCCTGGTCTGCCCCAAACTATGCATGGAATGCTTCAATTCTCAACACAAATAACATTACTCTTTTCATCGGACTATATAAATCATTAGGTTTATAATTTTCATTTCATAAAATATATTTTTTTCATTCGCAAGAATTAAGCCATTTTAATTTACTCTAGTATCAATAAAGATATTATTTTTGTTTCTGTCCGAATTGCATTGTACTAAGATTCATTTCAACGAATAAACATAAAGAATTAATTGATATTTTTATTGGCCTTCATGTTTCTTTATTCATCAGTTAAGTCGATTCAAGTGCACGTCATACAGATATTTATGGCGTGGCACCGGAAGATCTATTAACGTCGTTCCTAAATGAATGGCGTGGCATTCAATGTGTTAAGGTTTGCTCGTAATTATCAATAATTAATTTAGCTATGGTCGTTAGTTTATTGACAAACTTGGCGCCAGGAGTGGTCGTACGTGTTGCCCATAAAATAGCCCCCAGTAGGGTCGGACTTACGCATAAGCTAACTAAGCTGCAGCTTAGAGCCTCACGATATGTGGAACCTTAAAGACACACATTTCGAGTTTTACTGTGGTGCAAAAAAATTTTTTTTATATCAAATGTATTATGCACTGTTCAACCTAGTTTTATTTAGTCATCGTTTTATACCAATCTAGAATAATGTTTTCACCAAATCAATATCATGTTTATTTTCTAATGTTTTCTTCAACAAGCATAAAACTTACCTATTTCGACTGAAGAAATTTGGGGACTCTTAAACTTGCCATAGTGCCTTTTAAATAGAGCCTTTTAAATTTGCCGTAACTTAGGGCCTCCTAAATTTGATATAGATTAAAGCCACCTAAATTTGCCATAGCTTAAGGCCTCCAAAATTTCGCACAGTTTAGGGTTTTTTAAATTTGCCATAGCTTAGGGCCTCAATAATTTACCAAAACTTAGGGCAGACAAAATTTACTATAGCTTAGGGACTCAGAAGGTGAAAGTCCGTTCCTGGCCCCCACTACTTCAGAAGTAAAACAATCCAACGCAATATGATTCTCTTTGAAAATAATGATTCCATATTCATCAAAATCTCGGTTGGATTCTCCTTTAGATTCTGAATTGAATTTACTGTTCAAACTTGCAAAATGTTGCTAATGTAATCATTTCAATCCATGGAGAACTGCTGATATGCTGATATATAATTATAATGTCCCGCTTCTTCCTTCTTATATTGGGGCGGGGGTGGCTCAGTCGGTAGCGCGCCAGGCTCGTAATCTGTAGTTCCTAGGTTCGAGTCCCAGCTGGGTCAGCGTTGAGATTTATCTCCACCCCTACCCACGGTCAGTAGGGGGCACCGATGGGCTTGGAAAGGCCGCCGTCCGTCGGATGGGACGTTAAGCCGTGGCTCCGTGTGCGGGAGAGCCATACCCTGTGCACGTTAAGGAACACGCTGGATGACCTTGACGGGAGGCTAACATCTGTCTCCCAATAGCTGTTCCAGTGGGTCCCCTCCCCCAACCTTGAGCCTTCGGGGTCCATGTGATCTGGCCATTTAGCCCATGGTGTGCAAAAAAGTGCCGCTCAGAGGTAAAACAACCCAATCTTCTTATATTAAGATTTTCCTAATATTGCACTTTTCAATGAAAGTAGAAACAGACACTTACGGTCTTGTAGCCACCGCCATCTATCGGATGGGATGAGAAGTAATCAATCCTTATGCAGCACAGACAAACGAAGGCCCTACACTAGAGATGAGTTCAGGCTTATTTTTCGAGTCAAATACCTCTTGGGCTCGACTCGAATGGTTTGAATTGTTCAACAATTCGAACCATTTCAACAATTCGAACCCTTGGGCTGGAATCAACTCGACAATTATTGAGCCCTAGTCCGATTTGGGTAAAACATTTCTCTTACGCATCTTAAAACATACATACATTCAGAAATACATATTTCTGATCACAATTTGTACTCTTCGTATTATAAGGCTTTAGAAACTTTAAAAAGATATATATTCATTATATGACAAAATTAAAAACTTAATGTTATTTCCGGGAACATTAGAAATGCTAGTAGAAACTGAAAGCTCTTCGATAACATCTTTATCAACGCCCAGGGGCATTCATTTATTAAAGATAGAAAAAAGCCTTCTAGTGGCCGAGTGGTTAGCACGCTTGGCTAGTGATCTACGGGACCTGGGTTCGAGCCCTGTTAGGCATGGATGTGCTAGTCATTTTTCTGCTGAGGTCCTGCCTTCCTCACAGATCTTCTACTGTGGCAATATAAACTGACAGGCTCCTGTCAAGACCTCTGTGGCAAGCAGCTGCTTGAGGGAGTATTTATTTTATTTAATATGTAAAAAATTATCAAAGGTCGGCTTGAGCTTATTTTTAATTACTAAAGACTGATTAAAAAGTCGAAATTGTAATAAACAAAATTATATTTCAACTCTTGTTTTTCATAATTGCAATAAATTTAAGTTATTTTAAGTCCCGTGGCCGAGTGGTTAGCGCGCTTAGCTACTGAACTAAGGGACCTGGGTTCGAGCCCCGGGTACGGCACGGATGTTTGTGTTGTTTTTCTCCTGAGGTCCTGCCATCCTCACATGGCATATTATAACTGACAGGCTCCTGTCAGACCTCTGTGGCAAGCAGCTGCTTGAGGAGGTATTTATTTTATTTTTATTAAGCCCAATCCAGCCGGAGCACGAAATCGTTTATGCTATTTTGAGCTCGACAAAGTTCGAATCCGAACTCATCTTTAGATCCTATATTATACACAAAGAAGTGGTTTAAGTGGTTCAAGGTTTTCACACTTTTTGGAGTCTTGACACAAAATTATTGCAGTGGAGCTCGATTGTGTGGTCGTCTTTCCGCAAGTTAAACTTTACTTCGGATGGCATTTCACTATATTCTCTGTTCTGCACCAAAGCAGTAGCCTATTTAGGATTGGGTTGGATTGTTTTACCTCTGAGCGGCACTTTTTTGCACACCATGGGCTAAATGGCCAGGTCACGTGGACCTCGAAGGCTCAAAGAAGGTTGGGGGCGGAAACCCACTGGAACAGCTGTTGGGAGACAGATAGTAGCCTCCCGTCAAGGCCATCCAGCGTGTTCTTTAACGTGCACAGGTTATGGCTCTCCCGCACACAGGGTCAATGCTTAACGTCCCATCCGACGAACGGCGGCCTTTCCAAGCACATCGGTGTCCCCTACTGACCGTGGGCAGGGCGGGGAATTTTGCGGAGATAAATCTCAACGCTGACCCAGCTGGGACTCGAACCTGGGAACCACAGATTACGAGCCTGGCGCACTGCCGATTGAGCCACCCCCTATTTAGGGTCTAATTGTTTTACAGATAGACGAAAAACATCAAAATATATTTTATAACCTGCTCAGTTGACTCACTGCACTTTTTTTTGTCGACCCAGTGGCCGAGTGGATAACGCGCATGGCTACTAATCGAAGGGATAATTCGGGACTGGCTGCTTGTTATCATCTTTCTGCTGAGGTCTCGCCTTCCTCATATACCTTCTCTATGGCATATAAACTGACAGGCTCCTTCAGACCTCTGTGCAATCTGCTACTTGAGAGGAATTTTTTAATTTATTGTTAAATATACCGGTGAAATATATTATATCCTATCCGATAGATGGCGACATCGCAAAATATGCATATATTTATCAGTTTAATATATATATCAAATTGTCCTGGTGGCCGAATTGTTAGCGCGATTGGCATCTGATTAAACTTCATTTCAATTATGTCCAGTAGTTCCGATCCTGTCGTGAATCTTGCGGAAGGGACTCGACAATTTAATCACTGCATAAAAAAATCCTACTCAGAGGCTTGGGTTGTTTTACCTCTGAGCGGCAATTACTACTCAGAGGCAAAGTCATCTGCTATCAATTCTTCACATCTGGATTTTTCTGTGAAATATTATTGATGTTGCAGGCACTGATAAATAGACTCATTCCTCTTTAAAGGAGCGCAATTGATTCTAAAATTTCAGCTCGTAGGCGAAAGCCTACGAGCTGAAATAATACTAAAAAAATAAACTCGTAAAAAAATATAATAAATGTAATAATATATATATAATATATTAATGTATATATTAATCGTAATTAAAATATACTCGTAAAAGCGACGATCAATTCCCATTACATGCCTGTAAAAATCCTAGATTCGTTCCATGTTCTCGTAACTGCAGTCATCTCGTTTGGCATGGCTTATTATATGCGCCATTAAAACGGAAAGAGCAGAATCAGACCATGTTCATTTTGTCTCTTTTAACTCTTCAACGCTTTTTCACAGATTACAGATATTTTCGAAACGGCAGCATTTAGAGGGAGTTTGTGGCTTTGGATTAGCCACGTTTTCAGCTTTGTCCTGTAAATTTGTGACCAAAAAAATGGCCAATAAGACAAAAATGGCCGCATCATTTTTCATCATTTTGTTTTATTTGCCATTGAAAAAGGATAGAAGAGGGCAAAAGCAGTTAACCCCCTCCCCCTTGCGAATTTAAGTAAGGGTAATGGAAGCAAAAATTTATTAAACTTGTACATATTTCACTAATTTTACAATAAATTTCGGTCTTTCAAAACGGAAGGGAAAATGTTATACTGCAATGGAAATCGAGACCTTAATCCTCCCTCCCCTATTTTTTTCCACATCTGGGCCTGAAAGAGGGTAATTATTGTTCTGTTGGCTGACTGAAGAAGTAACAATATTATAAAGGTTAAAAAACGATTAATTAGATGACTAAGATCTGTATTATCTCTTGATATTTTTTTCTTACACTGCTCTATACCAAATTGCCAATAATAAGATGGGATAAAAAATAGAATCCCTTATTTTAAAACTCACACAAAAAGTAGTAATGCTTTTTGAAATATTATAAGTAGTACATCTTGCAATTTTAAATACAAATTTGTGAAATAGCACAATTTTTGTTACTAATTGGATAAAAAGCTAAATCGCTCTCTACGCCCCATAGATATTTTAATAAAAGCAATTAAGATTCGAATAACTATATAATGGGCCTGTCTTTGCTTTTTTTTTGTTGTTGCATTCATCTGAAAGTGTAATCTGCAGAGATTTTTCCATTTTCTCTTCACTGTACCAAAACTAGAAATCAATGTTTGAATTTATTGGTCTATGACTGGGGTTAATAATTTAAGTCTCGTTCAGTCTGTAAATAAACTAAACCGTTCTAGCCAAGCCAAGACACCCAAAAACATAAAATTCTGCATTATTTTTCTCAGAATAAATTTAAAAATATTAAATCATATAAATTTGCCTCATTTTTGGTGTTGCAGTTCACTGCATTGGAAAGAAGGAATTACTTATTCGCTAGGACGGGGGTATCTCAGCCTGCAGCTCGCCAATTTGCAATCTGAAGTTCGAGTCCCAACTGTAAAAGAATCGAGATTTATCTCCGCTAACCCCCCCCCCTCCACGCACACACACACACCTTGCCGTCGGTCACAGAGGGGACACCAATGGTCTTGGAAAATCCGCCGTCCGTCAGATGGGACGTTAAGCCGTTAAACCTTCTACAGGAGAACCATTTGCTGTGCACGATAAAGAACACTCTGGTTGGCATTGACGGGAGACTACCATCTGTCTCCCAACAGCTCTCTAGTGGGTCCCCTTCCACCAACCTTCTCTGAGCCCTTGGGGTCCGAGCGACCTGGCCAAGCCCCTTATATGCAAAGAAGTCATTGGCGTGGACGATGATATTCTAAATGTTAGAAAACTACTTACACTAAAATTATGCCACCGCTCATAATCCTTTTAAAAGGGAGTTTGAGTTGTTTTACCTCTGTATGCACATTTGTTTACAAAATGGATTAAATGGTGAGATCACCATGACTCCAAACGTCCAGTGCTTAATAGCAGAAAGGGAGTCACTGGACAGCTGTTAGGAGACGACAGTGATCAACAGCATTAACAAACAAGATGTGGCTCTCCTGCACACGAAACCACGGCATAGTGTCTCATCCGATGGATGGTGGCCTTTCCAAATCCCTCGGTTTGGAAGGACCGAGGACACTTTGGTTTGGAAGGACCGTTGGAGTTAGTGACGAATATCTAACACAAGCGCATTGGTGATCCTTCTGAAAAGGACATTATAAGTCAACAAAACGAAAAAACGAAAAGTTCATTGTCTACCAGCTCCATGCCCCGAAAATCTCATCTAAAGTCGGGTTTGGTCGAGGCTCTATTGACCTGCTGGCTATTCATTATGACGCTGGTTGACGTTCGAAGATAAAGTCAATCCAGGGAAACCCAGTTCTACGACTTTCCTCGCTATATTTTTAGGGGACGAAAGGTCAAGCTCCCTCCCCTCATGGAAGCAAATCAGCCATTCCACTACAGGCTGTTGCAGAGAGCCATCAGATATCGCCATCACGTCCCGTTCTCTGTCAAGACTCTTCGAGAAGCAGACGTTCCTCAATCCACACCCGTTGATCGTCTTCTGATGGAATTGTCTGCTGCTGATTTGAAATAGCTCCACACGGAGCTTAAACAGAATGCTCTGTGTGGAGCTTCAATGCCCGCCAGAGATTATTTGGCACCCGAAACGAGTTTAGTTCTTTCTTTCACCCAAGAGAATTTATAGGGTTTTTTTTTGGTCGTCCGGTGGAGTTTATTCTTCCGACTCCACATTTAAATTGCAATGTAAAAATATAAGCAATCAATGGGATTAAAAATTACTAAATATCATATGTTATTAACAACATTAAAATTAAAGGTACAAGAAAAATTATTTTGTTGCAAATAAGTGTGTTGTTATATAACTAGTGGAAAGCGTTAAAGCAGTTAATCAAAGAGTGAAATCAGACAAATATGCACTTTAATCTGTTAATGTGTATCGGGGGGGGGGGGGTCACTGGTTGAATTAGTGACTGCGTTCAGCCCTTTGGATGAACTGCAATCACCCTTAACGAAAGATATAGAACGCGTGCAGCCATTATAGTGCACAGCGGAAAAATTAAGTTATCCCTATTCATTCGCGTTAAAGTGTGTTGTTATGTACCTAGTGGAAAGCGTTAAAGCAGTTAATCAAAGTGTGAAATCAGACAAATACGCATTTTAATCTGTTAATGTGTATCTGGGGGTTACTGGTTGAATAAGTGACTGCGTTTAGCCTTTTGGACGAACTGCAATCACCCTTAACAAAAGATAAAGAACGCGTGCAGCCATTATAGTGCACAGCGGAAAAATTAGGTTATCCCTATTCATTCGCGTTAAAGTGTGATCTTATGTACCTAGTGGAAAGCGTTAAAGGGGTTAATCAAAGTGTGAAATCAGACAAATACGCATTTTAATCTGTTAATGTGTATCTGGGGGGTCACTGGTTGAATAAGTGACTGCGTTTAGCCTTTTGGACGAACTGTAATCACCCTCAACAAAAGATATAGAACGCGTGCAGCCATTATAGCGCACAGCGGAATAATTAAGTTATCCATATTCATTGGGGTTTGTGTTCTGGTGTACCTAGCGGAAAGGCTTAGAGCGTTTAATCATAGTGTGAAATCAGACAAATACGCATTTTAGTCTGCTTAGGTGTATCTGGGGGTCACTGGTTGAATACGTGACTGCGTTCAGCCCTTTGGACGAACAGCAATCACCCTCAACAAAAGATATAGAACGCGTGTAGCCATTATAGCGCACAGATGAATAATTAATTTATCCCTATTCATTGGCGTTTGTGTTGTTGTATAACCAGTGAAAAGTGTTAAAGAAGTTAATCATAATGTGACATCAGACAAATACGCATTTTAATCTGTTAATGTGTATCTGGGGGTAACTGGTTGAATAAGTGACTGCGTTCAGCCCTTTGGACGAACTGCAATCACCCTTAACAAAAGTTACAGAACGCATGCAGCCATTATAGCGCACAGCGGAAAAATTAAGTTATCCCTATTCATTCGCGTTTAAGTGTGTTGTTATATACCTAGTGGAAAGCGTTAAAGCAGTTAATCAAAGTGTGAAATCAGACAAATACGCATTTTAATCTGTTAATGTGTATCTGGGGGTCACTGGTTGAATAAGTGACTGCGTTCAGCCCTTTGGACGAACTGCAATCACCCTCAACAAAAGATATAGAACGCGTGCAGCCATTATAGCGCACAGCGGAATAATTAAGTTATATCTATTCATTGGCGTTTAAGTCTGTTGTTATGGGGGCGGGGGTGGCTCAGTCGGTATTGCGGCAGGCTCGTAATCTGTAGTTCCCAGGTTCGAGTCCCAGCTGGGTCAGCATTGAGATTTATCTCCGCAAAATTCCCCGCCCTGCCCACGGTCAGTAGGGGACACCGATAGGCTTGGAAAGGCCTCGTCCGTCGGATGGGACGTTTAGCCGTGGCCCCGTGTGCGAGAGAGCCATACCCTGTGCATGTTAATGAACACGCTGGATGGTCTTGACGGGAGGCTACCATCTGTCTCCCAACAGCTGTTCCAGTGGGTCCCCTCCCCTAACCTTCTCTGAGCCTTCGGGGTCCATGTGACCTGGGCATTTAGCACATGGTGTGCAAAAAAGTGCCGCTCAGAGGTAAAACAACCCAAACCTGTTGTTATGTATTTAGTGGAAAGCGTTAAAGCAGTTATTCAAGGTGTGAAATCAGAAAAATATGCACTTTAATCTGTTAATGTGTATCTGGGGTGGTCACTGGTTGAATAAGTGCCTGCGTTCAGATCTTTGGACGAACTGCAATCACCCTCAACAAAAGATATAGAACGCGTGCAGCGATTATAGCGCACAGCGGAATAATTAAGTTATCACTATTCATTGGCGTTTAAGTGTGTTGTTATGTACCAAGTGGAAAGGGTTAAAGCAATTTATCAAAGTGTAAAATCAGACAAATACGCATTTTAATCTGTTAATGTGTATCTGCGGGTCACTGGTTGAATAAGTGACTGCGTTCAGCCATTTGGATGAACAGCAATCACCCTCAACAAAAGATATAGAACGCATGCAGCCATTATTGGGCACAGCGGAATAATTAAGTAATCTCTATTCATTAGCGTTTAAGTCTGTTGTTACGTACCTAGTGGAAAGCGTTAAAGCAGTTAATTAAAGTGTAAAACCAGAAAAATACGCATTTTAATCTGTTAATCTGTATCTGGGGGTCACTGGTTGAATAGGTGACTGCGTTCAGCCTTTTGGACGAACAGCAATCATCCTCAACAAAAGATAGAGAACGCGTGCAGCCATTATAGCGCACAGCGGAAAAATTAAGTTATCTCTATTCATTGGCGTTTAAGTCTGTTGTTTGTACATAGTGGAAAACGTTAAAGAAGTTAATCAAAGTGTAAAATCAGAAAAAACGCATTTTATTCTGTTAATGTGTATTTGGGGGTCACTGGTTGAATAAGTGACTGCGTTCAGACCTTTGGACGAACTGCAATCACCCTCAACAAAAGATATAGAACGCGTGCAGCCATTATAGCGCACAGCGGAATAATTAAAATATCTCTATTCATTGGCGTTTAAGTCTGTTGTTATGTACCTAGTCGAAAGCGTTAAAGCAGTTAACCAAAGTGTAAAATCAGACAAATATGCATTTTAATCTGTTAATGTGTATCTGGGGTCACTGGTTGAATAATTGACTGGGTTCAGCCATTTGGACGAACAGCAATCACCCTCAACAAAAGATATAGAACGCATGCAGCCATTATAGCGCACAGCGGAATAATTTAGTTATTCCTATTCATTGGCGTTTAAGTGTATTGTTATGTACCTAGTGGAAAGCGATAAACCAATTAATCAAAGTGTGAAATCAGAAAAATACGCATTTTAATCTGCTAATGTGCAACTGGGAGTCAGTGCTTGAATAAATGAGTGCGTTCAGCCCTTTGGACGAACAGCAATCACCCTCAAAAAAAGATATAGAATGCGTGCAGCCATTATAGCGCACAGCGGAATAATTAATTTATCCCTATTCATTGGCGTTTGTGTTGTTGTGTAACCAGTGGAAAGCGTCAAAACTGTTAATCAAAGTGTGAAATCCGACAAAAACGCAGTTTAATCTGTTTATGTTTATGTGGGTGTCATTGGTTGAATGAGTGACTGCCCTTTGGACGAACTGCAATCACCCTCAACAAAAGATATAGAACGCGTGCAGCCATTATAGCGCGCAGCGGAATAATGAAGTTATCTGTATTCATAGGCGTTTAAGTGTGTTGTTATTTACCTAGTGGAAAGCTTTAAAGCAGTTAATCAAAGTGTGAAATCAGACAAATACTCATCTTAATCTGTTCATGTGTATCTGGGGGTCACTGGTTGAATACGTGACTGCGTTCAGCCCTTTGGACGAATTGCAATCACCCTCAACAAAAGATATAGAGCGCGTGCAGCCATTAGAGGGCAGAGCGGAATAATCAAGATATCCCTATTGAATGTCGTTTGTGTTGTTGTGTACATAGTGGAAAGCGTTAAAGCAGTTAATCAGAGTGTGAAATCAAACAAATACGAAATTTTATCTGTTAATGTGTATCTGGGGATCACTGGTTGAAAAAGTGACTGCGTTCAGCCCTTTGGACCAACTCCAATCACCCTCAACAAAAGATATAGAACGCGTGCAGTCATTATAGCGCACAGCGGAATAATGAAGTTATCTGTATTCATAGGCGTTTAAGTGTGTTGCTATTTACCTAGTGGAAAGCTTTAAAGCAGTTAATCAAAGTGTGAAATCAGACAAATACTCATCTTAATCTGTTAATGTGTATCTGGGGGTCACTGGTTGAATAAGTGACTGCGTTCAGCCCTTTGTACGAACTGCAATCAACCTCAAAAAAAAAATAAAAAATAGAACGCGTGCAGCCATTATAGCGCACAGCAGAATAATTAAGTTATCCCTATTCATTGGCGTTGAAGTGTGTTGTTATGTACATAGTGAAAAACTTTAAAGCAGTTAATCAAAGTGTGAAATCAGACAAATACACATTTTAATCTGTTTATGTGTATCTGGGTGTCAATGGTTGAAGAAGTGACTGTGTTGAGCCCTTTGTACGAACTGCAATCAACCTCAAAAAAAAAAAAATACAACACGTGCAGCCATTATAGCGCACAGTGGAATAATTAAGTTATCCTTAATCATTGGGGTTTAAGTGTGTTGATATGTACCTAGTGGAAAGCGTTAAAGCAGTTAATCAAAGTGTGAAATCAGACAAATACGCATTTTAATCTGTTAATGTGTATCTGGGGGTCTGGTTGAATAAGTGACTGCGTTCAGCTCTTTGGACGAACAGTAATCACCCTCAACATAAGATATAGAACGCGTGCAGCCATTATAGCGAACAGCGGAATAATTAAATTATCCATATTCATAGGCGTTTGTGTTGTAGTGTACCTAGTGGAAAGTGTTAAACCAGTAAATCATAGTGTTAAATCAGAAAAATACGCATTTTAATCTGTTAATATGTATCTGGGGGAAACTAGTTGAATAAGAGACTGCGTTCAGCCCTTTGAACGAACTGCAGTCACCCTCAACAAAAGATATAGAACGTGTGCAGCCATTATAGCGCAGAGCGAAAAATTAATTTGTCCCTATTCATTGGCGTTTAAGTGTGTTGTTGTGTACCTAGTGGAAAGCGTTAAAACAGTTAACAACGCAAAAACACTGGTTGGGGGGTCACTGGTTGAAAAAATGACTGCGTTCAGCCCTTTGGACGAACTGCAATCACCCTCAATAAAAGATGTAGAACACGTGCAGCCATTATAGCACACAGCGGAATAATTAAGTTATCCCGATTCATTGGCGTTTAGGTGTGTTTTTATGTACCTAGTGGAAAGCATTAAAGCAGTTAATCAAAGTGTGAAATCAGACAACTACGCATTTCAATCTGTTAATTTGTACCTGGGGTGTCACTGGTTGAATAAGTGACTGCGTTCAGCCCTTTGGACAAACAGCAATCAATCTCAACAAAAGATATAGAACGCGTGCAGTCATTGTAGCGCACAGCGGAATAATTTATTTATCCATATTCATTGGCGTTTAAGTGTGTTGCTATGTACCTAGTGGAAAGCATTAGAGGAGTTAATCAAAGTGTGAAATCAGACAAATAATTATTTTAATCTGTTAACGTGTATCTGGGGATCACTGGTTGAAGAAGTGATTGGGTTCACAGATTTTGGACGAACAGCAATCACCCTCAAAAAAAGATATAGATCGCGTGCAGCCATTATAGCGCACAGCGAAATAATTAAGATATCCCTATTCATTGGAATTTAAGTGTGTTGTGGATCACTGGTTGAATAAGTGACTGCATTCAGCCATTTGGACGAACAGCAATAACCATCAACAAAAGATATAGAACGCGTGCAGCCATTATAGCGCACAGAGGAATAATTAAGCTATCCCTATTCTTTGGCGTTTAAGTGTATTGTAATGCACCCATTCGAAAGCGTTAAAGCAGTTAATCAAAGTGCGAAATCAGAAAAATACGTATTTTAATGTGTTAATGTGTATCTGAAGGTTACTGGTTGAATAGGTGGCTGCATTCACCCCTTTCGAGGAACAGCAATCACCCTCAAAAAAACATATAGAACATGTGTAGCCATTATAGCGCACAGCGGAAGAATTAAGTTATCGCTATTCATTGGCGATTAAGTGTGTTTTAATGTACCTCTTGGAAAGCATTAAAGCAGTTAATCAAAGTGTGAAATCAGAGAAATACGCATTTATATCTGTTAATGTTTATCTGGGGGTCACTGGTTGAATAAGTGACTGCGTTCAGCCCTTTGGACGAAGAGCAATCACCCTCAACAAAAGATATAGAACGCGTGGAGCCATTATAGGGCACAGCGGAAAAATTATGTTATCCCTATTCATTGGCGTTTAAGTGTGTTGTGAGTCAATGGTTGAATAAGTAACTGCGTTCAGCCCTTTGGCTGAACAGCAATCACCCTCAACAAAAGATATAGAATGCGTGCAGCCATTATAGCACACAGCGGAATAATTAAGTTATCCCTATTGATCGGCGTTTATTTGTGTTGTTGTATACCTAGTGGAAAGCGTAAAACTATTTATCAAAGTGTGAAATTAGACAAATACTCATTTTAATCTGTTAATATGTATCTGGAGGTCATTGTTTGAATAAATGACTGTTTCAGTTTTTTGGAAGAACAGCAATCGTCCTCAGCAAAAGATATGGAACGTGTGCAGATATTATAGTGCACAGTGGAAAAAATCAGTTGTCCCAATTCACTGGTGTTTAAGTGTGTTGTTGTGTACCTAGTGGAAAGCATTAAAGCAGTTAATCAAAGTGTGAAAACAGAGAAATAAGCATTTCAATCTGTTTATTTGTATCTGGGTGTCACTGGTTGAATAAGAGACTGCTTTCAGACCTTTGGACGAACAGCAATCACCCTCAACAACAGATATAGAACGTGTGCAGACATTGTAGCGCACAGCGGAATAATTCAGTTATCCCTATTCATTGGCGTTTAAGTGTGTTGTTGTGTACCTAGTGGAAAGGGTTAAAACAGGTAATCGAAGTGTGAAATCAGACAAATACGTATTTTAATCTGTTAATATGTATCTGAGGGTCACTGGTTGAATAGGTGGCTGCGTTCAGCCCTTTGGACGGACAGCAATCACCCTCAACAGAAGATATATAACGTGTGCAGCCATTATCGCGCACAGCGGAATAATTAAATTATCCCTATTCATTGGCGTTTAACTGTGTTGTGAGTCACTGGTTGAATAAGTGACTGCGTTCAGCCATTTGGACGAACAGCAATCACCCTCAACAGAAGATATAGAACACGTGTAGCCATTATAGCGCACAGCGGAATAATTAACTTATCGCTATTCATTGGCGTTTAAGTGTGTTGTTGTGTACCTAGTGGAAAGGGTTAAAACAGGTAATCGAAGTGTGAAATCAGACAAATACGTATTTTAATCTGTTAATATGTATCTGAGGGTCACTGGTTGAATAGGTGGCTGCGTTCAGCAATTTGGACGGACAGCAATCACCCTCAACAGAAGATATATAACGTGTGCAGCCATTATCGCGCACAGCGGAATAATTAAATTATCCCTATTCATTGGCGTTTAACTGTGTTGTGAGTCACTGGTTGAATAAGTGACTGCGTTCAGCCATTTGGACGAACAGCAATCACCCTCAACAGAAGATATAGAACACATGTAGCCATTATAGCGCACAGCGGAATAATTAACTTATCCCTATTCATTGGCGTTTAAGTGTGTTGTTGTGTACCTAGTGGAAAGCGTTAAAGCAGTTAATCAAAGTGCGAAATCAGAGAAAAACGTATCTTAATGTGTTAATATGTATCTGGGGGTCACTGGTTGAATACGTGACTGCGTTCAGCCCTTTGGACGAACAGCAATCAACCTCAACAAAACATATAGAACATGTGTAGCCATTATAGCGCACAGCGGAATAATTAACTTATCCCTACTCATTGGCGTTTAAGTGTGTTTATATGTACCTAGTGGAAAGCATTAAAGCATTTAATCAAAATGTGAAATCAGACATATATATCATTTTAATCTGATTATATGTATCTGGGGGTCACTGGTTTAAAAAAAGACTGCGTTCAGCCCTTTGGACGGAGTGCAATCACCCTCAATAAAAGATGTAGAATGCGTGCAGCCATTATACTGCACAGTGGAACAATTAAATTATCCCGATTCATTGGCGTTTAGGTGTGTTGTTATGTACCTAGTGGAAAGCGTAAAAGCAGTTAATCAAAGTGTGAAATCACACAAACACGCGTATTAATCTGTTAATGTGTATCGGGGGGGGGGGGGTCACTGGTTGAATAAGTGACTGCGTTCAGCCCTTTTGGACAAACAGCAATCACCCTCAACGAAAGATACAGAACGCGTGCAGCCAATATTGTGCACAGCGGATTAATTAATTTATCCATATTCATTGGCGTTTGTGTTGTTGTGTACGCAGTGGAAAGCGTTAAAGTAGTTAATCAAAGTGTGAAATCAGACAAATGGGCATTTTAATCTGTTAATGTGCATCTAGGTGTCACTGGTTGAATAAGTGATTGCGTTCAGCCCTTTGGATGAACAGCAATCACCCTCAACAGAATATATAGAACTCGTGCAGCAATTATAAAACACAGCGGAATAATTAACTTATCCCTATTCATTGGCGTTTAAGTGTGCTGTTGTGTACCTAGTGAAAAGAGTTAAAGCAATTAATCAAAGTGTGAAATCAGACAAATGCGCATTTTAATCTGATAATGTGTATCTGGAGGTCATTGGTTGAATAAGTGACTGCGTTCAGCCCTTTGGATGAACAGCAATCACCCTCAGCAAAACATATAGAACGTGTGCAGCCATTATAGTGCACAGCAGAATAATTAAGTTATCCCTATTCATTGGCGTTTAAGTGTGATGTGTACCTAGTGCAAAGGGTTAAAGCAGGTAATAAAAGTGTGAAATCAGACAAATACGTATTTTAATCTGTTAATGTGCATATGAGGGTCACTGGTTGAATAGGTGGCTGCGTTCAGCCGTTTGGACCAACCGCAATCACCCTCAACAGAATATATAGAACGCGTGCAGCCATTATAGCGCACACCGCAATAATTAACTTATCCCTATATATTGGCGTTAAAGTGTGTTGTTGTGTACCTAGTGGAAAGGGTTAAAGCAGGTAATAAAAATGAGAAATCAGACAAATACGTATTTTAATCTGTTAATGTGTGTCTGAGGGTTACTGGTTGAATAGGTGGCTGCGTTCAGCCCTTTGGACGAACAGCAATCACCCTCAACAGAAGATATAGAACTCGTGCAGTCATTATAGCGCACAGCGGAATAATTAACTTATCCCTATTCATTGGCGTTTCACTGTGTTGTTGTGTACCTAGTGGAAAGCGTTAAAGCAGTTAATCAAAGTCCGAAATCAGAGAAAAAGGAATCTTAATGTGTTAATATGTATCTGGGGGGTCAATGGTTGAATACGTGACTGCGTTCAGCCCTTTGGACGAACAGCAATCAACCTCAACAAAACATATAGAACATGTGTAGCCATTATAGCGCACAGCGGAATAATTAACTTATTCCTACTCATTGACGTTTAAGTGTGTTTATATGTACCTAGTGGAAAGTATTAAAGCATTTAATCAAAATGTGAAATCAGACATATATATCATTTTAATCTGATTATATGTATCTGGGGGTCACTGGTTTAAAAAAAGACTGCGTTCAGCCCTTTGGATGGAGTGCAGTCACACTCAATAAAAGATGTAGAATGTGTGCAGCCATTATACTGCACAGTGGAACAATTAAATTATCCCGATTCATTGGCGTTTAGGTGTGTTGTTATGTACCTAGTGGAAAGCGTTAAAGCAGTTAATAAAAGTGTGAAATCAGACAAATACGCATTATAATCTGTTAATGTGCATATGAGGGTCACTGGTTGAATAGGTGATTGCGTTCAGCCTCTTGGACGAACAGCAATCACCCTCAACAGAAGATATAGAATGCGTGCAGCGATTATAGCGCAAAGCGGAATAATTAACTTATCCCTATTCATTGGCGTTTAAGTGTGTTGTTGTGTACCTAGTGGAAAGGGTTAAAGTAGGAAATAAAAGTGGGAAATCAGACAAATACGTATTTCACTCTCTTAATGTGTGTCTGAGGGTCACTGGTTGAATAGATGGCTGCGTTCAGCCCTTTGGACGAACAGCAATCACCCTCAACACAAGATATAGAACGCGTGCATCCATTATAGCGCCCAGCGGAATAATTAACTTATCCCTATTCATTGGCGTTTAAGTGTGTTGTTGTGTACCTAGTGGAAAGGGATAAAGCATGTAATAAAATTGTGAAATCAGACAAATACGTATTTTAATCTGTTAATGTGTATCTGAGAGTCACTGGTTGAATAGATGGCTGCGTTCAGGACTTTGGACGAACAGCAATCACCCTCAACAGAAGATATAGAACGCGTGCAGCGATTATAGCGCACAGCGGAATAATTAATTTACCCCGATTTATTGGCGTTTAAGTATGTTGTTGTGTACCTACTGGAAAGGGTTAAAGCAGGTAATGAATGTGTGAAATCAGAAAAATAGGTATATTAAACTGCTAATGTGTATCTGAAGGTCACTGGTTGAAGAGATGACTGCGATCAGCCCTTTGGACGAACAGCAATCACCCTCAACAGAAGATATAGAACGCGTGCAGCTATTATAGCGTACAGCGAAATAATTAACTTATCCCTATTCATTGTCGTTTAAGTGTGTTGTTGTGTACCTATTGGAAATGGTTAAAGCAGATAATAAAAGTGTGAGATCAGACAAATACGTATTTTACTCTGCTAATGTGTATCTGAGGGTCACTGTTGAATAGTTGGCTGCGTTCCGCCCTTTGGACGAACAGCAATCATCCTCAACATAAGATATAGAACACGTGCAGTCATTATAGCGCACAGCGGAATAATTAACTTATCCCTATTCATTGGCGTTTACGCGTGTTGTTGTGTACCTATTGGAAAGGGTTAAAGCTGGTAATAAAAGTGTGAAATGAGACAAATAAGTATTTTAATCTGTTAAAGTGTATCTGAGAGTCACTGCTTGAATAGATGGCTGCGTTCAGCCCTTTGGACGAACAGCAATCACCCTCAACAGAAGATATAGAACGCGTGCAGGCATTATAACGCACAGCGGAATAATTAACTTATCCCTATTCATTAGCGTTCAAGTGTGTTGTTGTGTACCTATTGGAAAGGGTTAAAGCAGGTAATAAAAGTGTGAAATCAGGCAAATAGGTATTTTAATCTGTTAATGTGTATCTGAGGGTTACTGGTTGAATAGGTGGCTGCGTTCAGCCCTTTAGACGACCATCAATCACCCTCAACAGAAGATATAGAACGCGTGCAGCGAAACAATTAACTTATCCCTATTCATTGGCGTTTAAGTGTGTTGTTGGGTACCTAGTGGAAAGGGTTAAAGCAGGTAATAAAATTGTGAAATCAGACAAATGCGTATTTTAATCTGTTAATGTGTATCTGAGGGACACTGGTTGAATAGGTGGCTGCGTTCAGGCCTTTGGACCAACAGCATTCACCCTCAAAAGAAGATATAGAACGCGTGCAGGCATTATAGCGCACAGCGTAATAATTAACTTATCACTATTCATTGGCGTTTAAGTGTGTTGTTGTGTATCTAGTGGAAAGGGTTAAAGCAGGTAATAAAAGTGTGAAATCAGACAAATACGTATTTTAATCTGTTAATATGTATCTGAGGGTCACTGGTTGAATAGCTGGCTGCGTTCAGCCTTTTGGACGAACAGCAATCACCCTCAACAGAAGATATAGAATGCGTGCATCCATTATAGCGCACAGCGGAATAATTAACTTATCCCTATTCAATGGCGTTTAAGTGTGTTGTTGTGTACCTAGTGGAAAGGGTTAAAGCAGGTAATGAAAGTGTGAAATCAGACAAATACGTATTTTAATCGGTTAATGTGTATCTGAGGGTTACTGGTTGAATAGGTGGCTGTGTTTAGCCCTTTGGACGAACAGGAATCACCCTTAACAGAAGATGTAGAACGCGTGCAGGCATTATAACGCACAGCGGAATAATTAACTTATCCCTATTCATTAGCGTTCAAGAGTGTTGTTGTGTACCTATTGGAAAGGGTTAAAGCAGGTAATAAAAGTGTGAAATCAGACAAATAGGTATTTTAATCTGTTAATGTGTATCTGAGAGTCACTGGTTGAATAGGTGGCTGCGTTCAGCCCTTTAGACGAACAGCAAGCACCCTCAACAGAAGATATAGCACTCGTGCAGCCATTATAGCACACAGCGGAATAATTAATTTACACCGATTCATTGGCGTTTAAGTGTGTTGTTGTGTACCTAGTGGAAAGGGTTAAAGCAGGTAATCAAAGTGTGAAATCAGAGAAATAGGTATTTTAAACTGTCAATGTGTATCTGAAGGTCACTGGTTGAACAGGTGACTGCGTTCTGCCCTTCGCACGAACAGCAATCACCCTCAACAGAAGATATAGAACGCGTGCAGCTATTATAGCGCACAGCGGAATAATTAACTTATCCCTATTCACTGGCGTTTAAGTGTGTTGTTGTGTACCTAGTGGAAAGGGTTAAAACAGGTAACAAAAGTGTGAAATCAGACAAATACGTATTTTAATCTAAAAATGTGTATCTGAGAGTCACTGGTTGAATAGGTGGCTTCGTTCAGCCCTTTCGACGAACAGCAATCACACTCAACAGAAGATATAGAACGCGTGCAGCCATTATAGCACACAGCGGAATAATTAACTTATCCCTATTAATTGGCGTTTCAGTGTGTTGTTGTGTACCTAGTGGAAAGGGTTAAAGCATGTAATAAAAGTGTGAAATCAGACAAATACGTAGTTTAATCTGTTAATGTGTGTCTGAGGGTCACTGGTTGAATAGATGGCTGCGTTCAGCCCTTTGGACGAACAGCAATCACCCTCAACAGAAGATATAGAACGCGTGCAGCGATTATAGCGCACAGCGGAATAATTAATTTTCCCCGGTTTATTGGCGTTTAAGTGTGTTGTTGCGTACCTAGTGGAAAGGGTTAAAGCAGGTAATCAAAGTGTGATTTCAGAAAAATAGGTATTTTAAAATGTTAATGTGTATCTGAGGGTCACTGGTTGAATAGGTGGCTGCATTCATCCCTTTCGACAAACAGCAATCACCCTCAACAGAAGATATAGAATGCGTGCAGCGATTATAGCGCACAGCGGAATAATTAATTTACCCCGGTTCATTGGCGTTTAAGTGTGTTGTTGTGTACCTAGTGGAAAGGGTTAAAGCAGGTAATCAAAGTGTGATTTCAGAAAAATAGGTATTTTAATCTGTTAATGTGTATCTGAGGGTCACTGGTTGAATAGGTGGCTGCGTTCCGCCCTTTGGATGAACAGCAATCACCCTCAACAGAAGATGTAGAACGCGTGCAGGCATTATAGCGCACAGCGAAATAATTAACTTATCCCTATTCATTGGCGTTTAAGTTGTAACGCTCCAAACAATGCAAAATAATTAAAGTTTTATGCTCCGGATAGCTTTGACGGGCGCCAGGCAATCATTAACAAATTGCCAAAAATGTAGAATAAGTTGATTTAGGGTTCCAATGCCAGTGAGCGTTCATAGTAAGAGTCAAAATGTAATTTAACAAATAAGAGTTAATGTAAAAAAAAAAGATTCTAAATTAGCGTTGCTCAAGATAAAAACTACAGACTCAAAAGTTTGTAACATAACAAAATAGATTTATTTCCAAAAATAAGTAACTCACCAAGACATCAATGAAGAAACTAAAATCTGTGCTACTCGCACGGTGCCACGCACCTTACTACATCTCTCTGCTCTCTCTACAACTCTCAAGTGACAAATCCTTCAAGTGCCTCGCAGGGCACGGTTTTGACAATTGGGCCGGCGCATGCCGGGAAAGACATTTGCATACAATGACGGACGCAAGCTATGACGCAAGAGGGGGCGTGTCCTTGGCACGCACTTTAACGGTTATGGTCGGAAGTTCGGAGTTGCGCGTACGCAACTCCTAGAAACTTGAAAACGAGTGCTGTGATGCCGAAAAGGAAATAAAAATCCCCAAAATGATAAATATAACGTAAATTAAACAAAATTGGTTAAGGTAAAGCAAAAGTGAACGATGGGGCATCACAACTTCCCCTTCCAAAGGGAGTCAAAATGATTGACCTAACAAATTTTGACGAGCAAATTTTGAATAAAGGACACATCTTACGTCATTTACACATGGCTAAACATAAATAAGTAGAAGTATGCTAACGCAAATTTGGATATGATGAACTATTCTTACTTTGACACAATTTTCCAGCACAACCAAAGGTACCTCCTCCCTTTTCCTCCTAACAAAAATATGTGTTTAACAGCTACCCTAGTGTAGTTACGTACCAGTGGCTGTGACAGTTAACTGTATACTAGCATCATCGGTCTAACTAGTATCACATTCTGATACAAACTCGAAATTGGCATATCTTGAACTGTACAGAAAATAACAGGTTAATAACTCCTAACTTTCTTCTAAGTCTAATAAATGTTAAAAAGATGAAAAGAAAAAGTGATTCATTACATTTGTTGTTAGCGGGGTAATAACTTCCGCTTTTCCCCTAACCACAATAAAAAATTCGTGAAAGCTAATTCTTCACCTAAATCACATAAAAAAACGGGTATTCGAACACCGTTATCTCCTCCTAATTACATTCAAATACGCACAGCTAAGAAAATTCAAAATTTACAAACAAGCGGGATTGTAATCATCCGCTAATTCTTCTCCTATTCACAGAAATCGCGATCTAGCTGAAATAAAAAATCATTAGTTACCTCCCCCTTCAGAGCTAACATCCCCCTCCCAAAGGAGTTATGCTGATAACAACTCTGTTATCAGACTAGGCCATTTGGGGACAGCTCCAAAAAGGTACTCACAAAAAAAACAAAATTCTGCAATCATCATCATGGTCATCATCTATATATACCAACAAATACTGCCAATGTCATCCACAAAAATTACGTATCATTGACACATAAATATCACTGATGACACTGAACAGATTTAAACACATATACATAAATCGTATCTAAGAATAAAGAAAAAAGAGTGTAAATAATTTATAATATACGATGATAACATTTCATCCAATAACTTTTACATGAATCTCCTTTTTTTTTTCACATAAATTCACTTTGGAATGCACGTTATCTTACAATACAAATTCTTAAATCACTAATTCTCTTTCACTCTTCTCATTCATATCCAGAAACATTTTACAATTTCTAAACTTTCCAATATCGACTTACAAAATTTTCAGCTATCAGTCAGCTGAAACGAAAAAAATCTACAAAAATACATTTTAACTCACGTAAATACAATAACTAGAACCTCGATGAACAAGAATGCAAAAAAAAAATTCTATTCACACAGTATAAACTCGAACTACAACAATTTCACTTTCCAAAAATAAATATCGAACTCTAAAGTTTCAACAAGAAATTAAACATCGCTAACTATATAATTCACAATAAGGCTTCTTCTTCGTCTTCATCTATTCCAGAAAAAAAACATTTTATAACTCAATCAAGTGCCAAGTGAAAGAAAAATATACTTAAATTTCATTGTTGGCACTCCGTGGCGATAAATCATCTAATCCGTTTCCGATAACATCCTTCCGTCGTCGTTGGGTGGCTTCACGTAAAGTTGTTACTGAAGATCTCGTTCAAGTCAAGTCGTCGCTGTAGATCTCTCTCGTGACGTCATCTTCCCGATGTTCGCTGCTTCGCTGCCGGTTGTCGCTCTGCAGGCTCTGGTCGTTTCGTCGGCTTTTCGTTACTCCGTGCGGATTTTTGAAGAACCTTTTCTCGTACTTTCTAGGCTTATTGGTGTCCGCCTCCAAATGACGCTTTAATAGTTGAGGACCTCCAGACTTGTCAGGAATACTTGCGGTCGGCACAACTTCTTGGTTGGTTTTTTCTTCACTTAAATCAGACTCAAAATTATTTTCATTATTATTACTTTCTTTTAAAACTTCTACTTTAAAAACCTTTTCAAAAACGGCTTCCTCATACGATTCTTCTACTTCACAAACTTCGTTATTTAAACACTCATTATTTGCACTAACGGGACATTTTATAGGTGCTTCTGAAATAATCTGTTCTGGACCACAAGGTAAGTCAAAAAGTCCACGGGACCGCGGCTGCACTGTCAATTGACATTCGTCATTAGTACCATCGAAAACTTGTTCCTTAGCAAACGGAAGATCGACTTCTGTATCGTTTCGATCTGTTATTTTAGTTACTTCGTGGCAATCAGTAACAAAAGGTAAAGCCATAGTGGCAAGGCATAACTCCTGAGAGGGCTTTTCTTGAGGAACTTTGGCCTCTCGCTTCAAAGATCCCGATGAAAGTTTCCCGAATTTTCATTCCTTTTATAGCAATAATTCTCAGTATGTCCCAGTCGGCCACAAAAGTTACAAGTGAAAGATTGAGGTTGTTTAACCAAAGTTTTAGGTCTAGTGTTATGGTTCGAAGCTTGACGTGGCAAAAAGTCTCTACTTCGTTCATATTCTATAGTTCTAGGCGCGTTCGGCGCAAATTGTCGGGACCGTGTAAATTCCGGTCGTGCGGGAGTCATTCTACGCGACTCAACCTGATATCGCTGCTTTGGCGGGAATGGCATCCATTGTTGGTTATGTGTATTTGCTGCAGATTCTCTTCTTGCAGTGTATTGCCGAGCCAATTTGACTAGCTCGGACACGGAATTCACGTTTCGTATTTCTAGGAATTCTCGGATGGGCAAAAGTAATTGAGACAATATGCAATTTACAATATCAATTTCAGCGGCATCAGCATCGTACAGCTGGTATAACTCTACTGTACCCCATATGAATTTTTCTATGTCATCTCTTTCCCTTTGTCTTCGTGAAAACAACTCTGTAGCTAGTTCTGTAAAATCATTATAAGCCGGATATATGTCCATGATTTCGTTTTTAAATTCTTCCCAAAGTTCTATGCCATGGCGACATCCTACGTTATTCCACCATTGCTTAGCACATCCAATTAGGCAAGATACTGCTAAAACAACTTTTTTGTTGCTTGGCACTTCATGTAAACGGAAGTGCTCCTCCATGGACTTGACAAATGTCCACGATGACGGACGTTTCGAACCGTCGAACCTTATCTCAGGTAAAGGCCAATTAACATAAGGACTATAGTTAATGGATGGGTTGGCAAATCGTCGTTGTGGCGGTTGAAAATACTCTGTTCTATCGCTTGCTTCTGACGGAACAGAAAATGGAACCTTACGTTCAAAGTTTCTTCGTTGGTGAACTGACGTAGCATTGTCAGCAAATTTAGGGGTTGTTGTCGTTCCCCTTTTCTCCCGATTATCATCAAGCAGATTCATTAGCACTTCTGCTTCCATCATTACCTCTTGCAATCTACCCTTTACTCTTTCTATGTCGGGAGTCATTATGGCGGAATCGGCCATATTATTAGCAGACATGTTTAGCGGTCTGCTGAAATTTGGAATTTTGGAAGTTTTGAAAACTTTTTTATCTTGAGCAGCGCTCAAAGGTACTGCTATACAACAATAATAAAGCTATAACTAAGCTTTACAAAAATATAAATTTGCTTATAAAAAAAATTTCTTATCGTCCTACGTACTTGTGTGTCCGGACACTTCTAATCATTACATACAACAATTACGCTGAAACTTCAGTACCTTTGAATAATACACAAAAATGTTAAGCTACTTGCTCAACAAAAATTTTCGGCTTAAGCTGCCGTTAAATCTACAACTAGTACATACAACTATTGAGCTCAAAAAAAATTACTATCTTTAAATACTGGCGAGTCCCTGTTCGCTGCGCCACTTCTTTTCTGCTACTCTGTAACGCTCCAAACAATGCAAAATAATTAAAGTTTTATGCTCCGGATAGCTTTGACGGGCGCCAGGCAATCATTAACAAATTGCCAAAAATGTATAAATTTTGAATAAGTTGATTTAGGGTTCCAATGCCAGTGAGCGTTCATAGTAAGAGTCAAAATGTAATTTAACAAATAAGAGTTAATGTAAAAAAAAAAGATTCTAAATTAGCGTTGCTCAAGATAAAAACTACAGACTCAAAAGTTTGTAACATAACAAAATAGATTTATTTCCAAAAATAAGTAACTCACCAAGACATCAATGAAGAAACTAAAATCTGTGCTACTCGCATGGTGCTACGCACCTTACTACATCTCTCTGCTCTCTCTACAACTCTCAAGTGACAAATCCTTCAAGTGCCTCGCAGGGCACGGTTTTGACAATTGGGCCGGCGCATGCCGGGAAAGACATTTGCATACAATGACGGACGCAAGCTATGACGCAAGAGGGGGCGTGTCCTTGGCACGCGCTTTAACGGTTACGGTCGGAAGTTCGGAGTTGCGCGTACGCAACACCTAGAAACTTGAAAACGAGTGCTGTGATGCCGAAAAGGAAATAAAAATCCCCAAAATGATAAATATAACGTAAATTAAACAAAACTGGTTAAGGTAAAGCAAAAGTGAACGATGGGGCATCACAAAGTGTGTTGTTGTGTACCTAGTGGAAAGAGTTTAAGCAGCTAATAAAACTGTGAAATCAGACAAACACTTATTTTAATCTGTTAATATGTGTGTGAAGGTCACTGGTTGAATAGGTGGCTGCGTTCAGCCTTTTGGACGAACAGCAATCACCCTCAACAGAAGATATAGAACGCGTGCATCCATTATAGAGCACAACGAAATAATTAACTTATCCCTATTCATTGGCGTTTAAGTGTGTTGTTGTGTACCTAGTGGAAAGGGTTAAAGCAGGAAATAAAAGTGGGAAATCAGACAAATAGGTATTTTAATCTGTTAATGTGTATCTGAGGGTCACTAGTTGAATAGGTGGCTGCATTCAGGCCTTTGGACCAACAGCATTCACCCTCAACAGAAGATGTAGAACGCGTGCAGGCATTATAGCGCACAGCGGAAAAATTAACTTATCCCTATTCATTGGCATTTAAGTGTGTTGTTGTGTACCTAGTGGAAACGGTTAAATCAGGAAATAAAAATGTGAAATCAGAAAAATACGTATTTTAATCTGTTAACGTGTGTGTGAAAGTCACTGGTTGAATAGGTGACTGCGTTCAGCCTTTTGGACGAACAGCAATCACTCTCAACAGAAGATATAGAACGCGTGCATCCATTATAGCGCACAGCAGAATAATTAACTTATCCCTATTCAATGGCGTTTAAGTGTGTTGTTGTGTACCTAGTGGAAAGGGTTAAATCAGGTAATAAAAGTGTGAAATCAGACAAATACGTATTTTAATCTGTTAATGTGTATCTGAGGGTCACAGGTGGAATAGGTGGCTGTTTTCAGCCCTTTGGACGAACAGCAATCACCCTCAACAGATGATATAGAACGCGTGCAGGCATTATTGCACACAGCGGAATAATTAACTTATCCCTATTAATTGGCGTTTAGGTGTGTTGTTGTGTACATAGTGCCAATGGTTAAAGCAGATAATAAAAGTGTGAAATCAGACAAATACGTATTTTAATCTGTTAATGTGTATCTGAGGGTCACTGGTGGAATAGGTGGCTGTTTTCCGCCATTTGGACGAACAGCAATCACCCTCAACAGAAGATATAGAAGGGGTGCAGGCATTATAGCACACAGCGGAATAATTAACTTATCCATATTCATTGGCGTTTAAGTGTGTTGTTGTGTAAATAGTGGAAAGGGTTAAAGCAGGTAATAAAAGTGTGAAATCAGACAAATACGTATTTTAATCTGTTAATGTGTATCTGAGAGTCACTGGTTGAATACGTGGTTGCGTTCAGCCCTTTGGACTAACAGCAATCACCCTGAAGAGAAGATATAGAACGCATGCAGACATTATAGCGCACAGCGGAATAATTAACATATTCCTATTCATTGGCATTTCAGTGTGTTGTTGTGTACCTAGTGGAAAGGGTTAAATCAGGTAATAAAAGTGTGAAATCAGACAAATACGTATTTTAATCTGTTAATGAGTGTCTGAGGGTAACTGGTTGAATAGGTGACTGCGTTCAGCCTTTTGGACGAACAGCAATCGCTCTCAACAGAAGATATAGAACGCCTGCATCCATTATAACGCAGAGCGGAATAATTAACTTAACTGTATTCATTGGCGTTTAAGTGTGTTGTTGTGAACCTAGTGGAAAGGGTTAAAGCAGGTAATAAAAATGTGAAATAAGACAAATATATATTTTAAACTGTTAACGTGTAACTGAGAGTCACTGGTTGAATAGGTGGCTGCGTTCAGCCCTTCGGACGAACAGCAATCACCCTTAACAGAAGACATAGAACGCGTGCAGCCATTATAGCGCACAGTGGAAAAATTAACTTATCTCTATTCATTGGCGTTTAAGTGTGTTGTTGTGTACCTAGTGGAAAGGGTTAAATCAGGTGATAAAAGTGTTAAATCAGACAAATACGTATTTTAATCTGTTAATATTTGTCTCATTTCACACTTTTATTACCTGATTTAACCCTTTCCACTAGTACACAACAACACATTTAACGCCAATGAATAGAGATAAGTTTATTTTTTAACTTACTAGAGATAAGAATAGAGATAAAATAATTTTATAGGGGCAGAATAGGGGCAGAATAGAGGTAAGATAATTTTTACCATGTTTTATTACCTGTATCTGAGAGTCACTGTTTGAAGAGGTGGCTGCGTTCAGCCCTTTGGACGAACAGCAATCACCCTCAACAGAAGATATAGAACGCGTGCAGCGATTACAGCGCACAGCGGAATAATTAATTTACCCCGGTTCACTGGCGTTTAAGTGTGTTGTTGTGTACCTAGTGGAAAGGGTTAAAGCAGGTAATCAAAGTGTGATTTCAGAAAAATAGGTATTTTAAAATGTTAATGTGTATCTGAGAGTCACTGGTTGAATAGGTGGCTGCGTTCAGATCTCTGGATGAACAGCAATCACCCTCAACAGAAGATATAGAATGCGCGCTGCCATTTTAGCGCACAGCGAAATAATTAACTTATCCCTATTCATTGGCGTTTAAGTGTGTTGTTGTGTACCTAGTGGAAAGAGTTAAAGCAGGTAATAAAAGTGTGAAATCAGACAAATACTTATTTTAATCTGTTAATGTGTGTCTGAGGATGACTGGTTGAATAGGTGGCTGCGTTCAGCCTTTTGGACGAACAGCAATCACCCTCAACAGAAGATATAGAACGCGTGCATCCATTATAGAGCACAGCGAAATAATGAACTTATCCCTATTCATTGGCGTTTAAGTGTGTTGTTGTGTACCTAGTGGAAAGGGTTAAAGCAGGAAATAAAAGTGGGAAATCAGACAAATAGGTATTTTAATCTGTTAATGTGTATCTTAGGGTCACTGGTTGAATAGGTGGCTGCGTTTCGCCCTTTGGATGAACAGCAATCACCCTCAACACAAGATGTAGAATGCGCGCTGCCATTTTAGCGCACAGCGAAATAATTATCTTATCCCAATTCATTGGCGTTTAAGTGTGTTGTTGTGTACCTAGTGGAAAGGGTTAAAGCAGCTAATAAAACTGTGAAATCAGAAATATACGTATTTTAATCTGTTAATGTGTATCTGAGGGACACTGGTTGAATAGGTGGCTGCATTCAGGCCTTTTGACCAACAGCATTCACCCTCAAAAGAAGATATAGAACGCGTGCAGGCATTATAGCGCACAGCGGAATAATTAACTTATCCGTATTCATTGGCGTTTAAGTGTGTTGTTGTGTACCTAGTGGAAAGGTTTAAATCAGGTAATAAAAGTGTGAAATCAGACAAATACGTATTTTAATCTGTTAATGTGTATCTGAGAGTCACTGGTTGAATAGGTGGCTGCGTTCAGAACTCTGGATGAACAGCAATCACCCTCAACAGAAGATATAGAATGCGCGCTGCCATTTTAGCGCACAGCGAAATAGTTAACTTATCCCTATTCATTGGCGTTTAAGTGTGTTGTTGTGTACCTAGTGCTAGTGGAAAGATTTAAAGCAGGAAATAAAAGTGTGAAATCAGACAAATACGTATTTTAATCTGTTAATGTGTGTCTGAGGGTCACTGGATGAATAGGTGGCTGCGTTCAGCCTTTTGGACGATCAGCAATCACCCTCAACAGAAGATATAGAACGCGTGCATCCATTATAGAGTACAGCGAAATAATTAATTTATCCCTATTCATTGGCGTTTAAGTGTGTTGTTGTGTAACTAGTGGAAAGGGTTAAAGCATGTAATAAAAGTGTGAAATGAGACAAATACGAATTTTAATCTGTTAATGAGTGTCTGAGGGTCACTGGTTGAATAGGTGACTGCGTTCAGCCTTTTGAAAGAACAACAATCACTCTCAACAGAAGATATAGAACACGTCATCCATTATAGGGCACAGCGGAATAATTGACTTATCCCTATTCATTGGCGTTTAAGTGTGTTGTTGTGTACCTAGTGGAAAGGGTTAAAGCAGGTAATAAAATTGTGAAATCAGACAAATACCTATATTAATCTGTTAATGTGTGTCTGAGAGTCACTGGTTGAATAGGTGGCTGCGTTCAGCCCTTTGGACGAACAGCAATCAACCTCAACAGAATATATAGAACACATGCTGCCATTTTAGCGCACAGCGAAATAATTAATTTATCCCTATTCATTGGCCATTAAAAGTGTTGATGTGTACCTAGTTGAATGGGTTAAAGCAATTAATCAAAATGTGAAATCAGACAAATACGTCTTTTAATCTGTTAATGTGTATCTGAGGTTTACTGGTTGGATAGGTGGCTGCGTCCAGACCTTTGGATGAACAGCAATCACCCTCAACAGAAGATATAGGACGCGTGCAGCCATTATAGCGCACAGCGGAATAATTAACTTATCCCAATTCATTGGCGTTTAAATGTGTTGTTGTGTACCTAATGGAAAGAGATAAAGCATTTAATAAAAGTGTGAAATCACACAATAGGTATTTTAATTTGTTAATGTGTATCTGAGGGTCATTTGTTGAATAGGTGGCTGCGTTCAGCCCTTTGGACGAACAGCAATCACCCTCAACAGAAGGTATAGAATGCGCGCTGCCATTTTAGCGCACAGCGAAATAATTAATTTATCCCTATTCATTGGCCTTTAAATGTGTTGATGTGTACCTAGTGGAAAGTTTTAAAGCAGGTAATAAAAGTGTGAAATCAGACAAATACGTATTTTAATCAGCTAATGTGTATCTGAGAGTCACTGGTTGATTAGGTTGCTGCGTTTAGGCCTTTGGACGAACAGCAATCACCCTAAACGGAAGATATAGAACGCGTGCATCCAGTATAGGGCACAGATGAATAATTAATTTATCGCTATTCATTGGCGTTTCAGGGTTTTGTTGTGTACCTAGTGGAAAGGGTTAAAGCAGATAATAAAAGTGTGAAATCAGACAAATATGTATTTTAATCTGTTAATGTGTATATGGGAGTCACTGGTTGAATAGGTGGCTGCGTTCAGCCCTTTGGACGAACAGCAATCACCCTCAACAGAAGACACAGAATGCGTGCAGCGATTATATCGCACACCGGAATAATTAACTCATCTCTATTCATTGGCGTTTAAGTGTGTTGTTGTGTACCTAGTGGAAAGGGTTAAAGCAGTTAATAATGGTGTGAAATGAGACAAATACGTATTTTAATCTGTCAATGTGTATCTGAGGGTCACAGGTTGAATAGCTGACTGCGTTCAGCCCTTTGGACGAACAGTAATCACTATCAACAGAAGATATAAAACGCGTGCTGTCATTTTAGCGCAGAGCGAAATAATTAATTTATCCCTGTTCATCGGACTTTAAATGTGTTGATGTGTACCTAGTGGAAAGCGTTAAAGCACGAAATCAAAGTGTGAAATCAGATAAATACGTACTTTAATCTGTTAATGTGTATCTGAGAGTCACTGGTTGAATAGGTTGCTGCGTTTAGGCCTTTGGACGAACAGCAATCACCCTAAACGGAAGATATAGAACGCGTGCATCCATTATAGGGCACAGATGAATAATTAATTTATCGCTATTCATTGGCGTTTCAGGGTTTTGTTGTGTACCTAGTGGAAAGGGTTAAAGCAGGTAATCAAAGTGTGAAATCAGAAAAATAGGTATTTTAAATTGTTAATGTGTATCTGAGGGTCACTGGTTGAATAGGTGGCTGTGTTCAACCCTTTGGACGAAAAGCAATCACCCTCAACAGAAGATATAGAATGCGTGCAGCCATTATACCGCACAGCGGAATAATTAACCTATACCTATTCATTTGCGTTTAAGTGTGTTGTTGTGTACCTAGTGGAAAGGGTTAAAGCAGGTAATAAAGGTGTAAAATGAGACAAATACGTATTTTAATCTGTCAATGTGTATCTGAGGGTCACAGGTTGAATAGCTGACTGCGTTCAGCCCTTTGGACGAACAGTAATCACCATCAACAGAATATATAAAACGCGTGCTGTCATTTTAGCGCAGAGCGAAATAATTAATTTATCCCTGTTCATCGGACTTTAAATGTGTTGATGTGTACCTAGTGGAAAGCGTTAAAGCACGAAATCAAAGTGTGAAATCAGATAAATACGTACTTTAATCTGTTAATGTGTATCTGAGAGTCACTGGTTGAATAGGTGGCTGCGTTCCGCCCTTTGGACGAACAGCAATCACCCTCAACAGAAGATATAGAACGCGTGCTGCCATTTTAGCGCACAGCGAAATAATTAATTTATCCCTATTCATTGGCCTATAAAAGAATTGATGCGTACCTAGTGGAAAGGGTTAAAGCAGGTAATCAAAGTGTGAATTCAGACAAATATGTCTTTTAATCTATTAATGTTTATCTGAGAGTCACTGGTTGAATAGGTGGCTGCGTTCAGCCCTTTGGACGAAGAGCAATCACCCTCAACAGAAGATATAGAACGCGTGCAGGCATTATACCGCACAGCGGAATAATTAACTTACCACTATTCATTGGCGTTTAAGTGTGTTGTTGTGTACCTAGTGGAAAGGGTTAAAGCAGGTAATAAAATTGTGAAATCAGAGAAATACATATTTTAATCTGATAATGTGTATCTGAGGAGTCACTGGTTGAATAGGTGGCTGCGTTTAGGCCTTTGGACGAACAGCAATCATCCTAAACAGAAGATGTAGAACGCGTGGAGCCATTATAGCGCACAGCGGAACAATTATCTTATCATTATTCATTGGCGTTTAAATGTGTTCTTGTATACCTAGAGGAAAGGGTTAAAAGCAGTTAATAAAAGTGTGAAATCAGACAATACGCATTTTAATCTGTTAATGTGTATCTGAGGGTCACTGATTGAATAGGTGGCTGCGTTCAGCCATTTGGACGAACAGCAATCACCATCAACAGAAGATGTAGAACGCGTGTAGCCATTATATGGAACAGCGAAATAATTAACTTATCCCTATTCATTGGCGTTTAAGTGTGTTGTTGTTTACCTATTAGAAAGGGTTAAAGCAGGTAATGAAAGTGTGAAATCAGACAAATACGTATTTTAATCTGTTAATGTGTATGTGAGAGTCACTGGTTGAATACGTGGCTGCATTTAGGCCTTTGGACGAACAGCAATCACCCTAAACAGAAGATATATAACGCGTGACGCCATTATAGCGCACAGCGGAATAATTAACTTATCCCTATTCATTGGCGTTACATGGTGTTGTTGTGTACCTAGTGGAAAGGGTTAAAACAGGTAATAAAATTGTGAAATCAGACAAATACGTATTTTAATCTGTTAATGTGTATCTGAGGGTCACTGGTGAATAACTGACTGCATTCGGCCCTTTGGACGAAGAGCAATCACCCTCAACAGAAGATATAGAACGCGGGCAGCTATTACAGGGTAAAGCGGAATAATTAACTTATCCCTATTCATTGGCGTTTAAGTGTGTTGTTGTGTACCTAGTGGAAAAGGTTAAAGCAGGTAATAAAAGTGTGAAATCAGACAATACATATTTTAATCTGTTAATGTGTGTCTGAGGGTCACTGGTTGAATAGATGGCTGCGTTCAGCCCTTTGGACGAACAGCAATCACCCTCAACAGAAGATATAGAACGCGTGCAGCGATTATAGCGCACAGCGGAATAATTAATTTTCCCCGGTGGTTTGGCGTTTAAGTGTGTTGTTGTGTACCTAGTGGAAAGGGTTAAAGCAGGTAATCAAAATGTGATTTCAGAAAAATAGGTATTTTCAAATGTTAATGTGTATCTGAGGGTCACTTGTTGAATAGGTGGCTGCATTCATCCCTTTCGACAAACAGCAATCACCCTCAACAGAAGATATAGAATGCGTGCAGCGATTATAGCGCACAGCGGAATAATTAATTTACCCCGGTTGTTTGGGTTGGGTTGTTTTACCTCTGAGCGGCACTTTTTTGCACACCATGGGCTAAATGGCCAGGTCACATGGACCCCAAAGGCTCAGAGAAGGTTGGGGGAGGGGACCCACTGGAACAGCTGTTGGGAGACAGATGGTAGCCTCCCGTCAAGGCCATCCAGCGTGTTCTTTAACGTGCACAGGGTATGGCTCTCCCGAACACTGGGCCACGGCTTAACGTCCCATCCGACGGACGGCGGCCTTTCCAAGCCCATCGGTGTCCCCTACTGCCCGTGGGCAGGGCGGGGAATTTTGCGGAGATAAATCTCAACGCTGACCCAGCTGGGACTCGAACCTGGGAACTGCAGATTACGAGCCTGGCGCGCTACCGACTGAGCCACCCCCGCCCCGATTTACCCCGGTTCATTGGCGTTTAAGTGTGTTGTTGTGTACCTAGTGGAAAGGGTTAAAGCAGGTAATCAAAGTGTGATTTCAGAAAAATAGGTATTTTAATCTGTTAATGTGTATCTCAGGGACACTGATTGAATAGGTGGGTGCGTTCAGCCCTTTGGACGAACAGCAATCACACTCAACAGAAGATACAGAATGCGGGCTGCCATTTTAGCGCACAGCGACATAATTAATTTATCCCTATTCATTGGCCTTTAAATGTGTTGATGTGTACCTAGTGGAAAGGGTTAAAGCAGGTAATAAAAGTGTGAAATCAGACAAATATGTATTTCAATCTGTTAATATGTATCTGAGAGTCACTGGTTGAATAGCTGACTGCGTTCAGCCCTTTGGACGAACAGTAATCACCATCAACAGAAGATATAAAACGCGTGCTGTCATTTTAGCGCAGAGCGAAATAATTAATTTATCCCTATTCATCGGCCTTTAAATGTGTTGATGTGTACCTAGTGGAAAGCGTTAAAGCACGAAATCAAAAAGTGAAATCAGATAAATACGTACTTTAATCTGTTAATGTGTATCTGAGAGTCACTGGTTGAATAGGTGGCTGCTTTCCGCCCTTTGGACGAAGAGCAATCACCCTCAACAGAAGATATAGAATGCGTGCAGCCATTATAGCGTACAGCGGAATAATTATCTTATCCCTGTTCATTGGCGTTTAAGTGTGTTGTTGTGTACCTAGTGGAAAGGGTTAAAGCAGGTAATAAAATTGTGAAATCAGAGAAAAACGTATTTTAATCTGTTAATGTGTATCGGAGGAGTCACTGGTTGAATAGGTGGCTGCGTTTAGGCTTTTGGACGAACAGCAATCACCCTAAACAGAAGATGTAGAACGCGTGTAGCCATTATAGCGCACAGCGGAACAATTACCTTATCATTATTCATTGGCCTTTAAATGTGTTCTTGTGTACCTAGAGGAAAGGGTTAAAGCAGGTAATAAAAGTGTGAAATCAGACAATACGTATTTTAATCTGTTAATGTGTATCTGAGGGTCACTGATTGAATAGGTGGCTGCGTTCAGCCCTTTGGACAAACAGCAATCACACTCAACAGAAGATACAGAATGCGGGCTGCCATTTTAGCGCACAGCGAAATAATTAATTTATCCCTATTCACTGGCCTTTAAATGTGTTGATGTGTACCTAGTGGAAAGGGTTAAAGCAGGTAATAAAAGTGTGAAATCAGACAAATATGTATTTCAATCTGTTAATATGTATCTGAGAGTCACTGGTTGAATAGCTGACTGCGTTCAGCCCTTTGGACGAACAGTAATCACCATCAACAGAAGATATAGAATGCGTGCAGCTATTATAGCGCACAGCGGAATAATTAACTTATCCCTATTCATTGGCGTTTAAGTGTGTTGTTGTGTACCTAGTAGAAAGGGTTAAAGCAGGAAATGAAAGTGTGAAATCAGACAAATACGTATTTTAATCTGTTAATGTGTATCTGAGAGTCACTGGTGAATAGCTGACTGCATTCAGCCCTTTGGACGAAGAGCAATCACCCTCAACAGAAAATAAGGAACGCGTGCAGCTATTACAGCGTAAAGCGGAATAATTAACTTATCCCTATTCATTGGCGTTTAAGTGTGTTGTTCTGTACCTAGTGGAAAGGGTTAAAGCAGGTAATAAAAGTGTGAAATGAGACAATAAGTATTTTAATCTCTTAATGTTTATCTGAGGGTCACTGATTCAATAGGTGGCTGCGTACAGCCCTTTGGACGAACAGCAATCACACTCAACAGAAGATACAGAATGCGGGCTGCCATTTTAGCGCACAGCGAAATAATAAATTTATCCCTATTCATTTGCCTTTAAATGTGTTGATGTGTACCTAGTGGAAAGGGTTGGGTTGGGTTGGGTTGTTTTACCTCTGAGCGGCACTTTTCTGCACACCATGGGCTAAATGGCCAGGTCACATGGACCCCGAAGGCTCAGAGAAGGTTGGGGGAGGGGACCCACTGGAACAGCTGTTGGGAGACAGATGGTAGCCTCCCGTCAAGGCCATCCAGCGTGTTCTTTAACGTGCACAGGGTATGGCTCTCCCGCACACGGGGCCACGGCTTAACGTCCCATCCGACGGACGGCGGCCTTTCCAAGCCCATCGGTGTCCCCTACTGACCGTGGGCAGGGCAGGGAATTTTGCGGAGATAAATCTCAACGCTGACCCAGCTGGGACTCGAACCTGGGAACTACAGATTACGAGCCTGGCGCGCTACCGACTGAGCCACCCCCGCCCCTAGTGGAAAGGGATAAAGCAGGTAATAAAAGTGTGAAATCAGACAAATATGTATTTCAATCTGTTAATGTGTATCTGAGAGTCACTGGTTGAATAGGTTGTTGCGTTCAGCCCTTTGGACGAAGAGCAATCACCCTCAACAGAAGATATAGAATGCGTGCAGCTATTATAGCGCACAGCAGAATAATTAACTTATCCCTATTCATTGGCGTTTAAGTGTGTTGTTGTGTACCTAGTAGAAAGGGTTAAAGCAGGAAATCAAAGTGTGAAATGAGACAAATACGTATTTTAATCTGTTAATATGTATGTGAGAGTCACTGGTTGAATTGGTGGCTGCGTTTAGACCTTTGGACGAACAGCAATCACCCTAAACAGAAGATATAGAACGCGTGACGCCATTATAGCGCACAGCGGAATAATTAACTTATCCCTATTCATTGGCGTTTCAGGGTGTTGTTGTGTACCTAGTGGAAAGTGTTAAAGCACGTAATAAAATTGTGAAATCAGACAAATACGTATTTTAATCTGTTAATGTGTATCTGAGGGTCACTGGTGAATAGCTGACTGCATTCAACCCTTTGGACGAAGAGCAATCACCCTCAACAGAAGATATAGAACGCGTGCAGATATTACAGCGTACAGCGGAATAATTAACTTATCCCTATTCATTGTCGTTTAAGTGTGTTTTTGTGTACCTAGTGGAAAGAGTTAAAGCAGGTAACAAAAGTGTGAAATCAGACAGATACCTATTTTAATCTGTTAATTTGTGTCTGATGGTCACTGGTTGAATAGGTGGTTGCGTTCAGCCTTTTGGACGAGCAGCAATCACCCTCAACAGAAGATATAGAATGCGTGCTGCCATTTTAGCGCACAGCGGAATAATTAACTTATCCCTATTCATTGGCGTTTAAGTGTGTTGTTGAGTACCTAGTGGAAAGGGTTAAAGCAGGAAATAAAAGTGCGACATGAGAAAAATACGTATTTTAATCTGTTAATGTGTATCTCAGAGTCACTGGTTGAATAGGTGGCTACGTTCTGCTCTTTGGACGAACAGCAGTCACATCAACAGAAGATATAGAACGCGTGCAGACATTATAGCGAACAGCGGAATAATTAACTTATCCCTATTCATTGGCGTTTCAGTGTGTTGTTGTGTACCTAGTAGAAAGAGTTAAAGCAGGTAATAAAAGTGTGAAATCAGACAAATACGTATTTTAATCTGTTAATGTGTATCTGAGAGTCACTGGTTGAATACGTGACTGCGTTCAGCCCTTTGGAAAAACAGCAATCACCCTCAACAGAATATATAGAACGCGTGCATCCATTATAGTGCACAACGGAATAATTAACTTATCCCTATTCATTGGCGTTTAAGTGTGTTGTTGTGTACCTAGTGGAAAGAGTTAAAGCATGTAATAAAAGTGTGAAATCAGACAAATACGTATTGTAAGCTGTTAATGTTTGTCTGAGGGTCACTGGTTGAATAGATGGCTGCGTTCAGCCCTTTGGAAGAACAGCAATCACCCTCAACACAAGATATAGAAAGTGTGCTGTCATTTTAAAGCAGAACGAAAAAATTAATTTATCCCTATTCATTGTCCTTTAAATGTGTTGATGTGTACCTAGTGGAAAGGGGTTAAAGCAGGAAATGAAAGTGTGAAATCAGACAAAAACATATTTTAATCTGTTAATGGGTATCTGAGGTTTACTGGTTGAATAGGTGGCTGCGTTCAGCCCTTTGGAAAAACAGAAATCACCCTCAACAGAAGATATAGAACTCGTGCAGCCATTATAGCGCACAGCGGAATAATTAATTTATCCCTATTCATTGATGTTTATTTTTTTTTTTGTGCCTTCTGGAAAGTGTTAAAGCAGGTAATCAAAGTGTGAAATCAGACAAATACGTATTTTAATCTGTTAATGTGTATCTGAGGGTTACTGGCTGAATAGGTGGCTGCGTTCAGCCCTTTGGATGAAGAGCAATCACCCTCAAGAAAAGATATACAACGCGTGCAGCCATTAGAGCGCACGACGGAATAATTAACTTATCTCTATTCATTGGCGTTTAAGTGTGTTGTTGTGTACCTAGTGGAAAGGGTTAAATCAGGTAATAAAAGTGTGAAATCAGGCAAATACGTATTTTAATCTGTTAATGTGTGTCTGAGGGTCACTGGTTGAATAGGTGGCTGCGTTCAGCCCTTTGCATGAAGAGCAATTACCCTCAACAGAAGATTTAGAACGCGTGCAGCCATTATAGCGCACAGCGGAATAAATAACATATCTCTAATCATTGGCGTTTAGGTGTGTTCTTGTGTACCTAGTGGAAAGGGTTAAACCTTTCCACTAGGGGGGCGGGGGTGGCTCAGTCGGTAGCGCGCCAGGCTCGTAATCTGTAGTTCCCAGGTTCGAGTCCCAGCTGGGTCAGCGTTGAGATTTTTCTCCGCAAAATTCCCCGCCCTGCCCACGGTCAGTAGGGGACACCGATGGGCTTGGCAAAGGCCGCCGTCCGTCGGATGGGACGTTAAGCCGTGGCCCCGTGTGCGGGAGAGCCATACCCTGTGCACGTTAAAGAACACGCTGGATGGCCTTGACGGGAGACTACCATCTGTCTCCCAACAGCTGTTCCAGTGGGTCCCCTCCCCCAACCTTCTCTGAGCCTTCGGGGTCCATGTGACCTGGCCATTTAGCCCATGGTGTGCAAAAAAGTGCCGCTCAGAGGTAAAACAACCCAACCCAACCCTTTCCACTAGGTACACAAGAACACACCTAAACAGGTAATAAAGCATACCTAGCAGGTAATAAAAGTGTGAAATCAGAGAAATACTTATTTAAATCTGTTAATGTGTATCTGAGGGTCACTGGTTGAATAGGTGACTGCGTTCAGCCCTTTGGACGAACAGCAATCACCCTCAACAGAAGATATAGAACACGTGCAGCCATTACAGCGCACAAGGGAATAATTAAGTTATCTCTATTTAATTGGCGTTTAAGTGTGTTGTTGTGTACCTAGTGGAAAGAGTTAAAGCAGGTAATAAAAGTGTGAAATCAGACAAATACGTATTTTAATCTGTTAATGTGTGTCTCAGGGTCACTGGTTGAATAGGTGGCTGCGTTCAGCCTTTTGGACTAACAGCAATCACCCTCAACAGAAGATATAGAATGCGTGCATCCATTATAGGGCACAGCGGAATAATTAACTTCATTTAAGTGTTTTGTTGTGTACCTAGTGGAAAGGGTTAAAGCAGGTAATAAAAGTGTGAAATCAGACAAATACGTATTTTAATCTGTTAATGTGTATCTGAGTGTTACTGGTTGAATAGGTGGCTTCGTTCATCCTTTGGACGAACAGCAGTCACCCTCAACAGAACATATAGAACGCGTGCAGTCATTATAGCGCACAGCGGAATAATTAATTTATCCCTATTCATTGGCGTTTCAGTGTGTTGTTGTGTACCTAGTGGAAAGGGTTAAAGCAGGTAATAAAAGTGTGAAATCAGACAAAAACTTATTTTAATCTGTTAATGTGTGTCTGAGGGTCACTGGTTGAATAGATGGCTGCGTTCAGCCCTTTGGAAGAACAGCAATCACCCTCAACAGAAGATATAGAACGCGTGCAGAAATTATAGCACACAGCGGAATAATTAACTTATCCCTATTCATTGGCGTTTAAGTGTGTTATTGTGTACCTAGTGTAAAGTGTTAAAGCATGTAATACAAGTGTGAAATCAGACAAATACGTATTTTAATCTGTTACTTTGTATGTGAGGGTCACTGGTTGAATAGGTGGCTGTGTTCAGCCCTTTGGACGAACAGCAATCACCCTCAACAGAAGATATAGAACGCGTGCAGAAATTATAGCGCACAGCGGAATAAATAACTTATCTCTATTCATTGGCGTCTAAGTGTGTTGTTGTGTACCTAGTGCAAAGGTTTAAAGCAGGTAGTGAAAGTGTGAAATCAGACAAATATGGATTTTAATCGGTTAATGTGCATCTCAGGTTTACTGGTTAAATAGGTGGCTGCGTTCAGCCTTTTAGACCTACATCAATCATCCTCAACAGAAGATATAGAACGCGTGACGCCATTATAGCGCAGAGCGGAATAATTAACTCATCCCTATTCATTGAATTTTCAGGGTGTTGTTGTGTAACTAGTCGAGAGTTTTAAAGCAGGTAATAAAATTGTGAAATCAGACAAATGCGTATTTTAATCTGTTAATGTGTGTCTGAGGGTCACTCATTCAATTGGTGGCTGCGTTCAGCCTTTTGGACGAACAGCAATCATACTCAACAGAAGATATAGAACGCGTGCAGCCATTATAGAACACAGTGGAATAATTAACTTATCCCTATTCATTGGCGTTTCAGTGTGTTTTGTGTACCTACTGGAAAGGGTTAAAGCAGGTAATAAAAGTGTGAAATCACACAAATACGTATTTTAATCTGTTACTGTGTACCTGAGGGTCACTGGTTGAATAGGTGACTGGGTTTAGCCCTTTGAACGAACATCAATCACCCTCAACAGAAGATGTAGAACACGTGCAGGCACTATAGCGCACAGCGGAATAATTAACTTATCCCAGTTCATTGGCGTTTAAATGTGTTGTTGTGTACCTAGTGGAAAGGGTTAAAGCAACTAATAAAACTATAAAATCAGAAATATACGTGTTTTAATCTGTTAATGTGTGTGTGAGGGTCACTGGTTGAATAGGTGACTGCGTTCAGCCTTTTGGTCGAACAGCAATCACTCTCAACAGAAGATATAAAACGCAGGCATCCATTATAGCGCACAGCGGAATAATTAACTTATCTCTATTCATTGGCGTTTAAGTGGGTTGTTGTGTACCTAGTGGAAAGGGTTAAAGCAGGTAATCAAAGTGTGAAATCAGACAAATACGTGTTTTAATCTATAAATGTGTATCTGAGAGTCACTGGTTGAATAGGTGGCTGCGTTCAGCCCTTTGGACGAACAGCAATCACCCTTAACAGAAGATATAGAACGCGTGCAGCCATTATAGCGCACAGCGGAATAATTAACTTTTCTCTATTCACTGGAGTTTAAGTGTGTTGTTGTGTACCTAGTGGAAAGGGTTAAATCAGGTAATAAAAGTGTGAAATCAGACAAATAGGTATTTTAATCTGTTAATGTGTATCTGAGAGTCACTGTTTGAATAGGTGGCTGTGTTCAGCAATTTGGACGAACAGCAATCACCCTCAATAGAATATATAGAACATGTTCAGCGATTATAGCGCACAGCGGAATAATTAATTTACCCCGATTCATTGGCGTTTAAATGTATTGTTGTGTACCTAGTGGAAAGTGTTAAAGCAGGTAATCAAAGTGTGAAATCAGAAAAATAGGTATTTTAAATTGTTAATGTGTATCTGAGGGTCACTGGTTGAATAGGTGGTTGCATTCAGCCCTTTCGACGAATAGCAATCACCCTCAACAGAAGATATAGAATGCGTGCAGCCATTATAGCGCACAGCGTAATAATTAAATTATCCCTATTCATTGGGGTTTAAGTGTGTTGTTGTGTACTTAGTGGAAAGGGTTAAAGCAGGTAATAAAGGTGTGAAATCAGACAAATACGTATTTTAATCTGTTAATGTGTATCTGAGGGTCACTGGTTGAATAGCTGACTGCGTTCAGCCCTTTGGACGAACAGCAATCACCATCAACAGAAGATATAAAACGCGTGCTGTCATTTTAGATCACAGGGGAATAATTAACTTACCCCTATTCATTGGCGCTTAAGTGTGTTGTTGTGTACCTAGTGCAAAGGGTTAAAGCAGGTAATGAAATTGTGAAATCAGACAAATACGTATTTTAATCGGTTAATGTGCATCTGAGGGTCACTGGTTGAACAGATATGGATGCGTTCAGCCTTTTGGACCAACAGCAATCACCCTCAACAGAAGATATAGAACGCGTGCAGAAATTATAGCGCACAGCGGAATAATTAACTTATCCCTATTCATTGGCGTTTAAGTGTGTTGTTGTGTACCTAGTGCAAAGGGTTAAAGCAGGAAATGAAAGTGTGAAATCAGACAAACACGTATTTTAATCTGTTAATGTGTATCTGAGGGTCACTGGTTGAATAGGTGGCTGCGTTCAGCCCTTTGCAACAACAGCAATCACCTTCAAAAAAAGATATAGAACGCGTGCAGACAATATAGCCCACAGCGAAATAATTAACTTATCCCTATTCATTGGCGTTTAAGTGTGTTGCTGTGCACATAGTAGAAAGGGTTAAAGCAGGTAATAAAATTGTGAAATCAGACAAATACGTATTTTAATTAGTTAATGTGTATCTGAGAGTCACTGGTTGAATAGGTGGCTGCGTTCAGCCCTTTGGACGAAGAGCAATCACCATCAACAAAAGATATAAAACGCGTGCTGTCATTTTAGCGCACAGCGGAATAATTAACTTATCCATATTCATTCGCGTTTCAGTGTGTTGTTGTGTACCTAGTGGAAAGGGTTAAAGCAGGTAATAAAAGTGTGAAATCAGAAAAATACGTATTTTTATCAGTTAATGTGTATCTGAGAGTCACTAGTTGAATAGGTGGCTGCGTTCAGCGCTTTGGACCAAGGGCAATCACCATCAGCAGAATATATAAAACACGTGCTGTAATTTTAGCGCAGACCGAGATAATTAATTTATCACCATTCGTTGGCCTTTAAATGTGTCGATGTGTACCTAGTAGAAAGGGTTAAAGCAGGAAATCAAAGTGTGAAATCAGAAAATACATATTTTAAATTATTAATGTGTATCTGAAGGTTACTGGTTGATTAGGTGACTTCTTTCAGCCCTTTGGACCAAGATCAATCACCCTCAAAAGAAGATACAGAACGCATGCAGCTATTACAGCGCACAGTGGAATAATTAACTTATCCCTATTCATTGGCGTTTAAGTGTGTTGTTGTGTACCTAGTGCAAAGGGTTAAAGCAGGTAATGAAAGTATGAATTCAGACAAATACGTATTTTAATCGGTTAATGTGTATCTGAGGGTTACTTGTTGAATAGGTGGCTGCGTTCAGCCCTTTAGACGAACATCAATCACCCTCAACAGAAGATATAGAACGCGTGACGCCATAATATCGCACAGCGGAATAATTAACTTATCCCTATTCATTGGCGTTTCAGGGTGTTGTTGTGTACCTAGTGGAAAGGGTTAAAGCAGGTAATAAAAGTGTGAAATCAGACAAATACGTATTTTAATCTCTTAATGTGTATCTGAGGGTCACTGGTTGAAGACGTGACTGCGTTCAGCCCTTTGGACGGACAGCAATCACTCTCAACAGAACTTATAGGACGCGTGCAGCCATTATAGCACACAGCGGAAAAATTAACTTATCCCTATTAATTGGCGTTTAAGTGTGTTGTTGTGTACTTAGTGGAAAGGTTTAAAGAAGGTAATAACAGTGTGAAATCAGACAATAGGTATTATAATCTGTTAATGTGTATCTGAGGGTCACTAGTTGAATAGGTAGGTGCGTTCCGCCCTTTGGACGAACAGCAATCACCCTCAACAGAAGATATAGAACGCGTGCAGCCATTATAGAGCACAGCGGAATAATAAACTTATCTCTATTCATTGGCGTTTAAGTGTGCTGTTGTGTACCTAGTGGAAAGCGTTAAAGAAGGTAATATAAGTGTGAAATCAGACAAATACGTATTTTAATCTGTTAATGTAAATCTGAGAGTCACTGGTTGAATAGGTGGCTGCGTTCCGCCCTTTGGAGGAGCAACATTCACCCTCAACAGAAGATTTAGAATGCGTGCAGCCATTATAGCGCATAGCGGAGTAATTAAATTATCTCTATTCATTGGCGTTTAAGTGTGTTGTTGTGTACCTAGTGGAAAGGATTAAATCAGGTGATAAAAGTGTGAAATCAGACAAATATATATTTTAATCTGTTAATGTGTATCTGAGGGTTACTGGTTGAATAGGTGGCTGCGTTCAGCCCTTTGGACCACCAGCAATCACCCTCAAAAGAAGATATAGAATGCGTGCAGCCATTATAGCGCACAGCGGAAAAATTAACTATTCCCGATTCATTAGCCTTTAAATGTGTTGATGTGTACCTAGTGGAATGGGTTAAAGCAGGAAATCAAAGGGTGAAATCAGACAAATACATATTTTAATCTGTTAATGTGTGTCTGAGGGTCACTGGTTGAATAGGTGGCTGCGTTCAGCCCTTTGAACCAAGAGCAATCACCCTCAAAAAAGATATAGAACGCGTGCAGCCAATATAGCGCACAAGGAAATAATTAACTTATCCCTATTCATTGGCGTTTAAGTGTGTTGTTGTGTACCTATGGAAAGAGTTAAAGCAGGTAATGACAGTGTGAAATCACACAAATACGTATTTTAATCTGTTAATGTGTGTCTGAGGGTCACTGGTTGAATAGGCGGCTGCGTTCAGCCTTTTGGACGAACAGCAATCACCCTCAACAGAAGATATAGAACGCGTGTATCCATTATAGGGCACAGCGGAATAATTAACTTATTCCTATTCTTTGGCGTTTAAATGTGTTGTTGTGTACCTAGTGGAAAGGGTTAAAGCAGGTAATAAAAGTGTGAAATCAGACAAATACATATTTTAATCTGTTAATGTGTGTCTGAGGGTCACTGGTTGATTAGGTGGCTGCGTTCAGCCTTTTGGACGAACAGCAATCACCCTCAACAGGAGATATAGAACGCGTGCATCCATTATAGGGCACAGCGGAATAATTAACTTATCCCTATTCATTGGCGTTTAAGTGTATTGTTGTGTACCTAGTGGAAAGGGTTAAAGCAGGTAATAAAAGTGTGAAATCAGAGAAATACATATTTTAATCTGTTAATGTGTGTCTGAGGGTCATTGGTTGAATAGGTGACTGCGTTCAGCCCTTTGGACGAACAGCAATCACCCTGAACAGAAGATATAGAATGCGTGCTGCCATTTTAGCGCACAGCGAAATAATTAATTTATCCCTATTCATTGGACTTTAAATCTGTTGATGTGTACCTGGTGGAAAGGGTTAAATCAGGTATTCAAAGTGTGAAATCAGACAAATACGTATTTTAATCTGTTAATGTGTATCTGAGGGTCAATGTTTGAATAGGTGGCTCCGTTCAGCGCTTTGGACGAACAGCAATCATCCTCAACAGAAGATATAGAACACGTGCAAGCATTATAGCGCACAGTGGAATAATTAACTTATCCCTATAAATTGGAGTTTAAGTGTGTTGTTGTGTACCTAGTGGAAACGGTTAAATCAGATAATAAAACTGTGAAATCAGACAAATATGTATTTTGATCTGTTAATGTGTATCTGAGAGTCAGTGGTTGAATAGGTTGCTGCGTTCCGCCCTTTGGACGAACACCAATCACCCTCAACACAAGATGAAGAACGCGTGCAGGCATTATAGCGCACAGCGGAATAATTAATTTATCCCTGTTCATTGGCATTTAAATGTGTTGTTGTGTACCTAGTGGAAAGGGTTAAAGCAGATAATAAAACTGTGAAATCAGACAAATACTTATTTTATTCTGTTAATGTGTGTGTGAGGGTCACTGGTTGAATACGTGACTGCGTTCAGGCTTTTGGACGAACAGCAATCACTCTCAACAGAAGATATAAAACGCAGGCATCCATTATAGCGCACAGCGGAATAATTAACTTATCTCTATTCATTGGCGTTTCAGTGGGTTGTTGTCTACCTAGTGGAAAGGGTTAAAACAGGTAATAAAAGTGTGAAATCACACAAATACGCATTTTAATCTATTAATGTGTATCTGAGAGTCACTGGTTGAATAGGTGGCTGCGTTCAGCCCTTTGGACGAACAGCAATCACCCTTAACAGAAGATATAGAACGCGTGCAGCTATTATGGCGCACAGCGGAAAAATTAACTTTTCTCTATTCATTGACGTTTAACTGTGTTGTTGTGTACCTAGTGGAAAGTGTTAAAGCAGGTAATCAAAGTGTGAAATAAGAAAAATAGGTATTTTAAACTGTTAATGTGTATCTGAGGGTTACTGGTTGAATAGGTGGTTGCATTCAGCCCATTCGACGAATAGCAATCACCCTTAACAGAAGGTATAGAATGCGTGCAGCCATTATAGCGCACAGCGTAATAATTAAATTATCCCTATTCATTGGCGTTTAAGTGTGTTGTTGTGTACCTAGTGCAAAGGGTTAAAGCAGGAAATGAAAGTGTGAAATCAGACAAACACGTATTTTAATCTGTTAATGTGTATCAGAGGGTCACTTGTTGAATAGGTGGCTGCGTTCAGCCGTTTGCAACAACAGCAATCACCCTCAAAAGAAGATATAGAACGCGTGCAGACATTATAGCGCACAGAGAAACAATTAACTTATCCCTATTCATTGGCGTTTAAGTGTGTTGCGTACCTAGTGGAAAGAGTTAAAGCAGGTAATAAAATTGTGAAATCAGACAAATACGTATTTTAAATTGTTAATGTGTACCTGAGAGTCACTGGTTGAATAGGTGGCTGCGTTCAGCCCTTTGGACGAAGAGCAATCACCATCAACAGAATATATAAAACGCGTGCTGCCATTATAGCGCACAGCGGAATAATTAACTTATCCCTATTTATTCGCGTTTCAGTGTGTTGTTGTGTACCTAGTGGAAAGGGTTAAAGCAGGAAATCAAAGTGTGAAATCAGACAAATACATATTTTAAATTTTTAATGTGTATCTGAGGGTTACTGGTTGAATAGGTGACTGCTTTCAGCCCTGTGGACCAAGATGAATCACCCTCAAAAGAAGATATAGAACGCGTGCAGACATTATAGCGCACAGCGAAACAATTAACTTATCCCTATTCATTGCCGTTTACGTGTGTTGTTGTGTACCTAGTGCAAAGGGTTAAAGCAGGTAATGAAAGTATGAATTCAGAAAATAGGTATTTTAATCTGTTAATGTGTATCTGAGGGTCACTGGTTGAATACGTGGCTGCGTTCCGCCCTTTTAACGAACAGCAATCACCCTCAACAGAAGATATAGAATGCGTGCAGTCATTATAGAGCACAGCGGAATAATAAACTTATCTCTATTCATTAGCGTTTAAGTGTGCTGTTGTGTACCTAGTGAAAGGGATAAAGCAGGTAATAAAAGTGTGAAATCAGACAAATACGTATTTTAATCTGTTAATGTATATCTGAGGGTCACTGGTTGAATAGGTGGCTGCGTACCGCCCTTTGGAGGAACAACATTCACCCTCAACAGAAGATATATAATGCGTGCAGCCATTATAGCGCACACCGGAATAATTAAATTATCTCCATTCATTGGCATTTAAGTGTGTTGTTGTGTACCTAGTGGAAAAGATTAAATCAGGTGATAAAAGTGTGAAATCAGACAAATATATATTTTAATCTGTTAATGTGTATCTCAAGGTTACTGGTTGAATAGTTGGCTGCGTTCAGCCCTTTGGACCAACAGGAATCACCCTCAAAAGAAGATATAGAATGCGTGCAGCCATTATAGCGCACAGCGGAAAAATTAACTTTTCCCTATTCATTGGCCGATATATGTGTTGATGTGTACCTAGTGGAATGGGTTAAAGCAGGTAATAAAAGTGTGAAATCAGAGAAATACATATTTCAATCTGTTACTGTGTATCTGAGGGTCACTGGTTGCATAGGTGACTGCTTTCAGCCTTTTCGACGATCAGCAATCACCCTCATCAGAAGACATAGAACGCGTGCTGCCATTTCAGCGCACAGCGAAATAATTAATTTATCCCTATTCATTGGCCTTTAAGTGTGTTGATGTGTACCTAGTGCAAAGGTTTAAAGCAAGTAATGAAAGTGTGAAATCAGACAAATACGTATTTTAATCTGTTAATGTGTATCTGAGGGTTACTAGTTGAATAGGTGGCTGCGTTCAGCCCTTTGGACGAACAGCAACCACCCCCAATAGAAGATATAGAATGCGTGCAGCCAATATAGGGCACAGCGGAATAATTAATTTATCCCTATTCATTGGCGTTTAAGTGTCTTGTTGTGTATCTAGTGGAAAGGGTTAAAGCAGGTAATAAAAGTGTGAAATCAGAAAAATACGTATTTTAATCTGTAACTGTGTATCTGAGGGTCACTGGTTGAATAGGTGACTGCGTTCAGCCCTGTGGAAGAACAGCAATCACCCTCAACAGAAGATATAGAACGCGAGCTGCCATTTTAGCGCACAGCGAAATAATTAATTTATCCCTATTCATTGGCCTTTAAGTGTGTTGATATGTACCTAGTGCAAAGGGTTCAAGCAGGAAATAAAAGTGTGAAATCAGACAAATACGTATTTTAATCTGTTACTGTGTATCTGAGGGTCACTGGTTGAATAGGTGACTGCTTTCATCCCTTTGGACGAACAGCAATCACCCTCAACAGAAGATATTATATACGTGCACCCAATATAGGGCACAGCGGAATAATAATTTATCCCTATTCATTGGCGTTTAAGTGTGTTGTTGTTTACCTAGTGGAAAGGGTTATAGCAGGTAATAAAAGTGTGAAATCAGAAAAATACGTATTTTAATCTGTAACTGTGTATCTGAGGGTCACTGGTTGAATAGGTGACTGCGTTCAGCCCTTTGGAAGAGCAGCAATCACCCTCTACAGAAGATATAGAACGCGAGCTGCCATTTTAGCGCACAGCGAAATAATTAATTTATCCCTATTCACATGCCTTTAAGTGTTTTGATATGTACCTAGTGCAAACGGTTAAAGCAGGTAATAAAAGTGTTAAATCAGGCAAATACGTATTTTAATCTGTTAATGTGTATCTGAGGGTTACTGGTGGAATAGGTGGCTGCTTTCAGCCCTTTGGACGGGTTGGGTTGGGTTGTTTTTCCTCTGAGCGGCACTTTTTTGCACACCATAGGCTAAATGGCCAGGTCACATGGAACCCGAAGGCTCAGAGAAGTTTGGAGGAGTGGACCCACTGGAACAGCTGTTGGGAGACAGATGGTAGACTCCTTTCAAGGCCATCCAGCGTGTTCTTTAACGACCACAGGGTATGGCTCTCCCGCACAAGGGGCCACGGCTTAACGTCCCATCCGACGGACGGCGGCCTTTCCAAGCCCAGCGGTGTCCCCTACTGAATGTGGACAGGGCGGGGAAATTTTGCGGAGATAAATCTCAACGCTGACCCAGCTGGGACTCGAACATGGGAACTACAGATTACGAGTCTGGCGCCATTTGGACGAACAAGAATCACCCTCAACAGAACATATAGAACTCGTGCAGGCATTTCAGCGCACAGCGAAATAATTAATTTATCCCTACTCATTGGCCTCTAAATGTGTTGATGTGTACCTAGTGCAAAGGGTTAAAGCAAGAAATGAAAGTGTGAAATCAGACAAATATGTATTTTAATCTGTTAATGTGTATCTGAGGGTTACTGGTTGAAAAGGTGGCTGCGTTCAGCCCTTTGGACGAGCAGCAGTCACCCTCAACAGAAGATAAGAACGCGTGCTGCCATTTTAGCGCACAGCGAAATAATTAATTTATCCCTATTCATTGGCCTTTAAGTGTGTTGATATGTACCTAGTGCAAAACGTTAAAGTAGGTAATAAAACTGTTAAATCAGACAAATACGTATTTTAATCTGTTAATGTGTATCTGTGGGTTACTGGTTGAATAGGTGGCTGCGTTCAGCCCTTTGGACGAACAGTAATCACCGTCAACAGAAGATATAGAACGCGTGGAGCCAATATAGCGCAGAGCGGAATAATTAATTTACCCCTATTCATTGGCCTTTAAATGTGTTGATATTTACCTAGTGGAAAGGGTTAAAGCAGGTAATAAAAGTGTGAAATCAGACAAATACGTATTTTAATCTGTTAATGTATATCTGAGGGTCACTGGTTGAATAGGTGGCTGCGTTCAGCCCTTTGGATGAACAGTAATCACCGTCAACAGAAGATATAGAACGCGTGGAGCCAGTATAGCGCACAGCGGAATAATTAACTTATCCCTATTCATTGGCGTTTAAGTGTCTTGTTGTGTACGTAGTGGAAAGGGTTAAAGCAGGTAATAAAAGTGTGAAATCAGACAAATACTAATTTTAATCTGTTACTGTGTATCTCAGGCTCAGTAGTTGAATAGGTGACTGCGTGCAGCCCTTTGGACGAACAGCAATCACCCTCAACAGAAGATATAGAACGCGTGCTGCCATTTTAGCGCACAGCGAATTAATTAATTTATCCCTATTCATTGGCCTTTATATGTGTTGTGGTGTACCTAGTGGATTAATCAAAGGGTGAAATCAGACAAATGCCTCTTTTAAACAGTTAATGTGTATCTGAAGGTTACTGGTTGGATAGGTGGCTGCGTTCAGCCCATTGGACGAACGGCAATCACCCTCAACAGAAGATGTAGAACGCGTGCATCCATTACAGTGCACAACGGAATAATTAACTTATCCCTATTCATAGGCGTTTAAGTGTGTTGTTGTGCACCTATTGGAAAGGGTTAATACAGAGTAACGTATTTTAATCTGTTACTCTGTATCTGAGGGTCACTGGTTGAATAGATGACTGCTTTCAGCCCTTTGGACGAACAGCAATCACCCTCAACAGAAGATATAGAATGCGAGCAGCCAATATAGCGCAAAGCGGAATAATTAACTTCTCCCTACTCATTGGCGTTTAAGTGTGCTGTTGTGTACCTAGCGGAAAGGGTTAAAGCAGGTAATAAAAGTGTGAAATCAGAGAAATACATATTTCAATCTGTTACTGTGTATCTGAGGGTCACTGGTTGCATAGGTGACTGCTTTCAGCCTTTTCGACGATCAGCAATCACCCTCATCAGAAGACATAGAACGCGTGCTGCCATTTCAGCGCAGAGCGAAATAATTAACTTATCCCTATTCATTGGCGTTTAAGGGTGTTGTTGTGTACCTAGTGGAAAGTGTTAAAGAAGGTAATAAAAGTGTGAAATCAGAAAAATACGTATTTTAATCTGTTAATGTGTATCTGAGGGTAACTGGTTTAATAGGTGACTGCGTTCAGCCCTTTGGGCTAACAGCAATCACCCTCAACAGAAGATATAGAACGCGTACTGCCATTTTAGGGTACAGCGAAATAATAAATTTATCCCTATTCATTGGCCTTTAAATGTGTTGATGTGTACCTAGTGGAAAGGGTTAAAGCAGGTAATCAAAGTGTGAAATCGGACAAATACGTATTTTAACCTATTAATGTGAGTCGGAGGGTCACTGGTTGAATACGTGATTGCGTTCAGCAATTGGGACGAACAGAAAATCACCCTCAACAGAAGATGTCGAACGCGTGCAGCCATTATAGCGCACAGGGGAATATTTAACTTATCCTATTTCATTGGCCTTTAAATGTGTCGATGTGTACCTAGTGGAAAGGGTTAAAGCAGGTAATCAAAGTGTGAAATCAGACAAATACGTATTTTAATATATTAATGTGAGTCTGAGGGTCAGTTGTTGAATACGTGACTGCGTTCATCAATTTGGACGAACAGCAATCACCCTCAACAGATGATATAAAACGCTTGCAGCCATTATAGCGCACAGCGGAATATTTAACTTATCCTATTTGATTGGCGTTTAAGTGTGTTGTTGTGTACCTAATGGAAAGGTTTAAAGGAAGTAATCAAAGTTTGAAATCAGACAAATACATATTTTAATTTCTTAATGTGTATCTGAGGGTCACTGGTTGAATAGGTGGCTGCGTTCAGGCTTTGGACGAAAAGCAATTACCCTCAACAGAAGATATAGAACGCGTACAGCCATTATAGCACACAATGGAATAATTAACTTATCCCTATTCATTGGCCTTTAAGTGTGTTGCTGTGTAGCTAGTGGAAAGGTTTAAAACCGGTAATAAAATTCTGAAATCAGACAAATAGGTATTTTTATCTATTAATGTGTATCTGACAGTCACTGGTTGACTAGGTGACTGCGTTCAGCACATTCAAAAAACAGCAATCACCCTCAACAGAAGATATAGAATGCGTGTAGCCATTATAGCGCACAGCGGAATAATTAATTTTCTTCTATTCATTGGCGTTTAAGTGTGTTGTTATGTACCTAGTGGAAAGGTCTTAAGCAGATAATAAAAATGTGAAATCAGACAAATACCTATTTTAATCTGTTACTGTTATCTGAGGGTCACTGGTTGAATAGGTGACGGCGTTCAGCACTTTGGACGAACAGCAATCACCCTCAACAGTAGATATAGAATGCGTGCTGCCATTTTAGCGCACAGCGAAATAATTAATTTATCCCTATTCATTGGCCTTTAAATATGTTGATGTGTACCTAGTGGAAAGGGTTAAAGCAGATGATCAATGTGTGAAATCAGACAAATACGTATTTTAATCTGTTAATGTGTATGAGAGGGTCACTTGTTGAATAGGTGGCTGCATTCAGCCCTTTGGACAAACAGCAATCATCCTCAACGGAAGATATAGAACGCGTGCAGTCATTATAGTGCAAAGTGGAATAATTAACATATCCCTATCCATTGGCGATTAAGGGTGTTGTTGTGTACCTAGTGGAAAGGGTTAAAGCAGGTAATAAAAATGTGAAATCAGACAAATGCATATTTTAATCTGTTAATGTGTATCTGAGGGTGACTGGTTGAATAGGTGACTGCGTTCAGCCCTTTGGACAAACAGCAATCAACCTCAACAGAAGGTATAGAACGCGTGCAGCCATTACAGCGCACAGCAGAATAATTAACTTATTCTTATTCATTGGCGTTTAAGTGTGTTGATGTGTACCTTTAAGTGTGTTGAAGCGCACAGTGGAATAATTAACTTATCCCTTTTCATTGGCGTTTAAGGGTGTTGTTGGGTACCTAGTTTAAAGGGTTAATGCAGGTAATAAAAGGGTGAAATCAGACAAATACGTATTTTAATCTGTTAATGTGTATCGGAGGGTGACTGGTTAAATAGGTGACTGCGTTCAGCCCTTTGGACGAACAGCAATCACCCTCAACGAAAGATATAGAACGCGTGCTGCCATTATAGCGCACAGCGGAATAATTAATTTCTCCCTATTTATTGGCCTTTAAAGGTGTTGATGTGAACCTAGTGGAAATGGTTAAAGCACGTAATCAAAGTGTGAAATCAGACAAATACGTATTTTAATCTGTTAATGTGTATCGGAGGGTTACTGATTGAACAGGAGACTGCATTCAGCCCTTTGGACGAACAGCAATCACACTCAACAGAAGATAGAGAATGCGTGCATTCATTATAGCGCGCAGCGGAATAATTAACTTATCCCTATTCATTGGTGTTTAAGTGTATTGTTGTGTACCTAGTGGAAAGGGTTAAAGCAGGTAATAAAATTGTGAAATCAGGCAAATACTTATTTTAATCTGCTAATGCGTATCTGGGGATTACTAGATGAATAGGTGACTGTGTCCAGCCCTTTGGACGAACAGCAATCACCCTCAACAAAAGATATAGAACGCGTGCTGCCATTATAGCGCACAGCGCAATAACTAACTTATCCCTACATATTGGCGTTTAAGTGTGTTGTTGTGTACCTAGTGGAAAGGGTTAAAGCAGGTAATCAAAGTGTGAAATCAGACTAATACGTATTTTAATCTGTTAATGTGCATCTGAGGGTCACTTGTTGAATAGGTGACAGCGTTCAGCCCTTTGGATGAACAGCAATCACCCTCAACAGAAGATATAGAACACGCGCAGCAATTATAGCGCACAGCGAAATAATTAACTTATCCCTATTCATTGGCGTTTAAATGTATTGTTGTGTACCAAGTGGAAAGGGTTAAAGCAGATGATCAAAGTGTGAAATCAGACAAATACGTATTTTAATCTGTTAATAGGTATCTGAAGGTTACTGGTTGAATAGGTGGTGGTGTTCATCCCTTTGGACGAACAGCAATCACCCTCAACAGAAGATAAAGAACGCGTTTAGCACTATAGCGCACAGCGGAATAATTAACTTATCCCTATTCATTGGCGTTTAATGGTGATGTTGTGTACCTTGTGGAAAGGGTTAAAGCAGGTAATAAAAGGGTGACATCAGACAAATACGTATTTTAATTTGTTAATGTGTATCTGAGGTTGATTGGTTAAATAGGTGACTGCGTTCAGCCATTTCGACGAACAGCAATCACCCTCAACAGAAGATATAGAACCCGTGCTGCCATTTTACCGTACAGCGAAATAATTAATATATCCCTATTCATTGGCCTTTAAATGTGTTGATGTGTACCTAGTTCAAAGAGCTAAAGCACGTAATCAAAGTGTGAAATCAAACAAATATATATTTTAATCTCTTAATATGTATCTAATTGCTACTGGTTGAACAGGTGGCTGCGTTCAGCCCTTTTGACGAACAGCAATCACCCTCAACAGAAGATATAGAACGCGTGCTGCCATTTTAGCGCACAGCAAAATAATTTATTTCTCCCTATGCATTGGCCTTAAAATGTGTTGAAGTGTACTTAGTGTGAATGGTTAAAGCACGTAATCAAAGTGTGAAATCAGACAAATACCTATTTTAATCTCTTAATGTGTATCTGAGGGTTACTGTTTGAATAGGTGGCTGCGTTCAGCCCTTTGGAACACAGCAATCACCCTCAACAGAAGATATAGAATGCGTGCAGCCATTATAGTGCACAGCGGAATAATAAATTTACCTCTATTCATTGGCGTTTAAGTGCGTTCTTGTGTATCTAGTGGAAAGGGTTAAAGCAGGTAGTAAAAGGGTGAAATCAAGCAAATACGCATTTTAATCTGGTAATGTGTATCTGAGGGTCACTGGTTGAATAGGTGACAGCGTTCAGCGCTTTGGACGAACAGCAATCACCCTCAATAGAGGATATAGAACGCGTGCTGCCATTTTAGCGCAGAGCGAAATAATCAATTTATCCCTATTCATTGGCCTTTAAATGTGTTCATGTGTACCTAGTGGAAAGGGTTAAAGCAGGTAATCAAAGTGTAATCAGACAAATACGTATTTTAATATGTTAATGTGTATCTGAGGGTGACTGGTTGAATAGGTGACGGCGTTCAGCCTTTTGGACGAACAGCAATCACACTCAACAGAAGATATAGAACGAGTGCTGCCATTTTACCGTACAGCGAAATAATTAATATATCCCTATTCATTGGCGTTTAAATCTATTGTTGTGTACCTAGTGGAAAGGGTTAAAGTAGGTAATAAAAGTGTGAAATCAGAAAAATACGTATTTTATTCTGTTAAAGTGTATCTCAGGGTCATTGGTTGAATAGGTGGCCCGCATTCAGCCCTTTGGACGAACAGCAATTACCCTCAACAGAAGATATAGAATGCGTGCAGCCATTATAGTGCACAGCGGAATAATTAATTTACCTCTATTCCTATTCATTGGCGTTTAAGTGTGTTTTTCTGTAGCTAGTGGAAATGGTTAAAGCAGGTAATCAAAGTGTGAAATCAAATACGTATTTTAATCTGTTAATGGGTATCTGAGGGTCACTGGTTGAATAGGTGACAGAGTTCAGCCCTTTGGACGAACAGGAATCATCCTCAATAGAGGATATAGAACGCATGCTGCCATTTTAGCGCACAGCGAAATAATAAATTTATCCCTATTCATTGGCGTTTAAATGTGTTCATGTGTACTTAGTGGAAAGGGTTAAAGCAGGATATTAAAGTGTGAAATCAGACAAATACGTATTTTAATCTGTTTATGTGTATCTGAGGGTTACTGGTTGATAGGTGGCTGCGTTCAGCACTTTGGATGAACTGCAATCACCCTCAACAGAAGATATAGAACGCGTGCAGCCATTATAGCGCACAGCGCAAAAATTAACTTATACCTATTCATTGGCGTTTAAGTGTGTTGTTCTGTACCTAGTGGAAAGGGTTAAAGCAGGTAATAAAAGTGTGAAATCAGACAAATACGTATTTTAATCTGTTAATGTGTATCTGAGGGTCACTGGTTGAAAAGGTGGCTGCGTTCAGCCCTTTGGACGAACAGCAATCACCCTCAACAGAGGATATAGGACGCGTGCTGCCATTTTTGCGCACAGCGAAATAATTAATTTATCTCTATTCATTGGCCTTTAAATGTGTTCATGTGTACCTAGTGGAAAGTGTTAAAGCAGGTAATCAAAATGTGAAATCAGACAAATACGTATTTTAATCTGTTAATGTGTATCTGAGGGTCACTGGTTGAATAGGTGGCTGCGTTCAGCCCTTTGAACGAACAGCAATCACCCTCAACAGAAGATATAGAACGCGTGCAGCCATTGTAGCGCACAGCGAAATAAGTAACTTATCCCCATTTACTGGCGTTTAAGTATGTTGCTTTGTACCTAGTGGAAAGAGTTAAACCAGGTAATCAAAGTGTGAAATCAAATACGTATTTTAATCTCTTAATGTGTATCTGAGGGTCACTGGCTGAATAGGTGGCTGCGTTCAGCCCTTTGGAGGAACAGCAATCACCCTCAACAGATGATAAAGAACGCGTGCAGCATTATAGCGCACAGCGGAATAATTAACTTATCCCTATTCATTGGCGTTTAATGGTGTTGTTGTGTACCTTGTGGAAAGGGTTAAAGCAGGTAATAAAAGGGTGACATCAGACAAATACGTATTTTAATCTGTTAATGTGTATGTGAGGGTGATTGGTTGAATAGGTGACTGCGTTCAGCCATTTCGACGAACAGCAATCACCCTCAACAGAAGATATAGAACCCGTGCTGCCATTTTACCATACAGCGAAATAATTAATATATCCCTATTCATTGGCCTATAAATGTGTTGATGTTTACCTAGTGGAACGGATTAAAGCTGGTAATCAAAGTGTGAAATGAAATACGTATTTTAATCTCTTAATGTGTATCTGAGGGTCACTGGTTGAATAGGTGACTGCGTTCAGCAATTTTAACGAACAGCAATCACCCTCAACAGAAGATATAGAACGCGTGCAGCCATTATAGCGCACAGCGGAATAATTATCTTATCCCTATTCATTGGAGTTTAAATGTGTTTTTGTGTACCTAGTGGAAATGGTTAGAGCAGGTAATCAAAGTGCGAAATCAAATACGTATTTTAATCTCTTAATTTGTATCTGAGGGTTACTGGTTGAAGAGGTGGCTGCGTTCAGACCTTTGGACGAACAGCAATCACCCTCAACAGAAGATATAGAACGCGTGCAGGCATTATAACGCACAGCGGAGTAATTAACCTATCCCTATTCATTGGCGTTTAAACGTATTGTTGTGTACCTACTGGAAAGGGTTAAAGCAGGTAATAAAAGTGTGAAATCAGAAAAATTCGTATTTTATTCTGTTAATGTGTATCTGCGGGACACTGGTTAAATAGGTGACAGCGTTCCGCCCTTTGGACAAACAGCAATCACCCTCAACAGAAGATACAGAACGCGTGCAGACATTATAGCGCACAGCGGAATAATTAACTTTTCCCTATTCATTGTCCTTTAAGTGTGCTGTTGTGTACCTAGCGGAAAGAGTTAAAGCAGGAAAACAAAATGTGAAATCAAATACGTATTTTAATCTCTTAATGTGTATCTGAAGGTCACTGATTGAATAGATGGCTGCGTTCAGCCCTTTGGACGAACAGGAATCACCCTCAACAGAAGATATAGAACGCCTGCAGACATTGTAGCGCACAGTGGAATAATTAACTTATCCCTATTCATTGGCGTTTAAGTGTGATGTTATGTACCTAGTGGAAAGAATTAAAGCAGGTAATAAAAGTGTGAAATCAAATACGTGTTTTAATCTGTTAATATGTATCTGAAGGTCACTGGTTGAATAGGTGACAGCGTTCAGCCCTTTCGACGAACAGCAATCACCCTCAACAGAAGATATAGAACTCGTGCAGCCATTATAGCACACAGCGGAATAATTAACTTATCCCTATTCATTGGTGTTTAAGTGTGTTTTTGTGTACCTAGTGGAAAGGGTTAATGCAGATGATCAAAGTGTGAAATCAGAAAAATACGTATTTTAATCTCTTAATGTGTATCTGAGGGTCACTGGTTAAATAGGTGACTGCGTTCAGCCCTTTGGACGAACAGCAATCACCCTCAACAGAGGATATAGAACGCATGCTGCCATTTCAGCGCACAGCGAAATAATTAATTTATCCCTATTCATTGGCCTTTAAATGTGTTGATGTGTACCTAGTGGAGCGGGTTAAAGCAGATGATCAAAGTGTTAAATCAGACAAATGCGTATTTTAATCTGTTAATGTGTATCTGAGGGTTACTGATTGAAGAGGTGGCTGCGTTCAGCCCTTTGGACGAACAGCAATCACCCTTAACAGAAGATATAGAATGCGTGCAGCCATTATAGGTCACAGCGCAATAATTAATTTATCCCTATATATTGGCGTTTAAGTGTGTTGTTGTGTACCTAGTGGAAAGGGTTAAAGCAGGTAATAAAAGTGTGAAATCACACAAATACGTATTTTAATCTGTTAATGTGTATCTGTGGGTCACTGGTTGAATAGGTGACAACGATCAGCCCTTTGGACGAACAGCAATCACCCTCAACAGAGGATATAGAACGCGTGCTGCCATTTTAGCGCACAGAGAAATAATTAATTTATCCCTATTCATTGGTCTTTAAATATCTTCATGTGTACCTAGTGGAAAGGGTTAAAGCAGGTAATAAAAGTGTGAAATCAGACAAATAAGTACTTTAATCTGTTAATGTGTATCTGAGGGTCACTGGTTGAATAGGTGGCTGCGTTCAGCCATCTGGACGAACAGCAATCCCCTCAACAGAGGATATCGAACGCGTGCAGCCATTATAGCGCACAAAGGAATAATTAACTTTTCCCTATTCATTGGCGTTTTAGTGTGTTGTTCTGTACCTAGTGGAAAGGGTTAAAGCAGCTAATAAAAGTGTGAAATGAGACACATACATATTTTAATCTGTTAATGTGTATCTGAAGGTCACTGGTTGATTAGGTGGCTGCGTTCAGCCCTTTGGACGAACAGCAATCACCTTGAACAGAAGGTATAGAACGCATGCTGCCATTTTAGCGCACACCGAAATAATTAATTTATCCCTATTCATTGGCCTTCAACTGTGTTGATGTGTATCTAGAGGAACGGGTTAAAGCAGGTGATCAAAGTGTGAAATCAGACAAATACGTATTTTAATCTGTTAATGTGTATCTGAGGGTTAATGGTTGAATAGGTGGCTGTGTTCAGCCCTTTGGACGAACAGCAATCACCCTCAACAGAAGATATAGAACGCGTGCAGCCATCATAGCGCACAGCGGAATAATTAACTTATCCCTATTCATTGGCGTTTAAGTGTGTTGTTGTGTACCTAGTGGAAAGGGTTAAAGCAGGTAATCAAAGTGTGAAATCAGACAAATACGTATTTTAATCTGTTAATGTGTATCTGAAGTTTACTGGTTGAATAGGTGGCTGCGTTCAGCCCTTTGGACGAACAACATTCACCCTCAACAGAAGATATAGAACGCGTGCAGCCATTATAGCGCACAGCGGAATAATTAACTTATCGCTATTCATTGGCGTTTAAGTGTGTTGTTGTGTACCTAGTGGAAAGTTTTAAAGCACGTAATAAGAGTGTGAAATCAGTCAAATAAGTATTTTAAGTTGTTAATTTGTATATGAGGGTCACTGATTGAATAGGTCGCAGCGTTCAGCACTTTGGACAAACAGCAATCACCCGCAACAGAAGATACAGAACGCGTGAAGCCATTATAGCGCACAGTGGAATAGTTAACTTATCCCTATTCATTGGTGTTTAAGTGTGTTTTTTTGTTCCTTCTCGAAAGCGTTAAAGCAGATGATCAAAGTGTGAAATCAGACAAATACCTATTTTAATCTGTTAATATGTATCTGAGAGTTACTCGTTGAATAGGTGGCTGTGTTCAGCCCTTTGGACGAACAGCAATCACCCTCAACAGAAGATATAGAACGCGTGCAGCCATTATACGCACAGTGGAATAATTAACTTATCCCTATTCATTGGCGTTTAAGTGTATTGTTGTGTACCTAGTGGAAAGGGTTAAAGCAGGTAATCAAAGTGTGAAATCAGACAAATACCTATTTTATTCTGTTAATGTGTATCTGAGGGTCACTGGTTGAATAGGTGACAGCATTCAGACCTATGGACGAACAGCAATCACCCTCAACAGAGGATATAGAACGCGTGCTGCCATTTTAGCGCACGGAGAAATAATTAATTTATCCCTATTCATTAGCCTTTAAATGTGTTCATGTATACCTAGTGGAAACGGTTAAAGCAGGTAATCAAAGTGTGAAATCAGACAAATAAGTATTTTAATCTGTTAATGTGAATCTGAGGGTTACTTGTTGAATAGTTGGCTGCGTTCAGAACTTTGGACGAACAGCCATCACCCTCAACAGAAGATATAGAACGCGTGCAGCCATTATAGCGCACAGCGGAATAATTAACTTATCCCTATTCATTGGCGTTTAAGTGTGTTGTTGTGTACCTAGTGGAAAGGGTTAAAGCAGGTAATCAAAGTGTGAAATCAGACAAATACCTATTTTAATCTGTTAATGTGTATCTGAGGGTCACTGGTTGAATACGTGACAGCATTCAGCCCTTTGGACGAACAGCAATCACCCTCAACAGAGGATATAGAACGCGTGCTGCCATTTTAGCGCACAGAGAAATAATTAATTTATCCCTATTCATTAGCCTTTAAGTGTGTTCATGTATACCTAGTGGAATGTGTTAAAGCAGGTAATCAAAGTGTAAAATCAGACAAATACGTATTTTAATCTGTTAACGTGTATCTGAGGGTTACTGATTGAATAGGTCGCTGCGTTCAGCCCTTTGGACGAACAGCAATCACCCTCAACAGAAGATATGGAACGCGTGCAGCCATTATATGGCGCAGCGGAATAATTAACTTATCCCTATTCATTGGCGTTTAAGTGTGTTGTTGTGTACCTAGTGGAAAGGGTTAAAGCAGGTAATCAAAAATGTGAAATCAGACAAATACGTATTTTAATCTGTTAAGGTGTATCTGACGGTTACTGGTTGAATAGGTGGCTGCGTTCAGTCCTTTGGACGAACAGCATTCACCCTCAACAGAAGATATAGAACGCGTGCAGCCATTATAGCACACAGCGGAATAATTAACTTATCCCTATTCATTGGCGTTTAAGTGTGTTGTTGTGTACCAAGTGGAAAGGGTTAAAGCAGGTAATAAAAGTGTGAAATCAGACAAATACGTATTTTAATCTGTTAATGTGTATCTGAGGGTTACTGGTTGAATAGGTGGCTGCGTTCAGCCCTTTGGACGAACAGCGATCACCCTCAACAGAAGATGTAGAACGCGTGCAGCCGTTATAACGCACACCGGAATAATTAACTTATCGCTATTCATTGGCGTTTAAGTGTGTTCTTGTGTACCTAGTGGAAAGTTTTAAAGCAGGTAATAAAAGTGTGAAATCAGACAAATAGGTATTTTAATCTCTTAACGTGTATCTGAGGGTCACTTGTTGAATAGGTGACAGCGTTCAGCCCTTTGGACGAACAGGAATCACCCTCAACAGAGGATTTGAACGCGTGCTGCCATTTTAGCGCACAGCGAAATAATAAATTTATCCCTATTCATTGGCGTTTAAATGTGTTCATGTGTACCTAGTGGTAAGGGTTAAAGCAGGAACTTAAAGTGTGAAATCAGACAAATACGTATTTTAATCTGTTTATGTGTATATGAGGGTTACTGGTTGATAGGTGGCTGCGTTCAGCCCTTTGGACGAACTGGAATCACCCTCACAAGAAGATATAATACGCGTGCAGCCATTATAGCGCACAGCGCAAAAATTAACTTATACCTATTCATTGGCGTTTAAGTGTGTTGTTGTGTACCTAATGGAAAGGGTTAAAGCAGGTAATAAAAGTGTAAAATCAGACAAATACGTATTTTAATCTATTAATGTGTATCTGAGGGTCACTGGTTGAAAAGGTGGCTGCGTTCAGTCCTTTGGACCAACAGCAATCACCCTCAACAGAGGATATAGGACGCGTGCTGCCATTTTAGCACAGCGAAATAATTAATTTATCTCTATTCATTGGCCTTTAAATGTGTTCATGTGTACCTAGTGGAAAGTGGTAAAGCAGGTATACAAAATGTGAAATCAGACAAATACTTATTTTAATCTGTTAATGTGTATCTGAGGGTCACTGGTTGAATAGGTGGCTGCGTTGAGCCCTTTGGAAGAACAGCAATCACCCTCAATATAAGATATAGAACGCGTGCTGCCATTATTGCGCACAGCGGAATAATTAACTTATCCCTATTCATTGGCCTATAAATGTGTTGATGTTTACCTAGTGGAAAGGATTAAAGCTGGTAATCAAAGTGTGAAATGAAATACGTATTTTAATCTCTTAATGTGTATCTGAGGGTCACTGGTTGAATAGGTGACTGCGTTCAGCAATTTTAACGGACAGCAATCACCCTCAAAAGAAGATATAGAACGCTTGCAGCCATTATAGCGCACAGCGGAATAATTAACTTATCCCTATTCATTGGCTTTTAAGTGTGTTGTTGTGCACCTAGTTGAAAGGGTTAAAGCAGGTAATAAAAGTGTGAAATCAGACAAATACGTATTTTAATCTGTTAATGTGTATCTGAGGGTTACAGGTTGAATAGGTGGCTGCGTTCAGCCCTTTGGACGAACAGCAATCACCCTCAACAGAAGATATAGAACGTGTGCAGTCATTATAGCGCACACCGGAATAATTAACTTATCCCTATTTATTGGCGTCTAAGTGTGTTTTTGTGTACCTAGTGGAAAGGGTTAGAGCAGGTAATCAAAGTGTGAAATCAAATACGTATTTTAATCCCTTAATTTGTATCTGAGGGTTACTGGTTGAAGAGGTGGCTGCGTTCAGACCTTTGGACGAACAGCAATCACCCTCAACAGAAGATATAGAACGCGTGCAGCCATTATACCGCACAGCGGAATAATTAACCTATCCCTATTCATTGAGGTTTAAACGTATTGTTGTGTACCTACTGGAAAGGGTTAAAGCAGGAAATAAAAGTGTGAAACCAGAAAAATTTGTATTTTAATCTGTTAATGTGTATCTGCGGGACACTGGTTAAATAGGTGACAGCTTTCAGCCCTTTGGACAAACAGCAATCACCCTCAGCAGAAGATATAGAACGCGTGCAGCCATTAGAGCGCACAGCGGAATAATTAACTTATCCCTATTCATTGGCGTTTAAGTGTGTTGTTGTGTACCTAGTGCAAAGGGTTAAAGCAGGTAAGAAAAGTGTGAAATCAGACAAATACGTATTTTAATCTGTTAATGTGCATCTGAGAATTACTTGTTGAATAGTTGGCTGCGTTCAGCACTTTGGACGAACAGCAATCACCCTCAACAGAAGATATAGCAGGCGTGCAGCCATTATAGCGCACAGCGCAATAATTAAGTTATCCCTATATATTGGCGTTTAAGTGTGTTGTTGTGTACCTTGTGGAAAGGGTTAAAGCAGGAAATCAAAATGTGAAATCAAATACGTATTTTAATCTTTTAATGTGTATCTGAAGGTCACTGGTTGAATAGGTGGCTGCGTTCAGCCCTTTGGACGAACAGGAATCACCCTCAACAGAAGATATAGAACGCGTGCAGACATTATAGCGCACAGTGGAATAATTAACTTGTCCCTATTCATTGGAGTTTAAGTATGATGTTATGTACCTAGTGGAAAGAATTAAAGCAGGTAATCAAAGTGTGAAATCAAATACGTGTTTAAATCTGTTAATATGTATCTGAGGGTCACTGGTTGAATAGGTGACACCGTTCAGCCCTTTGGACGAACAGCAATCACCCTCAACAGAAGATATAGAATGCGTGCAGCCATTATACCGCACAGAGGAATAATTAACTTATCCCTATTCATTGGCGTTTAAGTGTGTTGTTGTGTACCTAGTGGAAAGGGTTAAAGCAGGTAATAAAAGTGTGAAATCAAACAAATACGTATTTTAATCTGTTAATGTGTATCTGAGGGTTACTGATTGAAGAGTTGGCTGCATTCAGCCCTTTGGACGAACAGCAATCACCCTCAACAGAAGATATGGAACGCGTGCAGCCATTATATGGCGCAGCGGAATAATTAACTTATCCCTATTCATTGGCGTTTAAGTGTGTTGTTATGTACCTAGTGGAAAGTGTTAAAGCATGTAATAAAAGTGAGAAATCAGACAAATACGTATTTTAATCTGTTAATGTGTAGCTGAGTGTGACTGATTGAATAGGTGGCTGCGTTCAGCCCTTTGGACGAACAGCAATCACCCTCAACAAAAGACATAGTACGCGTGCAGCCATTATACCGCACAGCGGAATAATTAACTTATCCCTATTCATTGGCGTTTAAGTGTGTTGTTGTGTACCTAGTGGAAAGGGTTAAAGCAGGTAATCAAAGTGTGAAATCAGACAAATACGTATTTTAATCTGTTAAGGTGTATCTGACGGTTACTGGTTGAATAGGTGGCTGCGTTCAGTCCTTTGGACGAACAGCATTCACCCTCAACAGAAGATATAGAACGCGTGCAGCCATTATAGCGCACAGCGGAATAATTAACTTATCCCTATTCATTGGCGTTTAAGTGTGTTGTTGTGTACCAAGTGGAAAGGTTAAAGCAGGTAATAAAAGTGTGAAATCAGAGAAATACGTATTTTAGTCTGTTAATGTGTATCTGAGGGTTACTGGTTGAATAGGTGGCTGCGTTCAGCCCTTTGGACGAACAGCAATCACCCTCAACAGAAGATGTAGAACGCGTGCAGCCGTTATAACGCACACCGGAATAATTAACTTATCGCTATTCATTGGCGTTTAAGTGTGTTCTTGTGTACCTAGTGGAAAGTTTTAAAGCAGGTAATAAAAGTGTGAAATCAGACAAATAGGTATTTTAATCTGTTAACGTGTATCTGAGGGTCACTTGTTGAATAGGTGACAGCGTTCAGCCCTTTGGACGAACAGGAATCACCCTCAACAGAGGATTTGAACGCGTGCTGCCATTTTAGCGCACAGCGAAATAATAAATTTATCCCTATTCATTGGCGTTTAAATGTGTTCATGTGTACCTAGTGGTAAGGGTTAAAGCAGGAACTTAAAGTGTGAAATCAGATAAATACGTATTTTAATCTGTTTATGTGTATATGATGGTTACTGGTTGATAGGTGGCTGCGTTCAGCCCTTTGGATGAACAGCAATCACCCTCAACAGAAGATATAAAACGCGTGCAGACATTATAGCGCACAGCGCAAAAATTAACTTATACCTATTCATTGGCGTTTAAGTGTGTTGTTGTGTACCTAGTGGAAAGGGTTAAAGCAGGTAATAAAAGTGTAAAATCAGACAAATACGTATTTTAATCTATTAATGTGTATCTGAGGGTCACTGGTTGAAAAGGTGGCTGCGTTCAGTCCTTTGGACCAACAGCAATCACCCTCAACAGAGGATATAGGACGCGTGCTGCAATTTTAGCACAGCGAAATAATTAATTTATCTCTATTCATTGGCCTTTAAATGTGTTCATGTGTACCTAGTGGAAAGTGGTAAAGCAGGTAATGAAAATGTGAAATCAGACAAATACTTATTTTAATCTGTTAATGTGTATCTGAGGGTCACTGGTTGAATAGGTGGCTGCGTTGAGCCCTTTGGAAGAACAGCAATCACCCTCAATAGAAGATATAGAACGCGTGCTGCCATTATTGTGCACAGCGGAATAATTAACTTATCCCTATTCATTGGCCTATAAATGTGTTGATGTTTACCTAGTGGAAAGGATTAAAGCTGGTAATCAAAGTGTGAAATGAAATACGTATTTTAATCTCTTAATGTGTATCTGAGGGTCACTGGTTGAATAGGTGACTGCGTTCAGCAATTTTAACGGACAGCAATCACCCTCAAAAGAAGATATAGAACGCTTGCAGCCATTATAGCGCACAGCGAAATAATTAACTTATCCCTATGCATTGGCTTTTAAGTGTGTTGTTGTGCACCTAGTTGAAAGGGTTAAAGCAGGTAATAAAAGTGTGAAATCAGACAAATACGTATTTTAATCTGTTAATGTGTATCTGAGGGTTACAGGTTGAATAGGTGGCTGCGTTCAGCCCTTTGGACGAACAGCAATCACCCTCAACAGAAGATATAGAACGCGTGCACTCATTATAGCGCACACTGGAATAATTAACTTATCCCTATTTATTGGCGTCTAAGTGTGTTTTTGTGTACCTAGTGGAAAGGGTTAGAGCAGGTAATCAAAGTGTGAAATCAAATGCGTATTTTAATCTCTTAATTTGTATCTGAGAGTTACTGGTTGAAGAGGTGGCTGCGTTCAGACCTTTGGACGAACAGCAATCACCCTCAACAGAAGATATAGAACGCGTGCAGCCATTATACCGCACAGCGGAATAATTAACCTATCCCTATTCATTGACGTTTAAACGTATTGTTGTGTACCTACTGGAAAGGGTTAAAGCAGGTAATAAAAGTGTGAAACCAGAAAAATTTGTATTTTAATCTGTTAATGTGTATCTGCGGGACACTGGTTAAATAGGTGACAGCGTTCAGCCCTTTGGACAAACAGCAATCACCCTCAGCAGAAGATATAGAACGCGTGCAGCCATTAGAGCGCACAGCGGAATAATTAACTTATCCCTATTCATTGGCGTTTAAGTGTGTTGTTGTGTACCTAGTGCAAAGGTTTAAAGCAGGTAAGAAAAGTGTGAAATCAGACAAATACGTATTTTAATCTGTTAATGTGCATCTGAGGATTACTTGTTGAATAGTTGGCTTCGTTCAGCGCTTTGGACGAACAGCAATCACCCTCAACAGAAGATATAGCACGCGTGCAGCCATTATAGCGCACAGCGCAATAATTAAGTTATCCCTAGATATTGGCGTTTAAGTGTGTTGTTGTGTACCTTGTGGAAAGGGTTAAAGCAGGAAATCAAAATGTGAAATCAAATACGTATTTTAATCTTTTAATGTGTATCTGAAGGTCACTGGTTGAATAGGTGGCTGCGTTCAGCCCTTTCGACGAACAGGAATCACCCTCAACAGAAGATATAGAACGCGTGCAGACATTATAGCGCACAGTGGAATAATTACTTGTCCCTATTCATTGGAGTTTAAGTGTGATGTTATGTACCTAGTGGAAAGAATTAAAGCAGGTAATCATAGTGTGAAATCAAATAAGTGTTTAAATCTGTTAATATGTATCTGAGGGTCACTGGTTGAATAGGTGACAGCGTTCAGCCCTTTGGACGAACAGCAATCACCCTCAACAGAAGATATAGAATGCGTGCAGCCATTATACCGCACAGAGGAATAATTAACTTATCCCTATTCATTGGCGTTTAAGTGTGTTGTTGTGTACCTAGTGGAAAGGGTTAAAGCAGGTAATAAAAGTGTGAAATCAAACAAATACGTATTTTAATCTGTTAATGTGTATCTGAGGGTCACTGTTTGAATAGGTGACTGCATTCAGCTCTTTGGACGAACAGCAATCACCCTCAACAGAAGATATAGAACGCGTGCTGCCATTTTAGCGCACAGAGAAATAATTAATTTATCCCTATTCATTGGTCTTTAAATGTGTTCATGTGTACCTACTGGAAAGGGTTAAAGCAGGTAATCAAAGTGTGAAATCAGACAAATAAGTACTTTAATCTGTTAATGTGTATCTGAGGGTCACTGGTTGAATAGGTGGCTGCGTTCAGGCCTCTGGACGAACAGCAATCACCTCAACAGAGAATATAGAAAGCGTGCAGCCATTATAGCGCACAAAGGTATAATTAACTTATCCCTATTCATTGGCGTTTAAGTATGTTGTTCTGTACCTAGTGGAAAGGGTTAAAAAAGGTAATAAAAGTGTGAAATCAGACAAATACATATTTTAATCTGTTAATGTGTATCTGAGGGTCACTGGTTGAATAGGTGGCTGCGTTCAGCCCTTTGGACGAACAGCAATCACCTGAACAGAAGGTATAGAACGCATGCTGCCATTTTAGCGCACAGCGAAATAATTAATTTATCCCTATTCATTGGCCTTCAACTGTGTTGATGTGTACCTAGTGAAACGGGTTAAAGTAGGTGATCAAAGTGTGAAATCAGACAAATACGTATTTTAATCTGTTAATGTGTATCTGAGGGTTACTGGTTGAATATGTGGCTGTGTTCAGCCCTTTGGACGAACAGCAATCACCCTCAACAGAAGTTATAGAACGCGTGCAGCCATTATAGCGCACAGCGGAATAATTAACTTATCCCTATTCATTGGCGTTTAAGTGTGTTGTTGTGTACCTAGTGGAAAGGGTTAAAGCGGGTAATCAAAGTGTGAAATCAGAAAAATACGTATTTTAATCTGTTAATGTGTATCTGAGGGTTACTGGTTGAATAGGTGGCTGCGTTTAGCCCTTTGGACGAACAGCATTCACCCGCAACAGAAGATATAGAACGCATGCAGCCATTATAGCGCACAGCGGAATAATTAACTTATCCCTATTCATTGGCCTTTAAGTGTGTTTTTGTGTTCCTTCTCGAAAGCGTTAAAGCAGATGATCAAAGTGTGAAATCAGACAAATACGTATTTTAATCTGTTAATGTGTAGCTGAGTGTGACTGATTGAATAGGTGGCTGCGTTCAGCCCTTTGGACGAACAGCAATCACCCTCAACAAAAGACATAGTACGCGTGCAGCCATTATACCGCACAGCGGAATAATTAACTTATCCCTATTCATTGGCGTTTAAGTGTGTTGTTGTGTACCTAGTGGAAAGGGTTAAAGCAGGTAATCAAAGTGTGAAATCAAACAAATACGTATTTTAATCTGTTAAGGTGTATCAGACGGTTACTGGTAGAATAGGTGGCTGCGTTCAGTCCTTTGGACGAACAGCATTCACCCTCAACAGAAGATATAGAACGCGTGCAGAAATTATAGCGCACAGCGGAATAATTAACTTATCCCTATTCATTGGCGTTTAAGTGTGTTGTTGTGTACCAAGTGGAAAGGGTTAAAGCAGGTAATAAAAGTGTGAAATCAGACAAATACGTATTTTAATCTGTTAATGTGTATCTGAGGGTTACTGGTTGAATAGGTGGCTGCGTTCAGCCCTTTGGACGAACAGCAATCACCCTCAACAGATGATGTAGAACGCGTGCAGCCGTTATAACGCACACCGGAATAATTAACTTATCGCTATTCATTGGCGTTTAAGTGTGTTCTTGTGTACCTAGTGGAAAGTTTTAAAGCAGGTAATAAAAGTGTGAAATCAGACAAATAGGTATTTTGATCTTTTAACGTGTATCTGAGGGTCACTTGTTGAATAGGTGACAGCGTTCAGCCCTTTGGACGAACAGGAATCACCCTCAACAGAGGGTTTGAACGCGTGCTGCCATTTTAGCGCACAGCGAAATAATAAATTTATCCCTATTCATTGGCGTTTAAATGTGTTCATGTGTACCTAGTGGTAAGGGTTAAAGCAGGAACTTAAAGTGTGAAATCAGACAAATACGTATTTTAATCTGTTTATGTGTATATGAGGGTTACTGGTTGATAGGTGGCTGCGTTCAGCCCTTTGGACGAACTGCAATCACCCTCAACAGAAGATATAAAACGCGTGCAGCCATTATAGCGCACAGCGCAAAAATTAACTTATACCTATTCATTGGCGTTTAAGTGTGTTGTTGTGTACCTAGTGGAAAGGGTTAAAGCAGGTAATAAAAGTGTAAAATCAGACAAATACGTATTTTAATCTATTAATGTGTATCTGAGGGTCACTGGTTGAAAAGGTGGCTGCGTTCAGTCCTTTGGACCAACAGCAATCACCCTCAACAGAGGATAAAGGACGCGTGCTGCCATTTTAGCACAGCGAAATAATTAATTTATCTCTATTCATTGGCCTTTAAATGTGTTCATGTGTACCTAGTGGAAAGTGGTAAAGCAGGTAATCAAAATGTGAAATCAGACAAATACTTATTTTAATCTGTTAATGTGTATCTGAGGGTCACTGGTTGAATAGGTGGCTGCGTTGAACCCTTTGGAAGAACAGCAATCACCCTCAATAGAAGATATAGAACGCGTGCTGCCATTATTGTGCACAGCGGAATAATTAACTTATCCCTATTCATTGGCCTATAAATGTGTTGATGTTTACCTAGTGGAAAGGATTAAAGCTGGTAATCAAAGTGTGAAATGAAATACGTATTTTAATCTCTTAATGTGTATCTGAGGGTCACTGGTTGAATAGGTGACTGCGTTCAGCAATTTTAACGGACAGCAATCACCCTCAAAAGAAGATATAGAACGCTTGCAGCCATTATAGCGCACAGCGGAATAATTAACTTATCCCTATTCATTGGCTTTTAAGTGTGTTGTTGTGCACCTAGTTGAAAGGGTTAAAGCAGGTAATAAAAGTGTGAAATCAAACAAATACGTATTTTAATCTGTTAATGTGTATCTGAGGGTTACAGGTTGAATAGGTGACTGCGTTTAGCCCTTTGGACGAACAGCAATCACCCTCAACAGAAGATATAGAACGCGTGCAGTCATTATAGCGCACACCGGAATAATTAACTTATCCCTATTTATTGGCGTCTAAGTGTGTTTTTGTGTACCTAGTGGAAAGGGTTAGAGCAGGTAATCAAAGTGTGAAATCAAATACGTATTTTAATCCCTTAATTTGTATCTGAGGGTTACTGGTTGAAGAGGTGGCTGCGTTCAGACCTTTGGACGAACAGCAATCACCCTCAACAGAAGATATAGAACGCGTGCAGCCATTATACCGCACAGCGGAATAATTAACCTATCTCTATTCATTGACGTTTAAACGTATTGTTGTGTACCTACTGGAAAGGGTTAAAGCAGGTAATAAAAGTGTGAAACCAGAAAAATTTGTATTTTAATCTATTAATGTGTATCTGCGGGACACTGGTTAAATAGGTGACAGCGTTCAGCCCTTTGGACAAACAGCAATCACCCTCAGCAGAAGATATAGAACGCGTGCAGCCATTATAACGGACAGCGGAATAATTAACTTATCCCTATTCATTGGCGTTTAAGTGTGTTGTTGTGTACCTAGTGCAAAGGGTTAAAGCAGGTAAGAAAAGTGTGAAATCAGACAAATACGTATTTTAATCTGTTAATGTGCATCTGAGGATTACTTGTTGAATAGTTGGCTGCGTTCAGCACTTTGGACGAACAGCAATCACCCTCAACAGAAGATATAGCACGCGTGCAGCCATTATAGCGCACAGCGCAATAATTAAATTATCCCTATATATTGGCGTTTAAGTGAGTTGTTGTGTACCTTGTGGAAAGGGTTAAAGCAGGAAATCAAAATGTGAAATCAAATACGTATTTTAATCTTTTAATGTGTATCTGAAGGTCACTGGTTGAATAGGTGGCTGCGTTCAGCCCTTTGGACGAACAGGAATCACCCTCAACAGAAGATATAGAACGCGTGCAGACATTATAGCGCACAGTGGAATAATTAACTTGTCCCTATTCATTGGAGTTTAAGTGTGATGTTATGTACCTAGTGGAAAGAATTAAAGCAGGTAATCAAAGTGTGAAATCAAATACGTGTTTAAATCTGTTAATATGTATCTGAGGGTCACTGGTTGAATAGGTGACAGCGTTCAGCCCTTTGGACGAACAGCAATCACCCTCAACAGAAGATATAGAATGCGTGCAGCCATTATACCGCACAGAGGAATAATTAACTTATCCCTATTCATTGGCGTTTAAGTGTGTTGTTGTGTACCTAGTGGAAAGGGTTAAAGCAGGTAATAAAAGTGTGAAATCAAACAAATACGTATTTTAATCTGTTAAGGTGTATCTGACGGTTACTGGTAGAATAGGTGGCTGCGTTCAGTCCTTTGGACGAACAGCATTCACCCGCAACAGAAGGTATAGAACGCATGCTGCCATTTTAGCGCACAGCGCAATAATTAACTTATCCCTATATATTGGCCTTCAAGTGTGTTGTTCTGTACCTTGTGGAAAGGGTTAAAGCAGGGAATAAAAGTGTGAAATCAGACAAATACGTAATTTAATCCGTTAATGTGTATCTGAGGGTCACTGGTTGAATAGGTGACAGCGTTCAGCCCTTTGGACGAACAGCAATCACCCTCAACAGAAGATATAGAACGCGAGCTGCCATTTTAGCGCACAGAGAAATAATTAATTTATCCCTATTCATTGGTCTTTAAGTGTGTTCATGTGTACCTACTGGAAAGGGTTAAAGCAGGTAATCAAAGTGTGAAATCAGACAAATAAGTACTTTAATCTGTTAATGTGTATCTGAGGGTCACTGGTTGAATAGGTGGCTGCGTTCAGCCCTCTGGACGAACAGCAATCACCTCAACAGAGGATATAGAAAGCGTGCAGCCATTATACCGCACAGAGGAATAATTAACTTATCCCTATTCATTGGCGTTTAAGTATGCTGTTGTGTACCTAGTGGAAAGGGTTAAAAAAGGTAATAAAAGTGTGAAATCAAACAAATACGTATTTTAATCTGTTAATGTGTATCTGAGGGTCACTGGTTGAATAGGTGGCTGCGTTCAGCCCTTTGGACGAACAGCAATCACCCTGAACAGAAGGTATAGAACGCATGCTGCCATTTTAGCGCACAGCGAAATAATTAATTTATCCCTATTCATTGGCCTTCAACTGTGTTGATGTGTACCTAGTGAAACGGGTTAAAGTAGGTGATCAAAGTGTGAAATCAGACAAATACGTATTTTAATCTGTTAATGTGTATCTGAGGGTTACTGGTTGAATATGTGGCTGTGTTCAGCCCTTTGGACGAACAGCAATCACCCTCAACAGAAGATATAGAACGCGTGCAGCCATTATAGCGCACAGCGGAATAATTAACTTATCCCTATTCATTGGCGTTTAAGTGTGTTGTTGTGTACCTAGTGGAAAGGGTTAAAGCGGGTAATCAAAGTGTGAAATCAGAAAAATACGTATTTTAATCTGTTAATGTGTATCTGAGGGTTACTGGTTGAATAGGTGGCTGCGTTCAGCCCTTTGGACGAACAGCATTCACCCGCAACAGAAGATATAGAACGCATGCAGCCATTATAGCGCACAGCGGAATAATTAACTTATCCCTATTCATTGGCCTTTAAGTGTGTTTTTGTGTTCCTTCTCGAAAGCGTTAAAGCAGATGATCAAAGTGTGAAATCAGACAAATACGTATTTTAATCTGTTAATGTGTATCCGAGGGTTACTCGTTGAATAGGTGGCTGTGTTCAGCCCTATGGACGAACAGCAATCACCCTCAACAGAAGATATAGAACGCGTGCAGTCATTATAGCGCACACTGGAATAATTAATTTATCCCTATTCATTGGCGTTTAAGTGTGTTGTTGTGTACCTAGTGGAAAGGGTTAAAGCAGGTAATCAAAGTGTGAAATCAGACAAATACCTATTTTAATCTGTTAATGTGTATCTGAGGGTCACTGGTTGAATAGGTGACAGCATTCAGCCCTTTGGACGAACAGCAATCACCCTCAACAGAGGATATAGAACGCGTGCTGCCATTTTAGCGCACAGAGAAATAATTAATTTATCCCTATTCATTAACCTTTAAATGTGTTCATGTATACCTAGTGGAAAGGGTTAAAGCAGGTAATCAAAGTGTGAAATCAGACAAATAAGTATTTTAATCTGTTAATGTGTATCTGAGTGTTACTGGTTGAATAGGTGGCTGCGTTCAGCCCTTTGGACGAACAGCAATCACCCTCAACAGAAGGTATAGAACGCATGCTGCCATTTCAGCGCACAGCGAAATAATTAATTTATCCCTATTCATTGGCCTTTAAATGTGTTGATGTGTACCTAATGGAACGGGTTAAAGCAGATGATCAAAGTGTGAAATCAGACAAATACGTATTTTAATCTGTTAATGTGTATCTGAGGGTTACTGATTGAAGAGGTGGCTGCGTTTAGCCTTTTGGACGAACTGCAATCACCCTCAACAGAAGATATAGAACGCGTGCAGCCATTATAGCGCACAGCGCAATAATTAACTTATCCCTATATATTGGCGTTTAAGTGTGTTGTTCTGTACCTTGTGGAAAGGGTTAAAGCAGGGAATAAAAGTGTGAAATCAGACAAATACGTAATTTAATCCGTTAATGTGTATCTGAGGGTCACTGGTTGAATAGGTGACAGCGTTCAGCCCTTTGGACGAACAGCAATCACCCTCAACAGAAGATATAGAACGCGAGCTGCCATTTTAGCGCACAGAGAAATAATTAATTTATCCCTATTCATTGGTCTTTAAATGTGTTCATGTGTACCTACTGGAAAGGGTTAAAGCAGGTAATCAAAGTGTGAAATCAGACAAATAAGTACTTTAATCTGTTAATGTGTATCTGAGGGTCACTGGTTGAATAGGTGGCTGCGTTCAGCCCTCTGGACGAACAGCAATCACCTCAACAGAGGATATAGAAAGCGTGCAGCCATTATAGCGCACAAAGGAATAATTAACTTATCCCTATTCATTGGCGTTTAAGTATGCTGTTCTGTACCTAGTGGAAAGGGTTAAAAAAGGTAATAAAAGAGTGAAATCAGACAAATACATATTTTAATCTGTTAATGTGTATCTGAGGGTCACTGGTTGAATAGGTGGCTGCGTTCAGCCCTTTGGACGAACAGCAATCACCCTGAACAGAAGGTATAGAACGCATGCTGCCATTTTAGCGCACAGCGAAATAATTAATTTATCCCTATTCATTGGCCTTCAACTGTGTTGATGTGTACCTAGTGAAACGGGTTAAAGTAGGTGATCAAAGTGTGAAATCAGACAAATACGTATTTTAATCTGTTAATGTGTATCTGAGGGTTACTGGTTGAATATGTGGCTGTGTTCAGCCCTTTGGACGAACAGCAATCACCCTCAACAGAAGATATAGAACGCGTGCAGCCATTATAGCGCACAGCGGAATAATTAACTTATCCCTATTCATTGGCGTTTGAGTGTGTTGTTGTGTACCTAGTGGAAAGGGTTAAAGCGGGTAATCAAAGTGTGAAATCAGAAAAATACGTATTTTAATCTGTTAATGTGTATCTGAGGGTTACTGGTTTAATAGGTGGCTGCGGTCAGCCCTTTGGACGAACAGCATTCACCCGCAACAGAAGATATAGAACGCATGCAGACATTATAGCGCACAGCGGAATAATTAACTTATCCCTATTCATTGGCCTTTAAGTGTGTTTTTGTGTTCCTTCTCGAAAGCGTTAAAGCAGATGATCAAAGTGTGAAATCAGACAAATACGTATTTTAATCTGTTAATGTGTATCCGAGGGTTACTCGTTGAATAGGTGGCAGTGTTCAGCCCTATGGACGAACAGCAATCACCCTAAACAGAAGATATAGAACGCGTGCAGCCATTATAGCGCACACTGGAATAATTAATTTATCCCTATTCATTGGCGTTTAAGTGTGTTGTTGTGTACCTAGTGGAAAGGGTTAAAGCAGGTAATCAAAGTGTGAAATCAGAAAAATAACTATTTTAATCTGTTAATGTGTATCTGAGGGTCACTGGTTGAATAGGTGACAGCATTCAGCCCTTTGGACGAACAGCAATCACCCTCAACAGAGGATATAGAACGCGTGCTGCCATTTTAGCGCACAGAGAAATAATTAATTTATCCCTATTCATTAGCCTTTAAATGTGTTCATGTATACCTAGTGGAAAGGGTTAAAGCAGGTAATCAAAGTGTGAAATCAGACAAATAAGTATTTTAATCTGTTAATGTGTATCTGAGTGTTACTGGTTGAATAGGTGGCTGCGTTCAGCCCTTTGGACGAACAGCAATCACCCTCAACAGAAGGTATAGAACGCATGCTGCCATTTTAGCGCACAGCGAAATAATTAATTTATCCCTATTCATTGGCCTTTAAATGTGTTGATGTGTACCTAGTGGAACGGGTTAAAGTAGATGATCAAAGTGTGAAATCAGACAAATACGTATTTTAATCTGTTAACGTGTATCTGAGGGTTACTGATTGAATAGGTCGCTGCGTTCAGCCCTTTGGACGAACAGCAATCACCCTCAACAGAAGATATAGAACGCGTGCAGCCATTATAGGGCACAGCGGAATAATTAACTTATCCCTATTCATTGGCGTTTAAGTGTGTTGTTATGTACCTAGTGGAACGGGTTAAAGTAGATGATCAAAGTGTAAAATCAGAGAAATACGTATTTTAATCTGTTAATGTGTAGCTGAGGGTCACTGATTGAATAGGTGGCTGCGTTCAGCCCTTTGGACGAAAAGCAATCACCCTCAACAAAAGATATAGAACACGTGCAGCCATTATAGCGCACAGCGCTATAATTAACTTATCCCTATATATTGGCGTTTAAGTGTGTTGTTGTGTACCTAGTCGAAAGGGTTAAATCAGGTAATAAAAGTGAGAAATCAGACAAATATGTATTTTAATCTGTTACTGTGTATATGAGGTTCACTGGTTGAATAGGTGACTGTGTTCAGCCCTTTGGACGAACAGCAATCACCCTCAACAGAAGGTATAGAACGCATGCTGCCATTTTAGTGCACAGCGAAATAATTAATTTATCCCTATTCATTGGCCTTTAAATGTGTTGATGTGTACCTACTGGAAAGGGTTAAAGCAGATGATCAAAGTGTGAAATCAAAAAAATACGTATTTTAAACTGTTAATGTGTATCTGAGGGTTACTCGTTGAATAGGTGGCTGTGTTCAGCCCTTTGGACGAACAGCAATCACCCTCAACAGAAGATATAGAACGCGTGCAGCCATTATAGCGCACAGTGTAATAATTAACTTATCCCTATTCATTGGCGTTTAAGTGTGTTGTTGTGTACCTAGTGGAAAGGGTTAAAGCAGGTAATCAAAGTGTGAAATCAGACAAATACGTATTTTAATCTGTTAAAATGTATCTGAGGGTTACTGGTGGAATAGGTGGCTGCGTTCAGCCCTTTGGACGAACAGCATTCACCCTCAACAGAAGATATAGAACGCGTGCAGCCATTATAGCGCACAGCGGAATAATTAACTTATCCCTATTCATTGGCGTTTAAGTGTGTTGTTGTGTACCAAGTGGAAAGGGTTAAAGCAGGTAATAAAAGTGTGAAATCAGACAAATAAGTATTTTAATCTGTTAATGTGTATCTGAGGGTTACACGTTGAATAGGTGGCTGTGTTCAGCCCTTTGGACGAACAGCAATCACCCTCAACAGAAGATATAGAACGCGTGCAGCCATTATAACGCACACCGGAATAATTAACTTATCGCTATTTATTGGAGTTTAAGTGTGTTGTTGTGTACCTAGTGGAAAGTTTTAAAGCAGGTAATAAAAGTGTGAAATCAGACAAATAGGTATTTTAATCTGTTAATGACTATCTGAGGGTCACTGGTTGAATAGGTGGCTGCGTTCAGCCCTTTGAACGAACAGCAATCACCCTCAACAGAAGGTATAGAACGCGTGAAGCCATTATTGCGCACAGCGGAATAATTAACTTATCCCTATTCATTGTCGTTTAAGTGTGTTGTTGTGTACCTAGTGGAAAGGGTTAAAGCAGGTAATCAAAGTGTGAAATCAGACAAATACGTATTTTAATCTGTTAATGTGTACCTGAGGGTCACTGGATGAATAGGTGTCTGCGTTCAGCCCTTTGGACGAACAGCAATCACCCTCAAGAGAGGATATACAACGCGTGCTGCCATTTTAGCGCACAGCGAAATAATTAATTTATCCCTATTCATTGGCCTTTAAATGTGTTCATGTGCACGTAGTGGAAAGGGTTAAAGCAGGTAATCAAAGTGTGAAATCAGACAAATACGTATTCTAATCTGTTAATGTGTATCTGAGGGTCACTTGTTGAATAGATGGCTGCGTTCAGCCTTTTGGACGAACAGCAATCATCCTCATTAGAAGATATAGAACGCGTGCAGCCATTATAGTGCACAGCGCAATAATTAACTTATCCCTATATATTGGCGTTTAAGTGTGTTGTTGTGTACCTAGTGGAAAGGGTTAAAGCAGGTATTAAAAATGTGAAATCAAACAAATACGTGTTTTAATCTGTTAATGTGTATTTGAGGGTTACTGCTTGAATAGGTGGCTGCGTTCAGCCCTTTGGACGAACAGCAATCACCCTCAACAGAAGATATAGGACGCGTGCAGCCATTATAGCGCACAGCGGAATAATTAACTTATTGCTATTCATTGGCGTTTAAGTGTGTTGTTGTGTAACTAGTGGAAAGTGTTGAAGCAGGAAATAAAAGTGTGAAATCAGACAAATACGTATTTTAATCTGTTAATGTGTATCTGACGTTCACTGGTTGAATAGGTGGCTGCGTTCAGCCGTTTGGACCAACCGCAATCACCCTCAACAGAATATATAGAATGCGTGCAGCCATTATAGCGCACAGCGCAATAATTAACTTATCTCTATATATTGGCGTTTAAGTCTGTTGTTGTGTACCTAGTGGAAAGGGTTAAAGCAGGTAATAAAAATGAGAAATCAGACAAACACGGATTTTAATCTGTTAATGTGTATCTGACGGTCGCTGGTTGAATAGGTGGCTGCGTTCAGCACTCTGGACGAACAGCAATCACCCTCAACAGAAGATATAGAACGCGTGAAGCCATTATAGCGCACAGCAGAATAATTAATTTATCCCTATTCATTGGCGTTTAGGTGTGATGTTGTGTTCCTAGTGGAAAGGGTTAAAGCAGGTAATAAAAGTGTGAAATCAGACAAATACGTATTTTAATCTGTTAATATGTATCTGACAGTCACTGGTTGAATAGGTGGCTGCGTTCAGCCCTTTGGACGAACAGCAATCACCCTCAAGAGAAGATATAGAACGCGTGCAGACATTATAGCGCACAGCGGAATAATTAACTTATCCCTGTTCATTGGCGTTTAAATGTATTGTTGTGTACCTAGTGAAACGGTTAAAGCATGTAATAAAAGTGTGAAATCAGAAAAATACATATTTTAATCTGTTAATGTGTATCTGAGGGTCACTGTTTGAATAGGTGACAGCCATCAGCCCTTTGGACGAGCAGCAATCACCCAAACAGAGGATATAGAACGCGTTCTGCCATTTTAGAGCACAGCGAAATAATTAATTTATCCCTATTCATTGGCTTTTAAATCTGTTCATTAGTACCTAGTGCAAAGGGTTAAAGCAGGTAATAAAAGTGGGAAATCAAACAAATACGTATTTTAATCTGTTAATATGTATCTGAGGGTCACTGGTTGAATAGGTGACTGCGTTCAGCCCTTTCGACGAACAGCAATCACCCTCAACAGAAGATATAGGACGCGTGCAGCCATTATAGCGCACAGCGAAATAATTAACTTATCCTTATTTATTGGCGTTTAAATGTCTTGATGTGTACCTAGTGGAAAGGGTTAAAACAGGAAATAAAAGTGCGGAATAAAAAACTGATCCCTATTCATTGGCGTTTAAGTGTGTTGTTGTGTACCTTGTGGAAAGGGTTAAAGCAGGTAATAAAAATGAGAAATCAGACAAATACGTATTTTAATCTGTTAATGTTTATCTGAGGGTGACTGGTTGAATAGGTGGCTGCGTTCAGCCCTTTGGACGAACAGCAATCACCCCCAACAGAAGATATAGATCGCGTGCACCCATTATAGCGCACAGCGGAATAATTAACTTATCCCTATTCATTGGCGTTTAAGTGTGTTGTTGTGTACCTTGTGGAAAGGGTTAAAGCAGGTAATAAAAATGAGAAATCAGACAAATACGTATTTTAATCTGTTAATGTTTATCTGAGGGTGACTGGTTGAATAGGTGGCTGCGTTCAGCCCTTTGGACGAACAGCAATCACCCTCAACAGAAGATATAGATCGCGTGCAGCCATTACAGCGCACAGCGGAATAATTAATTTATCCCTATTCATTGGCGTTTAAGTGTGTTGTTGTGTACCTAGTGGAAAGGGTTAAAGCAGGTAATAAAAGTGTGAAATCAGACAAATACGTATTTTAATCTGTTAATGTGTATCTGAGGGTCACTGGTTGAATAGGTCACAGCGTTCAGCTCTTTGGACGAGCAGCAATCACCATCAACAGAGGATATACAATGCGTGCTGCCATTTTAGCGCACAGCGAAATAATTAATTTATCCCTATTCATTGGCCTTTAATTGTGTTAATTTGTACCTAGTGGAAAGGGTTAAAGCAGGTAATCAAAATGTGACATCAGAAAAATACGTATTTTAATCTCTAAATGTGTATCTGAGGGTTACTGGTTGAATAGGCGGCTGCGTTCAGCCCTTTGGACGAACAGCAATCACCCTCAACAGAAGATATAGAACGCGTGCAGCCATTATAGCGCACAGCGGAATAATTAACTTATCATTGGCGTTTAAGTGTGTTGTTATGTTCCTAGTGGAAAGGGTTAAAGCAGGTAATAAAAGTGTGAAATCAGACAAATACGTATTTTAATCTGTTAATGTGTATCTGAGGGTTACTGCTTGAATAGGTGGCTGCGTTCAGCCCTTTCGACGAACAGCAATCCCCCTCAACAGAAGATATAGATCGCGTGCAGCCATTATAGCGCACAGCGGAATAATTTAAATTATCCCTATTCTTTGGCGTTTAAGTGTGTTGTTGTGTACCTAGCGGAAAGCGTTAAAGCAGGTAATAAAACTGTGACATCAGACAAACACGTATTTTAATCTGTTAATGTGTATCTGAGGGTCACTGGTTGAATAGGTGACAGCGTTCAGCACTTTGGACGAACAGCAATCACCCTCAATAGTGGATATACAACGCGTGCTGCCATTTTCGAGCACAGCGAAATAATTAATTTATCCCTACTCATTGGCCTTTAAATGTGTTCATGTGTACCTAGTGGAAAGGGAAAAAGCAGGTAATCGAAGTGTGAAATCAGAAAAATACGTATTTTAATCTGTTAATGTGTATCTGAGGGTCACAGGTTGAATAGGAGGCTGCGTTCAGCCCTTTCGACGAACAGCAATCACCCTCAACAGTAGATATAGAACGCGTGCAGCCATTATAGCGCACAGCGGAAATAGTAACTTATCCCTATTCATTGGCGTTTAAATGTATTGTTGTGTACCTAGTGGAAAGTGTTAAAGCAGGTAATAAAAGTGTGAAATCAGGCAAATACGTATTTTAATCTGTTAATATGTATCTGAGGGTCACTGGTTTAATAGGTGACAGCGTTCAGCCATTTCGACGAACAGCAATCACCCTCAACAGAGGATATAGAACGCGTGCTGCCACTTTAGCGCACAGCGAAATAATTAATTTATCCCTATTCATTGGCCTTTAAATGTGCTCATTTGTACCTAGTGGAAAAGGTTAAATCAGGTAATAAAAGTGTGAAATCAGGCAAATACGTATTTTAATCTGTTAATGTGTATCTGAGGGTCACTGGTTGAATAGATGACAGCGTTCAACCATTTGGACGAACTGCAATCACCCTCAACAGAGGATATAGAACGCGTGCTGCCATATTAGCTCACAGCGAAATAATAAATTTATCCCTATTCATTGGCCTTTAATTGTGTTCATGTGTACCTAGTGGAAAGGGTTAAAACAGGTAATCAAAGTGTGAAATCAAAAAGATACGTATTTTAATCTGTTAATATGTATCTGAAGGTTACTGGTTGAATAGGTGGCTGAGGTCAGCCCTTTGGACGAACAGAAATCACCCTCAACAGAAGATATAGAACGCGTGCAGCCATTATAGCGCACAGCGGAATAATTAACTTACCCATATTCATTGGCGTTTAAGTGTGTTTTTGTGTTGCTACCGGAAAGGGTTAAAGCAGGTAATAAAAGTGTGAAATCAGACAATTACGTATTTTAATCTGTTAATGTGTATTTGAGGGTTACTGGATGAATAGGTGGCTGCGTTCAGCCCTTTGGACGAACAGCAATCACCCTCAACAGAAGATATAGATCGCGTGCAGCCATTATAGCACACAGCGGAAAAATTAACTTATCCCTATTCATTGGCGTTTAAGTGTGTTGTTGTGTACTTGGGAGAAAGGTTAAAGCAGGTAATAAATGTGTGAAATCAGACAAACAGGTATTTTAATCTGTTAATGTGTATCTGAGGGTGACTGGTTGAATAGGTGGCTGCGTTCAGCACTTTGGACGAACAGCAATCACATTCAACAGAAGATATAGAACGCGTGCAACCATTATAGCGCACAGCGGAATAATTAACCGATACCTATTGATTGGCGTTTAAGTGGGTTGTTGCGTTCCTAGTGGAAAGTGTTAAAGCAGGTAATAAAAGTGTGAAATCAGACAAATACGTATTTTAATCTGTTAATGTGTATCTGAGGTTTACTGGTTGAATAGGTGGCTGCGTTCAGCCCTTTGGACGAACAACAGTCACCCTCAACAGTAGATATAGAACGCGTGCAGCCATTATAGCGCACAGCGGAATAATTAACTTATCCCTATTCATTGGCGTTTAAGTGTGTTGTTGTGTTCCTAGTGGAAAGGGTTAAAGCAGGTAATAATAGTGTGAAATCAGACAAATACGTATTTTAACCTGATAATGTGTATCTGAGGGTCACTGGTTGAATAGGTCACAGCGTTCAGCCATTTGGACGAACAGCAGTCACACTCAACAGAGGATATAGAATGCGTGCTGTCATTTTAGCGCACAGCGAAATAATTAATTTATCCCTATTCATTGGCCTTTAAATGTGTTCATGTGTTCCTAGTGGAAAGGGTTAAAGCAGGTAATCAATGTATGAAATCAGAGAAATACGTATTTTAATCTGTTAATGTGTATCTAAGGGTCACTGGTTGAATAGGTGGCTGCGGTCAGCCTTTTAGACGAACAGCAATCACCCTCAACAGAAGATATAGAACGCGTGCAGCCATTATAGCGCACAGCGTAATAATTAACTTATCCCTATTCATTGGCGTTTAAGTGTGTCGTTGTGTACCTAGTGGAAAGGGTTAAAGCAGGTAATAAAAGTGTGAAATCAGGCAAATACGTATTTTAATCTGTTAATGTGTATCTGAGGGTCACTGGTTGAATAGGTGACAGCGTTCAGCCCTTTGGATGAACAGCAATCACTCTCAACAGAGGATATAGAACGCGTCCTGCCACTTTAGCGCACAGCGAAATAATTAATTTATCCCTATTAATTTTCTTTTAAATGTGTTCATTTGTACCTTCTGGAAAGGGTTAAAGCAGTTAAAAAAAAGTGTGAAATCAGAGAAATACGTATTTTAATCTGTTAATGTGTATCTGAAGGTGACTGGTTGAATAGGTGGCTGTGGTCAGCCTTTTGGATGAACAGCAATCACTCTCAACAGAGGATATAGAACGCGTGCAGCCATTATAGCGCACAGCGGAATAATTAACTTATCCCTATTCATTGGCGTTTAAGTGTGTTGTTGTGTACCTAGTGGAAAGTGTTTAAGCAGATAATAAAAGTGCGAAATCAGACAAACACGTATTTTAATCTGTTAATGTGTATCTCAGGGTCACTGGTTGAATAGGTGACAACGTTCAGCCCTTTGGACGAACAGCAATCACCCTCAACAGTAGATATAGAACGCGTACAGCCATTATAGCGCACAGTTGAATAATTAACTTACCTCTATTCATTGGCGTTCAAGTGTGTTGTTGTGTTGCTAGTGGAAAGGGTTAAAGCAGGTAATAAAACTGTGAATTCAGAGAAATGCGTATATTAATCTGTTAATGTGTATATGAGAGTTACAGGATGAATAGGTGGCTGCGTTCAGCCCTTTGGATGAACAGCAATCACTCTCAACAGAGGATACCGAACGCGTGCAGCCATTATAGCACACAGCGGAATAATTAACTTATCCCTATTCATTGGCGTTTAAGTGTGTTGTTGTGTACCTAGTCTAAAAGGTTAAAGCAGGTAATAAAAGTGTGAAATCAGACAAACACGTATTTTAATCTGTTAATGTGTATCTGAATGTCACTGGTTGAATAAGTGACAGCGTTCAGCCCTTTGGACGAACAGCAATCACCCTCAACAGAGGATATAGAATGCGTGCTGCCATTTTAGCGCACAACGAAATAATTAATTTATCCCTATTCATTTCCTTTAAATGTGTTCATGTGTACCTAGTGGAAAGGGTTAAAGCAGGTAATCAAAATGTGAAATCAGACAAATACGTATTTTAATCTGTTAATGTGTATCTTAAGGTCACTGGTTGAATAGGAGGCTGCGTTCAGCCCTTTGGACGAACAGCAATCACCCTCAATAGTAGATATAGAACGAGTGCAGCCATTATAGCGCACAGCGGAATAATTAACTTATCCCTATTCATTGGCGTTTAAATATATTGTTGCGTAACTAGTGGAAAGTGTTAAAGCAGGTAATAAAAGTGTGAAATAAGACAAATACGTATTTTAATCTGTTAATGTGTATCTGAGGGTCAATGGTTGAATAGGTGACAGCGTTCAGCCCTTTGGATGAACAGCAATCACGCTAAACAGAGGACATAGACCGCGTGCTGCCATTTTAGCGCACAGCGAAATAATTAATTTATCCCTATTCATTGGCCTTTAAATGAGTTCATTTGTACCTAGTGGAAAGGGTTAAAGCAGGTAATAAAAATGTGAAATCAGACAAATACGTATTTTAATCTGTTAATGTGTATCTGAGGGTGACTGGTTGAATAGGTGGCTGCGTTCAGCCCTTTGGACGAACAGCAGTCACCCTCAACAGAAGATATAGAACGCGTGCAGCCATTATAGCGCACAGCGGAATAATTAACTTATCCCTATTCATTGGCGTTTAAGTGTGTTGTTGTGTTCCTAGTGGAAAGGGTTATAGCAGGTAATAAAATTGTGAAATCAGACAAATACGTATTTTAATCTGTTAATGTGTATCTGAGGCTTACTGGTTGAATAGGTGGCTGCGGTCAGCCCTTTGGACAAACAGAAATCAACCTCAACAGAAGATGTAGAACGCGTGCAGCCATTATATCGCACAGCGGAATAATTAATTTACCCCTATTCATTGGCGTTTAAGTGTGTTGTTGTGTTCCTAGTGGAAAGGATTAAAGCAGGTAATAAAAGTGTGAAATCAGACAAATACGTATTTTAATCTGTTAATGTGTATCTGAGGGTTACTGGATGAATAGGTGGCTCCGTTCAGCGCTTTGGACGAACAGCAATCACCCGCAACAGAAGATATAGCTCGCGTGCAGACATTATAGCACACAGCGGAATAATTAACTTATCCCTATTCATTGGCGTTTAAGTGTGTTGTTGTGTACCTAGTGGAAAAGGTCAAAGCAGGTAATAAAAGTGTGAAATCAGACAAACACGTATTTTAATCTGTTAATGTGTATCTGAGGGTCACTGGTTGAATAGGTGACAGCGTTCAGCCCTTTGGACGAACAGCAATCACCCTCAACAGTAGATATAGAACACGTGCAGCCACTATAGCGCACAGGGGAATAATTAACTTATCGCTATTCATTAGCGTTTAAGTGTGTTGTTGTGTTCCTAGTGGAAAGGGTTAAAGCAGGTAATAAAAGTGTGAAATCAGACAAATACGCATTTTAACCTGATAATGTGTATCTGAGGGTCATTGGTTGAATAGGTGACAGCGTTCAGCCATTTGGGCGAACAGCAATCACACTCAACAGAGGATATAGAAAACGTGCAGCCATTTTAGCGCACAGCGAAATAATTAATTTATCCCTATTCATTTGCCTTTAAATGTGTTCATGTGTACCTAGTGGAAAGGGTTAAAGCAGGTAATCAAAGTGTGAAACGAGAAAAATACGTATTTTAATCTGTTATTGTGTATCTGAGGGTTACTGGTTGAATTGGTGGCTGCGGTCAGCCTTTTAGACGAACAGCAATCACCCTCAAAAGAAGATTTAGAACGCGTGTAGCCATTATAGCGCACAGCGGAATAATTAACTTATCCCTATTCATTGGCGTTTAAGTGTGTTGTTGTGTATCTAGTGGAAAGGGTTAAAGCAGGTAATCAATGTGTGAAATCAGACAAAAACGTATTTTAATCTGTTAATGTGTATCTTAGGATCACTGGTTGAATAAGTGGCTGCGTTCAGCCCTTTGGACGAACAACAATCACCCTCAACAGTAGATATAGAACGCGTGCAGCCATTATAGCGCACAGCGGAATAATTAAGTTATCCCTATTAATTGGCGTTTAAATGTATTGTTGTGTACCTAATGGAAAGGGTTAAAGCAGGTAATAAAAGTGTGAAATCAGGCAAATACGTATTTTAATCTGTTAATGTGTATCTGAGGGTCACTGGTTAAATAGCTGACAGCGTTCAGCCCTTTGGACGGACAGCAATCACCCTGAACAGAGGATATAGAACGCGTGCTGCCATTATAGCGCATAGCCGAATAATTAATTTATCCCTATTCATTGGCCTTTAAATTTGTTCATGTGTACCTAGTGGAAAGGGATAAAGCAGGTAATCAAAATTTGAAATCAGAAAAATACGTATTTTAATCTGTTAATGTGTTTCTGTGGATTACTGGTTGAATAGGTGGCTAAGTTCAGCACTTTCGACGAACAGCAATCACCCTCAACAGAAGATATAGAATGCGTGCAGCCATTATAGCGCACAGCGGAATAATTAACTTATCCCTATTCATTGGCGTTTAAGCGTGTTGTTGTGTACCTAGTGGAAAAGGTTAAAGCAGGTAATAAAAGTGTGAAATCGAATACGTATTTTAATCTCTTAATGTGTATCTGAGGGTCACTGGTTAAATAGCTGACAGCGTTCAGCCCTTTGGACGAACAGCAATCACCCTGAACAGAGGATATAGAACGCGTGCTGCCATTATAGCGCATAGCCGAATAATTAATTTATCCCTATTCATTGGCCTTTAAATGTGTTCATGTGTACCTAGTGGAAAGTGTTAAAGCAGGTAATCAAAATTTGAAATCAGAAAAATACGTATTTTAATCTGTTAATGTGTTTCTGAGGGTCACTGGTTGAATAGGTGGCTGCGTTCAGCCCTTTGGACGAACAGCAATCACCCCCAACAGAAGATATAGATCGCGTGGAGCCATTATAGAGCACAGCGGAATAATTAACTTATCCCTATTCATTGGCGTTTAAGTGTGTTGTTGTGTACCTAGTGGAAAGGGTTAAAGCAGGTAATCAAAGTGTGAAATCAGACAAACACTTATTTTAATCTGTTAATGTGTATCTGAGGGTGACTGGTTGAATAGGTGGCTGCGTTCAGCCTTTTGGACGAACAGCAATCACCTCCAATAGAAGATATAGATCGCGTGCAGCCATTATAGCGCAGAGCGGAATAATTAATTTATCAATATTCATTGGCCTTTAAATGTGTTCATATGTACCTAGTTGAAAGGGTTAAAGCAGGTAATAAAAGTGTGAAATCAGACAAATACGTATTTTAATCTGTTAATGTGTATCTAAGGGTGACTGGTTGAATAGGTGGCTGCGTTCAGCACTTTGGAGAAACAGCAATCACCCCCAACAGAAGATATAGATCGCGTGCAGCCATTATAGCGCACAGCGGAATAATTAATTTATCCCTATTCATTGGCCTTTGAATGTGTTCATTTGTACCTAGTGGAAAGGGTTAAAGCAAGTAATAAAAGTGTGAAATCAGACAAATACGTATTTTAATCTGTTAATGTGTATCTGAGGGTCACTGGTTGAATAGGTGACAGCGTTCAGCCCTTTGGACGAACAGCAATGACCCCCAACAGCTGATATAGATCGCGTGCAGCCATTATAGCGCACAGCGGAATAATTAACTTATCCCTATTCATTGGCGTTTAAGTGTGTTGTTGTGTACCTAGTGGAAAAGGTCAAAGCAGGTAATAAAAGTGTGAAATCAGACAAACACGTATTTTAATCTGTTAATGTGTATCTGAGGGTCACTCGTTGAATAGGTGACAGCGTTCAGCCCTTTGGACGAACAGCAATCACCCTCAACAGAGGATATAGAATGCATGCTGCCATTTTAGGGCATAACGAAATAATTAATTTATCCCTATTCATTGACCTTTAAATGTGTTCATGTCTACTTAGTGGAAAGGGTTAAAGCAGGTAATCAAAGTGTGAAATCAGACAAATACGTATTTTAATCTGTTAATGTGTATCTTAGGGTCACTGGTTGAATAGGAGGCTGCGTTCAGCCCATTGGACGAACAGCAATCACTCTCAACAGTAGATATAGAACGAGTGCAGCCATTATACCGCACAGCGGAATAATTAACTTATCCCTATTCATTGGCGTTTAAATGTATTGTTGTGTAACAAGAGGAAAGGGTTAAAGCAGGTAATAAAATTGTGAAATCAGGCAAATACGTATTTTAATCTGTTAATGTGTATCTGAGGGTCACTGGTTGAATAGGTGAGAGCGTTCAGCCCTTTGGACGAACAGCAATCACACTGAACAGAGGATATAGAACGCGTGCTGCCATTATAGCGCATAGCAGAATAATTAATTTATCCCTATTCATTGGCCTTTAAATGTGTTCATTTGTACCTAGTGGAAAGGGTTAAAGTAAGTAATAAAAATGTGAAATCAGACAAATACGTATTTTAATCTGTTAATGTGTATCTGAGGGTCACTGGTTGAATAGGTGACAGCTTTCAGCCCTTTGGACGAACAGCAATCACACTCAACAGAGGATATAGAACGCGTGCTGCCATTATGGCGCATAGCCGAATAATTAATTTATCCCTATTCATTGGCCTTTAAATGTGTTCATTTGTACCTAGTGGAAAGGGTTAAAGCAGTAATTAAAGTGTGAAATCAGACAAATACGGATTTTAATCTGTCAATGTGTATCTTAGGGTCACTGGTTGAATAGGTGGCTGCGTTCAGCCCTTTGGACGAACAGCAATCACCCTCAACAGTAGATATATATCGCGTGCAGCCATTATACCGCACAGCGGAATAATTAATTTTTCCCTATTCATTGGCCTTTAAATGTGTTCATTTGTACCTAGTGGAAAGGGTTAAAGCAGGTAATAAAAGTGTGAAATGAGACAAATACGTATTTTAATCTGTTAATGTGTATCTGAGGGTGACTGGTTGAATAGGTGGCTGCGTTCAGCCCTTTGGACGAACAGTAATCACCCTCAACAGAAGATATAGAACGCGTGCAGTCATTATAGCGCACAGCGGAATAATTAACTTATCCCTATTCATTGGCGTTTAAGTGTGTTGTTGTGTACCTAGTGGAAAGTGTTAAAGCAGGTAATCAAAGTGTGAAATCAGACAAACACTTATTTTAATCTGTTAATGTGTATCTGAGGGTGACTGGTTGAATAGGTGGCTGCGTTCAGCCCTTTGGACGAACAGCAATCACCCACAACAGAAGATATAGAACGCGTGCAGCCATTATAGCGCACAGCGGAATAATTAACTTATCCCCATTCATTGGCGTTTAAGTGTGTTGTTCTGTACCTAGTGGAAAGGGTTAAAGCAGGTAATCAATGTGTGAAATCAGACAAATACGTATTTTAATCTGTTAATGTGTATCTTAGGGTTACTGGTTGAAGAGGTGGCTGCGTTCAGCCCTTTGGATGAACAGCAATCACCCTCAACAGTAGATATAGAACACGTGCAGCCATTATAGCGCACAGCGGAATAATTAACTTATCCCCATTCATTGGCGTTTAAGTGTGTTGTTGTGTACCTAGTGCAAAGGGTTAAAGCAGCTAATCAATGTGTGAAAGCAGACAAATACGTATTTTAATCTGTTAATATGTATCTTAGGGTCACTGGTTGAATAGGTGCCTGCGTTCAGCCCTTTGGACGAACAGCAATCACCCTCAACAGTAGATATAGAACACGTGCAGCCACTATAGCGCACAGGGGAATAATTAACTTAGCGCTATTCATTAGCGTTTAAGTGTGTTGTTGTGTTCCTAGTGGAAAGGGTTAAAGCAGGTAATAAAAGTGTGAAATCAGACAAATACGCATTTTAACCTGATAATGTGTATCTGAGGGTCATTGGTTGAATAGGTGACAGCGTTCAGCCATTTGGGCGAACAGCAATCACACTCAACAGAGGATATAGAAGGCGTGCAGCCATTTTAGCGCACAGCGAAATAATTAATTTATCCCTATTCATTGGCCTTTAAATGTGTTCATGTGTACCTAGTGGAAAGGGTTAAAGCAGGTAATCAAAGTGTGAAACGAGAAAAATACGTATTTTAATCTGTTATTGTGTATCTGAGGGTTACTGGTTGAATTGGTGGCTGCGTTCAGCCTAGTAGACGAACAGCAATCACCCTCAAAAGAAGATTTAGAACGCGTGTAGCCATTATCGCGCATAGCGGAATAATTAACTTATCCCTATTCATTGGCGTTTAAGTGTGTTGTTGTGTATCTAGTGGAAAGGGTTAAAGCAGGTAATCAATGTGTGAAATCAGACAAACACGTATTTTAATCTGTTAATGTGTATCTTAGGATCACTGGTTGAATAGGTGGCTGCGTTCAGCCCTTTGGACGAACAACAATCACCCTCAACAGTAGATATAGAACGCGTGCAGCCATTATAGCGCACAGCGGAATAATTAAGTTATCCCTATTAATTGGCGTTTAAATGTATTGTTGTGTACCTAATGGAAAGGGTTAAAGCAGGTAATAAAAGTGTGAAATCAGGCAAATACGTATTTTAATCTGTTAATGTGTATCTGAGGGTCACTGGTTGAATAGATGACAGCGTTCAGCCTTTTGGACGAACAGCAATCACCCTCAACAGAGGATATATAACGCGTGCTGCCATTTTAGCGCACAGCGAAATAATTAATTTATAACTATTCATTGGCCTTTAAATGTGTTCATTTGTACCTTGTGGAAAGGGTTAAAGCACGTAATCAAAGTGTGAAATCAGACAAATACGTACTTTAATCTGTTAATGTGTATCTGAGGGTCACTGGTTGAATAGGTGACTGCATTCAGCCCTTTGGAAGAACAGCAATCACCCTCAACAGAAGATATAGAATGCGTGCAGTCATTACAGCGCACAGCGGAACAATTAAATTATCCCTATTCATTGGCCTTTAAATGTATTGTTGTGTACCTAGTGGAAAGGGTTAAAGCAGGTAATAAAATTGTGAAATCAGGCAAATACGTATTTTAATCTGTTAATGTGTATCTGAGGGTTACTAGTTGAATAGGTGGCTACGTTCAACCCTTCGGACGAACAGCAATCACCCTCAACAAAAGATATAGAACGCGTGCAGCCATTATAGTGCACAGCGGAATAATTAACTGATCCCTGTTCATTGGCGTTTAAGTGTGTTGTTGTGTACCTAGTGGAAAGGGTTAAAGCAGGTAATAAAAGTGTGAAATCAGACAAATACGTATTTAAATCTGTTAATGTGTATATGAGCACTAGTTGAATAGGTGACAGCGTTCAGCCATTTGGACGAACAGCAATCACCCTCAACAGGCGATATAAAACGCGTGCTGCCATTTTAGCTCACAGCGAAATAATTAATTTATCCCTATTCATTGGCGTTTAAGTGTGTTGTTGTGTACCTAGTGGAAAGTGTTAAAGCAGGTAATCAAAATGTGAAATCAGAAAAATACGTATTTTAACCTCTTAATGTGTATCTGAGGGTTACTGGTTGAATAGGTGGCTGCGTTCAGCCCTTTGGACGAACAGCATTCACCCTCAACAGAAGATATAGAACGCGTGCAGCCATTATAGCACACAACGGAATAATTAACTGATCCCTATTCATTGGCGTTTTAGTGTGTTGTTGTGTACCTAGTGGAAAGGGTTAAAGCAGGAAATAAAATTGTGAAATCACGCAAATACTTATTTTAATCTGTTAATGTGTATCTGAGGGTCACTGGTTGAATAGGTGACAGCATTCAGCCCTTTGGACGAACAGCAATCACCCTCAACAGTGGATATAGAATGCGTGCTGCCATTTTAGCGCACAGCGAAATAATTAACTTATCCCTATTCATTTGCCTTTAAATGTGCTCATGTGTACCTAGTGGAAAGGGTTAAAGCAGATAATTAAAGTGTGAAATCAGACAAATACGTATTTTAATCTGTTAATGTGTATCTGAGGGTCACTTGTTGAATAGGTGGCTGCGTTCAGCCCTTTGGACGAACAGCAATCACCCTCAATGGAATATATAGAAAAGCGTGCAGCCATTATAGCGCACAGCACAATAATTAACTTATCCCTATATATTGGCGTTTAAGTGTGTTGTTGTGTACCTAGTGGAAAGGGTTAAAGCAGGTAATAAAGTGACAAATCAGACAAATACGTATTTTAATCTGTTAATGTGTATCTGAGGGTCACTGGTTGAATAGGTGACTGCGTTCAGCCCTTTGGACGAAAAGCAATCACCCTCAACAAAAGGTATAGAACGCATGCTGCCATTTTAGCGCACAGGGAAATAATTAATTTATCCCTATTCATTGGCCTATAAATATGTTGATGTGTACCTAGTGGGAAGGGTTATAGCAGAAGATCAGAGTGTGAAATCAGACAAATACGTATTTTAATCTGTTAATGTGTATCTGAGGGTTACTGGTTGAATAGGTGGCTGCGTTCAGCCCTTTGGACGAACAGCATTCACCCTCAACGGAAGATACAGAATAGGTGCAGCCATTATAGCGCACAGAGGAATAATTAATTTATCGCTATTCATTGGCGTTTAAGTGTGTTGTTATGTTCCTAGTGGAAAGGGTTAAAGCAGGAAATAAATGTGTGAAATCAGACAAATACGTATTTTAATCTGTTACTGTGTATCTGAGGGTTACTGGTTGAATAGGTGGCTGCGTTCAGCCCTTTGGACGAACAGCATTCACCCTCAACGGAAGATACAGAATGCGTGCAGCCATTATAACGCACAGCGGAATAATTAACTGATCCCTATTCATTGGCATTTAAGTGTGTTGTGGTGTACGTAGTGGAAAGGGTTAAAGCAGGAAATAAAAGTGTGAAATCAGGCAAATACGTACTTTAATCTGTTAATGTGTATCTTAGGGTCACTGGTTGAATAGGTGGCTGCGTTCAGCCCTTTGGATGAACAGCAATAACCCTCAACAGAGGATATAGAACGCGTGCTGCCATTTTAGCGCACAGCGAAATAATTAATTTATCCCTATTCATTGGCCTTTGAATGTGTTCATTTGTAACTAGTGGAAATGGTTAAATCAGGTAATAAAAGTGTGAAATCAGAAAAATACGTATTTTAATCTGTTAATGTGTATGTGAGGGTTACTGGTTGAATAGGTGGCTGCGTTCAGCCCTTTGGACGAACAGCAATCAATCTCAACAGAAGATATAGATCGTGTGCAGCCATTATAGTGGACAGCGGAATAATTAACTTATCCCTATTCATTGGTGTTTAAATGTGTTGTTGTGTACCTAGTGGAAAGGGTTAAAGCATGTAATCAAATTGTGAAATCAGGCAAATACGTATTTTAATCTGTTAATGTGTATCTGAGGGTCACTAGTTGAATCGGTGACAGCTTTCAGCCATTTGGACGAACAGCAATCACCCTCAACTGAAGTTATAGAACGCGTGCAGCCATTATAGCGCACAGCGGAATAATTAACTGTTCCCTATTCATTTGCGTTTAAGTGTGTTGTTGTGTACCTAGTGGAAAGGGTTAAAGCAGGTAATAAAAGTGTGAAATCAGACAAATACGTATTTTAACCACATAATGTGTATCTGAGGGTCACTGATTGAATAGGTGACAGCGTTCAGCCATTTGGAAGAACAGCAATCACCCTCAACACAGGATTTAGAACGCTTGCTGCCATTTTAGCTCACAGCGAAATAATTAACTTATCCCTATTCATTGGCGTTTAAATGTATTGATGTGTACCTAGTGGAAAGGGTTAAAGCAGGTTATAAAAGTGTGAAATCAGACAAATACGTATTTTAATCTCTTAATGTGTATCTGAGGGTCACTGGTTGAATAGGTGGCTGCGTTCAGCCCTTTGGACGAACAGCAATCACCCTCAACAGTAGATATAGAACGCGTGCAGCCATTATAGTGGACAGCGGAATAATTAACTTATCCCTATTCATTGGTGTTTAAATGTGTTGTTGTGTACCTAGTGGAAAGGGTTAAAGCATGTAATCAAATTGTGAAATCAGGCAAATACGTATTTTAATCTGTTAATGTGTAACTGAGGGTCACTGGTTGAAGAGTTGACAACGTTCAGCCCTTTGGACGTACAGCAATCACCCTCAACAGAGGATATAGAACGCGTGCTGCCATTTTAGCGCACAGCGAAATGATTAATTTATCCCTATTCATTGGCCTTTAAATGTGTTCATTTGTACCTTGTGGAAAGGATTAAAGCAGGTAATAAAAGTGTGAAATCAGACAAATACATATTTTAATCTGTTAATGTGTATCTCAGGGTTACTGGTTGAATAGGTGGCTGCGTTCAACCCTTCGGACGAACAGCAATCACCCTCAACAAAAGATATAGAACGCGTGCAGCCATTATAGTGCACAGCGGAATAATTAACTGATCCCTGTTCATTGGCGTTTAAGTGTGTTGTTGTGTACCTAGTGGAAAGGGTTAAAGCAGGTAATAAAAGTGTGAAATCAGACAAATACGTATTTAAATCTGTTAATGTGTATATGAGCACTAGTTGAATAGGTGACAGCGTTCAGCCATTTGGACGAACAGCAATCACCCTCAACAGGCGATATAAAACGCGTGCTGCCATTTTAGCTCACAGCGAAATAATTAATTTATCCCTATTCATTGGCGTTTAAGTGTGTTGTTGTGTACCTAGTGGAAAGTGTTAAAGCAGGTAATCAAAATGTGAAATCAGAAAAATACGTATTTTAACCTCTTAATGTGTATCTGAGGGTTACTGGTTGAATAGGTGGCTGCGTTCAGCCCTTTGGACGAACAGCATTCACCCTCAACAGAAGATATAGAACGCGTGCAGCCATTATAGCACACAACGGAATAATTAACTGATCCCTATTCATTGGCGTTTTAGTGTGTTGTTGTGTACCTAGTGGAAAGGGTTAAAGCAGGAAATAAAATTGTGAAATCACGCAAATACTTATTTTAATCTGTTAATGTGTATCTGAGGGTCACTGGTTGAATAGGTGACAGCATTCAGCCCTTTGGACGAACAGCAATCACCCTCAACAGTGGATATAGAATGCGTGCTGCCATTTTAGCGCACAGCGAAATAATTAACTTATCCCTATTCATTTGCCTTTAAATGTGCTCATGTGTACCTAGTGGAAAGGGTTAAAGCAGATAATTAAAGTGTGAAATCAGACAAATACGTATTTTAATCTGTTAATGTGTATCTGAGGGTCACTTGTTGAATAGGTGGCTGCGTTCAGCCCTTTGGACGAACAGCAATCACCCTCAATGGAATATATAGAAAAGCGTGCAGCCATTATAGCGCACAGCACAATAATTAACTTATCCCTATATATTGGCGTTTAAGTGTGTTGTTGTGTACCTAGTGGAAAGGGTTAAAGCAGGTAATAAAGTGACAAATCAGACAAATACGTATTTTAATCTGTTAATGTGTATCTGAGGGTCACTGGTTGAATAGGTGACTGCGTTCAGCCCTTTGGACGAAAAGCAATCACCCTCAACAAAAGGTATAGAACGCATGCTGCCATTTTAGCGCACAGGGAAATAATTAATTTATCCCTATTCATTGGCCTATAAATATGTTGATGTGTACCTAGTGGGAAGGGTTATAGCAGAAGATCAGAGTGTGAAATCAGACAAATACGTATTTTAATCTGTTAATGTGTATCTGAGGGTTACTGGTTGAATAGGTGGCTGCGTTCAGCCCTTTGGACGAACAGCATTCACCCTCAACGGAAGATACAGAATAGGTGCAGCCATTATAGCGCACAGAGGAATAATTAATTTATCGCTATTCATTGGCGTTTAAGTGTGTTGTTATGTTCCTAGTGGAAAGGGTTAAAGCAGGAAATAAATGTGTGAAATCAGACAAATACGTATTTTAATCTGTTACTGTGTATCTGAGGGTTACTGGTTGAATAGGTGGCTGCGTTCAGCCCTTTGGACGAACAGCATTCACCCTCAACGGAAGATACAGAATGCGTGCAGCCATTATAACGCACAGCGGAATAATTAACTGATCCCTATTCATTGGCATTTAAGTGTGTTGTGGTGTACGTAGTGGAAAGGGTTAAAGCAGGAAATAAAAGTGTGAAATCAGGCAAATACGTACTTTAATCTGTTAATGTGTATCTTAGGGTCACTGGTTGAATAGGTGGCTGCGTTCAGCCCTTTGGATGAACAGCAATAACCCTCAACAGAGGATATAGAACGCGTGCTGCCATTTTAGCGCACAGCGAAATAATTAATTTATCCCTATTCATTGGCCTTTGAATGTGTTCATTTGTAACTAGTGGAAATGGTTAAATCAGGTAATAAAAGTGTGAAATCAGAAAAATACGTATTTTAATCTGTTAATGTGTATGTGAGGGTTACTGGTTGAATAGGTGGCTGCGTTCAGCCCTTTGGACGAACAGCAATCAATCTCAACAGAAGATATAGATCGTGTGCAGCCATTATAGTGGACAGCGGAATAATTAACTTATCCCTATTCATTGGTGTTTAAATGTGTTGTTGTGTACCTAGTGGAAAGGGTTAAAGCATGTAATCAAATTGTGAAATCAGGCAAATACGTATTTTAATCTGTTAATGTGTATCTGAGGGTCACTAGTTGAATCGGTGACAGCTTTCAGCCATTTGGACGAACAGCAATCACCCTCAACTGAAGTTATAGAACGCGTGCAGCCATTATAGCGCACAGCGGAATAATTAACTGTTCCCTATTCATTTGCGTTTAAGTGTGTTGTTGTGTACCTAGTGGAAAGGGTTAAAGCAGGTAATAAAAGTGTGAAATCAGACAAATACGTATTTTAACCACATAATGTGTATCTGAGGGTCACTGATTGAATAGGTGACAGCGTTCAGCCATTTGGAAGAACAGCAATCACCCTCAACACAGGATTTAGAACGCTTGCTGCCATTTTAGCTCACAGCGAAATAATTAACTTATCCCTATTCATTGGCGTTTAAATGTATTGATGTGTACCTAGTGGAAAGGGTTAAAGCAGGTTATAAAAGTGTGAAATCAGACAAATACGTATTTTAATCTCTTAATGTGTATCTGAGGGTCACTGGTTGAATAGGTGGCTGCGTTCAGCCCTTTGGACGAACAGCAATCACCCTCAACAGTAGATATAGAACGCGTGCAGCCATTATAGTGGACAGCGGAATAATTAACTTATCCCTATTCATTGGTGTTTAAATGTGTTGTTGTGTACCTAGTGGAAAGGGTTAAAGCATGTAATCAAATTGTGAAATCAGGCAAATACGTATTTTAATCTGTTAATGTGTAACTGAGGGTCACTGGTTGAAGAGTTGACAACGTTCAGCCCTTTGGACGTACAGCAATCACCCTCAACAGAGGATATAGAACGCGTGCTGCCATTTTAGCGCACAGCGAAATGATTAATTTATCCCTATTCATTGGCCTTTAAATGTGTTCATTTGTACCTTGTGGAAAGGATTAAAGCAGGTAATAAAAGTGTGAAATCAGACAAATACATATTTTAATCTGTTAATGTGTATCTCAGGGTTACTGGTTGAATAGGTGGCTGCGTTCAGCCTTTTGGACGAATAGCAATCACCCTCAACAGTAGATATAGAACGTGTGCAGCTATTATAGTGCACAGCGGAATAATTAACTGATCCCTATTCATTTGCGTTTAAGTGTGTTGTTGTGTACCTAGTGGAAATGGTTAAAGCAGGAAATAAAATTGTAAAATCAGGCAAATACGTATTTTAATCTGTTAATGAGTATCTGAGAGTCCCTGGTTGAATAAGTGACAACGTTCAGCCCTTTGGACGAACAGCAATCACCCTCAACAGAGGATATAGAACGCGTGCTGCCATTTTAGCGTACAGCGAAATAATTAACTTATCCCTATTCATTGGCGTTAAAATGTGTTGTTGTGTACCTAGTGGAAAGGGTTAAAGCAGGTAATAAAAGTGTGAAATCAGAAAAATACGTATTTTAATCTGTTAATGTGTATCTGAGGGTCACTGCTTGAATAGGTGACTGGGTTCAGCCTTTTGGACGAACAGCAATCACCCTCAACTGAAGTTATAGAACGCGTGCAGCCATTATAGCGCACAGCGGAATAATTAACATATCCCTATTCATTGGCGTTTAAGTTTTTTGTTGTGTACCTAGTGGAAAGGGTTAAAGCAGGTAATAAAAGTGGGAAATCAGACAAATACGTATTTTAATCTGTTAATGGGTATCTGAGGGTTACTGGTTGAATAGGTGACAGCGTTCAGCCATTTGGACGAACAGCAATCACCCTCAAAAGAAGATATAGAACGAGTGCAGCCATTATAGCGCACATCGGAATAATTAACTTATCCCTATTCATTGGCGTTTAAATGCACTGATGTGTACCTAGTGGAAAGGGTTAAAGCAGGTAATAAAAGTGTGAAATCAGACAAATACGTATTTTAATCTCTTAATGTGTATCTGAGGGTGACTGGTTGAATAGGTGGGTGCGTTCAGCCCTTTGGAAGAACAGCAATCACCCTCAACAGAAGATATAAAACGGGTGCAGCCATTATAGCGCACAGTGTAATAATTAACTGATCCCTATTCATTGGCGTTTAAGTGGGTTGTTGTGTTCCTAGTGGAAAGTTTTAAAGCAGGTAATAAAAGTGTGATATCAGACAAATACGTATTTTAATCTGTTAATGTGTATCTGAGGGTTACTGGTTGAATAGGTGGCTGCGTTCAGCCCTTTGGACGAACAGCAATCACCCTCAACAGAAGATATAGAACGCGTGCAGCCATTATAACGCACAGCGGAATAATTAACTGATCCCTATTCATTGGCGTTTAAGTGTGTTGTTATGTTCCTAGTGGAAAGTGTTAAAGCAGGAAATAAAAGTGTGAAATCAGACAAATACGTATTTTAATCTCTTAATGTGTATCTGAGGGTCACTGGTTTAATAGGTGGCTGCGTTCAGCCCTTTGGACGAACAGCAATCACCCTCAACAGTAGATATAGAACGCGTGCAGCCATTATAGCGGACAGCGGAAAAATTAACTTATCCCTATTCATTGGCGTTTAAATGTATTGTTGTGTACCTAGTGCAAATGGTTAAAGCAGGTAATAAGAGTGTGAAATCAGGCAAATACGTATTTTAATCTGTTAATGTGTATCTGAGGGTCACTGGTTGAATAGGTGACAGCGTTCAGCCCTTTGGACGAACAGCAATCACCCTCAACAGTGGATATAGAACGCGTGCTGCCATTTTAGCGCACAGCGAAATAATTAACTTATCCCTATTCATTGGCCTTTAAATGTGTTCATTTGTACCTAGTGGAAAGGGTTAAAGCAGGTAATAAAATAGTGAAATCTGACAAATACGTATTTCAATCTGTTAATGTGTATCTGAGGGTTACTGGTTGAATAGGTGGCTGCGTTCAGCCCTTTGGACGAACAGCAATAACCCTCAACAGAAGATTTAGAACGCGTGCAGCCATTATAGCGCACAGCGGAATAATTAACTTATCCCTATTCATTGGCGTTTAAGTCTGTTGTTGTGTACCTAGTGGAAAGGGTTAAAGCAGGTAATAAAAGTGTGAAATCACGCAAATACTTATTTTAATCTGTTAATGTGTATCTGAGGGTCACTGGTTGAATAGGTGACAGCATTCAGCCCTTTGGACGAACAGCAATCACCCTCAACAGTAGATATAGAACGCGTGCAGCCATTATAGCGCACAGCGGAATAATTAACTGATCCCTATTCATTGGCGTTTAAGTGTGTTGTTGTGTACCTAGTGGAAAGGGTTAAAGCAGGTAATAAAAATGTGAAATCAGACAAATACGTATTTTAATCTGTTAATGTGTATCTGAGGGTCACTAGTTGAATCGGTGACATCGTTCAGCCATTTGGACGAACAACAATCACCCTCAACAGAGGATATAAAACGCGTGCTGCCATTATAGCGCACAGCGGAATAATTAACTTATCCCTATTCATTGGCGTTTAAATGTATTGTTGTGTACCTAGTGGAAAGTGTTAAAGCAGGTAATAAAAGTGTGAAATCAGACAAATGCGTATTTTAATCTGTTAATGTGTATCTCCCCCCCGATAGGGGACCTCCTTGTCGTGGTGGGGGGGCCTAGGGCCCAGCAACCCGGCTGAAGGCTGTGCCGACCGGGTTGGGCGCCGGTTGGACATGGCCAAGGCCAACCGAGGTTGAAGACGCTGCTGGCTGGCTTGATTGCCGGTCGGGTGGTGACGGCGTCGGAGACCTCACCTTTCAGGGACCTTGGGTGGTCACTTCGACGGCTCGGTCGAAAGGTTCCTCCTGCCTGGTAGGCACGAGCCGTCCAAAAAGTCTGGGTCTTACTAAGAGTCTCCACTCTGGGTGCCGATCGAGCTTGGATCTTTATATCCTTGCACATTTGCAAACCGGGGAATAGATTAAAGTTAGGTTTCTTCCGGTGGTCAGCTTTCCTTCTATAGGACTGCTGCCATGTGAGGCTGGGGTTGAGGTGCGCCTATAGGGCGTATTCCTTGCCCCCGGCTCTAGATAGTCATGGCTTTTCTTTAACTAGGTAGTGCTGTCAGGCGGAACCGGGAATTGCCGTGGTTGCACAAGATCGCAACATAGAGATCAATTTTTTAATGTGTATCTGAGAGTTACTGGTTAAATAGGTGGCTGCGTTCAGCCCTTTGGACGAACACCAATCACCCTCAACAGAAGATACAGATCGCGTGCAGCCATTATAGCGCACAGCGGAATAATTAACTTATCCCTATTCATTGGCGTTTAAGTGTGTTGTTGTGTACCTAGTGGAAAGGGTTAAAGTAGGTAATAAAAGTGTGAAATCAGACAAACACGTATTTCAATCTGTTAATGTGTATCTGAGGGTCACTGGTTGAATAGGTGACAGCGTTCAGCCCTTTTGACGAAGAGCAATCACCCTCAACAGTAGATATAGAACGCGTGCAGCCATTATAGCGCACAGCGGAATAATTAATTTATCCCTATTCATTGGCGTTTAAATGTATTGTTGTGTACCTAGTGGAAAGGGTTAGCAGGTAATAAAAGTGTGAAATCAGACAAATACGTATTTTAATCTGTTAATGTGTATCTGAGGGTTACAGGTTGAATAGGTGGCTGCGTTCAGCCCTTTGGATGAACAGCAATCACCCTCAACAGAAGATACAGAATGCGTGCAGCCATTATAGCGCACAGTGGAATAATTAACTGATCCCTATTCATTGGCGTTTAAGTGTGTTGTTGTGTACCTAGTGGAAAGTGTTAAAGCAGGTAATGAAAGTGTGAAATCAGAAAAATACGTATTTTAATCTGTTAATGTGTATCTGAGGGTTACTGGTTGAATAGGTGGCTGCGTTCAGCCCTTTGGACGAACAGCAATCACCCCCAACAGAAGATATAGAACGTGTGCAGCCATTATAGCGCACAGCGGAATAATTAACTGATCCCTATTCATTGCCGTTTAAGTGTGTTGTTGTGTACCTAGTGCAAAGGGTTAAAGCAGGTAATAAAAGTGTAAAATCAGACAAATACGTATTTTAATCTCTTAATGTGTATCTGAGGGTCACTGGTTGAATAGGTGGCTGCGTTCAGCCCTTTGGACGAACAGCAATCACCCTGAACAGTAGATACAGAACGCGTGCAGCCATTATAGCGCACAGCGGAATAATTAACTTATCCCTATTCATTGGCGTTTAAATGTATTGTTGTGTACCTAGTGGAAAGGGTTAAAGCAGGTAATAAAAGTGTGAAATCAGACAAACACGTATTTTAATCTGTTAATTTTTATCTGAGGGTCACTGGTTGAGTAGGTGACAGCGTTTAGCCCTTTGGACGAACAGCAATCACCCTCAACAGAGGATATAGAACGCGTGCAGCCATTATAGCGCACAGCGGAATAATTAACTTATCGCTATTCATTGGCGTTTAAATGTATTGATGTGTACCTAGTGGAAAGGGTTAAAGCAGGTAATAAAAATGTGAAATCAGGAAAATACGTATTTTAATCTGATAAAGTGTATCTGAGGGTCACTGGTTGAATAGGTGACAGAGTTCAACCCTTTGGACGAACAGCAATCACCCTCAACAGAAGATATAGAACGCGTGCTGCCATTTTATCGCACAGCGAAAAAATTAATTTATCCCTATTCATTGGCCTTTAAATGTGTTCATGTGTACCTAGTGGAAAGGGATAAAGCAGGTAATCAAAGTGTGAAACCAGACAAACACGTATTGTAATCTGTTAATGTGTATCTGAGGGTCACTGTTTGAATAGGTGACAGCGTTTAGCCCTTTGGACGAACAGCAATCACCCTCAACAGAAGATATAGAACGCGTTCTGCAATTTTAGCGCACAGCCAAAGAATTAATTTATCCCTATTCATTTACCTTTAAATATGTTGATGTGTACCTAGTGCAAATGGTTAAAGCACGTAATCAAAGTGTGAAATGAGACAAATACGTATTTTAATCTATTAAAGTGTATCTGAGGGTCACTGGTTGAATAGGTGGCTGCGTTCAGCCCTTTGAACGAACAGCAACCACCCTTAACAGAAGATATAGAATGAGTGCAGCCATTATAGCGCACAGCGGAATAATTAATTTACCTCTATTCATTGGCGTTTAAATGTATTGTTGTGTACCTAGTGGAAAGGTTTAAAGCAGGTAATAAAAGTGTGAAATCAGGCAAATACGTATTTTAATCTTTTAATGTGTATCTGAGGGTCACTGGTAGAATAGGTGACAGCGTTCATCCCTTTGGACGAATAGCAATCACCCTCAACAGAGGATAATAAACGCGTGCTGCCATTTTAGCGCACAGCGAAATAATTAATTTATCCCTATTGATTGTCCTTTAAATGTGTTCATGTGTACCTAGTGGAAAGGGTTAAAGCAGGTAATAAAAGTGTGAAATCAGACAAATACGTATTTTAATCTCTTAATGTGTATCTGAGGGTTACTGGTTGAATAGGTGGCTGCGTTCAGCCCCTTCGACGAACAGCAATCACCCTCAACAGAAGATATAGAACGCGTGCAGCCATTATAGCGCACAGCGGAACAATTAACTGATCCCTATTCATTGGCGTTTAAGTGTGTTGTTGTGTACCTAGTGGAAAGGGTTAAAGCAGGAAATAAAAGTGTGAAATCAGGCAAATACGTATTTCAATCTGTTAATGTGTATCTGAGGGTCACTGGTTGAATAGGTGACAGCGTTCAGCCCTTTGGACGAACGGTAATCACCCTCAACAGTGAATATAGAACGCGTGCTGCCATTTTAGCGCACAGCGAAATAATTAACTTATCCCTATTCATTGGCCTTTAAATGTGTTCATGTGTATCTAGTGGAAAGGGTTAAAGCAGGTAATAAAAGTGTGAAATCAGACAAATACGTATTTTAATCTCTTAATGTGTATCTGAGGGTTACTGGTTGAATAGGTGGCTGAGTTCAGCCGCTATGACGAACAGCAATCACCCTCAACAGAAGATATAGAACGCATGCAGCCATTATAGCGCACAGCGGAATAATTAACTGATCCCTATTCATTGGCGTTTAAGTGTGTTGTTGTGTACCTAGTGGAAAGGGTTAAAGCAGGAAATAAAACTGTGAAATCAGGCAAATACGTATTTCAATCTGTTAATGTGTATCTGAGGGTCACTGGTTGAATAGGTGGCTGCGTTCAGCCCTTTGGACGAACAGCAATCACCCTCAACAGTAGATATAGAACACGTACAGCCATTATAGCGCACAGCGGAAAAATTAACTTATCCCTATTCATTGGCGTTTAAATGTATTGTTGTATACCTAGTGGAAAGGGTTAAAGCAGGTAATAAAAGTGTGAAATCAGGCAAATACGTATTTTAATCTGCTAATGTGTATCTGAGGGTCACTGGTTGAATAGGTGACAGCGTTCAGCGCTTTGGACGAACAGGAATCACCCTCAATAGAGGATATAGAAGGCGTGCTGCCATTATAGCGCACAGCGGAATAATTAACTTATCCCTATTCATTGGCGTTTAAATGTATTGATGTGTACCTAGTGGAAAGGGTTAAAGCAGGAAATAAAAGTGTGAAATCAGGCAAATGCGTATTTTAATCTGTTAATGTGTATCTGAGGGTCACTGGTTGAATAGGTGACAGCGTTCAGCCCTTTGGACGAACAGCAATCACCCTCAACAGTGAATATAGAACGAGTGCTGCCATTTTAGCGCACAGCTAAATAATTAACTTATCCCCATTCATTGGCCTTTAAATGTATTAATGTGTACCTAGTGGAAAGGGTTAAAGCAGGTAATCAAAGTGTGAAATCAGACAAATACGTATTTTAATCTGTTAATGTGTACCTGAGGGTCACTGGTTGAATAGGTGGCTGCGTTCAACCCTTTGGACGAACAGCAATCACCCTCAACAGTAGATATAGAACGCGTGCAGCCATTATAGCGCACAGCGGAATAATTAACTTATCCCTATTCATTGGCGTTTAAGTGTATTGTTGTGTACCTAGTGGAAAGGGTTAAAGCAGGAAATAAAAGTGTGAAATCAGGCAAATGCGTATTTTAATCTGTTAATGTGTATCTGAGGGTCACTGGTTGAATAGGTGACAGCGTTCAGACCTTTGGACGAACAGCAATCACCCTCAACAGTGGATATAGAACGCGTGCTGCCATTTTAGCGCACAGCTAAATAATTAACTTATCCCCATTCATTGGCCTTTAAATGTGTTAATGTGTACCTAGTGGAAAGGGTTAAAGCAGGTAATCAAAGTGTGAAATCAGACAAATACGTATTTTAATCTGTTAATGTGTACCTGAGGGTCACTGGTTGAATAGGTGGCTGCGTTCAGCCCTTTGGACGAACAGCAATCACCCTCAACAGTAGATATAGAACGCGTGCAGCCATTATAGCGCACGGCGGAATAATTAACTTATCCCTATTCATTGGCGTTTAAGTGTATTGTTGTGTACCTAGTGGAAAGGGTTAAAGCAGGTAATAAAAGTGTGAAATCAGGCAAATACGTATTTTAATCTGCTAATGTGTAACTGAGGGTCACTGGTTGAATAGGTGGCTGCGTTCAGCCCTTTGGACGAACAGCAATCACCCTCAACGGTAGATATAGAACGCGTGCAGCCATTATAGCGCACGGCGGAATAATTAACTTATCCCTATTCATTGGCGTTTAAATGAATTGTTGTGTACCTAGTGGAAAGTGTTAAAGTAGGTAATAAAAGTGTGAAATCAGACAAATACGTATTTTAATCTCTTAATGTGTATCTGAGGGTCACTGGTTGAATAGGTGGCTGCGTTCAGCCCTTTGGACGAACAGCAATCACCCTCAACGGTAGATATAGAACGCGTGCAGCCATTATAGCGCACGGCGGAATAATTAACTTATCCCTATTCATTGGCGTTTAAGTGTATTGTTGTGTACCTAGTGGAAAGGGTTAAAGCAGGTAATAAAAGTGTGAAATCAGACAAATACGTATTTTAATCTGTTAATGTGTACCTGAGGGTCACTGGTTGAATAGGTGGCTGCGTTCAGCCCTTTGGACGAACAGCAATCACCCTCAACAGTAGATATAGAACGCGTGCAGCCATTATAGCGCACAGCGGAATAATTAACTTATCCCTATTCATTGGGGTTGAAATGTATTGTTGTGTACCTAGTGGAAAGGGTTAAAGCAGGTAATAAAAGTGTGAAATCAGACAAATACGTATTTTAATCTCTTAATGTGTATCTGAGGGTCACTGGTTGAATAGGTGGCTGCGTTCAGCCCTTTGGACGAACAGCAATCACCCTCAGCAGAAGATATAGAACGCGTGCAGCCATTAGAGCGCACAGCGGACTAATTAACTGATCCCTATTCATTGGCGTTTAAGTGTGTTGTTGTGTTCCTAGTGGAAAGGGTTAAAGCAGGTAATCAATGTGTGAAATCAGACAAATACGTATTTTAATCTGTTAATGTGTATCTAAGGGTCACTGGTTGAATAGGTGGCTGCGTTCAGCCCTTTGGACGAACAGCAATCACCCTCAACAGTAGATATAGAACGCGTGCAGCCATTATAGCGCACAGCGGAATAATTAACTTATCCCTATTCATTGGCGTTTAAATGTGTTCATGTGTTCCTAGTGGAAAGGGTTAAAGCAGGTAATCAATGTATCAAATCAGAGAAATACGTATTTTAATCTGTTAATGTGTATCTAAAAGTCACTGGTTGAATAGGTGGCTGCGTTCAGCCTTTTAGACGAACAGCAATCACCCTCAACAAAAGATATAGAACACGTGCAGCCATTATAGCGCACAGCGTAATAATTAACTTATCCCTATTCATTGGCGTTTAAGTGTGTCGTTGTGTACCTAGTGGAAAGGGTTAAAGCAGGTAATAAAAGTGTGAAATCAGGCAAATACGTATTTTAATCTGTTAATGTGTATCTGAGGGTCACTGGTTGAATAGGTGACAGCGTTCAGCCCTTTGGATGAACAGCAATCACCCTCAACAGTAGATATAGAACGCGTGCAGCCATTATAGCGCACAGCTGAATAATTAACTTTCCCCTATTCATTGGCGTTTAAGTGTTTAGTTGTGTTGCTAGTGGAAAGGGTTAAAGCAGGTAATAAAACTGTGAATTCAGACAAATGCGTATATTAATCTGTTAATGTGTATCTGAGTGTTACAGGATGAATAGGTGGCTGCGTTCAGCCCTTTGGATGAACAGCAATCACTCTCAACAGAGGATACCGAACGCGTGCAGCCATTATAGCACACAGCGGAATAATTAATTTATCCCTATACATTGGCGTTTAAGTGTGTTGTTGTGTACCTAGTCTAAAAGGTTAAAGCAGGTAATAAAAGTGTGAAATCAGACAAACACGTATTTTAATCTGTTAATGTGTATCTGAGGGTCACTGGTTGAATAGGTGACAGCGTTCAGCCCTTTGGACGAATAGCAATCACCCTCAACAGAGGATATAGAATGCGTGCTGCCATTTTAGCGCACAACGAAATAATTGATTTATCCCTATTCATTGACCTTTAAATGTGTTCATGTCTACTTAGAGGAAAGGGTTAAAGCAGGTAATCAAAGTGTGAAATCAGACAAATACGTATTTTAATCTGTTAATGTGTATCTTAGGGTCACTGGTTGAATAGGAGGCTGCGTTCAGCCCTTCGGACGAACAGCAATCACCCTCAACAGTAGATATAGAACGAGTGCAGCCATTATAGCGCACAGCGGAATAATTAACTTATCCCTATTCATTGACGTTTAAATGTATTGTTGTGTAACTAGAGGAAAGTGTTAAAGCAGGTGATAAAAGTGTGAAATCAGGCAAATACGTATTTTAATCTGTTAATGTGTATCTGAGGGTCACTGGTTGAATAGGTGACAGCGTTCAGCCCTTTGGACGAACAGCAATCACCCTGAACAGAGGATATAGAACGCGTGCTGCCATTATAGCGCATAGCCGAATAATTAATTTATCCCTATTCATTGGCCTTTAAATGTGTTCATGTGTACCTAGTGGAAAGGGTTAAAGCAGGTAATCAAAATTTGAAATCAGAAAAATACGTATTTTAATCTGTTAATGTGTTTCTGTGCGTTACTGGTTGAATAGGTGGCTGCATTCAGCACTTTCGACGAACAGCAATCACCCTCAACAAAAGATATAGAATGCGTGCAGCCATTATAGCGCACAGCGGAATAATTAACTTATCCCTATTCATTGGCGTTTAAGCGTGTTGTTGTGTACCTAGTGGAAAAGGTTAAAGCAGGTAATAAAAGTGTGTAATCGAATACGTATTTTAATCTCTTAATGTGTATCTGATGGTCACTGGTTGAATAGGTGGCTGCGTTCAGCCCTTTGGACGAACAGCAATCACCCCCAACAGAAGATATAGAGCGTGTGCAGCCATTATAGCGCACAGCGGAATAATTAACTTATCCCTATTTATTGGCGTTTAAGTGTGTTGTTGTGTACCTAGTGGAAAGGGTTAAAGCAGGTAATCAAAGTGTGAAATCAGACAAACACTTATTTTAATCTGTTAATGTGTATCTGAGGGTGACTGGTTGAATAGGTGGCTGCGTTCAGCCCTTTGGACGAACAGCAATCACCTCCAACAGAAGATATAGATCGCGTGCAGCCATTATAGCGCACAGCGGAATAATTAATTTATCAATATTCATTGGCCTTTAAATGTGTTCATTTGTACCTAGTGGAAAGGGTTAAAGCAGGTAATAAAAGTGTGAAATCAGACAAACACGTATTTTAAGCTGTTAATGTGTATCTGAGGGTCACTGGTTGAATAGGTGACAGCGTTCAGCCCTTTGGACGAACAGCAATCACCCTCAACAGAGGATATAGAATGCGTGCTGCCATTTTAGCGCACAACGAAACAATTAATTTATCCCTATTCATTGACCTTTAAATGTGTTCATGTCTACTTAGTGGAAAGGGTTAAAGCAGGTAATCAAAGTGTGAAATCAGACAAATACGTATTTTAATCTGTTAATGTGTATCTTAGGGTCAGTGGTTGAATAGGAGGCTGCGTTCAGCCCTTTGGACGAACAGCAATCACTCTCAACAGTAGATATAGAACGAGTGCAGCCATTATACCGCACAGCGGAATAATTAACTTATCCCTATTCATTGGTGTTTAAATATATTGTTGTGTAACTAGAGGAAAGGGTTAAAGCAGGTAATAAAAGTGTGAAATCAGGCAAATACGTATTTTAATCTGTTAATGTGTATCTGAGGGTCACTGGTTGAATATGTGACAGCGTTCAGCCCTTTGGACGAACAGCAATCACCCTGAACAGAGGATATAGAACGCGTGCTGCCATTATATCGCATAGCCGAATAATTAATTTATCCCTATTCATTGGCCTTTAAATGTGTTCATTTGTACCTAGTGGAAAGGGTTAAAGCAAGTAATAAAAGTGTGAAATCAGACAAATACGTATTTTAATCTGTTAATGTGTATCTGAGGGTCACTGGTTGAATAGGTGACAGCGTTCAGCCCTTTGGACGAACAGCAATCACCCTCAACAGAGGATATAGAACGCGTGCTGCCATTATAGCGCATAGCCGAATAATTAATTTATCCCTATTCATTGGCCTTTAAATGTGTTCATTTGTACCTAGTGGAAAGGGTTAAAGCAGGTAATTAAAGTGTGAAACCAGACAAATACGGATTTTAATCTGTCAATGTGTATCTTAGGGTCACTGGTTGAATAGGTGGCTGCGTTCAGCCCTTTGGACGAACAGCAATCACCCTCAACAGTAGATATATATGGCGTGCAGCCATTATACCGCACAGCGGAATAATTAATTTATCCCTATTCATTGGCCTTTAAATGTGTTCATTTGTACCTAGTGGAAAGGGTTAAAGCTGGTAATAAAAGTGTGAAATCAGACAAATACGTATTTTAATCTGTTAATGTGTATCTGAGGGTGGGTCGTTGAATAGGTGGCTGCGTTCAGCCCTTTGGACGAACAGTAATCACCCTCAACAGAAGATATAGATCGCGTACAGCCATTATAGCACACAGCGGAAAAATTAACTTATCCCTATTCATTGGCGTTTAAGTGTGTTGTTGTGTACCTAGTGGAAAGGGTTAAAGCAGGTAATCAAAGTGTGAAATCAGGCAAACACTTATTTTAATCTGTTAATGTGTATCTGAGGGTGACTGGTTGAATAGGTGGCTGCGTTCAGCCCTTTGGACGAACAGCAATCACCCACAACAGAAGATATAGAACGCGTGCAGCCATTATAGCGCACAGCGGAATAATTAACTTATCCCCATTCATTGGCGTTTAAGTGTGTTGTTGTGTACCTAGTGGAAAGGGTTAAAGCAGCTAATCAATGTGTGAAATCAGACAAATACGTATTTTAATCTGTTAATGTGTATCTTAGGGTCACTGGTTGAATAGGTGGGTCCGTTCAGCCCTTTGGACGAACAGCAATCACCCTCAACAGTAGTTATAGAACACGTGCAGCCACTATAGCGCACAGGGGAATAATTAACTTATCGCTACTCATTAGCGTTTAAGTGTGTTGTTGTGTTCCTAGTGGAAAGGGTTAAAGCAGGTAATAAAAGTGTGAAATCAGACATATACGCATTTTAACCTGATAATGTGTATCTGAGGGTCATTGGTTGAATAGGTGACAGCGTTCAGCCATTTGGACGAACAGCAATCACACTCAGCAGAGGATATAGAAGGCGTGCAGCCATTTTAGCGCACAGCGAAATAATTAATTTATCCCTATTCATTGGCCTTTAAATGTGTTCATGTGTACCTAGTGGAAAGGGTTAAAGCAGGTAATCAAAGTGTGAAACGAGAAAAATACGTATTTTAATCTGTTATTGTGTATCTGAGGGTTACTGGTTGAATTGGTGGCTGCGTTCAGCCTTTTAGACGAACAGCAATCACCCTCAAAAGAAGATTTAGAACGCGTGTAGCCATTATAGCGCACAGCGGAATAATTAACTTATCCCTATTCATTGGCGTTTAAGTGTGTTGTTGTGTATCTAGTGGAAAGGGTTAAAGCAGGTAATCAATGTGTGAAATCAGACAAACACGTATTTTAATCTGTTAATGTGTATCTTAGGATCACTGGTTGAATAGGTGGCTGCGTTCAGCCCTTTGGACGAACAACAATCACCCTCAACAGTAGATATAGAACGCGTGCAGCCATTATAGCGCACAGCGGAATAATTAAATTATCCCTATTCATTGGCGTTTAAATGTATTGTTGTGTACCTAATGGAAAGGGTTAAAGCAGGTAATAAAAGTGTGAAATCAGGCATATACGTATTTTAATCTGTTAATGTGTATCTGAGGGTCACTGGTTGAATAGATGACAGCGTTCAGCCTTTTGGACGAACAGCAATCACCCTCAACAGAGGATATATAACGCGTGCTGCCATTTTAGCGCACAGCGAAATAATTAATTTATAACTATTCATTGGCCTTTAAATGTGTTCATTTGTACCTTGTGGAAAGGGTTAAAGCACGTAATCAAAGTGTGAAATCAGACAAATACGTACTTTAATCTGTTAATGTGTATCTGAGGGTCACTGGTTGAATAGGTGACTCCGTTCAGCCCTTTGGAAGAACAGCAATCACCCTCAACAGAAGATATAGAATGCGTGCAGCCATTACAGCGCACAGCGGAACAATTAAATTATCCCTATTCATTGGCGTTTAAATGTATTGTTGTGTACCTAGTGGAAAGGGTTAAAGCAGGTAATAAAATTGTGAAATCAGGCAAATACGTATTTTAATCTGTTAATGTGTATCTGAGGGTTACTAGTTGAATAGGTGGCTACGTTCAGCCCTTTGGACGAACAGCATTCACCCTCAACAGAAGATATAGAACGCGTGCAGCCATTATAGCACACAGCGGAATAATTAACTGATCCCTATTCATTGGCGTTTTAGTGTGTTGTTGTGTACCTAGTGGAAAGGGTTAAAGCAGGAAATAAAATTGTGAAATCACGCAAATACTTATTTTAATCTGTTAATGTGTATCTGAGGGTCACTGGTTGAATAGGTTACAGCATTCAGCCCTTTGGACGAACAGCAATCACCCTCAACAGTGGATATAGAATGCGTGCTGCCATTTTAGCGCACAGCGAAATAATTAACTTATCCCTATTCATTTGCCTTTAAATGTGCTCATGTGTACCTAGTGGAAAGGGTTAAAGCAGGTAATTAAAGTGTGAAATCAGACAAATACGTATTTTAATCTGTTAATGTGTATCTGAGGGTCACTTGTTGAATAGGTGGCTGCGTTCAGCCCTTTGGACGAACAGCAATCACCCTCAATGGAATATATAGAAAGCGTGCAGCCATTATAGCGCACAGCGCAATAATTAACTTATCCCTATATATTGGCGTTTAAGTGTGTTGTTGTGTACCTAGTGGAAAGGGTTAAAGCAGGTAATAAAGTGACAAATCAGACAAATACGTATTTTAATCTGTTAATGTGTATCTGAGGGTCACTGGTTGAATAGGTGACTGCGTTCAGCCCTTTGGACGAAAAGCAATCACCCTCAACAAAAGGTATAGAACGCATGCTGCCATTTTAGCGCACAGGGAAATAATTAATTTATCCCTATTCATTGGCCTTTAAATATGTTGATGTGTACCTAGTGGGAAGGGTTATAGCAGAAGATCAGAGTGTGAAATCAGACAAATACGTATTTTAATCTGTTAATGTGTATCTGAGGGTGACTGGTTGAATAGGTGGCTGCGTTCAGCCCTTTGGACGAACAGCATTCACCCTCAACGGAAGATACAGAATAGGTGCTGCCATTATAGCGCACAGAGGAATAATTAATTTATCGCTATTCATTGGCGTTTAAGTGTGTTGTTATGTTCCTAGTGGAAAGGGTTAAAGCAGGAAATAAAAGTGTGAAATCAGACAAATACGTATTTTAATCTGTTACTGTGTATCTCAGGGTTACTGGTTGAATAGGTGGCTGCGTTCAGCCCTTTGGACGAACAGCATTCACCCTCAACGGAAGATACAGAATGCGTGCAGCCATTATAACGCACAGCGGAATAATTAACTGATCCCTATTCATTGGCATTTAAGTGTGTTGTTGTGTACGTAGTGGAAAGGGTAAAAGCAGGAAATAAAAGTGTGAAATCTGGCAAATACGTACTTTAATCTGTTAATGTGTATCTTAGGGTCACTGGTTGAATAGGTGGCTGCGTTCAGTCCTTTGGACGAACAGCAATCACACTCAAAAGTAGATATAGAACGCGTACAGCCATTATAGCGCACAGCGGAATAATTAACTTATCCCTATTCATTGGCGTTTATATGTATAGTTGTGTACCTAGTGGAATGGGTTAAAGCAGGTAATAAAAGTGTGAAATCAGGCAAATACGTATTTTAATCTGTTAATGTGTGTCTTAGGATCATTGGTTGAACAGGTGACAGCGTTCAGCCCTTTGGATGAACAGCAATAACCCTCAACAGAGGATATAGAACGCGTGCTGCCATTTTAGCGCACAGCGAAATAATTAATTTATCCGTATTCATTGGCCTTTGAATGTGTTCATTTGTACCTAGTGGAAATGGTTAAATCAGGTAATAAAAGTGTGAAATCAGAAAAATACGTATTTTAACCTGTTAATGTGTATGTGAGGGTTACTGGTTGAATTGGTGGCTGCGTTCAGCCCTTTGGACGAACAGCAATCACCCTCAACAGAAGATATAGATCGTGTGCAGCCATTATAGCGCACAGTGGAATAATTAACTGATCCCTATTCATTGGCGTTTAAGTGGGTTGTTGTGTTCCTAGTGGAAAGGGTTAAAGCAGGTAATAAAAGTGTGAAATCAGACAAATACGTATTTTAATCTGTTAATGTGTATCTGAGGGTTACTGGTTGAATAGGTGGGTGCGTTCAGCCCTTTGGACGAACAGCAATCACCCTCAACAGAAGATATAGAACGCGTGCAGCCATTATAGCGCACAGCGGAATAATTAACTGATCCCTATTCATTTGCGTTTAAGTGTGTTGTTGTGTACCTAGTGGAAAGGGTTAAAGCAGGTAATAAAAGTGTGAAATCAGACAAATACGTATTTTAACCACATAATGTGTATCTGAGGGTCACTGATTGAATAGGTGACAGCGTTCAGCCATTTGGAAGAACAGCAATCACCCTCAACACACGATTTAGAACGCTTGCTGCCATTTTAGCTCACAGCGAAATAATTAACTTATCCCTATTCATTGGCGTTCAAATGTATTGATGTGTACCTAGTGGAAAGGGTTAAAGCAGGTTAAAAAAGTGTGAAATCAGACAAATACGTATTTTAATCTCTTAATGTGTATCTGAGGGTCACTGGTTGAATAGGTGGCTGCATTCAGCCCTTTGGACGAACAGCAATGACCCTCAACAGTAGATATAGAACGCGTGCAGCCATTATAGTGGACAGCGGAATAATTAACTTATCCCTATTCATTGGTGTTTAAATGTGTTGTTGTGTACCTAGTGGAAAGGGTTAAAGCATGTAATCAAATTGTGAAATCAGGCAAATACGTATTTTAATCTGTTAATGTGTATCTGAGGGTCACTGGTTGAATAGGTGACAACGTTCAGCCCTTTGGACGAACAGCAATCACCCTCAACAGAGGATATAGAACGCGTGCTGCCATTTTAGCTCACAGCGAAATAATTAATTTATCCCTATTCATTGGCCTTTAAATGTGTTCATTTGTACCTTGTGGAAAGGATTAAAGCAGGTAATAAAAGTGTGAAATCAGACAAATACATATTTTAATCTGTTAATGTGTATCTCAGGGTTACTGGTTGAATAGGTGGCTGCGTTCAGCCTTTTGGACGAATAGCAATCACCCTCAACAGTAGATATAGAACGTGTGCAGCTATTATAGTGCACAGCGGAATAATTAACTGATCCCTATTCATTGGAGTTTAAGTGTATTGTTGTGTACCTAGTGGAAAGGGTTAAAGCAGGAAATTAAATTGTAAAATCAGGCAAATACGTATTTTAATCTGTTAATGAGTATCTGAGAGTCCCTGGTTGAATAAGTGACAACGTTCAGCCCTTTGGACGAACAGCAATCACCCTCAACAGAGGATATAGAACGCGTGCTGCCATTTTAGCGTACAGCGAAATAATTAACTTATCCCTATTCATTGGCGTTAAAATGTGTTGTTGTGTACCTAGTGGAAAGGGTTAAAGCATGTAATAAAAGTGTGAAATCAGAAAAATACGTATTTTAATCTGTTAATGTGTATCTGAGGGTCACTGCTTGAATAGGTGACTGGGTTCAGCCTTTTGGACGAACAGCAATCACCCTCAACTGAAGTTATAGAACGCGTGCAGCCATTATAGCGCACAGCGGAATAATTAACATATCCCTATTCATTGGCGTTTAAGTTTTTTGTTGTGTACCTAGTGGAAAGGGTTAAAGCAGGTAATAAAAGTGTGAAATCAGACAAATACGTATTTTAATCTGTTAATGGGTATCTGAGGGTTACTGGTTGAATAGGTGACAGCGTTCAGCCATTTGGACGAACAGCAATCACCCTCAAAAGAAGATATAGAACGAGTGCAGCCATTATAGCGCACATCGGAATAATTAACTTATCCCTATTCATTGACGTTTAAATGCATTGATGTGTACCTAGTGGAAAGGGTTAAAGCAGGTAATAAAAGTGTGAAATCAGACAAATACGTATTTTAATCTCTTAATGTGTATCTGAGGGTGACTGGTTGAATAGATGGGTGCGTTCAGCCCTTTGGAAGAACAGCAATCACCCTCAACAGAAGATATAAAACGGGTGCAGTCATTATAGCGCACAGTGTAATAATTAACTGATCCCTATTCATTGGCGTTTAAGTGGGTTGTTGTGTTCCTAGTGGGAAGTTTTAAAGCAGGTAATAAAAGTGTGATATCAGACAAATACGTATTTTAATCTGTTAATGTGTATCTGAGGGTTACTGGTTGAATAGGTGGCTGCGTTCAGCCCTTTGGACGAACAGCAATCACCCTCAACAGAAGACATAGAACGCGTGCAGCCATTATAGCGCACAGCGGAATAATTAACTGATCCCTATTCATTGGCGTTTAAGTGTGTTGTAATGTTCCTAGTGGAAAGGGTTAAAGCAGGAAATAAAAGTGTGAAATCAGACAAATACGTATTTTAATCTCTTAATGTGTATCTGAGGGTCACTGGTTCAATAGGTGGCTGCGTTCAGCCCTTTGGACGAACAGCAATCACCCTCAACAGTGGATATAGAACGCGTGCTGCCATTTTAGCGCACAGCTAAATAATTAACTTATCCCCATTCATTGGCCTTTAAATGTGTTAATGTGTACCTAGTGGAAAGGGTTAAAGCAGGTAATCAAAGTGTGAAATCAGACAAATACGTATTTTAATCTGTTAATGTGTACCTGAGGGTCACTGGTTGAATAGGTGGCTGCGTTCAGCCCTTTGGACAAACAGCAATCACCCTCAACAGTAGATATAGAACGCATGCAGCCATTATAGCGCACGGCGGAATAATTAACTTATCCCTATTCATTGGCGTTTAAGTGTATTGTTGTGTACCTATTGGAAAGGGTTAAAGAAGATAATAAAAGTGTGAAATCAGGCAAATACGTATTTTAATCTGCTAATGTGTATCTGAGGATCACTGGTTGAATAGTTGACAGCATTCAGTGCTTTCGACGAACAGCAATCACCCTCAATAGAGGATATAGAACGCGTGCTGCCATTTTAGCGCACAGCGAAATAATTAATTTATCCCTATTCATTGGCCTTTAAATGTGTTCATTTGTACCTAGTGGAAAGGGTTAAAGCAGGTAATCAAAGTGTGAAATCAGACAAATACGTATTTTAATCTGTTAATGTGTATCTGAGAGTCACTGGTTGAATAGGTGGCTGCGTTCAGCCCTTTGGACGAACAGCAATCACCCTCAACAGAAGATGTAGAACGCGTGCAGCCATTATAGCGCACAGCGGAATAATTAACTTATCCCTATTCATTGGCGTTTAAATGTATTGTTGTGTACCTAGTGGAAAGGGTTAAAGCAGGTAATAAAAGTGTGAAATCAGACAAATACGTATTTTAATCTCTTAATGTGTATCTGAGGGTCACTGGTTGAATAGGTGGCTGTGTTCAGCCCTTTGGACGAACAGCAATCACCCTCAACAGTAGATATAGAACGCGTGCAGCCATTATAGCGCACAGCGGAAAAATTAATTTATCCCTATTCATTGGCGTTTAAATGTATTGTTGTGTACCTAGTGGAAAGGGTTAAAGCAGGTAGTAAAAGTGTGAAATCAGGCAAATACGTATTTTAATCTGTTAATGTGTATCTGAGGGTCACTGGTTGAATAGGTGACGGCGTTCAGTCCTTTGGACGAACAGCAATCACCCTCAACAGTGGATATAGAACGCGTGCTGCCATTTTAGCGCACAGCGAAATAATTAACTTATCCCTATTCATTGGCCTTTAAATGTGTTCATTTGTACCTAGTGGAAAGGGTTATAGCAGGTAATAAAATTGTGAAATCAGACAAATACGTATTTTAATCTGTTAATGTGTATCTGAGGCTTACTGGTTGAATAGGTGGCTGCGGTCAGCCCTTTGGACAAACAGAAATCAACCTCAACAGAAGATGTAGAACGCGTGCAGCCATTATATCGCACAGCGGAATAATTAATTTACCCCTATTCATTGGCGTTTAAGTGTGTTGTTGTGTTCCTAGTGGAAAGGGTTAAAGCAGGTAATAAAAGTGTGAAATCAGACAAATACGTATTTTAATCTGTTAATGTGTATCTGAGGGTTACTGGATGAATAGGTGGCTCCGTTCAGCGCTTTGGACGAACAGCAATCACCCTCAACAGAAGATATAGATCGCGTGCAGACATTATAGCACACAGCGGAATAATTAACTTATCCCTATACATTGGCGTTTAAGTGTGTTGTTGTGTACCTTGTGGAAAAGGTCAAATTAGGTAATAAAAGTGTGAAATCAGACAAACACTTATTTTAATCTGTTAATGTGTATCTGAGGGTCACTGGTTGAATAGGTGACAGCGTTCAGCCCTTTGGACGAACAGCAATCACCCTCAACAGAGGATATAGAATGCGTGCTGCTATTTTAGCGCACAACGAAATAATTAATTTATCCCTATTCATTGACCTTTAAATGTGTTCATGTCTACTTAGTGGAAAGGGTTAAAGCAGGTAATCAAAGTGTCAAATCAGACAAATACGTATTTTAATCTGTTAATGTGTATCTTAGGGTCACTGGTTGAATAGGAGGCTGCGTTCAGCCCTTTGGACGAACAGCAATCACCCTCAACAGTAGATATAGAACGAGTGCAGCCATTATAGCGCACAGCGGAATAATTAACTTATCCCTATTCATTGACGTTTAAATGTATTGTTGTGTAACTAGAGGAAAGGGTTAAAGTAGGTAATAAAAGTTGGAAATCAGGCAAATACGCATTTTAATCTGTTAATGTGTATCTGAGGGTCACTGGTTGAATAGGTGACAGCGTTCAGCCCTTTGGACGAACAGCAATCACACTGAACAGAGGATATAGAACGCGTGCTGCCATTATAGCGCATAGCCGAATAATTAATTTATCCCTATTCATTGGCCTTTAAATGTGTTCATGTGTACCTAGTGAAAAGGGTTAAAGCAGGTAATCAAAATTTGAAATCAGAAAAATACGTATTTTAATCTGTTAATGTGTTTCTGTGGGTTACTGGTTGAATAGGTGGCTGCGTTCAGCACTTTCGACGAACAGCAATCACCCTCAACAGAAGATATAGAATGCGTGCAGCCATTATAGCGCACAGCGGAATAATTAACTTATCCCTATTCATTGGCGTTTTAGTGTGTTGTTGTGTACCTAGTGGAAAGGGTTAAAGCAGGAAATAAAATTGTGAAATCACGCAAATACTTATTTTAATCTGTTAATGTGTATCTGAGGGTCACTGGTTGAATAGGTTACAGCATTCAGCCCTTTGGACGAACAGCAATCACCCTCAACAGTGGATATAGAATGCATGCTGCCATTTTAGCGCACAGCGAAATAATTAACTTATCCCTATTCATTTGCCTTTAAATGTGCTCATGTGTACCTAGTGGAAAGGGTTAAAGCAGGTAATTAAAGTGTGAAATCAGACAAATACGTATTTTAATCTGTTAATGTGTATCTGAGGGTCACTTGTTGAATAGGTGGCTGCGTTCAGCCCTTTGGACGAACAGCAATCACCCTCAATGGAATATATAGAAAGCGTGCAGCCATTATAGCGCACAGCGCAATAATTAACTTATCCCTATATATTGGCGTTTAAGTGTGTTGTTGTGTACCTAGTGGAAAGGGTTAAAGCAGGTAATAAAGTGACAAATCAGACAAATACGTATTTTAATCTGTTAATGTGTATCTGAGGGTCACTGGTTGAATAGGTGACTGCGTTCAGCCCTTTGGACGAAAAGCAATCACCCTCAACAAAAGGTATAGAACGCATGCTGCCATTTTAGCGCACAGGGAAATAATTAATTTATCCCTATTCATTGGCCTTTAAATATGTTGATGTGTACCTAGTGGGAAGGGTTATAGCAGAAGATCAGAGTGTGAAATCAGACAAATACGTATTTTAATCTGTTAATGTGTATCTGAGGGTGACTGGTTGAATAGGTGGCTGCGTTCAGCCCTTTGGACGAACAGCATTCACCCTCAACGGAAGATACAGAATAGGTGCTGCCATTATAGCGCACAGAGGAATAATTAATTTATCGCTATTCATTGGCGTTTAAGTGTGTTGTTATGTTCCTAGTGGAAAGGGTTAAAGCAGGAAATAAAAGTGTGAAATCAGACAAATACGTATTTTAATCTGTTAATGTGTATCTGAGGGTCACTGGTTGAATAGGTGGCTGCGTTCAGCCCTTTGGACGAACAGCAATCACCCTCAACAGTAGATATAGAACGCGTGCAGCCATTATAGCGGACAGCGGAAAAATTAACTTATCCCTATTCATTGGCATTTAAATGCATTGATGTGTACCTAGTGGAAAGGGTTAAAGCAAATAATAAAAGTGTGAAATCAGACAAATACGTATTTTAATCTCTTAGTGTGTATCTGAGGGTGACTGGTTGAATAGGTGGGTGCGTTCAGCCCTTTGGAAGAACAGCAATCACCCTCAACAGAAGATATAAAACGGGTGCAGCCATTATAGCGCACAGTGTAATAATTAACTGATCCCTATTCATTGGCGTTTAAGTGGGTTGTTGTGTTCCTAGTGGAAAGTTTTAAAGCAGGTAATAAAAGTGTGATATCAGACAAATACGTATTTTAATCTGTTAATGTGTATCTGAGGGTTGCTGGTTGAATAGGTGGCTGCGTTCAGCCCTTTGGACGAACAGCAATCACCCTCAACAGAAGATATAGAACGCGTGCAGCCATTATAACGCACAGCGGAATAATTAACTGAGCCCTATTCATTGGCGTTTAAGTGTGTTGTTATGTTCCTAGTGGAAAGTGTTAAAGCAGGAAATAAAAGTGTGAAATCAGACAAATACGTATTTTAATCTCTTAATGTGTATCTGAGGGTCACTGGTTGAATAGGTGGCTGCGTTCAGCCCTTTGGACGAACAGCAATCACCCTCAACAGTAGATATAGAACGAGTGCAGCCATTATAGCGGACAGCGGAAAAATTAATTTATCCCTATTCATTGGCGTTTAAATATATTGTTGTGTACCTAGTGGAAACGGTTAAAGCAGGTAATAAGAGGGTGAAATCAGGCAAATACGTATTTTAATCTGTTAATGTGTATCTGAGGGTCACTGGTTGAATAGGTGACAGCGTTCAGCCCTTTGGACGAACAGCAATCACCCTCAACAGTGGATATAGAACGCGTGCTGCCATTTTAGCGCACAGCGAAATAATTAACTTATCCCTATTCATTGGCCTTTAAATGTGTTCATTTGTACCTAGTGGAAAGGGTTAAAGCAGGTAATAAAATAGTGAAATCTGACAAATACGTATTTCAATCTGTTAATGTGTTTCTGAGGGTTACTGGTTGAATAGGTGGCTGCGTTCAGCCCTTTGGACGAACAGCAATAACCCTCAACAGAAGATTTAGAACGCGTGCAGCCATTATAGCGCACAGCGGAATAATTAACTTATCCCTATTCATTGGCGTTTAAGTCTGTTGTTGTGTATCTAGTGGAAAGGGTTAAAGCAGGTAATAAAAGTGTGAAATCAGACAAACACGTAATTTAATCTGTTAATGTGTATCTGAGGGTTACTGGTTGAATAGGTGGCTGCGTTCAGCCCTTTGGACGAACAGCATTCACCCTCAACGGAAGATACAGAATGCGTGCAGCCATTATAACGCACAGCGGAATAATTAACTGATCCCTATTCATTGGCATTTAAGTGTGTTGTTGTGTACGTAGTGGAAAGGGTTAAAGCAGGAAATAAAAGTGTGAAATCAGGAAAATACGTACTTTAAACTGTTAATGTGTATCTTAGGGTCACTGGTTGAATAGGTGGCTGCGTTCAGTCCTTTGGACGAACAGCAATCACCCTCAAAAGTAGATATAGAACGCGTGCAGCCATTATAGCGCACAGCGGAATAATTAACTTATCCCTATTCATTGGCGTTTAAATGTATTGTTGTGTACCTAGTGGAATGGGTTAAAGCAGGTAATAAAAGTGTGAAATCAGGCAAATACGTATTTTAATCTGTTAATGTGTGTCTTAGGATCATTGGTTGAACAGGTGACAGCGTTCAGCCCTTTGGATGAACAGCAATAACCCTCAACAGAGGATATAGAACGCGTGCTGCCATTTTAGCGCACAGCGAAATAATTAATTTATCCCTATTCATTGGCCTTTGAATGTGTTCATTTGTACCTAGTGGAAATGGTTAAATCAGGTAATAAAATTGTGAAATCAGAAAAATACGTATTTTAATCTGTTAATGTGTATGTGAGGGTTACTGGTTGAATAGGTGGCTGCGTTCAGCCCTTTGGACGAACAGCAATCACCCTCAACAGAAGATATAGATCGTGTGCAGCCATTATAGCGCACAGTGGAATAATTAACTGATCCCTATTCATTGGCGTCTAAGTGGGTTGTTGTTTTCCTAGTGGAAAGGGTTAAAGCAGTTAATAAAAGTGTGAAATCAGACAAATACGTATTTTAATCTGTTAATGTGTATCTGAGGGCTACTGGTTGAATAGGTGGCTGCGTTCAGCCCTTTGGACGAACAGCAATCACCCTCAACAGAAGATACAGAACGCGTGCAGCCATTATAGCGCACAGCGGAATAATTAACTGATCCCTATTCATTTGCGTTTAAGTGTGTTGTTGTGTACCTAGTGGAAAGGGTTAAAGCAGGTAATAAAAGTGTGAAATCAGACAAATACGTATTTTAACCACATAATGTGTATCTGAGAGTCACTGATTGAATAGGTGACAGCGTTCAGCCATTTGGAAGAACAGCAATCACCCTCAACACAGGATTTAGAACGCTTGCTGCCATTTTATCTCACAACGAAATAATTAACTTATCCCTATTCATTGGCGTTTAAATGTATTGATGTGTACCTAGTGGAAAGGGTTAAATCAGGTTATAAAAGTGTGAAATCAGACAAATACGTATTTTAATCTCTTAATGTGTATCTGAGGGTCACTGGTTGAATAGGTGGCGGCGTTCAGCCCTTTGGACGAACAGCAATCACCCTCAACAGTAGATATAGAACGCGTGCAGCCATTATAGTGGACAGCGAAATAATTAACTTATCCCTATTCATTGGTGTTTAAATGTTTCGTTGTGTACCTAGTGGAAAGGGTTAAAGCATGTAATCAAATTGTGAAATCAGGCAAATACGTATTTTAATCTGTTAATGTGTATCTGAGGGTCACTGGTTGAATAGGTGACAACGTTCAGCCCTTTGGACGAACAGCATTCACCCTCAACAGAGGATATAGAACGCGTGCTGCCATTTTAGCGCACAGCGAATAATTAATTTATCCCTATTCATTGGCCTTTAAATGTGTTCATTTGTACCTTGTGAAAGGATTAAAGCAGGTAATAAAAGTGTGAAATCAGACAAATACATATTTTAATCTGTTAATGTGTATCTCAGGGTTACTGGTTGAATAGGTGGCTGCGTTCAGCCTTTTGGACGAATAGCAATCACCCTCAACAGTAGATATAGAACGTGTGCAGCTATTATAGTGCACAGCGGAATAATTAACTGATCCCTATTCATTGGCGTTTAAGTGTGTTGTTGTGTACCTAGTGGAAAGGGTTAAAGCAGGAAATAAAATTGTAAAATGAGGCAAATACGTATTTTAATCTGTTAATGAGTATCTGAGAGTCCCTGGTTGAATAAGTGACAACGTTCAGCCCTTTGGACGAACAGCAATCAACCTCAACAGAGGATATAGAACGCGTGCTGCCATTTTAGCGTACAGCGAAATAAATAACTTATCCCTATTCATTGGCGTTAAAATGTGTTGTTGTGTACCTAGTGGAAAGGGTTAAAGCAGGTAATAAAAGTGTGAAATCAGAAAAATACGTATTTTAATCTGTTAATGTGTATCTGAGGGTCACTGCTTGAATAGGTGACTGGGTTCAGCCTTTTGGACGAACAGCAATCACCCTCAACTGAAGTTATAGAACGCGTGCAGCCATTATAGCGCACAGCGGAATAATTAACATATCCCTATTCATTGGGGTTTAAGCTTTTTGTTGTGTACCTAGTGGAAAGGGTTAAAGCAGGTAATAAAAGTGTGAAATCAGACAAATACGTATTTTAATCTGTTAATGGGTATCTGAGGGTTACTGGTTTAATAGGTGGCTGCGTTCAGCCCTTTGGACGAACAGCAATCACTCTCAACAGAAGATATAGAACGCGTGCAGCCATTATAGCGCACAGCGGAATAATTAACTGATCCCTATTCATTGGCGTGTAAGTGTGTTGTAATGTTCCTAGTGGAAAGGGTTAAAGCAGGAAATAAAAGTGTGAAATCAGACAAATACGTATTTTAATCTGTTAATGTGTATCTGAGGGTTACTGGTTGAAGAGGTGACAGCGTTCAGCCATTTGGACGAACAGCAATCACCCTCAAAAAAGATATAGAACGAGTGCAGCCATTATAGCGCACATCGGAATAATTAACTTATCCCTATTCATTGGCGTTTAAATGCATTGATGTGTACCTAGTGGAAAGGGTTAAAGCAGGTAATAAAAGTGTGAAATCAGACAAATACGTATTTTAATCTCTTAATGTGTATCTGAGGGTGACTGGTTGAATAGGTGGCTGCGTTCAGCCCTTTGGACGAACAGCAATCACTCTCAACAGAAGATATAGAACGCGTGCAGCCATTATAGCGCACAGCGGAATAATTAACTGATCCCTATTCATTGGCGTTTAAGTGTGTTGTAATGTTCCTAGTGGAAAGGGTTAAAGCAGGAAATAAAAGTGTGAAATCAGACAAATACGTATTTTAATCTGTTAATGTGTATCTGAGGGTCACTGGTTGAATAGGTGGCTGCGTTCAGCCCTTTGGACGAACAGCAATCACCCTCAACAGTAGATATAGAACGCGTGCAGCCATTATAGCGGACAGCGGAAAAATTAACTTATCCCTATTCATTGGCGTTTAAATGCATTGATGTGTACCTAGTGGAAAGGGTTAAAGCAAATAATAAAAGTGTGAAATCAGACAAATACGTATTTTAATCTCTTAGTGTGTATCTGAGGGTGACTGGTTGAATAGGTGGGTGCGTTCAGCCCTTTGGAAGAACAGCAATCACCCTCAACAGAAGATATAAAACGGGTGCAGCCATTATAGCGCACAGTGTAATAATTAACTGATCCCTATTCATTGGCGTTTAAGTGGGTTGTTGTGTTCCTAGTGGAAAGTTTTAAAGCAGGTAATAAAAGTGTGATATCAGACAAATACGTATTTTAATCTGTTAATGTGTATCTGAGGGTTGCTGGTTGAATAGGTGGCTGCGTTCAGCCCTTTGGACGAACAGCAATCACCCTCAACAGAAGATATAGAACGCGTGCAGCCATTATAGCGCACAGCGGAATAATTAACTGAGCCCTATTCATTGGCGTTTAAGTGTGTTGTTATGTTCCTAGTGGAAAGTGTTAAAGCAGGAAATAAAAGTGTGAAATCAGACAAATACGTATTTTAATCTCTTAATGTGTATCTGAGGGTCACTGGTTGAATAGGTGGCTGCGTTCAGCCCTTTGGACGAACAGCAATCACCCTCAACAGGAGATATAGAACGAGTGCAGCCATTATAGCGGACAGCGGAAAAATTAACTTATCCCTATTCATTGGCGTTTAAATATATTGTTGTGTACCTAGTGGAAACGGTTAAAGCAGGTAATAAGAGGGTGAAATCAGGCAAATACGTATTTTAATCTGTTAATGTGTATCTGAGGGTCACTGGTTGAATAGGTGACAGCGTTCAGCCCTTTGGACGAACAGCAATCACCCTCAACAGTGGATATAGAACGCGTGCTGCCATTTTAGCGCACAGCGAAATAATTAACTTATCCCTATTCATTGGCCTTTAAATGTGTTCATTTGTACCTAGTGGAAAGGGTTAAAGCAGGTAATAAAATAGTGAAATCTGACAAATACGTATTTCAATCTGTTAATGTGTATCTGAGGGTTACTGGTTGAATAGGTGGCTGCGTTCAGCCCTTTGGACGAACAGCAATAACCCTCAACAGAAGATTTAGAACGCGTGCAGCCATTATAGCGCACAGCGGAATAATTAACTTATCCCTATTCATTGGCGTTTAAGTCTGTTGTTGTGTATCTAGTGGAAAGGGTTAAAGCAGGTAATAAAAGTGTGAAATCAGACAAACACGTAATTTAATCTGTTAATGTGTATCTGAGGGTCACTGGTTGAATAGATGACAGCGTTCAGCCCTTTTGACGAACAGCAATCACCCTCAACAGTAGATATAGAACGCGTGCAGCCATTATAGCACACAGCGGAATAATTAACTGATCCCTATTCATTGGCGTTTAAGTGTGTTGTTGTGTACCTAGTGGAAAGGGTTAAAGCAGGTAATAAAAATGTGAAATCAGACAAATACGTATTTTAATCTGTTAATGTGTATCTGAGGGTCACTAGTTGAATCGGTGACATCGTTCAGCCATTTGGACGAACAACAATCACCCTCAACAGAGGATATAAAACGCGTGCTGCCATTATAGCGCACAGCGGAATAATTAACTTATTCCTATTCATTGGCGTTTAAATGTATTGTTGTGTACCTAGTGGAAAGTGTTAAAGCAGGTAATAAAAGTGTGAAATCAGACAAATACGTATTTTAATCTGTTAATGTGTATCTCCCCCCCGATAGGGGACCACCTTGTCGTGGTGGGGGGGCCTAGGGCCCAGCAACCCGGCTGAAGGCTGTGCCGACCGGGTTGGGCGCCGGTTGGACATGGCCAAGGCCAACCGAGGTTGAAGATTGCCGGTCGGGTGGTGACGGCGTCGGAGACCTCACCTTTCAAGGACCTTGGGTGGTCACTTCGACGGCTCGGTCGAAAGGTTCCTCCTGCCTAGTAGGCACGAGCCGTCCAAAAAGTCTGGGTCTTACTAAGAGTCTCCACCCTGGGTGCCGATCGAGCTTGAATCTTTATATCCTTGCACATTTGCAAACCGGGGAATAGATTAAAGTTAGGTTTCTTCCTGTGGTCAGCTTTCCTTCTATAGGACTGCTGCCATGTGAGGCTGGGGTTGAGGTGCGCCTATAGGGCGTATTCCTTGCCCCCGGCTCTAGATAGTCATGGCTTCTCTTTAACTAGGTAGTGCTGTCAGGCGGAACCGGGAATTGCCGTGGTTGCACAAGATCGCAACATTGAGATCAATTTGTTAATGTGTATCTGAGAGTTACTGGCTGAATAGGTGGCTGCGTTCAGCCCTTTCGACGAACAGCAATCACCCTCAACAGTAGATATAGAACGCGTGCAGCCATTATAGCGCACAGCGGAATAATTAATTTATCCCTATTCATTGGCATTTAAATGTATTGTTGTGTACCTAGTGGAAAGGGTTAGCAGGTAATAAAAGTGTGAAATCAGACAAATACGTATTTTAATCTGTTAATGTGTATCTGAGGGTTACAGGTTGAATAGGTGGCTGCGTTCAGCCCTTTGGATGAACAGCAATCACCCTCAACAGAAGATACAGAATGCGTGCAGCCATTATAGCGCACAGTGGAATAATTAACTGATCCCTATTCATTGGCGTTTAAGTGTGTTGTTGTGTACCTAGTGGAAAGTGTTAAATAGGTAATAAAAGTGTGAAATCAGAAAAATACGTATTTTAATCTGTTAATGTGTATCTGAGGGTTACTGGTTGAATAGGTGGCTGCGATCAGCCCTTTGGACGAACAGCAATCACCCCCAACAGAAGATATAGAACGCGTACAGCCATTATAGCGCACAGCGGAATAATTAACTGATCCCTATTCATTGCCGTTTAAGTGTGTTGTTGTGTACCTAGTGCAAAGGGTTAAAGCAGGTAATAAAAGTGTAAAATCAGACAAATACGTATTTTAATCTCTAAATGTGTATCTGAGGGTCACTAGTTGAATAGGTGGCTGCGTTCAGCCCTTTGGACGAACAGCAATCACCCTGAACAGTAGATACAGAACGCGTGCAGCCATTATAGCGCACAGCGGAATAATTAACTTATCCCTATTCATTGGCCTTTAAATGTATTGTTGTGTACCTAGTGGAAAGGGTTAAAGCAGGTAATCAAAGTGTGAAATCAGACAAATACGTATTTTAATCTGTTAATGTGTATCTGAGGGTTACTGGTTGAATAGGTGGCTGCGTTCAGCCCTTTGGACGAAGAGCAATCACCCTCAACAGAAGATATAGAACGCGTGCAGACATTATAGCGCACAGCGGAATAATTAACTTATCCCTATTCATTGGCGTTTAAGTGTGTTGTTTTGTACCTAGTGGAAAGGGTTAAAGCAGGTAATAAAAGTGTGAAATCAGACAAACACGTATTTTAATCTGTTAATTTTTATCTGAGGGTCACTGGTTGAGTAGGTGACAGCGTTTAGCCCTTTGGACGAACAGCAATCACCCTCAATAGAGGATATAGAACGCGTGCAGCCATTATAGCGCACAGCGGAATAATTAACTTATCGCTATTCATTGGCGTTTAAATGTATTGATGTGTACCTAGTGGAAAGGGTTAAAGCAGGTAATAAAAATGTGAAATCAGGAAAATACGTATTTTAATCTGATAAAGTGTATCTGAGGGTCACTGGTTGAATAGGTGACAGAGTTCAGCCCTTTGGACGAACAGCAATCACCCTCAACAGAGGATATAGAACGCGTGCTGCCATGTTATCGCACAGCGAAAAAATTAATTTATCCCTATTCATTGGCCTTTAAATGTGTTCATGTGTACCTAGTGGAAAGGGATAAAACAGGTAATCAAAGTGTGAAATCAGACAAACACGTATTTTAATCTGTTAATGTGTATCTGAGAGTCACTGTTTGAATAGGTGACAGCGTTTAGCCCTTTGGACGAACAGCAATCACTCTCAACAGAAGATATAGAACGCGTTCTGCCATTTTAGCGCACAGCCAAATAATTAATTTATCCCTATTCATTTACCTTTAAATATGTTGATGTGTACCTAGTGCAAATGGTTAAAGCACGTAATCAAAGTGTGAAATGAGACAAATACGTATTTTAATCTATTAAAGTGTATCTGAGGGTCACTGGTTGAATAGGTGGTTGCGTTCAGCCCTTTGGACGAACAGCAACCACCCTTAACAGAAGATATAGAATGCGTGCAGCCATTATAGCGCACAGCGGAATAATTAATTTACCTCTATTCATTGGCGTTTAAATGTATTGTTGTGTACCTAGTGGAAAGGTTTAAAGCAGGTAATAAAAGTGTGAAACAGGCAAATACGTATTTTAATCTTTTAATGTGTATCTGAGGGTCACTGGTTGAATAGGTGACAGCGTTCAGCCCTTTGGATGAATAGCAATCACCCTCAACAGAGGATAATAAACGCGTGCTGCCATTTTAGCGCACAGCGAAATAATTAATTTATCCCTATTGATTGGCCTTTAAATGTGTTCATGTGTACCTAGTGGAAAGGGTTAAAGCAGGTAATAAAAGTGTGAAATCAGACAAATACGTATTTTAATCTCTTAATGTGTATCTGAGGGTTACTGGTTGAATAGGTGGCTGCGTTCAGCCCCTTCGACGAACAGCAATCACCCTCAACAGAAGATATAGAACGCGTGCAGCCATTATAGCGCACAGCGGAATAATTAACTGATCCCTATTCATTGGCGTCTAAGTGTGTTGTTGTGTACCTAGGGGAAAGGGTTAAAGCAGGAAATAAAAGTGTGAAATCAGGCAAATACGTATTTCAATCTGTTAATGTGTATCTGAGGGTCACTGGTTGAATAGGTGACAGCGTTCAGCCCTTTGGACGAACGGTAATCACCCTCAACGGTGGATATAGAAAGCGTGCTGCCATTTTAGCGCACAGCGAAATAATTAACTTATCCCCATTCACTGGCCTTTAAATGTGTTAATGTGTACCTAGTGGAAAGGGTTAAAGCAGGTAATCAAAGTGTGAAATCAGACAAATACGTATTTTAATCTGTTAATGTGTACCTGAGGGTCACTGGTTGAATAGGTGGCTGCGTTCAGCCCTTTGGACGAACAGCAATCACCCTCAAAAGTAGATATAGAACGCGTGCAGCCATTATAGCGCACGGCGGAATAATTAACTTATCCCTATTCATTGGCGTTTAAGTGTATTGTTGTGTACCTAGTGGAAAGGGTTAAAGCAGGTAATAAAAGTGTGAAATCAGGCAAATACGTATTTTAATCTGCTAATGTGTATCTGAGGATCACTGGTTGAATTGTTGACAGCGTTCAGTGCTTTGGACGAACAGCAATCACCCTCAATAGAGGATATAGAACGCGTGCTGCCATTTTAGCGCACAGCGAAATAATTAATTTATCCCTATTCATTGGCCTTTAAATGTGTTCATGTGTACCTAGTGCAAACGGTTAAAGCAGGTAATCAAAGTGTGAAATCAGACAAATACGTATTTTAATCTGTTAATGTGTATCTGAGAGTCACTGGTTGAATAGGTGGCTGCGTTCAGCCCTTTGGACGAACAGCAATCACCCTCAACAGAAGATGTAGAACGCGTGCAGCCATTATAGCGCACAGCGGAATAATTAACTTATCCCTATTCATTGGCGTTTAAATGTATTGTTGTGTACCTAGTGGAAAGGGTTAAAGCAGGTAATAAAAGTGTGAAATCAGGCAAATACGTATTTTAATCTGTTAATGTGTATCTGAGGGTCACTGGTTGAATAGGTGACAGCGTTCAGTCCTTTGGACGAACAGCAATCACCCTCAACAGTGGATATAGAACGCGTGCTGCAATTTTAGCGCACAGCGAAATAATTAACTTATCCCTATTCATTGGCCTTTAAATGTGTTCATTTGTACCTAGTGGAAAGGGTTAAAGCAGGTAATAAAATAGTGAAATCAGACAAATACGTATTTTAATCTGTTAATGTGTATCTGAGGGTTACTGGTTGAATAGGTGGCTGCGTTCAGCCCTTTGAACGAACAGCAATCACCCTCAACAGAAGATACAGAATGCGTGCAGCCATTATAGCGCACAGCGGAATAATTAACTGATCCCTATTCATTGGCGTTTAAGTGTGTTGTTGTGTACCTAGTGGAAAGGGTTAAAGCAGGTAATAAAACTGTGAAATCAGACAAATACGTATTTTAATCTTTTAATGTGTATCTGAGGGTCACTGGTTGAATAGGTGACAGCGTTCAGCCATTTGGACGAATAGCAATCACCCTCAACAGAGGATATAGAACGCGTGCTGCCATTTTAGCGCACAGCGAAATAATTAATTTATCCCTATTGATTGGCCTTTAAATGTGTTCATGTGTACCTAGTGGAAAGGGTTAAAGCAGGTAATAAAAGTGTGAAATCAGACAAATACGTATTTTAATCTCTTAATGTGTATCTGAGGGCTACTGGTTGAATAGGTGGCTGCGTTCAGCCCTTTCAACGAACAGCAATCACCCTCAACAGAAGATATAGAACGCGTGCAGCCATTATAGCGCACAGCGGAATAATTAACTGATCCCTATTCATTGGCGTTTAAGTGTGTTGTTGTGTACCTAGTGGAAAGGGTTAAAGCAGGGAATAAAAGTGTGAAATCAGACAAATACGTATATTAATCTGTTAATATGTATCTGAGGGTTACTGGTTGGCTATGTGGCTGCGTTCAGCCCTTTGGACGAAGAGCAATCACCCTCAACAGAAGATATAGATCGCGTGCAGCAATTATAGCTAACAGCGGAATAATTAACTTATCCCTATTCATTGGCGTTTAAGTCTGTTGTTGTGTACCTAGTGGAAAGGGTTAAAGCAGGTAATAAAAGTGTGAAATCAGACAAACACGTATTTTAATCTTTTAATGTGTATCTGAGGGTCACTGGTTGAATAGGTGACAGCGTTAACCCCTTTTGACGAACAGCAATCACCCTCAACAGTAGATATAGAACGCGTGCAGCCATTATAACGCACAGCGGAATAATTAACTTATCCCTATTCATTGGCGTTTAAATGAATTGTTGTGTACCTAGTGGAAAGTGTTAAAGTAGGTAATAAAAGTGTGAAATCAGACAAATATGTATTTTAATCTGTTAATGTGTATCTGAGGGTTACTGGTTGAATAGGTGGCTGCGTTCAGCCCTTTGGACGAACAGCAATCACCCTCAACAGAAGATATAGATCGCGTGCAGCCATTACAGCGCACAGCGGAATAATTAACTTATCCCTATTCATTGGCGTTTAAATGTGTTGTTGTGTACCTAGTGGAAAGGGTTAAAGTAGGTAATAAAAGTGTGAAATCAGACAAACACGTATTTCAATCTGTCAATGTGTATCTGAGGGTCACTGGTTGAATAGGTGACAGCGTTTAGTGCTTTGGACGAACAGCAATCACCCTCAACAGAGGATATAGAAAATGTGCTGCCATTATAGCGCACAGCGGAATAATTAACTTATCCCTATTCATTGGCGTTTAAATGTATTGATGTGTACCTAGTGGAAAGGGTTAAAGCAGGAAATAAAAGTGTGAAATCAGGCAAATACGTATTTTAATCTGTTAATGTGTATCTGAGGGTCACTGGTTGAATAGGTGACAGCATTCAGCCATTTGGACGAACAGCAATCACCCTCAACAGAAGATATAGAACGCGTGCAGCCATTATAGCGCACAGCGGAATAATTAACTTATCCCTATTCATTGGCGATTAAATGTATTGTTGTGTACCTAGTGGAAAGGTTTAAAGCAGGTAATAAAAGTGTGAAATCAGACAAATACGTATTTTAATCTCTTAATGTGTATCTGAGGGTCACTGGTTGAATAGGTGGCTGCATTCAGCCCTTTGGACGAACAGCAATCACCCTCAACAGTAGATATAGAAACCGTGCAGCCATTATAGCGCACAGCGGAAAAATTAACTTATCCCTATTAATTGGCCTTTAAATGTATTGTTGTGTACCTAGTGGAAAGGTTTAAAGCAGGTAATAAAAGTGTGAAATCAGGCAAATACGTATTTTAATCTGTTAATGTGTATCTGAGGGTTACTGGTTGAATAGGTGGCTGCGTTCTGCGCTTTGGACGAACAGCAATCACCCTCAACAGTAGATACAGAACGCGTGCAGCCATTACAGCGCACAGCGGAATAATTAATTTATCCCTATTCATTGGCGTTTAAATGTATTGTTGTGTACCTAGTGGAAAGGGTTAAGGCAGGTAATCAAAGTGTGAAATCAGAAAAATACGTATTTTAATCTGTTAATGTGTATCTGAGGGTTACTGGTTGAATAGGTGGCTGCGTTCAGCCCTTTGGACGAAGAGCAATCACCCTCAACAGAAGATATAGAACGTGTGCAGACATTATAGCGCACAGCGGAATAATTAACTTATCCCTATTCATTGGCGTTTAAGTGTGTTGTTGTGTACCTAGTGGAAAGGGTTAAAGCAGGAAATAAAAGTGTGAAATCAGACAAACACGTATTTTAATCTGTTAATGTGTATCTGAGGGTCACTGGTTGAGTAGGTGACAACCTTTAGCCCTTTGGACGAACAGCGATCACCCTCAACAGAGGATATAGAACGCGTGCAGCCGTTATAGCGCACAGCGGAATAATTAACTTATCGCTATTCATTGGCGTTTAAATGTATTGATGTGTACCTAGTGGAAAGAGTTAAAGTAGGTAATAAAAGTGTGAAATCAGACAAATACGTATTTTAATCTCTTAATGTGTATCTGAGGGTTACTGGTTGAATAGGTGGCTGCGTTCAGCCCTTTGGACGAACAGCAATCACCCTCAACAGAAGATATAGAACGCATGCAGCCATTATAGCGCACAGCGGAAAACTTAACTGATCGCTATTCATTGGCGTTTAAGTGTGTTTTTGTGTACCTAGTGGAAAGGGTTAAAGCAGGTAATAAAAATGTGAAATCAGGCAAATATGTATTTTAATCTGTTAAAGTGTATCTGAGGGTCACTGGTTGAATAGGTGACAGTGTTCAGCCCTTTGGACGAACAGCAATCACCCTCAACAGAGGATATAGAACGCGTGCTGCCATTTTAGCGCACAGCGAAAAAATTAATTTATCCCTATTCATTGGCCTTTAGATGTCTTCATGTGTACCTAGTGGAAAGGGTTAAAGCAGGTAATCAAAGTGTGAAATCAGACAAACACTTATTTTAATCTGTTAATGTGTATCTTAGGGTCACTTTTTGAATAGGTGACAGCGTTTAGCGGTTTGGACGAACAGCAATCACCCTCAACAGAAGATATAGAACGCGTTCTGCCATTTTAGCGCACAGCCAAATAATTAATTTATCCATATTCATTTACCTTTAAATATGTTGATGTGTACCTAGTGCAAATGGTTAAAGCACGTAATCAAAGTGTGAAATGAGACAAATACGTATTTTAATCTGTTAATGTGTATCTGAGGGTTACTGGTTGAACAGGTGGCTGCGTTCAGCCCTTTGGACGAACAGCAATCACCCTTAACAGAAGATATAGAATGCGTGCAGCCATTATAGCGCACAGCGGAATAATTAATTTACATCTATTAATTGGTGTTTAAATGTATTGTTGTGTACCTAGTGGAAAGGATTAAAGCAGGTAATAAAAGTGTGAAGTCAGGCAAATGCGTATTTTAATCTTCTAATTTGTATCTGAGGGTCACTGGTTGAAGAGGTGACAGCGTTCAGCCCTTTGGACGAATAGCAATCACCCTCAACAGAGGATATAGAACGCGTGCTGCCATTTTAGCGCACAGCGAAATAATTAATTTATCCGTATTGATTGGCCTTTAAATGTGTTGATGTGTACCTAGTGGAAAGGGTTAAAGCAGGTAATAAAAGTGTGAAATCAGACAAATACGTATTTTATTCTCTTAATGTGTATCTGAGGGTTACTGGTTGAATAGGTGGCTGCGTTCAGCCCTTTCGACGAACAGCAATCACCCTCAACAGAAGATGTAGAACGCGTGCAGCCATTATAGCACACAGCGGAATAATTAACTGATCCCTATTCATTGGCGTTTAAGTGTGTTGTTGTGTACCTAGTGGAAAGGGTTAAAGCAGGAAATAAAAGTGTAAAATCAGGCAAATACGTATTTTAATCTGTTAATGTGTATCTGAGGGTCACTGGTTGAATAGGTGACAGCGTTCAGCCCTTTGGACGAACAGCAATCACCCTCAACAGTGGATATAGAACGCGTGCTGCCATTTTAGCGCACAGCGAAATAATTAACTTATCCCTATTCATTGGCCTTTAAATGTGTTCATGTGTACCTAGTGGAAAGGGTTAAAGCAGGTAATTAAAGGGTGAAGTCAGACAAATACGTATTTTAATCTGTTAATGTGTATCTGAGGGTCATTGGTTGAATAGGTGGCTGCGTTCAGCCCTTTGGACGAACATCAATCACCCTCAACAGTAGATATAGAACACGTCCAGCCATTATAACGCACAGCGGAAAAATTAACTTATCCCTATTCATTGGCGTTTAAATGTATTGCTGTGTACCTAGTGGAAAGGGTTAAAGCAGGTAATAAAAGTGTGAAATCAGGCAAATACGTATTTTAATCTGTTAATGTGTATCTGAGGGTCACTGGTTGAATAGGTGACAGCGTTCAGCCCTTTGGACGAACAGCAATCACCCTCAACAGTGGATATAGAACGCGTGCTACCATTTTAGCGCACAGCTAAATAATTAACTGATCCCTATTCATTGGCGTTTAAGTGTGTTGTTGTGTACCTAGTGGAAAGGGTTAAAGCAGGAAATAAAAGTGTGAAATCAGACAAATACGTATTTTAATCTGTTAATGTGTATCTGAGGGTTACTGGTTGGCTATGTGGCTGCGTTCAGCCCTTTGGACGAACAGTAATCACCCTCAACAGAAGATATAGATCGCGTGCAGCCATTATAGCTAACAGCGGAATAATTAACTTATCCCTATTCATTGGCGTTTAAGTCTGTTGTTGTGTACCTAGTGGAAAGGGTTAAAGCAGGTAATTAAAGTGTGAAATCAGACAAACACGTATTTTAATCTGTTAATGTGTATCTGAGGGTTACTGGTTGAATAGGTGGCTGCGTTCAGCCCTTTGGACGAACAGCAATCACCCTCAACAGAAGATATAGATCGCGTGCAGCCATTACAGCGCACAGCGGAATAATTAACTTATCCCTATTCATTGGCGTTTAAATGTGTTGTTGTGTACCTAGTGGAAAGGGTTAAAGTAGGTAATAAAAGTGTGAAATCAGACAAACACGTATTTCAATCTGTTAATGTGTATCTGAGGGTCACTGGTTGAATAGGTGACAGCGTTCAGTGCTTTGGACGAACAGCAATCACCCTCAATAGAGGATATAGAAAATGTGCTGACATTATAGCACACAGCGGAATAATTAACTTATCCCTATTCATTGGCGTTTAAATGTATTGATGTGTACCTAGTGGAAAGGGTTAAAGCAGGAAATAAAAGTGTGAAATCAGGCAAATACGTATTTTAATCTCTTAATGTGTATCTGAGGGTCACTGGTTGAATAGGTGGCTGCGTTCAGCCCTTTGGACGAACAGCAAACACCCTCAACAGAAGATATAGAACGCGTGCAGCCATTATAGCGCACAGCGGAATAATTAACTTATCCCTATTCATTGGCGTTTAAATGTATTGTTGTGTACCTAGTGGAAAGGTTTAAAGCAGGTAATAAAAGTGTGAAATCAGACAAATACGTATTTTAATCTCTTAATGTGTATCTGAGGGTCACTGGTTGAATAGGTGGCTGCGTTCAGCACTTTGGACGAACAGCAAACACCCTCAACAGTAGATATAGAAACCGTGCAGCCATTATAGCGCACAGCGGAAAATTTAACTTATCCCTATTCATTGGCCTTTAAATGTATTGTTGTGTACCTAGTGGAAAGGTTTAAAGCAGGTAATAAAAGTGTGAAATCAGGAAAATACGTATTTTAATCTGTTAATGTGTATCTGAGGGTTACTGGTTGAATAGGTGGCTGCGTTCTGCGCTTTGGACGAACAGCAATCACCCTCAACAGTAGATACAGAACGCGTGCAGCCATTACAGCGCACAGCGGAATAATTAATTTATCCCTATTCATTGGCGTTTAAATGTATTGTTGTGTACCTAGTGGAAAGGGTTAAAGCAGGTAATCAAAGTGTGAAATCAGAAAAATACGTATTTTAATCTGTTAATGTGTATCTGAGGGTTACTGGTTGAATAGGTGGCTGCTTTCAGCCCTTTGGACGAAGAGCAATCACCCTCAACAGAAGATATAGAACGCGTGCAGACATTATAGCGCACAGCGGAATAATTAACTTATCCCTATTCATTGGCGTTTAAGTGTGTTGTTGTGTACCTAGTGGAAAGGGTTAAAGCAGGAAATAAAAGTGTGAAATAAGACAAACACGTATTTTAATCTGTTAATGTGTATCTGAGGGTCACTGGTTGAGTAGGTGACAGCGTTTAGCCCTTTGGACGAACAGCGATCACCCTCAACAGAGGATATAGAACGCGTGCAGCCATTATAGCGCACAGCGGAATAATTAACTTATCGCTATTCATTGGCGTTTAAATGTATTGATGTGTACCTAGTGGAAAGAGTTAAAGCAGGTAATAAAAGTGTGAAATCAGACAAATACGTTTTTTAATCTCTTAATGTGTATCTGAGGGTTACTGGTTGAATAGGTGGCTGCGTTCAGCCCTTTGGACGAACAGCAATCACCCTCAACAGAAGATATAGAACGCATGCAGCCATTACAGCGCACAGCGGAATAATTAACTTATCCCTATTTATTGGCGTTTAAGTGTGTTTTTGTGTACCTAGTGGAAAGGGTTAAAGCAGGTAATAAAAATGTGAAATCAGGCAAATAGGTATTTTAATCTGTTAAAGTGTATCTGAGGGTCACTGGTTGAATAGGTGACAGTGTTCAGCCCTTTGGACGAACAGCAATCACCCTCAACAGAGGATATAGAACGCGTGCTGCCATTTTAGCGCACAGCGAAAAAATTAATTTATCCCTATTCATTGGCCTTTAAATGTGTTCATGTGTACCTAGTGGAAAGGGTTAAAGCAGGTAATCAAAGTGTGAAATCAGACAAACACTTATTTTAATCTGTTAATGTGTACCTTAGGGTCACTTTTTGAATAGGTGACAGCGTTTAGCCCTTTGGACGAACAGCAATCACCCTCAACAGAAGATATAGAACGCGTTCTGCCATTTTAGCGCACCGCCAAATAATTAAATTATCCATATTCATTTACCTTTAAATATGTTGATGTGTACCTAGTGCAAATGGTTAAAGCACGTAATCAAAGTGTGAAATGAGACAAATACGTATTTTAATCTGTTAATGTGTATCTGAGGGTTACTGGTTGAACAGATGGCTGCGTTCAGCCCTTTGGACGAACAGCAATCACCCTTAACAGAAGATATAGAATGCGTGCAGCCATTATAGCGCACAGCGGAATAATTAATTTACCTCTATTAATTGGCGTTTAAATGTATTGTTGTGTACCTAGTGGAAAGGATTAAAGCAGGTAATAAAAGTGTGAAGTCAGGCAAATACGTATTTTAATCTTCTAATTTGTATCTGAGGGTCACTGGTTGAATAGGTGACAGCGTTCAGCCCTTTGGACGAATAGCAATCACCCTCAACAGAGGATATAGAACGCGTGCTGCCATTTTAGCGCACAGCGAAATAATTAATCTATCCCTATTGATTGGCCTTTAAATGTGTTCATGTGTACCTAGTGGAAAGGGTTAAAGCAGGTAATAAAAGTGTGAAATCAGACAAATACGTATTTTAATCTCTTAATGTGTATCTGAGGGTTACTGGTTGAATAGGTGGCTGCGTTCAGCCCTTTCGACGAACAGCAATCACCCTCAACAGAAGATGTAGAACGCGTGCAGCCATTATAGCACACAGCGGAATAATTAACTGATCCCTATTCATTGGCGTTTAAGTGTGTTGTTGTGTACCTAGTGGAAAGGGTTAAAGCAGGAAATAAAAGTGTGAAATCAGGCAAATACGTATTTTAATCTGTTAATGTGTATCTGAGGGTCACTGGTTAAATAGGTGACAGCGTTCAGCCCTTTGGACGAACAGCAATCACCCTCAACAGTGGATATAGAACGCGTGCTGCCATTTTAGCGCACAGCGAAATAATTAACTTATCCCTATTCATTGGCCTTTAAATGTGTTCATGTGTACCTAGTGGAAAGGGATAAAGCAGGTAATTAAAGTGTGAAGTCAGACAAATACGTATTTTAATCTGTTAATGTGTATCTGAGGGTCATTGGTTGAATAGGTGGCTGCGTTCAGCCCTTTGGACGAACAGCAATCACCCTCAACAGTAGATATAGAACACGTCCAGCCATTATAGCGCACAGCGGAAAAATTAACTTATCCCTATTCATTGGCGTTTAAATGTATTGCTGTGTACCTAGTGGAAAGGGTTAAAGCAGGTAATAAAAGTGTGAAATCAGGCAAATACGTATTTTAATCTGTTAATGTGTATCTGAGGGTCACTGGTTGAATAGGTGACAGCGTTCAGCCCTTTGGACGAACAGCAATCACTCTCAACAGTGGATATAGAACGCGTGCTACCATTTTAGCGCACAGCTAAATAATTAACTGATCCCTATTCATTGGCGTTTAAGTGTGTTGTTGTGTACCTAGTGGAAAGGGTTAAAGCAGGAAATAAAAGTGTGAAATCAGACAAATACGTATTTTAATCTGTTAATGTGTATCTGAGGGTTACTGGTTGGCTATGTGGCTGCGTTCAGCCCTTTGGACGAACAGCAATCACCCTCAACAGAAGATATAGATCGCGTGCAGCCATTATAGCTAACAGCGGAATAATTAACTTATCCCTATTCATTGGCGTTTAAGTCTGTTGTTGTGTACCTAGTGGAAAGGGTTAAAGCAGGTAATTAAAGTGTGAAATCAGACAAACACGTATTTTAATCTGTTAATGTCTATCTGAGGGTCACTGGTTGAATAGGTGACAGCGTTCAGCCCTTTTGACGAACAGCAATCACCCTCAACAGTAGATATAGAACGCGTGCAGCCATTATAGCGCACAGCGGACTAATTAACTGATCCCTATTCATTGGCGTTTAAGTGTGTTGTTCTGTACCTAGTGGAAAGGGTTAAAGCAGGTAATAAAAGTGTGAAATGAGACAAATACGTATTTTAATCTGTTAATGTGTATCTGAGGGTTACTGGTTGAATAGGTGGCTGCGTTCAGCCCTTTGGACGAACAGCAATCACCCTTAACAGAAGATATAGAATGCGTGCAGCCATTATAGCACACAGCGCAATAATTAATTTACCTCTATTCATTGGCGTTTAAATGTATTGTTGTGTACCTAGTGGAAAGGGTTAAAGCAGGTAATCAAAGTGTGAAATCAGACAAACACTTATTTTAATCTGTTAATGTGTATCTTAGGGACACTTTTTGAATAGGTGACAGCGTTTAGCCCTTTGGACGAACAGCAATCACCCTCAACAGAAGATATAGAACGCGTTCTGCCATTTTAGCGCACAGCCAAATAATTAATTTATCCATATTCATTTACCTTTAAATATGTTGATGTGTACCTAGTGCAAATGGTTAAAGCACGTAATCAAAGTGTGAAATGAGACAAATACGTATTTTAATCTGTTAATGTGTATCTGAGGGTTACTGGTTGAACAGGTGGCTGCGTTCAGCCCTTTGGACGAACAGCAATCACCCTTAACAGAAGATATAGAATGCGTGCAGCCATTATAGCACACAGCGGAATAATTAATTTACCTCTATTCATTCGCGTTTAAATGTATTGTTGTGTACCTAGTGGAAAGGATTAAAGCAGGTAATAAAAGTGTGAAATCAGACAAACACGTATTTTAATCTGTTAATGTGTATCTGAGGGTCACTGGTTGAATAGGTGACAGCGTTCAGCCCAATTGACCAACAGCAATCACCCTCAACAAACGATACAAAACGCGTGCTACCATTTTAGCGCACAGCTAAATAATTAACTTATCCCTATTCATTGGCCTTTAAATGTGTTAATGTGTACCTAGTTGAAAGGGTTAAAGCAGGTAATAAAAGTGTGAAATCAGACAAATTCGTATTTTAATCTGTTAATGTGTATCTGAGGGTCACTGGTTGAATAGGTGGCTGCGTTCAGCCCTTTGGACGAACAGCAATCACCCTCAACAGTAGATATAGAACGCGTGCAGCCATTATAGCGCAGAGCGGAATAATTAACTTATCCCTATTCATTGGCGTTTAAATGTATTTTTGTGTACCTAGTGGAAAGGGTTAAAGCAGGTAATAAAAGTGTGAAATCAGGCAAATACCTATTTTAATCTGCTAATGTGTATCTGAGGATCACTGGTGAATAGGTGACAGTGTTCAGTGCTTTGGACGAACAGTAATCATCCTCAACAGTAGATATAGAACGCGTGCAGCCATTATAGCGCACAGCGGAAAAATTAACTTATCCCTATTCATTGGCGTTTAAAAGTATTGTTGTGTACCTAGTGGAAAGGGTTAAAGCAGGTAATAAAAGTGTGAAATCAGGCAAATACGTATTTTAATCTGTTAATGTGTATCTGAGGGTTACTGGTTGAATAGGTGGCTGCGTTCAGCCCTTTGGACGAACAGCAATCACCCTCAATAGAAGATTTAGAAAGCGTGCAGCCATTATAGCGCACAGCGGAATAATTAACTGATCCCCTATTCATTGGCGTTTAAGTGTGTTGTGTACCTAGTGGAAACGGTTAAAACAGGTAATAAAAGTGTGAAATCAGACAAATAGGTATTTTAATCTGTTAATGTGTATCTGAAGGTTACTGGTTGAATAGGTGACAGCGTTCAGCCATTTCGACGAACAGCAATCACCCTCAACAGAGGATACAAAACGCGTGCTGCCATTATAGCGCACAGCGGAATAATTAACTTATCCCTATTCATTGGCGTTTAAATCTATTGTTGTGTACCTAGTGGAAAGTGTTAAAGTAGGTAATAAAAGTGTGAAATCAGAAAAATACGTATTTTAATCTGTTAATGTGTATCTGAGGGTTAGTGGTTGAATAGGTGGCTGCGTTCAGCCCTTTGGACGAACAGCAATCACCCTCAACAGAAGATATAGATCGCGTGCAGCCATTATAGCGTACAGCGGAATAATTAACTTATCCCTATTCATTGGCGTTTAAGTCTGTTGTTGTATACCTAGTGGAAAGGGTTAAAGCAGGTAATAAAAGTGTGAAATCAAACAAACACGTATTTTAATCTGTTAATGTGTATCTGAGGGTCACTGGTTGAATAGGTGACAGCGTTCAGCCCTTTTGACCAACAGCAATCACCCTCAACAGTAGATATAGAACGCGTGCAGCCATTATAGTGCACAGCAGAATAATTAATTTATCCCTATTCATTGGCGTTTAAATGTATTGTTGTGTACCTAGTGGAAAGGGTTAAAGCAGGTAATAAAAGTGTGAAATCAGACAAACACGTATTTTAATCTGTTAATGTGTATCTGAGGGTCACTGGTTGAATAGGTGACAGCGTTCAGCCCAATTGACCAACAACAATCACCCTCAACAGAGGATACAAAACGCGTGCTGCCATTATAGCGCACAGCGGAATAATTAATTTATCCTTATTCATTGGCGTTTAAATGTATTGTTGTGTACCTAGTGGAAAGGGTTAAAGCAGGTAATCAAAGTGTGAAATCAGAAAAATACGTATTTTAATATGTTAATGTGTATCTGAGGGTTACTGGTTGAATAGGTGGCTGCGTTCAGCCCTTTGGACGAAGAGCAATCACCCTCAACAGAAGATATAGAACGCGTGCAGACATTATAGCGCACAGCGGAATAATTAACTTTTCCCTATTCATTGGCGTTTAAGTGTGTTGTTGTGTACCTAGTGGAAAGGGTTAAAGCAGGTAATAAAAGTGTGAAATCAGAAAAACACGTATTTTAATCTGTTAATGTGTATCTGAGGCTCACTGGTTGAATAGGTGACAGCGTTCAGCCCTTTTGACCAACAGCAATCACCCTCAACAGTAGATATAGAACGCGTGCAGCCATTATAGTGCACAGCGGAATAATTATCTTATCCCTATTCATTGGCGTTTAAATGTATTGTTGTGTACCTAGTGGAAAGGGTTAAAGCAGGTAATCAAAGTGTGAAATCAGAAAAATACGTATTTTAATATGTTAATGTGTATATGAGGGTTACTGGTTGAATAGGTGGCTGCGTTCAGCCCTTTGGACGAAGAGCAATCACCCTCAACAGAAGATATAGAACGCGTGCAGACATTATAGCGCACAGCGGAATAATTAACTTTTCCCTATTCATTGGCGTTTAAGTGTGCTGTTGTGTACCTAGTGGAAAGGGTTAAAGCAGGTAATAAAAGTGTGAAATCAGAAAAACACGTATTTTAATCTGTTAATGTGTATCTGAGGGTCACTGGTTGAGTAGGTGACAGCGTTTAGCCCTTTGGACGAACAGCAATTACCCTCAACAGAGGATATAGAACGCGTGCAGCCATTATAGCGCACAGGGGAATAATTAATTTATCGCTATTCATTGGCGTTTAAATGTATTGATGTGTACCTAGTGGAAAGAGTTAAAGCGGGTAATAAAAGTGTGAAATCAGACAAATACGTATTTTAATCTCTTAATGTGTATCTGAGGGTTACTGGTTGAATAGGTGGCTGCGTTCAGCCCTTTGGACGAACAGCAATCACCCTCAACAGAAGATATAGAACGCGTGCAGCCATTATAGCGCACAGCGGAATAATTAATTTATCCCTATTCATTGGCCTTTAAATGTGTTCATGTGTACCTAATGGAAAGGGTTAAAGCAGGTAATCAAAGTGTTAAATCAGACAAACACGTATTTTAATCTGTTAATGTGTATCTGAGGGTCACTGTTTGAATAGGTGACAGCGTTTAACCCTTTGGACGAACAGCAATCACCCTCAACAGAAGATATAGAACGCGTTCTGCCATTTTAGCGCACAGCCAAATAATTAATTTATCCCTATTCATTTACCTTTAAATATGTTGATGTGTACCTAGTGCAAATGGTTAAAGCACGTAATCAAAGTGTGAAATGAGAAAAATACGTATTTTAATCTGTTAATGTGTATCTGAGGGTTACTGGTTGAACAGGTGGCTGCGTTCAGCCCTTTGGACGAACAGCAATCACCCTCAACAGTAGATATAGAACGCGTGCAGCCATTATAGCGCACACCGGAATAATTAATTTACCTCTATTCATTGGCGTTTAAATGTATTGTTGTGTACCTAGTGGAAAGGGTTAAAGCAGGTAATAAAAGTGTGAAATCAGGCAAATACGTATTTTAATCTTTTAATGTGTATCTGAGGGTCACTGGTTGAATAGGTGACAGCGTTCAGCCCTTTGGGCGAATAGCAATCACCCTCAATAGAGGATATAGAACGCGTGCTGCCATTTTAGCGCACAGCGAAATAATTAATTTATCCCTATTGATTGGCCTTTAAATGTGTTGTTGTGTACCTAGTGGAAAGTGTTAAAGCAGGAAATAAAAGTGTGAAATCAGGCAAATACGTATTTTAATCTGTTAATGTGCATCTGAGGGTCACTGGTTGAATAGGTGACAGCGTTCAGCCCTTTGGACGAACAGCAATCACCCTCAACAGTGGATATAGAACGCGTGCTGCCATTTTAGCGCACAGCTAAATAATTAACTTATCCCTATTCATTGGCCTTTAAATGTGTTAATGTGTACCTAGTGGAAAGGGTTAAAGCAGGTAATCAAAGTGTGAAATCAGACAAATTCGTATTTTAATCTGTTAATGTGTATCTGAGGGTCACTGGTTGAATAGGTGGCTGCGTTCAGCCCTTTGGACGAACAGCAATCACCCTCAACAGTAGATATAGAACGCGTGCAGCCATTATAGCGCACAGCGGAATAATTAACTTATCCCTATTCATTGGCGTTTAAATGTATTGTTGTGTACCTAGTGGAAAGGGTTAAAGCAGGTAATAAAAGTGTGAAATCAGGCAAATACGTATTTTAATCTGCTAATGTGTATCTGAGGATCACTGGTGAATAGGTGATAGCGTTCAGTGCTTTGGACGAACAGCAATCACCCTCAATAGAGGATATAGAACGCGTGCTGCCATTTTAGCGCACAGCGAAATAATTAATTTATCTCTATTCATTGGCCTTTAAATGTGTTCATGTGTACCTAGTGGAAAAGGTTAAAGCAGGTAATCAAAGTGTGAAATCAGACAAATACGTATTTTAATCTGTTAATGTGTATCTGAGGGTCACTGGTTGAATAGGTGGCTGCGTTCAGCCCTTTGGACGAACAGCAATCACCCTCAACAGGAGATATAGAACGCGTGCAGCCATTATAGCGCACAGCGGAATAATTAACTTATCCCTATTCATTGGCGTTTAAATGTATTGTTGTGTACCTAGTGGAAAGGGCTAAAGCAGGTAATAAAAGTGTGAAATCAGACAAATACGTATTTTAATCTCTTAATGTGTATCTGAGGGTCACTGGTTGAATAGGTGGCTGCGTTCAGCCCTTTGGACGAACAGCAATCACCCTCAACAGTAGATATAGAACGCGTGCAGCTATTATAGCGCACAGCGGAAAAATTAACTTATCCCTATTCATTGGCGTTTAAAGGTATTGTTGTGTACCTAGTGGAAAGGGTTAAAGCAGGTAATAAAAGTGTGAAATCAGGCAAATACGTATTTTAATCTGTTAATGTGTATCTGAGGGTTACTGGTTGAATAGATGGCTGCGTTCAGCCCTTTGGACGAACAGCAATCACCCTCAACAGAAGATTTAGAACGCGTGCAGCCATTATAGCGCACAGCGGAATAATTAACTGATCCCTATTCATTGGCGTTTAAGTGTGTTGTTGTGTACCTAGTGGAAAGGGTTAAAGCAGGTAATAAAAGTGTGAAATCAGACAAATACGTATTTTAATCTCTTAATGTGTATCTGAGGGTTACTGGTTGAATAGGTGGCTGCGTTCAGCCCTTTGGACGAACAGCAATCACCCTCAACAGAAGATATAGATCGCGTGCAGCCATTTTAGCGCACAGCGGAATAATTAACTTATCCCTATTCATTGGCGTTTAAGTCTGTTGTTGTATACCTAGTGGAAAGGGTTAAAGCAGGTAATAAAAGTGTGAAATCAGACAAACAGGTATTTTAATCTGTTAATGTGTATCTGAGGGTCACTGGTTGAATAGGTGACAGCGTTCAGCCCTTTCGACGAACAGCAATCACCCTCAACAGTAGATATAGAACGCGTGCAGCGCATTAGAGTGCCCAGCGGAATAATTAATTTATCCCTATTCATTGGCGTTTAAATGTATTGTTGTGTACCTAGTGGAAAGGGTTAAAGCAGGTAATAAAAGTGTGAAATCAGACAAACACGTATTTTAATCTGTTAATGTGTATCTGAGGGTCACTGGTTGAATAGGTGACAGCGTTCAGCCCTTTTGACCAACAGCAATCACCCTCAACAGTAGATATAGAACGCGTGCAGCCATTATAGTGCACAGCGGAATAATTATCTTATCCCTATTCATTGGCGTTTAAATGTATTGTTGTGTACCTAGTGGAAAGGGTTAAAGCAAGTAATCAAAGTGTGAAATCAGAAAAATACGTATTTTAATATGTTAATGTGTATCTGAGGGTTACTGTTTGAATAGGTGGCTGCGTTCAGCCCTTTGGACGAAGAGCAATCACCCTCAACAGAAGATATAGAACGCGTGCAGACATTATAGCGCACAGCGGAATAATTAACTTTTCCCTATTCATTGGCGTTTAAGTCTGTTGTTGTGTACCTAGTGGAAAGGGTTAAAGCAGGTAATAAAAGTGTGAAATCAGAAAAACACGTATTTTAATCTGTTAATGTGTATCTGAGGGTCATTGGTTGAGTAGGTGACAGCGTTTAGCCCTTTGGACGAACAGCAATCACCCTCAACAGAGGATATACAACGCGTGCAGCCACTATAGCGCACAGCGGAATAATTAACTTATCGCTATTCATTGGCGTTTAAATGTATTGTTGTGTACCTAGTGGAAAGAGTTAAAGCAGGTAATAAAAGTGTGAAATCAGACAAATACGTATTTTAATCTCTTAATATGTATCTAAGGGTTACTGGTTGAATAGGTGGCTGCGTTCAGCCCTTTGGACGAACAGCAATCACCCTCAACAGAAGATATAGAACGCGTGCAGCCATTATAGCGCACAGCGGAAAACTTAACTGATCCCTATTCATTGGCGTTTAAGTGTGTTTTTGTGTACCTAGTGGAAAGGGTTAAAGCAGGTAATAAAAATGTGAAATCAGGCAAATACGTATTTTAATCTGTTAAAGTGTATCTGAGGGTCACTGGTTGAATAGTTGACAGAGTTCAGCCCTTTGGACGAACAGCAATCACCCTCAACAGAGGATATAGAACGCGTGCTGCCATTTTAGCGCACAGCGAAAAAATTAATTTATCCCTATTCATTGGTCTTTAAATGTGTTCATGTGTACCCAGTGGAGAGGGTTAAATCAGGTAATCAAAGTGTGAAATCAGACAAACACGTATTTTAATCTGTTAATGTGTATCTGAGGGTCACTGGTTGAATAGGTGACAGCGTTTAACCCTTTGGACGAACAGCAATCACCCTCAACAGAAGATATAGAACGCGTTCTGCCATTTTAGCGCACAGCCAAATAATTAATTTATCCCTATTCATTTACCTTTAAATATGTTGATGTGTACCTAGTGCAAATGGTTAAAGCACGTAATCAAAGTGTGAAATGAGAAAAATACGTATTTTAATCTGTTAATGTGTATCTGAGGGTTACTGGTTGAACAGGTGGCTGCGTTCAGCCCTTTGGACGAACAGCAATCACCCTTAACAGAAGATATAGAATGCGTGCAGCCATTATAGCGCACAGCGGAATAATTAATTTACCTCTATTCATTGGCGTTTAAATGTATTGTTGTGTACCTAGTGGAAAGGGTTAAAGCAGGTAATAAAAGTGTGAAATCAAGCAAATACCTATTTTAATCTTTTAATGTGTATCTGAGGGTCACTGGTTGAATAGGTGACAGCGTTCAGCCCTTTGGACGAATAGCAATCACCCTCAACAGAGGATATAGAACGCGTGCTGCCATTTTAGCGCACAGCGAAATAATTAATTTATCCCTATTGATTGGCCTTTAAATGTGTTCATGTGTACCTAGTGGAAAGGGTTAAAGCAGGTAATAAAAGTGTGAAATCAGACAAATACGTATTTTAATCTCTTAATATGTATCTGAGGGTTACTGGTTGAATAGGTGGCTGCGTTCAGCCCTTTCGACGAACAGCAATCACCCTCAACAGAAGATATAGAACGCGTGCAGCCATTATAGCACACAGCGGAATAATTAACTTATCCCTATTCATTGGCGTTTAAGTGTGTTGTTGTGTACCTAGTGGAAAGGGTTAAAGCAGGTAATAAAATTGTGAAATCAGACAAATACGTATTTTAATCTGTTAATGTGTATCTGAGGGTCACTGGTTGAATAGGTGACAGCGTTCAGCCCTTTGGACGAACAGCAATCACCCTCAACAGAGGATATAGAACGCGTGTTGCCATTTTAGCTCACAGCGAAATAATTAATTTATCCCTATTCATTGGCCTTTAAATGTGTTCATGTGTACCTAGTGGAAATGGTTAAAGCAGATAATCAAAGTATGAAATCAGACAAATACGTATTTTAATCTACTAATGTGTGTCTGAGGGTCACTGGTTGAATAGGTGACTGCGTTCAGCCCTTTGGACGAACAGCAATCACCCTCAACAGAAAATATAGAACGCATGCTGCCATTTTAGCGCACAGTGGAATAATTAATTTATCATTATTCATTGGGCTTTAAATGTGTTGATGTGTACCTAGTGGAAAGTGTTAAACAGGTAATCAAACTGTGAAATCAGAAAAATACGTATTTTAATCTGTTAATATATATCTGAGGGCCACTGGTTGAATAGGTGGCTGCGTTCAGCCCTTTGGACGATCAGCAATCACCCTTAACAGAAGATATAGAACGCGTGCAGCCATTATAGCGCACAGCGGAATAGTTAATATACCCCTATTCATTGGCGTTTAAGTGTGTTGTTGTGTACCTAGTGGAAAGTTTTAAAGCAGGTAATAAAAGTGTGAAATCAGAGAAATAGCTATTTTAATCTGTTAATGTGTATGTGAGGGTTACTGGTTGAACGGGTGGCTCCGTTCAGCCATTTGGACGAACAGCAATCACCTTCAACAGAAGATATAGAACGCGTGCAGCCATTATAGTGCACAGCGAAATAATTAATTTATCCCTATTCATTGGCGTTCAAGTGTGTTGTTGTGTACCTTGTGGAAAGTGTTAAAGCAGGAAAACAAAGTGGGAAATCAGACAAATACGTATTTCAATTTGTTAATGTGTATCTGAGGGTAAGTGGTTGAATAGGTGGCTGCGTTCAGCCCTTTGGACGAACAGCAATCACCTGCAACAGAAGATATAGAACGCGTGCATCCATTATAGCGCACAGGGCAATAATTAATTTATCCCTATTCATTGGCGTTTAAGTGTGTTGTTGTGTACCTAGTGGAAAGGATTAAAGCAGGTAATGAAAGTGTGAAATCAGACAAATAGGTATTTTATTCTGTTAATTTGTATCTGACGGTCATTGGTTGAATAGGTGGCTGCGTTCAGCCCTTTGGACGAACAGCAATCACCCTCAACAGAAGATATAAAACGCGTGCAGGCATTATAGCGCTCAGCGGAATAATTAACTTATCCCTATTCATTGGTGTTTAAGTGTGTTGTTGTGTAACTAGTGGAAACGGTTGAAGCAGGTAATCAAAGTGTGAAATCAGACAAATACGTATTTTAATCTGTTAATGTGTATCTGATGGTCACTGGTTGAATAGATGGCTGCGTTCAGCCCTTTGGACAAACAGCAATCACCCTAAACAGAAGATATAGAACGCGTGCAGCCATTATAGAGCACAGCGGAATAATTAACTTATCCCTATTCGTTGCCGTTTAAGTTTGTTGTTGTGTACCTAGTGGAAAGGGTTAAAACAGGTAATCAAAGTGTGAAATCAGACAAATACGTATTTGAATCTGTTAATGTGTATCTGATGGTCACTGGTTGAATAGGTGGCTGCGTTCAGCCCTTTGGACAAACAGCAATCACCCTAAACAGAAGATATAGAACGCGTGCAGCCATTATAGAGCACAGCGGAATAATTAACTTATCCCTATTCATTGGCGTTTAAGTTTGTTGTTGTGTACCTAGTGGAAAGGGTTAAAACAGGTAATCAAAGTGTGAAATCAGACAAATACGTATTTCAATCTGTTAATGTGTATCTGATGGTCACTGGTTGAATAGGTGGTTGCGTTCAGCCCTTTGGACGAACAGCAATCACCCTCAACAGAAGATAAAGAACGCGTGCAGCCATTATAGCTCACAGCGGAAAAATTAAATTATACCTATTCATTGGCGTTTAAGTATGTTGTTATGTACCTAGTGAAAAGTGTTAAAGCTGTTAATCAAAGGATGAAATCATACAGATACATATTTTAATCTGTTAATATGTGTCTGGGGGTCACTGGTTGAATAAGTGATTGCGTATAGTATATCTTGGTAAAGAGTCCATATCGGTTATTGCTTTCGTTTAACCTGTTTAAATTCTCATCCAAATCAATTATTTTCGTATATTGACATTGTTGCTCTTAAGAATTCGAATTTCCTTCACTACCCAAAGAATGCTGTTGAAAACCGAGATTTGATTGCTCTCTTATTATATATATATATATTACCGCTAAAGTGCAGAAATCAGTTATTCTACAGATTAACTAGGTATTGTGCAGATTAACTAGGGTGTTCCGTTAACGTGCGAAAATTGTTTCATTTCTCAAATTACCTAGGTAATCTGCAAATTACCTGGATAATCTGCACATTACGTACTAGGCACTCGTTAAAGTGAAAATAAAATCTTTGCTGGAACAACAGGAACGTTTCTGTACGCTTAAATTAACATAATGTTATTTATCTAGTGTCCGAGAGTAGAGTTGAAACCAGGGTCATCCCTCTGTCAACATGAATCAGTCGTCCGAATTATAAAAAACGCCCCGAAAATGAGCAGGCCAAGTGAGAACGAATCATTTTAGTGATTCGTTATCAAGAATGAATCACTTTACCGATTCGTTCTCACTTGGCCTCCGCTTATCCGGGGCGTTTTTTATAATGCGGACGAGTGAATCACGTGACACGAAGATTCATATTCAAGAGATTCACCACTATGAGAGAAACAAACTTTTGAACTTTAACGATATGGAAGCAGTTAATGTGCACATTACCTAGGTAAAATGCGGAAAACTCTTGATTCCGCACGTTAACGGAGCAAATCAGTTAATCTGCAGATTAGCTAGGTAATGTGCCCATTAACGGCTTTCGAGCTTTAGCGGTAACATATATATTTTCGTTTTGTCTTGTTAAATTCTTTCATACAAATCTTATTTAAGAAGTTACTTAACTGTGTATATGAGTTACTCTTGACATGCCGTTCAGTGTATAATGATAATGCATAGAGCACTGTTCAACTTTTTTTAACAAGGCGAGATAGATTTTTCCATTATAAACCCACGATTTACTATCATTTTGAATCAAGTAACAATTCTTTTATCATACTATGACAAAATTTCAAACTCTGGCCACCATACTCTATAATAATGTATATTCAGGCCGCAAAACAAAATCAATTACAAGAAGAATTTATTGAACGATTGAACATTATAATAAATAGAAACCTTTATTATTTCGAAATCTAATGGAGGAAACCTATCAGTTTTCCTCTCAGTTTTCCTCCATTAGACGTGTGCAGCCATTATATCCTATCAGTTTTCAAGAAATCATCAAGAAAACCTATCAGTTTTCCTCCATTAGATTTGAAGGAAACTGATCAATGATTTGATCAGTTTCCTTCAAATCTAATTAATTTGAAGGAAACTGAAATTTGCAAATCAAATGTACAAAATATTAATGGTTCAAATATAAGGATACAGAACACTAAGTTTTAGGCTCGCCATTACACAAGTGAAAATCAAAATCATTCCTTCACACGCACAAACTCACAATACTACTTTCAACTACTATGCTCAACGCATCATTGACATTTCGATAGTTTTATTAGGATGAAGTGAATTTTTATAAGTGACAGAGTATCTCTCTCAAGCAAAAACAGAAACCTTTACTAAATTTTAAGTTCTACAGAAGTGCTATAAAGGAAATCAATGAACAGTTGATAGCTTTAATACGTCTGTTTTTTATGCAGCATTTTGAGAAATGTGTGATCAGTTATTTGGAGAGATATTTTAAACACATGGATGCAGTATTGAAATTTGCAATGAATAAGTAATTAATTATAACATCCTAGTCGTCATCTTGCTACCAATGATTCATCTATAAACATGTATTGAATTGCTGTGGTCATTGTTTCTAATTCTCTATACTAGCCGTAGTCACTATTTCTCTTCACCTCTCAAGGGAGTGCCAACAAAAATCATCGTGCATGTTACCTTTGGCAAGCGTGTCATAAAATCGCCATCACTGCTGTGAGGGCACCAACCTGAGTTTTGTTGTTAAAGGTATTGGGTTGGTGGTGGCTCAGTCGGTGAAGTGTCAGGCTCATAATCTGAAGGTCCCAGGTTCGAGTCGTACCTGGGTCAGCATTGAGATTTTTCTCCGCAAAACTCCCCGCCCTGCCCTCTGTCAAAGGAAATTATGAAGAGAAAGCTTATAAATAATGAAAGCCGATCGGTGTCCCCCTCTGTCAACAGGAGGACACCGATCGGCTTGGAAAGGCCGCCGTCCGTCAAATGACATAACAAATGTTATAGACCAGACGTCGGCAACCTTTTTTGGCTGCGGGTCAAAATCAACCAAAATGTGACTATTAAGAAGACAGTTCGGGTCAATGGGTATTTTCATTTTAAAACAGTCCGTTAGTGAATAATAAGATAAATTTAATTGAGAAAACTATTATAATATGCTTTTAAACTCAAAACATAAAAAAATTATAATTCTAATTATTATAAAAACAAATATAATTTCAAGTTTTAGTTCATTAATAATTTATGAACTTTATTTATAAGCTTTCTCTTCATTATCAATGGCTCCCCTGAAGCTGAATTTGTGACGTCAATTTAATCATGTCTGGTTTATACTTAGTCACCTTAAGACGAATACAAGCGTCTGAATTTTCGGTAGTTAATCTGCTCCTGTTCTTACCGAAAATAAATTTCATGTGCGAAAATATTTTTTCACATTTATAAGTGGAACCGAACGCGGACAAAACGTCAAAGCCAATTTTTTTCAAAGATAAAAACTTCGTAGGAAGTGATGCCCAACACGATGATATCATGAGAAGTTGATTATCTTCCGTGTTTTCTAAATCTTTCTGCAATGTCTTGAATTTGTCCGTCCACAACGTTGAACTTTTAAAATCAATCATTTCTAAACTTAAATTGTCAATTTTAAGATATTCAAAATACTGCAAATCAAAAACATTTTCCTCCATTTCGTCGGGCTTTATTATAAATGTAAACATTTCGACGTGTTTCTTAAAACTTTGAAATCTACTTTCAAATTCACTTTTAATCTTCAAAATACAACTTTCGAACATATTTAGATTGCTTTCATCGATATTTTCTTTCTCATGCTGGCTTTTTAGTAAGGGAAAGAAATATTTTAGTTTTTATGTCAGTTTTAAATAATATTAATTTCGAACAAAAAGTCTTCCATTCCTCGTACATTTTCAAAATTGTGTGGTTATTTCCTTGGAGTCGTACGTTGAAATCATTATAATGGTTCATTATGTCTGTTAAGAACAAAAGTCTTAAAAGCCATTGTTTATCATTGAGCTCGAGATCATTTTCACCGATTTCGTAAAGAAATATTTGTATATCATCATAGCACTCTACAAATCTATTAAGAACTTTGCCTCGACTTAACCATCGTACTTCAGCATGTAACAGTAAATCTCCATATTCCGATTCAATTTCCTCCAAAAAAGCTTTGAAGCGCCTGTTTGTTAATGCAGATCGTGCTACTATGACGTTTACAATCTTAACAACCTTTTCCATTACATCCTTAAGTTGTTGCGCCTTTGCAAATAAATTTTCTTCACGTATGATACAATGGAACGATAAAAGTGGGCGGCCAAGTTCATTTTCCATTAGTTTCACAAATCCAACAGTTTTTCCTCTCATAGCTGGAGCACCATCAGTTGCTATGGAAAACAATTTACTTTTTAAATCCAATATTTTCCCATTTTTGAAATTTGTAAACTCTTGTACTTGACGGAAAATATCAATGCCTTTGGTCGTGTCATTCATTGAAGCAAGAACGCATAGTTCTTCATTGACATTCGAACTATTTATTGATGCAAATCTGATAATATTTGCCAGCCTAGCCATACTATTTACATCGGTACTTTCATCAAGTGCAATGCTAATTATGTCACTAGATAACAAATCATTTTTGACCTGTGCGTCAATATTTTTTGCCATATCTTCAATGCGACGCTAAACTGTTCTGGCCCACAATGGCATATCTTTAATTCTCTCAATTATTTTTTTTTTATTTGCGAAGTCATTAAATAAGTGTTCGGAACAATTTATGAATACGTTTTTCAAAAATTCGCCATCTGTAAACGGTTTTTCGTTGGTACCAATACTAAGAGCTGCAATAAAGCTGGCAGATATAGCGTAATTGTGGCTGGTAGCAAATCTCTTCAAAAAATGATTTTGTTTACCATAATTTAATACACGTTTAGCAATGTATTCATATTTTTCATCATTTGGCATTTCACTCACATCTTTATGTTTTGAAGAAAAGTGTCGCTCAATATTGTAAGTCTTGGCGGTAATTATATCTGTACATAAAGTACATATCATATTTGTCACCATTTTCCAACATCCATACTTTTCAGTCCACACATCTTGAAATAATCTCTTTTTTGCTTTTTGTTTGTCCATGGTAATAAAAATAATAATTATTTCGCTTAGGTAAGTGTTCTCGCGCTTCTTAACTACTGTTTATTCTCGTTAAAGACGAAGTAAACGTAGACAAGAGTAGATGCGTGATCAGCAGGTGGGCAGGGCTCCTATTGGTCGGCTGCAGGTGGCACGCAGTCAGAGAGCCCAGCCGACCAATAGGAGCCCTGATCACGTGCTGATCACACATCTACTCTTGTTTACATCTACTTCGTCTTTAACGTGAATAAACGAACGACACGCTCGTCTAGTAAAGATGAGATTCGTTCGGACAATGTCGCTGTATTCCGCCTATGTTCATTTCTGCAACTTTGTAATCAAACCAAAATATTAATCTTATTATTTATACTTTCTCAAAGTGTTTGTTTCGTGTTTATGTTTTATAATTTATTTTTATATATTATACTTTATTTGCGGAACTCAAATGGGTCACTTGAAATTATCAAATGGGTCATTTGGTGACCCGTGGTCATAGGTTGCCGACGCCTGCTATAGACCATGTTGGATGGGCTTGACGGGAGCTACCATCTGTATCCTAACAGCTACCAGTGGTTTCCCTTCATACAACCTTCTCTGAACCTTTGAGGTCCTTAAGATCTGATCACTAAGTACATTGTATGTAAAAAAGTTGCAGCTCCTAGTTAAAACAGTTTGTACTTATTTACATACCTGTAATAAGCATCGGAAGGAACTTCAGGTCATGGTCCGTGTGAAGGCACGGTCGCACGTCAGAGGACACGTCAAGGCATGGTCGCACGTCACAGGACACGTCAAGGTACGGTCGCACGTCAGAGGACACGTCAAGGCACGGTCGCACGTCACAGGACACGTCAAGGCACGGTCGCACGTCAGAGGACACGTCAAGGCACGGTCGCACGTCAGAGGACACGTCAAAGCACGGTCGCACGTCAGAGGACACGTCAAGGCACGGTCGCACGTCAGAGGACACGTCAAGGCACAGTCACCCCAGATCCAGCCCTGGGTCTTCTGACCTGATCATTTAGCTCATTACGCGAACTAAAGTGCCGTTGACAGGTAAAACAACCAAAGTAGACCAACGGTTCGGGTCACGTTAGGGTGGGAGGGGGGGCGAAGAGTGCTCAGTTAACGTCTTGAAAATTCTCATAGGTCATATAGGTCGACACGATCGCTTTTCCTATTAGTGAACCAATGATCTACGAGAATTTTCGAAAGCGTCAACTGCGCAGTCTCATCTTAAGCTGAATGATTGCCGCCGCTCTGAAAACGGATATTCTGTGATTGTAATTCTTGCGTTACGACACAGTGTGATCACATTCTAATAATGGATCTGTTGGCTGTTACGTGACATTGTTCTACACTGATATTGTTGGTCAATTGCGTGAATTAGAATATTCGTGTTTTGTAATTATTCGGGCTTCCGTATGATTTGAAGAAATAAACTGAAATATTTAGATTAACGTTGGAATAAAAATAATAAATAAAAAAAACATATTTTCCAATTTTTTTTGAAAACTTTCAAAATGGAAACAAATCGTTAAATCATTATTATATCATTCATATCCTATTGATTTCAAAACGAAAGGTCTTAATTATTATTTTTTGGTTGGGTTGTTTTAATTGACAGCATGATTTTTTTTTACCTTCACTGGCCAAATGAAGTCACTAGGACTTAATGGCTCAGATGTAGATATAGGAAAAGGGTTGAATTGTTTTATCTCTGAGCGGCACTTTTTTTGTACACAATGGTCCAAATGGTCAGGCCGCAAGGTCTCCGAGGGTTCACAGCAGGTTTGGAGGGAGGGGAATCATTCGACAGTTGTTACGAGACAGATGGTCGTTTCTCGTAAAGTTCACCTAACGTGCTCTTTAACGTGCACAGGTTATGGCTCTCAGGTTCACTTGGCTACGGCTTAACGTCCCATCCGACGGACAGTGGCCTTTCCAAGCCCATCGGTATCTCCTCCTGACGGAGGGAAGTGCGGGGAGTTTTGCGGACATAAGTCTCAACATTCGCCCAGCTGGGACTCCAACCTGGGAACTGCAGATTACGCTCCAGGCGCGATATCCACCACCAACATCACCTCCGAATGGCACTATTTTTTTTGCTCACAACTGAAATTCTAGGTCCGAAAAAACCAATTTTTTTAGAAATGAAGAGCGGAAAAGTAGGCCCATGACGCTGTTTATGGGACATTATAACGGATTTTTCTTTTTAGTTTAATTAGGATCACGGGAATTTCTTTCCAAATAAGAAAAGGATCGCAGAAATTCGCTAGATTTTGCCTTATTTTCAGCGATCATTCTCGATCGGAATACTTTAATAGGATATATTTTTTTACCTATATATTTGCTTATAGACATCTATTTCGTGAATTTCAGTTGACAATTGCTTTAGCTGATTGTGAGTGAGTGCGTGACAAAGGATGACGCTAATTACGACCAGCAAGCAGAAGTTGTAAAGCTCTAAAAATCTGCACTTAGGGGTAATTCGGATCGTAGTTCTCGTGAGAAAAAAATCCGAAATTCGATCTTCTACCTGTCCTTCAAGGTCAGAGAGAGGTGAAGCAGAGATCAAAGCCTGACGTAAAAGTACTAGAAATGTGAATATTGGTATAGAGGAGTACTTCGGATCCCAGATCCCAGAAGCTTCAAAAATCTCGGATTCTTTGTGTGTTGGGGCTGCGAAATCAAAAATTAAATTTTAATTTACCACTTTTAGAGATCTAAATTTGATGCCTACGGGCAGGGACGTACCTAGAATTTAGTTCGGGGCGGTCTGAGTATAAGCCTTGAGTAGGGTTTCCCAGTTACTAAAACATTCCACCGAACAGGAAAGATTAAAATGATATTCTATATGAGATTTTATAATTGTTGTTTTAATGTATTTTTAGTGTCAGAATAACATATGGGGCTAAGATAAAGTTGTATAAAACTTTCAACTGTTATTGTTCAATTTCTTTTTAATTTTTGTAAACTGAACGAAATAAAGACAATTGTTTTGAATTTCAAAGCAGATAGACGATTTCGATATTTAGTAGAAGACGACAGGGTTCTCAGCGGGCTAGTTTTTATTGAGGGAGAGTGGGTTAATGAAAACCCAGAGATAAAGAAAAAGGAAATTCTACACAATTCATTAATAATATTATTTCACAAATATTTTGCAATTTTTTTTGCAGTTCGTTTTTTAAACGAACTAATGTCATCATTTTGTTTGTTTTATCTGTCTGTACACTTTCATCTTTTTTGTTTTAAGAGATTAATTTAAAATTCCTTTTGAACTGGATAGGTATTGATGACACTCCGTAGGCAGGGACGTACAGTCGCTCAAAAAAGTATCCGAACGTTATGGTTGATTACAGAAGTCATAAAAAATATCTGGCAACGATTTTTTTTATTTATCTTTAACGTGCAGATGGTATGACGGGTGTGACTCTCCTGCACACAGGTCACTGATCTTCCCTACTGCACACAGGATCACTGATCATCCCTACTGCACACAGGATCACTGATCATCCCTACTGCACACAGGATCACCCCTACTGACCAAAAGCAGGGTGGGGCGTTTTGTGGAAATAAGGCCCAGCTAGGACTCTAAGCTGAGAACTGCAAATTACGAATCTAGTTCGCTACCGACTGAGCCATCCCCGCACCTTGTTATAACAGAGAGGCGTTAATATCATTTGGGATGGTTACTATCACATGTAATGTCTTAAAATGCCGAATTTCCAAATCTTTGGATTGGTAGAGGTGGACCGATATTGCGGTCCTCAAAAAGTCCATATTTAACACTACTAGACTTCTTTTTTCTGGATGATACATTAAAACATAGCATTTAAGCATTATTAGAGCATATATAAACATTAATTAGAGCAGTGTCCAACTAGCGGCCAGCACAAGGATTTTTGTAGCCCGCGAACAAAATCAAATTTTTGCTGAAATTTTAAATAAACATCTGTAATCCACTTTATAATTTTTTGTCAACTTATATTACTTTACTTGATATGCAATCTTCAACTTACTCATTCTGTAAAGTTTACAAAACATTCTTAAGCCGATCGGCAAACTTCTGAAACCATTTAAAAGCGGTGCGGCGTCATCAAACAAATGTTTTTTATGAAGCTGCAGTGATAAGAAGCATCTAACGACAGCACGAATCGCTTTAACTGGGCATGCATTGTCGAATGTTGCAATGTATTGTGCACCACGAGACATTGTGGCGGCATTTCGCTGAGACTAAACGACGTAATGAAAAAGGTTGTCAAAATTACCAATTTAATTCGTGGCGGAAATCGTTCTCTTACACACAGAATATTTAAAGCTTTTTGGACGAACTGCATGCTGAGTATGGCGATCTGCTTTTACGTAGTTAATATTTGCTGATTACGTGCCGGAAAATGCCTCAAGAGATTTTTTTATACTTCGAAAAGTAATTCATCTCTTTCTCACAGAAGTGGTCACCGATGAAAATTTAATAGCAAGTTTTGTTTATGAAAATTTTCTATGTTCACTTGCTTTCCTAACAGACATTACAGATTATTTGAATGTCTTCAATAAATCCTTAACAATGAAAAGATCAAAACGTGTGCTGTCTTTATAATTATGTTACTGGGTTTAGAAACAAATTACAATTGTTGAAATCAAATTTGCAGGAAAACAATTTAATTCATTTTGAAACTTGTAAAGAGTTATACGAAGTAATGAAGCACCTTAATAAAATAGTTAATTTTTAAAAATTTGTTCCTAAATTAGATATCGTAATTGAAGATTTTAATAGATTTTCTCAATTTGATGACCTTAAGCAAAATTTAAATTTATTTAGTAATCTATTAAATATTGATATTAGCACCGTAGATCCTAAATATCAAATGGAATTATGTGACCTTCAGGCCGACCCAATTATTGCATCTAAAATAGAAACTGGAATAGAACTGTTCAAACTTTTGCCTAAAGAAAAATATCCAAAAATGAAAGATTTCGGACTCCAAATAATTTTTATGTTCGGACAAGGCTGCAGGATTTGATCCCATGGAGGTTCTATATAAGGGATTTGGTCTCACTTAAAGACCCAGACAGGGAAATTCTTCATAAGACATTATGGTTATGTGGTCTATGTTACCTCTCCACCCCCATGAATACATTTTTTTGTGGGAATTTAAGCCCCTTTTCTGCGGTATTCCCGCGGGCATATTAAACATGGCATATAAACACAATAACATGCACACAGAAAGAAAAACTAACATACTCATTCACACAGACAGACACAGCCTAACACACTAACATTCATACGTAAAGACCGACATGCAACAGACCTACTAACACAATAACATACACACAGAAAGGAAAACTAACATACTCATTCACACAGACAGACACAGACTAACACACTAACTTCATAACTAGAGACAGACATACTAACACAATAACATGCACACAGTAAGAAAAACTAACATACTCATTCACACAGACAGACACAGGCTAACACACTAACATTCATACGTATGCAGACATACAACATACTAACACATTAACATGCACACAGAAAAAAAACTAACATTTAACAAAAACTAAACTATAAAATTTAACAAAAACTAACAAAGTAACTCATCACACAGACTAACAAAATAACATTCATACATAGAGACAGACATACAACAGACATACTAACACAATAACATAAACACAGAAAGAAAAACTAACATACACATTCACACAGAGACACAGACTAACACACTAACATTCATACGTAGAGACAGACATACAACAGACGTAGTAATACAATAACATGCACAAAGAAAGAAAAACTACCATTCTAATTCACACAGACAGACACAGAGACTAACACACTAACATTCATACGTAAAGACAGACATACAACAGACATACTAACAGAATAAAATGCACAGAAAGAAAAATTAACATACTCATTCACACAGACTAACACACTAACATTCATACGTAGAAACAGACATACAACAGACGTAGTAATACAATAACATGCACAAAGAAAGAAAAACTACCATTCTAATTCACACAGACAGACACAGAGACTAACACACTAACATTCATACGTAAAGACAGACATACAACAGACATACTAACAGAATAAAATGCACAGAAAGAAAAACTAACATACTCATTCAGACAGACACACAGACTAACACACTAACATTCATACGTAGAGACTGACATACAACAGACATAATAACACAATAACATGCACACAGAAGGAAAAACTAACATACTCATTCACACAGACAGACAGACAGACAGACAGCCTAACACACTAACATTCATACGAAGAGACAGACAGATACTTCTAACATAATAATATGCACACAGAAAGAAAATCTAACATACTCATTCACACAGACAGACACACAGACTAACACACTAACATTCATACGTAAAGACAGACATGCAATATACTAACAAAATAACATGCACACAGAAATAAAAACTAACATACTCATTCACACAGACAGACACAGACTAACACACTAACATTCATACGTAGAGACAGACATACAACAGACATACTAACACAATAACATTCACACAGAAAGAAAAACTAACATACTCATTCACACAGACAGACAGGCTAACATACTAACATTCATACGTAAAGACAGACATACAACAGACATACTAACACAATAACATGAACACAGAAAGAAAAACTAACATACTCATTCACACAAACAGCCAGACAGACAGACAGACAGACAGATACACTAACATTCATACGTAGAGACACTAACATTCATACAACAGACATACTAACACAATAACATGCACACAGAAAGAAAAACTAACATACTCATTGACACAGACAGACTAACACACTAATATTCATACGTAGAGACATACTAACACAATAACATGCACACAGAAAGAAAATCTAACATACTCATTCACACAGACAGACTAACACACTAACATTCATACGTAAAGACAGACATGCAATATACTAACAAAATAACATGCACACAGAAATAAAAACTAACATATTCACACAGACCAACACATTAACATTCATACGTAAAGGCAGACATACAACAGACATACTAACACAATAACATGCAGAGAGAAAGAAAAACTAACATACTCATTCACACAGACAGACATACAGACTAACACAATAACATTAATACGTAGAGACAGACATAGACATTCATACGTAGAGTTGTCCGACGACGGTCGGTTGCTAGCTTTGTTAATTTCAAAAAGGCTTTCGACTCTGTTGATCGTCATAATTTGTTGTTGATTGTGAGATCATATGGTATACCAGACAAGTTAGTTAACATAATGAAAGCTGTCTATAATAACACTGAGTCGAGTGTGAGAGTTGGTAAGGCTTATAGCAATTGGTTTAGCATTACGTCTGGTGTTCGACAAGGGTTTTGTCTCCTTTTCTCTTTAACTTGATTATTGATTATGTTATGCGAAATTCACTTCAAGGGAAAGATTTTGGCCTTAAATGGATTGGAGATACGAAAATTTCTGATTTAGATTATGCTGATGATTTCGCCTCTTTGGCAAATGATGTTGATGAGATGAACTCTTTCATTCGAGCTGTTGATGAGACTGGTAGTAAGGTAGGTATGATGATAAACAGAGAAAAACTAACATGATGAAAATTGATTTGGCAGATAGTTCTTCAGTTGTTTTGAATGGCTGCACTCTTGAGCAAGTGCCTCACTTTAATTATCTTGGGAACTATGCAATAGATACTGGTGAAGTGTGGCGTGAGTTAGATACAAGAATAGGGATTGCTGTCAGGACTTTTAAGAATCTATGGAGAGTGTGGAGAAATAGGCGCATACACCTAACGACTAAAATTAGACTATAATAGTTTGGTTCTTTCTAGGGTTAGTTATGGTAATGAAACTTCGACACTTTGTAAACAAGATAACAGGAAACTAGATGTTTTTGATTCCAGATGCTTACGCAGCATCTTGGACATTAGGTGGTTCAACTTTGTAACTAATGATAAGGTTAGGCAAAGGAGTTTGCAACCTCCTTTAAGCAGCACATTGTGCAGGGAGAGACTCCGTTGGTTTGGCCATGCTGCTCGTATGAATAATTATAGATTGGTGAATAGGGTTATGAACAGTGTGCCTAAGGGCCTCAGAAAGAAGGGGAGACCTAGGATGCGGTGGGCAGACAATATCAAACAGGACCTTATTAGAATTGGTGTGCAGTGGCCAGATGCAGTAGATGTAGCTCAGGACAGACTTGCTTGGAGAACTAAATTGCACGGTCTGGTTGGACCTCCGTAGCCCTTGGCTGCTTGAGAATGATGATGTTGATGATATATATAACATATATCTAGCGACTTTTGAGTTTTCACGGCGTACCCCAAAATATTTTACCGCTTACCCCACGTTGAGAACCCCTAGTATAAAGTATCAAAAGGTATCTCAATGTGTCAAGTGGGTTCATAGTTATTGGAAAAGTCGTAAATATTTGATGTTCAACCAAAATTAAGATACTTATATCTCAATTACTAATCAGCTTAGAGATTTGCGGTTTGGACCATTTTGAAATGTTTAGTACAACCTTTAAGGTAATAAAAATCCAAACGAAAAAAGGACAGTCTTTATATAAGTCTATTTGTTTTTATTTTATTAAAACAAAGATTGACCTTGAATATTTTAAAATATTTTAAATATTTTAAATATTTTAAAAAACTGCGCGTCTAAAATTATGCAAAATATTTATGACACCCTTCAATCTTTGAGCCGAAATTTAAACTTGGAAAAGGCTTTTTCTAATGCTTTTTTTCACCTTAAATGGGGTGAAATTATATTATAATTTCACCTTATTATTGGGTTGCAGGGTTAATAATAGTCGATTATTTTTTGATTAATAATTGACTTAATTATAAACCTCATAGATAAAAGCATCTTACTAGGGGCGTGGGGGGGGGGGCGGAGGGAAATCGAAAATTTTGCCAACTGAGAAAATAATGTCTCTGTCAGGTTCGTACCTAGATTTTTCGCTCCATGGGGGTGGGGTAGGTAATTTTCACGAATCTCCTTCATTTTGTCATGTAACTTTATATTCTGTCAACTATTTTCACAGAAATAATCCCAAAATTTACGTCTCGCTTGAATTGTAGCAAGTTAGTGTGAATTTTTCAATCTCCCTTTGATTTGGCCAACTTTCCTTAATTACACAAAACCAGTCCCAATCTTTACATCTCTCCTAAATTGGCCAAGTCACTTCAAATTTTTCAAACTCCCCAAAATTTTGCCAAGTTTTCTCGATTTTGTCAGCTTTTCTTAATTTCATAAAAACAATTCCAATTTTCACAAGTCGCCGTATTTTACCAAGTGGATTCGAATTTTGCCAACTACCCTAGATTTTAATAACTCGCCACAATTTTACAGAAAAAGTCCCAAATTTCACATCTCACCAGATTTTTGTAAAGTCACCATGAATTTTGCCAACTCTCCTAGATTTTGCGAAGTTACCTCGATTTTGCCAACACGCCATAATTTTACAGAAAAAAAGATTCCAATTTTTACATCTCACTTGAATTTTCCCAATTCTCCACGATTTTCGCAAGTCACTCCGAATTTTGCCAACTCCCCAAGATATTGACAAGTCACTCCGAATTTTCCAAATTGCCCCTAGATTTTGCCAAGTTTCCTCAATTTTGCGAACTCGCCATAATTTTACAGAAAAAAAAAATCAATTTTTACATCTCACCTGATTTTTGCGAAGTCGCTCAGAATTTTGCCAACTCTCCTAGATTTTGCCAACTCGCCATATTTTTGCACAACAAAAATCCCAATTTTTACATCTCACCTGAATTTTGCCAACTCCCCCACGATATTGCCAGGTCACTCCGAATTTTGCCAATTACCCCAAGATTTTGCCAAGTCACTCCAAATTTTCCCAACTTCCCAAGATTTTGCCAAGTTGTCCCGATTTTGCCAACTCACCTTAATTTTACAAAAAAATATATATAAATTTTCACACCTCACCTAGATTTTACGAAGTCGCTTCAAATTCTGCCAACTCCGGGTCCCCCCATGGCTACACCCCTGCATCTGACTACACATAGCTCTGTAAATAATCATGAATTCAATAAGAAATATTCAGTTTAAATAAATTGAAGTACAACCAACTTAGGTTTATTGATGACAAAATGCTTACAGACATTAACCATGTGTCAGGCTCGTAATCTGCAGTTTCCAGGTTCGAGTTCCAGCTGGATCAGTGTTGAGAATTATTTCCACAAAACTCCCCGCCCTGCCCACAGTCAGTAGGGGACACCGATGGGCTTGGAAAGACCGCCGTCCGTCGGATGGGACGTTAAGCCGTGGTTCCATGTGCGGTGGTGCCATACTCTGTGCACATTAAACAACACGCTGGATGGTCCTTGACGGGAGGCTACCATCTGTCTCCCAACAGCTGTTCCAGTGGGTTACCTCACCCAACCTTTTCTGAGCATTCCGGATCCTTGTGACCTGGCCATTTAGTCCATGATGTGTAAAAAAGTGCCGCTCAGAGGTAAAACAAATCCACCTTGATGTATGAAAGGATATATTAATTATATTTCAAATAATCTCTGCGGATAAGATTAATACGGAATGCTACGTTTGCCCAGAGATTTTTTTTAACTTTAGGAGCTCCTAATTATGCAAATTTAAATCAACGGAAGACCTTAAAAATGCGAATAATAATATTTTACTAGTTTATTAATCAAGTGTGTCAGAGAAAAGGAGATCAATTTTTCAGAGAAAAGGTGATGTCAGAGAAGTTGCCCCGGGTAAGGCATGGATATGGATGTTTGTGTTGTTTTTCTGCTGAGGTCTCGCCGTCCTTACAGACATTCCGCTATGGCTTGCAAGCGGCTACTTGAGGAGCTATGCAATTATTTTTACTGGTTGAAATTTATATTAGAAATTAAACGTTTCCCAATAGCAGCAAAGAAAAAAGTTCGTTTTGAAATCCTCGACTTCAGTGGCTAGCAAAATAAAGTTTAAATAATTGAAACGGAAAAATTGAAATATTATTCCTATTCATTGGCGCTTAAGTGTGTTGTTGTACACCTACTGGAAAGCGTTAAAGCAGTTAATCAAAGTGTGAAATCAGACAAATACGCCTTTTAATCTGATAATGTTTATCTGCGGGTCACCGATTGAGTAAGTGATTGCGTCCAGCCCTTTGGACGAACAGCAATCACCTTCAACAAAAGATATAGAACGCGTGCAGCCATTATATCGCACAGCGGAATAATTAAGTTATCCCTATTCATTGGCGTTTAAGTGTGTTGTTGTATACCTAGTGGAAAGCGTTAAAATAGTTAATCATAGTGTGAAATCAGACAAATACGCATTTTAATCTGTTTATGTAAATCTGTAGGTCACTGGTTGAATAAGTGACTGCATTCAGCCCTTTGAACAAACAGCAATCACCTTCAACAAAAGATATAGAACGCGTGCAGCCATTATATCGCACAGCGAAATAATTAATTTATCCCTATTCATTGGCGTTTAAGTGTGTTGTTGTATACCTAGTGGAAAGCGTTAAAGCAGTTAATCAAAGTGTGAAATCAGACAAATACGTATTTTAATCTGTTAATGTGTATCTGTGGGTCACTGGTTGAATAGGTGGCTGCGTTCAGCCTTTTGGACGAAGAGCAACAAAAGATATAGAACGCGTGCAACCATTAAAGCGCACAGCGGAATAATTAAATTATCCCTATTCATTGGGTTTAAGTGTGTTGTTATGTACCTAGTGGAAAGCGTTAAAGCAGTTGATCTAACAAAAAAAACAGTAAGTGTAAGAAAAACTAACATACTCATTCACACAGACAGACAGCCTAACACAGAGACAGAGACTAACATACTAACGTAAAGACAGACATACAGCAGTAAGACAGACATTCATACGTAAAGACAGACATACAACAGACATACTAACACAATAACATGCACACAGAAAGAAAAACTAACATACTCATTCACACAGACAGACACACAGACTAACATTCATACGTAAAGACAGACATGCAATATACTAACAAAATAACATGCACACAGGAAGAAAAACTAACATACTCATTCACGCAGACAGACACAGACATTCACTAACATTCATACGTCTCTAGAGACAGACATACAACAGACATACTAACACAATAACATTCACACAGAAAGAAAAACTAACATACTCATTCACACAGAGAGACAGACTAACACACTAACATTCATACGTAAAGACAGACATACAACAGACATACTAACATAATAACATGAACACAGAAAGAAAAACTAACATACTCATTTACACAAACAGACACACTAACATTCATACGTAGAGACAGACATGCAACATACTAACAAAATAACATGCACACAGAAAGAAAAACTAACATACTCATTCACACAGACATTCACTAACATTCATACGTAGAGACAGACATACTAACAAAATAACGTGCACACAGAATGAAAAACTAATACTCATTCACACAGACTAACACACTAACATTTATAAGTAGAGACAGACATACTAACACAATAACATGCACACTGAAAGAAAAACTAATATATTCATTCACACAGACAGACACACTGGCTAACACACTAATATTCATACGTGAAGACAGACATACAAATGACTTACTAACACAATAACATGCACACAGGAAAGAAAAACTAATGTACTCATTCACACAGACAGACATACAGACTAACATTCATACGTAAAGACAGACATACAACAGACACACTAACACAGTAACATGCACACAGAAAGTAAACCTAACATACTCATTCACACAGACGCACCGACTAACACACTGACATTCATATGTAAAGACAGACATAGGACACACATACTAACAAAATAACATGCACACTGAAAGAAAAACTAATATATTCATTCACACAGACAGACACACTGGCTAACACACTAATATTCATACGTGAAGACAGACATACAAATGACTTACCAACACAATAACATGCACACAGGAAAGAAAAACTAACGTACTCATTAACACAGACAGACAGACAGACAGACAGACAGACACACTAACATTCATACTTAGAGACATCAAAAAATTTCTTCCAAAACATAGTATATGTTTTTAGCCTTCACTCCAGTTTTTAATATTTATCCGTTAGGTTCACTACCCCCAACCCAGTTTTGGGAATTGAGACCATTAATCCTGATCATTTAGTTTATTCTATAACAACATAATGTAGCTTATGGGCAAAATATAACAGTCAATCAAATCAACAAAATTTAATTTCTGATTTTGCTGTTGCAGCTTTATTCAGAATTCCATTTATATTTACAGTAAAATTACAAGTATTGCTTTTGTTCTAAAAAAAGAAAACTTTCTACATATCAGCATTCAAAACTGCTGGATGTTTTCCTTCTTGCTGTTAATTCTGTTTCTTTTGTGATAATTAACAATGGAATACTTTTCTGGGCAGAGTTTTCGCTTCCAAAATACATTTCATGAAAGGGACAAATCAGAAAAAATACAAATTTTATCACTTACTGTGGTAACAAAAAATTATACAAATATATGGGCATTACAAATATTATTACAGTATCCCGTGGCCGATTGGTTAGCACGCTTTGCTACTGATCTACGGGACCTGGGTTCGAGCCCCGGGTAAGGCATGGATGTATGTGTTGTTTTTCTGCTGAGGTCCTGCCATCCTCTCAGATCTTTTACTTTGGCATATAAACTGACAGGCTCCTGTCAGACCTCTGTGGCAAGCAGCTGCTTGAGGGGGTATTTTTATTTATTTATAGGACACATACAAAATGTTATCAGTTACTAGTATATCTATCTGCGCTCTGTTCACTTTTGTTCACTGATATCAGTTAATTCTAAGGAATTAATTGTACAGTATCCCCTCGTTTTAAACGATTTGCGCATTAACATCAAAAATTCTAGGCATGTAGCAGAAAATATTTTCGAGGGGAGGGGAGGGTAAGCCAAATTCTTTCAGGGTAGTAAAATGGGGGGAAGAAGTAAAAAGTTCAGATGGAAGAAACAATTTGATATTGAGTGCAATATTCTTTCCTTACTGCTGCACAGGACATAATTACTTGTAACAAATGGATTAAAATGTCCCAAAAAAATAGTTTCTTAAATCTTAGGAATGTAGTTGGCTCAATAATTTTATTGCACCGGGCTCGTAATCTGACGTTCCCAGATTCGAGTCCCAACTGTGCCTGTGTTGAAAATTTTTATCTGTTAACTCCGATTCTGTCCTCGGTGAGAAAGCGGGAACAACTTTAGACTTCGAAAGGCCGCCGTCCATCGTATGTCACATTAAGCAGTGGATCCGTGTGCAGAACAGCCATACTTGTACACATTAAAGAATGTGCTGGGTGGCCTTCACAAGAGGTTACATCTGTCTCCTAATAGTTGTCCAATGAAACACCTTCCACAACTTCTTTGAACTTTGGGGTCCTTGTGACTTGGTCATTTAGCCCATTGACTATGCGCTGTTTTAGCTACTGTCTAAAATGTGCGCTTCCAAGTTAAACGATGTGAAGAAAACAAAGCGAGCACATTTTAAAAATTCATCTGATTCGTCCCCCATTAAGTCTGAACCCGACTGCTGCGCATCACCTATAATTGATGCCAATTGAGCTGATATAAGCACATAATGAGACATGTTTGGAAAGTTATAAACGCCCAAATGTAAGATTTTGGAGATTTGCGGACAAAAAAGAGAAAAACCGAAAAGTAGTTAAATTGGCTTTATTTAAATGTATCATTTGGTTTCGAACTCTGAGCATGAGTTTCTAATCGTTAGCGCTATCAACGGGATCATTAGACATCTACATAAAAGACTGGAAAATGAATCTTGAAAGCCATCTTAAGCCGGCAGACTTCTGTTTCGTATATTTGCTACTAACGAATTCTTTGATGAGTATTCAATTATATTTTTTGTGTTCAATTTCGATGAGATCTATGAAGCTGTGGTTATGATTGCTGAGAATGCCCATTTAAAACTTAAAAGTTCAACTTTAAAAAATAAACACATATTTTCCAAGTCAAATTTTGTCAATTAAAAAAGGTACTTAAAAAATCGCATTTTCGTGATCTTTCAAAAGGATTTTTAACTGTCGTAATTTGAATTTTTTTTAAGTTCTTTTAAAATAAAAACTGCAGTGAAAAAATGTTATGGCTATAAGATCACAAAAAAAGCTCATATCATTAACCGTTTTCCTGAACCTTTTAAGTTTCATTGCCATCTATATTTTTTTTAAAAATTTCACGTGAATAAAAAAAACGTCATGAAAGAACCGTGGTAGTAGAACATAACAGAAACTCATAACACTGTAACGGATTGTGCGCACGAATTTGAAACGCATCATCTGTAGATATCGCTCAGTCTTGCACCTTGATTTCTTGCTAATACTTTTGGCATTTTTTAAATTCACATCGTTGATTATTACGTTTGGCGACTTCTATATTCACTTCTAAAAATATATCTATTACCTTTTGTGATTTTGAATACTGTTCACATTTTCGTACCTCTTTTAGCTTCCGGCATGCGATCAGTTGGCTAGAGGAAGTGCCATTATGATTATATGAATCATATCATGGTGGCAACACAACGTTTCGGTGGGATTTTTCCTTGCATCGTTCAGCTGCAGCTTAGTTGTTTGTCACACTAGCAACTCAGTTTGGCTTTTCTGATTAGGTTTGGTTGGTCTTTTCCCCCAGCTTCTAATTTCCTATCTTGAAAAAAAAAAGGTTTTTTCTTTTCCCGGTTTGTGAAGTAGTTGTTGATAAGAACCAGGGGTGGTCCAAGGAATTTTTTGGGGGGTGGTGGGGGAGAAAGGGAGGTGCAACTCTCAAAACTGAAATTCAATAGAATTTCGCAATGGTTTTTTTTCTTAGTCATGGGAACGCTGCGTATTGCTAAGGAATAAAAAAAACGCATCCTGTACGTAAAACGTACAGTTTCGCTGAAATCGAGTTCAAGCTCCAATTTTACTAATTCTGATTTCCTTAGTGGAAAAGGAGCCTCTTAATGTCCGATCCCCAAGGTTACGAACCTGACTACAATCTACATATTACTGAATACTGATGCATTATTACGTCAGTTAACGCAAGAACACTGCGTCAGGATATCCAATGAATCTCCATTTGTACTCTATTAAAAGTGGTTTGTTTCAAATGCCATTTTATCATTATATCCTTCGTTTAGAGCGAAGAAGTGAAGCAGTATTAAATTAACTATGCTATTAGTTGTTCTTTCATTCAGAAAGAGTAGTAGTATCATAAATGACAGTTCTGGCACAGTAAAAGGAACTCGAGAATTCTATGAAAATCAATGGGAAAAGTTATGGGGGATGAGGGAAAAAGTATGTTTCTTGTAGTTTTTGCGAAAAATATGCGTGAAAATTAGAAAAAACGGGGGTGTTTTTTAACATGTGAAAAACTAAGTTTTTTTTGGGAAGATGAGGTTTAAACTAATTTGTGAATTAGTTTAACCCTTTGAAGCACGAATTTCGATTTTATTTCCGATTTTAATGACATTTGGTATGGGCCGTCTTTATGTGTAGAAAAATAATGGAGTATACTTCCTTTTTGCAAAAAAATATTTATTTTAACTTTTGTACTAATACCCATGTAGGAAGTGTGGTTTCGCTGTAAAACCAGTCTGCGTATAGAAAAAAAATTAAGTAAGTGGTTTCTGTGTGGAACCACTATGCTTCAAAGGGTTAAATGAATTAGGTTGAAATGAAGGTTGGGTGTATGAGAGAAAAAATGATGTGTTTTGTTGAGTTATCGTACACTTCACTGGATACAGCAGAATCAAAACTTTCTAAGCAAAGTCCAAAGTATTAATTCTGTTATCAAAGAAGAATATTAAAGTTTTATCTAAAAGTGAATAAATTTCTTATCATAGAAAAAAAAATGAAAATTTTTAATCAAAGTCCAAAGTAATTATTTTGTTACAAGAATATTAAAAACTTTTATCTAAGCAACGTTCAAGTAATAATTTTGCTACGATAATATTAAAACATTTATCTAATAAAAGTCCAAAGTAATAATTCTGTTATCAAACCGAAACTTTTTGAAGTGTATGATAATTTAACATTGAAGAATATTAAAATTTTAAACTAATCAATGTTCAAGTAATAATTTTGCTACAAGAATATTAAAACTTTATCTAACGCAAGTCCACGTAATAATTCCCGTTCCAGCTTTACAATTAAATGTATTTAAATCGTACTTACCTTAGATTGGGACTCTATACCGAAGGGAGAACTCAAACTGACTTCGAATCGCTTGAGACCTTTCTTAAATACTCAACCGAAATTTAAAAACCAAAACTGAATAAATTTCTTATCATAGAAGAATATTAAAATTTTTATCTAATCATAGTTCAAGTAATAATTTTAAATCGTACTTACCTTAGATTGGGGTTCTATACCGGAGGGGGAACTAAAACTGACTTCGAATCGCTTGAGACCTTTCTAAAATACTCAATCGAAAATTAAAACCAAAAGTGAATAAAATTTCTTATCATAGAAGAATATTAAAATTTTATAATCGTACTTACCTTAGATTGGGACTCTATACCGGAGAGGAAAGTCAAAGTGCTTTGGAATCGCTTGAGACCTTCTTAAATACTCCACAGAACCAAACCTGAATCTTGAACTTTGGTTTTGGATAAAAAAAAAAATTCCGTTTGATAGCAAAGTCCAAGTAATAATTTTTGCTATCAAACCGAAATGTTTATCCAAAACCAAAGTTCAAAATTCAGTAGCAAAGTCTAAGTAATAATTTTTGCTATCAAACGGAAATGTTTATCCAAAACCAAAGTTCAAGATTCAGTAATAAAGTCCAAGTAATAATTTTTGCTATCAAACCGAAATGTTTATCCAAAACCAAAGTTCAAGATTCAGGCTTGGTTCTGTGGAGTATTTAAGAAGGTCTCAAGCGATTGCAAAGCACTTTGACTTTCCCCTCCGGTATAGAGTCCCAATCTAAGGTAAGTACGATTATAAAATTTTAATATTCTTCTATGATAAGAAATTTTATTCACTTTTGGTTTTAATTTTCGATTGAGTATTTTAGAAAGGTCTCAAGCGATTCAAAGTCAGTTTTAGTTCCCCCTCCGGTATAGAACCCCAATCTAAGGTAAGTACGATTTAAAATTATTACTTGAACTATTAGATAAAAATTTTAATATTCTTCTATGATAAGATATTTATTCAGTTTTGGTTTTTAAATTTCGGTTGAGTATTTAAGAAAGGTCTCAAGCGATTCGAAGTCAGTTTGAGTTCTCCCTTCGGTATAGAGTCCCAATCTACGGTTTAAGTACGATTTAAATACATTTAATTGTAAAGCTGGAACGGGAATTATTACGTGGACTTTCGTTAGATAAAGTTTTAATATTCTTGTAGCAAAATTATTACTTGAACATTGATTAGATTAAAATTTTAATATTTTTCTATGTTAAATTATCATACACTTCAAAAAGTTTCGGTTTGATAACAGAATTATTACTTTGGACTTTTATTAGATAAATGTTTTAATATTATTGTAGCAAAATTATTACTTGAACGTTGCTTAGATAAAAGTTTTTAATATTCTTGTAACAAAATAATTACTTTGGACTTTGATTAAAAATTTTCATTTTTTTTTCTATGATAAGAAATTTATTCACTTTTGGATAAAACTTTTAATATTCTTCTTTGATAACAGAATTAATACTTTGGACTTTGCTTAGAAAGTTTTGATTCTGCTGTATCCAGTGAAGTGTACGATAACTCAACAAAACACATCATTTTTTCTCTCATACACACAACCTTCATTTCAATCTAATTCATTTAAACTAATTCACAAATTAGTTTAAACCTCATCTTCCAAAAAAAAAACTTAAATTAGTTTTTCACATGCTAAAAAACACCCCCATTTTTTCTAATTTTCACGCATATTTTTCACAAAAACCACAAGAAACATACTTTTTCCCTCATCCCCCATAACTTTTCCCATTGATTTTCATAGAATTCTCGAGCCCCTTTTACTGTGCCAGAACTCTCATTTATGCTACTACTAGAGATACTGTAAAAACTTTGGAAAATGTACTATTACTGCAAATAGACATTTCAGTTCATGCACATAAATTTAATATACCATTTAAATCTACTTTCTCAAATATCAGTTTGACATTCATGTACAAATGTTTATTAAAAGTTTACTGGATTCACAATTGGCAGAGTGACTGTAAATTCATTATGATACAAAAACATAAAGAACAACAATTCAAACACATATTATATTATGAATTGCCACACGATAAAACACTACAACGTGTTTATATTATCACATTAACTATCTTTGAATGTGATCCATCTCATATTCAAAGGCAGCACAATAGCATACCAACCAACACTTAAGAAGAGCTGAAGAATTTAAAAATGCTATGAAGAGTGAAATATGCCTTTATCTCCACATGTTATCTAACTTGTAGAGAGAGAAATATAAATCCACTTTGGCTGGAATAATAATTTCAAAATTATCCAGTCTTTATGTAAATTTTAAACTCAACCATATGGCTTCTACATCCATAATTTATCAAAACTTCACAAAAATATTACAAACATCACAGTCAAGAAAAAATCACTCTTTTGGTGTTTGCTAAAACAGCAGATGCATAGCGAGAGGTAAGTGCTACCAAAACGTATCAAAATCGATGGAGGGAGGGGGGTATATTTCCAATGCAATATAAAATTTCCCCACCTTTTTATGGGTCTTTAAAAATTTTCTTGAAAAGTGCATGGAATATAAGTTTAATACTTTTTGTCTCTATTACTATTATATATATATTACCCCTTTCTCTCAGAATGCTAGTAGCAGTCAAAGGACAAAGACAATTGGCTCTTACCTTTCGCCATGTTCCATTTGACATCACTGAAGGCTGCCACGTGTTCATAGTTTCACAAACAGCGAAAGAGTGAACCTTCTTTACTATTATCAAAACATGCTTTAATGTTCATCAGCGAAAATAAGTATAAGATACAAAAGAAAAAGCAAACTCAATATGACATAAAAGCAAATAACGTCAACGCATGCAACATAGTCAAAAACTTAAAGCACGATTTGTTTTCACTGTAAAATGTGTTGTGTTAATCTTTTTATGTCTAGGTGGGTGGGGCATTCAAAGTTAACTACACAAAAAGGTATGTGCAGATGCCGTAGAATTCATTTGTAGCAATCCAAAATTGCACATGGATCAACGAAAAGACCAATGCAGCATTCACATTGGGATTAAAGATATTTTGAATGGAAATTTTATTCAAAAATGATTTAGAGATATATTATGTTGAAAAATTGTTTTTTTCTGGAGTTCAGCAATTTAGCTTCTGACAACCCATTTAAGAATCCCCTTCTCCTTCCATCCAATTTTGTGGAAACCGAGAAAATGCTAATTTGCCTTTAACAGCCAAATGTGGCAATTGTAAATAACAGGACAGACGTTTAGTGAATGAAAATCCACAATTGGTTGGACCTCAAAGGTCTTTAGTTGTTTCAGGACTTGGTACATTAGGCAGGAGGGTCATCCTGCGAGTTTGGTCAAACTAGTTGTCAAAAATATTGTTGACTGCCAAAAATTCATCGTTGTTGATTGCCAAAAGTTCATTTTCAAGTGATTTAAAAAATATAGTAGTATTTAATACGCCTGACTCATAAATACTCAACTCCATGTTTTTTAACTATTTTTTGCTGAAACACTATATATTTTATCAGTATATTATTTAGTTTTGTTTTAGAATAGATTTTTTTTTTATAACTCACAGAATTTGAAATACAAAAAACAGCTCATTTGCAAAAGCATTGCAGATTTATGAAACTAGTTGCACCTCTTCCTAATTGTAGAATCTGTTGCAACTCAGTGTTACCAAAATGATATGCTGAATTCTTTGCCAAATAATGGTTCTTTATTTTGATGCCAGATCCCTAGGGGGAATTGATCTTGATTTCGTATTGCTTTGTCAGTGATTGGAGTGTATATATAACGGTTATAAGACTTTAGGCCAAGTTTTTCTTACCTTGTTCAATCCAGATCAATTCGTCCAGGTTTTTTTTTATTGTCGTGGTCTAGGGGCTCCTTCTCCTTGGAGGAGGGTCTAACGCTCTCTCAAAAGCATTTGGAGTGAGGCATCATCTAGTTAAGGTTAGCAAAGAGACTGAGGTGACGGGTTCTCAAATGCAGAACGTCACAAATAAAACATATGTTAGTAGAATTGGACTCAATTCTACAAAGCAGTGTTAGTCGAGTTACAAAATAGCAAGCTGCTGAAATTAAGAATCTGTTTAGCAAATTACAAGATGTAGTACATGAACACGCAATAAAGATTAGCAACCTCGAGGGAAGTCTTCCAGAACGAGAAGAGTTGACCAGAAGTAGAAGTTCAACTTCAAAAAGTTATGCAGAAGCAACAAAAAGGTCCCGGACTCCGAAGCCTAGGAGAAGAGACCAGCAGCACACAGTGCCGATTTATCCTCAAGATGAGGGGAAAAGTTCAGAGGAACTTAAGAATGAAATAGTTAATAAACTAGATCCAACAAAAATGAAAATTGGCATAAAGAACGCAAAGAAGATATCAAAAGGTGGCATCCTGATGGAATGCACAGATGAATAAGATAAAAAGATTCTGAAATCAGAACTGGAACCGAGTGCTGTGCTAAAGGATAAAGACCAGAGAGCGAAAAATGAGACTCCCACAAGTCGTTATATATGATGTTGATGGGGAAATTGAAAAAGCGAAATTAATTGAAAGGCTTAAGGCCCAAAATATATCACTAACTGAGGCCTCGATGGAAGCAAAATTGTCGATAAAGAGTAAAAGTAACAAGAAACACTGGATTGCGTAGATTCAGAAAGTTTTAAACCTTTAATGAAGGAGAAAAAAAGTTAATGGGATGGTCTCGTCTTAATGTAAAAGAGCACTTAAACGTGGTGAGATGTTTCAAATGTAATAAGAATGGGCATTTTAAAACAAAATGTACAGAGGGCCCAGCTTCTGGAAAATGTGGTCAGAATGACCACAAACATTGGGACTGCAATGCAAACAAGCTTTTCATGTGTTAATTGTAAAGCTGCAAATGATAAATTTAAGCTTAAATTAAACATCTAATATTCTAATTTAGATGTGGAATGTTCCTGTTATAAAAGAGAAATGGATCTCATGATTAAGCGCATTCAATATTGAACTAAAATCTCTCAAAGCAGTTCAGATAAAGTTACATCATGCTAGAGCTGCAAAAAGTAAACTTGTGTTATTATGGAGGAGAGGGAGATTGATATGCGTTGATACAAGAGCCATATGTCTATAAGGAAAGAATCAGAGGATTTCCGGCAAGATGAAGGCTTTACAATGCAAACTCTCCAAATCCAGGAAGTGCAATTATAATTGGAAGAAAGGATATCTGCGCTACAGAAATCTTCTCTTCTAGGGACTTGGTTGTTGTATTGATCGAAAAAGGAGATCAAAAAGGTTTACTGATATCAGTGTACTTCCCTCCAAAAGATATTATGTAAGAGAACTTTCAACAAATATAGCGCAAATTTTCCCCGACTGGGACATTGTCCTGGGAGGGAAATTCAACGCAAAAAATAAACTATGGGATCGCCACACGGAGGACCAAAGAGGAAAGGAGGTCTTGGAATTTATAAACCAAAACGTTTTTGCAATTATAAATGATCCTGATAGTGATCTTACATTCACTGGTAGTCTAGATGAAAGTTGGATAGATTTAACTCTCCATAGAGTGAGAAATCAAAACTTCTTAAATGAATGGACAGTGGAAGGTGAGATCTGCTGCAGTGATCACGCATATTTATATGTTATAAATATTTTTGAGAGCCAGACAATACTCGACTCAGATATTCAATTAAAAACCTAAATTGGCTGGATTTCAGAAGTGATCTTTCAGAAAATTTTTTAAACACCTCCTTAAAAGAGGTGGAAGATCAACCTGATGTAGACCATTATGTAATTAGAATTACAAAAATTATTCAGAAATTGTGTCAAGATAATATGACGTAAAGAAGTAAAGATTTAAATACCAGTTATAGAAGAGTCCCATGGTGGAACCAAGAGTTATCCGAACTAAGGAGAAAAGTGAAAAATAAAAGGAGATACCATCGATACTATTCTGATGAGAGACAAAGGAAACAAGAGTTTAAATTATGGGAGGAAAGATATAAATGAAACCTTAATCAGGCAAAGAATAACAGCTAGAAAAAATTATGTGACGATGTTACAAAAGAGCAAACTTTTGGGGTTCATTTTAAGATTGCTAAAGATAAAACCCAAGGCGCGTTTAAGCTATCAGCTGTTTATCAGGAAAATGGTTCTCTCACTAAAAGTGGGAGAGAATCTCTAACTAGACTGTCAGAATATCATTTTCCTATGGATGACAGGGATGAGGATAATGAATTACATAGGAAAATAAGAGATAGGTTAAGGAAACCTGTCAATACACCAGATAATAATCTCTTTACATTAACCGAGGTTGAAGAAGTGATATCTATAAATAAGGGAAAGGCAGCCGGATTGGACGAACTTTCCCTGGAAACAGGTAAGGAATTTCATGAAGTCAATAAAACAATGTAGGGATATTAAACGAGTGCCTCAAAAGAGGTCTCTTTCCAGACAGTTGGAAACAAGCGGAACTGATCCTGTTTAATAAGGAAGGTAAAGGTCGAAGAAATTCCTCAGCCTACAGGCCAATTTGCTTGCTATCAGCATGGAGTAAAATTTAGATATACAAATAGATTAAGCTATTTTCTCCACAGTAATAGAAAGTTAAATCCGAATCAGTTTGGATTTACATCAGGTAAGAGCACAACGATTGTGATTTCACAGTTGATGAACACTCTTGACATTAATAAAGAGCAAGTGAAACACACGTGTTATTTCGTTGGATGTTAAAGGAGCATTCAATAATGTGTGGTGGTCTTTATTGCTAGATGAATTAAGACGATTGAAATGCCCAAAAAATTTGTTCCAAGTATTCAGCAGTTAACTTTCAAATAGGAAAATCCTTGTTAAAATGGGTATATTGAAATAAACAGACAATATTTTAAAGGGTGTCCACAGGGGTTCAATTCTGGAACCTTTCTTTGGAACATAATGGCGGATTCGGCACTAAGTATTAAAAAAGGGAAGGAACTAAAATACAAGCTCATGCGGATGATATAATAGCTATAGTTTCAGCAACAGACAGACAAACGCTAGAACTAGAGAGTAAAAAAAGTTCTAAAAGATTTGGAAGAATGGGCATGTAAAACGAGACTAGACTTTAGTCTGGAAAAAACGAACATGATAGTCTTTCCAAAAGGAGGTAATATGAAAAGACTTCCAAAGCTTAAGATTCAAAGACAAGCCAGTGAAGGTTGTTAAAACACTAAAATATCTAGGCATATGGCTAGATGAAAAAAGGAATTGGCTTGCGCAACTTAATTCTGTTAAGGTGTGCAAATATATTAAACGCTTTACATAGGATGTCTACAAGAAACTAGGGTCTTAAGGGAACAGTGCAGAAAGAACTATACAGGAGAGGTATAGAAAGAATAGTGGTATGTGTCTGTGGGGTATGGTGGAACTGTCAGAATGATTAATTACAGCAGATTCAGAGATTGGCACTTCTGGGCATAACCAGATGTTTTAAAACAACATCTGCTCTCCAAGTTCTAGGAGGAACACTTCCTTTAGAATTAGTCATTGAACAGGAAACAGCAATATATAAAAGTTTCACACAGGGTCAAAATATGAAAATTTGGGATGAAGTAATTAATAGGGACCTACTAGAGAAGCAAATTAGTAAGTGGGGAACTCATCCAGTGAAACAGTTTCAGATATGGTGAGATAAGATCCCACCAGATGACACAGAACAAGGCATACAGATCTATACAGATGGCTCCAGGATAGAATAACATACCGGAGCAGCAATGTGTGTATTTCAATGAGTTATTCCCATAAATCAAGAGACTTTCATATTATCAGATTTGGCCACGGCATTTCAGGTTGAATTATATGTGATCTTAAGAGTAGTTTGTTGGTACATAGTCAACAGTACTGCTCAAAGAGTAGATATTTATTCTAATAGCCAGTCCGCTCTGTGTGCTCTGCAGAGAATAAATTATAAAAACCCAATGGTGGACAGAATTAAAAGAATGTTAATGGAATTACAGAGTGATAGGACAATTAATTTTCATTGGATTAAAAGTCACCAAGAATGTATAGGAAATGAGATGCAGATGAACATGCCAAAAAGGCATGTGGAAAATACCAGTTGAAGAAAGAATTCCTATTTCTAAAGAGAGAATGAAAACAAAACTTAAAGGAAAGAGTAAAGATATTGGGCAATCAAGATGGGGAAAATGAAAATGCTAAAGGACAACACACATATAAATTTATAAGGAAAGTTTCCACAAAAAGAGTATTACTTGAATTTATTACATATTAATAGATTTAATATCAAGAATTGCTCTTGTATTTGTGGACCGAGGGACGCAGGGGCAAGGTATTATGTGTTTACTGCCCGCAACTCAGGATGATTAGAAGTAATAGCATAGTTTGAATAGGACTGGATAGAGTGAATACGCTATGAGAATATGAGTCTTTAACATCTCAAGTTAGAGATTTAATGAAATTTATATGTGATCATGAACAAGAACTCTTAGTATTGGACTAATAGGAAGGGATAATTGTTCCCCTACTTTTGTTGGATTTTTTAGCCTGAACAGCTTAGTCAAGATGTTAAAAGATGTGTATTTAGTCTGTATTTCTTTTGTCAGGGGTGCCTGTGAGTATCCATTTGTATATATGTTACCTGGTTTTAATAAAGATATCAAGGAAGGAAAATGATGTTGTTCTTTGAGCGGACTCGGGAAGGGGACATGAAAAACCAAAATTGAATAGTTACGTATAACCTGTAGTGCTGAATTTGGTGGGGTAGGCATTTAATTCATTGAGTCTTGATGCCAGATATCATATACTGCTTGCTTTGGAAACCTTAACCTTAGAAGAAACTAAAGTATATACTACAATCATTTTACAAATATGCTTGCTGATTATCAGTAAGAGAAAATATTACAATCTTTCAAATATAATGAAATGTGGTTACTGTGGCATTTACTATTGAGCATTCTTCACTACTTATAGCCATTCTCTTAATATTCTTTGAATATTCATTAATATGCAATAATACTGTAACATATGTATATTGTTCCATATATTGGCAATTATCAACACTTCAAAAAATTTGAAATAATGAAATTCTTTCAAGAGAATGTTCAATGGTCAAGTTGTTTCAGTTTGAATAATGATTGTTTCAATTGCTGAAAACATGCGAGCATCTTAAATCCATTATCTATGGTCTGGGAGCATCTGTAGTTTGGTACTATCTCAGAAAGATAACCAAATTACATGCTACTACTGTATTAAAAAATATATTAACATGCTCGGGAGAAAATTTGTTTTTCACTCTAATTGCTGAATCTATGCTTCAGAATTACAAGACAGTGCATTTTACTACTGTAAAAATGCATTTTTACTTATTAAGATAATTAAAAACTATTAACAAGTTAAAACAATGATTTTTTTTAAATATATTATTATAGATATGTTTTTACTTGTTGATAAAGGATTAAAAGGGAGAATCCAAGGCTGAGGAAAAGTCACAATGCTGTATAGCTTATATCCCAAAGTTGCTAATTAAAGATGCTGTAGTGTATTATAAGTATCTATGAAACATACTATGAAAAAGAACATATTAACTCAAATTTTACAACTGTTGATTCAGTAGCAAAATAGACATCATTCTTTTAAAAACAAACCAGTCAAATTCCATGATACTATTTATCTTTTTGTGACCAAATGGAATTGTTTTACTTTTATTAAAGAATATATTTTACTATGAAGAAAAAAATTCACCAATTAATTATTTACTAATTCTTCATCATAATTACTCATCACGAAGAAGTATTCTTTGTTTCACATTTGGAAAATGATGTTTTAAATCCATGAAAATAATTGCTTGGCTTAATAGTCAAAAAGTTAGTTAATTAGCACAATTTTTATTTTGCAATATGTTGAAAAATTAAAAATGATTATCCTTATAACAAGAGCTACAAAAAAATTCTATCTCAAAATTATGTACTTAAACATAAGAACAAGACAGCATTAATATTTGTTCAGCTTACATACAATAGATATTTACACAGATAAATTATTTACATTAAAAAAAACCTGATACATAAAGAAGGGTATTTCACTAAAATGCCTATAAAGTTTATTACAGTATACAAATTTTCACATGTAGGTACTATTTTACTTAACAACATTCACAGTAATTAATATTATGCCATTTCAAAATTAAGAAATTAGTTTAATTTTTTGTATTTGATAAGCTGTGGGAAGATCTTATTATAGTAGTCCCCCCTTATCTGCGGTTTCAGTTACCCATGGTCAACCATGGTCCGAAAATATTAAATGAAAAATTCCAGAAATAAAAGATTCATAAATTTTAAATTGTGTGCCATTCTGAGTAGCATGATGAAACATCGAGCAGTCTGTCTCTGTCCCACCTGGGTCGTGAATCATCTCTTTGTCCAGTGTATCCATGCTGTATACGCTACCTGCCCATTAGTCACTTAGTAGCTGTCTCGGTTATCAGATCGACTGTCGTGGTATTGGAGTGCTTGTGTTCAAGTAACCCTTATTTTACTTAATAATGTTCCCAAAGTGCAAGAGTAATAATGCTGGCAATTCAGATATGCCAAAGAGAAGCCATAAAGTACTTCCTTTAAGTGAAAAGGTGAAAGTTCTCAACTTAATAAGGAAAGAAAAAAAAACGTATGCTGTGGTTGCTAAGATCTACAGTAAGAACAAATCTTCTATCCATGAAATTGTGAAGAAGGAAAAAGTAATTCATGCTAATTTTGCTGTTGCACCTCAAACTGCAAAAGTTATAGCCACAGTGTGTGATAAATGCTTCGTTAAGATGGAAAAGGCATTAAATTTGTGGGTGGAAGATATGAACAGAAAATGTGTTCAGATTGATAGCAATGTGTTGTGCCAGAAACTCAAAGATACCAGGCAGCAGAACTCATCTACTGCCTGGTATTTGATCACATTCAATCAGCAATTGATGTAGACCCTAATCTGGACATAATGCAGTGCTGGAAATCATTCACTATTGCTGATGCAATAGCATTTATCAAAGCTGCAATGGATGAATTAAAACCAGAACATTGAGCCTATACGAAGACTTCGGCAAGGGATCCCCTGAAATGAGTGATACCAAGCCATTTACTGCAAAGGGATGGTTACACAGATTCAGGAATAGGTTTCAACTGAAAAATATAAAAATTACTGGAGATGAAGAAGCTGCTACCACATTTCTGGCAGAGTTGAAGAAGTTGATTTAAGAGAAAGGATACCATACAAAGCAAGTCTTCAATTGCAATGAAACTGGGCTCTTCTGGAAGAAGATGACCAACAGAACCTACATTCAAAGAAGTGCAAAGAAGGCAAGGTCATAAAACATGGAAGGACAGATTAACTCTGGTATGATGTGGCAATGCTGCAGGGCACATGATAAAGCCAGGCATAGTGTACAGATCGAAGAACCCACGTGCTCTTAAAAACAAAAATATCTGCCTGTGTTCTGGCAACATTATTAGAAAGCAAGGGTGACAGCCATCTTGTTTATGAATGGTTCCATCAATGCTTCGTTCCAGAAGTGAAAAAATACTTGTAAGAGGAAGGGTTGGAATTTAAAGTCCTACTAATAATAGACAATGCACCTGGCCATCCTAAATCTGTTTGCTATGAAAATGTCAAGGTTATATTTTTACCACCAAATACAACCTCATTGCTTCAGCCCATTTACCAGGGCATCATTCGGTTTGTCAAGGCCACATACACCTGCCTGGTATTTAATCACATTTGATCAGAATTTATGCAGACCCTAATCTGGACATAATGCAGTGCTGGAAATCATTCACTATTGCTGATGCAATAACATTTATCAAAGCTGCAATGGATGAATTAAAACCAGAAACTGCAAATGCCTGCTGGAAGAACTTATGGCGTGAAGTTGTGAATGATTTTAAAGGCTTCCCAGGGATCGATGGAGAAGTTAGGAAAATCATTCACGCAGCAAGACAAGTTGGTAGAGGATTTGTCAACATGCTAGACGGATGAAGTGGGAGAATATATTGAAGGCCATTGAGAAGTGTTAACAAATGAGGAATTAATAAATTAAGAACTTGTTGAGTCATCTACAGAGGAAGAGGAAGATGATGAAGAAGAAGAAACCAAAGAAGAAGAAGAAACTGAAGAAGAACCAGCAATGTGGACATTAGCGTAATTTGCCAAAGGGTTTCGAATTGCACAGACATTAGAGGACAAAATTATGAAATACAATTCTGATGGAATGCAGCATTAAAGTCACCCGTATGATCACCAAGGGATTACAACCTCTGCAGCAACACTTTGATGAGTTAAAAAGAGACAACAACTTCCGATTACAATGTTCTTCCAAAAGGTTTCAGCATGAAACTTCAACTATCGAGGATCCCCAACCATCGACATGGCTCGAAATCCAGCATCACCCAAAGCAGATGATCTTCCTTCTGACACATCGTCAGAAGGTCAATAGTAGCATAATGCTATGTCACAATGCCTATGTCATTCACCTCACTTCATCTCAACACATAGGCATTGTATCATCTCACATCATCACAAGAATAAGGGCGAGTACAGTACAATAAGATATTTTGAGAGAGAGAGAGACCACATTCACATAACTTTTATTACAGTATAAAAACAAAAAATAAATACCCCCTCAAGCAGCTGCTTGCCACAGAGGTCTGACAGGAGCCTGTCAGTTTATATGCCACAGTAGAAGATCTGAGAGGATGGCAGGACCTCAGCAGAAAACAACACGAACATCCATGCCTTACCCAGGGCTCGAACCCAGGTCCCGTAGATCAGTAGCCAAGTGCTCTAACCACTCGGCCACGGGATGGCTTATTACAGTATATAGTTATAATATTCTATTTTATTATTAGTTATTGTTGTTAATCACTTACTCTGCCTAATTTACAAATTAAATTTTACCATAGGTAGGTATGTATGTACATATAGGAAAAACATAGTATACATAGGGTTTGGTACTATCTGCAGTTTCAGGCATCCACTGGGAGTCTTAGAATGTATCTCCCATGGATAAGGGGGGACTACTGTATATCACTTGAATCAAAACTGTATACTTATATATACTAGTTTCTCACTGATGACTAATTAATCAAAGCAACTCTTCACATATTTAAATTAAAAAGAATTATTACATAAAATAGTATGTGTTGATTTCTGCATTTAGATGAGACCAAACACATTTCTTGAAGTTGTTCCTAGCATATGAAGGGTTACATATTACATGCTTTATAAAAGAAACTACAGTTATATGAATTGGTTGAAGTTTGTAGAAACCAAACTATGCAATTTTAATAACTTTTACAATATACAATGCAGTAAAATTAGCTAGAAAACATGTAATATATATGAAATGAGATATTGTTTACATTTAAGTAATTGTTCACATATATAAAAAGAAAATTGAGCCATAATATAGAGAATATTTTATGTAAAAAAAAAGCAGTTGATAGACAAACATCATCCTGACTAGCTTATCGTTTTCTAATACTGCACAAATAATAATATGTGATCAACATTTCCAGCATTTCTAATGTCATTCTATTGAGTGGATCCTATCTGATTCTCTAAATTTCTGTGGTATGGGAGTAAGGATGTTTCAATCTTTAAGAAACTGTTGAGCTGTCACAGAAAATAACCATATTTTGGCAGGTACTTTAGAAATAATGTTATCAGTGAGCAATAGGATGACTACTTTTATTTTCCCATATTTGTCTGGAAAATAAAAGAATAGCAAATACAAAATATGACTATAATATAATGAAGCAATAAAGTATATTAATAACACCACAACTGCAAATTATTTTCACTTTTTACATATACTTCTCAAAACCCTAAGTGCAATCGAAAACATAGTTGGTTTATGTTTAAAAAGTACTGTGTTAAAAGCTAAATCATTCACTAAGCTTTATATGTTATGTGCTAAGCAATTTTCTATTACAATAAATATAGTGACAGAATCTAAAGGCCAGCTTTAGTTAATCATGAACTAATGCAAGTCATAGACAAGTTATAATACACAGTAATTAGTGTAGGGAGGTAAGTATTGCAAATATGAACCCTTAGTATAAAACAGTTGTAAAATGGTTAGACAATTGCCTGGGGTTTAATGGTCTACTAACTCAGATTATAGTGTGCCAGTTGTAAATACTTGAATACTTGGTTGCAGTTTAATTATGAGAAGTACTATATTTTTCATTCATGTAATAATCAAAACGGGCCAAGTCATAAGAACTGCAAAGCCCTGTATGCAGGTAGGTATTCTGTTATTAAGTTAAAAAGGAACATGTCCAATGAAATATCTTTGTTACCTAGATATTTCTACACATTGTTTTTAGGGGTAAAATTCAGCTGTAAAGGACAAAGGCTCTGCTACACATGGGCCTATGAATTAGAATACCATACAATAAACTGCAGAATTTGCTAATATACTGATGTTAGTATGGAGAAGCAGAATAAATCTTAACATATAGATATTAAACTTGCAAATCTCATTCTATCATGATTTGACTAGAGCTGTCATGTCTCTTGTTATTATGTGGAGTGAAATCACTTTCATTGGCCCTTCACAAATCATTATTAAATATATTCCCAATATGTTTTTTTACCTATTATTATGTTTTTCTCAATGAGTTATGATAAACAAAGAACAGAGAAACCAAGATGCTACTCCTAATATATATATGCTCATTAGTAAAAGTTGAGAACTATTGAAATCAATTATCCTGATTTTATACTTTAATGCGTGTATTAACAGCTGTAGTGTAAACCAATGCAATTCCTTTAAGAAATAAAATAATATTTAAAATATTATATGATAAAAATCCATACTTCACACAAAAAAAAAACACAACCACTACTTTTTTTTTACAGAAAATAAGTATTTTATTTGCTTGCAACCAAACTATCAACTGCTTTTCTTTTTTAAAAAATTAAGATAACCCAAAAAAATGAGCACAAGTTTTGGTATTAAAATGACTAAAAATATAAAATCATTGACAAATGGGAAATAATAACAATAATAACATGAAAAAAACATGTCCAAGAAATACTTTTGTTATTACCTAGTATCTCTAGAATACTTTATTCTTAAGCTGATAAAACTATTCATAGTGATAGATTAAATTATCATTGTCATTAAACAAAAAGGACATAGAGATATGACACATGAATTAACTAAAAACACCATTTGACTTTAACTACTAATTAATGAAGACTAAAATCTTATTTCTCTCACTAATTAATAACTTTTTCTCTCATTTTATACCCACTACTGGTGAATCATCTACTACAGGTTTAAAAGCTATTCTTTTTAGAAATAATTATGAACTACAATTCATATTTAATAAATTTTTAAATGTTAAATATTACAAATAACCAGGTATTTCCTGTTAAATTTCAAATTTTTATGAGATGCTTTCTTCTGCCACGCTTTTATATGATGAAATTTCACATTTCAAATTATGCCTATGTTGTAAAATAAGCATTACAATATTTTCAGATGATAAAACAAAAATAATTTAAAAATTATGTTTACTTCAAGGGCACATTATCAACAATATAATTAATAATCTACATATTAATCCAGTTTAGTATATATATCTGAAAATAACAGCCTTACATAACAAATTTAGCCATCACTGAAAACAGATACACTATCCTTGCAAGCAATACTGTCAACTGATACTTCATTTCATACCTTTTGGCAAAACAAATAATATCATTCATTGTGCTACACAATGCAGAAGCACTTGCTTTGGTTAACTGCTACAGACAATAATGACTAACTGCCCAATGCTATAATGATACTCAATTCTAACTTTATTTTTTAAATAATAGCTAGCCAAGGGCATTTATCATATTTCTAAGCTTGAATATTCAATTTAATAAAAAAAACATCACAGGCTTTATAAATAAATTTTGCATCAGTTTTGGAAGTTTATTTTTAAAAGAAAACAGGCATTGTTCCAAACATTCTTATTTATACAGTTTTTGTCCTACTAGAAGATGAAGTCTTCTGCAGAGATCACTTGGAGTTTATTGAATTGCAATGATTACAAGCATTGATGAATAAACCATGAATCTATTTTACTTAAGTTCATCAACCAGAATAAATCTAAACAGTATTGAAAAACATCAAGCAAGAAACACCACAAGAGGCTCCTTTGCCTTTTGTTTACAATTCACTATTATAATAACCATTATTTTAACAAAAATGGTGACTGCACAATTCGCCAACAGTAAAAACACTGACAAAAGTGCTGTCGCAATATTACACCAAGAATAAAAAAGCCATCACAACATTACACCAAGAACAAAAAGGTTGTCGCAACATTATGACATGAACAAAAATGGCATCACAACATTATGCCAAGAACAAAAATGGCGTCGCAATATCATGCTGAAAAGCCAAACACTGACATTGCAAAATGCACCAACAATAATACATGTTACAAGAAAAGCATTAGTGAATTCTACTATTATTAGAATTTACTACTGCTATTAAATTAAAATTTTCACTTTGTCATCTGTCCGTCTGTCTGTATGCATTCAGCAGTTTTGTTTTCAGAGATATATGTTTAACCCTTCCAGGGTCAAGGATGTCTATAGATGTTTTTTGTACAACACATAAAAATTCATTTTTTTTTTTCAAAAATAATTGCAGTTTGAAATTTTTTTTACATATATCTTTTAAAAATACACAATTCAAGTTTGAAAACTAATATTTTCTCTTTCCATTTGATTCATATTTTATTAAACTACAATATAAATAATTCGATAAAGCCAGCCGATTGCCATTGGCCTAGAGTGGTCAAATGCAGCAGCAGCAGCTCAGAACAGACACGCCTGGAGAGGAAAATTACAGTCTGGTTGAACCTCCATAGCCCATGGCTGTATGAGGATTTTGTATGTATGTATGTATTCTAATTTACATATATTTTTTAATCTAAAATATATATATATTTTAGAAGTGTATTGCAGATTTGTTTGTTGACATTACTCTGTATTGAAGCAATCACCTGATTTAAGCTCACAAGTTTGAACTATTATCAACATATTTTTCCTGTAATTTTCGAAAATCTCCTAAAAATTAACAAAAAAAACTGCTATTTTTAAAACAGAAGATTTTGGAGGTAATTATGAAATATGTACCTTTTTTTTGGCATACCACTGTAAAAAGTGTTATTAAAATTAATGTGTTACAACAATGTTCATATTTTTTACTTCAATAAAATTCAGAATTAAATTCTCTTTAATTTGGTATATAACATGACCTATTTCTATTGATTAGTTATTTATTAAAAATATACTCAAGTTGACTTGTTTATTAGACTTTGCAACAAGTCTGGACTTTTCTCAAAGTATGGTATCGAGAAAAGAAATTACAAAACGAAAGAAATGTTTACTTTAAACAAGAATTTTTTTTTTTTTTGCTATTTAGAAATAGCCTTTCTATTCATGATCATTATAATTATTTCTGTCTATTTGTTTTTTTTTAATAAATTTTTGTGTTGCCAGATGCATATTTTTACTACATGACTCTAAAAATGTCCTATTAAAATAAAATAGTCTTCGTTTTTGTTAAATATTTTATATTCAGAAAAAACCAGAATTAAATGCTGATTAATTTGGCATAAAGCATGCCATAATTCCTTTCATTAGTTATTTGGCAAAATAAAGTTCTAAAGTTAATTTATTTGCTTGATCAGAGTGAAAAAATTGCTGGATCTGAGAAGGGTTAAAAAAAATTACATCAGATAGGTATTGATGAAATATTACAATTCACACTTTCGGCATTCCCCAAAAGTTTAAATTGCACTTTCTAATGGTGGAAAAAGTTGAAAATTGCAAAATTTAAAATAAATATTACAAAATGATGCACTTAGCTAGAAATCTGAATTTTTTTGTTTTTTGAAATTTTGGTTGTGGATATTTGAAAAATTCTTTTAGCATTGCATGGGCACTAAAATATTATGATTCACATTTTCAAAATTTTCAGATTTCCCATTTACCTACTTTTTCACTCTTTAAAAGTTTAAATTTGAACTAATGAATGATTGGAAAAATAAAAATTGTACTATTCTATTAATACTTATAAAAATCATTTGCCTATTATTCTTTAAAATTAAAACCATTGCTTTTCTCAGACCCCTCTGAGAAAAGGGAACAGATTGTTGGGTCAATGGAATATCTTTGACACTGAAATTACAAATTTCTATCCTAAATAGATCACTTGCAATATTGTTAAAAACTTTGCATTTTGTGACCTCTAATGATGTAAATTCAAACTATCAAAGGTTTTTCAAAAATGGCAATAATATTTCATTAGTAGCAATCCCAACTTAAAAAGAATTTTCAAATTATCTCTCAAAACAAAAAAAAAAATGCTTATTCCCCACCCACCTTGAGATAACAACTCAATTCATCGTTGCCAATGAAAACCTCATAACCTTCACATTCCACATCATCAAAATTTAAAATTTCTAGTAAATACACCATTTGCAATATTCTTCAAAATTTTGTAATTTCCAAATTTTTCACTGTTAGAGGGCACAATTTAAACTTTGGGAGATTCTGAAGGTACAAATCATAATATTTCATAATACCCATCCAACTCAAAAAGAATTTTTATTCCTTAAAATATTTTACTACATGCAAAAGAGTGAAAAGAAATTATTGGGTGGCATTTTTGTTCAAGGTGGTTTGTACTGGCAGCATTTTTGTTCGAGGTGGTTTGTACTGGTGGTGTTTTTGTGTCCATTCAAGAAATCATGCCTCAGAACCATCGAAGGAAATTCTTCCCGCTCTTTGCAACTGAAAAAGGAGAGAACTCCACCCCTGGCTGTAACCTAAACCTGATGGCTAACAAACTCAAGATGATCTAAAATCTCCATCCTTAATTCAATAGTTGCTATCATAAAAGTTACAATTAAAAGAGGGCTCCATAAGTGATATAATTACAGTTATTTTGGTTTAACTACTAACCTAAGGCAATGCTAATAATTTTGTTTCTATTATTATGCCAAAAAAATTTAATCTTTAATACTTTTTTTATACACTCTCATTAAATTTGGTAATTTTTTGCTTTCTCATACACCTAAGCCAGTGTTAATCATTTAAAACAGTGGTTCTCAACCTTTTATTCTTCACATACCCCCTGGAAATGTGTATGTAACTGGCATACCCCTTGTATAGATAGATAAAACTATAGCTATAGTATAAAAATGGGAATAAAATAAAACACTGACTTTGTTACTAGATCTAGTGACTTTTGAGCTCTCACGGTGTACCCCAAAAAATTTTACTGCATACCCCACGTTGAGAACCCCTAATTTAGAGTATCCAGAAAAACATCTTCCCTTAAGGATATGGCCTAGGTTATAGTGGCTTTCATTATCTGATTAAGGGATAGATCTACTTCAGATAGCCAGCATACCCTTAATTCCCAGAATTATCCTCAATTAGGTAATGCTGGAAACATAACACACATCTATGTCATTACACCCCCCACTCAACTAGGGTAGAGTGCTTTGCAAACATGAAGCATGACAACATAACAGTAATAAATTAACCAAAGTTATCACAATAAATGTGCACTTAAACTAAACATGAAGTAATTTAGGTAAGTAAAATATACATATTTTATTTACAATGCTTATTCTATTTTCTTATTTTATAGCTGAAATAATGTAGAATAAATGTTGGCAATGGAAAAACATGATTTACATGATCAGTTAAGTCACAGTTAGTGTACAATTTTTATCATTTGTAAAATAATAAAGCCAATAACATAAGAATAATTTATTTCTAAAAGATATTTCCAACATCTTTGATAAATTTGGTTTATAACAAGGAAGCAATAAAAAATTAAAACAAAAATCTGCATTAGTTATTCTGATATTTATAAAACTATTTACACACTCTTTATCCATATTTTAATAAGTATATGTCATGCCTTCTGAACTTCTTGTTTCACATTATTCAATTTATTTAGAGCACATAGATGATCTATGTTGCAAGGACACCATGCCACTCCAGCTCCTGCACGACAATGTGTGATGCTTACAGTAGTTTCCCATCTGCAACATTCAATACACACAAGTAAAAGTGAGCAATAAGAAAAGCGCTTTCTATTTATTTCTGTAAAACTCTTAAATATACATGATGCATTGATATTAACTAGCTGTCCCATGGCCGAGTGGTTAGCGCACTTGGCTACTGATCTAAGGGACCTGGGTTCGAGCCCCGGATAAGGCATTGTTGTATGTGTTGTTTTTCTGCTGAGGTCCTGCCATCCTCTCAGATCTTCTACTTTGGCATATAAACTGACAGGCTCCTGTCAGACCTCTGTGTCAAGCAGCTGCTTGAGGGGGTATTTATTTATTTATTTTATTGACATTAAAATTGTGTTTATGTACTTTACTACAATTTAATCAGGCTATAACTACTACACACAGTAAAACTTCTCTTTAAACCAAAAACAAAATTACTAATTAACTCTAAAAATACTTTCTGATGCAGAGTGCGGCCTTATAAATATATTGTCAAGTTTACTACTTCTTTTGCAAGCACTGAGATTTTCTCATTTTTTTCATGTTCTATTTTTGTTGTGAAAAAATGAAGTTACAAAAAAGACCATCTATCACATGATGCTTTGATCTCATATGCAAGGGCATTGTATTTTTTGCCCATTAAAGGTCATGCCATATGATCTGAAGAAAAAGTTCCTCCTATCTCTAACTGTAATCCATAAATCCCCTCAACCAACTGGTCCTGAGCTTTTGGGTCCCTGTATCCTGACTTTTATCTATTTGTGCAGAAAAAAAATATGTCGGGAGCTTCTATTAACTGCTTTTCTCAACCTCTCTGGTAGTACTTTGTTTCATTTATTGGAACATACAGAGCTTTCCATCACTTCTTTCTGCTATATTCAAAAGTGAAATTATGTCACCTAATTTAAGGGATCGAGGTGAATTTTTGACTAAATTGCATAGGCAGTATCATTTAGGAAAAAAATAACGTATATACACATTTACATCAAATATAAACAATAAAGGTACACTTAGAGATTCCACTCAAACACATAATCAGCAAATACCATTTTGAAAGAAGTTGTACTAAAAACTAACTCAATTTGGGAGAAATTCTATCTCCAATGAAGACAATTCAATTCCACACAAGGTTCCTAATGTGATATTGCACAGGAAAACTAATTTCTCATTTATTCATAAATATAAAATATAAGCCAAAGATTTGAAAAAAAAAATTATTTTCCCGTTTTCAATTCCTTTTATAACTGACTATTAGAATATCAAATAGAGCCTTCATATTTTATTGGTTATGATAATTCTGAGCTGGAAAAAAAACTTGTTAAATATGAATAGTTTCAAAAAGTTTGTTGAAAATGCAACAAGAGCATTGGTGTATCACTAGTAGAGACTACTGCATATGAAGGGACTGATGCAATACAAAGAACAAGTGATGTTGTTATCTATTATTGTTGAATATGTGACATTCAGCTAACACGTAGACCTGTTCCTATGCCAAATGGACTTCACTCAATATGCATCATGTCTATTATTGAGCAGAGAACAAATATTGTTTTGCATAATGCTTCAAGAAAACCATGTTAAGTAGTGTACTATCCTACCCACTGTAAAATTAATTAAAAATTGAAATGAAATTTGAACTTGCACTTCAGTCGAAAAAGGATGATTTTCTTTTATTTTGCTAAAACATTCATATCACCATGCATCATATTGTGTATATTTTGGATATCAGATTTGCATATTAAAATTATTTTATTTCTCCGTATATGTATGCTTTCAAGAAATACTTTAAATTATTATTATATATATGCTTTCAAGAATATATAAATATATATATATTATTATTAATAAATATATTATATAAATTATTATTATATAATTATATATTATAAATTTATTAATGAATAAATTATATAAATATATATATTATTATATATATCTTCTTTTTTCTTGAAGCATATATACATATTTAATAAATATTATATATATGCTTTCAAGAAATACTTTAAATAATTTCATTTGTAATCAATCCCTTAAATATTAATTTTGGACCTCAGCATTCAATTCCTAAGATCAAGATTTATATAAAGATTAATTTTCTAGCCAGTGGAAGAGTGGTTCCTCAGGCAGAGAAGGTTCCAGAACAGTTGTGTGCACCAGATATCCAATCAAGCTATAAAATTAAGCAGAATATGAAGCAAAGGAAGCAGTGAAATCATTAAATGCTAGCTAAGAGATTGAGATAAAAACAAAAAAGAAAGGAGATAAGTAGGGATTTAAAAACCAAGACAGTCCTTACCTTGTTCATAAGAAGAGAGAATGAGATTTACAATGTCACTGTAAAAGTTTATGCAAATGATGGGCAAAGGTCCCATACTGTAGCAAACTGACAAAGTGGAGAGCTCAGTGAAAGTAATAAGTGCAAAGACATTTGTTTTGAATGAATAAAAAACTACAAAACCATTTAAACAAATTCTAGTCTGTGGGAAAAGCCTTACTATTGACTTAGTGGGCTTACTGGCAGGTAAATCTCAGAAATTAAATTCTACAAAAGAAGTTCCTATAACTACAAGTTATGGCATTTCATTGTGAAAAAAAAAGCATGAATGGCATGGTAGGCAAATTAAACAATTCATCATCATCATCATCCTCAAGCAGCATGGGCTACAGAGTTCCAACCAGAAAGTGCAGTTTAGTTCTCCAAGCATATCTGTCCTGAGCTATATCTGCTGCATCTGGCCACTGCACACCAATTCTAACAAAGTCCTGTTTGACATTGTCTGCCCATGCATCCTAGGACTCCCCCACCCTTTCTGAGGCCTTTAGGCACACTACTCATAACCCTATTTGCTAATCTATAATTATTCATACGAGCAACATGGCAAAACCAACAGAGTCTCTCTCTGCACAATATGCTGCTTAAAGGAGCTTGCCAACTCCTTTGCCTAACCTCATCATTAGTTACAAAGTTGAACCACCTTATGCCCAAGATACTGCATCAGATAGACCTAAGATACTGCATCAAGATACAGTCTAATTTTAGTCTTTAGGTGTATACGCCTATTTCTCCACACTCTGCATAGATTCTTAAAAGTCCCGGCAGCAATCCCTATTCATCTGTTAATCTCATGCTGCACATCACCATTATCTCTCCCAAGATAATTAAATTGTGACACCTGCTCAAGACTGCAACCATTCAGATTAACTGAATCAAAGCCTGCCTAACCAATTTCATCATTTTAGTTTTCTCTCTGTTTATAACCAAACCTACTCTACTACCAGTTTCATCAACAGTTCTAATGAAAGAGTTCATCTCATCAACATCATTCGCCAAAAGGGCTAAATCATCAGCATAATCTAAATCAGAAATTTTCATATCTCCAGACCATTTAAGGCCAAAATCTTTCCCGTGCAGTGAATTTCGCATAACATAATCAATAACCAAACTAAAGAGAAAAGGAGACAAAATGCACCCTTGTCGAACACCAGAAGCAATGCTAAACCAATTGCTACAAGCCTTATTAACTCTAACACACGACTCAGTGTTATTATAGAGAGCTTTCATTATATTAACTAACTTGTCTGGTATGTCATATGATCTCACAATCAAATTATGATGATCAACAGAATCAAAAACCTTTTTGAAATCAACAAAGCTGGCAACCAAAGGTTTCTGAAACTCTAAACATAATTAGTTGTGATAAATCCCTTTATCTGCATGAATATTTAATAAACACTGCATTTTATTCCCAAGTTCACTTGTGTGTATTTTTCATGCAACAACTGCTGGATCAAGTTTCTGTAATAAGGGAGCTGAGAAACAAAAGAGAAACTCCAATACACCACTTTAGTCACAGTGCAATTAGTGAATGCAGTCTTCAGTGGTAAAGACAATTGATTAGTTATTACATCATTAACTCAAAACCTAAGGAAAAATTAAGGTGGAGAAAATACAAGCACTTGCAATGTGTTTTCTGCAGATGTTTTTCATGACATTGAAGTTATGTAATATCAGACACAAGTTTGTTGATTTGTTTTCTGCACATGTGTTTGAAACTATCTTATTTGACCTTGTTGCAAATGCTTTTAGTTAAGTTCACATAAACTAATTTTTATTGCTCATAAATAGTTTATATATACTGATAGACTATTAGATTAGGTACTATACTATGAATGTATACACACAGTTATCCACATTAATGTATTTTTGGAGCACATTATCTTTCTGATATACAGTAAACAAAAAATTTCTATCTAATAAATAAAAACTCACCTGTCTAGTTGTACATCATACACCTCAACAGTATTAAGATATTTAGAGCCATTATGCCCACCAACAGCATAAATCAATCCTCCCATTGTAGCAACACCCACTCCACCTCTACATTCTTCCATCGGTGATGCAAATATCCAGGAATCAGTATCAGGGTCATACTTCTCTACAGAGCTCAGAGGAACATTATTGTCAAATCCACCTGGATTAAGAACAGTTTAATAGTAACACAAAGAAATGGAAATGTGAAATTTTAAGCATAAGGGATAAGAAAATCACATTTTCCATAGATAATATAGTCATTTTTTTATTTTTAATTAATTTTATTTTTATTTTTAAAATGAATTTTAATATATATTTTATAAGCCATATAAATATTAAAATTTAAAACACTAAAGTATGTAGATCTATGGAACCAAAGATTTTTAAAAATTTAATAATTTTTTTAATATTAATACTTTTTAACACTGGAGACACGCCTGCTGACAGTTTATTACTCCTTTAACTATTTTAGCTCCTAATGTGATTTTGTCATTTACATTTTCAATCTATATTTGGTAAAGAATTTTAGATTATCATTTTCTAATCACAATACATCTGAGAAACAACTAAAATAATTCTAGAAATAGCAAAATAAAGACATTTGAAAGCCAAACTGATAGTGAAATGTAAGGCAAATCTGGAGTATTCTATCTGGATAGTGAAATGTAAAGCAATTCTGGAGATGCAACATCCTCAAATCATAAAAATCTATTTCATCAGTTATTTTTTTTTGTGTGAACATTGCAAGACTATTTGACAAAAAGAGAATGGCAAGAGTTCAGAAAACAAATTTAATAAATAATCTATATATGAAATATTTGAAATATAAAAAATATCTATAGCATTATACCTGTAAAAAATGACAGATGATTAATTGAAAACAGAAAATATTTTTTCTGGTTTAGCATAATTTTCACATGCAGAAATTAAGAAACAAAGTTTTTTTAATATTTCAATATGTAATCTTTCAGATTTATTTTTATTTTATTTTTTGCAATGTACAAATCATATCATAGTCAACATGAAAGTATTACGCAGATCCAATCATCACAAATATAATAAAGAAGGTCTTTAAATTTATAAATAACATGCAGCTCCCTAAAAGTTTTTATTTTTAACAAATAAATGATTAGTGAATTTTTTTTTGTACTAATCATACTAAACCTTGATTTATGATAATCAGGGAGGCAGCCATACTAAATCCTTGACAAGTAATGGTGTAGCAAGCATTATGGTTTGAGGCACATACTGCATACAATACATGGAACAAAAGCAGTCTGTGTCTCTACTGGGCACAGTATCAAGTTTCAGGCTGCTAATGTTTTTGGGACCATAACTGAGTCCTCATGGAGCACAATATACATATTTCTTATAAAGGTATAATGCTTTGTTCTTGTCATTTTACAAGGAAGAAAAGATTGAAAGTTAATTGTGTTAGGGTTGTAGGAAAATGGTAATTTCTTAGTAAAAATCACAATGCTAATAACTATTACCTAACTTGCAGCACTTATTTTTGCTTACACAATGCTTTTAATGTACAAAAAATGCAATAAATCTGGAAGCCACGATATCATTTTCACTTTTAGAATTCTGGTGGCCTTGAAATGATATCATTTCATAGAAGAAAGTAGTAAAAAAAAATTACAAACAGAAACTGGAAATTTTTCATTTGTAATTGAATATGAATGGAAAATGAGGAAATTATTCCTTTTGTCTCTGTAACATCATTCTGATATGCTTGAGTCATTTTAAGTAGCATCAACTAACAATGCAGATATTTACACTTACTCTTTGCCAAGGCCGAATCTGACAATACCAGTAAGGGTAATGGAAGCCAGAAATGATTCAATTTCCGCATATTTCACACATTTTTCAAGAAATTATTTAACTCTAAAATATAGGGGAAAATGCTACACATGCATATGCAATGAAAATCCATAAATTTTTATCTGTTCAAAACAAGACAGTAAATTATTTTACAAAACAGTTTATGCTAAAGCTGTTGAAGTTTTATTTTTATACTTAACTTGTATACTTTTACACAGGTTTTTATTACATTAATAGTTTTACTGTAGTACATTTGATTGGTAATTATATATTATATGCAGATGTAGTTCCCTTTATTGGTATTTATCAAAAACTTTCACTTACAGGGAATATAATCTCTATTATTTCAAATAAATTGATGGACATTGAGTTGGAACTACAAAATCATATGGTTTTTAGCAACAATGTTTGCTATACAGAGCATCATAAAGCTGATTATGTTATTTCTTCTTGATGCTCTATTTTGAAAGAAAATTCTTGAAGTCTCAGCATCTAATCAAACTCAGCAGATGAATGTTATTTAGTGTATTAATTACACAAAATAATATTTTGCAAACAACTTTGTTGCAAACAGCAGCAAGATTTATGAAAATTTTCTGAAACTCACCTACAACAAACAAGTATCCATCCAATGTTGCAACCCCAGCTCCAGCGCGGCATTGATTCATAGGAGAAATAAAAGTCCATTTATTTAAATGTGGATCATATACTTCACAAGTGCTTAATGACACAGGCCCACTGTTTCCTCCTAATGCATACATAAGGCCCTGAAGATAATAAGTTAACCACAAAATATAGTATGAACTAAAAATAATACCAAAATAAAAATTCCTATGAAATTAATAAAATTTATAAAAATAGAAATTTCTAAACATAAAATGAGTAGGAATCAGCTAAACTATGATATATAAAATAAGCATCAAAACAAAAGCACTTTGCAAGTATTGGTTAAATATGATTTTTGATTTTGCATATTTTGAGTGAATTGTAAACAGTCGTTTTCAGAATTAGTTTAACTGAAAAATTTTGATCCAATAAACGAATTATGCTAAGCAGGGTCCCAGTGTAATTAAAATAATGCATTTATAAAGTGACTGCAAAAAAGAGCAATTTGGTGAATCTAACTTGCAGTTTACAGAAGGCATTAACTGTTATAGTGTTGGGGGGTTCTGAAAAATAATTGAAGTGTTTTCAGAAAATAAAATAACGAGTTTCAGAACCTCATTCTAAAGTAACTAATGAACTGAAATACATAGTTCATATCTGCCAACCTTGCATGATGAAAATTACGACTGGGAAGAACAAAAAAAGGAGGAAATCAGAGCAGGGCACACCTGCAGTTTACAGCGCTCAGGCACCATTATTTTAATGCCATAATGTGTAGTGTCTTGATGTAACGCTCAACTTCAACTCTTCCTATCAACAACTAATGGCAATGAAAAAAATTTAAATTTTTCAAGAATTATACTAAGTTTCTTAAAATTACTTCCATAAAAAAACCTCTCTAAATATGTGATTTAAGCTAATGAAAAACACATTTCAATATTACATTACAAAGAATATTCAACTTCTTGGAAAGTTCTACAAATAATAAACTAAACGAAAGAAAAAAAACGTAAATAGGTGTAAAGATGCCATACAATGAGAATACATTAAGTACAGAATATAATGATAAACATTTATTCCTAAGCATAAAATTTTGTTTCTGAAAATAAAAGAAAATCACCAGAAGTAATAGTATCTAAGCCATATTTTCTTAACTGTGCATATCATAAAACTACAGACTACCATTACAGTTTCTTAACTGCACATATCGTTAACCATCCAAGGCGTAATTAAACACCCTGAGTGGTTAGTGCACTTGGCTACTGATCTAAGGGACCTGGGTTCGAGCCCTGGGTTAAGGCATGGCTGTATTGTGTCGTTTTTCTGCTGAGGTCCTGCCATCCTCTCAGACCTCCTACTATGGCATATCAACTGACAGGCTGCTGTCAGACCTCTGTGGCAAGCAGCTGCTTGAGGGGGTATTTATTTATTTTATTTATTATTATCACTAACAAAGAACATTCATTCTGTAATTTAAAAAGAAACTCACAAAAATCAATAATCTCTTCAGAGACAGCTATTCCAACAAGCACATACCACTAAACAATGAATTGCCATTTGACAATTTAAGAAAACCCCAGAACAAAATTACCAGAGACAACCATTTTAACCTGGACATACTGTTAAACAATGAACAACCATTCTACCCTTTTTACCAACCACCCAGAACAAACCAATCTTATAAAAAGCATAGAAAACAAAATTGTAAACAATTCACCACTGATCCATAATATATAAAAGCCTCCAGAACTAAATAATCCTATCAAAGATAACAAGCCTGAAACACATGAATTATTGTAAATAATGAACCACTGATCCACAGTATAAAAAAGCTGCCAGAACTAAATAATCCCATTAGAGAAAACAAGTTTCAAAAATATTAATTATTGTAAATGCTTTGCTGCCAATTCTCAGCATAAAAAGTCCCCAGAACTAAATAATCTCATCAGAGAAAACAACATCTTAAAAAACACCAATCCTCACAAACAATTTACTGTCATCCACAGTATAAAAAAAAAGCCCCCAGAGCTAAATAATGCCATCAGAGATAATAATCCCAAAAAAAGAAGAATTATCATGAACAATTCACCCCCAGACTAAGGAAGTACCAATCTTATGTAAATCCAATATTTTTTAGAGAAAAAATTGTCTTGAGTCGGGCGAGATACGAACCCACGACCTCCTGATAACATGCCAGGTGCTCTGGATCACTGAGCTACCAACCGCCGATCAAGATTTCCTCTAATTGATATGAACATTTCTACCTACAGTATATATTCCACTATGTCACACATAGGCACTGTTCCGGCAATCAAGCCTCAAGTGGCAGACAACAAGCATGCCATACAGATGGAAAGTATATTCACGAGTATACAATTGATTAAATTTGAATAAACTCGACTTATCTGGTACACAGATAAAGGAAGTACCACTCTTATGTCTATCAAATCTTTTTAAGAGGAAAAATTGTCTTGAGCCAGATGGGATACGAACTCATGACCTCCTGATAACATGTTAGTGCTCTGGACCACTGAGCTGTTGCTTGAGGCTTGATTGCTGGAATAGTGCCTACATGTGACATAATGGATGTTGGCCCAACTTGGACAGAAACTTACATTTTAACGGTTACATAGTGCAGTAAATCACTAACTTCATATGGTAACACCATGAGAACAATGTACAGATATGACTTTTGCCTACAGGCAAATTTAACTTTTTTTTGTGCACACATGGTAAAAAATTAACAATATGAACTAATTTAAAAAAAATATAAATTACTAAAAGATCACAAAACTGCTGATTCATAAATCCATAAAATATTTTCAAACTTTGTATATTTTATAAAATTTCAAACTGAACCTATTTAGTTTTGTTGTAATAATATGGTACTAAATGGTTTCAGTTTTGCTTTTCTAATGGTGTACTAAATGGTTTCTTTTTTTGCTTTTCATCCTTTCTTCTGTTGTTTAGCCATTATAAACAGTCTTCACTCATCAGTTAAAGCTTTTCACTGTAAAGGAAGTCACTCTGTCCTGCATCAAAATAATGCTATACATTTAGCAATGAAACAGGATGCTATTAACCATAATGCTGAATTTATGAGTTCAATGCTTGCATAATATTGCTTAATTATGTATATAACTGCTTTTATTGTGAATATAATAATAATAGATATCATTAAAAGTTTTATTTTATCACTGTGCTCATTTATCAAGGAAAAACATGCATTCCCATACAAAAGTAATTTATTCTGTTCTGATATATGTGGTTGTTTAAACACCTAATCAATACTATATTTTATTCTAGAACACATATGCTTTATTATGTATTCAAAAAATTTAACCTATCTGATATTGCAATGTAACAGAAATTTTGATAATGCATCAGTTAGAATGTAACAATGTGGCAACTTATTGATATAATAACTGTCATATTCCTCACAAAATTACTTTTTTTAATGATCAAGTGAATAATTATAAGAATGTAAACATGTGAAATTTTATTGATGATTTTTATCAATCTATTTATATGTTCTTGTGATTATTTTCTTTTGAAACTTGATTTTGAGATTATTTTTTTTGTATACTATCCTTGTGCATTGGGTTGTTAGGAAAATTGAAACCAGATATATGTAGCTTTGTTGTTTTGTTTTTTTTGGAAGAAAAAGGCATAGAGGAAGGAGTCTGGACACTTGTACTGGCAGTGGATTTATATGAGTGGATGGTAGTGGTGAAACCTCTTCCCTCTGAGTTGGAAGGTGACATCAGATGGAATGAAATGTTTATATGGCAAGGTAAACAGCAGTTGTGGCCAACTTGTATCTAGTGGGTGGTGCCAAGAAAGGAAGCTTGGATATGAAAGTCACACTTGCACTTAAAATGAATGGAGATAATACATTTCTTATCAGCAAATAAGAGTAAGGTGAGGCTCTTTCTGCATAAATCGAAGGGTTTTATCTGAGCTGGAAATCAGATATATGATCTCAAAGAATGGTTCTATGTCTTTTGACTGAAAATGTATATTAGTCTATTTACTAATTAAGACAGTGCACATAATAAATTTGTGACTGCATGAGCCATAATGTCAGCTGTAAAGAAATCTATCTACATATATATTATATATCAGTTCAGTGATTGATTGGAACAGTGCACACTGTTATTTGTGATTGCATGAACTGCAAAGTCAGTTGAAGAAATAATCATTTGTTTAATCAAAATGGCATATCTCAGAATGGGATAGTTTAATATTCAGCAGTGAAGTAAATAAATATGATTTTTTCACTAACTGTGGAATCATTCAACAGACAAGAGTTACTAAGTGCAACTGATTGTTTATATCAATTCATCTCTGTGAGAGTTTCATATTTTTGACATAATCTAGCAGAATAATGCTTTTCCCACTACCATCAGATAAAATAATATGTGAACCTGAAGAAAAAAAAAGGTTAAATGTTGAGTATCCCTCCAATAATGACCATAATTGCAATTACAACAAATAATCATTAAAGAAGAAGGATGATGGGACATCACTACAAAGTGACAGTTCCATTTCTTGCCAACAGTAATAGGTTTGCATTTCCAATTGAAAGAGTAGTCATTATTCTTCATGGCTTCTACTCTAATGTGGCAATACTGAGTGTTATATGGTAGAATACATGTTCACTCATGTAGTACTTGCAGAGTTTAACTGAAGATCAAATAAAAGTAATCACTTTTGCACTCTGCTACACAATAAATGATGCAATTTATTTGACAATATCAACAACCTTGTCTGTTCTCAAAAGTCAATATTAGCCAATATATTTCATAATAAAACAGAAAGAAAATTTACCTTTAATTCTGTAACTGCCACTCCTCCACGAGCACTGTTCATTGATGCAACTGTGCTCCATAAGTCAGAACTAATATCATATCTTTCTACTGTAGAGAAAAATACATTATCATCTAAACCACCAACAGCATATATTGGGCCTCCTACTGAGCAAAGTCCAAGGCCTCTTCTATAAATATAGACATTTTCTTGTCAGATAATACAGCCCGATAATATATTACATATTTAAAAAAAATTAACTATCAATAGTGACAATGAAAATATATTTATTATGTAGCAAAAAGAGGGTTAATCTCTATTAACATAATTAAAAACTGACACATATAAGTTGCAGACCATTAGACCTCATGCAAATACCATAATTAGAAGCCTTTGGTGTATTATTATTTCTTTATGAAGTCTACTGGAAATAGTCATTAACTGATGGCCAGTAGAGGCTCTCATGAGCTTCCAACAGGTGTATCAGTATATCATACAGTGAAACAAACTTGTAAGGATAAAGAGATAGTTGTCAGTAATTCTCCAGACTCTTAATCTTATATTTTCAGGTTCAAACCTGAGAATATGAGCTCCCAATTATGACTGCATTCAGATTTCCTCTGCTAACCCTCCCTCTGAAAAAGTGGTCCTTACCATTGGTGTGAAGAAAGGAGAAACACCAATGGTAAGGACCATGTACCTTAACCACAGTAAGGGTTACATATTATACAAAATGTATGCGAACAAAATTGTATTGTCAGGAATTTGTGTTGCTTCAACTAGTTGTCTCTGATTGGATTATTCTGATATGATGTGGTAGTCAGCTCTGTTCCACACTTAAACACTGAAATTAACTAATCCAATCAGAGATAACCTGTCTAAAAAATGCAATTTCCATTCTGCACTTTAAGAAAAGCACAGAAACCAAATAATCCATTCAACAAACCTTATTAACTATAAAACAAATTTAATAACATGACTTTAATTAATAACATGCACTGTTAATTTTAAATGCTTCACAAAAAATAGAAGTTGCATATGAGAAACAAGTTTTTTTAATCATTCATTTGGCAGTGGTTAGTAACCATGTGCAAAAATGGCATGAAGATATAATAGAATGTTGATTGAATGAAATGAAAAAAAAAATAAATAAAAAATTTATTTGTAACCACAGAGCATTTTTTTTTTGCTGCAATATGCCAAAAACAATAAACCTTTGTTTGATAAATAACTAATGAAAATAATTATAGCATATGTTATATGCCAAATTAATCAACATTTAATTCTGGATTTTATGGAAACAAAATATCTAATTAAAAAATGCAAGTTTAATCTTAATAGTCAGCTTTTTAGAGTTGTAGTAAAAAAAATCTAGTAATGCAGATAAAAAATTATTTGAAAACAACTAATAGACAAAAATAATTATGATGCATATGAATAGAAAAGCTATTTATTTCTTAATAAGTGAAAAATTAATTTTTATTTGAAAGAAAAAAATTACTCGTTTTAATTTTTTCTAAGTATTATACTTTAAGTTTAGTCAAGTTTTTTGACAACTGTGCTGAGTCAAATAAATAAGTCAACTTTTGAATTTTTTTAACAATAACAAATCAGCAGAAATAGATAATATCATATACTGAACTAAACAATTTAATTCTGAATTTTACAAAAAAAAAACATATTAAAATTTATATGTTTGTAAATAAGACTTTTTCACAATGATATATTGAATAACTAAATCTGATTATGCAATTAAGGCTTAATTTTGAAAAACTTTATGAATAAAAAGTTATATTATATATCAATGGAAAGGAAATTTCTTTCTGAATAATAAAATATTTACCTGAAAATATTAATCTTATTTCTTTTTATAATTCTTTTGAGTAGTAGTATATTTTAAAACATGGGCCAGTGTTATACAAGGTGACTTGAACTTCTCAAAATCATGTGATTTTCTGTCCTGTTTGAAAGGTGGAGGAACACTTTCTTGGCTCGCTGCTTTATTTTTATTGAACATTATGCATTTTTTTCTTTCGGTGTTGCATTTTAGCATCTTGACAAAGTGGCAAAAAACTGCCGCACCTAGGCTAAAAAAACCTCAATATTTTCATAGAGGAAAAGCCAAATGTTAGCGGGGCCTAAACCAAAACCCTATTTTTAAAATCACTCAGTATAAACTCATTTGCTTAAAATTTCTTTAAAATAAAATTTTACTGGGGGAGGGTTAAACATCCTTCTCATCACAACAGTGAAAAGGGGGGTGGGATAAATAGCTCTTGATGAAATTGTGTCATCTCCCCAGCTGTAAGAGTCTGATTCCAATGCCAAGGAAAACTTTTTTTTGTTTTCATATCCAAGATCTCATTTATTCTCAGGAAATCAAAAAAAATCAAAATTTTTTTACTGAAAGCCCAAAAAATAATTAAAATTAAGAAATAGCATAAAGTGATGTTTAAAAAAATCTGCAACAAGTTGTAAGACTTCCTTGACAGAAAAAAATGGCATAGGTATACATAAAATACTAACCTATGAATGCACAATGCACAAATGACATGTTAGCAATTATAATAACATTTGTGTCTTGCACTCTACCATGGCCAAGTTTAGATAGTTAATTCCTAAAACAAATGTGATTTTGGTTTCAGGGAACTATGCAATGAATGCTAGGATAAATGATTAAAATAATTCTAGAAATACTGAAATAGGTTAAAGGAAAAAAAAGAGAGTAAAACGAGGAAATAAAGAGGTACATACTTGGTAATTGCTTCCAAAATCTTCATATTAAAAATAAAGCTGTTTTTAATTAATTTTCAGGAGAATTTCAAAACTTTAAGAAAAAATGTATTGATAATAGTTAAAATCAGACTTGTGAGCTTAAACCAGAGGGCTGCTTCAAGATGTAGGAGGGAAATGACAGAGAACAGTATTTCTGTGTATTACATCTATGGAATGGCAATTAGAGTGCTGAAAGAAATATTCTTATGGTATGTTAACCAAATGTCTACCAAATGGAAAAGGTGAGTATTACATTTGAAGCTTCAATTATCTGCTTTTATGAGATATATGAAAACAAATTTCAAATCGGAATTTCTATTTTACAAAAATGAAAGTTTTATTTGTTGTGCTAGTGGTGCTGGTCAGCACCCATGCTCCAGATCTGTAAAAGTTTGACATACTCTACAGTGATGATGGCTCTGGAAGATTCAAATTTAGTCACAAGATTTATCATTAATAATTATCCAATTCTTGTAATAATTATCAGAGCTGGGGAAAACTACCATCTACTGGACATTAGCAAGTGAATTTTTTGGCATGGCTCTTGCTCTCCAAGTTAGATAAAACTACAACAATAAAATATTTTCATGTTAAAGAACATCAACTTTCACCACTGAATGCTCTTTTCTAATGTAAATTAAAACATGAGAAATGTTTTGCCCTTTCCACTTTTCTTTTAAAGAGAAGAAGGTACTTCCCTATACAAAGGATGGAGATAACCTACATGCTTTACTAGCTTGTCCTGGTTTCTCATACAACATAAAACACTTATACAAGGATTGCTGGACATATACAAAGACTTGCTGGTCTTAGTACTCAGGTAGGTCTTGTATTTGTATATCAGGTAAGATGGATTTGTATATGTATTTGCTCTGGCTTGTGGTAAAAGCAGCTGGCCGGTCAGATTTTTCCGAATTTCCCCACCCTTGCTTATTATTCTTAAATTATCAAGTTTACTTACCTGTACTAGATGTTCTCCTTTGCTATTGCAACTACCAATTACAAAAGGACCTATCACTCCTGCCAAAAGGTCAAATTCAGTACCAACTTTAGAATTCAAAATATTCTAAAATTGTCTGTAAAACTTATCTTTCCTGTCAAGATCCTCAGTGGGGCATAACGACAGATAATATTCCAGTCTTTGAACTGTTTCATATTTAGACGTAAAAAACTTTTCATAAAGGCAATTATATCCCTAGAAAAGTATCACTGGTAGTTCTGCTTGAATAGCAACTTACAACCTGCAGACGTTTGCTATCCTTTTGTCCTGCAAAGAGAAATAAATAAAGATCATTTTTAAATATCTTAGTTTTATTTGTTCATCTGGTATCTTGAAAATGCACTATGCCTAGGTTATAATGCTGAAATTCCTGTGTGAGGATATCAAGAAATCTCTATGTAGAGTTTCCACATTGTGGGGAAAAAATGGTTAGTAGGATTTTTTAAAGAAACTAGGTTTATTGAGATAGATATGGCCAACAATATCAAACAGCCCTCAAATCAAAGACAGAGTACAAGACCTATTTGCCACCATTAAAGGTTAAACAACCAATGCTGGTAGGAATTTCTGACACCAACTTTACAAGGGAAACTTTTCAAGAACTAGAATCGAAAGAGAAACTGATCTGTCAGAGACACATTCCTCCAGTTTAGGGTCAGCAATACTCCTAGAAGCAAGATTTTACATTTATAAGCTTGGGACAACATAAATATACATAGAAAGCATTGAACTATACTGAAACCAGGCCCCTAACAGCTTTAATCTAAAAATAAATTTCGTATTTAAACATTAAATAATATTAAAAATTAAAAGAAACAAGCTCGTTAACACAAAACATTGAATTACTTTCAGTGACATAAAGGATGTCAGGCCGAAATACAAACATAGACCAAGAGCCCTCTATTTTTTACCCCAACTTATATACATATATTTGATAATGCCATTTGCAAAAATTGTGATATGACATATTTACTGTAATTATGCTTTTTTTTTATCTAATAAAGGAAAAACGAAAGAAAATTATATCTTTAATTATGCAGATAAAATACCCTGTTCTTGAACATGTAATAAAATAAATATTACAAGTTTAGCAGCATAAAATTCATGTTATTTAAATGCATAAACAAATTCAATCCTGCACACTAAGCACAGAGGCATGTAGAACACAGTAGACTGTTTTTAAATAATCATAGAAATCACTGCTTTACTAGCCATTGCAGACAGTACTATAGAGCTTGAAACAGAAATGGAATCAATATGTTGCTGCGTGCATCTGCATAGCTGTTATAGAAAGCAATGTTTATTAGATGTATTTTTTTAGATATAATTTTAATACAGATACTAGAATTTATATTTTTATGAATAAAATACAAAGTAACAACTGTTGCATTAAATTTTCCATCTGAATGAAAATAGTTTTAATTTTTTTAATAAAAAATGTTCTTAAAATGAAAGTTTGAAATTTTTTTCCCTAAAGTTTAAGGGCTTCTGTCATATGAGGATCCCAATACCACTGCACTGCCATAGGTATACTACTGATTGATGCAAATACACTAGCACGAGATGGCAGCAAGGATGGAACTACCAACATTTCAACAGCCAGTGCAATTCTGAGCAGGATACTTTAATTCTGTCCTTAAATTAAGATTGCATTATTAAATGCGGATTTGATATCCTATTTCCCCTGAATTTTAATCACCTGTAAAATGAAATCATACCTTTAATCAAAGATGCAAAAACTATGCAAAAACTAGGTACTTCAAAACCAGGGGGGGGAGGCTTTATTTTTGATCAACTGTTCTATAATAATTAAGGAAAACAATTTTTTCCAAAACATGTAAACTGTTGATGTAATCACGATTACCTCCATTTCTTTGCTGATATCATCTTAAGAACAGGGCTATGCCAAGGCAGGGGCAGTCACTCTGGGCACCAATGGCAGAGGGTCATAACAACAGGTTTAATCCATTAATAGAAATTGTAATTTTTTCATTCTGACTTCACAATATTAATTCAAATTGTATAGTACTTGTACTTGGTACTTCTGAAATATATTAAAATATAAATCAATCCTCTTGATAACTATATTGGTAATTTAGCCCTTTTCAGTTAAAAGATTATATATTCTATTCTAATTATTTATGACTAAATTGTTTATTATCAACGCATTTTATGATAACATTTATTTTGAGCAATGAATACATTAAAATGAACTAAATTTAAATTTGTGTATGTGCAATTTTTTTTTTATTCATTAAATTCGAAGGAGCATAGGGGTGCCAAATAATTTTCTTGCCCAGGGTGCCAAAAGAGCTACTAACAGCACTGCCTAGTTCTTTGCTTATTTGGAATACACTAGCCCAGCAGTGTGGCTAGAAATTTGGTTTCATTTCACCACAAGAATGTGTAGTGTTCTTAGGATATGTGTTAACTTTCAGCTGAAATTCTCTCCTCATTACTCTGTCTTTCAATTTCAGGAAGGGAAAACAAAGATTGCTATCTTCCTATTATAGAATGTTTCCTAATGAAGTAGAATTGGGAACAGAATAATTAACATAGCAACCAGTGCAGTGAGATTTCCCACCCTATGTACCACTTTAAGTGACACCATTGCAGGAAATAATGACTATTCTTTCTGGCTGAAACAAAGCAATAAATCAGAATAATTGAAGTCAGTTGCACATAACAGGTGTGAAAGCAAATCAATTCATTAAAATGCATGCAACAGCCTTAGCTAGCAGATCTTTTCATGCAATCAGTTATCACCATCCAGTATACCTATATCACAATAACCAAATCATAGCTGCAGGATTGAGATACTGATGATTCAGAAAAGATGAATAGAGCAATTACCGGCATCTCCAGCATGTTCAGAACACTTTTATAGCAATCTATTTGCATATATTAATATTTTTCTAGAGGAAATGCAATGCTAAAGTACTTTCAGACATTAACTGCTACATTTACAGAGAAATGTTTTTGCAGTCATTAATTACAGAAAAAAAAAATTATATGGATCGATTTCCCCACTTATTATTCCATTAATGGAATAATAAGTAATAATACAAGATAGATCCTGTTGTTTATTAGCAGATAAATACAAGTCAGATCCTGTTATTAATTTGCAGATAAATACAAGTCAGATCCTGTTATTCATTAGCAATTAAAAATAAGTACTGTGTGGCTTTTACCTATGAACTTTCAATTATTACAAGTATTTGCAATATCATTCATTCCAAAAGCAAATATTTTCATTTTTTGATAAAACGATTGTAATAAGAATAAAATAAATGATTAGTGTGACATGCATTTCTGTTTACCTATCTTATGATGCATTAGAGAATTTTTTTCCCAAATCAGACTTGGGATGCACAATTATCCAATTGGTTCAGGTGGACTATGCATCAAAAAATTGAGCTGAATCCCTCTTCATCCCCATCCACATACACTCTTCCTTGGAGGTTGACCATTCAGTAGTGCTTCAGGTTTATAATCTGTAGTTCAGTTTCAGGTTGCAACAGTGTCAAAGCCTGTGCTAGGGATTGTTTAGTTCAATCTCTCTCTCTCCCCCCCCCCCACCTCTAACCTTGTTGAGAAAGGGGATTCTGATCGGCTTGAAAAACTGATTATGTCATGCCATGGCTGGTGCAGGGAGCCACACCTACCAGAGGTAAGACATCCCAAGAAAACTTATTTTTCCACCCCTCAAGTAAATTTGCTTTTTGCTGGCCTCAAAAAATTATTTTTTACTACTGCAAGTGAATAAACTCTTTTTTTCTTAGATTTTATTTTTTGCCACCTCAAGTGATTTGTACAATTTATGTGGCTCTTAGTATATTTTTATGCCTCCACATTTGAAATTAAATGTCCATCTAAATTAGTAAAGATTTCAAAATTATTATGCTCATGGCTGCTGTGATATTGTGATGGCCCTGTATGTTTATGCCAAAATAAAAATTCATACTAAAATAACCAACACTCATAGATGTTACATATTTTATGCAAGTCCTATCTTTTAAAACTTTTTCCTGCTTATATTCCTAAAGAAGCTTGTAACAAACTTATTTTCGAATTTCCATTAATATTTTTCAATGAAGTACAATGATGACAACAACAATTTAAATGTGCATTTAGTTTTAATTAAGCAATGCAAAAAATGTTACTGAAAAATTAGTTCTGGCTTTATTTCAATATCACTAGGTAACCAAATGTCCCGGTTTTTAGAGAATTGTTCCTGTGTCCTGAAACAATTTTTGGGGCCTCTAAATACCCAGTTTCTTGTGATTATATAAGTTCCCTCTTCATTTTCATGGATTTAATTAATGCATTTTCAAATAATGTGGTCACTGTATTATGGTTACTTTTACAATTTTCATGGACACTGTAATTAAGACTTTTACTGATGTACATGAGCTTTTTTTTTGTCTGTGAAGTATAAATTGTCGCAAGCACAGCATGTGCAGTCTTTGAATTAGTCATGCCATGAGAAAAGTCACACATCTGTAAAACATAAGCTTGCAGTCAATTTGCACAGCATAACTGAAATCTTTACTCAACGCACTTTGAGTGGGTGAATTATTGCACCTCCCACCTACTGTGAATTACTTGTCATACCTATTGCACCACTCTACAATTGCTTTAGTTAAAATTTCTGTGGGGTCACACTTTGGATATGAAATGTTCCATTTTCAGTAATCTGAAATCAGAACATTTTATAACCTGTCCTGATTTTTAACGATCGAAATCTAGTGTCCTAGGTATCAGTCAACATTTGTATTGCAAAATTTATTCCCTCTACAAATTGGGCTTTTTTGTTTGCTTGTCTGTAAAAAAAGGATATGAACTTTTACCAACAGCAGCCAAATAGTAGTTAAGAGTGGTTGGGGTTACAATGTTGTGCTTGAGGGCAAGCAGCAAAGCATGTTGGTAGCCTCTCCTCGAGTCTCCTCTAGTGCACAGGCACAAGAGCATCAGTGTAGTCCTCTGAAGTGCATCATTAAAAATAACATTTTTACAAATTCAATATTTTTTTTTCTCCTTATCAAAGAAATGACCATACTCCAAATTTCATACGTTTCTATGGAGTATAAAAAAAATAAAAAAATACCCCCTTAAGCAGCTGCTTGCCACAGAGGTCTAACAGGAGCCTGTCAGTTTATATGCCATAGTAGAAGGTCTGAGAGGATGGTAGGGCTTCAGCAGAAAAACAACACAAACGTCCATGCCTTAGCCGGGTCTCGAACCCAGGTCCCTTAGATCAGTAGCCAAGCGTGCTGGCCATGGCATGGCCTATGGAGTATAATGCACAACATATGTCAGTTTAAATTTTTTATCTATAGGGCCACATCACCTTTTTCCACATTTTAAAATTTTAATTTTTTTAATTTTTTTCTCAAAACCTGTATTACATTTTCAAAATTTTTTATTTAATTAATTAAAATCTACATCAGTACACCAAGTTTGGCTTTCTCATCTACCATAGCAGAAAGGAAAAACCTTCAAACAATTGCAATTTGTATATTTTTCTTTCAAAAATATTTTTGACTCAAAATATATTGGACAATTAGACATCTTATGTGTACTAATATTTATGCCAAAGAGCACTGAAATCCCTGAAGGGTGGTGAACTGCCCTAGTTGAATTGACATGGAATGGACCCAGGGTATAAAAAAAGTATGTCCTTTACAGCATTAGCACCCTGCTTTAGCATGACAGCAAATGAGACTGATGGTGAGATGACACAAATACCTAAAAAAAAGTAGCGATTTCTTTTTCTCCCTGTGAAAAAAACTTCCAGTTCTTATACTTTAAGAATAAATGGAACTGGATAAAATGAAATCTAATACCTAAATGTGCCACAGACAGTACTTTCTAATGGCCCACCCACTTGAGTCACACTGAACCTGAGTCAAATTAACCATGTCCAGCCTGAGAAACTGGTTTACATCCAGAGGCCAAGCTATTTTCTCCACATGCTCAGCAAAAAAATAATTAACTTTAGAACTTTTTTTACCAAATATCTAATGAAAAGAATTATAGCATGCTATATGCCAAAATAATCAGCATTTAATTCTGGATTTTTTGAAAATAAAATATTTAACAAAAAAAGCTGACTAGTTTTATTTTAATTGGACTTTTTTTAAGAGTCATGTTGTAAAAAAATGCATCTAGAAAGGTAAATAAAAATTTATTAATAAAAAACAAAAACTAATAGACAGAAATAATTATAATGCATAAGAATAAAAAGGTAATTTAATTTCTGAATAACAAAAAAATTATTTTAAACAAGAAAATTACTCTCTTTTTTTTAAATGTTTTTGATACATTTGAGAAAATTAGATATATTTTACATACACTTTAAGAATGTAGAGATACATTTTACATACACTTTGAGAAGTCCAGGCTTTTCACCTATTGTGCTGTCATATAAACAAATCTACTTTAGAATTACAAAAGCAATGAACAGAAATAGGTCACATTATAAATCAAATTAAACAGAATTTAACTCGGAATTTTATGAAGGTAAAAAATTTACATAAATAAATAAACATATTAATAAGATTATTTCACAGTGATATAGTGAAAAAAAATAGATCTGTCTATGCAATTAAGGCTTAATTTTGGAAAATCTGATCAATAAAAACAGTTAAATCATATATTAACTGAAAGGAAATTTCTTCCTGAATAATATTTGTTAGAAACATTATTTTTATTTCTTTTTATAATTCTCTTCAAAATAGTATATTTTAAAAGCAGTACCCAATGTTATACAATGTGACTTTGACTACTTACATTCACAAGATTTGTTGTCCCTTTATGAAGTGGAGAAATTATTTCCTGGCTTTATTTTCTACTAATCATTATCATTTGCCCTTTAGGTGATGAATTTTGGGCATCTTGGCAAAGTGTCTAAAAGTTAGTGCACCAAAGCAAAAACAATGCCAATATCCTCAGAGTGGCCCAGCCAAGACAATGGGGAGGTATAAACTCTTAAAACCATTCAATAAAAACTTAAAAACATTCAATGCAAAAATAATAACATTCTGTGGGAGGAAGGGGGGTGGGGGAGTAAAACACCCTCAATGTAGTAGGTGGGGTTAAAAACACCCTCAATGTAGTAGGTGGGGTTAAAAACCCTTGCCAAAATTGTCTCCCCACAGGAGGATTGATTCCCTTGTCAGGGAAGTTCTTTTTGCTTTTGTATTCAAGACTTCATTCCTTTCCAGGAAACAATAAATGATCAAAGTTTTTTGACTGCAGAGAAATAATAAAAGAAAAATTAACACATAACCTAATGTGATATTAAATAAATTACCGTTAGCAACAAGCAGCCACCAACGTAGTATAACTTTAAAAGATCAATGAATCATTCACTAGATCGATAATCTCTAGAAATAAAAAAAAAAAATAAATAAATACCCCCTCATGCAGCTGCTTGCCACAGAGGTCTGACAGAAGCCTGTCAGTTTATATGCCATAGTAGAAGGTCTGAGAGGATGGCAGGTCCTCATACATCCATGCCTTACCTGGGGCTCGAACCCAGGTCCCTTAGATCAGTAGCCAAGAGCATGCTAACCACTTGGCCACAGGACGGTAATCTAAGTAAATCAAGAGAAATGAAAATGAAGGTTTAATTATAACTAAAATAACTAACTAGATGTGTGGTGACAATATCCAATGTGTGGGCATAACATAGTCAACAATCCATAATGTAGACACTTAACTCACACATGTCAGCAATTAACTAGGTAATGGCACATACTCTGCCATGATGTACTTTATGCTGCAGACAGACTTCACAAAAATAAGCTCTGGCCTTGCTCTGTCTAAGAAGGCTCTTTTTATTTATAATTTTAGTTGTAGTTTAGATTTGAAGAGCAGGAATAACACATAGAATGCTGGGATAAATGATATAAATGATAAAAGTAATTCTAGGAATAGTGAAATAGGTTGAACCCTTATAATGCCACAACCTATAAAATCAGCTTTACAAAGTCTGCATATGCCATGAACCATAAAATCAGTCTAAAAAACAAAAATTTTTAGAAATATTAAAGTTTAAACTAACTTTTTTTTATTTATATATATATATGTAAAATAGACATTTCAGAGCTCCTAAAAGTGCTATTTTTTTCAATTTATTCCTCACTTGATGTTTTAGAAAAAAGCTCATTCTCTTGCTCAAACTGCTATTAGCTCAGCCCAAATGACACCTTTGCTGTAGCTGCTGTTCTGTCTTCAGAACAGACTCCCACTAGCTGTCTAAGAGCTCCAGCGAATTGAGTTATTTTGTAAACATGTGTTTCTCAATAAAATGAAATCAGATGCCAAGGAAACATTTTTTTCATTGGATGCTTTCAGTGAATTGCACAAAAATACAGTCATATAAATTTTTCCACCATTTTATTATATTTTATGATTAAAAACTATCTTAGCATTTCTAAATTATTTTTATCTATTATCAGATATCTTCTATGAATTGTATATGAAGAGAAAAATCAATATTTCTTTGATCATCTGATCAGCAATGCCATAGAAATGCAATATTAATTGGCAAACATCTGGTTTTGACTTGAAACTCAGTGCGAATGTTAGGCATAGTGCACATATAAGGCTGTACAAATTGGATATTTCAGAGAGTGTTTCTGCATTTTCTTTTGCTGATGAAATATAGTTCAAAAATAGTGATGGACAATAACTATCACATGAATATCAATTATATGGATATTATTGAACAGGAAAATTGCGGGTTTTTTTCTAAACTATTTCACTGACTCTGAGAGCGACTCAGATTAATTCTGACATCTCAGATTCTGAACGAGGATATCTATTTCAACTATTTCTAAAATTATTTAATTGATTCTCAAATACATATGGCAATTAGAAAGAATAATTATTTGAAGTGTGACCAAAAATTAAATCACTAGGTGTACATGACGATTTAAAATGGCAGCTAATTTAGGATATATCTGACTAAGGCATTATAACAAAACATTTAATTTTTTTAATGATAGGACTTTTGAGCACTTTTTTTTAATTAAATTGAAGTAATTTCATAACTGGCATTCAGAATTTGCAATTTCTAAGTCAAGTTTTTGCCATTTTCATAAAGTAGGTATCAATATAGGTCAGGTATATCGACCTTGGTAAGATATGGTAAGGAAATTGTTCAGGTTGTGCAGACCATTCCACTTGAACACTTAATATATTTGGACAATAATATCAGTGCCATTGACCTCAAGGGTTGATAACATTTGGAATAATTTTTTTAACTGTAATGTAACATCACATATATAACAACGTGCCTTGCTGGGCGAACTTGCCTTTCACGTAGCGCAGTTTAAGTGAGTTTTCATTGTATAACATCATGGATGCTACATTTTGAGGTACCAACATAAAATAATGAATATGTAACATTTCACCTTGCAATCCTTACCTGTCAAGTGCATTTTATGTTAACTTGTCTTTTATACCCAATCGTAATCTGCAGAGATATAGAATTAAATAGTACAGATACTGAAGACAATATTGTACCTCTAAGCAAGATTTAAAAGACTTATGTACATTGGGCATCCATCTTGAAATAGTCTGTCAACTAATAAGTAGATATTCTAGTATTATCACTTGTTTTGGATTGTCCTGCCTCATCCTGCTGCATTTTAATGATATACAGTGTCATACAGATTTTATTAAATTTCCTGTAGTAGTTAGTATATAATGCAAATTGATCTGGAAGGATTCGATCTCAAATTTCAGAGGTTAAAATAAACTATATTTGTTTTGCCATATTTTTATTTAATTTCTTCACAGCTTTATCCCTTTTTAGTTATTTTTCAGTTTTTATTTCACTAATTTTGTTTTAAATCAAAATAAATTTTTGCAACACTGCTACTTTAGTCTTAAAAGTTTGCTGATTGAAAAAAAACACACCATTGTGTGCTGTTTGCATAAATGACGAAATAATTTTCAAAATATTAAAAAATGAAAGATTTCAGTAATGAGAGAAATATTATGAATTATATATATATATTAAGATAGTAAAATACTTCATAAAATGCAGCAAATTTTTTTGAAATTTTTTACTGAATTTAAAATGCAAGAATTAACTTGCAATTTTCTTTAAAAAATGCTTATAAAATTTCATGTTTTTTTTTTAAATCTTTTGTAATTTTCTTAATCCCGTTTAATGTTTCTTTCTTTTGATATATAACATGACCTACTTCTGTTCATTTGTAATTTTTAAAAAAATTCTAAAACTGTCTGTTTATTTTACTGGTCACAGCTGGTGAAAAGTCCAGACTTTTCTCACAAAGTACGGTATGAAGAAAAAAATTATAAAAAGAAAGCAATTTTCTTCTTTGGAGTAAAAAAAAAAATTTTTCTTTTTTTTTTGTTATTCAGAAATAGACTTTTTATTAATATGCTTATAATTATTTCTGTCTATTAGTCTTTTTTTTTTTATAAATTTTTATTTGCATTGCCAGATGCATTTTTTTACTACATGCTTCTATAAAAGCTCTATTAAAACAAATCATCCTTTTGTTTAATATTTTATTTTCAGATAAATCCAAAATTAAATGCTGATTAATTTGGCATACAACATGCCATAATTCCTTTCAGTAGTTATTTGGCCAAAAAATATTCTAAAGTTCACTTTTTTTTGCCTGAACACCAGTGCTGTGGAGTCAGAGTCGAGGAGTAGAGTTGAAAGCAATTTTAGTGCTGCTGCTGCAGTCAGAGTCAATACATTTTTACCAACTCCAACTTCAATATAAATTTTAATACAATATACTTTTGTGTGTGACATCAATGGTAGTTATGGTAGTTAAACCACTTAAATAATAAACATAATGTTTTCATTTCAGACACTGCCATTAATTAATTTTTCCTTTTCAGAAAATATTTTTGATTTAATTTTGAGCTCTTTCTAAATTTTATAAGTTTTAAACTTTTAAGTCTAAAACCCCTTTCACAATGGCATGAAGTCTGCAGTTTTTGAATATTTTACAATGTGTCAGTGTATGATAGAAGATGATGATGGTAAAAAATTATGTCAAGCACAAATCAGTGGTTTTAGCAGCTGTGGCAAAAATGCACCAACCAGAGCATCAAATTTAAAAAGAGGAGTTGGAGTCGGAGAGGAATCAGAATCAGATAGAAAAAAAATTTGAGGAGTCAGAATTGAAGTCAGAGTGTTTGTGTGCCAACTCCACAGCCCTGCTGAACACAGTTGGAAAAAAGCCTGGCCACAGGGTACAATCCAGTTTTTGAGGCCTGGCATGGTAAGGGTTAAGGCAGAAAAAGAGGGCAAAACAGAAAAAAAAAATACAGATTTCATAATTACTTCCAAAAACCTGTTTTTAAAAATAGCAGTTTTCTTTTTTTTATATTTGTTAATTTTCTGGAGATTTTTGAAACTTTAAGGAAGAAATTTTTGACAGCAGTTCAAATCAAATTTGTGAGTTTAAATCAGTGGGTTGCTTCAACAGAGAGTAATGTTAATAAATAAATTGGCAATACCATATGTCAAGTGGCTTTAACAAATTATTTATATCCCAGTTTAATGAAATAATGCATCAAACGGAAAAAGAAAGTATTATTTTTCAGGCCTAAATTATGTATTTTTATAAAATATATATAAGAAATAGCCAACGGCAGTACCAAGCTGAAAACGTCGGTTCTCATCTGATCACCGAAGTTAGGCAGCTTTGGGCACGGTCAGTACCTGGGAGGGTGACCACCTGGGAACATTGCGTGCAGTTGGCAAAAAATCTGCTGAACACCCCCCCCCCCCCCCCCCCACATCCTCACAGATCCCTTTACTATGGCGTAATAAACTGACAGGCTCCTGTCAGACTTCTGTGGCAAGCAACTGCTTGAGAAGGTATTTTTTTATTTATTTTTATATATATAAGAAAGTTTTTTGAAATGGCAATTTCTGTTTTGTAAAAATTGAAGTTGTACTAAAACCAGACAGAGAGGCCTCAGCCTCTCATTAATTATTTCCATACTGTGTTGTACTAAAAACAGAGACATCCTTGGCCTCTCATTTCAGATTCTCTCACCATGTATATATGGATGGACAGGAAGGGTTAAATTTCAGTGAAACAATTTTAAAACATTTTACGTGTTTTACACTGTGTTTTCATATATTGTTTTAAACTATATAAATAGTGTTAAATGCATAAATCTTCAGATCAAATATATTTCTTCAGACATTCAAATTTAACACATACAAGAAACAACAACATATTTTTTAAAGAAATAACCTGGGAGTGGACATTGATGATAAAAGGCTCCATCTGTTTGTCAATGGATCAAACACTTCAGCACTTGATAAATGTTCCTTTTCATCACAGCCTCCAACTGCATATATTTTACCTATCAAAACATAAGAATGTTTTACAGATATTACAAAAACATGGTATGAAAAAAATCAAATGACTTATGATTTCAATACTGACCATTCAAATGAATTTTTAGCAAAATATTTTACTATTGCACAAAATTAAATAACTCTTTCTTTTAGTTTTATAGTGATGCATTTCTGTTCATTACTCATTTCAGGGTAAAGACTTAAAGTTGCTTTTGTTTGCTGAAAATAGAAATCATTTTGGTAAGCAGAGTTAGTTCAGCTTTTGAAGTATTGCATGCAAAAGATTATGCAATATCAGCAAATTGTAAAATCACTTTTAAAGATTCTGCAATTGTATAGCTGTAATTTAAAAGTCACTATTGGCATATGAAAAACAAATTCTATTCTTTCCTGTTTAGGTAAAATATAAACATTAATGGAAATGACTTGTATATTTTTACATTTTGCCCGTGGTTATATCCCATTTTATCAGTCTACATATTTGATATACGCCCATTCAACTTAGCAAAAATTTCATCACATAATTTATGGTGCAGTGTCAGGGAATGTCATTGAGATGTAGTAGGCAGAAAAAGTAACTCAAAATGCACATAATAATGTTGCCAAATGTCAAGAACCAACAATTATTTATTGTTTGTGATGTTAAACTTCAAATTGTGCAAGAAATGCAATGGCTTAAAAAAGCTTCTGAATAAAGAGAGATGTTGTAGCTGCAAGGACTATGTTTCTAGAAGAAATGCATGAAATTAAACAACTGACATAACATTTTGAGAATTATAATCAATTCAAATTTTACCATAAAAACTTCCCTAGGAAATCTCACCTCCCTCAAAGGGTCATGCGTTACACTTTGAAAACCATTGATCTAACCTGTTCCAAACTCTTCAGAAGTATAATCCAGATTAAATAATTACAATATATATTTGGAATCAACAGATAATACAGAAAATAACTGATCAGTTCAATTCCAAATTTTATTGGAGAGAGGTTGTGTTTTCTAAAATAGTATGTGCAAAAAAGCTTGTACAGCTGGGCAAAAATGTGATATTTCATCTAGAAAAGCTATTAATATTAAAATTATGATTAATGGGAAAAAATACCCCCTCAAACAGCTGCTTGCCACAGAGGTCTTATAGGAGCCTGTCAGTTCATATGCCATAGTAGAAGGTCTGTGAGGATGGCGGGACCTCAGCAGAAAAATGACACTAACGTCCATGCCTTATCCAGGGCTCAAACCCGGGTTCCTTAGATCAGTAGCCAAGCGTGCTAACCACTCGACCATGAGAGCACTCAAGAAAAAATTAAAATCATTAAAATTTTAGGTGTGCATGAAACAATAGTTAGGTGGCAGTAAAAAAAATGAGGCAATTAAAAGGGAAGAAATTAATAAATGTCAAAAAAACAGGAATCAGCTTGGAAGGCAGATAAATTTTTTTATCAAATCTGTTTATAAAAATAGATTTGTTCCTTACAAAACTATTTCAAGAGAAGTAGATGCACAATAACTTGCAGAACAATATTGTATATTCAAAAGGGGCATAAATTTCTGAACCCAATAAAAATGCTGATATTCACTTGCAAACATTGGATAGCACAATGGAGATCACCAATTGATGTTTCATAGAAAAGTACCTGTAAGCTTTGCTTAGTGACAAAAAAATCTCAATAGTAGCATATATATAGTATAGAGAGTATTAGGTGGTTTGTTTAAATCTCTGTACACTATTATGTTAAAAAAATGATGGCAAGTTTTGTACAAATATACTAATATAAAATTGTTTTCCAGCTAAAGATGCAAGGTCAAATCATTTTGAAGGTGATATGAATACCAAAGAGTATAAGTCAAAAGTCTAGACAACTGGTAAAACACTGGTAATCTCTTTTCCATTTCATATAATATCAGCTTTTTTATTTCATAATTTAAATACATTCAAGTTCAACACAATAAATCAGGTTTTATTCTAATATCAGTACTGTGTGCATTCCAGTTTTCCCATACTTCTGCAAACTTGTCCAGACTTTTAAATCATATTCTACAAAGATGCTCTTTCTACTTAAACAATGCTTTTGACTAGAGATATCTTTAAGAGCAAAGCATCGATTTTTCAAGATGACTCTGCCACAAGTCACTGAACAAAGGCAATAAAAAACCTATTACATTCTATAAGCTGAAGTTTCTTAGCCAAGCAATTAAATGGATTTGAACCCAATTAAAAAAAATGCTATAAATGATCTTAAAATGAAAGTTCATGAAAAACAAATTAGGTGGGAATTTATGGGGCCAAAAATTAGATTATTAATTTTATCCTGAAGATTTTTTCCAGATTCCAAGTAGAGAAAATGCCTTTCCGTTCCCCCAGAGCTTGATTAATTGAAAAACCAAAAATACAAAATATGATTATTGTTTTTTAAATTTAAAAACATAATAGATGAAAGCTGTGTTTTTAGTCTTGAAACAGAAGTATTTGGGCTATTCTTCTTCACTTTTTTAATGGAAAGTTAAAAATTCACTGTAAAAAAAGACTAATAATAACACAATTAAAAAGACCTTCATGCTCAGAAATTAATTAAAATCATTTAAATTGGCCGTCCCATGGCCGAGTGGTTAATGCGCTTGGCTACTGATCTAAGGGACCTGGGTTCAAGCCCTGGGTAAGGCATGGCTGTTTGTGTCGTTTTTCTGCTGAGGGCCTGCCATCCTCTCAGACCTTCTACTATGGCATATAAACTGACAGGCTCCTGTCAGACCTCTGTGGCAAGCAGCTGCTTGAGGGGGTATTTATTTATTTATTTATTTTTAATTCACTACCATTGAGCAATAAAATTTTTAAGTTTATCCTTCAAATTAAAAGTTAAAAGTTTTCAGGAGAAAACTCGGAAGCATTTTGGAGCAAGGACAGCACTCAGTCTTCAGTGAAGTGACATTATATGGTGACATTAGAGTTGTTGAGAGTTTCTTTCCACATGTTGTGAAGGGCGATTCCCGTGTCTTGATTGCAGATGGAGACTTTTGTAGGGAGTTAATGAATTCTACACCTTTGGTTTCATAGATTTAATTTTATGTTCTTCCAGATATCTGCGAGCATTATTGATGATATTTTCAATTTCAGCAATGATTTCTTTCTTGTCTAATATCCTATGGAATGGACTAAATTTAGGGCCATGTTCCAGAGCAGCCAGTTCATTATGGGAGAAGTTTTTGTCAGATAGATTAATAATAGGAAGGAGTTTAAAAGTAGGGCAGAAAGGATTATCTGAGATTTTAGCAATCCACTGGATCTTCTTAAGATGTTTCTGTCTGGTGTCGTTTTTGTGTCTGGGCCAATGATATCATCAAACAAGCATTTGCTTAAAAAAGAAATTAAAAATATCCAATCCATTGCTGTGTCCCATGGCTCCTACCCAACAACAATAGAAAAGCTCATCAATAACTATAGAAATGATATCAGAAGAGATTCAGCTCTCCTCCCAATCACTGATGCCAAGTGGGAAACCTTTCCTAATCTACATCTTGCATTCCTGTCCTACGCAAATCAGTCTGCAAATTACTCAGAGCCCCCCAAAAAATCAAAATTGTTTTCAGCCCAGCTCCTAATCTGAAGAAAATTATTAAAAGAGATAGAGACAACTTTAGCCTCTTTCAAAAATCAAGCATATACAGATTTTCCCTACATTTATCACATAATTCCATTGTCTACTATATTGGGAAAAACCATACATTCCCTACAGGAGAGGTTTTCAAAGCATCAAACAGATGTCAGCCAAAACAAACTAATAAATCCTACTGCCGAGCTGGTAATACAACATGCAGCAACCATAGACTGGATTGGGTTCTTTTACCTCTGAGCGGCACTTTTTTTGCACACCATGGGCTAAATGGACAGATCATAAGGACCCCGAAGGTTCAGAGAAGATTGGGGAAGGGGACCCACTGGAACAGCCTTAGGGGACAGATAAACTAACTGGATGAAGATAAAGAACACACTGGATGACCTCCCATCAAGGCCATCCAGTGTGTTCTTTAACATGTACAGGGTATGGCTCTCCCACACACGGGACCACGGCTTAACATCCCATCCGACAGACGGTGGCCTTTCCAAGACCATTGGTAGCCCCTACTGACTGTGGGCAGGACAGGGAATTTTACAGAGATAAATCTCAATGCTGACCCAGCTGGGACTTGAACCTGGGAACTACAGATTACGAGTCTGGTGTGCTACTGATTGAGCCACCCCCCGGCCCAACCAGACTGGGAGCATGCCACACAGCTAGCACATACATCTGCTTACTCGCTCATCCCCATCTGCAACTGAGCACTGGAATCGCCCTTCACAACATGTGGAATGAAGCTCTCAGCAGCCCTAACACCACCACATAGTGTTACTTCTCTAAAGATGGAGCACTGTCCTTGCTCTGAAAAGCTTCCGAGTTTTCTCCTAAACACTTTTCACATACAAATAATTTGAAAGAAATTTTATTTCTCAATGACAGAGAATTTTAAGCTATTTTAATTGACTAGTAATAAAATGAAATATTAGAAAATACTCCAGGATAATTTTGGTTCAGATTATGCATGCAAATGGGTTGTTGTTTTACCTCTTACTGGTAACATGGTTGTAAAGAGAAGGTTGGGTAAAGGGGGTCTCCTGGACAGCTGTTAGGTGACAGATCGAAGCCTTCCATCACAACTATCCAGTGTGTTCTTTAATGCAAGTATAACTCTCCTGCACATATGGCCATTGTGAATGTACAACTCAAGGACTATGATAGCATTCTATGCATACATAAGGCATCATATAAGACTCAATATTAAAGTCATACTGAACCTATTCTTTGTTTGGTTGTATTCTTTTGCCACTGAGTGAAACTTCTATGCACACAATGAGCTAAATTAAATGGCCAAGCACAAGGACCCTAAGGGCTAAAAGAAGGTTGGGGATGGTATCACATAGGATAGCTGTTAGGAAACAGATGGTAGCCTCCAGTCAAAGCCATCAGCATGTTTTTTAATGTGTGGCTCTCCTGCACTTGGGCTATGGCTTATTGTCTGACTGATGAACAGCAGTCTTTCCAAATCCACTGGTATCTCCCTTCTCACCAAAAGCAGGGTGGGGGATAGTAGAAATAAATCTGAATATTGGCAAGTTGAGACTTTAACCTAGGAACTGCAGATTACAAGTCTAGTGCACTACCAACTAAGCCAACCTCATCCCTTTTGGTTCATTCTAAGTTAGCATAGATAGTAAAACTAACAAGTTGAAAAACCACTTATCCATGAATTGTCTTCAAAATATGATATTAATGAAAAAAGATATATTTATCAATTTGTCTTTTATGTCATACCTAAGCTAAAGTAGATAGTAAAAATAACAAGCTGAAGGGTAGTTTCCACATACTGTCTTCAAAAAGGGAGATTAAAAAAGTTTATATTTTTCAGTTCAGTTTTTATGTTCCATCTTTAATGATTAGAAACAACAATAGCATTAAAAAAAGTCTGTCCTGTTGTATAGAATATTAAGCTATAGCCACATATTCAGGGAATCGTACATTATGCATAAAAACATACTGAATCATCTTGATGGATAGCTCTTACTTGTCCCAATAAATGAGAGCCATCCATCAACTGGTCATCTGCTAGTCTATAACTCAAAAAATAAGTTAATTATAAATATTAAAAAATTAAATTATAAGTTAATTATAAATTATTTATTACTTATTTATTATTACTTATTTATTATTACTTATTTATTTATTACTTATAATTATTAAATTATAAGTTAATTATAAATTTAATTATAAAGGTATTTTTTATATATACAGTGGACCCCCGATATAACGCGCATGTCGGGCGGGAAACAACACCCGCGTTATAAGGTGAACCGTGTTATACCGAGCGGCGCGGTGGCGACACAACAAATTTCACACTGTAAACTTTTCTTTTACTCATCATGCATACAATAATTAAACACTATTCAAAATACATGCAGGAACTCAATACATACACAATTACTCAATACGCAGTAACAATGAAATGCGATACTCACTAACGCCGCACGGACCTGTATAAACATGTTTGAACTTATCGCGAACATCGCCCGCGCTATAACCGAGTGCACGGTATAGCGAGCAGCGCTATAACGAAGGTCCACTGTATTATAAAAATTATATATATTATATATTATTTATTTAATATGTTTAAGAGTGTGATCTAAGTTATAGGTATTTGAGTTAATAATATCTGGTTGACGTACCTTTGGGTACTGTGATAATGTAAAATAGGTCTTATCCCTAGAAATAGGGAAATAGTTCTTATAAGTTATTTTCAGCTCATGAGCTAAGGTATACTGAAGTTGTTATACTCAATGCGCTCTACTGGAATATAGTGGCAAAGAGCATATTAATGTAATGTACAGTTAATATTCGTGAATATTAAAGGAGTTATATCCTACTGTGCTTGGTAATAATTAAATTTTGATAGTCTAATAACTCCATCTTGGCTTGAGTCTATTACTGCATGTATAATTTAGAAAAAAATTTCATTAGTAATGTAATAGATAAAACTAACCTTTATTTGACACATATCCTATATGATAGAAGACACAGAAAGTGTGAAGGATTTCAGAATGCAAAATAGGGCTTTAGTGTTACCTTTCTCTTTTTTCATGACTAAAAACTCCAACAAGAGTACTTAATCTTTCTCTTCGCAAAGCAATCACCATAGTATCAGCAAGTACTGTATATTTCCGCAGATAAGACGATAGTTGAATCATAAAAAAAGGCCCCCAAAATCCGGGTCGTCTTATAGGAGATACAAAAAAAACGTATCAATGCTAAAGGAGGCTTTTCCTTTATGCGTGCAACCACCGACTGCGACTGATCTTGAAAATTATTACAACTTATCGAAAAATCTATCATATTATTTAAATACGTTATATGATAATACATTACATTGTAATAGTAAATAATGGATTACATTGTAATAGTAAAACAATACTAAAACAAAATAAATATTAAAAGTTATGTTTATTGAGCTACTGAGGAAAAAACGGACAAACCGTAATTATTTACTAGTACAGAGTAGGGTATGTCCACAAAATAGAATAGCTCATACGACGCTTTTGTGAATAGTCAAGGTCATTACCCGAATGCCCGAATCAGTGCGAATGTTTGCGAATAGGACATAATTCCGTATACGCTATACAATATTATTATCCAGATGATGATCGCCGATCTAAACTAAATTCATAGGCCGTTGATAGTTTGGGGTCGTCTTATAGGACAGATATATGCTAAAACTATAAAACTTTGATGAAAATGTATACCTCGTCTTATCTGAAGGTCGTCTTATCTGCAGAAATATACGGTAGTTACATTAGTCATCTTAAACCAGAAACAGTAAAACGAACTTAATAAATGTTTTATAGTTTCTGGTATTTCTTATATTCAGCTGATCAAAAAACTTAGTGTTAGCAAGGTCATGGTTCCGAAGCTAAAATTACAGTCTCATATGACTTTACAGTTTTCTGCACATGAATGACTGGGCCCAGGGTTTCCCAGCAGAATAATGCCCAAAGCATTACACTTCTTCCACTGGCTTGCTTTCATCCCACGGTGCATCCTGGTGCCAACACTTCTCCAGGTAAATGACACATATGGCACCTGGTTGCCCACATGGTGCAACAGGAAAAGAGATTCATCAGACCAGATGACCTTCTTCCAATTATTCAAGGTCCAGTTTTGATGCTCATTTGCCCATTGTAGGTGCTTTCAATGGTGAACTGAGGTTAGCATGGGCGTTCAGAGCTGCCTGCGGCTATGCAGCCCCATTTTCATCAGGGTTCGATGTACTGTTTGTTGTGACACATTACTCCTCTTACCAGCATTCAAATTGCAGGCGAGTTGTGCCACATACATACTTCTGTTGGCTCATACATATGGGATAGTCTCTGCTCACCTCTAGCATCAATGAGCCATGGTCGGCACATACCTTGCCAGTGGTTCGTGGTTTTTCCCTCCTCAGACCACTTTTTGAAGGTACTAACCACAGTGACCATGAGCACCCCACAGCCTTGCCATCTCGGAAATGCTATAACATAGTCGTCTAGACATTACAATTTGGTCTTTGCCAAACTCATTTAAGTCCACTGCCTTTCCCATCTGAAGAACAAGATTAACACTGATCAGCTCAGTATCAGGTGTTATTTATACCATTTCATGACCTTCACACGTGTCATTGTTTACCTGCAGTTCCTTAGATTTGCATAAAGATGTGCTGGGCATAATGTTTTGGCTCTTCAGTATATATATATTAATAATGCAATGCAAAAAAAAAAGCTAATCTGACCTTTAACAGACATGCATCCCACATGGCGCCTGCTAGTAGTCATATCTGTCATCTTGAACCAGCGGTTGTGAAACCAACTGTAGCATTCTATGGATGCAAAAGGATCACCACTTGCTCCTCTTCCTCCAACACAAAAAAGCATGCCTGCACATAAACATAAATGATATATTTTAAGCAAAAATAGGAACAAACATATATAACATTAAAAAAAACTACAAAACAATAACTGGGCATATGGCTGACTGGTCTTGTATTGGAACAATGTCTTGGGGTGAATATTTTAGTCACCAGCAAAATTATTTTTATTAACCCAAATAATGACTGAAAAAAATATATATATATTTGTAAATAGAGTCAAGAAACAGCATTGGATGTTGTGTTAAGCTAAGTTTAAAAGCCCAATAAATTAAAAATCAAAACTTTGCCATTTAATCCATTAACTGTCAACTCAAGAAATAAATATCTAAAACGTTATTTTTATAGTATACAGTTTCAATTGGTGTTAAATATTACCAATATAACTATCTGAAAAGAAAAATAGACATTCTACACTAAGCAGGAAAAAAAATTCATATTGCCTTGGCTAAAGAGATAACTTGGCTGAAAATCTTATAGTAACTTTCTCTATTGGATTTAATCAATGCAATGTTTGCTTTCAAATGAAAAAAAAATAGATAAAACGTATATTTGTTATAGCTGTGTAATTTAACCAAGACTTTGTTTCCATTTTAGTTGCACAATTATTTGCACGTAAAATACTTAAGAATAGATCAAGAAATGAAAAAGATACTACTTTTTGCTCAGCCACCCTGTAAAGAGTGATAGAAATAAGGAGGATTAGATGGGAAGATCAATGGTAATGAAAGTGCAGGTTGTGGATAAAAATGAGTACAAAATAGTTTTTGAAAGGTAAAAGAGTATTCCAAGCCATTGTTTATTATTTGCCTCTCCCATTAGTATCAGCTACCCTAAGGAGAAGTGTTTATGAAATCTTTCAAGTAGATAGCTATGAGATATGATTTTGAGGTCTGCCTGGATAATGACAGTTCCAGGAGGAGAACTTATGAATATCCTATGAATAAATGAACTGCTACATCCTCAAGGTTAGTGTGAGCAGTATAGAGTGAAATGTGGTGGCTCAAGAGAATGGAAGCACATCTGTGAAAAAGACTATCTCCATCTGTCCTGGTGATTCCAATTGAACTATAAATAAGCATGATATTAAAAACTAGTATCATATAAGCAGATTTATTCTTCATGTACAAAATGAGAATTTTTTGAATTCAATATTAAAATTTACTTTTTAATTTTAATTATATCTTAGAAATGAATCATATCCTTATATTTCTCAGTTGCTACAGCAATTTGGACTGCAAGCTTTTGGATACCAATATACTATATATTTATGAGTTTGTTTGTCTATTTGTTTGATCAATAATATCTCCTAAATGGTAAGAGCTAGTACTACCAAATTTAATACAGTTTCATCCCATTGTACCTTAGAGCAAAGTATTGGGTTTCGGCCCTAAAAATTCAGCCCCCCCCCCCCCCTCCCTCTCCATTATACACACAAAAAAAAATCGGAAATATACAATGGGAAACTTAATGAGTTTTTATCCATATATAAATAACAACAGCCAATTTTTCAAAAATATGTGACTACCAGGTATCATGACATGGGGGGTTAATCTACTATATATATTTTAGAGTATCTGTTCATCCATCTGATCATGAATGCTTTCTAAACAGTAAGAGAACTAAACAGTAAACACCAAATTTGATATAAAGTTTCTTTTCATCATAACTTAATACAGTACAAGGGGGTTTGGACTCTCGAATTTAGCTCTCCCCCAACTCTCCAAAAAAGGACTGCTCCTAAACATCAAGAGCTAGGATTATCAAATTTGGTATACTTAGAGCAAAGTAAAGATGTGGATTTGAAAAATTTATCCTGCCACCAACCTCAAAAAGCATAAAACCACTTTTAGTTAGAAATACCAAATTAAGTATAAAATTTCCTTTCATGTAGAAAAGCAAGGGTTTGAACCCCAAAAATTTATTACTCCAAAGCAAAACAAAATCCACTCCTAAAGAGGGTTAGAAATGTTCCTAAACAGCAAGAGCTAAAATCATTCAATTTGATGTACAGTTTGCCCTTATTATAACTTAGAATAATATAATGGTTTGAGTCTCAGAACTTAGTATCCCCAACCATAAAAAATGAAGTTTAAAATATATTAAGAGCAAGGACTGCAAATTCCTCATAGGTTCCTTTTGTTGTAACTTATACAACTAAATGTCAGACTGCCCAAAAAAAACTTAAGACCAGAAATGATCTTAAGCAATAAGAGCTATGACTACCAAATTTGATATACAGCTTACTCTCATCATAATTTAGCATTTTATTTAAGATAAGGGTACACCCCCAACCTTTTTTCCTTCCCTTACACCTCACCACCCAAAAAAACCAGGGGAAGAATTTTGACATAAAATTTTCTCTTATTGTAACTTTAAGCAGTGTAAATGTTTGGTTATACTGGAAAAAAGGGGATACAGTTGACTTAGGACTACCAATTTCAGTATATATTTTCCAGTCATATTGAAGTCCGAGTTGAGTAAAATGTGATGTTCTCTGACTGTTTTCTAACTAACTAATGCAGACACACACACACATCATTCGTTATGAGAGAACAATGTGCTTTAAAGTGCTTATTAAATTTAGTGATTTATTATTATAATTAGTGCTTTAAAGAATATCAAATTCAACAAGTAAACAACTACTATAGGACTAAATAGTAAAAAAGTATATATTTTCCTTTTAACTTAAGGCAATTTTTTTTTGCTATGCCTAAAAGAAAAAACAAACCTTAATAATATTTGAAAAATAAAATCAATTTGATAAAGCATCTACATTTTCATTTTTTAAAGGAATAAATCTAATTTATTTAAAAGCCTAAGAAATATCAGGTAAATCTGCTAGTAGAACATAAAAAGCTGATACATTGAAAAAAATAATCATAACAAAACAAAAAACTGAACTGCCGTCTTTTGTGAATCCAGGAGAAAATCTTATACCTAGCAATTGAAAAAAAAAATAATCCGCAAAATATTTACTACTGATAAGCTTAGTAAAATAACTTAGTTATAACTATTATCATAATACTTATATTATTGCATTCCTTAACCCTTCCAGTGTCCAAGTCATCTGTACATGTTCGCAGAATCTGAAATGAGGGGCCAAGGATGTATCTATATGTTTTTAGTACAACAACAAAAAAAAAATCGATTTTTTAAATCAATAAATATTTTGCAGAAAATGGTAGCTAGGTAGTCACTGGAAGGAGAGCTATGCACCAATCCCCTGTGATGATGCATAGAACCGGCCAGGCCTAGTACCTAATGTCCGACCCCGCCTTCTCGTGGTGCAGATGGTTAGTACCTTTCAAAAGAGATACTCTCTTGTGGAAGTGAACGGAAGGGGAGGGCTGCCAGATTAGTGTGGCCTACTGACCTGGACAACTATGGCTACTTTTCTTTTTTTTTTCTACCTTGCTAAGGAGTGGTCAACCACACAGGGTTCTGGTGCTGACCAAATAAACCCACTGGACTGGACAGATATATGGCTCTGAGCTTGATTATGGATCCTAATTTTGCTGCACTGGTGGGCTTCTGTGGAGGGAAAATCTTCCACTGTGTTTTCTGTTTGTTTGTGGGTTGACAGCCCCAACTGAATAGATTTGCAGGATATGTTTATCAGCTGGTAGATAATCCTGAGCATAGGTCATCGCAGGCACCTGAACTCTTTGCTTCTATTGGCATCGTCAAATTCTACATTGGAGGAGGTCTCCCAGTGTAGATGGCTTCAGCCTTTAGTGGTGGGGGAACGGGTCTTTGCCCCATGTCTGTGATTAGGGGGCTGTTTGATACTGTCGGCATTCCCTCTCTCAATAAATATAGTTTCTTTAAACATCCCACTAACCATTTTCTCTCCATAGGTAGTTGGAATGTGAGGACTCTGCACAGTGTTTTTTCTCTTGATGTCCTCACACAAGAATTCCACCATTATAATTTAGAAATTCTCGGCTTGCATGAGACCAGATGGACAGATAAAGGTCAGATTCTTAAAAATAATCTTAAATTTCTTTTTTCAGGGAGGGATGACAATAAGCATCACCAAGGTGTGGGTCTGCTTCTCAGCAGACACGCCAGTGATGCTCTTCTAGGATATGAGTGCATTAATGAAAGGTTTCTTACAGCAAAATTTCAGACAAGCGTTAAAGACTTGAGTGTTTGGTATTGGTAGCTGCAATGGAAATGGGTAACGTCTCCTACAGGTAAGTAAACTCAATGGATTCAGAATAACCAACACTTATTACAAACACTGCGACATACATAAGTGCACATGGGTTTCACCTGATGGGCTGCATAAGAATATGATTTTTGCAAATGGGCTAGTTCTGTTAGGAATACCAGGGCATATAGGGGAGCTGAAATTGGATCTGACCATTACCTTGTTAAAAGTGTGTTGCAACTTAAACTTAAAAAGTGTTGTGCTAGGGTTAAAAAATTTACTTTTAATACTGAAGCTCTGAAAGATCTAGTTATAGCCAAAGCTTACCATGATAGGTTACTTAGTCATTATGACAGTCATGGTATGCTTACTACTGAAGGTGAGGAAGAATGGGATCATTTGAAACAGGCGTTTTTAGACACTAACAGTACTCTTTTAGGAAAAAAGGAGCAGAAGAGACAGAATTATCTGAGTGATAAGGCACTTGAGCTTATTTCGGAAAGAAAGAACTGCAGGAATGTCCTTAATCAATACCCTACTAGTCCTAATAGAAAGCATTACAGAGAACTAAATAAACGTGTAAAAGATCAGTTAGCTGCTGATAAGAATCTTTGGCTTGATGGTTTGGTTGACAAAGCCAAGGAAGCAGTTAGACAGCACAACAGCAGAGATCTGTACCAGTTAGTTAATGTTTTGCGTGGTAGAAAATGGACAGGTATACAAGGATTGAAGGATAAACAAGGTAAGGTTATAGAAGGGGAGGATTCTGTCATGGCTAGGTGGGCTGAGCATTTCAGTGATGTTCTAAACAATGTAGTTAGTTCTACTCCCATTGTTGCAATAATGATAGATGCATTGGTGGCTTTAATGTTGGCCCTATAACACAATCTGAAGTTATTTTGGCTGTTTCTAAACTTAAACTACATAAATACCCAGGGGTAGATGAAATTACTACCGAAATGCTTAGAGCTGGGAATGTTTCGGTTACCACTTGGATGACTGAAATTCTGAATATCTTTTATGATAAAGGCATGGTTCCTAAGGATTTTACCAGAGCTATTGTTACCCCTATTTTCAAAAAAGGTGATCGCAGTTCTTGTGATAACTATAGGGGTATCAGCCTACTCTCTGTTCCTGGTAAAGTTCTTTCCATGATTCTGCTTAATAGAATTAAGAATCTGGTTGACAGTCAATTGCGTGAGGAGCAATGTGGATTCAGAAGTGGTAGGGGATGTGTGGATCAGATATTTTCACTTGGGCAGATTCTTGAGAAATGTTTAGAGCTTCAGAAACCTTTGGTTGTTAGCTTTGTTGATTTCAAAAAGGCATTTGACTCTGTTGATTGTCATAATTTGTGGTTGATTGTGAGATCATATGGTATACCTGACAAGTTAGTTAACATAATGAAAGCTCTCTACAATAACACTGAGTCGTGTGTGAGAGTTGATAAGACTTGTAGCAATTGGTTTAGCATTACTTCTGGTGTTTGACAAGGGTGCATTTTGTCTCCTTTTCTCTTTAGCTTGATTATTGATTATGTTATGCGAAATTCACTTCAAGGGAAAGATTTTGGCCTTAAATGGACTGGAGATACTAAAATTTCTGATTTAGATTATGCTGATGATTTAGCCCTTCTGGCAAATGATGTTGATGAGATGAACTCTTTCATTCGAGCTGTTGGTGAGACTGGTAGTAGAGTAGGTTTGGTTATAAACAGAGAGAAAACTAAAGTGATGAAAATTGGTCAGGCAGGCTGTGATTCAGTTAATCTGAATGGTTGCAGTCTTGAGCAGGTGTCACAGTTTAATTATCTTGGGAGTTATGTAACAGATAATGGTGATGTGCGGCATGAGATTAACAGACGAATAGGGATTGCTGCCGGGACTTTTAAGAATCTATGGAGAGTGTGGAGAAATAGGTGTATACACCTAAAGACTAAAATTAGACTGTATAATAGTTTGGTTCTTTCTAGGGTTAGTTATGGTAGTGAAACTTGTACACTTTGTAAACAAGATAACAGGAAACTAGTTGCTTTTGATTCCAGATGCTTACGCAGTATCTTGGGCATTAGGTGGTTCAACTTTGTAACTAATGATGAGGTTAGGCAAAGGAGTTTGCAACCTCCTTTAAGCAGCATATTGTGCAGAGAGAGACTCCATTGGTTTGGCCATGTTGCCCGTATGAATAATTATAGATTGGCGAATAGGATTATGAACAGTGTGCCTAAAGGCCTCAGGAAGAAGGGGAGACCTAGGATGCGGTGGGCAGACAATGTCAAACAGGACCTTGTTAGAATTGGTGTGCAGTGGCCAGATGCAGTAGATGTAGCTCAGGATAGACTTGCTTGGAGAACTGAATTGAACGGTCTGGTTGGACCTCCGTAGCCCATGGCTGCTTGAGGATGATGATGATGACATTGAAAAAAATAATCATAACGAAACAAAAAACTGAACTGCCATCTTTTGTGAATCCAGGAGAAAATCTTATACCTGGCAAAAAAAGAATAATCCGCAAAATATTTACTACTGATAAGCTTAGTAAAATAACTTAGTTATAACTATTATCATAATACTTATATTATTGCATTTGCATTCCTTAACCCTTCCTGTCCAAGTCATCTGTATATGTTCGCAGAATCTGAAATGAGGGGCCAAGGATGTATCTATACGTTTTCAGTACAACACCAAAAAAAAAATCAATTTTTTAAATCAATTAATATTTTGCAGAAAAAAAATTTTCACCGACATACAGATATGAACCTGCATCTCTCCAGAAATATGCCAGAGTATTCTTCCAGTTGAACTAATACCAGCTCGTCTTTTTTCTGCTAAATTTAAGACTAAAGTCTATCACCGAGATTTTCGGGCCAACCATTGGTGCCATCTATGATCTTGGGTGGTAACTATAACCTTTATATTGGAAATAATATAATAGTCTCATCATTCAGATGGAAATAAATAATAGTCTCATCACGCTATATTTTATTAAACTGCAATATAAATCATTTTATAAAGCCATCTGATTGCCATTTCTTAGAAGTCTAAACGGTATTGACGATTGCTTGTTAACATTCCAATTTGCTAAGATAACCTTCTGATTTAAGCTCACAAGCTTAATTTGAAGTATTATCAAAAAATTTTCCTTAAAATTTCAAAAATCTCCTAAAAAAATTAACGAAAAAAACTATTTAAAAAAAATAGATTTTGAAAGTAATTGCAAAGTACATAACGCCATTTTTTCTCCATTTCATACTCTTTTTAGTCATAAACCTATTTCAGCATTCCCAAAATTATTTTTATCATTTTTCACAACATTCTATGCATTTTTCCAACTCTTAAAATTCCTAAAAATATTAAGAAAAAATGCTATTTGAAAAAAATAGATTTTGAAAGTAATTGCAAAGTACATAATGCCATTTTTTCCCCATTTCTTACTCTTTTCAGTCATAAACCTATTTCAGCATTCCCCAAATTGTTTTTATCATTTTTCCCAGCATTCTATGCATCTTTCCCACTCTTAAAATCAAAACTAGAAGTAAACACATCCTTCTTAGTAATTCTGGTTGCAGCTGCACTTAATTACATTATGACTCGCTGAGGCAAACAAAAGGCCATGCTACTCCATTCTGTGTGCTATAAGTGGCTCCCATATTGTTTTGGCCAACATATTAGATACTCTTTATATAGTTAGTATTTATTTTTTTATATTTAAACCTTAATTTTCATTTCAGTAGATTTATTTTCGGAAATTAGCGATCTTATGGCCAATTGATAAGTATTGATTTATCATAGTTATGCTACATTGATGGCCCAGCCAATAACTTGTTCCTGTGGATATTTTAACATCGCATTAGGCTATATGTTAATTTTTATTTTATTATATATTACTTTTCCACTAGAACTTTGATCTGGTATCGTTTTCTGAAAATAAATGAGGTCTTGGATATGGAAGCAAAATCATTTCTATAGATTTATTTCCGTCAGTTAGTTAGTGATCTTTCAGTTGGCTGATTTATCGATCTTTCTGAGTTATGCTACATCTGAGGCCAGCTTAAAAGTTGTTGCGGATATTTTAATATCCCAGTAGGTTATATGTATTTTTTCTTCTATTATTTCTTTCTTTTTAGTAAAAAAAACTTTGAGCTTGTATCGTTCTCTAAAAATGAATGCCTTAGATACAGAAGCAAAATAGACTTCCTTGCTACGGAAATCAGCTGTGATGTGTGAGGGCAATTTTGGGAAGGGCTTCCCCTCCACTAAACTCACTGTGAATGCTTTTACACACAACATACCCCACCCCTTAGAAGAATATAATTTTTTTTTTTAATTATGAGTTTTCATGTTTATATTGAATGATTTTAAAGACACCCCCCCTCCCCTCAGTACCTTGACTTTGGGTTGTTTTATCTCTGAGTGGCACTTTTTTTTTGCACACCATGGGCTAAATGGCCCGGTCACATGGACCCCAAAGGCTCAGAGAAGGTTGGGGGAGGAGACCCACTGGAACAGCTGTTAGGAGACAGATGGTAGCCTCCTGTCAAGGCCATCCAGCGTGTTTTTTAACGTGCACAAGGTATGGCTCTCCTGCACAAGGGGGGATGGCTTAAAGTCCCATCCGACAAACGGCGACCTTTCCAAGCCCATCGGTGTCCCCTACTAACCTTGGGCAGGGCAAGGAATTTACAGAGATAAATCTCAATGCTGACCCAGCTGGGAATCGAACCTGGGAACTCACAGATTACACGACTGGCACGCTACCAACTGAGCCACCCCGCCCCCAATACCTTGGCAGTGCTACACAGATGATATAATGCTGTTTTCTTTATTTGGTGCACAAACCTTTCTGCAGTTAACCAAGATCGCCAAACTTCCAACACTCAAAGAAAAAATTCATAATATTTAGTAAAAAAAAGAAGCCAAGAAAGTTTTTTGTTCTATTTCATAACCAGTTCAGAAAATCCCAGGAATGTGAGAAGTCCAAGTCACTTTGTATAACACTGGCCGTGTTTAAAATATAAATAATAAATAAATACCCCCCTCAAGCATATGCAATACTAAAAAGAATCAATTAAAAGAAATAAAAATCATATTTCTGGTTATATTATTCGGGAGGAAATTTCCTTTCAATATATGATTTAACTATTTTTATTCATTGTGTTTTCCAAAATGAAGCCTTAATAGTATAATCTTTTTTACCACCATATCACAATGAAAACGGCTTATTAAAATCAATATACTTGTAAATTTATGTATATTATTTTCATAAAATACGTAATTAAGTCTGTTTAATTTGGTATATAACATGGCCTATTTCACTGATTGATTATTTTTTTTTTAAATTCTAAAGTTGACTTGTTTACCTGACTCAGCACAATTGTCTAAAAGCCTGGAATTTTCTCAAAGTATGGTACTTAGAAAAAAATTACAAAACCAGAGAAATATTTACTTGAAACCAAAAAGATATTTTTTTTATTATTCAGAAATAAATAGCCTTTCTATTCATGTTGCATTATAATCATTTGTCTATCAGTTTTTTTTTTAAATAAATTTTTATGTGTTGCCAGATGCATTTTTTTACTATATGACCCTAAAGAAGTCCTATTAAAATGAAACTTGTCGTGTGCGTGTTTTTTTTTTGTCAAATATTTATTTTAAAAAAATCCAGAATTAAATGCCAATTAATTTGGCATATAACATGCCATAATACCTTTCATTAGTTATTTGGCAAAAAAAGTTTTAAAGTTAATTTTTTTTTTGGCTGAGCATAGGGAGAAAATAGCTTGGCCTCTGGATGGAAACCAGTTTTTCAGGCTGGACACCAGAAGGGTTAATAATCATATAAGTAAAAATTACTAAAAATACCCAAAAATTATGAATATTGATTTTAAAATGCATAATGACTTACCAGCATAACTTTTTCTTGGTCTTGTTCTTTCATTTATTTGAAGATGAATAGTTGGTAGTAAACTAACTTGCCACAATTGGTAATCTCTAGCTTCATCTAAAAGATCTCTGCATTCAAGACTTCGCTTAATCAAATCATTGCTTTCCACATATAAGCGAAGGTACGACAATGGCAGCAAGGGAAGACGAACTTTTGCAAGAAGACCTGGAAGAAGATCTTTTCTTTTTTCTACATCATGCTTTACCCAATGTATTACAGCTTCATAAACCTATTTAAAGCATTTGAAATTTAAAATATTAAGTTACTTAATTGCATAATTTGCAATTAAAGATAATAATACAAATGGAAAAAATTTCACATTCCAACTTCTAGTACTTACAGTTAACTTTTGATGTAATGCAATAAACAAAATAGTACGGATGCAAATCTAAAAATTAATTTAAAAAAATGAGTAACTATATTAATACACTGCAAAAAATTGTGTTAAATCCTTAGCATGCTGGAATTTCTAAAATTCATAACATTCATAAATTTCAGTATTATAGCCAGAAGACACCACTGTTACTAAAGTGCTATGCTGTAAGTTTTAATATTTTTTCTTAAAGAAACTTTCCTTTTAAAAGTGATTTTTAATAAACTTTTAATTATTTTTTGCTATATAAGACAACCAATTTCTGCTCATTAGTTATTTCAGAATAAGGTTTTAAAGTTGATTTGTGTGATGAAAATACAGTGGACTCCCGTACAATGCAGGGGATACGTTCCGCGTTATACAGGACATGCATTATCAGACGAATTGTCTATCCCCATATTTTTAATCTAAAAATGGTCTGGAAAAAGAACTGTTTTTAAATAATGATAACAATAAAGACGAAACTATGGACTCTTCAAGCGATGAATCTGTACAACCAATGTAAACAAGACAGCATTGTTGGAACTTATTTCTTGATACTTCCGATAGTGAATGAATGTTAAATAGTGAAGTTCATATTTTTATTTTAATTAAAAGTTCAATAAAAATATTTTCCTCTTATATCTTTAAATGTGCATAATTTTTTTTTGATAAACCTTTACATCTTTTAAAGCTGTCAGCTGCACTGTGCAAATATAAACAACAGGTAAGTATATACATTTGCTTTTCTAAACAAAAATTCAAAACTATGTCAAAATGTTAAATTTATCTTATGCATAAATACAGGACTGTTTATCGCATTGTACGAGTACTAGTCACAATTTTTTCGTCACGTTATACAAATTCATGTTATAGGGGAGCGCATTATACGGGAGTCCACTGTATTTAAAATATTAATTTGCTCACTAGGGTAGGCTCAGTTTAGTAAACTTGGCACTTTAGTCTATTGAAAACTACTAAAACTATTAAATGACTTAATAAAACTGAATTCATGAAATTTTTACATGCATACTTGTAAATGGTAAATATAAAAAAATTCATAGCATCATATATTGAGATTGCTTATGAAATCAGCACCGTGTAAAGTAATCAAACAACCTCACATGCAATCCGTGACAAATAAATTGTGGTAATGATATATGTGTCTCAATAATTACATGTGTACTATTTTGTGAGCACGGTCTAGTTGGACCTCCTCAGCCCATGGCTACTTGAGAATGATGATTATGAACTATGTTATATGCCACCAAGGGCAACAGGTTTTGGGAAGGGTACATCATTGCCCTTTCTGAGGCAGAGTATTCTGAGTCACAAATTATAAAGATATGCACAACCAGGAAATTTAGCACTTCTTGAAAAGGCATCTATGTGGTGAAGCAGTGCATAAGAGATGGACCCCCAAAAGCAGTTGCATGTATGTCAAAAAAGCATAGATTATTTTAAAAGGGCAGCCATTCAATAAATAACATCTCAACATGTGCAGAAAGAATCATAGTGTTGTATGTGACAAAAAGTTTCTTAACACGTTATGGACTACAGAAATGAATTGAAATATTCTGTAATCATCACACTTATGGCCAGAATAAGGCATTTGTCTTTATAAACAATGAAAAGCTACCAGCCAAAATTGAAATTTGTGACTTTGAACAAATTTTACCAGTCCTCAAAAGTGTTAATAGCACCTGTCATCTCTCCAATTTAGGAAGTCCAATATTGATTCACACTTTTCAGAAATCGGTATCTCCTCCTTTTCAAATTAAAGGAAATCCTTTGGCTTGTCAGGTTCTCACTGTTCAACATCTCCCGCTTCATACAGAGCCACTGTACCAATGAGATCTGATCTTAACTGGTATCGCTCATTTTATCTGATTCATTTCAATCATCTTAACTGGTTCACTTAACATTATTCAGAAAATGTCAAAACTTCACATTTGAATATTGCAAAATACTGGAAAATTAATTATTAATGTCTAAACAAATTAATGTTAATTCAAAACAATTAATGTTTTAAGTTGAAAAGTTAAATATATGAAAAAGTTATTGAGTTAAGTTAAAAGTTAACAAAAATATTAACTTTTAATTTAATGTTTAACATATTAACAGACATTAACCCAAGTATGGTAAGAAGGTATACACAAAGAAGAGAATGATCACCAAAGCAAAAAAACGCAATTTGAAAAAAATTAAAAACATTTTAAAACAGAATTGGAGACTATTAACTGAAAAACTATCACCTTTAACATCAACTACAAATTAATGGAGAATATATAAGAAACTACACAATGAAATAACACCTGCAAATCCTTTACATTCTCTAGCATTAAAAAATAATGAAGATATACAAGAAACCACTGAAACAATTGCTAAATATTTTATTGACTTACATTATAAGCCAAACAATAAAATTGATAAATTATATAACAGTTCTAATATTTTTCATCAGACCTTTCATTGCAAATCTACAGAATTTTTAAATGTTACTTTTGCATTTTCTGAACTTAAATTTGCTATTAAATCATTGAAAACAAAAACTACTCCTGGTCCTGATGGTATTTCTAATAGACTACTCAAAAATCTTCCATATAAATGGTTAAAAGTTTTATTAGATGAATTTAATAAATTTTGGCACTATAAAAACTATCTTGAAACTTGGTATGAAAATTTCTTGGTATTTATAAAAAAAAAAAGCATATAAACCTGCTGATGAATTAAATTCTTATCGGCCAATATGCCTCAGTTCCAATGCATTAGAGTTGTTTGAAAAAATAATTTTTAATCAATTAATCTGATTTTTTGAAAAAAATAATATTCTTAATAAAAATACTTTTGGCTTTCGACCTGGAAGATCTACTCAAGATTTAGTTTTAAATATAATCTCTGATGCTGAATATGCTATTAAAAATAAATTATTTATGACAGTTATGATAATTGATCTTGAGAAAGCCTTTGACTCTGTGTCACATAATGGTTTATTACATAAATTAAAAAAATTAAAATTTTGTGGAAATCTCTATAGTTTTCTCATAAACTTCATCAAGAATAGAAAATTTAAAGTTAAAATTGGAAACAATACCTCCTCTTCATATCAATTTAAAAATGGTTTGGTTCAGAGGGATATTTTGTCCCCATTATTATTTAACCTATATTTAAATGATTTACAAGATATTATTACTAATGATATATTTTTTGGAACTTATGCAGATGACATCATCTTCTGGTCTTACAATAAAAATCCATATATTTTACAAAATATATTGAAAAAAATTAATGAATAATTTTATTAAATACTGTGATAAATGGAATTTGAAAATAGGCAAATAAAACAGTAATATCTTACTTTCAGAGAAATAAAAAAATTACCTGAAGATTTCTATATTACATTAAATAATAATAATTTAAATATCTCTGATAATTTCAAATTTCTAGGTATACACATGGATTCAAAATTAAAATGGATACCATATATTGACACTGCAAAAGATAAAGCAAATAAACTTTTTAATTATTTAAGATATCTTGGAAGTACAAAATGGGGCTGCTCAACTAAAAATTTACTATTACTTTATAATTCTATCATTTTCCCAAAATTTTTATATGGCATAGAATTAATAAATAATATTTCTAAAACTAAATTAAATTCATTAGACCAAATCCAAATAAAAATTTTAAAATTCTGTCTGGGACTTCCTCAGAACACAAATGGCTTGAATGTCTATTCTGAAACTGCATTACCTCCCATATACATAAAAAAACAAAAATCATCGTATAATTGATAAAATTAAAGAAAATTATCCAGATATTTCCATAAACTCATCAACAAACAAAAATAAATTAATAAATATCATAAATAATAACCTAAGTGGAGACTATATTATACAAATTCCTTGCTGGACCTCAACAATTCCAATTTTAAATACTAATATACCTGGAATTGAATCAAAAAAATTAACTGATACAATTATTTTGAAAACATTGGCTGAAATTTATATAAATGATAAATATTTAAACTTTATTCAAATATTCACTGATGGGTCCTTCAACTTAGATAAGAATGCTCTTTCTGGTGCCTTTTGGTGCTCTGCTGAAAATTATGAATATCTTTTTAAATTTACTACTCTTTATCCAATTATTATTGCAGAACTATCAGCTATAATTTTGGCCATTAATTAGACCCTAAAATTTGAGGGAAAAAAATATAGTTATATTTACTGACAGCAAAGCATCAATAGAAGCTCTATATAACAATCCACTTAAAAGCAATTTTAAAATCTTTATTAGTGACATTTTAATATTAATAAAACAACACATTACACAACATAATATTATACATATACAATGGTTACCATCACACTCTGGAATTAAACACAATGAAATTATAGATAAATTAGCTAAAAAAGCTAGCAATATTAATTCAAACTTAGAAACCCCCTTCCTCATATACATTCGCAAAAAGCAATGCAAAAAACAGTTAATAAATGATATTCAAAATTGGTAAGATTCCAATACATCCAATACACACAAAATATCTAATAAAATTAATAAATTTAATGAATATGGCTTAAAAAAAAGAAATAAACCTAATTCTAAAAAAAAACAACTCTGCTCTAACTAAATCACTGCTTTAGAGGATGAAAAAATCTGATAATCCTGTTTGTGATAGATGCTCAATATATGAAAATTTAGATCACATTTTATTTCATTGTAACAAATACACATTAGAAAGGAATATACACTTTACAAAATTAAATCAATTAAATATTACAACTTTTGACTTTAAAAACATTCTGGAACCAGTCAAAAATGCAGACAAAATTATTTGTTACAATTATTTGTTAGCTTTTCTAAGATCTGTTGGTCTGTTTGATTCATTATACAAAAAAATCTCTATAAGAAAAAAAAATATATATATATATAAATATGATCCAAAAAAAAAATGGAAAAAGATACTAAAAAAAAATGAATGAAAGAAAATGAAAAAAAAAAAATAAATAAAATATAAAGATATAATTAAATATGGTCACAGAAGTTTCACTGAATGAGTTTGTGTTCGGGAGTTCTCCAGAACACAAGAATATTCAATTTGGATATTTGAAGAAGAAGAAGAAGAAGATTATCCACAATATCATCCAAGACAATCTTGCTTACAGTGCATTATATAAGTCCTGTGTTCACAAATTACTGCTTCACCATATAACAGAATGGTATACCAAATGCCACAAGCTATATCAGCATTACCTGGAGAGCAACAAGTGGAAAAATGTGGCCACATTGAATGTGGGATACATTTACCTAGAGAACTGCAACAAGTGCCAGTCAATATATTACTGACTAATTGACCCAACAGCTTGTCACAAGTGGTACAAAGAATGTGCCAAAAGTTTTCCAAAAGGTTTCAAAGTCATTGCTGGATACAGCTTTAACAGGAAGTTACAAATCTATAGGGTTGAAAAGAATGCCAAAGTGAACTCCCTCTACCATCAAATAAGCATCTTGAAGTTAATATACTGGATCAAATTGCCTGACTTAGTATGGACATTAAACAGTACAGAATTAAAAGTTCACCAGATAGAGCATAATCAATGATGGCATCAAGGCAGGTGATTTTCTATGGGACTTTGAAAAGAGCACCATGTAATGCAATCAACCTAAGCGCTATCATTCTGCAGTGCTCCTAACATGGCAAATCACTTCTTCACTTCTTAATGCTGGAAGGTGTTGAGTGATGAATCCTAAAAGAGGAAAAATTGTAGGTGGTCATCAGAAAGCCATACACTTCTTTCCCACATATTGGATATCAACTCTCTTTGTAAATTGATGTAATTATTTACCATTTTATAATTAACCCTTAGTTTCCATTTCTATAAATTTATTTTATTTCCATAAATTATTGATCTTTCGATCAGTTGATCTGTCAATTGATTATCGATTTTTTGGACTTATGCTACATTGGATGACCAGCTTACAACTTGTTGCTGTGGGTATTTAACATTGCATTAGGTTATATGTAAATTTTTCTTTTATTATTTCTTAATTTTCCAGTAAAAAAATTTGATCTTGTATTTTTACCTGAAAATGAATGAGGTCTTGGATATGGAAGCATAGAGGACTTCCTTGACACAGAAATCAGTCCTCATCATGTGGGAGTGCAATTTTTGCAACTTTTTATTTCCCCCCCCCCACCACCACCACCACCACCAACAACAACAACCATGAGGGTGTTTTACTCCCCCATCCCCCTGGCAAAATTTATTTCTTTTTAAATTACTAGTTTTTAAGTTTATATTGAATGATTTTAAACAATTTACACCCCCTCCCCCAATATTTTGGCTGTGCCACTCTTACAATACAGATGGTTTCTTTTTTGCTTTGTAGTACTAACTTTTCAACATTTACACAAGGTTCCCAAAATTCAACACCCAAAGTAAAAATTCACAATATTTAGTAAAAAATAGGCAGCCAAGAAAGTGTTTTTCCATTTCATAAACAGGACAGAAAAGTCCATTAATGTGAACAATCCAAGCAACCTTGTATAGGACTAAATGTTTTTTTTTTTAATATAATAAATACCCCCTCAAGCAGCTGCTTGCCACAGAGGTCTAACAGGAGCCTATTAGTTTAATACTCCACAGTAGAAGGTCTGCGAGGATGGCAGGACCTCAGAAGAAGACAACACAAATATCGATGCCTTACCCAGGGCTCAAACCCAAGTTGTGTTGATCAGTAGCCAAGCGTGCTAACCACTTGGCCACAGGATGGACAACACTGAAAAGAATCATTAAAAGAAATAAAAATCATGTTTCAAATAAATATTATACTATTGAAGAAATTTCCTTTTGATTAATATATAATTTTACTGTTTTTATTCATCAGATTTTCTAAGATTAAGCCTTCACTGCATAGTTTGATTTATTTTTTTCACTATATGACAATAAAAAAAAATCGATGCTTTTAAATTTGTTTGAATTTTTTATCTTCATAAAATTCAGAATTGTTTAATTTGTCATTCATAATATATATATTTGATTTTTTGGTATATATATATATTTCAACTGATTGGTTATTATTTTTTTAATTCTAAAGGTGACTTGTTTTGACTCAGCACAGTTGGCAATTGTCTGAAAAATATACATACTTTGAGAAAAGTACAAAGTACCAGGAAAAATATTACAAAGCAAAGGTAATTTTTTTGTTTCAAAAAAAGTTTTTATTCAGAAATATCCTTTCTATTCTTGCACATTAAAATCATTTCTGTCTATTAGTTGTTGTTTTCTAAATAAATTTTCATTTGTATTGCCAGATGCATTACACAACTCTAAAAAAGCCCTATTAAAATAAAACTAGTCATTTATTTTGTTGAATATTTTATTTTCAGAAAATCCAGAATTAAATACTGATTAATTTAGCATATAACATGCCATAATTCATTAGTTATTTTGCAAAAAAGATCTAAAATTAGTTTTCTTTTGGTTGATCATAGAGAAAAAATAGCCAGACCTCTGGATGTAATTTTCCCGGCAGGACCCTGGAAGGGTTTACCAATATCTAAGAAACTTTCCATGAAGTGTCATTACCTTATTTGTACATTTAAATTGTTGAAGAAAACTAAGTATATAATGCTTGACAATCTTGAATTTAATGGAATTCAATCCCAGGCTACATTTAGTAGAACAATATTTCATCCACTAAAGAACTAGCTGTCATAACACAGTTAGAGAATGTTAAGCAATTATAAACAGTGGTGAAGGTTACTAAAATGGGTCTTATCTAGATATGAGTTCATGTGATACACAATTCTTGAGTTTTAGATCCCAATTTGTAGAAAACCATTTGATAAGAAATTAACAAAAATAACTAAAGCTATTGTTAGCACCATAAAATTACATAGTAGAAGGACTTCACACCATAACTGAAAGATCTTTTTAGATAATCTACATAGAGTCTGATGTAATTTTCTAACTTTGGAATGAAGATTTTTTTCTGTTAAGGAGAATAGTTCCACCATATATATGATGCATATATTTTCAGTCCATTGAGTCCGAGAAATGTTATCATTAGATGACATATGTTATCTAGACGTGTATATCTAGATGGAATCTATATGCAGATTTATATGTAGATCTAGATGGGAATGGAGAATGAAGCAATCTGTAATTTCAAGCTGCCTACAGTTGTACAATAACTACTGTTGGCTAGATGGCATCCATGGAGCAATGCTTGGAATGGTGCAACACCAAGATGTAAGCGAATTTTTAAAGTTTCCATATTTTTTGTAATGTAAATATTGGTTGCTTTAACTGGGAATCAAATTAGATATGGGCAGATTAGAGGATTTCCACTCCATCCTCAGAACTTTAAATAATTACTTATGATTAAAAAAAAGTGGTAAATGCTATTAATTTAAATATTAAACTGTTATTAATCAGATCATTCATCATTTTACATACCTGTATTTCACTATCAACACACAGATCTGCAGATGAAATTAGTTCTTGAAGATGACTAGCTCCAATAGTAAGGAAATCTTCATTCAATATAACTTGCCGAAAATGTAGTCTTGTGTACATATCAGATTGCCTAACTAATGCCATATGCCCATGATGGTCAGCAAATTGACGAATGCCCAAACAGTTAGTGGGATGCAGTTGAGAGTTCATAAATTCACAACATGCTTGAGCAAGAGCATCCAACTGTAACACTGATGCAGCATGCAAAAGAGGTTGAGCATTTGTAACATTTAGTTCAACTTTTGCTGTATATGCAAATCTGATCAACATTTCCAGAGTTACTTCATCAATATCACCAATAGTGATTACATTTTGATGGCTTTCAGCAAGTGGAGATGTGAACATGGCTTGGAAGTATGGACTGCAGCTTGCCAACACTATACGGTGACATCTGATGGATTTATGCCCTGCTTTAATAACAACATCACATAGAACTTCATTCTGGAGAAATTCATGAAGTTTGTGGAATGAGCTATGAAGCATTCCTTTGGCTTCAAAAACAAAATATGAACTTGGTTCTTCAATTAATTTATCCCCCATATTTGCTTGAATTGTTCATTATACAATAACTTGAATGATACTAGTTTTCAGAACTTCTCAATCTTTCTTGAAAAAGCAATAATTCTCAGAGGCCAACTAACAACAAATGCTGAAAAAAATTGCAAGAAAAAATTAGTACACACAGATGACAATGTATACAAATGCAGTATTTAAAAAATATAATTTTTACTGTTAAGATTTAATCAACATCAAAATACTACATGTAAAAGAACAAACAATAATCTACACATTTTACATATAACAATCCTGAAAACAGAAATATTTATATATACACAGGGCTCAAAAAATGGCATTAAAACTGACCAATGAAGTAAAAAGAAGCTAGTTGTCCTTTGTAAATTCAAATAACACTTGATAAATTTATTTGCTTACATGTAAAAGTTCCCTCTATCTATTACTCTTTAATTTCCCCCTCATCCTAGATGACTGGACAATCTGATTTTTTGAGGCATGGATATATATATATAATTGTCATGGAAATGCTATTTTAAAAAAATAATGCAAACAGCTCCTTATCACAGAGTTCTGACAAGAGCATGCCAGTTTATACACCATAGTAAAAAGCTTGTGACAAAGGCTGGATCTCAGCAGAAAAACTAACACAAACATCCATGCCTTACCCAGGGCTCAAAGAATGATGAAATTATTTAAAAACCAAATATGCTAGAGAATGAGACAATGCTACAGAAACAAACTATTTTTTAAATAAACACAAATTTCATAAAAAATGATATACAGAAAACCAGCTTTGAAAGTGACAATGAATTTTGTAGAGAATGTATTGGTAAATCAATAAATAAATAAAAAAAAATGATTTCAAGGGCATCATTATTAACTTATAAGAATGGATAACACTTTTTTGCCAGTTAGAATTATTTACACAAGTATTGCAATGTGCTATTTACATGCTTGTAGGAACAAAGCGCTTTCGACTGCACTCAGCAGTCATCTCCAGGGTGGCATACAGTTCCTTGGAAAGGTGGATCGTTGGTCCTAACCTTTCACCACTGATCTGCCTCTCCAAGGAACTGTATGCTGCCCTGAAGATGGCTGCTGAGTACAATTGAAAGTGCTCGGCTCCTATAAACACGTAAATAGCACACTGCAGTATTTGTGCAAATAAATCTAACTGGCAAAAAAAGTTATCCATTCTTGAGTTAGTGATTATAGTATCAATCTATAAACATTCTGTACTATTTCAATCATTATCAGAATACCTATCTGGGCTATTTTATTTCAATACTATAAAATGCAAGATCTAGCCACTTGTTAGTACCCTGCTTTAATAACTTACATGGTTAATATAATAACCATGTGAGTTATTCTCACATGCATGATGTTTACATAGAGAACCACACTTCATGAAGTCATTGTAATTTCAGACTCAACTTTGACATATTACATTTCATTCTATTCTGAGCTGACAGATATCTGTCTGCCTTCTGTTAATAATAATAATAAGGGTGATTACAATGAAACTTGCTCTTCATTTTACTGAAGGCATAAATAAAAAATCCTAACAATAATGCTTCATTTAGCCTAGATGGCAACATAAAATCTGACCTCACTGCTAAACAGAATCCAGACACTTGTAGTTGGTTTGAAAGGGAATGCATACTACAATGGTGAAGTTCACATCTGAGTCAGTTGGGCAAGCCAAATGGGTTAAAGAAAGGATGTCAAATTGAAATGATGAATATAAAAATATCACTATACTAAATATAATTTATTAATAAACAACATTTGAATACATGCAAATATCCAGTTTTCTACCTTAATGCTAAAAGATCTAGCATATATATGTTGCATTATGAAGTCAAACCAGCTGTATTTAATACTCTTACAGGTAAATGACTTTGCATTACTGATCAGATCTTTAACTGTTAAATTTTTGGGCTAATAAAAATAAAATTACACTTGTATAACTCCCATGGCCAAGTGGTTAGCGCGCTTGGCTTCTGATCTAAGGGACCTGGGTTCGAGCCCCAGGTAAGGCATGGATGTATGTGTCGTTTTTCTGCTGAGGTCCCGCCATCCTCACAGACCTTCTACTATGGCGTATAAACTGACAGGCTCCTGTCAGACCTCTGTGGCAAGCAGCTGCTTGAGGGGGTATTTATTTTATTTTTATTATAACTACATAAATATACCATTATTAGTTATAATACACTCTTATTTATTTATGCTGTATTATATTTTTAAAATAACTATAAATAATATTTGTAATTATAAAACAGTAAAATATTTTGTGACAGATAGGTCTGAATTACCCTAACATTGGTTGTTTGGGGTTTTATAGTGAACTAGCAACTTAATGTTCTGGTTTGGCACATCATAGTCTAACATTTACAGTAGTATTAAACAAAATATCTTATTTAATTTTATTTTTTTTAAAGGAAGAAGGTACTCCCTTATGCAAAAAATTGGAGATAACCTAGAAGTTCTTATTAGGCTTGTCCTGGTTTCTCATACAACATGCAAACACAAACACAGGGACATGCCCACTGGTTTAGTAGTCAGGTAGGCTAACTACTAGACCAGTATCGGCTCATAAAACTAATAATTTCAGTATTAAATATAAAAATGCATAAAGTATAATTTTTCAATAAGTTATCTATTCTCATTGGCCTCAACAAGTCCAGAGGCCTAACATTTAGAACATACAATAAAGATTCTTTCCTGTTTGATTCAATGAAGACTTTATCCAAATCCCAAAACTATAAAACTGTCAGAGATAATATATCATAGAAATATCTCTTTTCCTCAGTAGTTTAATATGTAAATAATGAATACAGGTTTTTATTTTAAAACAATTTAAAATTCTCTGTCATTGAGCAATAAAATTTTAGAGTTTATCCTTCAAACTATTTGCATGTTGAAAGTTCTTAGGAGAAAACTCTCAGAAGCATTTCGGAGCAAAGACAGCACTCAGTCTTCAGTGAAGTGATGCTATGTACCTAAGAACTTTCAACATGCAAATAGTTTGAAGGATAAACTCTAAAATTTTATTGCTCAATGACAGAGAATTTTAAATTGTTTTAAATTAATTTTTGAGCAAGAAGGTCTTTTTAATTGTATAATGAATACAGGATTATATAATGAAAAGATGTTAAGAAACAGAGAAACCTATTATATATGTGGCTCCCAATATATTACACAAAGACAGACTGATAACATGCATGAAATAGGCTGTGATAGGTAAAATGCCTAGGAGTCAAAAATCAACATAAAACTGTATCTATATAACATTTTTCATAATGCATAACAGTCAACATAGTGGCATACATAAGGGAAGAGAAGATTACAATTAATGTTACAAATAGGTTACAATTGTCCCCTTCCCCTCCCTTTTGAAGGCTTTAATATATTTCTCCAAGTGAGGCAAAATTGCAAAAATTCACGCATCATTTATAGGTTCAGAAATAATAAGAATTGCAGATCAGTGGCATGCGCATAAACAAAATAATGATAGTTGATCACATATTACTGCTTAAAAAGAACAAAACAAAAAGGAAATAAATGGTTGGTTTTATTTAGTTCAACTCACACATTGCATATCAAATATCAATGGCAAATTCTGATACAGTATATTATATGTAGATAAATTACCCTTTTATCTACTTGGGTAATCATCTCTCACAATGCTTATGTATTTAGAAAGAGATTGCTCTGAATTTTCAATGTTTATTGAGATGTACAAAATCAGATATTGCAATATCAGAGATACTGGAAAATTGTTCTATCTGAAACAACCAAAAAATAATTAAATTGTCAGTGTTATTCAATTCTTTCACAGCATTGCTATGCAACTTTTAAGCTGTTGTTATCTTCGAGCACAGACATACTTCTCAAAATTATATTATCTACATCATCCCCAAAATTATTTAAACACTTTAGTTAATTGGGATAAAAAAATTCAACATCCTTTTAAAAAGCTGTTACAGATTGAAGAAATCTAATTTTTTGAAACAATGAAATATTGGCCAATTTTTTCCAAATATGAACAGTGCGTTTTTTGTGAGTGTTAGAAATCACTCTCTTGGTTTTTGCTGAGTAATTTTACTGTCAAATTGTTCATTTCAATAGAGTTTACATGCTGATATATGAGGACTTCAAATAACTTAGCAAATACGAAATATTTGTCACATATCTTTTTGATTCAGTTTTCTTCTAAGAAATAATTTTTTCACATTTCAAAGATATCTTTTGATATACTATTGGAACTGTTTCCTATTTTCTGCTGGAAAGCTCACTATAAACTTCTATACAATCATAGTGATAGAGTAATGCTTGTTACCAGATGTTGCACTTTGTCTGAAGAGGAAATGTTGCTTTATTAGGCTTGTCTCCCTTTTCTTGAAGAAACATCTTAAAGCGAGCTTTACATGCAGGACAAGTGGTGAATCCACGTTTAACTGCTGAAACCAAAGTACTAACAGTTTTGAAGTCTTGTTCCATATCTCCCCAACAAGATTTAAAAGATGAGCATTACACATAACATGAATTGCTTTTAGCAAAACAACTTTAAAACTTTTATTCCCATGCTTTGATCATGTACAAAAAAAAACATTATCCTTAACAGAAGCTGTGACAACAGAATACAATAAATTTGTTTATACATCAAATAATTGCTACAGTGAACAGCATTGCATTTGAGAAATGTGGAGTCCCCATACTGAATTTTATATATTTTTTGGGGGGGAAGGGGGAATCAAAATTCACATAATCGTAAAAAAAAATCCAAATTCATGGGACCCTTTCAAAAACACTAATTCATTGAAATTGTTGTGGAAATTTGCACCACAAAAAAATTATAGCCCTAGCCAAATTCAGAAATTTAACATTACATATTAAAAAAAACTTTTTGATACTTTGGGGCTTTTTTAATGAAGTAGAGTTAACAACCCTAGTTCTGTCTCCTAATAACAGCTGTCCAGTGGTCTGACATCCATGTTTAGATTTGAATCTCTTCCTCTACTCAACTATGAGCTCTTGAATATCACATGAACTGCAAATCATAGCTGATTCTATAAACAGGATTTTTTTATGTTTGGGGAAGAATGTTCTAGGCAGGGGTGACTGGCACTTTTTTTCAGGGATGCAGTTCTAGAAAGAGGGCCCCGGCTTGCGATAAAAATTCAGTTTCTTTTCAAGATTTCAATACTTATTCTTTTGAGAGTTGTAGGTGAGACTAAAATAGGTTTTCCCTAATTCTGTGGAATTTTCATAAAATGGCAACTATTAACTAAAAATTCCTGCTCCTATGAGGTCCCAGAGGCACATGACACTAAAGGCTTGGGACACTACAGTGCTAGCACCCCTTACCAATTTGCACCTGGTTCTAAGGATGCATGCTCCTATTTTTCTTCTACATAATTCAAGAATTAGCACAAGTACTTAAACTCAGCCAAAATTCCTCCCTCCCCACTTGTCTATGCTATTGTGCATATCAATTAACTAAGCATAATGCTGGAAACATAAATATTAAATATCTGAATAAATGGCATTTAACATAATCTGATTTGTTACTTTACATATATGTGGAAAAAAACACCAGTATCAAGCATGTAATCAATGAAGAATTTTGCATGATTTACTTCAAATCAGATTTGTTTTGCATTTTTGATTAAACATTTTTGATTAAAGTACCAAGCATTTAAAATGAGTCAAAGAAATATTTAAAATGTTTCATACACTCCGATCACAAATTTACAATTAAAACAGTACAAATTTAAAAAATAGCAGAATACAATTTTAAATGGGTAACTGATAGTAATTTTTGTCAGAATAACATTTTTATGTAACACTAGTGTAGCCAGAATTTTTGAAGGGGTGGTTGAAAAAAGTATCCAATTTTTATTAAATTTATAATGATAAGTTACGAATAAAATTTCCGAAGAGAGAGAGGTTAAAATCCCCAATCTCTCCCTTGGCTAGACCACTGTAATACATGCATATTTATAATTAGGATGCAAGGGAGATTACTACTTTCCACACGTTAATTCGCAATCAAAATTTAACAGCAAACTTACATTTACTCCTTCAAACCAAAGATACAGAGCCAAAATTGACGTCATCGTCTAACTCGAAAGCATTTATATTTATTTTTCATAGAGCCTTGCCTCTCCAGTGATGCTTTCTTTCATTCACTAGTCTTTTTAGTATGATAGTAGAGTTTAAACGGCATTCGGTAGTATTTACGAATCAACTTTCCCAGCTGTACACAATGGCCACTGTAAACTTTTCGTTTCGTTCAATCCTGTAGCAATAAAAGTAACATCTTTTAACTTCCGTTCTGTTATCCATGATTCTTTATTCAGTTCTAATGCAAATCTACTCACTGATGCACGTGCTGATACAGTTTGGATTTAGAAGAGCGAGTCACGAAAATGTCACGGGTCATAGCAATTTGCTCCCTTCTCCATTGCTCCGGAAGTGAAGTCAGGTGACCTTCCGTGTAACCATGGCAACAGACAGAGCACGTTCTTGTACTGACACTTCGATGTGTTCATGTTATACTCACACGTTGCCGACTACAATTTGTCGTAAATTATCATTATACAATTGCATGATGAATCCTGGAATGCGGACGTTTACAATTTATCACAGTAAAAAATAAAAATGGTGTATCAGGTTGAGATATATGTAGAGTAATTAATGAGCTGCAGTTAATATTGATGATAGGAGGAAAGTCATCTAGAAATAGTCGAATATAATATAGCCATCAATTTTTTTTCTAAGGGCAGAAGAAACCTTTTTAGGCGTCAACTCAAATTCATAAAATAGCATAATTATTAATACTTTTCGAATTATTCTAACTCTTTTGTTAGCGCGCTTGGCTACTGATCAAAGTGACCTGGGTTTGAGTCCCGGTAAAGCGTAGATGTTTGTGTTGTTTCTTCGCTGAGGTCCCGCCATCCTCATAGGTCTTCTACTACGAAATATAAACTGATAGCCTCCTGTCAGACCTCTGTGGCAAGCATAAAAGGCACAAGCGCAGTTAAGGTTTTGAGGAAAACGCCGTGTTAATTGCAATTGAATAAAAAGATCCTAGAGTAATTGTAGTTTGTCAGGATGCAGAAATTGGGGAATTCCTACCTCTTATTTTTAATCTGCAACCGCGAAATAATAAAAATGAAGTAAGGCACTAATTGTAACCAAAGAAATTATCAGTGAACTTATTAACCCCTTCCCCCTTCTCCCCGACAACACAAATATCTTCAGCACGCTATCGTATGTGGCGGATTAAGATTTTTTTCAAGGTTAAAAAAAAAACCGAATTTCAGCACGGAGGGTGTCAAAAAATTTTTTTTGATGACGTGGTTGTGGGTCCCTATGCCGAACCTGTCGATCCAAATGGTCCCAAAAGCGTTCCATGGTATTGAGGTTGGGCGATTTCGCCGGCCAAGGGAGAACAGAGACATCGCTGTCGTGTTCCTGGAATCAGTCACGCGCCACCTTAGCAACATGGAAGGGAGCATTGTCCTGTAGGTAGACACCATCACCACCGGGGTAAACGTCCAACATGAAGGGATGCATGTGGTCAGTGAGGATGGACAACGAATAAGATTCGCGACAACCCCGGTGCACCGCAGTACTGTGACTGCATATCACCTTAAGGGATTGCCACTGAAACCACTATAAACTAAAAAGGCTCCTATCAATTTAGCTTGCCTTAACATTTGCCTTCCTACAGCGGGAGAAGACCTTATGTGAAGAGAGAAGCACTACTTGGGATTTAATAGTCTGCTTGAAGTAAAAATCATTGAGGTGCAGTGAGAGTGGGATCTTTTGAAATTTTGAGTGGTGCCAAGGAAAATGCCCAACACTCATTGAATTTAGACCAGAACTAGCCATAATACATAAATAAAAAGATCTTAGTCTTTTGAATTTTGAGCCAGAAAATAAAACGAAGTCCTAGCTTTTAGAGTCCTCCGCAGTAGAGGCTCCTAGGTACTTCCATCGGAAGCCACACCTCGAGGGACTCCAATCCTCTCGGCATGACCCCAACTTCGTCCTCTCCATCGAGCCGGGCACCACAGCCCGCTTGCCGTCTCGGCCTAACACCGTGCCAGGTCACTTCGGGGACACCTGGCCAGTAAACCTGACAAACCCAGCCGGCGGCCCTCCCACAACCACAACAAAGCTTCAGCCTACCGGGGCTCACAACACTGCCGCACCCGGACCCCACTTCGCAGAGGAACCCAAGTTCCTCCACTGCAAAGCCATAAGTCCAAATCTCATTCATGTGGGACTCTTAGTTTGGCTGTTCCATCAATAAGCCCGCAGGCCACAGGTGGCTAACAAGGGCAGCGAGCCTCCAACTTCGTCCTCTCCATTGTGAACGGGTCGAAACTTCCCAGTGAACATAGGTCCACCCCAATATCACACAGACCACACTGAAGAGCCCCCCGACGAGTGTGCGATGAGGTGCACAACTCAGCCCGGGAACCCCCCAATGCATGTCCACAGCTAACAGGGTTCACCACGCCCTATTGTGGCTCTCATTCCGGCCCATCAATCGGGGCTGCAACCCCCAGCTTCTCAGCGGACAAGTCAATAAGCTAACAAGACAAACCAGGAACCAGAAACAGTCTGCCAGCCCTCAACAAGCCCCTCCACCGGGGGCTACCAGACTTCCGAACCCCAGAGAGCCAGCGGCCAGAGCCCAACTTCTCAGAGGCACCGTAAGCCCCCCCCCCCTCGTCAAGGAGGTCCCACTCCGGGGGGGAGTGAGGATGGACAGGTAGCCATTGGTGTTCAGGGACCCATCAAGTGGTACCAGAAGTCCCAGGTCACACCAGGAAAACATCCCCCAGACATGCACACTGCCACCGCCAGCCTGTACTTGACTGACAAGTGTGTCCAGGTGTTGGTTCTCGTGTGTCTTACGCCACATCCGCCACTGCTCATCACTTCTGTGGAGTAGAAAGCTCGATTCGTCAGAGACGGCAACCTTTTTCCACTCTTCCACTGTTCAATGACGGTAGTCCCGTGAGAACTGCAGGCAAATGGTCCAATGGACCTTGGTTAACATGGGCGCCTTTATGCAGCGTCGACTCCGAAAATCCATGCGTAACAGGGTTTGCTCTACTGTTATCGGGGACACGTACCTGGGTGCCCAGCATTCATTTGAGTGGTGAATCGATTCACTGTTGCGAATCGATTGCCCTTACCAGTCGACAGAGACAACATTCTCCTCTGAGATAGATGGTGTTTGGGGCTCCACAGTTATGGCATCTGAAGGTACTCGGTGTGCCAGCGGTCCATTCTTGGTACACTCTTACTACAGCATCACGGAAACAGCCCATGAAGTCTGCTGTTTCTGAGATGCCTCCACCTTTGGTGTGGTAACCGATTCCTTTTTGAACGTCCATCAAATCAATACCTCTGCCCATTGCGCTCAATACTACCGCACTATGCCTCATCTGTCCTGGCCGACCACTCATATCTATGTGTGGTCGACCTTGTCATGTGCACTCTGTGCCTGGTCGGGTACACTGTGATTCCGTGGGTAGTCATATTATTCTGCTACGACTGTGTATATATATATGACAGAATGAACGATCACGCCATATACGGGACTCGAACCCGGGTCCCGGAAGTCGTTGAAGGAGAAAATATGCAGGTGATGAATTGATACACAGCTTAGATCTATTTTTCTATTAATCTATTTATTAGAAATTTTCCCACCTGAAAGGCGACCCTAGATACCCGAAAATTGTGCAGCTGCTCGGATCGCAAAAATCTTAGGAACACATTTATGACAATTTATTTGTTAAATATAATTTTGATGAATCCCTAAATTATTGTCATCATTGAGAAAGTTTACACGAGCGACTGGTGGGGGGGGGGGGGAGTGCTCAGTCGGTAAAGCGCCAGGCTGGTAATCTGCAGTTTCCAGGTTCGAGTCCCAACTGGGCCAGCATTGAGATTTATATGCACTAAACCCCTCCCCTACTTGGTCAGTAGGTACACTGATGGGCTTAGAAATGCCGCCGTCCGTCATATGAGATATTAAACCATAGTCTTGTGGGCCGGAGAGTCTTACGTTGCGCACGTTAAAGAACTCGCTGAATGGCCTTGACAGGAGCGACTATCTGTCTCCTAACAGTTGTCCAGTAGGTCCCCTTCCTCAACCTTCTCTGAGCCCTCAGGGTCCTTGTGACCTAGCCATTTAGCCCATTGTGGGAAAAAACTGCCGCGTGAGGAGGTAAAACAACCGAATCCACAAGCAACTTGCTATGAAAACTCTCATCCTTCACCTCACGAAGCTTTTAGAATCCTACGTCTGCTGCCACGGTCGGATCTAAGGAGGTGGGGGGGGGGGGGGGGGGGGTTAGGAGACAAGTGGGCCTTGGTCTCCCGGGGGAAATGCTATTTCGAAGTGTAATTCCAGTCTTTTGATCCTCCCTTTTACCATTTTCTCATTTCGAATGAGTTATCCCTCCCCCCCCTACCCGTCTTTCAATTTTTTATAGATTTCGGGCCTGTCTGTTGCCATGCTTACAACCTAAGTGAACGGCATATTACAGTCGAAATGCACGCCCAGTAGACATTGACAGAACAAACGGATTATTATCCCTCCCCTTTCTCCACGAGTGGCAAGGAGGAAAGAGTATTTTATTTTTAATTTCCACACCTAATATAAATTTAGGCCATCTCTATACATTCCTACTACAATTCGTTTGGACAACTCCAGAATATTCCTGCTCACGTCCCAAATAGTACGCAAGGGGGAGACTGCATATTTCACCCCCTCCCTTTTTTTTTTTTTGAAGGCTTGAATAATACGTATGTTCCAAGGCAGTCCTCGGAAAACAAAGACTCAAGTATAACAAAAACTCGATTATCAGACTCAGACACTTGCCACTTTAGAACTTTTTGCCCTTCACTATAACCTCTGCACTACCAACTTAGAACTTTCTGGGTCAACGCCATTTTGTTATCTTCTATATCCTACCTTAGCTAAACTTTAATATGCAACAGCTTTTACAGCATCTTCTACGGTTAATCGTTCTTTTTTTTGGGCCTCTAACAGAAGCAGCATTCTTTTGTCTGTCTTCTGCATATTACAAGGATGAAGTAAATTTTTAGACTTTTTCCTAAGAGGAAGAAACCATTTTCTACGAAATAATTCGAAACAGCATTTTGAATCCAAGAATCCATTATTTCTGTACACTCAATTTTCCATTAGTAAACTCGTGAAATTTCACATGAAACCAGTTTTAAATCTTAATTATTTTTCAAAAAAATTATTATTTAAAAAGAACTAATTTATATTAATCTTTTTCGACGCAAATTCTGCATGCTTCTTCACTTTTGCACAACTTCACAGTTCACAACTATATATTTCGTGCTTCGTACATCTTCAGTGAACATCGCATGCTCCCTGTTCAACTTGTTACCCCCCCCCCCCCTATAGGGGACCACTTTGACGTGCTGGTGGTGGGGGGGGGGCTTAGTGGTGCCTCTGTGAAGGAGGGTCACGGATCGTTGTTTCCTCATTTGCACGATGGGATGTAACCTTTGGTGGCACAGTTTGTTGGGGGCCTGCGGACTGGTAAGAGAGTCTCCAGACTTGTGGGCTTACTGACTGGACTCAGGGAAGCTTTAGGTTGAGGCCCGATGGAAGGGCTGTGGCTGAACTCATCGGTGCAGCCTCAGTGAAGTTGGGGTACAGACTGCTTCTGAGGGGCAGTGGGTGCGTGACACTATGGAGAGGACGAAGTTGAGGGCGTGCAACTGGAAGCATTAACTGGTTGATAGGCTCATCGATGGAAATGCCAAACGAAGGGTCTCCACCCCGGAAGCCGAGTCAACTTGGATCTACAGGGTGATTCAGAATTCATCATCAATATTTGGTGGGGAGGTAGGTAATAAGAAACGAAGGAGATTTCACATAGGAAAGCATGGGCGCATATGCCATGTAGTAGGGTAAAATGACCCCAGTTCAATGATGGAAAGAACACATAAGAAGGAAGTGGTAAGGAAAAAACATTTATTATCTTACATGTAACATTTCTTTGCATTGGTTGTACAGACTTACAAGAGGTGCTCGAACTGCCGACCATGTGCTAGAATGCATGACTCACAACGGCGTTGCATGGACAGCCGGACCCTGTGGAAGATGCCTGGCATTTCCCGGATGTTTGAGGCAGTAACTGATATACGTGCTACAAGATCCATAGCACTATCAACAGGGGTCTCGTACACCATGTTTTTCATAGCACCCCATACAAAGAAATCGATTGGAGATAAATCCGGTGAAACACGGCGGTTTGGGAAGCGCGCTGCATACAATTGCCTGGCTCGAAGACATCTTTCTCCTGCCGCACCGTAAGTTACATGCATATCTGCACATTCATTCCACGTATACCGGTTCATGTTACTTCTGCAAATTCACCTTGTCGAATGACAACTGACTGCACGCGTCAAACAGCTGTGCTTCTGTATGAGAGGTGTGTACACACAGCGCCCTCTACACCACCATGCGTTCGTCTGCCCCCATACTTTCCTATGTGAAATCTCTTTCTTTTCTTATTCCCTTCCTCCCCACTAAATATTGATGATGAATTCTGAATCACCCTGTATATATCCATTTTTGTGGCTAACCGGGGAACAGATTAAATTTAGGTTTTGACCGATGGATGAAAATTCCTTCTATAGGATTGTTCGCCATAGGTAGCCGTGGATGAGCTGTGTCCTTGTGGCACTGTCTTGCCCCGGCGTAGGTAGTGGTGTTCATGGCATGCTCCCCATAGATGGTGTGCAGCGATATGCTGCGGTACATCTGGGACTTGCCTTTATTTAATGTTAATGTTCAACTTGTTAAGAACATTGTATGTCCACTGTTCAAAACGCAATTTCCCAAATGTTTTCGGACGCGACCCCAAATTCAAATCCCCACTCACCTCACGATCTAAATGGTAGTGGTACCCAGGGCTGCATCTAGGGGAGGGGGGAGGAGGCAACTAATTCTTTGAGAATGCTAGCAGCAGGAAAAAAAATATTAAACATCATATTATAAAACAGCCATAATTCTGGACTAACGGACGAACTGATAACGGACAACATAAACTACTATTGTTGCTAATAAATATTCCAATATCAAAGGTCTTGAAATCATTCACTTTAATTATCTTGAAGGCATTTCATTTATTTCTTTCGTCATTATTATTTCATCTTTAGTTTTTTTGTTCTGAATAAAAATAATTACTTTTATTACTATTCAGATATTTTTTCTAGAAAAAAAATGATATATTTCCGAAAAAAGTATGAAAAAAATCAAGATTGCAATTCTTGGAGAGATGCTAATTTGCGTCATTGTCACTTTTTGTAAAGAAAAATTTTAATTTTCTCTCGAAATTGAATTTTTTTTTTTACGAATTCGAATTCTACTAACTACCTTCTCCAGTTTGCATTAAAAAAAAGAAATTCTTATCAACATAACCCACTGCATCAATCAGTCTCGCTCTTCATGCATAAATTTTAAATAATAATTTGATTCTGAAAACCTTAACCGCAGGCAACTGAATTCGAGCATACCAGATGCAAGGAATGCCGTGTGTGCCTGAGCAATATCCGAGTGCTGGACCTTTCGACAGTATCAAGCTTCCCTCGCAATTGCTAAATTTGACTTCGCTCTGCCTAGTTGGATGGCGTCGGCTCTTGAATTATACCTCAATTCAGAAGTGGGGCATAACAACATTGACTGTCTCTTGCGCATTAGAGGTCGTTGACACTGGTGCCCATCTGCCGGAAGCTTCTATTATAGGTTTCACCCTCAACCCTCGCATGTCCTGATCACATTAGTAGCAATGTTGCACTTGAAAGATTGTCTTCTTCAATCGAAAGACACGCCTCCGGCGCAAGGATGTGGAGAAACTTTCCCTTTGTCAGCATCGGGGAAATTTCAAATCAGCTACTGACGACGCACCAAGAGTTTGTTTTTCTAGAAGGTAGAGTTTCGCTTAGTCCAGGCGTGTCCAACCTTTTAACTTCCCTGGGCCACACTGAGTGAAGATTTGACTCCTCTGGGCCACATTGAGTGAAGATGAATTGTTTTGGGCCGCACATAAAATATATAATATAGTTAATGTATATGAATAATAAAACTACATTTATTTTCTTATGTTTTTTATTATAAAATTAAAAAAAGGGCAACATAAAAGCAGTGGGATATCAAAAACTCGTTGAAAATCACATAATCATGTTGAAAGCTTATGTCATAAACACGTAAACTTTACGATTTTGTGGGCCGCATGCGGCCCGCGAGTTGGACACGCCTGGCTTAGTCGGTAGCGCGCCAGACTCGTAATCTGCAGTTCCCAGGTTCGAGTCCCACTTGTGCCAGCGTTGAGATTTATTTCCGCTAAAATTACATCTTTCCCTCTATCAGAAAGGGAAAGGTGGAAAAGAGAGCAGATGGGATCCTTTTGATGGGATTTTAATCCCTGGCCCCGTGTACAATAGAGCCGTACCCTGAGTACGTTAAAGAACACGATGGATGGCCTTGACACGGGAGGCTTCCATCCATCTCCTAACAGCTGTACAGTTGATCTTCTCCAACTTTCTCCGAGCCCTAGATGTCTTTGTGACCTGGCCATTTAGCCCCTTGTGTGCAAAAAGGTGCCGCTCAGAAGTGAAATAACTCAACCAGCCCCGAACTGTCCTTAGTACCATAGAGTCCTTGTAAGTAGCACCGTCTGCACCAATGGTAGTTTTGCTCCTGCTAGGAGGTCACTCTTAAATTGTAAAACAGATGAATATTCGTTGTTATGAAAGATAAAGTGCTGGAATAACCAGAATGCAAGGTGAACAGCACTCTTGAGGCAAAGTAGCATCGGCGAAGGTGTTAAGGTAGCTTTCGGATTTGAGTTACAAAACTCTACATCACAGTTGTTGTCCACGATAGCAACAACAAACAGTAGAAATGGAAGTTACAACCGCTTTCAAAATGTATAAGGTTAAAAGCTCGTCTTATTCGTTTACTAACGCTTTGGATGTTTCTTTAAAACGAGACCCGAATTATTGCTGGTATATTCAAGTTTATGTTAGACTATTGCTCTACTCACAATAATCCTTCGTCCAATGGATCTCCTTAATTCAGACACGTACCCAGGATTCAGTTTCGGGAGGGGGGGGGGGGGGGGGGACGTCCGAGAATTAAATTTAAATAGTTTTCAAAATTGTGATTTGAAAATTCTCAATTTTGAAAAATATTCACTGGACAGGAAAGGTTAAAATAATATTTACTCTATATGGGATAAAATTTTATAGTTTATTTTTAAAAATTTGTTTTTAGTGTCTGGCATATAATATGAAGCTAAAATAAAATTATACAAAGACGCCTGTTTTTGATTTCAAAGCAGAAAACTTCAAGATTTCGGTATAAGATGGCGAAATTTCGAGGAAAGGGAGGGGTACGTCCTTGAAGAAAAAAAGTTTCGACTAAGAAATTTCTTCAACTAAAGAAAGAGTTCAGCTAACACTGATCTCCATCTTGTTTCGTTCACTCGCTTTACTTTCGCTCGATTCGGACAGCAGATCCTTCATTCCATTATCCATCTTGGTTGAGCTCTGGAACTAATTTCGTTTCCTTTCCTCCGTTTGTCTTCTTCTCATCGCTTAATCGCATTCCGCAGCAGTTAAAGTGCTCGCAGGCTCCTGTTTACGTGTGTTGAGTGTCAATGCGACGAAGACAAGCTTTTAGCACATTTCTGACTCTTCGAGCAAGCTGACATTGCCTGCAAATTGGGAAAACTTTGCTTTTTTCCCACTCTGCACCGAGTCGTAATTTCTTTTCAGATCCTTCCAGAAGGAAACCACCTCTTTCCTCGCACAGTTTTATTCCATTCCTCCAAGCACTTAAAAGGCAAACGCCAAATGTTTTTTCTCAAAACGAGAGAATATTTTCGCTTTTTCGTCTGTCCGCTGTCTGTCTGTCCATCTGCAACGATTTTTTTTTTTGTTTTTAGAGATAAAAATTCTTATTCGCACTTCCGGTATTTTCCTGTAGCTAAAATTACGTGCTCTAACGGTGAAAAAAGTTGTAAAATAAAAATTTTCGAACTAATATTGCAAGCGATGTAATTTATGTTAAATTTGAAACTTTGGTTGTGAAATATGAATTTATGACGTTTGCAACTGACGAACTGCAGTCACTGCAGATTATTAGTCTAGTGAGCTGCCGACTGAGCCAACCTCCGTCCCCGATTGATGGGGCTTGCAACGTAATCTGAATTTCCGTTATTTCTTATGAGAAAATTACATCTGAATTTCAGCTTAAGTGGCTATCGCGATCTATTCGGAAAATTTTCCTCTATATTTGAATCGAAGTGAGATAACTTCGAGTTATTCGGGGTTAATATTTGAGTCAGTGATTTAATCATTGGCTTTGAATCGGACTCTGTTTGAGATATTGTAGAAAGCCGTTTAAAAAAAATACAAATAGATTCAACGCCATATCTTTTTCAGCTGCAGCCAAATTCTTTTGTCATTGAAACGCTTTCTTCCCACTCATTTTGCTTTACTAAACCCTTCTCCGTATTTGTTTTGTTATTGGTCGACCTCTACCGAATGGAACGTTGTCTGATGCCCTTTAAACTCACTAAGAAATTGGGTCGTGTCTGTTGCTGTGAGAAACCTTTTTCACCAAATGGAATTCGTCTTCGTTTCAGCTGAAGCGTAATGATTCATTGTATTATATCTCGCCTTCCATTGTCGCAGAAGACATTAGAACATAAAAGCTCGCTATTTTTTCTCTGCCTGCCTGTCTTTGCCGACATTAGTATTTTGGCAGAATAACGAGCGAAGGCGTGAAAAGCACTGGGGTAACAACAACAACAGGAAGAAAAAATGACTGGAACGTATCCAAGGATCTGAAATTGTCGATTTTGCTGCTGTTATTCGTACATGACACTTATCTATTATTAAACAGTAGGGATGTCTGGAAAGATGCAGAAACCCATTACAAAATGCAATCGATTCTTTGGCAGTTCATTTTACTTGGGAGTAGCTTTGGCTCACATATTCTTAGCTGAGATATATAATGCTTTAGGCTTTCTTTGTTGTTGCTTTTTTATGCGTGCATAAAATCTATATTGATATGTTTTCTTTCGCTCCATACTCAACTACTCTTTTCGTTCTTTTTTAAATAAAATGAAATTCCAAAAAATTATTTTCCACTTTGCAATCAAATATAGAACAGCAAGTCATGATTTCTGAATGGATCTACGCACAGCAGGATCTAGGAGGAGGGGGACAGGTCCTCCCCCTCCTAAAACTTATTTATATTTCATGCATTTTTCAAGAAATTTTTAAAAGATCTGCAGGTGCTTGAGTAGTGTTACCATACTTCCAACAAAAGGAGCACATGTCCTTTTTATACTCGTGTCCTCCAAAAATTTCGAAAAAACGTGAAATGTCCTCCTTTTTGTATACACTCATAATTTGTTTTAAACTAAAATAAAGCACTTTTTTGTGCTCTCCTTTTTTAAATTTCTTGAACCCATGACTAATAATTTACTGTTAACAGTGAAATAATTTACTGTAAAAGAAAATCGTGAATGCTAACTTAATTCTATTAATGTTATAAAAAGTAATTGTTTTTTGTAATTTCAATATTAGCAATTTATATCCCGGATTGAAAAAAGTACTAGAGAGAATGTTTCATAAAATTTTGTTGCCTTCCACGGATAAATGGAGCTATAAAAGTTGGCAGCAGTTTTTTCACCTATCTTCCTGTTGCTTTTCGCTTGACATTTTTCAGTTTATAAATTTGTCAAAAGAGTTGTCCCATACCTTTCCAATGAGATGGAGAAACTTAATGATTTATGTGTCAAGTGAAAGCTTTTAACGCGGGGAGTGTCATAGGCTATAAAATATTGATCCCCGTGCTTTCTTCACCCCTAGGAAAAGGGGAAATGTAAAAGTCGTTCTACTACCGTATTTCTTCGATTCTAAGACGCACTTTTTTTTCCGAAATAAACGTCTTTAAAAATGGGTGCGTCTTAGAATCGATGGCGTCTCAGAATCGCATTTTTTTTTTCAAATTTTCCCTCGCTTTGCACACGGCACCACACGTTTTGTCTTTACGCGGAAACCCTCCTCCAAGTTCGATCGTTATCGCATTCCCCAATTCCATTGAAGAATAAAGTGGCGTGGGTATTTTCCCGCTCTTTCCAAATGTGAAGCCACCGTTATTTCATTATAGTGGAGCTCTGTGAGTGGATTATTATAGTGAGCTTGGAACCTGACTGTTGACTGACAACTTTCCGCTGACACCTTCCGGAAAAATTAAGAAAGCGCCGGCATCAAAATTGGCGGAATGGGTATCAACAGCTTGGAAGCTAATCCCAAAAAAATAATGCAGCACTCATTTAAAAAATGTTGCATCACCAACGTTCTCGATGGCTCAGAAGACGATATATTATGGAAAAATGAAGATAAAGACGGCTCAGAAGAATCAGACTCTGAATGAGAAGTAGACTCTGATATTGATGCAGATATGACGGCTCAGAAGAATCAGACTCTGAATGTGAAGTAGACTCTGATATTGATGCAGATATGACGGCTCAGAAGAATCAGACTCTGAATGTGAAGTAGACTCTGATATTGATGCAGATATGACGGCTCAGAAAAATCAGACTCTGAATGTGAAGTAGACTCTGATATTGATGCAGATATGACGGCTCAGAAAAATCAGACTCTGAATGTGAAGTAGACTCTGATATTGATGCAGATATGACGGCTCAGAAGAATCAGACTCTGAATGTGAAGTAGACTCTATATTGATGCAGATATGACGGCTCAGAAGAATCAGACTCTGAATGTGAAGTAGACTCTGATATTGATGCAGATATGACGGCTCAGAAGAATCAGACTCTGAATGTGAAGTAGACTCTGATATTCATTCAGAAGGAAGTGATGAATAACATACCTACTGATAAATAGGTACCATTGTTGTTAGTAAATTGAATTTTATTATAATAAAAATATTCGTTAGATATATTTTAGGGTTTCATTTATTTTTTTTTCCTTAGAATCAAAGCTTTTTTTCTGTTGGTGGTACTGAAATTAAGGTGCGTCTTACAATCGATGGCGTCTTAGAATCGAAGAAATACGGTATCTCTTCTGAACACGAGGACCTACAGTTACGAGTTAGGTGTCAAATGAAAGCTCATATAATGACCGTCGTAAACTATTGCGAATTTTTCCTCACAATTCCCCCTCCCCCCTCTGATAAAAGGGGAGGGACGGATTTTCACGGGGTTAGAGTTTGACTAGTCATATTTTAAATTAAACATATAACGTCTCCAATACCATAGGCTACCTCAAACACGACTCCAAAAGGGAGGAAAAATGTGGTCGACGTTTATGAGTCACATATGAAAGTTTTTGAAGGTAGGTGTTTTTAGTGGCAGTGAGGATTATTAAATTAAAAATTAAAAAAAAATACTTATCTTTTTTATGAGCCTGAAAGAGCAGAAAATAAACCTAAAGCTGATCAATGATGCAATCACTCACTGAATTCGCATTCACTTCAAAGGAAGATAGGGCGCCGATTTACCTACCGAACAAGATTGCCGGCGCCCTATCTTCCTTTGAAATGAATACGAACTCAGTGACTGATTGCATCAACGATATGCTTTAGGTTTAATTTCTACTTTTTAGGACCCATATAGGAAAATAGGTGCTTTTTCATTTTTTTTTTTGCAACAAAGGACAGCGAAGGAATTTAGGAACTACTCCTAGTTTGTACAAGCATTCTCACACAAGAGTTTTTCTCTAACAAGAAGTCACTTGCTGACCACTACTTCAATCAGAGTTAACAACAGAAACACACAAAGTCTACCTTCTGAGACAGCAGATATTTACTAACCACTATTGCCAGGTAAGGCCGAATAACTTTTGATTGCTTATTAAAATTTGAATAAAAATTGGTACATCATATATTTTGAAGTGTATTAAATAAATATTATGCCTTTTTCTGACTGAATTGTTAGTCAGTACTTGAAATAAAATTTAGTGGGAGAAAACTTATTTATTTTACAAACTGAATGCATGTCCTCCTTTTAGAACTGTCATCTGATAATCCTATGCTTGAGGGAAAATTCATTTGTTTCATTTAAAATGGAGGGAGAAAGAAAGCTATACTGCATTGAAAATTCAGTCTTTTGCCCTCCCCCCCCTACATTTCTCCGACTCGATTGAGTTTCTTGCCCCCCCCCCCTCTTAATGTTTTTCTAGATCCGGGTTAGGGTCTACGTGATTGCTTATTTTAAAGCCCAAGTTTTAGAGAACTAAAGAATGAAAAACGACAATATTCGCAGTTTGCAAAGAGAATCCTCAAGAGACTGATCTTAAGCCCCTTAATTTCTAAATCTGTTCCTGCCGAATATAGTAAGCTTTACATCAAGTAACAACATACCAAGGTTATTCTCCACAATTTAGTTCTGCATTTACGTTTATACGGAGCTACAGCTGCAGCCTCTGACCGTTTTGCCGTTTTGACCACTGCAGGCAAATTTTAAGAACTTGTTTAACATTACACTTCCACTTGATTGAAAAGTAGTCCTAGAAAACTTGAAGAAAATAAGGTATATTCTTTTCTTCAAGTTTTCTGGGACTACTTTTTACAACTCAGCTAATCAGTAGCGGGCGAATAATAAAAAATATTAATAGTAATGTAGCCACAAAGCAATCTCAACCTACTTCAGATGCTGCTTAATTGCGGTTCATGATCCTTTTGTCTAATTCAATGGTTCCCAAACCGAAAGGCCACCTTGGGGGAGTTTTTAGAAATTTGGGAGGGGCGTTTTAAGTTTTTCGATAGAAATAGATCAAATAGAATATCGAATAGTTCTTAGATTAACGTAATTATGCTTTAGAAACCTCCGTTCGTTTGGGTCGAGAGCAGTGTCTTGAAAATGAAGCTACGGCTTTGAAAAGCGTCGACACCGTGGTTCGTGGAATTGGTCTGCAGAGTGAAAAGTGACAAGCAAGACATCAGCAAGAGTCAACAAGCAAGACATCTGCAGGTCACATGATGAAGATTCAAGTTGAAGAGAGTATGACAATGACAATCAGCAAACGATCGGACGACAGTAAACAACTGCTGGAAGCGTGGACGGAATAAGCTGTTCGCCCAAAACATAAGTATCACTCTGCATAATAATTTTGTGAATATTAGTTAGTCTTTTGTTATTGATTACTCCGGTGGAAATTGAATAGTAGAACTTTTATTCGCATGGACAGCAACAATTGCAAAAAGAAGGACTTTACAGTGTAATAGTGATATACATATTTCCTAGTAGCTGTTTATACATATTTCCTAGTAGCTGTGCATGTTTCGTTTCGACGAAAAAGCTTAGTAATTCATGGATACCCTCTCTCCGCTAAACTCTACCCTTCCCTCGGTGAGAAAGGGGGACACCCAATGGGCTTAGAAATACTGTCGTCCGTCGGATGGGACCTAAAGCCATGGGTCAGTGTGCAGGAGAGTCGTACCCTGTGCACGTTAAAGAACACGCTAGATGGCCTTGAAGGGAAACTTCCATCTGTCTGCTGTCCAGTGGATTCCCTTCCCCAACGTTCTCTTAACCCTCGTGGGCTCTTGTGACCTTGCCATTTAGCTCAGTAGTTCTCAACGTGGGCTATATGGCTCCCTAGTGGACCATGCCATATTCCAGGGGGCCACATGGAACTTTTTTTCCAACTAACAGCGGTTATGGTGGGGGGGAAGGACACAGAGGTAAGAAGACAAGGTTAGAAAACGTTAGAAATTCTAGTGGTAGAATGTCTTGATCAAGAACAAATACCTAAATAACTAACTAACAGAAGTTCGTTCGAAACGAGTTACTCTAATTCAGTCTTTCGAATTTCGGTAGCATAAATTAACCTTAATGAACTAAACATGCTGTGAATGAAACCCGTCTTCTGTTCACAAAATAACTCTCTCTTTGAATTCCCGTGATTGTCATGTTTGAAAAACAAATTTTAATTAAAACACAAACTTATATTCCTATGTTTTTAATTAAAATACTATTGCTTAAAAATTCGACCAGTTGCTCGTCATTTTTAAAAAGTTATTACTTAATTTTAAAATTTTCAGCATTTTAATATAGTAATAATACATTGACTGATTTGGCTCTTAATCCTAGGTAATGCGCAAACGCAATTCTTTCATTTTAAGGGATATATGAGAGATGCTTCTTGCGTTGTTGTAGGGCTAATAATATCACATATTACTACTTGCATTTTCTCAAAGCATCCATTATTTCGAATTAAAACTTTTAAAAATTGCAAAAGTCGGTGGGGCGGGGGTGGCTCAGTAGGTTCCGCGCCAGGCTCGTAATCTGCAGTTCCAGGTTCGAGTCTCAGCTGGATCAGCGTTGAGATTTATCTCCGCAAAATTTCCCGCCCTGCTCACGGTCAGTACGGGACACCAATGGACTTGGAAAGGCCACTGTCCGTCGGATGGGACGTTAAGCCGTGGCACCGTGTGCGAGAGAGCCATACTCTGTGCACCTTAAAGAACACGCTGGATGGCCTTGACGGTAGGTTACCATATATTCCAATAGCTGTTCCAGTGGGTTCCCTCCCCCAACCTTCTCTGAGCTTTCGGGGTCCTTGTGACCTGGCCATTTAGCCCATGGTGTGCAAAAAAGTGCCGCTCAGAGGTAAAACAACGCAAAAGTCAGTGAACGAATAAAAAATAAATAGGTAAATCGTTCCCTTTGAAATCGAGATTGCCGTTTTCGCCAGAAACGACATGCGACCTTCTAGTTTCTAACTGTGAATAGAGAAGCAACATTTGCCCGACTTCAGAAGAAATTCTCCCGCGCAGAATTGGATTCTATCTAACGATTATCGGTGTTTTTTCTCTTCGAAACGAGTTATTCTAATTCAGCCTTTCGAATTTCGGTAGCACAAATTAAGCTTAGTGAACCAATCATGCTGTGAATGAAACCCGTCTTCTGTTCAGAAAAAAACTCTCGCTTTGAATTCCCGTGATTGTCACGCTTGAAAAACAAATCAAGCTTCTCCTGCATCTGAAACAACTTCCGATCAATCTCAAAAGGACCAAACTGGAGACAGCATAATCACCTTAAATTTACATAGAAAAAACAAACGTACTCTCATTATATGAATAGGTTAAATAAGCCAGGGTAAGTGCTTTCTGCAGAGGACATTAATCCCTCAAATTAATTTAAGCTGGATGATGTACCCTGCCATTAGAGGCAACTCCGTTGACATTTCCCACACCCTGCTGGGCTTCAGTGTTACGACAAGATGCCTCATCTCTCTCTGCCCGTAGCCAATGACAACGAATAATAAACTCGAGTGAATGGCCCTCGTTAGCCTGCACCATGTCTCCTGTGTTCTTTTGTCTCTCTGGGTCGTCACAAGTCGGTGGCCGTGACTGCCTCTCCTCCTTTGGCTGAAAGGATTGCTCTCTGTCATCCTATGCTTATTTCCGGTGTTAGAAAGTTTCCCAGATCAGAAAAGGTCAGACTATTTGCAACTTCCTTGATCAATATTTGTCGCTCTCGATAATTAATGTTTTTTTGCGCTGTCGTGATGTCATTGTTGACAGTAATAAGTTCAAACTGAAATTGTGGAAAAAAGAGTGGCTCAGGAAGAAAAAACTTCAATATATACTCGTTATATTACCTCTGAGCTGCTGGGACAGCGTTGAAACTTATCTCCGCAAAACTCCCCGCCCTGCCCACGGTCAGTAGGGGACACCGATGGGCTTCGAGGGGCTTGGAAAGACCGCCGTCCTTTGGATGGGACGTTAAGCTGTGGCCCCATGTGCGGGATAGCCATACCCTGTGCACGTTAAAGAACACGGCCTTGACGGGAGGCTACCATCTGTCTCCCAATAGCTGTTCCAGTGGGTCTCCTCCCCCAACCTTCTCTGAGTCTTCGGGGTCGTGACCTGGCCATTTAGCCCATGGTGTGCAAAAATAATGTCGCTCAGAGGTAAAACAACCCAACCTCTATAAATAAAATAAATACCCCCTCAAGCAGCTGCTTGCCACAGAGGTCTGATAGGAGCCTGTCAGTTTATATGCCAAAGTAGAAGATCTGAGAGGATGGCAGGACCTCAGCAGAAAAACGACACATACAACCATGCCTTATCCGGGGCTCGAACCCAGGTCCCTTAGATCAGTAGCCAAGCGCGCTAACCACTCGGCCATGGGACGCCTCTGAGCAGCATATTTTTTTTTGTACGCAGTGTTTCTGAGCCCCGGGTGCTCAGAGAAGGTTGGGGGAAGGGGACCCACTGGACAGCTGCACCACGTGCACAAGATATGGCTCCCGGCATACAGAGCCATGGCTTAATGCCCCACCAGATGGACGGCGGCCGTTTCACGCCCATAGGTGTCCCCCTACTGACCGAGAGCAGGGCGAGGAGTTTTGCGGAGATAAATCTCAAAGCTTGCCCAGATGGGACTCTAACCTGTGAACTGTAGATTACGAGCCTGGAGTGCTTACTGACCGAGCCACTCCCTCCCCACGCAACCTTCGGAGTACGGGTTCGAGTCTCGTAATTATATGATAGTTTGTTCCGTCATAACATTCAGACAGGTTATCATCACATATTAAAAAAAATCTGCATTGATGTTCAGAACTAAAGCAACAAAATGCGTTATAATTAACATTACGACAAAGCCTCATGAATAATTTATCTCTCCTCCCATTCATCAAACGAGTTTCCAATAATAAAATCCGAGTCTCCAGAAGCAAAAGAAGAGTCTTTTGATACAATGGAGTCAAGTCAAGGAGGAAGTAAAAATGAAGGGAAAACAGGCGGAGTGAAAAAAAACAACCTTACTATCTCCTCTGGGGAAAGAAAATCTTTGAATTGCATGCAAACCGGCACGCAGTGCTCAGATTGTTCGAGTAGACATTTGCTTTGGACAGCCAACATAAAAGAGCAGAAGAGCGGACAGCAATCAAGTCATGAATATTGAATGATTTTGCATCAGGCAGATGAGATAAACTCTTTTGAGAAAATGAAACTTAGAACTTAAAAAATGTGGAAATTGCAAAGCATCTTTCAAAGCATAGTATAATATTATTTTTTGCTTCGTATGCATTAATATAGAGTAGCTCTATTCTGAGACGGCAGGTAGTTGTTTTACCTCTGAGCGCACTTTTGTCCACACAATGGAATAAGTGGCCAGGTCACAAGAATCTCCGTGGGGGCTAGACAAAGTTGGGGGAGGGGGAATCCAGGAGACAGATGTTGGGAGACGGAAGAAAATCACCCGCAAGGCCATCCAGCGTGTTCTTTAACGTGCACAAGGTATGGATCTCCCACACACAGGAAACGGCTTTACGCCCCATCCGACGGACGGCGGCTTTTCCAAGCCCATCGATGTCCGTACTGACCGAAAGCAGGGAGGGAGTTTTGCGGACATGTTTTCTAGAGGATTAAAAATCGGTACCTGGGGGGCATTTTAAGTCATAGATCTCAGTAGTTTTGTCAAAGTTTGGATGCGATGGGTCCTCCGAGGTCAAAGTTAGATATAACGATGCTGGAGAGCTAAAAATTGGTGAATAGGACTATTTCAGACGGATGAAATAAAAAATAAGAGGAATTTTCACATCGCGTTGATTTTTGGGTCGCATTCGTGATCAAATAGTGGTTGTAAAGACGGTCTAGAATCAAGAAGTGCCAAATCCACCGACTGATTTCTAGTACATTGATATTCACTCTGATATTTGAACTCGATCATTCTAAATTTCGTGAAATTGAAGAGCTCTTTCCGAAAACAAATTCAGCGAAATTGACGAAAAACAGTTGTGTCAAGAAAAATAGGCTCTAAGGTTATTTCATTGGTAAAATCGAGACCCCTCTCCCCTCCCCCAAAAAAAAGCAACAAAATTGGCGATCATCACGAAAGTAAGTTCAGTCTACCCCAAAGTTTCCCAAAGTGGGCGATACCGCCCCCCTGGGGAGCGCTGGAACGATCCAGGGGGTCGGTGGTAGCCTCGGGTGCAATTGTGGGAGCATAAAGAAAGAAGGGAAGATAAGAAAATTTTGAAAAACGTTCGTACATGTTTCATCTGTTGTGTAACATAGAGTTAAAGTCGTAGTGATTACTTTATTTTCCAAATAAACACATAAAATTATCCTTCGTTTTCTTAATTTTCTGTGTGTAATGCGAATGTTACTATGGTTGATATTAATAAATAATTTTATAATTTCAAGCTTCCAGGTGTCTTATTTACGACAACATCTTTCTTTACTATGTTGTAGGACATAGGTAGAAATATAGATACAAAAATAGATACATAAAAAAACGCAAATTTGTCACTGGACCTTTCTGTTTGTTCGCTTAAAAAAGGTAAATTTCCAGGGGGGCGCTGAGTAATTTTTTTTTCTGAAAAGGGAGCGGTAGGACAAATAAGTTTGGGAACATCCGGTCTACACTCTGATCTGCCACAAAAACAAGTTGTCCTAAGGGCATGAACACACCAACTGCTCCTAACGGTGCTACAGACGTATGCTAATTGCGGTACAAATAAGGCAAATTTTCAATATTTTTACAGCCTCGTGTGGTAACTTAATAGTGTAAGGTCCTTGAAATTAGGAACGTACCAGGATTCGGTTTGGAGGGGGAGTCCGAGTTGGGTTGTTTTACCTTTGAGCGGCGCTTTTTTGCACACAATGGGTTAAATGGCCAGGTCACAAGAACCCCTAAGGTTCAGATAAGGTTGGAGGAGGGGACTCACTGGACAGCTGTTGGGAGACAGATGGTAGCCACTCTTCAAGGCCAGTCAGTGTGTTCTTCAATGTTCACAAGACAAGGTTCTACCGCACACGGGAAACGGTTTTATGTCCCATCCGACGAACGGCGGTCTTTCCAAGCCCATTGATGTCCCCTACTGACCGTGGGTAGGGCGGGGAGTTTTGTGGAGATAAATCTGAAAGCTGAGCCAAGGCGGGACTCAAACCTGGGAACTGCAGATTATGAACCTGACGCACTACCGACTGAGCCACCCCTGCCCCAGGGGAGTCCGAGAAAAGACTTGAGTAGGATTTCCCACTTACTAAAATACTCCACCGAACTTAGAAAATTTTTAAATGATATTCTACGTGGAATAAAATTTTATAGTTGTTTGCTTTTTAAATCTGTCTTTAATTTCGGTCGTATAACATGGGGCTAAAATTATACAAAGACACTTCTTAGCTCGTTTCCGGAAAGAAAAAAAAAAAACGAGACCGACAGACATCGATCGAAGCCTATCTGTCGGTCACACATCGAACTCTTTTTGTTTTCAGAGAAAAATTGAAAATTCTTTTTGGGTTGGTAGACATTGACGAAATATTACGATCCGCACTTTCCGAACCTCAATAGCTATAATGCGCCCTCTAATAGTGGAAAAGTTGAAAATTGCAAAATTTCAATTACTATCGTAAGCACACAAATGAATTCACAGCTCTTGGGCTGTGACTCAGCGGTCAGAGCCCCTGAGATGTCATCAGGAGATCGTGAATTCAGATCCCATTCGCCTAAGACAATTTTTCTTCTATTTTGCTTCATCCTGTTACATAAAACAGCTTAATATGTGCTCTTACATATAATAGCTTGATATAGATGCTAAGTAATATTGTAAGCGATGCAATTTATGTGGAAAATTTTAAATTTTGGTTATGAAATGTGAATATTATAAAGTTTTCATTGAGAACAATGATTTTTACATTTACTCCCAGAGGGGTTGGGTTGCTTTACCTCTGAGCGGCGCTTTTTTGCACACCATGGGCTAAATGGACAGATCACAAGCTCAGAAAAGGTTGGGAGAGGTGACCCACTGAAACAGCTGTTTGGAGACAGATGGTAGCCTCCCGTCAAGGCCATCCAGCGTGTTCTTTAACGTGCACAGAGTATGGCTCTACCGCACGAGGGTCACGGCTTAACGTCCCATCCAACGGACGGCGGCTTTTCCAATCCCATCGGTGTCCCCTACTGACCGTGGGCAGAGCGGGAAGTTGTGGAAAGGGGGAGGGGAAACGCCATTTTTTTGTGTTTTAAAAGATAATTGTTTTTAGAGATAAATCAATAATTCTTTTTGGGTTGGATAGGTATTGATAAACTATTATGATTGACACTTTTAGAATCTCCGAAACGCTTTAATTGCGCCCTCTGACGGTGGAAAAATATAAAAATTTTAAATGAATATTGCAAACGATTTATTTAAGCTAGAAATCTGATATTTTAGTTGTGGAGTGTGATAATCAAGGGGTTTACATTGGCACCAACAATTTATTTCTTCACCCCCCCCCCCCCCCCCCCCAGAGTAGGTGGGAAAACGCAACTTTTTGTTTTGAGAAATTAATGAAAAATTTCTTTTGAATTGAATAGATACTAACGAGATATGATGATGATGGTGATGATTCATAGTTTTCAAATTCCCCAAATGGTCTTAAATTAACATCGTTAGAGGGCGTTAAATGTAGAAAATGTCAAATATGTAGTAATATAGCAAACAATATACACAGTCGTATCAGAATAATATTATTCTGATACGACTGTGTATGTAATTATGCTAGAAATTCTGTTGATGCAATGTATTACTCACGAACAGAATAATTGATACACGATAACAAGAGTAAGGGAAAATTGCAGCCTCGTTGGTTAACTAATATCCCAAAAGAATAATTGATAGCAATATGTGGTTTAATCAAATTCTAATTGATTAAAATTCGACGGTTGCGTTTCATTTTTATAAATTAGTGCTTAATTTTAAAATATTCAATAACATTTCGAGATAGTAATAATAAAAAAAATTACCTACCCTGGGTGATTTGCCCCTTAAGCATAGGGGATAGGAAAATCCAACGTTTTCATTAAAAGATAATGAGACAAGCTTTTTCCGTTTAATAGGACTAATAATATATTATTATTTACATTTTCCAATCATCCATTAGTACTGTTAAAGGGAGCAAAATTTGGAAAATGAAAACTTCATTTCCTCTGCAAACGAGCATTCCATATTTGCCAAAGGTGATATGTTATCCATCTAGTTTGAATTTCAAAGCAGGTAGACAAGTTCGAGAGTTCCTATAAGACGACGTGGGTGGACTCTTCACTCAACCTGTCGGGTACGTGTTTGCTTGAGATACTTTTCGAAATACACAAGGCAACCTTGAAATTTTTTACGGTATGTTGAAAAAAAAATGACTCCACTTTTGACCACTGTTGCTTTTCGATCTCTGAGAGGTACTTTGTGCGCATAATAGCCATGGCCGGACTTTGACTTTCCGAGGCTCTAAGCCAGTGGTTCCCAACCTTTTAACACCAGAGAACCACATTCCCAAACCACATTTGAGTTGCGGACACACCACTCGGCCCGGTTTCACATCTTTCATTGTCATCAACATGTTTTCTTTTTAAAATATCCAACAGTTTAATTTGCTTACTCATTTTTAATCGAAGGGGTGAAAAATAACATGTAAAAAAGAGTCCCTACTAAAACCATCCAAAATAACTAAAGTCTACTCATTTGCAAGATGGACTAGATGTTAACAAACATTATCACGTGATAGATGTGTTGTCGTGTTTCGATTGGTCTCCCCACTCTCACACATGCAGCAGTTCGCCTTTCGGTCCCAACTTTTATCTTCTCTATGCTCGGCGGTGGTTGAGAATTAGATTAAAGATGAAAATTTTTATATTATTGGCACCGCAGTCACGGACCATAGGTTGGGAAACACTGCTCTAAGATATGAGAAATATGAGAGACCCTAAGCTATACAAATTTAAGACGCTCCAAAAATTCGAAAGTCGAAATACACATATATAAACAGGTCCGGATCTAAAAAAAAACGAGAGGGAGGGGGGAGAGAAACACGAGCCAGAAAAATGTAGACACTGGCTTTCCAATGCAGTATAACATCCCTCCCCCCTCCGTTTCACAGGTCTTGAAAAATACATGAAATATCAATACGTTTAACAATTTTTGCCTTTATCACTCTAACATTCTGAAGGGGAGGGGCATTGCCCCTTCCCCCTCCCTAGATGCGACCCTCTATTGCATATATATTCTGATTCAAGGGAACATTAAAAAATAAACCCAAAATTGAAGTGGTGGAAACATTATTCTAGTATTGGTAAGCTAAGATGAACAATAGATGCACAACAGATTAATTTAAATATTAAAATTGTTTTTTCGTAACACAGTAAAACTTGAAATGCATTCCTTTGAGGCTCTCTCACATTGCTACCCTAACTGTGGCTTAGTTAGTTTATGCGTAAGTCCGGACATGTAGCCAGGTGATAAATGTTGGCAGGGAACCCACTGGATAGCTGTTAGGAAACAGAGAGAAACTTCCCTTCAAGATCATCCAATGTAGTCTGTAGTGTGCACAATGTAAGGTCCCATGATCAGCATGTCCATGCACATCCGAGGGCGACAACCTTCACAAGTTCATTAGTGTCTTCTTTCTCCCCAGAGGCAGAAAATGAAAAGGGGATTCTCAAAGCAGACATTGTTGATACTGGATCCTGAGAATAGCAGATTACACTGCAACTATTTTGTCTTCAGACCGAAAACAAATCTGGTAAGAGAAAATCTGGTAAGATAAAATTGTAACAAATCTGGTAAGAGAAAAAGGCTCGAGAGTTTTAAGCAATCAAAGAATAAAAATCCGCCCCATTTGTGTAGTAAAAAATCAAATTTAGTGTCTTTTTAGTTCGCTTTAAGGAGACGAAGACAAGCTCTTGTTTTTACTAGTGTCGTCTACAGGTCTCACGAAACAAAATTATCTTTGGGATTTTTTGGCATTTTAGTAACATTATGTTCCCATTTTTCTATATTTCCTTTAAATTGAATTTCCACCGCTGAATGATATTTAAATTTTAAATGGTAAAAATTTAAGGTTATACTCTATGCTGAATATCTAAGTGTGGTTGTTAAGAACAGCCACTGTTTGTTTCCTGGGGAGTGAAAAAAATAAATTTTCTGTTTTGAGAACTAAATGAAAAACTCTATTTGTTGGATAAAAACTAATGATATGTTTTCCGCATTTTGCAGTTTCTTTATTAGTTTGAATTTCCACCGTTAAAGCCGGGACCTGCCAAAGCAAATTCTCTTTGAAAACGTGCGTCCTATATTCGCCAGAGACAGCAAGATCATCTAGTTCAGGGATTGTGAACCGGAGCCTCAGGCGACCTTCATGCAAGCCTTTCGCTCTTGACGTTTTTTGATTCAACATTCAAGTGGGAATTATTTTTATCTTACCCTTTTAACTCCCAAGAAATCTTGGTAGAGGGCAGTGCAGACTAAAGAATAACACTATTTAGGCTAGTCCAGTTCAAATTTCGCCCATTTCGGGCGGCCCAAAACGACCGAAATTTCATTAAAAACAAGCACTTGAGAAGGTTGGCAGATGATACTTTCAATTCCATGATGCAATTGAAACGCTCTAAATGTACTCCAAATCTGAATGTTCGTCGAGAAGACAAATTAAAAAAAAGTTACACTGATGAAAGTCAGGTTTTTTAACACAATGCTTAATAGTTTATTTATTATATACAATTGAATATATCTATTTTAAAGTTATACGTTATGGTTTTTATTTTTCTTAATAAAATAAAATAATTTTCGGCTCTTTTTTTTTTGCTGTTATGGCTCTTGATCAAATAAAAATTATAATTTGCGGCTCTCAGAATTTGTTTCCGGACTCCTTAGAACAGGAATCGGAAGCAAATTATGAGAAATGCAGTTATAGAAGTGGGCCTGTTGATTTCTCAGCCAATGATAGTTGCCGTTGATAGTTTAGTGACCTGAATGCCAGGCATGTAATTGGGAGACGTGGGTTCGAGGCCCACTCACGGAAAAACTCGTTTCCTCTGCTAGATTATTTCTTGAATTCTATATCTACAGGCAATCTGTGTATTTACTACTGAACGAATCGAACTTGTTTCGCGAATGGGATCTTCAGTTAGACGAACCGTTGTGTAGCAAGGCAGGTTCTAGTGGGGGGGGGGGGGGGGGGGGAGCAAGGTGAGATCATCCCCCTCCACCCCCGCATGCGGCTCCGTTTCAAGACCTCTTTTCAGAATGCTGAGGATAAAAGAGGCAAAACATTTATTAAACTTATCGATATTTGATGCATTTTTCAAGAAATTTTTTAGACACCTGTAAAACGGAGAGGGGAATGTTATACTGCAATGGAAATCCAGTCTCTTGTCCCCCCTCCTTTTACATTTTTTCGGCTCGTTTGTGTTTCTTGCCCTCCCCCGCACCCCCTGACTTTCGTTGTTGTTTTTTTTTAGATCCGGGCCTGTCGGGTAGCATGAATAGATTAGCTAAAAAGACCGAGAATGGCAGAATGGATATTAATAGAACCATCTCTGCAATGTAATTAATATGCCAGTGTGAAACACAGGAATAGAACCCACTAAAATGGCCGATAGAAGAGGATGAGATGGAATCGCAGAATCTGAAGAATTCGTGTAAAATAGATAAAAATCAGTAACTTCTTGGAAAGGAAAGAGAAGGGGAACAAGAAAGACTTGCGCTCTCCTATTTTTGTCTTTCCTTCCCTTTCGGTGTTGATTTTCTTCTGGGCACTCTCTGTCGCCCCCAACTCCCTCCGGAAGAGAAGGAAAAGCTTGTGGAGCGGAGAGGGATGTTGGAGAGAGAGAAGAATCAGGTGTGGCCAAATAAGGGTCAAAAGATGTTTCACGTTGGAGACATCAAACACAGGAAACTTGTCAACTTTTTTTTTTCTCTCTTTCTACGCAGTAACTTTACAGTCACGAAGAAAACTTGATATCAAATATCTTCTTTTAGAGGAAAGAAGAAATGCTGCAGAGAACTATAAAAGGATCGCTAGTTCCTTCAAAGAACAAGTTGGCTTGTTTTATCTCTGAGCGACAGAAGAAACTTCGTTAGAAGAACAAAAAAAGAATTATGCGTTGCTTTAGACTCCGTAGGGGAAGTTTGATTTTTTGCTATGTTTAAGAGTACGGTGAATTAGTTTGTTGGTGTATTTTTTTCCCCCGATGAATGTAGAAACTTTTTTCTCTCTACAAATGGAACAACATTTGAAACAGTAAAGAAAGGACAGTTACTTGAAGAATTCAAAACCATATACTGCTTATATACTACGTATTTACAGTAGAACCCATATTAGCCGAATCTTGGGGTAGAAGTTGGCTCAGTCGGTAGCGCACCAGGCTCGTCATCTGCAGCTCCTAGGTTCCAGTTCCACCTGTGCCAACGTTGAGATTTATCTCCGCTAAACCCCGCTCTGCCCTCAGTCAGAAAGGGGGGGGGGGAGCACCGATGGGTTTGGAAAAGGCGTCTTCTTTTGGATGGGACGTATAGCCGTTCTCTGTATGCAGGTTTCCATGTGTCTCCTAACAGCTAACCAGTGGGTCTCCTTCGTCCAACCTTCTCCGAGCCCTTGAGGTCCTTGCAGGCACTTACCCAAGATTTAGTTCGGGGGTTCCGATTTTTTTAGGGGGGAAGGCAGAGAATTCAGTTTTGGGGAGGGTTCTAGAATTTAGTTTCGTGAGCGTGTGTGTGTGTGTGTGGGGGGGGGGGGGGCTACGAGAATTTAGTTTCGTGAGCGTGTGTGTGTGTTGGGGGGGGGGGGTACGAGAATTTAGCTTTGAGGGGGAATGTCTGATTAAAAAAACTTATAAGACTTGAGCAGGGTTTCTTAATTAGTAAAATATTTCAGCTAACCAGAATGGTTAAAATGATATTATATACGAAATACGATTTTATAATTTATTTTTTTAATCGATTTTTAGTATCGAACATAAATATGGGGCTAAAAATAAATTTTTCAAAGCCTACTGCTTTGGATTTCAAAATTGGTAGAGAAGTTTGTGATTTCGTATAAGACAACCGGATTTTCGGGTGAGTTCAGATTCCCTAATCCCCCAACCCGGTTACGTCACTGGGTCCTTGCGACCTGGCAATTTAACTCATTCTGTGCAAAAAAAAAAAGTGCCGCTCAGAGGTAAAGTAACACAGATCTTGATTATCTGGGGAGTTTCTTTTACACTTTGTGGGAACGTTTCATGCAGATCATTGATGATTCATGAAATTAAAGAAATCAATTTTTCATGCACTTAAAATCAACAATAGCTGAAAATACAATAGCCGTAAAACATTTCAGATCGCGCAGCAAAAGAAAGATAATTCTAATTTTAAACAATAATAAAAGAAGAACACTATTTTTAAATCATATTGCATGACGAACATACAGCATGCTAACAGCATTAATGATGTTTGGAGAACCTATGTGCAAACTCTTATTTTCAATTCTACAACTGCAAACCGAGTCATGCAAACAGTATTTTATATATTTCCCCCATCCCTTTTAGTTGACACAATCAAAATTCTATACTGTAATAAAAAGTGCAACCTCATTTTATTCCTAAAATGAAATAAGTAACAAAATACATGCAACGAAAAAAAAAAAATTCACTTACAGTTCGTAAATGGGCAGACACGCCATTTAAGTGACGTTGATATAAATCACATAGCCAAAATGAGCTGTTTTGCTGCTGAAAGAAAAATGATCTTCCAGTAGTCAATCACAGATTTTTTTAAAGGCATTTTGGCGCAGAGGGGAGAGAAGAAATTATCTAGAAGTTTTTAAATTATGGAGCTAACGGTTAAAAAAAGCTTTAAACGAGAACGCAGTTTTTTTAACTGCTCAGATTCAGTTAACGATAATAACCCTTGAATTTAGCACGCGTGGAGTTGCATAAGGAGAATCCTCCAATAACTTTCACCTCTGTTGGGTCAACTATTAAATCATTAGACCCTTGACCCACTTGAATCTTTTTTTTTCCTTTTTAACGGATATATTTTGCGCATTTTTAAAAAGTTTCTACAAAATAAGCCCAACTTTCCACATATGACAAAGCGAAGTAGAACATTCTATTCTTTTGCCAACTAAGTCAGTTGTGCTGACTGTGATGACTTATCGTTGTCGAGTAACGCGTCGCTTAATTTGTAGCGATGAGTTTCAGTTCTTCAAGGCCGCCCGAAATAGGACGTCTGAAGGAGGTAAGCTCGCTGCACTTTTCACAAACGCATCTCATGCGTGAGAAGAATGAAGAGAAGCATCTACAAGACGGTAAGGGAAAAAATAAGTTCACAGTGATCTTTTCAGCCATTCATCATGAATCATCTATTTCCCATTTCTTAATAGAGCAGCCGGCAGTTATATTTCCATGAGAGGACGGATGGGGAGAGAGGATGAAATGATCATTTTACATTTCTTCCAAAAGAAGCCGTCAATGTTAATGGATGCATAGCTAATGTTATTGCTACTTTTTAGAAAAGTAGCACATGCCTGCAGGCGATCGTAGAAGGACTAACATACAATGAATGCCAACAGTAACAAGAACATAAAACGAAGTTAATTGGCAGTTTCAAGGAGAGATGAAACATTCGTAATGTGGAGATAGTGAGCACGTTCAACTTCCCCGAAGTTCGGTTATTAAAATTGTTAAGGAAAATGATAAATTTCGTGAGGAAATTTAGAATGCTACTGTTATGAAATCAAAATAGATGAAACTTATAAAGAATTAAAAATTTATTAACCTAGAAAGAATTGTATCAACAATATTTTTGATAAAAATATTCCTACCTTCTTTTTTTATATATATTTTGCTATTATGTAGTTGGTCGGGAACCAATAACATAATTTCTCTTACATTAATACAAGTCTTTTATTGTCGTTTAAGGAATGGTATCCTGTACCAATCAATTCGCTATAGCGAAGGAACTGCCAGTAGTATTTTTTGACGGTTATCTAGTCAGGTGAGTCGCGTTTCTCTGTATTCCAACGATGCAAGGCATCAGAAGAATAAGAGCTTTCCATCCGGACTCTGTGGAGGGTGTTATTCGAGCTGGAGGTGGTTCTGAGGATGCTTTACCTACCATGAGGTAGGCCCATTAGTTAAGGTTTTTTATCAGGAAGAATCCCTCGCTTTAAATCAGGAAGGCTATTCTGGATGACAAAGTGTTGCCTTTTGTGCTTCATGTGAAGGACGAACATAACATAGACAGTCCAGTGTTCCAGGATGACAACTGCGCGGTACAAGGACCAATACTGTTTATGATTGGCACGAGAAGCATGAGGCAATATTGGAACACCACTGCTGGCCTGCAAAATCACGGGATATAAATCACAGAATGAAAACCTTTGGGACTATCTGGAACAGAGGATGAAACATCAAAACAGGCATCCACGTAATCTAGATGAACTAAGAGTGCTATTTTAGGAGGAGTGGAATAGAATTGATGTAAACTATATTCGACGACTGGTGGGTCTAATTTGTTGTTCAGTAAGCTTAAAATGAATTGTCGTATTTGATTGAATGTAAACACAAATTTTTTACATGTTAGTCTTTCTGAAATAAAGGGTTTGCCTTTTTAATTCTTTTTTTTTTTGGTGGGGGGGGGGGAGAATTTCAGAGAATTTTGAAAGGACTTTCAATAACGTTGTGTTGGCTACCCTGACTTTAATATTTATTATACCGTTCACGAACACTGTCAATTAAAATATGTGCATGGTGTGTGTTTTTTAACTCATGTACGTAAATGTTAATTTCAGCATTAAGAAGCAGCGCTATGCATAAAAGGAGTGTGGATTGTTGACGATTCTCCCAATTTTTTTCTGGAAATTCAGAACAGTAATGTTACGTTTCCTAAAGTGTAATTCGTGGTCTCTTTTTTTCCTAAAGTTCTCAAAAATCAATTATTCATTTTTTACCCTCAGACCTCCCAGATGTTTTTATGACGATAATGCCATCAACGAAATTCATCTGTGCATAAACTGATGCCAATATACCGTGCTATCTATTACCACCATCATAGTGAACGTCCTATTGTCAGGGTAACAGTGAGTTGGCATGACAACTGTTACTGTGGTGATGTTACAGAAGCGTACACGTGTTGAGCGTTGGCCAAGAGCTTGCTGCCACCAGAGCCTAACAAATTAAAAGCTTTTAGAAAAAAAATTCTCCAACAGCAGAAGGGGTAATTTTTGTTTCATTTGCGCAAATATCGAGATAATTAAAATATCAAATTACATAAACTGAAAAGGAAATACTCGGTAAAAAAATCTAACCTAAGTTTGGAATGATTGAACAATATTTAAAATTAATAAGTAATAATTTGTTAATGCTAAAACTAATGTTGCGAATGAACTAGAACTGAAAAAAATTTGGTTTTGCCATGAGTGGGATTCGAACCCACGTCTCCAGGAAACATGCCTGTTATGCTAACCACTACACCATCAATAGCTAACCTTTTCTCAGCTTATGTGACCTTATAAACTTTCCAGATTTTATTTATTTGACTCGCACTGGTGGCGCTATCTATCCAGGAAGTGAACAACTCTGTTGCCTCATTAGAGATGGAATTAATATTTCACTCACCCTCAGGGCGTTAAATCAATAAATCAGTAGTAAATAATCACAGGATAAGTCCTGTAGACATGGAACTCATGAAATGATTACTTAACTTCAGTTAATAATTAGTCATTTTAGTGAATAGTTTCAGAATTAGTCATTTAATGAAATTCGCTGTAGCTCGTTTTCAAACAGAATGAAATTCGCTATTTTTCGACTTTAGCACCCTCTAACGGGGAAAAATTAGAACTAATGAAAGTTCCGAAAAAATGCAGATCGTAATATTTAATTAATACCTAATCAATCCAAAAATAATTTTTCAGCAATCTCTTGAAACTAAATATGTGTGTGAAAACTCTGCTATAAAATTCATCTCTCTTTAAATATGCAAATTCCCTGGTGTCTGATACTTAAAGATTCAGGTGCGCAGAATGGTAACTTAATTTCTCAGTACCTTATCAATAACAATCTTTCCGATGACTTCATACGGAAGCGAGTGATTAGACCTGCAGCTATAGCGTGTGCAGTTTCTATCCGATCTGCCAAGTAGTTCCTGGTATCCTTAGATACGGAGAAAAGGAATTTATTCTACCCTCTTAGCTGAACTTGAATGTCAACAGAGTTCAGAGCATGCTGTGTGCGTGATGAGAAAGTTATGAGTTTCAGCATGTGCAGTGCACGAGAAACTGCCATTTTTATTAATGTTCGAAATGTGTACTCGTGTGTTGACGAACGGCCAGTTGTTGGAGCGGGTGTTATTCGCAAATGCCACGTTATGATAACAGGTTAAATGTCTAGGTCAAAGACCTCGAAAATTTTTAATTTGGAAATAAGGACCAAAAATAAGTCATGAGCATTATCCACATCACATATCAATCTTCCCTTAGTGACAAGGGATATTTTAGTGGGCTTGAAAAGGCACCTGTCTGTCGGAAATGGTGTTAAAAAGTGCACTTTAGTGTTGGAGAGCTCTCTCGGGTACTTTTACCTATGAGCGTCACTTTTTTTTCCCCACAATGGTTAAATGACCAAGTCATAAGGATTCCAAAGGCTTAGAGAAGGTTGGGGGAAGAGGACTCACTGGCATGTCCATCCAGCATGTTCTTTAACGTGCAAAGAGTATGGCTCCACGTCACATGGACCGCGGCTTTAAGTCCCATCCAACGGACGACGGTCTTTCTAAGCCCATCGGTGCCCCCTACTGACAGAGAGCAGGGAGTTTTGCGGAGTTAAATCTCAACGTTGTTAATTGTTGGCCCAACTGAGACTCGAACCTGGGAACTGCAGATTATGATCCTGGCGCGCTACCTACTAAGTTCCCCAACCCCCGCTTAGAGGTAAAACAACCGAACACTGGATGGCCTTGAAAGAGGTTTTCATTTATCCCCTACTAGCTGTCCAGTAGATACCTTGTCGTCTGCTAGCTACTACAAGCAGACGAGATGGTTATAAGACGACCAGAGTTATAAGATTTTCTCATGAAATTTATCGTATTAACGATAAATTTTTCGTGGTGTTCCATGGCCTAAAATTTTTTGAGAAAACCACTGGAAGTAAAACTAGACTGGACATGTATTTCCAATCGTATTGATATCCATACTGGTTGCTGCGATTCGGATGTAATTCCTAGATGTAGAACAAATTTGTCGAGGCCAAGCCAGCATGACATAAGAAGTAGGTCAAACCTTCAAGAACAATATAGGCTGATGGATACCTAGTGATGAAAGAGGGCATGTTTCTTTGTGGCAATTACATCAGGTAGTGTTTATGAATCATATTAGTCCAAATTGGCTAATAAATGACAGTTGCCATAACATTTCTTTTTTGCTCGAAAAGCAGCAGAAACTTCGCTGTGTCTATGAGTTGTTACCTCCTAGCGGCACTTTTGTGTACACCATAGGCTGGCTAAATGGCCAGGTCACAAGGATTGGTTGGTTGTTTTGCCACTGAGCGGTACTTTTTTGCACACAATGGGCTAAATGGCCAGGTCACAAGGACCCCGAAGGTTCAGAGAAGGTTGGGGGAGGTGACCCACTGGAATGGATGTTGGGAGACAGATGGTAGCCTCCCGTCAAGACCATCCAGCGTGTTCTTTAACGTGCACAGTGTATGACTCTCCTGCACACGGGTCACAAGGATCCCAAGGGCTCAGAGATGGTTTGGGGAAGGGGACCCACTGGACAACTGTCAGGAGACAGATAGGAGCCTCCCGTCAATACCATCAAGTGTGTGTTCTTTAACGTGCACGGGGTACATCTTTCACTGCATACGAGCAACGGTTTTCGGTTCCATCTTATATCCATCCCTTTCCAAGCCCACCGGTGACCCCTTTCTGACTGAGGGCAGGGAAGAGGTTAAGCGGAGATAAATCTTGTCGCAGGGACATGTGAGACTCGAACCTGGGAACTAACTACAGATCACGAACCTGGCGAGCTACCGACCCATAGCTATGAGTAAGTTAAAATATTGATCTAATCTAGTACCCTCAACCCCTATATTGATGATCGTTTAAATCCAAAGTTTTCCCCCTCAAACCATGCAGCAGCCATCATGTGTGAAACTCCCATCTTCGCTCTCATAATCAAGATTTATCGGCGCTTCTAAAACTCTCTTCTATTCACTCTTCTTGCTCCTCGTCTTTTTTGTTTTTCTAGACGATGGCGATGAATAATTACTAGCTTGGCACGTGCATACGCCCAACCAACGGCTGCTTCGTGAACCAGCTGACTTCAGCCGGGAATTCCCAGTTATGAAGAGGCCATCTCTTCAGTGAGGAAGGGCCGACGCGTGTGAATGATGATACTGGAGTTAAATTTAAATCCTTTTGAAATCATGTTTTAACGAAATTTCGCATTAAACGCTTAATGGCATCGAGAGACCCAAAATCTATTCCACCGATACAAATTTACCTGTAAAATTGTGTTTATATTATAAAGGTTTATACAGAGTGATTCTAAATTCGCACAATCCGAAATGTTGTTGGGTTCGTTTGTTTTACCTCTAAGCGGTACTTTTTTGCACACCATGGGCTAAATGGCCAGGTCTCAAGAACCCGGAAGGCTTGAGGGTGGGGACCCACTGGAACAGCTTTTGGGAGACAGATGATAGCCTCCCGTTAAGGCCATCCAGCGTGTTCTTTAACGTGCACAGAGTATGGCTCTCCCGCACACGGGGCCACGGCTTAACGTCCCATCCGACGGACAGCGGCCTTTCCAAGCCCATCGGTGTCCCCTACAGACCGTGGGCAGGGCGGGGAATTTTGCGGAGATAAATCTCAACGCTAACCCAGCTCGGACTCGAATCTGGGAACTACAGATTACGAGCCTGGCGTGCTACCGACTGAGCCACCCCCGCCCCCAACCCGAAATGTAAATACTTATCATTTCGCACCAACTAAATGGAATTAAATACCGAATCTAATACTAGCAACCCTGCAGTCACTGACATATGCAATACTGTTTATTTCTCACGCTGTCAGTTCTTTGTTGGTGGCGTGTATTGTAATAGTTGCCCATAATGAAATTTTCCCAGGCCAAACGTGTATACATAGTCGAAAGTTATTTAACAACCAAATCATTTTTAACTATTCAAGCTGATTTCAATGAACAGTTTCCTGATTCTCCGGCACCCAAGAAGTCTACAATATCACGTTTAATTGCACGATCCCTCGAGACTGGAAGCGTACATGACAAGAAACATACTGGTCGGTCTTCTCTGTTAAGTGATCAAAAACTTGAGGATATTAATCAACGTTAAAGAAGACTCTAATTTGTTAACAATTTATAAACGTAAATTGAGAAAAAATTAAATTTTCTAATATGGATTGCATGAATTTTCAATCACTCTGTATGAGAAGAAACAACGGTTACGATTTGGGTTGGGTTGTTTTACCTCTGAGCGGAACTTTTTTGCACACAATGTGCTAATGGCCAGGTCACAAGGACCCCTCACAAGGCTCAGAGAAGGTTGGGGACCCACTGGAACAGCTGTTGGGAGACAGATGGTAGCCTCCCGTCAACGTTATCCAGCGTGTTCTTTAACGTGCACAGGTTGTGGCTCACCCGCCCCCCGGGCCGCGACTTAACATCCCATCCGATGGGCGGTCGGTATCCCCTACTAACCGTGGGCAGGGCGGGGAATTTTGTGGAGATAAATCTCAACGCTGACCCAGCTGGGGCTCGAACCTGGGAACTGCAGATTGGCGCGCTGCCGACTGAGCCACCCCACCCCAATGGTTACGGATGTTATGAATTAATTATTAGAACAAATAAGCTGTTGATATTTGGATCATAGTGGTTTTAATCAGGAATAACTCCACTGGCTGATCTAGCAATTTGATTTAGTTGTATGTGTGTGGGGGGGGGAGAAGGGATTTCCGCGAAATTTACGACGTAAGTCAGAAAACTACTAGTATGCATTAGAGATGAATTCCGGTTCGGGCTCAAAATAGCACAGACGACTTCAGGTTAAGATAATTTAAATTCCTAATTTTTCTTGCAGTTGTAAAAAAAATGAGCAATAAATACACTTTTTATCATAATTTTAATCTTTTAATCAGTGTTTAGTAATTCAAAATAAGCACAGTACGAACTTTGGTTATTTTTACGTATTCTATATAATAAATGAATGGCTCTTAGCGTTTATAATACTGTTACTCAACAACTTTATTTCCACACGTTTTTAATATTTTTTCGTTCGAAATAGCATTAGGTTAAGCCTACTTATAATTAAAAAAAAACACTATATATATTAGTGATATACATTTCTGCATATATGTTATATGATGCATCATACAAAACGTTTCCTCAAATTGGGTTCTGTCTCAATAATTGACGGAAATGGTTCGAGCTGGTGGGAATCGTCTCGAAAAACTGAGCCTGCAATAACTTTTGATTACAAAAATATAATATGAATCTTGGGTTAAATCTTATTTAAAATATGAAATTACTTCTTCGGGAAATATATATTATAGAAAGCAATATAAAATCCTTACCAGCTATTTAAAAGTCATTTAATTACAAAAAAAAAACAGTTATATTCTAAGGCAGTGGTTCTCAACCTTTTATGCTTCACGTACGCCCTGGAAATGTGTATGTAACCCTTGTATAGATATATAAAACTATAGTTTTAGTATAACAATGGGAATAAAATAAAATATGTATTGTTACTATCTAGCGACTTTTGAGTTCTCACGGCGTACCCCAAAAAATTTTACCGTGTACCCAACGTTGAGAACCCGTGCTCTAAGGAAATCTTTGTTATGAATTAACCTTCTTTCCAGGCCCGGATTTAGAAAAAAATTGAGGGGCTGGGTGGCGGGGGGGGGGGGGGGGCTAGAGTTTGGGTTTCCAATGCAGTATAACATTTCCCCCCAGTTTTATAAGTCTTAAAAAAAAATTCTTGAAAAATGCATGAAATATAAATAAATTTAATTAACTTTTTTGCCTCTATTACACTTAGTGGTATTCTGAAAAGGAGTTCACATATCAAAATTTTTCTAAAATCTTAATATTCTAAATTTGAGATTTTAGAAAAAAACTATTGATATATAGAGTAACAGAATAATATACGAGTTTAAAAAAAATGCACACACAAAAAAATCGTTTCCTAAATCTTAATCTTTTTTAGAGTGGGAATCAGCCACAAGATGAGTGCGTGATTCTTTTGTGTGTGCCTTAATTTGTTTTAAACTCGTTTATTATTCTGTTACTCTATAAATAAGGGATAAATATATTTGAACTGATGTTTAAACAAAAAAAAAACCCGAAACATCTTTACATTCATAATATTGAAAAAATAATACTTTTCTAACTGTTCTCGGAATTTTGCATTTAGGTATACATAAAAAACCGAATACAATTCAAAAAGTGATAACTTCGATCACACATCAGTTGGCAGCGGAAGCTAAAATTTATTGGTGGACCATATTGAGGGGGGGAGGGAAAAGGGAAAAGAAATCATAGTGATTTTATTTAAACTTGACACTTCCAAAAAATCAAACAGTACTGAAGTCTCTGCGTAGGCCTACCCATCAATCATCTGTCCTTAAACCTATAACCGTAAGAACTGTCGAACTGAAAAATTTCATAGTCTCTCCAGCTACCACTCATTACTGCGCCATTGATAAACTTCTTTGAAAATACTGAAATAATGCTGTAAATCAGTGTTCTCCGAACTGCTGTCCGCGAGCCATCTTCGGATAGCAAAGATTCGTAATTTGGCCTTCAAAGCGAACGACCAACTAGAAAATTCAAATGAATCTTTTGACAAATATATTGTTTTATCTGCCGCGTAAAAATCAGCCACACAGTAATCATCACAATCTGAAATTTATGTATTCTTGTGTTGTATTTAAAGATAATCTTTTCTACTCATTATTTTTAAATGTTTCATTTTTTCTGTTTTTATTCCAGTAAATAATTTTTTCGAAATTATCCAATTAATTCGAATTAACTTTTTCATTCGATTTTCCCATATAATTCTAAAGTTACACGTAACATTTTGATGAAAATGTTATATAATATGAAAATGTATATATAATGCAATTTATAAAGCATATTCAGTGCCATAATTACAATTCTTATAAAAATGTTATATCTTTTAGCTATTGACCAAAATATGAAAACAATACCAATTTTGTGTAACTTTCTATAAGATAATCAATAGAAGAAATATCCTCAAAAATATACAGAAAAGCCAAAAAAAAACAACTCTTAAATCTCAATAATTAATCAAAAATTCATTTCTTCGTAAATATTTAATACTTGTTACAGTTTATAATATAACATAAAAGTATAATCATAACATAATGAATAAGTTCCTAGCCTATCTGTGCTTGGTCGTCTTTAGGAATGAAGTAATTATACAATGGTATCGTTGCAGGCATTTACTGCTTCACGCCTAGGAACCAAGCACTCTATATTTACGTAAAGTTTATTTATTAAAGGTGAAAGATCTTTAATATTGAACTGAATAAAGGTATTTACAACCATAGAACTAAGTTTGTGAAGAAAATCGAAAGACTAGTAGTAAATGGTTTCCCCAATCTGAGGTGAAACCTTCGATGAACAACTGAGTCCAGAAGAGGACTTCTTAAATAAGCATTTATCAGTTCAGTAACTTCGTAAATAAACTTTTAATGAAAAATAGTGACTGAGGAGAATTTATAAAAATACAATCCAAATTTATTTCGCTCTCGATTTTCAACAAGATTCGTTCGGTATTTAACGTGACCAGCGTGTATTGAGAGAGTCACGGAAATTGGAATATTTACAACTGTGCTAGTTTAACATTTGATCTGAAAAGTTAATGAAAACAAGTTAAAGCGAAAGCAATAACCGTTATAATAAACTTTACTAACAAAGGGTATGAATATTTTTAGCAGTTTGCATAAAAATTATATTGATTTTCGTTAATTTTAAACTATTTTTTTACAGAACGTGGCAACTTGCCAAGTGTTTCAGCTTCCATAATTCAATTACTGAACGCATATTATTGGTAATCGAGATTGAAATGGACTTAATTGAGATCTTGAAATTATTTTCAGTAGCATTTTTACATAAAAAGCATATTTAAGAAGTTACTGAGTGCTGTATCTGAGTTCCTCTTTACATAAGAAGGAACCAGGCCCGGATCTAGAAAAAATAAAGAGGAGGGGTGAACTGGAAGGCCTTTCCTTTATAAACCCTTTCCTACCGTTCGAGTAGTATGTAACAAATTTATTGAAAAATACGGTTAATATATAGAGGTATATTTTTTTCGCCACCTTTACAATTACTAGCATTTTGAAAGCGGGGAGCATGCCCCCCCCCCCCTCTGTAGATACTGTGTATAAGTAATAAAAGAAAATAAATACCCCCTCAAGCAGCTGCTTGCCACAGAGGTCTGAGAGGAGCCTGTCAGTTTATACGCCATAGTAGAAGGTCTGAGAGGATGGCAGGTATATATGTATATACAGGTAAATGGAAACTATTCTGTGCTATCTCAATAGAAAATTGCATTCTTCAATATGATTTTTAATGAAAAATGTGTCTAAAGATATCAGTCAAATGTATCTAAATCTCGATTTTAAACACTACTTTTGCGGTATTCAAAGAGTTATGAGCGCTGAAATATTTAATAGGCTTCAAAAAATTGATCCCAAAATTTAAATAAAACGTTAAAACAGGTAAAGGGATCAGAAATCACATACACCCTTAAATGATGTACGAGAGTTAACTATGATCTCTTAACCTGTTGTATTCTTTAATTTAAATTTTAGGGTCAATTTATTTGTAGCCTGTAAAATATTCCAACGTAATATAATAATATAATATAATACTGAACAAATATTATTTAAAATCGAGATTTAGGCAGATTTGATTGAGATCTTTATCTTTAGACATATTTTTTTTATTAAAAATCGCACTGAAGAAGTTACTGAGTTCAGAATGCGATTTCCTATGAAATAGCGTGGAACTGTTTCCATTTTTCTGTCCAATACCTGTATGTTTCGGTAGAAAGTCATTTAAAGAATGCTTATAAAATATTCGAATTCAAATAAAAGCTCTGAAAGCATTGATAAAATTAAGAAACAATGTAAAGAAAGATTTCAAAAGAATCCTTCTTTACAAGTCAAAGTTCTCTACAAACGTTATTTCTCTACGAGTTGCTTATCACATCACAGTTATCAAATATTGAAGAATATCACTGCATTGTAAACAAATCTGTTTACTATGCAGTTTACAGTTAGCAATGTAAACAAATCTGTTTACATTGCTATTAGGCTGTATGGTATGCTGCCGATGCTATTCGAATAACTCCCCCTCCTCAAGTATAAAAATTGGCACGTGGAAGAAATGCTTTTCTAAAGACGAAGTTTTCAACTCGTAATCTTTAAACCAGCATAAAATATTTATGTCACAATATGAATGCAAAATTTCTTTATAGAGTTCTATGACAAAAAATTAGAACCTTATACTTAAATAACATTCAAGAAAAAACGCTTGAGTAGAAGATACCTAAAAATGCAAATAAGTTAAACAAGCACTTACCATAAGATTCTAGCCAACAACATTCATCACAAATGCTTCAGAGAAGATTTTAAAACCAAGATGCATTATTTAATAACTCCACGCGACGCTCCAAACAATCAACTGACAGCTCATTCGGCGAACGTTCGTGTTTCAAGGCTGGAGGCTCGTGTCACCCCGGAGAGTGTTCTGTGCATGACAAAAGCCACCAATGAGCATCGAGCGTAGCAAGCCTGGCGCCAGTTCTCACTGGAGCGGCTAAACAGGAGCCACGTGGCCGGCTGCCACAATAGGACTTGTTCTTCTGAAAGTTTTCGATACGCATCGAGATACGGTTACGGTTCCCACGTAGCTTACGGATCTGTGAAATCCCTTTCGATTCTCTCCCCAAAAACAGTGTACGAAAAAAAGAATTCAATGCATCGCTGAATTTTCTATTTGAAAACTGGTTACCATATTCAGAAGAGTGTGAAAGTCTAGATTCATTGGACATTCCACTTTTTGATTCCAGTTTGATATAATACAGCCATGTCACGGTTAACAAGTGTAGGAGAATATCACTGCATTGTAAACAACTCTTTGTATACATTGCTAATAGGGTGTATGGTATGCTACCGATACTATAAAAAAAAGGGCGCTTATTTGAAGACTGCCTTTAAAAAGATGAAAATTGGCATGCAAAGTGAAAAATAGATATATGCAGAAAAGCCAACATTTGAATGAAATTCTGAATATTCTGATTTAAGAACTATCTTCCAGCAATCCCAGGGAGAGAAAGGCAGCAAGGCCATTTGGTCCAGGCTTTCTTGGTCTAGGAGTTTCTTGGTCCCAAATATATACTTGTACGCAGGGGCTTTCACACTCTGAGACCCTAAACTAAGTCAAATTCGAGGGGCCCCATAAATTCGAAAATCTAAATAGATATTTATTCTTCTCTTTGAAGGGAACACTAAAAAATAAACATGAAGCTGATGTTGAGAAAACATGTATTAAATTTTACAACTAGTAATTTTATTTGTAACTATTGATACAAATTTGCAACTGCTACACAGTAAAATTTGAAATGTATTTTTATTGAAGCACCTCATATTGTAGGGTCCTAAGCTGTAGCTTAGTTAGCTTATGCGTAAGTCCAGCCCTGCTTGTATGTCATTGTAAAATTATGTGTCAAACAAATGTAAGTAATGTGTTCATTGTAAAATTCTAGGAATCGTATTTATTCTGTATTTTAAAATTTGTTTTAATAATGATAGAAAAATCTGATTTTTTAAAAGTATGAAATATTTTTGATTGCCTATGGCTAATTTTTGTATTTTTCATAGTATGAATTATTTCAATAGCAAGCAAACATCATCATCATCATCATCATCATCCTCAAGCAGCCATGGGCTACGGAGGTCCAACCAGACCACGCAGTTTAATTCTCCAAGCATATCTGTCCTGAGCTACATCTGCTGCATCCGGCCACTGCACACCAATTCTAACAAGGTCCTGTTTGACATTGTCTGCTCACCGCATCCTAGGTCTCCCCCTCCTTCTGAGGCCTCTAGGCACACTGTTCATAACCCTATTCGCCAATCTATAATTATCCATACGGGCAACATGGCCAAACCAGCGGAGTCTCTCTCTGCACAATATGCTGCTTAAAGGAGGTTGCAGACTCCTTTGCCTAACCTCATCATTAGTTACAAAGTTAAACCACCTAATACCCAAGATACTGCGTAAGCATCTGGAATCAAAAGCATCTAGTTTCCTGTTATCTTGTTTACACTGCGTCCAAGTTTCACTACCATAACTAACCCTAGAAAGAATCAAACTATTATACAGTCTAATTTTAGTCTTTAGGTGTATACGCCTATTTCTCCACAATCTCCATAGATTCTTAAAAGTCCCGGCAGCAATACCTATTCGTCTGTTAATCTCATGCCGCACATCACCAGTATCAGTTACATAGCTCCCAAGGTAATTAAACTGTGACACCTGCTCAAGACTGCAACCATTCAGATTAACTGAATCACAACCTGCCTGACCAATTTTCATCACTTTAGTTTTCTCTCTGTTTATAACCAAACCTACTCTACTACCAGTCTCATCAACAGCTCGAATGAAAGAGTTCATCTCATCAACATCATTTGCCAAAAGGGCTAAATCATCAGCATAATCTAAATCAGAAATTTTCGTATCTCCAGCCCATTTAAGGCCAAAATCTTTTCCTCGAAGCGAATTTCGCATAACATAATCAATAACCAAACTAAAGAGAAAAGGAGACAAAATGCACCCTTGTCGAACACCAGACGTAATGCTAAACCAATTGCTACAAGACTTACCAACTCTCACACATGACTCAGTGTTATTATAGAGAGCTTTCATTATGTTAACTAACTTGTCTGGTATACCATATGATCTCACAATCAACCACAAATTATGACGATCAACAGAGTCGAAAGCCTTTTTGAAATCAACAAAGCTAGCAACCAAAGGTTTCTGAAACTCTAAACATTTCTCAAGAATCTGCCTAAGTGAAAATATCTGATCTACACATCCCCTACCACTTCTGAATCCACATTGTTCATCACGCAATTGCCTGTCAACCAGATTCTTAATTCTATTAAGCACAATCATGGAAAGAACTTTACCTGGAACAGAGAGTAAGCTGATACCCCTATAGTTATCACAAGAACTGCGATCACCTTTTTTGAAAATAGGAATAATAATAGTCATCAAGTGTGACCCATCAGTCACAAAATAATTTTTCGTTTATATTTAAGATGAATGTTTTTTTTTTCTTGTTTTCAATTACCAATTTTCCGTTTTCTTCCACAATAACCTTAAACTATTTTATCTTCAATAATTCTTTATTGTGAGCTGTAGCTGTAGCACCAGGCACTCAATCATCCTTAGCTCAGTTTTATTTGGTGATGAAAAATCCAATTCGAAGGACCTTACTTACTAAAAATTGATCTATGCATGAAAGTGAGACTGAGTTATGAATTACAGATATCATTTAAATCTATTTAATCCAAATTCATATCCACTTTCAGCAATATTCATTAACTCTTTAAAGAGATATGGAAGTTGGGAGGTTTAAAATTAGGATTTTTGAAAATATTTCTTCAAAATGAATAAAAGCTGAATCATTGCAAAATCTCACAAAATATACTCTATTATATATATTTAGAAATAATTTTGGATCTTTCAGTTCAGGTAGATTTCTCTTTAGGTCTCTCAGTCGGTTGCGCGCCAGGCTCATGGTCTGCAGTTCCCAGGTTCGAGTCCCAACTGTGCCTGCTTTGAGATTTATATCCGTTAACCCCCACTCTACACTCGGTGAGAAAGGGGCCATTGATGGGTTAGGACGATCTCCGTCCTTCGGATGGGCCTAAAGCTGTGGCTCCATGCGCACGAAAGTCTGTGCTCCATGTGCACGAAAGTCTGTGTTAAAGAACATGCTAAATGGCTTTGACGGGAGACTTCCATTTGCCTCCCAACATCTGCCAATAGATCCTCTTTCTAATCTTCTCTGAGCCCTTGGGGTCCTTGGTAAATTATTTTAAGATTAGATAAAATGTCTTTTTTTTTTGTTATTAGGTGTGTCTGTTATATTTCGTTTATAAATTGCTTCTATTTTTCCATTTTCCTTGGTTTGCTTGCTCATTAAAATGGATATAACTATGCTATGAGTATGCAAGGAGCCAAGAAACATAGACGAAGACAGAACATGTCAGCAGAGATATTTTATCACTAACAATAACGAAAAGTTTCAGTGTCTTGTGTGCTTTCAAGTTTCATCCATCCCTCCGAGTGGTTAGCGGGGTTGTCTACTAATCAAAGGGACCTGGATTCGAGACCGGGTAAGGCATGGATGGTTCTTTTCTTGTGTTACTTTCATTCTGAGGTCTCTCCTTCCTCACAGACTTTCTCTATGTCATGTTAGGTTGATAGGCTCCTGTCAGAACTCTATGCCAAGCAGCTGCTTGAGGGAGAATTCATTTACTTTTATTTAAACAGTTCAGTTTAAAGCGACATACATCTCTTTGCAAAGATAATACACATACAGACTTATAGATAAGATACGGCCCCAGAAAGCGCTTTAGTGAAGTAGCCCTTATTTAGTTCATTATGTGCAAAACACTGACGCTCAGAGAAACTCAACCGAACCAAAAAAAGGCAAAAGGGGGGGCGGATAAAAAGCATAAAAGGAGCAAGAGATTGAGTTTCCATAGCAGTATAACATTTTCTCCGCCGTTTTAAAGAGATCTTTAAAAAAAATTCTTTAAAATACATAAAATATATATACTTTTAACGATTTTTTACTTCATTTCCCCTTAACGGGATTCTCGAAGGGAGAGAGAGGGAGGGCATGCTCTCTTTCCCCGTCCCCTATCTGGTCCTGATTGGAACTTAGGCTCCTTATTAGAACCATGACATCATTTCATGCTATTAAGAGGAAGAGATGTGCAAAGTGCAAAATGCGAGGACATCACAAACTTAATGGTCATTTTACTTTTGTCAACCTATTGTATGCACTTCTACCCAATACAGGTGTGATTAAATGCAAGACGTTAAAATTCAGTGGAGAAAATTTTAGATCGGATTTTTTTCGTGTAAAAGCGATCACGTTAAAGGATTTTAAACGTCATTACACTGTGGAATCCATCGACAAGACAAATTGCAAAGTCAGAAACATACCCTCAATCAGGGGAAATTTAGCACGAAACGCCGATGAAAGTACACGAGAATTCCTAATAATCTCTAGTTAGTCGAACTGCCGGTTACCCGAATTAATTTTGTGGAAGACGAACAGATTCGCTGGCATTCCCGGGAATTTATCTCCGAATCGTTTTCGAATGTTCCGTGGCGATTATCATTTGGCGCCCTTTGGACGATGTTGGACGAGACTCATCTTCCTGCACATTCTGATGCATCTAGTTCCCTGAATTCCTGGAGCCGGAAAGCATAGAGCAAAGTGAGTGTTCAACTGCCCTTCAGTTAGAGCAAATAGACTTAGCTGACGAGTAGAGCTCCGTTGTCCTGAGGGGAAAACAAATAGCGAATTGCTTCTTTAAACATAGCTCCCCATGTCTGCGATTAGGGGGCTGTTTGATATTGTCGGCATTGACTCTCTCAATAAACATAGTTTCTTTAAACATCCCACTAACCATTTTCTCTCCATAGGTAGTTGGAATGTGAGGACTCTGCACAGAGCTTTTTCTCTTGATGTCCTCACACAAGAATTCCACCATTATAGTTTAGATACTCCCGGCTTGCAAGAGACCAGATGGACAGATAAAGGTCAGATTCTTAAAAATAATCTTAAATTTCTCTTTTCAGGGAGGGACTACAATAAGCATCACCAAGGCGTGGGTCTGCTCCTCAGCAGACACGCTAGTGATGCTCTTCTACGATATGAGTGCATTAATGAAAGGTTTCTTACAGCAAAATTTCAGACAAGCGTTAAAGACTTGAATGTTATCTGCTGTTATGCCCCCACTGAGGATGCCGATAAGAAAAAGAAGGGTAGGTTTTATGGACAACTTTAGGATATTTTGAATTCTGTCAAGAAAGGAGATATTACCTTTGTTCTAGGTGACTTCAATGCCAAAGTTGGTACTGACTCTGACCTTTGGGGAGGAGTGATACGCCCTTTTGGTATTGGTAGCTGCAATGGAAATGGGCAACGTCTCCTACAGCTAAGTAAACTCAATGGATTCAGAATAACTAACACTTATTACAAACACCGCGACATACATAAGTACACATGGGTTTCACCCGATGGGCTGCATAAGAATAGGATTGATTATATATTAATGAACAGCAAATGGGCTAGTTCTGTTAGGTCATATAGGGGAGCTGAAATTGGATCTGACCATTACCTTGTTAAAAGTGTCTTGCAACTTTAACTTAAAAAGTGTTGTGCTAGGGTTAAAAAATTTACTTTTAATACTGAAGCTCTGAAAGATCCAGTTATAGCCAAAGCTTACCATGATAGGTTACTTAGTCATTATGACAGTCATGGTATGCTTACTACTGAAGTTGAGGAAGAATGGGATCATTTTAAACAAGCTTTTTTGGACACTAACAGTACTCTTTTAGGAAAAAAGGAGCAGAAGAGCCAGAATTATCTGAGTGATAAGGCACTTGAGCTTATTTCGGAAAGAAAGAACTGCAGGAATGTCCTTAATCATACCCTACTAGTCCTAATAGAAAGCATTACAGAGAACTTAATAAACGTGTAAAAGATCAGTTAGCTGCTGATAAGAATCTTTGGCTTGATGGTTTGGCTGACAAAGCCGAAGAAGCAGTTAGACAGCACAACAGCAGAGAGCTGTACCAGATAGTTAATGTTTTGTGTGGTAGAAAACGGACAGGTATACAGGGATTGAAGGATAAACAAGGTAAGGTTATAGAAGGTGAGAATTCTGTCATGGCTAGATGGGCTGAGTATTTCAGTGATATTCTAAACAATGTGGTTAGTTCTATTCCCATTGTTTGCAATGATGATAGATGCATTGGTGGCTTTAATGTTGGCCCTATAACACAATCTGAAGTTATTTTGGCTGTTTCTAAACTTAAACAACATAAATCTCCAGGGGTAGATGAAATTCATCCTATCTTAACTGCTGAAATATCTGCAATCATATTAGCCTTAAACTGGGCATTAAAAATTAATAATAAAAAAATAGTAATATTCACAGACAGTAAAGCATCTATAGAAACAATATACAATGACACTTCAAAAAGCAATTTTAAACTTTTTATAAATGACATACTTATCATAACAAAAAATCATTTAAATAACAGGAATATTATATATATACAATGGATACCTAGCCATGTAGGTATAAAATATAATGAAATAGCTGATAAAAAAGGAAAAACAGCAATAAGCATGATACCTAACTTTAACACATCTTTTTTTATATATTTATTCAAAAAACAAAATAAAATAATTATAACAAAAGAAACACAGAGATGGTATGATACAAATGCAAATAATACACATAGATATACTATTTCACCTGCTATTAATAAATTTTTAATTTTGGACTTAACAAAAAAGAAATAAATATAATTCTTAAAATTAAAACAAACTCTGCAAATACAAAAGCAAGATTATATAAAATGAAAAAAAAAAAGATAACCCGGCATGTGAAGAATGTCAAGAATATGAAAATCTTGATCATTTAATTTTCAATTGTAAAAAATTTGATCAAGAAAGAACAAAATATTTTAATGCTCTAAGTAAATTAAATATTTCAAATTTTAACTTTAAAAACATCTTAGAACCTTCGTCCAAAAGACAAAGCAAAATGCTATAAACTACTTATAGCATATATTAAACAAATTAATATGTTTAATATCTTATAAAAAATTATAAATATTATCACTTATAAAATGTTTTCTGAATGAGTTTGCTACCTGGTGGATTCCTGGTAGCAAGAATATTCAATTGTAGATTTGTATGTTAAATCAATGTACCAGACAGTTAATGTTTTGTGTGGTAGAAAACGGACAAGTATACAGGGATTGAAGGATAAAGAAGGTAAGGTTATAGAAGGGGAGGATTCTGTCATGGCTAGGTGGGCTGAGCATTTCAGTGATGTTCTAAACAATGTGGTTAGTTCTACTCCCATTGTTTACAATGACCAGAGATGCATTGGTGGCTATAATGTCGGCCCTATAACACAATCTGAAGTTATTTTGGCTATTTCTAAACTTAAACTTCATAAATCCCCAGGGGTAGATGAAATTACTACGGAAATGCTTAGAGCTGGGAATGTTTCGGTTACCACTTGGATGACTGAAATTCTGAATCTCTTTTATGATAAAGGCATGGTTCCTAAGGATTTTACCAGCGCTATTGTTCTCCCTATTTTTAAAAAAGGTGATCGCAGTTCTTGTGATAACTATAGGGGTATCAGCCTACTCTCTGTTCCAGGTAAAGTTCTTTCCATGATTGTGCTTAATAGAATTAAGAATCTGGTTGACAGTCAATTGCGTGATGAGCAATGTGGATTCAGAAGTGGTAGGGGATGTGTGGATCAGATATTTTCACTTGGGCAGATTCTTGAGAAATGTTTAGAGTTTCAGAAACCTTTGGTTGTTAGCTTTGTTGATTTCAAAAAGGCTTTCGACTCTGTTGATCGTCATAATTTGTGGTTGATTGTGAGATCATATGGTATACCTGACAAGTTAGTTAACATAATAAAAGCTCTCTATCATAACACTGAGTCGTGTGTGAGAGTTGGTACGGCTTGTAGCAATTGGTTTCGCATTACTTCTGGTGTTCGACAAGGGTGCATTTTGTCTACTTTTCTCTTTAGCTTGGTTATTGATTATGTAATGCGAAATTCACTTCAAGGGAAAGATTTTGGCCTTAAATGGACTGGAGATACGAAAATTTCTGATTTAGATTATGCTGATGATTTAGCCCTTTTGGCAAATGATGTTGATGAGATGAACTCTTTCATTCGAGCTGTTGATGTGACTGGTAGTAGAGTAGGTTTGGTTATAAACAGAGATAAAACTAAAGTGATGAAAATTGGTCAGGCAGGCTGTGATTCAGTTAATCTGAATGGTTGCAGTCTTGAGCAGGTGTCACAGTTTAATTATCTTGGGAGCTATGTAACAGATAATAGTGATGTGCGACACGAGATTAACAGAGGAATAGGGATTGCTGCCGGGACTTTTAAAAATCTATGGAGAGTGTGGAGAAATAGGCGTATACACCTTAAGACTAAAATTAGACTCTATAATAGTTTGGTTCTTTCTAGGGTTAGTTATGGTAGTGAAACTTGGACACTTTGTAAACAAGATAATAGGAAACTAGATGCTTTTAATTCCAGATGTTTGCGCAGTATCTTCGGCATTAGGTGGTTCAACTTTGTAACTAATGATGAGGTTAGGCAAAGGAGTTTGCAACCTCCTTTAAGCAGCATATTACACAGAGAGAGACTCCGTCGGTTTGGCCATGTTGCCCGTATGAATAATTATAGATTGGCGAATAGGGTTATGAACAGTGTGCCTAAAGCCTCAGAAAGAAGGGGAGACCTAGGATGCGATGGGCAGACAATGTCAAACAGGACCTTGTTAGAATTGGTGTGCAGCAGCCTGATGCAGTAGATGTAGCTCAGGATTGACTCGCGATCCTTGGAGAGTTTATGAGGAACGGGGGCATTTGATACAATTTCCCGACTTTGTTCACTAGGAACCCTCGCCCAGCAAGCAATCAATAATACTGGGCAACACACAAAAAGGCTTTGAAATGAAAATAGTCAATCTTTACTAATTTTGAGGTGGTGAACACGAAAATGACAATAAAATTTGTCGATTGGTTTTTGTTTAGGAGAGACAGAGATGGTCATGTATAAATGACTCAGTCCGCATTGAGTACATAGGTAACCATTTCGCAACTCTGTATTTTAAACTCCAGACTGCAACATATTGCATTGTATTATATGAGCCTGCCATACACACAACCCATGGAGTAATTGCATCATTGTCTGATGCAATGTAGTTGAGTCATGACATCGCGGACAAAAGATGATGCAATCGCTAGTTGTAAGCGACATCTCATAGGATGAGTAAGTCTTTTGAATGACTCCCATTTCCCCTTGAATCATAAGTACAACACAAGTGATCCTTGCAGTTTTAATCCAGCAGTAGTAAAGCTTCTTAACTGTGTTAATAGTGCAGATATATTTTGCTACATTTGAGAGGTAGTGACATTTGCAAGCCAGAAAAGGGCTATCACACCAATAGTGAAAGCGGTGTATGAGTTTTATTTTGGATGCAAGATTGGGGACCAGGACAAGGCCTAGGCCCCACACATATGCTGCAGTACGTGTGCAAGAAATCTTCTGAAGTGGCTAAAAGGAGAAAAGTGGCAATGCCGTTTGCTATGGTTTGGAGAGAGCCAAGCAATGTTTGCTGCAATGACTGCTACTTTTGCATGGTTCCACCTGTTTCTGGAGGCATCACAAGGAAAAGAAGTGGACAATAGCGTACCCAAATATACAATCTGCTCTCCAACTGGTGAAGGTCTTCACATTACCAAACCTCCAAAAGAATTTTCCATCGATTCAGACGATGAAGAGGGAGGCGAACTGGCGTCGGTTTCTCCACAGCCTTCGGTGTCTAATGATGATCCATACGACTGCCACAGTGCATCATCTGTGCCACACATTCTCATTGAAGAAGAAATGAACGATCTTGTTCGCGATCTTGAGCGTCCAAGGCCAAAGGCAGAGTTACTTGGATCAAGACTTAAACAATAGAATCTTCTCAAGGGAAATGTACGTGTGACTTCGTTTCGAACTCGTCATGAGCAGTTTGAGCCTTACTTCAGAAAGGAAGATGACCTTGTTTTCTGCTCCAATGTAGATGGCCTGATGAATGTCCACAGAATCAAACATGGCCCTCTAGAATGGCGACTATTCATAAACTCCTCGAAATAGAGTCTAAAGGCGGTGTTGCTGCATAATGGAAATCGACTTCCATCCATTCCGGTCGGACACACTGTCTACATGAAAGAAACCTACGACAACCTAAAACAGCTGTTTAGGTTGTCTCTGTTGTGACTTGAAGGTAGTGGCTCTGTTGATGGGTCTGTAGCTGGGATATACGAAGTACTGCTGTATCCAGGGGCATAGCGAAGGACTATGGTTGTGTGGGGGGGGGGGGAGAAGTCCAAAATTTTCCAACTCGAGCAAAATTTGCGAACTGAACAAACTTTCTTAGATATTCGATCCTTGGGGGAGTGGGGGTAATGCAAGTTTAATGTGTCTCCTACATTTTGCCAATTTTGCCATTTGACTTCCAATTCTGCCAACTTCCCGTAATTTGCCATTTGATTTGATTGATTGATTCAGGATAGTTGACTAAAATCGAGTAAACTTGGCAAAATCTTGGGGAGTTTGAAAGTTTGAAGTGATTTTAGTCAACTATCCTGAATTTCACAAACCCAATCCCAATTATCACGCCCGTATTTTCCTAGTGGATTCGAATTTTGCCAACTGCCATACATCTTGTTAAGTTTCCTCGATTTGTCCAAATAAAAAAATAAATAAATACCCCCTCAAGCAGCTGCTTGCCACAGGAGCCTGTCAGTTTATATGCCACAGTAGAAGGTCTGAGAGGATAGCAGGACCTCAGCAGAAAAACGACACATACATCCATGCCTTACCCGGGACTCGAACCCAGGTCCTTTAGATCAGTAGCCAAGCGCGCTAACCACTCGGCCATGGGATGGCAAAGGGTAGTTTCTATTCCACACAGGTGCTCAGTGAATGCAAAGTCGAATGAAAAGAAACAGTTTCGTTTTTTCACTTCTTTCCGTTTTTATCGTCAAAATGATCCACTCGTCTGCAAAGGAAAATATTTATAACTCCTCTTTTTGTTTCAGACATTAAAATTTTCCCCACTTTTCATTTCTTCCATTAAAACAGTTCGTGTTTTTTTCCCCAGTAGTATCAAAACGCAGTTTTAGCGTATGAGGAGCATAATAAAAGAGAGTCCCTTCGACGTATTGTGTTCACGTGGCACTGTGCGTGTGGTAATAACTTGCGGTTCGTGAACAATGCCACGTGCACCGCGAGTGTGCGCTTGGTGACAGTTGAGTCAACTGTGGAAACCGTCTATTGTTCGCATAGATTCAAAACGGTCAGTCAAAAGGAGAGAAAAAAAAGTCCCTGTCGTATGAATACAGTGAATGGGCGATTGTATTTCACAGATGTAGACGACTAGATTACAGTCTGCTCTAAATCGAAACTCTGCATTTCTCTTTTCAGGGAACGTTCGCAGTTTTTTGTATTCGGTTTATTATTGTGAGATTCATGTGTCTACGTGTGTACTACAGAAGAGACAGGTTGGATGTTTTGACATCCAACCTGTCTCTTCTGTAAGAGACAGGTTTAGGGTTTAACGGCGACTAACGAATAATGATATAATGCTCCAAAAATGAGCAGCAGCAGATCTTCGATTCTCTTCCATTCCAGTAATTAGGGTTAAAATTTTGGGATAGTCTTGATTCTCAGTTCCGGATGAAATTGGTTCAACTAACAATATTTGAATCACGACATTATTGCATCCGAGTCCAAATAAACGCATATTTGAAAATAAATTAAAAAAAAATGAAAATGAAAAATAAAATACGAAATGAAACTAAATTTCCTGCCAAGCTTTGTCAAAGAGGTCTAATTGTAGCCTCTCAAGTATAATACAAATATTTCCGAAATTCAAGGTTTAAATATTCTTGGGTTGGGTTGTTTTACCCATGAGCGGCACTTTTTGGACACAATGGGCTAAATGGCTAGGTCACAAAGACCCAGAGGCCTCAGAGAAGGTTGAGGGGAAGGGGACCAACTGGATAGCTGTTATGAGACAGATCGTAGCCTCCCATCAAGATCATTCAAAGTGTTCCTTAACGTGCACAGAATATGGCTCTCATGCACACGTTACCACGGGATCGTTCCATCCGACCTCCCAAGTGGCCTTTACAAGCCCATCGGTGTCCCCTACTGACCGATGTTAGGGCGGAGAATTTTGCGGAGATAAATCTCAAAGCTAAGCCATTCCACACATGTTGGATTCGAACCTGGAAACTGCAGATTACAAGCCTGGTGCTCTACCGACTGAGCCACCCCGCCCTGATTCAGGCCGAGTGGGGGGGGGGGGGGAATCTACACTTTCATTATCTTCAAATTTGTACTTCTTTTATTTCTCTGCTTCTTCTCCCTTTTATTGGAATCATCCTTCCTTATTCTTCTCCCTTATATTAATATATATTATCTAAAATTTTTTAAATATTTCCTTTCTTAAAAGTGAGGTCCTCCGTAGTGGCCCCGGCTATGGCCGGGTTGGCCACTATGTTAATCAGACAGACTTGAGAATCATTGAGCAAAAAACGCGAAATGCCAAATGAGCCACGAGAATCGGGACCTTTCCCTTTTTATACCATTAACATAAAGGGTCACGAGAATCGGGACCTTTCCCTCTTTCGGTCAATAACGTGAAGGGTCACGTGAATAGGGACCTTTCCCTCTTGTGGTCAATAACGTAAAGGATCACGAGAGTAGGGACCTTTCCTTCCTTGATGATTAAACGTAAATCTCAGCTTCTTACTTAAAGTACTTTAATATTGCTTAATATAGAATTATGTATAGAAAGTAAACTAGTTGAAACCTATGTCACATTAAATTTGTAGATCTCAGTGGTGTAACAAATGGGAGGGAGGGGGGGGGGGGGTATAACTCACCCACCCCTTCAGGATAATGAAATTCGTTAAAAATCAGAGACTAAAGGCGTCAGACCCTTCCATTAATCTAAAACATGTCAACACTACTCGCTCCCATTTGAAAGTTTCTGATGAACTACTCAGCTGAAAAAATGTAGTTTTCTTGTGGGTGGGATTCGAACCCACATCGCACAATAACATGCCAGGCGTGATAACCACTACACTGCCGTCGGCTAACTGTTTCGTCAGCTGAAGAAAAGGTTAGCCGATGATGGTGTAGTAGTTACCACTTCCGGCATGCTACTGAGAGACGTGGGTTCGAATCCCCCTCACATTAAAATTAAAATTTTTCAGCTAAATATTTCATGAGTCCCATATGTACAGGATATTTCCTGTGATACTTTACTACTGGACGTTTCTGTGTGCCCCATTTGGTGTATTATCTTAAACATAAAATCATAAAGGAGTTTTTAGATTCAAACTCTATAAAATTTAAGTAATAAACGCTAATACTGTACACTCACTCAAAAAAATATCCGCACACTATGGTTGATTACAGAATTCAGAAAAAATATCTGGCAACGATTTTTTTTAATTAGTGATCTGGCAACCTTCGTATACGTACACGGTTGCCAGATCACTAATTTAAAAAGAAATCGTTGCCAGATATTTTTTCTGAATTCTATAGTCAACCATAGTGTTCGGATATTTTTTTTTGAGCGACTGTACATGTAAATTATGCATCTGGATGTATATAGTGTCATGGGCGTCGTAAAGGGGAGGGGAAGAGAGACAGTTCCCCCCACCCTTCGAAAAATTGTTTAATGTTAAAAAATATCTGTCGTGCCAAAAATTAAAGCATTTTTTTCTTTCTTAAGGAAAGAAATATCTTGGTTTGTTTTTTCTCATTTCCTGCTGTTGCCGATGCAGTTGTGCCAGAAATCCGAAAATTTGTTGGTGAAATGTAATAAAAAAAAAATAAGAAACCCCTCAAGCAGCTGCTTGCCACAGAGGTCTGACAGGAACCTGCCAGTTTATATGCCAGAGTAGAAGGTCTGAGAGAATGGCAGACCTCAGCAGAAAAACAACACACACATCAATGCCTTAACCTGAAGGTCATGAAACTTCCATTGGTAGCAATGAGTTGACCCCTTAAGGCCAATGTGGGTGGGAAATGCAATTGTTTTGTTCTAAAAGATAATTGGAAAACTCTTTTTTATTTGGATTGATACTAATGAAATATATTTCGCATTTTTCAAATACTTAGATAGTTTCAATTTACATTGTTCGAAATCACTAAATGTGAAACAACGAAACTTTCAACGAATGTTGCACGTGATCTGTTTATGACAGAAATTTTAAATTTCTTTGGTGGAGTGTCAAGAGATATTTCGCCGACCAGCAATAATCTGCCCATTTTCTCAGAGGGATGTGAGAAAAGTAAATTTTAAAATTGAAGGATGAAAGACAAAAAATTTTTTCTGTTTTATAGATACTAATAAAATATTACTGTTTGCATTTCCCCCTTCATCCATTACTTCGAATTAAAACTCTTAAAGGAATAAAAAGGTCGGTGAACGGAAAACTTCATTGTCTTTGGAAAGGGATGTGCACCAAGGGCGGGGGTGGCTGAGTCGGTATCGCGCCAGGCTCGTAATCTGCAGTTCCTAGGTTCGAGTCCCAGCTGGGTCAGCGTTGAGATTTATCTCCGCTCTGCCCAGGGTCAGTAGGGGACACCGATGGTCTTGGAAAGGCTACCGTCCGTCAGATGGGACGTTAAGCCGTGGCCCCGTGTGCGGGATAGCCATACCGTGTGCACGTTAAAGAACACACTGGATGGCCTTGACGGGAGGCTACCATCTGTCTCCCAACAGCCAGTGGGTCCCCTCACCCAACCTTCTCTGAGCCTTCGGGTCCTTGAGACCTGGCCATTTAGTCCATGGTGTGCAAAAATGTGCCGCTCAGAAGTAAAACAACCTAACCATGTGCGCCAGAAGCGAAATGCATTTTTCTAAGTTTTTTTTTTTCCATTTTGTTTTTTTTCGGGCATCCTTAGCTATACAGGCATTCCTCGTTTACCGCTGCCCCGTAAAGCGCTGTTCGTCTCATAAATATTTTTATATATAATATATAAATCTAATAGAGTATAATTAATACATATTTTTTCTGATGGCCGCTCAGCCATTACAATAGAGTCAGATCTATCTATCATACTCTCTCTGCCAATGACCTCTAGCTCGCCATACTTGCGCTTTCTTAAGTTTGACGTCACCAGATGAATTTTGACAGAGGTCATCAATAAGGAAAAAAAAAGATGCTGCAGATTTTAACAGCAGCACTGCAGTGAAGAAAATTGTTGTCGATGCAATAATGCTCCAGAGAAGCTTCGGGCGAGGTAATCCTTGATGCCTTCTTCAAGAAGGAGGATGTGCCACCACCTGGTCCATCTTCCAGCCAGTAATTCCCCTCTTGTCTCCCAACACTGTCAGGTTCCCCATGTTTGAGGTTGCACCATGGACTTGCGAGTACTTTAATTTAATTTATTAAATTTTGTTTCATTGTTATTCATTTGACAATACAATTGTTATACATACAATACATAATGTATTTATAGGATCATGTTTATCATCTGTATTATTGTTTAAGTAACCTAATAAACCTCTAATATGTTGATTGTTGGTAATAAATTACAAATTCGGAAAGGCATCTCCATAGGGATAGTTCCATAACGACCCCGTATATCACTGATTCAATTAGCGCTAACGTTTCCAGGATTGCATTCCCCCCGCTCTAAACGACTTATGACTGTACTATGGTAGATGTAAAAATGGTATAATAAAGTATATATAATAATAATGTAATAAAGAATGTATGATTCCTTATTTCCAGCTGCCGTCATTAATAAACAGCTCGATATAAATATTTTTGCAACATTGATTCGCTTCCCCTCCCCCGCTCCGAGAAACTTTTGCCCATGCTGACACAGTCATATGCAAAGACTTTGCCTTAAGCAAGACGGAGAGAGAAAAACAGACACACATAAAAAGCCAGTGGACTGACACACAGAGAATAGCAAACCTAGAAAAAAAAGCAATGGACTGACACACAGAGAAAAACACACACATAAGGCCAATGGATTGACACACGGAGAGAAAAACACACAAAAAACCAGTGGCTGACACATAGAGGGAAAAACACACAAAAAATCAGTGAACTGACACACGGAGAGAAAAACACAAAAAAACCAATGGACTGACACACAGAGAGGAAAATACACAAAAAACCAGTGGGCTGACACACGGAGAGAAAAACACACAAAAAACCAGTGGACTGACACACAGAGAGAAAAACACACAAAAACCAGTGGACTGACACACAGAGAGAAAAACACAAAAAATCAGTGGACTGACACACGGAAAGAAAAACACAAAAAGCCAGTGGACTGACACACGGAGAGAAAAACACAATGCACACATGAAGCCAGTAACTGACACAGAGAAAAGAAAAGGCACACACACACACAAAAAAAAGCCAATGGATTGACACACGGAGAGAAACACACACGCACACAAAGCCAATGGATGATACAGAGACATATAGCGCATTCAGGGCCGGATCGAGGAGGAATGCCCCCCCCCCCCCCCACACACCTAAGAATACTAGTAAAAGTAATAGAGGCAAAAAATTATTAAACTTGTGCATATCTCACTCATTTTCAAGAAAAATTTTAAAGACGGCTGAAACGGAGGGTAAAATGTGTTATATTGCAATGGAAATCCACCATTTTACTTCCCCCCCCCCCGTTCGATTGTGCTACTTGTCTCCCGTCCCCTTATTTTTTTTTTAGATCTGGACGTGAATGCGATCATACAGACGGATATACAGAAAAGACAGAAACAGCGACATACAGAGAAAAATAAACAGGCTGGAAGATAACTGCAACAACAAATATAGAGATAGAGAGATAACTGTAGCAACAGATATGCAGATAAGGTACACCAATAAACACAGAGACACATGTGGAATGACACACACACAGAGACACTAACAGAGACAGTTAGGGGTGGACTGGCATAGGCGGCTATCACCGCTGAGGCCAATAGCAAATGGGATCCAGCAACCAGGTACGTAGCCAGGATTTAGTTAGTTTCGTGTGTCGGGAAGGGGGGCGGGATCGGTGACTGATAATAAGACTTCAGTAGCGTTTCCGAAATGCTCAAATATTCCATCGGATAAGAAAGGTTAAAATGATATTCTATATGGAATAAAATTCGGATTCCCCACCCCCCTCCACGGGTTCGTCATTGCTACCAACTAATAATCATTTGTGCATCCTATGCACAGAGCAGAATATGACATCAATCGGAAATGAAATATCATAAAAATTTGATTATAAGGGTATAATGGCGGAAACTATATTATTTTTTATAATGTCAGAAGTCTTCAATCACGCCTCGTGTGGTTTTTTACCAACTTCCTTTGAATAACACTAAACATCGGAAATACTTTCATAAATCAAAGAACACGTGCATGTAAAAAAATACACATGTTTTATATGCCAGCTATTTAAATGTATAAAACAAGTAATATGGGTAGAAGATGAGGATATTCTTCCTTCTTCTACCCGTATTATTTCTTTTATACATCTAGACGAAAAGTTGCATTTTAACACCCCTACTCGGGGGTGGTAAAAACACTGAAAGTTGTAAAATGACGAAACTGCAAACGATCTAATTAACGCTAGAAATTCGAAATTTGGTGGTAGGATTTGATCACGTTAAGAGGCTTATACTGACAGCAATGATTTCGTCCCTTACTACCTGGAAGGGTGAGGGAAATGAAACCTTTCATTTTAAGAGATGAATGAACAATTACTTTTTTTTAATTTGCGACACGTAGGACTGAGAAGAATCCTAGACGCTACTCCTAGCTTGTACAGGCCTTCTCATGCAAGGACATGCCCTACTCAGACCGAAGTCAACTGCTGAACACTGCCTCAGATAGAGTTTGAACAGTCGCTAGCTGCTTAACCACTAAGCCATTTAAGGCTACTACTGCTGCTTCTGTTGTCCTTCTGCTGAGGACAACAAAACTTGATGTATAGGCTTTCATTTGAACATAATTCGGTAGGTTCGGTAATAGTGTAGTTAGATCCTCCTTTACTTCGGGAAGGCAATTCTTACTTTGCTTAGAACCATGATGACAGGAAGCTGTACAGCAATTTCGGTGACCATAGCTCTTACCGTTTAGGAAAAATTTTTTCCCCTGTTTTGTGTAAAGGGGCTTTTTTTGCGTGCGACGGGAGTGGGTGGGTGAAAATCATCACCTCCCCCCATCGAGGAGGATGTGTTTGGTACACAGCCCCACAGAGGAGGCTGTGTACAGCAATCAAACCTTATATCGTTTAAGAGAAATTTTCCGATATTTGTGTTTGAGGGGGGGGAGGATAGCTTTATTGGGGAGAGGGAAGAAAGATGAGAGGTCAAATCCGTATACCTTTCTTTCATCTAGTATGGGGAGAGTTGTATACTGAATTTTGCAATCATAGTTCTTACATTTTAGGAGAAATCCCTCCCAAATTTTTCTAAAGAAAAAAATTAGAACTTCTAAGGAACCATTTTTTGAAAAAGGAAGAAATATCGAGGGCCAAAACTACTTGAAGTTGCAGTTTTGGGAGGGGGGAAGAACTGTTGGGGGAGGAATTTTTTTAAGGGTCTTAACAATTACATTGCTCTAAGTTGCGATTAGAGGAAGCTGTTTACTGAATTTGAAGGTTCTAGCCCTTACCATTTAGAAGTAGTTTCTACCACTTTTTCATGGGGGAGGGGGAGGTTATGCTCTTGGGCGATGAAACCTTTGGGGGTCATTGCCCTAACGTTGATTAAAGTATGATTAGTGGAAACTGCATATTAAGTTTGGTGGTTCTAACACCTATCATTTAGAAACAGTTCCTTGCACTTTTTAAGGGGGGGGGGGGTATTTTTTTGGGTCCGAACTCTTACATTGGTCTAAGTTAAGATTAGAGGAAGGGGGATACTGAGTTTAGTAGTTGCGGTCCTAGCTCTTACCATCCAGAAGCAGTTTCTAGCACTTTTTAAAAGACTTTGATTTTGAGATTACCTCAAGATTTCTTTGAGATTACCTATTTAAGACCTGAAAACAGAGAAATAAAAAACGAGAAACAGACAAGTAGACTCTCTCTTGTATACATAGCAGATTCTTTTCTTCTTTGGTATTTAGAAATGCTTTGATGTCATTCATAAGTATAAAATTAGTTTTCTAAAGAAAAAATATCAGGACTATTATTTATGGATTAAAACAGATTAATATATACATCAATGATAAGAATGCGTTTTAAATTAATAAAAAAGAAAGTTTCATTAAAAAAAAAAAACGCTATGCAAGCGTTTAATGTTAAGAAAGGTATCGTGGGTCTATTCAGATCCAGTATCACTATCCGTGTTAAAAAAAGAGCGCGACCGACTAAGGATAGACAAGAAAAAGTATATTCCTAATACTTGCTCTTCGGGGCCCCCTCCATCATGATTTCTAGAGTCACCACTAATATTCCCCTTATTCTTCCTTTTTCTTCTACTCATATTATTCCTTCCTATTCTATCCGTATTATTACTTCTTATACTCGTATGTTTCCTTCTTATACCCCTGTTATTCCTTCTTCCCTTATTCTTCCTTCTTCTACCCCTGTTATTCCTTCTTCCCTTATTCTTCCTTCTTCTACCCGTAACCTGTGAGACCCAGTCGTACAATTATGTGTTCCTATCAAGTAACTAATGGGCAGATCTAAGCGAAATTGCACCAAGGTATAGTAAAACAGTGGGCTGAAAGGTACTACGTAGCGTCGTTTAAAGAAATTTCAGGATATGAAATCATCTGGGTTTTTGAGACCCGACGCGACCAACGAAGGATTAGCAGTTTCCAGTCCACGAAGGGTTAAGAGTTTTCATTCACCTACAAATTTTCGTTAAGAAAAGTTTCTCAACACTCAATCAGTGCCCTCTCACATGGCTACTGAGAGGCTCACAGTGTGCAAGATAAAAACCTAACCGCCTTTTTACAGTTGGTTGGTTTACCTCTTAGCGGCACTTTTTTGCACACAATGGGCTAAATGGCCAGGTCACAAGGACCCCGAAGGCTGAGAGAAAATCTCCATCTATGAATGGAAAGCCGAATTCGAAACTTCTAAACTAATTTTACATGAAATCGCTATATAAACCTGTTAAACATCAAAATTCCATCTAAATCCTGATTTCAATACCATCATTCAATATTTAAAGAGTGGTAAGAGCGAAAACATTCGACAAAATAACTTCACTACACTTTGGAAAGATTCTTCAAAATTAAAGGAAATGAAAGAATCCAAATATTTAAAATTAATTTATTTTGATAAACGGTTTTATATAAAGTCATGTAACGTTCATGAATGCATTATTTATACAGACCAAATTGAGTTTATTGCTTTAATAATTACAGCTGCCCATGACTCTGTACTGACTGACTCTGATCTTAACCACTTGTGACTTCAAATAATGTTTTGAGACTTCTGATTTCAAAAATGTGTAATAGTCTGTCGGATATCGAATGTTCATCTGGAAAACGAAAATATTTTGAATTTTTCGCCTTTGCTCCTGGAGGAAAAGAAGCTTCTTGGTCACCACACTTTACGACTTACTATTTATTTATCAAACTTTCTAAGGAGTATATCGCATAGAGTCGGAAAGAAAGTAAAGAGGCTGCACATAGAATGGATTTCCATTGCAGTAGAGCATTTTCCCCTTCGTTATAGGTTTTCAAAATATTCTTTCTAAAAAATGAGTGAAATACGCACAAGTTTAACATTTTTTTGCCTCCATTGCTCTTACTAACATTCCGAAAGAGTAGGGGAGGCATGGCCCTTGACCCCCCCACTACCACCTTTTTCTAGATCCGGACTTGGTTGTGATATTTCACGTAGCTTACCTAGAATATAGAAATATGCAAAAATGTTCGCCTCAGAGTTTTTTTTCTTCTATATTTATGAGTTATTTAAAAATATTTATTTTTGATCAAACCCAATTTCGCTCCCGGAGTTTTTTTTTACAGTTAACGGAAGAAAATATGTTTTCAGATCCCAACTGCATTATGAAAGATTAATTAATTAAAATTAAGTAAAAAAAAAATTAAATTTTTGCACTCTGTTGGATTTTACGTGAAGAAAATTTTGCTTCAGGTTTAATTTTAAAGTACGAAACCCAGGGCTGGGTTGGGTTGGGTTGTTTTACCTCTGAGCGGCACTTTTTTGCACACCATGGTCTAAATGGCCAGGTCACATGGACCCCGAAGGCTCAGAGAAGGTTGGGTGAGGGGACCCACTGGAACAGTTGTTGGGAGACAGATGGTAGCCTCCCTTCAAGGCCATCCAGCGTGTTCTTTAACGTGCACAGGGTATGGCTCTCCCGCACACGGGGTCACAACTTAACGTCCCATCCGACGGACGGCGGCCTTTCCAAGCCCAGGGACGGACTTCGACTTTATTAGGCCCTAAGCTATGTCATTTAAGAGACCTCTCCTCAAGAAAATAAAAAAAAAGGTGGGGGGGAAGAAAGTTGAAATTAATTTTTTTGGCTGAAAGGAACATTTTTTATCACTACTAATACACATTCAGAACTGTCACACAGTAAAACTTGAAATGTATTTTTTTAGGCCCCTCTTATCTTGAGGCCCTGCGTAAGTCTGGTCTTGGTGAAACCCATTTATCCTCCTTCCTGTTTCATTACATTCCAAATAAAGTAATGAGATGCTAAATGCATTATATTTGATTTCTTTTAAAGTTTTAATGAAGTTAAAGAATTTTAATAAAGTTTGGAGTGGAAAAGTGCGTTTCTGGAGATTTTGCTTTAAGTAAAAAAATATAATGATTCTTTAATTATAAAGCAGAGCAGAAGCAAGCCGATAACTGCAGTAAATAAAATGCATCAATGAAGAAGGAGAAATTTTCAGATTTTTAAATTGAACTGTTTTAAAATAAAATTGGAAATTGGCCAGAAAATGCACATTTGTTTAAATATTCTAACTTTAAAACTAAACAAAATAAGCCAGTAGAACATTGCAAATTTTTAGTTTTAAAATTAATTGAAAAATTTTAGTTTCAAAATTAAATATATTTAAAAAGGGAACGTTAATTGGCTATTTACTTTTACGCAGCATTGTTCTTACTCGTATGCTTCTGTTGCTACTTATATCAAGATCCATTAGCTGAAGATTCGTTGCTGTAATTGAAATAAGAACACACGGCCAATATCTGAACGAATTTCTGGAAGTATCTGCAGAAATGAGGTCACTTTGTGACCACAACAAAGACAACTCCTTTCTTTAAGAGACCTAACTTACACAGAATGAATCATTCGCTAATCATTCCAATCCCCTTCTCAAAAACAGAAAATGCACTCCTGGTAACAAGCGAGAGAAAAAGCTACTGATATGAAAATATATTTTCTTGAGTTAGTTATAAAAAAAACTAGCGAAATTGAGTTTGAAAATTAGTTTTTATTAATCATTTTCCTCCCGAACATTTTTGCATATTTTCACATTTTGTGCAAGCTACATGAAATATCACAACCAGGTCCGGATCTAGAAAAGGGTGGCAGTGGGGGAGGGGGGGGGGGGGTCAAGAATCATACCTCCCCTACTCTTTTAGAATGCTAGTAAGAGAAATGGAGGCAAAAAAATATTAAACTTGTGCGTATTTCACTCATTTTTTAGGAAGAATATTTTAAAAACCTATAACGAAGGGGAAAATGCTCTACTGCAATGGAAATCCATTCTACGTCCAGCCTCTTTACTTTCTTTCCGACTCTATGCGATATACTCCTTAGAAAGTTTGATAAATAAATAGTAAGCCGTAAAGTGTGGTGACCAAGAAGCTTCCTTTGTGAGACTTCACTTACCCTTCCTCCAGGAGCAAAGGCGAAAAATTCAAAATATATTTTACTTTTCCAGATGAACGTTCCATATCCTACAGACTATAAACATTTTTGAAATCAGAAGTGTCAAAACATTATTTGAAGTCACAAGTGGTTAAGATCAGAGTCAGTCAGTACAGAGTCATGGGCAGCTGTAATTATTAAAGCAATAAACTCAGTTTGGTCTGTATAAATAATGCATTCATGAAAGTTACATGACTTTATATAAAACCGTTGACTTTATATAAAACCGTTTATGAAAATAAATTAATTTTTAAATATTCGGATTCTTTCATTTTCTTTAATTTTGAAGAATCTTTCCAAGGTGTAGTGAAGTTATTGTCAAATGCTTTAGTAGTTATAGTTAAAATAATTATTTTTCTCTACAGTTAGCAAAAAACGATGGAATTTTTTTCGTAATACAGAGGGTGTTCAAAAAGTTCTTCACACGTGTCTAAACACGTGTTCTCACTCGTTTCTCCGAAGGTTAACGAGCAATGATTTGTTTGAAAATTGTCTAAACTTGTCATTTACCTGTTAAAAACAAAGGCTTTATCATCATTTCTCTCTTCGCTGGCGGTGCCTAAAGTTCGGTCTGCGGAATCTGTACGTTGCTACTATAAGCCCTACTAAAGACAGAAAGATTTTTCATTTTCACAAGAATGCAGCTTGGGGACGATGCGAAAAACATTCATGCCGTTTTTATCAGAAGTATATGAGGATCACGCCTGTTCATATGGCACTGGTACAGGATGAATGCTGAAATTCAGAGGACATTAGAGCTTCGAACATCTCCCTCATGCAGGAAGACCGAAGGAGGCCTTGAACGAGAGAACCGTCGCTGCTGTTCGTGAACTCATTAAGGAAAACGCAAACGTTACCTGAACGATAAACATCACCGTTTAGGTAATAAATTTAGATGTCAGTGTATTGATTGGCAGTGTGGTAACCATTATTTATCAACAATTAAAGTTTCGTAAGATTTTTGCCAAATGGGTACCCCACAAATTGACAGAAAAGCAGAAAAGGGCTAGAATCGACTCGTGCAAGGATATTTAAAAAAAAAACAGGACGGAGATAAGCTTTTGTTGGTTTCTCGTACACAACACAAACAATACAACATAGGAACAGTTAAGGATATGCCTACTGGAATAGTAGTCAGATGCGCTAACCACTAGCCCAGGTAGGGTTCAAATATTTCTGGCAACAATTGGCTCCAAACGGTTAACAGACATTATCATAGGTAATGAGACATGGTTTTATTACTATACAACTCCCAGAAAACTCGACAACTGTTTCGGTTTGCGGAAGCTGAACCATTTCTCCAAACCTTCCGACAAGACTTTCACTCAAGGAAGACGATATTCAAAATATTTTTCAATTCCCAAGGAGTGGTAGTGGTGGACACCTTAGCTGAAAAAGTGACTATAATTGGCCTATGCTACACCAACATTGTTGTGCCCAAAATGGTTAAAGAGATGAAGGTTGGGAAGAGTTCTCCTTCTTCATGACAATGCTAGTACTCACAAAACCCGGCAAGTTACGGCCTATCTGGAGCAGGAAAAATCAAACAGCTCCCCATCCTGCATATTTACTCGATCTTGCACCATGTTATTTTTGGTTTTTCCCAAAATTAAATAGGAACTTGTTGGGAAAGCATTTTGAAGGGTGCAAGACCTTGCAAAATGCGTTCATTCAGAGTTGCAGAGTATTCCCCAACAGGAGTGCCACCAAGCGTTCCAGAATTGGATTAGACATCTGCAACTTTGTGTAGATGCTGGAGAGGAGTACTTTGAAAGACAGTAAAAGTTTTGTTGAGGTAAATGCAATGGTTTTTATTCTGCAGATGAATGTCGAGAACATCATGAACACCCCTCGTATTTTGCATTAAAGTTTTCAGATTTACATAGTGTCTTCTGGCCATCCGTAAAATCGGCTGCAGGCGTGCCACGCACACCTTGAACATATGCTTGCGGCATCGTTTCCCTCTCACCAGGCCCATCCTCGAGTCATAGGTTGGGTTGGGTTGTTTTACCTCTGAGCGGCACTTTTTTGCACACCATGGGCTAAATGGCCAGGTCACATGGACCCCGAAGGCTCAGAGAAGGTTGGGTGAGGGGACCCACTGGAACAGCTGTTGGGAGACAGATGGTAGCCTCCCGTCAAGGCCATCCAGCGTGTTCTTTAACGTGCACAGGGTATGGCTCTCCCGCACACGGGGCCACGGCTTAACGTCCCATCCGACGGACGGCTGCCTTTCCAAGCCCATCGGTGTCCCCTACTGACCGTGGGCAGGGCGGGGAATTTTGCGGAGATAAATGGCCGAGTGGTTAGCGCGCTTGGCAACTGATCTACGGGACCTGGGTTCGAGCCCCGGGTAAGGTATGGATGTTCGTGTTGTTTTTCTGCTGAGGTCCTGCCATCCTCTCAGACCTTCTACTCTGGCATATAAAATGACAGGCTCCTGTCAGACCTCTGTGGCAAGCAGCTGCTTGAGGGGGTATTTATTTTATTTATTAAATCTCAACGCTGACCCAGCTGGGACTCAAACCTGGGAACTACAGATTACGAGCCTGGCGCGCTACCGACTGAGCCACCCCCGCCCCTCTCGAGTCATAGGGAACTGCCCCGTCCTTGTTCCACCATTGCACCTACACAGAAAAACAGAAATGATAACCTTATATAACAGTGATTCTCAAACTTCATTTGCTAACCGCACACTATTTTTTCGCCGTGAATACTCACGGCACCCTAAAAATGTAAGTTGGCAACAATGCAAGAGACTCACGCATGAGCAGAATTTGCTTTCAATAATAGTCATTTCTGTGGAGTCGTTTGTAAACGCAGAGTTATTCTGTTCAAGTTCTGGCGTGTATTGAGTGTAGTGTGTATACTCTACGTATTATGGGCATGTTTTGTGTTAATTTTGGCTCCAACATTAAGATTTAATACGGATAAGTTTTGGATTAAACAGAAAAAATTAAATGGAGATTTAGTGGCAGAAGGTAGAAACAAAATGGTTTATTAATTTCTTTCTATCTGCAATATCATCAGAAATTTTGCGGCACACCCTTTGTGAACCATTGCTATCTATGTACAGTGGTTCCTCGATTAACGCCCGAAATCGAGTCCACGAAAACGATCATAAACTAAAATTATCGTTAATCGAGTTTATGCAATACGTGTTAAAGGCCTCCCAAGACCATCGAAAGTTGAACTGTTTTACGGTAAAAGTGTACTCTATAATATAGGTATTTTATAGTTCATATTAGTATATAACTACGTAAACTGACAAAAAATAGTCTTTCCTTGAGGTAAAAACATCGTTGCTTAAGGGGATTGTTGGAGAAGCTGAGGTTGGAGGAACTTAACTTTTGGATTGCCTCTTTGCACAATATGCTGCTTTAAAGGAGGTTGCCGACTCCTTTGCCTAACCTCATCATTAGTTACAAAGTTGAACCACCTAATACCCAAGATACTGCGTAAGCATCTAGAATCAAAAGCATCTAGTTTCCTGTTATCTTGTTTACAAAGTGTACAAGTTTCACTACCATAACTAACCCTAGAAAGAACCAAACTATTATACAGTCTAATTTTAGTCTTTAGGTGTATACGCCTATTTCTCCACACTCTCCATAGATTCTTAAAAGTCCCTGCAGCAATCTCTATTTGTCTGTTAATCTCATGCCGCACATCACCAGTATCTGTTACATAGCTCTCAAGATAATTAAAATGTGACACCTGCTCAAGACAGCGAGCATTCAGATTAACTGAATCACAGCCTGCCTGACCAATTTTCATTACTTTAGTTTTCTCTCTGTTTATAACCAAACCTACTCTACTACCAGTCTCATCAACAGCTCGAATGAAAGAGTTCATCTCATCAACATCATTTGCCAAAAGGGCTAGCTAAATCATCAGCAAAATATAAATAAGAAATTTTCGTATCTCCAGCCCATTTAAGGCCAAAATCTTTCCCTTGAAGTGAATTTCGCATAACATAATCAAAAACCAAACTAAAGAGAATAGGAGACAAAACGTACCCTTTTCCAACACCAGAAACAATGCTAAATCAATAGCTACAAGCCTTACCAACTCTCACACACGAATCGGTGTTATGATAGAGAGCTTTCATTGTGTTAACTAACTTGTCTAGTATGCCATACGATCTCACAATCAACCACAAATTATGACGATCAACAGAGTCGAAAGACTTTTTGAAATCAACAAAGCTAGCAACCAAAGGTTTCTGAAGCTAAACAATTCTCAAGAATCTGCCTGAGTGAAAATATCTGATCCACACATCCCCTACCACTTTGGAATCCACATTGCTCATCACGCAATTACATGTCAACAAGATTCTTAATTCTATTAAGCACAATCATGCAAATAACTTTACCTGGAACAGAAAGTATGCTGATGCCCCTATATTTATCACAAGAACTGCGGTCGCCTTTTTTAAAAATAGGGATAATAATAGTTCTGGTAAAATTCTTAAGTAAAATGTCTTTATCATAAAAGATATTCAAAATTTCACTCATCCATGAGGTCACTGAAACATTTCCAGCTCTAAGCATTTCGTAGTAATTTCATCTACCCCTGGAATTTATGTAGTTTAAGTTTAGATGTAGCCATAATAACTTCAGACTTGATATAGGGCCAACATTAAAGCCAGCAATGCGTCTGTCATCATTACAAACTATGGGAGTAGAAGTAACAACATTGTTTAAAGCATTACTGAAATGCTGAGCCTAGCCAGGTATGACAGAATCCTCACCTTCTATAACCTTACCTTGTTTATCCTTCAATCCCTGTATACCTGTTCGTTTTCTACCACACAAAACATTAACTGTCTGGTACAGCTAATTATCATTAACTATCTCTGTTGTTGTGCAATCTAACTGCTTCCTCGGCTTTGTCAGCCAAGCCATCAAGCCAAAGGTTCTTATCAGTAGGTAACTGATCCTTTGCACATTTTTTAAGCTCTCTATAATGCTTTCTATTAGGACTAGTAGGGTATTGATTAAGAACATTGCTGCAGTTCTTTCTTTCTGAAATAAGCTCAAGTGTCTTATCACCAAATAATTCTGCCTCCTCTGTTCTGTTTTTCCTAAAAGAGTACTGTTTCCAAATAAACCTATTTAAAACGGTTCCATGTTCATCAACTTCAGTAGTAAGCAAACCATGACTGTCATAATGACTAAGTAATCTATCATGGTAAGCTTTAGCTATAACTGGGTCTTTCAGAGCTTCAGTATTAAAGGTAAATTTTTTAACCCTAGCACAACACTTCTTAAGTTTAAGTTGCAAGACACTTTTAGATGGTAATGGTCAGATCCAATTTCAGCTCCCCTATATGACCTGGTATTCCTAACAGAACTAGCCCATTTGCTGTTAATTAATATATAATCAATTATATTCTTATGCAGCCCATCAAGTGAAACCCATGTGTACTTATGTATGTCGTGGTATTTGTAATAAGTGTTAGTTATTCTGAAACCATTGAGTTTACTTACCTGTAGGAGATGTTGCCCATTACCATTGCAGATACCAATACCAAAAGGGCCTATCACCCCTCCCCAAAGGTCAGAGTCAGTACCAACTTTGGCATTGAAGTCACCTAGAACAAAGGTAATATCTCCTTTCTTGACAGAATTCAAAATATCCTGAAGTTGTCCATAAAACCTACCCTTCTTATTCTCATCAGCATCCTCAGTGGGGGCATAACAGCAGATAATATTCAAGTCTTTAATGCTTGTCTGAAATTTTGCTGTAAGAAACCTTTCATTAATGCACTCATATCGTAGAAGAGCATCACTAGCGTGTCTGCTGAGAAGCAGACCTAAGCCTTGGAGATGCTTATTATCGTTCCTCCCTGAAAAGGGAAATTTTAGATTATTTTAAAGAATCTGACCTTTATACATAACCTTAATATATCACTAATAGGTTTTATTATTGTAGCACAAAATCATTATATATAACGAATACTAAAATTCTCAAGGGTGGGGGTTTTGCGGAGATAAATCTCAATGCTGGCACAGATTCGAACCTGGGAACTACAGATTACTGGCGCGCGACCGACTGAGCCATCCCCTCCCTCCCCCGCCTCTTACTTTTGGAAGGCGATTTTTCTTCCGTAACAACTTCTGAAGTTTCAGGTTTAAAAAAATGTGACATCATAATAATGAAAGCGTGACATCAGAGTGATTCGATTGGCGGAAAACGAAAGCGACATCAGAGTGTTTTCATTGGTCGAAAATTATATCCGGAGATCGTTAATTGAATGCATAAGTTTTATAAGTGACGCACCGTAAACCAAAGCATCGTTAAGCGAGGGACCACTATATAAACATTTTCTTTACAAAAATTTCTAAATCATTCCTCGTCAGCATTGATTGATTTTGATGAATTATCTCAGAGTGGTACAAATGGCTGCCCGTGACTACCTTTGTTCCGACCCACAAATCACTAATAGGTTTTATTATTGTAGCACAAAAACATGGTATTTTTTAGTATCTAATCTGAATATTATATATAGATAAACCGTTTCAGAAGTATTTGTGTCCTTTTATCTTGTATACGCCCCTAGAAAGTCATGGTTGGCCGCCCAAGGAGAGAAGACATCACTAAGCATTGCAGGAACTGAGAGAGTTGAATTTTTTTTAAATTATCCTTCGATAATAATTGGTTTTATTTCTTATTGTATTATAAAAGAAATACAAAAATTGCTATTATACTTTAAAAGAGTATTCAAAGATATATTTTTCATAAAGGAAAGCATTAGGCATACCAATACGAAATTTTAAGATGGTGCATACTTCAAACTTGAAATTCCAACTCCACAGAAGCTGAGCTCACAGTCATTCTGCGAGCATTTAAATGGACACAAAAAGGAAATAATAATCCGAACTGAGTGTAAAGCCGTTTTGTTAAAATAACCTTAAAAAAGCCGTTATCAAAATCTAATGCAAAATGATTTAGATCTCTGCCATGATATTAAGACACGTGAGAATACTCTTATCTCTTTGTAATGTGTGCCAAACCATATCGGACTCACTGGAAATCAGATAGTAGATCACCTGACTGACACTACCACGCCAGCCTCTGTTATAACAGCAAATCAACCAAACATAAGCAGTTTCGAAAAGTAAATGTACCTTGAAGCAACTGATAATCTACAAATCTTGTTCAATAACCCAACAGCTCAAAATTTCAGCTACATATGGCTAATTCGCAGGAATATAGATAAAATAAACTCTAGAAAGTTTAACAGGCATGTCAAGATCCCAAGACTCAGGACAGGCCACTGTAAACTAAAAAGATAAAATGTTCGTTAAGAAGAAAGCCGAATCACACTTGTGTATCGACTGCAACATATTGAAATCCCCATTCCTTTTCTTCTCAAGGGGAGGGGGGATTTGTTAAGGAGGGGGCAAAAAAACAGATCAATGTTTCAAGATAAAAAATATTTAGGTTGAACCGTTGCGAATACAGCAATTATGCACACGTCATACCATAATCTGAAGAAGAAAACAAAACGAAAAACAGAGAAACTTATTACTGAAAATGTGAGAACGTTTTTTCATATTAATGAAAAAAAAAAACTTCTCAAGAAGCTGCTTGACACAGCTCTGACAGGAGCCTGTCAGTGCTCCGTACTCCATCGAGAAGTTCTGTGAAGAAGGCTAGACCTCAACAGAAAGACAGCAAAAACATCCATGCCTTACTCGCCGTCAGTTGTATTGGACGTTAAGCCGTGGCCCCTTGTGTAAGAGGGCCATACTCTGTGCAAGTTGAAGAACAAGCTGAAAGGCCTTGATGGAAGGCCTCGATCAATGTATCTGAGCAACTGTCCAATGGGTCCTCATCCCCAACCTTCTCTGAGCCCTTGGAGATCCTTGCGACTTGGACATTTAATCCATTGTGTACAAAAAAGTGCAGCTCAGAGATAAAACAATCCAACCAAATCCAAGGACTCTGAATTTAGCACTCCGCAAGGATAGAAATGGAAGTTGACCATTATTTTACCCTCTGTTGTTCATCACCAGAGAAACCATGGAACATTCTAACGTTATATGTCTCTTATTTCCTTTTCAACCACTTCCTGCCTCTCAACCAGCGAAATGAACTTCACCAATGGAAGTGGACGTGATGAAAACTTTTCCCACTGAGATAGAGATCAATGACAAACTTTACCGTGTTATAAGGAAAGGGCACTCAAATGACGAACCGCGGGCCACTTCTGGGAGGAGTCATGAAATTAGTAACCCGCAAAAGAATATGTTAAAATTACAAAAAAAAAATGCATTTATTTTTGCCAAAATAATATGAAAAAAAAATATAGGATGGGAAGAAAATGTAACACAGAATAAATTTATTTGTGTTATCTTTAATTTTCACCTCTGGTGTGTGAATGTTTTTTCATACACTAGAAAAGTTTGAATCAGTGGCATAGGCAGGATTTTCTTATGGAGGAATAGGTATGAAACTTACAGAATGTGTCAGAATATAAATTCAGTATCAAGCCGAAAGGAAATATATCTGATAATAAAATTTTATAAGTAATTGAAAGCATTAATCTTTTAAATTTTGAAGCACATTAGTTTTCTCTTCATTCTTTGTCTTACTAAAAAAATATGTCCAGAACCCATGGAATGCCCTGCGTACCCCACTGATTTGACTATATAGCGCTTATTTGAAAATGTTCTCTTTGTGAAAAATTTGTAAGATAAATAAAAATTATTTAATGTTTTTTTTTTAATTTCAATTATTGAATATTTTCTGATGGTCTCATCTAAACTGTCTGGTGGTCATAATGTAGGAGAATTTGTACACTGCTAAATTATTTCTGCACTGGATTGGTATCACTCGGAAACTCTAGAAGAAATCTCACCATCCAACTACGTTCTTGAAAAGTAGGTATGTGGTTCTGAACCACATCCGTACTCCTCCCTGCAAATAACCCGCTAAAATGATAAAAATACGCTGATGTCCTCAGGTTCGAATATCAACTCTGCCTGTGGGTTGAGAATTTTATCCACTAACCGCAGAGCCCCTGTGAGAAAGGGAACATCGATGGGTTTGGAAAGGTAGCCGTCCGTCGGTTGGGACGTTAAATCGTGGTTCGGTGAACAGGAGAGACATATACGTTCACGTTAAAAAAAATCCCATCTGCGTCCTAACAACTGTCTAGTGCATACTTTTCCCCACGCCCAGATCTAGAAAAAATAAAGAGGTGGCTCAATCGAGGCGTAAAAAATTAAAAGGAGTGGGGATTTTCAACTGGATTTCCATTGCAGAATCACATTGACCCCTCCATTTTAGAGATCTTTTAAAACCGTTCTTGAAAGAAATGCATGAAATATAAACAAGTTTCATAATTCTTTTGCCTCTGTTTCCCTTAATAGCATTCTCAGACGGGGAGGGGGCATGGCCTATATCTAGCCATGCCTTCCCCCAACCTTCTCTGAACCCTAGGGGGTCCGTGTGACCTGGTTAACTGGCCATTAGCCCATTTGTGCAGCAAGTTCCGCTCAGAGGTGGAACAGCCCAACCGCAGAAAAACGTTAAATCGAATTTTAGTGGGAAATAGGATTTGTCAATGGATTCGATTCTGGCCGTTAGCAAATAGATAACAGATAAAATCCATTCATCCAAAAACACCGAAGCATTGGCCAGCAAAGCCTCCTAATGGATGACATTGAAATTTGTACACTGCTAAATTATTTCTGCCCCGAATCTTCCAGAGTTTCCGAGTATATCACTAGGAAACTCTGAAAAAAAAACCACCATCAAACTAGGCCAAAGGAAGCTCTGCAAAACAAACCCTTCAAAACATACGGTTAGAAAAAATTCTAACGGACTATTTTTTATCCACCGTTGATTCTTCGGTTGGTTTGACAAGAACAAAGCAACATTTGAAGAGAGCAATTAAGAACAATACACGTCGTTTAAATCTCATTAGTTGGATGAGTTGGAATTAACATCAATGATCGAAAAGAGCGGACTAAATGCTTCCTCGAAGTCATTTTTCTACGAAACTGACAAGAGACAGAGGTCGACGCCGTCATCTGTTGGTTTCTGGTGTCCGTTGAAACCTAAACGGTCGTCGACAGTTAGAATTATGCAATTTGCCGGATGACACATGCACAGGCTCTCTTGATCCTCATTAGTCTCATTATGCGCCACTTGAGTCAGTTGGCGCCTCGGCCAGCAATCCCTCCGGCAAATGAGGACCCTCAAAGGTCGTAAGGGCAAGAAGCACTGACCTTGTCAAGCGGACTTGAACTGGCTTTGCGTCGTTACGAAAAGGATTACGTGGGATGGTTGTCGAGCGAAAATTGCTGGTTCATTACGATCGTTGTTTATAACACGTGGGAAGAAAAATAACGAGTGAAGAAGGCTTTACCCGTTGTTTTTAAAACTGTCCTGAGAACCCGAATAAATAGCGCAATCCCTGCGCTTCGATAAATACACAGCCTGCGAATAAATAAAATGACATACACTTAAATTCAGGCTTAACGATTCCAGAGAAACGAGGAATATTTAAATATGGATAAATAGTTAGCTACACGATTTTGCTTAAAAACTTGAGAAAGAAACTAATTTATTTGTTACGACTATTACTATTTTGCTGAGTAATTCAAATTACCTAATTTTTAATATATCCATCTATCTGTTTAATATTAAAATCAAAACTATGTTAGAGTAATGAACTCATTTTGATACGAGGACATAATTTTATTATTCAAAATTTGGACGTAACTTTGAAAGGTTTATAAGTAGTTTCAAATTATTTAGTAACATATTAATAAATTTAAAAAAATAAAAAATCCTTTTATTTAATAATATTTTAAACTACAGATTCGCAATTAAATATTTAGAAAGATTAACACACTCAAAATGCCCTGTCTCTGGGGAGTTGTAATAGCCCGGTGCTATCCATGGAGGTAGGAAGAGAGGGAGATGCTCTATCGCTTGAAAACTGTAACCGACGTCGCCATATTGCTCTTACTCGTAAGTCTGCATTGTCTATGTTATCGAGTGAGAGACTGTGCGAAAAATCTCGCTCTCTATAGCATATTCCTGCAGAAATTAGTCTGCGAAATAGAAAAAAGGAATAACATTTCATTGGTAAGAAGTGAAATAAAGTTTTTCTTCCGGAATTTTTAAATTTTTTGTTATTTTAAATATATTGGAAAGTAGCGTAAACAACTGCTACTATTGCTATATATTGCTACTGGTTTGAAATGTCCCCTCACTTTTTTACTGGAAGGTATTAGTGTTGAATTGCTTTTATTTTCATCATCCTCATAAAGCAGTCATGGGCTAAGGAGGTTCAACCAGACGGTGCAATTTAGTTCTCCAAGCATCTCTGTACTGAGCTACATCTGCTGCATCTGGCCACTGCACACAAATTCTAACAAAATCCTATTTCACATTGTCTGCCCGCTACATCCTAGTCTCCACCTCTTTCTGAGGCCTTTAGACATACCGTACATAACCCTATTCGATAATCTATAATTAAACATACGGATAACATGGCCAAACCAGCGGAGTCTCTCTCTGCACAATATGCTGCTTAAAGGAGGTTGCAAACTCCTTTGCCTAACCTCATCATTAGTTACAAAGTTAAACCACCTAATACCCAAGATACTGCGTAAGCATCTAGAATCAAAAGCATCTAGTTTCCTGTTATCTTGTTTACATAGCGTCCAAGTTTCACTACCATAACTAACCCTAGAAAGAACCAAACTATTATACAGTCTAATTTTAGTCTTTAGGTTTATGCGCCTATTTCTCCACAATCTCCATAGATTTTTAAAACTCCCTATTCGTTTCGAATTAGTTCCGGCAGCAATCCCTATCCGTCTGTTAATCTCATGCCGCACATCACCATTATCTGTTACATAGCTCCCAAGATAATTAAACTGTGACACCTGCTCAAGATTGCAACCATTCAGATTAACTGAATCACAGCCTGTCTGACCAATTTTCCTCACTTTAGTTTTCTCTCTGTTTATAACCAAACCTACCCTACTACCAGTTTCATGAACAGCTCGAATGAAAGAGTTCATCTCATCAACATCATTTGTCAAAAGGGCTAAATCATCAGCATAATCTAAGTCAGAAATTTTCGTTTCTCCAGACCATTTAAGACCAAAATCTTTCCCTTGAAGTGAATTTCGCATAACATAATCAATAACCAAACTAAAGAGAATAGGAGACAAAATGCACCCTTCTCCAACACCAGAAGTAATGCTAAACCAATTGCTACAATCCTTACCAACTCTCACACACGACTCAGTATTATGATAGAGAGCTTTCATTGTGTTAACTAACTTGTCTGGTATGGCATATGATCTCACAATCAACCACAAATTCTGACGATCAACAGAGTCAAAAGCCTTTTTGAAATCAACATAGCTAATAACCAAAGGTTTCTGAAACTCCAAACAATTCTCAAGAATCCACCTGAGTCAAAATATCTGATCTACAAATCCCCTACCACTTTGGAATCCACATTGCTCATCACGCAATTACATGTCAACAAGATTCTTAATTCTATTAAGCACAATCATGCAAAGAACTTTACTAGGAACAGAAAGTAGGCTGATGCCCCTATATTTGTCACAAGAACTGCGATCACCTTTTTTGAAAATAGAGATAATAATAGTTCTGGTAAAATCTTTAGGAACCATGCCTTTATCAAAAAATATATTCAAAATTTCAGTCATCCATGTGGTAACCGAAACATTTCCAGCTCTAAGCATTTCCGTTGTAATTTCATCTACCCTTGGGGATTTATGTAGTTTATGTTAAGAAACACCAAAATCACTTTAGACTGTTATACAGGGCCAATATTAAAGCATGTAATGCATCTATCATCATTACAATGGGAGTAGAACTAACCACATTGTTTAGAACATCACTGAAATGCTCAGCCCTTATAGCCATGATGGAATCCTCATCTTCTATAACCATATCTTGCTTTTTTTCAATCCCTATATACCTGTCCGTTTTCTACCGCACAAAACATTAACTATCTGGTACAGCTCTCGGTAATGCTCTCTATTAGGACTAATAGGGTATTGATTAAGGACATTCCTGCAGTTCTTTCTTTCTGAAATAAGCGTAAGTTCCTTATCACTCAAATAATTTTGCCTCCTCTGTTCCTTTTTTCCTAAAAGAGTACTATTTGTTTCAAAAAAAGCCTGTGTAAAACGATTCCATTCTTTCTCAACTTCAGTAGTAAGCAAACCATGACTGTCATAATGATTAAGTAACCTATCATGGCAAGCTTTAACTTAACACGGTCATTCAGACTTTCAGAATTAAAGGTAAAATTTTTTAACCTTAGCACAACATTTCTTAAGTTTAAGTTAAAAGACACTTTTAACAAAGGTAATGGTCAGATCCAATTTCAGCTCCCCTATATGACCTGGTATTCTTAACAGAACTAGCCCATTTGTTTTTCATTAATATATAATCAATCATATTCTTATGCAGCCCATCAGGTGAAACGCATGTGTACTTATGTAGGTCGCGGTATTTGTAATAAGATTAGTTATTCTGAACCCATTGAGTTTACTTACCTATAGGAGACGTTGCCCATAGTCATCGCAGCTACCAATACCAAAAGGGCCTATTACTCCTCCCCAAAGGTCAGAGTCAGTACCAACTTTGGCATTGAAGTCACCAAGAACAAGGGTAATATCTCCTTTCTTGACAGAATTCAAAATATCCTGAAGTTGTCTGTAAAACCTATCCTCCTCATCCACTCGGCATCTTCAGTGGGAGCATAACAGCAGATAACATTCAAATTTTTAAGACTTGTTTTAAATTTTGCTATAAGAAACCTTTCATTAATGCATTCATATCCTGGAAGAGCATCACTTGCGTGTCTGATGAGAAGCAGACCCACGCCTTGGTGATGCTTATTATCTTCCTGTCACGTTCCTCTAATTTATTTATTTTTATTTATTGCTGCATTTTATTGTATTTTTATTTTTGTAAACATTTTTACCTATTAAGTGTGTTCGTGGAAATGCTGTTGTGGGGATTTGACTCATAGATGTTGTTTCCGGTCTGAGCTGGCTGCTTGTACATGTCGATGCCCGAAAAGCCATTTTATGGCCTTTTTACCACTAGCCTGGGCAGATGAGCTGCACAAATTAAGGAAGTCAGTTTGGAGCGTGGCTGCTGTGTGAAAAGGTCATTTGGACACACGTCAAAAGGACGCTGCCCTTACTCAACAGAAACCCTTAAGGAGAGGGTTCGATTATAAGTGAGAATCGAGATTCTTGGTGAATCTGATACAGTTCTGTGATCAGAATCTGATTGGTGAATCTGATACAGTTCTGTGGATTCTGTGTGAACCACATTGTAGGCAAAGGTTCATTATCCTATCGCCGAGTTTGATGTCGGTAAAATGAGAATCTGCAAAGTGTGCGCTTCTCCACCTCATTGTGTAATTGTTTGCAGCAGAAAAGCAGCAAAGGCCTACGGAGTTGAGAGCATCCCCAGCACGTAATTGTATATAGAGTTAATAAACTGTGCTGTCCTTATAGAATTCTCATTTGTGAATTGTTGGACATATTTTTATTCATCACTTGAAGCAGTAAATCTGAGGCATACGTCGATACGGGTGTAAAAATCCGCAAACCTGTCATTTCACCGAAGTAAGGGTGAAGGTAATTAAGAAACAAATTCATCGTCCTCGACTGGCTTATGGATAATCGCCTCTCCTATCGGACGAGATCACACTTCCCTCCCTGAAAAGAGAAATTTAAGATTATATTTCAGAATCTGACCTTTATCTGTCCATCTGGTCTCTTGTAAGCCTAGAATATCTAAATTATAATGGTGGAATTCTTGTGTGAGGACATCAAGAGAAAAAGCTCTGTGCAGAGTCCTCACATTCCAACTACCTATGAAGAGAAAATGGTTAGTGGGATGTTTAAAGAAACTATGTTTATTGAGAGAGGGAATGCCGACAATATCAAACAGCCCCCTAATCGCAGACATGGGGAAAAGACCCATTCCCCCACCACTAAAGGCTGAAGCCATCTACACTGGAAGACTTCCTCCAATGTAGAATTTGACGATGCCAATAGAAGCAAAGAGTTCAGGTGCCTGCGATGACCTCTGCTCAGGATTATCTACCAGCTGATAAACATATCCTGTGAAACTGTTCACTTGGGGCTGTCAACCCACAAACAAACAGAAAACACAGCGGAAGATTTTCCCTCCACAGAAGCCCAGCAGTGCAGCAAATTCAGAATCCATAATCAAGCTCAGAGCCTTATTACAATCGAGTCCAGAGTAATTTATTACGATAGACGTCTAATATGGACCTCAAGAACAGTTTTCAAAAACCCCACAGGCAAATTTGATCCATGGTGTTTAACTGCAGTTTTTACAAACACATTCAAACAAAAAAAAGGAATTAAAAAAGAGTAAATTCGCATGTACAAAATAATAATACTAGTGTTATTAGGAAATATTACGATTGAATTGTGCGAGTATTCGTACAAAACATTCACACATACGATGACAACTGATCTTTCAGCGCGACTCTCAGGGTAGGAGTAACATGGCAGTTTCGGATACACTATCCGACTATGCTAACTGATAGTAAGGGCGCCTCCCCCTCTTCCTACCTCGATGATGCTATCTAGGTATCTCTGCTCGGGCATAGTTTAATCCCCCCCCCCCCGCGTTAAGGAGTTCAGTTAAAAAAGCGATAGGCGAGAATTTGGAGGTGGATACGTAACGTTAAAAAGCTATATTTATTTTTGCAATTAGTAATTATTTTCGTTTTCTGATGACAAATTAAAAAAGCACAACTAATTTGTTATATTGTCGCTTATAAAAAACTACTATTACTAGTCCTAGATCTAGAAAAAACAATCCGGGGGGCGGGGGTGCAAATGAGTGGATCGAGCGGACAAAAACGACTGGATTTCAACTGCAAATTTTCTTCTCAGTTTCAGAGCTATTTAAAAATTTCTTTCAAAATGAGTGAAGTATGCATAATTTTATTAACTCCTTACCTCTATTATTACTATCAGCATTTTTCAGAGAGGGGTATGGACTCCTTGTCCCTTACATGCACCCCAGAACCAGTCTTGACTACTACTGTAAATCTCATACTAATTACCGAGCAGACCTTAAATGAAAGAACTGAAAGATAGTAAGTATTATCTAACACGGAGGGAGGGGGGGGAGGAGAGAAGAGGTAAGTCAAGCCAAATACTGGGTTACTTGGAGGAGGTGGGATTAATATTTAGCTGAAACAGATTATGAGGTTTATGTACGAGATCGGATGACGTTTCTCTTTTTTCTGTTGCATTTCGCTTCGGCAATTTTCGTTTTAGGAAAGATCCATCACATGCAAGCAAATGGCAGAGAAATGGAAACATCCTCGTCCTGTGCCAATGGACAATCAAATTCCACGCTCCGTATCTTGCTTAAATAATTTTTTATGAAAATATAACACCAATGATAAATATAAGATGGCAATTAAACTGGCTAAATTTAGAATTTGAACAATATCCGTTCAGTGCTTAAAAAGTTATAGAAGTTTGAATATTGACTAACAGAGATGTGAATCGTAAGAATTCACCTCAGAAAATTAAAACTTTAAAAAAATATTGTTTCAAACCCTTTAATAAAATAAGTATGTTTTAGAATTTTGCACAAAATGGTTCTTTTGATAATTATCAGTTTTATACAAGTTTCTTGGCCTGAATTTGCTTAAGTGTTCGAGCTTCCATAACTCTTAAAATACACTGCAAGTATTTTGGAAAATCGAGATTTAGGAAGATTTGAATGAGATTTTAAATTTTTCTAGTCCCATTTTCTTTTAAGAAGCTTATTGCAGTAATTACGGATCTTCGATTTTGACACTCCATTGCCTTAATATGGGAATGTCTCCATTTTTAAATAGTTAAGTTCTGTAAGTTAGAGTTGGAGTGGAGGTTGGCTCACTCAGTAGAGGCCAGGCTTATAATACAGTCTCCAGGTTCGAGTCACATCTGTGACATCGTGGATATTTATCTCCGTTAAATCCCCACCCTTCCCTTGGTCAAAAAGGGACAGCGATGGGCTTGGAAAAATCATCGTCCGTCGGATAGGACGTTAACCGTGGTTCCGTGTGCAGGTTGGTTGGTTGGTTGTTTTACCTCTGAGCGGCACTTTTTTGCACACCATGGGCTAAATGGCCAGGTCACATGGACCCCGAAGGCTCAGAGAAGGTTGGGGGAGGGGACCTACTGGAACAGCTGTTGGGAGACAGATGGTAGCCTCCCGTCAAGGCCATCCAGCGTGTTCTTTAACGTGCACAGGGTATGGCTCTCCCGCACACGGGGCCCGGCTTAACCTTTCCAAACCCATCGGTGTCCCCTACTGACCGTGGGCAGGGCGGGGAATTTTGCGGAGATAAATCTCAACGCTGACCCAGCTGGGACTCGAACCTGGGAACTACAGATTACGAGCCTGGCGCGCTACCGACTGAGCCACCCCCGCCCCTTCCGTGTGCAGGAGGGTCGTATCCTGTGCGCTTTGAAGAACACACTAGATGTACTTAATGTAAGGCTTTCATCTGCCTCCTAACAGCTGTTCAGTGGGTACCCTTCCGCAAACTTCTCTGAGTCCTCGGGATCTTTATGACCTAGCCATTTAGCCCACTATGTGTAAAAAAGTGCCGATCGTAACAAAAACAACCCAAAACAATAACCCATAATTCAGCGAATTCCGCCTGATAAACATTGAGATTTATCTCCGCAAAGCTTCCCGCCCTGCCCTCGGTCGGTAGGGGACACCGCTGGGCTTGGAAAGGCCGCCGTCCGTCGGATGTGACGTTAAACTGTGGATCCGTGTGCAGCCATACCTTGTGCAATGTTAAAGATCACAATGGATGGCCTTTATGGGAGGCTACCATCTGTCTCCCTATAGCTGTCCAGTGGGTCTCCTCCCTAATTTTTTCTGAACCCTTAGGTTTATTGTGATTTGTTTAAATAAACTGTCTGTAAAATAACTGTGTTGTGAACTGTTAAATAAATAACTGCCCATTGCTTGTTTGTTGACCTTGTGATCTGGTCATTTGTGTCCATTGTGTCCATTGTATGCAAAAAAAGTACCGCTCAGAGGTAAAATAACCCAATCCAACCCATAATTTAGCGTCCTGTAAACCCAGCGCATGGCTAATCTGCTTTCTTTGTCTACTATTCGTCGGGTATAGTGCGTAACTTCAAGAAATGCGAATCGGGTGCATGTTAAATTGTCGAAAATTTCCTGCCTTCGTTTCCTTTCGGTAATTCTTCTTGTAAGGATCTAAAATTCGATTGGCTTTCTATTTTTGAAGGAACAAAACCCCGACGTATACCAGGGTATTGGTACATCAATTTGCACATCAGTTTTGAAATAGTCGTTTTAATTCGATATTTATTTCTGTTGGAATATTTGTTAGGATTGTCCCCCTCAACACTTCATTTTAGAAATTAATCTATACGCTGTGGATTATGTATATTTGCATTAAAAAAAGACAGATGAAGGGCAACGGATGTCCGGGCCTGGAAAAAAAAAGTGGAGGAGGAGATATAAATATTCTTTTTTTTTCCAGTTTATCTAATATTTTCCCTTCTTGAAATGATCTGGCTTCTACATTATTCCAATGTTTGAACCACACGAAGCCTTATTAGATTGCTAAACCCAAACGGTTTAGTAATAAAAAGCGATTAGTCCTACTTTAAACCAGACTCGTTAAAACTAGATCTCATATACCTGGAAGATAGGGGCGTGGGTGGCTCAGTCGGTAGCGCGCCAGGCTCGTAATCTGTAGTTCCCAGGTTCGAGTCCCAGCTGGGTCAGCGTTGAGATTTATCTCCGCAAAACTCCCCGCACTGCCCACGGTCAGTAGGGACACCGATGGGCTTGGAGAGGCCGCCGCCCGTCGGATGGGACGTTAAGCCGTGGCCCCGTGTGCGGGAGAGCCATACCCTGTGCACATTAAAGAACACGCTGGATGGCCTTGACGGGAGGCTACCATCTGTCTCCCAACAGCTGTTCCAGTGGGTCCCCTCCCACAACCTTCTCTGAGCCTTCGGGGTCCATGTGACCTGGCCATTTAGCCCATGGTGTGCAAAAAAGTGCCGCTCAGAGGTAAAACAACCCAACGTAAAGATGTGTTTCGCTATCTTTCCGTACTGATAAAAACAACATCAGTCCGACTTGTTTTCGAAGTCTTAACCTTAATTTCTTCCTTAGGCATAATTTTTCCGAGATAGAGCAAAGAAATAACTGTCTTTTATTACTCGAGATCTCTATCCTCCTGGATGTAAACGAGCTTCTCAACCGCTAGGCCACCCGTGTTCGAAAAGCCTCCTGTTACCAGCACATTAAGGATTACAAAATTCCAAGGTAAAAGAAAAAACTTTCTCATCACGCTGAAGATTAATCAGCGAAGAACAGCGCATTTTTGTGAAGCGAAATCGTTAACGATAAAATGGTACGTTTTGAAAAGATGACTGAATAAGGAACCTGATAATGCAACAATTTTCTTGTGATGAATTACATCGCTGATCTTCTCGGATTAGATGTAAACAAGAAGAGAATCTTCTTTCACGTAACGAAAAAATAATAGTGATGACATCACTACTAGAAATTGGTTTTTGCATTTGTGAAGTCTTCTCTTGTTACGACTAGAGATCAGTTCGGTCTCGGACTCAAAATATAACAGACAACTACGGGTCTGGGCGAGTTCAGTCATAAATTAAATTTCCAATTTTTCTTATAATTATGGAAAGAAAAAAAAGAAAAAGTTAAACGATTTCTTTTCATTACAATGTGATCGCTTTAATAAACCTTCAGTAATTAAAAACTAGAAGAACGTATATTGCCTCTGGCGAATATGGAAATCTCGTTTTTTTGTGGCTGAATGACCTATGTTTAATATAATTTATTCATTCTCCTGCAGATAAGCTATTTAGCTTTGCGGTGCAAAGTGTAAATGTATTTGTATTCTTTACTCTTATGAATAAAAATTATATTCTAAAAAAAAACATAAAATTAAAAAAAAGAGAATGAAGTTTTTCGTTTACCTACTTTGTCATTCGTTAAAAGTTTTAATTTCAGCTAATGGACGATGGGGAAAATTCAAATGGTAGCATTTTATAGTAATTATACAACATAAAAAGTGTTTGTCTTTTATTTCTCTGGGGCGGGGGTGGCTTAGTCGGTAACGCGCCAGGCTCGTAATCTGTAGTTCCCAGGTTCGAGTCCCAGCTGGGTCAGCGTTGAGATTTATCTTCGCAAAATTCCCCGCCCTGCCCACGGTCAGTAGGGGACACCGATGGGCTTGGAAAGGCCGCCGCCCGTCGGATGGGACGTTAAGCTGTGGCCCCGTGTGCGGGAGAATCATACCCTGTGCACATTAAAGAACACGCTGGATGGCCTTGACGGGAGGCTACCATCTGTCTCCCAACAGCTGTTCCAGTGGGTCCCCTCCCCCAACCTTCTCTGAGCCTTCGGGGTCCATGTGACCTGGCCATTTAGCCCATGGTGTGCAACAAAGTGCCGCTCAGAGGTAAAACAACCCAACCCTTTTATTTCTGAAATTTAAAACGTTACTTTCCTCACACTCCTAGGAGCAGATTATTGCTGTCAGCGGAATATCTCTTCACGGTTCTTACCCCGAAACCACAAATTTCTACCATAAACAAAATTTGTCAAAACAATATTTGACAAATGCGAATTATAATATTTCGTTAGTACCAATCCAACTAAAAAAGAGCTTTCCAGTTATCTCTTAAAACAATGAAATTGCGTTTCCCACCCACCTTGGGATTAAGGAGTCAACTCATTGCTGCCAATGGAAATTTCATGACCTTCACATTCCACATCCAATATTTCAAATTTCTGTCATAAATACATCATTTACAAGAGAAAATTTGAAATTTTCGATTTTTTATAATGTTAGATGGCGCAGTTATAGCTTTTGAGATATTCCGAAAGTGCTAATCACAATAGTTCGCCAATACATATCCAACCTGAAAATGATTTTTAATTTGTTTCTTAGCATAAAAAAGTTGCATTTTCCCACCCACCCTGGGTCTACGGGGACTTCGTAACCTTCACATTCCACCACCAAAATTTCAAATTTGTAGCTTAATTACATCGTTTGCAATATTCGTTAAAACGTTTCGAATATTTCCAATGCTAGAGGGCGCAGTTGCAGCTTTTGGGAGATTCTAGTTGAACTAATATTTGTTAACATGAAAATTTACGAGTATTTTGATACTGCATCTAGAAATATCTAAAGTTTCGTCTTCACATTGTAATCATTTATTACTACAATAAAGCTGCATTGAACCCCCAAATATGAGCGTGTTCTGTTTCTTCCTTCTTGGTGTTCTGATTTCCGTGAAAGCCAATGCATTTGTTATTTCAACACATATGGAATATCTGATAAACTTCAAGGCTAATTGTTGCCCGTCATGTACGAAGTTTAATTACATGCAAGAGACTGAAAAATGGAAACATCCTTGTCTTAATGGAAATATATGACGGCAGATAAATATGTCAATTAAACTGTCTAAATTTCGATTTTGACCAATATCCATTCAGTACCTAAAGAGTCATAGAAGTTTGAATATTGAATAACAGAGATATCGATCATAAAAGTTCACCTCAGAAGTTAATTAAAATTGAAAAAAAATTAGTTTTATTTCGAACCGTTCAATAAAATTAATGTGTTTCAGAATGCCATTGCAGGAACAGTGGAGTCTCCGTTATGGAGACATCAGATTTGAGTTGTTTTACCTCTGAGCGGCACTTCTTTTGCACAGCAAGCGCTAAATGGTCAGGTTACAAGGAACCCCAAAGGCTCAGAGAAGCTTGGGGGAAGGGGATCCCTTAGACCTCTGTTAGGAGACATAATAGCCTGCCATCAAGGCCATCCAACGTGTAATCGAACATACACAGATCTCTTCTGGCCACGTGGCCGCGGCTTTTACATCCCTTCTGACGGACGGCAAACATTCCCAGCCCATCGGTGTCCCCTGCTGCCCGGGAGCAGGGTGATATAAGTAAATGCGGAGATGAATCTCGACGCTGACACAGGTGGGACTCGAATGAGTATGGACCGATTACGAGTCTGACGCGTTACCGACTGTGTCAACACCCCTGCTCCCATCAGATAGGAAGGTGGCACGATACCGATTAAACGATCCCACACCGTATCGGTTGAACTGGAAATGTAATAAACAACGAATGAAGTAGGATGACTTGATCATTAGTTTGAATATCGAGGACGAGAATGCTTTTAAAGACCATTAGAATTTCATCCGTTCAGAAAAAGAATAGCAAAACGATTAATAGTTTATTTTTCCCTATTAAAAATTTTAATTTTTGAAAGTTTATTAATACTTATTTTTTATTTAGATGTCGTGGTACCCAGGCGCGTACCCAGGATTCAGTTTCGGGGAGGGATCCAACAAGATTTGGGTTGGGTCGTTTACCTCTCAGCGGCACTTTTTGGCACATCATAGGCTAAATGGCCAGGATCCCAAGGATCCCGAAGGCTCAGAGAAGGTTGAAGAGAGGAACCCACTGGAACAGTTGTTGGAAGACTGATAGTAGCCTCAAGTCAAGGCCATCCAGCTTGTTCTTTAACGTGCACAGGTTATGGTTCTCCTGCACACGGGGCCACGGCTTAACGTCCCATCCGACGGACGGCGGATGGGACTTTCAAGCCCATCGGTGTCCCTTACTGATAGTGGGCAAGGCGGGGAACTTTGCGGAGATAAATCTCAACGCTGACCCAGCTGGGACTCGAACCTGGGAACTGCAAATTACGAGCCTGAGAATAAGACTTAGGTAGGATTTTACAATTACTAAAATATTCCACTGAACAGGAAAGGCTCAAATAATATATCTATATGGTCTATGTGGTAATAAAGTCTATATGGAAGGAGATTTTATGGGGGGGGGGGGGGTAATCTATTTTTAGTGTCGGATATAAAATATGGGGCTAAAATAAAATTATACAAAGACAACTGTGTTGAATTTTAAACCAGGTAGACAAGTTTGAGATTTAGTATAAGACCTGATGGTTCCTTTCCCTTACGAAAGAACCTAATGTGTTTCCTGGTTTATCAAGTTTGAGATTTAGTATAAGACCTGATGGTTCCTTTCCCTTACGAAAGAACCTAATGTGTTTCCTGGTTTATCAAGTTTGAGATTTAGTATAAGACCTGATGGTTCCTTTCCCTTACGAAAGAACCTAATGTGTTTCCTGGTTTATCAAGTTTGAGATTTAGTATAAGACCTGATGGTTCCTTTTCCTTACGAAAGAACCTAATGTGTTTCCTGGTTTATCAAGTTTGAGATTTAGTATAAGACCTGATGGTTCCTTTCCCTTACGAAAGAACCTAATGTGTTTCCTGGTTTATCAAGTTTCAGATTTAGTATAAGACCTGATGGTTCCTTTCCCTTACGAAAGAACCTAATGTGTTTCCTGGTTTATCAAGTTTGAGATTTAGTATAAGACCTGATGGTGCCTTTCCCTTACGAAAGAACCTAATGTGTTTCCTGGTTTATCAGGACAAATTGCGATACAATCAAATTCAGCAAAGTTTCAAAACGAGCTGTGGAAGAGAACAAGAATAAAATCCCGAAATTACTGAAAAGCACAGGAATTCTGTGGATAGAAGTTTGTAATACCGAATAAAAAAGTAAACACTGGAAATCCATGGGGACAAGAAGTAGATGGAGAGTAGACAAATCTAATTCCCATAAGGGCGAAGGTGGGCTCAACTGATAGTGCATCAGATTCATACTTGTTGGGGGCGGGGTGGCTCAGACGGTAGTGCGCCAGACTCGTAATCTGCAGTTCCCAGTTCGAGTCCCAGCTGGGTCAGCGTTGAGATTTATCTCGGCAAAACTCCCCGGTCTGCCCACGGTTAGTAGGGGACACCGATGAGCAGGGCCGCCGACAGGGGGGGGGGCAAGGGGGACTAGTGCATAGGGGCCCGTCAGCAATAAGGGCCCGTCAGATTAAGTGACTCTTTACTTTTTCTTACAAAAAATTATTCTTAGTTAGGCTATATATCGATCCTATAAAATTCCATAAGAACATTATTTGTTATAATATGCTTTTAAAAAGAAACACTAGTTGGATTATGACATATTATCCCATTAATAGTAATTGAACGAACCATTTCTTAACATCTTCTTTTGTCCGCGTTAACTTACAGCATTTGCTTGTATTTTCCCTGTTAACCACCCCACCCCTGTAGCAGTAGCAACAGCTGGACTCTCCCAAACCCAACCCGTGCGATCAGGTATATTACACTTCATGTTTCGAGTTCCAGTAACATCGTCTGGGGTCTGTGTGTTAGTGTTACAAATTATAACAGTTTAAAAGTCTCTTGTCGGCACATTTGTTTCAGCATTTCGTTGTCATTTGTTTAGTAAAACGATATATTCATTGGTGCTATAGTCTAACTGAACAATGGACAAGTATAAGCATAAGTCAGGAGCTGAGAAGCGAAAGGAGAGAAATAAAAAATTGGAAGTTATTAAGAAAGGGAGTAGAACTTTGTTCGAAGTCGGTGTAAAAGTGAATGTGGACAGTGAAGGTGCAAAAAATGCATGCCTGACTGCGCAACAGGCTTTTTTTCCTCTGAATGTCATCATTGTGTCCAGAATAATTGCTATTAATGATTTGTAAAGATAAAAAGTTTTCAAGGGGGGCCCCGAGCATAATATTACATAGGGGCCCATAAATTCTCTCGGCGGCCCTGCCGATGAGTTTGGAAAAGCTGCCGTCGATCAGATGGGAGGTAAAACCGTGCCTTCGAGTGCGGGAGAGCCATACCCTGTGCACGTTAAAGAACATGCTTTGATGGGAGGATACTATCTATTTCCTAATAGCTCCCTAGTGAATCCCCCTCCCCAAACCTTTTCTGAGCCTTCGGGGTCCTTGTGATTTGGCCATTTAGCCCATTGTGTGCAAAAAAAGTGTCGCTCAAAAATAAAGCAATCCAACCCAAACCTAGGCAAGTGTCTTATGGGAAATTCGGCTCCATTTGCACCAGAGTCTGAAAGGACGTGGAGTCTTCAACGGATACTTCCTTGAATGCTGAATTGTGTTCGGTAGTTTATTACAGTCCACCCACGATCACCCTACATAATGTCTCGTTTCTTTCTACAGCATTACGTAAAAAGTAAGGTGTAAACAAACAAAAGGGAATATTGCTGAGAACTTCAAGAACCGAATTTTGACTGTTATCGTCACGTCAAAAACCTGTTAACGTTAAAAAAAATATGAAAAAGCTGAACCATACTGAGCCAAAAATTGATTTCAGACTCGATGCTCTGATTATAATGAAAGGAACACAAGAGTGTTCTAATTGGGAATAAAATGTTGAGGATTTCGTTTCTTTGTGATGCAATGAAACATTTATTACGAATCGTTTTAATCAATTTTTTTAGTTTTGAAATCCCAAAAGGAACATTGTGGACATCTTGTACTAGTTCCTTATAGCTACATCCAATTCATTTCTTACGCAATGAGTTAACCCAAATGACATATACTGGACTGGCAGGTCCTGTGCTCAATGAAGTGCAATATCGACAACTTCATTTAATTGGTTCTTCTGATCCGCTTCTTTGACTATGTGGCCAGTGGTTAATATTTACGGGTGTCATCTGAGGGAGGTCTTGGTCTAATCTCTTGGCATTAAAAGTGCGATTCAAGTTCATAGACAACCGACAAAAACCTCCCTGAAACCTAACTGCTAACCACTAGGCCATTCCCGGTTCGTTTTTTTTTTTTTGTGAAATTACCAGCCATTGAGGAATCAAAAACACAGAGAAATCTCCTTGAAACGGAGATGAATTAAAAAATAAAGCGGTTGTTTTTTTTTCACCTATCTTCCTATTGCTTTTGGCTTTGACATTTGCCGTTAGGTCGGTTTGTGGACTTGACAAAAAGCTGTTCTACCATATCTTTCGAACGCGATGGAGAAACGTAATAATTTATGTACCAAATGAAATCTTGTGACGCGGGGAGTGTTATAGGCTATGAAAAAAAAAATAAAAAATAAAAAGTTAACTCCATTGCTTTCTTTCCCCTTAAAATGGGGCATATGAGAAAAACATTATCAAGCTATATCTCCAGAACGTGGAGGCCGGAAGTAATAAGCTATACGTCGACTGAAAGCTTCTGAATGCTTCGGGAATGTTGTAGACTATGAAACAATGACCCACCGTGCTTTCTTCCCCCCTAAAAAAGGGGGACATAGCGAAAATGATTGGTCCTTTATATCGCCTGAACGCTAGTGCGGAAAGTAACAAGCTATGGTCTAATGTAGGGGTTCTAAACGTGGTAAAATTTTTTTGGGTACGCCGTGAGAGCTCAAAAGTCGCTAGATCTAGTAACAAAGTCAATGTTTTATTTTATTCCCATTGTTATACTATAACTATAATTTTATCTATCTAAACAAGGGGTATGCCAGTTACATACACATTTCCAGGGGGTACGTGAAGCATAAGTAAGTAAGTACCCCTCAAGCAGCTGCTTGCCACAGAGGTCTGACAGGAGCCTGTCATCATAGAAGGTTGAAAACCACTAGTCTAATGAAAGCTTGTGACGCGGGGATTGTCGTACACTATGAAAAATTGACGACCCATGCTTTCTCCCCCCCCCCCCCCCTAGAAATGGGGAAATGCGAAATAATGGTTCCGCTACATCTCCACAACGCGAATGCCGAAAGTTATATGTTGTATGTCAAATGAAAGCTTCTGAAAACTGGAATGTCGTAGGATATGGAAAAATGACTCCCGTGCTTTCTTCCCTCCTAAAAAGGGGGAGAATGTGAAATATGATTGTTCTTCTATATCGTCTGAACGCGAGGGCGAAAAGAAACGAGCTATGTATCGAAGGAAAGCTTGTGACGCGGGGAGTGTCATAGGCTACAAAAAGTGGACTACGGTGCTCACCTCCCCCCTAAAAAATGGGAAATGTAAAAGACTTTCTACTATATCATCTGAACGCGAGGGCCTACAGTTACCAGTTAGGTGTCAAATAAAAGCTCGTATAATGACGCTCGCAAACTATTTTCGAATTTTGTTCCCACTATTCCCCCCTCATAAAATGTGGGGGGGAGGAATTGCGCGGGAGTCGACTTTAATGAGTCGTATTTCATATTAAAGCTGTAACGTCTACAATGCCGTGGGCTACCTCAAACCTGAATCCAAAATGGTGGTAAATGTACTCGATACATATGAATCGTATATCAAAGTTTCTGAAGGTAGGTGTTTTTAGTGACAACAAAAAAAATTAAATAAAAAAATTCAAAAAATACGTATCTTCCCATATGAGCCTTAAAAAGTAGAAAATAAACCTAAAGCTTATTGATGGTGCAATCAGTCACTGAGTTCGTATTCGCTTCGAAAGAAGATAGGGCGCCCATTTACCTACTCAGCAAGATAACCGGCGCCCTGTCTTCCTTTACACCATAGATTCCCAACGGGGGCGATACCGCCCCCCAGTGGGCGCTGGAGCCTTCCATGGGGGCGGTAGCGGATCCAGAGGCAAATGGGGGGCGTTGAAGCAATCAAGAGGGGCGGTCAAATAAATAAATAAATTTAATGGAATTTTCTGTGACCCTCTTCTATTCTGTGGTGTCTTCCTGGTGATTCTGGTCATCCACTACCTCATCTGTCATGTACAGCTTTTCAACTGCAGCTTGGACAATAAGTTCCCTGCTACCACCTACTAGCGTACTGGTACATCTGAAGTCGACTGAGATGCTCTCAAAAGTTCTCTTCAAGATCACAGATTGGATATAAGCTTCAATATGTTTTCCCACTCCAAGTCGCTTTGAGTATGCTTTATGGTACGTAGTTACAATACCATCCCACGTCAGAACATAAGGTATAATATTAACATTACACTTGTGAATTAGGCTCAACTCATTAGCCAGCAGATCATACTTCCTCTTCTTTTCAACCTCTACTGTCTGCAGGTTATCCTGAGATGTTATTCCTACTTCAATAATTGTAATCTCATTCAATACCTTAGCATGCACTACTATATCAGGCTTATTATGTTGGACATGTGTGTCCGTCCTGATAGGCAAATCAACCTTGATGCAATAATAATATAACAATAATAAATTTATTATATTTAATATTTTTTTATAATTTTTTTTAATATAATAAAATGCTTTGAAAATACCTGTTTTCATGAATAAATATTTTATCTAGCTATGTAAATTATCTTATTGTTATCGCGTTAATAAGCATTTTTAAATTAGCATTAGGTATACCTATACCTAATTTGTTTTAGTTTAGAATAGATTGACGGTGACAAGTCTTTGCAAGTTGGTAGGCAAACACGCGGTTCATGCAATTTAACATGTTTCGACAAGAATATGGGAGCTTGAAATGACTTGTTTACGGAGCAAGTGCGCCGGCATCGCAAACATACAAGTTAATGCGTGCACAAAATCAAATCTATAAAAGCGATAGCTCTAGGAATGTTTTATTATTTTTATGTGCTTCGCCGTGATAAATAGTCGTGAGTGATAAGTGTTAGAAGTCATTATAAACATTATTTTTATAACTATCTATAAATCTGTTGAGAAGTTAATTTGTATTTGAAAATGTCTGAATCTACATCTAAAAAGAAATGCCGGCAGTACAGTATTGAGTATTTGAAATATGGATTTACGTACTCTCCTAGAAACCAATCATTACCTATGTGTTTAATTTGCTGAAAAGTTTTTTCAAATGAAGCTATGAAACCTTCTAGGCTACAAGAGCATTTAAATAAAATTCATGCTGATAAGAAGAGCAAAGATTTATCCTATTTTCAAGAACTGGAAAAGCAATATTTAAAACAGCCAACTATGTCAAACCTTTTTTGCGTCGTCTTCTAAACAAGATGATGATGGACTACGAGCCTCATATAACGTTTCATTGTTAATCGCAAAAGCAGGAAAACCACACACAATTGGCGAGGAATTAATTTTGCCGGCAGTCAAAGAGATATTAAAAACTGTTCTTCATCATAAGACACCGTCAGATATCATCAAAAAAATTCCTCTCAGTAATAATTCAGTGCAAAGAAGAATAGATGAAATGGTAAAAGACGTTGAAATATCATTATGTGATTACTTAAAGACGCAAATTTTCCATTCAACTCGATGAATCAACTCTACCAAATAACGAAACTCTACTCTTATCATACGTACGATTTATAAAAGAAGAAAAAATTCATGAAGAGTTATTATTTGCTAAAATTTTGGAATCTGATACAAAGGGAGAATCTATATTTAATACCATGCAGAAGTTTTTCAAGAGAAAGAAATTCCTATTTGCAATATTTTGTCTGCTGCTACTGATGGTGCTCCAGCAATGACAGGGCGTCATAAGGGTTTCATAGCGCATTTGAAACAAGCAGTACCAAATGTACTCGCTGTACATTGTATTATTCATCGTCAGCATTTGGTTGCAAAAAAATTTGATTGAACGTCTGCATACGTCGCTCCATTACGTTATTAAAGCATCAATAAGATTAGAAGCAATTCATTGAATGACCGATTATTTGGTGAGCTTTGTAATGAAAATGATGAAGATTACAATCGCTTGCTGCTGCACACAGAAGTACGTTGGCTCTCTAAAGGTGTTTATCTGAATCGTTTTTTCAATCTATTTGACTCAGTACTGGACTTTCTTGAAGACAGAGACGAAAAATTACGCGAAAACCTGATTACGTCAAAAAATGACATCGCTTACTTGACAGACCTGTTTAAAATATTCAATCAAGTTAATTTACAATTGCAAGGTGATGAGTTGAATTTAATTAAAACAAAAAACGTCATAACTGCTTTTGCGGGAAAACTTCTATTCAAACGAAATCTAGGTAGAGGTGAATGCAACCACTTTCCCACATTATCAGCAGTCTCTGCAAAACCAGAAGATTTACTTACTTACTGCCAACACTTGGAAGTTCTTCATGTTGATTTTACGGAGCGTTTCCAAGATATTTTAAACATGAATATACCGAGTTGGGTTTTAGATCCTTTCGCAAACACAGATACTGAAGAATCATCAAATTTCGAAGAGGAACTCTTAGAACTCACGACTAACGATTCACTCAAAGTAAAATTCAAACATGGATACCAAGAGTTCTGGCTTCAAAAATCAATACCAGTTCTCTACCCTGGATTGTGGGCAATAGTACAGAAGTTTTTAATCGCATTTCCTTCGTCCTATACGGCTGAGCGTGGATTCAGTGCAGTAGCTAATTACTGTCAAAGAAGAGGAACAGACTACACATCACTGAACGTGGCGATCTGCGATTGATGTTAACGAAATTGGAACCCGACATTAACAAATTGTTAACACTCCACCAGCCTCAACCATCTCATTAATTTTTTCTTTTTATTATTAATTTTGTGTTTATCTCATTATTTTTTATTTCTTACTGATTCTGTGTTTATTTTTAAAATTTTAATAAACAATTTTGTTGTACATTTGGTTGTCGTTTTATTAATTTCTGCTTTATGATTTTTAATAGATAAATAAACAGATAAATTAGGTACAGATAATATACAACAATATTTTAATATTTCATATAAAATTAACTATTATGGACTAGGGAGGCTTTGAAATTTTTGTTCTCTTCTAAAGGGGGCGATGGTCCAGAAAAGGTTGGGAATCACTGCTTTACACGATCTCAGTGACTGATTGCACCAGCGATATGCTTTAGGTTTATTTTCTGCTTTTTAGGGTCCTATAAGAAGATAGGTATTTTTTGAAATTTTTTACTTATATTTTTATTATCGTTTCGTACTGTGGATATTAAACAAAAGAGGTCATGTCGAAAACAAAAAAAAAATGTCTAAATACAAAATGAAGTTTGAAAACAAAATCCCTGCTTTAACTCCTCCAATGAAATGTGCAATAAAACCCCAGCCATTCCCTTTTTGTGAGTGCACTGAAGACTTCCTTTTCTGCTCGGCGAAGCGTACGACTTGGAGCCGCATCGGACATATTGCTGCTGGGAATTCATGACGATCGTAGTTGTGCTCCCGAGATCATTTGAACTAAATACAGCACTTCTGGTGCACGAGATCCGAAATCTTGTTCGCGCACGGAATAAGAAATCGCAACGCCCCAAGTGTCTGCATTCTTTCCGCATGGCCAACCAACGGTGAATTCACGGTGCGAAATCTTTTACATGACGACAGCCACCTCGTGATCTCACTGCCGCTGCGTTTAAAAGCGGATTTCTTATCAATGAGATAAGGTGGACTAAAAACAAGATTAATAAATTCTGTTTTGCGAAAAATCCATTGTCCCTGTACTAGTTACAGAAGTAAATATTTTCTTTAAGCCATTTCTCTATGTGTATATATATTTGTTGTCCAATTAGTGCATTTTGAGCGAATTCATGTCGAGGAATTGTAAATATCCGTGGCACCACCAAACAATAATTCTTTAGGCATTCCTAAGCCTTGCGGTATTAAGATTCAAGAAATTTGCTATATCAGACCAGTCGTCCTTTTAGCTCAGTTTGGACTGAAATTTTAATGTTCGATAATAACTGTAGAAGTCGCCTTTGGGTGATCAGGTGGTTAGCCTATTTTTGTCAAAACTGTAAACAAATGAAAACGCCGAATATTGAATTTTTAATGGTTTGATTTTATGGTATTTTTTATATAGGGCAGTTATTATCAAAAGGTGTCTTGAGACCCGGTTTGGGTCACACAAGTTGGAGCTCGAGCAGGGTCAGGGCGTTCTAGATGGACGTCATAGGAGGGGCTCACGCGACCGCCTTTCGTTTGACTGGACGTAGCGGACACACAGAAACGAACAATATTTATTTTTGCAGCCTTTATGAAAGCAGTTTTATCTGCTGATTTCAAATGCATACGTTAATTGTGTAGTGCTGATTTATTTTTGAAACATGACGAGAAAGCGATATGTTCCAAACTGTTTGTCGAATTATGATAAGTCTTACGTTGAAATGTTTCGATTTCCAAAAGACAAGAAAGAAAAAGAACTTTGGATAAATAAGCAAAATTCCGAGAGAATGTGTATAACTAATAAATTGTTTCTGGGAAATATTTTAAATCATTTGCTATTTTAAAGTTTCGGATGATATCGTCAAATGAGTGGTTCAACCTCAATGCCCAACTTTGACTTTCTGTGAGGCTTTAATCTAAATCAAGTTAAAACAATCATCCCCTCAAGCAGCTGCTTGCCACAGGGATCTGACAGGAGCCTGTCAGTTTAATACGCCATAGTAAAAGGTCTGTGAGGATGGCAAAACCTCAGCAGAAGCACAACACACACACATCCATGCCTTACCGGGGGCTCGAACCCAGGTTTACGAGCCACCAAAAAAAATCGGAGGTCCAAATATATATTAATTATTTTGACTGATGGGAACATTAAAAAATAAACATAATACTAGAATGGTGAAAACATTTCTTATATTTTGTAATATTTATAATTTTTTGTAATTTATATATATATATATTTTTTGAGGCCTTAAGCTTAGTTAGCTTATGCGTAAGTCCGACCCTGTTCTAACTACAATGTTACTTTACAAAAAATACTTTAGTCGGAGAAAAAAAAATACGAGTTAAAAGTGTATTCAAAATCAGAAGAAGTAAATTTGGCAATGTATCTGCTGAGGTCCCGCCATCCTCACAGATCCTTCTACTATGGCGTATTAAACTGATAGGCTCCTGTCATACCTCTGTGGCAAGCAGCTGCTTGAGGAGGTATTTATTTCTTCATTTTATCAGGAAATGATTTTCTTTCGGATTTTCCTCTGAAGAAGTTAACAATAATATAATCTTTTCTGAGGGAAAAAAATTGTGATAGAAGAACATGAAATATAGGAAATGATTTTAACTCACAATGAGAAGATGGTTTTTCAATGCAGGTTATGCTGCTTATAAGGCAGAGTCTTCTCAGATTTTAACGCATGCAGATCACAAATAAACGCAGGTTATGCTGTTTATAAGGCAGTCTTCTCAGATTGTAACGCATGCAGATCACAAATAACCAAGAAGGCAAAAAGAGTTAGAATTGGATGAAATAAATAAATAATAAATAAATACCCCCTCAAGCAGCTGCTTGCCACAGAGGTCTGACAGGAGCCTGTCAGTTTATATGCCATAGTAAGAGATCTGAGAGGATGGCAGGACCTCAGCAGAAAAACGACACACACATCCATGCCAAATCCGGGGCTCGAACCCAGGTCCCTTAGATCAGTAGCCAAGCGTGCTAACAGCTGTTTTTATTCATGAAAATGATTGATAAGTGTGGTCTTACTTACCCCACAAATGTGTCATTTATGGCAACTGTTGTAAGTTATTTAGCGTTCTTAGAAATGGTGTAACAGGTAAATGTGGAGCAGTTTTTAAAAAAACCGAAGGAAACTTTTCACATTATTTGTCATGGGTTTATTTGAATTAGAAGGGAGACTCTGAATATGCGGTAAAGCCTTCTGCTGGCTATTAATGCATTGCCGAAAGAACATTTGCCAATATACTACTGAAGAATTATTCTAAAAAAACAAAACAAAACCTGGGACCACTTATGAAAGAAAACGGAAATCACGCAAAATGTTAACTCTTCAAAAATAATAATAAATACCCCCTCAAGCAGCTGCTTGCCACAGAGGTCTGACAGGAGCCTGTCAGTTTATATGCCATAGTAGAAGGTCTGAGAGGATGGCAAGACCTCAGCAGAAAAAACAACACAAACGTCCATGCCTTATCCGGGGCTCGAACCCATGTCCCGTAGATCAGTAGCCAAGCGTGCTAACCACTCGGTACGATATTTGAAAGGAATGTTAATTGCAATTAAATATTTGACAATTTGATATAACCTATCGTAAAAAAAGCAATTATTATTAAACTAGTGTCTCGGCTTTATAAATGTCAATGTATCTCTTTTATATATTTGCACTTACAATTCTGCTTCTATTAATTTTTATCGAAGTTTAATATTGAAAGTATGTTAGATCTGCATTAGACGCTAATGTTTACGTTGATAGAAGTAGAAAATAAAAATGCTGTTTTCGCCTTGTTTTAAATCAGTTAGGTTTTAGTTTTATAGCGAATCTAACAATAAACGAAATCAAAGAAAATTTTTAACAAGTGAATATCACAACTATAAAAACGATGTATCCATAGGTGACCTACAGATAATTTAGAATTTCATGGTAAACATTTCCGTTCTATATATATGGCAGTTACTTTGGTTACAAAAGTGTATTCATAGTTTGGTCATTTATTACGGGATATACAGGAACACCACGGTTTACATAGCACAAAAGTTTAATTTTTTTTAATTCACCATAACTTTTAATAATGTGAAATAAATATCAGATGTAGATGTTGAGAAAAGTGTTTTTAATTGATAATTGTCAAAGTAAAATTGTTTCTTTTTAATTTAATCTTGCAAGTGTTTTTAATTTAATCTTGCAAGTGTTTTTAATTGATATTTATTATATATTATTATTTTTTAATTTAATCTTGCAAGTGTTTCAATTTAATCTTGCAAGTGTTTTTAATTGATATTGCCAAAGTAAAAAAAATTCGTTTAAATATTCAACTGAAATTCCGAATACAGCTTTATCATTAAAAGAAAAATCAGTGCTCGTTAATCTTTTTTGTACAGAAAAACAAAATATAATAACATATAATAATAATGCGTAAGATAAACATTAACGGAATTAATGTAAGCGTCACAATAAAATAAATTTCATTGTGACGCTTACATTAATTTAAAACGCTCTGTCAGACCTCTGTGGCAAGCAGCTGCTTGAGGGGGTATTTATTTATATATTATTTATTATAAAAGCTTGCAAAACGTCTCGCAACTCAACCCGAAATGCTGCAGAGAAACGGTCGCCTCCTAACGTGACGTCACGATTTCAACGCCAGGGCCCTCTCCCATCTAGAATGTCCTGAATGAACCCAGTCTCTTGCCCATTCTAGAGAAAAATAGGAAGATGGGGGGGCTTCCTATTTTTCTCTAGATCAGGCCTGTTTAAATCTAAGTAGTAAATTATACTGATTGTGAAATGTTTTACTAAATAAAATGTTGAAAAGAAATCAAGTTTTGGGACCCCCATAAATATCGAGGCCCCTAGCATGCGTCTCTGCGGTAATCCGTTACTGAATGGACCTAAAAAAACCTAAAAAAATTTATGGGTTGGGTTGGGTTGTTTTACCTCTGAGCGGCACTTTTTTGCACACTATGGGCTAAATGGCCAGGTCACATGGACCCCGAAGGCTCAGAGAAGGTTGGGGGAGGGGACCCACTGGAACAGCTGTTGGAAGACAGATGGTAACCTCCCGTCAAGGTCATCCAGCGTGTTCTTTAACGTGCACAGGGTATGGTTCTCCCGCACACGGGGCCACGGCTTAACGTCCCATCCGACGGATGGCGGCCTTTCCAAGCCCATCGGTGTCCCCTACTGACCGTGGGCAGGGCGGGGAATTTTTTGCGTAGATAAATCTCAACGCTGACCCAGCTGGGACTCGAACCTGGGAATTACAGATTACGAGCCTGGCGCGATACCGACTGAGCCCCCCCTCCCCCCCAAAAAAAATTATGGCGTGATGCTCTTTTTCAGCATGTTGTGGTATTATTGGATCAATTTTTCGAAGGTATCGTGATTGTTGGCCGATGTCCTCATGGACTCTATCATCAACAGCAAACTGGTAGCATACGTTGTTGTTGGGTTGTTTTACCTCTGAGTGGCACTTTCTTGCACACCATGGACCCCGAAGGCTCGGAGAAGGTTGGGGGAGGGGACCCACTGGAACAGCTGTTGGGAGACAGATGGTAGCCTCCCGTCAAGGCCATCCAGCGTGTTCTTTAACGTGCACAGGGTATGGCTCTCCCGCACACGGGACCACGGCTTAACGTCCCATCCGACGGACAGCGGGCTTTCCAAGCCCATCGGTGTCCCCTACTGACCGTGGGCAGGGCGGGGAATTTTGCGGAGATAAATCTTAACGCTGACCCAGCTGGGACTCGAACCTGGGAACTACAGATTACGAGCCTGGCAGGTAGCATACGTACATCATTGTTTGGTACGTATGGCACACACACACGGTTTATGTATATGCAATGTCATGTGAAGAACATCCAGCGCTGATATTCTTCATATGGATTTCGCCACCGAGTTCTGTCGAATCGATTCCCTGCATTCTCTAGATCCCGATCCATGGGATTTTTTTAGTGAATCTTTTTGATTGATATTGTTTACAGAAACAATCCTAAGACGATAAACAAACTGAAAGAAGAAATTTCAGCAGATGTGATTAGCATTAGTGAATAAACTAATCCTTACTGTCACTAAAGACAAGTTTTACAATTATATGGTTTAAGAAATGAATTTTTTACGAATGAACTTATTTTTAATCCATATATTATTTTAGTACATGTCATTATATAATTTACCAAGAGTAAATCAGTAAATAAAATAATTGCAATATTACTCATAATTTTTTTTTAATAACTTTTTCGTTTCACTTCACCCTTGAAATTTAGTTTAGTATATCCTCCCCAAATAATCCATCCCCCCAATATATAAATATTTGACTATGTTCCTGCGCACTTTTTGGGACGGGGGTGGCTCAGTCGGTAGCGCGCCAGGCTCGTAATCTGTAGTTCCCAGGTTCGAGTCCCAGCTGTGTCAGCGTTGAGATTTATCTCCGCAAAAATTCCCCGCCCTGCCCACGGTCAGTAGGGGACACCGATGGGCTTGGAAAGGCCGCCGTCAGTCGGATGGGACGTTAAGCCGTGGCCCCGTGTGCGGGAGATCCATACCCTCTGCACGTTAAAGAACACGCTGTATGGCCTTGACGGGAGGCTACCATCTGTCTCCCAACAGCTGTTCCAGTGGGTCCCCTCCCCCAACCTTCTCTGAACCTTCGGGGTCCTTGTGACCTGGCCATTTAGCAAATGGTGTGCAAAAAAGTGCCGCTCAGAGGTAAAACAACCCAACCCAATCCTACGCACTTCACATGATGGCATTTGCTTTATTACACTAGTTTCTTTTTTAAATTCTTTTCTGTTCCTTTGCAAAAATATGAGGTAGATTTTATCAAATACATTAGGACAAAAAAACCAGGATAGAACTTTTCAAAAAGGAAATTTGTTAACTCTTTTTGTATACATCTCTTTATTCGATTACAACACTGGAAACTGTCGTACTTTAGGCGACGTTGATAGAATCGAGATTCCGATAAATATCTCGTCTGCTCGCTAACCTCTAAATAAGACATTTTGGAAATGTGCCAGAAATTCTGGTCAATGGTGCAAAGCGTCTGGACCGTTTTTTTTACGCTTCTTATTTCCGGTAACTTCTTTTTTTGCCTTTCACGGGTTGTGTTTTCGTGTTTGATAACAAAGGAGCCCAAACCAATCCGTTAGAGCAGCCGTTGCCAGTGGCAAATAGCTTCGCTGGCTGTGCCCTTGACTCTACTAACGTTATTCCTCGTCAACGGCGAAGTTGTGTCACCAACTGGACCGTTTTAGTCCTCTGGATCGATGATGCGATAGCAGCAATACTTATATCTAATCTGAAATTGTCTCTTTACAAATGTTTCTATTTGCAAAACTATTAAAAACGATTATTCGGTTAAAACAACCAGTGGCCGAAACTAGTTCTTGGGAAACGTTGGGATAGGAACACTTTATTTAAATAAAAGTTAACAAAGAGAGGTTACAAAAATATATAGGGTACTTATCAGGCCACGATCTGGGGGGAAAAATCAAGGGAGGGGGAGACAAACACATTCAAACTGGAAAAATGAAAAAAGGGGATGGCAAGAGAGTGGATTTCCAATGTAGTATAACATTCTCACTCCGTTTTACACGTCTTTAAATTATTTCTTGAAAAATACACTAGCATTTTGAAAGAGGGGGGGGGGATGCATGGCTCACTTTCACCCCACCTCTATCCGGCCCTGGTACTTAAATTCTAAAAAGACATGTCAAATGATTGAATGGAATTCCAGTGTTGCTTTTCTTCTTTATAGCTCTAACTGTATCAATTAAAAACCAGGGCCGGAATAACATAATTATCGGGATCCCACCCTCAAGGAACGAATCACTTTTACGTACGGAAATATATAAAACTTTTCACAAAAGAGAGAAAAAGGCAGAGAGATTAAAGAATCATAAAGTGAAAGTAATGATTGCGTAGACACCACCGCAGCAAAAACCCCCACCCCCACAGGAGGTACGTGGTTAATTTGCTGTTATCTAAGTAAACCTCTTGACCTCCATACTCTACCAACAAATTTCAAATTTCTAGCAGCAATGATTGTGTGTAAGAGTCGTTTAAAGCTTTTCCATCTTCCTCCTTTAACACTCTTTAAAGGAAAATATTAAAATTATTGAGAGATTCGTAAAATGCGAAACGTGATATTTCGCCAATACCTATCGAACATAAAACGTTTTCGTCGATATCGAAGTACATGAAACTTCAACGTCTACAGAAGGACAGATGTCAAAGTGAAGAGAATAGCCTGTTTTCAGCTGAAAATCTATAAGGAGAAAACAAAATCAGTTAGCAAACTTCATAGGTGAAAAAACAGCTGCAGCTTAGACGTCTACAGAAACTTGCATGTATTTATTAGCCTAAGAGTTGGAAATCGATAGGTCAAATCGGACTTTAAACATATTGAAATTATGTAGCAAACATAAGGTTGGATTTACCTGTAAGCGGAACTTCTTTTGCACACAATGATCTAAATGGCCAGTCCACAAGGACCCCGAAGGCTCAGAAAAGACAAGAAAGAAGGTAACCACTGAACAGACGTTAGGAGAGGAACATCTGTTCGTAAAATAACATTCGTGTAAAGTAACATTAAATCTGCTGCCTTTGCCAGATTTCCCACATTTCCAAGGGCATTATTAAGGCGTCCCATTGCAATTAACGACTGATTTTCTAACCCAACATGGGATCAGAGGCAGTAGAAGATCCTAAGAAATTAAGGACCTTTCGGTCAAGCACGTTGAGAATTACAGATTTCCAAAATCTGTTTAGATTTTTATACAATTTTCGATAGTTTGCGACAAAGCCATGGGCTATGAGAGAGCGCTGCGTTAGCAATGACTTTTGCAAACCTATAGTGCAGTAAAAAACTTTTAGTGAACTTTCAGTTAAACTTTACTGTAAAAACCTGTAATTGGCATCCTTCCGTCAAGGTCATCCAGCGTATTCATTAACGTGCACAGGACATGGCTCTACCACACACAGGCCACGGCTTAACGTCCCATCCGATGGACAGTAAGCCTTTCCAAGCCCATCGGTGTCCTCTACCAATGCCCCTACTGATCAAGGGCAGGGTGGGGAGTTTTGCTGAGATAAACCTCAATGTTGACCCAACTGGGAATCGAATCTGGGAACTGCAGATTAAGAGCCTGGCGCGCTACCGACTAAGCTACCCCTGCCCTAGGATTACATAGGTTCAGAGAAAGCACAATGTATGCCTTTGTTTTAGAAAACTTAGTCAGAAACTCAAGTGCAGCACGGCTCTTCATTAGAAATTATCCCAAACAGTGATGGAAATGGGACTTTTGAATTAGGGGTAAGGCAAAATACGTCAGTTCTATGACTCCCTCCCCCCTCAAAACATAAAAAAATAAAAAGGATTTACCCAAAATAATATTCAAAGTAGCAGGCGAAAGTGTGTGTGTGTGAGGGGGGGGGGGGGACGTGTCTGGTTTTCTTTTACCACCTTTAGTTTTTCAACAGCTAGTGTTTTCAATCTTTGGAACTATTCGGAAGCAGCGGCATCGCGTTCCACTTCCTTTCCACCACTGATCACAAGCATAAAACCTCACAGTTGTGAAGCCAAGATACTAAACAGATATAGACACGTGAGAGAAAAATACATCATCTGACTCCCAGACTGGAATGCAGTCGACCAGTAAGGCTTAAGGCGATGATACTTTCACAGTTGCTTCGGTAAGATTATGAAGGAAGTAGCTATTGGACTTTTACTTCCTGTTAGAGTTATGGTTGAGCCCCAACCATTTGAACTATTTATCCATCACTTTCCGATAAAGAGAGGTTATCTAAGTCAGCAAATCCAGTCTGCTGAATCAGTCGCACCGGTCTCTTTAAGAGGTTTCCTCATTAGGTGGACCTAACCCTACTCAATTAGGGGTGGAGATTGCAGGTTGGCTTAGACGGTAGCTCACCAGGCTCGTAATCTGTAGTTCCCAAGTTCGAGTCCCACCCCTGCCAGCGTTGGTAAATTTCCGGTAAATCCCCTCCATGCCCTTGGTCAAAAAGGGCACACCGATGGGCTTAGAAAGGCCTCTGTCTGTCGGATGGGGATATAACGTTATTTGAGTGATAAGGCTATGGAACTTATTTCCGAAAAGATGAAGTGCAGAAATAATATTGGGTTCGGTTGTTTTACCTCTGAGCGGCATTTTTTGCACACAATAGGCTAAATAGCCAGGTCACAAGGACCCCGAAGGTTCAGAGAAGGTTGGGGAGGGGACCCACTGGAACAACTGCTAGGAGACAGATGGTGGCCTCCCGTCAAGGCCATCCAGTGTGTTCTTTAACGTGCACAGGGTATGTCTATCCCACACACGGGCCACGACTTAAGTACCATCCGACGGCGGCCTTTCCAAGCCCATCATTGTCCCCTACTGACCGTGGGTAGGACAGGAAGTTTTGCAGAGATAAACAGAAATAACATGAATCAACACCCTACAACATTATAAAGAGCTTAAAACGTATGAAAAGGATCAGTTAACAGCTAATAAGAATCTGGAGCTTGATAGCTTGGCTGGCATAGCAGAGTAACTAGACATCGTAACAGCAGAGAACTGTGCCAGATAGCTTTTTGTGTGGAAAGAAATAGACAGGTACACAGGGTTTGAGGGATAAACGTGGTAAAGTGGTTGAAGGTGAGGATTCTGTGATGGCTAGGCAATCAAAAAAAAATCACTAGGCTTCTAAGCAATGTGATTATTTCTACTCACATTGTTTGTAATGATGATAGATTGTCTGCAGTTTTAGAGATAGCCAAAGTGACTTCAAAATGCGATATAGAGCCACTTTAATGCTGGTCTTATATCGCATTTTGAAGTCACTTTGGCTATCTCTAAAACTGCATTAATCTCTAGTGATAGATGAAATTATCAGTGAAACGTGTGCCATTTAGCCCATTGTGTGCAAAAAAAGTGCCGCTCAGAGGTAAAAACTGAAATACTTAGAGCTGGGAATGTTTGTGTTGTCACATAATTGACTGAAAATTTTTTATGATAAAGGTGTTGTTCCGAAGGATTTTAAAGAGCTATTTTTTCCCTATTTTTAAAAAAGGTGATCGTAGTTCTTGTGATAATTCTAGTAGAATTAGTCTTTTACTAGAATACCTTTTGTTCCAGGTAAAAAGTTTTGCATGATTATGCTTAATTAAAACTTCAGTTGATGGGCAATTGCATGATGAACAGTGTGGATTCAGAAGTGGTAGGTGATAAAACATTTTCACTTAGGCAGATTCTTGAGAAATGTTTAGAGTTTTAGAAACCTGTAATTACTTTCTTTTGACTTTGTTGATCGACATAATTTGTGGTTGATCGTTAGATCATAAGGAATACCTGACAAATTGATGAAAACTCTGTATAAGTAACACTAAGTCGTGTGTGAGCGTTGGTAAGGCTTGTAGCAATTGCTTTAGCATTACTAGCTGGAATTAGACAAGGGTGCATTTTTGACTCTTTTTCTCTTTAATGTGGTTATTGATTACCTTATGCTGAATTTTTTTGCAAGGGAAATATTTTGGCCTTAAATGGTCTAGAGATTTTAAAATTTCTGATTTAGTTTATGCAGATGGTTTGGTCCTGCTGGCTAATGATGTTGATCAATTTTTTCATTATTTATGACACTGGTAATAGAGTAGGTTTTATGATAAACAGAGAGAAAACTTAACTGATGAAAACGGGTCAGGCAGATGGCGCTTCAGTTGCTTTGAATGGCTGCACTCTTGAGCAAGTGTCTAAGTTTAGTTATCTTGGGAGCTAAGTAACAGATACTGGTGATATGCAGTATGATATAAAGACAAGAATAGGGATTGCTTCTGGGGCCTTTAAGAACCTTAAGAGAATGTAGAAAAATAGGCATATACACCTAAGGACTAAAATAAGGTTGTTTAACAGTTTGGTTCTTTCTAGGGTTAGTAATGAAACTAAGAACCTTTTGAAGCAACATAACAGGAAACTTGATGCCTTTGATTCTAGGTGCTTAAACAGTATCTTAGAAATTTGTTGGTTTGTCTTTTTAAGTAATGATGAGGTTAAGGAAAGAAATAGGCAACCTCCTTTGAGCATCTTATTGTGCAAAGAGAGATTGCATTGGTTTGGCCATATTTCCCTTATGCATAACTATAGATTAGCGAATAGTGTAATGAGGAGTGGGCCTAAAGGATTCAGGAAAAGGGGGAGACCTAGGATGTGATTGGAAGAGAATGTCAAACAGGACTCTGCTAATATTGGTCTACAGTGGCCAAATGCAACAGTTGTAGCTCATGACATGTAGGGTGAAAAAAATTACAATGTGTAGGTCCTCTGTAGCCTATGTCTGGATGAGTATTTTGCATACATATATATACACCAAAGAGCCAAAACATTATGACCACCTGCCCAATATGATATTGATCCTCCAGGTGCCGCCAAAACAGCTCTTATCTGGCGGGCGCTACAAGATTGAATAACATTTCTGTAAAGTAAATTAAATCTGCTGCCTTTGCCAGATTCCCCACATTTCCAAAGTCGTTATTAAGGTGTCCCATTGCATCTAGTGACTGATTTTATAACTCAACATGGAGTCAGGCAGGAGAACTCGTCAAAGAAATTTAGAACCTTTTGTGTGTGTTGTCTTGTGGTATCTGGTACCAACACCTTACCAGCAGATCCTTTAACTCTTGTAAGTTATGTGGTTAAGCCACCGCATATCGGATATGTTGTTCCAACACAAACACAGATGCTCGATTGGATTAATGTTTGGGGAATTTGGAGGCCAGGGCAATACCTGGAAGTCTTCCTCATGTTCCGCAAACCATTCTCGAACAATCTGGGCAGTGTGGCATGGAGCTGAAAGAAGGCACTACTAGAAGGATATACTGTTGCCATGAAATGATGTACTTGGTCTGCAATGATGTTTAGGTAGGTGGTAGCCATCATAGTTTCCTCAACATGAATGACTGAACCCAGGGTTTCCTAGCAGAACATTGACCAAAGCATTACACTTCCTCCACCAGCTTCTTTTCGTTCCAAGGTGCATCCTGGTGACAACACATACCCAGCTGTCCGCATGGTGCAACAGAAAACTGGATTCATCGGACCAGACAACCTTCTTCCAATCATTCAAGGTCCAGTTTTGATGCTCTGGTGCCCTTTGTAGGCGTTTTCGACGGGGAACTGAGGTTAGCATTGGCACTCGGAGCAGCCTGCGGCTGTGCAGCCCCATTTTCAGCAGGGTCCGATGTACTGTGTTTTGACACATTACTCCCATCACCAGCGTTCAAATTATGGGCGAGTTGCACCACAGTATTCTTTCTATTGGCCCGTACCATACGGGATAGCCTTCGTTTACCTCTAGCGTCGATGAGTCACGGTCGGCCCACACCTTGCCAGCAGTTCATGGTTTTTCCCTTCTTGTTCCATTTTTTGAAAGTACCATGGCTAGCCATGAGCATCCCACAAGCCTCGTTGTCTCAGAAATGCTCTTACCCAGTCGTCTGGTCATTACAATTTGGCCTTTGTCAAACTCACTTTAAGGCCGCTGCCTTTCCCATCTGAAGAACAACACTGAGTAACAGAGCTCAGTATCAGGTGTTATTTATACTCTTTCATGATCTTCACCCGCACCGTCGTTAACCTGCAGTTGCTTCAATTTGCATAAAGCTGTGCTGGCTATAATATTTTGGCTCTTTGGTGTATATACTGAATGGACAAATTATTATATACACCCTGATAACAATATGCAAACAGAAGTATCGCGTCTTGTCACATGGACGCAGAAACTGGCAATGCCTACAGAGCAGGTTTCTACACATTGGAAACCAGTCATGGAAAAGTAATCATGGGAAATGGCGGTGACGTAAGCGAGTTTGACCGTGACAAGATAGTAGGTGTGAGGAATCCAGATGTTCAATCACTGCAACTGCTGAATTATTGGGATTTCCACGTCAGACCGTAGCACATGTATACTAAGATTACGTGAAATATGGCAATACTTCCAACCAGTTGGAAAAACGTGGATATAAACGTGCATTTGACTCTTGAGGTTAGCACAGACTGTCCCGTATCGTTACAAGGAATCGCACGACTACCGAGGAGCAATCACGGGATTGAAAGCTTATGCACAAAAACTATCTGTCACACCATGGAAAAAATAGGCTATGGTAATCGACGTCCACATCGTGTCCTCTTGTTAACTGCAAAGCACCAAAAGATTAGCTGCAGTTTGCAAAGGCTTATCGCAACTGGAAGTGCGATCTCTTATGAATCACTGTTTCAACTCTATCACGCCGATGGGAGGTGATGAAGTGATGGACCCAGTTTGCCAAGTTGGGGTCATACAGGCAGGTGAAGGTGGATAAGTTTGGGGTGCGTTTACATAGACTTCCTTGGAGCCCTTCGTACCTGTCGAGACCTCCGGCACAAGGTATGTGAACATCCTCGCTGACCATCTAAACCCGTTCGTAACGATTCTCTTTCCACACCATGACACCATCTTTCAACAGGACAACGCACACCGCATACTTCCCGAGTGGCGACTAATTGGCTCCAGGAGCATTCAAATGAGTTTACTACACTCGAATGGCCCCCTAGATCGCCAGACCACAACCCCATTGAGAATTTGTGGGACGAATTGGAAATATCTCTTCGAGCCCGCCAACTCCACCTGCAACTCTGGATGCTCTACGACAAGCGATCCTCGCTTCACGTGCGGCAATGCCACCTCCGTGTTTTCAACAACTCATTGAGCCCCTACTACGAGTCTGGCTGCTGTTTTGAGGGCAAAAGTGCAGCAACAGTCAATCTGTAACGGGACAGTCTGTGTTAAGGTTATTAGGTAGGTGTATATAATAATTTGTCCATTCAGTGTACGTTTGTATGTAAGAAATTATTACAACAAAAAACATTTAACCAATTAAATTTTGGGTAATTATACAAAAAGAGAAATTACCTAAACAGTGTCAACCATCTTTAAATGCGAAAGATTACATAGAATTAAATTTTCGGTATGTATGCAAAGGACTGCTGTGACCTTGAAATTCAAATCTGTATTGACGTCAACACCACGCGGCAGAGTCTTCGTATGAATGCATGGTGATGGGCTTTTCAAAACGTACTATGCAGTCCTGTTATCACTGTTTAAATTCACGCCTTTTCGCTCTATATTAACAAGAATTGCTACATAGATTTGCCTCTCTGCACAAGTATGGTGAGAGTGCAAACGAAAGTCATAGATGTGTGAAAAGGAGTTAGCAAGATGGATATACAGCGATCAGCCAAAACATTAAAACCACCTACCTAATACAATGTACGTCCTCCTCTCGCAGCCACAAGAGCTCTCACCCAATGAGGCATAGATTCAACGAGATGTTGGTAGGTGTCGCTTGATATTTGGTACCACGACTGCAACAGAAGATCCCGTTGTTACCATAAATTACATGGTTGGGGTGATGCTGCTCGTACCCGTTTCTCCAACTCAAACTACAAATGTTCGATAGGATTCATGTCGGGCGAATTTGGGGGTCAATAGCAATGAATAGAATTCCTCATCTTGTTCTAGGAACCATTCCTGAACCTTCTTCGCAGTTTGACATGGGGCATTGTCTTGTTGAAAGACGCCATCTCCGCCAGGGAATAAAGGGGTGTACTTGGCAGCCACATTGTTCAGGTAGGTTGCGGAGACCCATATCCAAGAGCTTACGATGAACTGTTTGTTCGGACACATTGGGCTCTTTACCACAATTGAAATTATGCGTAATGTCAGCGACAATGAATCTCTATGTTGCGATCTTATGCAACCACGGCAATTCCCGGTTCCGCCTGACAGCACTACCTGGTTAAGAAAAGCCATGACCATCTAGAGCCGGGGGCAAGGAATACGCCCTATAGGCACACCTCAACCCCGGCCTCACATGGCAGCAGTCCTATAGAAGGAAAGCTAACCACCGGAAGAAACCTTACTTTAATCTATTCCCCGGTTTGCAAATGTGCAAGGATATAAAGATCCAAGCTCGATCGGCACCCGGGGTGGAGACTCTTAGTAAGACCCATACTTTTTGGACAGCTCGTGCCTACTAGGCAGAGGGAAACCTTTCGGCAGAGCCGTCGAACTGACCACACAGGTCCCTGAGAGGTGAGGTCTCCGACGCCGTCACCACCCGACCGGCAATCAAGCCGGCCAGCAGCGTCTTCAACCTCGGTTGGCCGTAGCCCTCGTGTTGCTGCAGACGAGATAGCGAGCGCTGACCTCTGGAATCAATGAGGCGTGGCCGGCCCACGCCTTGTCGACGGCTCCAAGTGTCACCTGTTTCAGACCATCTTTGATAGGTACTAAGTACTGCTAGCGTGAGCAGCCTGAGTGTCGCTGCTTCGGAGATGCTCTTACCGAGGTGTCTTGCCAAAACGCTCTGGCCTTTGTCGAAATCGGATAAATCCTTTGCTTTCCCAGTTGAGACGGAAACGAAATACTGCCTGCGAGAGCTCGGACACAGCTTTTATACATATCATTCCCGACCTTGGCACGTGACACTGATTGGCTGCACGCGTGCTTCTTTGCATAACCCAGAGGTGGTTTTAATGTATTGGCTGATCGGTGTATATGAGCACGTTGAACTTAGCTCAGAGTTCGGTTGCAAGTAGGCCAAATATCTGGTGGAGGGGGATTGCCCTCTTTGAGAATACTAGTAAGGGTAATAGAAGCAAAAATTGTTAAACCTATTAAATTTTTAAGACCTCTAAAACCGAGGGGTGAAATATTATACTAAAATTGAAATCCAGTCTCTTCCACCACCCCCCTTTACACTTATTTTTTTTATAGATCCGAGCCTGGCTGCAACGATTGTTAAAGGGTAAAATTCTTGAGCAAATTCAGAATGCTACTCTCATGATATAGATGAGAAAGCTAATTTCCAGTCAGTGTTCTGTGTCTACAGATCATAGCAACCAGTGCTGCTTGAGGGGGTATTTATTTTATATTTTAAACCTGAGGGCTTGCAAGTTGAGTGGCTTCAAAGAAAAACTTTTAGAGTGACACGATATTAGTTTTTATTTAAATATTTATTACGCAACGACTGTCATTCACCACATCTCATATTTATTTTTCAATGTTCACTTCATTAAAAAAAATGGGGCGGGGGTGCTTAGTCGGTAGCGCGCCAGGCTCGAGTCCCAGCTGTGTCAGCGTTGAGACTTATCTCTGCAAAACTTTCCGCCTTGCACACTATCAGTAGGAGACACCGATGGGCTTGGAAAGGCTGCCGTCCGTCGGATGGGACGTTAAGCCGTGGCCCCATGTGCGACAGAGCCATACCATGTGCACGTTAAAGAACACACTGGATGGCCTTCATGGGAAACTACCATCTGTCTCCCAACAGCCAGTGGGTCCCCTCACCCAACCTTCTGAGCCTTCGGGGTCCTTGTGATCTGGCCATTTAATCCATGGTGTGCGAAAAAATGCCGCTCAGAGGTAAAACAACCAATCAACCAAATCATTAAAAGAATACGTATGTTGAATTTTTAGGGTCTTTTGAAATTACCATAGCTTAGGGTTTCCGAAGGGAAAAGTCCGGTCTAGCTTGGACTGCTTAATTGATTTCTGGAAAAATTTAATTAATTAACGACGACCATGTAAATGGGAGTACACGATAAAGCATTTTCTGAATACATTGGTGCAAAAATTTCGTAACTATAAATTTTCACTTTTCCATTTTCGGGAAAAATAGCTTCCTGTAAAATCCTTTTCTGGGACAATTCGGACTACATAGTAATCCTTTCGGTTCTTTATTGCGACTTTTTGATGATATCTGTTGAAAAAATTATAGAGAAATAAATAATAATAACTTTGATTTGCTTTAAAGCAATCTTTTATTAAAATCTCAACATGCAAAATACAAGTCTTTCCAGTCAAATAACACATCGAGATATGTTTTCATGAAATATATTTATTTGTATACGAAATAAATTAAATGAAAATATATTTAATACTCTCTGCATTAGTAAATACTGTTTTAAAACGTAAATTAGATTGGCTTTAAAACAATAGAATTTAATAACACAATTAAGTAGTCTTTTATTTAAGCTCTGTGAGCTTAAAATATTATCTAGAATAAATAAGAGACAAAATTTACAGAAAGGGTTGAGATCTACAAATGATAAATGAACCTCATATTGGCATTAAAATTCCTAAACAAATATAAGGCTCAGCGATACAAAGTCACAACGTACTATTATGAATTACATTAACCAACTTTTTTTTAAGCATTGACCTTTTCTATGAAGTATTGACTAGTTTCATTTATACCATTTCAATAACTCATTTAGATTAAAAATGTTTGTTATATTTTGCACCAATTAATACCGTTTCAAATTACTGTTTAAAAATAAAATACAAAGTATCCGAGATGTACTGTTATTCAGAATTAATTTCGCATGCAGTAATCATACAAACAAAGGAACTGCGAATGACCATATTGCATTTTGTGTGGTAGTCGTTTTATTCTGTGTAGCCGTTTTTATAAGTTGTGTAAATGACAAAAAATAGATCACACGAAATAATTTTTTAACAATGACGAAATTCATGTTTTCCAAAAGAACTACATTGAGATGAACGATCAAACGTTATAACGTTTATAACGTCAATCAGAATTGCTGATCAACATTATTCTCTCTTTTCATTATCATCACAGCCATCAAAGTTCTTAAATACTTCCTATTTGAGAACATATTATTACCATATATGAATCTTCATAGGCAGGGGACACTGGTGTTTAAGATGCACCGTGAACCAACTTTTTTATTTTACATATACTTTTTCATGCAGCCATAGGCTATGGAGGTCCAACTGTATAATTTCGTTCTTCATTTATGTTTTTCCTGAGCAACGGTTAGTACATTTGACTACAACCAAATCCCTTAAAACAAACTTGAAACCGCCTTGGCATGTTTTCACCGAACACTATCTTAACACTGAAATATATATATAGTTCATCCCGCGAAACCCTGACCTCGGTTAGAAAGGGGGAAGATACTAATGGGCTTGGAAAGGCCGCAAAGTCGTGACGTCGAGTGCAAGAGAAACTGCACGCTGAATGGTCTTGATGGGAGGCTACCGTCTGTCTCCTATCAGCTGCCCCTTTCCCTGAGTCCTCGATACCTGGCCATTTAGCCCATTGTCTGTAAAAAAAAAAGAGCCACTCAGAGTTAAAACAACCCAACCCATATAATATATAATCGGTGAAGTTTTCGCTATGTAAGAGTTTCAAAATGTAAAATTCCGCAACCATTAATGAATAAGAACACGTTTAACCCATCCAATTTCTAAGATGATTAAATGCTCGCACCTGCTCAGCTAGACGTAAAATCTGGCACTTCTTCAAGAGAAATATTGCACCATCCATATCGTATACAATGTGATGGGAAATTAAGGAATAAATGAGTGGCTGCATTTGCCTCCTCACGGCTATTACGAAAAAGAAGAATAACTGTGTATTTGAATTCGCCGACCTTCAAACAGGCAAGTACAACCAGTAATCTATCTCCTGAAATCTATGAGAAAATTATTCAAACCTGCAATACTACAATAGAGATTTCTGCAAAGTGTTACGTTTAAGCAAAATTTACAACATGGTAAAAAATTCGTAGTCACGTAAGTTCATGGCCAAAACTACCACAAGTATGTTCGATAACAGTACAAAGATCATGTAATCAATGGCAAATATCAGTATGATGTATCGCCTATCTATATACTAGTACTTTACCATTATTCATAGAAAAAGTTTTAGGAAATCTGTTCATTCATATTTAACTGATCGCTGAAGAATTTCTCAACCGAAGCTTCAATCCTGATGTCTCGGTAGCACTGTAGCTAAAGAGTTGGGTTACTTCTGAGCGGAACATTTTTGTATATATGGGCTAAATGGCCAAGCCTTAATGAACCCCAAACGTTCAGAGAAGGAAGAGCCATTGGACAGCTATTAGAAGGTAGATTGTATCCTCCTGTCAAGGCCATTTAGCATGTTCTTTAACGTGGACAGGCTCTCCAGCACAAGGATCCACGACTTAACATCCCATCCGATGGACGGTGGCTTTTCCAAGCCGATCAGTCCGCTCTCCTCCAGGGCAGGGTAAATCTCATCGACTGACACAGTAGGGACTCGAACCTGGAAATTGCAGATTATGAGTTTGGTGTGCTACCGACTGAGCCCCCCATAGCTAAAGTGATCAGCTTTCAGAAAGGGGGACATTTCTGTCACTGTTCTGCTTTGGGAAAGGCGAAAGCGGAACACTTCAGCAAGTTTTAACTAATCGTTTAAAAATTCGCTTACCCCAAAAACTAAAAAGCGGAAGATTTTCATTTATGTTAAGATTTACCTTAAAAATATTATTACTGCAAAGGGTAGGAGATGAATCCCACTGTCGCAAAAACTAGTCTTTAGTCGATCTTGAAAATTAAAAGTATTTTCCCTTTTTTTTCAGTTTTTATATTACATTACAAGATTCCTGTCAGATCCCTATCGCAAGCAGCTCCTTGAGGGGTAAATAAAAAAAATAGCAAATAAAAATATGATGATGTTACAAAAAGCTTAAGGTACAATTATTTTATTTGGGAATATATTAATGTTTGTATGTACTGAATTACCCTTCCTGTCTCCCCGTCACGTGTGTAGGTCTCCTGTAAATGAGAACACATTTATCGCCTGCGTAATTTAATGAAAATAGCAAGACATTTAGAGTAAAAAATGCCTCAACCGGCGAAATAAGACATATTGCTTAACTTTTGGGGCAAGAACAAGCACAGGTATGTTTTGATCGAACCGAAAAATATGTAATGTCATCTTAAGTTCTTCACATTGCCCGTTAATTAATAAAGTAATTTTTCCAAATTAGAGACCTCTGAGCAGCTTTTTATATCTTCACTTATTTTAAGTGACAAAGCAACTATATGCTTGCTTAAATCCTGGAACTAATTGCTAGTTTCTAAACAGGAAAAATATAACAATTGTTTGATCCACTGCATACCATTATATATGGTAATCAGCTAATACGATCTTATTCGTACTGTAAATCACTCGCAGAAGAAAATTACATTTCAAGTAGTTCAATTGTCATAGAGATCCGACAGTTTCCTGTTAGCGTACCATACGGAAGCCTTAGAGGAAAGAGGACCTCGGCAGAAAGGCAACATCTATAATATTAAAAGATGTGTCTGTGTCCATCTGTGGCAGGCATATTCATCGGGAAATCATAGCAGGCGCTTCAAATTTTCACGGAGTGTTTCGGATTGTCGTCCGGGTTGCTGTGCCAAATTTCAAAAGAGGGGCTTGCTAGAAACAAAAAAAAAAAAGAAATATTTACCATACTGTACTTAGGGGAAACTGTAATCGCTGCCAATGTATGGTTGCCATTTACTGTTCCCTGTGAAAGAGTCGTAACATTTAAATCTGTTGCCAAATTCCCATTTCCAAAAGCATTATCATTATTTTAAAGTATTTCATTGCAGCTAGGGACCTGATATTATATAACCTAACACGGGGTCACACATGGGGGAACCAGCGTACAAATTTTGGAACGTTCGCTTAAGTACATCGGGAAGTGCCAAAATCTGTCGAAATAAAGATCTCTATAGTTTGCGAAGCGAGAGCGCGTGCTGACTTCAGAAACGACCTGAGCAGCCGGGCAATTCTTCACGTTGAATCTGTGATCAAATGTCAGGGGAGGGTGGCTGAACTCAGAAAATAACTTTAGTGCAGTAAAAAACAGAATATAAATTAAAAGTGACGCCCGGGAAGCGCGGGTTGGGTTGTTTTACCTCTAAGCGACACTTTTTTTGCACACCATGGGCTAAATGGCAAGGTCACATGGACCCCGAAGGATCATAGAAGGTTGAAGGAAGGGACTCACTGGAACAACTGTTGGGAGGCAGATCAAAGCCACCCAGCGTGTTCTTTAACGTGGACAAGGTGACTCTCCCGCACACAGATCACGACTTTAACGTCCCATGCGACGGAGGGCGGTCTTTCCAAGTCCATCGATGACCTCTTACTGACCGTGGGCAGGGCGGGGAATTTTGCGGACCGGGAAGCGCGGCTGCCGTTCAGTTAGTATATAAGAAAAATCATACCTATTTCATTCATTAATCGAACCCAGATCCCTCTGCTCTATAGTGAAATAGTTCGGCCACTTGGACGGTACAGAAAGGTGAAAAGAAGCGGGACCAGGTGATAATATTGATTGGAACCCAGAATAGGAATTCCTAGTAATGCACTATCTCACTTTTAATTTTTATAACCAATCTCCTATATTACTGATAATCATTTCTAATTACTATTAATGTCAGTTTAATACTTTTACCTCATCAGATATAGATTGAGGACTGTATAGCATGAAAAGAATCATAGATGATAACAGGGGAAAAATAAAACTATTGCAATCCATCAGAATTCCCTTTGAAATTCATATTAGCGCATTGAAGAAATGGGAAAAAGTGAGATTTACCCAAATTTTACATTTGGGGGTGTAGCCACTGTAAATTTTGAATATAACTGGAAAGGAAAAAGCACAGGGCTATGGGAGAGGGATATTCTAGGTACACTTTCAACTTTAGTGATTGAATGGTGTAAGTATGCGTAGGAAATACATTTTCATTCCCCACTCCAAAACGTTTTCTTGACTATTAACATGGAATTTCTCCCACTAGTCAATATAAATAACAGATTTCTTCACCAGCTTTTTTAGAAGTGATCACTTTGGACTCAGTTGATTCAACGCTAGTCATTGAACGAAGGAACTCTGAAATACCATGAGACAAAACAAAGCTATAATATATAAATTGGCATCAGATTATGAGATGGAAAAATTAGCATTCTAAAGATGAAATCACTATGCTGCAGCATGACAAGTTTCTTGGCAACTTTTATTTAGCAACGATCGCTTTGGGCTCGATTCATAACTTGTTAATGGCATTTACCACATTCACAGACTTTTAAGTTCGATACATACATAAAGGTACAAAATTTTATTTTAAGAATAGAGTAAAAATTATCTTGAGACGGGTAGAATATGAACTCGCAGCCTCTTGATAACATATGTGGTGTTTTGTCGGTGAGCAACCCTGACCTTGAGTGTATCCTAACAAATCTCCTCTATGCTCTGCGGCTGAAGTAGTCGTTGCCAATGGGGCGCTACCGCCCCCTAGGGGCATTTTCTTCAAGCTATTTGTGGAAACAGATGAAATAGAACATTGAATACTTCTTATATTAAAACAGCCTTCCATGAAAAGGGGGGGGGGACATTAGCAAAATAAAAGGGGGCGTTTGGACAAAAAAGTTGGGAACCACTGGCTTAGAAGTAGAGCACCTGAAATCGTAAAGTTATAAGTTCGCATGCCACCCGACAATTTTTCTCTACACTTCAGATTATTCGCAGCCCGACAGATGCTTTATCTGCTGGTATTAAAACAAAATTCAGAATATAACACATCCATTGTACAACAGTACTCAACTACGACGGAGATAAGAAAAAAAGTTTCATTAACATAATACAGAAATACAATTATAGGTAGTGTAAATATAAAATAATGTTTCTTAGTCACTCATATTAACTCCGGCACAGGTCCGAAACGAAGAAGTAGCAAAGTCAGCCTGAGTCTGACATAGGGGCCCAAAGGATTAACATTGATCACTCTTGATTCCCCAGACCTTCAGAATAATTTGCCCTTCGGGTACGACAAGCTTTTGGCACCAGGTACTGCTGCTTGAGGATCATGTATGTATAAATGTGTTTGTATGTAGCCACGGTTTACATAAATAATTCTATTACTATGGGTTTAAACTAGTGGTGAATTGGAATGGTTTTACCTGTGAGCGGCACTTTTTTTGCACACAATGGACTAAATGGCCAGGTCACAAGGACTCCGAAGGCTTAGAGAAGGTTGGAGGAAGGAGGACCCAATGGACAGCCGTTAGAAGGCAGATGGTAGCCTATCTACCTCCCGTCAAAACCATTCAGCGTGTTCTTTAACGTACTCAGAGTATGGCTCTCCTGCACACGAGGCCACGGTCTAACGTCCTATCCGACAGACGGCGTCTTTCCAAGCCCATCGGTGTCCCCTACTGATCGAGTGTAGGGCTGGGAGTATTGCGGAGATAAATCTCAAAGCTGGTCCAGTTGGGCTCGAACCTGGGAACTGCAGATTACGATCCTGGCACGCTACCGACTGAGCCACCCCCATCCCTAAACTAGTTGTGAGCAAATCAGTCTTAGGCTAATTTAAAGGAGGAAAAATTAAAAGAATTTAAATTAAAAATAATTTCGCAAAAATATTATTTGAAAACGATTGAAATTGAAAACTATTACTTTCCTAATAAATAAATAAATAAATACCCCCTCAAGCAGCTGCTTGCCACAGAGGTCTGACAAGAGCCTGTCAGTTTATATGCCACAGTAGGAGATCTGAGAGGATGGCAGGACCTCAGCAGAAAAACGACACACACATCCATGCCTAATCCGGGGCTCGAACCCAGGTCCCTTAGATCAGTAGCCAAGCGTGCTAACCACTCGGCCACGGGACGGCTCTTTCCTAAAACCATAAAAATACAAATTCTAAAATGTTGGTTAACCTAAATTGCGTCTTGTTTACCCTACCAAAGTGAGATTAATGAGAGCGTGCGCTACTGTTAGTACTAGTTCAGTAAACGTCCACAAATAAGTGGAAAAAAACTTAGTTGCATAAGTTCAACGTATGTTTCTTTTTAACTCGTTTTCAAGAAATTGAGCTTTATTTTCACGATGTGTCTATACACATTCACTTTTTTTTTTTACTTTTAGAGATAAATGAAAAAGTTTTTTCGGATTGGATAGGTGTTGATTTTCGAATCATTCAATATAGTCTTTTAACGGTACCCCCCCCCCCCCCCCGTCAAGTCCATGAGCCCCTTTTGGATTTTTGAAACTTTAAACTTTTGCTACTTTACAACACAAGGATGCCGACGGAAAAATGTGCGACTGCTTCCCGTTATTTTTATAAAAAAACTTCGATCAGCCTCCCCTCAGTTGCTTTGAGTTGATTACAGGTCTGACCTGTCCCATAATTACTGATTAATCTCTTACACGGGGATCACCAAATCATAATAAATGTACAACTCGCATAATGATTAATAAGGGAGTGTGGCATAACCAGGGCGAATGAGGCATCTGCCCAGAGTGCAATTAAAAAAAAAACTGTTATTATCGCAACAACAAATCTACAGGTCGCAAAATAAATTCTTTTGCCCGAAGAACATCCCTTGTTTGCCCCGGATGCGAAATTAGCTGAGCACGGTCCTGGTAATTATCTTTAATAAAAATTTGATGATAAAATTTTTTTAAAAATTTATTTGGAAAGGAAAATAAAAAAGGAGAAAATAGTAGAAAGAATAAAAAGAAAAATGAAAGATTGAATGCTTTTTAAATTACAAAAGACTAAAAACTGAAATTAAGAATTTTTTACTTTTTTTTCTTAATAGAAGAAACAAGCTGAAATCATTTCGGAGCCCATCACTGGATTGACCAATTAAGTACAAATTACAATGTGGTCCTGTAGAGGTTTTCAACATCGGGTTACACCGTGAGAGCTCAAAACTCGCTAGATCTAGTAATAAAGTCAGTGTTTTATTTTATTCCCATTGTTATACTATAACTATAGTTTTATATGTCTATACAAGGGGTAAGCCGTCCCATGGCCGAGTGGTTAGCGCGCTTGGCTACTGACCTAAGGGACCTGGGTTCCCCCGGGTAAGGCATGGATGTATGTGTCGTTTTTCTGCTGAGGTCCTGCCATCCTCTCAGATCTTCTACTGTGGCATATAAACTGACAGGCTCCTGTCAGACCTCTGTGGCAAGCAGCTGCTTGAGGGGGTATTTATTTTATTTTTTTTATACAAGGGGTACGCCGGTTACATACACATTTTCCAGGGGGGATGTGGAGCGTAAAAGGTTGAGAACCACTGCTATAGAGTAAGAGGGAAAACAGAGTGCAGAAGTGCCATGTTTGTATATTTTCATATCAAGAATGTGTTTAAATGGATTACTTCCTTCTCTAATTCTCATATGGGAAGAAAGTAACATTAGTAGCTTTTCCGGAGTAATATTTTGTTACTTTAAGAAATTTTAATTTAAAAATTAAAATTTCTTAAACTAACGAGTTCCTGTCAGACTTCTGTGGCAAGCAGCTGCTTGAGTAGCAATTGCATCATGCTGCCATCTACCGGCTACTATAGGAACATTCGCTTAGAGTTGAACAATTTTGACTAAGGATATAAATGAAACTGGGACATGACAATGGTTAAAATGATTTGTTAAAAAAGCAGCATTATGCTACAACAGGTTTAAAGAAATGGTAGAGCTTGAAATTGTAAAGCATAGAGATGTCACTTGCCTCCCTAAAACATTCTGATTCACTAAACAAGAACTCTCCCTTTTTAATAAAAATGTTTGGAAATAATTTACATGCAGTGATAAAAGAATTTTGTGTTTAAAGTGTGATTAATAGATTATTTAGTTAGAAATTCCTGATTCTTTTTCAATGCCAAAAAATTCTTGCTTCTTTTCAGAATTTCAAAGATGGATGTCAACTAGAGTTACCACTTCTTCAGATTTTACCTGAAGTATCAGATTTTGAGTAACTGCAATAAAAATACCATGAGAAATGGTTTATATCAGGACTGGATTAATCATTGGGCCAAGGTCCCAGGACTTTCAGAAGCCCCTTTTAGCTGGATTTCTTTCTTTTCTTTGTTTTTGAGTGGGTTGTTAAATTTGTCACTAGTTATATGCGCTATTTCCTATTATGATATAATAAATACCTCTTAAAAATATCTGCTTTCATACTGTTTTTATTTTGTAACAATATCTTAGTTCACTTATAATAAACCGCCACGTGCTTGTTAGCTAACTGTTTTGCATGTTAAATGCTTCATATCAAAGCAAAGGGAACCCAAAAACATTATTTGGCCAAGGGGCTCTCAAAACCTTAATCCACCGTGGTTCAGATAGTAATTAAACATCTTTTCAAAAGTATACACACAGAATCCTCTGCCCAAAGCCTATGGAGGTACAATCAGATTGCGCAATTTTGTTCTAGAAAGATATACCTATCCATAACAAAAGTTGTCACCATTGGCTCCGAGTATTTTTTGTGCGAATTTCTATTATATATCTAACAGACAAAACATGTCTGGTATCCTGTTATTGTATGTGAACCCCCTCCCCCTCCCCCGAGAATTTAAAAACCCGGCACCAGTAGTTGTCACATTAGACTATTGGAAGCAAATTCTAATAAGATTAAATCTGACAAGTAAATAGTTAGCTGCTTTCTCAAATCACAATGAACATAGTCAAACATTCTAACTTATCATGGCAAAACATTTTGCAAGATGATCACTTCTAGGCAGTACTGCAATTGGACATTTTTGTATTTGTATCACTTGCAAATTGCTTCCCCCCCCCCACAAACTACTACCCCAGTACATCCTTAGTTTACACCTCATTTTGAGCCATTCTGCCCACCATCCACACTCCCCTAGTTATGGACCTACTTCGAACATAATAACTGAATTAGGGTATCTATTATAAAACCTAACAGTAAATATGTGATCACTTATTTGATAATTTTTTTTATATTTCAGAAAAATTAAAAATTGGGCATTATATGTTGCTTTTAATTTGATGTTTTAGGTGCAAATATTTTTTGAGCATGAAATGAGAAAAATTGTGCTTTCTGTAACACAATTTGGCAAATTTTAATATTCTCCAAATTTTGACAAACCAATCTGTCAGTTTTTGGAAATATTCATAATATTAACATGATTAATCTTCAGGCCAGTAAAAGCAAATGGCCACTCCTTCCATGAATCTGTAATTGGCAGTGTATTTTGGGATTTACTGATATATTAATGTACAAAATTATAAGCTCACATTTTAACTATTCACTTATAAATAACAACAATATTTTTTGCATGAAAAAAAATCTATAAGTGTCCAAACAATAAGCTTAATTCATTAATATATACTGAAAAGTTTATGTGATTTAAATCTACTTTTAAACATTTCCAGATGGGTTGCTGTGTTTACATCTCATGGCAAAACATTCTTAATCATTGAATGCCAATGCCCAACATGCATAGTGCAAGCACTGCCATCTTCTGACAATTTCTAGAGCTAGAGAATTTAACTTTGTAGGCTGAAAGTTAGAATTAGTAAATATGAAGCACGTGGAATCTTTACATGGGTGGACATGATGAATTATTTCAGTCAGTTGGAAACATTTTTTACCATGTTGACCACAAAAGTAGTGGATGAAATTGTGACCATTTTCAAACTGTTTTTTCACAACGAAACTGATTTGACTAAATGCTGAAGAGAGAAACTGTGCTGAACAACATATGAGGAAGAGATTCTTTTTTCATCTTGTCCTTTAGTAAAGACCATTCAGAACCACATTTTTCACACGTGGCAAAAATTGTACTTACACCACTTAAACCTATATTTTGTCTAAAAAGAAGTCTATGCTAAATTTAATCATCTTTTGCATAATTCACATGGGACATAATATGAGTCATCTGTATTCATAATCCATTGAAATACATTTTCATAAAATTTGAGATTTACGATAGGCATGTCTTCATTCAGTAGCTACAGTTCTGTTAAAATTTACTTTCCTTTTACTGAAAAATTTCTTACATCAAAATATACAATTTTCTGAAGATTTAATGTCTACTAAAAATAGTTTTTCTAATACAGTAGTAAATTATCACAGGATCATGTCCTGCAGACATGGAGCTCATGAAATAGTTAGCTAAAAAATAGTTATCTGTTAGTTTTTCTAATTTAATTTTTTTCCTTCTAAACTTTAAAATGGATTATAGAGAAAGTTGAATTTGATGACTCATATATAAGCCAAACCATTTTGTCATTCATTTCTATTTCTAGTTGGTTACATTTAATGGTGAAAAAGAAAAAATATTAATAAAAAGAAAAAATATTAATTAGTTAAATCATAACATAAAAAAACTGAAACATACTAATAATTCTAAAGTTGGATATTTCACTAAAATCAATACATAAAACATTGTAAGAAAGTGCAATTTAGCACAATTCTAAAATTGACAATTTAACTTTATCATGGAGAAACATTAATTTCTTTAGGGTGTTAATTTGATGTGTTAATTGGCTTGTAGCATCAAAGGGCCCGGTTGCCACATTTCATATCAGCTCTGTTTGCAAGTCACAATATAAATACACTATAAAAACAAGTTTTTGCCATTTTTATATCGCAGCCTTATGACTTTTTTTTTTAAATGTTTCTCAAGTCTATTAAATGTGATTTCAAAATAATGGAACACAAATGGTATATATGCCATCCTTATAAGAAATTAAGAATGTGATAAACTAATTTTATTATAAATCAAAGAAAAAAATCTCTCTAACACAGCAGTTATTTTTGTTATGAATTTTTGTACTGACAATCATCCAACTCTTCTTTTTTAGTCCACTTTCAGCTTATAGGTTTTTTGAAAATTTAAGATCTTTTAATATAATTATTCTAGCTATTCTTCATGCTTGTCAATATGCTTGTCATACATTTAAGTTGATACTTCACTTCAATTTCCTAATCAAAGCTCTAACATATGTATAATCAGGCAAAACCATATAAGCATAGTCAATGTGCTTGATAATACACTTGTGACAACTTGCACATAACCTTAATTTAAAACTGCAGAAGACTAATGGTACATGAAACACATTGCAAGTTACAACGATGTTTTGACCTTAAAAGTATGATATTTAGTAAATCTAACACCCAGGTGCAATGAGAAAACTCAGTATCACTGGAACTCGTGACTTAAATTATACATTTATATTTTTCTATAGTATTTAAAATTGAGAGGTGCTTATCTAGTGCATAACCCCATTTATTTTAGGATTTAGGCAAGTTTTATTTGAATAAACAGAAGGATTTACTACCATGTAGCATTTACTTACTTTGCAAAACACAGACTAGTTTTCTTACTCAAGACAAAAGATGCATAACTAAAGCAAATTACTATACACAACTAAAGTATGCATTAGATACAATGTGATATCTGAAGATCATTCATTATTCTCATTGTAGATAAATTGAGAAAATTTAATCTTTGTGAAAGCCATATGTTCCTGTTTCAAACCAGTCAAAAAATATGTATGATCTTGAAATATGGGAAGTACATTTATAGTAGAAAGATGCAGTAATTGGCAGAGTTTGCTCTTTCTAATATTGAAATGTAATACATGATGAATTTGCTATAAATGGAAAAGTGAAATCGTATGGAGCCTAACATTACACTCATTGATTAAACTTAAAATTATTAAAATTTTTATATATACCAAATTTAAATTTCATCGATTTTTTTAACAAAATCAATAACTTACAGTTACTAAAAGATATCTTGGTGTCATCAGTTAATATCAATTTGCACTAATGTATAAAATAGCTGTAGGTTTAGTAGGATTAAAGTTGATGCAATCATTTCTAATGATGCACTGCCAAATCAGAAAGTGTCAGACCTCATTCAATAAAAGATGGTCACAAGAGTATGTTTTTCTAAATTTCTGCTATCTTAAAAGTATCACAACGGTATTTATTGATAGTGCAACTTTAATAATTCGTCATTGAATAAAACTCATAATCATTATAATTCATTATATGAATCAAAGATAAAGGTTGTCTTCAACTGCAGAAGTGAAATATAACATTCTGACTAAAATTTATAAAAGGTAACATAGCAAAATTTATTTTAAACATGGTCTTTCTACAATTATGCTTTAATTTTTTTTATGTTATATGATGAAAAATCAAGATATATGTATGGGGTGAGACTAAAAAGTTCTCAATTTACATAAGAAGGGATTATACAACAGTAACACCATCACTGGTTTACTTACTTTGCAGAACACGGTAGTTTTTTTACCAAGACAAAAGATGCATAACTAGAACAATATACTATCCACAACTAAAGTAAATATTACATATAATGTGATATCCAAACTTTGTGTAAACTAATTTTAATTGCTACCTGAACTGTTTTTAGTAACATTAAATCTTCAGAAAATTGTATCTTTTGGCATAAAATTTCAGTAAAAAGAACAATTTTTGACAGATTTAACTACTAAATAAAGATAGCATGTCCAGCTCAAATTTTCTGAAAATGTATTTCAGTGGATTCTGAATCCAGATGACTCATTGTGTCCCATGTGAACTTTTCAAATGATGATTTAATTTACTTTTTCACACAAAATTAAAGTTTAACATTGCTGATGAGTATAGGAAATAAATCAAATTTTACATCTATATAATGTGTTGCTATGTTCACTGAGCCTGAATAAATTTTTTTTTATGATAATCACATTCTGTATTTTTTTCTCCTCAGATGGGTCAACTATCATTTACAATTGAATGGAAGGTGGGCAGGGTTTTTTTTGCACTTCTTTTGTAAAGGGCATAAGCACAAAATGCATCCACAAAGGGAGTGGTGAATGTTTGGAAATGATGTATTAAGTTATTTGATTGTGAAAAAGTGGGTAAAAATTTCAAATATGAGAATTTGAATATGGGTCCTGAAGTGGATATCCATTCTCAATCATGTAGATCAATTTATGTGCTGACATAACAAAATTACTTACAGGTGTTCTTAGTTTTCACTAACATTCCAACGTATCTATTCTGTTGGGATATCAATCTGTTGCTCATGAGCATTGCAGTGCTTGCAGAGCTCCTAAAAGCTATTACAAATACATCTCTTTGACTAGTGTTCATGAGCATGTTCATAAATTAAAATTTGTCTCATGTTACCCAAAAACACCTGTAAATAATTGCAACTATTATTTTCTTTATAACATTTCATACTATTTACATTGTTCAAAATAGCAAAATTTAACAGTCTATAAATTTTTGATAATATAATAAACAGTGGTCTCCTTTTATACTTGAGGTTATAAGTTAAAAAGTTTTATTGTTACAACTAAGAAGTTAGTGTCTTTGATACTATATAATATTTTATCATACATATACATAAATACAAAATCTCCATGCATAATACAAAATCTTTATGTAGTATAATGGGCTATGGAGGTCCTACCAGACTGTGTACTTTTCCTCTCCAGATGCATCTGTCCTGAACTATAGCTGCTGCATTTCGCCAGTGTATGCCAATTCTACCAAGTCCTGTTTGACATTGTATGCCCATTGCATCCTAGGTCTCCCCCTTTTCCTGAATCATTTAGGTACACTGTTCATAATCCTGTTTGCCTATCTGCAGCTATGCAGATGGGCAACATGGCAAAACCAAAGCATGTCTCTCTCTGCACAAATTGTTGCTCAAAGGAGGTTGCTAACTACTTCTTCTAACCTCATTACTTAGAAGTCAAACCATGTAATACCAGAGATACTGCATAAGCATCTAGAATCAAAGGCATCAAATTTCTTGTTATCCTGTTTACAAAGGGTCCATGTTTCGCTACCATAACTAACCTTATTAAAGCACATAGTTTGCATTCCCCATTTCTATGTTTAAAAATCAATTGGGATTGAAAATATTTTTGAATAAATTATTGTAGCACCCCAATTGGTAATCACTAAAATAAACAGTTAAGCTGCAAACATTTCATAACCATTATTTTAGTATTGTTTTATATTAATTTTTACCTGGAAGATTGAGGGGAGTGGGGGTTAAAGTCATTAAAAATATTTAACACTCATCAAATACATCTTTGGGTTGGGTTGTTTTACCTCTGAGCGGCACTTTTTTGCACACTTTAGTTAGCATAATGAAAGTTCTCTATAATAACACTGAGTCGTGTGTGAGAGTTGGTAAGGCTTGTAGCAATTGGTTTAGCATTACTTCTGGTGTTCAACAAGGGTGCATTTCGTCTCCTTTTCTTTTTAGCTTGGTTATTGATTATGTTATGCGAAATTCACTTCAAGGGAAAGATTTTGGCCTTATGGTCTGGAGATACGAAAATTTCCGACTTAGATTATGTTGATGATTTAGCCCTTTCGGGAAATGATGTTGATGAGATGAACTCTTTCATTCGAGCTGTTGATGAAACTGGTAGTAGAGTAGGTTTGGTTATAAACAGAGAGAAAACTAAAGTGATGAAAATTGGTCAGACAGGCTGTGATTCAGTTAATCTGAATGGTTGCAATCTTGAGCAGGTGTCACAGTTTAATTATCTTGGGAGCTATGTAAGAGATAATGGTGATGTGCGGCATGAGATTAAGAGACGAATAGGGATTGCTGCCGGGACTTTTAAGAATCTATGGAGATTGTGGAGAAATAGGCGTATACACCTGAAAACTAAAATTAGACTGTATAATAGTTTGGTTCTTTCTAGGGTTAGTTATGGTAGTGAAACTTGGACACTTTGTAAACAAGATAACAGGAAGCTAGATGCTTTCGATTCCAGATGCTTATTAAGCAGTATCTTGAGCATTAGGTGGTTCAACTTTGTAACTAATGATGAGGTTAGGCAAAGGAGTCGGCAACCTCCTTTAAGCAGCATATTGTGCAGAGACTCCGATGGTTTGGCCATGTTACCTGTATGAATGATTATAGATTGGCGAATAGGGTTATGAACAGTGTGCCTAAAGGCCTCAGAAAGAGGGGGAGACCTAGGATGCAGTTGGTAGACAATGTCAAATTGGACCTTATTAGAATTGGTGTGCAGTGGCCAGATGCAGTAGATGTAGCTCAGGACAGACTTGCTTGGAGAACTAAACTGCACGGTCTGGTTGGATCTCCGTAGCCCATGGCTGCTTGAGGATGATGATGATGGGCTAACTGGCCAGGTCACGTGGGCCCCCTAAAGCTCAGAGAAGGTTGGAGGTGGGGACCCACTGGAACAGCTGTTGGGACACAGATGGTAGCCTCCCGTCAAGGCCATCCAATGTGTCATTTAACGTGCACCGGGTATGGCTCTCCCACACATGGGGCCACATTTAACGTCCCATCCGACGGATGGCGGCCTTTCCAATTCCATTGGTGTCCCCTACTGACCGTGGGCAGGGCGGAGAATTTTGCGGATACATCTTTGTATGAACTTAGTACTACTTAGTTACTTTCTCTCAAGGTTTTCATATCACTACATTATACAATATTACTCATTTGGATCTGTAAATGGTATCTAGGTAGTCACTGGAAGGAGAGCTATGCACCAATCCCCTGTGATGATGCATAGAACTGGCCAGACCTAGCACCTAACGTCTGACCCTGCCTTCTCATGGTGCAGGCCATTAGTACCTTTCAAAAGGGATACTCTCTTCTAGAAGTGATCTTGTGGAAGGGGAGGGGAGGGCTGCCAGATTAATGTGGCCTACTGATCTGGACAACTATGCCTACTTTTCTTTTTTTTTTCTACCCTGCTGAAGAGTGATCAACCACACAGGGTCCTAGTGCTGATCATATAAACCAACTGGACTGGACTGAAATAAGGCTCTGAGCTTGATTATGGATCCAGAATTTGCTACACTGGTGGGCATCTGTAGAGAGAAAATCTTCTGCTATGTTTTCTGTTTGTTTGTGGGTTGACAGCCCCAAGTGAATAGATTCACAGGATATGTTTTATCAACTGGTGGATAATCCTGTGCAGAATTCATCGCAGGCACCTGAGCTCTTGCTTCTATGGGCATCGTTAAATTCTACATTGGAGGAAGTTTTTCAGTGTTGATGGCTTTAGCAATTAGTGGTTGAGGAATGGGTCTTTACCCCATGCCTGCGATTAGGGGGCTGTTTGATATTGTTGACTTTCCTTCTCTCAATAAACATAGTTTCTTTAAACATCCCACTAACCATTTTCTCTCTATAGGTAGTTGGAATGCGAGGACTCTGCACAGAGCTTTTTCTCTTGATGTATTCGCACAAGAATTCCACAGTTATAACTTATATATTCTCGGTTTGCAAGAGACCAGATGGACAGATAAAGGCCAGATTCTTAAAAATAATCTTAAATTTCTCTTTTCAGGGAAGGAAGATAATAAGCATCACCAAGGGTCTGCTTCTCAGCAGACACACCAGTGATGCTCTTCTAGAATATGAGTGCATTAATGAAAGGTTTCTTACAGCAAAATTTCAGACAAGCATTAAAGACTTGAATGTTATCTGCTGTTATGCCACCACTGAGGATGCCGATGAGGATGAGAAGGATAGATTTTATGAACAACTTCAGGATATTTTGAATTCTGTCAAGAAAGGAGATATTACCCTTGTTCTAGGTGACTTCAATGCCAAAGTTGGTACTGACGCTGACCTTTGGGCAGGAGTAATAGCCCTTTTGGTATTGGTAGCTGCAATGGCAATGGGCAACGTCTCCTACAGGTAAGCAATCTCAATGGTTTCAGAATAATTAACACTTACTACAAACACCACGACATACATAAGTACACATGGGTTTAACCTGATGGGCTGCATAAGAATATGATTGAATATATATTACCAGTAAATGGGCTAATTCTGTTAGGGTTACCAGGGAATATTTGGAGATGTAATTGGATCTGACCATTACCTTGTAAAAAGTGTCTTGCAACTTAAATTAAAAAATGTTGCGCTCAGGTAAAAAAATTTACCTTTAATTCTGAAGCTCTGAAAGATCCAGTTATAGCCAAAGCTTACCATGATAGGTTACTTAGTCATTATGACAGTCATGGTTTGCTTACTACTGAAGTTGAGGAAGAATGGGATCATTTTAAGCAGCATTTTAAGCACTAACAGTACTCTTTTAGGAAAAAAGGAGCAGAAGAGGCAGAATTATCTGAGTGACAAGGCACTTGAGCTTATTTCGGAAAGAAAGAACTGCAGGAATGTCTTTAATCAATACCCTACTAGTCCTAATAGAAAGCATTACAGAGAGCTTAATAAATGTGTAAAGGATCAGTTACCTGCTGATAAGAATCTTAGGTTTGGTGGCTTGGCTAACAAAGCCGAGGAAGCAGTTAGACAGCACAACAGCAGAGAGCTATACCACATAGTTAATGCTTTGTGTGGTAAAAAACGAACAGGTAGACAGAGATTGAAGGATAAACAAGGTAAGGTTATATAGAAGGTGAGAATTCTGTCATTCTGGGTGGGCTGAGCATTTCAGTGATCAAACATTGATTAATAGATTCTGAAAAAAATTCATTGCCGCCACGGCGGGAATCGAACCCGCATCTCTCCAGATTCATGCCAGAGCGCGCTACCATTGCACCAAGCATCAGACAACGAATATTTTCAGAATATGACCTTATAAATCTTCTTCCTGAGACGTGACTGAGACAGTGTCATCTATACTCAAGGAGATGCAACTTTTTCAGTTGTTGCTGTAACAACTGAAAAAGTTCCTCCAATGTAATTCAACTTGGATTGAGTGCCATCTATACTCAACAGTTCCTCCAAAGAAAACTTCCTCCAATGTAGAATTTAACGATGCCCATAGAAGCAAGAGCTCAGGTGCCTGCGATGAATTCTGCACAGGATTATCAGATGCTATTGATTATCAGATGTTAATGAGAAGGTCACTAACACTACCACATTAAATATATAATTAAAAATCAATCCAAAGTGAATGCACAGTATTCCCTGTTAAGATAGTATAGATTTTTTTCAGAATCTATTAATTAATGTTTGATGTCTATCTTAACAGGGAATACTGTGCATTCACTTTGGATTGATTTTTAATTATATATTTAACGCGGTAGCATTAGAGACCTTCTCATTAACATCTGATAATCAATAGCAACAACTGAAAAAGTTGCATCTCCTTGAGTATAGATGGCACTGTCTCAGTCACGTCTCAGGAAGAAGATTTATAAGGTCATATTCTGAAAATACTCGTTGCCCCACGCGTGGTGCAATGGTAGCGCACTCTGGCATGAATCTGGAGAGATGCGGGTTCGATTCCCGCCATGGCGGGGATGAATTTTTTTCAGAATCTATTAATTAATGTTTGATGTCTATCTTAACAAGGAATACTGTGCATTCACTTTGGATTGATTTTTAATTATATATTTAACGCGTTAGCAACCTTCTCATTAACATCTGATAATCAATAGCAACAACTGAAAAAGTTGCATCTCCTTGAGTACAGATGGCACTGTCTCAGTCACGTCTCAGGAAGATTTATAAGGTCATATTCTGAAAATATTCGTTGTCCGACGCGTAGTGCAATGATAGCGCGCTCTGGCATGAATCTGGAGAGATGCGGGTTCGATTCCCGCCGTGGCGGCGATGAATTTTTTTCAGCATCTATTAATTAATGTTTGATGTCTATCTTAACAGGGAATACTGTGCATTCACTTTGGATTGATTTTTAATTTCAGTGATGTTCTAAACAATGTGGTTAGTTCTACTCCCATAGTTTGTAATGGTAACAGATGCATTTCTGGCTTTAATGTTGTCCCTATATCAAGTCTGAAGATATTATGGCTACATCTAAACTTAAACTACATAAATTCCTAGGGGTGGATGAAATTACTACGGAAATGCTTAGAGCTGGAAACGTTTCAATTACCTCATGGATGACTGAAATTTTGAAAAACTTTTATGATAAAGGCATTGTGATCAAGAATTTTACCAGAGATATTATTATTCCTATTTTTAAAAAAGGTGATCACAGTTCTTGTGATAACTATAGGGGTATTAGCCTACTTTCTGTTCCAGATTTTTGCATGATTGTGCTTAACAGAATTAAGAATCTGGTTGACAGGCAATTGCATAATGAGCAATGTGGATTCAGAAATGGTAGGGGATATGTAGATCAGATATTTTCACTCAGGCATATTCTAGAGAAATGTTTTGTTTCAGAAATCTTTGTTACTAGCTTTGTTGATTTCAAGAAGGCTTTTGACTTTGTTGATCACCATAAATTGTGGTCGATTGTGAGATCATATGGCATACCAGACAAGTTAGTTAACTTAATGAAAGCTCTCTACAATAACACTGAGTCATGTGTGCGAGTTGGTAAGGCTTGTAGCAATTGGTTTAGCATTACTTCTGGTGTTCGACAAGGGTGCATTTTGCCTTTTCTCTTTAGCTTGGTCAGCTATGTAACAGATACTAGTGATGTGTGGCATGAGATTAACAGACGAATAGGGATTGCTACAGGAGCTTTTAAGAATCTATGGAGAGTGTGGAAAAATAGGCATATACACCTAAAGACTAAAATTAGACTTTATAATAGTTTGGTTCTTTCTAGGGTTAGTTATGGTAATGAAACTTGGACACTTTGTAAACAAGATAACAGGAAACTAGATGCTTTTGATTCTAGATGCTTACGCAGTATCTTGGGTATTAGGTGGTTTAACTTTGTAACTAATGATGAGGTTAGGCAAAGGAGTCAGCAACCTCCTTTAAGCAGCATATTGTGCAGATAGAGACTCCGTTAGTTTGGCCATGTTGCTCATATGAATAATTATAGATTGACGAATAAGGATATGAACAGTGTGCCTAAAGGCCTCAGAAAGAGGGAAAGACCTAGGATGCGGTGGGCAGACAATGTCAAACAGGACCTTATTAGAATTGGTGTGCAGTGGCCAGATGCAGCAGATGGTTGATTGAGGATGATGATGATGATTTACTTATTTGAAGTTCATAATGGATAATGCATTCTGTATACTTTCCTAAATTCTAAGTTATATAAGCACCCAGCCAGTTATGACAATTGTCTATCATGATATTGTGCAGAATTGGGATGTTTACATTATTATTGAAGAGATTATGCATATCACACCCCAAATTTGTTCATTACCTCTTCACAGTCAAATAACTGTTCATTTCCCAATCTTTGCAGCATATCTGATGATTTAAACCTTCAGAAAACAGTATAAAAATCACTTCTCTGCACTCAACCTGTTCCAAGTTTCATCCAGTTACAAATAGTGCTACTTGATCACCAAAATAGGACTGTCATTAACAAACATTTATTACAGACTCAAAGGACATAGAGTAACATTATACAGATGATGCAATTTTTTATTATAGAATAATATCTGCCTACTTTGCCTAAAAAAAGTTTCAGCAACCCCTTGCACCAGCATTTTCTGGTCTTGTGTAGCCTTTACAACACAACAGTAATATTGTTTTTAGCAATTCATATATTGTTAATAACGAATTATTTGTATATATTTAAATCAATAGTCAAGTTCATCAATTATCTGCTACTGAATTGTATACAATCTAAGAAAAGTAACTTGTAAAATAACTAAATATAACAATGCAAATTACAGTTTGAGAGTAAAATAAAATAATTTTCCTAGTGCTATAAGCATTGATAGTCTGCTTTTGAAAACCACATTGACAGTTAGAAAAATTATATCACTAAAAAAACTGAATTTAGTTTAAAAGTAGCATACAAGTATGTGTATCACATAAAGTGCACATCAGGTATAGAATGGCTAATAGTTCTACTGTATTAATTGTAGTGAACTTCAGGCAGTATGAGTTTTTAACCACATTCCACAACTTCTTTTGATGATGATGCAATTTTTGAGACTATATTTTATATCTACATGCTTCAATTAAAACCAAACCCTTTCTTTGGGTTTTAAAAGTGCAAATGAAATTAAGGGAATAATGTCACAAGTGTTTATGTATTGAAAAGCATTTTCAACATATAAACACATAACAGCATCTATTCTGGTTGCTCAATCAATATTACTAATCTGTCCTAAATACCTACCTTTGAATAATACTACTTTCCACATGCTAATTTATTGATTTCTTATTTCTTTAAATGAGGATTTAGTTTTATTTAAAACACTTTGCATAATTTACACACAATCTTTTTGCAATAGTATATGTATCATAAATTATAAATACAGTTATTTACATGTTTTAGTGCATATTATAATTTAATAAAAAAATTACATATTTGGTACCTTCCAAAATTAAAAGCATCTTTAGTGAGCTTCTTAAAAAGTCAATTCATTATACAAAATCAAAATAAAAAGTATAATGAATGCAAATAGTATTTTTGTTATGAAAATGAAGGGATAAAAAATAATTTTAAGTGAGCATAATAATTATGTTAACCTGTAGATAATATATCAGGTGCTCCACTGTATCCACTTAGCTGAAGTACATTTTTCTGATAACCAAATGCAGTTTCCTTGATCCACATAAAAAAATAATAACAAGTACTAAATACTAAATTATTTGAAAAAGAGAATTCTATAATATGCATTAATAATCCATTCACCAATTACTTCTCCTAAGATTCTACACCTAATAAATCAGAATAAAGAGAGGAAGTGAAAGATGTTGTGGGATATATCACTAAAAGTGATTCATATGATATTGCACTTTCCAGTCATCTAATCATCTGAATTGAGGACAGACATGCAAAAAAAAACCTCAACAATCAGGACTCCAATAATTCAGAATTCTCAATGACTTGATATCAGAACATATTCATTTTTGTTTTCAGAATCAGAAATCTGGAGCTGTTCTGAATTATCAAATGACAAAAATAGTGGCAACAATTTGTAAAACTGTAATGTTTCCTTACCGATTTCCAGGAACCATCTTCAGTTCAGTACTTTTGGAGCCAGTGTTCTTTCAGAGATACTGAAATAGTACTATTTGCTTAGTGTTTTGTCCATTAATACAATCACTTTTCCTAATTTTTTTAGACTATTTTGTTGTTTATTGCATCCTTTCATTACAATTATTGAGTGAGTAAATGAAGAAAATACAGTTTGAACTTAGAAAAGAAATAATATTTTCTACAAAACTGAATTTAGGTGTTCTCTAAAAGTGAAGGTTAATAAGTCAATATTTTTGTCATAAAAATTAAGACCATTCTGATTTCATTTGAAATGAGATGATCAATCTTTTGAACCAGAGAAAATGAAAAGGGTAACTGGAGAAAAATAAGTTATATTCATAACGTTTTTCACACCTGATTTAAACAGCAGTGACCAGTAGATGTTATACTTAGAGGATGTGAATTATAGGTTGTTTACAGAGTCTTTCATCTATTTCAGAAGACTGACAACAGAGACAATACTGGCTGGTTTCAGCAAGAACAATTAACAGACAATTATGTGTCTACAACCAAAAATCAAATAGTGGAGTTAGGGAACATTAAAACAATTAGATCAAAAGCATAAGCAGGAATTGGTAAAGATTTAAAAATCTAAACTAGTAGTGGTGTTCTATTTCTTCTCTCCCTTTCTCAAAAATAATGTTGGCATAAAATGGGTTAACTCACTGATCTAAAAATACGAGGTTCTTATATTGAAAATCAATGCCTCAAAATATTCAGGTAAGTAAAAATCAATTCAGAGTACCATGGGGAAAAATAATGAGCAATAGTCTTCTGCACAAAAGTATTGATGACACACACAAATTTAAATTCATGACTGTTAGAAAAGCAAATAATACTGTTTTTTAAGACATCATGAACACACTGTTATATACAACCCATTATTATATACAAGATACATATACATAAAAAAATGCTTGGTCCACATAGAAATTATTTTCAAAATGGTTTTATCAAAACTTTATCCCCTACGTCTAATAATTTCAAATGGACAAATTAAAATTGACTGAAGGGTGAAGATGGTGTTATACAATGCTCCAGTATGTTTTTATCAAGTGATGACATGAAAATGATGTCTTTTCATGTCTCCAAACATTTCATCTCTTACACAAACAATGGAGTGAGGTGTAAATTCTGAGCAGCAGGAACTTGATAAATACAAACAATGAATACTTCATAACTTTTTATGACAGCAATGAAGAATGGGATAAGTGAAATATGACAAAAATCAAAGCCTTGTGATATCAAAAGTATAATTTTTGATTGGGCTAAGAGTTGGCAAGTCAAATAGACCACAATAATATACACATGAAAGCAACCACTCGCAATGTAGAATTGCAAGGAATAGAGGATGAGGATTACAAAAACGTTCAAAAAAATTCCAATAACTTTTAATGACTTGAACATGTTCTAAGGATTAAAACTTTAATTTTAATTATTAATTAGTCAAAGTTTGGAATGTGGTTTAATTATTAGTCACATTTTTGCTCTTTTATTTTGAGTACTAAGGTATGAGATTCATATTACAGTTATTGTAATTCTAAAAAATTATATTGCAACACTTTTTAAATAATACATCCTAAAATTTGCACTTTTTCATTAATTCCAATATTTCCTTCAGTTGTTCTTAATTAGTATGGTTATATACATAATATTTTACCAGTGGTGTATCAAAGAGTCTGAGCTCCTTCACAATACCTATATCTATTCCCGCAAATTATAGATCAAATAACTGAAAACTATATATTTATATAACTGTGTGTGTGCTTATGTATGGGGAAGATGTGCACTATCTCCCAAGAATATTTTCTGAGTACCCTAATATATTTTACGTATATAAAAACATTTCATGGGAGATATTTGTTTCAAACATGGAATAAAAAATGGGTTTATGTAACAACAAATAATGCTGCTGTCTGATCTGAAATTTTCACATTTTGGAAATTCATTTATGTATATGTTAATAATAAAAATAACAGAAGTTTTTAATTTAAAGTATTAGCCTTGTGGTCATATGCAATAAATAAAAATGTTATACAAAGCAAGTAAAAGAATCTTGATGAAGCTTTTGGATTAAAACTTTAACATAGCAATATTTATTAACTATTAACATAGCAATATTTGGTAAATAAAATTTTGGAGTATTTACGATTTAGGTATTTTCACATAACAAAATCTATTAAACTACATAATAGTCACAAAACACTAATGTTGATATGATCTTTTTCAACTGATATATTAGTCTACTGACTAGGAACAACAGCAACATAGTATCAACAACAATTACTCTACATTGTGCCTATAACTAGATGTTTCATGTCCTTTCAAAATCATGTGTGAGTTCTAAAGCATTCTTGCTTAGCAAGTACAACAGGTAACAAATTTTTATGAAGTTACTGATATACTTGAGCATGGCCATGGCGGTGCTTAAGTGCAATTATTTTAACATCAGCTTGTTAATCTGTTTCAAGGCTAGAATCAGTTTTGACTAGAGACCTATCACCTGTTGGATTGAGTGATTCCTGACTTCGGCTGAATGGATGTGTCTTATCTATAAGTTTTCGTGGAAAAGGTGATGTCCACCTTTCCTCACTACTCTCATAGTCTACTTCAGAAGGAGGATCACTGGTATTTACAGCTACATCTGACATGTTTACAGGGGTGATGAAAGAATGCTCAACAACAGTAACATCAGGATCAAGAGATGAAAGACTGCATGGAGACGTAGCCCTATCTTCCCTTTGAGGTACAATTTGACCAGATGTCATATGCTGGAGAGTTGGGACATGAATAATTTCTTCCTCTAAGCGGCCATGCCTTGGACGATGGAAATCATCTTCATCTATATCCAGTACACTCTCTTGACTGACAGAGTACTACAGGAAAATAAAAAAATATAACTATGAGGGGAAAAATGTTATACATACATTGAAAAATCTTCAGGCAATGAGGGATGTCTAAAAAGATCATGACATGTCGTTCTCTAACCCATCTACATTGAGCAACACTGTATTTAGCCTATATTTTAATAAGGCCCTGTTTGACATAGTGAGGCCCATCTCATTCTCAGTCAATCCTTCTTCGTATCTTAGGAACATAATTTATATATATTTTTTTATCTCCACATATGCAATATGGCAAAACCAATTCAATCTCTCCTAACACATGGTGATGCTCAGAGGCAGTTAATGATTCCTTCCCTAAAATTTATCTTTATTCCTAAATTGAACTATCCATACCCATGATGAATAAAGTTCTGAAACCAAAAGTATAAAATCTCGAATTTCACTGCTTACAAAGAATCCAAGTCTCACCATCATAAAAAATTTAGTGGAGCCAAACTATTATAAAGCCTAACTTAGTCTTTTGCTGTATTTATATCCCCCCATACCCTTTAAAGATTCTTAAACATTTCAGAAATAAATACAGAACATAGTATGATAGTAAAAGATTTCTTATATTAAACTCTAACACTGTTAAAAATGTGAGCAAATCATAGTTAAATATACAACATAATTAAATAAAATAAACTCATATTACTGCGCTACAAATAGTATTACAGACATAACATTTGTTATAATGTAAGTTGTCATGTCATATAAGTATTCATTGCTAATAAATCTTTAATGATAAAAGTGAATCATATAAACAAGTTTATGATATATCACTCAAAGGTTTTTCTTGAAGAAAATATACTGAAAATTGGAAGGAAACAGTTCTGAAGCATATGCATATTATGCAAATTCTCTGAAATTGAGAAGATTTTGAGGATATTGCATGAATAATATATGCAATAGTACAATTCTGCTATATAAAGATTATCAGCATAAGAGTTGACAATTATTTAATATTATACTACCACTGAGCTCCTCTCTGTTCATAAATAATTATAATTATAAAATTTATCTCAAATAATAGACCTTTTGCATCTTTAATATAACACCTAAGAAAATTAATTGGGCTTAGAGATTTTTCCAAAAATACAACCACTCAAAAGAACTGAATCATCACAAACTTGACAAGTTTTTACTCCTTATGATTTCCCTGTGTTGATCACCAAAATTATTCCACTACCAGCTTCATAAAGACCACTAATGAAATATTTCATCCCCTGTGCAACACAAGCCATGAGGGTCAATTCACAGTTCTATATCAGTTCATCGCACATCAATTCATCATGCTCAATTCATCGCAGTGTTAGACATGATTTCATTGATTTTCTACATTTTTGCACAAATGAATTCTCTAAAGACAATAATTTAGAATTTGAAAGGTTAAACATGCATCAGAAGAATTTACCTCAGAAATTAATTATTTAAAACTTAAATAATAAGTATTATTTGGAACCATTTAATAAAATATGCATTTTAGAACTTGGAATAATGATTATTTCAATATTAGATATTTTTATGATATTTATGAAAATAATTAAATATTCCAGCTTCCATGCCTCTTTAAATACTGAACAAGTATTATTGAAAATCAAGATTTCAATAGAATTGGTTATTTCTGGGGAAAATTCTTCTGATGCATGTTTAGCCTTTCAAAGTCTAAAATTTCTCTATAGAGTTCATTTGAACAATCTACAGATGCAAAAAGTCAATAAAACCACATCTAACATTGCGATGAATGGTTGGGTTGGTTGGTTGGTTGTTTGGGGTTTTATGGCGCATGGACAATTAGACCATAATGCACCAAACAAAAGACAATATAAAAGATAAAAAACATGTATCCCAGCAACCAAAATTTAAAATACAAATACTACATTGTAAAGTGGTAAAATAACAAGTGTAATAAGTACAGAGTAAAACAATGTGAAATACAAAAAAACGAAATACAAGCCTAGTGTTCACTGGTTTGTATGGGAGGAACTGCTGAGACTAGATGACAAATGCCTGCATCACCTACACCACAAGCAGCATGACACAAGCAGTATGTGTGTCAAGCAGCAGTATCATTTTAAAAGCAGTAAAACACAATTTCTGTGTAAAAAAACTTGTATATACTATTATTCAATCTGAAATTCAGTAATCCTTTATATGAAATACAGAAAACAGCATTTGAGCATTTCTTTTAGAATTTGACTATCTTTTGCTTATATCACAAATCATATTTAAATACTACTACTCTATACTTCACTGCAGTTTTCCAAGTATTAGTACAAGCGAAATTAATTCATTGATAATTGTAGGTGCAAAAAAATTGTTTCACGATTAACCCTTGAGTATATGGTCACCTATTTTACAGCAAGATCTAGGTTTTTTAGATCAATTTCAATCAGGATGATGTACCTGCTATTGTAAAATTAATATAAGTATATGATAAACCTAAGGTGAAAAAGCAATGTACACTGCTCACAAAAATTAGGGGATATTTCAAAATGAATATGAAGCGATAATATATCCCCTAATTTTTGTGAGCAGTATATTTTCAATCAATGTATTCATGTCGTTTCATATAAAAGATAACGCAATTTTTTTATACTCAAAATACACTCTGGGTGTGATAAACCCAAGTGACTGTCTTCAAGGGTTAACAGGAATTAAACTCTGAGCAATCTGAAAACCTTCACAAGCACTTCTTTGACTCAATACTACTATTTGAATGCATTTACTGTATAACAGAAATAGAAATTGCTTGGAATACTATTAAGCATTGAAAAATATTAGAACTTTAGATAATTGCACACAACAGTTTCTTAACCATTAGTGTTACTTTATCTCTCTCAATTTTTGAGCCTCATTATGAAAAAGCTAATGAATGAAACAGTTTACATTACATACTAAAAGAAAGAACATTTAATTCTGAAAAAAAAATAGTAATTAAGCATAACATTGTTGCTAGTTGATTTGTAGCGAATTTTGACTGATTAATCAGCTTCTGACACTTAAAGGGTTAATGAACTATGTAAGCAATTGCCAAGTGTAACAAGTTATATTTCAAGTGAAAGCTTCTGACATGGGGAGTATCAGTGTTATCTAAAATTATGTCCATACCTTTCGTCCCATAAGAGAGGTGAGAAAAAGTTCATGGGGGAGTGGGGTGACAATGACAACATGGAGAGTGCCATCTACTATATACTTTATATAGTTTCAGACTAGAGTAATGCTGGGTAAATTGCTAGTAGCAAATAAGTAACTGAAGCCATAGTGTGCAAAAATAAGTCAATATATGATGAAAAATTTAGTTTTCTAAACATGCAGGCAAAAACTATAAATAATAAAATAGAGTGCCTATAACATAAAATTGAGTAAAATAATCTATAAATAACAAAAATGCAGAAACAAGTGTAATTAAAGAGCAATTAAAAAACTATAATATCTGAGTATAATGTGCTCTGATAGTATTACTTGTAGGCGAGGAGATAGATGCTTATAATGCAAAACACATTAAAGGAAACAAAATATATTAAAACAAACCATTCATATATGTTAATTGCTGAAACAGTCATATTTTATCAGCAAATTAAAGAATTTTTAGCTTATTAATCCTTAAAGTGTCAGGTCAATTTTGGTGTGTTTTCAACTTGAAAACTAAAAGAACTGTAGAATCTTATTCCCAAAAAAGTAAACAGTGAAACAAAGGTGATAATGCAATCTACCTTCACAAGCAAGCTTTGCAATAAAGACATATATGAAGCAGCAATAACATAAGACTGTTCCCAACCTGTAAAACTGTTTCAATACCGGTACAGGAGAAAAGCTGACTAGAGAACAGAAGAAAAGTAGTAGTACAGGAGAAAAGCTGACTGAGAAAAGTTACCTAGAGCTGAGAATGCAATGTCTGGGCTAGCTATCACCATAAAAGTGAATGGTAATATCAATTTAGGCCTTACTTAGTTTTAACCCTCTCCCGTGGCCGAGTGGTTAGCACGCTTGGCTACTGATCTAAGGGACCTGGGTTCGAGCCCCGGAATTAGGCATGGATGTGTGTGTCGTTTATCTGCTGAGGTCCTGCCATCCTCTCAGATCTCCTACTGTGGCATATAAACTGACAGGTTCCTGTCAGACCTCTGTGGCAAGCAGCTGCTTGAGGGGGTATTTATTATTGTAAATACAGCAAAAATCGTGGAAAATAAAACGTATTCTATATTGCTGTGAATAAATATATTTTAACCTTTAAAAACAAACTTTTTAAAATGCAATTTGTGTTGAAAAAAATTTTCAGGAAAGTTCATTAGGAACTGCAGTGTCTTCCACACTTTATGTGTTTCTGATATCTCCTCTGTTGATTAGTGGCAGGCTGAAGAATGCTAAGTAAAATCTTGGACATGAATTAAATTTTATTGCATTTTATATAATTGACAACTGATTATCCACACAATTGAATTTTGGGTTTGCTATTTAACCCATTATTGGCCACTGTGAGTTAAAAAGTCATTACAGCATTGTCATTGATATGTCTGATACAAATTTCAATGACCTTGACCATAAAATACAAAAGGGAATACCTTAATGTGAATGCTTGAAATTTAAAATTTCATACGTAATATTTTCTTTATGGTCTCAAAGAAATACCACAAAATGATGGATTGGACTAAAAATTGTGGAAAAAAAAAACTTTTTTTGAAATGTTTTTAAGACAACTGTGTAAAATTTAAGTGATATTGTGCTAATAAAGTAATATTATTACTTTAAAAGAATGAAGAACATGTCATTCCTGCGAACCATTTGTGTCAATGGATGTTTAGGTTCCCTTTTGGAATTGGTCCTTAATTGGGCAATACATTCAATAAGGAGACAAGTTTTAGATATGAATGAATATCTTCAAGCTCATTGGTGCTCTCAAATACTACTAACTATGCATTTTGTGGATGAATTACCAAATGGCAGGTACATTCAATTTGAGATATGGTGAAAGCTTGATTTTGAAGGGACCATAAAAAAAACAAAATGATAGACATGGTATACAACAGTCATGGGAAAGCACGAAATAAAAAAATATAAACTTAACATAAATAATGCAAAACACACTAAAGAACATGCAGAATAACTGCTAAAAATTGGGGCAGGGGTGGATCAGTTGGTAGTGTGCCAGGCTTGTAATCTGTAGTTCCCAGGTTCGAGTCCCAGCTGGGTCAGCATTGAGATTTATCTCCGCAGAACTCCTCGCCCTGCCCAAGGTCAGTAGGGGACACTGATGTACTTGGAAAGACCGCCGTCCATCGGATGGGACGTTAAGCCATGGCCCCATGTGCGGGAGAGCCATACCCTGTGAATGTTAAAGAACACATGGATGGCCTTGACAGGAGGCTGTCATCTGTCTCCCAACAGCTGTTCCAGTGGGCCCCCTCCCCCAACCTTCTCTGAGCCTTCAGGGTCCTTCTGACCTGGTCATTTAGCCCATGGTGTGCAGAAAAGTGCCACTCAGAGGTAAAACAAACCAAACCAAAACTGATAAAAATTAATTATTAAATAATACTGCTTTCCACTCCGGTTCCAGATACACAAGCTCTCTGTGAATGGATTGTGGATGGTTGTCAAAGAATTCAGAACACTCCGGGGACTTTTCGAATGTGTTCGACAGTCAATGAGAAGACACTATTAACTGAACTAAAACACTTCTTTTTAATTTTTTTTTTCACAAAGTGAATTGTTTGCCTGCTTGGCTACTGATCAAAGGAGTTTGGAATGAAGCCCTGGATAAGGTATGTATGTTTCTGCTGAAGTCACCTTCCTCACAGATCTTTATAGTGTACTATATTGTATTAAATGAATATTAAAAGTCTCAAGCATTTACTTACCTCTGTGGTACTGTCAGACCTCTGTGGCAAGTAAATGCTTGAGGGATATTTTTTCTTGCAGCAAGACATATCGATTGAAATAGTGTTTGAAAGTGTTGAAACCAGTTTGCTGAAAATTTTATTGTAAAGTGTTCAAAGTTTGCATGAATCAAGCTTAATACAGATGACCCCCGATATAACGCGCATGTTGGGCGGGAAACAACACCCGCGTTATATGGTGAACCGCGTTATACCGAGCGGCACGGTGGCGACACAATAAATTTCACACTGTAAGCTTTTCTTTTACTCATCATGCATACAATAATTAAACACTATTCAAAATATATGCAGGAACTCAATACATACACAATTACTCAATACGCAGTAACAATAAAATGCGATACTCACTAACGCCGCACGGACTTGTATAAACATGTTTGAACTTATCGCGAACATCGCCTGTGCTATAACCGAGTGCGCGGTATAGCGAGCAGCGCTATAACAAAGGTCCACTGTATAAAAAATGTTCTGTTAATATACACTTCAGTTCATGAAACTTGCACATACTACTAATAGCTCACCAATTCTCACAAAACAATTCACTATTGTCCTAATTCTATTTCACATGCTATTAGGTAGTATTTCTGAAAAATGATTTATTGAGAAAAAAATTGGGATGGGTACAAGAATTCTGAATAATAGTTGTGAGAAAGTGGCATTTCAAGAAATGATGAAAAAGGGAAAACTTAACATTGTTTATATGTGGCTTCAGTAAGGACTGTAAAAATTGATTAATATATCCAGGGAAACTATGCATGTGGGAACAACAGATTGAGATTTCACTACAGTTATTACACCAGCATATCTGTACCCCACACCCTTAGCAGTGATCCATACATTTGGTGGTACTGTGTAAAGAAACCAAAAGAATAACATAAAAAACAAAAGCATAACAAATTAAAAAAGCATAAAATAAATAAATAAATACCCCCTCAAGCAGCTGCTTGCCACAGAGGTCTGACAGGAGCCTGTCAGTTTATATGCCAAAGTAGAAGATCTGAGAGGATGGCAGGACCTCAGCAGAAAAACGACACAAACAGCCATGCCTTACCCGGGGCTCGAACCTAGGTCCCTTAGATCAGTAGCCAAGCACGCTAACCACTCAGCCATGGGACAGCAAAAAAAAAAATATGTGTGGTTGTCTTACAACAGAAAGGACACAGATGTTTTGTTTTGAGCATAATACCCACTGATTGATATGTTGATGTACAAACTAGAATATAAAAAAAAGAAATACAAACTGATGTTCTGTATATTCTATAAGCAGATGGTAACAAAACATAGCTATATTAATAATAATAAATTTATAACTATTACTTATTTCAAACAGTTATTATAAGCTAATTTAAATTTCTAAGAGTGAAATAATTAAAAAAGACACAGAACACTTATCACAAATGGGAGAAGTGCCCTGTTTTATTGTTATACTGCTATTATGTAGTTATATTACAAAAATATTTCTGCAGTGTTCATTTATGACTCTAGGTACCAATAAAAGTAGAGCTAATTTGGAAGAACAATATTTATATCTGAATGGAAAATAAACAATCCATGGTGATCCAATTTGAAGCCAAGCTCAAACATTTCGCAAACAAAATGTGAATTAACTTTGAATACTTAAATTCTTAATCTGTGATCTCTTTTGATGTTTGCACAGCTACACACTGTACACAATGTTAAAATAAATAAATAAATAAATACGGTAAATACCTCCTCAAGCAGCTGTTTGCCACAGAGGTCTGACAAGGAGCCTGTCAGTTTAATATGCCATAGTATAGGGATCTGTGAGGATGGCAGGTTCTCAGCAGATTTTTTGCCATCTGCAAGCAGTGTTCCCAGGTGGTCACTCTCCCAGGTACTGACCATGCCCAAAGCTGCTTAACTTCAGTGATCGGACGAGAACCGGTGTTTTTGGCTTGGTACTGCCATTACCATTATAAAAAAAATTGATGTTCTACCACTAGGGCAATTAATCATAGTCTACAAGAAAATAACAGCTTTGGGATATTTCTGTTTTTTTATTGCAGGTTGTCTTGCTAAACTCACAAAATGCAATGGCTCATGAGATTTACATAAGAAATGAAAGGCCCTTTAATCTCCTTTGAGATAATGAAGTCTAAACTGTTAGCATCACTCTATTATCTTCTTTCTCTTGCAAGTTCCTAGAGATTTCCATCGTCATTTGAAGAAATAAAACTGATACTCCTGTGAGTGAGCATGTTAAACTCCTTCAACATAACTGAAGCATTATAATTTTTTTAAGTATTATTTTCCAGTAATTTTTTTTAATTATCATTTATTATACCAAATAGTTCGTTTTTAACACTACTGTATTTGCTTAATTTTTTTTTTATTTGAGCACAGAGCGAGTTTTTCAGTCGAACCAATTGAGGCCTCCTGTTAGGGCCATCCAGCATGTTCTTTAATGTAAACAGGTATGGCTCTTCTGCATATGGGGCCACAGTTTAATGCCCCATCCAATGGATAGTGGTCTTTCCAAGCCTATTGGTGTCCCCTTTTCAATCAAGGTCAGGGTGAGGGGTTTTGTGGAAATAAATCCAAATGCAGTAGAGGTAGAACTTGGGCCTGGCATGCTACCAACTGAGCCACTCCTGCCACACAAAGGGACATACAGTGCAATACACATTATACTCATATGTTGTACAGAGTGTAACCTCACTTTTGTGATGCCCCCTCATTCACATTTACTTTACCTTAACCAGTTTTGCTTAATTTATGTTATATTTATCATTTTGGCGATTTTTATTTCATTTTTGGCATCACAGCGATTGTTTCCAAGAGTTAGGAGTTGGGCATGCGCAACTCCGAACTTTCGATTGTCACCCGCTAAAGTGCGTGTACAAGGATATGCCCACTCTTGTGTCATAGCTTGTGCCGCTCGTCAATTTATGCAAATATCTTTCCCGGCGTGCAACTTACACGTGTGGGCTCTGTAGCCTTTTGTTATAACCTGGTGACATGTTAGACACAGCATAGTAGAGTAGTAGAGCACAGCACAGTTTAGAGATCAGTTTTAGTTTGGAGTTTGTTGAAGATGTTTGTAGTAAGAAATGATGTAGTATCTTCTTTATTGAAGTTTTGGTGAGTGATTTTTGGAAATAAATTGTTTGTTATTTAAACCTTTTGAATCTTTACTAATTTTTTTCTCTTGAGCAACATTAGTTTGTTTTGATTAGCATTAACATAAAATTTTGACAATCATTTAATATTTTTGAATTCTTACTCATTAATGCTCACTGATATTTCAAACCCTAATTAAACTTTATTTTTGTCAATTTGTCAATTATTGCCTGGTGCCTGACAGCTATCCAGAGCATGAAAATAATTCGATCAAAGGGTCCAAACTTTAAAAGTATTTCATCATCTTTTGGAGCATTACACTTTTCCCATACTTAGCATATTTGCTGTTCATGACAATCTTCAGTAACCTAAATCCTGCTATCAATGAGTGTCTACTACATAAAAATTCTGAACACACATAACTACTATATAATATATAGTAGTTATATATATATAATGTCATATTTAATGCAATTTTCACATGCATCTGCTTACCACAAGTCCGAAGTAAATAAGAATATCTAACTTGCACATAGGACAGGATCTTTGCTCCAACAACCAAGGATCTACACAACTTTTATGAAAATTATGCCTGCAATGAAAATGCCAACAAAATTATTAATTTTTTTTCATTTAACTATGCTGGATAAAATCTATAGGATTAAACAACTCAATATTTAATGAACACATATTGACTTGATTATACATATTACACATATTAATGAACACATATTGACTTACTAGACCTGTGCAGTAAAAACCCTATAGCTTGAAAGTTACAAAATACATTGTAGATACAACAGTTTTTAGGATTTAAAGTAAAAAAAATTGCAAAGAACCTCCACCATAAATGCAGTATGTTAAAGAAGAATATTCTTTCACATCTTATTGCTAGCATATGCTAATTAACGCTATATTACCATACTAGTTATGCCAAAGGCAGCTAGTCAGAAATAAAAAGAGGACATACATCATTCCCCTTTGATGTATGGAACCATACAGTCCTAGAAATATTTTTTCAAAGAGCCAATAATTTCCTTAAACAAGAACTCTGGGGACATCAGTGATATCTTGTATCTACAAAAGGACATTAAGAATGATGTGATCAAATCTAGTGATACATCTCTTTTTAAATAGTGATGATAACAAACAGAGGCAAGAAAGAGGATTACAACTTAACAGGAATATTAGCAGTACCCTTTTATGATACAGCTGTATTAATGGAAGAGACTTATTGCAGCAAAATTCATAAAAAGGATTAAGTTCTATGTCATGCTGGTATTCCCTACTGCTAAATTCTGATCAGTTAGTCAATTAAGTACATTGTTCACTTAAAAATCCAAATTCAAAACACAAATTGAGATTATAAGAAACTAATATCCATTTGCATGATATATTTTCATACACATGAACATACGAGAAAAAAATTCTTTTAAATTTAGAACTCCTCTGAATCTTTTAATGGTAATGTCTGTAATATTTTTATAATTATTAATTATAAAATGTGACTGATAATGATATATTAATGAACTATATATATATATGATTTTTTTGAAAATTCACAGCATTGACTAAATTTTTTTCAAGATTTTTTTTTCTTTTCTTCTCAGAGAATTTTACAAAAAATATTAGAGATCTAATTTGAGCAGGTGAAGAGTGCAATTGCCTGAGGTGTCATGGCACCAATGGCACCCATCTTGTTTATTAGACATGTATTTAAAAATATATTATGACCTATAGATTTATCATATAGTGCTATATATTTTAAAGAAACTTCATAAAACAAACTTTTTTATTTCACAAATTGAAAACATGTCATCCTTTGGCACCATTTCTAGCTTTTTTTCCCTTCCTTTCAGAACAGTGGTGTACAACCTTTTTCTGCACAGGGGCCATATTCAAAGTTAGATTTGTTTTGTGGGCCACACTGAGTGATTCACAAAAAATTAATGCATTACATTTTTCACATATTGTTACAAGTAAAAAGAAGTCTATAGTAGTCTGTATTTAGTAAAAAAAACTGTATTTAAAGTACATATGACTGCACTGGACTACATTTGGCATGCTTCTAGTCGGGCATGTGCATATTTGAAAAAAAAAAAAACACAGATAAAAGAAACGGAATTCATGACACCAACATGTGGCTCCATAACTTCCAACACTCTCACATATTCACTGCAATGAGTGCTACAGTCTTTTAAATTCGTTCATTTCCACTTACCTTTACATGGTTATTGAAATAATTAACATTTTAAATGCTGTTTAAGTTCTTTCTGCATGGGCCATATAAAAATTATTCGTGGGCCATAGGTTGGACACCATTGTTTTAGAACACTGGTATCTGGTAATCCTAACTGGAGTTAGCTCTTGCAGACCAGAATCTGAATTGTTTAACCCTTTGCACTCCAGATGTTTTTTTTTGTATGACATGCCAGTAAATCCAAAGGATTTTAAGCAAATTTAAGAAAAAAAATTAGGCTATTTATAAAATTTTTATAAAAAGAAAAAATGATAAGATGACAAATAAATGACATACAACTAATAGAAATATGCTTTTTATTATCTTTTTATGACAATATGTTGCCATAGTGGCACCTATGGAGTGCAAAGGGTTAAAAGCCTCTGAGAGGAATGCTAAGATGAGTGGAGTGAATTTCTCAGTCTATAGTGCATTTGAAGAGCTGCAACTGTTCTGCTTGTATTTTCCATGTACTGTGGCATTCTTCAGTAAATTATTGTTTACATTCTGATATGAAATGTTTCTTTTAATGGGTAATTTCTGAGCACGAGAGAAGGAAGTCTTTACTTCTCAGCCTTATTCTTTTATCATTTTCAGTAATACAAACATAGTTCAGATATCCACTTTAGTGTAACAGATCTATTTTTGCTCATTATGTTAGTTGAGTTTGCAATTTTCGTAAGAAGTTCTTTATCTGGCCATTGTCAGAGAAGATGTTGAGTGTAGTTTGTGCCTGTCCATGAGAAAACTTTGTGATAACTGCCAATTCAGCATTCATACTCCACAGTGCAAACTGAAGTGAGGAAATTTGGCAGCAGATCTTGTGTTTGGACAGAGGAAAACTGCTACTGTAATATTTGTATGTGTCATCTGTGAGGCACAAGTCATTTTGAACTGAATTCTTTGTAATAGCTCCAGTGAGATTTGTTTTAGCTTTTGCTGTGTGAGAAATTTATTTTTTGGAGATAACTGGAATAGAAATATTTACATTTGGTTTATTGCATATCCATGAAATGAAACCAGCAACATTTCTTAGTGAGATTGTTCCAGTTTTTGAACTATTCGTTGTCTTCTGTTAATTTCTGCAGTTTGTAATTGGAAAAGGAAAGCTACAATTTCTTAGATATTTGATCAAAATTATGTTTTTTGAGTTTAATATAAAAAGCTGTGATCAATAATGAGAGCCAGAAATTGAAAAGATCGGACAATATTGAGTAGAGCATTATGTGAAGCACAGTGGCTTTAGGTAAATTTTTGTTATTAAGGAGTGGACTACTGATATTTGTGGTGAGATGGCCAGTCACCAAATATCTGTGTATTCATCAATCAGGAGTGATGGGAATGCTGAATTGCATTGCTCTGATATGTTTTGCCTTCCTTCAAATGACAATTTCATCTTAAAAAAAAAAAGATATATTTTTGCAGATTATTAAAATCTGCAAAAAAAAAAAACAGATTTATTATTGTCTATTATATAATACAGATAGATCCCAGTGAAAATGTCAATCAAAATATATGGTAGTTCCTTTATTTATTTTACTATAATTTATTTCATCTATATGATGTTAAACACTGCTTTAAAGTATGGTGTAGTAGATGGTAGAATAAGTAGGCAAGATAATTATCAGATGTTTATATTTACTAAATAAATACTAATAAGTAATACTTACTAATCGTGTGAAGCTGATGGATAAAATGAACATAAGATGAATATCTAGGGTTACCAAATGCCAGTGTTCTAAAGGAAGGACAGAAACAGGTAGAAATGGAGAACTGAGGACAGAAAAGGATAGCAATGGAGGACAAAGGAGTATATGCTTTTAATTTGTGAAATAAGTTTATTCCTACCAAGTTTTATTTCAAGTACCAATTAACAGTTAGTCAGAAAAAGGCATAATTCTAATTATTCAGTACACTTCAAAATATCTGACATGCTGATTTTTAGTCATATTTGATAATCATTCAAGGTTATTCAGCCTTAAGTGGCATAGTAATAGTAACTATCTGCTGTTGCAGGAGACAAACTTAGTGTGTTTCTATTAACTATAACTGAGGTAGTGGTCAGCAGTGACTTCAGCTTGGTAGGATAGGCTTGTATGAGAAGTGTTGTACAAACCAGGAGTTTTTACTTAATTTCTTTGCTATCCTTTTATGTTGCAAATAAAAGAATAAAACTGCAGTCAACTTTCATAGCTCCAACTATCAGTGGACAGAAGCAAAATTTTATGCAATTTTTCAAAGCATGTACTTTTTTCACTATGGCATGTAAATTGCACATATTGAGATTACAAAAATAGTAACTTTTATAATAAGATAATTAATTTGGCATTCACGATTTCCATTTATAGTATATTATTTCATGGCTAACAGTAAATCATATTCTAGTCATGGGTTCAAGAAATTTAAAAAAAGGAAAACATAAAAGAGTGCCTCAATTTTAATTCAAAACATGTTATGAGTTTAAACAAAAAGGAGAACATTTCATGCTTTTTCAAAATTCCAGAAGGACACGAGGTAAAAAAAGGACATGCCTTCCTTTTGGAAGACATATGGTAACCCTATGAATATCAAGCACTGTAACAGAGAATATGAAACATGCTATCGTTTTTGTCCCAACTATTAGGACTTCTTCAGACATATGATAATTGGAGGATTAGCTTATAAAACAGGTAAATTTTAAAGTTCTATATCATAACTCGAATTGTAGTTGTGAAGAGATGCAATGCATGAGACATGAAGTCTGATGGGCGAGGTTAGCCGTCTCAAAAAGTGCTGGTAATTGTTGGTTGAAATTGGTTGATTATAGTTGGATGACAAATTTTTGCTTAATAACTGTGGCAAAGACATATTAGTTTGTGGAAAATTTTTAAATAAAATAGTCCATGCTGGATTTAGTTAAGCTTTGTGATATTTTGTTGATAAAAATAAGTTTTTGTTGTATGTTTTTGACATGTTTTTTTTTGACAAAAATTAGTAGATTTTCTGTGAAGGATAACTTGCAAGTGGAAGAATGGACTGTTGATGATGAAAGCTCATTGAATAGAGATTTGACTCCTTCTAGTATAACTGTAGATGAAAGAGATGTTGTAGTTTGCTTTAATTTGACATTTCTTTGGTGTTCCTTTATTCTTTTTTTTCGAAGAGTTCTTTTGGTTTGTACTGTGTAGCTAAGAATTTATTATGGATTGTAGAAGTCTGTTTCAGGGTAGGTTATGGGTACTAAATATACAACATCTGTAAGTCTCTATCTTGCTTTATGAGAGATAAAATAATGATTGGAGATTTGGTAGGTACTTTGAAGTTATAAGTTTCCATAATATTGTTGAGAGCTGTAAAGTGGAAAATGGAGGAGGTATATTTCACACCTTGATAACTGTTGTCTTGAAGGCAAAAGTTGTTGATTTTATTTCTGGCAGAGAGGTGAATCTTCTTTATGAAGTGCTGAGGATAGCCTGTGTCTGAACAGAAAGAATATATAAATGAAAGTTCTTTATTCGAAAAATACTTGTTGCTGCAGGCTTTGTAGGCTCTGTAGAATAAGGACAACATAGTAGAGATAACAGAAAATCTGTTGAGAGTTGAAAGAAATTAGATTGTTGAGAAATGATGGTTTTCTACAAACTGTAGTTTCGAAACTAGAGTTAATGTGATAGATTAATATATCCAGAAAAGAAATCATTTTGCTATTTTCATAGGTAACAATAAAATTTATAGCATTGTAGACCTGATTTAATTCTTTGAGTAAATCATTTAATGCAGCTGTAGAATATTGCTAAACAATAAATATATCATCGATATGTTTCCATATTAACGGCTTCAAGTTTCTTTCAGCTACTATATGATTTTCAACATCTTGCATAATTATATTAATGTCCTGATAAAGGTAAACCCATTGGAGTCCCTTCAGTTTTTTTTATAAAACTTATTATTTAATATAAAATAGTTATTTATTATTAAGTACAAGGCATCAATTATGGCATTGAGTTGATTAGGTTCATATTTATTTGAAGATTTGGCATGTTTTTATACATTTTGGATGCAGTCTTTTTGAAAGGTTGTGAAGCAAGTGTTTGAAAAGTGAGGGTCTAAGCTTGACCCTTAGGGATATTATGGTAAGTAGAACAATATTGAAATGATAGTATTCCATTTTAACTCTAAGTCCACTCATCTATGCAAAGTTCCTGATGAAAGCAAATAGCTTTTCTGCACTTATTAATTTCTGGATGTTGAAAAGGAATGCTAAAAGACTGCTTGAAGGCCAATAAAGATAGATTTAGATGTACTTGTTAGTTAATGTGTTATCCAGATCTGTAAAGATGTCAAACAAATTTCCCACAATGAATTTTCCTTTTTAAGAGATCATTTGGCATGGTGACAGCTCCTCATGTTTTAGAGGTCTCACCATGCAGGAATCTTTGCAAACTATGTTATTTTCCTAAATGTGTCATTTTTTTTCTAGTGCTCTAAATGAACAACAGATAAGGGAGTAGTAGTTTGTATGAATTGTACTGAGAAGATTTTCTTCATTTCAGAATGGAGAGATATTAAATTAGCACCCATTATTCTATAAAATATGTGAGTTCCAGCACATTTATTGTAATGTTCCATGCACATTGACTCTTTAAGTTAGCTAAAAGCTCTGTTGCTAATAATGTCAGTGTTGAATGTGGAATGCTTTTTCATGAATTTTTTCATTGACAATGCATGAAGACCTAAGAGTTTGCTTCTGGAATATCCTTTGTGAAATATTCCAGAAATTTATCCATTACTTATTGAACGATAAAACTGGAATTGTTTAAAGCTGCAAATTATGGTTCTTTGGAACAGTCACTATATTAATGGACCTAATTTTTCAGATGGTTGCAAAATTTTGTCCATTCCTTCTACATTGAAAGATACATTGAACATAAATGGTTCAATGTATCTTTGAATTGATGCTCCCTACAATCCTTGATGTGGTGATATTTTTGATACCTTTTTTAAGTTTTTTTCTTTGGCCAGAAGTTTAATTCTGGAAAGGCACTTTTTTTTTTGTCAAAAAGCATTGTTCATTAAATTTTGTTACAAATCTTGTAGAAGTCAGTGACGTTTTTGCAGGACTAAAAATGTAGGTTCACAATATTTTGACACTTAACTCAAAACTGACTCCTTGGGTTTTCTTGATAAATAGTAGATTTTGCTGAATCCTTATTGCCAATGTAAAGTAACATTGTAGCTTCCTATTTTTGCAGTCTTCTCTAGCTATTCCTCTGTAGACCATAATAACTTCAAAGTTACAACATGAAGGGCTTTACTGTTTTTTACTTGTATTGCTATTTTGCACAATTTAGTGTTACTATTTATTAATTATGACTTCAAATTCATCAATTCTTGCTGAAAGAATTGAAATTTTGACTAATTTATTGCTTTGAATGTGAAATTCTGCAGGTTATTGAATGGCAATTACAATTTCATTTCTTGCCAATGGTAACAGGCAAAGCATGCCTCATATTCTTCCTCCCAAAATTCTAGCTTCGTGCTATGCCAATGGTGTCAGTATGGACTACTCAGAGTTGAGTTCCTCCTTAGTCAATGGGAAGTTAGGGTGAGTGTAGTTTGCTTTTTGTGATAGGAATATCTTCCAAAATGCAAATTACACTCACCCCAGCTTCCCAATGATTAAAGAGGAACTCAACTCTGAGTAATCCATAGTGGGATAGGAATATTTTGAATTTTTTGTGATAGGAATATCTTGCTTCTAGGCTTGCAAAAGACCAGACAGACAGGTAGGTAAAGGTGAGATACTTAAAAATAACTTTAAATTTCTCTTTTCAGGAAGGAGGATGGAAAGCATCTTTGCTTTTCAGCAGTGATGCTCTTCTAGGATATGACTGCATTAATGAAAGATTTCTTACAGCAAAATTTAAAACAAAAATTAAAGACTTGAATGCCATTTGTTGTTATGCCTTGTTGTTATTTATCAGAGAGGACTCTGTTGAGAATGAGAAGGATACATTTTACAACCAGCTTCAGGATATTTTGAATTATGTGAAGAAAGGAGATATTTCTCTGCTAGGTGACTTCAATGCTAAAGTTGGTACTGACTCTAATCTTTGGGCAGGAGTTTTAGATCCCTTTGGCATTGGTTGTTCCAATGGCAATGGGGAATGTCTCCTACAGGTTGATGGTTTTGTAACTTACATAAACTTAATGGCTTGTGAATAACTAACACATACTACAAACACTGGGACATTTATAAATATACATGGGTTTTACCTGATGGGTTGCACAGGAATATGATAGATTATATTTTAATTAACAGCAAATGGGCTACTTCAGTTAGGAATACCAGATGATACAGGGGAGCTGAAATTGGGTCTGACCATTACCTGGTCAAAAGCATTTTCCAGCTGAAGCTTAAGAAATGTTGTCCTAAGGTTAAAAAAAAAATTATAACACTGAATGCCTGAAAGATCCAGATATAGCCAAAATATACCATGATAGTCGACTTAGTCATTATGACAATCATGGTTTGGTTACTGCTGAAGTCGAGAAAGAATGGGATCAGTTTAAACAGGCTCTTGAAACCAACAGTACTCTTTTGGGTAAAAGGGAACAGAGGAAACAAAATTATTTGAGTGATAAGGCTATGGAACTTATTTCTGAAAGAACAAAGTGCAGGATTAATAGGAATCAACACCCTACTAGTCCTAACAGAAGGCATTACAATGAGCTTAATAAACATGTAAAGGATCAGTTAACAGCTAATAAGAATCTTTGGCTTGATAGCTTGGCTAATAAAGCTAAGGAAGCAGTTAGACAGCACAACAGCAGGGGGTTGAACCAGATTATTAATGTTTTAAGTGGGAAGAAACAGACAGGTACATAGGGATTAAGAGATAAACATGGCAAGGTGGTTGAAGGTGACGATTCTGTGATGGCTAGCTGGTGGGCTGAGCATTTCAGAGAAGTTCTAAATAATGAGATTATTTCTACTCCCATTGTTTGTAATAAGGATAGATGCATTACTGGCTTTAATGATGGCCCTATATCAAATTTCGAAGTCACTTTGGCTATCTCTAAATTAAAACTGCATAAATCCACAGGGGTGGATGAAATCACCACTGAAATGCTTAGAGCTGGGAACATTTGTGTTGTCACATGGCTGACTGAAATTTTGAATATTTTTTATGATAAAGGTGTTGTTCTTAAAGATTTTATTAGACCTGTCATTGCTCCAATTTTTAAAAAAGGTGATCATAGTTCTTGTGATAATTATAGGGGAATTAGTTTACTTTCTGTTCCAGGTAAAGTTCTTTTTTGCATGATTATAGTTAATAGAATTAAGAATTTGGTTGATGGACAACTGTGTGATGAACAGTGTGGATTCAGAAGTGGTAGGGGATGTATTGATCATATATTTTCACTTAGGCAGATTCTTGAGAAATGTTTAGAGTTTCAGAAACATGTGGTTGCTAGCTTTATAGATTTCGAAAATACTTTTGACTCTGTTGATTGACATAATTTGTGGTTGATTGTTAGATTATATGGAATACCTGATAAGTTAGTTAGTGTAATGAAAGCTTTCTATAATAACACTGAGTTGCATGTGAGAGTTGGTATGTCTTTCAGCGACTGATTTAGCACTGCTAGTGGAGTTAGATAAGGGTTCATTTTGTCTCATTTTCTGTTTTATTTAGTTACTGATTATGTTATGCAAAACACTTTGCAAGGGAAAGATTTGGCCTTAAATGGTCTAGAGATTTCAAAATATCCGATTTAGATTATGCAGATGATTTGGCCCTGTTGGCTAATCAAAATGATGTTGATCAGATGAATTTTTCCATTAGGGCTGTTCATGAGAATGGTAATAGAGTAGGTTTGGTGATAAACAGAGAAAAAACTAAAGTGATGAAAATCGATCAAGGAGAGAGTGCTTCAATTGCTTTGAATGGGTGCACTCTTGAGCAAGTGTCTCAGTTTATTTATCTTGGGAGCTATATAACAGATATTGGTGACGTCTGGCATGAGATAAATAGAAGAATAGGGATTGCCACTGGGACTTCTAAGAATCTATGGAGAGTGTGGAAAAATAGAAGTGTACACGTAAAGACTAAAATTAGGCTGTATAATAGTTTGGTTCTTTCTAAAGTTAGTTATGGTAGTGAAACATGGGACACTTTGTAAGCAGGATAACAAGATACTTGATGCCTTTGATTCTAGATGCTTATGCCTTATGCAGTATCTTGAGGATTAGGTGGTTTGATTTTGTAAGTAATAATGAAGTTAGAAGGAGTTATCAACCTCCTTTGAGCAGCATATTGTGCAGAGAGAGACTGTGTTGGTTTGGCCATGTTGCCTGTATGCATAGCTGCAGATTAGTGAACAGGATTATGAACAGTGTGCCTAAGGGTTTCAGAAAAAGAGGGAGACCTAGGATGCAGTGGGCAGACAATGTATACAGGACCTTGTTAGAGAATTAGCCTAGAGGCCCAAATGCAGCAGCAATAGCTCAGAACAGACATGTAAATTACACAGTCTGGTTAGACCTCCATAGCCTGTGCGTGCTTGCATACGTATGTATGTATGTCTTGCAAACTATAATGTAAAAAAAAAGTTTCTTTTTCAACAGCATGTAGACTTTAAAAGCTACAAAACACAGTGAAAAAAAATATTTTGCAGAACATTCTATCAATATATTCTACATTAAGCTCTTCAGACAACTGCAAATATGTGTCTCACACTAAAATGTTTATAACAACAAATAGCAATGAAAAAAAAGGTAATAAATTCTTTATTTCATCAGCAGTTAAAAATAGTTTATTTTCAAACAGATATCCCAAATTAAATAACTCAAACATATGCACTTACTTGCATGGCAGAATCCTTATGATTTCTCCAGTTCTAAATGGCTCAATACAGACAGCACAACATTCATATTCCCCTTCATGTTCCTACAAATAAATTACTTTGGCTAACTTTGCTTGATAAACTAATATTGATGTTAGAAAACCAGAATAGTTTACTAGTAAGATGATGAAGTAAATAAGATATATATAAAAAAAAAACAGTAAATATTTCAAGCAATACAAATAACTAGAGATAGAGCATGCAGCATGTGCTATAAACACAGCAAATTTTTAAGTATTCAGTGAAGACCTTTGGACTACTGAAAATGAATTAACACATTCACCGCTACACAGAATTTTGGAGTCTGGCCTGCAGTGTATCATGAGTCACTGGTGACTATGCTTGTCTTCCAATCAGTTTTTGATTTTCACTTATTTAACTGTGATTTCATCTCTGATCTTTTAGCAATCTTCTGCTAAACAAATCATAGGTGGTTCATCCTGCACATATCAAATCACCTTTATATTGTACGACATAATATCACAAAAGATCAGCCTTGGAATTGGGAACCACATCTGGTAAGTGGAATTCAAATTATTACATTGCCACAAGCCACTAGTAACAAAGATTAGGCAGGATCTTTGAAATTAATTCTTGCACTGCAGTAAAGATAAGAGAAACCTGTGACTCATGAAGCAGTGAATGTGTTACTGAAGAATTCATATTGTTGATTTTAAGCAAGGATGACATACACACATATATATATATCCCAAATTGGTACAGTAACTATAACTTTTTTTATCAAGATGTTATACATATGGATTTTTATTATCACAACACCTATCATACATTCTTTATTTTTCTAAATTGCAGTATGGGAATTCTTAAACTGATAGCAGTATACATAGGAAATTACCTGGGGCACTTCTCAGTACCATCTGCTGAATTCTATATAGATTGGGGAGGAGGTGAAGATTGGCTCTGTTGCTAGCATACCAGGATAGTTATCTGCAGCTCCCAGGTTAGAGTCCCCAATCTTGTTATGAAGCAAATTATTATTTGACAGCACAAATTGATAATATACACACACATCATCTTTGTAAATGCTGTTAATATAATTTTGATAACAGTGTAGAATAAACCAAACTATATTCTCATCATCCTCAAGAGAATCCAAAGTATATATATATTTAAAATATTTTCTTATGCATATATCTCATTTGAAGAAAGTTCTTTATTCACATCATTTATGTTTACCTCTATATAACCCTCAACTAATTAAGTGGGTTCATTGGACCTATTTTTGCTTTAATGGCTAGACATTGGTCATAAGGATGTGGCACAATTTTGAAGTTCACAGCTTCCACATTTTATAAATTTATATGCTTTAAATAATTTTTAAATTCCAAAGGAAACATCCATTCAGAAATATGATCCCTTCAAATTTTTTACCATGTTCTATAGAGCCACCCCTCCTGCTATAGGTCTGGAACAGAGATGCCTACATTGGGTCACTCTGGTTTATCTCCATCTGTGCAGCAGTGGCAGCTGCATCTAGACCCATGGAACAAGAAAAACCATTTGGACTATCTGCTACTTAAAAAAAATTCAGAACAATGTAATATTTGAACATTATTTTCAAAAGAAAATACATATTGAAATATCACAAACTAAATTAACTAAAATTGTAAACAATGATGAAAAGTCGATAATTTTGAAAACTGGTAGATATGTACTTCCATTCAAAAGCAATCATTTGAGATTCTGCACATATTTATTTCAAATATTGATTAAATAAACCATTATATTTGTAGTTTTCATGAATTCATGTCTCAGTTCAGATTTGCACAAAAAGATTAATTTTCAAGAGAAAGAATATCAATCCACCATTCCAATCACAAATTTATTTCACTATTCATATTTTTACTCAATTCTAAATTGCTAGAAACAATTTTTAAAAATCAAAAGTTCCAAAAACATATTTTTTTTATTTTGGAAGCTATTTTTCCAAAAATTTAATGTTTGTTTGAAAGTAATATTAAATTTAGATACAGATATGCTAAACACCAAAGGGGATTCGATTGGGTTGTATACAATGGGCTAAATGGCTAGGTCACAAGGACCCCAAAGGCTCAGAGAAGATTGGAGGAGGGACCCACTGGAACAGCTGTTGGGAGATAGATGGTACCCTCCCATCAAGGCTATCCAACATGTTCTTAATGTGCATAGGATATGGTTACCCTGCACACGGGGCCACAGCTTAATATTCTATCCGACAGATGGCAGCCTTTCCAAGCACAATGGTGTCCCCTATTGACCATGGACAGGGTGGGGAGTTTTGCAGATATAAATTTTAACACTGACCTAGCTGAGACTCAAACCTGGAAACTGAAAATTATGAGCCTGGCACAAAACTGATTGAGCCATCCTCACCCCCACCAAAGAGAAGGTTGCAAGTTTAGTTGCATTTTTAGTATTAAATTAGCTTAAATGTTTTTTACAAATACAAGGCAAAAAAGCATGTGATATTGCAAAACTTACTGAATGCATCTTTTAATTTTTAAACCATATGAATTCCCATTGGTTTTTGTTGATTTTTGGTTTTGAAATACACAAATCATAAATAAAAATATAACAAGTAAGCTAAATTACCTCTGACAGATAGCAAATATTAATTTTCAATGAGAATGAATATATTTTCTGAATTTATTGCCTTCCAAAGGTGGAAATTTAAATTAATGGATAATTCGAATAGTAATATTTTATGAGTGCCAATTCAACAAAAAAATTTTTCATTGATCTCTTAAAAAAAGTTGAATATCTATGGAATGACAGAAGGCTGATAAAAAGTGATAATAGTAGCTCATTTTCTGAAAATATAAAAAAAAATAAGTAACTTACCTCGGTCAGATAAGAATACTTTTCCAAGCCCCTAGTTTAAAGGACCAAGAATGCAATACTACCACAGTGGGGTGTATTGTACAAATACAGAATCATTTTATATTTGTATAGTAAGTGGAGGTAGACAAGCTGACATGTTAAGGAAGATATCACTCTGAATTTGACGTCGATCAAGTTTAGAGATCTTGATCGGCAGCTGGTAGCTCAGTGGTCCAGAGCACCTGACATGTTATCAGGAGGTTGTGAGTTCGTATCCCACCTGGCTCAAGAAAATTTTTTCTCTAAAATTGATCAAATCAAATTCAGATTGATATCTTCCTTAATAATGAATAAATAAATCGGAAAAAATCTATTCAATCTAAGCTGACATGTGCAGTTAAATATTGAAGAAATATTTATGGTGATCTAAAAATGCACATGTACTGGCAAAAACACTAAGGTACAACAACTCCAAAGTTACTAGTGAATTGTGACATTTTTTTGGACATGATTTACTGTGAAAAGAGAAATGTTTTATTTACAAGTATTAAATATGTGTAAAACAGATAAAACAACAACAAACAACTCATCTATTTATGTATAAATAACAAATTCCAGTTGAAAAGGAAGTGTTTATTCTTTTAATTAGATTTTATTAAAATATAACAGCTTCTTTGCTTGGAGTATACATTTCAAATTATAATTCTCTGCATGGTATGAAAATGAGAGATCTCTGAAATGTAATGAAAATGTACTCACCAAATCACCTGATTTTATTGTCTTCACTGGAATTTTGTCCAAAGCTTTTTTAGCAGCACTACATAATCGTTTCTAAAACAAAAAACAACATATTTTAAATGAAAATTTTAATTTTATTATAAAAATGGTTTGTTTTTGACCAATTTTACACACATATATATAGTAAGTAGTACATCCAATACAGTCAGAGAGTATTATATAATTTTTTACAGATTTTAGAAATAGATTAGAAATTAACCAAAATACAAATTTAGTACATTTCTAAACATAGATTTGTCCTATTAATAGAGTTTCAACCAAGTTAAGAGTATATAAAATTATTTAGGAATTAGTATATATATAAATGGTCAGTTAGTTGACAGTCTTTCTACCCAGGTTTCAATATTTATTAACTTTTTTTCATACTTTCTCCCTTAATTCAAAACTTTTGAGTGTTTTACAACTACAGTTGTGGCACTGACACTAAACATTCCCAATGTAAACAATAGACTGGTTTCTCTATAGTAGTAGAAAACATCCTCAAAAAAAAAGCTTCCTTTACAGCTTCTACTATCAAAAGAAAAGAATAAAAAATATACAAAATACAATACCACAAAAGTCAACATCTGTTAATAAATTTTGGACTGTCATTGCTAAGACAATCAATTCAAGTCCCATATATTGGCAAAATTATTTGTAAGATAGTCCTTAAATATCTTGTTGCAATTTCTACAACAGCGTAAATATAAGAAAAGCACCAAGTCGCAGGTTTACTGTAAATTTTAGGGAATCAGAATCTCTTTCTAACTATTAAGGAATATGTGTTTGATGCTATTATTATAAAATTTATATTCACAATGCTAGACAATCAGAGTTTGCTTGGACAGAAGTTACTTTAATATTCCCTTCCTCAGTGGTGGATATTGTTGACCAAAATTCTCAGTATAACTGTCTAATAATTTTATCCTTAAAATATTTTTGGAAAACTTGTGGAAAAGTAGGAAATTTAAATAATGTGTGGTTTATTTATCCAGTATTTAAGTTATTTTAAATGAGTTTATATACATCAATCATTTGTTTTGAAATATTACTATATTTATCTTGGTAAATAATTTGAAATATTATAATATAATCTCGATAATTTTCTCAGATGCTAATTCAGGCTACAACCCTGCCTATAATGGTTATGTGTGAACATACAAGGTGGAAGCAATACTTGTCCCATTTTCTGTGGATTGGTTTATGTGCTTGCCATTGGAACCCACACTTTACAGAATAACAATAGTTATGAGTGCATTTTAGGCAGAGAGGTGAAGATAGAAACAATAGCTTAAAATTTTTTTTATTATTGATATAAAAGGTTTTCTGAGAAGCAGAGCTTACTGCTGGAAATAAGAGCTGTCATCTCAGTTCTCTCAATTAATTTTCTTCAAAATGTTCGATTTTTATTATTTTTCAAAAATAGGGATATCAATTTTTTTTAAAGATAATATAGATGACAATCACAGCATTCCTGTTGACTTTTTAACGTCAATATATCAATAAATATTTTGCAGAAAAAATTTTGCCGACATATGGGCTATTTAGCATTATTAATGATTTAAACATAGATGACAATCACAGAGTTACCTGAACTGAGATGACAGCTCTTATTTCCAGCAGTAAGCTCTGCTTCTCAGAAAATCTTTTATATCAAATGTTGCCTTTTAGGGTCAATATATCAATAATATAATAAATATCTGGAGATTTATGGGTTCAAGTCCCATATATTGGCAAAATTATTTCCACAAAATATTTATTGATATATTGACGTTAAAAAGTCAACAGGTAACACTGTGATTGTCATCATGTTTAAATCATTAATAATGCTAAATAGCCTGAAGGGACATTATTATTTATTTCCATCTTACTCAGTGCAATATAAAAAGAAATAGTTGCCACCCAAGATCGTAGATGGTGCTAATGATAGGTGTCAAAATTGTCAGTGAAGAGTTTAAAGTCTTAAAATTAGTGGAAAACAGATGAGCTGCCATTAGTTCAATGGTAGAATACTCTGGCATGTTTCTGGAGAGAGAAGAGTTCAACTCCCATATGTCAGCAAAATTTTTTCCACAAAATATTTATTGTTAAAGAAAACAATAATTATTCAACGAAAAAGTTGGGTGAAATTAATAAAAGAATTAGTAAAAAAAAAATCAGAACTATAAAATTCAAAAACATTAAATACAAAATAGGGTTCTGGGTTCATTCTCAGCATTGCTTTTAGTCACTCTTTGTAACTGTAATAGATTTAATCTAATTCAAATATACAATACAACAGTAACAAGTAAAAAAGTAAATGAAAACTGATTGTTCAATAGATTGATATGGTTAACCAACTTTAAACTTTAACAGGGTGCAAATTACTCTAAGAATATACGAACAGGGATTTCCTACCTGGAAATATGGTATCCCAGCGTATAATTATCCTATATTGTTCCTTTTGGAGGGTGTCAAGTTCAGCCTTCCTGCTCCCCCTCATCTATGTGTATATCAAGTAAAACTGAGGTAAGATTGCTATGAGAAGCATAATGATAGGCCCCAAAACCTCTGTGATGCAGTGAGAGCCCTCCCCCCCCCATGGTTAAGTTTTTGCAAAAAATAATAATAATAAATACAAAATTTATTGTGAAAGTTGATATACAACTATTTAAAGGAACGGCCTGGAATTTTTTTCTATTGTCTTAAACAAATTATAACGGAACATGAACAATCAACTTCATTTTTCCTATTAGAAATAACTCACCTTGCATCTTGTGGATCAGAACTCATAGTCTCAAAGCCTGAGCTTGACCATTGTAATGATTCACCATTCATTTTTATGTTTCTTTGACCAGTTTTAATTTATTTAAATTATAATTATTATTTTGGGGTGTTTCTTTCCTTCAAACCATTATTATTTCTTTCTGCCAACAGAGTTGCTGATTGTGTAACTCTGTTTTGATTGACAGCCACTAAACATGCCAAGCAAGGTTACACCTACTTATGTCATCATCATCACCTGATAACCATGTGCAAATGTGCTTCCAAGTGTGATGTTGGCACATGCCACATTTGCTCGAAGGCAGAGTGTGAGGCACAGAAGATTCAGTAATAAGTTAGTTAGTTGACAGTAGAAATAGTAGTTGGTGTTGAGGTAAAGGTGGAGTGACTATAGTCGCAGTGATGATATTCTAAATTTTTGTGCAACACATTGGTGGAAGATTTAATGAAGTCATTTTGTAGAAGCTTTTTTATTGGTAAGTCTAGAATCCAATAAACTTCTCAATTTTTATGAAATTTGTATTTGACTCATTTTTCTCTCTTGAGCAGAGCTTTGTTTAGTGGTATTGATTTAAAGATTATTTTGGGCCAATCATTAATTTAATTTCTTTTCATCTTACCCTCATTTAAAAAGGAACCCTTATTTAATTTTTGGCAAGATTATTTGTCTGGGGCCAGAGTTTAGCTATACAGTAAATAAAATAATGACATACTGTAGGAACGTTATGCTATGAACTTCATTAACATAAGTCCACAACAATCATCAGCTTTTCTGTCCTACTAGCAATTTCTCACAATAAGTCCAACCTGTTTAATTCTTAAGACTAAAAATGTTTTCAACATTTTAGTCTTATTCCTTTGTTGCTCTTATATCATTTTCTAATAGAGGGGAAAATGAATCACATTCAAAATAATTTAGCAATCATCTCAAAACTGAAGCAATATTTTGCAAAGCTGTGAAAATAATTCATTCCAAAATACCACATTATGCATTACAAAATCCAAAATATATGTCAAATATTTATTGTTTTCAAAAAGTTTAAATTGAAGCACATGATGTTGCACATTAAATGGAATAAAATCCATCCCCCTCCCCATGAGAATTTCTTAGTCAACAAAATTGTTCCTGAATCTTTAATCGGAGGAACTAGCATGAACCGTCCATGTACAGTTAAACTGATTTGCATGTGCTTGAAGAACTGTGTCAGTGGAATCCAGTTGTAAGGTTCTACATATTATAGCCCAGTAGTTGATTCAATCCTGTCTACTTGTGAGAGTTGTAAGGTTTTATGTCTATTTGGGAAACTTCATGTTATCAATCGATTCAAGCAGAAGAGGAATGAAACCTAACAATTTTATTATGTTACAGTAAAAAATATACTGAGATGCAACAGTTCAGAGAAGTAGCTTATCCAGAAATTTCCAGTGGGGGGGGAGGAAGTAGAATATGGTACATTTGTTTTAGTGGGGTTGACATTCTTGAGTCTGATTTTTGAGACTATGTTAGAAAATATGTGATACTGATACCCATAGAGTTGAGGGGAGGGAGGGTATAAGTCAAAATCCTCCCTTATTTGGGTATGCCACTGGTTGTCATCCACACAGGCAAAAGAGCCAAACCAACTCTGCATAATGTGCTGCTCAAAGGACAATCTCCACAAATTTGTTAATGTTCCAATAGCAATCCCTATTTTCAAAACCATATCATACAAATATATCAATGCACATATATATATGTAGATGAGGGGGGAAGGAAGTGCTGAACTTGGCAGAGGGATAATTAACTTTTAAAGTGCCATGCTCTCAAAATTGAACTGTCTGGTATCAGAGTTAACTTTTAACTACATTCAGGATAAAAAAACAAAAATAACTTTAAAATTTTATCCCAGTTAAGTAACTAAAATAAAACCTCCATTCCTAAACTGGTATAATGGTTATGGAGAAGAGAAACTTTGTGCTCTAGCTGACAAATTTTGTGTGTTGTGTTCTGGTGTGCTGAGACAATGGTCAGTAGTGACTTTGGTCTTAGTAGAGCATGTCTTTGTAGTTTTTTACTACAAGGCCTGCACAAACTTGAAGTAGTTTCTAGGATCTTCTCTGATCTATATGTTGCAAATAAAAACAAAATAGGTCATATTATATCCAATAAATGAGAAAAACACTCTAAAATACCTATTTTCTTATACATGCTTCTAAAAAATAAAACATGCCAATGATGAAATTGCTAAATTCATGTTAATTTCAGAGGAAGACAGGGTGGCACAATTTTTTCTCAATTGGTAAGAGAAACCAATTTTAGTGCCCTTTTTTTAAAGATTTTTTATGTAGTCCTTGAAACCCCCATCACAAGCTTTTATTTGGTACAAAACTCATTATGATCAACCCTGAGTTAGGAATATATGATGTAACAACTACTTTGGAAATCACCAAACTGACAAATGATGAGTGAAAAACAATGGGAAGATAAAAATGATCTGTAAATCTTCTGGGTTAGTTAAGAAAATAATGAAAAAAAGATTAATTTTTTGTGGAGAAAATAAAAATTTACTACATAACAGTTTGGAAACTGTGTGCTCTTGGGTCCAAGAGACAAATTCATTCTGAAGTGTTGGCTCTTCTGGTACTTGTAAGTTTCAATAGTGTTTTTTCAAGCTATAGTTATGTCAAAATATGTTATGCAATAATTTCACCATAGCATCCATTCCTCACTACAGATGGTCTAATTCATAACTTGGTTATATGTATCTGTATAATTAATTTCTACAAGTCATGTAAAGATATTATTTTAAGATTTTTGAAAGATACTCACAGCAAGTATTTCCTTGGCATGGATATAACGAAATCTTTGAATGTAATAAAAAACTAGCCATGCTAGTGATATTATCATCAGAATTATAAAGGAGATGGACACAAAGAGGACTGATGTACGATTAATGTTGGCGTAACGAAAAGAGTTGTGTGAACCAATGCTGATGTGCATCATTACTCGTGTTCCATTGTCCACCAAAGATGCGATCTCCTCTCCTTTTTCTTTACTGATGAACACTGACACTATTCTATACACTGAGAAAAAAATAGAAAATAAGACATTATAAAACAGAATAAAACTTAATTCATTGCATATTAGTCTAGTAAAAACATTCCTTAGCTAGTGAAAAAAGGTAGTAAAGTGCCACATTACACAAATAGATTTGAAATAAGCTCATTTTATCAAGTAAATAATGACCACTCCACCCCATATTATGTCAAAAGGATGCTACCTTCAAAGCTCTGTAATTTCTAAAATAATTATTTTATGGAAAATGTGACTGAAAGTAAATCAAAAATCTAAATCAATTCTATCTAAATATGGTTTTCAACAATATTACTCAGTATTTAACATATAAGGACAATAATGCTAAACAAAATAATTTTTCTTTGAAGTTAATTGAAATTGAAATGATAAGTATTATTTCAAACAATTTCCTATACAACTAAATATTTTCAAAAGTGTGTAAATAATTCTTTCAAAATTGGTCATTTTTTCTTTTGATAAATTTCTTAGAACATATTGCTGCTCTGAAATGTTTAAAACTCTATACCTGTTAAAATACTGAAAGAATGTTAAAAACCGAGTTTTAAAACAGTTTGATCCAGACATTAAAACCATCCACAGTAACAATTTCTCATAAAACATTTATTTTAGATGTTATATATCTTTGAAATTAATTTCTAACTGACACAACATTGTAAAGGCTGGATTTACGGAGAAGAAAATGTTATACTTCAATGGAATTCAGTGTCTTGGGCTCCAATTTTACCTTTCCCCAACTTGATTGAGTTGCTCCCCCCTCCCTCTAATTTCTTTCTAGATCTGGGCATGAGTGGAGTCAGGGGCATAGCTATGGGGGGAGCTCCCCCAAAGCAAATCAGAGTTAGAAAAATTCGAAGTGACTTGGTAAAATCCAGGTGAGTTGTGAAAATTGGGATTTTTTCTTTGTAAAATTAAGGGGAGTGGGCAAAATCTAGAGCAGTTGGCAAAATTTGAATCCACTTGGCAAAATACAGATAAGTTGTGAAAATTGGAAATGTTTTTGTGAAATTAAGGAGAGTTGGCAAAATCAAGACAACTTGGCAAAATTTGAAGTGACTTGGTAAAATTGAGGTAAGCTGTAAAATTGGGATTTTTTCTGTAAAATAATGGCAAGTTGGCAAAATTCGAAGCTACTTGGTAAAAGACAGGTGAATTGTGAAAACTAGGAATGTTTCTCTAAAGTGAAGGAGAGTTGGCAATATCTAGACAACTTAGCAAAATCTTGGAGTTGGCAAAGTTCGAAGTGACTTGGCAAAATTAAGGTGAAATGTAAAAAGTGAGAATTTTTCTGTAAAATTATGGCAACTTGGCAAAATCTAGGGAGTGGGAAAATCAAGACAAATTGCAAATTGGTTGGTTGTTTGGGTCTTAATGGCGCATTAGCATCTAAGACTATAATGCGCCATACGAATGTCCATGAGAAAAAAAAAAAGTCATGTAACGCGTAACCAAAATTTAAAATAAACCACAAACATATACTAAAAATGTAAAGCAATAAAAGGAAACATAGTCGACAACAAGAAACAAATGTATAAATAAGTTATAAATATAAAAGTAACCTAGGTGTAAGCGACCTGGGTTAAACATTGGAATAAAACTATATCCAAGTAAAATATCTTGTAAAATGTAAAAATTCAAAGACAGCGTTAAAACAACAAAGATCGGATAACAAATGTCCGAGTGTAAGGGGCTCGGACGTAAAATCATGAAATTTAAAAAACAAACGCCGCTCAAAGTTAAAACATGGACAAGAAATTAAAATATGCTTTATAGTTAAAACAGTGTCACAAAACTCGCACTTAGGTTCGTCGTCCGCCCGTAGAAGATACGAATGTGAAATAAACAAATGACCTAAGCAGAGCCAAGCAAGTACAATTTCCTCCTTGCGATTCCTGCGGTAACAAGACTGCCATGGTTTGATGATAGATTTGATCTCAAAGAGCTTGTTTGTAAGCTGTTCTGACAAAGAGCTCTGCCACTGTGCCCTGAGCTTGGTGGTAAAACGCTGCCGGAAATCCAGATATGGAACCGGCAGCGGAGAGTCGGACAAGGACATGGCTGACTTGGCAGCAGTATCTGCCAAGTCATTGCCCCTGATCACGAGTGACCAGGCACCCAACAGAAGAGAACATTGGTGGTGGCTGCCGGACGATGGAGCTTCTGGAAGATCTTGGAGAGAACAGGGTGAGGTCGATGCCTCACCGAGATCAATGCCTGTAACGAGCTAAGCGAGTTGGTGTAAAGTACACACCGACGATGATGCTTAACCGCCACATGGTCCAAGGCGAGACTGACAGCGTGCAACTCTGCAGTGAAAATGGAACACTGCAGTGGGATCTGGTCTGCAATGATTACATCACAGCAGACCACGTCTGATCCCACTGATGTGCCAGACTTCGAGTAATCTGTAAAGACAGGCAAGAAGTCTGGGTGCTCAGCACAATGGCGGGCAAAGAGTTGACGGTACACACAGTCGGGTGTAAAGGCCTTCCCCGTCCTGCACAGGGGAAAATCACAGGAAGGGGAAACAGCGAGCCATGGTGGAAGCAGCTTAGCTGTCAACTGTGATGCTATCGAGACTGGTGTTGATGTCTCTGAGGTAGCCTCGGACTCACAAACCAAAAGGACGAATGGCAGTCAGCCGATTTGTGCAAAGCATTTCCCACTTTGGTCGGAAAACGCAGTCCCAAGTGGGATGGCCAGGCAGGGATCACAATTTAGATGCATATTGTAGGGACAACTGCTGACGGCGAAGAGATAAAGAGGGTTCGCCAGTCTCGACATATAGACTCTGGACCGGTGAGGTGCGGAAGGCCCCAGTGCAAACACGGAGAGCCTGATGATGGAGGGGGTCCAGCACCTAAACCACCGAATCCTGGGCGGAGTCATACACCTGGGATCTGTAGTCCAGTTTCAATCGGACAAGTGCATGGTAGAGGTGGAGCAAAGAACATCGGTCCGCTCCCCAAGAAAGGGAGGAAAGGACCTTGATGATGTTCAATGCCCATGTGCACTTGGACCTGAGATGACGTATGTGTGGTAAAAAGGTCAATTTCCAGTTGAATATGAGAACGAGAAACTTGGTCTCCGCTACAACTGGAATGATGTTACCCCTGAGCCATAGCTCGGGATTCAGGTGAAGATTACGCTTCTGGCAAAAGTGCACACAAGCAGTCTTCTGTGGGGAGAACCGAAACCCATTTGCCATCGCCCAAACCGAAAGATTGTTCAGGGCAATCTGCAGTTGTCTTTCAATGACCCTCAAGCCGGACGAAGAGCAAAAGATGCTAAAGTCATCAACATAGAGGGCATTGCCTACTGATGGAGGAAGTTGTCTAGCAATAGAATTAATCTTGACAGCGAAAAGTGTTACACTCAGAACACAGCCTTGAGGCACCCCCTGTTCTTGGGGGTAAGGCTGCAACAGAGTGTTGCCGACATGGACACGAAAAGAACATGCCGATAAGAAGTTGGAGATTAAGATCGGCATTTGACCTCTCAAGCTGAAGCTATGGAGGTCACGAAGAACGCCGAATCTTCAAGCAGTGTCATACACTTTTTTGATGTAGAAGAAAATTGACACCAGGTGCTCTCTATGTAAAAATGAATTTCTGATAGCCGATTCGAGGCATATCAAATGGTCAAAAGTTGCCTGCGAAAGCCACACTGGGTGTTGGAAAGAAGGTTGTGGTGTTCTAAATACCTGATGAGTCTGGCATTTATCATTCTTTCCAACACCTTGCACACGCAGCTCGTCAACGCAATGGGACGATAATCCAAAGGAATCTGGAATCCTTTCCTGGTTTCAGGAAGGCCAAGATGATGGCCTCCCACCAGGAGTCCGGAAACTGCTCCTCAAGAAAAATGTGATTGAAAGGAGTTGCCGATCCTTATTCGATGGTGAGAGATGTTGGACATTGTCTGACCCAACTGCAGATGCACGAGAGGAGTGCAGAGCAAGGCGAAGCTCCTCCACTGTGAATGGCCTGTTGTAAGGCTCCAAGCCATTCGAGTAGAAGGACAGCGGAGAGCGTTCTGGGCCAGAAACTCAGGGGAGTATGAGAAAGAGGAGATGGAGGAGAAAGACTCCCCCAGAGTGTTGGCAATTGCTTTGGGATCAGCAATTGCCTGTCCATTGTGCTCCAGGATCGATAACGAGTGCAACGTATAGTTCCCATCCATCTTCCGGACTTTATCCCACACGACTTTAGAACTGGCCGTGTGGGTGATAGAAGACGTATATTTGATCCAAGATTCCTTCTGGCTCTGGTGTCAGATGAAATGAGCTTTCACCCTGGTGCATTTGAACTTTTTGAAGTTGGGGGACATCGGATATCTCCGACCCCCCCCCCCCCCCAAGCCTTGTTCTGAGCCTTACGAGCTGCGGTGCAATCTGAATTCCACCACGGTTTCAGAAAGTGAGGAAACCGTGTCGAAGTTTGAGGAATTGTTGATGCAGCTGCATCTACGATACAGTCCGTAATCTCTGCTATTGCAACATTGATTGGTTCTTGGATGACTGAGTGGTCATCGAGCTCAGAGAGCAGCTCAAACCCAGTCAGCCTGATCAAGCCTCCACCATGAGAGGCGTGAAGGGCTGCAAGGCCCCCCATGGGAGATGGTGCACACCACAGGGAGGTGATCGCTTCCGTAAGGGTTGTCATCGACCTCCCACGTAAAGAGTGGAAGGATCGAGGAGGAGCAGATGGTAAGGTCAATGGCAGTGAAAGTTGTGGTTGGGGAGTGAAAGTAAGTACTGACACTGGTGTTCAACAGGGAGAGAGAAGGATCCAGGAGCCACTACTCCAGGACCTCGCCACTCCCATTGGTGTCAGCACTGCCACAAAGTGGACTGTGTCCATTGAGGTCTCCCATTACGAGGAAGGGGAACGGCAGCTGCGAGACGAGATCATCAAGGTCTTCCTGGAAGACGATGCTCCCAGGTGGAAGATATACAGAGCAGACAGTGAGAACTCCATGAAGAGATAGATGGCTACCACCTCTAAGTTGGTGGTGAGGGGTATGACCTGGAATGGAGAATGGTTGTTCACGAGGATGGCAACACCCCCGCGAGCTGGACCATTTCCATCCCGGTCAACTAGAGAAAAGTGCCGGATCATGGGATCTGTGACATGGCTACAAGTATGTCTCCTGCAGGCAAACACAGATGGGCTGGTGTGCCTGAAGGAGGGCCTTGATGTCGTCAAGATTCCTCTGGAATCCACAATTCCATTGTAGGAGTGTAGCCATCTCAGGACTTAGATGAGTGGGCGGATGACGAATTCCTCTTCAACTTAACCACCGCAGAGGACGGTTTAGTGAATAGGGGGCAGTTGGTATCCATGTCCTTGGAATCGTCCAAGGGGCATGGATAGGTGACCACCCTTTGTGGAGGAGTGATAATTATTTTCTTTTTTGGCCCTAGTGGGGGCCCCTTCGGTTTGGAAGGTCTTGATGTCTGAGGATGGGGGGGAGGAGGCCTTCCGGTGGAGGTGGAAGGCTGAGTTGCAGGAATGGAAACCGGGATTGATGTCGAAGTCGACACCACCCTTGGTTTCGCCTGCGTCAGGAGGTACTTAGCTGCTGGTGAGAAAGACTCAGTAGGTGGTACACTGATATCAGTCTGCACTGCAACTGAAGTCATTGGAACGATGAACTTTCCAATGACTGCACCGGATAGGATACCTTGCTAGATGGGGCAGGTGGTGCAACAAGCTTTCTCACCTCAGCGTATGAGATGTTATTCATAACCTTAAGGCATTACACCTCCTTTTCCTCCTTCCACTTCGGACAGTCACGGGAGTATGCCGGATGCTCGCCACTACAGTTAACACAGCATGCCTTTTCTGCCGTGCAGTCAGGATCGAGATGATCCTTACTACCACAGCGAGCACAGGTGGGTTTGCCCCAGCAAGCTGTGCGGACATGACCTATATCTGACACTGAAAACAGCGCAGAGGGTTCGGAATATATGGCCGTACCTCACAATGCAATTAACCTGCCTTCATGGAAGGAGGCAGGCATGCACGTTAAATGTAACAATCAGTATTCAGGAGGGTACCAATTTACCATATGGTGTGTCAAAACCCAGTGGACTGCTGTTACTCCCTGAGGTGCGAGCTCAGAGAGGATTTCCTTCTCAGTGACTTTGAGGAGGCCCCACTCAGTTATCACACCTCGAGAGGAATTCAAAGTTTTTTGGGGAGTGACTTCAACAGCCACCCCACCAATCTCTTTGACATTCAGGAGCAGTTCCGTGTGTTTGGAACAAGCAGTCTCAACCTGCAAGTTGCCAGATCGTAAGTGCTTGATGGATTTCGGCTCTCCCGCAAGACCTTTCAAACCTTTATTTACGAAAAATGAGGGCATGTCCCCGAGTACCTGATCGCCAGTGGAGTGGATAATCAGGAATATTGGGAACACAGACACAGAAGACGATTGCAGAGATAACGTACATAAGGAAGATGGGGGCTCATGTCGAGCCCTTTTGTTGGCGTTGATCGCATTAATTTTTTCATCAACTCTCATGGTTTTTTTTGTGTGGTTCAGTGCCCGCTGTCCTTGTTGCCATCCATGGAGCCCAACAAGGGGACGCCCAGTCGGGCGCCAGGGCTACGCAGGCACTATACCAACACCTCCTACAAGAGGCCGTACAACTACGTCACAGAAAAGACTACGTCTAGAGCCCCTATATACCAGGCCAACCAGGGCGACCTATCCGCCATTCTTATGACAACTGGTGACGTGACTTAGTGTTATAGTCAATGCAGCCGCCGTGTGCGCCGCAATTTTTCGAATCCTTAGAATATAAAAAAACAATTATTATCGGAAGATATTAAGCTGTGAATTGTCTAAATAGCTATAGGAATAATTGCACAATGTTTAAATTCCAGGCTGATCCAATTAAATTTAAAAAAAAGTGGGTTGAAAGAATTCGACCGAGAACCTGCATTAGGCTTACAGCGTTCTATAACATATACTTCTGACTATTGCTTCTGCATGTTAATGTTAATTTATGTGATATATCGATTAGTAATATGTAGATGAATGATAACTACATTTAAGTTAGTAGTCATTCATTGTTTAAGATTAAGTTTAGTTTGGTTAATATAAAATATGCATGCGGCAAACTTCGATCGTGATGGCCGTAACCCTCCGCTTCCCGTGCGGGCATATCGAGATCGGCGACTACCGTAGTCGCTAAATGCCGATCGTCGCTGGGAACTTACCGTGGTGCAACAAGCTTTCTCACCTCAGCGTATGAGATGTTATTCATAACCTTAAGGCATTACACCTCCTTTTCCTCCTTCCACTTCGGACAGTCACGGGAGTATGCCGGATGCTCGCCACTACAGTTAACACAGCATGCCTTTTCTGCCGTGCAGTCAGGATCGAGATGATCCTTACTACCACAGCGAGCACAGGTGGGTTTGCCCCAGCAAGCTGTGCGGACATGACCTATATCTGACACTGAAAACAGCGCGCTAGCAAGGCGGAAAGTGGTCGTACTGCGGGTCTCCCTTGCCAGCGTACGAGTGTGTTAAAATATTATCAAGATCTAACCTAATCGCTAAGATAATTAATTGCTAAGATCTAATCTAATCACCGCAGCTTTCTTTAAGGCAATAAAGTGATGGAATAAGCATTTTATAAAATAATATGGTAAAAAAACATGTCAAACTTAATTTGGTCTCGCCTGAAAATTATAAAAATTGGCACTTTGTATAGAAGTCAGCAATTTCTGAACAGTGGCATTTAATAATCAGTGAATTGCAGATTTTTGTAATCATATAATATATTGTTTGTGAAATGTTTTCCTTCTATATGAAATATTTTTCCTATCACCACATTCTGCTACGTGTGCAGTTAACTGTATAGCTAAGTATAAATGAATCCAATGAATATAAATGAAAGAAGGACCAGGATCCTTCTTTCCCGGGACACGGGTCTCCGCGCATGGCAAACACGCAGGCGAGCGTTCAGGACCATGTGAAGGTAACTGAGCCAGCGGAACCTTCACAGGGTGGTCCCTTCACCACGTACAGGAGCTCGCACCGAGGGGACAAATTGCAAAATTTTGAAATTTCCCCTGAAAGAAATTCTGGGAAAGTTCCCGACAGAGACCTAATTAATTTAAATTTATGTACTTATTTTCTCAGTTGAAAAACTTTCGTCCTCCCTTTCCCCTGAACAACCATAGTTTCTTAGTTACGCCCCTGGGTGGTGTGGTCATTATTCAGTGACCTCTGAAAGGCGAATGGACAACAAAGTAAAACTAATCCTTTTTTTTGGAAATAAGCTATTATCATGTATTGTCAATATTTATTCATATATATTATTTACATCAATTCGTAGATTTAAACAATTTGCATTATCTAAAAAGCACTAAAATCAGGAATGTTATTTTGCTGTAACGGAGATAGAGCAAAAAGCTAATTAGATTTATCGTTATGAAACAAACTCTTCAACGCAGTTTAAAATTTCTTACAGAAATTTTGTTTCGCCATTTTCACCTTTTCAGTTGAGGATATAATAATATATTTCTGATGCACTTGGTTCTTAAAATAATTATGCAATTCTCTGAAAACAAGAAGGATATTCCGTTTCATCAGAGGACAATGTACTGAAATGGAGGCCGACTGAAAATCTTATCCTCAAGTCATAAAAATTTGCCGACCCTGATTTAAACAAAGATTATAGTTATACATGCATATTTCCCATTGAAATGTAGTGCATCCTTGAAGTGGAAAAATAAAAGTGCTTTTAAACATGGGCACAATTTTCGGGTTCTATCAGAGATAGAGAATGATTTTTAACTCAATAAAGGCACCAGGGAAGACTATCAGAGAAAATTAGGGTCTGCAAGTCAAGTATTTCGGTAATTATGGCGTTCAAATCTATTAAAAAGAGCAATCTCTCAACATTAAAGCAACACACATCTATGTTATACGTATCCCTTGTCATAATTGCTACTTATCTAACAGGAGTCTGTTCTGGTAAGTGCCAAGCTCACTTTGCCATGCATTGTTTGTGAACAACACTTGGAAAGCAGGCAAACATCGCCCAACTGTCAGGAATGATTTAACACTATTACTAAGATGTTAATTATTTTACTACTTAGGTAAAACAAAGGATCTTCAGCCATCATTCCATGGTTATCATATACAAAAATGGATACTTATTTTAAATCCATCAATAATTCTAACTGAGATAGAAATGTATATCATTTATACAGCAATAATCATATTATTCTCTGCATCACTTGATACAGAGATCTGGCAGGAGTCTATTCATATATGCTTTGGTATATGCCATGGAAAACATTTGTGAAAGTGAGACGTGCAGAATGATAAATAAAATTACCTCTCATGCAGCTGCTTGGCACTGAGGTCTGATAGGAAACTGTCAGTTTAATATGCCATAGAGAAGATCTGTGAGGAAGGAGACTCCAGCACAAAAACAACACTATTAACATGTATTAAAAAGGAAACATCCCTGTTTTATGCAGGACTCGAACTTAGGTACTTTATTTTGTAGCTAAGGATGCTACTGCTTGGTGACTAACCTATCAAAATTATTCAGAAGCATCCTTGTTATGTCGCTAAAAATCATATTGGAAGATCTAGAAGCTTTTTACGGGAAATGAGATGGATGTTACAGACAAAAATCAAATCTAGCTAATCTTTGTTTTTCAACAATATTAATTTGGCGTTTAAAGGATTAATGGAAGTTTGAATACAAGTAAGAAGACTCCCAATAAAAAGAATTTATCTCAAATGTAAACTTTTTCTTTTCATTTGTGATCAGACTCGCAAAGCTATTATCTGTAGGTTATGATAAGAACAAACGATCATGCCATCCTGGCTCGAACCCGGAACCCAGCAGTTTGCAATACTACCGCGAATCAACGCGTTACCACCGCGCCACCGAGGTGGCAATTAAAAAATAATACTGTCATAAAAACGAATATATTTCTTACTGTGTGATATTTAAGAGTTTTCATCTTTATCAGAATAATTTTTAAGAAAGCATTACTGCTTTTATACTACATCAGTCGATACTGCATATATTAATTCTCTGAAAAATATCTTACAATAATTAAAAGTTCTTTTACTTATATATTCATTATATAGGCACTATATATATATAACTATTGATATAAACAAATGATTGGGTTGTTGTTGGGTTGTTTTACCTCTGAGCGGCATTTTTTTTTTGCACACAATGGACTAAATGGCCAGGTTACAAGGACCCCGAGAGCTCAGTGAAGGTTGTGGAGGAGGGGACACTAATGAAAGCAAAAAAAAAAATGTTATCTCTAAAAAAAATTAGAAAAAAGGAGGTAGGATTTTTTAAATTATATGAAAACAAATTATTTTAATGATGATGACGATTTATTAGTGAACATTCAAAAGGTTAAATGGAAAGTTCTATTAACAAGGATAAGCTATCTCATTCTATTCTGCCGGCAGTCCCGTCCACTAATGCTGAAGTCACAAATGAGTGCTACGGCCTTCTCCTCTAGGTCATGTTGACCCTACTAATCGAGGACAGGGCGGGGAGTTTTGCAAAGATAAATCTCAACGCTGGCCCAGGTGGAACTCGAATCTGTGAATTTCAGATTGGAGCCCGGCGCGCTACCGACTGAGCCACTCCCGGCCCATAAACAAATGAAATTACGTTCAGTGGCTACTGTAACATAAAAGAACTCGGATGTTACTGTACCGCAATCATTTCCTCAGCATAAAAGACTGATGATAATAACTTCCTGGGTGTAAAGGCAACATTATTCGTTAGGTGATTCCATGCCAGATGTCATTTGTTTAAGTATAGCAATAACCGTACGCTTCCGCCATATCTTTGGTAACGCAGTCCTAGAACCATCATCTATAAAGAGGTAGACGACAGATAGTAATAACCCGGATTCCCTATGGATATCGTAGCTGCTTTTATGTCCCACTAACCGGAGATTAGTGTCCAAAGAGTTCCCATTACTGTACAATGGGAAAATGTCATTGTAGGTGAGTATATTATTGTATTAGACGCAATAGCTTTATCCATTATTTTATTATGACTTTTAGTTGAATGATTGTATTATCCTACGACATATACATGTCTGATAGCCACCCAAGCAATTACTGTTTTTAAAATATGTATTCGAGATCAGAGAATTCCTTTAAGAGTCATCGGAAAATCGATAATGTCTTTTTCTCAGGAAATGCGGTAAACTTTTCCGTTTCTCAAAAAAAAAAACATCAATAAAACATATTACTAATAGCAATTTCATAAGGTGGACAATCGTTTCATAAGGTGACTTGCAACGATTAGAAGTCAATGACTTTTTCCCGCCTTTTGGTGCGAAATACATTAAAGTCAATTACTTTAATATGACTTAGAATAAGCTGTTTAAAAAATAATTCTTGTAATATTGAACTGAAATAAAAGGAAAACCGACAAACCGCAAATGAAATTGCAGCATTAAAATAATCAATGCGTTTTTTTTTTCTATATTTCAGAATATACTTCATTCTGTTGTAAAATCTGCTATTAAACTCAGATTTCTGAAATGCGAAGGTTTGTTCTTGCTTTGTCACGGGTTTATGTTCTAGGACAGGGAAGTTATTTCTCAATATTCCTAGTTTTAGAGAAAAATATATTTTTAAAACTACATATCTTCCTATATGCGCCCTAAAAGGTAGAAAATAAACCTAAAGCATATCGATGGTGCAATCAGTCACTGAGATCGTGTTCACTTCAAAGAAAGATAGGGCGCCGGTATCTTGTTGAGTAGGTAAATCGGCGCCCTATCTTCTTTTGAAGTGAATTCGAATTTAGTGACTGATTGCACCATCGATATGTTTTAGATTTATTTCCTACATTTTAGGCCGCATATAGGAAGATATAAATATATTAAAAAAATTAACCTGTGACATTGGAGGTGTCAAAAGCTTTAATTTCAGATATAATTTAAGATAGACCTCCGGGAAAATCTGAACAGTCTGCGACAGCCCTCATATGAGCTTTCATTTGATACCAAACTCGTAATTACGAGTTTTTTTTTTCGTTCCGAAAATAGTTTCATATTCCCCCTGTTTTTAAGGGAGAAGAAACAGGTAGGTGGAATTTTCTTTAACCTGTAGCATTTCCCATGTATCAAGCTTTCATTTGACGCACAGTTTGCTACTTTCGGCCTTCGAATCCCGAAGATATAGTGGGACAATCGTTTCCATATTTCCACTCTTTGGAGGGGGGGGGGCGAAGAATCAAGGTGGTGGTGGATATTTTTAAACCTGTAACATTTCCCATGTCACAAGCTTTCATTTGACGCATAGCTTGTTACTTTCAGTACTCGCGTTCTGGAGATATAGGACAATCATTTTCAAATTTTCCCCTTTTTTAGGGGGGAAGGAAGCATGGAGGGTCAATTTTTTTTATAGCCAATGACATTCTCCGCGTCATAAGTTTTCATTTTACACATAAGTCATTAAGTTTGTCCGTCGCGTTCGAAAGATAAAGATATGGCATCGATATGCTTTGGAACAACTGTTTTGACAAAACCACAAGACGACTAACCGACAAATGTCGAGCGAAAAGCAATAGAAAGATAGGAAATAAAAATAATATAAATAAAAAAAATTACCTATTTTCCTATATTTGTCTTAAAAGTAGAAAATAAGCCTAAACATATCGGTGGTGCAATCATTCACTGAGTTCGTATTCACTTCAAAGGAAGATAGGCGCCCTCTATCGTGTTCAGTGGACATCCTATCTTCCTTTGAAGTGAATACGAACTCAGTGAAAACGGAACTCGGAGACCACCGATATGCTTTACGTTTATTTTCTCCATTTTGGGGCACATAACGGAAGATAGGTATTTTTTTAAATTTAAATTTTTTTTTCTTTGTCGTTAAAAACACCTACATTCAGAAACTTTCATTTGATATCTGACTTATAGAAATCGACCACATTTTTCATCCCCCCTTTTTGAGTTCGCGTTTGATTGAGGTAGCCCATGACATTGGGGAAGTCACAAGCTTTAATTTGAGATATAATTCGCTAAGGTCGACTCCCAATCTTATCAAGGGGGGGGGGAGAATAATGGGAGGCAAAATTCGAAGTTTACTTTCTGTTCCGTTTCATGATTATACTTGGGGCGGGGGTGGCTCTCAGCGCGCCAGGCTCGTAATCTGTAGTTCCCAGGTTCGAGTCCCAGCTGGGTCAGCGTTGAGATTTATCTCCGCAAAATTTCCCCGCCCTGCCCACGGTCAGTAGGGGACACCGATGGGCTTGAAAAGGCTGCCGTCCGTCGGATGGGACGTTAAGCCGTGGCCCCGTATGCGGGAGAGCCATACCTGTGCACGTTAAAGAACATGCTGGATGGCCTTGACGGGAGGCTACCATCTGTCTCCCAACAGCTGTTCCAGTGGGTCCCCTCCCCCAACCTTCTCTGAGCCTTCGGGGTCCTTGTGGCCTGGCCATTTAGCACATGGTGTGCAAAAAAGTGCCGCTCAGAGATAAAAAAATCCAATCCAATCATGATTATACTTAATAGAATTAAGAATTTGGTTGATGGACAACTGCCTGATGAACAGTGTGGATTCAGACCTGGTTGGAGATGCTTAGATCAAATATTTTCACTTAGCAGATTCTTGAGAAATGTTTAGCTTCAGAAACCTGTAGTTATTAGCTTTATGGATTTCAAAAATGCTTTTGACTCTGTTGATCGTCATAATTTGTGGTTGATCGTTAGATCATATGAAATACCTGGCAAGTTAGTTAGCATAATGAAAGCTCTCTATAGTAACACTGAGTCATGTGTAGAGTTGGTAGGCTCATAGCAATTCGTTTAGCATTGCTAGTGGAATTAAACAAGGGTGCATTTTGTCTCCTTTTCTCTTTAGTTTGGTTATTGATAATGCTATGCAGAAAGATATGCAGGGGGAAGATTTTGGCCTCATATGGTCTAGAAATTTAAAAATTTCTGATTAAGAATATGTAGATGATTTGGCCTTGTTAGCTAATGATGTTGATGATATGAATTCTTTCATTAGGAATGTTGAAGAGACTGATAATAGAGTAGATAAACTGAATAATAGAGTAGAAATAGAAAAGTGATGAAAATTGATCACACAGATGATACTTCAGTTGCTTTGAATGGCTGCACTCTTGAGCAAATGTCTCAGTTTAATTATGTTGGGAGTTATGTAACAGATACTGGTGATATGCAGCATGAGATAAACAGAAGGATACAGATTGTTGCTAGGTTGGTTTGGTTGGTTGTTTTGAGTTTAATGGAGCATTAGCATCTAAGGCTATAATGCGCCAAACATATGTCCAAATAAAAGATAAAAGTCACAGAACCCTTAACCAAGTATTAAAAATAAACTACAAACTCATAACAAATTCTAAAATAATAAAAGGAAACACAGTCAACAAGAAACAAATATATAAATATGTTATAAATATAAAAGTAACCCAGGTGTAAGCGACCTGGGCTAAACATACAGAAAAATAAACATTGGAGTAAAACTATAGTCGAGTAAAATATCCAGTACAATATAAAAATTTAAATACAGAGCTAAAACAACACTGATCAGATAAGAGGTGTCCGAGTGTAAGGGGCTCGGACCTAAAATCATGAAAGTTAAAATACACTCTACGTTCAAAGTTAAAACAAGGATATTCGATTAAAATATGTTTGATCGTTAAAATGGTGTCGCAAAACTCGCACTTAGGTACGTCGTCCGCCCGAAGAAGAAACGAATGAGTAATAAACGAATGACCTAAGCGGAGAGGATTGCTGCTAGGACTTTTAAGACTTTTAAGAATCTTTGGAGTGTGTGGAAAAATAGGTGTATACACCTAAAGACTGAAATTAGGCTGTATATAGTTTGGTTCTCTCTAAGGTTAGTTATGATAGCGAAACATGGACCCTTTGTAAACAGGATAACCAAAAACTTGATGCCTTTGATTCTAGATACTTGCGTAGTATCTTGGGCACTTTGCAGGTAGTGATGAGGTTAGAGAAATCAGCAACCTCCTTTGAGCAGCATATTGTGCATTTGGCCATGTTACCCGTATGCATAGCTGCAGATTGGCAAACAGCATTATGAAGTGTCCGAGTGTAAGGGGCTCGGACACTGTGGCTTCAGGAAAAGGGGGAAACCTAGGATGCGATGGGCAGACAATGTGAAACAAGACCTTGTAGAATTGGCCTCAGCGGCCAAATGCATCAGCTGTAGCTCAGGTAGACATGTCTGGCGAACAAGCTTTTACAGTCTGGTAGGGCCTCCGTAGACCATGGCTGCATGAGGATTTTGTACATATGTATGCATGCAAAAAAAGTGCCGTACAGAAATAAAACAACCCAACTCAGTGAATATTTTTTAAAAACCTTAGCAATTTTAGATAATGGCAAAAAAATTTATTTGTTAGATTTTTTATTTTCTTTCAAGACACGAAAACAGAAACAAAATAATATTCAACTAATTCTTTTAAAAAAAGTTTATAATAAAATGCTAAAAGGGCAATTAATGCAATTAATGTTAGAGCTGAAAACAATTATTCCCAATTACCGAATTATATAAAGTTCGTTTAAAATTAATATTTTCCTCGAACACTGTAATTAAAGCGCAAATTTTAATTACAATATTCGAGAGCAAATTTAATGCTTTATATAATTCTGTCCGAAATACCGAGTCTTTCCCTTTCTTTACAAGCTAATTTGTTATAACTAGTACGCCAAATCAATGGGACTAATTGCGATAAACTTCCAACTTATTATTCTATGTTCTTAAGGATGCAACAAGATGGGAAAACTTAACTTCGAAAGGCTATTTATTCTTACTGCTTATTATCAGTGAATTACTAGTCTGTCTTTCAAATTCCTTTCTTATATGTTCCAAGATTTCAATCTTATCGTCAAAGCGAAAGCAATTGTCTTGTTAAACGATTCTGCTCGGCTAACTTTCAAAGTCATTTGCAGAAAATAAATTATTTCTGAAAATATATAAATGATACTGATCCCAAGTTGTTTGTATCGATATAAAGAATATGCAGTCAAATCGATGGCATTTGGTCCGCTGCAATGATTATATAAACTCCATGAAACGAAAAAACAGGCAGATGTTTGCCAGCTCCTAGCAACAGCGATGACAACCAACGTGTTTCTCTTCATAAAGCGATATTTTGCGTGACGGAAATGAGAAGTTTTGCAATCAAAATAGCTTGGTGAAAAGAAACGGAAAACACGATCTCCATTTCTCACACATCCGAGGATAATGGAGCTTTCCAGCGGTTTTATGTATGCAAAATAATAAAAGCATTTTAACGGAAATGGTTCAGATTTCTATAGGAGAAGGGAAAACCGGAACATGAAAGGATAGCATAAGCTTCCTTGACAACAGGACTTTTTAACGACTGCATAGTTTTGTTGCACAATGGGCTAATTGGCCAGATCAAAAAGAACCCGAAAGGCTTCAAAAAGAATTGCAATGTAAGAAATAAGAATATCTATTGACCAAATAATAGGCCAAATCTAAATATTCCAATTTGTCCTATCATTATTTATATTACTTATTCTACTCATCGTATTTTCTAAACGTATACAAAAGCTTAACTTTCCACCTCAGTTAGGACCGATTTTAAACCATAAAAGTAGCAGAATTCTTACACTATAAACAGCAATTTTATATTTTTAATACACACAACATGGAAAATCTAATGTGAACCTAACATTCATACATGTGTGTGATTTTTCTAATTTGATTCATTTAAACATAATTTTAAAGATCTATACAAAGTTTTTAAATTACACAGCCAACTGAATCAATTGTTAATCGATTATATTCATTAATCCATTAACTATTTACATGAAAATCGGTTGTATCTCAATTGAAAAAAATCTACAAGTAATCCAAGTGATTTATTAAAAGATCAATCCCGCAGTGTACTCAATGGCGACCAGACGAGGGGAAAAGTGTAAAAATTGCAAAAACGAACAAGAAATGTATTTGTTTTTGAAAAAAGAAATATGGAAATGGAAAAAACATGTGAAACATGTTATACGAATATAATTGTGTTCCCGGGAAAATGTAAAAAGCCCAGAAATTGGAAAAAAAAGCAAAATCTGGCATGTCAGAAAATGAAATTGAGTAGCCCTTCCTGGCTGATATAACTGATAAAAAAATGTTAAGAGAAACTTTTATTTCTGGTCTAAAAAAACTGATCTGATATGATTAAAATTTAAAAAAATATCTATCTTCCTATATGCGCTCTAAAAAGTTGAAAATAAATCTAAAGCATATCGATGGTACAATCAGTATGCACACAGGAAGTCCTGTTCCTCACTGAGTTGGGTCTCTGGAGTGACTTACGCCAGCGAGCAAGCAAGGTTACAATAAAATTATACACACCTGGAAATGCGCATGATTGCTCAACCTCTGGAAATTTCTTCAGTAACTCGAGAGGGATGTCAAATTTTTAAGGGTGAAAACATTAATAATATAAAAAAGCATAAGTAAAAGACACTAGGTGAAATTCATTTCAGAGTTACATAAATAAAGTATAAAATGTTTCACTTTATCTTGTTTGAATCGGTTTTAGGCAGATGTAAAGCATCAATCAAATTAAATAAAAATATAATTATTTTAACGCATTAGTTCCTAACCAGGCCGCCTTGAAATATTATAAAGCTGTATATATCTACATACGCCGACCACTGAATTAGAAACCTTTATTCAATACCGAGTTGGATCTCCTTTAGCCCGAATTAGAGCACGTATGCGGTTTGGCATTGATTCCACAAGGTGTTGGAGTGCTTTTACGTCTCCAGCATATTAGGTGTTCACCATACAGTCCTTTTAACTGGATCAGATTTGACGGAAGAGGACTTTGCTCCCGGTTCTGTTTTTCTAGCATATCCCATTCATTCTCAATGGGGTTCAGATCCGGGTTTTATAGTGGCCATGGAAGACGGTGGAAGTCGCTGTCATGCTCGCTGAACCACTGCTGAACACATCTTGCGCAATGGACAGTAGCACTGTCGTCCATGAAACAGCCATTACCTGCTGGATAAAAAGTCAACGAAACAGGATGGACTTTACCGGCAACAATGTTCAGATAATCTTGGAGGACACCCGACCTTCCAGCAATATCAGGAGACCAGTTACCCACAGAACGTGCCCCACACTATGACACTACCCCCAGAACCTTGAGTTGTTTCTACAAGACAAACTGGGTCAATTGCTTCATGGGGCTCCCGCCAAACTCTCTGCCTACCGTCGGTACAGAACAAGATACCGCGACTCGTCGGACCACATGACTTTTTTTCCAGCCTTCCAGTGTCCAGTCACGGTGTTCCTGACACCACTGTAGTAGAACTTTCCGGTTCTTCGCAGAAATCAGTGGTTTCCTTAGAGAAATGCGACTGTTAATACCGATCCTCATCAATTCCCTGCGCATAATTCGCTGAGATATAGGTCGGGAACAGCCTTCATGGAATGCTTCGGTCAATTGCTGCACACAGGAAGTCCTGTTTCTCCGTACAAACCTTTTCCGACGACGGCGATCTCGTTACTGACAGATTCGCCGTCATCTGAGATTGTCGTCGCCCTATACTTACGCCCCTTAGACAAGCAATGTGGGCTATTTTTTCATTGATTAAAAACCCGAGATTCTAACCTTTTGCGAAACCAGTCAGCTCTGCTGTTTTTAAAATCGTCGCTCCAGCCAGACGGGTACCCACAATAAGCCCTTTATCGAATCCCGAAAGATCCTTTGATTTTCCCATTGTGATCAACACTACTGAAGAGCATCAGTCTTAAATAGTTGCCTAGATCACGAGGTGATGTACGTGACCACGTATTTTGCATATACGCTGCGCAAGTAACGTTTACGTATATCTGCATAAAGGTTTCTAATTCAGTGGCCGGTGCTTGTACTTCCAAGCAATAGGTTTCTTACAGTTAGCAGTATTCCCCATTGCAAAAAGGTTAAAAGAGAACAAAACTCAAAGGATTCGAAATTGAACACAAATACATATGATGAGAGAACTGTAAGAGAAAATTATGTTACAAAGCTGAGATCTATCTTACACCAAAAAATGCTCAAAAAGATACATAAGAAGCTTTCTTCTAATGGAAAAAATGTGCACAATGCATTCAAAAAGATTATGAATCACAAAACATTGCTAACAAAGTTGCAGATGTAATGACAACATAATTTTCTTCTCATGGCCTCGTGACATTTTTGTTTCATTATAAACGTAACGTTGATTTCTTTCAGATAATACACGCTGCTATTGTTTGTTCCCGTTTAAAAAAGTTAACTAACATAGTGACATAGCAAATAACACGTTCTTTGTTTTGGCGATTCAGTGAAATAAAGGAAAAAATTATGTTCCTGCTTCTTCTATGAGTTCAAGATTTAGCAAGTAGATTTAGTGTTAGTGATTCAGCCTTTACCTGAATGATAAAAGCTTCTTCATCGTTTACCATGACTTTGCTTTCATTTGATGACTTACTAAAATCCGTCGGATTTTGATAAACCGATTCTTTGTTATATTGTGACTTGTTGAGTGATATAAAAAAATATGCAAAAAAGAAACAATCCAGATTATATTGCAGATATTATAACTTGTTTTCTGAAGAGCTGATTTTTGTCTATCAAAACACAACACGACTGAACGCAGAGGCAAAGAAAATACAGAATAAAAAAAATGTAAAATAATGGTATAAGAGGTATTTTCGTGGGATCAGAAATCTTGATTAAACAGGGGCGGGTCCCGAGCATTTCATTAAAAAAGTACCTAACATGTTCTACTAAAACTTGTCAGGAAATCTGGCGAGCTGGGTGGTCGCACAAAAAACACTGGCCAAAAAACACTAGCCCCGGCTGGGATATCCCCCAAAGCGAATTCAGTGAAATAAAGGAAAAATTATGTTCCTGCTTTTTCTATGAGTTCAAGATTTAGCAAAGCTTGCTCAAACAATTAATCTTTAGTGTTAAGCGACCTGCAGCGCACTCTCAAGTAAAAGGACACAGGAACAAAGTATTTTCTTTACTCCTTGTCTCAAGGTGATCACGTGAGTCTTTTCCACGTCCAATAGCGGGCCGTATGATGATCCCGGTGTCTGCCAGCGGACGATTGACGCCCTTGAGCACACTACACATCCCGTCCGAGGACCCTTCGACCTCCGCTTCGTTGAACGGACTCGCATCATCTGACCGTTACAAACGGGTCAGGTTGTTTAAAATGAGTAACACTCATTTGTTTGCACAATGGGCAAAAACGTAAGGTCGCAAGGATTCGTACAACAGGGGAAACATATTAGAGCTCAAAATTAAATGTAAATTGCTTATCTCGAAAAGCATTAAGATGAAATATATGTACATTTAACCGATAGGACCACGAGCATGTAAATTTTGCTGAGAGAGCGTGGCTGCGGACACTACTCATTTCCGTGCTAGCTAGCCTTGCGTTAACTTGGGAAATATCATAATTTGATTTCACCATGTCATAAAGGTGATGTATGGATTCTGGTTTGCGTCGAGAGCGATAGTTAGGATGGAATCGATCAATCGTAGACCAGAGTTTTAAAATACTGCAAAATGTCCTTCAAAAACCAGAGATTAATAATAGACCAGGACATGGTCCTTACAACTGCTCAGGACGATCGCTATCTGTCTTTAACAGCAAGAAGACATCTAGATAAATATTTCGTGTTGTCAGCGACCACAGGGACGACAGCGTCATAACATACAATGTAGAAGAAGTATGAACAAGGTCTGTATGAACGAAGATCCAATATTTTGTGTCCCCCTCAAGAGAAGAGTTCGCTTAACATGTTGCAACAGCATCATCTTTGGAGCCCAGGGGTTACTCTTCATAGAGGTATCCAGATTCAGCTTGAACACTAATTCTCAACGTGTGTTCATCTGGAGAGCACTAGGAATTCGCCACAACAGCTATAATATTAGAGAAAAGGACTATTTTGGTAGCAGTATTATGATGGTTCGGATGGCCTCAGGTGACTGGCCGAATAAATCTTCCCATCTTTAAAGGAAGGCACTCTGCTCAGTGCTATAGAAAGCAGTCTTGCGCTTTGTAGAAGGCTTTTCAGGCGTACTCTCCACCCTTAGTTCATCTTTATAGGATCCCCCAAACCTAAATTCAATTGAGCATGAATGAAACATCCTGGGGAGGCGAAATGTGGACGCCAACTCCTTCCCAGAACTTTAGACGAGCTCAGATCTGCTCTTGTAGATGAGTGAACTTTATTTGCACAAAACTTCAAGAGGCCTCATCAACAGTATGAGAACTCGATGCGAGGGTTGTGTCAGGGTGATCATATGTCTTAATATCTCCTGTCCCCTAATTCGAGTACCTCCGTTATGGGAGCTATGCTCTTATATGCATATTACACGCTTTCGTTATTATTCCACTTGTTCATGCCAATTGTTCCAATTCCAATTGTTTATGCCACAATTCCTTAGATTTAATTTCATTTCACTGAAAATTATTTTGAATAGAAGTATATTTTCATCCATTACGCTTTAATTTTGAGCACAAGCATATTTTCGGGGGTCGGAGATGAGGGGGGGGGAGCAAGAAAAATTTCGGTGGAGGGGGCGTAAAAATGAAACCATTATGAAAAGAAAAAATTCTCTATATAGATACAGTATCTATTAACTACTGCAGGAGGGCCGGGGGTGGCTCAGTCGGTAGCGCGCCAGGCTCGTAATCTGTCGTTCCCAGGTTCGAGTCCCAGCTGGGTCAGCGTTGAGATTTATCTCCGCAACATTCCCCGCCCTGCTCACGGTCAGTAGGGGACACCGATGGGCTTGGAAAGGCCGCCGTCCGTCGGATGGGACGTTAAGCCGTGGCCCCGTGTGCGGGAGAGCCATACCCTGTGCACGTTAAAGAACACGCTGGATGGCCTTGACGGGAGGCTACCATCTGTCTACCAACAGCTGTTCCAGTGGGTCCCCTCCCCCAACCTTCTCTGAGCCTTCGGGGTCCTTGTGACCTGGCCATTTAGACCATGGTGTGCAAAACAGTGCCGCTCGGAGGTAAAACAACAACAACAACAACTACTGCAGGTAGAATCTACAATAACATAATAATACTAGATCCAGTTTTGGTAGACTAGATCTAGTATTGGCTACAAAAGGTCCATGTCCACGCCCCCTTGAGAATGTTATTAACCTAAAGTAAGGAGAAAAAATTAAATATATATATATACAGTATTACACAGATTTGAGAGAAAAATTTTAGATTAGTAAAACTGAAAAAGGGAATTATATACCGAAATGGCGTTCCGTCCTGGCTGGATCCAGTTACTTGCCATCTTTGCTCTTTTCTATATCTGAGCCAGTGTAATACAATTAATTAAATATGGATTAAAAACAACTGAATTCACACAAAAAGCTTTCTGATACCTGAAAGTTTAAGTTGGCATGAAAAATAAACTGGATTCAATCCTATCCACTGGTATTTACTATTTTTATGTACTGTTCGTACCTGTAGCAAAAATAAAAGTGAATATACTCGAAATTATTAAAAACAATACAATAAATGATGCTGCTATTTACGATGAATTAAAATTAGAGCAATCTCGGCCCTGAAAGGGATTTTTTCGTGACATGACTAGACTCAAGCATAATTTCGAAGTTTTTTCTTAGAAATATCATTGTACCTGCATTCATGAGAAGATACCCAGTTGCATATGAGGGGCGTTCAATAAGTTCTTGACATGCATTTGCAGAACAAAAAAAAAAAACTGCGCCTACTGTCAAGTTCGGTGCTTCCTTCCCGCATCTATCTATGTTTATATACGTATTAACACAATGTGATCTCCCCACAACTCCTTGACTAAACACCTAGGCGCCCAATGTGGAGGTTTCTGGTCAACTACAAACATCAATGCCGCTAAAGGTCAAGGTGGGGGAGGGCAAGCATGATGAGTGGGGCTGCCTGAAATAATCAGAGAGGATTAAAAACTCGGGTTGATGCAAAATGTAAGCTAGTGTATTTGAGCCCAGGGGGCTTGTGAGATGCTGAGAGAGAAGAGGAGAAAAAGAGATAAGGAGAACGACGAGAGCTCCGAAGCAGTGAGTCGTGGTGAAGTCGTCTGTATTCGAGTGTGGCGACGAGGTCTGAATTCGGATATCGAGGGGCTCATATTGGATTTCTCCCTTGGAAAATGAAGAGGTAGATCCATGCATATTCACGTGAGTAGTGGGTAAAGGAGAGTTCTGAGCCAGTGGCGGATCAATGTTAATCCTATGGGATCCGCCATCCATGTGTTTTAAGCTGGTGGCGGATGATTATCAATCACATTAGTCATGCAATGTCAAAAAGAATACCTCCCTCCAGTGATGTAATAATCTGAAATTATATTATTCAGTTAAATTGCAGATAATCCATTAGTAATTTCCACCGACGTCCATCTTGGTTTCCACAAAGTCCGATTTTTTTTTTCAATTCCACCATTTTGGATTCTGACGTCACCGATTAGCAGTTCTACCTTTTAAAGTATTTTTACCCAATAGCATTGTTTCTTTTCGTTTCTGCAGGTCAGTCTTTTATTCCAGTTTCTGCGGGATAGTCATTCTTCTAGTATAAATACGACATCCATCAGTCAGATTCCTCATTCTGTTGTCAGACATTGACAGTGACGGCTCTCTGCTGCTGCTTCTCCGTGATTTTTCCAACGGCAATAGTGATAGTTCTCGACGTCCTCGTGTAGTATCAGCTATTTTACAACTCTGCTACATAATGTATCCATGTGATATATGTAAGAAGGCTTTCACACTCAAGACAAATCTGATTCGTCATATGAGAAATCACGATGGAAATAGCCTGTTTAAGTGCTCTGAGTGCGAATCGACATTCTCAAGGAGAGATGATGTCCGACGTCATGAGTTATCCCACACCTCCAGGAAAACCTACAAATGTGAAGAATGTGCAATGGAGTTTGGGCGAAAAGACAGTCTTTTGCGCCATCAAAGAAAGCCCCACAATAATAAGCGAAAACGTTCTGAAGATGAAAGGATTCCGCAGAAGAAGCAAAAACCAGACCCTGAAGACCCCTGTCAGTTTACAGAAGAAATGAAAAGAACCCTGTCAACACATAAACTGATGGCAACGGAAGAAACATCAGTTGACCTCACCTTTTTCCTCGAATCCTCGCGGGAGTCACTCCTAACTCATCTGAAAGAAGAATTGACCTCGAAAGGTAGCATTAAATGGTACCTTGTCGTGCAAGTGCGATTCAGGCGAAAAGTTTCCCTTTCTACCTTTGAACACTGTACCCCGTTTTTCCGAAGTAACTGTGTCACAAGTCTTCCTACATCATCCCTAAACAGAGAACTGGATTCCGCATAAGAAGATTAAGACCTCATTCGAAGAATTTGAAGGAGCACATAGTGGATGGACACTGGATGCTGTACTCCACGCTGAAATGAACATTGGGAAATATATACCTCTTGCAGGATCTAGTTATATCCCTACTCCAAGAGAATTACTGTTAAAACACACTATTGTCAATGTATGTAATTCCGACCAAAAATGTTTTGTCTGGTCTGTTTTAGCCTCTTTGTATCCTGCCACAGATCATCCGCAGCGCCTTAACAACTATATACATTTAGAAGAAAAATTAAACACATCTGACCTAATTTTCCCTGTTACAATAAATCAAATATCTAAATTCGAAAAAATGAACAATATTTCTGTTAATGTTTTTGGATATGAGAAAGAGGTGTTCCCACTCTATATCACGCCATTCAGATTTAAAGCGCATGCAAATCTCCTTCTGTTATCGGATGATGAAAAGCAGCATTATTGCTCCGTTAAGAATATGAGTAGGCTACTCAGTCCTCTCACCAAACATAATGGTGTACGTTTCTACTGCGATTACTGCCTTCACCGTTTCGCAAATGAATCACTCTTGAAGGATCATATCCCCTATTGTCAAGAACATGGACCCCAGAGAGTAGAATTCCCAACTGAAGAAGAAAAATGGTTGAAATTCACAAATTTTAAGTTTCAGCAGCCCGTTCCATACGTGATTTATGCCGACTTTGAATCATTCCTAGTGAAAGTGGACACTTGTATGCCTAACCCTGAAAAATCTCACACCACTATCACGGCAAATCATGAACCCTGTGGATTTGCATATCTTGTTGTTGGACCTGATGGCTGCAGCTATAAACCTCCAGTAGTTTATAGAGGTCCTAAAGCAGTAGAAGAATTTTTAGAACGTCTGCTTAAAGAAGAAGAAAACATCAAAAATTTACTATCGATGATAAAGCCAATGCAACTCTCAAATTACGAAGAGGAAACATTTCGCAACGCTACTGACTGTCATATTTGTAAGCGTGTCCTAGGAGCAGATCGTGTGAGAGATCACGATCACATAACAGGTAAATTCCGAGGAGCTGCCCATAATTCCTGTAATCTGAACTTTAAGTTAACCAATAGGATTCCAGTTATCTTTCACAACCTAAAGGGATATGACAGCCACCTTATTATGCAAGGAATCGGCAGAATCAAAAATAAGAAGATTAATTGCATTCCCAATAACATGGAAACATATATAGCCTTCTCCCTGGGGACATTGCATTTTATAGACTCCTATCAGTTTTTAAGCACATCTCTTGAGAAGCTAGTAAATAATTTATCAACAGATGAGTTCCATATTTTAAAGGACCACGTTGAATCCGAAAGGCTACATCTGGTTCTGAGAAAAGGAGTTTACCCCTATGATTATATCGACAACAGTGAAAAGTTTGAAGAAACTGTATTACCACCACGTGAAGCATTTTACAACCAACTCACAGAAGAAGCGCTAGGGGAAGAAGACTACACCCATGCAATAAGAGTATGGAATGCATTCAACATAAAAAATCTAGGCCAGTATCATGACTTGTACCTGAAGACAGACGTGCTCCTCTTAGCTGATGTTTTCGAAAGTTTCAGAAAACTATGCATCAGATACTATGAAATCGATCCCTGTCATGTTTACACAGCTCCCGGATTAGCCTGGCAAGCATGCTTAAAAATGACAAATGTAAATCTTGAGCTGATAACTGACCCTACAATGTACCTTTTCCTGGAAAAAGGCATACGAGGAGGGATTTCTGTGATATGCAATCGTCTTAGTACTGCAAACAACAAATATTTGGACACCTATGATCCTCAGTTACCCTCTAAATACATTATGTACTATGATGCCAACAATCTTTATGGATGGGCAATGTCACAATGTCTCCCTCAAAGCGATTTTCGATGGCTTAATAAAGAAGAAATAGAATATCTAAATATTACGACAATTGCTGATGATGCGAATAAAGGATACATATTGGAAGTTGATTTAGATTATCCAGTTTCTCTACACGACAAGCATAATGATTATCCACTAGCCCCTGAGAAACTTCAGATTATCAGCAGCATGCTATCCCCATATTGTCAAGAGGTTGCCCAAAGCCTTGGAATAAATACAAACCAATCAGTCGTGAAATTAGCCCCAAATCTAAATTCTAAGGAAAAATATGTCCTTCATTATCGAAATCTCAAACAATATTTAGCCTTCGGTATGCAGCTGAAGAACATACATCGCGTTTTAGAATTTAATCAGTCTTGCTGGCTAAAACCATATATAGAATTTAATACAGATCAGCGGAAGAAAGCTAGAAACGACTTCGAGAAGGACTTCTTCAAACTGATGAATAATGCTGTGTTTGGAAAAACGATGGAAAATTTGAGAAATCGAGTGAAAATTGAATTGACTCAGAGCCCGAAGAGAGTATGTAAACTCGTAGCATCCCCTGCTTTTCACGCTTTTCGTGTTTTTGACAACGACCTTGCATGTGTGCAATCAAAGCTAACTAAATTGAAACTCAACAGGCCTATTTATGCTGGTTTCAGTATTCTAGATATTAGTAAACTATTGATGTATAGCTTTCATTATGACTATATTAGTCCGAAATATGGAGAAAAAGCTAAATTATTGTTCACTGATACAGATTCACTGTGCTACGAACTTCAAACCGAGGACGTGTATGCTGATATGAAAGGCGATATAGATCATTTTGATACGTCCGACTATCACATAGACCATGTTTTGCATAGTACACATAATAAAAAGGTACTAGGTAAAATGAAAGATGAACTTTCAGGAGTACCTATCAAACAATTTGCAGGCCTTCGTTCTAAAATGTATTCCCTTCAGAGTTTACATGAGGAGAAGAAGACTGGGAAAGGAGTCCCCAAATACATCGTAAAAAGAACCCTTCGTCACAAGGATTACAGAGACTGCTTAATAAACAATTCACCTTGTCGAGTAGATTTGACAAGGATTCAAAGTAGCAACCACCGTCTTCATACAGTGAAAGGTGTGAAACTTGGTCTGTCACCATTTGACGATAAAAGATATATTTTAGAAAATGGTTATGACACCCTTTCGTACGGTCACTACAAAACTACTTTCGTACGATAACTAAAAAAAAATATTTCACTGTGATTTTTAATATGTTTGAGCTATTTATGTATAAAAAAATATGATAATTTTATCCAAATGTGTGCACATAACCCCCTATATATGTAAAAATATTACATGTTGTTATTATATGTAGATAGCTGTATGTAAACAACCATTTCCTCTGTTAACCTGCATTTTTTTTGTAAGCAGGCTGTAAAGTATAATCAATGTGAAAAAGCATCATTGTGAAATGTATAAAATTGTAAACCAATGGAAATCATTACATGTGCACGCATTGTCATTGTTTCACCTAATACTTTGAAATCAATAAAAATTTTTAAATGAAATATATGTGTCGCCTGAATTTCTGAGTCTTATCCTGGGCAAGTGGAGCGATAAACAAGCGTTAGCCGCTTCTCACGTGGCTTTTGCCCGTGGCACTCGTGCTGTTGAGTCATCACAGCGCCAGAATTGAGTTATAACACGTCGTGGAACCAGTTCACTCAGTCACTGGGAGAAAGCCCTTCTGGGAATCCATTTCTGGGATTACACTTCTAATAAAAGGTTAGTAATTCTCTAAATTTTCATGGTTTATCAAACATTACTTATAATTTCACAATGTAGTGACGTTCTCGAGTATTAAGAAGTGAAAATATAAGATTTCCTTTCAAAGTTATCGTAACTCGCTTGCTTGCTTGTTACCGGAACGAGCCTCCTAGAAATCAACGTCTTTTTTTTTTTAAAGCAATCACCTCTCAAAAGCACCGGGACTTCAATAAATGCGCTGAGTGCTGTGTTTGTGAAAAATTTATCAGTACGGGATGCAATTCTAATTTTTACTTTGCAGAGACGAGAACTTTACGTAGATTTTTACAGAGAAATAATTGAAATTATTGCATCAGCCATTTAGCGATAAAGTATTTTAGAGCAGATTTTTACTGAATATTAATACTTTAGAATAAAGGATAATTTCCTATATATAATACAGAGGTGTACAGACGAATTTTATTTCCCATGAATAAAAAAAAAATAGGATTTTCATACTGTTATTCGAATTACTCAGTTAATTCACCACTTATTACAACTGTTTAGTAAAAAAAATAGGATTTTCATACTGTTATTCAAATTACTCAATTCGCCACTTATTACAGCTGTTTAGTAAAAAAATAAAAAAAAATGCATTTAATCCCCAGATTTTTAACGACTGAGATAAAAAAAAAAATAATGTGCCTACCTACATTAAATACAATGTAAAATAGCGAAAATTCACTACTAATTTTAGCTGCTTAATATCAAGAAATACAGATGATTTCCTGTTTTATTTTTTCTTTTAGCATTGCACATAAGAAAAAAAAAAAAGGACTAGGGAACGTATCAACATGTACCTCTGATACTTAAATATGACATGCTCTGTGTTTCAATATTACACATTTTTTCAGTAGTTTACGCATTAATTACTAATTTTTTTTCATTCAACAGTTAAGTATCCCAATTGGAAGTAATGTAAGCAATATTTCCTGTTTAAATGCATCTCCACAAATCGGCTTTAAAACATTTTCTTATAATTTAAGGGCAAAATAAAGAATTTTAATTGAATTTCTTTTAACACTATATACTTAATATATTGTCATCAACGTATTCTATATACAAAACGAATTAATACAGCCTAGTTACTGGAAATTAACATAATATTGAAGTGCTTTCTACCTAAAGAATAAAAAAAAAAACTGAATACTTTAATTTTAATTACATTTTCAGCCACTAGATGGCGTCACAGTTACTATTAGACCTTGGGGCAGACGAGAGAAACTTGAAGCCTTTGCTCAGAGCGCCACCTTGCGGGATTTTGTAGTAGTATCATACCATTCCACGGGTCCCCCACGGTGCTTTCATGACCACGCCCACGTGAAATGAGGTTTAGAATTAAAATAGTTTTTTTTTTGGGAAAATAGTACTTCTCACTGTCAACAGATGGCGCCACTGAGGGGGAAAGGGGGAGTTTAATAAAGGAGGGAGGAATTATTAATAAAGGGGCGTGGCCTGTTACGTAATGATTATGTAATGATTACGTCATGTTACGCCATAGGGGAGTGGGCGTGGTCGGTGACGTCATATGGGGCGTGGTCGGTGACGTCATAGGGGGGGAAAGCACTAGTGGGGGATCCGTGGAATGGCATGATACTACTACAAAATCCCGCAAGGTGGCGCTCTGAGCAAAGGCTTCAAGTTTCTCTCGTCTGCCCCAAGGTCTAATAGTAACTGTGACGCCATCTAGTGGCTGAAAATGTAATTAAAATTAAAGTATTCAGTTTTTTTTTTATTCTTTTTCTTTTCTTTATTCTTTTTAAAGCGCAAGACTGCTTTCTATAGCACTGAGCAGAGTGCCTTCCTTTAAAGATGGGAAGATTTATTCGGCCAGTCACCTGAGGCCATCCGAACCATCATAATACTGCTACCAAAATAGTCCTTTTCTCTAATATTATAGCTGTTGTGGCGAATTCCTAGTGCTCTCCAGATGAACACACGTTGAGAATTAGTGTTCAAGCTGAATCTGGATACCTCTATGAAGAGTAACCCCTGGGCTCCAAAGATGATGCTGTTGCAACATGTTAAGCGAACTCTTCTCTTGAGGGGGACACAAAATATTGGATCTTCGTTCATACAGACCTTGTTCATACTTCTTCTACATTGTATGTTATGACGCTGTCGTCCCTGTGGTCGCTGACAACACGAAATATTTATCTAGATGTCTTCTTGCTGTTAAAGACAGATAGCGATCGTCCTGAGCAGTTGTAAGGACCATGTCCTGGTCTATTATTAATCTCTGGTTTTTGAAGGACATTTTGCAGTATTTTAAAACTCTGGTCTACGATTGATCGACTGCATAGCAATAAACCCATGTCTCATCATCACGTGACAATGTCTTTTAATTGTTTGGAGCACTAGGTTCAAACATTGAAAGCAGCACCTTGCAAAAGTCGACTCTAGCCCGTTTTTGCCGTGTTATCAGTTTGTGGGGTACCCATTTCGTACAGATTTTTAGGAACTTTAAATATTGATAAATAATTGCTTCCACACTGCCAAATCGATACATGGACATCTATTACTTGAACGGTGATGTGTGGGTTTTCGTTAATAAGTTTACGAACAGCAGCGGTGGTTTTCTCATTCATCCTGCTTCGGTCTTCTGCACGAAGGTTTTTGACGCTCCACCATCCTTCTCTGAATTTGTGCATCCATCCCGTAACAGTGCCATATGAACAGGCCTAATCCTCATATACTTGTGTTAAATCGGCATGAATTTTTCTCTCATCGTTCCCAAGGTGCATCCTTGTGAAAATGTAAAATCTTTCCCCCTCTTTAGTAGGCTCCATAGCAACAAAGCACATATTTCGCAGAACGAACTTGACGCGTCGCCAGCGCAGAGAAAAATAATGATACATCCTTTGTTTTTAACACATAATGGCAAGTTTAGTAAAGCTTCAAAAAAGTTGTAGCTCGTTAACCTCCGGAAGAATGAGTGCAAATCTGCATACATGTGTCAGGAACTCTTTAAACGCCTTTCGTAAAGACATTAAATTTAATCACATTTCGCCTAAGCCAGTTCGCTCAAAGATTACCAAGTAATTTACGAGATATTATTGGGCCAAACCTTCCGACTCTCTGAAAAACGGACTAGAATAGTTCAGACATTTCTGTTAACATTACATAAGTTAGTAAGCAAAAAAAGATTTGGTTAATCCTACTTTGCAGATCCTGTCTGCAATTTAAACTGACGTGATCCTGGTGCTTTTTTGTTGTAGTCAGCACGTGGTTGTTCGATCAGGAAGCAGCGAAGTGTTATAAACAACAGAGAAATGCTAATATGTATATTACGGAGGCTGGAGGCGGAAATGTATTTATTTTAAAACTACAGAATAAATTTTGTCTCGTCAAATTTATTTTGTGTTCTGAGTAGAAAAAAACGTTCTTCGTTAAAACGAATTATATCGGAATTTAAGTGAGACTGAAAAATGATTGGAAAACTTTACTTGATTTAGTTTCGTTATTGAATTACCGAACATGTATAACAATATAAAAAAAATCTGAAAATACCTATGGTCGAGATGCGCATAGTCTAGGTTCTACTTTTTTATGTAACTAATTTAAGATTACTTTTTTTTTGAAATCCTATGATAATACGATTGCGAAAAAAAATCTTAATTTAATACAGTAGAACCTACATAGATCAGTAGTGAGTGAACTTTTTTTTATTTTCGGGCCAGTAGTGATGTGCAATAATATTGCACATCACTACTGGCCCGAAAACTTCTGGTACTGTACCATAAAAAAATTAATAAGTATTTTACTTTTTTTTATTATTCGAGTCACACTAAGGACAAATAATTACTCCCTAAAGCAGCTGCTTGCCACAAGGATCTAACAGGAGCCTGTCAGTTTATATACCATAGTAGGTCTGTGAGGATGGCGGGACCTCAACAGAAAAACGATCACAAACATCCGTGCATTACACGGGGCTCGAACCCAGGCTCCTTTGATCAGTAGCCAATCGCAGTAACCACTCAGCAAAAAATTTAAATTTAATATACACTAAGTAGCTATTAAAGAGAATATAACTACTAAAATTTTTATTTTAGATTATTACTGGATTCACAAATACTTTGTGGGACTTAATCCGGCCCACGAAATATTTGTGAATCCAGTAAAAATCATTGGATTCATAACCAGCAAAAAATCACACTATTAGGGGAACGTAGATCGCTCATCACTGAGCTAGATCATACGCATCTCGACCATCGGTATTTCCAGATTATCTTTTTTTATACTGTTAGAAATGTTCGGTTATTTCAATGATGAAACTAAATCAAGCAGCTTTTTTCAATCTTTTTTGGAATATAGTCACTTAAATTTCGAAATAATTCCCAGTTTAAAGGGAGGACAATTTTTTTTATCATAACACTAAACAAATTTAAGGAGACAAAAATTTATACTTTTGGGGACATTAAGTATGCTTAAAATCTATTCTTACAATCCGGCAACAATGAGTATATATTACTGCTAGCAATTACATGATAAGAAACCCATGAAACCGATTGACTTTATTCATACGAATTGTTATAAATTTCTTCTGCCGGAAAGTCTGGAGAAAAGGCCTCACATTGCACCCAGCCTCTCGTGGCTTCTTAACGTCGTTATACGGCAGAATGCATGACCTGCTGTTCATGCGCAGTAACCAGCCAATTGCAGATAAGCTGATTAGGTTCTGTCATTGTGCATAAAAGGAAAAAAACACTGCGAAATGTCTTTAATTGTCAAAATTCAATAGCCCGTACTTTTAGCAATTCCTTCTTGCCGTTACCACACTACAAGTAATCTTTTGCCTATCTCGCAATGCTTTCTCGAAAGCTACTATAACATCGGATTGTTCTAACTGGAAAGATACACAGTGCAGCCTGTTTTCTTTTCACAAACTTTTACAGCGAACTACTAATGCGAAAGGAATAGCCGGGAATAGCCTTTCACATATGTTGATATGGGGGAGGTGCTACTCAGTTGGTAGCGCACGAGGCTTGTAAGCTGCAGATTCAATACCATTGTACGTATGAATACCATTGTATTTGCAGATTCAAGTACCCATTGTACCAACATTGAGGTTTTCTCTGATAATTTCTACTCTGCCCCCTCTGTTTTGGGAGTATTATACTGATATGTTCTTTGTTACTCTTCTGTGCCAAGCTTATGCTTGAAAGGTTCTTTACTGATGAAAACAATTTATTTTTTGGCCTTTTAAGGAACTGCGAGTTACAGATATTTGTAAGTAAAATAAGTTTTTGAAAACGTCTTGAGTAAGTTTTCGATATTCAATAGTTAGAACAGATCGCTTTCAACAGAACATTAAAAATACAAAAGGGAATGAGAAATAATATTTTGAATTATAAAGTGGAGATAAGAGGACTTAGAATACACAGCTACTGAACAGAAAAATGGAAACAGTTCCATGTTATCCCAATCACAGTCAGAATTGAATAACTTCTTCAATACGTTTTTTATGGAAAATATGTCTAAAAATAAATTAAAAATCTCTCAAACAAATCTATTTAAATCTCAGTTTTAAACAATATTTATTCAGCATTCAAAGAGAGATGGAAAATCTGGAATATTTAACAGGCTACAAAAAATTGGCCCTAAAATTTAATTAAAGCATTTAACAAACTTATTTAGTAGAATACCGGTGCAATGTATCCGGTATTCTACTAGTCAACTATGATCTCTGATCTCTTACCCTGTTTTAATTAAATTTTGGAGTCAATTTTTGTAGCCTGTTGTTAAATATTTCGGCATTCGTAACCTTTGAATGCTGAACAAGTATTGTTTAAAATCGAGATTTAGATAGATTTGATTGAGAATTTTGTATTTACATATATTTTTCATTAAAAATCATATTCAAGAAGTTATTGAGCTCTGCATGTGATTTTCCATTAAGATAACATGGAACTCTTTTTCAATTTTTCTGCCCAGCACCTGTAGTTCTAAAAACGATCAATGACGAAAACCCACCGTAAGCCAATTGCAAAATCAAATGTTCTTAGCACTGGTGTGTTCAAAATTTAAGTTACTGGAGAGTTTCGCCCCTATCACCACTGACGGTGAAGGACATCGACAACAGTAACCCCCCCCTCCCCCCCACACACACACACTTTATTTTTGTTTCGAGAGATAAATTAAAAATTCTTTCTGGGTTGTTGGATAGGTGCTAATATTATTTTTAGAAGTTTTCGGATCTTGTATTATTTTGAATTTTTACCATTAGAGGGAGCGAAATTAAAGATATTACAAAATTTTCTTTCTTTTGAAAACGAACGTTCCATATTTCACCAGAAGGTAATTGGATTATCTTGTTAGTTTATGTTCACTTTGATTAATGTTTTTGCTCATATACTTGTTTACTGATTAATAGATTATGGTAATTATTAAAAGATGAACTAAAAGTTTTGCTCTTCAAAGAACATAAAAAAAAATCTACCAAAGAGTTTAAAAACAGGAGCAGGGTGGCGAGACACGTGTTTCTGCCTGAGACGCCCACGTTGCAATCTGGAAAACTCTATTTGGCGTGTATTTCAACGATGGAACTGAATAGTTGGAATTATCTGCTTTTCTAGTAACTATCATATATATATACTTGTTATTGCTTTTGCATCTACGTAAAATGACGCACGTTTTTCCCGCTGGTGACCATTTCAAATTAGACCTCATCATCATCGATCCAACTTCGACAGCAGTTTATGTGTGTCAGACACACGCACACACAATTTCATCTGAGACTACTCTTCATTCCCCGAAGCTCGATCGATTGCCAGAATGGTAAATAGCAGTCTTCGCTCTTGCAGAAAATTGAGAAATTGTTTCGATACGATGGCCTTCTGTCGATTTCGTTTGCTTAAAATCATGTGGGTAGGAAAAGAAACTAGTCACACGTAATCCACATATGTACCAGAAAGGAAACTGCTATCTGTTTTAGAAATATTCATTTCATAAAACTCAGATTGCTTTAAATGACCTGTAGAAGATTGAAATATGAGTGGCCGCTGAAGACTCCTGAGATTTCTGTTATAGAAAAGCAAAGTTTGCAAATGACAAAAAAATTATTTTTATGTCTAATAATAAAAATAGTTATTATGAAACTAAATGTACATTTCTACTCTAATTGATTGGTTTTTAAATAAAACTTTTTTTTTCTGTCGTTAAAGTTAGCGTGTTCAACAATCCATAAAATTATAGTTCCTGTTTTTTTATTAATTTTGGAAATTACAGCAGTAAAAACATGATACGATTAATTTTTATCAAAGACAATAAAACGTAAAAATTAAGTTTCCACTAGTATTTCAAATAGAATTACCAAAATCATATAGAGTTTACTTAGCCGGTTTGGATTACGGAAAAACAGAAAAGTATTATTCACACAATCGCATTTGGCTATCAGATATGAGTGGCATTAAACGCAAAGCAGGATGATGTGAGAAGAGTTGAATGATAACCTGTCACGAAAAAAAATTATAACGACCAATTTCACTTTAACGAAAGGTGACAAATCTTTTTTGCCTGTTAGCATAAAGAATAAAATAAAAAATCTCTTAGGAAGCTGCCTTACCACAGAGTCTGTCAATACAATATGCAATAGAGAAGATCTGTGAGACAGATAGGTAAGACCTTAACAGAACGACAAGAAAGAAACACCCATGCGTTATCCGGGGTTTTGATCACTAACCACAGCATGCGTAAGAATATCTCTCGGTGATCATTAAAATGATCAACTACTCGATACATTAATTACGACTCTGCGTGCAATGAAGAAATGTGAAGCAAACTTCTGAAAGACGTTCTTAAACATGCAATAATTTATTTGAATGAATTTTGAAGAAGGGTGAATGCCCTTGCTCTTACTACATCAATGATACGCAAATGATACATATAATTTTTTCTGTAATTGCTACTATTGAATACCCTCCTGGACTGTCACTTACCCTGGGGCGGGGTGGCTCAATCGGTAGCGCGTCAGGCTTACAATCTACAGCTCCTAGGTCCGAGTCCTAGCTGGGTCAGCGTTGAGATTTATCTCCGCAAAACTCCACGTCCTGTCCACGGTTAGTAGGGGATACCGATGGGCTTGGAAAGGCTGTCGTCCGTCGGAAGGTACGTTAAACCGTGGCCCGTGTGCAGGTTAAAAACACGCTAGATGGCCTTGACGGGAGGCTACCATCTTTCTCCCAACGGCTATCCAATGGGTCCCCATCCCCAATATTCTCTGAGCCTTCGGGTCCTTGTGGCTTGGGCATTTAAGCCCATTATGTGCAAAAAAAAAACGCCGTTCAGAGGTAAAACAACCAAACACAACTGTCACTTACTCAGAGGTCTGATATTTCATACCACTGGCTGCAGCCCAAACCTGATAAGTTTATTTACATGTAGTTACTACTAATTACCCGCCGGTTTCAACAGCTCACAGTAGCGATAGTATGAATTCCTATCGTTTATAACATTTAGCAAGTACGAATCACGTAACCAGGATTTGGGTTGTTTTACTTGTGAACGGCACATTTTGCACACAATGGCCAAGTCACAAGGACCCCGGAGGCTCAGAGAAGGTTGGGGAGGGAATCCACTGGACAGCTGCAAGGAGACAGATGGTAGCCTCCCGTCTAGGCCATACAGCGTGCTCTTTAAAGTGCACAGGATTAGGCTCTCGTGCACAGAGAACCACGGCTTTACATCCCATCCGACGTACGGCAGCTGGTTGGTTGTTTCGGGTTTTATGGCGCAAGGGCGACTAGGCCATAATGCACCAAACAAAAGAAATATAAAAGATAAAAGACATATAAACCAGTAACCAAAGGTTAAAATATAAACACTACATAGTAAAATGGTAAAGCAGCAAAGGACAAGAGCATAAATAACAGGAGAAATATAAAATAAAATAATCCGAGGTGTAAGAGACCTGGGTTATATAATACAATACAAAAAAAAGGGGGTAAAATCAGAGTCTATTAAAATAACCACAATATTTTAAAAAGGAAAAAGTGGTGGTAAAAAGCAATGATCAGGTAAAAGATGTCCGAGTGTAAGAGGCTCGGACATAAAATTGTGAAAGCTAAAATACAAACGTCGTTTGATATCAAAACAAGGACATTCTATTAAAATATGTTTAATATTTAAAATGGTGTCACAAAACTCGCACTTAGTTCATCGTCCCCCATAGAAGAAACGAATGACCTAAACGGAGCCGAGCATGTACAACTTCATCCTTGCAATTCCTGTAGTAACATGACTGTCATGGTTTGATGATGGGTTAGATCTCAAAGAGTTTGTTCGTAAGTTGTTTTGACCAAGATCTCTGCCAATGTACCCGGAGCTCGATGGTAAAACGCTGCCGGAAATCCAAATATGCAACTGGCAAAGGAGAGTTTGATAGGGAAGTGGCCGACTTGTCAGCTGTGTCTGCCAAGTCATTGCCCTTGATGCCTGCATGATTTGGCGCCCAACAGAAGAGAATGGTGGTGGTGGTGGTGGTGGCTGCCAGACGATGTAACTGCTGGTGGATCTTAGAAAGAACTGGGTGAGAATAATGCCTCACAGAGATCAAAGGTTGTAGCGAGCTAAGCGAGTAGGTGTAAAGCACACACCGATTATGATGATGCTTAGCCATCACACAGTCAGATGTAAAGACCTTCCTCATCATGCACAGGGAAAAATCACAGGAAGGGGAAACAGTGAGCAACGGTGGGAGTGACTTGACTGTCACCTGTTTGATGCTATCGAGACTGGTGTTGATGTCTCTGAGGTAGCCTGAGACTCGCAAACCAAAAGGACGAGCAGCAATTGGGCGATTAGTGTAAAGTATCTCCCACTTTGGACTGAAAACGCATTCCCAAGTGGGATGGCCCAGCAGAGATCACAATTTAGATGCATATTGTGGGACAACTGCTGACGGCGAAGAGATAAAGATGGTTCATTGGTCTCAATGTAAAGACTCTGGACTGGTCAGGTAATGGAAGGCCTCTGTGCAAATACAGAGTTCCTGATGATGGAGTGGGTCCAGCATCTTCACCACTGAATCCTGGGCAGTCGTACAATTGGGATCCATAGTCCAGTTTCGATCGGACAAGCACAAAGTACATGCAGAACAGAGAACATTGGTCAGCTCCCCAGGAAAGAGAGGAGAGGATCTTAATAATGTTCAATGCCTGTGTGCACTTGGGCCTGAGATGACGTATGTGTGATAAAAAGCTCAATTTCCGATCGAAGATGAGACTGAGAAACTTGGTCTCTGCCAGAACTGGAATGAGTTACCACCGAGCCGTAGCTCGGGATCCAGATGAAGATTACACTTGTGGTAAAAGTGCACACAAGCGGTCTTCTGTGGGGAGAACCAAAACCTGTTGGCTCATCGCCCAAACTGAAAGATGGTTCAGGGCAATTTGCAGTTGTCTTTCAATGACCCTCATGCTGGATGAAGAGCAAAAAATGCTAAAATCGTCAACATAGAGGGAACTACCTACAGATGGAGAAAGTTGTCTATTAATAGAACGTAACGATAAGAACTTGGAGATGAAGATCAGCATGTGACTTCTCAAGCCGAAGCTATGGTGGTCGTGAAAGGCGAATCTCCAAGCTGTGTTGTATGCTTTTTCGATTCGATGAAAATTGACACCAAGTGCTCTCTATGTAAAAATAAATTTCTGATAGCCAATTCGAGGCATATCAGATGCTTAAGAGTTGACCATTGCCTGCGAAAAAACCACACTGGGTGAAGGAACACAACAAGAAGGTTGTGGTGTTCTAAATACCAGATGAGTCTGGCATTTACCATTTTTTCCAACACCTTTGCACACGCAGCTCACCACCGCAATGGGACGATAATTAGGAGGAATCTTGGGATCCTTTCGTTGCTTGGGAAAGGCCAAGACAATGGCATCCCCTCAGGTATCTGGAAACTGCTCCTCGAGAAAAATGCGATTTAAAAGATGTAGCAGTCAATCCTAAGTCACTGGAGAGAGATGTTGGGGCATGGCATAATGGGCCCGACAGCAGATGCACTAGAGGTGTGCAGAGCAAGACAAAGCTCCTCCACTGTGAATGGCCTGTTGTAAGGCTCTAAGCCATTTGAGTGGAAGGACAGCACGGAGCATTTGGCCTTCCTCTTCTGGGCCAGAAACTTGGGGGAGTAAGAATATGAAAAAGAGATGGAGGAGAACGACTCCCCCAGAATGTCGGCAATTACTTTGGGATCAGCAATTGCCTGTCCATTGTGCTTCAGAATCGATAACGAGTGGGATGAGTACTTCCCACCTATCTTCTGGACTTTATCCCATACACCTTAGAACTTTTCGTGCAGGTGAAATAAGACATGTATTTGATCCAATATTACTTCTGGCTCTGGTCCATGATCTCCATCTGGTTCTGCTCTCAGTCCATGATCTTCGCTACTGACAATTGATTGACTCCTGGCTGACAGTGTTCATCGAGCTCAAGAGAGGAGCTCGAAGCCACTTGAGTCAGCCTAATCAAGCCTCCACGGTGAGATGCATAAAAGGCTTCAAGCCTTTTATGCATCTCACAGTAAAGGTCCCCCCCCCCCCCACGAGAGATGGTGCACACCATGGGGAGATGATTGCTTCCATAAGGGTTGTCCTCGACCTCCAACGTAAAGAGTGGAAGAATCGAGTAGGAGCAGATGGTGAAGTAAATGGCAGTGAATATGCGGGTTGGGGAGTGAAAATACGTACTGACACCAGTGTTCAATAGGGAGTGAGAAGGATCCGGGAACCATTGCTCCAGGACCCTACCCCTCTCATTGGTGTCAGCACTGCCCCAAAGTTGACTCCATCCATTGAAGTCCCCCATGATGAGGAAGGGGAACAGCAGCTGCGAGACAAGGTCATCCTGGAGGGCGATGCTTCCAGGTGGAAGATATACTGAGCAGACTGTCAGGGAGGACTCCACGAAGAGGCAAATGGCTACCACCTCTAAGTTGGTGGTGAGGGGTACGACTGGAATGGAGAATGGATCATGAGGATGGTGACTCCCCCACCAGCTGGACCATCTCCATCCCAGTCCAGGCAAACTAGTGAAAAGTGCCGGATCATGGGATCTGTGACTGGCTGCAAATATGTCTCCTGCAGGCAAAAACAGATGGGCTGGTGTGCCTGATGGGACTTAATAATAATAATAATTTATTTCATGCAGGGGGTTACAGTAAAGCCAAGGTACAGGTAATTATGGATATTAATTTAAACATTCAAGTGGCTTGATGCCCCAGTACATTTCAGAAATTAGAAAGAAATATTGATGACAGTACAAAACGACAAACATATTTACAGGAATTGCATTATTATTTGATACATATAAAAAAAAAGACAAACATATAATATGAAATGTGATTAAAAAAAATAGAAAAACTTAGGGGGAAGAAAAGGAAGGTTTAATACAACAGAGAGTAATATTAAATGAATGAATAGGGAAAAGAAAAAAGATTGCGGATAATCCAGACAAAGGGCAAAGATGAAGAGTGGGAATAGGGGCGAGGAGATATTTTGGTCAAACGTTTCAATATTCTAATAGGAGTGAGTAATATAATTTTTGAATTTTGTTTTAGAATTTAAAGAAGTGATATCGCTCGGTAGAGAGTTCCAAGTTGAGGTTGCTTGAAAGGCAAAAGAAATTTCACCGTACTTAGCTTTGTAAATTTTGGGAATAGAAAACATTTTATTATCAGAGCGAAGGATGTGGCGATGTCGTAACCGAATATAGGGTGTACGAATAGAATGAAGGGGATGAGACTTGTTATAAATAGTGTCATGAATAAGGATAATAAACCGCAGCTTTCTTCTAGATTCGAGATTGGGAATTTGGTAGTTGGAACGAATATCAGTAAGTGTTAGATATTCTCGTTTGTTCAAATAGATTTTGCTGATGATTTTGAGAGCTTCATTTTGAACTTTTTCTAATTCATAAGAGTTCTTTTTATTAATACCAAAAAAAGTGGAGGTACAATATTCGAGTTTCGGTCGGATGTAAATTTTGTAGAACAATGGGGCATAGGAGGATATATAGTTTCGAATGTACCTCAATACATAAGTTCTTTTAGAAGCTGAAGCGACATTTTATTAATGTGGGTTCCAAAGTCAAGATTATTATCTATCGTCATACCTAAGTACTTCATGGAAGTGGAAACTGTAATATGGGTGTTATTAATTTTAATGTTTGTGTCAGGCAGGGGGAGAATTTGAAATTTAATTGAAAATATTGTTTTTTTTTTATATTGACAGTGAATCCATTTTTAATATACCAATGAAACACATCATGAATATTGTTTTCTATTTCTTGTTTTAGGGAAGTGGAAGAACTTGATGTAAAAGAAAGAAGACAATCGTCTGCATACATAAAAATATTGTATTTGGTGGAGGATTCTAGAAGATCATTAACAAAAAGTTTGAAGTGGGCTAAGAATGGTTCCTTGAGGTACTCCCCGATTGATTTTAAGAGGTGTAGAGATCTCATTAGTGCTTAATACAGTTCGGATAACACGGTCGTTGAGGTAATTTTTAAACCAGGAAAGAGCTGAGGGTGATAGATTAAGATTATAGCAGAGTTTTGGCAAAATAAGTTTGTGTTCAACTGAATCAAATTCCTTTGAGATGTCAAGGGAAACCAGTCCCACAACCGTTTTCACTTTGCTGTCTAAAGCCATTGATTTAACAATTTGATTAAACAACATGATTTTAACAATTTGATCTCCATTGATTTAACAAGAAGTGCCATGAAAGTTTCAGTTGACCGATTTTTCCTAAACCCTAATTGTCTGCAGGAAAGGGCGAATCGTCACGTAGCGCGAATATTATTTCACTGAATATCCTCCATCTTTTCATGGGTAGTTTGAAATCAAGAACAAATAGAGGAAAAGAGATTTAAAAACATTTTTTTCGCTTCGCTATTTCCATCGGAATAATCAGTTCGAGAATCAGCAGTCTATGACAGTCGCAAAATGTACATAGATAATAGCTGAAATATTACATTTCTGATGAAGAAAGATTTCCTTATTATCATTACGACGACTGTTCATTATTTCATAACACCGATTTTATTTTTTCTTTTGAATACATGATAACAAGAAACACATTTAATTCTTAATACTACATGACAACCAAATCTTCGCCTCGATCAACTGAAAGCCTTCAGTGCAACAGTCTCAGCTGTCTGTCTCTCTCAACCAAGAACTGGAGTTGCGAGAAAACAGTATCTCTTGGGTGCATGTATAAGTCTTCTTCGATCAAAAGCAATCTCGATAACCTTGTGTTGCACAATACATCTGCTTCTGTTGCTTATTGGTTGCTATAGCAACGCTGGAAGAGGTTATTACGGGCTTTTACGGTGCTCCGATTTTCGTTTAACGTTATAAAAAGGTGTTTGCTACCAACGGAGTAAAGAAGTCCTGAAAAGTGCTGATTAAGTATAGATTAAATCTTGAGTAAAAGTTGGTGCTTTCTTTTTCTCTCGTGAGCGCGCGTCTTTCGTTATCTCTTCTCGAGTGTTGTTGAACTGGTGTATGGGTTGCTGAACGACATCGACCTCTTATGTTCATAACTTTTAATTTTGAGCAAAAAAATGAATAAAAGCTTTAATAAAGCAATATGAAGTTTAACATTAATGATTTAAAAATATTTCTAAATAAGTTAAATACAACATTATTAATCATGCAAAAAACTTTTCATTCTTACCAGCAGGTGAAAGGTGTTCAGTAGCTAATTACTTTTCATATATTTGATGCCAATTCCCAAATGTTTATGAAATAAACGCATTATATCAGTGTTAATTTCCCATCACGGAATGATGGGAAATTTCTTCAAAACTGGTTTACAAAGACATTGTGACTCAAGACAATTTTTTCTTTCAAACTGATCGACGTTTAATTCAGAGTGATATCTTCCTTAATTTACAAAATATATTTTTATACTAATTGTTTGTGGAGTAAATTAGTTTCTGAATTATTGGCACGAAGGCAATAGTACCACCTCCTATAGAGGGAAAAAAAAGTCTATGCAAGTGTTAATTGCGTACAAAATTTACTACTAATATAGGGGAGTAATAAAGAGATGTTTCCACAGAATTCTTTTTCCCTTCATAACACGGGGCGGGGGTGGCTCAGTCGGTAGCGCGCCAGGCTCGTAATCTGTAGTTCCCAGGTTCGAGTCCCAGCTGGGTCAGCGTTGAGATTTATCTCCGCAAAATTTCCCCGCCCTACCCACGGTCAGTAGGGGACACCGATGGGCTTGAAAAGGCCGCCGTCCGTCGGATGGGACGTTAAGCCGTGGTCCCGTGTGCGTGAGAGACATACCCTGTGCACGTTAAAGATGGCCTTGACAGGAGGATATGGCCTTGACAGGAGGCTACCATGAATGGCCTTGACAGGAGCCTACCATCTGTCTCCCAACAGCTGTTCCAGTGGGTCCCCTCCCCCAACCTTCTCTGAGCCTTCGGGGTCCTTGTGGCCTGGCCATTTAGCCCATGGTGTACAAAAAAGTGCCGATCAGAGGTAAAACAATCCAATCCAATCCTTCCTAACACAAACACGAAGGCAAATCGGATATATGGCCATTAGCAATTTTCTACTCAAAATGACTTCCTTATAATACCTTCTTGAAATCAAATTATTTTTTTCTTTTAAATGGCCGAGTGGTTAGCGTGCTTGGCTACTGAGCAAAGGGACCTGAGTTTGATCCCTGGGTAAGGCATGGATGTTTGTGTTGTTTTTCTGCTGAGGTCTCGCCATCCTCTCAGACCTACTATGGCGTATAAACTGACAGGCTCCTATCAGTCCTTTGTGGCAAGCAGGTGCTTGAGGGGGTATTTATTATTATAAATACTTGGCGAATGGAAACACTACACTGACACCGAACAATCTACCATTATTTCCAAAACGTACTTTCCAATACATTAGTTTGGAATTTACCTGAAAGAACATACTGTTAATTATTCCGTGCAATATTTACTTATTTTAACTATGCCATATGAGGTTTGAACTAACACTAAATTATCCTCTCTGTCAAAACACTAGTACTCAGTGTTCGAACCAATTAAAATGTGTTAAGAATGAATGTTTTTCATTATCTAATGCATTAAACCTTTTCCACTAATTGGCCGTTTTTCAATAAGAAGGTAACCATAAAGGCTAGAATATTAATACTTTAAAGTATAACGGAATGCATTAATGAGTACAAACATCGTAAAACAGAAGCAAAGCCGCTTGTATCTACGTGATGAGCGAAATGTTTTCTAGTTCCTCCGAAAAAAAGCACACATAAAACTGTTTAAAATTGAATGTCTGTCTCCATCCATGTGAAAATATTAATACGATCTACATTCACTCGGCGAGACGGACAAATTTACTTCGCGGGTTCGTAATCTAATGAAGTGTCGTTCCAATGAATGACTTTCCTATTCTGACGTCGACCAGCTTCCGGCTTTCAGTGAAAACTGTGCCCGGTAGCGGGACTATCTGAGTTCGCAACTTCGGGTCTCACATTATGTCAGTGTTAAGATTTTTATCCTTGCCTGCGTCCTGTCCTTTTAGTACGCAACTGATGGATGACCCTCACTGGAGGCTTCTATCTGCATCTAATAGGTGTCGAGTGGGTTATCTCTAAGCCTTAGGGTCCATATGACTCAACTTATCAGCCTCACTCAGAGATAAAACTATTTTAATTTTTTTCCTTTCATATTTTCTAATACGATCGAATAATAATATAATTTGCCTTGGTGTACAAAATATTGGACGCCATCGTATAATCGAAAACAATTTTTTTTTCATCGTAGTCGCATAGAATGGAATCAGTCAGGCAAGTCAGAGAAGGAAGAAGAATTTGCTGTATTATTGTATACAATAAAAGTGTTAAGACATTTTAACTCTATTGAGCATCGCAAACAGTACGCAATGTTTTACAAGGTTACAAAAAGATATAAGGAATTGGGCCATGGAACTTTTAGGTTAAATTGTTCAAAGAAGGCTACATGAAATGGGGACAAAATATTAAGCATAAAGATGTCCTATATCTCTTTTGAAGAGGAATTTTTTTAGTGCAATATTTAATCATCAATGTCAACAAAGCCGCTTTTGCAACCAACGGATATATTTAAAAAAGAAAATCTTAGTTCGATTTTTTGTTGAATAGAAAGTTACATGAGGCGAGCAAAATGAATGTTTCCTTATTATGTTGTTGCAAAACGAAACTCGAAGTTAAATATCTGCCAAATTGTTTTATCCCAAAATTGATTTTCGAAACTATTCATTCAATATTAAATTGAGGGGTTTTTGGCTCAGTTGGTAGTGCGCCAGGCTCTTAATCTATTATTCCCAGATTCGAGTCCCACTGGGGCAGAATTGAAAATTTTCTCTGCTAACCCCTGCTCTTTCCTCGGTGAGATAGAGAGCACTAGGGATTGCAAAGGCCATCCATCGGATGGGACGTTAAGCAAAAGTCCTTTTGCAGGATAGCCATAATCGCCAGAATTCTCCATGCTAAAGAGGGACATTTTCTCTTTGAAAACTGTCGGAGTATGGCTATCCTGCAATGACCTGCCCATTTGGACCAATGAGTGCAAAAATTTCAGATCAGAGAGAAACCAACCCAATGTGTGGAATAAACACAATTATGGAATTAGACCACACAGATTTATGTGCATATCAAAATATCTGGTAGATATAATCATCCTACTGACGAAATTTCATGCCAATAAGTATGATCATTAAAACAAAAACACTATCGTAAATATTCTCTGCTGCATACCACGCACTCATAACAAAGAAATAATGTTGTCACGGATTCACATCTCAATGACAGCTAAGAAAATATGAATCGTATGATACAAATATATTTCTCTTCTAATGTTCCACTTACGCATTTAGCTTTATAAAATGCTTTATCATTACTCCATACTGAGATGAATCAATTTTTTATCGGTTCGTTTCCTGCCTGCAACAGCAAATAAAACTGCCAAGTAAGCGTTTACAAAATAACGTTCTACGAATCAAGCATCAAAAGTGTCAGTAGTAATTCCTCTTTCAACACAGAATAATTTCGCAACTTTCAAAGTGAAACGAAGCGATAAGGTGCTCTCTGCACTGTTTCCTGTTGCCTCACTCAAGAATCTCTTTATTAACTATCGCGTAAATATACATAATGTGTTATGTAATAATACCTGTCAAGCTATCTTCGATTAATTGCGTGGATATAGGAAAGCACTTATGTGGGTGAAGTAAAATAATATACAGTATCAGCGAAATGTGACAATACTTTTCACATCATTGACGAAAGTGCATTCCAGTTATGTGGGTGAATTAATCCTTCCCAGCTATACCGTATACGAAAACAATGTCAATACTACTGTGGAGTAAGATCTGATCGCATGTACACTTCTACCTATTATATTCATTTTACACAACGTATCAAGTAATAGTAAATAACGAAGTTTTGCAGCTATCATATAGTTAATAACTAAACAATGGAATGGGAGAGGAAAGGATGCCCAAAAAGCTGCCCTGTAAATACACATTTGTTTTCATTTGCACAATAAATGTCAAAATGTAAAAGAGTGGTTAGCTCTGAGGTTACAAAGCTATCTTATTTAATTAAGAACTAATTATATTAATTATTTTGATTCCAATACTGGGATGAAGTATGTTATGTCGCAGGACAAAAGCAACTGTGGGAAATGAAGGAAACAACCAACACAATTTTACTTAGAAAACTTGTGCATTTAAAAGTTATGAAGCGTCAATACTCGAAATAATTGATAATAGGTTGGGTTGTTTTATCTCTGAGCGTCACGTTTTGAACACAATGTTCACACGTTTGTCATAAGGACACCGAGAACTCAGAGAAGGTGGATACTATTAGGGGACAGATGGAAACTCCTGTCAAGGCCATCCAGAGTGTTCTTTAACGTGCGCAGGGTGTGGCTCTGTCTCCCGCACACGGTGCCACGGCTTTACGTCCCATCCGATGGACGGCAGCCTTTCCAATTCCATCAGTGTCCCCTACTGACCGAGGGCAGGGTGAGGGTTTAGCGGAGATAAATCTCAACGCTGGCACAAGTTGAGCTTGGAACTGCAGATTACGAGCGTGGTGCGCTAATGGTAGAGTTAACCCCCGCCTCTACGATATGTTTTAGAGATGACTTATGTTAGAGGACTGGAAAATAAAACTTAAAAACAGGAGATAAAAGATAAATAGAATTCCCAATCTATAAAGATATCACACTGCATCACTTACCTCAACTAAGTTTTAGCTTGTTTTCAAAAAAATATATATTCTTTTCACATTGTTGTCATTGTCAACCAAGCATACAAACACTGCACAGACACTTGAAAATTTGTCTGATAATCTGAACAAATTTAATTAAAATCGGGTCAAAAGAGCAAATCTGATAGAAAAATGACAAAATGAGACAAATTTGATAAAAAAAAAAAGTCCACCTTTGGACTCGCTTATTTTGCACCTAGTGTTCGAATTGTTCAATCTGTGATAGCGATTATTTTGATGATGTCATAAAGAAACCGTCTGAATGATTTTACGCTGTGTAGAACAACAGTAAGAATGGAGGCAAGCCAAACTTGGGCAGAAATGGGTAAATGTAACTCACAGTATTTTAAGTAGACTATGAAACCATTTCAAAACACCTGAATTGTTCTCAAAGATGATCGCCATGTCTTCACATGGCGATCATCTTGTGCTGAACTGACCATAATACATGCCATGAAGACTTCAAATCACGTTCGAATCAATTCATCCACAAGATGGGATGTATCAAGTCATACAGTATATAGAAATATTCACGAGAGGAATCTTTATGAATGGCGATCTGCTGTCCGTGTTTTTTATACTCCTTTACAGAGAGGAGAAGTGGCAGAACTAGGCCGGGGCACTGCGATAGGGCCAAGTGAGACGGCTTTGACTGGATTTCGAGAGATATTTTCTTGCCTGCAATTGTTAGGTAAACTGAACGGTAAATTGTTAAAGACAGCGACTTCTCTCCGGGCTCCCTTTTTATGATTTCCAGAGTCATCACTTTCATTCTCCCGTATTCTCCCTTTCTTCCATTTAAATGATGAACAGCGTCATTGCTCATATGCATGTTTCCTATCGTATGGCGTATTTCCGATTTTTAGGATCATACAAATGAAGTTAGTAGAAAAATCACGAAAGTGTTATTAAGGACTGACATTCAGTTTTCCTTATAAAAAAAGTAATTCGTTTTCCACTGTTAAATCCTTACAATCATATCTTAATTTTTAATTCACGTAACATTCTCAGTGTAACATCTTACTCAACTTTCAGGTCTTCAACACTGCATCTAAAGAAGTTTTGATGCATAATAAACATATACCTGCAGCTAAATCAACGTTGATTAAAATCAAATGACATTTTTTTTTTAAGTTCAAATAATTGTAACAAGTCCAGGAAGACAAACTAATTCGTTTTCCAGTACTTACAGGATATAGGAAAGAACATTTTCTTCCTATATCATGCAAATAGCAATTATAAAAATTTGGGGGCCCGAAGAAAAAGCATCCTGTCCCAGGCCTACTTGTATCGCCCCTGTAGAGGAGTCTCTTCGCATTGATGTCAACAACATCTTGACTGAATCCAGGAGTATTAAGGGCCTATGTGTTCTTTACACATGAGTCACTAACAGATTGCAGTTTGGAAATAGAATCTTGACAAGCATTCATCTGGAGAGAGTTCTTTTCTGCACACAATGGGCTAAATGGCCTGATCACAAGGACACCAAAGTCTCAGAGAAGGTTGGTAAAAGGGGACCCACTGGACAGCTTTTCGAAGATATATGGAAGTCTCCAGTCAAAGCTATCCAGAGTATTCTTTAACGTGCACAGGGTATGGGCTCTCCTCCACACAGGGCCATGGCTTAACATCCCATTCGATGGGCAGCTACCTTTCCAAGCCCATCGGTTTCGTCTGAATCTAATGAGGTGGAATCTCATTAGATTCAGAAAAAAAGAGACAATTATAGAGGTAGAGGTTTGATGGCGTAGTCAGGGATTGTCAATGGCAACACAAACCTCCACGTGATTGCAGGACATATCACCAGGCCAAAGACAGTATTTCTGCTGCAAGTGAATTTACTTTTTTAGCTGCACCGAAGCAAATTTACTTTTCTATCTATTCATAGGCATTTTTTTTTTCTGCATCCGAGTATTACTTTTTAGAAACACCCAAAGATTTAAATTTTTTCCTCACGCAATAATAATTTATTATTTTATGAGCATTTCGTTTTTTGCCTCTCCATCAAGTGAATATTCTTTTCTTGCCACCCATTAAGGCTCTATTTTTTTGCATCTCCAAATGCAATTTATATTTGGCAATCTAAAAGTTAAGAGATGAAAATGTTTAAGGCTCACTGCAATTTTATTTTTTTTTTAATTCATGTCAAAATCTTCATTTATTCACAAAATGTGCTTGTGCCGTCGGACAAATTTTGTCTGCAAAGTGAACTGATTTCTTTTCACCCTCTAAATAATGAAATAAAATGGCGTACAAGATGTTGGATTAAATATAGTATACTTTTATGTCAAAGCCAGCCAATGAAGTTGGTAAATATGCACAAGACCAGTCAATAATGAGGGTTCTGAGAAGGGAAAAAAATAACACCTAAACATTAAGTTTCCTGACCAATAATTCTACTTAAATGAAATACCATAACTTGAATGGGGCGGGGGTAGCTCAGTTGGTAGCGCGCCAGGGTCGTAATCTGCATTTCCCGATTCAAGTACCAACTGGGTCAGCAATGAGATTTATCTCCGCAAAATGGTCTCACCCAACCTTCTCTTAATCCTCAGGATACTGGTGACTGTTATTTAGCTCATTGTGTACAAAAAAAATGCCGCTCAGAGATAAAATAGCCCAAACCATAACTTTAACTTTTCAATTCTAAAAGCAGATATATTTTTTCTGTGATACTTTATACCAGTTTCTGGTGAAAGATCAGTGTTTATCTTGATTAACTTATCTTAATTAATTTTATCTTGATTTAGTGATGGCTGTGTCAGTAACAACATATATATTCATCATGTAAACTTATTTGACTCTCCTAAATAGAAGCTTTAAAAAGGTATGGTCTTGAACACCTGAACAGAAAAATACTAATAGCATGAGGACCCTAGCAAAGCATGTTACTATTTTAACTAAAAACTGGCAGTTTTAATTAAAATAAAAATATCTTGAAGATAAAAAATATTATACTTGCTGCTCATACGTTTAAAAATATAGATTTTTATTCATCTTGGCAGTTTATTAAAACATGTTTTGCACAGCAAACAGGTTCATAATATAACAAATTCAGATTTTCGCACTTTTTAGAATATATTTTTTACCAAAGAAAAATTCCCCTGAAGTTGCACCAATTTTTCGTTGCAGCGATTAGGAATATACGATAGCTGGCTATAATAGTTGGTTCATTGATGTAGTGATCTAGCAAATTACATCTTGATAATCTCTCATTTAAAATTTACAGGTTTGAATGAGTGTGAACTCACCTAATAGATAATAATTCTTTCTGTACTGAAATAGGATGTTAAATGCTCTCTACTTAATAAAAGAATTTTGGTCCTAGTTCCAAAAACTGTTAACAAGAAAAAATACGCAGTTGGAGACTAGGTGGAAAAATTAGTTCTTCCGGGTGGCGAATATCCTTTTCCTACGTAGCAGCGCTAGCCTAATATTTCTGTTTTTATGGGAAGGAGGTGCAAATTTCATCAGAATATGGTGTTTCACCTTTATTGGTGTCATCTCAACAGAATATGGGTGTAAAAGTATCCAACGTTTATTTTTATGTGTAACCTTTTACCAGAATGTGGTATTACTTCAGGTCACTAGATTTAAATTTGAATAATACAATAACCATTATGGTGTTATTTTTTCTCCATAAAATAATGCTAATCTGTTCTCGCCACAATACAGTTTACCGGTTATCTTTTGCATATTGTAAGATCTAAAAATATATTTTATGGCAAAACGTAAATTTTTGAATTCGTGATTATACCCACAAAGTTAAGAGCAGGTTATGATTACGGCGCCACATTTTTTTGTTGAGGAAAATATATGGCACTTATTGAAAAATATATTTTCTGGCAATTTTTGTCATTAATACTTTTTTGGTCAATTTTCATCGTGATACAATTATTTTTATGTTATGTCTAGCAAAGTAATCCTTCAAAAGTGATAAATATCCTCAAAGATCTAAAAACAAATGATATGCATACATTAATTTCATTTAAATGGCAAAAAAAATTATTCAAAAACGTAAAAGAGAACAAACATATCAATAAAATAACTTTAAATTTGTCAGCAGTTCACACTATTATAAGAATTATTTAATGATTTAGTAGAATTAAATAATTTTGAATTATGAATATTATGGAAATATTTGTAATCACTCTTAGTTTCACGTCGATATCAAATCAATAGGAAAAATTGTCTTGAGCTGGGTGGGATATGAACCCACGACCTCCTAATAACATATCAGGCATCCCAACCGGATCGACGCAATTTTTCCTCTAAATTTTATATCAACCTGAAACTAAGAGTGAGTTTTTACTAGCGTATATTTATTAAGTACATAAATATTACATTTTTATTATTAATTCCTAAATCACATCAACAATAAGAAAAATTTATCAAAATTAGTGACAAGACAGATCGTTTTTTATTTTGTCTCAAAAATATAGGAATTTTAAAGGACAGAACAGTGTTTTCGAAAATTTTTTATAAATATATAGGACAACGCTCTAAAATATGACTATCCTATAAAATATAGGACGAATGGTCACCGTAGTTATATAACAGAGCACACTGCCATTTCCTCCAAGGGCTCGAACCGGGACCCCAGCAGTTGCAGACCACCATGAACCAACGCATAAACACTGCGCTGTGAGGTGGCAAATCACTAAAAACAAGTTAAAAATTTCAATCAAAATTCTTTTATGCAAATAAATTACAGGCAGACACCTGAAGATCAAAAAACAATTTTCAGATTAGCATAAATATTGCGTTGATCTGGATGGGATATAACTCCTTGACCTTACAAAAACATTTCAGGTGCTCTAGCATTGAGCAATCAGCCACCAATGAATATTCCCCTTAACAAGGACAATGAACTACATACGTTGTATTCATGTCTATGGAACTAGACTGAATTAGACTATGAAACTAAACTGAATTAGACTATGGAACTAGCCTGATTGAAGAAACCAAATCAACAGAAATCAGTCTGATACATCATAGAAGTCTGTGAGGAAGGAAGTCGAGATCGCAGCAGAAAGACAATGCAAAAATCATACATATTTTATCCGGTGCTCGAATCCACTAATCTGCAGCACACTAACCACTCGGTATTCACCAAATATAAATGCAGCATTATAGGTGAGAAACTTGACACCAATAATTTATTGGCGATTAGTTCCAAAAATAAAGTTATTGCAGATTTCGATAATACTGCGATTTCGTTTAATAGAGTTATTGAAGCTGGAATTTAAAATAACAACTTTTCTAATTTAAAAAACGTTCTTCAAAATTGATGAAAGTTTTAAGATTAAGCAGACATCTGGAAATAAATATATTTCAGCAATAACTTGATATACAGTTAAGGAAGTGTAAAAAATTCAACTAGTTATCATCCGGATTTAAACATAATCTCATTGTTAACGCATCAGTTGTTCTAACAATTTGAGTAAGATAGTGATACCAAATGGAAATATTTTCTATCACACGTGTTTAATTTAGTTATAAGGTATATAGGCTCTGTGTTTTTCCTTATCTGTTGAAGCTTAAAGTTTATCTTTGCAAGATTTTTTTCCACACTTCTGTCTTTGCTTTCTCGGTGCCTGAGTGGAGCGTGCTTGGCTAATTATCAAAGGGGTCAGAGTGTGAGCTCCGGATAAGGCATGGATGTTTCCTTGTTTTATCTTTCTTCTCTCTTGCCTTCCTCACAGTTTCCTCTATGGCGCATTATACTGTCAGATCTCTGGTCAAGCAGCTCAAAATACCACAGACGACTTCGGGCTGAGTTAAGTTAAAATTGAATTTCCAAATTTTCACGAGTTGTAAAAAGCAAATGGTAAAAAAAAATAACTTAAATCTATTAATCAATCTTTAGTAATTAAAAATAAGCTCCTTCGCCATTTCTGCCAGTACTCTACAGATTGGGATATAAAGCCGCAGAGCTAAATATCCCATGAATACAACCAAGTCAAGATAAAAATAAGCGTCATTCAGCGTTCAATTTTTTAAGTATTTTTTGTTGCCTTTTATTAATAAATTGCTCTTAGCATTTATAGTGATATAATGAATAATTTTCAGTGTCTATGAATAAATTCTAGTATTTTTTATTCCAAGTATCATTTTGTTAATTTTCTACGAATTCTAGTTATTTTCGTTCCATTAAAATTAACATATTTCTCGAAGACTAAATTGCGAAGTTTATGACTATATGAAGAATTAAAAAAATGTTTTAACAACGTGCATCTCTGTGTTTTTATGATAGTCAGGGAAATTGTTTTCCCTCTAACAAGCTCAATAATTAGCGAAATGATTCGGGTTCCGAGGGGCTCAAAAATTTGTGCCTGAACGCATCTCTAATGTGTAACATACCAATGGAGAAAATTACTTTTTTTACTCATTCTTTGTTACTACTTACAAGCTTTGTTTACTTCTTTAATGGATCCTTCCTTATTTCTAAATCTGTCTGAATTGGTTTACTGTTTTTGTCGAAGTAAACACGATAAATGCCAAAACCTTAACTTAAAATTTACGAAAATCAACTTCATGCATGTTGTTTTTAATAAACAAAATTTTGCTATTTACCAAAGCTCATAAAAAGCTTTTATTTTTTACCAGTGGCGTAACAATAAGAGAAGGGTTGGGTTGTTTTACCTCTGAGCGGCACTTTTTTGCACACCATGGGCTAAATGGCCAGGTCACATGGACCCCAAAGGCTCAGAGAAGGTTGGGGGAGGGGACCCACTGGAACAAGCCGCGGCCCCGCACACGGGGCCGCGGCTTAACGTCTCATCCGACGGACGGCGGCCTTTCCAAGCCCATCGGTGTCCCCTACTGACCGTGGGCAGAGCGGGGAATTTTGCGGAGATAAATCTCAACGCTGACGCAGCTGGGACTCGAACCTGGGAACTACAGATTACGAGCCTGGCGCGCTACCGACTGAGCCACCCCCGCCCCAATAAGAGAAGGGTATAGGTCAATCTTCACGAAAGGAAATGGACAAAATTAAAAACATTTGTTTTTAAAAAATGGTAGATTACAATATTAACTGCCAATGCGGCACTTTTATCAAATTAGACGTCACTGTGGGATGGACAAAATTAAAAACATTTGTTTTTAAAAAATGGTAGATTACAATATTAACTGCCAATGCGGCACTTTTATCAAATTAGACGTCACTGTGGGCAGCAGTAGACCAAATGTTAACGGAAGTTTCTGAACATTTTATTTTTTACAGAATATTTGAGCGTTTTAGCACAGTTTAATGAGTCATTTTGAAAATTTCGCATGTAATTCGTGAAGGGCATTTGTGTTCTGTTTCACAAGTTGTGCTGGAAATGAATCATATAGCGATCTACAGTTGAATTTCTACTTAAAATACTATTTTCGGTATTGTCCTACGAAAAGAATAGGAAGTTAAAAAGACCTATTCCTTTTATTGAATAAATATTGATATACAAAACCGAATGTTTCTGAAATCATCATGCGATCAATTTAAACGGCAGACTGTAAAACTAGCAAAATCGGGTTGTATTTATTATTTGGAAAGTGTGAAAAAGAATGGTGCAATGATGCTAATTTTAACTACTGAAAAAATTGATAGAATATAGATACGAACAACTGCTCACCTTAAATCTCTCCATCGTCTGTATCACGCTATGTCACTGCATTTCACTTTTGCTTTATCTATTGCTCATCTTCAAATGAAGTCATCGAAAGTTAGGAATAGCTAGAGGCCCTATATAAGTAGAGGTTGGCCATCTCAAAATTGGACGCCATGTTTTGTCGTCGTTTGGATTGTTTAGCGTGCATAGCTAAATGGTATTGCACGATACTTATGGATTCCGGAAAAGCGTTGGGTTATATTTTATGCAGATTTCAGTGTTCCCGATTGGAAGTACTTTAGAAAATGGTTAAAAAAGGAAGAGTAAATTTTAGGGCTTTTTTTTCTTAAAAAAATATATATTATTTCGCTTTGTTGTCTGTCTGTAGACATCCAACTTTTTTGTTTATACATATAAAAAAAAAATCTTTTTTTATATATATATAAAAAATATAGGTATTACTGATTATTACAATTTGCATTTTTCGAATCTCCCAAAAATTATAACTGCGCCCTCTAACGGTGGAAAATTTTTAAAATTCCAAAATATCAAAAGAATATTCCAAATGATGTAGTTATGTTAGAAGTTTGAAATTTTGGTGTTGAAATGTGAAGGTTACGAAGTCACCATTGGGAACAATCACTTTACCCTTTAGACCAAGGGGGAGGTGAATGCAACTTTTTTTTTTGTTTTAACAGAAAAGTATGTTTTTAGAGATAAAAATTCTTTTTGGGTTGGACAGATATTGATGAAATATTACATTTTGACAATTTCCCAAAAGCTATAATTGCGCCCTCTAACGGTGGAAAAAATCGAAAAATCACAAAATTTAAAATGAATATTGCAAACGTAGTTATGCTAAAAATTTGAAATTTTGGTTATCGAATGCGAGTCTTGAAAATTCCATTGACAACAGTGAGTTGATCTTAAGCCCAAGATAGATAAGAAACTGAACGTTTTTGTTTCAAGAGACAATTGGAAATCTCTTTTTTAGTTGGTTACTAATGAAATGTAATTCGCATTTTCAAAGGTAGTTTTAATTTATATTATTAGAGATCACTAAATATTGAAACTGCAAAACTTTTAACGAATGTTTCAAGTGATCTATTTGTGGTAGAAATTTCGGCGTGTAGAGTACTGTTATGGTAGAAATTCCACTGACAGCAATGATCTGCCAACTATTTCAGAGGAGCGAGAGAAAAGCAACTTTTTAAATTTAAGAACTAAAAGATAAACAATTTTTGTTTTATTATTATTAATAAAATACTACTATGTGCATTTTCCCCCATCATACATTAAAAAAATTAATAACCCCTCAAGCAGCTGCCTGTACAGAGGTCTGACAGGAACCTGTCAGTTTATACGCCATAGTAGATTGTCCATGAGAATGACGGGACCTCAGCAAAAAAACAACACCAACATCCATAATTTAAACTTTTAAGAAGTGAAAAAGTAGGCAAAGGAAGAACTTCATTCTCTTTGAAAATGAGATTCCCATATGCGCCAGAGGCGATATGCGTTCTTCTAGTTATTTTACACTTTCAATACCCTCTGACAGTGGAAATTCGAACTATTGTATAATTGAGGAAATAAACTATTAATATTTTATTAGTACCTGTAACGTGCAAAAAAGTTTTCATTTATCTTTTAAAGCAGAAAAGTTGCATTTTACCAATGAGACAAATCATTACTATTAGGGTAAACCACTTGATCATTACACTCTATGACCAAAAATTTAAGTTTCTAGCAAAAAATTGATCGTTTGCCATATTTATTTAAAGATTTCTTATTTTTCAGCTTTTTTCCGCTTCTAGAGGTCGTCTTTCTAGTTTTCATTTACCGCCTTTAGCATTCTCTAACACTGGAAATTCCAGCTGATGGGAATTCGAAAAATGTAAATATTAATATTTTTGTCGAAAAAAAAATTTGCCGACATAGGATATTCGAACCCGCATCTCTCCAGAAACATGTCAGAGTATTTTAGCGTGTTGAACCAACGCTGGATTTTTTTCACAAAAACATTTATTGATTTATAAACGATTGAAAGTCTACAGGTAACGCTGAGATTATCAAATAGTGTTTAAATCATTAAAAACGCTAAATAGCGTGATGTGACTCATTTTTCATTTCCATCTTACTCAGAGCACTAAAAAAGAAATAGTTGCCACCCGAGATCATAGGTGGTGCCATAACGATTCACGGGAAGAGTGGTAGTCATTATTAGTTGAAAAAGACCGAGACGGCATTAGTTCAACAGGTTAGAATACTCTGGCATGTTTCCGGAGAGATGCGGGTTCGAAACCCGTATGTCGGCGAAATTTTTTCCACAAAAACATTTATTAATTTATAGACGTTTAAACGTCTATAGGTAACGCTGAAATTATCAAATATTGTTTAAATCATTAATATTTTGTTAGTGCCTGTAAATCAAAAAATATATATATTGTTTCATTTATCTCTTTAAAAAATTTTCGCACCCCCTTTTGGCTAAGACGGCAAAGCCTTGTTGCCATTGTAAGTCTTCTGACCATAACACTCTAGTACCAAAATTTCAGATGTCCAGTGTAAATAGTTTGTTTGCAATATTCGTTTAAAATTTTAGCATTTTCTATCTTTTTTTCACCGCTAGAGGGCGCTATTAAACCTTTGAAAATTTTCAAAATTGCGAATCGCGATATTTGTTCGACACCTATCCAACCCAAAAAAGAATTTTTCATTTATCTCTAAAAGTAAAAAGGTTGATTATTTATAGACGGACAGACAGTTGGAAAAATAGACAATAGTTAACAGAGAGACGGACAGACAGAACAAATACTGGCATAGGCAGACGACAAAGTGAAAGCATTAGCTCGTTTTTCAAATGAACCTTAAAAGAAATTATTTATTGGTTTTCAGTTAGCTCGTTTCATTTTTGCAGCCGTTTGCCGTCTTCTGATGGAGTTTCTCGGAAAAAAAAAATATCCATTAATTTATTTCTTTGAGTGAAATTTTATTTAAATGCAGCGCAGTGAGGTATTCATAAAATATAACAGCTTTCATAGACAAAAAAAGTGGTAGAAACGTATAAAACTATAACAACTGAAAAGTTTTAACTTGGTACGTACACTAACTCATGGGCTTTCGCCTCACGGAACGACAAAACATGGCGTCCATAAACCACGTGACTCAATCAACCAATGGCAGTGAATCACCGAGATGGCCAGCCTCTAACTATACAGGACCTCTAGGAATAGCACCAGGAACTGTCCTTATCCACCAGAGAATATAAACACATAAAAATGCTCCATTGCTCGTTGTGAACTTCTACTTCTTAGATGACTTCTGGTGTCACATCAGCTGCCTCTTTCTGAATTATTCATCTTTTCACACCCACCATCACCGGCTAACCAATTTTTTTTCAGCTAACTGTTTCATGAGTTCCATGTCTGCAGGGAATGTCTGCTGATACTTTACTACTTCCTTATGTTCACTACTCCACGCAGAGGGACAGCCCATTTATGACTTAGCTGAGGTATATAATTTAGTGGCAAAGACACGCTTTGACGAGTTTGATAAACTACCTCATTCTGGATGAATATTTATAAATGAAAGATTCCTAAGGAAATTAAGATTTTTATGCTTTTCTCTCTACTAAGAATATGTTATCCCAAGCGATCACTAATATCAAATCCTGATAAACTTAATCAAATTGCAATCAAAATGCGCAGGGTTGGTTTGTTTTACCTCCGAGCGGCCCTTATTTGCACACAATGAGCTAAATGGCAAGGTCACAAGGATCCTGAGGGTTAAGGTTGGCGGAGGGAACCCACTGGACAGCTGGTAGCGTACCACAAAAGGTCATCCAACGTGTTCTTTAACGTGCACAGGGTATGGCTCTCCTGCACACGGGGACACACCGGTTAACGTCCCATCCGATGGCGGGCGATCTTTCCAAGCCCATCGGTGTTCCGTACTGACGAGGCAGGGAGGGGAATTTTGCGGAGATAAATCTCAACGCTAGTCGCCCAGGCGGGACTCGAACCTGGGAACTGCAGATTATGAACCTGGCGCGCTACCGACTGAGCCATCTCCGCCCCTCAAAATGCGCAGGAATTGGAATTAAAAGGAAATAAAAAGAAGCGTTTTAAATTCTTCTTAGTACAATCTAATCAAATTAAGGGTTTATTTTCGAAAGATGGGGGAAAGTGAATATTGACAAAGCTGCGTGATTAAAACAAAACTACAATACATGTGGAATGTTAATTTTCAAACAAAAAGAAGTTCGTCATTTTCCTATTTTTGCACTCTCTAGCGGTGCAAATTAGAACCAATGATTCAGAAATGTAAATATTTCATTAGTACCTATCCAACTCTGAAAGAACTTTGCATTTATCTCTAAAATGAGAAAAGCTGAATGCATACAGACGAAAGAAAAAGAAGAAACAGTAACTGAAATCCAACTAAAGCAAAATCTTTCGAGTAACTTCATTAAAAAAAGTTTTGGTGAAAGATAATATTGCTAAATTTTATTTACCAGGGAAAAAAAAGGATTTCTAATCATAGGAATCGTCATTTTAAAGAATTTATAATTGAACTGTATTAAATGCGAATTGTGGGATAGTAAAATCCTGTATTATACACATTTAAAATAATTATTTAGGGGAAAAAAAGGAGTCTGTTGTGCTGATTTTGAAAGTTTTTTTTATAAAAGGTTGGGTAGTTTTACTTTGAGCGGCCTTTTCTGCACACAATCGGTTAAATGGCCAGGTCACAAGGATCCCAACCTTTTATAGATCCCAACGTATTCAGAGAAGGTACCAACAAGGATCCCAACCTATTTCAGAGAAGGTTGTAGAAGGGGATCCACTGGGCAGCTGTTAGGAGAAGAAGTAAGTTAAGGGTTGGCAATTCGGAGTGTTTTTCAAGATGAGAAAAGTGTTACTAGCCTGCACACGGGGCCACGTCTTTACCTCTCAATCAGGCGAAAAGCAGCCTTTCCAAGCACATCGGTACTCCTTTTTTCACGAAGGGCAGGTGAAGGTTAGCTAGAATAAATCTCAACGCAGGCAACTGTTGCACTTGTATCTGGAAGCTGCAGTTACAAGCCTGGTGCGCTACTTATGAGTCCACTGTCCCTTTGAAATAAGGATAAATATATTGATCAACTACAGTAGTTGCACTACTGACAGTTGTATATAGTAGTAGATGAAAGAATCCTATCAAGGGGATACATACTGATGGTTTCAACACGCTTGACTGAATTTTAATATTACCAAAAGATAAAATCCAATCACGCAAATTGGAGACAACATATACCACATTTTTCTGGTCACAGAAAAACAAATATTTACACGAGAAAAAAAGTCCAGTGCCCCCCTTCACTGGACGGTATCTTTTCTGCACTTCTACTATGGCGTAAAATAACTGACCTCAGAGGAAAAGATCTCACTGCTTAGGTCTTCGTTTGAAACTACGAACTTAGCACGCTGTGCTATCTCCACCCTTTTAAATCATATACGACGGCCAATCTTTAACCAGGTCAAGTGTAACAGAAGTAGCCTCAGCAACAAGAAAAAACTTTTCGCATAGTCTAGCACTTGACCTTTAAATAATAATTAGTCTAGGGCTTCCGCAATCGATGCTATAGACGAGAACAGCTTTTATTTTGTGCATGAAAAGACTGCGAAGAAAATATTTCTAAAGTGAATTAAATATATTACTCCTCTGAAAAATATTTTTAACGCTGGCTAATATGCTGCTTTTAAAAACAGCTTTAACTGATTATTCTTTGAATAATGTGTTTTTTTCACTACGCATTTTAATATTCAAAATAAGTAGTACAAGGAATTTGGCGTTAAGGGATTGCCTGGAAAATCGGTGCGTGACGCCCATGCCTGCCAGGAGGATACTGTGCAACCAACCATTACAATCATGTTCCAAATCGCCTGACTAAGAAGAAATTATCGAATACTAGCTGCTATATTATTACAATAATTAGATATATATATATCTGTAGTCTATCGCATTAACATTAATTAAATGTTTTGTACAGAAAGAAGAAAAAATTGACAGCGAAAGTGAATTATTTAAAAAGCTTTTTTTTATTAATATGCGCACTGCTAGCACTGAAATGAAATATATGCTATTTGTCATAAATGTTAGCAATGAATGCTTTCAATAAGACAGAATGGAAAAACTTCTTAGATGCTGATATTAGCCAAATTCGTTTATATCATTCTCTTATAATTACAATACGATTTCAACAACAAAATTGAAAGAATTTTTAATGTTAATACTCTTACAGACTGTCGAGGCATGAAATAATAAGGATAGAGGATATTTTATTTTAGCAAATTATTCTACAAAAGATGAAAAACTTTCGCTTTTTAAGTGCTTCAAGTTTTGCTCTAATTCTTAAATTCATAGCACCATCTGTTCGAATGTATTCTAAATATCCCATGCAGAGGATTCAAAGTTTTTTTTTTATTCAGTCGTTCATAAAATATTAATTTTTAGCATTTTTAACAAACAGTATTCTTAACACAAAATTTATCACATTAGTATCAACTATTAAATGTGTACTAGCTCAGTGCTTACAAGTTTTTTGGCAAAAAAACTATGTATAATGTTTTATTAAATTATGCCAAATAACGAATGCTATTAACTCATACAGAGTGTCTCAAAAATATAGGTACAAACTTTTAGGGGAGGTAGATAACATCTAAAGGAATGAGAATTGCATAGGAACCCATAAAAGGAAACGTCACCGTAAGTCAATAGGCGGCGCCGTTCATCAGTGCGCTAGAGGGGAAATTTCGGATTTCCTCATTCGAGCGGTAGTCGGCTGACGAAGAGCATGCAAAGGTATTCGAACAGGGAGCTGGCAGACATGCACTTAGTGTATGAATAGCTGAGGGCAACGGACGAGCAGCTCAACGAATGTATCAAGAATGCTTCCCACACAGACACGTACCGGGCCACCGTTTGTTTGCGCGTGCCCATCAAAATTTGTGCGATTATGGGTCATTAAGAGCTGTAACATTATGAAATGTATCATCTAGTACGTCATTTGTAATAATTATGTCCAATAAATGTTTTCCCATTAATCACTGTCTTGTGTCCTTTCAGATCTTGTACCGCTTTCCCCATGACGTTTCCGGTTATGAGTTCCTATGCAATTCTCATTCCTTTAGATGTTATCTACCTCCCCTAAAAGTTCGTACCTATATTTTTGAGACACCCTGTATATACACCTTCAAGCAGGAAAAACTTTTCTAATACTGTCCAAACTTCTGTCACTTACTGTAATATAAATAAATAAATAAGCTATTATTGCGAGCGTTAAAAACAAGCAGTAACTATATATGTATACAGGGTGAATCTGAAAAAGTGGGCAAAACTTTACGGGGTGGTAGAACGCAGCTATACGAGGAATATTCGTCATAGAATGTATGGTCGGAACGCAAACGGCGAGGCGCTAGGTGGCGTTGGAAATGGTATAAAAGGGCCCAACGGCATAAAAATAACGTACACAAAGTGCATATCCGCCATTTCGTGGTTAGTATAACCAGCCATCCTCTCGGCAATTCACGGTAGAAATGCCGTTGGGTGCGAGGACCGACCCTTTTATACCATTTCCAACGCCACCTAGCGGCTCGCCGTTTGCGTTCCGACCATATATTCTATGACGAATATTGCTCGTATAGCTGCGTTCTACCACCCCGTACAGTTTTGCCCACTTTTTCAGATTCACCCTGTATACGATAAAAGAAAAAAAATGTTTGAAAGTAAATTTTATGCGGAATTTGAATTTAAAACTGGTTGCAAATCGCATGATTAGTTTGAATGAAAGAAAACTGAAATTCAGAACAATCGAATGTAAAAAAAAAGCGTAACATTACTTTTTTAAACATAAAACTGTAGATGTGCTCATGATGGGTCGTTGTGTTGATTTTACCACTATGTGACACTTTTTTTTGCACACAATCAGGTCTCAGAAAAGGATGAGAAAATGGGGTGAACAGCTTAAACAACAAGATGAAAGTCAGAATTTATTTAATGTTCCATCCGAGGGACGGCGTCCTTCCCAAGCCAATCCGGTGGCCACTTTTCGCTAAGAGTGGAAATGGGGTTGGGGAAGATAAATATCAACGATGGCACAGAAGCCCTTCTACCAATACCTGAAAGGATTCGTTTATATGAATGAGGCTGAAGCCCATTAGAAATAACAGTCTAATAACGTACAGACACAACAGAAGTAATAGTCCGAAAGCTAGTGGCCCATTTAGTACATTACCAGATCTTGTCTCCGAGTTTTGGAGGGTTTCAGCAAAAAAAAACTGTGCAATGGGAACATAAGAAATTATACACATAACCCACAGGATATTGTTATTACAGAACAGGGGTATCGAACTAAAATTGTTTAGTGGGTCGCATTTCATGAACTGTAAATGCTTGCGGACCACACCCATAATTATTTTCCTATATTTAACATTGTCCTAATTTTCAAAGATATGGAAACGCCTAGAGAGTATCGAAATGTTAAATAAGCTAATGGTTGGGTTGTTTTAACCTCTGAGCGGCACTTTTTTTTTTACACACAATTGGCCAAATGGCCAGGTCATAAGGGCCCAGAGAAGGTCGGGAGCAGTGGGTTGGGTTGTTTTACCTCTGAGCGGCACTTTTTTGCACACCTGGGCTAAATGGCCAGGTCACATGAACCCCAAAGGCTCAGAGAAGGTTGGGGGAGGGGACCCACTGGAACAGCTGTTGGGAGACAGATGGTAGGCTCCCGTCAAGGCCATCCAGCGTGTTCTTTAACGTGCAAAGGAGTCACGGCTACGTCCCATCCGACGGACGGAGGCCTTTCCAAGCCCATCGGTGTCCCCTACTGACCGTGGGCAGGGCGGGGAATTTTTGCGGAGATAAATCTCAACGCTGACCCAGCTGGGACTCGAACCTGGGAACTACAGATTACGAGTCTGGCGCACTACCGACTGAGCCACCCCGCCCCAGGGAGCAGTGGGACTCACTGAACAATTGTTAGGAGACAAATGCTGACCTCCCATCAAAACCATTGAGATGTTCTTTACCGTGCAAACGGTATGGCTCTCCAGCTCGCGGGGCCACGGCTTAAAGTTCCACCCGAAAGATGTTTCCAAGCCCCTAGATGTCACCTCTCTCTTATCTTGGGCATAACGGGTGTTAGTGGAGAAAATTCTCATGCAGGCACAATTAGGACTCGAACCTTAGAACTGCAGGTCGCAAGGACCCCAAGGTAGATATCTGACTTGCTACGAAGGGCATTCAAAAAGTTCTTCACAAGTATCTGTTAGATTTTCACTCGTTCCTCCGAAGTTAACGAGCTACCTGTTTGAAACTTGTCTAAGCTTGTCATTAGTGTTAAAAACAAAGGATGCATTATTATTTTTCTCTGCGCTGCGACGCATAAAGTTCGTTATGCGAAATATGTGCTTTGTTGTTATGGAGCCTACTAAAGAGTTGGGGGGGGGGGGGGAGATTTTACATTTTCACAAGGATGCATCTTAGGGACGACCCGAAAACATTCATGTCAATTTATCAGAAGTATGTGGGGATCATGCCTGTTTATATGACATTGTTACGGGATGGATGCGCTAATTCAGAGAAGGATGACAGAGCTTCGAAGACCTCCCTCGTGTAAGAAGACCGAAGGAGGCCGTGAACAAGAAAACCATCGCTGTTGTTTAAACCCACACATCACCGTTCAGGTAATAAGTTTAAATGTCATTGCATCGATTGGCAGTATAGGAACAATTATTCTTAAACATTTAAAGTTAAAGATCTGTGCCAAATGGGTATCTCACAAACTGACAGAACAGCAAAATCGACTCATGCAAAGAGATGCTGGCAATGTTTGAACCTAGTGGCTCCAAACTGTTAAAAGACATTGTCACATGTGATGAGACGTGATTTTATTGCTATACAACTTCCAGAAAGATCGACAACTATATTTGGGTTGCGGAAGATAACCGCATCCCCAAATCCTCCGACAAGATTTCGCTCAAGTGGATGTTCAAAAAAAAAATTTTTTTTTTCAATTCCCAAGGAGTGACAGCGGTGGAAATCTTACCTGAAAAAAATGACTATAAATGGCCAATACTACACCATCATTGTTTTGGGCAAATGGTTGAGATGAAGGAACAGCGTCTAACAATAGGTGTGTCAAGGATTCTCCTTGTTCATGACAATACCAGTGCTCCCAAAACCCGGCAAGTTACGGCCTATCGAGAGCAGAAAAAAAACCAAGAGTTACCCCCATCCTGCATATTCACCCGATCTTGTTGTACCATGCGATTTTTGGTTGTTCCCAAAAATTAAAAAAGAAACTTGCGGGATCCTTTTTCTAAGGGTGCAAAAACTTGCAAAATGCGTTCATTCAGAGTTGCGGAGTATTCCCCAACAGAAATACCACCAAGCACTCCAGAATTGGCATAGACACCTGCAACTCTGCATAGATGCTGGAGACAAGTACTTTGAAAGAAAGTAAAAGTTTTGTTGAGGTAAATGCAATGGTTTTTGTTATGCAGATGCATGTCCAGTAATTTTTGAACAGCCCTCGATACAGCAGAGAGTTAATATAATAGTCGTATAACAGCTCCTCGTATACAGGCAGAGAGTCTGGCACGCTAGACTTAGTCATCCTTAGCCCTATAGTAAGAAACAGATAGAATTAAAGCCAGATCTAGTAGGAAGGGGAGACTCTCCTTTTAAGAATTATTATTACCGGAACAGAGACGAAAAAAATCATTAATTATTACACCTATTTCTCAAGAACATATATTGTTTAAAGGATCACAAAAATGGGGGAAAACAGACAATATCAGAAAGACATTCTGATCCGTTCCTAATGAATCCAGTCACTTGCCTCTCCTCCCACCCCGGCATTTTTTTTTTCTGTATCTGGACCTAGGAAGAATTATATACTAATAAATGACTATAAATCAGCCTTAAAAAGATTAATTACGCAAGTGTAGAAAAAAACACCCATCCGCCTCCCGGACTCGAATTCCAGATCTCATAGTCAGGAGATCCCGATTTCGATCTTCATCGAACTAATTATTATTAGTAACCAAAAGTATATTGTTTGCAATATGATTATAAAAGCTTGATTCTCATCGGTATACGTAAATAGCGCCTGAGCTCCCCGACACCTAAGTATCACATTCTAAAGCTTCAGAGGACAACCTTTCTTAAGCAAATGTGAATTGCCCCCGCCTTAGCTCAAATGGTAGAATTACTGGTGCATAATCAGATCCCGAGTTCGAGAGGAGGATGGTGGCTTTTTTCACACCTTGCCTAATTACTTACAAATGAATAGCACTGTAGTGAGCGTCATTCCTTCCTTCTTTAAAAAGATTAAACTTTATGTTTGAAAGGGATGTTTCGAAAAATGTATCTATAAAAATTATTATTTTCCAAATTTCATTTTAAAATATGGGAAACTAAGAAACTGTACTGAAGGTAAATGCTAAAATTTTGAAAATTGTTTAACCAGAGAGATTAATTACATAAAATTTAAAGCTAGTGTAAATTGATTATAAAAATTTTAACGTAAGAGCATAAGTTTAAAAATCTTTGTTTATGGGAAAACGATTGTCGATTTCAGCGTATCAGAGAAGTCCTAGGCATGTTTTGTGTACTGAATACAGAATAGCTAAACTGAGCATAACCTACAAAGAGTTTTGTTCTATCAAATAATGCCTGTTAATAAAAAAAAACATACAGATAGTTGCTACTTCGTTTCGCTCTAGTAAAAGTTTTATCTTATATTTAGAAAAATAAAAAAATCTTACAAATACTAATTTTTTAAAATTGGGTTGGGTTATTTTACTTTTAAGCGGCACTTTTTTTTGCAGACAATGGGCTAAATGGCCAGGTCACACAGACCCCGAGAAGGCTGGGGGAAGGAATCCACTGGACAGCTGTTATGAGACATATGGTACCCTCCCGTCAAGCCATCCAAAACGTTCTTTAACGTGAACAGGGTGGACTTTCCAGGAACGGGGCAACGGCTTTACGTCCCATCTAAGGGATGGTGGGCATTCCAAGTCCGGCGGTGTCCCCTACTAACCGAAGGCAGGGTAGGGGTTTAGAGGATAAATCTCAACGGTGGGACTCGAACCTGGGAACTGCGGATTACGAGCCTGGTGTGCTACCCACTCAGCCAACCTTCACCCCAAATCTTTCAAAGATATATGGTTGAGACCATAAGAATAATTCAGTTCAAGGTCGACTATAGGTTCTTAATAAACACCTGATTATCAACAATATAATCTCATGAGGTTCGAGATATAGTTTGTGTTCAGGGAAGTATATTTACCCCTGATTGAGAGGCGCCAATATGTGGATGTCACGGGGTTATTGTAAACATGTTGTTGCAATGAAAGAAAAAAAATTGCTTCTAACATTTAACAACTGAGGTTGGATCTAGAGGAAACATCAAAGAGTAGGGGAAAAAATTTCGAAAAATTAACAATAATTATGCGTTAACTTTTTAATTATCATCATTTCGATAACATGTGTATCATTTAATAGTTACATTGAAATTTCAAGAGAAAAAAAATAAAACGAAGAGCTGTTTAAGGATATTGAATATCAACAGCGTAACTCCCAGCCCCTATTTTTTTGGAGTTCTGGCCATGATGAAAGCTATTCTATATGAAATTAGAATTTCACTATTAAATTCAAAGGCCGAAAGAAATGTTATTAGCAAAGAGCAGCGAAAGGTCTCATTACAGAAATTTTCAGCAAGCAGTTGACATGTCTGCTGTAAAAAAACAATTTGTAAGCATAGAAAAATTTCTGTTTGACCCAGCCGCTTTTACAGTTTAAGCTACCGGGTACAATCAATTTTCTAATCTAACTTTCGCGAAGATTCTTGGGTAGCCTCCACTGAATATATCGGTCAACACCTAAGGAAAGACATGTGGAATATCACAAAGAAGGACGCTAATTATAGTAAGTCACGCAAGTTCAGCTTTGTCAGTACTGTGGCAATTGCGTGGCTGACTACAATTAACATCTGGCATGTCCTCCCGTAACTGTTGACCGCAATGCACTGTGGAAACTACAATAGGGATTATTTATGACTAGAATTAGAAAACTTATCATATCAGTATCTCTAAAAGCAAAGGAGATCCAATAAGATCGTGGGTTCGGGTCACAGGTAAAAACAACAATTTTTCTATGCTTACAGACAGAGCTGCCGAGAGAGGTACTCTGGCAACTGATTTTGGGCGGTATATATTTTGAATACACTTTTTATGCTCTCACTACAAAAAGGAAGTCATAAGCCTCGCAGAGGCCCTGTTTAGGGATATCGGCAACAGAAAGGTTAAAAGGAACATCAAATTTGAGAGGATAAGTATATCCACAGATGACCATTATTTGACACTAATGATCTGAAGGCCCGTGAATGTATCCATGATCGCTGGAAGAGGTGAGTGGTTTCAGACTCCGCTGGAACATCTCAACAACAATACAAAAATATCTATTCACGTTGACTTCCTAGAAATTTTTAAATCAGCATTCCCACCTCCCAATTCAAAATATAGCTGCGGTAAAATTGTCAAATATGTGGTGATTCTGAACACCAAAAATCTGTGGTAAAAGTTTCTCAATGATTTGCATATTTAAACTAGTGCACAACATCAGCATATCATAGAAGGAAAATAGGCATGGGAATGCAAACACAGATATACTTATTATTATACATCAGCTACATCCAGGCAAAATTTTGGCACAAAATATATGTCCATTGATAACTTTTCCTCATTCTTCACAGATTCTACTCCCTAACTTTCATGGTAGCCTAGCAACAGCTGTGCCACCAGAGATTTCTGACAAGTATACAATTAAAAAGATTTCTGACAAATAGGTTAAATCCTGAGCCACATCAGCTAGGAACCAACTCTTAATCCAACACAGGGGGAAATAGCACACCAAATCTGGAACCAATCTGTCAAGTAACTGCCAAATTATAGGGTGTCAAAAATTGCTGTCACACAATGCCATCAAGAACTTTTTATTAGTTTTCTTCAACAAAAAAATTATTTAAATATTTATAAAAGTGGAAAAAGAGAATCCAGTTGCTCTCATTTCTAACAACAATGAAAACTCTATGGGAAATTCAGGAGAGAAAAATCCCCAGGAAAGAAAAAATGTAAAAGTAAAAAAAAAACTCCTGAGATGCACACACTCAGGTTTTCTTAGGTAGGTATTCAAATTGTTTTTATTAAATATGATCAGTTTTAACCAGAGATTGTGTTGTTATGACAAGTAATTGCTTCATAATTACTTATGCTTTCCCCCCTCCCCTGTAGATGGAAGACTACTTGAAGCTAACCGATAGTTTTTATTCTGCTAAACAAACTGATTACACTTCATTACACAATAATTGAATCAGGAAGATTTCAGAGTAAAAACTTTGAAATGTTCATATGTCATAAATTCATTATAAAAAAACAAACAAGAAAAACAGCAAAATATACAGATTATAACATTAAAATAGCAAAGTTAATATTTCTTTCCCTTGTTATAAAAAAAAAACTTTTTCTATATTAAAAATAATTTTATTTTCCTATTTCGGCGCTAAGGTAAGTACTCAGTTCACCCACCCACCTTATTCGCGGCTCTGAAGGTCTCCAAGGCAAAGAATTCATCAGCACAGCCTGTAAGACTTTACAATGGTAACAGGAAAGCAGGTGTCCGGTTTTACCAAGTGCAAAAGGCCGCATGAGACTGGTGCGACCATTGGACTGTCTGCTTCTCTCCTTACCCTACAAATAAGAGCGACTGAATTGGTGCAAAAATCCCGTACCAGGATTCAGGTAATGGAGTCAATTATTTTTCACAGATGCGTCTAACTTGAGCCTCAAAATGCTTGCAGACATGCACTGATCTAAAGGGAGGTATGAACAAAAGCAAAATTCCTCTCCAACATCACGCGAACGCATAATTATGGTAATGGTTCTACGATGAAAGTAAATAAGGTTTTCTTAAAAGTGGTGATTCCGATCTAAAAAAACCAAGAACGTTCAAAGGAGGGATAAAAATTAAATTCACCCCAGGAACTGAAAAGTATACATTTTACTTTACTGTAAAATACAACGTGGTATATAAAGAGCATATTTACCCTGTCCCAAAAATATACAAATCTCGATTTTGAACAATAGTCGTCTAATAATTAGAGTTTTGGATGCGGAAATATTTAACATCATTGCTAGTCATAAGATTTACTTTAAAACTTACCAAATTAAACACAAATAACTGTTATAAAAAAATCTTTTACTAAAATACTAATTTTCAAAGTTTGTGCAAACTTTTTTTAGCTTTGTCAAATTTGAAGAAAAATACTTAAGAGGATAATAAAGGCAGTATCTATTGTTAATGCTTTAGCTTCAATAACTCTTTATTTCTAGTGACCTTTTCCCTAAAATCCAATTAACATAACATGAAATTGCCCCAATATTTTTTAGTAATATATTGTATATATATTCATGAAACCAACTTCACTTTTCATTAATATGATCATTTTTGTAATAGCGAGCCCAGACTCCGACTGTTCACTCATGCGTACAGATACCAAGTTTGTTCTATTATAGTTGACAACACCGTTCGTCTGTTCGCTTATAAGTTAATTTAGTGCTTGTATAAAAAAAACTAGTCAAAATACCAGGGTATAGGATCTCAACGCCTCCAAGGTTAGAATTTACCTTTGAACGACACTTTTAGGTACAACGATGAGCTAAATGGCCAGGTGATCTCTGATGCCCAAAGGGCTCAGAGAATGTTTGGGAAGAAGATCCACTGGACAGCTCTGAGGCATATTAGGAGACAAATGGAAGACTCCTATTAAGACCATCCAACGTATTATTTAATATACATAGGATATGGCACTCATGAACACAGCACCACGGCTTAACGTCTCTCCGACGGTCGACGGAAAACAGCAACATTGTTAGTCATTAGATTTACTCAATACTTACCAAATTCAAACAAATCTGCACAAGCTAAAAAAATTAATTTTTGGTGCACGTGATTTTTTTTTTCAGTTTTATCAAATTTGAAGAAAAAGACTTAAAATAAGAATAAAAGCAATGTCTATTGATATAGGTCCGTCGGAGGTCGACGGCTCCAAGCCCTTCACTGTTCGCTTTCTCATCCAGGTAGAGTGGGGATTAGCAGAGAAAATTCTCAAAGATCACTAGAGAAAATGTCACTAGAGAACTACAAATCACAGCCTGGCACCCTACTGACTGAATAGGTTATATATATAATATGAACAAATAGGGATAAAACTATATAAAAATTCATAATCTACAGAAATAGCGAATAATAAGTATATAAGTTCAAAAAAAGCTAATTTTAAATTAATTATATAAAATTTATTTTATTAATATCAATATTTTAATAATTCAATTAAATTTATTTCAATTAATTTAAATTAATTTCAATAAAAAGCTAAATTAAAAAAAAATTTCTGATTCAAAAAAATTAAATTTACAAGAGAACAAAAATGAATTTTTCTGATTTCTCATCATCATCATCCTGAAGCAGCCATGGGCTACGGAGGTCCAACCAGACCGTGCAATTTAGTTCTCCAAGCAAGTCTATCCTGAGCTACATCTACTGCATCTGGCCACTGCATACCAATTCTAACAAGGTCCTGTTTGACATTGTCTGCCCACCGCATCCTAGGTCTCCCCTTCTTTCCGAGGCCTTTAGGCACACTGTTCATAACCCTATTCGCCAATCTATAATTATTCATACGGGCAACATGGCCAAACCAACGGAGTCTCTCTCTGCACAATATGCTGCTTAAAGGAGGTTGCAAACTCCTTTGCCTAATCTCATCATTAGTTACAAAGTTGAACCACCTAATGCCCAAGATACTGAGTAAGCATCTGGAATCAAAACATCTAAGCAGGCTGTTGCGTATCTTCAAATAATGATCAAATAAAGTGTTCTTTTTTTTAATAGAATATTAAACTAATAACGTAAAATTTTCACAAAGCAAGGGCATGATTTCTAAGCGAGGCTTGGGTGTAAAAACATTATTTGACTAGTGCCATAGATAACAGCGCAGAGCAATGTGTGAGGCATAGTTTTGTAAAAGCCGCCTAAAATAATGTACAATTACTTCTTAGCTTCCTTCCGAAATCCTCCACGCATGGGCGTCAGCAGGAATTTTTCGGGGCGGAGGGGTTATTGATATTGCAAATATGGGGTCAAAATACAATTTCAGGATAGAAAAATTTAGGATGAGCAGTTCATTAATGAGCACAGTGGTGAATACAGCACTCATGCATGTATCACCACTGCGCCAAAAAGGATGCCCAAAAACAATAAAATACGGAAACTTCAATTCTGTATGGCAACATTGGCTATCTCATGATTATCACAAACTGTGATCGGCTGGAGCATCGAATATCTCCACTTAAATACTATTTAGATTCAAATTACAAAACAGCTAACAGGATCCGAATCCCAGGTATGGCATTTTTTTTAGTCTGTCATATATGTTGTGATTTTCGTAGTAAAATATAAAGTGTTCACTTATCGACATGTAAACAAGTATCGCATTTGACATAAAACGGAATATTGGCTATAAGTCTCAGCAATGAAATTGAAAAATAAAACAGCTAATAAATGAACAGCAGATAGAGAACTAAAGATGTAACACATTCTTGGGACTTTTAAGGAATCCACATTGTGAGGATCTATATTTCAGTTTAACAAAATGTGTCAGGCAATGATGAAAAGAGGATCCACAAAATAACTTCATAGGGGGTCTGCAAAAAGAATGGGACTTTGTAGAGAGTACAAAAAAATCATTCTTTTTCAATCACCACCATAGCACCAAAAAAGTTATGAATCGCTGTTCCAAACAATTGTAGTATACTTAGTGTTACAAGCTTTATGGCATCTAATGTATAAGGCGAAATGAGCCTAATATTTATATTGAAAGTTATTACAATGTCAAGAAAATACAATTACAGATCTCAGCCAAATGTTTCTAAGTCTCGCTTTTTATCAATATTAGTTTAATATTTAGAAAGCTCTTGAAACTGGACTACTTAAAAACAGAGTAGAAGCTACTAGCTATGTTCGTCTAAATATTTTTCTTGAAAATTGACAAAATCTGAATGAATCATTACACAAAACTTTTCCAATTATGTTTACTTTAGTAAACAACATAACATTAATGTTTGCGTTTCAATTAGATATGAGATAAACTTTTATTACTAGCAGCATCTGCTATTAAATATGGCAGAGCCAATAATTCATTAAATACTAAATGAATATTGTTGAAAATTGAGACTAAGAGATTTAAGTGAGATCTTCATTTATCTCCAGATACATTTTTCTATAAAAAGCTTATTTTCAAATCTAGAGAGTTTTGAACGATTTTTCATTCTAAAATAGAAGTATTCAAACAATATAATTAATAGTACATACAATAAATATAATTAATAGTACATACAATAAATATAATTAATAGTACATACAATAAAAAAATACAGAACTGAAATACAGTGCTTTCCTAATTTAAGGAAGATGAACAAAATTGAAAATATCTTACGCTTTCCTTTTTGAAATTTAACGTAGGTTTCAGAAGATATTTAGTGTGAAATAATTCACATTTATCAGCTATTAAATTTGCATTTCTCAATATGAAAATCTCTGTAATATACAACTTAAGCTGGAGATAAAAGCAGTTTCAAAAATGGGCGCTCTCATTTCGGATTAAGAGCAGCTTTATCAAGCATTTCAGATTAAAGCTTTCTTAAAATGCAAAGAAGGAATCATTTGGATGATGGTCAGAGGTGGAGAGCCATCAGATGGATGGAAGGGCAGTAACATATAGAGTTTGCCAGATTCACGAATGTGTCGGAAGGTGTAATTTCCAGAGCCTAGAGATGTTTTCAAGACACTGGAACATGCTCTAGAAGAAGGAGCCAGAGTAGGCAGAGAGCAACAACAGCTTGAGATGATTGTCTCCTGTCCCTAACTGCAAGGTGCAATAGAATGATATCAGTGTGTTAATTTGCACCTGAGCTATCAGCTGCTTGACAGTATCCAGAGTAACTGTGTCCTAGTAACTTCCTGAAAGATGTTTATATGCTAGAAGACCTGTAGTGTGCATACTACTAACCTCAGCTCATCGGAGGGCAGCACCTTAAATGGACCAATGATTGATGGACATAGGTTCTCTTTTTGGATGAATCACGATATAGGGTAAGTAGTGATTCTTGACACCAATGCATCAGGAGAGAGCATGGGACGTGGAAAAGTACCGTTTTGGTAGGAGTGGTTTGTTGGTCTTTGGAAGTATCACTATCGATGGCCACATTGACCTGCATTTCTTCTCAGGAGTGGGTCAAACTAGAAGATCCTAAATCCTTACGAGACCTTTTAAAGGTGCCATTGAGTCAGAATTCATATTTATGGATGATGATGCTTGTCCACATAGAGCTCAGATAGTGGTGGAATACCTTGAGAGTGAAGATATCAGAGAATGGATTGAATGCCCAACTGAAATACCATTTACCATGCATGAGATGCTTTGAGAAGGTGAGTTGCAAGTTGGCAACCCCCTTGAAGGGCCCTTCACGAACTGAGAAATGCTCTTATAGAAGAGCTGGATTTGCTGCCTTGTGCATTATTGGCAGTACCGTCGATAGGGTGTAGCAATAGAGGCTGCCTGCCTCACGGCGCCTGTAATGGTCCACCCATTCACTCTTACTTTTCCTTAACCAGTTTTACTTACTTTACGTTATATTTATCAGTTTGGGGATTTTTATTTTATGGACATTGCAATCCTCGTTCCGAGCATAAGAGTTGCGCATACGCAACTCCGACCTTTTGAGGGGCGATATTTAATTATTTGCCTCAGGGCGCGATCTAATCTGGCGACGGCCCTGATTGTTTGGTAACCTTATTAGAAGTATGAGAGCTCGTTGCAAGATGCATTGCTGTTAGTGGTAATCATACTCCTTAATAAATAATGTCAACTTCAATATCTATGGTGATCTATAATTTCTAATTGAAAAATTTTTCTATTATATTGTTTGATTGGAAATTTAATTTTCCATTAGACTAGTATTCGAATATATTCTTTATTTCAAATGCAAATATTAATGGCTTGTGTTAAACTGCTTACCAAATTTAATGAAAGTATGCATACAAAAAAAAAACTCGTTTCCCAAATATAATAAATGTTCACCAAATTTTAGACCATATTTAATCTTAAAGTGTTTAACTAGATACTTACTTCTTGTTACTCTATTATATTATTTGCCACTAAAAAAAACTTTTTGTTTCCAAAAAATAATAAATGTTCACCAAATTTTAGACCACATAATAATCCAGATATTGACTTCTCATTTTCCTAAATTATTTGACAGTAAACAAATGTTTTTGTCTCCCAAAAATACTAAATGTTCACCAAATTTTAGACGATATCTAATTTTTAATCAAATTTCTTGAGTATGAATCTTTGTAGGCAGTCTCTGTGCTTTTACTTCTACACTTCGTATCTAATGAATCTGTCGTCCGCATTATAAAAAACGCCCCAAATTTTTTGAAGCCAAGTGAGAACGAATCAGTAAAGTGTTGTCTATTGGAAGTTGTCCAACTGAGGTCAGGATACTAGTATTCCACCTTACTACTTGTCAAATCCATTTCAGTGTAGTAAATTTAGTGTTATACATTTGATGAACATTTACTAAATTCGGTATAACCATAGTATTTAAAATACGGGCATTACTAGAACAATAGGAACCGTTGTTATTTAGTAACGCAAATTTCTTTTTCGATCTATCATCATTTGGTATCTAACAACTATTTTTGATATTCATTTTTTTTTTTGGAGTACAGTGCTAGGGGTTCAGAGTTTAATTTGGTAAATATTTAATTTGATCCCAATATTAATGTGTGTGATATTAAACATTCTCTGAAAGGTTTGTTAATTTCCAAAAGGAAGTTCTTAAGATATTTGCATTTTTGTTAACTTCCTTAAATTATAAACAGCAATTTAAAATAATATATTATTTACTAATGACATTGCAGAGAGTAAAAAAATGCAACTGATATAATAAAATTGATCACTAGAAAATCCTAGAGCCACTCAAAACTTTTAGATTTCTATAATGTTTCAGTCACCAGCACAAAATGGGATTTTTCGACCCTATTACAAGGTATTTATAACACATGCCAAATGTACGTTTGCACTAAAACACATGATGAGAGATAATTTGTGAGCTTAATAACAGGACACTAAAGCTCAAATATCTTTAACAAGATGTAGTCGTAAATCGTAATATAAATTTACATCTATTTAGTGGGAATATGTAAAGTCAGTTAAATGAGTGAACAAGTGCAGAGACTGAAGAATTCATTTGTGGCAATCTAAAATTGCATATGAATTGGCTAAAATACAGTGGCACACCAAATCCCATGTAAAGACCTCAATCATGTATAGCTAAAAAAAAGCAATGAGGTCAGTTTAAAATATATTTCATTTTGCAGTTAATAATTAATATTACTTTTGAATTAATTTCTTTATTTAATAACTTACTAATGAACCATTCCAGACATTTCTGTCCTGTTTAATATTTCATAATGATTTGCTAGGAGGACCAGTGTTTCCCAGGAATTGAAATTATGTGAGAAGTTGCAATTTTAAGAGAAAAACGAATGCTCCTCTAAAAATCTTACTTCAACTCTTAAAAATTATATTCACTTTTAAAAATTTTTACTTCACCTCTTAAATTGCAATTTTTCATATAATTTTAATTCGTGAGAAACACTGGTCCTCTTAACAGATAGTTATGAAATATGAAATTAAATAGGCCAGAAATGTCTGAAATGGTTAACTAAATTGACAACAAACATCAACCCTTTGGCTTACATCATTTCTCAAATATGAAAGGAAATGAAGCCCATTCATACACAAACATCTTGCAGATGTTTCAACAGCTGTAGTCATTTCTTCAAATCTTCATCTCTCTTTTGAGAGATGGTGTGAAGTGTTACATGCCGTTTTGTAGATGATAGAAGCCATTGCAGGGAGCTTACAGGGATTGATTCTATGAATCAATTGCAATTATCAGATGCAGTTGTGTTAGAAAAAACAGTAAAATCTGAAATATTGCCTGCAAGACTACAGTAAGCCCATTTTACAAGATTTAATCCTCCCCCTTCTTCCACAAAAAAAATAATCCTTCACAAGACTGTGCAGTGTCCCAGTGAAGAAACACAAAATGTGAGCCAGTACGAATGTGAGAATGGCTCTGTTGGCCACCACTATTCTGAGTATTTCTAGGTATTCCACACTAAAAACCTTTAAATACTACAAAAAAATTAATCACCTCAGCATATTGCAAGTAAGAATGACCCAGTAACTATTCAACAGTTTTTTTTTATCTTTTTTTATTCAATGGTTTAGTTCAGATTGCATAAAATTAGATATTATAAAAATTAGGTGAACTTATATATTATAAAACAGTAATTCTGAGCATGTTTAGTGTAAAAATGTTCGTAAGTAAGGGATAAATTAGTTGATTATGGGAAGAGAAATTTCTGAGGTGGGTTCATCCATTTCTTTAGAATTATGCTAACTCTTTATTCATTCAAACTCTCATGGACCTATCCATTAATTTCACTTGCATAACAGCTGTGCCACAGTGGAAAGAAATAAAGTCTAACAGAGAACATAGAGAATCCTTAGCGATTAATGTTCCACTACTATACCCAATCACACAGGTATAACCTATGTGACCAGATGGGTGAATGATAGGCCACATAGGTGCAACTAGTGTGATCCATCATTGTTTCTTTGATCCTTGGGAAAATAGCTGATGTTAAAATAGTTCTACACAACTTGAGTGATGTAGTTTGGACTTCTAAGTTATTTTAGTGAGTCTAGCTGATCATGAGGGTACATTATTCACTCAGCGCCTATTTTCTCTACATACTCCAATGAAAAATTATTAGTTGATAACATAAGCACACTACATTGCCCTAGCAAAATATTAAGATTCGCATTGAGATAACATGGGAATTCAACTTTGAAGCTCTATAACTTCTAAAATAAGCAATTAATGGAAAAATGTAACTTAAGATAGTAATAAGTAAAAATCACAACCAAATCTAAGTTTTAATTAACTTCTGAAACAAATTTTTGTGGCTGGCATTGTTGAAAATTCAGATTTAATAGATGTGATTATGATTTTTATCATCAGCCACATTTCTTCATTAAATGCATATTTTAGAAGTTATAGAGCTTGGATTCCCATTGAAATTCTCTAATAGTTTTGTAGGGCAATGTATTATACATACAAAAACATACATAAGTTTTGGTTTATATTGTTATGATTTTCAGAAGCTCACGATAGGTGGGAAGGGAGGGTGGGACTTTTGCTACAGTGTAAAGTAATAAAGTCAAATAGGGAATTTAAAGTAATAAAGAAGTCCCTGACTGATAAACATTCGGTCATTTTATAGTTATTTAGTAATAACTTTTGAGAATTAAATCCACTTCATTTCTACATACTTGTAACCAATGATGATAAGCAAAGATAGCCTTAGGATATGAGGGATCTAGTCTGAATCTGATAGCACAAAGCTTCATTTCAAAATCTCTTACGGGTACTTTATAAAGTTCTACTGCTGGAACTCTAAAATCAGAAATGGTCTAAAACCTGGTAACTTCGAAAAATATTTCCAAAAAAAATGGAATCTCAAATTCCATTATTATTACTCCCAAAAATATGGTTTTAACTTTTTTCCTCTTTCTATCCCATGGCCAAGTGGTTAGCATGTTTGTTCTTCTGATCCGAGAAACCTGGGTGCAAGCCCTGGGCAAGGCATGGATGTTCGTGTTGTTTTTCTGTTGAGGTTCTGCCATCCTCACAAACCTTCTACTAAGGCATATAAACTGACAGGCTCTGTCAGACCTCTGTGGCAAGCAACTGCTTGAGGGGGTATTTATTTTTATTTTATTTCTTTTAATCATGAATTAATAAGAAAGCCTTACTTTTAATTATTTCCAAGAAGGCACTAGTACATAACAGAAATGGAATTACTGTCCTCATATGTGTCTAAAGCCACAAAAGAAACAATTAAGTCTCAATTCTACAGAAAAGTTACTGGATGATATTGTTTTTCGTTTGCTTCTGAAACCAATATGCAAAAATTTCTTTCACAATAAAACACTTTCAAACAACTCATATCTGGGAGCAGTGCTATCACACGTGCAAATCAATGTGACTAATTTTGGGGGTGGCAAATTTGCAAATACACTAATATTCATAGAGTATATTGACTTATTTTTCAACAAATGATTTTCAATTGCTTTTAAAAATGATACAAAATTTAGCTAAATTAATCATTAATATCTACAATCAGACTTTGAGAAAGGAGTGGCAGAGTCCATATTCACTCTGCCAGCAGATATTCAAAAGTTCACTCTGGTTGACAAAAAAGTTAGTACCAACTCTGCTCATATCTGTAAGTGTGAAATCTGGATTCCTCACTTAAAACCTCAAACTAAAAAGACCTATGAAAGGTGATTCACTAGAATGGCTGCTGGTGAGTGCCAGGCACAAACCTCTCATTGAAGTCTTGAATTGTCAACATCATGACCCATAATGGAGAGTCTGAGATACTTGTTCATGTATTTTAGTAAACAAATAAAACTACTTCATTTTACATTTTCTAATTTTTTTATGCTTTACACTATAAGGTATAAATATTTTGCTGCAACTCTATAACAATACAAGCGACTGCACTTATGTGTGTTTGTTATAAATCTTCAGAAAAAAAACAAGGTAGGAACTTCAAACTTTGACAGAGGCTTACAAGTAGTCTGAGGATTTGCAGTACAAAATATAAGTTCAATAGTTAAGGGAAAATGGGTATTTTTCCAATAATATATATCATAAAAGTCAATACATGGCTGCCTGCCTATTGAGTCGAGAAGTAAACTTATTGGTTACAAGACTGAAGTTTGTTCCTTAGGTTAGAATTTCGGCCTTTCATACATTAGGTTTGGTTAGGTTTAAATTGCAATTTCATTCCTTAAGATATGTTTAGAATAAATAAGGTTGAGATTTCATTTACAAGTTTTGCGTTTCACTTTTCTATGTCTAAACTATACTATAACTATACTAAGATGATTCACTAGAATGGCTCGTGTGCATCTGAAATGGTTAGCTTGAGCATTAACATTTCTTTGGTTTTATGTCCATTACCAAAATAGTGTTAGAAATGTTCCACATCAAACTGTTTAGTATAGTGTTAAATCTATGAAACTATTTAATCATTTTGTGCTCTTATTAAGAAAAAAAAATTGTGCATAATATATTCAGGCAAGAAGCAAACTAGGGCAGATTTTTATTCATTTTTTTTTTTGATGGAACAAGACAGAAAGTGTGAATCTTGCTTGAGTTGTTTCACTTCTGAGGGTCAGTTAAAGAATGGATATTTTGTATAATTAATAATATACAATTGACATATATATATGTGTGTGTGTGTGAAGTATATAAATATATGTCAGTTGCATTTATAAGTAATTGTCCAAAACCTGGGAAAAATAAAAAAAAACTGGCAACCTCAAAATCTAAAAGATGCTAGATTTCAGACTTTGCACTGCATTGATAAAACATTATTTTCATGCATTATTTCAGGATGCAGAAGTCTGGATTCTTGTGGGGATGAGGAGTGGCATGGTCAAAACTACTTCTGTTGGTGATCGTTAAATAATAATCAGAAGACATTAGTCCAGAATGCAGGATTCCATGTGCCAAGTGCTCAGTCCATTTTAAAATATATATGTGAAAGGAAAGGGAAATACATGTGACATTATGAAAGAGACAAGTCAGTTTGTAACTCTTAGCATTCAGATATTTGTCACAGATTATAGAAGCAGTTATATAATCATGGTCAAAGGTTTCACTACTAACATTTTATCAGCATCAGTGCAATAATAACTGGAGTACTAGTGGGGTCAGTGCTATTGAGCTGAATGTGAATCTCTTCTAATTTATTCAATGTGCCATTTTGAAATAGTATTCAAATATGCAAGAAGTACATCTATGGCATAATATTGCACATTACACAGATGATGGCAGAAACTTTTCCCCAACTATACCTATTTCTGAGTGAAAGTGTAATGGCTTATTATATTTTTAAAGCAAAATTTTATAATAATAAAATTAATGACATTAATATGTTAAAATATAGATCTTGCATGTGAGATATCTAGCAATACCTTTCAGAAATCTTAAGACAAAGATCTCTTTGTCCTGTTTATACTTGAAAGCAAAAAATTAAAAATTTTGATAAAAAAAATTAATAGCAAATTAAATGTTTTATCAAGTATAGTTATTTTGCATTTGAATGTATGTTTCATGGTTTAAAGAAATATACCAAGTTGCCATTTCTTATTATACATAGAGTTGACGATGGATTAATGGGGACAGATAAAGGTGGAGGGGGTGGGTGAGTGGGGAAGAGCAGCTAGTATCAAATGTTAGAGGTATACAAAGTTCAGTTGAAAGGTGATACATATATTCTCAATCATTTCTCTTTATCAGACTTTTCTAGAAGCATAATTCAATTATTAGATATGGTTTAATAACTTAAGCTTCAATACCAAACCATTTTTAATAAATATTTAAAATCATAAATCCCTGAATTTGGGAAGAGGTTTGTGACCAAGAACTGCATGAGGCACAGTTAACTTTATTATGCCCTTGCATGTTTCTCTCAATTTAAAGGTAATCTTTGGAATATTAGATTATGATAATCTCTAGTTTCTTAGCATCAGTTGTTGTTACAAGTAGCAAAACTCAACACCACACTCACCTGACTCTTTTATTACAAAGATATGGAGCTTGAGTAGCAACTATAAAGGGAATAACAAGATATTATTAACATGTCAAAGAAACTAAATATTTTATGGTAGTTTGGACCTGTGGCATATCTATGTCCTTTTTTTTTTACCTAAAATTCAGAATAATCTCGTAATAATATTACACAGATGCTAAAAATAGTATTTTAAGTACTTTATAACATTCCTAGCTGTCCCATGGCCGAGTGGTTAGTGCGCTTGGCTACTGATCTAAGGGACCTGGGTTTGAGCCCCCAGTAAGGCATGGCTGTTTGTGTTGTTTTTCTGCTGAGGGCCTGCCATCTTCTCAGACCTTCTACTATGGCATATAAACTGACAGGCTCCTGTCAGACCTCTGTGGCAAGCAGCTGCTTGAGGGGGTATTTATTTTTTTATCATAACATTCCTATAAGGTGGATAAAAGGTGGCTGCTCAAATGGATGGTAGACTGTAGTTTTAACATTTTCACTGTCAATATTTGCCTAATTTTTTGCATAATAATACAGCTTTATACAATGAGTGAAAACCACCATTGTGTGAATCGCTGCATGTTAATTTTTACTTGGCAGTTTCATATAAAGAAAAGTTTAAGCTATTATCAATTCAGTAACAAACACAGACTCTTTATGTATTGATACTGTAAGATTAAGCAATTTTTCTTCTCTTGTAATCACAATGATCATTAGGTTTATTTGAAGCCACTATCTTCACCGTTGTATTCTGCTGATATTGGGTATAGGGAGAAAATTATCTTGAGGTGGGTGGGATCTAAACCCACAACATCCTGATAAAGTCGGATGCTATGACTACTGAGTAAAATTACCCATTGTTAAATTTCATACCCTATTCTCAAGCAGATACTATAACAACCAATATAAAATAAGTTTTGTTCACAGGCCTGAAATAGTTCAGATGAATGGAGCAATCATATCTACTTGAGACTAGGGTATGAGACTTAACAACAGGGGATAAGCTATGATTATAGTGGCAAATATATTACGTTAAATACTTTCTATTAAACAGACAAGAATAATTTTTTTATGCAAAGTACACAATGTAAATGCTTTACATACATACCTCTGTGGTGCAATTTAACAAGTTTCGAATCAGGATGATTGCTGTAAACAACAGCAGCAGATGCATTACTAGCTGCTGCATGTCTAAGTTTGGTGCTGTCTCGACAGTTCCCGTATTGTATTAATGCTATGAAAGGCTCACGGGGAAGACTGTCTGTATCAAGCCGGTCACAGGCATCATGTGTGGTATGGTTGTTGCTTGTCACATGTATAATCACTCCACTCACCGGTTCAATTTTACCGAAACCAAATTTACCCATTTCTTCATTCTCATTGCGTGGGGTTGCAGTTACTGGGTCTACATATGAGAGGTTGATTACTGCCATAGTATAATCTTCAGTTTCATAACCATATGTAAACTCGCAAGCTACAAAAGCCTCGAACTGTTCTACAAGAAGCGATGAAAGCACAAGATACACGATCCACCATGACTGCTGAGTTCTGCCTAAATTCAGTCTGGTCGATAGAGGACAGGTAAAACTGACATCAAGACTGAAGGTAGAGCAACAGACGAAATCGTACTTTGTACGCCCGGTCATCACCGATACTTCACAAACGCATAGATGTGTACAACGAAGCCGCTAATAACAGCATATAATTCTAATTTTAATTAACCATAATTGCCACACCGGCAGCCTCATAAACATTTACAATCGGAGTAGCACATGATCAATACCTCCACATCCTCCAGCAACAGTTTTACGACTGGCGCGCCTCTACCAGATGTTTAAGTAACTAAGCAAATTTTCCATGACGTCACGATTCAACGGCAGAGGCCACGTGCAGCGAATGCTTGCTCTCCAGCTGACTATTTTGCCTTGAGGAGAGAAATTCCGGTGACGCTTCTATATTCGTCATCGTCATCGGGCTACCGTAAACATTAAACGAGAGAACAATGAAGAAACAACTCAACTCTTTATGTAGTCATTGCTAAAGGACATATGAATATGCTTTTAGAAGAAATGAGAAAGGGTAATTTGTCTGAGTACTACGGACTACATAGAAATCTTCGTTAGGCTTCTTTGGCAAGCAGCTGCTTAAGGGAAAACATATATTTTTAGTGCGGTTATTCTATAAACATCGTTTTAGTCTATATTCTGTAACAGACCCGGATCTAGAAAATGTCGACTGGGGCAAGGGGGTGGGACAAGAAACATAATCTAGCAGGGAAAATATAAAAGGGGGAGGGGGGCAAGAGACTAGATTTCCAATGCAGTATACAACATTCCCCACCCCCGTTTTAGAGATCTTTTAAAAAATTCATGAAATATAAGTAAGTTTTTGCCTTTATTACCATTACTAGTATTCTGAAAGGGGAATATGGCTTGAATAAAAAAAAAAAACAGTTATTCCCTTGCCCCCTCCAGATCCTATCTGGAGGGGGGGGGGCAAGTGAATAACCGTTTAAGTCTGTATTGTTGTTGAACTTCGGCACTTTTTTACAGAAAGTGGGCTAAATGACCAAGTCACAAGGACGCCAAAGACTCAGAGAAGGGAAGGGAGCCCACGGAAAACCGCTGTAGGGAGACAAATGGTAGCCTCCCGTCAAGGTCATCTAGCATGTTCTTTAAGATACACAGGATATGGTTCTCCAGCATACGGTGTCACGGCTTAACGGCCCCATTCGACGGATGGCGCGCTACCGATTGAACCCCCCCTCCCTCGTTTAAGGCTGTATTAAATATTTTTAAATCCTCCTATGGGAGTAGCAATTTCTGAGTTACCGTGGCAAAACTGCCACGGTAAATTATACGCTTTTTGCTTGTTACTTTCACGATAAATTGAAATTTTATTTTTGGTTTTTGCTGACTCAGGTTAAACGTTATTGATCATAACAAAAGCAAATCACTTCGTGAATTCTATTTTTCATGAAATTGATAATGAAATCCTTAGTCAGTGTCTCTGGGATTTTTCGAACACCGTGAAGCAGTTTTATTAATTGGGACGTACCCAGAGGGGATCCGGACAAAACTAAAATCTTGCTTTACATAGGAAATCTTTTTAACCTTTTCTGTTTGATGGAGAATTTCGGTAATTGGGAAACCCTAACCTACCCGGTGCTAAATGCTAAATTCTCGGAGCCTCCCCGAAACTGAATGAATTCTCCCCCCCCCCCCCCCCACCGAAACAAAATCCTGGGAACGTGTCTGGGGGGTGGGGGAGAGACACGGGGTATATTTTTCTCTTAAAGGAAATCGGAGTTGGCAAAATTCGAAGCGGCTTCGTAAAATCCAGGTGAGTTGTGAAAATCCCAAACGACTTGGTTAAATTCAGGTGAGTTGTGAAAAATTCAGATTTTTTTCGTAAAATTAGGGAAGTTGACAAAATTCGAATCGACTTCGTAAAATCAAGGTGTTTGTGAAAATCGAGATTTTATTTGTAAAATTAACGGGATTTGGCAAAATTCGAAGCAACTTGGCAGAATCTTAATGAGTTGACGAAATTCGAAGCAACTTGGTGAAATCCAAGTGAATTGTGAAAAATCGAGTTTTTTATTTTTCGAAATTAAGGGGAGTAGGCAAAATCGATCTCAGTTGGCCCAAAATTTTGTTCTCTCTAGGAAATAATACAAAACGCCACTTTGGTCGACTGCTGACTCTTATCTATCTTTCTTGTAGCTGAGCAGTTAAATTACTGCCCATTCTTTATTTCGCTCCAGCCAGATCATGTTTGCTTTAGGGAAACTAGACAAATGTCAGGGACCAAAAATATGAGTGGTCCTAAAAGACAACCATTAAGATATATATAGATATGTATTTTGCAGAAAGATGAAAGAAGGAGAAAGAGAAAGAAGCTAAATGACGAAACAGTCTTTGATTATATATACCTAGTTGACGATTTATCGTTTTCTCATAGGTTTCGCAATGATAAATCAGTTCTGGTTTTACGCATTGACCAGTCTGGAAAACCAAATTTCCACGGAAATAGGACACGGCCCGCTTCAGAGGTCCTATAGACAAATTTTTCGTAAACAATATAGAAAATACATTCAAACTTCAGATTTTGATAATTTTAAAATGTATAGGCGATTAATAAAACAGAAAATAAAATCAGCTTAAAAGAATTATATTTCTACAGTTGAAAATGAGTAAGATCTGACCCTAAGAAATTCTGGAATTTTTGTAACAGAAATAACAGAGGAAAGACAGTATTTAACGTTATGAGATATGAAGTCAATGAATTGCTTGAATTTAAAACCATTAGTGACACTTTTACCGATTATTTTAAATCGGTTTATGTTTCAAGCACTTCCTACAACAGTGATAACTTTTTTTTTTAATATTCTCAATCTTGTTACCATTACAAAAATAACTGTTGGTGACATCAGACAGGCTATTAAACATTTAAAGAGGTCAAAGTCAATTGGCCTCGAAGAGGTTCCTTCTTTCATTATTAAGGAATGTGCTGATAGTTTTGTTTACCCTCTTTTAATATTATTTAATCTCTCAATTAGAACCAATAAGTTTTCAAGTGCTTGGAAGGAATCGAAAATTATACCCATATTTAAAAAAGGAAACAAATGTGATATCGAAAATTATCGATCTATTGCTATTTTCTAATCTATCTCCATTTTCTAAGATCTTTGAATCCATAATATGTAAAAAAAAAATTCACAATTAAAAAATTGGTTTTCTCCAAACCAACAAGAATTTTTGCCTGAACGTTCGGCGATTACCAATCTACTATATCTTAGGAGAACTATTACAGACTCATTTCATTGTGAGAATCAGTTAGATGTTATTTACACTGACTTTTCAAAAGCGTTTGATAAAATTGATTTTGGATTACTGTTGAACAAGTTAGTTAAAATATTAGTTTGCAATCAAGTTGAATAGGTTTAATTTTTTTCATGTGGCAGATCTCGTTATGTTTGCTATGGTTTTGAGTTTTCCTATAAGTTTTTTAATAGTTCTGGGGTGCTCCAAGGCACTAATCTGGGACCGTTGTTATTTATCATTTTCGTTAATGATCTACCAAATACACTTTGTTCTTGTAGTTGTCTAATGTACGCAGATGATGTAAAATTTTATAGACGGATTGACTCAATTAACGACTATCATTTACTAAAGTCAGATTTGACTAATTCCACAACTGGACTGTTCTGAATGGACTCCAACTGAATATTATTCTCGTAAAAGGATTTTTGTTACGTATGATTATAACATTAACTCTTGTGCTATTCCACGGAATTATTTCGTCCGTGATTTAGGTATCTTGTTTGACTCGAATTTTAATTTAATATGCATATTCAAGAAATTGTAAAGAAAGCTAATAGAAATATGGATTTTATTGTTACATAGGTTGGGTTGTTTTACCTCTGAGCGGCACTTTTTTGCACACCATGGGTTAAATGGCCAGGTCACATGGACCCCGAAGGCTCAGAGAAGGTTGGGGGAGGGGACCCACTGGAACAGCTGTTGGGAGACAGATGGTAGCCTCCCGTCAAGGCCATCCAGCGTGTTCTTTAACGTGCACAGGGTATGGCTCTCCCGCACATGGGGCCACGGCTTAACGTCCCATCCGACGGACGGACGGCCTTTCCAAGCCCATCGGTGTCCCCTACTGACCGTGGGCAGGGCGGGGAATTTTGCGGAGATAAATCTCAACGCTGACCCAGCTGGGACTCGAACCTGGGAACTACAGATTACGAGCCTGGCGCGCTACCGACTGAGCCACCCCCGCCCCGTTTTATTGTTACAGAAACAAAATATTTTATTAACACAAGGGCTGTCATCAATTTATTTAATTCATTATTTCGTTCAAACCTAGAATATGGGAGTTTAATATGGATCCTTACTATTAATATAATATTTATAATATTGAAAAAGTTCAAAATAAATTACTAAGATTGCTTTATTACAAGGACAAAGGAATTTATCTTCGAGATGTTCCTACTGAACAACTTAGAAATGTGTATAATGTTTGCTTATTAAGTAATAGAATAAAAGCTTTGTAGCTAATATTTTTTTATAAATTGTTAAACAACATGATAAATTGCACAGAACTACTGTTTCTAATGAGCTTGCGTTAACGAAGCATCCCACGAGAAATGCTCCATTTTTTAGAAACCCATTCCAAATACATTGGGAAAATTTTCCCTGGTTAGGTTTTTCAACCTTTTCAACTTGTACAACAATATCCTCGATTTGTTTACAATGTCTTTAAAAAATATCAAATCATACTGTATGATGTTACTTTGTTCTTGATTTTATTTCTCTAATTATCTAAGTTTGGTACCCCGTCAAAATAGCCCAAGACTAAATAGCCCCGACAAAAAAGCCCCGACAAAATAGCCTATTCTAAAATAGCCCAAGACTAAATAGCCCCGACAAAAAAGCCCCGACAAAACAGCCTATTCTAAAATAGCCCAAGACTAAATAGCCCCGAAGAAATAGCTTAGCCTATTTAAAATCCAAAGTAAAAATCCAACTTGCGCGTCGGAAAACGCGCGTAATATGTCTTCCTATACTTTGGTAAAATGAAGGTAACTTTGCAACAAGTTGCGTTGAGTGCATCTATAATTAGAAATATTATAGTAACAAATGAGTCACGTGACAGGCACATGGCTCACCGGTAGGCGGAGCCATGTGATTTAGTTTTAGTATTAAAACCAATGCTTCTAGTTTAGCTTCTAGTTTTAGTTTTTTGTTCGCACGTGGCGCACGTGTGTCTTGCGGGAGTCGTTGCAAGAGATCTCTAACGGAAATAAGTAAAGTTATTTTAATATCTATTTTACCGGATGCGTTTATTTATTGATATAATATAGAACTATTTAACAGATATTAACTGATAATCCGTTATTATTTGTGTTTTGTAAGAAAAATGGAGAAAATCTCGTCGCAAAAAGGAAAAGATCTGCTGCTGAAAGATGGTCATCGATATCGCAAGGCTAGGGAAAACCGGGATGAAAGTACATCGTGGAGGTGTGTAGTTCCGACTTGTAAAGGGCGTCTAAGAACATTGGGTGCTGACTTCCGGATCGTGACGGAACACAACCATGCGCCAAATCCAGCTAAAAACCAGGCATTGAAATGCGTTTCTGAAATGAAACATAGAGCACAGAGTGCTGTGGAGAAGCCTAGGCAAATATATCAAGCCTGCACAAGTGGAATATCTTTGGAAGCATCGATTCAGCTTCCAAATTATATTGCCTCCCAGAGAGCAATAGAACGTATACGAAAAAAAAAAAACGAATCTTCCATATCCAAATCCTGCAAGTGTTGCCAATATTGCAATTCCAGTTCATCTTCAAAGTACCACAAGAAACAAAAATTTTATTCTGTGGGATTCTGGAGAAAACGATCCTGATCGAATTCTAATGTTCGGCACTGAGGAGAATTTGAGAATATTGGAACAGAATCATCATTGGTTTGTTGATGGCACATTTAAAGAACTGACTGTTTTTTCAATTATTCACGATACACGGACTAATAGAAAAGTGTTGTATTCCACTGATATATGTATTGTTAAGAAATAAAAGTGAAGCAATATATGTTCGCGTATTTCAGAACTATTACAGTTAAAGGAAACTTTAAATCCAACAAGTGTCTTAAGTGATTACGAGAAAGCGGTTCAAAACGCCGTGCAACAAGTTTTTAATAACACAGAAGTTGTTGGCTGTTTGTTTCATTTGGGACAGTGCTTATGGCGAAAAGTGCAAGAACTGAATTTAGCGGAACTTTATGTAAATAATGAAAATGTGCGTGCTTATATAAAAATGTTGTTTGCGTTGAGTTTTGTACCGGTACATGATGTTATAGGAGTATTTGAAGAATTAATTGAAAAATGCCCAAACGAACTAGACCCCATTATCGATTACTGGGAAGATACATAATATAGGACGAATAAGACGCAATCGCCGAGCACAACCACGATTTGCAATACATATATGGAATGTTCATGAGCGCGTTGTCAATGGTCTTCCGAGGACAAATAATTCGGTAGAAGGGTGGCATAGGGCATTCCAGCAAACTGTAGATTGCCATCATCCATCCGTCTACAAACTCATCGACCATTTCCGAAAAGAGCAGGATATGGTAGAAATCCGCTTAACCCGTCTTGCTGCAGGTATTCGCAACCTAGATGCTAGCAAAACTAAATATGTGCAACTGAATCGACGCCTGGAAGCATTAGTGGAAAATTATGCAACTATTTAACATATGGACTTTCTTCGTGGCATTTCACATAACCTTGAAATGTAATTTTTGTAAAGAATGTGGCAAGGAACACATACCTTAAAGATTTGTAAAGAATTACCAAACCATATTTAGAATTTTTATTTATATGTCTGCATACAATTTTTAAAATGCGAAATTTAGAATTTAAATAGACTAAGCTATTTCTCCAGGGCTATTTTGTCGGGGCTATTTAGTCTTGGGCTATTTTAGAACAGGCTATTTTGTCGGGGCTGTTTTGTCGGGGCTGTTTTGTCTTGAGCTATTTTGACGGGTCACGTCTAAGTTTATGTAAGTGTGTTGTATATGTTGTTTCAAAATGTGGCATATCACTTTTTTTTGTACTGATTTGTTTATATATCTTAATATGTGCTAATTTTTAATTATTATCTTTGTATGTATCCACTGTCATTGATCTGTTGTGAGCACAGTAAATAAAGAAATAATAAAAATACATGTATGCCATCCATACAAGTTCTCGTGTAGTCAACCTTTAAGTCGTAAAAGAATAAGGGTGACCATGCATAAGGAAAAATCGAGAATACCAGGGGGGGGGGGGGGAAATAAAATTTGCCTACTGAAGGAATATCAGAAACGATCTGGAATCTCAAATTCTTAATTGTACCGGGGCATGATAAAGGGACCTCCGGAAAATTGTCCGGAAGATAATATTAGATCGTACCTGAGCCAGTAATCTATAGTCTGGTTATCAGAGACGTACTGATAGGCCCCGCAAACCCCTGTAATGCGGCGGGGGCGGGGGACACGGTTAGGGAGGCCTCTACAAAAAAGGTTTACAAAATCTATGGGGGAACTTGATATGCAACTATTTAGAGGGCAGCAAATGGGCTAGTTCTGTTAGGAATACCAGGTCATATAGGGGAGCTGAAATTGGATCTGACCATTATCTTGTTAAAAGTGTCTTGCAACTTAAACTTAAAAAAGTGTTGTGCTAGGGTTAAAAAATTTGCTTTTAACACTGAAACTCTGAAAAACCCAGTTATAGCCAAAGCTTACCATGATAGGTTACTTAGTCATTATGACAGTCATGGTTTGCTTACTACTGAAATTGAAGAAGAATGGGACCATTTTAAACAGGCTTTTTTGAAAACTTGGGTACTCTCTTAGGTAAAAAGGAGCAGAAGAGACAGAATTATTTGAGTGTTAAAGCACTTGAGCTTATTTCGGAAAGAAAGAACTGCAGGAATGTCCTTAATCAATACCCTACTAGTCCTAATAGAAAGCATTACAGAGAACTTAATAAACGTGTAAAAGATCAGTTAGCTGTTGATAAGAATTTTAGCTTAATGTTTAGGCTGACAAAGCCAAGGAAGCAGTTAGACAGCACAACAGCAGAGAGCTGTACGAGATAGTTAATGTTTTGTGTGGTAGAAAACGGACAGGTATACAGGGATTGAATGATAAACAAGGTAACGTTATAGGTGAGGATGCTGTCATGGCTAGGTGGCCTGAGCATTTCAGTGATATTCTGAACAATACGGTTAGTTCTATTCCCATTGTTTGCAATGATGAGAGATGCATTGGTGGCTTTAATGCTGGCCCTATAACACAATCTGAAGTTATTTTGGCTGTTTCTAAACTTAAACTTCATAAATCCCCAGGGGTAGATGAAATTACTACGGAAATGCTTAAAGCTGGGAATGTTTCTGTTACCACTTGGATGACTGAAATTCTGAATATCTTTTATGATAAAGCCATTGTTACTAAGGATTTTACAGAGCTATTATTATTATCCCTATTTTTTAAAAAAAGTGATCGCAGTTCTTATGATAACTATAAGGATATCACCCTATTTCTGTTCCAGGTAAAGTTTTTTTTTTTTGCATGATTGTGCTTAATAGAATTAAGAATCTGGTTGATGGACAATTGCATGATGAGCACTGTGGATTCAGAAGTGTAGGGGATGTGTAGATCGATATTTTCACTTAGGCAGATTCTTGAGAAATGTTTAGAGTTTCAGAAACCTTTAGTTGCTAGCTTTGTTGATTTCAAAAAGGCTTTCGACTCTGTTGATCGTCATAATTTGTGGTTGATTGTGAGATCATATGGTATACCTGAGAAGTTAGTTAACATAATGAAAGCTCTCTATAATAGCACTGAGTCGTGTGTGAAAGTTGGTAAGGCTTGTAGCAATTGGTTTAGCATTGCTTCTGGTGTTCGACAAGGGTGCATTTTGTCTCCTTTTCTATTCAGTTTGGTTATTGGTAATGTTATGCGAAATTCACTACAAGAGAATGATATTGGCCTTAAATGGTCTGGAGATCTGAAAATTTTTGAATTAGATGATTTAGCCCTTTTGGCAAATGATGTTGACGAGATGATCTCTTTCATTCGAGCTGTTGATGAGATTGGTAGTAGAGTAGGTTTGGTTATAAACAGAGAGAAAACTAAAGTGATGAAAATTGGTCAGGCAGGCTGTGATTCAGTCAATCTGAATGGTTGCAGTCTTGAGCAGATGTCACAGTTTAATTATCTTGGGAGCTATGTAACAGATAATGGTGATGTGCGGCATGAGATCAACAGACGAATAGGGATTGCTGCCGGGACTTTTAAGAATCTATGGAGAGTGTGGAGAAATAGGCGTATACACCTAAAGACTAAAATTAGACTGTAAAATAGTTTGGTTCTTTCTAGGGTTAGTTATGGTAGTGAAACTTGGACACTTTGTAAACAAGATAACAGGAAACTAGATGCTTTTGATTCCAGATGCTTACGCAGTATCTTGGGCATTAGGTGGTTCAACTTTGTAACTAATGATGAGGTTAGGCGAAGGAGTTTGCAACCTCCTTTAAACAGCATATTGTGCAGAGAGAGACTCCGTTGGTTTGGCCATGTTGCCCGTATGAATAATTATAGATTGGCGAATAGGGTTATGAACAGTGTGCCTAAAGGCCTCAGAAAGAAGGGGAGACCTAGGATGCTGTGGGCAGACAATGTCAAACAGGACCTTGTTAGAATTGGTGTGCAGTGGCCAGATGCAGTAGATGTAGCTCAGGATAGACTTGCTTGGAGAACTAAATTGCACGGTCTGGTTGGACCTCCGTATCCCATGGCTGCTTGAGGATGATGATGATGATGATCCAATTTTTTCAGACAAATTTTTTGTTTGAAAAATGTTATTAAATTAAGAAAAAATTATCTGTCCTCCTAAATTCTTATTTTGATTTATTACATGAAAACACAAAGTTCACAATACAAATATGAGTACAATTTTAGTAGACTTTAGTTATAAAATAGAATTTGAATACTGCACAATAATATTCCTGTTGATTTATTTACTCTAATAGAATCTATCCAGTTGCGAATTACATTTCGAAAGGAACATGTTTGAATCGTTTCATTCTCAATTGATATATTGGCAGAGACGTTTAATTTTTCCTGTAACATGGTTGAACAAAGTATGTCTTGATTAATTTCAATCTACTGAACGGTCGCTCAGAGTTTCAATTTGTTTCAGAGTGTTGGGAAGAATAATAAAAATTCTTTACTGCTAACATAAATATTCGGATTTAGCTCAGCTAGCCGAAATAGAATTTTGGAAGTGCTTCCGAAGTGCCAGTTTAGAAATTCAGTTTTATAGTTTTCTTATAAAAATTCCGATGCAAGAACATTTGAATACCACCACCCCCCCCCCTCCCAATTCGTATTACGGAATAATTGTTTGCTTGTTTAGCATTTTGCAGTATCCTTTGCCATCACCTGGAAAGCATAGGTTTGAATATCACGGCGAAATGAAAATTTTTCAGCTATTTCATGAGCTATTACCATATTAGGAAATATTTTTTTTTCATTTCTTATTATGTATCCTAATATATCTATAAGATTTAAGACATTTTCTGTTTTAATGAAGCTTGTAGGGATGATACTTCCGAGCAAATTTCATTAGAAACGTCATTAGACTAATCCAAGTGAAAATCTTTTACACTCTTTGCTAACTCTCTAGCAGTAGCACTTTTTATCAAAATGTCAAATTCGCGAAGTATCTTAGGTACCAGGAGCGGAACAAGTAGGCAGCGGACCCTGGGTTAGGGCACTTTTCGTGGCCCAAACTTTTTCAATAGCAATAATTTTGCACACCGCTAAATTGTCACTGACTGTCCCAGTAGAAGGGACTGGTCACCCCGATTAGGCAGACTTATCCTGGCATCTGAGAAAGGTTCGTTGCAAGCCCTGAAGTGGCTGGGGTCTGTACGCTGCGGGGCGGCGAGTTGGCTCTGATGGAGAAGACGAAGTTGAAGGCTCGCGACTGGGACTGGGATCCCCGGTCGACGGGCTTATCGATGGAAAAGCCATTGGGTGTCTCCACCACGATAGCTCCCACCTGATCAAAAAGTTAGGATTGAATATCATGAATGGCATTCAAAATTCAAAATTAATCAACAAAGTAAGGTTGTATATATGTTTGGTAATTGTATTGGATGGATTTAATGAAGTATTTGGCTTATATGTTTAGGCAATGCGCAAAATTCAAAAGTCTCACGCTACACCTCAATGATCAGAAAACCAGACGATTCTGATTCTATCATTTTTGAATTTTGCAGAAAAAATCGCAATTTTTACATCTTCCCGGGAATTTGCCAAGTCACTTCGAATTTTGTCAACTCTCCTTAATTGCACAAGGAAGGCCCAATTTTCATAACTCCCCTGTATTTAAACAAGTGGCTTCTAATTTTGCCAACTCCTCTGGATTTTCCCAAGAGTTCTCGGTTTTTCCAACTCTCCTTAATTTCACAAAACCAATCCCAAATTTTACAACTCACCTGTACTTTACCAAGTGGTTTCCAGTTTTGCCAACTTCGAAAATCGAGGCAACTTACCAAGTTGCCTCGATTTTACCACCTCTTTAATTTCGCAAAACAATCCCAATTTTTACATCTCTCCTGAATTTGGCAAGTCACTTCAAATTTTTTAAACTCCCCAAAATTTTGCCAAGTTTTCTCGATTTTGTCAACTCTCCTTAATTTCACAAAAACAATCCCAGTTTTCACAAATCGCCCGTATTTTACAAAGTGGATTCGAATTTTGTCAACTGCCCTAGATTTTGCCAAGTTTCCTCAATTTTGCCAACTCACCACAATTTTAAGGAAAAAAATATAAATTTTTACATCTCATCTGATTTTTGCAAAGTCACTCTGAATTTTGCCAACTCCTCCAAGATTTGCTAACTCTTCCAGATATTGCGAAGTTGCCTCGATTTTGTCAACACGCCATAGTTTTACAGAAAAAAGATTGCAATTTTTACATCTCACCTGAATTTTGTCAACTCTCCTCGATTTTGCCAAGACACTCCGAATTTTATCAACTGCCCTTAGATTTTGCCAAGACACTCCGAATTTTGCCAACTGCCTTAGATTTTGCCAACTCACCATAATTTTTCAGAAAAAAATCCCAATTTTTACATCTCACCTGAATTTTACCAACTCCCAACGATTTTGCAAAGTCATTCCGAATTTTACCAACTGTCCCTAAATTTTGCAAACTCCCTAAGTTTTACCAACTCGCCATAATTTTACAGAAAAAAATCCCAATTTTTACTTCTCATCTGAATTTTGCCAAGTCACTCCGAATTTTGCCAACTACCCAAGATTTTACCAAGTCTCTCCGAATTTTGCCAACTTCCCAAAATTTTGCCAAGTTGTCCCGATTTTGCCAACTCACCTGTATTGTACTAAGTGGCTTCGAATTTTGTCAACTGCTCTAAATTTTGCCGTCTCTCGATTTTCCAAACTGCCCTAGATTGCCAAGTTGCCTCGATTTTTACAACTTCCCTTAATTTTACAAAAAAAAAAGATTACAAATTTTCACAACTCACCTGGATTTAACGAAGTCGCTTCGAATTTTGCCAACTCCGAGTTACTTTGGGGGGGGGAGCCTCCCACCATCCCCCCATAGCTATGCCCCTGCCTTTAGATACCAAACTGTTTGAAAACCGCATACTTAAAATTTCATTTCTTCCGACATAGAGTGCCAAGATTAGGGTGACCATAGGTCCTCCAAAAGGAGGGCATGTTCTCCTTTTTTACCCATGTTCTACAAACTTTTGAAAATACATGAAATGTGCTCATTTTTTTGTAAACTTATAACATGTTTCAAACTAAAATTAAAACACTATTTTTTTGTAATTTCCTTTTTTAAACTTCTTGAACTCATGACTACATTAACATTTACTGTTAACCGTGAAATAATTGCAATGCAAATCGTGAATGTTAAATTAAGTTAATATTGTAAAAGTTCTGCAATTTTCTGTAATCTCAATATGTACAATTTACATGTCGGATTGAAAAAGTATGAGCTTTAGAAAACTGCAAAAAATGTTACTTCCCCCAACGGATAGATGGAACTGTGAAAGTTGAGAACAATTTTCTGTTTTTGCGACATAAAAGACAGCAAAGTAATTAAGAAACTACTTCTAGTTTCTAAGAGCCTTTTCATACAAGAGCATGCCCTACCAAGACTGGATTCATTGCTGACCACTACCTCAGTCAGAGTTCATAGATAGAGAAAGTTTGGCTTCTGCAACAGACATACCACTTAAGGCAAAATAACTCTTGATTACTTATTAAGTAGGAATAAAAATTGACACATCATATCTTTTAAAGTATATTTGATAAATATTGTGCCTTTTTTTGGTTCAACTGTTAGTCGATACTTGACATAAAACTTAGTAGGAAAAAACTTTTTTTTATTTCACACAGAAAGCATGTCCTCCTTTGTCCTCCATTTATAACACTGGCATCTGGTAACCCTAGCCAAGATGGAGTAAGAAGTGCTTTCTCTCTTTGAACGATTAGCAAGGATATTGAGTAAAATGAGCAGAACTAAACAGACAAGAGTGACCCCAACCAAAGCCGTCTCTCGAAGACTCATAAGTGTTCATGGCCGATGTACGCTTGCATCCGCCGTTACTGTCTGGAAAATCTTAATTACCACCAGAGGAAGTATTGAGAGAAAAATTTTTGATCCTAAAATTCTTATTTTAACTTTTACTCGATCTTTTGTGAGATGCGAATATAATCAGTTTTCTGCTTTCATCATATAAGTTTTTGAAAATAATTTATATTCTACTGAATTGAAAATTCTAACATTTCAGAGAATCACGGAAGGGAGATTGGGTACAGGCTCCACAAATTACTAATTTAAGCAATGAGTTTGAGATTTGCGTTGAAGAAAAAGAGTTTGAAGAAAGACAGCGAAGTAGTTAAGGGGGCAGGAGAATTAAAATTTTGCAATTTTTTTCCTTAACATAAACGTGTAAAGGATCAGTTAGCAGCTGATAAGTATCTTAGGCTTGGTGGCTTGGCTGACAAAGCCGAGGAAGCAGTTAGACAGCACAATAGCAGAGAGCTGTACCAGACGGTCAATGTTCTGCGTGAGAAGAAACGAACAAGTATTCAGGGATTGAAGGATAAACAACGTAAGGTTATAGATGGTGAGGATTCTGTCATGGCTAGGTGGTCTGACCATTTCAGTGATGTTCTAAACAATGTGGTTAGTTTGCAAAGATGCTCCGTTGTTTACAAGTTGACAGATGCATTGAGGGCTTTAATAAAAAAAAATAAATACCCCCTCAAGCAGCTGCTTGCCACAGAGGTCTGACAGGAGTCTGTCAGTTTGTATGCCACAGTAGAAGGTCTGAGAGAATGGCAGGACCACAGCAGAAAAACGACACAAACAGCCATGCTTAATCCGGGGCTCGAACCCAGGTCCCTTAAATCAGTAGCCAAGCGTGCTACCCACTCGGCCATGGGACGGTTAATGGCTTTAATGTTGGCCCTATATCACAGTCTGAAGTTATTTTGACTATTTCTAAACTTAAACTTCATAAATCCCCAGGGGTACATGAAATTACTACTGAAATAGTTAGAGCTGGGAATATTTCTGTTACCACATAGATGACTGAAATTTTGAACATCTTTTATGACAAAGGCATGGTTCCTAAGGATTTTACCAGAGCTATTATTATCCCTGTTTTTAAAAAAGGTGATTGCAGTTATTGTGATAACTATAGAGGTAACAGCCTACTTTCTGTTCCAGGTAAAGTTCTTTGCATGATTGTGCTTAACAGAATTAAGAATCTGGTTGAGAGGCAATTGCGTAATGAGCAATATGGATTTCAAAGTGGTAGGGAATGTGTAGATCAGATATTTTCAGTCAGGCAGATTTTTGAGAAATGTTAAAAGTTCCAGAAAACTTTGGTTGCTAGCTTTGTTGATTTCAAAAAGGCTTTTGACTCCGTTGATCGTCACAATTTGTGGTTGATCGTGAGATCTTATGGCATACCGACGAGTTAGTTAACATAATCAAAGCTCTTTATAGTAACAACGAATCATGTGTGAGAGTTGGTAAAGCTTGTAGCAATTGGTTTAGCATTACTTCTGGTGTTCGACAAGGGTACATTTTGTCTCCTTTTCTCTTTAGCTTGGTTATTGATTATGTTATGCAAAATTTACTTCAAGGGAAAGATTTTGGCCTTAAATGGGCTAGAGATGCAAAAATTTCTGATTTAGATTATGTTGATAATTTAGCCCTTTTGGCAAATGCTGTTGATGAGATGAACTCTTTCATTCGAGCTGTTGATGAGAGTGATAGTAGAATAGGTTTGGTTATAAACAGAGAGAAAACTAAACTGATGAAAATTGGTCAGGCAGGCTGTGATTCAGTTAATCTGAATGGTTGCAGTGTTGAGCAGGTGTCACAGTTTAATTATCTTGAGAGCTATGTAACAGATAATGGTGATGTGCGGCATGAGATTAACAGACGAATAGGGATTGCTGCCGGGACTTTTAAGAATCTATGGAGATTGTGGAGAAATAGGCGTATACACCTAAAGACTAAAATTAAGATTGTATAATAGTTTGGTTCTTTCTAGGGTTAGTTATGGTAGTAGAACTTGGACCCTTTATAAACAAGATAACAGGAAACTTAATGCTTTTGATTTCAGATGCTTACTCAGTATCTTAGGCATTAGGTGGTTTGACTTTGTAAATAATAATGAGGTTAAACAAAGTAGTCGACAACCTCCTTTGAGGAGCACATTGTGCAGAGAGAGACTCCGTTGGTTTGGCAATTTTGCACATATGGATAATAATAGATTAGCGAATAGAGTTATGAAAAGTGTGCCTAAAGGCCTCAGAAAGAGAGGGAGACCTAGGATACTGTGTGCAGACAATGCCAAACAGGACCTTGTTAGAATTGGGCTACAGTGGCCAGGTGCAGCAGATGTAGCTCAGGATAGATATTTTTGGAGAACTAAATTGCACAATCTGGTTGGAACTCCGTAGGTTCATGGCTGCTTGAGAACGATAGCGATGATGATAAATAAAAAAAAATAATTTTTACCAATTTATCATCTTACATTACACTATTGGAGTATCATAATACAGAATCTAATACGCGTTCCTTGTATTTTATCGTCCCACAAAAGTCTCAAAAGTTCGGGCCCTGACAAGATCTAGGGGGGAGGGGGAGGGGCCAGAGTGCCATGTCCTCCCTTTCAAAATGATAATAAGGGAAATAAAGTCCAATAACTATTAAATTTATATATATTAATCAGTTTTCACGAATTTTTAAAGGCCTGAAAAGCAGAGAAGGGAATGTTATGCTGCATTTAAATTCCAGTTACTTCCCCCCCCCATTACTTTTTTCGGCTCGATTCTGTTTCCTACCCCCTCGATTTTATTCTAGATCCGGTCCTGGTTGGTACGTTATTAGATTTTGCGATAACGCAATTTTTCGTGAGAGTCCTAGAAGCTAATTCTAACTTGTACAGGCATTCTCATATAAGAAGACAGAACAAACAGCGATATGGTCACGCAGAGATTCGAACCCTGAGCTCAGTTGCTTCAGTGTCACTGAGAGGCGTGAGACCACTGTACAACGGAGGTGGCTTGAAAAATGTTATAACTTTGCAAGTAATTTATACTATTGAATAGATTACGTGGGCAGTAAAAAGAACAAATAACGAAATCTTCATATTAGATTAGTAGACCATCAATTACTCGAAAAAATTGGCTAAATGGCATAACCAAAACAACTTGAAAAAAAACATCCCCTCATATTTAAGTGGAATTATTTTACAACATCTTCTATAGCTACATGATATGGCCAGCTTTTGACTCAGGATGATAAAGCGCTCATTTCCTCTGACCGCATCACAACTTTAAGCGATCGACAGAGGGGTGATAGAAGTGGGGGGCGGTTAATGGTTACCTGTTAAAACAACGTGATTTGCAGGAGGAAAAATCTCTATTTTGTGAATTGGGCAAAACTCATCCTTTTCCTACTGCATCTTGGATGCGGGACTGATATCACAGAGGAGAAAATTACACTTAAGGAATTTAAAATTTTTTTTGAATCTCCAGTGTATGTTATTCTACAAAAATAACTGAATTTAGCATATTGATTTGGAATATATAAATTTAGTGATAAAAAGTAAAATATAAATAAGAAGGTTTTATTAATTGTTTTAAATTTTTTTACTAAAATTTACATAAATTTATTTTTAAACTAAAATCTATTTAATCATTTCTAATAGAAATGAATTAGTTACAAATAAAAATTTAAGCTAATATCTTATTTTGGTTCAAATTTTTAAACTAAAATCAATTTAAGAACATTACACTAGAAAACAACCTTACATCTTACGATTATTATTATGATTATTCCTTTTTTCCAAAAGCGCTGAAATACCCGAATACAACTGAATCAAAAAGTATGTAGTTATATCAATATTAAATTTTTCTGAGAGCATCGTTCTAAAACATTTATTATATTATACGCTTCTTCTACGTTTTGACATATAGTTTTACATAGGAAATGAAAGTGCTTTTTCTATCGAACCGAGGACTAACATGAATCAGAACTACACCATTCTTACCGTCGTCCTTGCGTACTTTTGAAGATTTACTTCGTAGTGAGAAACAAAGATATAAAGATGCTAACGATTTTTTAAATAAACTTAGATTCTAGGTAAATTGGAAGAGTCAGTTAATTACACAAACGGAACGATTCCATTTATTTCACACTCGATTATTTTACACCAATGTCCGCTAAATAGTTAGAAACATTTGTTGTTTTCAGTGTCGCCAAAAGAGGTGGTTTAAAGCCAGAAACTACTGTGACTTTTTTAAAATCGTTTGTTTATTCAAAGAATTTCAAAAAAACATTTCTATTTACAAATGTCTCGCAATTTCACTATTATAATACTGTTTTATTCTTTAGATCCCACAGAATTTTTTATAATTTTCATTGAGAGAGAACAACGGAATAACTTAGTGCTCGGGAATAGTAACAATGTGTTTTTTCGACGACGCTAAAACGCAAAAAATATGCGAAGATTAAGGCAAGCTGCTTGGCGTCTATGAAGATGACATGTTGCACGCATGGGCAAATTTAATGCGTGCCCCTGAAGGTCTGCTTTGTTGCCTTTCTCTTTGAATCCCCAAGTGAAGTTAGCCGCAAGAGGGCGCCCTTTCCCGGTTTGCTCGCTGTGATCTCCCCTGATGGCGGTCCCTCCTTGTCGTTAAATATTCTTTGGCCAGGCATGGGCGAGTTATGCCACACACGGTCACTTTAGCCAAAGGCATCTGTGGACTAAATGGCTTGGTCACAAGGACTCGAGGGCTTAGAAAAGGTTGGGGGAGGGGACCCACTGGAACAGCTGTTGGGAGACAGATGGTAGCCTCCCGTCAAGGCCATCCAGCATGGCCAAAGACTTTGCTTTGACCAAAGCTTTGGCCAAAGACCCAAAGGAGGCCATGAAAGGAGCGAGACAGATTGGAGGCTAATTCACCACGATTCCTTGAACCTTGAACCTTGCGAGATGGACAGATTTTACCCTTCGCGCTTGGAAATATGTGGCATCGATGTGGCTTGACCTGGCGATACATGCTCGTGCTTGGTTGAGCTGAGATGACGAGACCGGTTTGGCTCCTAACCCGATCGTGAATGGCTAGTGTTAGGGTTCTTGTGACAGGACATTTTGTCTATTGCGTACAAAAAAAAGTTCTACTCAGATATAAAACAACAATCCACTGTGGTTGACGAAATATTACTGTAAATCGGTTATTTTCTCTTTTTTTAACATGGCGCATATAAGTGCTTTTGAAACTTTTACATATGGCATTCATAGAATAACTTGACCTATAAAAATAATTAAAATAAATACCCTCTAAAGCAGGTGCTTGCCACAGAAATCTGATAGTTTAATACGACACAGTAGAAGGTCTATGAGGATGGCGAGACTTCAGCAGAAAGACAACACAAACATCCATGCTTTGCTCGGGGCACGCACCCAGGCCCCTTTGATCAGCAGCCAAGCGCAGAATTAACAAAAATCTTATTTCAGCATTGTGGTTCGAACGTCACATTCTACATTGTTGGAATTTCAGAACAGAAGAAACTTGTTTAAAGTTCTCGAAGATTAAAGTGATATATACACATGTGTTCTATTAGAAATCATTCGGAGGCTTTGGCACCCCTTAATTTCTAGTCCATTAATTGATTTCAGGTCCGACCTCTGTTTGACCTCAGTTGCGACACCAGATCTGAAAATTCATCGCACTTGTGAGTTCTGTTGCCTGAAATAATTTTACTCATCAATTTTTAGCTCTGCAGCACAGGTATATTTAAATTTGACCTTTGACCTCAAAGGACCCATCACATCCAAATGTTGACAAAATTACGACTCAAAATGAGATCTACAACTCAAATTTCACAGGCACCAATTGTTAACACTCTAGTACCGGTAGATTTTGTATTTGACCTTTTACCTCAAAGAACCCATCACAACCAAAATTCAACATTTTGGAGATCTATGACCCAAAATACCCCCAGGAACCAATTTTTCAGCTTTCTAGCACCGATAGATCTAAAGTTGACCTTTGACCTCGAACCATCCCCCGAATTCAAATTTCCATAACATTTACGATATCTACAACCCAAAACACCCGCAGACACCAATTTTCATATTTCTAGACCTTGTAGATCAATTTTTGACCTCTATGTGACCATTATTTGACCTTGAAGGACACGTCGAAGGTCAAATTTCGTATTTTTCCCGAGATCTACGACCCGGTTTTTAGAACTGCATTACTATTTCTGCTTCATAGTTAGAATTTGCGGAATCCCATGTCAGTCAGAGTCCCATCTGAGTCAGCGTTGAGATTTATCTCCGCAAAACTCTTTGCTTTGCCCACGGTCAGTAGGGAAAACCGATGGGCTTGGAATGGCCGCCGTCCGTCGGATGGAACGTTAAGCCGTATTCCGCGTGCGGGAGAGCCATATCCTGTGCACGTTAAAGAACACACTAGATGGCCTTGATGGGAGGGTACCATCTGTCTCCCAACAGCTGTTCTAGTGGGTCCCCTCTCCAACCTTCTCTGAGCCCTCGGGTCCTTGTGACCTGGCCATTGAGCCCATGGTGTACAAAAAAGTGCCACTCAGAGGTAAATCAACCAACCCATCCCATATCAGTTAGCCGTCAATCACTCGCAATCATCTATATATATCATGACCGACGAAATAAATATATATTTTTTAAGTTGTATTTTGAAAGTGCTTTGAATCTAGCAGTAAGATAGATTCCTAATGCAGTTGGGGTCTAAGTTCCTCCAGAAGGCGGCTTCAGTTCCTAGTAAACGACTAACAGGTCTTTGCCTGCGATTATTGGACTGTTTGATATTGGCAATGCTCAGTTAAGCTAGTTTCCTTTTTGAAAAAACCTACTAACCATTTTCCATCCACAGTAATTTGAAATGCGAGGATTCTCAACAGAGATTATTCTCCGGATATCCTGACACAGGAAATCCAGAGCTATAACCTGGACATTTCAGGCTTGCAAGAGACCAGATGAGGTCAAGTTCAGATATTTAAAAAAAAATCTACAATTTCTCCTTTCAGGAACATGACGATAGCAAACACCTACAAGATGTAGTGTGCTTCTCGTCAAGAATGCCAGTGATGCTCTTCTGGGATATGAATATATTAATATAAGATTTCTTAAGCTAAATTTGCAACAGGGATTTAAGACTTGAATGTTACCTCTTGCTATGTCAATGCTAGGACTCGGATGAGAAAGAAAAAAATTGGTTTTTATGAATGCTGCAGGATATTTTGAATTTTATAAGAGAAAAGATTATATAGGTTTGTCGCTGATCTGCACGTTTTGCACACAATGGGCTAAATGTCCAGGTCACAACGATCCCTAAGGTTCAGAGAAAGTTGGGGGAGAAAACCCGCTGGACAGCTGTTAGCCTCCTGTCAAGGTCATCCAGCACGTTTTTAATGTGCATAGCATATGGCTCTCCTGCACATGGGGCCATGGCTTAACATCCCATCCGACAGACAGCAGCCTTTCCAAGTCCATCGGTGTCCCTTAATAACCATGGTCAGGGTGAGGAGTGTTTGGAAAGAAAAATCTCAACGCTGACCTAGGCGGGACTCGAACCTGGGAACTGCACCTTAGGAGCCGGAGGAGCTACCACTGAGCCACCCCCAATCCACGATTTCCCGATGAGTTATGGCTATTACAGACTGCCCTCTTTTATCATTATAAATTTATATTAAAATCAGTTTTGCATTAACATTGTTACGACAAATAAATGTGCAACAATGAACAGTGATGCATGATGTGATGTTCTTCTTGATGCTCGCGTGAACTACAACGTAAGAATTATGTCACCAACGAAAGTGCGAAAGCAAACGTAGTCTCAGTTTGTGCACGATAAAATGATCTAAAGAAAAAGTGTTTTCGATAAAATGATCTAAAGAAGAAGTGTTTTCGATAAAATGATCTAAAGAAGAAGTGTTTTCGATAAAATGATCTAAAGAAGAAGTGTTTTCGATAAAACGATCTAAAGAAGAAGTGTTTTCGTTAAAATGATCTAAAGAAGAAGTGTTTTCGATAAAACGATCTAAAGAAGAAGTGTTTTCGATAAAATGATCTAAAGAAGAAGTGTTTTATGTGGTTTGTGCACGGGTGATTAAGTAAGTTATTAGTATTGATTCTATTAGTGGACTGACAAGAGGAATAAGGACATTTATTGACACTTAAAAGTGTGAATGAGGAGATTTTATGTTAGTCCAACATACAGAGCTGATTTGAAGTGTTCTGTAGGAAGAGTTCATCAATTGGTGTATATTTATACTTAGTTTGTTTACGAGAATTGATAAGGTTATTCTCGATAGGTTGCAGATTTGTTTAAAAACATGATTGTACTGCTCATCGACTGATATAAGCCTTATTTTATGATTTGAGTGTAAATAGTAATATGATACTAAGTTCTTTTGAAGATTTATTTTTATACTGATATAGAAATGTTATTGGTTGACTTTAGTTTATATAAATGATTTTATCCACAGTTTTGTAATAAATTACATTGTTTTAGAATTAGAATTGTTATATACTATTTGTTTAAACTCACGCTCAGTTTTCAACCATTTAATTCATAACAATATGTATATAGCTTCAAATTCGGCTTACTCTCTTATATTGATAAATTTATTCAGCGTATTTTTATTTTCATTTATAGTGTTTTACACCCCACCAGATCTAGTTGATGGGGTAGTGAGATCTAGGGGGAAATCGAAGGATTTAGACCCCCAATTGAGTGGACTTTACGTTGTGTCTTTTTTTAACATTAATTTATCAAATGGCATTATTCAGCCCTGTTATGCAGATCAATCTCCATCCTACTTAATGGCAAACAGTACTATAGCAGTGAAGCTCATCCATCGATCAAAACCTAAATTTAATCTGCGCCCTGGTTAACCACAAACAAGGATATATAGATCCAAGTTGCCTCAGCTCCCGTGGTGGTAACTCTTAGTTGGGCCCGAATTTCGGGTCCCTGTCCGACCTAACGGACCAAGTCAGTCATCAGGGCCCTAACAACTCCCTGAGATTGAGGTCTTAGCCTGTCCAACCAGGGCCCAAACCGGTCAGCAGAGCCTTCGACCTCGATGGGCCCTCAAGCCCCCCCACCCCCCACTGCGTCAAGTGGTTCCCTGTCAGGGGGCATCTACTCTACAGGTGATCAGGTTCTTGGCGACATGTCCCCCTTTTTTTTATAAACAAGGGTTTGAAAGGTCTTGCGGTCTCCCGCAAGACCTTTCAAAATGAAATCTGTCAAGTGCTGAAATCTGTCAAGTGCCCAAATCTGTCAAGTGCTGTCGAACTGAAATCTGCCAAGTGCCTAAGATGTGGTGACTTGCAGGTGGAGACTGCTTGATCCCAACACTCGGAGCTTCTTTTGAAAGTTACAGCTATTGGTGGAGTGGCAGTCACCCTCACTCCACACATGATGCTCAATTCCTCCTGGGGCGTGATCTCCAAGTGGGGTCTCCTCAAGGTATCTGAGGAGGAAATCCTCTCGGAGCTTTCATCTCAGGGAGTGACAGCAGTCCACCGAGTTTCGGCATGCCATGATGGAAAGTTAGTACCCAGCCGGGTATTAATATTAATTTTCAACATGCCACACCTGCCTACTTCCATCAAGTCAGGGTACTTACATTGCGAGGTACGGCCATTTATTCCAAACCCTCTGCATTGTTTTTAATACCAGAGGTCTGGCCATGTCCGCACTGCATGGCAGGGCAAGCCCACATGTGCACGTTGGGACAGTCAGGATCGTCTTGAACCTTATTGCACAGTAGAAACGTCATGCTGTGTAAACTGCAATGCGGACATCCCAGCGTACTCCCGCGACTATCCAAAGTAGCTGGAAGAGAAAGAAGTACAGCTCCTAAAGACAACAACCATTTAATTCATAACAATATGTCCACAACATCAGTTATCCAGAGACGAGGAAGCTCCCTGCACCGCCTGCCCCACCTGACAAGGTTTCCTATTACAGTGTGGTCATCGGAAAGCCCATCATCAAGATGGCTTTCGAGGCGTTGCAGACCAATATCAGCATCCCACCTGATGAATCTTTCTCGCCTGCTGCTAAGTACCTCTTGACCCAGGTGAACCCGAAGTCTGTATCGATCGCGACATCAACTCCGGTTTCTATTCCTGCGTCTGTGGCTTCCACTTCCACCTCTGGAAGGTCCCCTCCATGCCACAGACAGCAAGACCTTCCAAGCCAAAGCCGCCAATGCCCAAAAAGAAAATTATAACACCTCCTCATTCGGCAGTCTCTGATCTGTGTCACTCGGACGACTTCGAGGGCATGGACACAGACTGCCCCGTTTTCCCCAAACCATCGCTGGCGACGGTTAAAATAAAACGAAAGTCGTCTGACAATACTTCTAAAACCTGAGATGGCCACACTCCTACAATGGAACTGTCGTGGATTCCAGAAGAATATTGACGACATCAAGGTCCACCTGAGGGCACACGAACCCATCTGCATGTGCCTGCAGGAGACATATTTGAAGACAGCCAACGATCCCACTATCCGGCATTTCTTTCTTGTTCGCCAGGACTGGGATGGACTTAATGACCTCGTCTCGCAGCTACCGTCCCCCTTCTTCATCATGGGAAACTTCAACAGACACAGTCCACTTTGGGGCAGTGCTGACACCAACAGAAGGGGTGGTTTACCACACATCCGACATATCAGGTCCAAGTGCATGCGGACATTGAACATCTTCAAGGTCCTGTCCTCTCTCTCTCTTGGAGGGCGGACTGATGTTGTTTGCTCCACCTATACCATGCACTTGTCCGGTTGAAACTGGACTACAGATCCTAGGTGTATGACTCCGCCTGGGATTTGCTAGTGAAGGTGCTGGATCCTCTGTACCATTAGGCACTCTGCGTTTGCACAGGGGCCTTCTGCACTTCACCGGTCCAGAGTCTCTATGTTGAGACCAACGAACCATCTTCATCTATTCATGATTAGCAGTTGTTCCTACACTATGCAGCAAAATTGCAATCCCTGCCAGGCCATCCCACTTGAGACTGCGTTTTCAAACCTCAGTGGGAAATGTTATACCAGAATCTGCCGACTGCCATTCGTCCTTTCGGATTGTTTGTCCGAGGTTAACACCAGTCTCGATAGCATTGCAATGTCGACAGTGAGCCACTTCCACTGTGTCTCGCTGTTTCCCCTTCCTGCGATTTTTCCCTGTGCAGGACAGCGAAGGCCTTTACATTTGACTGTGTGTATTGATAACTCTTTGCCAGCCATCGGGCTGCGCACCCAGACCTCTTGCCTGTCTTCACAGATGGCTCGAAGTCGGACATATCAGTGGGATCAGCCATGGTCTGCTATGATGTAATCATTGCAGACCAGATCCCAGTGCAGTGTTCCATCTTCACTGCAATGTTGCAAGTTATCCACCTTGCCTTGGACCACATAGCAGCTAAGCATCATCGTCGGTGTGTGCTTTACACCGATTCGCTTAGCTCGCTACAGGCTTTGATCTCAGTGAGGCATCAGCCTCACCCTGTTCTTTCCAAGATCCGTCAGCAGCTCCATCATCTGACATCCACCACCATCGTTCTCTTCTGTTGGGGAAATGACTTCAGGGGCAATGACTTGCAATCTTCAGGGGCAATAACTTGACAGATGCTGCTGCCAAGTTAGCTCTGCCCCTATCCGGCTCTCCGTTGCCGTTTCCCTATCAGCATTTCCGGGAGCGTTTTACCATCGAGCTCCGGGCACAGTGGCAGAGATCTTGGTCTGAACAGGTTGGTAACAAGCTTTTCGAGATCAAGCCCATTGTCAAACCGTGGCAGTCTTGTTTTCGCAGGAATCGCAGGGATAGTTCATTATATATTTTGAACAAACATAATTTTACATACATAACAGCCCTCTTAGGTCATTAATTTCTTACACATTCATTTTTTCTTCGGGCGGATAATGAATCTAAGTGCGAGTTTTGCGACACCATTTTAACAATCAAACATATTTTAATCTCAGGTCCCCCTTTAACTTTGAACTACGTATGTTTTTTAACTTTCATGATTTTACGTCTGAGCCCATTACACTCAAATATCTTTTATCCGATGGTGTTGACTTATACACTTGTTGTTATAGTGTTGACTTATACACTTGTTGTTATAGTGTTGACTTATACACTTGTTGTTATAGTGTTGACTTATACACTTGTTGATTCTTTTTATTACTCTTATTGATACTCAACTTTATTGTGCAGTTTTATTCCTGTGAATTTTAACTTTGGTTGTGAGTTTAGTGACTTTTATCGCTTTGTGTCTTTTTGTTTGACGTAATATAGCCTAGCTGATCTTGCGCCATAAAACCCCAAACAACCAACCAATTTAAACTTTTCTATCCTATGGAGTATATTAATAATTGGGAAATGTTTATCACGTCTTATCCCCTGAAATTAAATCCTGGGTACATGGAGCCCCAGTTGGATCAGCGTTGAGATTTATCTCCGCAAAACTCCCCGCCTAGCCCACGGTCAGTAGGGGACACCGATGGGCTTAGAAAGGCCGCCGTCCGCCAGATAAGATGTTAAGCTGTGTCCTCGTGTGCGGGAGAGCCATACCATGTGCACGTTAAAGAACACACTGGATGGCCTTGACAGGAGGCTATCATATGTCTCCCAATAGCTGTTCCAGTAGGTCACCTCCCCCAAACTTCTCTGAGCCTTCGGGGTCCTTTTGGCCTGGCCATTTAGCACATTGTGTGCAAAAAAGTGACGCTCAGAGGTAAAACAACCGAACTCAACCTGGGTACGTGCCTGACACCAATACCCTGTTTTGTGTCGTTTTGCTAGTGAATTGCTGGCCCAAAGACAGCAGCTGCATTCTGTGAAATCTTGTCGTGGGTAAACTTGTATTTTAAGTGTTCCCCTTCCCCTACAATCCCCTATTTTTGTTTGGAATTATTGGCTTACCTTTCTTTTGGTTGCGCCCTGGCTGTCGTGCACCTTTAAAGCCTTATCGGCATGAAAGACATAATGCTCAGATGCGCTGACAAGTATCAAACTGTAGATGAGAGCCAGATCTGAGGGGGAAGGGAGGAGAGTCTAGGGGTAAAAAGTTATTTAAATATTATTAAACGTATGCATATTTCTCGCATTTTTCAAGAATTTTTTGAAAAACTTCTAAAAGAATTGGAGAAAATGTTACACTACAACGGAAATCCAATCTCTTGCCTCCTTCCTTTTTAAGGCTTGAAGGTCCCTCCTCTCCCAAAAGCAGCTCTTGCTATAGAGGTCTGACAAGAGCCGACCAGTTTCACAGATTCCATCTTCACACCATTCACACCTTCTACTATGGCCTAGAAGAAGGTGTGAATGGTGTGAAGATGGAACCTCAGCAGAAATACAACTATGCCTTACTCGGAGCTTGAATCAAGGTCACCTTGATCATTACCAAGCACGCTAACCACTCAGCCACGGGACGCTACACACTAAAAAAGATTTAAAATACAAGGAATTATAAAATGTTATTCACACAGAATATCATTTCCACCTATGCTGTCTGGTGGAATATTGAAGTAAATGTAAAATCCTTCTCAAGTCTTATTCTCTGACATTCATCCTCCCTCCCCCCGAAAATTAAAACCTGAGTACTGGTCTGAATACGGATAACAATATCTAGCCTAGACTCCCGATGTGTTTTTCATCCCTTTACAAGAACAGACTTTCGATAATTGTAAAAATAAACATAGGCTAACTAACATTTAACATAGTTTTATTTCAACATCAGGTACGAGCCAAATGGCAGAAGCAAAATAATGTCTACTAATTTTATCTGGAAATTGTGACATTTTCAATATCATTAGAAAGAGTTGCGATAAAAGAACTTTTGTTTCGTGGCGCTTTTGTTAGTTTTTGGTACCAGAATGAATATTTCATCCATTTCAGTAGCGCAGCGTACCAAAAGACAAATGCGTTAGATATATTACCACATTAATTTGAATAATGAACAAGTGGCAGAAGTTTTGGTAGGCTTGGCACGGCCTGATAACAAGGACCTTGGAGCAAGGCCAAAGTGGCTAGTCGAATCGAGCTGAGAGTCGGGCCTTGAAGATTTTTCTATCTCTTGTCAATGCATCTTGTGGCTAGGTTATCAGAGTTTATGTGAAGCCATTTTAAGCTAAGGGAGGGTTGTGCTCCTAAGTTCTGAAGTATCTAAACTCGGAAAAAGTCCTCGAATTAGCCAGAAGCATAAGTTGGAGTTCTCGAAATTTTTTACTTGCCATTGTGATCATTGTTTCGGTTAATGCGAATGAAAGAGGCAAACATATTTTTGTTCCTTACTCCTGAAAAATTCATGCAAGATATGATCAGTGTTTCTGTCAAAAAAGAATTTAAGAATTTAAGAAGAAAAATTATCTCACTTTCATCTCCAAAGTTACAAAAAGTAGAATAGGAATAGGACTTACTTTTTCTCGAAGTTTGACTGCGCCAAACTTATATTTCAAGAGTTCTGCTGTTATAATCGGTCCCTGAATCATCGGCACACAATATATAATTTAATTAAGCAAGTAGGTATGAATGAGTAATTTTATATATGTGCAGAACCACATACAGAAATGCTCTACAGTAGGGTTTCCCAACGTGGGGTGGGGTACGTTGTAAAAAGTTTTGAGGTACGCCGTGAGAGCTCAAAAGTCGCTATATATGTTATATGTATATGTTTTACTTTATTCCCATTGTTATAGTATAACTATAGATTTATCTATCTATACAAGGGGTACGCGAAGCATAAAAGGTTGAGAACCACTGGTCTACAGAATAGGGTTGGGTTGTTTTACCTTTGAGCTGTGCTGTTTTGTTCACAACGGGCAAAAGAGATCAAGATCGGACCCAAGAGCTCAGAGCTGGGTAGGGAATGGAGATCTACTAAACAACTGTCGGGTGATGTGGGATTTCCAAACTGGGGGGGGGGGGGGCGTGAAAACATTCCAAGAGGGGCGCGAAGATGTAGATTTTCGTGTTTATTTTTAACTTTTAATTATGAATTGAACTTTTTAACAGTGGAGTTGGCTGACAACAATTGGGATGTGGGGAGCATGAGGGTTTCTCAAAAATCAAAAGCTGAGACGTGATGGCGAAGAGTTTGGGAACCCTTCTGATTGATGGAAGTCTCCACCAAGTCAAGGCCACCCGGCTTGATTTTTAATGCTGTCTTTTGCACGCGGAACCACGGCTCAACGTCCCTTCCCTAGGAATATCAGTATTGCATTAAATATTTCAGCATATTTCATCCACAACTGCACAATGCCTGTAGCAGGGTATTGTTATGAATTAAACCGATGGAAACTGAGCCCGAGTTCAAAAACAGTATTTAACAATTATAATTCTAAAATAATGTAATTTATTAGGAAAGTATGAATGAAAACATTTTATACAAACTAAATTCAACCAATACAAATCTTTATCAGTATAAAAATAAACCTTTAGAAGAACATAGCACTTTTTAACTATTCCTACAAAGAGATGCTTCCTCTATAACTCTTTACTAACTCTATTCAAAGCATAAAATAAGGCTTTTTATAACAATCGTTAAGTGGCACAATCATATTTGTGAAGAAACCTGTAATCTACCAAGAATAACCTTACCAATTCTTGTAAACGAACTAAAAATAACTATGCATGAAATGAACTCTTCCTACAGAAAAGTTAAGAGCAGTTCTGCTTGCTCGTATGACAAATAACCTCCTCAACCACATCTTTAAGTGTCCTAAACATCCTTCTTTTTCTTATCAGTTCACTAACAGGATCCATATCAATAAACTTATTTAACCTCCCGCGCACACACTAAATAAAATCGTTTTTTTTATACTGTAATGCAAAACTACGTTTTCCTTCATATTCTAATTCCTCTTAATACCACTCTCTTATTCTTTGTTTTCAAGTTAAGTTCGTTCGAAGCGGTTGGTGACGTAATTCTTACGCTGCAGTTCACGCGAAAATCAAGACGAAACATCAAATCACAAGTTCATTGTAGCACGTTCATCTGTATATTTTGAATAAATGTAAATAAGATATACTTAACTATCATTATTTAGAAATTAATTCGTACAACTATTTACAAAATTTAGCCAATTTGCACATTTATTCTTTTTCAACAAATCCACAATGTATTTGTTGCGGGAAGGGGGGTTAACTCTGAGGGCATTTTTTTTTTGCACAGAATGGCCTAAATGGATCAGAAGAACTCACAGAAGGTTAGGGGAAAGGGGACTCACTAGATAGTTGTTAAGAGACAGATGGCAACCTCCATTCAAGGTCAGCCAGCGTGTACTCTGTGATATCTCTCATGCATAACATGGCACTACGGCTTTAAGTTCCATGCGATCAACGGCGGCTTTTCCAAGCCCATCGGTGTCACCTTTCTGAGTAAGGCAGTGTGGAGGTTTAGAGGAGATCAATCTTAACACTGATTCAAATGGAACTCTGGGAACTGCAGATTAAGAACCTGGCGAGCTAGCGACAAAGCCACCCCTGCCCCAACTGCATTAGAGCAACACTGGCAGTTCTTAACCATTAAATGCAGTTCTTAACCATTAAAATTCTTCCCACTCTTTCGAATGCCAGTAAGCCGGCGTCTGAAATAAGTTATTCCAGTTTAACTTTGGCGACGAAAGAGCTGTTTAGTTTCAAGGGTTGAAGTACCTACGATGCCTCTTGATCAGGATAATCTGCCAACTGATATAAAGTATTCTGTTTATATATTTAGCTAGAGTTGGTCACTCATAAAAAGCAGAAAACACAGCGGTAGATTCACCTTCAGCAGAACCCATCAGTACATATAGTCCAAAATCAAAATCGTAGCTAGTCGGGTTGGTGTAGGTGGTCAGCATCAAGATGCCGTGAAGTGACCACTTCTCAGTAGGGATGAAAAAGAAAAAGGAAAACGTGGCCACAGAAGTTCCAACAGATCTGACATTCCTCCTCCTCCATTTCCCTACAGATGAGAGAACATCTCTCTTACACTTACTAATGGCATGCGTCACGAGAAAGCTGAGTTAGTCTTTAAGGTGTTATCCCCCCCCCCCCCCCCCTAGTTCTCTGCATGTAACAGAGCATAGTTCTCCTTCCAGTTACTTCTAGCTGTCATTTACAGACTCGTCACATCCTCCACATACGACTGACAATTATCCGTCACCTAGAACTGAGTTTGGTGTTTTTCTCTTCTGATATATCCGGAAATTTTGCTTCTTAACCTGTTTCCAATTAGCGACCGATTCTTCTTCGTCTCTACATCAGCCGATCGTCTGTCTCTTTCATTCCTTCCTGTGTACTCTTCAACAATAAACATTGTAGGAATTTCCTTCACTCATTCACTTCCTCTTCCTCTTTATCTTCCTTTTCCTGTTTTGAGCACAATTCAATTATCTTACAGATCTTTCTACTGACAAAAAATTGATATCTTTTGGGCAATAATAATAGTTTTGACTTATATATTTCTTTGGAGAAAATACTTAGTACGAATTTATTTGTTTAGCCTAATTAATAGATTATAATTAATAGACCTAATTAATAGACCTAATTAATAAATAGTTTGTTTAAGATGCACTGAAAGCTTGATTTCAAACATCATTTGTTGTGTCAACTAAGTAAGGGTGGATAAATTAGGAAACAAATCTTACTAGACAGTAATTTTTACAGGGCCGGACTTCAATCTTTTGAGACCCTTAAGCTATTCAAATTTAAGACGCCCAATAAATTATTTTAATTCAGAGGAACATCGAAAAATAAACACGAATTGTTGTTGCGAAAACATTACTCTAGCATTATGAAGCAAATATGAGTTGGGTTGTTTTACCTCTGAGCGGCACATTTTTGCACACCATGGGCTAAATGGCCAGGTCACAAGGACCCCGAAGGCTCAGAGAAGGTTGGGGGAGTGGACCCACTAGAACAAGCTGTTGGGAGACAGATGGTAGCCTCCCGTCAAGGCCATCCAGCGTGTTCTTTAATGTGCACAGGGTATGGCTCTCCCGCACACGGGGCCACGGCTTAACGTCCCATCTGACGGACGGCGGCCTTTCGAAGCCCATCGGTGTCCCCTACTGACCGTGGGCAGGGCGGAGAATTTTGTGGACATAAATCTCAACGCTGACCCAGCTGGAACTCGAACCTGGGAACTACAGATTACGAGCCTGGCGCGCTACCGACTGAGCCACCCCCGCCCCAAGCAAATATGAAGTGTTTGCACAATAGAATATTAAAAAAAATTTAATAATGAAGCAAAACTTGAAATACATTTCTTTGAGGCCCCTCCTATTGTGAAGTCCTAAGCTGTAGCTTAGTTAGCATATGCGTAAGTCCTTCGTGAATTTTTACCACAAGTCAGAGCAAAGGTAAGTACGAACGTGGGAAAAGTCAACGCTTTTCCTGCTTTTATGTGCATTAAAATGAAGTAAGCAATGAAATTAACAACACTGCATTGAAGGATGAAATTTGATGCTCTTTCATTTGGGAATAATTTACTGTTTCTAACTTTAAAGCAAAAGCCATGCCAGTCTGCGCCAATGGCGAATGAATTTTCTCAACGTTAGTGTTAGCTATCTCATTGGTTACAGTGAATAAAACTACATCTAATGCAACTAAATTATCGTCATATACCGTATATGACGTGGCGAAAGCTAGCCCTAAATAGTGTTTGAATTGCAGCAGGATAATAGCGCAGAATTTGTAAATAGTGACCAGGTCTAAAACGGATTCCACACATCGCGGAATTTGGAGGACTGTTCCACAGAGCATCAGTTATTCTGCCGTCCCCCGCTAGTCTTCAAATGATTCGCGAAATTCTTTGTGGTTGATTCAGTAGTATCTGCTACATAATGAGCTAAAACGTCTGTGTGCGTGTGTCTTTGATATGGAAGTTTTCGCTCTTCAATCTAACTTCATATACGGTGCATCAGGCATTAAAAGTCAAGACTAAATAGTATCCTGGGTTCCAGTCATAACTGGATACAGGCAAGAAATTGTAAATTGTACTCCGAGGTACTATTTCAATATTTGCTCTTATTTAAAATACTAAAATTAAACATTGTGCACAATTAATTGATAGAAAATGTTAAAAAATTTCTCAAATATTCATTCCTTACTCCAGTTTTTGTATTTAAGGTCATGGTAAACTCCCTCATTATCCCGGAGCAGAGCTCTGCAAATCCATTCTCCCACTCGTCAGAACCGATTCAATTTTCTGACTTCGCTAGTTACTTTCGAAGCAATAAAAATGAAGAAAGTGAAATCTTTCTAGCGGAAAGAGCACCTTTTACCTTTGAATGCAGCATCATTAGTTTCGTTGAATGCTCGTTTTTTTTTAATGCGCATAAAAGCAGGATCTTTGTCCTCTCTCTCTCTTATATTAATATATGCCTTTGTTCTGGTTTATATAAACTGTTGTCTGGTCGGATATTTTCTCATTTCTCTATTCCTGGGGTCGAGGGTTGGCTCGGTCGACAGCGCGGCAGTCTCGTGATTTGAAGTTCCCAGTTTCCAATCACAACTGTGCCAGTGTTGGGATTTATTTTAGCTAAACCCCATTCTTCTCCCGATCAGAAAGGGGACACCGACGAACTTGGAAATACCGCCGTCCGTCGAATGGGATGTAAAGCCGTGTTTCCGTGTGCAAAAGAACCATATTATGTGCACGTTAACGAACACGTTGGACAGCCTTGACGGGAGGTTTCCATCTGCCTCCCAACAGCCGTAGTAGTAGGTTCCTTCCCCAACCTTCTCAGAGTCCTCGGGGTCCTTGTGGCCTGGACAATTACGGTATATAACGTATTATGTACACGTTAAGGAACACGCTGGATAGCCTTGATGGGGGACTACCATCTATCAACAGCTGTTCCAGTGGATTCCCACCCCCAACTTTCCCTGAGCCCTCAGGGTCCTTGTGACCTGGACATTTAGCTCATTGTGTGCAGAAAAAAGTTCCGCTCAGAGGTAAAATAACCCAGTCCCCATTCCTGCCCTAATAGGGCAAGGAATGATTCACTCTGTATTGCACAAGGCTCGTAATCTGATATTCACAGGCTCGTGCCTGAACAAGGCTTGCGTTGTCATTTTCTGTGATAAGCACTGCTCTCATCCCCTTGACAATAGGCTTGTCATCCGTCGAACAGGACATTAAGTGATGTCTATATGCTCAGGAGAACCATACCCTGTGCACATTAAGAAACACATTGGATGGTAAATATTCCGTTCAGAGGTATAAATAACTGAATTCAATCCTTGTAATATTGGGATCAGTTCATTCCTGTATCAAAATTTGAATCCACTAAAAACAATGTTCATAACATTCTAAACGTTTAAATCAATAGAATAATTTGATGAATTGCTTCTTCATTAAATATAACTTATTTGAAGCTTTAAAATAAAAATAGTAAAGGTTTCAATATTAACTGTAATTCTTTTAATTTTCTCTAGTCCTTTGTTATTTTTGTTTTTTTTTTCATACGTGAACGAAAAAAAAATAGAATGCTTTCGAAATTATTTAGCTCAAACTTCATAATTTTTAATGCAGAATTCGAAGCCACTTGGCAAAATACAGGTTAGTTGTGAAAATTGGCATTGTTTTTGTGAAATTAAGAAGAGTTGGCAAAATCTTGGAGAGTTGGTAAAATCGAGAGTACTTGGCAAATTTCGATGCCACTGGGTTAAATTCAAGTGAGTTGTGAAAATTGAGACTGTTTTTATCAAATTAAGGAGAGCTGGCAAAATCGAGACAACTTGGCAAAAGCCTTGGAAGTTGGTGAAATTCGAAGTGACTTGGTTCAGGTAAGATGTAAAAATTGTTTTTTTTTCTGTAAAATTCTAGTGAGTCGGCAAAATCTTCAGGAAAAAAATATTTGATTCTTATTTCATAACCAACTAACTCTACTTGTCGAGAAGTTGTTAAAATTCCATTTATGCCAAAGGTCACATTTATCTTCCTGCCCTCAGTGAGATAGAGGCATCGATGAACTGCCATCCACCAGACGGGATGTTAATGTGTGGTCCCATGGTGCAGAAGAGCCATATACTGTGTACATTACAGAACACGCTGGATGCCCTTGAAGGGAGGTTTCTGTCTCCTAACAGCTGCCCAGAGGATCTGGTTACCCCAAAACTACTCCGCGCCTTTGAGATCTTTGTGACCTGGCCATTTAGCTCAAATGTGTGCAAGAATGTGCCGCTCACATGTGAAACAACATAACACATTCTCTTTAAATTTTTACATTCTTTTTTTAGGACTCTTATTAGGTCTGTTTCATCGGTGGTAAAAATGGGATTCTAAACTGAGAGGTGAGAATTAAGTTTCAAATTGAATCAAATCGTCCTATGGATCCTCTTAAGTAAGTAAGTTTTTCTATTCAGATTCAATGTGTTATTAATTTACTTTAGTTGCAAGCATTTAGCTTTAATAGAAGCTAAAAGTGTTGAATGAAAAGTTCTGGAGGCACTTAATTGTTAAAGAAAATAAATTGTACAGTTGCTCAAAAAAGAATCCGAACACTGGTTGATTACAGAATTCAGAAAAAATATCTGGCAACCTTCGTGTCACGTGACACGAAGGTTGCCAGATCACTAATTCCTAAAAATATCGTTGCCAGATATTTTTACTGAATTCTGTAATCAACCATAGTGTTCGGATTCTTTTTGAGCGACTGTACAACCCCTATTACGGAGGTCATTCAAAAAGTTCTTGACACCTGTCTGTAGATTTGCACTCGTTTCTTTGAAGTTAATGAGCTATGACTTGTTTGAAAGCTTGTTTAAGCTTGTCATGACGTGTTATAAACGAAAGCCGTGTCATCATTTCTCTCTTCGCTTGCGTGGCTTAAAGTTCGGCCTGCGAAATTGGGCGTTGTTGTTATGGAGCCTACTAAAGACGGGGAAAGATTTTAATTTTCACAAGGATGCAGCTTGGGGATGATGCAAAAAAATTCATGCCGATTTATCACAAGTATATGGGAATTACTCAGATCGTGTTCTGACTCAGTCTGAATCTCGTTCTGATAACGGTAGTTGTTTATACGCTCGTTCAGTTGAAACTTTTTGAGGTTTACGTAGGTAAGGATAATCATCAAGGTTAAGTTTTAAAATATGTTCGTTTGATAGATTAAAAAATATGGAAGACTTCATAGTATTATTAGTTGCAGGATAATGTAATTACATGAACGGAGTACTGGAATACGCCCTTGATTCCGATATTCTATTTCAACATTTCTATCGTCTTCTGCGCACTAGCATGTTTATCTCCAGTCCAGGACTCTAAGCGTAACAACATTTAGGGAATCCTAAGGATTTTTAAGTTGGGTTGGGTTGGGTTGTTTTACCTCTGAGCGGCACTTTTTTGCACACCATGGGCTAAATGGCCAGGTCACATGGACCCCGAAGGCTCAGAGAAGGTTGGGGGAGGGGACCCACTGGAACAGCTGTTGGGAGACAGTGGTAGCCTCCCGTCAAGGCCATCCAGCGTGTTCTTTAACGTGCACAGGGTATGTCTCTCCCGCACACGGTGCCACGGCTTAACGTCCCATCCGACGGACGGCGGCCTTTCCAAGCCCATCGGTGTCCCCTACTGACCGCGGGCAAGGCGGGGAATTTTGAGGATTTTTAAGAAAAAAATTAAAGTAGTTATATATTCACAGAATGGTTTGGGGGTTCCTAAGAGGCCGCTTATCGGTATATCCACCTCTTCTCTTCAAAGGTATTCCAAGAAGAACGGGAGAGGATGGGCGGGGGTGGCTCAGTCAGTAGCGCGCCAGGCTCGTAATCTGTAGTCCCCAGGTTCGAGTCCCAGCTGGGTCAGCGTTGAGATTTATCTCCGTAAAAATTCCCCGCCGTGCCCACGGTCAGTAGGGGACACCGATGGGCTTGGAAAGGCCGCCGACTGTCGGATGGGACGTTAAGCCGTGGTCCCGTGTGCGGGAGAGCCATACCCTGTGCACGTTAAAGAACACGCTGGATGGCCTTGACGGGAGGCTACCATCTGTCTCCCAACAGCTGTTCCATTGGGTCCCATCCCCCAACCTTCTCTGAGTCTTCGGGGTCCTTGTGACCTGGCCATTTAGCCCATGGTGTGCAAAAAAAGTGCCGCTCAGAGGTAAAACAACCCAACCCAAGAAGAACGGAGTTTTTAAAGTTGTCAATGCTTGGATCCATTGATCAATTTAAAATTTGTTTTCACATTATTACTGTTGAAACCAAAAGATCTCAGAACATTCTGTGCTTTATAAACTGGGCATCATATCAGTTACTCAAAATATGACTTACTATGATCATGGATAAAGGTTTAGGGCAATAAAACGCGGGTAAATTAATTTCTCTAACAATATCGTGGCTTGTGGGGAACGGATATGAAACTCGAAATAGTAATTGAAATTTCTATGTCTTTATCTTGATAATGAGATCTGCACTTCGAAAAAACTCAACTCAATAGAAATGTCGACCAAAAAGTTCATTAAAATTGAATATTTTACCTTTTGGCTCAAAAGCATTATACATTTCCTCTTCCCGTTCTGCCAATTTTTCTTGTCTGCTTAATCTGTGGTTTGGTGCTTGTTCCGAGAGATATGATGGAATATGGAGGGATAATCATCAGCTTTTAATTTCGGTCGTTTACAAGGAATGTTTACCATTCGGCCATTTCAATCGCTAATTCGTCTTCTCGAATGTCATTTCCTTGCGGAAATTGTTTTACACAAATAGCAGCGCATTTTTCTGTTTTATAATTTGATCTAGGAATTTTTCTAGGCCAGTTTTTCCTCTCTCTCTCTCTTTATCCACCACAAATTAAAGAACGCCAACATATTCAGCGGACCTTTGCTTTTACTGTTAGTTTTTATGTTCGACCGACATTCTGTTAAGTAACGGCGATTCCACATTAATGAATCGGAAGGACATTAAGATATAATTGATCTGTTGTACTGCACGTCATGCTATCAATGACAGAAACAAATTAATTCAATCGCACAAACATAACATGCCGTCCGACGTCTTGAATTATCGCAAAATGCACAATGTTGGGAAAGGTCCGAAATTTTTGCAATCTATTATATGCTCATGTTTAAGGGTGTTTTATCAGCGTATCTACAGCTTCATGTCATCGTAACTTTTGCACTGTAAGTGTTTCGACCCCTTATAGTTAAAGCCTCCCTCAACTTCCGTCCATTGCAAATTTTCGTAACAATAACATAGTAATACATTTAAAGGGAAGCGACGGCAGCGCCCTCAGAGCTTTCGGATACTTGCAGCATGCTTAATCCAGATCCATCAGAGCAAGGAACAAGATCTCTAAACCCTAAACAGAAAGGTAGTAGCGTGAACACCACACCAAATTTGAGACATTAAAGGAACACAAAAATTTCCGCCACCAGTGACGCCATCCTTGATGTAAATGAATGTTCGCGCATCCGGTTGGAATACACCAGGAAGCTTGCTACTCTGATTTAATTACTATGTGGGTAAAGGAGGCCTGTAAATTCTGCTAGTAAATGATAAATGCTACATTTTGTTTTAAAACCTGTAGCTAATAAAAAAATTAAACATTTAAATTCATAAAGTTTTCCAACAACTTGCATCTGTGGCCTCCTCTGCAAAGTGTAAGAGTGAGCAGCCACAGCACATAAACAGGTATAAAAATCTAGAACTGAGACATTATCAAGGGTCGTGGTCATTATTAACAGTGGACAATATTTATATTATTAACAGTGGACAACAGGTGAATTATTAACAGTAGACAATATTTACAAGATAGCACGTACCGTAGGACTTACACATTCTTGTCATTCATAATTTGAATATAACCGTATTTCTACAGTTATAAAAAAATAAATACCCCGTCAAGCAGCTGCTTGCCACAGAGGTCTGACAGGAGCCTGTCAGTTTATATGCCAGAGTAGAAGGTCTTTGAGGATGGCAAGCCCTCAGCAGAAAAACGACACAAACAGCCATGCCTTACCCGGGGCTCGAACCCAGGTCCCTTAGATAAGAAGCCAAGCGCGCTAACCACTCGGCCATGGGACAGTTAGCATCCTAATTTTTTAATTGGCAGTTCACACTAAAACCTTTTGCGGACTAATATACAATTTTATCGAGGTTTATTTTCCTTCTTCGTGCGTTTCCAATGACCAAACGTGAGAAGCCACTCGATCTTTCAGCATACATACTGTTTCTGAGGAAATGTTTTTTTTCTGAGGAAATATTTTATAATTTCTAGGTTGTTCTAAGCTTTTCAGTGATGTTCTGAACAATGTGGTTATTTTTACTCCCATTGTTTGTAATGATAATATATGCATTACTGGCTCGTTGATAATGATGATATATGCAATTCAGGATCCATAATCAATGTTGACCCTATAATACAATCTGTTTTGGCTATTTCTTAACTTACACTACATAAATTCTCAGAGGTAGATGAAATTACTACGGAAATGCTTACAGCTGGGAATGTTTCGGTTACCACTTGGATGACTGAAATTTTGAATATCTTTTATGATAAAGGCATGGTTCCTAAGAATTTTACCAGAGCTATTGTTATCCCTATTTTCAAAAAAGGTGATCGCAGTTCTTGTGATAACTATAGGGGTATCAGCCTACTCTCTCTTCTAGCGAAAGTTCTTTGCATGATTGTGCTTAATAGCATTAAGAATCTGGTTGACAGTCAATTGCGTGATGAGCAATGTGGATTCAGAAGTGGTAGGGGATGTGTAGATCAGATATTTTCACTTAGGCAGATTCTTGAGAAATGTTTAGAGTTTCAGAAACCTTTGGTTGCTAGCTTTGTTGATTTCAAAAAGGCTTTCGACTCCGTTGATCGTCATAATTTGTGGTTGATTGTGAGATCATATTGTATACCAGACAAGTTAGTTAGCATAATGAAAGCTCTGTATAATAACACTGAGTCGTGTGTAAAGTTGGTAAGGCTTGTAGCAATTGGTTAGCTTCTGGTGTTCGACAAGGGTGCATTTTGTCTCCTTTTCTATTCAGTTTGGTTATTGGTAATGTTATGCGAAATTCGCTACAAGAGAATGATATTGGCCTTAAATGGTCTGGAGATCTGAAAATTTTTGAATTAGATGATTTAGCCCTTTTGGCAAATGATGTTGACGAGATTATTTGCCAAAAAGCTTTTATTATATATATATATATTTTTTTTTTGCGAAATCTGCACTCCAGATTATGGATTAATTTATTTTCACCAATAGCATTGTTAAAGATATTACCTAATACCTAATTTCCGAAACAATTGCGAAAAATATAGGACCTCATATCAAATAACATTTATATTTAATGCTATCCCAAGGGAAGCACTAAATATAGATATATGTAACAAATTCAATTGAAAGATTATTTGGGAAAAACATATTAGCTGAATATTATATGTGGTGTATTTTTGATGTAAACCATTATTGTGGCCATGCTATATTTAAATTATTCGCTTTCGTGCAGATAAACTACTTAGTTTTGGGGTGAAATGATAAATGTACTGTATTTTTTACTTTTATGAATAAAAATCAGTTTAAAAAAATTGTTTGATGTTATTTAGTTGATACATTCAATAAAATTATTAAAATATTTTTCACAGATTTTACTTTTCAATATTCTAATAACGTATGTGTCATACACCTATATAAATGTGGATTGATAAAGTTCCAAAAAAATAAAATTATGCATGAATTGTTTATAAAAAGTAAAATAAACGTATCAAATTGATATACATATAAAAATGATTTAATACATTATTGATCATAATGGCTTGTAAATGGTAGCTAGGCGTAAACTGGAAGGAGAGCTGTGTACCAATTCCCAGTGATGATGCACAGAACCGGCCAGGTCTAGCACCTAATGTCCGACCCCGCCTTCTCGTGGTGCAGGCCGTTAGTACCTTTCAAAAGAGATATTCTCTTTTGGAAGGGAACAGAAGGGGAGGGCTGCCAGTTCAGTATGGCCTACTGATCTGGTCATCTATGGCCACTTTTTTCTTTTTTTCAACCCTGCTGAGGAGTGGTCAACTTCACAGGGTCCTGGTGCTGACCATTTATACCTACTAGACTGGACTTGTTTATGGATTTGAGCTTGATTATGGATCCTGGACTTGCTGCACTGGTGGGCCTCTGTTGAGGGAGAGTCTGGCGCTGTGTTTTCTGTTTGCTTCTGGGTTGCCAGCTCTAAGTGAACAGAGGCATGGGATACCTTATATCAGCTGGTGGATAATCCTAATCAGAGGCCATCGCAGGTACCTGAACCTTACTTAGCTAGTTGGGCATCGTCAAGCCTAAACTGGAGTAATGTGTCTCAGGCAGGCCATATGGTTCTTGAAAAAGTCCACTTGAAAAGGTGGTGCCTGAAGTTCCTACCAGCATCGGTGACTTCAGCCTTTAGCGGAGGAGGAACAGGTCTTTGCCCCATGCCTGCGATCAGGGGGCTGTTTGATATTGTTGGCCCTACCAATCTCAATAAACCTAATTTCTTTAAAAATCCTACTAATCATTTTCTCTCTGCAGGAACGTGGAACGTGAGGACATTACATAGAGATTATTCTCTTGATGTCCTCATGCAGGAATTCCAGCGCTATAACCTAGATATTCTAGGCTTGCAAGAGACCAGATGGACAGGTAAAGGTGAAATACTTAAAAATAACTTTAAATTTCTCTTTACAGGGAGGGAGGATGGAAAGCATCACCAAGGCGTGGGTCTGCTGCTCAGCAGACATGCTAGTGATGCTCTTCTAGGATATGAGTGCATTAATGAAAGGTTTCTTACAGCAAAATTTCAGACAAGCATTAAAGACTTGAATGTTATCTGCTGTTATGCCCCCACTGAGGATTTTGATGAGGATGAGAAGGATAGGTTTTACAGACAACTTCAGGATATTTTGAATTCTGTCAAGAAAGGAGATATTACCCTTGTTCTTGGTGACTTCAATGCCAAAGTTGGTACCGACTCTGACCTTTGGGGAGGAGTAATAGGCCCTTTTGGTATTGGTAACTGCAATGGCAATGGGCAACGTCTCCTACAGGTAAGTAAACTCAATGGTTTCAGAATAACTAACACATATTACAAACACCGCGACATACATAAATACACATGGGTTTCACCTGATGGGCTGCATAAGAATATGATTGATTATATATTAATTAACAGCAAATGGGCTAGTTCTGTTAGAAATACCAGGGCATATAGGGGAGCTGAAATTGGATCTGACCATTACCTTGTTAAAAGTGTCTTGCAACTTAAACTTAAAAAGTGTTGTGCTAGGGTTAAAAAATTTACCTTTAATACTGAAGCTCTGAAAGACCCCGTTATAGCTAAAGCTTACCATGATAGGTTACTTAGTCATTATGACAGTCATGGTTTGCTTAATACTGAAGTTGAGGAAGAATGGGGCCACTTTAAACAGGCTCTTTTGGAAACTAACAGTACTCTTTTAGGGAAAAAGGAGCAGAGGAGGCAGAATTATTTAGGTGATAAGGCACTTGAGCTTATTTCAGAAAGAAGGAACTGCAGGAATGTCCTTAATCAGTACCCTACTAGTCCTAATAGAAAGGATTACACAGAGCTTAATAAACGTGTAAAGGATCAGTTAGCTACTGATAAGAATCTTTGGCTTGATGGCCTTGCTGACAAAGATGAGGAAGCAGTTAGACAGCACAACAGCAGAGAGCTGTACCAGATAGTTAATGTTTTGTGTGGTAGAAAACGAACAGGTATACAGGGATTGAAGGATAAACAAGGCAAGGTTATAGAAGGTGTGGATTCTGTCATGGCTAGGTGGGCTGAGCATTTCAGTGATGTTCTAAACAATGTGGTTAGTTCTACTCCCATTGTTTGCAATGATGATAGATGCATTGGTGGCTTTAATGTTGGCCCTATAACACAATCTGAAGTTAGTTTGGCTATTTCTAAACTTAAACTTCATAAATCCCCAGCGGTGGATGAAATTACTACGGAAATGCTGGGAATGTTTCAGTTACCATTTGGATGACTGAAATTTTGAATAACTTTTATGATAAAGGCATGGTTCCTAAAGATTTTACCAGAGCTATTATTATCCCTATTTTCAAAAAAGGTGATCGCAGTTCTTGTGATAACTATAGGGGTATCAGCTTACTCTCTGTTCCAGGTAAAGTTCTTTCCATGATTGTGCTTAATAGAATTAAGAATCTGGTTGACAGTCAATTGCGTGATGAGCAATGTGGATTCAGAAGTGGTAGGGGATGTGTAGATCAGATATTTTCACTTAGGCAGATTCTTGAGAAATGTTTAGAGTTTCAGAAACCTTTGGTTGCTAGCTTTGTTGATTTCAAAAAGGCTTTCGACTCTGTTGATCGTCATAATTTGTGGTTGATTGTGAGATCATATGGTATACCAGACAAGTTAGTTAACATAATGAAAGCTCTCTATAATAACACTGAGTCATGTGTGAGGATTGGTAAGTCTTGTAGCAATTGGTTTAGCATTACTTCTAGTGTTCGACAAGGGTGCATTTTGTCTCCTTTTCTCTTTAGTTTGGTTGTTGATTATGTTATGCGAAATTCACTTCAAGGGAAAGCTTTTGGCCTTAAATGGGCTGGAGATACGAAAATTTCTGATTTAGATTATGCTGATGATTTAGCCCTTTTGGCAAATGATGCTGATGAGATGAACTCTTTCATTCGAACTGTTGATGAGACTGGTAGTACAGTAGGTTTGGTTATAAACAGAGAGAAAACTAAAGTGATGAAAATTGGTCAGGCAGGTTGTGATTCAGTTAATCTGAATGGTTGCAGTCTTGAGCAGGTGTCACAGTTTAATTACCTTGGGAGCTGCGTAACTGATACTGGTGATGTGCGGCATGAGATTAACAGACGAATAGGTATTGCTGCCGGGACTTTTAAGAATCTATGGAGATTGTGGAGAAATAGGCGTATACACCTAAAGACTAAAATTAGACTGTATAATAGTTTGGTTCTTTCTAGGGTTAGTTATGGTAGTGAAACTTGGACGCTGTGTAAGCACGATAACAGGAAACTAGATGCTTTTGATTCTAGATGCTTACGCAGTATCTTGGGTATTAGGTGGTTTAACTTTGTAACTAATGATGAGGTTAGGCAAAGGAGTCTGCAACCTCCTTTAAGCAGCATATTGTGCAGAGAGAGACTCCGCTGGTTTGGCCATGTTGCCCGTATGGATAATTATAGATTGGCGAATAGGGTTATGAACAGTGTGCCTAGAGGCATCAGAAGGAGGGGGAGACCTAGGATGTGGTGGGCAGACAATGTCAAACAGGACCTTGTTAGAATTGGTGTACAGTGGCCGGATGCAGCAGATGTAGCTCAGGACAGATATGCTTGGAGAATTAAACTGCGCTGTCTGGTTGGATCTCCGTAGCCCATGGCTGCTTGAGGATGATGATGATGATGATTGATCATAATATTTAATGATTTGGCATTCCATCATACCATCAAAAAACTCCGGTTACCACAGGTTGAATAATAATTACTGGACATGAGTTACAACATGACATGACAGCATGACAATGGACAGGAGTTGAAAAAGTTCGTGGTAAAATGCAAATTATAGAAATGAGTTTATAGCTGAAAGTAGTCGTCACAACTGAACAGGAGGGGAGAGGAAACGTTCCTTTCCCTCCTTCCCCTGCGTGTTCGCTGGATGCTTTCTGTTGCTATGTTTCCTACTTTTTAGGAGAGGCTTGTCCGAAATGACATCATCGCTGTGTGTTTGCTGGAAGCTTGAGAGGCCGTGACTAAAGATTTTTTTTTCTGAGAGTTCGACATCCTAGGATGGGGCTACGAATTGTATTAGTAGCCCGCCTTTTCCCCCTTCACGAACGGTTCACACAGGTGGTCTCTAAACGCGATAGCATCAGTGAAAATGTTGTAACTCATGTCAGCATTGAAAGGTAGACTAACGGATCAGGTTCTGTCTCTCTCATTGTTTCTTGAGTGTCATTCCTATTTTGGGAGGTCCCCTCTTTCAAGAGCGAGGTGCTTTGAGAAGCATTGGGAAGGGTATTGTACTTAGGAAAAGTAACAGGTCCCTACGACAATGCTCTTGAAGGTAGCGTGTCTCTGAATAGTCGCTGTGGACGAATTGCTTCGAGGGTGGCTCTGTTGACAAAATAATTATAGTCGACGTGTTATCTGCTACTTAGACAGGTAAGTCTAATAATAGAGAGGGCGACAATGTCCTTCTGGGTACCTGCAGTAAGGGTTGCATTGTTCAAGCCGTAAACGTGAAATTAAGCGCGAATGTAAACAGCCCAAGGAGGTGTGTCTGAACAGCGCCTATACCTGACGCCTAGTATCTGATTTTTGACGAAAAAGTTCCGTAACTCATGTCACCAAAGGAGAGGGAGGAAGAAAGTGTTCGATGGAGGCAGGGTGCAGTAGGTAATAGAAGTGGATGCACAATAAACCAGGATGCTGAATGACATAATGTGAGAGTGCTTAAGGAGGTGTGTCAGAAAGCCTGTTCTGTCGAGAAATAATTATAGGGGACTGGCGCTTAGCCAGGTATGTGCACTGATAACAATGTCGTTTTGGCACGCTTCTTAGTCGGGGGTCCTTCAAGGGGGCGTAACGTCCAATCAGAAGGGACATTACTTGTTACCAAATCTTACCCAACGCCATGTTCCAATGAACAGAAGGGAGGCTACTGACAATGAATGGGAGTCTTGAGTTGGTGATAAGAAAGCCCCAAGGGAAGGTCTTCCCGTCCACGTGTTTCTCCATTATAACAGAAGCGGGGGAGGTAACGAAAAAACCATAACTCACGTCAGCATTGAAAGGTCGCTCTAAGGCGATCCGTGCCAGGTATACTCTAAACACGTCGAGAAATGTTGTAACTCATATCAGTATACAATAGAAATATGAGGAGGTGGATGCTCCAGGTGTGGGATTTAAGCAACCTTGTGATGCAACCTCCTATCCAAAGAAAAAACTAGTACGGTCACAGGGAGAAGGAATTTAAAACGTCCCATTGGAGGGAGGTGAAGGTGTGTGGACTCGCACATGCGTATGAAGTGCTTTATAAACTTGTGCACGGCACGGAAGAAGTCATTAAGCAATGGATCTCACCTATGAAGAGAAATTAGCCTCCTTAGCCAACATTCAGCATGAGCTAGATGCTGTTTTAGCTAGGGTGGAATGTTCACCAAAAACTTCACGACTTAGTCTCAAGAGATGGAGAAAGACTGACCAGGCGCCGAAGCTTGTGAGGGTAGAGGAACCATCTAATGGGACCGGTCCGTCAAGCCCACTGCCCACCTTCGAAGGAGACACTGCACCTACCGTACCTGCATCAAGATCACGCCTTAACCTCAAGAGATGCCATGGACACCTCTCTTTAATTCGGGGTGTGGGGTGGGTCATGAAGGATCCACCTCCCATGGGGAAAGCACGTGCTCCATCTCACGACACTACACGTGCTTGGAAAAGAGAAGCCTAGAAGTAGAAGATGAAGTTTGTTTCAGAGGAGACCAGTAGGGACTTGGAGTATGGGTGGTGTTAAAGTGTGTGCTGAGTGCAGCCTGGGAGGAAAGTAGAAAGATAAATAAGAGAGCGACAGCAGCTCCAGGTCTCAAAGGAGAGAGTACTGGAGCCGGCAGACGAGCCAGCCTATGTCCCTCAAGTGTGCCCTGACACGGGCACTCTCAATGGACACTGTGACCAACTCGCCTGCTACCTCATTGATCGCTTGGGAGTCCTTGAGTTCATTAGCGAACCCTTCTGTAATCGGACACCTGAGGATGTAGTGCCCGACATCTGTTTCTGGAGCCCCACAGCCGCAGTAACTGTGGGTAGTGATCTTAAACCACTCCAGGTATTTGGGGAAGCTCCCATGTCCCATAAGGACCTGCGTCAAACAATGGTCAGAAGACAGCAGGGATAGAGTGACCCTTTTCAAGAATGTCTTTGTTTGTAGACCATTCTCAGTCGTATCCCAGAGCCACTGCCACTCCGTTATTACTCTTCGACCAATTATAGACTTCAGGGTTGTTTTTGAAGTCTTTACCGCTAGCACTGGTTGAGTATTATTAGCTGCGGAGCGGGCCAGTTCGTCTGCCCGCTCGTTCCCTTCATGACCTACATGTGCCTTGAGCCAAGAGAAGGAAACTCTGGGCATGTTCTGATTGCCCAGGAAGCACTTGATTTCATTTACTATCTGATACCTGTTGTTTGCATCCTCAAGTGCTTGCACAGCTGCCTGGCTGTCGGTGTACAGCCGTATGTCATTTTCCTGACCGCCGTCATTGAGGGCCTAGTTGAGGGCCTCTCTGATAGTGAGCAGCCCCACTTGGAAGGCTGAGCCATTATTCGAAACCCTCCTATTATAGTCATACACCTTGGCTCCTTGATTATGGATCGCCAGAGGTTTTAATTCCTTCTCTGTAGCCAGCTTGTACTGCAGAGTAAATGGGTTCTGTGCAGAGACATCACTGGAGTATGGAACTAATACCGCTAAGTTAGAACTCCATCCCGCGAGAAGACTATGTGTACTGCCCACCTTCGAAGGAGACACTGCACGTACCGTACCTGCATCAAGATCAGGCCTTAACCTCAAGAGATGCCATGGACACCTCTCTTTAATTCGGGGTGTGGGGTGGGTCATGAAGGATCCACCCCCCATGGGGAAAGCACGTGCTCCGTCTCACAACACTACACGTGTTTGGCAAAGAGAAGCCTAGAAGTAGAAGATGAAGTTTGTCTCAGAGGAGAAGTAGGGACTTGGAGTATGGGTGGTGTTAAAAGGTGTGCTGAGTGCAGCCCGGGAGGAAAGTAGGAAGATAAATAAGAGAGCGACAGCAGCTCTGGGTCTCAAAGGAGAGAGTACCGGAGCCGGAAGACGAGCCAGCCTATGTCCCTCAAGTATGCCCTGACATGGGCACTCTCAATGGACACTGTGACCAACTCGCTTGCTACCTCATTGATCGCTTGGGAGTCCCTAAGTTCGTTAGCGAACCCTTCTGTAATCGGACACCTGAGGATGTAGTGCCTGACATCTGCTTCTGGAGCCCCACAGCCGCAGTAACTGTGGGAAGTGATCTTAAACCACTCCAGGTATTTGGGGAAGCTCCCATGTCCCATAAGGACCTGCGTCAAATAATGGTCAGAAGACAGCAGGGATAGAGTGACCCTTTTCAAGAATGTCTTTGTTTGTGGACCATTCTCAGTCGTATCCCAGAGCCACTGCCACTCCGTTATTACTCTTCGACCAATTATAGACTTCAGGGTTGTTTTTGAAGTCTTTACCGCTAGCACAGATTGGGTATTATTAGCTGTGGAGCGGGCCAGTTCGTCTGCCCGCTCGTTGCCTTCATGACCTACATGTGCTTTGAGCCAAGAGAAGGAAACTCTGGGCATGTTCTGATTGCCCAGGAAGCACTTGATTTCATTTACTATCTGATACCTGTTGTTTGCATCCTCAAGTGCTTGCACAGCTGCCTGGCTGTCGGTGTACAGCTGTATGTCATTTTCCTGACCGCCGTCATTGAGGGCCCAGTTGAGGGCATCTCTGATAGCGAGCAGCTCCACTTGGAAGGCTGAGCCATTATTCGAAACCCTCCTATTATAGTCATACACCTTGGCTCCTTGATTATAGATCGCCAGAGGTTTTAATTCCTTCTCTATAGCCAGCTTGTACTGCAGAGTAGTGGGTTCTGTGCAGAGACATCACTGGAGTATGAAACTAATACCGCTAAGTGGGAACTCCATCCCACGAGAAGACTATGTGTGTCCTGGTCCAAGGAGTTACCATCAGGAACAGGATCAGAGATATACACCGATGGTTCCAAGAGCAAGGATGGTGTGGGCCTAGCCTTCACTTACTCCTCGGGGTCATACTGAACTCCGAGGAATGTTGCTTTCTCCTTAGCCTGCAAGACTCTAAAAATGGTCACTTCTTTGCTGACCGTCAAAAATAGCGGAAGGATCCCTGCTAACACCAGGAGGGCATCCGTAAATGTTGTCCTATAAGTCCTGGTGATACGCAGTAAAGCTGGTCGTTGGGCAGCAAGCAGCTTTCTACACATTATGGAGTGGTCCATCGGGAGCCACCAGGCGCCCACACCATATGCTAGGCTCCGCTCCATTCCTCTCAGGTAAATTTCTTTGAGGACTTCGCTTCTGAGTAGCCATGAGACCCGAGCCATTCGCCCCAGCTTGCACATAACATTTGTGCATTTCGCTTTTAAGTCCTGCAGGTGCGGGATCCAGCTCATCCTCTCATCCAGAGTGATCCCCAAGTACTTTAAAGTCGTCATGTGGCGGATGTTTTCGCCATTTAATTTATAAATAGGGTACCTCTTTTTGAGAACACCCTCTTTAGCAACAGTCATGGCTGTTGTCTTAGCAAAGCTGAACCCTAGCTTGTTGCTCAGACACCATCCTTCGAGTATTGATAGTGCTGCATTGGCAGTAGTCTCCAGTCTTGCTCTGGAGGGTGCTGTTATGACAAGCAGCATATCATCAGTGTAGGCCTGGAGCCAGACGCCCTCTAGTAGGGTCAACTCCAGGGCAGTATCAGCGACCAGTTCCAGAGGAATAGTCCACTGCACGAACCCTGCGGGCAGCATCTTTCCAAGTTTCTTGAGGCTGACCCGCTGGCATGGGAGTATCTGACCATCCTCTCACTGAGGTAATTGGCCACTAGAACAAATATGTTCCTGGGACAGGAGCTATCTTTTAATCTTTTTAATATTGCAGGCCACCAGATGTTGTCAAATGCGCCCGTCACGTCTAAGGCAATCAGAGAGGTATGCATCTTGTGCATTTTATTTACCATAACGATGTCCACCACTTGTTTGATAGCGGCTGTGGTGTACTGGTCTGTCCTGAACCCGAATTGCTTAGGATTCAGGAAACCAGTGGAAATACAGTGGAAATACATCCTGTTTGTCTTGTTGTTGTTGGAAATACATCTTGTTTGTTATAACAGTGGAAATACATCCTGTTTGTCAGGAGTTTATCCAGCACTTTTCCCAACACCGGCAACAGACATATAAGTCTATACAATCTTGCAACTGCCAGGTCTCTTCCTGCCTTATTAAAAAGGACCAGTTCTGCCTGTTTCCAGGCCTGTGGGAAATCTTCCAGTTTCAAGCAAGTGTTGAAGAGCTGGGTGAACAGATCTTTATGTTCATTAAACACTTGAGATATGATTTCCACAGTCAGACCATCGTGTCCCGGGGCTTTGCCCCGGCTCATATCACTGATAACCTCTCCTACTTCCTGTTTTGTAAACGGAACGTTATCTAGCATATCCGGTGGTATCCTGCTATGTTCCCTAAGGAGTTGATGTTTCGCATCATCAGAGCTCCTGACATCTTTAGGGAATAATTTATCTAACAGTACCTGGATCGTTTCGCTAAAGGAAGAAGATTTGGATTCGTCTTCTTTGCGAACATATTCAATCGTCAGAGGTTTTAATTCCTTCTCTGTAGCCAGCTTGTACTTCAGAGTAAATGGGTTCTGTGCAGAGACATCGCTGCAAAACTTTTGCCAGGAAGCAAGCTGTTCTCTTTGCATAGCAAGCTTATACTCAGCTTGTTCCTTCCTATATATTTCCTCCCTGGTGCTTCTCTCCCCATTGTGGCACCTTTGATATCTTCGTCTCAGAGCGCTTACTGTTTTCCTCTTTATACTGAGCTCAGGTGTCCACCAGGGCACTGATCTACTGCCTATTCTGGGTTGCCTCTTAAACCCAAAGGTTGTCTCACATCCAGTACCAATACACTGTTAGTTCTCTCAAGATGTCATTTAGAGAAGCACAATCACCAATATTCCTGACGCGCTGGCCGATCTTCGCCAGTTCTGGTGTCACACAGTGCAGGAGCTTACACCACTCAGGAGTCTTGCCCACCGCAAACCGTTTTGCATGTTGTGGGGGAGGTGTTGCTCCACCCACCTGGAACATGATATAGTTGTGGTCGCTGTTAGAGACTATGTCGCTAACGCACCAATTCCGGACCATAGGAAACATCCTAGGCATTACCAGGGTCAAGTCGATCCAGCTCTGACCTCTTGGGCCATTAAAAGTAGCTGGTGTATCCCAATCGTTTAATAGAAATAAATCAGCAGAGTTGATAAAATCCAGAGTCATATCACCTCTGACATCTTGTCTGTTTGAACCCCACAGGGGATGCTTCGCATTGAAGTTCCCTCCTACTATAATGTTCTTAGAGTTAACTCGAGTCAGGACGTTTTGTAACTCGGTCAACAAGTATCTATGTTGTTATTTGGAGGACAGTAGATGGAGATGGCGTGTACTAATAATCGTCCGTAGCCTATCTCCACTACTACAATAGTTTCTGTGTGATATGCCAGGATGGCATTCACTTTGGGATTCAAAACGACAACTCCAGCTTTAGGCTTGGCTCCTTTTGTGCAAAATAGCCTACTGGTCAGAGGGAGCCCCCTTATGATGTTCTCAGTACAGTAAGGTTCATGCACTAGAGCAACATCTACTCCTTCTTCTTTTATCTCCTGGCTGAGTGAGCCATTGCGGCCCTTGCCCCGTTTAAATTTATCTGTAAAAATTTCAGACTCGCCCTTTGACCACCTGGAGGCCTACTGCCTATAGTCGGTATGCTTGCGCAACAACTTCAACTCTCGACAGTACGACGGGCACTTTGTGTCCGTCGTACTGTCGAGGCATTGTACTGTGGCCAATATCGTTTTTGGCCCCATGCTCCTTATTTGCATTTTTACATACAATGCATTTCGGCTTGGGCTTCTTGCACTCCTTGTACGAGTGCTTGCCCGTGCACTGAGAACACCGTTGCGTCTTTAATTCGAAATCTCTCTGCATGTGCTCAAATGCGTAACACTTGTAGCATCTGAGCACCCTGATATAATATTTTGCGAAGCAACGTGACCATCCCACGTTAATCTTACCTACTTTTACGATCTTCCTGTGTGAGGCACTACTAACCTCCAACACCCAGTGGACGGTGTTCTCCACTCAGGCCTTTACTGAGAACAGCGGAGTTAGGTCCGCCTGTTCATCCTTCAGACCATTTTGGCTTTGGATAACCCTCTGGAGGTCTTCACGGCGGATGTCCTTGTCCACTCCGCAAACCATGATCTTCGGTCTTAGCCTTTTGGCTGACTTGGCCTCGAGGATTTCCTTGAGTGTATCATGGCTGCCTACTGTCTTTTTTAGACAGTCCATGTCACTCTGAGAGCTACATTCCACTATAACGCCATTTGCCCTCATTGGCTTCACTGTCATTACCCCGAAATTTTGGTCCGTGGGGTTTATATTACTCTTGAGGCTATCCCTGACCTCTACTGCTGTCTTTTCTTTATTCTTAGAAAAGATCAGCAGGGTACGCCTCTGCTTAGGGGGAGTGGGCTTTTTCGCTACCACTAAACCACCTTCCCTGATCCCTGCCCACCAACAGCCTTTGCATAAGTTGGTGGCTTCTCTTTATTCGCCGGAGGACTTGCAGCTCTCTCTGTAATCTGTCCTCTCATGGTCGCAATCTGGAGAGCCTGTTCACATACAATATTGTGCAGCTTCTTAGCTGCACCCATTACTACATCCCTCACGTCTTTTTCCACCCTGTACCGGAACATTGCTACCGTGAGTTCCTCCAGAAGGCCAGCCACAGTTGCAAACCTTCCCGAGCCCATCTCGTTTGTGTTGGGCTCCACCTTACCATCCGGTGCGACTCAATACTCTGGCATCATCTACTCCCGTTTCTGGGTCCTCTGCACCTTGTGGAGGCCCATCATCTTTATCATTGGTACTTGTGGTGGAAGGGGGAGTCTCAGGGACTTCCTCCACTACCACTTCAGGAGCAGTTTCCTCTGTGGGCTTACTGTCCTTTTTTCCTGTCCATGCCACTTTCTCTACAGAAGGATCGGGCAGTCATCTAATAATGCTGTCGCACACTGGCTGCTCCAGGAGTCCAGGAAACACAGGCACTAATTGCTCATCGGGCTGACCACACCAATACTGCTGAACAGATTCCAGAACAACATCTGCAAAAGCCATGACTGTGGCTCCCGAACGGCTGCAGTGCCTTTTCATTCAAAACCTCCACCAATGAGCAACACGTCCAATCACATTCCAGAAAAATGAGGTCATCCAATTAAAAATTGAGGGTCGAAGGGTTAATGACCAAACAAACCTAGAGACTAAAGGGGTAACAACCAATGAAACCTAGAGACTAAAAGGTTACAGTGGGGGCCGAAGGGTTATACCCCTTAACCTAGCAACAGAAAGCATCCAACGATGACGTCATTTCGGGCACACCCCTACTAGAGAGTCAACCTCCAGCAAACACGCAGGGGAAGGGGGGATGGAACTTTTCCTCTCCTCTCCTGTTCAGTTGTCACGACTACTGCTGAAACTATCAATAGCATAATGTTTTCACGCAGAAAGATGTACAAAATATCTATTTCTACACATTATCAATTATAGACTATAAATTGAAAAACGTTAAGGTATTTTGTACGAAAAAAAATTTCCATTGTGAATATTGCAACAAATGATACAAAATAACTGCCAACTACAAAAAAATATATATAGGAGTTGGGGAAAAGAACATTGAGCTTAAAATGAACTGATTGACGCGATGTCACATCCTGGAACAATTGCAATATTTAAATTGTTCAAAGAGAAAGAAACTTTCCGGAAGGAGAGAACTTGGGATATTGAGTTGTTTTACTTCTGAAAGGCGCTTTCTCTTTTGCACACATTGAGCTTAAATAACCACCAGGTCACAAGGACCCAAGGTCTGAGAGACGGTTGGGGTGGGAAGCCCACTTCACAACTATTAGGAAACTGATAGAATTACCTGTCAGGTACACCCAGCTATTTTCTTTAACGAGCACAAGTTATGGCTCTCTTCATCCAAGGCGACGGTTTTATATTCCATCCGACTTGAGAACTAATAACAAGACATTAATTCACTGAAGATCACAATGCGCTAAAGCACAAGACTACATATTTGTAAGAGTAAATTTCAAATGGAAATAACCTCTATTAATGGGAAGGGGATGAATATTTAATTAGCAGTAGATAAAAGATTTTAATTATTAGCAGTAGATAAAGATTAATTTTGAAATAAGCTATTTTGTTGTAAATATTAAAAACAAACTAAACGTATTTAATAACTTTGAATAGGGCATGCTTTGTACTCAGGAAGGAAGTCGGTGCTTCTTCTGTTTTTAAGTTGCCTTCAACTTTATTATTTTGACAACATCGATGATTTAGCAACATTAAATTTCAAATGTACTATGTGCTGCTGTAAAGGACAGTTAATTTATAGTTTGACATAAGTAATCTTTCAAGTGCAAGGCCTCTCTGACCGCGGGACCTGGTGCGGCTGCTCCACTCCACCACCTTCATGCCGGCTCTGATCCTCTCCCTCCCCCCCAGTGGGTTAGCAAAGAAAATCTCAAAGCGGACACATGGGTTGGGCTGTTTTACTTCTGAACAGCACTTTTTGCAGACAAGAGCTACTAAATGGCCAGGTCATAAGGACCTCAAGAAGGTTGAGGGAAGGACCTACTGGACAGTTATTGTCACAGATGAGAGCCTCCCGTCAAGGCCATCCAGCATGTTTAACGTGCACAGGGTATGGCTCTCCCGAACACAGGGCTTTACGTCCTTTTCGTCTCATCCGACGAATGGGGACTTTTCCAAGCCCATCGCTGTCCCCTACTGATCGAGGGTAGGCGGGGAGTTTTTGTGGAGATAAATCTAAACGCTGGTCCAGCAGGGACTCGAACCTGAGAACTACAGATTACGAGCCTGGTGCGCTACCGACTGAGCCATCCCCGCCCCACGCGGGCACAATCGGAAGAGGCGAAGTGAATAGTGATTAGTTACGCCCTACAGTTGTAAAGTATGTGTGCAGTATATGTGCAGTCTCTAATATCATCAAATATGAAATATATTTTGGGAAAGGAAAATACATTCTAAATCAAAATGAAACAAAATGTGTTGAGAAAAACTGTCTTCAACTAATCTTTTGATGATTATGGAAATTAGAGAATACCTCAATTCGTTTCTGCTCAACCTGGTTTTATTTAGATGAATCTTAAATAACGAACAAAGGCTTGTGTTTTGAAAAAATGGTTTCTTAATTAAAAGTGTAATTAAAGAAGTTGACTAGTCACTTTTTTGTCGAGCATCTAGAGATACATATTTAGTTTTCTGTGTCGCTCAAATGGTGCAACCTCATGAAATTTCAAGATTATAATTCATATATTGCAGTAAATGCAATAACATCCTGTGTTATCAACAATCATGACAACGTAAATTCCGTATAGAGTTTCTAAATAAACATTATCTAATACATCAAGAATTCAGATGCTATTACTGTTCTGCTTATGATGTGTTTTATCATCCTACATTTAATAGCTTGTATCCGTTATTTTAGACGATTCATTCCTAAAGCTGCTTGGGAAATGCTTTTCCTGCAAACAGTTATTAATAATAACTTTATTATGCCTTAGTATAGTTATATACATAGATTACACCGCTAAGCCTTTTGACTTGTCAGCAGGATTCATTTCAATCACATGACAGGTTAATTAAAGAATAAGACAAGTATAATGGAAAATAATCATATAATTAAAAACAGAAAAATGAAACAAAAAGAAAAACACGTATTAAAACACAAACATGAAAAATTAAACACATTTATAAAACAAACTTATAAAATTACGGATTACAGCACACATTGCACAAAAATTTCACCTATTGTACATGTCATCATTTCACATTAATATTGCAATTGCTGAAAACAATACCAGATACAGGATATGACTTTTAAACATAACTTTTCAAATATTTACATCTAATAACCATTTCGAAATTTTAGTTTTAATTTCTGATTCAGATCTCTCGGTAGAGAATTAAAAATTTTGGGTATTTGAAAAGATGTCCGGGCTTTACAATAATTATTGTGAAAAACTTGTTCGACAAAATAATTTTCTACTTTCTGCCTTGTATTGATCACATGCAAAATTTTCTCCTTGTGTTCATTTTTAAAGCAATTTCTAGTGAAAGTTGCATAAATATATTATAACAAGTCAATTGGTAAAATGTTCAGATAATGAAACTATTGCCAAGTTGATCTTCATTAATTACATGTTTATTGAATTTAACAATACTATTTAGAGTACTTTTTTGTGTTCGTTTAATTTTATTTAAAATAGATTTATATGTTCATCCATATATACTGATACCATACCTAATGATTGATTCACAGAGAGCTTTATATATTATTGTTATGACATCCAATGGAATAAGTGTATCCAACTTCAACACTTTGTAAGATGCATACCTTGGTTTATCACAATAAATTCATATTCATCATAAATGGGATACGATTTTTTCGAGTTGAAAAAAAAAATTCCATTCCAGGGTGAATTATCGGGCAAAAAAAAAATTTTTTTTTCGAATTTGAGTAGAAATTGGGTGGGAAAAAGAATAATTCAATATATTTTTCTCAAATCTGGGTAGCAAAACGTAAGTTGAAATAAAAATAATTAAAATTTTCAGGTATTAGGTAATAATTTATTATTTGCAAAAAAAGACAATTCATTAACACGTGCATTGCCAATGTTTCGTCAGGAGATTCAAATTATCTGTTCAAATTATTCCGTGTAAATCTTTTCAATTTACAACAGCTATTCATCTATAACCATTCTAAAGTATCTACTAGGTTTCTAATATTAATAAATATGTTCTTATTCTGATTTTTTTTCGATATTTTGCTGTTATGCAGATATCTGGCTTGAATAAATTAATTTCTCTTAGATTAATATGAGACTCATTTTCGTTGAACGAATGGTATTCTGGACCCAATTAATTCGTTATAGCGAGAACTGCCTGTATTATTTAAATGCAATGTGGGGTAGAGACGTACCCCGAGGGGGGACCAGGGGGTCCGAACCCTCCCCCCTCGAAAATCCGTCTTACACGAAATCTCAAGCGTGTCTACCTGCTTTGAAATCCAAAACAGTTGTCTTTGTATAATTTTATTTTAGCGCCATATTTTATGTCAAACACTAAAAATCGATTAAAAAATAATATATATTGTTACGACAGATGAACGTGCTACAATGAATTTATGATAAATGCGTCATGAACGCTCGCGTATACTACAGCGTGAGAATTACGTCACCAACGACATCGAAATAACTTGATTGAAAGGGTTGGGTTGTTTTACCTCTGAGCGGCACTTTTTTGCACACAATGGGCTAAATGGCCAGGTCACATGAACCCCGAAGGCTCAGAGAAGGTTGGGACCCACTGGAACAGCTGTAGGAGACAGGTGGTAGCCTCCTGTCAAGGCCATCCAGCGTGTTCTTTAACGTGCACAGGGTATGGCTCTCCCGTACACGGGGTCACGGCTTAACGTCCCATCCGATCATGAATCCATTACATTCATTATTATATATTCAAAATACATTGCAATGTCAGAGAAAACTACAGTAAAAACCAACGAAATCTTTGGTAGAACTGATTGAAAGACATTATATGTAATGAAATTGGAATAACAGTAAATACGCACGCACTGCAGTGGAAGGGAGAATATTTTTCAAAATTCTTCGAAGTGGAAAGCATTACAGCATGCATAATCAAACAGTATTGGAGATGATATAATGCCTTCAAAATATGCTGGAATGGATGACAGAAATATCGGAAAAATCAACAACGTACGTGGGAAAAGATCAGGAGATATCTCGGAAACAGGAATTCTAAAGTTCAACAGAGCAAATATAGCTACTTGAAAACCGGAAATATCAATCACCTAAAGCTAATAACTTCTCTATCTACACGTTTCTTCTATATCAACACGGTCGACCCATTGTCTCCCCGATTAACAGAATGAATTTTATATGGTGTTTAACCTTCAGTTAAAATGATAATTTCACACACTACGTTAGGATTAACAACTCTTATAGTGTATAAGTAGTTTTTGTTGCTAGCATCCCTCTCCACTTTTAAAATTTTGATGTTACACATTCTTGTAGAGTCTCCCTCTCGCAATTTCGCACATATTTATTAAAAGTATCAACTTTATTATGAATCAGTTTAATCATCAGTAATGGGTATATTTGGAGAAAATCAAAGGGAGAAGTTTCTTGCTTCCTCACGAGGAAATCTGAGTTACACGCTAAGCCAAATGATCGGGCTTGGATCTGCTCGGTGCAGGATGAATGATAGCTCTGCACGCTTGCACAATTGGAGCGCCCTCTATCGGCGGCGTCTTTCTAGCACTTTGTGCGTTCTTCGCCAAATGGAGAATGATTGGATTTTTGTAGGGATAAACTATCTCTTTTACAGTACAGTGGGTGAATGGTCTTTACTGCTGTAAACTTTTACCGTACTATTTCTTTTTGTGATTTAATTGAGTACCTTCTCTTCGAATGCATGAAGTGTGGTGAACGTCCTAGCTGACGTAACGCAGCTAGCGTTACGATCGAATTGTGTTAAGTTAAAGAGTAAACGCAAAGGAAGCAAAGGCTATTCTGCATAGGTGGTGTCATTCCCCCTGTGCTGTATGTTTTTGCGACTTTTTGAATTTATTTTGGAAACTCTGAGACGTGGCTATCTGATATAGATAGAAACGCTTCAGTTATATTTTTCAAACATGTGTTCGTCATTTCTGCTTCTGAGTTATTAGCTTTAGTTGATTGATATTTCCGGTTTTCAAGTAGCTATATTTGTTGTGTTGAACTTTAGGAAATATTCCTGTTTCTGAGATATTTCCTGATCTTTTCCCATGTACGTTGTTGATTTTTACGATATTTCTGTCATCCATTCCAGCATATTTTGAAGGTATTCTATCATCTCCAGTAATGTTTGATTATGCATGCTGTAATGCCTTCCACTTCGAAGAATTTTGAAAAATATTCTCCCTTCCACTGCAGTGTGCTTATTTACTGTTATTCCAATTTCACTACATTCAGTTCTACCAAAGATTTTGTTGGTTTTTACAGTTGTTTTCTCTGACATTGCAATGTATTTTGAATATATAATAATGAATGTAATGGATCATGATTTTCTACAGTGAGATCCTAGTATACTAATATTTCATGGTTTTCCGGTGATACTCCTTCGCCTAAAGAGGGACTTTTATCAGTCTTTAAGATCACTTTTGCTCCACGAATTAAAAGTCGTACCCAAGAAAATTCCTGATTGTTGCATATATCACTTCCTTTGAAATTTCTATCTTGTAGTATTTTTGCTCGAAAGAACACTCACACAAACAAACATGAACACATACGCACACATACGCACTCATCTACACGCAACGCACAAACATACAATTAACACATGTACAGAGACGAAACATGAAACAAGTATGTGACGAAAATAGATATGAACCAAAACTTAGTCAATCGCATTCATGTATGCATACAGACATACATTTAGAAAGACTCGTACATTCTCGTACATACATAATCGTTACATATTCATAGATTTAGGTAAAATTAAACAGGATTTTTATTCTGCTTGAAAGTAATAACAGCTATTGTCTTCCGTTTACTCGAATTAGACTTAAAGTGAAAGCAGTCAACATACTATAATTTATAATGACTGTTCATGCTATTGTATTAAAAGAGCCAAACTTTCCTTTTCATATGTTAGGAGAAGAAAGGTATAGGTCCTATATGTGCATCTATTGATTGCATGTAAGAATCTTACTGAGTTCGAAATCAGTGTATCTTTAAAAATAAACACGGCTTTAAGCAACTATTTGTCATAACGGTTACAGAATCCTTTCATACGACATAGTAGAAGGTGCTCAGTAGAAAAACAACACTCATGTCTTACCATGGATCTCTAGGTTTCTAAGATCAGAAGCTGAGCGTGCTAACCTACTGTCTATGAGATAAATCTTTTAATCTGTTAGTTATTATAACTTACAGCTGTATCGTGGGTAAAGTACTGAATAGTGTCCATTTCAGGCTATTGTGAGATTTTCGATGTAAAGAATTAGCGAGTCTAGATATATATTTACCTACTTTGGTCGTTAAAGTATGATTTATTAGAAAGTAAATATACACATATGGAAGATGAATCAGTGATTGTGTTCTTTCGAGCAAGTTACTTTAATTATCTTGCGAGATGTATGAGAAAAAAAGCAAAGAATAAATATTGAGAGTTTACGATTCTATGGAGAAACATGCATCTGAAGATTAAGCAGCATATTGTGCAGAGAGAGACTCCTTTGGTTCGACCATGTTGCCCGTATGGATAATTACAGATTGGTGAATAGAGTTATGAACAGTGTGCCTAAAGGCCTCAGAAAGAGGGGGAGACCTTAGATGCGGTGGGCAGACAATGTCAAACAGGACGTTATTAGAATTGGTGTGCAGTGGCCAGATGCAGTAGATGTAGCTCAGGACAGACTTGCTTGGAGAACTAAATTGCACGGTCTGGTTGGATCTCTGTAGCCCATGGCTGCTTGAGGATGATGATGATGATGAGCGAATTTAATGGAAATGTGTCAGGTGACACGAAGGTTGCCAGATCACTAAATTCTAAAAAATCGTTGCCAGATATTTTTTATGAATTCTGTAATCAACTATAGTGTTCGGATTTTTTTCAGCGACTGTACCTAGCTTGAAATTTATACAACAGTCTACCCAACTAAATAAAAGCTGTTAAAAATTAGTTTTACTAAGAGAGTTAAGATGGATTCAAAATTTTGCAGATGTAGAAAGCGTGTTTTCTGTTATGAGTAAGATTGAGGTATTTATTTATTTTAAACTGAATATTGACTTTAAATTTTTTCGATCTTTTAGTTCACAAAAATAGTTACATTTATAAGTGTATCATGATGTCATGTTATCTTTGGCTGTAAATTGTAATAACGTACAAAGTTTGCAAACACAGGCGAATGTACTCTTGTGGATATATTCTTCATAAACTTATATGCATGAAAAATGTAAAATAAAACTGAATTGATAAGAAATACATCTATTCAACTTTATAAAAGAATAAATTGGAGGTTTACAAAATTTAATATATGTACTGTGACATAAAAAGATATCTGCCAGATGGTTTAGTGGAAAGCTCTGACGCCACGTCAAGGCACCATCCATGTCAGAGTGTTTTGCTCTAACCTGGAGAAAACCCCTCCACACATAGGCAGTTAGTGTGGAAGGAAAAAGAGGGATCAAAACACCACAAAACTTCCATTAAAGCCTCAATCAGAATTTATTTTCTGTTGAGTGACTGAGTGAATTTAATAGAAATATTTTATGGTATCTTGACAACATCTAATTAAAAATGGTAAAACTTGTTCTCATCAGCAGAAACCTCGCTCGAATGATGCACCTTCGCTTCTCGAAAAGCGACTCCCCACTAGAGCTTTCGCCACTAATGGCTGGTGATCAGGAAGGTCATTTGATTCACCTGAATGATTGGTCCCGAAATGAGCATTTGTTCACTTTGAAAATGAAAGAAAAACCTGAACCTCAACCGTCTACCTCGAATTGACAGGTGCCAATTGATGTAGGGGGGCAATCTACACCTTCACTTACTCAGTCATTTGACCCAGGTGACCCCTTAACCCTGTAAATCATAATCCCTCCAATCCAACGATATCAATTAAGCCATTGGAGACAGAGCTCAGTGTGTGTTAGAAAACATATCCTTATGCAATCATTATGTTCTTATTCTAGATAATTTTCATTTATTTAGATTGATTGCATTCTTTCGTTTCTAGCATTACTGTGATGTACTTTAATATGTTTATAATTTTATGATGCCAGTGAGGGACTTTGTGATTCCTCAGTCCCACGGAGCCACTTTTGTGGTAGCTTTATTTGAGCAGTAAATAGAAAGAGTATATTACTCATTTCCCACGTGATGCAATACACTGAAATAGCACTCTCCAAACACTTAACTGATAGTTTAGCAAATCTTATTGGCAAATATTTGGTTTTAAAACTGATCACCAACAATGATGTTTTTATAGTCTTCAGTCAGTTAATTGTTGTATTATGTAAATCCCCGCTTTCCAACGGATAAAGGATCGCAAAGAGAATATCCCCCTATCCATGGGAAAAATTCCAAATTTCAATCTCCCTGTATACAAAAATGGAGGGCTGTGCAGCTAAAGAGTGAACAAGATCAGGCCTCACAAGACACTAAACTTAACATACTTTTCAGAGAGAAAAGACCTATGTGAAAGCAATACTCAAAAGACGCGAAATTATGGCTATCCACACTAATTTGAGAGCACAAAATTAAAACACTAAATTTATTCACATTATGAAACCATTTTATGAATTTTTACAGACGTGGCCGAAACCCAATTTCTGCTCTGTGTTCTCAGAACACGACAAATCAACATGTCTAATTTACTTGACAAAGATAGATATTAAACAATTAAATTAAATTAATTTCAATAGAAAATGAAGATTTAGACTTTTAATCAAGTAATTGAGATATTGAATGAGAAAAGCCTACCTTCGTTAGGGGGACCTTGTGCTTGTGCTTCATTGACATCAGCCTCTTTGGAGGCTCGTACGGGTGCAACTTTATATCTGGTAAAAAGACAAAAGTTCGTATGAAAAATCAATTCACAAAATGGACATGTACATGCACATATAGAGAACAATATTTCTAAATTCAGCAAAAGAAAATTTGAAATTCTGATTGAATATGAAATATTTAAATAAGTACCGTTGTTGTGACCCGTTTTCGCCTTCTTCCCTTCACGGGGTACATCTGTAAGAGATGCCCAGGTCCAGGTCCAGGTCTTCATGGTGCACATCTGTCCAGGTCTTCATGGCCCTCATCACCAGATCCAGGTCTTCATGGCCCTCAACATCAGTGCCCTCATCACTGCCTTCATGTTCATGATATCATCACTGCCCTCAAGACGTGGACAGATGTCCACGTCTTGAGGGTAGTGATGATGATGAGGGTAGTGTCTTGAGGGTAGTGATGATATCTCAACTAAATGAAAAACATAAACTAATGAGAAATAGATTTACTGGACTCTTTTGGAACTTTAGAATTAAGTTCTCATATTTTTAAATAGAAATAAACATTGCTGGTAAATTAAAATCCTTATTCCAATTAATTAAAGTGATATTTTCAAGAGTAGAAACTAAATGTATGTAACTGTATTAACAAAACAATAAATTTTTTATATTTATTCAAAATATTCAAACAATATCACATTTCTCAACCCTTCAGATTATTCTTACGTCACTTAATCACTGATAATCAGAAGATTGCTTTATAGCATTTCATCATCCTTATTAAAAATAGATGATTTACAAAATATAGATAATATATCAGAGAGGACACTGTTGCTTTTGTTAATAGAGAAGACTTATTAAATATCAAGATAATGATAGATTTCATATAATAAGCTAATATAAGATCTTTTGCTAATTAGAACAGAAATGTTTTTTTGTTACGAGAAAACATAAAGAAGCTTAGAAGCAGCATCCTGGCTTTTTTTTTTTGCTTTCGAAACGTTCAGTTCCATTTCACGCCATGATAATATATTCGTGTCCACTTTCAAACAAATAAATTAGGGGCGAAAAGACCAATGCGCGCTATCTAACGTGACAAAAGAATTCGTCTATGGCAGGTTGTCTCCTCAAATTTGAAATCCATTCTGGGCCACTGCTAAATGACCAGGTCGAATGGATTCCATGGGCTGAGAATAGGTCGGAGACAAGGACACACTGTGTAGCTATTAGAAGACATAGAGCTACCCCTTTTAAGGCTATCCAACATGTTCTGTAACGTGCATGAGTATGGCTGTCCTACACACGGGGCTACAACTTGACGTCCCATCCGACGGACGGCAGTATCTCCAACCCATTGGTGTCCACTTTCTCATTGAGGGCTGGGTGGGGATTAACAGAGATAAATCTCGACGCGTAACATTTAGATTAAGAAAGAATAATTAATATAATCTAATAGCAAATGGGGCTGTATATAAAATGCTAGAAGGGGAGCTGTATACCAATCCCGCTGTAATGAAATTAAAAGTGAATTTTTAATTAAATTTTTACCAATTTTTACAGATGTGGCCCGAAACCCGATTCCTGTCCTGTATTCTAAGAACACGACAAATCAACAAGGATAATTAGCTTGAGAAAGAGAAACATGAAACAGCAATTTCAAAAGAAAACGAAAAATTACACTTCTAGCCAAGTAATTGAAATATTGAATGAGAAAAACCTACCTTTCGTTAGGAGGAACCTATGCTTGTGCTTCATTATTGACATCAGCCTCTTTGGAGGCTCGTACGGGTGCAACTTTATATCTGGTAAAAAGACAAAAGTTTGTATGAAAAATCAGTTCGCAAAATGCAGGTATATGAAAACACGTACACACACATATAGAGAAAGATATTTCTAAATTAGATTCTGCGAAGAAAATTTGAATTTCTGATTGAATATAAAAATATTTAAATAAGTACCGTTGTTGTCACCCGTTTTTGCCTTCTTCCCTTCACGGGGTACTTCTATCCAGGGCAGTGATGACCTTCACGGGGTACATCTGTCCAGGTCTTTAGGGCACTGATGACGTATACTGATGTGAGGTAATTCAGATGGTATCTGAACAAAAAAAGGAACGGAAAGAGGAACAAAATATATTAAAAAATCAGAATTTACTCAACTTTTTCAGAATCTTAAAATTAAGTTTTCATTTATCCAAAGACCTTGTAGAAAATTTTTCAAATAAACTTTCTCCAAAGAGATTTTACCCTTATCGATTAATGATGAGAGATGATGATGATGGAAACAACATTTCAAAGCCTCAGCAATTGTTAAATCAGTTCGAAGTCAGATAATATATTGGCCAAAATTTAAGGGGAACTTTTACTTCACATTATATTAAATTTTGCCCACAATGGGTTAAATAGCGAAGTCACAAGCACTCCTGAGGTAATGTTGGGGAATGGAATCTGTTATAGATATGACCTGAAGTTGTTTCTGTAAAAGAATGAAGAGAAAAGGCCTTGTTATCATACATTTGAGGTATTTTTCGTAGTGAGGTCCTGTATCTTGTACTTTACCAATTGTTGTTTATTTTTAGCTTAACCCATTTCATACTTGACAGTGTCATTAATGTCGTATGCCGTGCAGAATTAAACAATGATTTGTATTATTAAGTGAAATATTGCTATAATACATACATCATGCAGTTATTTTTAGTTGTTAATATTTCTTATTATTTGTAGTGTAAATCTACGATATTTATGACATTCTTCTTTTCTATTCACAATTTCATCACTCCTGCTCTATATCTTGGCACAGTTTTCCGGGGATCATTTGACACTAAAAATACATCAATATAATAATATAATATCAATGGAACGGGATGGGGGATGAATTCACTTAAAGGGTAAGAAATCATAGAATTCAGTTTTTGATTAAACTTATCAAAACTTAAAAAAATGATGTCGAAACTTTAGGGCTACGGCGCTACTTCATTAAAAAATAAATAAATACATCCTCAAGCATCTGCTTGCCACAGAGTTCTGACAGCAGCGTGTCAGTTTATACGCCATAGTAGAAGGCGATATTTCAGCAGATAGACTTCACAAACATCCATGCCTTACCCGGGGCTCGAACCCAGGTCCCTTTGATGCGGTAACCTCTCGCCCATGGGATGACAGGGAGCTACTTAAGGTAGCGGAAACTCACAGAGCGCGTCTTCCCTCCCATAACTGGGTAAAACTGATGAGTCATATATGGAAGAAAAACTTCATAAAAGTTTTCGGAGTGTCATTATTTGGGCATTTAAAGAATTAAAGGGTATTTCTGCTTAAGGTATTTATTACTGTTATTTCTATAAAGGACTCGGAGAAGATTGAGGGAGGAGACTCACTGGACAGCTGCTAAGAGACAGATGGAAATCTCCCATCAAGGCCATCCAGCGTATTTTTAACGTGCACAGGGCATAGCTCCCTTGTGCACGGTGCCACAGTTTAATTTCCCATCCTTCGGATGGCAGACGTTCCAAGCACTTCGGTGTATCCTTTCTCCAATGACACTCATTTTGAGTATCCTTTCTCCAATGACACTCATTTTGTGTATCCTTTCTCCAATGACACTCATTTTATGATGAAATGAGAAATTCAAAGTTAGAAGTCTTCTAATATTTGTTTAGCTAAACAGCGATTTTTCGTTAAGTTCGAAGCAGACTTTTCGCAAATGTCTAAAATATACTTTTTGTAAATAGTTTCACCGATGAGTGGGACTCGAACCCACACCTCCCAATTACATGCCAGGTATGTTAAGTAATAAACTATCACTAGTTCTGTCATTCAACTTTGAAATTTAAATATTCCCGACTTTCTCGTTCATGGTGTCATCTATGGCCGTTAAAGGCAACTTCCCAATGTATTGTTCAGTATGGAAGTCACTCACACTAGAGCAGTGTTTCCCAACCTTTTTTGTGCCATGCCCCACTTAAGCCTTTCTAAAATTCCTATGTCTCCCCCTATGTAAAATTAAATTGTTCGTTGAAGTAACTTAAATGATAGGTTTCAGGAAGTAGTCACTAGGGAATTGTAGAGGAAAATTGTAGAGGCTGAAAGAAAGAAATATAAGATCAATTAAAAACTAAAAATAAAGTATGTGTTAAAAAAAAATACATAAAAAAAAGTATGTGTTATAAAAATAAAGTATGTGCTCCGAAAGACAAAAAGGAATATACTATGTTCGTCCTAATACTCTCTGTAATTTGTATTGATTCTTGGCAAGGGCAAGGGGCGCCCTCATTGTTCTCTTGAAGAAGGCTAATGACGACTAACAATGTAATCTTCGGGTTTTCTTTTGTCCGGGCTCGCTAATCCTACGGCCGCCATACGGTTAAACTCTGAACGAGTCCATTTTCGAATTGCCCCCCTTGACAATCAAATTGCCCCCCTGTGGGGCGTGGGCCCCACGTTGGGAAACACGGCACTAGAGTGTTGTTAATGCAATAATCACTCAGTAGTAAAGACACAGATTACATATTTTTCAACTATTTTATGTCAGCAATTAATATATGTATTTATTATTCTCTATTTTTTTTTCATTAAATATCTCTTTAGAATGCGTGACGTCAATCTCTCAATATTAGAAAGTTGCCTTTCTCGATCATAGATGGCGCCATGAGGGAGAAGGTCGTATATAGGTAGAGGTCCTGTATAGTTAAGAATCTAACATCCTTCTTTAAAAACTGGACCATTTTGTAAAAGGGGCCTTGGCCCCTTTATCATCTGGTCCAAATGTATAGTTAGAAGCTGGCCATCTCGGTGATTCACTGCCATTGGTTGATCGAGTCACGTGGTTTATGGGCGTCATGTTTTGTCCTACCGTGAGACGAAAGCCTATGGGATAGTATATGCACCAAGTTAAAACTTCTCAGATGTTATAGTTTTATATATTTCTACCACTTTTTTTTGTCTATAAAAGCTGTCATATTTTATGAATGACTTACTGCGCTGCATTTGGGTGTTAAATTTCGCTCATAGAAATAAATTAATGAAGTTTTTTTCCGAGAAACTCCATCAGAAGACAGCAATCGGCTGCAAAACTGAAATGAGCTAACTGAAAACCAACAAACAATTCTTTTAAGGTTCGTTTAAAAAACGAAGCTAATGTTTCCACTTTGTTGTCTGCTTATGCCAACATTTGCCCTCTAGCGATGTGAAAAGATGGAAAATGCTAAAATTTCAAACGAATATTACGAACTATGTACACTGGAAATCTGAAATTTTGGTAGTAGAGTGTTATGGACAGAAGGTTTACAATGGCAACAAGGCTTTGCCATCTTAGCCAAAAAGGTGTGAGAAAACGAAATTTTTTTAAGAGATAAACGAAACAATATATATATGTTTTACAGACACTGACAAAATATTAATGATTCAAACAATATTTGATAATCTCAGCGTTATCTGTAGAGGTTCAATCATCTAAACATGAATAAATGTGTTTGTGAAAAAATCCGACTTTAGTTCAACAGGTTAGAATGCTCTGACATGTTTCTCGAGAGATGCGTGTTCGAATCCCTTATATCGGCGAAATTTTTCCCCACAAAAATATTATTATTTACATTTTTCGAATACCCATCAGTGGAATTTTCAGTGTTAGAGAATGCTAAAGGCGGTAAATAAAAACTCGAAAGGTGACCTCTAGCGGGGAAAAAAGCTAGAAAATACCAAATCTTTAAATGAATATTGCAAACGATCTGTTTTTGCTAGAAACTTAAATTTCTGGTCATAGAGTGTAATGGTCAAGGGGTTTACATTGATAATAATGATTTGTCCCGTTGGTAAGATGCAACTTTTCTGCTTTAAGTGATAAATGAAAACTTTTTTTGCACGTTACAGGTACTAATAAAATATTAATAGTTTATTTTCTCAATTATACAGTAGTTCGAATTTCCACTGTCATAGGGTAATAAAAGTGTAAAATAACTAGAAGAACGGATATCGCAACTGGCACATACAGGAATCTTATTTTCAAAGAAAATGAAGTTCTTCCTTTGCCTATTTTTTTTCACTCCTTAAAAGTTTTAATTATGGATGTTCGTGTTGTTTTTCTGCTGTGGTTCTACCATCCTCATGGACCTTCTACTATGGCTTATAAATTGACAGGCTCCTGTCAGACCTCTGTACAAGCAGCTGTTTGAAGTTTTTTTATTTTTTAATGTATGACGGGGAAATGCACCTAGTAGTATTTAATTAGTAATTATAAAACATAAAAAGTATTTGTCTGTTAGTTCTTAAATTTAAAATGTTACTTTTCTCTCGCTCCTCTGAAAATACTGTGCAGATCATTGCTGTCAGTGGAATTTCTACCATAACAGAACTCTAAATACCGAAATTACTACCATAAACAGATCATTTGAAACATTCGTTAAAAGTTTTGAAGTTTCGATATTTAATGACCTCTAATGATATAAATTAAAACCACCTTTAAAAATGCGAATTGCATTTCATTAGTAGCCAACTAAAAAATTGATATCCGATTATCTCTTAAAATAAAACCGTTCCATCCCTTACCTGCATTGGTCTTAGGGTCTACTCATTGTTGTCAATGGAATTTTTAAGACCGTCACAATTTCAAATTTCTAGCATAACTACATCGTTTGCAATATTAATTTTAAATTTTGGGATTTTTCGATTTTTTTTCCCACCGTTAGAGGGCGCAATTATAGCTTTTGGAAAATTTGCAAAATGCAATATTTCATCAATACCTGTCTAACCCAAAAATAAATTTTAATTTACCTCTAAAAACACACTTTCCTGTTAAAACAAAAAAAAGTTTCATTCACCTCCCCCCCCTGGGTTTAAAGGGTCAAGTGATTGTTGCAAATGGAAACTTCGTAGCCTTCACATTTCAACACCAAAATTTCAAACTTCTGACATAACTACATCGCTTGGAATATTAGTTTCATATTTTGGAATTTTCAAAATTTTCCACCGTTAGAGGACGCAGTTTCGAACCTCCCCCCTGGGTTTAAAGGGTCAAGTGATTGTTGCAAATGGTAACTTCGTAGCCTTCACATTTCAACACCAAAATTTCAAACTTCTGACATAACTACATCGCTTGGAATATTAGTTTCATATTTTGGAATTTTTAAAATTTTCCACCGTTAGAGGGCGCAGTTTCGAACCTCCCCCCTGGGTTAAAAGGTCAAGTGATTGTTGCAAATAATAACTTCCTAGCCTTCACATTTCAACACCAAAATTTCAAACTTCTAGTGGCCGAGTGATTAGCACGCTTGGCTACTGATCTACGGGACCTGGGTTCGAGCCCCGGATAAGGCATGGATGTATGTGTCGTTTTTCTGCTGAGGTCCTGCCATCCTCTCAGACCTTCTACTATGGCATAAAAACAGGCAGGCTCCTGTCAGACCTCTGTGGCAAGCAGCTGCTTGAGGGGTTATTTATTTATTTTTTTATAAACTAAAATTAGACTGTATAATAGTTTGGTTCTTTCTAGGGTGAAACTTGGACACTTTTTAAACAAGATAACAGGAAACTAGATGCTTTTGATTCCAGATGCTTACGCAGTATCTTGGGCATTAGTTGGTTCAACTTTGTAACTAATGATGAGGTTAGACAAAGGAGTTTGAAACCTCCTTTAAGCAGCATATTGTGCAGAGAGAGACTCCGTTGGTTTGGCCAAGTTGCCCGTATGAATAATTATAGATTGGCGAATAGGGTTATGAACAGTGTGCCTAAAGGCCTCAGAAAGAAGGGGAGACCTAGGATGCGGTGGGCAGACAATGTCAAACAGGACCTTATTAGAATTGGTGTGCAGTGGCCGTATGCAGCAGATGTAGCTCAGGATAGACTTGCTTGGAGAACTAAATTGCACGATCTGGTTGGGCCTCCGTAGCCCATGGCTGCTTGAGGATGATGATGATGATGAACATAACTACATCGCTTGGAATATTCGTTTGATATTTTGGAATTTTCAAAAATTTCCACCGTTAGAGGGCGCTTGTGGTAACTTTTGGGAGATTCGAAAAATGCAAATCGGAATATATCATTAATACCTATGTAACAAAAATTTTTTTTATTTATCTTTATGAACAAAAAAGTTTGATGTCTACTACAGACGGACAGACAACAAAGCGAAATTATATCTTTTTATATAAAAAAGGTGTAAAATTTACTTTTCCTTTTTTATACGTTTTCTAAAATGTTTCCAATCATGAACACTGAAATCTGCATCAAATATTACCCTACCCTTTTCCGGAATCCATAAGTATCCTTGCAATACCAAACAGCTATGCAAGCTAAACAATCCGAGAGACGACAAAACATGGCGTCCAATTTTGAGATGGCCCAACTCTACCTAGATACCCTATATAGGTAGAGGTTGGCCAGCTTAAAATTGGACGCCATGTTTTGTCGTCTCTCGGATTGTTTAGCGTGCATAGCTGAATGGTATTTGCAAGGATATTTATGGATTCCGGAAAAGGGTAGGGAAATATTTGATACAGATTTCAGTGTTCATGACTGGAAGCACTTTAGAAAACAGCTAAAAAAGGAAAAGTAAAGTTTAGGGCTTTTTTTTTTTATATAAAAAGATATAATTTCTCTTTGTTGTCTGTCCGTTTGTAAACATTGAACTTTCTTGTTTAAACAGATAAATAAAAAATTATTTTTGTGTTAGATAGGAATTAATGATATATTACGATTTGCATTTTTCGAATCTCCCAAAAGCTATAACTGCGCCCTCTAACGGTGGAAAATTTTGAAAATTCCAATGTATCAACGATATTTCAAACGATGTTGTTATGTTAGAAGTTTGAAATTTTGGTGTTGAAATATGAAGGTTACGAAGTTACCATTGGCAAACAATCACTTGACCATTCAGACCCAGGGGGGAGGTGAATACAACATTTTTTGTTTTAACAGAAGAGTGTATGTTTTTAGATATTAATTAAAAATTCTTTTTGTGTTGGACAAGTATTGATAAAATATTACAATTTGGATTTTGCGAATTTCCAAAAGCTATAATTGCGCCCTCTAACGGTGGAAAAAATTGAAAAATACCAAAATTTAAAACGAATATTGCAAACGATGTAGTTATGCTAGAAATTTGAAATTGTGACGGTCTTAAAAATTCCATTGACAACAATGAGTAGACCCTAAGACCAATGCAGGTAAGGGATGGAACGGTTTTATTTTAAGAGATAATCGGAAATCAATTTTTTAGTTGGCTACTAATGAAATGCAATTCGCATTTTTAAAGGTGGTTTTAATTTATATCATTAGAGGTCATTAAATATCGAAACTTCAAAACTTTTAACGAATGTTTCAAATGATCTGTTTATGGTAGTAATTTCGGCATTTAGAGTTCTGTTATGGTAGAAATTCCACTGACAGCAATGATCTGCACAGTATTTTCAGAGGAGCGAGAGAAAAGTAACATTTTAAATTTAAGAACTAACAGACAAATACTTTTTATGTTTTATAATTACTAATTAAATACTGGACGGTAAATGGTAGCTAGGTAGTCACTGGAAGGAGAGCTATGCACCAATCCCCTGTGATGATGCATAGAACCGGCTAGGCCTAGCACCTAATGTCCGACCCCGCCTTCTCGTGGTGCGGACAGTTAGTAACTTTCAAAAGATATACTCTCTTGTGGAAGTGAACGGAAGGGGAGGGCTGCCAGATTAGTGTGGCCTACTGATCTGGATAACTATGGCTACTTTTCTCTTTTTTCTACCCTGCTGAGGAGTGGTCAACCACACAGGGTCCTGGTGCTGACCGTATAAACCTACTGGACTGGACAGATATATGGCTCTGAGCTTGATTATGGATCCTGATTTTGCTGCACTGGTGGGCTTCTGTGGAGGGAAAATCTTCCGCTGTGTTTTCTGTTTGTTTGTTGGTTGACAACCCCAAGTGAATAGATTCACAGGATATGTTTATCAGCTGGTGGATAATCCTGAGCAGAAGTCATCGCAGGCACCTGAACTCTTTGCTTCTATTGGCATCGTCAAATTCTACATTGGAGGAAGTCTTCCAGTGTAGATGGCTTCAGCCTTTAGTAGTGGGGAACGGGTCTGCGATTTGTCTGCGATTAGGGGGCTGTTTGATATTGTCGGCATTCCCTCTCTCAATAAACATAGTTTCTTTAAACATCCCACTAACCATTTTCTCTCCATAGGTAGTTGGAATGTGAAGACTCTGCACAGAGCTTTTTCTCTTGATGTCCTCACACAAGAATTCCACCGTCATAATTTAGATATTCTCGGCTTGCAAGAGACCAGATGGACAGATAAAGGTCAGATTCTTAAAAATAATCTTAAATTTCTCTTTTCAGGGAGGGACGACAATAAGTATCACCAAGGCGTGGGTCTGCTTCTCAGCAGACACGCTAGCGATGCTCTTCTAGGATATGAGTGCATTAATGAAAGGTTTCTTACAGCAAAATTTCAGAAAAGCGTTAAAGACTTGAATGTTATCTGCTGTTATGCCCCCACTGAGGATGCCGATGAGGATGAGAAGGATAGGTTTTATGAACAACTTCAGGATACTTTGAATTCTGTCAAGAAAGGAGATATTACCTTTGTTCTTGGTGACTTCAATGCCAAAGTTGGTACTGACTTGGTTGACCTTTGGGGAGGAGTAATAGGCCCTTTTGGTATTGGTAGCTGCAATGGCAATGGGCAACGTCTCCTACAGGTAAGTAAACTCAATGGATTCAGAATAACTAACACTTATTACAAACACCGCGACATACATAAGTACACATGGGTTTCACCTGATGGGCTGCATAAGAATATGATTGATTATATATTAATTAACAGCAAATGGGCTAGTTCTGTTAGGAATACCAGGGCATATAGGGGAGCTGAAATTGGATCTGACCATTACCTTGTTAAAAGTGTGTTGCAACTTAAACTTAAAAAGTGTTGTGCTAGGGTTAAAAATTTTACTTTTAATACTGAAGCTCTGAAAGATCCAGTTATAGCCAAAGCTTACCATGATAGGTTACTTAGTCATTATGACAGTCATGGTTTGCTTACTACTGAAGTTGAGGAAGAATGGGATCATTTTAAACAGGCTTTTTTGGACACTAACAGTACTCTTTTAGGAAAAAAGGAGCAGAAGAGTCAGAATTATCTGAGTGATAAGGCACTTGAGCTTATTTCGGAAAGAAAGAACTGCAGGAATGCACTTAATCAATACCCTACTAGTCCTAATAGAAAGCATTACAGAGACCTTAATAAACTTGTAAAGGATCAGTTAGCTGCTGATAAGAATCTTTGGCTTGATGGTTTGGCTGACAAAGCCGAGGAAGCAGTTAGACAGCACAACAGTAGAGAGCTGTACCAGATAGTTAATGTTTTGTGTGGTAGAAAACGGACAGGCATACAAGGATTGAAGGATAAACAAGGTAAGGTTATAGAAGGGGAGGATTCTGTCATGGCTAGGTGGGCTGAGCATTTCAGTGATGTTCTAAACAATGTAGTTAGTTCTACTCCCATTGTTTGCAATGATGATAGATGCATTGGTGGCTTTAATGTTGGCCCTCTAACACAATCTGAAGTTATTTTGGCTGTTTCTAAACTTAAACTTCATAAATCCCCAGGGGTAGATGAAATTACTACGGAAATGCTTAGAGCTGGGAATGTTTCGGTTATCACTTGGATGACTGAAATTCTGAATATCTTTTATGATAAAGGCATGGTTCCTAAGGGTTTTACCAGAGCTATTGTTATCCCTATTTTCAAAAAAGGTGATCGCAGTTCTTGTGATAACTATAGGGGTATCAGCCTACTCTCTGTTCCAGGTAAAGTTCTTTCCATGATTGTGCTTAATAGAATTAAGAATCTGGTTGACAGTCAATTGATGAGCAATGTGGATTCAGAAGTGGTAGGGGATGTGTGGATCAGATATTTTCACTTAGGCAGATTCTTGAGAAATGTTTAGAGTTTCAGAAACCTTTGGTTGCTAGCTTTGTTGATTTCAAAAAGGCTTTCGACTCTGTTGATCGTCATAATTTGTGGTTGATTGTGAGATCATATGGTATACCAGACAAGTTAGTTAACATAATGAAAGCTCTCTATAATAACACTGAGTTGTGTGTGACAGTTGGTAAGGCTTGTAGCAATTGGTTTAGCATTACTTCTGGTGTTCGACAAGGGTGCATTTTGTCTCCTTTTCTCTTTAGCTTGGTTATTGATTATGTAATGCGAAATTCACTTCAAGGGAAAGTTTTTGGCCTTAAATGGGCTGGAGATACGAAATTTCTGATTTAGATTATGCTGATGATTTAGCCCTTTTGGCAAATGATGTTGATGAAATGAACTCTTTCATTCGAACTGTTGATGAGACTGGTAGTAGAGTAGGTTTGGTTATAAACAGAGAGGAAACTAAAGTGATGAAAATTGGTCAGGCAGGCTGTGATTCAGTTAATCTGAATGGTTGCAGTCTTGAGCAGGTGTCACAGTTTAATAATCTTGGGAGCTATGTAACAGATAATGGTGATGTGCGGCATGAGATTAACAGACGAATAGGGATTGCTGCCGGAACTTTTAAGAACCTATGGAGAGTGTGGAGAAATAGGCGTATACACCTAAAGACTAAAATTAGACTGTATAATAGTTTGGTTCTTTCTAGGGTTAGTTATGGTAGTGAAACTTGGACACTTTGTAAACCAGATAACAGGAAACTAGATGCTTTTGATTCCAGATGCTTACGCAGTATCTTGGGCATTAGGTGGTTCAACTTTGTAACTAATGATGAGATTAGGCAAAGGAGTTTGCAGCCTCCTTTAAGCAGCATATTGTGCAGAGAGAGACTCCGTTGGTTTGGCCATGTTGCCCGTATGAATAGGGGCGGGAGGGTGGCTCAGTCGGTAGCGCGTCAGGCTCGTAATCTGTAATTCCCAGGTTCGAGTCCCAGCTGGGTCAGCGTTGAGATTTATCTCCGCAAAATTCTCCGCCCTGGCCATGGTCAGTAGGGGACACCGGTGGGCTTGGAAAGGCCGCCGTCCGTCGGATGGGACGTTAAGCCGTGGCCCCGTGTGCGGGAGAGCCATACCCTGTGCACGTTAAAGAACACGCTGGATGGCCTTGACGGGAGGCTACCATCTGTCTCCCAACAGCTGTTCCAGTGGGTCCCCTCCCCCAACCCTCTCTGAGCCTTCGGGGTCCTTGTGGCCTGGCCATTTAGCCCATGGTGTGCAAAAAAGTGCCGCTCAGAGGTAAAACAAACCAAACCAAACCCGTATGAATAATTATAGATTGGCGAATAGGGTTATGAACAGTGTGCCTAAAGGCCTCAGAAGGAGGGGGAGACCTAGGATGCGGTGGGCAGACAATGTCAAACAGGACCTTGTTAGAATTGGTGTGCAGTGGCCAGATGCAGTAGATGCAGCTCAGGATAGATTTGCTTGGAGAACTAAATTGCACTGTCTGGTTGGACCTCCGTAGCCCATGGCTGCTTCAGGATGATGATGATGAGTTAAATACTACTAGGTGCATTTCCCCGTCATACATTAAAAAATAAAAAAACCTCAAACAGCTGCTTGTACAGAGGTCTGACAGGAGCCTGTCAATTTATAAGCCATAGTAGAAGGTCCATGAGGATGGTAGAACCTCAGCAGAAAGACAACACGAACATCCATAATTAAAACTTTTAAGGAGTGAAAAAAAAATAGGCAAAGGAAGAACTTCATTTTCTTTGAAAATAAGATTCCTATATGCGCCAGTTGCGATATCCGTTCTTCTAGTTATTTTACACTTTTATTACCCTATGACAGTGGAAATTCGAACTACTGTATAATTGAGAAAATAAACTATTAATATTTTATTAGTATCTGTAACGTGCAAAAAAAGTTTTCATTTATCACTTAAAGCAGAAAAGTTGCATCTTACCAACGGGACAAATCATTATTATCAATGTAAACCCCTTGACCATTACACTCTATGACCAGAAATTTAAGTTTCTAGCAAAAACAGATCGTTTGCAATATTCATTTAAAGATTTGGTATTTTCTAGCTTTTTTCCCCGCTAGAGGTCACCTTTCGAGTTTTTATTTACCGCCTTTAGCATTCTCTAACACTGAAAATTCCACTGATGGGTATTCGAAAAATGTAAATAATAATATTTTTGTGGGGAAAAATTTCGCCGATATAAGGGATTCGAACACGCATCTCTCGAGAAACATGTCAGAGCATTCTAACCTGTTGAACTAAAGCCGGATTTTTTCACAAACACATTTATTGATGTTTAGATGATTGAACCTCTACAGATAACGCTGAGATTATCAAATATTGTTTGAATCATTAATATTTTGTCAGTGTCTGTAAAACATATATATATTGTTTCGTTTATCTCTTAAAAAAATTTCGTTTTCTCACACCTTTTTGGCTAAGATGGCAAAGCCTTGTTGCCATTGTAAACCTTCTGTCCATAACACTCTACTACCAAAATTTCAGATTTCCAGTGTACATAGTTCGTAATATTCGTTTGAAATTTTAGCATTTTCCATCTTTTCACATCGCTAGGCTTAGGGCGCTAGGCTTAGGCTAGGCTTAGGGCGCTATTAAAGCTATTGAAAAATTTCAAAATTGCGAATCGCCACATTTGTTCGACACCTGTCCAACCCAAAAGAATATTTAATTTAGCTCTAAAAGTAAAAAAAAAATTGCCTTTAAACGGACAGACAGGTGGACAGACAACAGTTAACAGAGAGACGGACAGACGACAAAGTGGAAACATTAGCTCGTTTTTCGAACGAACCTTAGACGAAATATTTTGTTGGTTTACAGTTAGTTCATTTCACTTTTGCAGGCGATTACCGTCTTCTGATGGAGTTTCTCGGAGCAAAAAGTATTCATTAATTTATTTCTTCCAGTGAAATTTGCACTCAAATGCAGCGCAGTAAGGCATTCATAAAATATGACAGCTTTTATAGACAAAACAAGTGGTAGAAATATATAAAACTATAACAACTGAGAAGTTTTAACTTGGTGCAACCACGTGATTCGATCAACCAATGGCAGTGAATCACCGAGATGGCCAGCCTCTAACTATACAGGACCTCTAGAAGGTCGGGAGGATTTAAAAGTCGCCATTAGTGAATGAATGGCGGAGCAGGTGGTAGTTTAGTGGTTTAAACAGCTGGCATGTAACCGGAGGCATCGGTTCGAGTCACAAACATCGGAGATCCTCATTTTTTCTACAAATGTGCAGTAAAAAAAACTTTGATATAACTAACCCCAGAATAACGAATTTCCAATTCACTTTTTATACCTGTGTAAAAATGTTTGGCTTTAACGAATCCCAGTTTAACGAAATGAAAATTTATCCCGATGTAAAAATTCTGATCAGTATAACGAAATTTATCAAGAGAAAATCCTTAAATGATATATGCAATGTATCTTTTAGCATCTGGCAACACTGCAATGATTTATACGCTCTGTGTGAAACGTGTGTCTAACTCTCAATTACGAGCGATTGCACATCACCCGCAAGCATTTTTACCGACCACACTGCTGATCATAGATGCTCTCTACACATGCGTACCTGTATAATGATTTAAAGCAGTGTTGCCACGTTTTCTAGCATAAAAAGGAATTTTCAAACTTGGAGATTTACGCGATTATGTTTTTATTGCATCATAAATAACAATTCCATCAGTGGAAAGTTATTTGAAAGCATTTCGAATCCACGTTCGAAAACGAAAAACGTTCCATCCCACGTTTTATTCTATCATTCGTAAAATTTAAGTTATTGTTATATTTATTCGTTATTATCATTTTTTTCAGTTAAGTTAGTTACCGTATTTCTTCGATTCTGAGACGCACTTTTTTTCCCCATATAAACGTCTCTGAAAACGGGGTGCGTCTTAGAATCGCAGTTTTTTTTTTTCTTTTTCAAATTTTCCCGCGCTTTGCACACGGCACCACACGTTTTGTTTTTACGCGGAAACCCCACCTCCAAGTTTGACCGTTATCGCATTCTCCAATTCCATTGGAGAATAAAGTGGCTTGGATATTTTCCCGCGCTTTCCAAATGTGAAGCCACCGTTATTTCATTTTAGTGGAGCTCTGTGAGTGAATTATAGTGAGCTTTGGACCTGGCTGTTGACTGACAACCTTCCGCTGACACCTTCCGGAAAAATTAAGAAAGCGCCGGCATCAAAATTGGCGGAATGGGTATCAAGAGCTTGGAAGCTAATCCCAGAAAGAGTAGTGCAGCACTCAGTTAAAAAATGTTGCATCACCAATGCTGACCGTGGCTCAGAAGACCATATATTATGAGATAATGAAGATAAAGACTGCTCAGAAGAATCAGACTCTGAATGTGAAGTAGACTCTGATATTGATTCAGATGCAGATATGACGGCTCGGAAGAATCACTCCGATATTGAATCAGAAGGAAGTGATGAATAACATACCTACTGATAAATAAGTACTATTGTTGTTAGTAAATTCAATTTTATTATGATAAAAATATTTGTTAGATTATTTTAGTGTTTTACTTATTTTTTTCATAGAATCAAAACTTTTTTTCTGTTGGTGATACTGGAATTAAGGTGCGTCTTACAGTCGATGGCGTCTTAGAATCGAAGAAATACGTTAGGGATGGCATTGAAGATCTGGTGTGATCAGGATTGGCAAATCTTTTGTGAGTGAAAAGCATTTTTCTTGATTCTCTCAGCATTAGTCTTAATTTGCCATTTGCAACACCATTCTTCCAACTTGCTGAGTCAGCCTATAATTTGAAGATGCAAGCTTGGGACTCAACATAGAGGGCAATCTCATTTTTGGTTGCAGAAGAGATAAATATCATGTAAGTGTGTAGATGTTCTAAAGGGAGGGACTCAAGAGAAAGCCTTGGGGGCTCTCCTGCTTCAATTTATCGTTCAGAGAAGAGAGCTTTTTGAGCTCTTTGCCTAAAGAGTTATGCTGAGGGCTTTTAGGCAAATGTTATTGTTAAATTTCTTAAATTTTTGTTTTATTTTACACAATTATGGCGCAGAGTTTTTCAATTTATGAACGTGTGATTACATAAAAATTGCACAAAGCTGTTCCAGTATTTCAGAATCTCAAATCACTTTCTTAAAGTAACTACAATTCTGTTTTCACGAAAAAGGAATTTTACACATCCAAAAGTCTGTGACACAAACAATCTGGCAAACGTCTGAGACCAACCACTATTTACAAATTCTGCGCTATTACTCGGCTACAGTTCAGGCCCCAGCTTTTAATATGTCACATACGAGGTAGCATTATAATACATTGCTAGATTTCATAAAGTAACTTTTTCCATTGCTTGAATTATTAATAATTATAGTTAAACTTATATTTACTGTCTAGTGATTATTTCAAATTAGGAAGTAGAGGCAATGGACAGAAAAATAGAAACATCCTCATCTTGTGTCAATGGAGTATAAATTTGGGCCTCCGTAACAGGTTAAATAAATTTTTGAGGAAACATATGACGGAAGATAAATGTAAGATGTCAATTAAACCCGCTAAATTTGGATTTTGAACAATATCCTTTCAGTTCTTAAAGAGTTGCAGAAGTTTGAATATTAGATAACAGATATGTCAATCATAAGAATTCACTTCAGAAGTCAAACTTAAAAAAAGTATTATTTTAAACCATTTAATAAAATAAGTGTATGTTTTATAATTTTGTGAGAATACTTTCAATAATTGTCAGTTGTACTCAAGAGTCTTGGGCCTGACTTTGCTGTTGTTAGGTATTCGAGCTTCCACAGCTCTTTAAATACCCAACAGATATTGTTGAAAATTGAAATTTAGATAGATTTCATGAGATTTAAATTTGTCTAGTCCAATTTTTCTATAAAAAGCTTATTGTAGAAATGCGGATCTTCGAATTTGACTCTCCATTCATTTAACCTGGGAATGTTTCAAATTTTCTGTCCAGGTTAATGTGTGATAATTATAATTACTGTTTCTTATACATAGGTATACCGAAAGTAATGCCTGTTAGGTAATAACGTCTTTATTATTGTGAATAGAAGGTTCTGAGGTACACATATATGCACATCCACTGTTCCGCTACACGAGACTACCCTTTACAGTAATCTCTTGAATATGTAATGTATTTGCGCCATTGTTGAACCCAATACTAGAAAAAGACTGAAAAAAAAGTATAGTGAGCAGTGTCCGTTGTCGTCAGTGACCGCAGTTGACGGCCCCCGTTTCATGGTTTGTCCTTGATTTCTGTTTATCGTTCGGCAAACTTCACCCACCTTCGCACATTGCTATCATCGGTTGTCTGCTCACCTTACACATTGATTAACCTAGCACGGATACGGAAGCACTGCAGCCCTTCTTCGTCAGGAACTGTTAGTTTTAGCTTCCAAGGTTCATCAGTACTGGTCTGTTGAAAAAATTATAGGAAAGATATAAGATGGTGCAAATTTGCATATAACGTACATATGCAAACACACAGCTATTGTTATGTCTATTACAGCCGTATAGACATTACTTGCGGTACGACCATCATATTATACGGCTACTGCTACTTTTCGTTAGTATTTTTATAAATAAAGATTATTATCTAGTAGTATACTTAATATATTCACGCAAATCTTTATGTACAGCAAAATACTTATTAGTGCAGCAAATATCCAGAATTATGATAATTCAAAAACAGACTAACTTTGCTCTTGCACATTATAGCAGTGGCGTTCGATGTTTTTTATTTTTCTCTTACACCGAATTGTATATAATCCAGTAGATAATTAACAGGCTGGGTGAACATTGCAAATAACTTGCGAAAATATGTAGTGGTTAAGTGCGATCGAGGTGACTCCATACATGCCATAAACGAGACGATTTCTTTTGCTCGAAAATCGAATGATAGCTCTTTACCTCAATACATCTAAATTACAATATTACTTTAAATATTATTGAACATAATGTGCATCAATGGAACCCTTTGATTATTTTTACGAAAAGTTTCCTGAAACGAATTCGATATTAACCGATCTCATCCGCAACCGCAGAACTTGATCAGCAACAGCCATATTGGGGTCTTAATAACCGTCGAGATTTTGCAAATGCTTGAGATCTGATCTGTTTGCGAATAAATCAGTCTAGTAGTCTATTATTTCCTAATAATTAACTGAAAATATAAATAAAAATAAAAAATTAAACCCCCTGAAGCAGTTGCTTTTCATAGAGCTGACAGGAGCCTGTCAGTTTATATGTCATAGTAGCAGCCTGTTAGGAAGGTGGGACCTCAGCAGAAAAACAAAACAAACATCCATTCCTAACCCGAGGCTTGAACCCAGGTCCCTTTGATCACTGTGATAAAAAAAAAGTCTTTAGTTCGTGAAAATATGCTTATTAAATACTAGCAGATTTACCCGGCTTTGCTCGGGTCTGAAGCTCGTTAGAATATAGAACAGATGGCGCTCCCCATGTCGCAAGCTTTCATTTGACATAAAAAATCATGGCGATCAATTCCCTTCGGTTTAATTTTTCTCCCTCTCTTTTAGGGAAGGAAAGAAATGGACATATTTCGAGGCACACTATGAACATCCCTAAGTCACAAAAGTCTAAACCCAAAAAGGGAATTGCCTCCCTCGGATAATCGAACTTATGAAATCAATTCGTACCCACCAGAATCCTTCGTATATATATATATCCTAGAAGTTATATTAGGCTTGTCCTGGTTTCTCATACAACATACAAACCCTTACACAAGAACATGCCTCGCTGGTCTTAGTAATCAGGTATGCTAACCACTAGACTAGGTAGGGTATTTATAAGAAAAGAAAAATATGGTCTAAGTTGCCAAAACTTATACAGATACTACGAAAAAATTATTATTATTATTGAATGACATTATTTATTACTTAACGTATAAAAACTTTTATTATTAACATATTACGTTTATTAGCTTTTACGTATTTTTCAAAATAAGTTAATGATTTTAATTTCCGATACGATTCTTAGTTTTGGAAACTTTCATTTCAACAAAGAATCACGTGTTCCACTCTGGCTTAATTAGACCGACTTCAATATCCACGGACGCTCGTGCTCAATAAATTCAACAATGATTATATCACGCGAAATTAGTTTGATGCATTCCTTATTTCAAATTTATTGGTGGCAACAGTTATTTTGAATAACTTTCAACCGTTAATGGTTAAGTCTAGAGCAGGGGAACATTGGAATATTTACTCATGCTCCTGCATATCTTATCAAATTAAGAGATTTTATCCGCGATCCGCGATAACAAAAATTTTTTATCCACGGTTATATACGCGGTAAAATTTTTTAGAGTACGCCGTGAGAGCTCAAAAGTCTCTAGATCTAGTAAAGTATCTAAGTTGACATTATTATACTATAACTGTAGTTTTTCTATCAAATATAAGGGATAGCCAGTTACATACATATTTTCAGGGGGTACGTGAAGCATAAAAGGTTGAGAACCACTGGTCTATAGGTATTTTGATAAATTCAAACCCGCCCACCCCAATTTTGCTTGATCCAAGCTGGCTTGCACATAACCCATATTTTCCCCCCAGGTTAGGGGTTCTCAACGTGGTGTACACGGTAAAAATTTTTTTGGGTCAAATATATTTAAGGTTTTTTTGGGGGGAATACGCTAGTTACGTACACATTTCCAGGGGGTAAGTGAAGCATAAAAGCAGAAAACTTTTCATGAACGTTCCCTTCACATTTTCATGAAAAGTTTGGTGCCTCCGGCTGTTCGGAGGGCCGAGTGTATAAGCGGACAGACACACAAACACACAAACAAACTTTATTTATTTATTAGATTAGCAAATATTTACATAAATCTAATTTTGCTCCTTTAAAAGCAGTTATCGATTATGTGATGACCTGTCCAAACAGGAGGAAGGCGAGATGGTTTTACTACTTAATTCACTTCAGTGAAAAGGAACAGGTACGCGGGTTTTTAAGCCCGTGCCACTGTACGCCTCAACTTTACTGTGTTGAATGAAGAATAGGAACTGTCCATCAATTAACTGCACGAGAGTAGATAGGGACGACACAGTTGTTATTCACAATATATATACAGCTACGTGCTGGGAATGAGCTCCACTCCGTGGGCCTTTGCTGCTTTCCTTCTGCAAATATTAACAATGAGGTGGAGAATCGCACACTCTGCAAGTTTTCACTTTACAAATCTCAAACTCGGCGAAAGGATAACCAACCTTTGCCTACACTGTGGTTCTTCTGAATCCACAAAAATAAAAAGACAGATTCTCCAAGAATCTCGATTCCCTCTTGGAATCACACTCTCACTTCAAGGGTTACTTTGAGAAAGGCGGCGTCCCTTTTGACGCGTGTCGCAACGACCTTCTTCGTTCGACAGCTACGCACAGACTAATGTTTCAAATCTACCGCCTAGCCTCGTCGCTGCACTAGCGCCCCTAGGCTAGACATTTACGGCCATAAACAACTTCTGGCATTGATTCCTTCAACAAGCAGCAAGTTCAGACCCGAAAACAACAACAATGAGTCATCGCAGCACAAACATTTCCAAGAACACATAAAACTATATTTTTATTGTATAAAATACAATAAATAAATAAATATAAAATTCGAGGGACATGATAGATTATGAGAAGATAATCCTTTTACCCATCAATTCTCCACTATACATCACTATCCAAACAATTACTCCTGCATCTCCACTGCTGAGCTTTTCACATATTTAACTCCATTTTTCTAACACTCCAGTAATCTTTTGGATTTATGTTCTGATTTGCCAGCAAAGAGATCGACCCTTCACATAGGATAAGTTACTCTTTGAATTTGTGGCTTTATCCTAATGCAGGGGTTCTCAACATGGGGTTCGCTGTAAAATTTTTTGGGGTACGCCGTGGGAGCTCAGATGTCGCTAGATCTAGTAACAAAGTCGCTAAGTTGGCATTATTATACTATAACTATAGTTTTATCTATCTACTATCTATTTAAGGGGGACGCCAGTTACATACACATTTCCAGGGGGTACGTGAAGCATAAAAGGTTGAGAAGCACTGTCCTAATGCATTTTTTTCTTTTTAAGTGAATACCATCAATGAATTTCCAAATCAGATTCCTTTTTTTCCATTATTTCAAGTAGTTTTTTCTCTCTCGTGTCAGCCATCAGTGATGCAGTAATGTGGGTGAACATTGGAATATTTACTCATGCTCCTACATATTTTATCAAATTACAGATTTTATCTGCTATCCGCGATAGCATTAATTTTTAATCCGCTTCCGTGTTAAGATTAATCCTTTAACCGCCGAGACCATAAACTATCTGTCACGTGACAAACTTCACGTTCACGTGTCACATGACACGAAGGTTGCCAGATTACTAATTTCTAAAAAATCGTTGCCAGATATTTTTTCTGAATTCTGTAATCAACCATAGTGTTCGGATATTTTTTTGAGCGACTGTACAGTTCCGTGTTATGTCAATAGTAACTCAGACATTGAACTCAATGACTCTTTAAATTACCCTTTTATTGAAAAATGTGACTGAAGTTAATTTAAAGAGCTCAATCAAATCTGTTTCAGTTCGATTTGAAATAATTATCTGTTAATTACCTGAATCCTTACGAAGCTGAAACGTTTTACATGTTAACTCTGGTTCTTCAAAATATTGTTCAAAATTGGTGAAAATTATATAATATTACGCTAACCACTAAAGGTACTCTTAACGTGTTACTGAAGTTTAGTATAACGGTTATTGCTTTCGTTACACTTTGTCTTTAAATTATTTGCGATCGCAGCTTTTCATAAAAAGCTTATTTAACACTAAACCTACCACGACCGGTCAAATTGACCTTTCCAAACTTTTGCGTAAAATTTCCCACGTACAACGTTATCACATCGCTATTTCACTTTACGACTTTTCTTATAATATACATAAAATTATTTTTCAGTATTTACATCTCCTCTTATTGTCTTTTTTCTGAGAAATATATGTAGCCTGTCCTACCTATCGCGACCGGTCAATTTGACTGGTTGAAAGATTCCTGTTAGTTAGCATGGAAACTGAATTCTAAAACTATACAGTCGGTATAAATGAAAGGCTACCAAAGTGTGGCATCACTTCAACTGAAAGCAGAATGAGCCTTTGATACACGAGCAGTTGTTTCCATCCAAGGCTAGGTGTAGATTTACACAATATATGCCGAGCAAACCAGATAAGTTTGGAATCAAATTATGGTTAGCATCTGACGTCAATAGCAAGTATGTAATAAATGGATTTCCATATTTGGGAAAGAATGAGAAAAGAGAACCTTCTGTTCCATTTGGGGGAGTTCATTGTCTGCAAGCTAATAGAACCATTTACAGGGTGTGGAAGGAACGTAACCACGGATAAGTTTTTTTAAGAGCATATCATTAGCCGCAAAACTGCTAGCAAAAAGAACCACTACCGTTGGAACCATCCGTGGGAACAAGCGAGAATTGCCAAAACTTGCCAAACAAGTGAAAGATAATATGGCACGGTTTACAATAAAACTATATAAATCAGGTTATATTACTCTAACAATTTATGAAAGTAAACTAAATAAAAGAGTGGTTCTACTAAGTTCAATGCATAACTCAACAGACACTGAAAAAAGTGACAAGCGTATACCGGAAACGATTAGATTTTATAATAACACAAAATTCGGTGTAGATGTGACGGATCAAATGGCAAGAAAATACAGCGTGAAATCAAAATCTTGGAGATGGCCCCCTCCAAGTATTTTTCAATATTCTTGATCTATCTGGAATAAATGCATGGATTTTTATATAAAGAAACAACAGGGGGAAAATTTCAAGTCAGGGATTTTTATTCCAGTTTGCTGAAGAACTTGTCGCTGAATATCGAGAAGGAAAAAAGAAAAAGGAAATATACCGAAAACATCAACAAAGGTAAGTTCAGTTTCACATGTACGAAAATCTTGCCAAGTAAGATATTGCAAAGACAACAAAAGAAAATCTGTTTGAAAAGCAAAGAACATGTGTGCAGCAAATGTACATTTGAGAACTGAATAATTTGTAAAAAATGCATTGAAGATGAATGAGATATGCATCATTTATTTATAAGTGCAAGAAACTACAGAACTACCGTTCATTTGTCATTTTCTTTTCATGTTTATAATTGAAACGAAAAAAAAAATAAATTTGTTTTTTTATTTTGTGAAGTTGTTTCATTTATTATTTAAGTACCAAACTGATTTATTATCTGCGTTTGTTCGTAAAAAAAATATAGCTTTTCGGTAGGTTTAGGGTTAAGAAATTACTAACTTTTGTATTTGAGTCATAACATGACATAACTGACATAAAACTGCTCAATAAAGTGGCAGCTGAGTGAATATAATTAATGGATCTTCATTCGCCCCCCCCCCCTAAAAACATGCAACCTGAGTTTACCCCCCACCCCCAACACTCCCTTTTTGCCAGCATATAGAAAACCCATTGTTAATCAGGTTCGAGTCCCAGCTGGGTCAGCGTTGAGATTTATTTCCGCAAAATTCCCCGCCCTTCCACTGTCAGTAGGGGACACCGATGGGCTTGGAAAAGCCGCCGTCCTTCGGATGGGACGCTAAACCGTGGCCCCGTATGCGGGAGAGCCATACCCTGTGCACGTTAAAGAACACGCTGGATGGCTTTGACGGGAGGCTACCATCTGTCTCCCAACAGCTGTTCCAGTGGGTCCCCTCCCCCAACCTTCTCTGAGCTTTTGGGTCCTTGTGACCTGGCCATTCCGCCCTTGGTGTGCAAAACAGTGCCGCTCAGAGGTAAAACAACCCAACCAACCCAACCCATTGTTAGTTGATTGACAGCACGTCGGAGAAATTTATGCAGATGAAAAGATCACTTTTGTTTTGTTTTGTTACTTGAAAGAACGGTCAAATTTGTCTCAGAAAGTATCGGCGTATGAGAGAAAGCGTTGGATATTCATTGGCTTTAAAGTACGGCATATGAAAAGAAAGTTAAGATTTCGACAAAGCTTTTGAAGAAAGAAAATAAATAAATAAAAATAAATACCCCCTCAAGCAGCTGCTTGCCACAGAGGTCTGACAGGAGCCTGTCAGTTTATATGCCATAGTAGAAGGTCTGTGAGGATGGCAGGACCTCAGCAGAAAAACGACACATACATCCATGCCTTACCCGGGGCTCGAAGCCAGGTCCATTAGATCAGTAGCCAAGCGCGATCAGTAGCCAAGCGCTGAAGAAAGAAACCTACTATCAAATGGGTAATACGACTCTGACTTTGGAAGAAGTGAGATTGTATGAAGTAAATGGTAATGTTGCTGAAGAAAAATACCCCCTCAAGCAGTTGAGTTAAACTCGATACATTCGCAGAAATGAAAGGGAAATGGAAGCTGTGGACACGTGGCTGGATCAGATTGATTGATAACGGAATGGAAACGTTTTAGGAACGAAGGGCAAATCACTTGGAGAGACAGACGCCAGTTGATCTTAATTTTTAATGAAGCCTAATATGTTTACTAAGTAGTGAAACTATTCTGCTGTGTTTGTTTACGTCGCTCGTCGATGTTTTCGGAAATTGTATACTGACTAGAAAATTATGCGAAGATTGCATAAAGTTCTGGGATTTTAGATATTTAATTATTATAAATTGCCACATACCGATTAAAGGTTGGAATCATATTCCAAGGCTGCTGGTAAGGAGAGAATATGTGCAGCAAAGTGTACAGTCGCTCAAAAAATATCCGAACACTATGGTTGATTACATAGACGTCCCATGGCCGAGTGATTAGTGTGCTTGGCTACTGATCTAAGGGACCCGGGTCCGAGTCCGGGTAAGGCATGGATATTATTTTCTGCTGTCCTGCCATCCTCTCAGACTTTCTACTGTGGCATATAAACTGACAGACTCCTGTCAGACCTCTGTTGCAAGCAGCTGCTTGAGGGGGTATTTATTTATTTATGGTTGATTACAGAATTGAAAATATATATATGTGTCTGGCAACGATTTCTTTTAGAAATTAGTGATCTGGCAACCTTCGTGTCAAGGTTGCCAGATCACTAATTTCTAAAAAAAATCGTTGCCAGATATTTTTTTTTGAATTCTGTAATCAACCATAGTGTTTGGATATTTTTTTTTGAGCGACTGTACTAGGTATGTTATCGACATGTAGACGGATCGAAACGAGTTGTGTGAAATGAAAACTTATGACACTGGGAGTATCATAGGCTAAGAAATTAACCAAATTTGCCTTCTTTGTTTTCTTCTCTCCTAAAAAAAGGGAAAATGTGTAAATGTTTGTCGTACTGCATCTTTCGAATTAGAGGGCTGAGACGAATTAGGTGGCAAAATTAAAGCTTGTAATGGAGCGAGTCAGACCCACGTGCAAGAGACTTACGAGAAGATGTGAGTGGGTGTGGGGGTGGAGATAAGAGAATAAAGCATGTGTAGAGTTTCCCAAGCCGTCCCGTGGCCGAGTGGTTAGCGCGCTTGGCTGCTGATCAAAAGGACCTGGGTTCGAGCCCCGGATAAGGCATGGATGTATGTGCGTTTTTCTGCTGAGGTCCTGCCATCCTCTCAGATCTTCTACTATGGCATATAAACTGGCAGGCTCCTGTCAGACCTCTGTGGCAAGCAGCTGCTTGAGGGGGTATTTATTTTATTATTTTTTTTAGAGTTTCCCAATTGCTAAAATACTCCACCGGAGAGGGTTGGGTTGTTTTACCTCTGAGCGGCACTCTTTGCACACCATGGGCTTAATGGCCAGGTCACAAGGACCCCGAAAGTTCGGAGAAGGTTGGGGGAGGGACCATCCTTCCCCAACCTTCTCCGAACACTTTGACGGGACTTTGACCATCTGTCTCCCAACAGCCGTTGGGAGACAGATGGTAGCCTCCCGTCAAGGCCATCCAGCGTGTTCTTTGACGTGCACAGGGTGTGGTTCTCCTGCACACAGCGTCATGTCTTAACGTCCCATCCGACGGACGGCGGCCTTTCCAAGCCCATCGGTGTCTCCTACTGACCGAGGGCAGGGGGGGGGGAGTTTTGCGGAGATAAATCTCAACGCTGACCCAGCTGGGACTCGAGCCTTGGGAACTACAGATTACGAGCCTGGCGCGCTACCAACTGAGCCACCCCCGCCTCCCACCGGACAGGAAAGATTAAATAATATTCTATATGGAATGAAATTTTATAGTTCATTTTCTTCGTATCTACATTTAATGTTGGCCATATAACATGTGGCTAATAAAAAGTTATAGATTCTTGTTTCTGATTTCAAAGCAGGTAGACAAATTTCAGAGTTCTTACAAGACGTTGGGATTTCGGGTATCTGCACCTCCTGGACCCTCCCTCTGGACCACCTGGACCCTCCCTCTGGATATGTCCTTGCGGGGAGTCTCACAGGCTATGAAGAATTTTGTCTCCAAACTTTGTTTCCCTTGAAAAATGCGTAAAAGATTGTTCCACTCTGTCTTCCGATATATATCCCTTTCGCTGACTCCGCAAAACTCCCCGCCCTACCCACGGTCTGTAGGGGACACCGATGGGTTTGGAAAGGCCGCCGTCCGTCGGGTTTGTAGGGGACACCGATGTAGGGGACACCGATGGGTTTGGAAAGGCCTCCGTCCGTCGGTTAAACCGTGGATCTGTGTGCGGGAGAGCCATACCCTGTGCACGCTGGATGACCTTGACCGGAGGCTACCATCTGTCTCCCAACAGCTGTTCCAGTGGGTCCCCTCCTCTACCCTTCTCTGAGCCTTCGGGGTCCAATTGACCTGGCCATTTAGCCCATGGTGTGCAAAAAATGCCTCTCAGCGGTAAAACGACCCAACCCAACACTTTTGCTGAATTTCGTTTAACGTGGTGTTTCCCTCAAACCCTTGAACCGCACCTGAGAATAGTTTTTATCGTTTTGCTAATTTTGAGCTTTCAAAGATTTATGGGTTGGCGGGGGGGGGGGGGGGGGCTGCCCAATCTAAGAAATTAATAATTAATGAAATTCCTCCCCCTGAATATGCATCTGCATATATCTATAGTGAAATATAAATACATGAGACTAAAAATCATTTGTTTGGTGTCATGATTTTCTGACTTTTATCTAAAATTAGGATTGCGAATACTTTGATCATCCTCTTTCAGGGTTGGGTTGTTTTACCTCTGAGCGGCACTTTTTTGCACACCATGGGCTAAATGGCCAGGTCACATGGACCCCGAAGGCTCAGAGATGGTTGGGGGAGGGGACCCACTGGAACAGCTGTTGGGAGACAGATGATAGCCTCCCGTCAAGGCCATCCAGCGTGTTCTTTAACGTGCACAGGGTATGGCTCTCCCGCACACGGGGCCACGGCTTAACGTCCCATCCGACGGACGGCGGCTTTTCCAAGCCCATCGGTGTCCCCTACTGACCTTGGGCAGGGCGGGGAATTTTGCGGAGATAAATCTCAATGCTGACGCAGATGGGACTCGAACCTGGGAACTACAGATTACGAGCCTGGCGCACTACCGACTGAGCCACCCCTGACCCTCATCCTCTTTCATTCTCTTTCATTTTTTGTTGTTTCGCTAAAGCTCAATTTATCATCTTCGTACACATCGCAATGACAAAGAGATGCACCCGAAACACTTGATTAATTAATTGAACTGAATTAGAGTCAGAAACAGTAAACACCTCAACATCACATAACAGGGACATTTGATGACGATAAACAGCTCGCAGAATGCGGCAATCTCATTCAGTTGGCGGCACCATCAACAGACAAAAGAGCATCGGGAGTGGCAGACATCGAGAGTCTGCGATGAGGTGCTGCTGCATCAAGTCAAGAGAGGGAGCAAGCAGAAGCACCCTCCGGCAGCAACATTAAGCCTTTCTATTCATTCAGCATCCAGAGACTAGAATCCGGGAGGGTGGAGTGTCACCAGCGCCTCCTGAAATGGCCTGGTCCACTGGGCACGGACTCTGCGATATACAGCATGACTGGCTAACGAGACGGTGATGAATTGATTCGGAGATGCTGCAGGGCAAAGGCAATGAAAAGTCTGTCTCTTTACATGCTCTGCTTTTTGTCTGCCTCGTTTCTTTTCTTCCACTTTTTACTATCATTTCTATACAAATGTTCTTTTCATGACGTCGTCCTTTTTACCCCCATCACGGGCCTTTTGTTTGCGTTTTATTCATCATTCCGCCATTTTCAAGCGAATGACTTCATTTTTCGTCGTCGTTCTCTTCATTTGATGTTATTCTCGCTTCTTGTTTTAGTGATTAATAATTGTGGAATGGAGATAATTCATAAGCGAAAAATTCTCCGCCCTGCCCACGGTCAGTAGGGGACACCGATGGGCTTAAGAAGGCCGTCGTCCGTCGGATGGGACGTTGAGCCGTGGCCCCATGTGCGGTAGAGCCATACTCTGTGCACGTTAAAGAGCATGCTGGATGACCTTAACGAGAGGCTACCATCTATCTCTCAACAGATGTTCTAGTGGGTCCCCTCCCCCAACCTTCTCTGAGCCTCCGGGGTCCTTGTGACCTGGCCATTTAACCCATGGTGTGCAAAAAAAGTGCCACTCAGAGGTAAAACAACCCAACATAAATGGAAATATGTCCGATGAATTTGATGCATGATAATCAAGCTCAGAACGATCTGAGTAAAGTTTGTTAATAACTACAAATAAGTAATAAAAATTATCCGAATTTTCAGATATTAGGTAATAATTTTATTATTGACATGTTATTGCCAGTGTTACTTCTGTCTGGCGATTGCAGATGATTAAATTTACTCTGTCGGATACCAAGCAGTGTTAAGGTCACTTTCCTTATTTGAGGATATCGGCCTCTAGCCCTCTAACATCAATCGAAAATTTAAGAATATCCACGTTTTTAGGTGGAGGCTTTAATAAACAGCTAGGAAATTCTGAAGTAATCATCATCCAGGTCTGCATGTTATCCGAATAGTTTTTCATAATCATATTCATTTGGATTATGCATAGATTTAATAAATGGGTCTAGAATTAATGCTTTTCTCCAGAAGACTGTAACAGATATATGAAGGTTTTTATTAGTTTTTAACTATCCATTGCGAAGACTAGGAAATTCTGTCATAACTAAAATAACTAGAATGAAATTAGTGATCTGGCAACCTTCGTGTCACGTGACAGTAAGTGTTCGAATACTTTTTTGAGCGACTGTACACAAATCAACCATCCATATAATCGAACTAGAAGGTCGCTAGGGCGCCAAGTTAAATGGGACGGCAAATTGGAAAGAAAAACCAGGTTTAAAAATTAGCCTCCTTATTTTTTTTCTCATCTCAGAAACATTAGTTGGACAGACGGACAAACCGATAACGAAACCTCTATTGAAGAAAACCGCTTGAAAATATTAATAGGTAAAAAAGGGAGCAAAATGTTTCCCAGTTTATCAAAAACCGCTCACTGTATCTGCCTTTGGGAGTGGGGGAGCCGATTGCATTGTTCGCCTAAATGTATCAGTTGCAGCAGCTCTTCTAGGGCCAACCCTGCTGGGAAGCAACTTTATTAATAAGACTGGTGTTAATTATCAAACAGATTCCGGGCTCATCAGCATCTTAATCAAATCTACGTCTAAATCTGTGACGGAGATTAATCAGTTGTGTTCTCGTATATTAATGTTCTCAGATTGGAGGATCCACTCTGCCTGCGTTAAGATTCTGTCGTCTAACTCTCTCACTAGCGAAACTAGATCAAACCGGTGGAAATATTCAGGTGAGCCCCTATCAGTATAAAATGAGGGACCCTCCATCATCATGGGGCCCGGTTCATTACACCTTATGCACCAATTTTCGCTTTTGATTGTTCTGCTCTTATTGAAAAAGGGGACATTAATGGGTTAGAGAGTATACAGTCTGTTAAATGAGATATTAAAAAATGGCCTCGTGTGTAGGAAAGTAATTCCTTCAAAATGGATGACCCAAAATGGGACCTCCTAACAACTATTCATTAAATAGCTGAACCTTCACCCTGTTGACCTAATTATTTAGCCCAATGTATGCCAGAAAATGCCCACTCCAAAGTAAAACACCAGTCCTATGTAAACTCGATTATCAATGTTCGTTCGGTATTTAAATGTTCTTGAAATTTAAACATTTAACCCTTGGTTGGCTCTCAAAACACATCTTTCGATATAAGCAAAAATTCAAATTTTTTTTAATAAATAAATGAATGAATACCTCATAAAGAGCTGCTTGTCATAGAGGTAGTAAGTTTATTTTGTAGCAAAGTTATTTTTAGTAACTTTTATTAATTATTGTTTAGCAAGAAACCAGAAACATGACAGACAACAAGACAAGAAAACAATTGACGCATCGCATTCGCAATCTCCTGGGGAGCTCAGATTTTAGTGACGTCATCTTAATTTTTAATCATGAAAATGAAGCAGAGAGAATCCACGCTCACAAGCTCTTACTTGCCATCAGAAGTCCAGTATTTGCTGAAATGTTCTACAGCGAATGGAAGGACGAATCCGAAATTCTCATAACGGATGCATCCCCTGAAGCCTTTGGAATTATGATGAAGTAATATTTATAGGCTTAGCAAATCTTTTTTGTTCTTATAATTTGTTTTAGCTAAGCTCGTGAACTTATTGTGAATATAATGTAGCGTAAATGCATAAAATATTATGTGGCAAAAAGTTTGCAGCATATACAGTAGTTTGTAAAATAATTTGGTAGTACCGTAGCCGAGTAGGTAACCCAGGTCCTTTTGACTACCTACTCGGCTACGGGACGGCCAAATTATTTTAAAAACTGCAAAAAAATGCGCTCATGTTTTTTTATTAAGATTATTATAACGGTTATCGGTTTTGTTTTAACTGTTTGAATTAACATTTCAAGTCAATTATTTGATTGAAATTGATGTCAGTAGTAACATTGTTCTTAGACAAAGACAAATAGTTCAAGATCTGCAACTCTTTAAACACCGGATGAATATTTTCAAAATCAAAGCAATGATACATTTCATTGAAATCTTTTATTTGTTTTCCATCACATTTTCTCATTAAAGTTTATTAAAAACGTACTGAGCGCTCATTTGATTCCACACAGGCGTTACATAGGTCTCTTCCTATGAAGTGCTCTATGAAGTTGCTCTGAAGTGAGACCGAGTATAGTGATCAGAATTACTTCTAATTTTAGAGATGGATGCTACACCAACCAGCACACGAAATTATAAATAGCCAAGCATAACTTTGAAAATCATTTTTATTTTTTGTAACAAGATTAGGAATGAGTTTAAAATACAACGAAAGAAAAAAATTCTAAATGATCTTCATTCATTTATTCTCAGTCAAATACGTAACACACAAAAAAAACATCCAACAAAATAATATTGCTTCGGTTGTGGATTGTTTCCAAACAATTCCAAAACAAATGGAAGAATTCATTGTTGAAATCGTTTGATTTTAGCCCGCTAAAAAAAAGAATTATTGAGATTGTCGGGTGCTAGCTTCCTTCGAGTGATGACTTCTTGCTCTAACACCTTTCCATCGAAAGGTCCCCTCGCAACTCGGCCATTTAGGAAGGCTCGTGAAGGCCTTTACCTCAACATGAACATACTCTACACTTCTGCAATTGTTTACGAGGTAAGAAGTCCATTCTCTGTCTGAGTTCCATGTGTTCAATTTTATTTCTAACCATTCTTTTTCTCTTTGACTTGATTAGTGATGGGTTGGGTTGTTTTACCTCTGAGCGGCACTTTTTTGCACACCATGGGCTAAATGGCCAGGTCACATGGACCCCGAAGGCTCAGAGAAGGTTGGGGAAGGGGACCCACTGGAACAGCTGTTGGGAGACAGATGGTAGCCTCCCGTCAAGGCCATCCAGTGTGTTCTTTAACGTGCACAGGGTATTACTCTCCCGCATACGGGGCCAAGGCTTAACGTCCCATCCGACGGACGGCGGCCTTTCCAAGTCCATCGGTGACCCTACTGACCGTGGGCAGGGCGGAGAATTTTGCGGAGAGTTAGTGATGGGACCTCAGTTTTTATTTCCAAGCACGGTCTCTGCAAATGAAAGCAAATTTGGTGGTAGGGGCCTCGATGACAAACTGATTGATCTTTTCCCGGTTACCCATAGTATAATATATCATTTATATATAATTTTATATATGATATAAACACGACCTGTGACCCGCTTTCAAGGAGTTCTAAGAAGAATTCCGGTACTTAATCAAAAGTAATTTAATTTTCAATTCTGACCAATTAACATATTTTTTATCTTCTTAAACAACATTTAATATCAATCAGCAAAAAAATATTTTAAATCCTTTCAGACAGTATATTTATTACTTAATTTTAAACTATTAATTGCTCTTTACGTGTTAAATACAATAAGCTCAAATATTGATTTGAGGACAGTTTGACTGATAACATCGCTGATCATCCCGAACTGATAATCATCATCAAGGGTATCCATGGCAACATCTCTTCCACCATCATCACCAGATCCATTGGAAAACATTTGCGCATCTCCAAGAATCTGGTGAACGAGATCGAGCCAATGAATAAGTCGGGAAAGTCCAAACGCAAAAACAGAATGAAAAAAATAAAAAAACGCGTCTGTTTAATTTATTTCAGAAATGGAAAAAAAAATGCCTTTTTTGTTTTGGATTGTGACTCGTTTGTTTGTGAACTGGAAAGTTTTGTACGCAAAATATATCGAACAAATAAAAAGAGCAAAGATCAGCTAATCCTAGATGAAAATTTCTTCCCTGTCTCATGTGTGTGCTCCTATTGCATCAACAATAACGTTCATAAGAAAAGTATTCCTGACTGTCATAGTCTTTCCTATTTTATCTATTTCTACCACTTCTAATTTAATTTAAAAACACTCAGATCCCAATTCATCACAGAGAAACTTGCATCATATCTGTCTCTAATTTACTCATCAATTATATAGAAAACAAGTGTAAATTTCACTTCTGGTAGTTCAGATTAAAAATGTTTTCTCAAGTGCCTTAATCTATATATGTATCATCATCATCATCTTCAAGCAGTCATGAGCTATGGAGGTTCAACCAGACCGTGCAGTTTAATTCTCCAAGCATATCTGTCCTGAGCTGCATCTGCTGCATCCGGCCACAGCACACCAATCCTAACAAGGTCCTGTTTGACATTGTCTGCCCACCGCATTCCCTCTTTCTGAGGCCTTTAGGCACACTGTTCATAATCCTATTCGCCAATCTATAATCATTCGGGCAACATGGCCAAACCAACGGAGTCTCTCTCTGCATAACATGCTGCTTAAAGGAGGTTGCAGACTCCTTTGCCTAACCTCATTGAAAAAAAGGGGTCTAAATATGTATACTGGTTGGAAAAAAAGGAGGTCATTGCTGTTAGTGGAATGTCTCTCTTGATACTCTACAGCCAAATTTTCAATGCACTTAATTGCACATTAACGTTGTTTCAAATTCCAGTCGATCAGTATACGTAACTGGTTGCTTTCAGTTATTAATACATCTTGCAATTGTTATACATAAATGAGAATTGGCATTATCGTTAAGGCGTACTTTTTGTGTTAGAAGCCTTTTTATTAGAATGTTATATGCATATGCATGTTGTGTATTCAGTTTAAGTGAAAAACAAACTTCCCCAAATACATAGTAGATTAATAAAACTGTTCACAATTATTTGGAACAAAGAAACTTACCGCACAATGAATTTTTATGCATTGAATTTTTGGATAAAAACAAAGATTTTTATTTTGCATGTGGGGAAGAAGTGTGGGCGTCATTAAGGGTGTAACAAAAACTCTTGAAGCAGCGGTAGTTGGGTGAATGCTCGGTAGGAGCGCTAGAATCGATTTTGTGTGACAATGTGAATAAATGAAAGTCGTCTGTCAGTACATGTTGATCTAAAAATTAGGTCATGTTCGCACGAGACCCACCGATTAGTGACGTATCAAAAGAAAATATAATTTTTTAACTGTTTTGGAAGAGTTCATAGTTATTTTTTTTGGAGGGGGGGGGGTGTCCTTGCCCAATTTCGGCAGCTGGCCATGTGTACAATTTCTTTGTGCTGTATTTCTCATGATATCGGATTTTTGCTATCGGCATCACTTCTCAGCATTCGACAGTTCCGTGCCTGACCTCCCATTGTAAATCGGAATTGGGTTTTTCTTTTTCTCCACGACGTGCTACTTCTGAGAAGTCGAAGGTCATGGTGTTTTTTAAAAAAAATGGCATTTCCTCGGTGTGCAAAATGAAAACTTTTTGTCTTGTATGTTTGGTCTTTTGAGAACTGCAATCACCTTTTTTGAAAATAGGGATAATAATAGCTCTGGTAAAATCCTTAGGAACACAAAACATTAAAAGACTAGCAGATTTAGTCGACATTTTTTCGGACAAAATTAGATTTTCCACTTTTATGCAAAATAAATTAAACTGCATATGATATATGTAAATGATTTTACTGTTCGAAATTGAACAAAATCAGAAGTTCTTATTAATAATAAGAATAAAGCAATTAAAGTATTAGAAAGTATGGTTAACTATTATTTATTGTTTTTAATTGATACTAAATGGACCAAGTTAATGCAGGAAGGACAACCAACAAACAAAATATTTTCTCCAAAGAGATTTTACGCTTATAATTATACGACTCGCAAATCTGAATTCCGCGTCCTTCTTTCTTGAAGGGAAAATTAATGTGGCACCCTATTTGTCTCTTCGCTGTGTATTGGTTGAAATTCCAATTAAGTGCGAAAAAGAAAAGAATCGTTATGCCTAATGCCAGGCCCGGATCTAAAAAAAATAAATAAAAATAAAAATCGAAGGAAGGTGTATGTGGAGAGAGGAAACACAATCGAACCGGAAAAATGTAGTGGGGGGGGGGGGGGTAAGAGATGGGATTTCCAACGCAGTATAACATTTTCTCCTCTATTTAACAGATCTTTCAAAAATTTCTCGAAAAATGCATGATATGTAAATAAGTTTAATAATTTTTTTACTTCTGTTACCCTTGATAATATTCTCCCACCAGGAATCGCCCTGCTTGATGCAAATCAGAGCATAAAAAGTGTAACTCTCCCTTTGTTAAAATTGCTTTGAATGTAGGTCTAATTGTTCCGATCAGTGCTAACAATATCCTTCGTTAAAGATTATGCAACGTCGCGTGACGTGAGACATTTTGCGGAATATTTTACAAAAATATAACGCTTTACGCCTGCTGCCAGAATCCGTAGACTAGATTAATAGTAGACGAATCCGTAGACTAGATAATAAAGTAGATTACTTTATTACCCAAATTCCGTAGACATGTAACCATTATTACCTAGTTGTATGGGCGGGGATGGCTCAGTCGATAACGCGCCAGGCTCATAATCTGTAGTTCCCCGGTTCGAGTCCCAGCTGGGTCAGCGTTGAGATTTATCTCCGCAAAATTCCCTGCCCACGGTCAGTAGGGGACACCGATGGGCTTGGAAAGGCCGGCGTCCGTCGGATGGGACGTTAAGCCGTGGCCCCATATGTGGGAGAGCCATACCCTGTGCACGTTAAAGAACACACTGGATGGCCTTGACGGGAGACTACCATCTGTCTCCCAACAGCTGTTCCAGTGGGTCCCCTTCCCCAACTTTCTCTGAGCCTTCGGGGTCCATGTGACCTGGCCATTTAGCCCATGGTGTGCAAAAAAGTGCCGCTCAGAGGAGTTGTATACCTAAATTTATCATTATCGATAAAAATAATTTTTTTTTAAACTAAATTATTGAAACTAAATTTTCTTATGGGCAGTCAGTTTCATAGTCTCCTTTAAAGCTAACTAACTGCCATTTAGCCTACTGTGTGCAAAATTTACTCGAATATAAAGAAAATGTTTTCTTAAAAATTTTGGCGAATATATCTAAATTCAAAATGATTTAACAACTGATGATATTTTAAAATATAGTTTCCATTACACTTTTATAATTGCCGTCACCCTTTTATATTAAATAGATTTTTTCACCTCATCATTATAAGCGTAAAATCTCTTTGGAGAAAATATTTTGTTTGTTGGTTGTCCTTCCTGCATTAACTTGGTACATTTAGTATCAATTTAAAACAATAAATAATAATTGACCATACTTTTCTAATACTTTAATTGCTTTATTCTTATTATTAATAAGAACTTCTGATTTTGTTCATTTTCGAACATAAAATCATTTACATATATCATATGCAGTTTAATTTTTTTTTGCATAAAAGTGGAAAACCTAATTTTGTCCGAAAAAATGTCGACTAAATCTGCTAGTCTTTTAATGTTTTGTGTCTGTTCCCAGGGGCGTAGCGAAGGAATATGGTTGTGGGGGGGGGGGGGGAGAAGTCCAAAATTTTCCAACTGAGCAAACTTGTTTAGATTTTCGCGCCGTGGGGGGAGGCCAATTTTTAAGCCTCTCCTACATTTTGCCATTTGACTCCCAATTTTGCCAACTAGCCATAATTTCTAGAAATACTTCCAATATTTACATCTCGTCTGAACGTCTGAATTGCAGCAAATCAGCATGAATTTTTACCTTGATCTGGTCAAATCTCCTTAATTTCACGAAACTAATCCCAATCTTTACATCTCTCCTAAATTTGCCAAATCACTTCAAACTTTCACTCTCCCCATTTTGTTTTTTGGAAAATTAAGGGGAGTTGTCAAAATTGGCATGGTGTGCAAAAAAGTGCCGCTCAGAGGAGTTGTATTTTTAGGCAGTTTGGAAAATGAGGAGACGGCAAAATTTAGAGGAGTTGGCAAAATTCGAAGCCACATAGTAAAAACAGGTGAGTTGGCAAAATTCGAAGCCACATAGTAAAAACAGGTGAGTTGGCAAAATCTTAGGGAGTTGGCAAAATTCGGAGTGACTTGGTAAAATCTTGGAGAGTTGCCAAAATCGGGACAACTTGGCAAAATTCGGAGTGACTTGGTAAAATCTTGGAGAGTTGCCAAAATCGGGACAACTTGGCAAAATTCGGAGTGACTTGGTAAAATCTTGGAGAGTTGCCAAAATCGGGACAACTTGGCAAAATCTTGGGGAGTTGGCAAATTTCGGAGTGACTTGACAAAATCTTGGGGAGTTGACAAAATTTCGGAGTGACTTGGCAAAACCGTGGAGAGTTGCCAAAATTCAGGTGAGATGTAAAAATTAAGATTTTTTTCTGTAAAATTATGGCGAGTTGGCAAAATCTAGGAGAGTTGGCAAAATCTAGGAGAGTTGGCAAAACTTTGGGAGTTGGCAAAAGCTAGGGGCAGTTGGTAAAATTCGGAGTGACTTGGCAAAATCGTGGAGAGTTGACAAAATTCAGGTGAGATGTAAAAATTGCAATCTTTTTTTTGTAAAATTATCGCGTGTTGGCAAAAATCGAGGCAGCTTTGCAATATCTAGGAGAGTTGGAAAATCTTGGGGGAGTTGGCAAAATTCAATCCACATGGTAAAATACAGGCGATTTGTGAAATTAAGGACAGTTGACATAATCGAGAAAACTGCAAAATCTAGGGAAGTTGGCAAAACTGGAAACCATTTGGTAAAGTACAGGTGAGTTGTAAAAATTGGAATTGGTTTTGTGAAATTAAGGAGAGCTGGAAAAAGGGAGAGTTGGCAAAATTCGAAGTCACTTGGTAAAATACGGGGGAATTGTGAAAATTGTGCCTTTCTTGTGCAATTAAGAAGAGTTGATAAAATTCGAAGTGACTTGGCAAATTCAGGGAAGAGGTAAAAAGGGCAATATTTTCTGTAAAAATACGGCGAGTTGGCAAAATCTAGAGTAGTTGGCAAAATTCGAAAGCACTTGGTAAAATATAGGCGAGTTGTGAAAATTGAGATTTGTTTTGTGAAAGGAAGGAGTGTTGGATAAATTGAGGAAACTTAGCAGAATGTAAGGCAGTTGGCAAAATTCGAATCCACTTGGAAAATACGGGCGAGTTGTGATAATTGAGATTGGGTTTGTGAAATTCAGAATAGTTGACTAAAATCGAAGAAAAAATTTCATCTCCACATCTCACCTGAATTTTGCCAACTCCCTACGATTTTGCCAAGTCACTCCGAATTTTGCCAAGTCACTCCGAATTTTGCCAACTCCCTACGATTTTGCCTAGTCACTCCGAATTTTGCCAACTGTCCCTAGATTTTGCCAACTCGCCATAATTTTACAGAAAAAAGACTAATTTTTACATCTCACCTAAATTTTGCCAACTCCCCACGATTTTGCCAAGTCACTCCTAATTTTGTCAACTACCCAAGATTTTGTCAAGTCACTCCGAATTTTGCCAACTCCCCAAAATTTTATCAAGTCACTCCGAATTTTGCCAACTCCCTAAGATTTTGCCAACTCACCTGTTTTTACTAAATGGCTTCGAATTTTGCCAACTGCTCTAAATTTTGCCGCCTCTCCATTTTCCAAACTGCCTCAGATTTGCTAAGTTGCCACGATTTTGACAACTCCCCTTTATTTTCCAAAAAAAAAAAAAAAGAAATTGAAAAAATATTTCCCAACTCACCTAAATTTTACGAAATCCCCCCCCCCCCATGGCTACGCCCCTGTCTGTTCCTTCCATTCAGATGGCAACATTCTCCTCAAGTTCCGGTAGGAGTCATCAGGACCGAGAAGTTCCCCGTGAAGGGAAGAAAGTGAATATAGTGGACAATAAAGGTACGTCTCATAAATATTTTCCCATTCAATCCCATGTTTAGATTTTCCTTGCTAAACCTAGTTTCAAAATATGGTGATGTGTTTGAGGATGAGATGTCTATGTATATGTGCATTTTGCCAATTGTTTTCTAATACGAACTTTTCTTTTCCAGATATAACATTGTCTCCATACGTGCCTCTTAGAAGCCAGATGCAAGAGAAAAAGAATCTAGACACGGCGACTTTCCACGTTCCACGTAAGTTCCTGCAGCTCTTCATCAGGACCCAGAAGTATGGGAAGAATATGAATATGGGTGACAATTACGGTACGTTTTGGTCTCGGTGTCCATTGAGAGTGCCCATGTCAGGGCACACTTGAGGGACATTGGCTGGCTCATCTGCCGGCTTCAGGACTCTCTCCTTTGAGGTCCGTGGCTGCTGTCTCTCTTTGACTTATTTTCCTACTTTCCTTTCGGGCTGCACTCAGCACCCCCTTTAACACCACCCATACTCCATGTCCTTACTGGTCTCCCCTGAGACAAACTTCATCTACTTCCAGGCCTCTAGTTGCTATGCACGTATAGTGTCGTGAGACGGAGCACGTGCTTTCCCCACCCCGCATTAACCAGAGGTACGTTTATAAATAATTTTCAATTATTGGACCCATTTTAATCACATTTATAGGAGAGCATCCCCTGGATGGCTTATATCTGTCGATAATAAGATTAGATTAATGAATAAGTTATTTTCAGATAACTGAAGGAGCAGTGATAATCCTAGTGTTGAAGGACCTTCGTAGAAAGGACGGTTGCGGTGGCTAAGTGCTATAGTAGTTACTTAAAATAGAAATGTTTAGCTAAATGAATAGCAGTCTGCTTTGGTCTTCCATTGATCATGTCTTCTTTTGAATTAGGTATGTGCATGTGAATTCTGTGAATTGTTCTTCCATAGGAAATTTTCCAGATATAACATTGTCTCCCATACGTGTCTCTTAGAAGCCAGATGCAATATTCTGGATATGTCCACAACGAGGATGACTTCAACGATGTCCTGATGCACGGAGATGATGGCAGAAGATGACAATGCAGTTTCCTTGTAACAAAATTACGCGAAGGTTCTACGGGAGGGTTGGTTAGAGAGAAACGATGATGTTTTATAGCGGGGCTTATACCGATGATTAACGCTAGATTCTACGAAACATTTTCATTAAATTCGCTCAACAGAAAATAAATTCTGTTTGAGGCTTTAATGGATGTTTTTTTAGAATCTTGAACCCTCTTTTTCCTTTCACACTAGCCTCCTTATGTGTGGAGGGGTTTCTCTAGGTTAGAGCAAAACACTCTGACGTGGATGCTGCCTTGACGTAATAATAATAAATTATACATAATAATAATAATAATAACAATAACCAATTTAAAGTAATCATAAAAGTTTAAATGCTATTTCGCCGCAATAAATAAATTATTTCACATCATGTACTATAAAAATAAATGGAATTCAATTAAATATTAGTCAAATTTAATTGCTTAAATTTTTATGCCTATTTCCCTCCTATTGCTCAACGGATTTCCGGTGGTGTTTGGTAAACGGGGTATGCTTATAACTGTAGTTTGTGGCAATTTCTTGTTACCGGATTTTCTTCTGTTAATGAAATTTGCATTTGCAATTTTAGACTGGTTGATCGAAGTTTCACCTTTCATAGCTGCAGGAAATGCCTAATAGCTCTATTTAAAACCACTTGTTTTCTATGAAATTATAATACATATAGTCTTTGAGTGCAACTAAAACGATCACATTTCAAACCTATTTCGGATGTAATTTTATTTATTTGAAATCAAACAATTGCTATTTTACGGAAGTCTTAATTAGTGGACAAACACATAATCAATCGGACGTACTACCATATAAGATGAAACTTCAAAGGGTAAATTAGTGAAACTTGAATGAAGAAATGAAAGCTATTAGTTATATGAGACCATCATGCATTCACTGGGGAATGTAGGAATGTACGATTGATACATTCGGAATAAAATCTATTTTTCTTTAACTTTAGATATATCGCAAAGATATATCTGTGATGTATTTTCGTCGTCCAAGAAACAGTTACTGTGGTAGAACGAAATGAATGAATTTCTATTAAATTTTATTATAAATCGGGTGGTAGTTTTCGATAAATCTTTTACATTTTAATTTTTTTACTGTTTTCGTTCATCATTTGTTGGTGTTTCAGTTCTATATGTTTGTCAAAATGGTTCTTCTAAGATGTTGACCACTAGCAACATGCTACCTACCAAATAAAAGCCTGTTGTATAGGAGGTCGTGGATTTTAAAAAATTGCCCAATTTTATTTGCCCATTTAAATCTATATAACAAAAGCAGGTGTCTGTTGTGTCTGTGGCAGCCATAACTCATCGGGAATTCAACGTAGAGGCTGCAAATTTTCAGATAATGTTGCTGGCTGTGGTCCGGATTGCAATGCCAAATATCAAGTCGAACATCCAAAAGGGGGGCTTTCTAGAGGCAAAGTTAGGTACTATGCTATTATTACGGGAAACGGAAATCGCTGTTAAATGTATTGTTGCCATTTATTGCTCCCTAACTGTGAAAGTAAAGAGTTCAAATAACATTTAAATCTGCTGCCGTTGCCAGATTCCCCACATTTCCGAAGGCATTTTTTAGGCGTTCCATTGCAGTTAGGAACTTGATTTTCTAACCAAACATGAGGACAGGCAGTGGGAATCCGCCTACGAAATTTAGGACCTTTCGGTACAGTACATCGGGAATAACAGAATGACAAAATATGCTCTATGGGAAATCAAGCTCTATGGGAGAGTTGCTTACAGAGAAGAGGTGTTTTAAAGGAGGATTCTATCGATGGGAGAAAGTTTTAAATTTTTTTTAAATTTAATGCAAGATTCTACAAAACATTTTCATTAAATTCGCTCAACAAAAAATAAATTCTGTTTGAGGCTTTAATGGATGTTTTTTGGAATCTTGAACCCTCTTTTTCCTTCCACATTAACTGCCTACGTGTGGAGGGGTTTTCTCCGGGTTAGAGCAAAACACTCTGACATGGATGGTGCCTTGACGTGGCGTCAGAGCTTTGCACTAAACCATCCGGCAGACATCTTTCTAATGTCATAGCCTATTAATTTTTGTAAACTTTCTGTTATATAGTTAAGATATTATGAGCTAATCTAAACTTTATGAATGATTTTCAAAGTCAAAATATGAAGGAAATTCCTAATACAATAAACTTTACATATTGCTCTATTAATCTCTTTTATTACTGCATTAATATTTTCATTTCAAGTTAATTTACTGTCAATAATAACTCCGAAACACTTTTAAATTTTCATCTCCTTTATTGCTTCACATGAGAAACATTTTCTATGTGCAGTAAACTTCCGTTTCCGGCATTTATGAGGAGTGGGAATTTCCGGTTAGATGAATCTGTCGACTGCATGAGAAATATTTTTACAGAAACCAAATATACAGTAGGCAAAATCTTGTGCTCAAACCTTAGTCGAAATAAAAATGCAATGAAAAACAATGATAATAAAAATGAAGTATAATGTCCTTAATATAAATGTAAATACCTAAAATATAATTGCATTTTAATACGTATTTTCACACTTGACGAATGTCAAAATCCGTGCACTTAACAAACATATCGGGAACTGCTTCATTCAAAGCCATCACATAAAGATTTATAATTTGGATGTCGGATGGCATTGGCTAACACTGGTACCGTATCTGCTTAATAAGTTTCACCTATAATGTGAAAGGTAAAATCGGTACATTACCATATACGAAATAAGAAATATTATCCGAGAATACTGAAACCAAGCTAAACTTTAATTTCAGGATAAAAACAAACTTCTTATGCATACGTATTTGCAGTTTAGTTACTGGCTATGTTCTAGATACTCAGGTGTCATTTCATCAGGGTCATCCACTGAACTAGCATTTGATTCTTGAACAGCAACTGATGTAGAGGGTGGAGAAGACATAAAATTAGGTCTAATAGTTTTTTTTAAATAAATTTCTTTTGTCTGCCAGCTTGAACGTTTTCCTTTTCTGAGATGCAACAATTTAGAATACAAGAGGTGAAAATGCATTGCGGTTTGGTCAATGAAGCAGCTTTCCTGCTCAACAAATTTCATAACATTTTCAAATCTTTCGGCAGCACTCTGCCACGAGACTCTTTGAACCTGTTCATCCTCTTCATCGCCTTCCTCTTCCAGAGCTTTACATTTGTCCTCATTCAAAACACTTTCAATAATTTCTTCAGTATTTAGTGTCGTTGTAATAGGAGCGTATAACAGAATGCCATAGCATGAATGTAACAATGCGCGAAAGACGACGCAAGCGTCAGTGGCAGTCGGGAAAACTATCACGTGCATTGAAATTTGCCGTACGAAGTTAAAATTTTTCGACTCTAAATTTATGCCGGTTGCATGAGAATTCCGGTTGAGTACCGGAAAATCGGGAGTTTACTGGGTTTGGCGAATTATATATTGTTTTACTTCTCTATGATGACTGTACTGCTTTGAGACGAATGTACTGGTTTAAAGTAAAACTATTCCGTTTTAAAATTAATGTTAATTTACTTTTCAATTACCATTTTGCCATTTTTAGCAAGTCTCCATTTCAATGACCAGTATATTATTAGTGAAATGTAGTCTCCAAAGGCTAATAACTTCCCATTTGAATATGAATTCCTATAACAAATATCATTTATAAAATCTGTAACAAATATTCTCTCATTTCTCTAATTCTACAACGAAAATGACACATTCAAAAGTTACATTTCTAAGTTCATTAATGAAAAACGCTTCTCCTTGCGTCCTGGGCAGACCACACAATGGCTTAACTGGATATGTTACAAGGATCCTCAAAAGGCTCTTGTAACATATCCAGTTAAACAACAAATTGAACAACACAAGGTTGGGAAATAGAATCCATTGAACAGCTTTTGGGCTCCCAGAAAGATCATCCAACTTGTTCGTTCATTCGCACAGAAGGTTAATGTTCCTTTCGAAGACGGAACATGGAATGTCCAAGTCAATGTTCCCTCTTTCATACCGAAGGGGGGGGGGTCGCGAAAATAAATTTTAATCCTTACGGCAGTTGGGCCTTGAACTTGGGTACTGCAGATTACGATTCTTCCATGTTACCGACTGAGCTAATCGCTAAATGTAAGGAGTTATATCCCAAATAAAAGATTCTTTTCAAGAGAATATCAACACTACCTCTAATTATGTCTGCTCATTGCTGTCCCCCCTTCCTTGGTGAGGAGAGAAATTTCGCGGACACCTTCGGTGATCCCAGAAAAACAAAGTCCAGGCTCAAACGATGCCATTTAAAACACGTCACCAAAAGTGACAACATCCTTTTCTGCAGTTCCCATGTTCGAGTCACAGCTGGGCTAGTGTTGACATTTTTTTCTGCAAAGTCCCTCACCTGCCTTCGTTCACTAGAGCACACCGATGTGCTTGAAAAGGCCATTGGGTGCACATTAAGCTCTGTGTGTGAAATAGCCATAACCTGTGAATTTTAAATAGCACACTGGATGGCCTTGACGGGAGACTAACAATCTACAGAGGTTTATCAAAATAATGTAAACACCGATGGCCACTGAAGTACACGCAATGCGGCGTATGCATATCACAGGGATGACGTCACCCGCGATATGAGGAAATAAAGGGGAGAAGTACGATGTCGGCTATCACGTAGTAGTGCTACAGGCACAGGTGAAACTGCTGTTGTGGTGTAATTGTTGACAACGTCAGATCATAGTAACCTCCAAAAAAGCATGATCATTGGTGCGCGTCTTGCAGGAGATTCAGTGACCAGAACTGCGAAACAAGTAGGTGAAACACGAAGAACTGTATCGAAGATTATGACTACCTATCAAAAAGGACAAGGCCTCCAAACATGCAAATTGTGGACGCCATATGAAGTTGTCAGATAAGGATAGGCGAATGTTGGCACGGATTATATAACGGAAGCACAAGACCACCGCACCACAAATAGCAGCAGAGTTGAACACCAGTCGGAATGATCCCGTTTCGGTCATAACATTTCGTCGGAAACTTCATCGTGCCTATCTGTGTATCCCTATTAAAAACCTGCAGAGCATACCACACCGACTGTTTGGTTCCAACTAACAGTTCGTCGGAAAATCCGATAACAGTTTGTCGGAAACTTCATCGTGCTGGTATTTATGGCAGTGCTGCAATCCACAAACCTCTGATTACCAACATCAATGCAACAAAACGTATAAGGTGATGCACAGCACATAAAATCAGGGATGCCAAAGACTGGCAACGTGTCATCTGGTCTGAAGAATAGTGCTACACATTGTTTCCCACCACTGGTAGAGTGTATGTCAGGCAAAAACCTGTAGAGCATACCACACCGACTGTTTGGTTTCGACTGTGAAGCATGGAGGTAGATCCCTGATGCAATGGAATACCATATCTTGGCATTCCTTAGGGCCATTGGTTATCCTGCAGGGTCGTGTCACATCCGCAACGTTCGAATCCATTCTCGGGGACCACCTGCACCCAATGTTGGGATCATCATCATTGTTCCCTAATGAGTGTCCCTAGTTTCAAGCGGATAATGTACTCAAGCATTGTGCGAAACGTGTCGATTTGTGGTTTACAGAGTGTGAGGATAGGGTACAGCAGCTACCCTGGCCACCTTAGTCTCCAGACCTCAATATTATTGAACATCTGTGAGAATATCTGGAGTGCAAGGCCGTATGTGCATTACCATATGTGCATGACTTGTATAAGTCTATTCCACATCGAATTGCGTCTATTCTGAATGCTCGAGGGGTCCTACAGCTTATTAATGAAATGTTCTCCACACACAGTACGTGTTTACATTATTTTTGTAAACCCCTGTATCTCCTAATAGCTGTCCAGTGAGTAATAACTGTCATATGAGACTTCAGGGTCTTTGTATCCTGGTTATTTAGCCCATTGTGCGCAAAAATGTGCATTTCAGAGGTAAAACAACCTGACCCCATTAGATTCAACCATGTCAAACGCTATTAGGCTCAAATGTGCGGGAGAATCATACCCTGTGCACGTTAAAGAATGCGCTGGATAGCCTTGACGGGAGGTCACCATCTGTCTCCCAACAGGTGTTCCAGTGGGTCCCCTCCCCCAACCTTCTCTGAGCCTTCGGGGTCCATGTGACTTGGCCATTTAGCCCATGGTGTGAGAAAAAGTTTTGTCATTGTTGTTTGCTTGCCATGGTGAGCAAAGCCAAACCAACTTCCCATTAGATTTAAAATTGGACATCTCAAGCCCCCCATTAGATTTTACTTAGATTGGAACATGTCAAGTCCCATTAGGCTCAAATGTATCGACATCCTTTTTAAACTCAAGTGTTAACCTCCTATTAGGCTCAAACGTGTTAACTCATCATTATACTCCGTTCCACTTGAGTAAACAAACCGTGAGACATAAGCACGCCTTTCCCAGTATCAATGTACACAAAATTAACTGCTATTGGTTACAATTTGAGACCGCATTTTTAAGCACATGTCAAACTTGTGGATAAAAACATACAATGCCAGAAGTGTATTTTGCTAGATATTTAGCGCAACGTTATATATATATATCCTATTGTTATTTTTTTCCCCTTACGAAGCAAGATTACATCCCCAGAAGCACCGACGAGTTGTGAAATTAATATTATTTGTTACATTATGCAAATATTTATGATATAATACAAGGAATAAAAAATATTTCAACGAATTTCACTTTAAAATTAAATGTTTGTTTCAGTTGTCCAGTGGCTAGAAATTGCTATCCTCTGATACATTGCACATAGTATCATCACTACTATGATTAATAATTGTGTATATACTTCGTATGTAAACAAATATTTTCTCGACAACGTGTTCACTGATTACATCAAATTTCCACAAATCCTCTTCTTCAGCTGCCACATGTCTAATATAATTTTCCAATTTTCTGTTGAAACAAGTTTGATTGCTTCTTCAAGTAATAACCGCGCTTATCCTGGTTTAGCCCATTGTGCGCAAAAATGTGCATTTCAGAGGAATATTGTTCTTGTTCTACAGATGTATGTCAAGAACGTTTTGAGGTGGGCGGGGGTGGCTCAGTCGGTAGCGCGCCAGGCTCGTAATCTGTAGTTCCCAGGTTCGAGTCCCTGCTGGGTCAGCGTTGAGATTTATCTCCGCAAAATTCCCCGCCCTGCCCACGGTCAATAGGGGACACCGATGGGCTTGGAAAGGCCGCCGTCCGTCGGATGGGACGTTAAGCCGTGGCCCCGTGTGTGGGAGAGCCATACCCTGTGCACGTTAAAGAACACGCTGGATGGCCTTGACGAGAGGCTACCATCTGTCTCCCAACAGCTGTTCCAGTGGGTCCCCTCCCCCAACCTTCTCTGAGCCTTCGGGGTCAATGTGACCTGGCCATTTAGCCCGTGGTGTGCAAAATAGTGCCGCTCAGAGGTAAAACAACCCAACCCAAGAACGTTTTGAACGCTTCTCGTAAAATACTAAATGTCTGTTAATCGTTTGGGGCCACTAGGTTCAAACATTGCTAGCATTTCCTCGCATGAGTCGACCCTAGCCCTTTTTTTGCTGTTGTGTCAGTTTGTGGGGTACCAATTCGGCACAGATCTTTCGGAACTATGAATTTAAAATTTTGTTATTTTTGGCCATGTAGCCATTTTCTTGACTCCAAGTCATGTCAATTGGTTTTAACGGGCAATGATATGGAAAGGAAATGTAGTACTACGTGTCTTGCTTCCACTAAAAATTCATCTATAATATATTTGTCGTAATTGTCTTTCACTTGTCTAAATTTATTTAAGAGTTCTATCTTCATCACCTGGTCACTATGCTCAATACCATGCTCCTTTTACCAGTTAATAACATCTTGTTTTTTTCCATGCCATAGTTGATGCTTTTTCAGTTTTTTACGCTCTGGTACGGAGCATTGCCCATTACTATAACAGAGTTTTTTTGCCAATTTTTGCAATGAACATAACATCCGATTTTTAAATACTTTCTCATTCATTTCTTCATGATAAACTTTACTACTTTTTCATTCAAACACTAACTGTGCTCCATCAAGGAAACCATGGTCACTTCCTATTTGAGCAATTATAAACCTTTGCCTTTCCCAGCTGCTTGTTCTAGGCCTCTGGGGAGCCATGAATACGATGCTTGCCGAGATGCTGACACTGATTCTGCCACAGTTTAGTTTCTAACTTTTTTTTTACTTTAGAAGCTGTGTGACTCGAATTCACCCAAGTTTCATCTAAATAGCAATTTTTTTCTTCTATTACCACTATGTGCTTTAAATTGTCTCAAATATTTTCACCTCTACATTAAAATGTTGTCTCTTTCAGTTAAAGCACCTTCGCGTTTGCGAGTGGAAAATATAGAGCTGATATCTATTAGCAATCATTTTAATGTTGCTTGGCTAAAATTTGGCAAATCAGGAACCGAATTTATCGTTATTAATATTTCATTTAAATTCGGCAGTTCATTTCTGAACAAGAATTCGTTAATCATTTTCCTGATAACTGTCCTAGAAAACTGATCACATTTTTTAAACCATTTCATAAAACTGAGATGCTTACCTGAAGAATGGAATCATCATCATCATCATCCTCAAGCAGCCATGGGCTACGGAGGTCCAACCAGACCGTGCAATTTAGTTCTCCAAGCAAGTCTATCCTGAGCTACATCTACTGCATCTGGCCACTGCACACCAATTCTAACAAGGTCCTGTTTGACATTGTCTGCCCACCGCATCCTAGGTCTCCCCTTCTTTCTGAGGTCTTTAGGCACACTGTTCATAACCCTATTCGCTAATCTATAATTATTCATACGGGCAACATGGCCAAACCAACGGAGTCTCTCTCTGCACAATATGCTGTTTAAAGGAGGTTGCAAACTCCTTCGCCTAACCTCATCATTAGTTACAAAGTTGAACCACCTAATGCCCAAGATACTGCTTAAGCATCTGGAATCAAAAGCATCTAGTTTCCTGTTATCTTGTTTACAAAGTGTCCAAGTTTCACTACCATAACTAACCCTAGAAAGAACCAAACTATTATACAGTCTAATTTTAGTCTTTAGGTGTATACACCTATTTCTCCACACTCTCCATAGGTTCTTAAAAGTCCCGGCAGCAATCCCTATTCGTCTGTTAATCTCATGCCGCACATCACCATTATCTGTTACATAGCTCCCAAGATAATTAAACTGTGACATCTGCTCAAGACTGCAACCATTCAGATTGACTGAATCACAGCCTGCCTGACCAATTTTCATCACTTTAGTTTTCTCTCTGTTTATAACCAAACCTACTCTACTACCAATGTCATCAACAGCTCGAATGAAAGAGATCATCTCATCATCATCATTTGCCAAAAGGGCTAAATCATCTAATTCAAAAATTTTCAGATCTCCAGACCATTTAAGGCCAATATCATTCTCTTGTAGTGAATTTCGCATAACATTACCAATAACCAAACTGAATAGAAAAGGAGACAAAATGCACCCTTGTCGAACACCAGAAGTAATGCTAAATCAATTGCTACAAGCCTTACCAACTTTCACACACGACTCAGTGCTATTATAGAGAGCTTTCATTGTGTTAACTAACTTCTCAGGTATACCATATGATCTCATAATCAACCACAAATTATGCCGATCAACAGAGTCGAAAGCCTTTTTGAAATCAACAAAGAAAACGAACAAAAAAAAAGAAAAAAATCAAATTTTTAAACAAAAACAAAGAAAATCAACAAAGAAAGATTTCAAACCTTTGGTTGCTAGCAACCAAAGGTTTCTGAAACTCTAAACATTTCTCAAGAATTTGCCTAAGTGAAAATATCTGATCCAGATATACCCTACCACTTCTGAATCCACATTGCTCATCACGCAATTGACTGTCAACCAGATTCTTAATTCTATTAAGAACAATCATGGAAAGAACTTTACCGCGAACAGAGAGCAGGCTGATACCCCTATAGTTATCACAAGTACTGCGATCACCTTTTATGAAAATAGGGATAACAATAGCTCTGGTAAAATCCTTAGGAACCATGCCTTTATCATAAAAGATATTCAGAATTTCAGTCATCCAAGTGGCAACCGAAACATTCCCAGCTCTAAGCATTTCTGTAGTAATTTCATCTACCCCTGGGGATTTATGAAGTTTAAGTTTAGAAACTGCCAAAATAACTTCAGATTGTGTTATAGGGCCAACATTAAAGCCACCAATGCATCTATCATCATTACAAACAATGGGAGTAGAACTAACTACATTGTTTAGAACATCACTGAAATGTTCAGCCCACCTAGCCATGACAGAATCCTCCCCTTCTATAAACTTACCTTGTTTATCCTTCAATCCTTGTATACCTGTCCGTTTTCTACCGCACAAAACATTAACTATCTGGTACAGATCTCTGCTGTTGTGCTGTCTAACTGCTTCCTCGGCTTTGTCAGCCAAACCATCAAGCCAAAGATTCTTATCAGCAGCTAACTGATCTTTTACACGTTTATTAAGTTCTCTGTAATGCTTTCTATTAGGACTAGTAGGGTATTGATTAAGGACATTCCTGCAGTTCTTTCTTTCCGAAATAAGCTCAAGTGCCTTATCGCTCAGATAATTCTGTCTCTTCTGCTCCTTTTTTCCTAAAAGAGTACTGTTAGTGTCCAAAAAAGTCTGTTTAACCTAATTTAAATCACATTCATTTAGTATTCTGCGAGGGGCGTTCAAAACGTTCTTGACATACATTTGTAGAACAAGAACAATTTCATTTATCTGAACAAAATTTCTCCTGTCCTTCAAAGTACTCCTGTCCAGCATTTATACAAAGCTGCAGACGTCTACGCCAGTTCTGAAACGCTTGGGGTACCCTTGTTGGGGAATACTCCTCAGCTATGAATGAATGATTTTGCAGTTCTTGCACCCTTGAAAAAGACTTCCAAGAAAGTTCCTCTTTAATATTTGGGACAATCAAAAATCATATGGTGCAAGATCGGGTGAATACGCAGGATGGGATAGCTGTTTGTTTTTTTCCTGCTCGAGATAGGTCGTCACTTGCTGGGTTTTGCGAGCACTGGCATTGTTTTGAAGGGGAGAACCCTTGACACGCCTGTTGTTATACGGTGCTCCTTCATCTCCTTAACCATTTTGGGAAAAACAATGTTGGTAGTATTGTCCATTTATATATGATTATATTTATTCAGGAAAAGTGTCCACGTCTGCCATTCCTTGGGAATCGAAAACAAATTCTGGAAATCATCTTCCATGAGCGAAAGTCATCGGAGGATTTGGGGATGCTACGCCAATTCAGATTGAATTAGCATTCCCAAATTCCCATTTCCTTAATGAGTTCAAGGTTCATCTTCTGCAACCCAAACATAGTTGCCGATATTTCTGGGTGTTGTAAAGTAATAAAACCACGTCTCATCACTTGTGACAACGTCTGTTAATCACTGGTGCCACTAAGTTCATACATTGCTAGCATTTCCTCGCACGAGTCTACCTAGCCCTTTTTCGCTGTTGTGTCAGTTTGTGGGGTACCAATTCGGCACAGATCTTTCGGAACTTTAAATGTTGATGAATAATTGCTTCCACACTGCCAATCAATACATTGACATCTAAACTTATTACCTGAACGGTGAGGTGTTGGTTTTCCTTAAGGAATTCAAGAATAGCAGCGATGGTTCTCTCGTTCACGGCCTCCTTCTGCCTTCCTGCACGAAGGAGGTCTTCGAAGCTCTCCCATCCTTCTATAGATTTGCGCATCCATCCCATAACACTGTCTTATGAACAAACATGATCCCCATATATATGATAAATCGGCATGATTTTTTTTTGCATCGTCCCCAAGCTGCATTCTTGTGAAAATGTAAAATATTTCCTCGTGTTTAGTAGGCTCCATAGCAACAACGCTCAGATTTCGCAGACTGAACTTTAGACGCCGCCAGCGAAATGAGAAAGGATGATAAAGCCTTTGTTTTTAACCGTAATGACCAATTTAGACAAGCTTTCAAACAAGTCGTAGCTCGTTAACTTCGAAGAAACAAGTGCAAATCTACAGTCACCTGTCAAGAATTTTTTTGAATGCCCACCCTAAATATGGAACTTTTAGAGACTTCCAAATATAACATTGTCTTCCATACGTGACTCCTAGAGATCAGATGCAGGAATCCGGAGATGTCCACAACGAGGTCTGACCAAATGCTCTGTGGGAGAGTTGCTTACAGAGAAGAGAAGATGCTTTAAAGGGAGTTTCTGTCACTGGGAGAAGGGTCTAATCCATTCTTAATCAGATCTTGCGCAAGATGTTACAAAACATTTCAGTTAAATTCTCTCAACAGAAAATAAATTCTGATTAACGTTGTAATGGAAGTTTTTGTGATGTCTTGAGCCCTCTTTTTCCTTCCACACTAGCTGCCTATGTGTGGAGGGGTTTTCTCCAGGTTAGAGCAAAACACTCTGACATAGATGGTGCCTTGACGTGACGTCAGTGCTTTTCACCAAACCATCTGGCAGACATCTTTCCAATCATAAAAAAAGCTCTACTATGAGTCGGGGATAGGCGAAGGGGGAGCAGGAACCTGCAACCCTTCCCAAAATTATGGTATGGAGAAAAAGAAATTGGAAATGTTTCAAGAATTGTATTGTAAAACCTGACAGCTTTCTGGGAGGTCCTTGATGCAGGCTTTCCCAATCAGCATTTGAAACATCATTAAAAGTTGAAGTTTGTTCTTCTTTCCTTTTTTAATTCACAATTTAAAAGAAAAGGAGAAACAGGGAATAAAGAGAAAGAAGTTAAAAAAACTCAATATTTAAGTTGAAATTCAAATTGATGAAAAATTATTTTTCTTTTAATTTAAAAGTAGAAATTTAAATATGAACTCAAAAATTGAATTTCATTTTTTAAATTTTTATTTAAATGAAGAATTGTTGAATTGATTATTTGGAGATTTTTCTTTAGTAGTTATTAGTCCTTCAAATGAAGGAGAAAAAAGATTTTTAAGGTTTAAAATTTAAAATTTTCATGAAAAGGGTAATAAATCAGACTGAAGTTAGAAGAATTATTAAATTGAAAATCAAAATATATTTTTTAAATTCTCTTCCAGAGGCTTGATTAAATGAAGAATATTTTTTCTTTTATTCAATTTATGAGGATTTAGAAGAATGGATGTGGTGAGTTCATTAATATTGATTTTTTTCCAAAGCAGATATAAGTTTTTTTTTCTTTCAGTGTTTTTTTTACGACATTTACATAAATCGAATTCTTTTTGCTTCTCTTATTAGCATTCTCAAAGAGACTCTCCTTGATCCTTCATCATCTTCATCCTCTCCTATCTTGGGAAGCTTCTGTCAATTCTACATTGCAAACATCCACATATTTAAAGTTGGTACCACACACAGAGAGAAATGGGATAAGGTAGAGTCTGTAGAAATTCTTGAATAAAGTTATAATTTTTGTAGTTGTATGCGTTGTGATAGAGACAAAAGAAAAAACCATCTTGGTATCTTCTCTTCCCTGGATGAGGTGACAGGTCTATATTCTATCAAAGTTCAGGGGAAAGTTCTATTCCAGTTGATCATCCAGGTATGGTTGTTGTGTCGTAGCTTCCTTTCTTGAGTTTGTTGGCGGTTGGAGGTGAGCAATTCCATGGGGGTTCTGTAATCAGAGTTAGTGGATTCATGAGCCTTTGAAAGGTGCCACGGGGGTTATGCAATCAGAGTTAGTGGATTCATGAGCCTTTGAAAGGTACCACGGGGGTTCTGCAATCAGAGTTAGTGGATTCATGATCCTTTGAAAGGTGCCACGGGGGTTCTGCAATCAGAGTTAGTGGATTCATGAGCCTTTGAAAGGTGCCATGGGGGTTCTGCATTCAGAGTTAGTGGATTCATGAGCCTTTGAAAGACCCCATGGGGGTTCTGCAATCAGAGTTAGTGGATTCATGGGCCTTTGAAAGGTGCCATTGGGGTTCTGCAATCAGAGTCAGTGGATTCATGAGCGTTTGAAAGGTGCCATGGGGGTTCTGCAATCAGAGTTAGTGGATTCATGAGCCTTTGAAAGGTGCCATGGGGGTTCTGCAATCAGAGGTAGTGGATTCATGAGCCTTTGAAAGATGCCATGGGGGTTATGCAATCAGAGTTAGTGGATTCATGAGCCTTTGAAAGGTGACACGGGGGTTATGCAATCAGAGTTAATGGATTCATGAGCCTTTGAAAGGTGCCATGGGGGTTCTGCAATCAGAGTTAGTGGATTCATGAGCCTTTGAAAGGTGCCATGGGGGTTCTGCAATCAGAGTTAGTGGATTCATGAGCCTTTGAAAGGTGCCATGGGGGTTCTGCAATCAGAGGTAGTGGATTCATGAGCCTTTGAAAGGTGCCATTGGGGTTATGCAATCAGAGTTAGTGGATTCATGAGCCTTTGAAAGGTGCCACGGGGGTTATGCAATCAGAGTTAATGGATTCATGAGCCTTTGAAAGGTGCCATGGGGGTTCTGCAATCAGAGTTAGTGGATTCATGAGCCTTTGAAAGGCGCCATGGGGGTTCTGCAATCAGAGTTAGCGGATTCATGAGCCTTTGAAAGGTGCCATGGGGGTTATGCAATCAGAGTTAGTGTATTCATGAGCCTTTGAAAGGTGCCATGGGGGTTATGCAATCAGAGTTAGTGGATTCATGAGCCTTTGAAAGGTGCCACGGGGGTTTTGCAATCAGAGGTAGTGGATTCATGAGCCTTTGAAAGGTGCCATGGGGGTTATGCAATCAGAGTTAGTGGATTCATGAGCCTTTGAAAGGTGCCACGGGGGTTATGCAATCAGAGTTAATGGATTCATGAGCCTTTGAAAGGTGCCATGGGGGTTCTGCAATCAGAGTTAGTGGATTCATGAGCCTTTGAAAGGTGCCATGGGGGTTATGCAATCAGAGTTAGTGGATTCATGAGCCTTTGAAAGGTGCCACGGGGGTTATGCAATCAGAGTTAATGGATTCATGAGCCTTTGAAAGGTGCCATGGGGGTTCTGCAATCAGAGATAGTGGATTCATGAGCCTTTGAAAGGTGCCATGGGGGTTCTGCAATCAGAGTTAGCGGATTCATGAGCCTTTGAAAGGTGCCATGGGGGTTCTGCAATCAGAGTTAGTGTATTCATGAGCCTTTGAAAGGTGCCATGGGGGTTATGCAATCAGAGTTAGTGGATTCATGAGCCTTTGAAAGGTGCCACGGGGGTTCTGCAATCAGAGGTAGTGGATTCATGAGCCTTTGAAAGGTGCCATGGGGGTTATGCAATCAGAGTTAGTGGATTCATGAGCCTTTGAAAGGTGCCACGGGGGTTATGCAATCAGAGTTAATGGATTCATGAGCCTTTGAAAGATGCCATGGGGGTTCTGCAATCAGAGTTAGTGGATTCATGAGCCTTTGAAAGGTGCCATGGGAGTTATGCAATCAGAGTTAGTAGATTCATGAGCTTTTGAAAGGTGGCATGGGGGTTCTGCAATCAGAGTTAGTGGATTCATGAGCCTTTGAATGGTGCCATGGGGGTTCTGCAATCAGAGTTAATGGATTCATGAGCCTTTGAAAGGTGCCATGGGGGTTCTGCAATCAGAGTTAGTGGATTCATGAGCCTTTGAAAGGTGCCATGGGGGTTCTGCAATCAGAGTTAGTGGATTCATGAGCCTTTGAAAGGTGCCATGGGGGTTATGCAATCAGAGTTAGTGGATTCATGAGCCTTTGAAAGGTGCCATGGGAGTTATGCAATCAGAGTTAGTGGATTCATGAGCCTTTGAAAGGTGCCATGGGGGTTCTGCAATCGGAGATAGTGGATTCATGAGCCTTTGAAAGGTGCCATGGGGGTTCTGCAATCAGAGTTAATGGATTCATGAGCCTTTGAAAGGTGCCATGGGGGTTATGCAATCAGAGTTAGTGGATTCATGAGCCTTTGAAAGGTGCCATGGGGGTTCTGCAATCAGAGTTAGTGGATTCATGAGCCTTTGAAAGGTCCCATGGGGTTCTGCAATCAGAGTTAGTGGATTCATGAGCCTTTGAAAGGTGCCATGGGGGTTCTGCAATCAGAGTTAGTGGATTCATGAGCCTTTGAAAGGTCCCATGGGGTTCTGCAATCAGAGTTAGTGGATTCATGAGCCTTTGAAAGGTGCCATGGGGGTTCTGCAATCAGTGTTAGTGGATTCATGGGCCTTTGAATGGTGCCATTGGGGTTCTGCAATCAGAGTCAGTGGATTCATGAGCGTTTGAAAGGTGCCATGGGGGTTCTGCAATCAGAGTTAGTGGATTCATGAGCCTTTGAAAGGTGCCATGGGGGTTATGCAATCAGAGGTAGTGGATTCATGAGCCTTTGAAAGGTGCCATGGGGGTTATGCAATCAGAGTTAGTGGATTCATGAGCCTTTGAAAGGTGACACGGGGGTTATGCAATCAGAGTTAATGGATTCATGAGCCTTTGAAAGGTGCCATGGGGGTTCTGCAATCAGAGTTAGTGGATTCATGAGCCTTTGAAAGGTGCCATGGGGGTTATGCAATCAGAGTTAGTGGATTCATGAGCCTTTGAAAGGTGACACGGGGGTTATGCAATCAGAGTTAGTGGATTCATGGGCCTTTGAAAGGTGCCATTGGGGTTCTGCAATCAGAGTCAGTGGATTCATGAGCGTTTGAAAGGTGCCATGGGGGTTCTGCAATCAGAGTTAGTGGATTCATGAGCCTTTGAAAGGTGCCATGGGGGTTATGCAATCAGAGGTAGTGGATTCATGAGCCTTTGAAAGGTGCCATGGGGGTTATGCAATCAGAGTTAGTGGATTCATGAGCCTTTGAAAGGTGACACGGGGGTTATGCAATCAGAGTTAATGGATTCATGAGCCTTTGAAAGGTGCCATGGGGGTTCTGCAATCAGAGTTAGTGGATTCATGAGCCTTTGAAAGGTGCCATGGGGTTTCTGCAATCAGAGTTAATGGATTCATGAGCCTTTGAAAGGTGCCATGGGGGTTCTGCAATCAGAGTTAGTGGATTCATGAGCCTTTGAAAGGTGCCATGGGGGTTCTGCAATCAGAGTTAGTGGATTCATGAGCCTTTGAAAGGTGCCATGGGGGTTATGCAATCAGAGTTAGTGGATTCATGAGCCTTTGAAAGGTGCCATGGGAGTTATGCAATCAGAGTTAGTGAATTCATGAGCCTTTGAAAGGTGCCATGGGGGTTCTGCAATCAGAGTTAGTGGATTCATGAGCCTTTGAAAGGTCCCATGGGGTTCTGCAATCAGAGTTAGTGGATTCATGAGCCTTTGAAAGGTGCCATGGGGGTTATGCAATCAGAGTTAGTGGATTCATGAGCCTTTGAAAGGTGACACGGGGGTTATGCAATCAGAGTTAGTGGATTCATGGGCCTTTGAAAGGTGCCATTGGGGTTCTGCAATCAGAGTCAGTGGATTCATGAGCGTTTGAAAGGTGCCATGGGGGTTCTGCAATCAGAGTTAGTGGATTCATGAGCCTTTGAAAGGTGCCATGGCTGTTATGCAATCAGAGGTAGTGGATTCATGAGCCTTTGAAAGGTGCCATGGGGGTTATGCAATCAGAGTTAATGGATTCATGAGCCTTTGAAAGGTGCCATGGGGGTTCTGCAATCAGAGGTAGTGGATTCATGAGCCTTTGAAAGGTGCCATGGGGGTTCTGCAATCAGAGTTAGTGGATTCATGAGCCTTTGAAAGGTGCACATGGGGGTTCTGCAATCAGAGTTAGTGGATTCATGAGCCTTTGAAAGGTGCCATGGGGGTTATGCAATCAGAGGTAGTGGATTCATGAGCCTTTGAAAGGTGCCATGGGGGTTATGCAATCAGAGTTAGTGGATTCATGAGCCTTTGAAAGGTGACACGGGGGTTATGCAATCAGAGTTAATGGATTCATGAGCCTTTGAAAGGTGCCATGGGGGTTCTGCAATCAGAGTTAGTGGATTCATGAGCCTTTGAAAGGTGCCATGGGGGTTATGCAATCAGAGTTAGTGGATTCATGAGCCTTTGAAAGGTGACACGGCGGTTATGCAATCAGAGTTAGTGGATTCATGGGCCTTTGAAAGGTGCCATTGGGGTTCTGCAATCAGAGTCAGTGGATTCATGAGCGTTTGAAAGGTGCCATGGGGGTTCTGCAATCAGAGTTAGTGGATTCATGAGCCTTTGAAAGGTGCCATGGGGGTTATGCAATCAGAGGTAGTGGATTCATGAGCCTTTGAAAGGTGCCATGGGGGTTATGCAATCAGAGTTAGTGGATTCATGAGCCTTTGAAAGGTGACACGGGGGTTATGCAATCAGAGTTAATGGATTCATGAGCCTTTGAAAGGTGCCATGGGGGTTCTGCAATCAGAGTTAGTGGATTCATGAGCCTTTGAAAGGTGCCATGGGGGTTCTGCAATCAGAGTTAGTGGATTCATGAGCCTTTGAAAGGTGCCATGGGGGTTCTGCAATCAGAGTTAGTGGATTCATGGACCTTTGAAAGGTGCCATTGGGGTTCTGCAATCAGAGTCAGTGGATTCATGAGCGTTTGAAAGGTGCCATGGGGGTTCTGCAATCAGAGTTAGTGGATTCATGAGCCTTTGAAAGGTGCCATGGGGGTTATGCAATCAGAGGTAGTGGATTCATGAGCCTTTGAAAGGTGCCATGGGGGTTATGCAATCAGAGTTAGTGGATTCATGAGCCTTTGAAAGGTGACACGGGGGTTATGCAATCAGAGTTAATGGATTCATGAGCCTTTGAAAGGTGCCATGGGGGTTCTGCAATCAGAGTTAGTGGATTCATGAGCCTTTGAAAGGTGCCATGGGGGTTATGCAATCAGAGTTAGTGGATTCATGAGCCTTTGAAAGGTGACACGGGGGTTATGCAATCAGAGTTAATGGATTCATGAGCCTTTGAAAGGTGCCATGGGGGTTCTGCAATCAGAGTTAATGGATTCATGAGCCTTTGAAAGGTGACACGGGGGTTATGCAATCAGAGTTAATGGATTCATGAGCCTTTGAAAGGTGCCATGGGGGTTCTGCAATCAGAGTTAGTGGATTCATGAGCCTTTGAAAGGTGCCATGGGGGTTCTGCAATCAGAGTTAGTGGATTCATGAGCCTTTGAAATTTGCCATGGGGGTTCTGCAATCAGAGTTAGTGGATTCATGGACCTTTGAAAGGTGCCATTGGGGTTCTGCAATCAGAGTCAGTGGATTCATGAGCGTTTGAAAGGTGCCATGGGGGTTCTGCAATCAGAGTTAGTGGATTCATGAGCCTTTGAAAGGTGCCATGGGGGTTATGCAATCAGAGGTAGTGGATTCATGAGCCTTTGAAAGGTGCCATGGGGGTTATGCAATCAGAGTTAGTGGATTCATGAGCCTTTGAAAGGTGACACGGGGGTTATGCAATCAGAGTTAATGGATTCATGAGCCTTTGAAAGGTGCCATGGGGGTTCTGCAATCAGAGTTAGTGGATTCATGAGCCTTTGAAAGGTGCCATGGGGGTTATGCAATCAGAGTTAGTGGATTCATGAGCCTTTGAAAGGTGACACGGGGGTTATGCAATCAGAGTTAATGGATTCATGAGCCTTTGAAAGGTGCCATGGGGGTTCTGCAATCAGAGTTAGTGGATTCATGGACCTTTGAAAGGTGCCATTGGGGTTCTGCAATCAGAGTCAGTGGATTCATGAGCGTTTGAAAGGTGCCATGGGGGTTCTGCAATCAGAGTTAGTGGATTCATGAGCCTTTGAAAGGTGCCATGGGGGTTATGCAATCAGAGGTAGTGGATTCATGAGCCTTTGAAAGGTGCCATGGGGGTTATGCAATCAGAGTTGGTGGATTCATGAGCCTTTGAAAGGTGACACGGGGGTTATGCAATCAGAGTTAATGGATTCATGAGCCTTTGAAAGGTGCCATGGGGGTTCTGCAATCAGAGGTAGTGGATTCATGAGCCTTTGAAAGGTGCCATGGGGGTTCTGCAATCAGAGTTAGTGGATTCATGAGCCTTTGAAAGGTGCACATGGGGGTTCTGCAATCAGAGTTAGTGGATTCATGAGCCTTTGAAAGGTGCCATGGGGGTTATGCAATCAGAGGTAGTGGATTCATGAGCCTTTGAAAGGTGCCATGGGGGTTATGCAATCAGAGTTAGTGGATTCATGAGCCTTTGAAAGGTGACACGGGGGTTATGCAATCAGAGTTAATGGATTCATGAGCCTTTGAAAGGTGCCATGGGGGTTCTGCAATCAGAGTTAGTGGATTCATGAGCCTTTGAAAGGTGCCATGGGGGTTATGCAATCAGAGTTAGTGGATTCATGAGCCTTTGAAAAGTGACACGGGGGTTATGCAATCAGAGTTAGTGGATTCATGGGCCTTTGAAAGGTGCCATTGGGGTTCTGCAATCAGAGTCAGTGGATTCATGAGCGTTTGAAAGGTGCCATGGGGGTTCTGCAATCAGAGTTAGTGGATTCATGAGCCTTTGAAAGGTGCCATGGGGGTTATGCAATCAGAGGTAGTGGATTCATGAGCCTTTGAAAGGTGCCATGGGGGTTATGCAATCAGAGTTAGTGGATTCATGAGCCTTTGAAAAGTGACACGGGGGTTATGCAATCAGAGTTAATGGATTCATGAGCCTTTGAAAGGTGCCATGGGGGTTCTGCAATCAGAGTTAGTGGATTCATGAGCCTTTGAAAGGTGCCATTGGGGTTCTGCAATCAGAGTCAGTGGATTCATGAGCGTTTGAAAGGTGCCATGGGGGTTCTGCAATCAGAGTTAGTGGATTCATGAGCCTTTGAAAGGTGCCATGGGGGTTCTGCAATCAGAGTTAGTGGATTCATGAGCCTTTGAAAGGTGCCATGGGGGTTATGCAATCAGAGTTAGTGGATTCATGAGCCTTTGAAAGGTGACACGGGGGTTATGCAATCAGAGTTAATGGATTCATGAGCCTTTGAAAGGTGCCATGGGGGTTCTGCAATCAGAGTTAGTGGATTCATGAGCCTTTGAAAGGTGCCATGGGGGTTATGCAATCAGAGTTAGTGGATTCATGAGCCTTTGAAAGGTGACACGGGGGTTATGCAATCAGAGTTAATGGATTCATGAGCCTTTGAAAGGTGCCATGGGGGTTCTGCAATCAGAGTTAGTGGATTCATGGACCTTTGAAAGGTGCCATTGGGGTTCTGCAATCAGAGTCAGTGGATTCATGAGCGTTTGAAAGGTGCCATGGGGGTTCTGCAATCAGAGTTAGTGGATTCATGAGCCTTTGAAAGGTGCCATGGGGGTTATGCAATCAGAGGTAGTGGATTCATGAGCCTTTGAAAGGTGCCATGGGGGTTATGCAATCAGAGTTGGTGGATTCATGAGCCTTTGAAAGGTGACACGGGGGTTATGCAATCAGAGTTAATGGATTCATGAGCCTTTGAAAGGTGCCATGGGGGTTCTGCAATCAGAGGTAGTGGATTCATGAGCCTTTGAAAGGTGCCATGGGGGTTCTGCAATCAGAGTTAGTGGATTCATGAGCCTTTGAAAGGTGCACATGGGGGTTCTGCAATCAGAGTTAGTGGATTCATGAGCCTTTGAAAGGTGCCATGGGGGTTATGCAATCAGAGGTAGTGGATTCATGAGCCTTTGAAAGGTGCCATGGGGGTTATGCAATCAGAGTTAGTGGATTCATGAGCCTTTGAAAGGTGACACGGGGGTTATGCAATCAGAGTTAATGGATTCATGAGCCTTTGAAAGGTGCCATGGGGGTTCTGCAATCAGAGTTAGTGGATTCATGAGCCTTTGAAAGGTGCCATGGGGGTTATGCAATCAGAGTTAGTGGATTCATGAGCCTTTGAAAAGTGACACGGGGGTTATGCAATCAGAGTTAGTGGATTCATGGGCCTTTGAAAGGTGCCATTGGGGTTCTGCAATCAGAGTCAGTGGATTCATGAGCGTTTGAAAGGTGCCATGGGGGTTCTGCAATCAGAGTTAGTGGATTCATGAGCCTTTGAAAGGTGCCATGGGGGTTATGCAATCAGAGGTAGTGGATTCATGAGCCTTTGAAAGGTGCCATGGGGGTTATGCAATCAGAGTTAGTGGATTCATGAGCCTTTGAAAAGTGACACGGGGGTTATGCAATCAGAGTTAATGGATTCATGAGCCTTTGAAAGGTGCCATGGGGGTTCTGCAATCAGAGTTAGTGGATTCATGAGCCTTTGAAAGGTGCCATTGGGGTTCTGCAATCAGAGTCAGTGGATTCATGAGCGTTTGAAAGGTGCCATGGGGGTTCTGCAATCAGAGTTAGTGGATTCATGAGCCTTTGAAAGGTGCCATGGGGGTTATGCAATCAGAGGTAGTGGATTCATGAGCCTTTGAAAGGTGCCATGGGGGTTATGCAATCAGAGTTAGTGGATTCATGAGCCTTTGAAAGGTGACACGGGGGTTATGCAATCAGAGTTAATGGATTCATGAGCCTTTGAAAGGTGCCATGGGGGTTCTGCAATCAGAGTTAGTGGATTCATGAGCCTTTGAAAGGTGCCATGGGGGTTATGCAATCAGAGTTAGTGGATTCATGAGCCTTTGAAAGGTGACACGGGGGTTATGCAATCAGAGTTAGTGGATTCATGGGCCTTTGAAAGGTGCCATTGGGGTTCTGCAATCAGAGTCAGTGGATTCATGAGCGTTTGAAAGGTGCCATGGGGGTTCTGCAATCAGAGTTAGTGGATTCATGAGCCTTTGAAAGGTGCCATGGGGGTTATGCAATCAGAGGTAGTGGATTCATGAGCCTTTGAAAGGTGCCATGGGGGTTATGCAATCAGAGTTAGTGGATTCATGAGCCTTTGAAAGGTGACACGGGGGTTATGCAATCAGAGTTAATGGATTCATGAGCCTTTGAAAGGTGCCATGGGGGTTCTGCAATCAGAGTTAGTGGATTCATGAGCCTTTGAAAGGTGCCATGGGGGTTCTGCAATCAGAGTTAGTGGATTCATGAGCCTTTGAAAGGTGCCATGGGGGTTCTGCAATCAGAGTTAGTGGATTCATGGACCTTTGAAAGGTGCCATTGGGGTTCTGCAATCAGAGTCAGTGGATTCATGAGCGTTTGAAAGGTGCCATGGGGGTTCTGCAATCAGAGTTAGTGGATTCATGAGCCTTTGAAAGGTGCCATGGGGGTTATGCAATCAGAGGTAGTGGATTCATGAGCCTTTGAAAGGTGCCATGGGGGTTATGCAATCAGAGTTAGTGGATTCATGAGCCTTTGAAAGGTGACACGGGGGTTATGCAATCAGAGTTAATGGATTCATGAGCCTTTGAAAGGTGCCATGGGGGTTCTGCAATCAGAGTTAGTGGATTCATGAGCCTTTGAAAGGTGCCATGGGGGTTATGCAATCAGAGTTAGTGGATTCATGAGCCTTTGAAAGGTGACACGGGGGTTATGCAATCAGAGTTAATGGATTCATGAGCCTTTGAAAGGTGCCATGGGGGTTCTGCAATCAGAGTTAATGGATTCATGAGCCTTTGAAAGGTGCCATGGGGGTTATGCAATCAGAGTTAGTGGATTCATGAGCCTTTGAAAGGTGACACGGGGGTTATGCAATCAGAGTTAATGGATTCATGAGCCTTTGAAAGGTGCCATGGGGGTTCTGCAATCAGAGTTAGTGGATTCATGAGCCTTTGAAAGGTGCCATGGGGGTTCTGCAATCAGAGTTAGTGGATTCATGAGCCTTTGAAAGGTGCCATGGGGGTTCTGCAATCAGAGTTAGTGGATTCATGGACCTTTGGAAGGTGCCATTGGGGTTCTGCAATCAGAGTCAGTGGATTCATGAGCGTTTGAAAGGTGCCATGGGGGTTCTGCAATCAGAGTTAGTGGATTCATGAGCCTTTGAAAGGTGCCATGGGGGTTATGCAATCAGAGGTAGTGGATTCATGAGCCTTTGAAAGGTGCCATGGGGGTTATGCAATCAGAGTTAGTGGATTCATGAGCCTTTGAAAGGTGACACGGGGGTTATGCAATCAGAGTTAATGGATTCATGAGCCTTTGAAAGGTGCCATGGGGGTTCTGCAATCAGAGTTAGTGGATTCATGAGCCTTTGAAAGGTGCCATGGGGGTTATGCAATCAGAGTTAGTGGATTCATGAGCCTTTGAAAGGTGACACGGGGGTTATGCAATCAGAGTTAATGGATTCATGAGCCTTTGAAAGGTGCCATGGGGGTTCTGCAATCAGAGTTAGTGGATTCATGGACCTTTGAAAGGTGCCATTGGGGTTCTGCAATCAGAGTCAGTGGATTCATGAGCGTTTGAAAGGTGCCATGGGGGTTCTGCAATCAGAGTTAGTGGATTCATGAGCCTTTGAAAGGTGCCATGGGGGTTATGCAATCAGAGGTAGTGGATTCATGAGCCTTTGAAAGGTGCCATGGGGGTTATGCAATCAGAGTTGGTGGATTCATGAGCCTTTGAAAGGTGACACGGGGGTTATGCAATCAGAGTTAATGGATTCATGAGCCTTTGAAAGGTGCCATGGGGGTTCTGCAATCAGAGGTAGTGGATTCATGAGCCTTTGAAAGGTGCCATGGGGGTTCTGCAATCAGAGTTAGTGGATTCATGAGCCTTTGAAAGGTGCACATGGGGGTTCTGCAATCAGAGTTAGTGGATTCATGAGCCTTTGAAAGGTGCCATGGGGGTTATGCAATCAGAGGTAGTGGATTCATGAGCCTTTGAAAGGTGCCATGGGGGTTATGCAATCAGAGTTAGTGGATTCATGAGCCTTTGAAAGGTGACACGGGGGTTATGCAATCAGAGTTAATGGATTCATGAGCCTTTGAAAGGTGCCATGGGGGTTCTGCAATCAGAGTTAGTGGATTCATGAGCCTTTGAAAGGTGCCATGGGGGTTATGCAATCAGAGTTAGTGGATTCATGAGCCTTTGAAAAGTGACACGGGGGTTATGCAATCAGAGTTAGTGGATTCATGGGCCTTTGAAAGGTGCCATTGGGGTTCTGCAATCAGAGTCAGTGGATTCATGAGCGTTTGAAAGGTGCCATGGGGGTTCTGCAATCAGAGTTAGTGGATTCATGAGCCTTTGAAAGGTGCCATGGGGGTTATGCAATCAGAGGTAGTGGATTCATGAGCCTTTGAAAGGTGCCATGGGGGTTATGCAATCAGAGTTAGTGGATTCATGAGCCTTTGAAAAGTGACACGGGGGTTATGCAATCAGAGTTAATGGATTCATGAGCCTTTGAAAGGTGCCATGGGGGTTCTGCAATCAGAGTTAGTGGATTCATGAGCCTTTGAAAGGTGCCATTGGGGTTCTGCAATCAGAGTCAGTGGATTCATGAGCGTTTGAAAGGTGCCATGGGGGTTCTGCAATCAGAGTTAGTGGATTCATGAGCCTTTGAAAGGTGCCATGGGGGTTATGCAATCAGAGGTAGTGGATTCATGAGCCTTTGAAAGGTGCCATGGGGGTTATGCAATCAGAGTTAGTGGATTCATGAGCCTTTGAAAGGTGACACGGGGGTTATGCAATCAGAGTTAATGGATTCATGAGCCTTTGAAAGGTGCCATGGGGGTTCTGCAATCAGAGTTAGTGGATTCATGAGCCTTTGAAAGGTGACACGGGGGTTATGCAATCAGAGTTAATGGATTCATGAGCCTTTGAAAGGTGCCATGGGGGTTCTGCAATCAGAGTTAGTGGATTCATGAGCCTTTGAAAGGTGCCATGGGGGTTATGCAATCAGAGTTAGTGGATTCATGAGCCTTTGAAAGGTGACACGGGGGTTATGCAATCAGAGTTAATGGATTCATGAGCCTTTGAAAGGTGCCATGGGGGTTCTGCAATCAGAGTTAGTGGATTCATGAGCCTTTGAAAGGTGCCATGGGGGTTCTGCAATCAGAGGCAGTGGATTCATGAGCCTTTGAAAGGTGCCATGGGGGTTATGCAATCAGAGTTAGTGGATTCATGAGCCTTTGAAAGGTGACACGGGGGTTATGCAATCAGAGTTAATGGATTCATGAGCCTTTGAAAGGTGCCATGGGGGTTCTGCAATCAGAGTTAGTGGATTCATGAGCCTTTGAAAGGTGCCATGGGGGTTATGCAATCAGAGTTAGTGGATTCATGAGCCTTTGAAAGGTGACACGGGGGTTATGCAATCAGAGTTAATGGATTCATGAGCCTTTGAAAGGTGCCATGGGGGTTCTGCAATCAGAGTTAATGGATTCATGAGCCTTTGAAAGGTGCCATGGGGGTTATGCAATCAGAGTTAGTGGATTCATGAGCCTTTGAAAGGTGACACGGGGGTTATGCAATCAGAGTTAATGGATTCATGAGCCTTTGAAAGGTGCCATGGGGGTTCTGCAATCAGAGTTAGTGGATTCATGAGCCTTTGAAAGGTGCCATGGGGGTTCTGCAATCAGAGTTAGTGGATTCATGAGCCTTTGAAAGGTGCCATCGGGGTTCTGCAATCAGAGTTAGTGGATTCATGAGCCTTTGAAAGGTGCCATGGGGGTTATGCAATCAGAGTTAGTGGATTCATGAGCCTTTGAAAGGTGACACGGGGGTTATGCAATCAGAGTTAATGGATTCATGAGCCTTTGAAAGGTGCCATGGGGGTTCTGCAATCAGAGTTAGTGGATTCATGAGCCTTTGAAAGGTGCCATGGGGGTTATGCAATCAGAGTTAGTGGATTCATGAGCCTTTGAAAGGTGACACGGGGGTTATGCAATCAGAGTTAATGGATTCATGAGCCTTTGAAAGGTGCCATGGGGGTTCTGCAATCAGAGTTAGTGGATTCATGAGCCTTTGAAAGGTGCCATGCGGGTTATGCAATCAGAGTTAGTGGATTCATGAGCCTTTGAAAGGTGACACGGGGGTTATGCAATCAGAGTTAATGGATTCATGAGCCTTTGAAAGGTGCCATGGGGGTTCTGCAATTAGAGTTAGTGGATTCATGGGCCTTTGAAAGGTGCCATTGGGGTTCTGCAATCAGAGTCAGTGGATTCATGAGCTTTTGAAAGGTGCCATGGGGGTTCTGCAATCAGAGTTAGTGGATTCATGAGCCTTTGAAAGGTGCCATGGGGGTTATGCAATCAGAGGTAGTGGATTCATGAGCCTTTGAAAGGTGCCATGGGGGTTATGCAATCAGAGTTAGTGGATTCATGAGCCTTTGAAAGGTGACACGGGGGTTATGCAATCAGAGTTAATGGATTCATGAGCCTTTGAAAGGTGCCATGGGGGTTCTGCAATCAGAGTTAGTGGATTCATGAGCCTTTGAAAGGTGCCATGGGGGTTATGCAATCAGAGTTAGTGGATTCATGAGCCTTTGAAAGGTGACACGGGGGTTATGCAATCAGAGTTAATGGATTCATGAGCCTTTGAAAGGTGCCATGGGGGTTCTGCAATCAGAGTTAGTGGATTAATGAGCCTTTGAAAGGTGCCATGGGGGTTCTGCAATCAGAGTTCGTGGATTCATGAGCCTTTGAAAGGTGCCATGGGGGTTATGCAATCAGAGTTAGTGGATTCATGAGCCTTTGAAAGGTGACACGGGGGTTATGCAATCAGAGTTAATGGATTCATGGGTGTTTGAAAGGTGCCATTGGGGTTCTGCAATCAGAGTCAGTGGATTCATGAGCGTTTGAAAGGTGCCATGGGGGTTCTGCAATCAGAGTTAGTGGATTCATGAGCCTTTGAAAGGTGCCATGGGGGTTATGCAATCAGAGGTAGTGGATTCATGAGCCTTTGAAAGGTGCCATGGGGGTTATGCAATCAGAGTTAGTGGATTCATGAGCCTTTGTAAGGTGACACGGGGGTTATGCAATCAGAGTTAATGGATTCATGAGCCTTTGAAAGGTGCCATGGGGGTTCTGCAATCAGAGTTAGTGGATTCATGAGCCTTTGAAAGGTGCCATGGGGGTTCTGCAATCAGAGTTAGTGGATTCATGAGCCTTTGAAAGGTGCCATGGGGGTTCTGCAATCAGAGTTAGTGGATTCATGGGCCTTTGAAAGGTGCCATTGGGGTTCTGCAATCAGAGTCAGTGGATTCATGAGCGTTTGAAAGGTGCCATGGGGGTTCTGCAATCAGAGTTAGTGGATTCATGAGCCTTTGAAAGGTGCCATGGGGGTTATGCAATCAGAGGTAGTGGATTCATGAGCCTTTGAAAGGTGACACGGGGGTTATGCAATCAGAGTTAATGGATTCATGAGCCTTTGAAAGGTGCCATGGGGGTTCTGCAATCAGAGTTAGTGGATTCATGAGCCTTTGAAAGGTGCCATGGGGGTTATGCAATCAGAGTTAGTGGATTCATGAGCCTTTGAAAGGTGCCATGGGGGTTATGCAATCAGAGGTAGTGGATTCATGAGCCTTTGAAAGGTGCCATGGGGGTTATGCAATCAGAGTTAGTGGATTCATGAGCCTTTGAAAGGTGACACGGGGGTTATGCAATCAGAGTTAATGGATTCATGAGCCTTTGAAAGGTGCCATGGGGGTTCTGCAATCAGAGTTAGTGGATTCATGAGCCTTTGAAAGGTGCCATGGGGGTTATGCAATCAGAGTTAGTGGATTCATGAGCCTTTGAAAGGTGAAACGGGGGTTATGCAATCAGAGTTAATGGATTCATGAGCCTTTGAAAGGTGCCATGGGGGTTCTGCAATCAGAGTTAGTGGATTAATGAGCCTTTGAAAGGTGCCATGGGGGTTATGCAATCAGAGTTAGTGGATTCATGAGCCTTTGAAAGGTGACACGGGGGTTATGCAATCAGAGTTAATGGATTCATGAGCCTTTGAAAGGTGCCATGGGGGTTCTGCAATCAGAGTTAGTGGATTCATGAGCCTTTGAAAGGTGCCATGGGGGTTATGCAATCAGAGTTAGTGGATTCATGAGCCTTTGAAAGGTGACACGGGGGTTATGCAATCAGAGTTAATGGATTCATGAGCCTTTGAAAGGTGCCATGGGGGTTCTGCAATCAGAGTTAATGGATTCATGAGCCTTTGAAAGGTGCCATGGGGGTTATGCAATCAGAGTTAGTGGATTCATGAGCCTTTGAAAGGTGACACGGGGGTTATGCAATCAGAGTTAATGGATTCATGAGCCTTTGAAAGGTGCCATGGGGGTTCTGCAATCAGAGTTAGTGGATTCATGAGCCTTTGAAAGGTGCCATGGGGGTTATGCAATCAGAGTTAGTGGATTCATGAGCCTTTGAAAGGTGCCATGGGGGTTATGCAATCAGAGGTAGTGGATTCATGAGCCTTTGAAAGGTGCCATGGGGGTTATGCAATCAGAGTTAGTGGATTCATGAGCCTTTGAAAGGTGACACGGGGGTTATGCAATCAGAGTTAATGGATTCATGAGCCTTTGAAAGGTGCCATGGGGGTTCTGCAATCAGAGTTAGTGGATTCATGAGCCTTTGAAAGGTGCCATGGGGGTTATGCAATCAGAGTTAATGGATTCATGAGCCTTTGAAAGGTGACATGGGGGTTCTGCAATCAGAGTTAATGGATTCATGAGCCTTTGAAAGGTGCCATGGGGGTTATGCAATCAGAGTTAGTGGATTCATGAGCCTTTGAAAGGTGACACGGGGGTTATGCAATCAGAGTTAATGGATTCATGAGCCTTTGAAAGGTGCCATGGGGGTTCTGCAATCAGAGTTAGTGGATTCATGAGCCTTTGAAAGGTGCCATGGGGGTTCTGCAATCAGAGTTAGTGGATTCATGAGCCTTTGAAAGGTGCCATCGGGGTTCTGCAATCAGAGTTAGTGGATTCATGAGCCTTTGAAAGGTGCCATGGGGGTTATGCAATCAGAGTTAGTGGATTCATGAGCCTTTGAAAGGTGACACGGGGGTTATGCAATCAGAGTTAATGGATTCATGAGCCTTTGAAAGGTGCCATGGGGGTTCTGCAATCAGAGTTAGTGGATTCATGAGCCTTTGAAAGGTGCCATGGGGGTTATGCAATCAGAGGTAGTGGATTCATGAGCCTTTGAAAGGTGCCATGGGGGTTATGCAATCAGAGTTAGTGGATTCATGAGCCTTTGAAAGGTGACACGGGGGTTATGCAATCAGAGTTAATGGATTCATGAGCCTTTGAAAGGTGCCATGGGGGTTCTGCAATCAGAGTTAGTGGATTCATGAGCCTTTGAAAGGTGCCATGGGGGTTATGCAATCAGAGTTAGTGGATTCATGAGCCTTTGAAAGGTGACACGGGGGTTATGCAATCAGAGTTAATGGATTCATGAGCCTTTGAAAGGTGCCATGGGGGTTCTGCAATCAGAGTTAGTGGATTAATGAGCCTTTGAAAGGTGCCATGGGGGTTCTGCAATCAGAGTTAGTGGATTCATGAGCCTTTGAAAGGTGCCATGGGGGTTATGCAATCAGAGTTAGTGGATTCATGAGTCTTTGAAAGGTGACACGGGGGTTATGCAATCAGAGTTAGTGGATTCATGGGCCTTTGAAAGGTGCCATTGGGGTTCTGCAATCAGAGTCAGTGGATTCATGAGCGTTTGAAAGGTGCCATGGGGGTTCTGCAATCAGAGTTAGTGGATTCATGAGCCTTTGAAAGGTGCCATGGGGGTTATGCAATCAGAGGTAGTGGATTCATGAGCCTTTGAAAGGTGCCATGGGGGTTATGCAATCAGAGTTAGTGGATTCATGAGCCTTTGAAAGGTGACACGGGGGTTATGCAATCAGAGTTAATGGATTCATGAGCCTTTGAAAGGTGCCATGGGGGTTCTGCAATCAGAGTTAGTGGATTCATGAGCCTTTGAAAGGTGCCATGGGGGTTCTGCAATCAGAGTTAGTGGATTCATGAGCCTTTGAAAGGTGCCATGGGGGTTCTGCAATCAGAGTTAGTGGATTCATGGGCCTTTGAAAGGTGCCATTGGGGTTCTGCAATCAGAGTCAGTGGATTCATGAGCGTTTGAAAGGTGCCATGGGGGTTCTGCAATCAGAGTTAGTGGATTCATGAGCCTTTGAAAGGTGCCATGGGGGTTATGCAATCAGAGGTAGTGGATTCATGAGCCTTTGAAAGGTGCCATGGGGGTTATGCAATCAGAGTTGGTGGATTCATGAGCCTTTGAAAGGTGACACGGGGGTTATGCAATCAGAGTTAATGGATTCATGAGCCTTTGAAAGGTGCCATGGGGGTTCTGCAATCAGAGTTATTGGATTCATGAGCCTTTGAAAGGTGCCATGGGGGTTCTGCAATCAGAGTTAGTGGATTCATGAGCCTTTGAAAGGTGCCATGGGGGTTATGCAATCAGAGTTAGTGGATTCATGAGCCTTTGAAAGGTGACACGGGGGTTATGCAATCAGAGTTAATGGATTCATGAGCCTTTGAAAGGTGCCATGGGGGTTCTGCAATCAGAGTTAGTGGATTAATGAGCCTTTGAAAGGTGCCATGGGGGTTCTGCAATCAGAGTTAGTGGATTCATGAGCCTTTGAAAGGTGCCATGGGGGTTATGCAATCAGAGTTAGTGGATTCATGAGTCTTTGAAAGGTGACACGGGGGTTATGCAATCAGAGTTAGTGGATTCATGGGCCTTTGAAAGGTGCCATTGGGGTTCTGCAATCAGAGTCAGTGGATTCATGAGCGTTTGAAAGGTGCCATGGGGGTTCTGCAATCAGAGTTAGTGGATTCATGAGCCTTTGAAAGGTGCCATGGGGGTTATGCAATCAGAGGTAGTGGATTCATGAGCCTTTGAAAGGTGCCATGGGGGTTATGCAATCAGAGTTAGTGGATTCATGAGCCTTTGAAAGGTGACACGGGGGTTATGCAATCAGAGTTAATGGATTCATGAGCCTTTGAAAGGTGCCATGGGGGTTCTGCAATCAGAGTTAGTGGATTCATGAGCCTTTGAAAGGTGCCATGGGGGTTCTGCAATCAGAGTTAGTGGATTCATGAGCCTTTGAAAGGTGCCATGGGGGTTCTGCAATCAGAGTTAGTGGATTCATGGGCCTTTGAAAGGTGCCATTGGGGTTCTGCAATCAGAGTCAGTGGATTCATGAGCGTTTGAAAGGTGCCATGGGGGTTCTGCAATCAGAGTTAGTGGATTCATGAGCCTTTGAAAGGTGCCATGGGGGTTATGCAATCAGAGGTAGTGGATTCATGAGCCTTTGAAAGGTGCCATGGGGGTTATGCAATCAGAGTTGGTGGATTCATGAGCCTTTGAAAGGTGACACGGGGGTTATGCAATCAGAGTTAATGGATTCATGAGCCTTTGAAAGGTGCCATGGGGGTTCTGCAATCAGAGTTATTGGATTCATGAGCCTTTGAAAGGTGCCATGGGGGTTATGAAATCAGAGTTAGTGGATTCATGAGCCTTTGAAAGGTGACACGGGGGTTATGCAATCAGAGTTGATGGATTCATGAGCCTTTAGAAAGGTGCCATGGGGGTTCTGCAATCAGAGTTAGTGGATTCATGAGCCTTTGAAAGGTGCCATGGGGGTTATGCAATCAGAGTTAGTGGATTCATGAGCCTTTGAAAGGTGACACGGGGGTTATGCAATCAGAGTTAATGGATTCATGAGCCTTTGAAAGGTGCCATTCGGGTTCTGCAATCAGAGTTAGTGGATTCATGGGCCTTTGAAAGGTGCCATTGGGGTTCTGCAATCAGAGTCAGTGGATTCATGAGCCTTTGAAAGGTGCCATGGGGGTTATGCAATCAGAGGTAGTGGATTCATGAGCCTTTGAAAGGTGCCATGGGGGTTATGCAATCAGAGTTAGTGGATTCATGAGCCTTTGAAAGGTGACACGGGGGTTATGCAATCAGAGTTAATGGATTCATGAGCCTTTGAAAGGTGCCATGGGGGTTCTGCAATCAGAGTTAGTGGATTCATGAGCCTTTGAAAGGTGCCATGGGGGTTATGCAATCAGAGTTAGTGGATTCATGAGCCTTTGAAAGGTGAAACGGGGGTTATGCAATCAGAGTTAATGGATTCATGAGCCTTTGAAAGGTGCCATGGGGGTTCTGCAATCAGAGTTAGTGGATTAATGAGCCTTTGAAAGGTGCCATGGGGGTTATGCAATCAGAGTTAGTGGATTCATGAGCCTTTGAAAGGTGACACGGGGGTTATGCAATCAGAGTTAATGGATTCATGAGCCTTTGAAAGGTGCCATGGGGGTTCTGCAATCAGAGTTATTGGATTCATGAGCCTTTGAAAGGTGCCATGGGTGTTATGCAATCAGAGTTAGTGGATTCATGAGCCTTTGAAAGGTGACACGGGGGTTATGCAATCAGAGTTGATGGATTCATGAGCCTTTGAAAGGTGCCATGGGGGTTCTGCAATCAGAGTTAGTGGATTCATGAGCCTTTGAAAGGTGCCATGGGGTTTATGCAATCAGAGTTAGTGGATTCATGAGCCTTTGAAAGGTGACACGGGGGTTATGCAATCAGAGTTGATGGATTCATGAGCCTTTGAAAGGTGCCATGGGGGTTCTGCAATCAGAGTTAGTGGATTCATGAGCCTTTGAAAGGTGACACGGGGGTTATGCAATCAGAGTTAATGGATTCATGAGCCTTTGAAAGGTGACACGGGGGTTATGCAATCAGAGTTAATGGATTCATGAGCCTTTGAAAGGTGCCATGGGGGTTCTGCAATCAGAGTTAGTGGATTCATGAGCCTTTGAAAGGTGACACGGGGGTTATGCAATCAGAGTTAATGGATTCATGAGCCTTTGAAAGGTGCCATGGGGGTTCTGCAATCAGAGTTAGTGGATTCATGAGCCTTTGAAAGGTGCCATGGGGGTTCTGCAATCAGAGTTAGTGGATTCATGAGCCTTTGAAAGGTGCCATCGGGGTTCTGCAATCAGAGTTAGTGGATTCATGAGCCTTTGAAAGGTGCCATGGGGGTTATGCAATCAGAGTTAGTGGATTCATGAGCCTTTGAAAGGTGACACGGGGGTTATGCAATCAGAGTTAATGGATTCATGAGCCTTTGAAAGGTGCCATGGGGGTTCTGCAATCAGAGTTAGTGGATTCATGAGCCTTTGAAAGGTGCCATGGGGGTTATGCAATCAGAGTTAGTGGATTCATGAGCCTTTGAAAGGTGACACGGGGGTTATGCAATCAGAGTTAATGAATTCATGAGCCTTTGAAAGGTGCCATGGGGGTTCTGCAATCAGAGTTAGTGGATTCATGAGCCTTTGAAAGGTGCCATGGGGGTTATGCAATCAGAGTTAGTGGATTCATGAGCCTTTGAAAGGTGACACGGGGGTTATGCAATCAGAGTTAATGGATTCATGAGCCTTTGAAAGGTGCCATGGGGGTTCTGCAATCAGAGTTAGTGGATTCATGGGCCTTTGAAAGGTGCCATTGGGGTTCTGCAATCAGAGTCAGTGGATTCATGAGCGTTTGAAAGGTGCCATGGGGGTTCTGCAATCAGAGTTAGTGGATTCATGAGCCTTTGAAAGGTGCCATGGGGGTTATGCAATCAGAGGTAGTGGATTCATGAGCCTTTGAAAGGTGCCATGGGGGTTATGCAATCAGAGTTAGTGGATTCATGAGCCTTTGAAAGGTGACACGGGGGTTATGCAATCAGAGTTAATGGATTCATGAGCCTTTGAAAGGTGCCATGGGGGTTCTGCAATCAGAGTTAGTGGATTCATGAGCCTTTGAAAGGTGCCATGGGGGTTATGCAATCAGAGTTAGTGGATTCATGAGCCTTTGAAAGGTGACACGGGGGTTATGCAATCAGAGTTAATGGATTCATGAGCCTTTGAAAGGTGCCATGGGGGTTCTGCAATCAGAGTTAGTGGATTAATGAGCCTTTGAAAGGTGCCATGGGGGTTATGCAATCAGAGTTAGTGGATTCATGAGCCTTTGAAAGGTGACACGGGGGTTATGCAATCAGAGTTAATGGATTCATGAGCCTTTGAAAGGTGCCATGGGGGTTCTGCAATCAGAGTTATTGGATTCATGAGCCTTTGAAAGGTGCCATGGGAGTTATGCAATCAGAGTTAGTGGATTCATGAGCCTTTGAAAGGTGACACGGGGGTTATGCAATCAGAGTTGATGGATTCATGAGCCTTTGAAAGGTGCCATGGGGGTTCTGCAATCAGAGTTAGTGGATTCATGAGCCTTTGAAAGGTGCCATGGGGGTTATGCAATCAGAGTTAGTGGATTCATGAGCCTTTGAAAGGTGACACGGGGGTTATGCAATCAGAGTTAATGGATTCATGAGCCTTTGAAAGGTGCCATGGGGGTTCTGCAATCAGAGTTAGTGGATTCATGGGCCTTTGAAAGGTGCCATTGGGGTTCTGCAATCAGAGTCAGTGGATTCATGAGCGTTTGAAAGGTGCCATGGGGGTTCTGCAAACAGAGTTAGTGGATTCATGAGCCTTTGAAAGGTGCCATGGGGGTTATGCAATCAGAGGTAGTGGATTCATGAGCCTTTGAAAGGTGCCATGGGGGTTATGCAATCAGAGTTAGTGGATTCATGAGCCTTTGAAAGGTGACACGGGGGTTATGCAATCAGAGTTGATGGATTCATGAGCCTTTGAAAGGTGCCATGGGGGTTCTGCAATCAGAGTTAGTGGATTCATGAGCTTTTGAAAGGTGCCATGGGGGTTATGCAATCAGAGTTAGTGGATTAATGAGCCTTTGAAAGGTGCCATGGGGGTTATGCAATCAGAGTTAGTGGATTCATGAGCCTTTGAAAGGTGACACGGGGGTTATGCAATCAGAGTTAATGGATTCATGAGCCTTTGAAAGGTGCCATGGGGGTTCTGCAATCAGAGTTAGTGGATTCATGAGCCTTTGAAAGGTGCCATGGGGGTTCTGCAATCAGAGTTAGTGGATTCATGAGCCTTTGAAAGGTGCCATGGGGGTTCTGCAATCAGAGTTAGTGGATTCATGAGCCTTTGAAAGGTGCTATGGGGGTTCTGCAATCAGAGGTAGTGGATTCATGAGCCTTTGAAAGGTGCCATGGGGGTTATGCAATCAGAGTTAGTGGATTCATGAGCCTTTGAAAGGTGCCACGGGGGTTATGCAATCAGAGTTAATGGATTCATGAACCTTTGAAAGGTGCCATGGGGGTTCTGCAATCAGAGTTAGCGGATTCATGAGCCTTTGAAAGGTGCCATGGGGGTTCTGCAATCAGAGTTAGTGGATTCATGAGCCTTTGAAAGGTGCCATGGGGGTTATGCAATCAGAGTTAGTGGATTCATGAGCGTTTGAAAGGTGCCACGGGGGTTATGCAATCAGAGTTAATGGATTCATGAACCTTTGAAAGGTGCCATGGGGGTTCTGCAATCAGAGTTAGCGGATTCATGAGCCTTTGAAAGGTGCCATGGGGGTTCTGCAATCAGAGTTAGTGGATTCATGAGCCTTTGAAAGGTGCCATGGGGGTTATGCAATCAGAGTTAGTGGATTCATGAGCGTTTGAAAGGTGCCATGGGGGTTCTGCAATCAGAGTTAGTGGATTCATGAGCCTTTGAAAGGTGCCATGGGGGTTATGCAATCAGAGTTAGTGGATTCATGAGCGTTTGAAAGGTGCCATGGGGGTTCTGCAATCAGAGTTAGTGGATTCATGAGCCTTTGAAAGGTGCCATGGGGGTTCTGCAATCAGAGGTAGTGGATTCATGAGCCTTTGAAAGGTGCCATGGGGGTTATGCAATCAGAGTTAGTGGATTCATGAGCCTTTGAAAGGTGCCACGGGGGTTATGCAATCAGAGTTAATGGAATCATGAGCCTTTGAAAGATGCCATGGGGGTTCTGCAATCAGAGTTAGTGGATTCATGAGCCTTTGAAAGGTGCCATGGGGGTTCTGCAATCAGAGTTAGTGGATTCATGAGCCTTTGAAAGGTGCCATGGGGGTTCTGCAATCAGAGTTAGTGGATTCATGAGCCTTTGAAAGGTGCCATGGGGGTTATGCAATCAGAGTTAGTGGATTCATGAGCCTTTGAAAGGTGCCATGGGAGTTATGCAATCAGAGTTAGTAGATTCATGAGCCTTTGAAAGGTGCCATGGGGGTTATGCAATCAGAGTTAGTGGATTCATGAGCCTTTGAAAGGTGCCATGGGGGTTATGCAATCAGAGTTAGTGGATTCATGAGCCTTTGAAAGGTGTCATGGGGGTTCTGCAATCAGAGTTAGTGGATTCATGAGCCTTTGAAAGGTGCCATGGGGGTTATGCAATCATAGTTAGTGGATTCATGAGCCTTTGAAAGGTGCCATGGGGGTTATGCAATCAGAGTTAGTGGATTCATGAGGCTTTGAAAGGTGCCATGGGGGTTATGCAATCAGAGTTAGTGGATTCATGAGCCTTTGACAGGTGCCATGGGGGTTATGCAATCAGAGTTTGTGGATTCATGAGCCTTTGAAAGGTGCCATGGGGGTTATGCAATCAGAGTTAGTGGATTCATGAGCCTTTGAAAGGTGCCAGTACTTGCAAGAAAACCTGCTATTTTCTTTCCTTCTATATTATGTTGCATAACGTGGTGTCTTTTAGAAACTTGATGATTAGAAGGTATATTTTATTTTTGTGGATCTTAGGGGAAAGAATACTTTCAAGTGAGAATTTATGCACTCCCAATTTTCTCATTTCATTAAAGAGAATATTTCTATGTAGAGAGTAGGCCATACAGTTGAGGATAACATGTGGCACGGTTTCATTTACATCACAATTTTGGCCTTTGCTGGTCTCCAAATTTTTCATTGCATGCATTTTATCATTTAAACGTGTATGGCCTGTTCTTAACCGAGTGATTTTGACTTGGTCTTTTATGTTTTTGAGGCAAGAGCATGTTTCCGAGATATTTTTGGACACTAGTCTTCTGTGATTGGGCGCCAATGAAGTTTGTTCTGAGAAAATGTTTTGAAGACTTTCCAATGGTTGTGAATTGATGATTGCCTTGAGTTTGTTGATATTGTGGGAGTTTTGGATCAGGGAGTAGCACTATTGATTTCTTTAGTTAGTTTGTCAGCAATCTCATTTCCAGTGAGTCCTATGTGGTTAGGCACCCACTGGAAAAATATTTTATTATTATTATTATTATTGACATTTGTAGAGTTGTAGGATTCTTGTACTGTATTCTGGTGGCAGCATTTGTAGGGTTCTTTTTTTTATGGAAAGAAGTGCTACTTTACTGTCTGTGATAAACAAAATTTTTTTATTTCCTTTTCTGTCCATTTTAAGGCTTCTTTCGGTGCCACGAGTTCTGTGTCTGTTGGGCTGGTACATGTTGTTGTCAGATTGAAACTAAATCTATAGTTGTTTTCTTTGTCGTAGAATGCCCCTAATGCAAAGTTAGTTTTTTTGTTTGAAACGCCATCCGTAAATTTTTTTTTTATGTGAGAGGTAAAGATACTCCAGGTGCCTTTCTGTTTTCTCTAGGATATCTTCTTGAATGTAATAGTGTTTGCAGTTTGTGATTCCTGGAATATCTTTTATTATTTCTGGAATGTCGAGGGTCCAGGGTGGCAAATCTGAGAGCCATTTGAATTTTTCTTTCATCTGTTTTATATCTTCATAGATGGGATCTTGTTTTAAATATTGTAAGATTTTTCCTGTGGGTATAATGTTTGTAATTTAAATAAACAGATGATGGTTTTGATGACTGGTGGCCACTCTTACGAATTTTTTTTTCAACTGTTCCTATAATCTGATTTTAATGGGAGGCATGGGGGTCTCTGCCAGAATAGAAATATTGGGACACGATGGAAGTTGTCTTGTGCAAAATTTTAGGATTTTATGTTGAGATATCTCAATTTTTGGTTTTAGTGTTTCCGTTGCATTGACTGTTAGGTAGAGACCATATTCAATTTTGGACCTGGCTTTCTGAGTGAAGATTTATTAGGCATTTTGGTTTGCATCCCCGGTTTGTACTTGCCATGCATCTGAAAAGTTGTAGGTGCCTTTTACTGGCCAAATGGAGGCTATCATAGTGCTCATTCCAGGACATTTTGTTGTTGAAAATAAAGCCTAAAAATTTGCGTGATGCCACCTGTTTGATATTTTCTTCCTCAATTTTAATATTAATTGCTGGTGTGGCTCTTCTTCTTCTACTGATGGATAGCATTACTCTTTCATCTTTCGAAATTTGAATGTGTCATTTTTTGAAGTATACTTGAAGCAAGTTTACGGAGAGTTGCATATTTTCTTCCAGCTTGTGGGAGGAGGTGTTGCTACTCCATATGGCAATGTTATCCGCGTAAACTGTAATTTTGGTGTGTGTGACTGTAAAAGTTTTGCAGGTCATACAGACAAATACTGAATAATAGAGGCGAAATTATGCTTCCCTGGATGAAGCCTGTCTTGATATGTTTTTCTAGAGAGAGCTGTGTCTAATTTTATTTCCATAATTTCATTTTTAATAATTTGTTGAATGGCTAGAAACATATTGCCGTGGATACCATTTGTTGTATTTTGAAAAGAAGGCCATCTTGCCAGACTGCATCAAATGCCCCCTTTACATCCAAAAAGATGACCGCAGTAGGCCTGTTAGAGTGTAGTGTTTGTTCAAGATCTAGGATAAGATATCTGAGGTTATCTTGTGTACATCTAGCTTGTCTGAATCCTGTTGAGATGTTGTTTGTGTCAATATACTAGTTGAGTCTAGATTTCATCAACTTTTCGAATGTTTTCAGAAGTCATGAATTCAGTGTGATGGGCCTATATGCTTCTAGACTGCTGGGGATTTTATTTGGCTTTCTAATGAGTATAGTTTGTGCCAGGTTCCAATCCTTGGGAAATAGTTTATCCTCCCATAATTGGTTGAATAGGTTTAGAAGCTTTTTTTGGACGATGCTTGGTAGGTTTTTAATCCCACTCCTCCCCTTGATCCGTTTCTGTACAGGTTGACCACAAAATTAAACAGTAATAACTCATGAAATAATGAACTTTTTTATGCTAATGCTATTGAAAAGTTGCAAAAAGTGGAAAATATTTTATGCAACAACTTCACGAACACCATTCGTTGCACGAGCAAGTCTATAATCAATCTCAATACATGCTCGTTGAAGCAGTGATAGTGGAAGTGCTGTTGGGGAATCAGAAAACGTGGGATTTGTTTCAACAAGATAGATTGGATCACCATCAGATGGGTCTTGTCTTATGAGGAACATTTGCAACAGAGAATTTCTTGGGAGTTGGATTTTTCTAAATGGACCAATTTCCAAATTCACCTATCAATAATGGACAATAATGGACAAAATTTCCAAATTCACCCATCTTGACTCTTTGATGCTGTGTGAAGATATCGTGCAAACCAATCCTGTTGCTGATCTTCCGAACCCGAGCAACAGGATCTCAAACGTCATTTCCATGATCATGCTTTAACGCAGAGGTGGGTCTAGAAAATGTCTTTTAGGGGGGGGGGGGGCGATATACGAGGCAGGGTTCCTTCTCGTGCTAAGAGATCCACTGGTGAGAAAAATGGACTTCGCAACTTTAATACTTCCTTTGGCATAAAAGCAGCCTATTATTTTTGCTTTGAAGGCAAAAGCGATTTAATGACCTAAGATTACACCCAATCCTCGATTTACACGTTGATAAGTTCTAGGATATCACGATATAAATCGAGACCAACAACTTATGGGAAAAATGAGGATTGGTTCCAAAAGAAATCCTTGCTAAGAATGAAACGTGCATCTCTCTCTGATTATAGATCTGACATCTGATTTTGTTATCGAAGAAACTGAGTCATTATATTCAGGAATATAATGCCCCGCTGCTACCACACGTGCAACTTGTGCGACTGCACTGAACGGTATTGTTTTAAGGGCGGCAAATTTGAAAACCAACTAACAATTACAGCTGCAGAAAGATTGACCGGAATAAGTATGACGTAGTTTTCAGCAGATAAATTTCGATTGCTTTTAAAAATAACAATTGTGTTAGCTACATTAATCGTTGATATCTAATATCTGACTTGGAGAAAGGGTCAGCAGAATTCAAGTTCGCTCAGGGCTGCAAAATAGTTAGCCCTTATTGTATTCACATAGTATATCATTCCTGTCAGATATATTGTTAAAGATGTAAGAACTAGAAATAGCCATCGTGACTGATGCACCGTCAACTAAAGTCGAACTTTCTTCGTGTACTTCATGTTTTAGTTCACTATGATGTTCCGCCGCAGCTGCTACATCATCTACAACTTCGTAAATGCCGTTATTCTATTTTAACTCACACATATAAGGATATATCGTTGGATTCTTCAGTTTCTACAGCTGCGCACACATCAAAAGCTGTGGTAGAAGGGCAATCGCCACTCCCTTACCCAGAGGAAGGATGTTGAAAGCTATGACACTGAAGGGATTTGACTTGACGTCATTAGCAAGCAGAGAAATGCAGTCTGGGAATCTTCTGGGAGCTGTTTCTGACCAGTGGAACCTACGATTGCTGTCAGTGCGTACGACTCACTTATGTGAGTCGTGCATACTGACTGACAGCAATAGTATGTTCCCAAGGGAACAACCCTTCCTAAGACGCCGTTATTGGCTCGGGAGGGTTTAGTCATTTGAGGGGTGAACAGGTTGTAGAGTTTCATGCTGCCCTGTGGATGGACACTATGGTCGACACTTATTATTGACCACCAGGCTCCACAATTCTATTTGCCACATGGAGCGAACTTGGATATCTGCTGCTGCCCCTTTCTTCAGATCTGCCATTAGCTCGGTCAACTTTACATCAGCTGTGGTTAGCTTATTAGCAAATTGGCAGCACGGTGCGCCTTCGGGTTCCAACTTCCTCTGGTATGACTCAGACGATTGCGCTAAACGAAAAGGAACAGGTCAACCCTGACCTACGACAAGAACAGAGCAGATGCCTTTATTTTTTAGAGTATTTCGGGGATTGAAACTTTGCAGTTGTTAAAACTTCCCAATGTAATTTTGCAGTTGAATTAAATTTTTACATTTGTTATAGTTTATTTTGTTGTTTGAGATGGCTTTCCGTAACTAAGGCTCAATTCTTATATTCGACCTAATGCACATCACGTGATCGACATTACTCTCGGTCAGACCGATTCAGCCTTATTCGGGAATAACACCTTTCCGTCTGCAGTTTGTAGGGGACGCGGAAAAATATCGATAACACGAGATGGTTGGTAACCCTTGGTGTGCTCAAGGGTGTGTGTTTGGAGGGGGAAAGGTTTGAGTTCTACCCCCACTCCCGCCACTTGAGATTTTGAGTAACATATTTTTTCTAGGGATACATCTAAAAATTCGAGCATCAGGCTTGCCATTTTTAGGTAATTGATATTAAAATATGTCAACTTCCATAATTTGTAACTGTTAATTCGTAACTGTTATTATTGAACCTCATGCTGTGTTTATAACGTTATTTTGAAATGTCAACTTCCATTTCAAAGTTTCTGAGTATGCCATTGGCAACGCTGTGATGAACATAGGTGTGACTTTCACTGTTGCCATTCGTAACAAACCAAGTCGCAGACGTTTGTTGTGCGAAGCAAAAACATTCGTTACGAAACAATGAAAAAATTATTTCGCAGCTTCAACGTCGAGAAGTGGTTCTTTTCTGTATACTTTCGTCATTTGTTTCTTCTCGTTTGTGCGTGGAGAGTTTGCTGTGTCAGCCTTCGCCAGCCAGTATCTAAAGTATCAACGTGGGACGCAAGTGTGCTCAGTTGAGTGTTTTCCCTGAGCACTAGGACGAATAAACGGTTTCCTGGCGCTGCTTGAGGTGATCTTGACATCCTCCTCTGTGAAGGTAAGCCTAACTCTCAATGCCCCATTTATCTAGTCATGGAGTTAACGTGTTTATGCAGTAGTGAATATATGTAGTGCACAGTTGTTTTATTTCTTTAGCCAATATCATTGTTGTTTGTCGGGGGTTGGACGACCAGAAGATTGGTTGCACCGCATTAAGTGCGGACGTCTGTAATATCGCGTCTGTAATACTGCAATATACAGTATTGGGGAATATTTAATATATTGGGATTTGAATGGGGGATAAGCAATCATTCTCTTGTTATTTGACTATACTTTAGCTCAGTAGTCATTTCTCGTGTGTTCTATTACTATAATATTTATGTGTTAACTCATTGAAGGAGACGTGCAAGGTTTCGACCCTTGCAGGTTTCCGTTTACTCGGTGTTACGATACCAGAGTTGTGTTGTTTTACCTCTCAGCTGCATACAATGGAGTAAATAGCCAAGTCACAGGTATCCCGAGTGCTCAGAGGAGGTTAGGGTAATAGATCCCACTGGACAGCTGTTATGAGACAGATGGTAGTCTCCTCTCATGGCCATCCAGCGTGTTCTCTAAAGTTTGCAGGGTATGGCTCTCCCTGTCAAGGCGCCATGGCTTAATGATCATCTGACGGACAGTGGCCTTTCAAAGCCCATCGATGTCTCCTACTGACTGAGGGCAGGGTGAGGAGTTTTGAGGAGATAAATCTCAACATCGGCCCAGGTGGAACTCGAACCTGGGAACTGCAAAGATACTAGAAAGATGTGACAATGACACCGGAAGTTTCGTCTTGGTTACCCAAACCGAAAAAATAAAAATATTAAATTTTGTTTCGTTGCCGAGTGGTTAGCGCGCTTGGCTACTGATCTAAGGGACCTGGGTTCGAGCCCGGGGTAAGGCATGGCTGTTTGTGTCGTTTTTCTGCTGAGGGCCTGCCATCCTCTCAGACCTACTATGGCATATAAACTGACAGGCTCCTGTCAGACCTCTGTGGCAAGCAGCTGCTTGAGGGGGTATTTATTTTTTATTCATAAATTTAGCTATGGTAAGTTGGTAATACGACCATCGTTTTAGACTGCTAACAGAATATTCAATAGGAAGGTATATTTGATTTTGTAATAAACCCAGATGAAACGTGGGAGCATGATGGGAAAACTTTACTCAAACACTGGATGTTTCATTTGATTTGAACTCGAAATCGGGTTGTAATTATTTTGGCAAACCTTCTGTTGTTCCTCTTTGAACAGCGAAGTATTTTTACCGAGTATTTTGATATATTCAATTAGAGTAAATCACATTTTTTATATAATCAAATCTCTATATATACACACATTGGTAGTTAAATATTTCTTCAACGGCTATGATGGGACTACCACACATTTCTCATATCATTCTCCAACGCAATGTCCTTCTTCGCCCATTGGGCAAGTATCAGTGTCCACTCCCGACTTGGGGCGTGTGCGAAAGAGATGCTTTCCAGAAACTGAAGTCGTTCAAAAGAGCATTGAGAGGGACGTAATATCACCAACTCTTATCTTTAATCTATAGGCGTAAAATCTTTTTGGAGAATGTTAATTGTTCGTTGGGTGTCTCTCCTGCTTTCATTTTGTTGATATCTTGTATAAATAAAAAATAAAAAATATTATTTAACCAGCTGTACCTGTTACTTAAATGGTTTTATTATTCTTATTAATAAGAACTTTTCATTTTATTAACATTTGAACCGTAAAATCAATTATTTAAAGCATGTATATATTTTAATGCTTTTATATTTTGTAAAAAAAAGTGGAAAACTTTTTTTTTAAGTTCTGAAAAATATTAAGTATATCTATTAGTCCTTTAATGTTTTGTGTTTCTTCCTTTCGTTCAGATGACAAGGTGCCCAAAAGTTCCAGGAAAACGTCATCAGCACCCAGATGTTCTCCGTTCCAACAACCGTTTCCTGGGGCTGCCTGTGGTGATCTTGACATCCTCCTCTGTGAAGGCAAGCTTTACTCTCAATGTCCCATTTACCTATGTCACGGAATTTATCTATTTATGCAGTAGTGAATATATGTAGTGCACAGTTGTTTTATTTCTTTGGCCAATATCAATGCTGTTTTGTAGGGCGTTGGACGCCCAGAAGATTGGTTGCACCGCATTAAGTGCGGATGTCTGTACTATCGCGCTGGTAAGCCTGGGTTCGAGCCCCGGGTAAGGTATGGTGTTCGTGTTGTTTTCTGCTGAGGTCCTGCCATCCTCTCAGACCTTCTACTATGGCATATAAACTAATAGGCTCCTGTCAGACCTCTGTGGCAAGCAGCTGCTTGAGGGGATATTTATTTTATTATTTTTTAAGAAATGGTATTATATTGGGGAACATTTAATGTATTGGGATTGCAATGGAGAATAAGCAATCGTTCTCTTGTTACTTGACTATACTTTAGCTCAGGAGTTATTTCTCGTGTGTTCTATTACTATAATATCTATGTGTTAACTCAGTAGACGGAGACGTTCAAGGCTTTGAACCTTGAAGTTCTCCGTTCGGTGTTACGATACCAGAGTTGGGTTGGGTTGTTTTCTTCTCCGAGTTGCATATAATGGGGTACAGTCGTTCAAAAATATATCCGAACACTATGGTTGATTACAGAATTCAGAAAAATTATCTGGCTACTTTTTTTTAGAAATTAGTGAAGATCTCTTTGGAGAATCTTAATTATTCGTTGGGTGTCTATTCTGCATTCACTTTGTTCATATCTTGCATAAATTAAAAATAATAAATAATATTTAACCACCTGTATCTATTACTTAAATGGTTTTATTATTCTTATTAATAAGAACTTTTCATTTTATTAACATTTGAACCATAAAATCAATTATTTTAAGCAGGTTTATATTTTAATGCTTTTATTTTTTGTAAAAGACGTGGACAACCTATTTTTTTTATTAAAGTTCTGAAAAATGTCGATTCAATCTACTACTGCTTTAATGTTTTGTGCTTCTTCCTTTGGTTCAGATGACAAGGTGCCCAGAAGTTCCAGGAAAACGTCATCAGGACAAGAAGTTCCCCATGTGGGGAAGAGCGCGAATTGGACGACAATGAAGGACGTCTTGAAATATTTCTCCATTCAGTCGCATGTACGGATTTTCTTTTGTGAACTTAGTTTCGAAAATGATGATCAGCTTGAAAATTATATGTACGTTTTATATGCATTTTGCGAATTGTTTTCCCATATGAACTTTTCTTTGCCAGATATAACATTGTCACCCATTCGTGCCTCCAAGAGAAGAGATACAAGAGACAGCGATTCCGGACACATCCACAACGAGGATCTCATCGACGGATTGGATAGCAGAGTGTGACAAGGCACAATCTCTGGGGTTGCTTAGAGAGAAGGGAAGTTCCTTTTAAGGGGGCTTCTTCCAATGGGAAAGGGTGGGAGCAAGGTCTAATCTTTTTCAAATAGATCTTGCACAAGATGCTACAAAACATTTCCATTAAATTCGCTCAACAGAAAATAAATTCTGATTGACGCTTTAATGGAAGTTTTGTGGTGTCTTGATCCCTCTTTTTTCTTCCACACTAGCTGCCTATGTGTGGAGGGGTTTTCTCCTGGTCAGAGCAAAACACTCTGACATGGATGGTGCCTTGACGTGGCGTCAGAGCTTTTCACTAAACCATCTGGCAGACGTCGTTCTAATCATAAAAAAAAAGATGTACTATGAGTCAGCGTATAGGCGAAGGGGGAGCTGGAACCCGCAATCCTTCCCGAAATTCTAGTATGGCGGAAAAGGAAATTAGAAGTGTTCCCAAAATTTGAAATGCAAAGATGAGTAAAATTAATTTAACCTTCTGATATACATTATAATGCGAACAAACCGTTTAACTGATGCAGGAGATATGAATTAAAATACGAACGTTCGTATTATAATTCAGATCTTCTGCCATCGAAATTTAATGATGCAGAAGATCTACATTTTGATACGAACAAATCGATTAGTAGAAAGTTAAACGGTTCTACTAAAACTTTCATCTATGCAGTTTTAGGAAACTGCAGAGATGTAGTTCTGTCATTGGATTGTAACAGTGACAAGGAGTTAAACCGTTCTCCTTAAACTACATCTATGCAGTTCTAGGAAACTGCCTTATCAGCTTCTGCCATCAGCAAAGCGATTTCTTCGTATTATAATGTAGATCTTCTGCCATCATTATATTTCGTATTATAATGCAGTTTTAGGTAAAACTACATTATATTACGAACTTTGTCTAGAATACACAGTCTGAACTGCTGTATACTCTCCCTTCTAACATCATACTCGAAATCAGTATGCTACGTGTTTTCAATCAACTATACAGAGTTCTGGTAGAGACAAACCATTGTGTCGAGAATCTTCTGTCTTCAGTGATAACAAGATTATATTTAAACCAGGCCCTGATGTAGAGAAAAAGAAAGGGGACTCAGCTTTTATGAAACAATTCTTACTTTCATTGGATTGGTGATAACAATTTCTTGATTTAAACATGCTTTAACCTGCTTGTGATTATACATGCTTGTGATAATACGTTTTATGATTTAAACCTGCTTGTGATTATACATGCTTGTGATAATACGTTTTATGATTTAAACCTGCTTGTGATTATACATGCTTGTGATAATACGTTTTATGATTTAAACCTGCTTGTGATCAACGACAAAGTATATCGATCAGAAAAGTCAAAAGTCATATTGAAACTTGTGGTTGATTGTGAGTTAGGCTGGGTTTGTTTTCTTCTGCACATAATAGATTAAATAACCGTGTCACAAGAACCTCAAGGGTTGAATGGAAGATAAGAGGACACATTGGACAACTTAGGAAACAGATGAAAGCCTTCGGTCAAAGCCATACAGCGTGATTTTTAACGTGCACAGGGTATGGGCTCTCCCGCACACTGCATCACCGTTTTACGTTCCATTCGACGGACAGCGACCTTTCCAAACCCATCGGTGTGACCTTTCCTACCAATGGCAGAACGGAGATAACAAACATGTTATATATCATCATTGCAGTAGTTTCGAACTTTTTTAGCCTTTTGCAAAATTTTGTTTGCTAACCAGGATTGCTTTAACCAATGGTTATTTTCTAATGTCCCCTTGATTGAGAGCAAAATAATTCTTTTCGGTATAAAATAAGCTTAAAAGTAGATGGGAGTATCTTCCCGTTAGCTACTTGTCAAAACAAATGCTCCCATTTGAGGGTGGGGGTGGCAGTTTGATCTAGTATAACTATAAATATGTGCCATAAAGTGGTAAAATACATTGAAAACTTCATCTTAACTTAAGTTACGGCCCCAACCAAACGACATCGGTTTTCAATAATTTTTTTTTTGTTCGTATCACCCGAGTAAACTGACAAATTTCTCATTGCGAAAGTAATGAATTAATATATTCAAAATATATATTTTTATGAGAATATAAAACGAAATAACAAAATCAAGGGCAAACTCTTAAGTTGGTGATTTCCTACATCGGTACACGTGGGACTCGAACCTGGGAACTGCAGATTACGAGCCTAGCTCTGCGGACTTACTAACACTCCCTTTCCACTCGTGATCTTGCTATTTTGGCTATTGTGTACAAAATTGCTCTCAGAGATGAGATAACCAAATTCTTAGTCCAAATATTTTCTGTGAATAGCTAACAGAGTCAAGTATATTACAATGACAAGGAGTAACATTGTCAAAACATATTCTTTCTTTCTGCACTTTTATCAAGTTGTCTTTCTCATGACTGAAAAATAATAGATTTCTACGATTACAATTTTCTTTTCATTTATCTCCAGGACACTGGATCCAACTTAGATCTTTTTTGTTGGTGGCCGAGTGGTTAACACGCTCGACTAGTGATCAAAAGGACCTGGGTTCGAGTCCTGGATAAGGCATGGATGTTTGTGTTGTCTTTCTGCTGAGGTCTCGCCATCCTCATAGACCTTCTACCGTGGCGTATTAAACTAACAGGCTCCTGTTAGACCTCTGTGGCAGCAGCAGCTTGAGGGGTATTTATTTTTTTTTATTTATTTAGTAGGCACGAGATCCATAGCCATTTCCATCTGATTGTTGTATCCCTCTACAGAATGATTCAGTTATTAATGCGGGATGATTCTTGTTGATATTTCCTATGTACCGTATTTCTTCGATTCTAAGACGCATGTTTTTCCCATATAAACGTCTCTAAAAACGTGGTGCGTCTTAGAATTTCAGTTTTGTTTTTCGAATTTTCTCGCGCTTTGCACACGGCACCACACGTTATGTTTTTAAGCGGAAACCCCGCCTCCAAGTTTGACCGTTATCGCATTCTCCAATTCCATTGGAGAATAAAGTGGCGTGGGTATTTTCCCGCGCTTTCCAAATGTGAAGCCACCGTTATTTCATTTTAGTGGAGCTCTGTGAGTGAATTATAGAGAGCTTGGAACCTGGCTGTTGACTGACAACCTTCCGCTGACACCTTCCGGAAAAATTAAGAAAGCGCCGGCATCAAAATTGGCGGAATGGGTATCAAGAGCTTGGAAGCTAATCCCAGAAAGAATAGTGCAGCACTCAGTTAAAGAATGTTGCATCGCCAATGCTGACCGTGGCTCAGAAGACCATATATTATGAGATAATGAAGATAAAGACTGCTCAGAAGAATCAGACTCTGAATGTGAAGTAGACTCTGATATTGATTCAGATGCAGATATCGACGGCTCAGAAGTATCAGACTCTGATATTCATTCAGAAGGAAGTGATGAATAGCATACCTATTGTTAAATAAGTACTATTCTTGTTAGAAAATTGAATTCTATTATAATAAAAATATTTGTTAGATATATTTTAGCGTTTTCTTTTTCGTAGAATCAAAGTTTTTTTTCTGTTGGTGGTATTGAAATTAAGGTGCGTCTTACAATCGATGGCGTCTTAGAATTGAAGAAATACGGTAATTAGTTTAGTTTTGTTATTAGCAGCCAATATTGCGTGAAATCTTCCCCATTTCTTAATAAAACGGAGAGATATTCCGGATAATGTGTGGCAGAGTTGCGACATCATTTAACCTTTAACATGCCAGGTTTATAAAACAGAATTTACTCTGGTGGCTGGGAAAAATTTTAAATGCTTCCGGCAGAATTAAAGAATAATTTAAAATCTTCTACTGAAATAGCTAATAGAGAAAAATAGGTATGCCATATACCAAAACAATGAGCATTTTATTTTGAATTTCAAGAAAAAAAACGTTTGAGAAAAATATCATATATATTAATTTTAACAGCACTTTTTGAATTAATATAGAAGAAAAGGAGTAATTTCATCGGATTTAAACCCCGTTCTGAAATAACTAATGAACAGAATACGGCATGCATATCTCAAAAGAAGTAGCATTTTATTCTATATAATGAGAAATAAACAGATTTATTTGAAACAGAATAATTACATAGTACCGTATTTTTTCTTGTACAGTACTGCCAGAAATTTCTTTCGAGTCGTTATATTATGTACTATCACTCTTTATTATCAACATTTAATACTAATACATTACACAGGTTCTTTTTGAGAGAATTTACAAAGCTCAAGAAGAAGTTTAATGGCAAGTGTAGAAAGAACACTCTCCATGAAAGTTTAGTTTAGGAACATTAAAATAAGGAAGAAAACAACCAAATGCTTCCGTGTCATAAAAAGCCACAGTAATGGCTGCTACAGCAATGTAATAGCTTCTTTTTCATTTTTTAGCTTTATTGAATATATAAATCATCAGGTTTTTATATTCTTTCATAAAACTTTTGTTCATAAACTTTCAGGATTGATTAAAAAAGCATTTGAAATGGCCAATTTCTATGGGAAATGAAATAAACTCGTAGAGCATACTATTCTGGGAACTATAATTCCCAATGGATTGAAAAATAAAAATATGCAGATTAAAAAGGAAACGCGCGAAGTGCAGGATGCCGCTAACTTAGAAATAAATTAGGAATATGATAATCTATGAAAATTTTAATTTAGTCTTTCGTATCAATCGTTATAAGTTGAGTTGTGTTGTTTTACCTCTGACGGGCACTTTTTTCTCACAATGGGTTAAATGTACAGGTCACAAGGACCCCAAAAGCTCACAGTTGGTTGAGGGGAGGGGACTCATTGGACAGCTGTTGGTAGACATATAATAGCCCTCCGTGAAGGTCATCCAGAATATTCTTTAACGTGAAAAGGGCAAGTGATCAAAAATTGAATGTGTATACGCAAGGTACGTACATTTATTGCAGATTAGTTGCATATTTCATCAGTACACAGTCGCAGATTTCATCAGTACATAGTCGCAGATTTAATCAGTATATAGTGACCCACCTCGGCCGGTTATACAAGCCTGTAGACCTCTTAGCATTCCATCAGTCAGATAGTTATTGGCACCCTAAAGTATGGCGTTCCAAACTGCACCCAGTTAGGCACGTAACTGTAGCAGGTTCGCCGCCAGAGAGATCTAGCGACCCATAAGGGCGCACACATGCTCAATGGGTGACTAGTCTGGGGAGTATGGTGACCATGGGTGGAACTCCACATCTATGAGACTGTCCATTATTGCAAGTGCAGTGTGTGGGGTGGAATTGTCCTATTGCAGAATCTGTCCAGGAATTGTAGTAAGGAAGGGTCTTGATACAGGATTAAAGATATCAATGTAACGTCTCGCCTTTATTGCACCAGAAACATGGAGCGGAGGTGACTGGCTGCCATACGTAACCATGCATCATGTATTGTACATCTCTCTTTATTTCGGGGTGGGGGGCGGTTCCCTAAGGACCCGCCCCCCATGGGGTAAGCACGCATTCCGTCTCACGACACTACACGTGCTTGGAAAGAGAAGCTGGAAGTAGAAGATGAAGTTTGTCTCAGAGGAGACCAGTAGGGACTTGGAGTATGGGTGGTGTTAAAGGAGGTGCAGAGTGCAGCCAGGTTGAAAATGGAAAATAAGGAAGAGAGTGAAAGCAGCTCCGGTCTCAAAGAAGAGAGTCCCGGAGCCGGCAGACAAGCCAGCCAGTCCCTCAGATGTGCCCTGATTCGGGCACTCTTGATGGACACCGTGACCGCCTCGCTTGCTACCTCATTGATCGCCTGGGAGCTCCTGAGTTCGTTAGCGAACCCTTCCGTAATCGGGCACCTGAGGATATAGTGCCCGACATCTGCATCTGGAGCCCCACAGCCACAGTAACTGTGGGTAGCGATCTAAAAGCGCTCCAGATATTTTGGGAAACTCCCGTGTCCCATCAGTACCTGCGTCAAATAGTGGTCAGAGGACATCAGAGATAGACTGACCCTTTTTAAGAATGTCTTTGTTTGAAGACCATTCTCAGTCGTATCCCAGAGCCTCTGCCACTCCTCAATTTCTGTTCGACATAGGATAGACTTCAGAGTAGTTTTTGAGGTCTTTACCGCTATCACAGGTTGAGTATTATTACCTGCTGAGCGAGCCAGTTGGTCTGCCCGCTCGTTCCCCCTTATGACCTACATGTGCCTTGATCCAGGAGAAGGAAACTCTGGGCATGTTCTTATTACCTAGAATGCGCTTGATCTCGTTAACAGTTTGATGCCTGTTGTTTGCATCTTCAAGCGCTTGCAGAGCTGTCTGGCTGTCCGTATACAACCGGATGTCACTATTGTGACCGCCGTCATGGAGGGCCCACTTAAGGGCCTCTCTGATGGCGAGCAGCTCCGCTTGGAAGGCTGAGCCATTATTTGAAACCTTCCTATTATAATCATACACTTTGTCTCCTTGATTGTAGACAGTGTAGGCTAAGCCCACACTATCCTCGCTCTTGGAACCGTCAGTGTATATCTCAATTCCTAATTCTGATGGTTCTCCTTGGACCATGACACACTCAGTCTTGTGGTGGGATGGATATCCCACTTAGCGGTATTTGTCTCGTAATCCTGTGGTCATACTGGACTCCAAGGAATGTTGCTTTCTCCTTAGCTTGCAGGACTCTTAAAATGGTCGCTTCTTTACCGACCGTTAAAAATAGCAGAGGGATCCCTGCTAACACCAGGAGGGCATCCGTAGATGTGGTCCTATAGGCCCTGATGATTCGCAGTAAAACAGGTCGTTGGGTTGCAATCAGCTTTCTACACATGATGGAGTGGTCCATCGGGCGCCACCAGGCGCCCACTCCATAAATTAGGATCCGCTCCGTACCCTTGACATAAATTTCTTTGAGGACTTCACCTCTGAGTCCCCATGAGACGTGAGCCATTCGCCCTAGTTTGCACATAACATTTGTGCATTTAAGTTTGAGGTCCTGCAAGTGTGGGATCCAGCTCATCCTTTCATCCAGAGTGATCCCCAAGTACTTAATAGTCGTCAAATGGCGGATATTATTGCCATGTAATTTAAAAATCAAGTACCTGTTTTTGAGGATAGTCATCACTCTTTGGCCATAGTCATGGATGTTCTCTTTGCAAAGCTGAACCCAAGCTTGTTGTGCAGACTCCATCCCTCAAGTATTAACAATGCTGCATTGCCGGCTATCTCCAGTCTAGCTCTGGAGGATGCCGATATAACAAGCAGCATGTCATCAGCATAAGCCTGGAGCCAGACACCTTCAGGTAGGGTCAACTCCAGGGCAGTATCGGCGACCAAGTTCCAGAGGAATGGTCCACTACACGAACCCTGTGGGCAGCCTCTCTCCAAGTTTCTTGAGGCTGTCTCGCTAGGTCCTTGTTAGAATTGGTGTGCAGTGGCCGGATACAACAGATGTAGCTCAGGACAGATATGCTTGGAGAATTGAACTGCGCTGTCTGGTTGGACCTCCGTAGCCCATGGCTGCTTGAGGATGATGATGTTTCGCCAAAGGAAGAGGTCTTGGACCCATCTTCTTTGCGAACATATTCAATTTCGAGGTGTTTTATGTCCTTCCCCGTAGCCAGCTTGTACTGCGGAGTAAATGGTTCTGTGCAGAGACATCACTACAAAACTGTTGCCAAGAGGCCAACTGTGCTTGGCGTATAGCGAGCTTATACTCCGCCTGTTAATTCCTGTACATTTCTTCTCTGAAACTTCTGTCCCCATTGCCGCACCTTTGATACCGTTTCCTAAGAGCTCTGACCCTTTTTCTCTTCTCGCTGTCTGGTTGGACCTCCGTAGCCCATGGCTGCTTGAGGATGATGATGATGTTTCGCCAAAGGAAGAGGTCTTGGACCCATCTTCTTTGCGAACATATTCAATTTCGAGGTGTTTTATGTCCTTCCCCGTAGCCAGCTTGTACTGCGGAGTAAATGGTTCTGTGCAGAGACATCACTACAAAACTGTTGCCAAGAGGCCAACTGTGCTTGGCGTATAGCGAGCTTATACTCCGCCTGTTAATTCCTGTACATTTCTTCTCTGAAACTTCTGTCCCCATTGCCGCACCTTTGATACCGTTTCCTAAGAGCTCTGACCCTTTTTCTCTTAATACTGATCTCAGGTGTCCACCAGGGTACCGACCTACAGCCTGTGCTGGGTTGCCTCTTGAACCCAAAGGTTGTCTCACATCCAGAACTTAAACACTCCTTCAGATCTCTGAGGATTTATTCAGAGTTAGACAATCACCAATACTAGAGACGCGCTGGCCGATCTTCGCCAGATCCGGCGCAACACAACGCGCGAGTTTACACCAGTCAGGGGTCCTGCCCACCGCAAACCTTTTTATATAGCGTGGGGGAGGTGTTGTTCCACCCACAAGGATCACAATATATTTCTGGTCGCTGTTAGTGACCTTGTCGCTAACGCACCAATTCTGGATCTGAGGAAACATCCGAGGCGTTGTCAGGGTCAAGTCGATCCAGCTCTGACCTCGAGGGCCATGAAAAGTTGCTGGTGTATCCAAATCATTTTAATAAAATAAGATCAGCAGAGTTGATAAAATCCAGAGTCATTTCTCCTCTGATGTCTTGTCTATTTGATCCCCACAAGGGTGGTTCGCATTGAAGTCACCACCTATCACTAAGTTCTTAAAATTCACACGAGCCAGGACGTTTTGCAACTCAGTCAGTGAGTCCTCGATGTTATGACTCGGAGGACAATAGATAGAGATGGCATGTAATATTAGTCTCCCATAGCCAATCTCCGCTACCACCATAGTGTCAGAGTGATATCCCAGGATGGCATTCACTTTGGGGTTCAAAACGACAATTCCAGTTTTTTGCTTAGCTCCTTTGATGCAAAATAGCCTGCTGGTCAGAGGGAGCCCCCTAATGATGTTCTCTGTGCAATAAGGTTCTTACAATAGAGCAACATCGACTCCTTCTTTTATCTCCTGGCTGAATTGGACCATTGTGGCCCTTGCCCTGTTCAAATTTATCTGGAGAAATTTCGGACTCGCCCTACGACCACCTAGAAGCCCACTGCCCATAATCGGTGCGCTTCCGCAACAACTTCAACTCTCTACAGTACGACGGACAGCTACTGTCCATCGCACTGTGGCCAATGTCATAATTGGCTCCATTATCCTTATTGGCATACTTGCATACTATGCACCTAGGCTTGGGCTTCTCGCACTCCCTGTACGAGAGCTTGCCCGCGAATTGTGAACATCGTTGCGTCTTAAGAGTACAATCCTTTTGCATGTGCTAAATGCATAACACTTATAGCATCTGAGCACACGAATATACTCTTTAATAATACAACACGACCAGCTCACGTTTATCTTACCTACCTCAATTACCTTTCTGTGAGAGGCGCTGTTGGCTTCCTTAACCCAGTGGACGGTATTGTCAACTCGTCCTTTTAAAGAGAATAGCGGGGTTAGATGAAGATTAGATTCTAGATTAAAGAGAACAGCTGAGGTTCGAAGAGCGGCTAATTAAACTCAGAGGCCTTGTTGGGCTCGGTAGTGGGTGGAAAACGCCTGGGTCGAACACAAGAAATTACTATGAACTCAAAAACTTCGACACATATATCAGGTCAAAACGTATCAAAGAAAAGGTCAGGCAAAAAGGGCGGTAAGCCCAAAAAGGCAGCTACTCCTACCGTGGAAGTGGAGGAGGTCTCAGAGACTCCCCCTCCCACCACAAGTGTTACTCAGAAGGAAGAAGGGCTTCAAAAACGAGAGGAGGACCCTAAAGAAGGAGAGGAAAAAGGGGGCCGCAAAGAGCAGACTTAGGAGGTCTCAAGTAGGATGAACTCAATCACGGTTACTAGAAGGGTTCAGTGAGGCTGTCTGCTGTGACTGACCTCCTGCAGGAACTTGCGGTGGTGCTTTTCCAGCACAACGTAGACAAAAACGTGAGGATTGAAGTGATGGCTGCAGCTAACAAGCGACATGCTATTGTCTATGAGCAGGAGCTCATAGTAGCAATCATCAGTGGGCGTCTAGCCGAGAGAGCTGTGTGTCCCCCAAAAACACAGGGGCCAAAACCGACATATGCGAAGACTGTCGGAGGACAAGGGGTCGGAAAGGGAGGTTTGGTGGAGGTTACGAAGCCCACCCCAACACCTAAACAAAGGCATACCCTGCTGGTCTTCTCCAAAGATAAGGAGAAGTCAGTAACAGAGGTTAGGGATACCCTAAAATGAAATATCAACCCCATCGAGCTGAATCTCGGGGTGATGACAGTCAAACCCATGTGAAAAAATGGGGTATTCATCGAGTGTGGTCCGCAGGGTGACGTGGACTGTCTCAAATAGGCAGTAGACAGCCACGAGGTGCTTAAAGAGTAACTAGAGGCCAAGCCTGCCAAGAAGCTTAGGCCCAAAATTATTGTCTACGGCAGTGGTTCTCAACCTTTTATGCTATACGCACCCCCTGGAAATATGTATATAACTGGCATACCCGTTGTATAGATAGATAAAACTATAGTTATAGTATGACAGTGGGAATAAAATAAAACATATATATACATTAAATTTTTTGTTCATAAATTACTTATATCGATAAACAAAAAAATGGCATGAACAATTTAACAAATGTTATAAAATTATAAACATTTTACTGGGTAATTAGTGAAATGGACTTGTTACTAGATCTAGCGACTTTTGAGCTCTCACGGCATATCCCAAAAACTTTTGCCGCGTACCCCAGGTTGAAAACCTCTAATCTACGGTAACGAAAACACTAGTCTGCTATAACACCATCTGCCACCGATTTTGCTGGAAATAGTTCCCAAGTCTTCAATCTCCACAATTGACCTGTTTTCTTTGTAAAGGATTAGTCTTGTGTGATCCTAAGTGAGAAAGTTGCTTATATTTTGCCCAAGATGAGGCTTAATTCCACTGGTCATAAGAAGTCAACTGAGAAAGCAAAGGGGTTAGTGTCAGTGAAGTACCTAGGGTGTAATGTGGAATTGGTAAAGTTAAAAGGACTTAAAGGAATACCGATAAAGACTCTTGCGTCACTTATGAAATGTTTTGGTAAGATTCTAAGAACTGTAATTGATTCTAAGATTGTAAGAGCTGCGTAATGGTCAGATAATGCGAGTTCGTTCCCCCCAGCTGAAGCGAAGGTCGAAGGGCACTCGGATCAGATGTGAGAGTGTTCAAGGGCGGCAAACGTTATCATTGACAGACACCGGGAACAGCATACGTCCCACTATTGTCACTTTTTCGTGGAACTCACGTGACCACCCTGAGACAGGGAGCGAAGAAAACACTTTGTTCCTTTGTTTTTCTGCTTGAGAGTGCACTGCAGGTCGGAGGTCAGGCTACGACCAGGATAAGAATTCGGCATGGGGGATATCCCAATCGGGGTCAGTGTTTTCGGCCAAGGTTTTTGTGTGCAGCTAGGCAAACTGTGGTTTACTCTCAAGTGCCTTAGAGAAAGGCACTGATGCCTACTACTAGTATATATACTAGTTATATAAACTTCAGATTTCTTTCAATTTACTGTTCATTTCACGTGAGCTCTCTTACCTTTCTAGGAACGTTGTGTCGACTAACTCTCCAGAACTATCAGCGGAAGGTGCGCTGCTGGATATCCTTTGTAGTTCTGGATACTGTTCGTTCCTGTAGTCTGGAGTGGTCATTACTGTTTGACAAGAAGTCCCTTTATAGTGACAACAGGTGACACTCTAGCTAAGTATTCCGTCGGCGTGAATGTAGCATGTCAACAAAAGACATTTGCCACCCATAATTTGCTGGAAATGGTACTCAAGTCTTCGTCTTCCCAATGCTGACTAAAGAGTTAAGATGAGGTTTTGATACGTTTCTGTGTGGATGTGAGAAATCTATGCAGAACAATTGAGGTTGACTGCCCTGAGAACGTTTCGAAGGCTGGCGATGCATATGGATATTTGCATTGTGCTGAGAATCCACAGTTGCGAAATACGGAGACAATCTCATTTAGTAATTCAGAAAACTGAAATATTTCTCGAAGATCATTAGGTGTATGGTTTCACAAAGCATTTCATTATTGGACAGAATTTACAGTCGAAGCATCTTTTTTTGTGTGTGGATATTATTAAATTCTAATTTTTAACTGGACCTCATATATGTCATTAAATACTAACCGAGATAATTCGATACTATAACACTTAATACCTCCATCATTCCTACAGCGTGAATGCAAAATACCATTTCAATGGAGGATGCGATGCTTTTCCATCTCATCATTACCTTGAAATTTCCACTGATCGATATCCTCTCTTCTGGCTGAATAATAAGCAGAATGTTTCCCACTATACATCCGTCTCATGACCCGAAGACATTTCTTGTTATTTATGATTACAGAATCATTTGAAAAATCATATCATACGAATATGAGTACAGTTGTCTTACTGAAAATCTGTATCTCGTTGCATCGCACATATCCGTTGGATATAACGATTACACTTTTCAGTTTTCTGCAAATCTTTATGAATGTTAGTTGTTAAAAGCAGATATATATCAAGTGGTATTTTTAACAAATCAACTGTAGATTAAACCACATTTTTTAATATGTAATAAATAGTATATATTAAAAAAATAGATTTTTAGTTTAAAAAAAATAGATTTTTGAGTGAAATATTTCCTCGACGCAGTTATTTTTGAATTATTGTTTTACAAGTCTAGTTTTGAAAGGGGAATTAAGATAAAAATTCAACAACTACCACTCGAAAACACTTTTTATAAAATATAGCTCTCAACTGCCGTTTAATAATAAATCAATGTTTCATGGTCAACACGATTCATTCCAGGTCTGTGGTTTACTTTGTAAGTTACTAATAATCGAAAGCGTAAAATATCAGTTCATTTAGAAATATTCTGATACAGTTATATTGATATTTTGTTTCTACTCCGAATGTTTGGCGTTTGAGAACACAAATGAGCAGTCTACTAATAAGCGACCACTCGTTGGTCGTTTGTTAGTAGAGACCCATGTAATGTCAAGGGTAGTTACATTCAGATCTGAATAACAATTGGAAAGACCTATTTTATGAAATCAAATTGCTGACTATAAATTAAAGATCTCAGTTAGAAGATTCTCAGCAATATTTAGCATTTGAAGAGTTGAAGCTGAAACAGCTTCAACTCTTCAACGAAATACTGAAAAAAAAGCATTATTAAAGTTGGTAAAATTAAAATTATCACTAAAACAACAACGAAAAGTATGTTTGAATATATTCATGAAATTTTATTTAACAGTTATAATTTTTGTTGAAAGCTATCTGAATCAAATTTTTAAGTCAATTATTTTAACTTTTATTCTTGTTGTTAAATATTCCATCTTCCATAACTACGTAATAAACAAATTAAAAGTGAATTTCAGTCAAAATAGTAAAAGATATCGTGCCATATTTTGCATGAGTCGCTTCCTAATAAAGGGACCATTAAATGTATAAATGCAATATTGCAGTAATATAATTCTGTTTTGTTGAACTTTGTATTTCGGTCTCTAAAACGAATAAAAAGCATGTTCTCCTTTAAGTTCGTATTTCCTAATTTGTGATCGTTATATGTAGTGAAAGTTTTAAGACTAAATTCACATCTAAACACTGAGTTGTATGACTGATATGTGTATATAAGGATAATACATACACTATATTAATTATTTTGAAATCTAAAGTTAGAACCTTCTGATATTAGAACAGTTTCATTCTTATAAAGGACTAAGAGCATATATTGTTTGTTATTAACGTACGGCAGTGTGGTCTAACTCTTTTCATTCAACCGAAAACAGTTTTTCTGCCGAATAAGAAGACCATGTGATCGCCAATAAAGAACAAGCGCAATGCATAAGGCATTTTTCTCAAAAATATTCAAACTTTTGGCATTGTTTTCAAAAAATTTAAAAGTTTTTATATTTCTTTACAGTAGCAAATTAGAGAAAAACAAAAATCCTTTTTATTTTTTCCTGCTTTTCGCATAACTGTCTTTTCTTTATGATCAGACAATCATGTATTTATTTCTGTGTGTGTGATGCAAAAGAATACAAACTAAACATCACTGATATTTCGTCATTTTTTGTTTAATCCTTAAATTATTCAGATGTTGGGTATTAAAGTAAATCATCATTTTCTGATACAGCAATAAATCAATGAATAGTGCACGCCTTTGAGTTAGACGTGCTATTCATTGAAGATAACAGTGATGTAAGGGATATTTTCATTGGTGATGTGAGTAACTAAAATAACTGTCAACACTTAAAATCTATATATCCGTTTAGTTATAGCAATATCAAGCAAGTAGTCGATTGCATAAATCGAAATTTTGGGTGGTCCTATCGAGGGCCTTGTGTTTTCTTCTGGTATTTATTAAACGGAATGAATGACAAGTCCCAACCTATTAGCATTACAGGTTCATTACAAATTAAAATAAAACCGTTAGTTTTAAGCGACGTCTCGTAAGGTGAACAAGTCTTTTGAGCGACTTCCATTTACCCCTAAGTCATACGTACAACACAAGTGATCCTTGCAGTTTTAATCCAGCAGTAATGATGCCTCGTAACTGTGTTAATGGTGCAGATACATTTTGTTACATTTGCGGGAAAGTGACGTTTGGAAGCCAGAAAAGGGCCATCCAACAGTGAAAGTGGCGTATGAGTTTCATTTTGGATACAAGATCAGGGACCAAGACAAGGCCTAGGCCCCACATATATGCTGCAGTACGTGTGCAAGGAATCTTCCGAAGTGGCTGAAAGGCGAAAAAGTGGCGATGCCGTTTGCTGTTCCTATGGAGAGAGTCGAGCAATCACACAGATGACTCCTACTTCTGCATGTTTCCACCTGTTTATGGAGACATCACAAGGAATCTAGAAGTGGACAATATACAATCTGCTCTTCGACCAGTTCCGCATGGCGAAGGCCTTCCCATTCCCGAACCTCCAAAAGAATTTGCCATCGATTCAAACAATGAGGAGGGAGGCGAACCAACGTTGGGTTCTCCGCAACCTTCAGTGTCAAATGATGATCCATACATCTGCCACGGTGCTTCATCTATGCCACATATTCTCACCGAAGAAAAAATGAACGTTCGTGTTCGCGATCTGAGCTGTCCAAGGCCAAAGCAGAGTTACTTGGATCAAGACTTAAACAATGGAATCTTCGCAAGGAAAATGTTCGAGTGACTTCGTTTCGAACTCGTCAGGAGCAGTTTGTACCTTACTTCAGAAAGGAAGATGCCCTTGTGTTCTGCTCTGATGTAGATGGCCTGACGAATGCCCTCGGAATCAAACACGACCCTCAAGAATGACGATTATTCATAGACTACTCGAAATTGAGTCTCAAGGCGGTGTTGCTGCATAATGGAAATTGACTTCCATCCATTGCAGTCACACACACTGTCTACATGATAGAAACCTATGACAACCTAAAACAGCTATTGAACTGTCTTCAATACAGCCGGTATGGCTGGTATCTCTGTTGTGACTTGAAGGTAGTGGTTCTGTTGATGGGTCTGCAGCTGGGACATACGAAGTACTGCTGTTTCGTGTGTGAATGGGACAGCACTACGTGAAGAGAAACTGGCCTCAGAGGAAATATCTGATGGTCGGAGAGGAGAATGTGGAACACCTAGCACTGGCAGAAACGCACAAAATCCTGCTACAGTACCTACACATCAAACTCGGTGTGATGAAAAACTTCATAAAAGCCATGGACCAGACTGCATCAGCTTTCAACTACTTGGCTGCCAAATTACCTTGACTCAGCGAAGCGAAAATTAAAGAGGGAATTTTTGTGGGTCCTCATATCCACGAGCTGTTCAGAGACCAGATGTTCGACAACCTGCTTCAGAGTGACGAGGAAAAAGCTTGGGACGTGTTTAGTCTAGTGTCAATTAAATTCCTCTGGAATATCAGAGTAGACAACTACAAGAAGCTGGTTAAGTACATGTTGTCTCTGCATCACAAACTTGGCTGCAGTCCTTAAAGATCCACTTTCTCTATTCCCACTTAGATTTCTTCCCCGACAACTGCGGCACGGTTAGTGATGAGCACTGTGAACGTTTTTACCAGAACATTGCAACGATAGACAAACGATACCAAGAAAACTGGTCCTCTTCAATGTTGGATGAGTACTGTTGATCGTCAGAGATGATTCTGAGCAGTTGTACAAGCGACGGGCAAAAGCGACGTCGGAAATATAGTTTACCGATGCATGTCATATGTACCGATTTACCGATGCATGTCATATGTACGTATCATTCTATTATATAAGAAACTATTGCGGATTTCTCAGAAATCGTAGCGAATTTTGTGTTTTCATTGTCATATTCGTGTTCAGCACCCTGATATCTTTAAGAAATGGCTACTTTTATCTCAGAGGCATGACTTTTATGAAAATTTGTTGCCCAGTGTAATGAGAGCGGGGGGGGGGGATTCTAATTGGTGAAAAAATCGAAGAAATGAAACAATGTATTTTACCGTTTTAGCTACACTTTGGTTACAGTATATCATCTTAAAATGCATTATTAGCATTTTTATAAGGGTGATTCAAAACTCTTGGGCCAAACTTTAAGGGGTGATAGAACACACCTAAACAAGCACTTTTCGTCATGCAATGCATGGTTGGAACTCAAGCGGTGAAGCGCTAAGGGTTAGCAGTTACTGTGTCAGGAATGTGTCTGGATCAGGCACGTGTCTGGTCGGAAAGCGCTCGCGGTACAGTCTTTGGGCTTCTCTCGCATTCACGTCCACAGCTCTGTACGTGAAATGCATGTCCGCCTTCTCCTGATTCCAGTGAACACTTATAACCAGCGCTTATAAGTGTTCACTGGAAAGCGCCCTCTAGCGCTTCACCGCTTGAGTTACGACCATGCATTGTATGATTAAAAGTGCTTGTTTAGGTGTGTTCTATCACCCCTTAAAGTTTGGTCCAAGCATTTTGAATCACCTTGTATAGACCATATGTTCAACATATTTCCGATTTTCATATCTAATGTTATTCTTAAATTCTTCATTAGAAGTACCTTTCCTTAGCAAAATAAAAATTTGGCAACCCAGTTTAAGTTCAGACACATCTTGTCAGAGAGTTTTGGCCTGTTGAGCATACACAGTCAAACGTTTAAAACATTCGCAAAGTGAAGAGATTATTTAATATAGATTGCTTTGTCAGAATATGCCAATCGAGAACCACGGGCCACTACAGAAACGTAAACCTGGCTCCTGCAGTTCAACGCTATTCTATTACAGAGCATGTCTGTTTGTGTCATTGCTATTGTTAGAGATTTTTAGTTGTATTTGAACATTTGGTAACTGAGCGTGAATTCCAAAAAAAAAAGACTAAGTGATAAATATAGAGTAAATTTGTTATTTGTCAGGTAGGATCAGAACCTACGACTTCCTAATAACATGTCAGGTGCTCTGACCGCTGAGCTACCGGCCGCCGAACAATCATCCTCTATTAATGGATTTAAGCCACTAATAGCTATGTGTCGAATGAAAGCTTTTGACATAGAGAATATCTTAGGCTATAAAAAATGTCCCCCATTATCTCTTCCTCCCTAAAAATCTGAATAATATCGAAAAAGAACTATGTGTCGAATGAAAGCTTATGACACAGGGAATGTCGTAGGCTATTAAAAAATGTCCTCCGTTATTTCTTCTTCCCTAAAAATCTGAATAATATCGGAAAGTCGTTCTACTATATCATCGGATCGGGTAGACCTACAGTTACCAGTTAAGTGTCAAATGAAAGCTCGTATAATTCTTCTATACAAGCTTTCACTATTCCCCCTGAAAAAATGTGGGGACGATTTTCGCGGGGGTCGACTCTAACGAGTCTTATCTCTATTTCTATAGCTTATGTTGTCTCCAACATTATTGCTATATGTACTTCCAAACTAATCCAAAAGGGTAAATGTGCTTGGTATTTATAAGTTGTATATCAACGTTTTTGAAGGTAGGTGTTTTAAGTGACAAAAAAAAAAATAAAAATTAAAAAAATACCTATCTATCTCTAGGGCCCTAAAAAGTATAAAATAAACTTAAAGCATATCGATGGTGCAATCTCACTGAGTTCGTATTCGCTTCAAAGGAAGGGCGCCGATTTACCTACTGAACAAGATCTTCCTTCGAAGCGAATACGAACTCAGTGACAGATTGCACCACCGCTATGCTTTAGTTTAGGGCCCTATAGGAAGATAGGTATTTTTTAAATTTTTTAGATCATTTGCCTTAAGTGATGATGAATGACTTGTAACTAATGATGAGGTTAGGCAAAGGAGTCTGCAACCTCCTTTAAGCAGCATATTATGCAGAGAGAGACTCCGCTGGTTTGGCCATTTTGCCCTTATGGATCATTATAGATTGGCGAATAGAGTTATGAACCCTGTGCCTAAAGGCCTCAGAAAGAGGGGAAGACCTAGGATACGGTGGGCAGACAATGTCAAATAGGGCCTTGTTAGAATTGGTGTGTAATGGCCGGATGCAGCAGATGTAGCTCAGGACACATATGCTTGGAGAATTAAACTGCACGGTCTAGTTGGACCTCCATAGCCCATGGCTGCTTGAGAATGATGACGATGACGAATGAGTTTAGGCAGAATAATAATTGTTGTTAACCAAACATTATGTATTGAAATAAATGTTTTCTTTTTTAAACAAAACAGGGCGGAACGTTTACGACTGTGACATCTGTCAGCTCAGGTTTACATCATTACAATTCCTCACTAAGCACAAGAAGAGGCATCGAGGAGAAGGAAAAAGTTAGAAATATTCTTGTTCATTTTGTCCTTATTCTACTATTTGGCTAAAGAATATCATTTTCTTACCCACTCTGGATGACACGACACACAACAAGTGCTTCATTCCTTACAAGTGCTCTCATTGTGGAAAGAGTTTCTCAAGAGAAAGAATATCTAGGAGTGCATCTTCGTATCCACAAAGGTGAACGACCATTCCCTTGCAATCTTTGTAGCAAATCTTTCAGAGCGCAGAGCAGTCTATTTAGTCATAGACGAATCCATTTGATGCAACGGCCATTCGTGTGCAGACACTGCGAAAAGGCATTTGCCCGGAAGCTTAATTTAATTGTACACGGAAAACATATTTCTGAATCTGGGAACTTGTTTTCGGAAGTATTATTTTAAATTTATTTTAAAAGGGTCTGAAAATATTTCTAATACATTGGATTTCCTATAGAAACGAAAAATTAATTTTATTATTCGATAATTTTGATGTTCTCACAGAAGCTCATTGTGAGACATGCACCATAAATATCATAATCATTAAGAAATTTCCACTCTGTTGCACTTATAATGATATTCACTTGTATTGTAATTTTCTTTATTTCCTTAGATTTTAATCATCATCATCATCATCCTCAAGCAGCCGTGGGCTATGGAGGTCCAACCAGACCGTGCAATATAGTTCTCCAAGCAAGTCTATCCTGAACTACATCTACTGCATCTGGCCACTGCACACCAATTCTTACAAGGTCCTGTTTGACATTGTCTGCCCACCGCATCCTAGGTCTCCCCTTCTTTCTAAGGCCTTTAGGCACACTGTTCATAACCCTATTCGCCAATCTATAATTATTCATACGGGCAACATGGCCAAACCAACGGAGTCTCTCTCTGCACAATATGCTGCTTAGAGGAGGTTGCAAACTCCTTTGCCTAACCTCATCATTAGTTACAAAGTTGAAATATCTAATGCCCAAGATACTGCTTAAGCATCTGGAATCAAAAGCATCTAGTTTCCTGTTATCTTGTTCACAAAGTTTCCAAGTTTCACTGCCATAACTAACCCTAGAAAGAACCAAACTATTATACAATCGAATTTTAGTCTTTAGGTGTATACGCCTATTTCTCCACACTCTCCATATATTCTTAAAAGTCCTGGCAGCAATCCCTATTCGTCTGTTAATCTCATGCCGCACATCACCAGTATCTGTTACATAGCTCTCAAGATAATTAAAATGTGACACCTGCTCAAGACTACAACCATTCAGATTAACTGAATCACAGCCTGCCTGACCAATTTTCATCACTTTAATTTTCTCTCTGTTTATAACCAAACCTACTCTACTACCAGTCTCATCAACAGCTCGAATGAAAGAGTTCATCTCATCAACATCATTTGCCAAGAGGGATAAATCATCAGCATAATCTAAATAAGAAATTTTTGTATCTCCAGTCCATTTAAGGCCAAAATCTTTCCCTTGAAGTGAATTTCGCATTACATAATCAATAGCCAAGCTAAAGAGAAAAGGAGACAAAATGCACCCTTGTCGAATACCAGAAGTAATGCTAAACCAATTGTTACAAGCCTTACCAACTCTCACATACGACTCAGTGTTATTATAGAGAGCTTTCATAATGTTAACTAACTTGTCTGGTATACCATATGATCTCACAATCAACCACAAATTATGACGATCAACAGAGTCGAAAGCCTTTTTGAAATCAACAAAGCTAGCAACCAAAGGTTTCTGAAACTCTAAACATTTCTCAAGAATCTGCCTAAGTGAAAATATTTGATCCACACATCCCCTACCACTTCTGAATCCACATTGCTCATCACGCAATTGACTGTCAACCAGATTCTTAATTCTATTAAGCACAATCATGGAAAGAACTTTACCTGGAACAGAGAGTAGGCTGATACCCTATAGTTATCACAAGAACTGAGATCACCTTTTTTGAAAATAGGGATAACAATAGCTCTGGTAAAATCCTTAGGAACCATGCCTTTATCATAAAAGATATTCAAAATTTCAGTCATCCAAGTGGTAACCGAAACATTCCCAGCTCTAAGCATTTCTGTAGTAATTTCATCTACCCCCTAGGGATTTATGAAGTTTAAGCTTAGAAACAGCCAAAATAACTTCAGATTGTGTTATAGGGCCAACATTAAAGCCACCAATGCATCTATCATTATTGCAAACAATGGGAATAGAACTAACCGCATTGTTTAGAATATCACTGAAATGCTCAGCCCACCTAGCCATGACAGAATCCACACCTTCTATAACCTTACCTTGTTTATCCTTCAATCCCTGTATACCAGTCCGTTTTCTACCACACAAAACATTAACTATCTGGTACAGCTCTCTACGGTTGTGCTGTCTAACTGCTTCCTCGGCTTTGTCAGCCAAACCATCAAACCAAATGTTCTTATCAGCAGCTAACTGATCCTTTACACGTTTATTAAGTTCTCTGTAATGCTTTCTTTTAGGACTAGTAGGGTATTGATTAAGGACATTCCTGCAGTTCTTTCTTTCTGAAATAAGCTGAAGTGCCTTATCACTCAGATAATTCTGCCACCTCTGCTCCTTTTTTCCTAAAAGAGTACTGTTAGTGTCCTAAAAAAGCCTGTTTAAAATGATCCCATTCTTCCTCAACTTCAGTAATAAGCATACCATGACTGTCATAATAACTAAGCATCATGGGAAGCTTTGGCTATAACTGTGTCATGGGAAGCTTTGGCTATAACTGGGTCTTTCAGAGCTTCAGTATTAAAAGTAAATTTTTTAACCAAAGCACAACATTTTTTAAGTTTAAATTGCAAGACACTTTTAACAAACTAATGGTCAGATCCAATTTCAGCTCCCCTATACGACCTGGTATTTCTAACAGAACTAGCCCATTTGCTGTTAATTAATATATAATCAATCATATTCTTATGCAGCCCATCAGGTGAAACCCATGTGTACTTATGTATGTCGCGGTGTTTGTAATAAGTGTTAGTTATTCTGAATCCATTGAGTTTACTTACCTGTAGGAGACGTTGCCCATTGCCATTGCAGCTACCAATACCAAAAGGGCCTATTACTCCTCCCCAAAGGTCAGAGTCATTACCAACTTTGGCATTGAAGTCACCTAGAACAAGGGTAATATCTCCTTTCTTGACAGAATTCAAAATATCCGGAAGTTGTCCATAAAACCAAATTAATAAAAAACAATACATTTGAAATATAAAGCAAACATCGGAAAAAAGTGTTTTTGTAGTACTGCAGTTTATATTATCGTTTTTAATATCTACGACATGAAATTAATCAAGATTTATGAAATTTTCTGACTGCTTTTACAATTTAATAAAACATATTCTTTGCATAAAGTCATTTGAATGTTAAATCATTTGTATATTTGGTGATCAGAATTATCATAAAGTGATAATATTTAAATATGATTCTAGAAAGAACAAGTCAAAGGAAACACACGATATTTGGAATTTACTCATTTCAGATCATTAGTAAAAGTAATGTATGAGGCAAACTGTAGTTCAGAATTTACGAACCAGGTGTCGTTTTTTTATGATGACATTCGTCATTGTGACTTATTGATAATGATCCGTAGGCAAAACAAATGGTAAGGTTCAATTGGTTCTATTATGAACAACCGCCATTTCAAAAGTATTTACAGGAAACTGAAAAATGTAAGACATTCGAGTAGAAAGGTGCAATATAGCGTGAGATGAAGATTCTGAGATATTAAATGCATTCCCATCCATACGATAAGAATATAGTTTTTGAAAAGTTTCATGCCACAATTCGTTATTGAAGCAAAGGAGTTGTTACGTTTAAGTAAAGTTACGAACATCTATATTAAAGTTATGCAGGAAAATATGTAAAGTAAGAAGTAAAGTTAACTATTATATAATTATAATGGTTATGACCAGAGGTATCCCGTCATTAAGGGTCCGGCCTCCCCAAACTTTCTATAATGCACTTCTAATTTAATTTCAGATTTTATCTTAATTTAAACCTAAATAAGAGTGAGCACTGAAATTTGTTGACTTCCATTCGTTTCTAAATAAGAGTGAGTACTGAAATTTGTTGACTTCCATTCGTTTCTAAATAAGAGTGAGTACTGAAATTTGTTGACTTCCATTCGTTTCTAAATAAGAGTGAGTACTGAAATTTGTTGACTTCCATTCGTTTCGTGTACAAGGAACTTTTCATATCTATCGTATATACCTGAATAACAGGGCCAGATCTAGAAAAAAGTATTGGGACTTTAGATGCCTTTAAAATTATCTTAAAAAATGAATGAAACACTCAAAAATTTAATATTTTTGCTTCCGTTACCCTTACGAGCATTTTCAAAGTAGGGCATCTCTCTTACAGCCCACTCCCTTAGTTCCCCCCCCTGTACTGGCATTTTGTGAATAACGATTGCGAAAGAAAATAAATAAATCACACCTAAAACTTTCGAAAATGATTATCATTCTCTAAATGCGATAGAAGCTTATATAACAATTTCTCTTAAAGTAATTCGACCAATTAATTACTAAATTCTACTATAAAAATAGATTTTGAGCTGATATACAATATTCTTTTAGTTTTACGTCCAATATCAGTTGATTCTGCTAAAAAAAAGTTATTTTTAAAAACGTTTTGGTAATTGCTCAGAAGAGTTTACTGGTATTTTCAAGGGCTTTAGGTTCGAGAACTGTAATAAATAGGTGTATATCAGAAAGGAAAGCATAGATAAAATACTTGTACGAAATTAAAATTTTTGTAACGGACCTTGTCGAGATACGATACTGGTAGTCTAACTTGAAGTCTGTGGCTCTCTTTCTGGGTTGGGTTGTTTTACCTCTGAGCGGCACTTTTTTGCACACCATGGACTAAATGGCCAGGTCACATGGACCCCGAAGGCTCAGAGAAGGTTGGGGGAGGGGACCCACTGGAACAGCTGTTCTGAGACAGATGGTAGCCTCCCGTCAAGGCCATCCAGCGTGTTCTTTAACGTGCACGGGGCATGAACCTTTTCTGTTTTGAGTACTTATAAACAGGTTTTTTAATTCTAACTAGTAACGAGTTCAAAGTTTTTGGCTCCAACTATATTTAATGCTTTTTTTTTTTATAATTGTTTTCTTAGGAATTATAATCTAAATATTCATATATTCACTTTGTCTCATATTGAAATTTGCTGCTATCAGTATTTTTTCAGACACTTTTCTTAATAATATCATTATACTAAAAACATATAAATTCCTAAGTTAAAGAATATTTAACCCTTTACAACAGATTTGGATGATGATATTGTTTTTAGATAACTTTTCAATTTATGATGCAATCAGTACCTTATGATTATTTTTTTTTATTAAAGTGATATAGTGTCGTATGATTATATTTTTTTGATTAGAATGATAGTGTCCTACGATTATATTTTTTATTAGAATGATATACAGTGTCCTATGATTATATATTTTGATTAGAATGATATACAGTATCCTATGATTATATTTTTTTATTAGAATGACACAGTATCCTATGATTATATTTTTATTTGAATGATACAGTACTTTTTGATTTTATTTTTTATTAAAATGATACAGTACTTTATGATTATATTTTGATTTTAATGATACAATACTCTACGATTATATTTTTAGATTAGAATGATATAGTATCCTATGATTATATTTTTGATTACAATAATGCAGTACCGATGATCACATTTTTAGGTTACAATGTACCTTATGATTGCATTTTTAGATTATAACCATACAGTAACCAATGATTACGTTTTTAGATTACAACGATACATTACCCTATAATTATAATTTTATATTACAATCATACAGTACCCTATGATTATATTTTTGTATTGGAATGATACAATACTCTACGATTATATTTTTAGAATACAAAGATAGAAGTCCCCGATGAATATATTTCGAGATTACAATTTGCAGTGAATTACTTTCAATAAATAATTCTGTGAAATGAAACTGATGCATAATCTCGCGAAACAGGCAAGATAATTCTTCGGAATTTTCAAACACCCACTCGTGAAAGAGTGGAAGGAAGAGAAAATGATTAAGAGCCCGAGTCACGGATTCGCCAGTGAGTCAGTGACAGTTTCTGCTGCTCTTCTGTCCATCAACAACTGCAACATTGATGAGACGAAGGGCGTTGACTCCCGTTGACATTCGAGGTTACTTTCGCAGAAAATGATGATCGCTGTGGAGAGCGCCTTTCGTAGGAAAGAAGGCCGTTCCTCCTAAGCCATTTGGGAAAGAATTAAAGAAAAAAAACCTTCTTCTGGTTTTACTGGAAGTTATTGAACTAAGACGAAACAAAGGAAGTTTTTAATGGGAAAAATCTTTCACATCTTCACTGCAGCATGTGCAGTGGAATTATTTATAATCCAGACAGAGTTCAACGTACATTTTGCTGAAAATTAAATCTTCGTACGATGTGTGAAATGGCTTTGCATTCTTGAACTTTAACAAACAAAGCTGATTTTTAATACAGCTATTCTTGTCAATTTATTATTTTAAAGATTCTACTGACAGATAAAAAAAACATCTTTTTTATATTTCATTGCTTTAGTGCATTGCATATAAATGAAGTGACTGAATACATTAATCACGAAACAACAGAATGAAAATTTTTCAATCATTGACCGCATATCCCGACAGGTCCGTGACATCATTTTTTTGTCTACATCTTAAATATCCCTCTTAATCGTTTCTCACTCCTAAAATCAAAATCCTGTGATAATTTATGGATATCATATTAATGTTCTAGCATTGGAATGTTTTACGGAAGATGTGCAACATGGTATTGCATTTCTTCTACATTTTCATTACCTGTCACTACTACTGATAAATTGCATCTTACAAGTACTGTTTCCTCTACACCGTAAAAAAACGGCGTTACCTTATACTAGTTTATGGTGGCAGCTAGGTTACTACCATAAAACTGGTATAAGGTTACACCATAAAACTTCCATCTCTAAAAAGTTATTTGCTGCCATCTAGCAGCAGGGGGGGGGGGAATAGAGTTTTTTTAATCAGATGGAAATAATTTTATTTTTGCGTAATGAATTTTTTAAAGAGAAAATTCCGCTCTTTCAATACTTACAACCAATGACGTAACGCAGACATAATACACAGCAACAGAAGTAAATTTGCATTCAATGATATACACAAACTATATTAAAGAAATCTATAAGAAGATATTACTTTAATCACTATACCAACTAAACTAACTAATACCATTCCTTTAGGAAACAATCCTATTTTACACAATTTCCTCAGCGGTTCATACTCTGTGATTTCAAATGGCATTTTTTTTATAAAATATATACTAAAAGAAAATTTTTGAATTTAATAAAACAATTGATGTTATTCTAAAAAAAGTTATTTGAAATCTCTGTCAGTACTTATTTAAATTAAAATCATTAGGATGAGGTAAATTTACAGTTTCTGATATTAATATATGATACGAAAAATAGCCCGCTTTTAGTTCTATGAGCAATGACGCATCAAGAAAGAACCTTTACCTTTTTCGAACCACAAACGAATAGGAAAGAAAGTCACTTGCATTTCTCTCTCTCTTTGCTTAGTCACCTAGATAATGGAGAACAGAAACAAAGCACTCAAGGCTGCTTCGTTCCACTTTTACTAGAACCTGTTTCCTTAGATGTAAATCGCAGCTTCTACTGATCTACGGGACCTGGGTTCGAGCCTCGGGTAAGGCATGGATGTTCGTGTTGTTTTCTGCTGAGGTCCTGCCATTCTCTCAGATCTTCTACTATGGCATATAAACTGACAGGCTCCTGTCAGACCTCTGTGGCAAGCAGCTGCTTGAGGGGGTATTTATTTATTTTTTATTTAGTCCAATGAAAGAAGAAATCGGAAAAAAAGAAACGATTTTTGGGCACATGTTCAAAGCGAAGAACGATACTGGTGCAATAAGCATTGGAAGCATAGCGTCAAGAGACTCTGTGACGCAAATTCTCCTCCCACGAAAACAATTCCTAGTCAATTAATAATATACATTGTGAAGAAGTTTATGATGAATTTCGACCAAGCTTGAAATATGAAGGAAGTTTGATTCCTTTTTTTCCCCGTGGCCGAGTGATTAGCACGCGAATTATCACAGGGACCTGGGTTCGAACCCCGAGTAAAAAGCATGAATGTTTGTATTGTTTTACTGCTGAGGTCCCGCCATCTTCACAGACCCTCTACTATGGCGAATTAAACTGTCAGACCTCTGTGGTAAGCAGCAGCGTGAGGGAATATTTATTTATTTTTATTCTAAATTGCTAATAGAATAGCAATAACCCTTTGCTACTAAGAATACTTATGTTAACCTCACTTATCATATTTTTTAAAACTGGATCGGTGCAAACATTTTTGCCATCTGTGTAAATGAGTTTTCACCGCCCCCCTCGCTCTCCCATCACTATATTATCATCAAACCAGGGATCTCGAAAACACGGTCCTCGATGCCATCCCTGTGCGACCCGCGACGTCATTGCTGTGTGTCATTTTGTACAGCCCACAAGCAATACGTTCTATCATGTCATGGTAGTAAAACATCGTAGTTGCTTACTGCCGTAGCTCAACTACTAAGATGTCATTCTAGTAGTATAAAGAATATGGTCGCGTTCAACAAAAAGTGAAGCCGCTACAAATAAAATTTGACATAAAAGTATGTAACATTTCAATAATAAAACAGCAATATTAGTAATTTCGTTTTTCTTTTTATTGCCCAAACTGAGGTCCGCCCTATTTTAGCAAATAATTAATTTGGTCGTTATAAAATTCTTTAAAAGTTTTGATGAAATATAAAAATTATGATTCATCAGATTACTATTTAAGATAAACTTTTTCCCGTTATTCACGCTATCGTTCATACTACGTTCGGATATTATTTCAACTTATCTTCTTATTATCTAATTTTCTGTAGATTTTTTCCCCGCTAGAAATCTGCGAAAGTTAAATAATAAGAAGATAACAGAATAGAAGAAATAGTGTTCAAACAGCGCAAAGAGGATATCTGAAAGGTTATCTTAAATATTAATACATATCGAAGCTCTGATAATACTGTAGTAAATTACTGTACTTCTAGAAATTAATGATTTAATGATTCATCAGATCAGGGACATACCCAGGATTTAGAGTCGGGGGCGGGGGAGGGTGGGTTGTTTTGGGGGATCCGAGAATTCCGTTCGGGGAGTCTCCAAGAATTTTTTTCGGGGGGAGGGGTCTAAGATCTCGAGTAGGGTTTCCCAATTACTAAAATATTCCACCGGACAGGAGAGATTAAAATAATATTCTACATGGAATAAAATTTTAGTGTATTTTTTTAATCTAATTTAGTGTCGGACATATATTATGGGGCTAATATAAAATTATACAAAGACAACTTGTTTTTGATTTCAAAGCAAGTTTGAGATTTCGTGTAAGACGACAAGATTTTAGACGGAGTTCAGGACTGGTACCTGCTGTCCGGGCATCCCGGGACGTCCCTGCATCAGATAGTATTTTGATACTCTATTTAATATATCATCTAAACGATTGCTCCGAACCTAGTTTTATCACGTGAGACTGAATCGATGTTGTCAACAGATCATTTTCATTTTGTAATAATATAGCCGAGTGGAATGTCAGTCAGAAAAATCTTATTTTGGAAGGAAATTGGAGGGAACTACGAGCGCGAGTCGAATAAAGAAATATTTAAGAATGATGATTATTATTCTCTTTCGATGAAGTTTATAATTTTCTAAAATAAAAATAATCGGAAGCAAATTAATTCAGTGGAAATTTAATCTTTAAACATTAAGCCCTTTAATCTTCTACTTTTTTAAATTGTAGAACACTAATTTTGTTAGATTCCTTCTGCTCCAGTCGTATCTAGGTTTGTACCTCCTGGTCAATACTTGACGCAAAATATTAAAAAAAAACTGTACATCATTAATAATTCAAAGAAATCAAATTGCCCGAAGATCAAGGGTTATAAATAGCGATTTTCTGACGCATATAACTCCGCAGTTGAAAAATAAATTACCCTCAAGTATCTGCTTACCAGAGAGATCTGAACGAAACCTGCCAGTACACCATAGATCTGCAAAGAAGATGAGACCTTAGGAGAAGATTTTTGAATTAATAAGAATTTACTTTAGGATGGCAACAAGTAAAAAGTCATCCATATTAACCGGGTCTGGAACTGACGTTCCTTGATCAGTAGCCAAGGATATGTGAGTAAGTCGAGACCTCAGAAGAAGAACAACACAAAAACTGAGATACTTTAACAGAGACTTTGATCAGTAAGCAAGCCCGCTAACCACTGCCACCAGGACGGCAAATAGCAACCACTGATATTAAAAGAGAATGTTCGTCAACTACAGCAAATGATTAAAATTGAAATCTTAGCCCTATAATATTAGCAGTTTTCCGACATTCCAGGACATGATAGAAGAAGGGCCAAGGGAGACATACCACTGTCGCCAGGATACCAGAAATATTCATTTTGTCGGTTAGATATATAATAGAAAATTTTCAGTAGGGGCCCCTATCAGGGGCGGGGGTGGCTCAATCGGTAGCGCGCCAGTCTCGTAATCTATAGTTCCCAAGTTCGAGTCCCAGCTGGGTCAGCGTTGAGATTTATCTCCGCAAAAATTCCCCGCCCTGCCCACGGTCAGTAGGAAACACCGATGGGCTTGGAAAGGCCGCCGTCCGTCGGATGGGACGTTAAGCCGTGGCCCCGTGTGTGGGAGAGCCATACCCTGTGCACGTTAAAGAACACGCTGGATGGCCTTGACGGGAGGCTACCATCTGTCTTCCAACAGCTGTTCCAGTGGGTCCCCTCCCCCAACCTTCTCTGAGCCTTCGGGGTCCATGTGACCTGGCCATTTAGCCCATGGTGTGCAAAAAAGTGCCGCTCAGAGGTAAAACAACCCAACCTAACATGACCCTATCATGTTTTGTGAAGTTTTAAAAGCGGAACAGAGGCGGAAAACATAATGAAACAAGTAGTATTTTTGGAAAGAATAGTTATATTTAAAAATAATTTTCAAAAATAGAGAGTGGAAATATAAATCAGAATGGTGTTCTGGTTAGCTCCAGTTCAATACTATCACGTGCAAGCATCATCAAGTAATTTACTTACGAGAAGGCTTCAATCATATTTTACTTTTTATATCTTAATCTTATCTTTATCTTTAATCTTATCTGACTCGCAACTCTTTCTTCAGCAATTTAATTGTGGATTTGATCTTTACGTAAGGGAATTTGACTCCCTCTAGAAAGGGAGAAATTGAAATGCCGGGTCCAGATCTAGTCCGACATACGATGCGTAAGGATTAATGACGTAGCCATTTCCAACATGAAGCCATCGAATTTTTCGACACAATTCACTTCTGCATGCTGCATAAATAGCTTTTCACTCATAAGATGCAAAGGCAATGTTGCTGCCACGTTAAATTGTTTTGAGGGATAGAGTGTAAATACTTCAAATAATTACTCTGTTAAAACACATTGATATAAATTTTCAAACTCTCATCAGATACCTTTCCAAATAACGTTTTGGGTTTGTTTGTTTTTTTTTGCGGACAAAATGCTACCATATCAAAATCATTGATATGGTGACATTTTGATATTGCCACCATATTAAGGATTTTGATGTGATGATTGATATGGTATTTGACTTCGATCAATGATTTTGATATGGTCAATTGATTTGAATCATTGATATCGGTGGCATTCCTTCCTTGACTACAAAACTAAATTCCATTGAGCTAATTTACCTTAGGAAATTAATCAGTTAAGATCCCTATCATTGGCGTAATTAGGAGCTGAAGGATCCGTGGCAAAACTTATGAATCCTCCCTCAACTGCTTTTGTGGTCGATTTAGAGGCCCAAAAGGTTTTCAACTACAGTAATTAAACACATCATTTTTTAATAAAAAGGAAGAAAATTGTTATACATGAAGTATATTCATTTATTAACATATACACACAAAATTAGTTTACTAACTTAAAATTTAAAACGATTTATCGATGTACTGTTAGTATTTTTAGAGTATATAGAGTATTTTTAGGGCGGCACAACTTTTAGGCCGTGATGCGTTCATTGCTGCAAAAATCAAGACAAAATCATGGACCCACAACCAAATTAACAGACATTTGCAATAATGAGAACTGGGATAATTTTTCAGTTAACAATAAAATATACATTTATTAACAAAATTACCTTCAAACATTCTACATATATGTAGTTCCCACTTTTGTGACAGATTCAACAATGCCTCTAGCAAGGCCCTTTTCAGTTAAGGGAACTTTGTAAGTTTATTAATCAACAGTCATTAATAACAGTTCATGATGAAGAGCTACTTGCTCGTGACTCTAACAGTCCTTAACAATTAAGACGGTTCTACTCTGGTCACCGTGATGGCCGTTCACAGAAATACATTCAAATGCAAAAGAAAAGCGGAGCTAGTTTCATTAAAGTGCCCCCTTACCTCGTCAAGTCAGGAGTCCCTCGGGAAGGCAATCACTGGGCCGCTACGCTCCAAGTTGCTGGATGCCCGGGCTGCTTAGCGCTTCCCCCACACATACACTGTTGGCACTTCGGGGCTCTGCTAGCTGGAGAGGATCATTGCTGTCGACCGGACGAAAAGAAGAATTGCCCGGACGAAAAGAAGAAAAGCTGTTTTTGTTTTCGCCAAAACCTACGCTCATGCGTGGCTGTATGGGATTAGCCAGAGTAGACGAGGTGCGAATCTCAGCTCCCCTCCGGCCAACGTTGTTTACCAGGTATGTCACGTAGTTCCTCAGCCATCTGGGGTTCCAGGCTCAATCTGGAAAGTTCGGGGCCTGCGGCCGGGTTCCTCTTCGCTGAACAGGACACAGAAATGGAGGCAGTCGAAATTGTCACTATTAAAATGGAGCTTAATCTAATGTCGTCCCGAAGCCCATGAAGTCTTGGCCATGTAATAAAATTACGTGGGCATGACAGTACTATAAACAAAAAAAAACCTTTAAAAATCTTTCTTCCTTGCTCTCACTTTTCAAAGTGTTCAATGATTTCATTCGAGGTCGCCGTAATCTATGAAATCAAAAAGATAGATATTAGCGTTGTCATAATTTGCATCTTTTTGATTTTGATATTGTGACATTTTTCCACTACTGTCACTCTATTGTTACGACACTAAGCTACATGTATAGATTATGTACTAGTAAAAGAAAAAGATGCACTACCCAATCACTTTGAACAAGGAATTTTTCTCATGCTTTACTTCAGTTGTGACATCATCATCAGCTTGTAATAAGTTATTCAAACTTCAATAAGATCTCATGATCTGTTTTCCATCCTCCGCCATGCATTCTTAGTCAGCGAATTTGATCTTCTGTGCCGACTAGCATGACCGGTTTGATTTCGGACTGATTTTCATTTTTCCCAAGATCAAATACCAGATTTCTGACATTACTGTCACAAATTAAACAAACCACGATTACATGATTGTCTCGTTATGCAGCATACGCCATGGGTCGAAATACTTTTGTTAATGTATATATCGTGCGGTGTATCTCTCTTGTAATCAAGAGTGTGTTCACATCATCGTATAACGAAAATGCCTGATGAACATCTTATCAATTCTATTAACAAATCTGATGTTGAATCTGTTGCATGCATCTCAATGAAAATGACATTTGTTATGGAGATTTACCAGAATGTGCAAAGTGTGGAAGTGTATTTAATTCTGCAGTGCAATTGAAAGTGGCTGAAGAATGATGAAATGCGAGATCAATCTCTTCGATGCAAAAGAGTTGGGTTGGGTTGTTTTACCTCTGAGCGGCACTTTTTTGTACACCATGGGCTAAATGGCCAGGTCATATGAACCCCGAAGGCTCAGAGAAGGTTGGGGGAGGGGACCCACTGGAACAGCTGTTGGGAGACAGATGGTGGTCTCCCGTTAAGCCAATCCAGCGTGTTCTTTAACGTGCACAGGGTATGGCTCTCCCGCACACGGGACCACGGCTTAACGTCCCATCCGACGGACGGCGGCCTTTCCAAGCCCATCGGTGTCCCCTATTGACCGTGGGCAGGGCGGGGAATTTTGCGGAGATAAATCTCAACGCTGACCCAGCTGGGACTCGAACCTGGGAACTACAGATTACGAGCCTGTCGCGCTACCGACTGAGCCGCCCCCGCCCCCAGTGCAAAAGATAACTGAAGACAGTTTCAATGCAGTGCAATTGAAAGTGGCTGAAGAATGATGAAATGCGAGATCCATCTCTTCAGTGCAAACGAGAACTGAAGAGAGTTTCACCGTAAAATTTCAATTTAATTAAATTTCAAAGCGGAAAGAGAGTAGAATCACGTTCACAACTTTGGAATGGAAGCGGCAACTTTTACTTGATTTTCAAACAAATCTTGAATTCGATTACTTGCTGATATTCTATATATTCGTCCAGCCACACTCAGTGACTTTGAAATGCAGAAAACACTCTATTATCCGAAGACCGGTTATCCGGACAGTACAGAACGTTTTAAAAAATCGCTCATCGTGCTTTTATTTGAAGACAGCGCCCCGCTGTGTTGTCAACAATACAGAGGAATGTCAAGGTCGCTGCGCAACACCTTTAGCACTCGATGTGAGAAATTCGATTGCATGCAATTTTTCTCTTTATTTGTAAATTACCAAAAATTCAATTAGTTAAAGAAAGTATAGCAACAAAAAACATTTAACTCAAAATAAAAATTTTCATATGCTTAATATATTTACCTGTTTTATTTGAAATCGAACAAATTTGTAATCTATTATCCCATCCTACATCCGCAATTAATCGGAATAATCGAGTTTTTACAGTATTTGAGTCAACAAAGCTAGCAACCAAAGGTTTTCTGAAACTCTAAACATTTCTCAATAATTTCACAATGAACGATTGGAGGCGGGGCTGGCTCAGCTGGTAACGCGCCAGTTTCGTAATCTGCTGTTTCCAAGTTCGAGTCCCACCTGGGTCACCGTTCAGATTTAGCTCCGCAAAACTCCCTGCCCTAACCCACGGTCAGTAGAAGGCACAGAGGACTTAGAAAGGCCGACTTCCGTCGGATGAGACGTTAAGCGTGGCCCGTGTGCAGGAGAGCCATACCTTGTGCACTTTAAAGAACACATTGGATGGTCTGGACGAGAGGCTATCCTCTGTCTCCAGTGGGTCTCCTCCCTCAACCTCCTCTGAGCCTTCGGTGTCCTTGTGACCTGGCCATTTATCCATGCTCATTGTTTATAAAAAACGTGCCGCTCAGAGGTAAAACAACCGAATGAACGATTGCTACCAGAACATGTTTTAAATTGCAATTCTAACAAGTTTCTGTATTTCCAGAAGTCCAATGTTCAGTTATTAATTTATTCAATTATTAAAGCAATCAGCTGCTGGAAAAAGAAATGTTAATATCAAATGTAAGCACATTGAGACATCAATCACATAATGTGCATTTTAAAGTGGAAAATTTAATTGATTGTAATCCAAGAAAAACCGCTATACTCTGAGTGAAAAACAAACAACGCAGAAACCATGGCTTTTTACAAATGAAAATCATAATAACAGAGCAGTATCCCAGCAACATTTTGAAAGCGTCTTTTTGGAAACTACTGAATCCTAAAAGGAAACAGACGACAATGATATCGTACCAAAGAAGAAAATTAAAATGATTTAGTGATAGAATATTTCCTTTGATTTATTAATTCTATTTATTATTTAATTTTGTGCACATGTATCCGTCTGTTATATAATTTAAAATTTAATATTTTTCTGTATATAAAACTCATTGTGATTTGCATCGTAATTTTTTTATGTGAAATATTATTTAAAAAAAAATATTTATACGAGGGTGGATCATTTAATCTGTGGACCGACGATGTCTTTTACTCCTTATTGCCGGAGTCTGCAGATATTTTCTCCAAGTGTTTCCCGTTGAAAGCTCTGCACTTAACTATAGCCTAACACAAGCATCGAATGTTTACTGCCAGCCATTCTGTGAAACAGAGTACTGTCATTGTGGTTGATCGAGCCTCCTCGTTATTTCCAAAGCGACGGCCTTCTAACGTTGTTTTTCAGCTTTAGAAACAGATGAAAATTGCAAGGTACAAGAATTAGGATAGTAAAGGGGCCAACGTTGGTAACAACAGTTTGAATCCAAGTAGCAGTGTAGGGTCTCGCTTTGTGTTAGGGTTTTGTTGTGTTACCTCTGAGCAGCATATATTTGCACACAGTGAGTTAAATGGCCAGATCACAAGGATTCCTACAACCCAGAGAAGGTTGGTGGGAGGGGACCGATTGGAACAGGTGTTAGGAGACAGATGGTAATCTCCAGTCAAGGCCATCCAGTATGTTCTTTAACGTGCACAGGGTATGGCTCTCCTGTACAAGGGACGAGGGTTTAATTTCCCATCCGACGGGCTTTCCGAACCAAACGGTCGAAGACAGGGAGGGGAGTTTTGCGGAGATTTACATTTTATATCTCAGAATTCTGGTCGTTTTTCATGAATGAGGTTTGGTTCGAATGTGATGAGGTTTGGTTCGAAGGATTTCTGCCCAAGCTTCCTTATTTGTTGTTGACACCCGTGGTATAAAAATGTGTTATGAGAATGCCATTGCAATCTGAGAAAACACCAGAGCCATTTGTTTTCAGGCTCAAAATTTCGCAAGCCAGGATGAGCCTGAATGCTTCCATTCGCTGGATTGGCGTTTTGTTTCTGGATCGTACTGGAAAATCCAAGCCTCGTTTCTCGTCACAATATGCTGTAAGACTATTTCACCTCCCTCCTCAAACAATCCCCTTGCCCTTGGTTAGTAGGGGACACTGATGGTTTTGGATAGGCCGCTATCCATTGGATGGGATAATTTATGGTTTAATTTATTATATATTTATTTAAGTTGTTTTGAATTTTTGGAAATGTTCTTGCTTCAGACAAAAGGGTCAAATCATAGACACATATTGAAAACTTAACACTTTCATCAATAATTTTGATAAATATAATAAATATGTATATATCAGTAATAAAGCTTGGGTTGGGTTGTTTTTCCTCTGAGCGGCACTTTTTTGCACACCATGGGCTAAATGGCCAGGTCACATGGACCCCGAAGGCTCAGAGAGGGTTGGGGGAGGGGACCCACTGGAACAGCTGTTGGGAGACAGATGGTAGCCTCCCGTCAAGGCCATCCAGCGTGTTCTTTAACGTGCACAGGGTATGGCTCTCCCACACACGGGGCCACGGCTTAACGTCCCATCCCACGGACGGCGGCCTTTCCAAGCCCATCGGTGTCCCCTACTGACCGTGGGCAAGGGGGGGGGGGATTTTGCGGAGATAAATCTCAACGCTGACCCAGCTGGGACTCGAACCTGGAAACTACAGATTACGAGCCTGGCGCGCTACCGACTGAGCCACCCCCGCCCCCAAATAAAGCTTGATACTTGATAGTAAGCACTTGAAATAATTAGCTGAAAAACATTTGATTTTCCCACTCAGGGCAAAACGAATTTTTTTTTTCAGCTGACTCTTTCAAATATGTATATGTCAAAATTAACGAAGCAACAGGGAGATGACATTACGATATATGGAAGCTATTGCATACCAATGAAAAGCGGTAGAAACATACATTCTGAACATCATTATTAATTTTAATTTTGATGTTGATCAAGGGTTGGGATGTTTTACCTCTGAACGGCACTTTTTGCAGACAATGAGCTAAATGGCCAGGTCACCAGGACCCCAAGAAAATTGAGGGAATGACCCACTACTGGACAGCTATTGGGAGAAAGATGATAGCCTCTCGTCAAGGCCACCCAGCGTGTTCTTTAACATGCACAAGATATGGCTCTCCCGCACCCAGAGCCACGGCTTAACGTCCCACCGAGGGAGGGTGGCCTTTCCAAGCCCGTCGGTGTTCCCTACTGACCGTTTTGTGGAGAAAAATCTCAACGCTGATCCAGCTGCAATTCGAACCTGGGAACTGCAGATTACGAGCCTGGCGACTGAGTCACCCCACTCCTTGTTGATCAAGGTCTTGTCACTATAACAAATCTTGTTTTTGTTTGTTAACCTTCAAATTATACTGTTACAAGTAAATCAAAACAGCATTAAAAGTTAAGTTAATGAGTCTTAAATATCGTAGTCAATGAGTCGTAAATATTATAGTAAATGAGTCTTACTTGCATTAGTTTTCAGCTCATTAACCTATAAAAATGCAAAAATGAAAAAATAAAAATTATTAATTTTTTGTTTACAGATAAGCGAAATTCCTTCGTACACTTTTTGGAATGGCCTCTGTGTTTCGAGATCTGAAAAGAGACCTGCCTTGGCGATTTTTTTTAAAGCTAATGTGCTCCCCTGCGCAAATGTCGGAGATAACCTAAATACTCTAGTGGGCTTGTCCTGCAACAGACAAACCCAAACCCATCTCCGCTTTTACTTTAAGAAGTATGGATTTTGGATTTTTACCTCTGAGCGACACTTTTTTGCACACAGTGGGCTAAATGGCCAGGTCACAAGGACCCCAAAGGCTCAGAGAAGGTTGGGGGAGGGGACCCACTGGAACAGCTGTTGGGAGATAGATAGTAGTCTCTAGTCAAGGCCATCCAGCGTGTTCTTTAACGTGAACAGGGATGACTCTCCCGCACACGGAGCCACGGCTTAACGTCCCATTCGACGGACGGCGACCTTTTCAAGCCCATCGGTGTCTCCTACTGACTGTGGACAGGGCAGGGACTTTTGGCGGAGATAAATCTCAACGCTGAACCAGTTGGGACTCGAATCTGAGAACTGCAGATTTTGAGCCTGGCGCGCTCCTTCTGAGCCCCCCACCCCCACCCCAAAGAAATATGGAAAACTGAACTAAAGAACTCTCACAAGTGATTTGGTTCCATAATCAGTTAAGAAACTATTTCGTGTGAATGTTTGTAGTTATCGGAAAAAAAGCCAATATGAAAAAATCTCATTATTCTGCTCCTAACAGTTTAAAAATGATTTCATTGGCTTCTTTATTAAAAAAGGAAATGTAACAACAATGAATAAATTCTACACCGGGGGGGGGGGGGGGTAGGACTCCACTTTTAGGGAGCAGTTTATTTCAGAGGCCATCATAAGCAAGCTTTCCTACTGAGGAACGTACTAAGGAGGGAAGTGGTCCTATCGTCTTATACGAAATCTCAAACTTGTTTACCTGCTTTGAAATCCAAAATGCATAATTATACTTTAGCCCCACATTTTATGCCCCGACAGTATAAATAATTATACTTTAGCCCCATATTTATAGCCCCGACTCTAAAAATAGATTTAAGAAAGACAACTCTAAAAACTTCCATATGGAATATTATTTTAACCATCTCTATTCGAGGAAATATTTTAGTAATTGGGAAACCCTGTTAAATTCATATTCTCAACCCCTCCCCCCTCCCCCATCCATTCCGAAAACTAAATTCTCTGAGCTTCCCCGTAACTGATCTCCTGGGAATTGATGTTTGGTTTATGGGTCGAGTACATTCTTTATTGATCAAGAGCAGGCCCGGATCTAGAAAACAATTACGTTGGGTGGGAGGCAAGATACTGGATTTCCATTTTAGTGTAACATTTCCCCCTCCGTTTTAGAGATCTTTAAAAAAATTATTGAAAAATGCATAAAAAATCCCATAGATGGTAATAATTTTTTGTCACCCTTATCAGCATTCTCAAGAGGGGAGAGGAGAGCGTGCCCTCCCCCCCCTAAATCCAGTCCTGTCAAGAGGGAGGAAAAAAAGAAAAGCAACAAATTTTCAAAACCACAAATTATAATCTTTATTGGGTCAAGAGCCATAACGGGAAAAGAAACCAGAAGGTCCCCCCCCCCAAAAAAAAAAAAATTCGGTCGTCTTACACGAAATCTCAAACTTGTCTATACTTTCTTTGAAAGCCAAAACAGTTGTCTTTGAAGAATTTTATTTTACCCCCAAAATATATGTCCGACACTAAAAATAGATTTAAAAAAATTGCTCTAAAATTTTATTCCATGTAGGATATCATTTCAACCTTTCCTATTCAGTGGAATACTTCGGCAATTGGGAAAACTTCTCAAGTGTTATTCTCAGACCCACGAAACTAGATCCTGAGTAAGTGCCTGGATCGGATTGAAGAATAGTGGAGTCCTAGCCTGAGTAATATTTAAAGATTATCTTTCTCTGTCAAATAAAGAAATTCATGAACAGAATTGTAGTTGCCATACCGTTGCAACAGACGTGTCCATCTATCTTTTTGAACCCAACGTCCCTTTTCAGTGTGTATTATTTTCTAACGCTCCCTTCATGAAAATTAAATTATTTTCCCCCGTATAGAACTAGTTGAAAACTAGATGGCAATAATGCCCCCCGTTATTGGTTTAAGAAGCCCCCTCCACACCACACACAATTTTCTAAAACGCTTTGGGAACCACTGGCTAGAGTCTAAGTGATTTATTCATTAATCTCGCCTTCTACAGTTTAGATATGTATATTTACTTTTGACTCTCCTTGAGCAATATATACTCCGTAAACATGTTGCATTAATTAACTAAAAATTTAATAGGAATGCGATAATGTCAGGTGAATTGCTGATAAATAACAGCCAAATGTCAGAACAGAATGCTGATATAACTCATGAAAGCGCTACAACGCTGCCGGCGACTTAATTTTGGCGGAAGATTAATTACCACACAAATTATTAAAACAGATTTATCTCTTTTCCCTAATTGATTTCGTCCATCCTGTAATTTCTCAAATACCGATCATCCGGGGGGGGGGGGGGGAGAGTTTAGTCTTAGCATTCCGGGCTCGTTATCTGCATTTTTCGGGTTTGACCCCCAACTGGGCCTGAATTAAGATTTATCTCTGAAAATTTCCACCCTGCCCTCGATCAGAAAAGAGACACTGATGAGTTTGGAAAGGTCTCCACCCGTCGCGTTGGAAGTTAAGCCGTGACCCTGTTTTCAGGAGAGTACTTTGCGCACGTCAAAGAACCCGCTTGTTGCCTTGACGGGAGACTTCCATCCGTCTCCTAACAGCTATCCAGTGAGTTCTCTTCCCCTGAAGAACTCTGAACTCTTGTGACCACGGCATTTAGACCATTATATGCATTAAAAAATGCCCCTAAGAAGTGCACCTATCCAAAAAACCGCCACGCTGTCCCAAACTTCATATACGAGTTTTGCTGAATTAAAACTTCTCCCTTCCTGTAGTAGAACCCGATTTTGAGACTTGGAACAGCTTTTTTCTCTCCCTCCGTTCTATCTAGTTCACCATTTCTAATTTTCTCCAGTCGAATCTAGAGGTAATTTCTACTAGTGTAAGAATAATTATAGATTAAATTACAAAGAAATGAATATACGAAAAACGCTATCCGCAATCATTAATTAGAGGAGTAAAAGACAAAATTTCTGGTTAGAGTGTTTAGTCATTCTTAGTCAGAAAGAGTCACTCTCTTTAATGAGACTAAACTCCACAAGAAAATTGCCATCGTCAGAAATATCTCATGAGGAGCAAAGCAGTTGTCAGAATTCATTAGCTGTTAACTTCGTCATTAGCCAGTGTTGAGGCGGAGTCGTAAAACACCGGAAAGGCATATAAATTCGAGAATTATGGCATTTCCTCGTCCCGAGGCAACAAATGCGTTGTGGCTTGTCTAAGAAGAACTGATAACGCACAACTTAATTAGTTCTGTCGTTTTCCATAGCATCATTTCCTTATCTGAATGGAAATAACATCAACTGTATCGCGTCTATCCAAGAATTTATTTGAAACGGTGCTGAACCTAAGTATTTTTAGAGGGGATGCTAAACATTTTTTTTTTGGGGGGGGGGGGGGGGGGCGGTTGTTTTTATTAAAAAAATTTTTGGATTGCCTTGAAAAAAATATATTGGCACGCCGCATACAATGGCTTGATGAAGATATTTGTGTTGTCAGGGCATATGCATTCGAAGCAGTTAATGTAGAAAAAAATTGTTCTCGTAACCAAGAAAGGTGGTTTGCTTCGTTGAAAGCAAAGCTGTCTTTGCTGGTGACTCAGAAAAAACACCCCAAACTAAAAAGGGTGGCTATGACAATGTCACAAATTCACTCATAATTTCATCGCTCACTAATTAGTATCTTATTTCTTGTTTGTTATTTCGCGGTTGTAGATTTAAAAGAAAAGGTAGGAAATCCCCAATTTCTATAACCCTTACAAACTTCTTTAGTATCTATTTACACAATTTCAGTTCAAGGCATTTTTCTTAAATAATAAAAATGCCTGTGAACAGTTTTATCATTTTAGAATTCAGAATTTTTAGAGATTTAACGTGGGTACTCCCCACTAAATAGCGCTTGATGGTTATTTTTCGAAACCTGAAGAGCTACGAATAAAATTGTACTATTCGAATGACAACTCGTTTATAGTGTTTGATTCTGGGCTAAAGAACTTGATTTCAGATCCTGTATGTGGCAGTTTTAATTTAAAATCTCTCCTCTCTCGCAAATTATCTCGGTGGGAATTTGCGTCAGCAATATTTTGACGAACTTCCTAAAGCAATGTTAGAGGACACAGAGAAAATTCAAAACATTGAAGAGTTTATGTTCTTATTAAACACTGGTATTCAAGTGTTTACGTTACATCTGCAGCATCCAATATGAAATCCGATAATTTAGGAACTCTACGAACTAATAAAGTTCTGTAGATACACTAGTTTTCAGAAATTAAGGAATAACCCTATGTTATGTCAATGAGAAGCTGATGTCCAAGCTCTATAACTTCTTGAGGAAATTTTTTTTTTCCTTTTTTGAAAAATGTGATAGCAAATAAAGATCTCAATCAAATATATCAATATCTCGATTTTTCAACAATAGTCGTTCAGTATTAAATGAGTTATGGAAGTCTGAATATTTAATAATAAAAATATCAATCACAAATATTGACTACAGAAGTTAATTCAAGCTTAGTAATAAATATTGTATCAAAGTGTTTAATAAAATAAGTTTATATTTTAGGACTTTGTGTAAAAAATTCTTTCATTATTCATCATTTTTTATAAGTTTTTTTTAGACTGGCACTGTTGTTAAACATTCCAATTTCCATAATTCATTAAATGCTGAATGAATATTTTTGAAATTCGAGATATATATATATATTTGATTGAGATTTTTATCTCTTGTCACATTTTTCAACACGAAAAAGCTTATTTTAGAAGTTATATATCTTCGACGTTAGCTACCCATTGACATAGGGTTATACCTTAATTTATGGAAAGCAGTGTATTTGGGCATTTGCTCTACAGTTGCTAAAGTGGTATTAGCTGAAGGTGATCAGAGGTACCAAGAAAACCAAAGGTACGTTATTGGTTCTCTTATTTGAAATGTTTGCTTTTCTATTGATAAAAAACAATTTCCTGTATATCATCATTCAGTGAATGCTCAATTAATTTATTAAAATTCATTTTGATCCGCAAAAGAGATTTCTGGTTAGTGTACAAACTCAATATCTTTGGATCATTTCTTGTGTTTTGATAATATTGTTACGACAGAAGGAATCTGGCAACCGAAAGCAAAAAGTTTCAGCCAACGAATAAGAACGTTGGGAGAATTTGGAGAAGAAGAGTGGAGCGTTAACGGTCGTTTTGTGTTGTAACGGTCGTTGTGTTGTAACGGTCGAGGAGTTCGAAAATGGACGGTGAGCTGTTCTGAGACAGTGCGCGTAAGTATCAAGAAGTAACTTGATGTGTTGTGTATACGCGGAAGGATAAAAGTGGGATCTTTTATCGTTAAGTATCAAGAAGTAACTTGATGTGTTGTGTATACACGGAAGTATAAAAGTGGGAACTTTTATGGCTAACTTCGAATGTCTACACGGACTGTCTTTTTGTTCGGCTAGTGTGTGAACAGTTATTAGCACAGGACGAGAATTGGTTTACGAGTGAAGATCTTCGGGTGACCTGGTAAATCAAGTAAAAGGTAGTATTTAGTAAAATACACAGAGCTGATATTGTGTGCTCTACGCAGGAAGATTGATGACTTGTGCATGTTAATAGTTGATTTGTTAATAAGATACTTCATCCATATTTCCTTTGTAACAATTTACCTTGTATTGAATTTGGTTTTGAAATATAGCTTTTAATACTCACGCTCAGCGGCTATCCATTTTTTGTAATCCGCAACATTTGGTGTCAGAAGTGGGATTAATTAATTGAATGCCGTTAACTAGAAGTATGGATGAATTAGTAAAGTTGATAAATAGCTTCAAAGCCGATATGACTACGCTGATGACTGATATGAAAGCCGATATGACTACGCTGATGACTGATATGAAAGCCGATATGACTACGCTGATGACTGATATGAAAGCCGATATGGCTGCGCTGATGACTGATAGGAAAGCCATTATGGCTACGCTGATGACTGATAGGAAAGCCGTTATTGCTACGCTGATGACTGATAGGAAAGCCGTTATTGCTACGCTGGTGACTGATATGAAAGCCGATATGGCTACGCAGATGACTGATATTAAAAGTGATCTAGCTGCCCAAAGCGATAAAATAGGTGACTTGAAAGCCGAAATGGCCGCACAAAATGCTGAGATGAGAGATGAAGTGGCTCCTCAAGTTGGTAAGATTATTGATCAGTTCAAGGATAGTAAAACCGAACTCAATAGACAATGCAATAGTTTAAATGTTGAATTTGTCAGTGAAAAAGGTGATCTTGATAGTGTTAAGTTAGTTGGTAAACATGGAAAAGAGAAAGGCAACGCATATAAAAATGTGGATCTGCTACTGGAAATCAAGAATCGTAGATATAGCGCAGATAATGCCTTTGACCACGCAACTACTGGTGAATCTACATGGCAGAGTGTCTATGTCGCTGGTGACATGTCTAGGAACTGTGAAGAACAATCACACAGATCAGAGAGCTGTGAGACTATACAGTACGCTTTGCACTTCAAAATACCTAGGTATACAAGTCTGGCACGATCTGAAGAGAGATCCACACGAAAGGTATTCTATTCCTCGCCGTCAGCAAAATGTGTCATGGACAATTATCGCAAAGGCAGAGTAACGAGTGGTAATGAGGGGGAACGAAACAGAGTTTACGTTTCGCAGAGTGGTCCGAGTAAAGAAGAGGTGTCCATTCATCATAGATACAAAGTGCCATTCGACGTTACTGGGGAAGTCGGAGAGATTTTTCCGAAGCATATAGCCACACTTGAATCGTTTATAGAAAGTGGGGATTTAAGGAAGAGGAATTCCGAAGAATGGCTTAGAAGCATAACAGGTGATGCTAGTAAAAGAGCTTCAGGCAGAGACAGTACTTCAAAGACTAACTTTCTGGATGAAACTAAGCCTCAGAGTTACGATCAGAGAGAAGTGAATCCCTCAGATAATTTCAACGTAGCCACGGTGAATTTCTTTTCTGAACAGTCAATGTGCAGATTTGGACATTATAACCATTTAGATTATAAGGATATAGAAAAGTTTTATCACGACTACAAGAGCTCTAAAGTGGACAATATCATGTTACAAAACTCGTCGCTGATCTCCAGAATGAACAATTTGGCAATCATGACTGATATTTCCCTGGCTAATTTCAATGAGAGCTCCAAGAAAGTGAATTCGGAAGAAACAGCAAATATGACCTCCTCGGGTCATGTGTTTTGCTGGAGACCCGAGTGGCGCCATCGGATGGTAGATAAAAACAGCACAGGAGGTGTCGGCAACAAAGTGAGTCTTGTCTTGGCTCCTGCACTTGCTGCTTTAGGTCTCAAGGTCCCTATGATCTCCGGTCGTGCTCTCCAATTGACGGGAGATACTCTGGACAAATTGGAATCCATCCCTGGCTTCACAGTCGACTGCACTAAAGATAAAATCGAGCAGATGATGGAAGACGTCGGATGCTGCATCGTAGGACAGACAGAGGAGCTGGTGCCAACAGATAAGGAGATTTACCGCTGCAAGGATCTGACGGCTACCGTAGATAGCGTTCTTCTAAGGAGATGCTCAATTGTGTCCAAAAAGCTGGCTGAAGGAGTGTGCGCTTTGGTTTATGATGTTGAATTCGGAAAAGGAGCTATTGATCTCATCAGTACAGAAGATGTTGCTGTTGATTTAGTTAAGAAAATGGTTGTAGCATCACAAACTCGTGGAATGAAGAGTTTGAGTTGTTCAGCTGTTATCAGCAACATGGATTCACCTCTTGAAAACTCTGTTGACAACTCTCTGGAAGTGATGGAAGCTGTTCAGTGTTTCCTTGGTAACGGATCCTTGGAACTGCAAGAGCTCGTCGAAGAGTTAGAAGGAGAACTTCTGCGTTTTGTGAACATTGTGGATAATAGGGTAGATGAAGCATCACGTGTCCGTAGGGTTCTGCATAACGGCAATGCTTTGAACAAGTTTCGTAACATGTTAATAGAACAAGGAGTATCTGAAGATGTTGCAAGCTGGCTATGTGAAGGTAAAACAGAAAAAATATTGCTAGCAGCCCGACACATCACTGATTTCACTTATACAGGAGAAACAGGTAAGGTTGTCGGATTAGAAGCTGCAGTTCTAGCAAGAGTATGGAAGGAGGAGATGGACCGAAGCGCTAAAAAGAATTATGGAGCTGATATTATATTTGTGAAGCACCTTGGGGATCAAATTGAATCAGGTGAAATATGGCTGAAGGTTCATCACGACAGTTCTGAATTAAGTGAAAGTCAACTGACAAAAGGGTCAGATTGCAGGATGAAACTCCTCCCTAGATTTTATGTCACTAATGACTTTCATTCCTTGTTACTGTTGATAGAAGTAAAAATCCAAAGAAGAAAACTTTTTACAGGTTTTGCACGAAAACTCTTAGTCGATTCTTCTCCCTGCAGAGACATAAACGTGTTCACAAGGGCTATAGGCCTTACACGTATTATGTTTGTGGACGAGGCTTCAGTCAGAAAAGAAATCTACGTCATAATGAGATTCGCTTTCATTTTGACACAGACGTGGTATATCGCATTCGTCGATGTCCAGCTACAAAGTGCAAGGTGGTTCACGTGGATCGTTTGGCCCCGTTTCATCGAAGAACTGAAGAAACTTTGGAATCCAGAATTGTTCGGGACGAACAAGACCTAGGAAGGGGGCAGTGTTACGACAGAAGGAATCTGGCAACCGAAAGCAAAAAGTTTCAGCCAACGAATAAGAACGTTGGGAGAATTTGGAGAAGAAGAGTGGAGCGTTAACGGTCGTTTTGTGTTGTAACGGTCGTTGTGTTGTAACGGTCGAGGAGTTCGAAAATGGACGGTGAGCTGTTCTGAGACAGTGCGCGTAAGTATCAAGAAGTAACTTGATGTGTTGTGTATACGCGGAAGGATAAAAGTGGGATCTTTTATCGTTAAGTATCAAGAAGTAACTTGATGTGTTGTGTATACACGGAAGTATAAAAGTGGGAACTTTTATGGCTAACTTCGAATGTCTACACGGACTGTCTTTTTGTTCGGCTAGTGTGTGAACAGTTATTAGCACAGGACGAGAATTGGTTTACGAGTGAAGATCTTCGGGTGACCTGGTAAATCAAGTAAAAGGTAGTATTTAGTAAAATACACAGAGCTGATATTGTGTGCTCTACGCAGGAAGATTGATGACTTGTGCATGTTAATAGTTGATTTGTTAATAAGATACTTCATCCATATTTCCTTTGTAACAATTTACCTTGTATTGAATTTGGTTTTGAAATATAGCTTTTAATACTCACGCTCAGCGGCTATCCATTTTTTGTAATCCGCAACAATATTATGAAGCAGTATAATAACACTGGACCACAAAATTTAAATCTTTTTCCTTTTCTCTCCATGTAAAAATAGTGATTCTTATCAGTGGTGTACTCAGGAAATTCTAATAAGATGTTTGAGTATCATTTGATTAGCCTCAATTTTTCTAGGACTTCCTCAAAACATGTATGATACTGAAATCCTAAATGGAGGGGAGATGAGGTTATAACCTCCAGACCCAGAATTTATAAGAATCATTGACTTGGGAACGCCACTTACCTTATAAATTCTAGAGCACTGAGTTCGAAAACGAGCTGAATATTTTTGCACGGCCCACCAGTTCTGAGGGAAACACAAATAAAAATTTTCATTTTTTTATTTCCTTTAATTCTTTGGTGTGGAAAAATGACATACGTATGGTGAGAGAAAGTAATGCCACCTAGGTAATAACGTCTTTATTAAAAGGTTCAAGGTATTATAAGATTGTGGTGAAATTAGCTTCCAATGAGGGACTCCCTACATCAGTCAGAGCAGGAAATGGAGGCAAAAGAGGCAGTAATAACTGCTTCTTTGCTATTCCACTAAGAGCTGCAAATATGAAAACATAGTTATGTTAAAAAACAGTCATTAGATTTTGCAGAAGAGACTGATGTTCCAAAAGAAATCCGCAAAATTCCCCGCCCTGCCCACGGTCAGTAGGGGACACCGATGGGCTTGGAAAGGCCGCCGTCCATCGGATGGGATGTTAAGCCGTGGCCCCGTGTGCGGGAGAGCCATACCCTGTGCACGTTAAAGAACACGCTGGATGGCCTTGATGGAAGGCTACCATCTGTCTCCCAACAGCTGTTCCAGTGGGTCCCCTCCCCCAACCTTCTCTGAGCCTTCGGGGTCCATGTGACCTGGCCATTTAGCCCATGGTGTGGAAAAAAGTGCCGCTCAGAGGTAAAACAACCCAACCCAAATTCAAAAGAAATCTGTTAGCAGTCGCATGCGCGTTCGCTGGGTGACCACCTAAAAAGAAGTAATTGGGTAATCTGTGATTCCGATGATATTAAACTCTTGAAAGAAAGCTTCTCGCTCACCAATGTAGCGCGGACAGAATGTGGGATATAGTCTCGAGTCGTGCATGTGGTACAGTTAGGGCTATTGATATTACCAAGAATGTGAAGTATAGAATAACAATAATATGTGATGATTGTCATCGTTTCTGTGGGAATCAAGTCATTCTTTCATTCTCTTGCTCCGTGGTTTGCCCTCGACAGTTATTTCTCTTTCAGTAAACTTCACCCACCTTCGCACATTGCTGACGTCAATTGTCTGCTCACCGTACACCTTGATTAGCCCTGGCATGAATGTCTGAAGGGCTGCATCCAGGGTCGCAAAGGCTTGGAGAAGGTTGGGAAGGGAACCCACTGGAACTGCTATTGGGGAACAGATGATAGCCTCCTGTCAAGGCCATCCAGCGTTTCTTTAACGTGTGCAGGCTCTCCGCACACGGGGCCACGGCTTAATGTCTCATCCTATGGAAGGTGACTTTTCCAAGTCCATCAGTGCCCTCTACTGACCGTGGACAGGGCGGGAAGTTTTGTGGAGATAAATCTGAACTGTGACCCAGGTGGGGCTCGAACTTCGGAACTGCAGATTACGCCCCTGGCGCGCTACCGACTGAGCCACCCCCACTCCCGCCCCCTACTTTCGGTATACTTCAAGAAAAGTATTCTAAATTTATTCAACTTTTTCTGTTTATAACGGAATATATTAATCTTCCCTGATTACGAGACCAACAGTAATCAGTCATCATACTTGGATTGGGTCTTCCCTGGTAATATTTTTCGATGCGAGAAATATCTTGATGGAATATCTCTCTACACTCATCTTTATCTTGGCTTGGTGAAAAAGAACTTAGAAAAGATGAATTAATATTTCGCTTTTAAAAGCATATTACTTCCCATCATGCTGGGTTCTACAGAAGTGGGGAATAGTATCATGCCATTATACGGTTCCCCCTTTGCACAGTGCTTTCCCCCTATGACTTCCCAGGCCACGCCCCCTAATTAATATCCAATTAATATCCAGTTAATAACTAATTAATAACTAATTAATATCCAATTAACAACTGCTTAATAACTAATTAATATCCAATTATTATCCAATTAATATTCATAATTAATAACTCATAATTAATAATTCCTCCCCTTATTAAAAAAAACCCTCCTCCCTCTTAACCCGTGGCGCCATCTGTTGACAATGAAGAGTACTAATTTCCCAAAAAACCCTATTTTAACTCTAATTCTTCGATTTTTGATATCCCCCTTATTAAAAATTCCTCCCCCTTATTAAAAAAAAAAACCCTGGCGCCATCTGGTGCCTATGAGAAGTACTATTTTCCCAAAAAACCCTTATTTTAACTCTAATTTCCGATTTTTCTTTATTTCAAACTCTCCTGGTTGTCTTACCTATATTTTAAGCCCTCCTCCTTTTGCAGACCCCCTGGTTGACCTATATTTTAAGCCCCCTCCTTCCCTCGGACCGTCTGATGCAAGCCCCAGAATAATTGCATTGGTAGCAACGATTGGCTGATGCAGGTCTCAGAATAATTGTACAGAAAAGGATGATACAAGTCTCAATTGTAAAAACACCTCCTCACATAAAATCAACTCCCAAAGCTGTATTCCTATTAAACCTCCCTCCCTTGTATTAAAAATTTAATCGGTGGTGGGCAATACGCATTTTAGTACATCTCATGTATTTAAAAAACTCTATCAGTATTCATCTGAAATTTTACAAGACCACTCAACTCCTTTTGAATGGTGACACTCTGAATGTGTAATACAAGTCTCAATTGTACAAGCAAACCCTCACAGAAAATCAACTCCCAAAGTTGTATTACTCCTTAGTAATTAAAACCCTTTCTATTAAAAGTTACCTCTATTAAAAATCCATTGCTATTCATTTTGCCAAGACTGCTAAGCGATTCCCTTTTATTAAACTCCTTCAGTATTCATTTTTCCAAGTAAACTAATCAACTCCCTAGTAATTAAACACTCATCAAAATTCCCTCACCTTTATTAAAAATCATCCCACAGTCGAAATAAATCAGTTTTCTGTAGATGTGTTTCACCAGGGGAAAAAAAATCCTTTCCTCGCAGTGTGATTCAAACCAACTATCTTGTGCTCGATAGCCGGACGCACTCGACTATGGCTTGTACCTGATGTGGCTTAGATGCGTGTCAAACGGGTCAGACATTTCAGATATTAACCTAGTACGTTTTTTACAACCTTCGTATTCTTTATAACTAGCTTTTTTCTACGTATTTCTTATAATGAACCCGATAGCCCTTTCACATTAATATATGTATTTTTATAACCCACGTATTTTAAGTCCGTTTCAGTAACACTTATTTCTTTTAACTCCGTGACTGTTGGCTGTCGCTTACTAGGACTATCCACAATAACTGTTTTTAAAAGACTGTCCTGCAGAAAATGCCGATGGGTAAAAAATTAATAAAAGAAAAAAAAAATCTGATTTTATTCGTCGTGATGAAAAATATTGAGGAGTGATAGGATCGACCTAAAAGACCCCGTGTTCGGATCCTCACCCCGGACAACGTTTTACTGATGGCTGGTTAAGTCCTACGAAATTAAAAAATTCTAAACGGGGAATCACAAGGGTTTTATTGACGAATGAATCTTGGATCTGTGCTGCTTCCGTATCAGGAGCGCTGCCTTACATTGTGAAAACTTACTGGCACTCTTTATCATGGATTTCGGATTCGATATTTTCCCAAGTCCAGAGACGGTTCTCTGCACAACCCTTTACGATAGGTTTCAATGCACCCCCATGTAGACTTTTGAAATGACACGTCCTAAACCTCCAAGTGCAGGGCTTATTAAAATTAGTCTCCATCGGGTTGGTGCTGCGTTGTAACGCTAATCCGAAGAAAAATCAGCTAAAACAGTTTTAAAAATCTTCTCCTCCGCCGTTTGCGTGTGAACGTATGCCTCATCACGCTGATGAAATCGGGTAAAAAATAACTTTGTTGTACGAGGTAGAATGTTATAGAAAGTAAGAATGCTAAAAAACTTTCATCATGAATGCATGTTAATGGAGTAGGGGACATTAGTTTAATACTTCAACTATAAAAATAATACATTGCTTCACGCGAGCACACCCTCTCAACTTACCTCCACTAATTCACTGAAATTTTATTTGCAATGGGACTGATATCAAAATTTAGCAAACGAAACCGTTTAACTATGCACTGACAAATATGCTCTGATCGAGTCTGAAAATGAAATGTTCGCACCTAGTGCTTTTACAAGAGGCGACCTTTGGCCCTCGTTTCAACCTTTACTACACTCATCCTCATGTGATCTGAATGGCGGACACAACAAGCTGGTGGTGCGCAAAGGTCACGGGGCAACGGTGGAATGCGGCGTCTTTGAGAAGAGTGGTGGGTCCGTCCGAAAACCTAATGGGAAAGTTAAATAATTACTGTTTCCTGTCGAAATACAGAAGGAATTCTTCTGCTGATAGACGCACTTAAAAATAGGAATCTATGAAATTCAAAGGGAGATTGTTGTTTTTTCATATTCTTGGGATTACAATTAATGCCGATTCCCTGCAGATACCTGCCCTTTAGGTTATGAAATATAGCTGGAACCTTATTAGATCACTTAAAATTGAGTTGACACACATTATGACCGACTCCTCGGAGAAGTGCTAAATCTATGTGGCGGAATGCTATAGAAAGTAAGAATGTTAAAAGTAGAATTCATACGTTTCCATAAAAAACTTTAGTTCCAGCATGAGTTAAAGGGGTATGGTTCGACTCACTTTGAGAAGAGTAATCCAAAAGCCTGATGAAAAAGTTAAATAATTATTGTTTCTTGTCGAATGCTACACTTTATCAGAAACTCATCCGTTTTAATCAGCACTTATTTCTTTTAACACACCCCTGTGACTATTGGCTGTCACATTTTTACTAGAAGAAGGACTACCTCGCAGTAGCAGTCCCGCAGAAAATAAAAGGAAAAATCTGATTTTATTCCTCGTGATGAAAAATATTGAAGGTAATAGGGTCGACCTAAAAGATCCGTGTTCGGATTCTCACTCCAGATGGCTTTTTAACAAAAGTTCTACGAAATTAAAAACTCCCCCGTTACGCGATGTTGTTTAAATATTACGGCTGTATCCTCAGTATATGACGCAAACTCTTTCCTAGAAATTAACACTACTCGATGCAGCCCCAGTTACATGCTTTTACAGAGTAAAGACTGTGTGGCAGAATGTTAAAAGTAGAATTCATACGTTTCCGTAAAAAACTTTAGTTCCAACATGAGTTAAAGGAGTATGGTTCGACTCAGGAAGAATAGGATTTGATCTTGTACATTAGAAAAGGGAACAAATCCATCCCCGGTGTCCTTTGTTAGGTGGTAGTATTAGCGTCCTTATACACGCTCACTTCAAATTTTCATATGACATTCTGGGGTTAAGTTTCAACTTTTTATTTTTTCCAACCGCAGTTTCTGTGGAACACTGGTGACTTCGATGCGAAGGACGATCCACACTAACGATACGACCGTGCACTAGAAAACAAACTTGGAATACCACAGACAATGAAGAACTAAAAAAGTCATTAACACCGTGAATGGATTTATGTGAAACGTAATGTACAGAGCTTCACAACTGTAATATAGACAGGGATCCTCGCTCACTATACTATCATAACCTTCGAGAAATTATCAAAGTTGAATAGACCTCTGTGAAGTTCTGACCACACAATCTTCTGAGTTCATTCTGCTGTCAGGATCACAAGGGATGTTTTACACATTCAAGGACTTTTTCCGACATTCGTTAATCAAAGTGTCTACACATCAGAATCATCATTACACCGACAAACTACCTATCCATAGGCTGAGTAAGCATTTAGAATGAAAAATTGAGTTTGCTTCATTACAACCTCATAACTTAATTTTCAGATGCACTCCACAGATTCGTAAAACTGTCATTACGTATGCTTTCTCTCACAAGATAATTAAAGTTCGAACACTAATACATCTTCCCTATGTGTATCTTTCTAACATCATCATACACTCAGAGTAGATAAATCGCAAGCATCATCAGATCTGATTCCATACATCTGCTTACGACGAAAATCTCACAATAGCCTATCCAATACTTTACCATAACTGATACACCCACAAGTTACGATAGCCAGCATCTGTCCCATAGACAGTAGGTTAGTTACTTCTAACAAAGTCAAGGTTTGAGATCCATAATAAGATATGAATGTTACCGAACACTTATGTCGTGTGAATGCTAACTGTTAAGACAGATAGTTGCATATTTTTTTTAAAAAGATACAGCGAATGCACTCTTAAACGCACGAACCTTCCATTTCCTAATGTGTGAGAGGAAAGCGTGAACAGTCATTCTTTCACAATAAGTCAATGTTGACTGCATTAAATATGATTCGAACGAAAGACAATCTGAATAGTCGCTTTTGTTTGGAAATTTAAAATCTGAAAACTCGTTGTTTATATAAAAAAACCCAATATTTTCAGTATTTCCATGAAAAGTTGGGTCCCAGAATCGATCCGCTAGAACTAACTTTGCATTCTCTGACTTCAACCATCGATAAAACGTAACGTAAGCTCTCTCGCAGTTATTTCAAGGTGCTTTCACACGCTCTTTTCAGAGTTCCTGGTCCCCTTTCCACGTTTCAATAAGCGCATAAGTGTGTAAAGGTGGCTAGCTGCAAACACAAGTTTCGCTACAATATAACACTGAGATGTCTGTTTAGTTATTTTTCCCTATTTCTATATTAGTGTGGAATTCTTAGAACAAGTGGTACAGCGCGAAAGTGGTTCGGGCAAGCACACGTTTTTTGATATGTATCCTGTTTGGAAATAACACTGTCTATGGAGCATTACTCCTGTACATACCATAAACATAATACTTCGCGATTCTAAGAGTCCCCCCCGAACCAATATTAATCTTATTTTTGTAGTTCAACGGAGTGCTTTGAACTTGCGCAACCTCTGTCATGGGTTGGACCGATATTGCACTACTTCCGGTAGCGGTCCCCATATTTAATCCAGAATTAGTTTAAAGTTCTTTAGTAATCGAGTCAGGTGTAGTGCAAAATAGGATACTTCTACCATCAAGACAAACAATATTGCAGAAGCGAGATTAAGAAAGAGAAGCGATAGGAAAGCACACTACCTGCATTCTCACATTAAAAGAAAAGCATTCGAAACAGAGGACGCCCTGTGCCCGCTTAAAAAGACAAGAAGGCTGGTAGCAATGATTTAGCCATTCATTGTTTAAGTATTAGGACATTCATGTAACAATTTCTTGCAACAACGTTCATAGCTAGTGAAGATACAAGTCTGCCACATTCACTCTTCTATGTAAGCATGCGAATATTACATTTCAACAACATACACTTTTCGTGTAAGTATGTGAATATTACATTTTAGCTGTATGTGAATCAGTCACTTCAGACTACTGACACCCTTGCGAACTCACTGAAACGGGTCTCCTTCCTGTGTCTCTTCATATCTATATACTATTCTTACGAGCACAAAAGATCGAACTTTCGAAGGAAGATGAACACTGTAGCAGTTAAAAAACGATTTTCTGAGGTTTGAGTTTTTCACCAACGCCATCTATCGGGTAGAGGACTCCTCAAAACTAAGAAACAACCAGTGGTGCGAACTACAGTGAAATCCTCACACGAGACAAAGCACTCACGTCGAAAATAGGTGATAAATCTTCGCGACCAAAAAAAATAATGATTTGATATATTATAAATGCTGCTATTGCATATAACTTTTATGTTTTATCCATAAAATGTTTTCTACTGTTATCAGTGCAGTATAAATAAACTTTTAAAATCTTGTAATTTTTTGTTATTGTCGTATTCAGCGAAATACATAAATAGTTCTGCTATACAGTAATTCTGTATGGAAATATTCATTGCATTAAAAAAAGCAATATAAATTCCAAATAGCTTAAATGGGCTTTCTCTTAGTCGTAGAAAAATTATCTTCCCGTATATAACGCACAGTAAAACTGTGTATAGCAGGTGAAAAGTAGGCTTGATTGCAGCGGCAGACGGTTTGTTTTGAATGCAACAATATGGCTACCGCCCTGCTACCTAAGAATCATTTTCCTTGGACAGGGAAAGCGTGTTAGGGCCTACCTCCTTGGTTCCACGTGTGATCAGTTCTGTCTACTACATCTATATGTTACACCGCATCACGCTTCGACACCCATGGTTCCAAAGAGTACTGAAATGTAACTGTAACCGTTAGGAAACAGCGCCAGGTACGAATCTACTGTTTTTAGAGAGGCGCATAATTGTTATTTGTGTTCTGATTTAAAAAATTGTTTCTAAGGTATCATAGTCACTAAAAATTTTTTTGAATGGATTTTTTTTCCTACAAGTAATTATTAACATTTTAAGGTTGTTGAAATAGCTTTTGAATAATGTAATTCCTTATTATGAATTTAATTCCCCTTATGTAATCTTTATATAATCTCTTAATATTATTCCAGATGTTCAGTGATATATCTTTTTCTTATAATTAGTCCCAAGAACATGATATTTCAAGTATACTGATCTTAATTTATATATATATAATTATTCGTGGAAATGTTTTTTTTTTTTCTTATAAGCACTCTTTTACTTTAAACGTAACTGTATGACGCAGTCATATGACGAGTTAGAGATATCTGAAATCGTATCTGTATGACGAGTTAGAGATATCTGAAAATATTTGCTTTAATATACGAATGTTTAAAATTCAGTAATATATCTTTCCTTTACCTTATCTGCTATTTCACATTTCACTGTTTGATAAGAGGAAAATGGCAGGTTTTATCACATATTTTTATTTACCAATTGGGGTGGGGAGTTCTTATTCAAGTTTTATTTGACATATTGCTTCTCTCTCTCGAGGACAGTATTAGAAAATATATATTGGAGCGTTCAAGGGGTTGGTTGATTGTATAACCCCCACCTTGAGTACACTACTATATTTAACAGACCTAGCTGCTCAATAATAATTTAAATTCTCTTTCAGCATCAACATTAAAAATTAACCATCAAAAGTATTAGATAAAAATGATTTCATTAACTGTAAAAGAAAATGTAAAAGACCTATTCTAAGGAAAGTTATTCAGTAAAAATTAAAAGTGTTTTGCAGGGTTTTTTTGTTTTCTGTGGTGATGGGACATGGAGCTTATGCACTTTGTGACTCAATGTATAGAATTTGTGATTTAAACATATTGCATTGAATCAAAGGGATTGAAGTGGCTCAGCTGATAGCATGCCAGGCTTGTAATCTTCAGTTCCCAGGTTTGAGTCCCAGCTGGGCCAGCATTGAGCTTTATCTCTGCAGAACTCCTTTCATTGAATCAAAGGGATGAGGGTGGCTCAGCTGATAGTGAGTTTATAATCTTATAATAATAATAAAGCACTGAAGACTAAAACTATATCAGAATAGTTTTATTTTTCTTTTACTGGGCATTTTCTTATTTGTGATCCTATTTGCATCTATCAAGCTGACACAGAGGTCTGTTTTGATTCCCAAGTTCCCAGGAGTACTCTCCATAATGTGCCAGGTTTGTAATCTGCAGTTCCCAGGTTCAAGTCCCAGCTGCACCAGCTTTGAAATTTATCTCCACAAAACTCCCTGCCTTGCCCATGGTCAGTAGGGGACACCGATGGGCTTAAAAAGGCTACTGTCTGTTGGATGGGATGTTAAGCCATGGCCCCATGTGTGGGAAAGCCAACCCTGTGCATATTAAAGAACACGCTGGATGGCCTTGACGGGTGGCAACCATCTGTCTCCCAACAGCTGTCCAGTGGGTCCCCTCCCCCAACCTTCTCTGAGCCTTTGGGGTCCTTGTGAACTGGCTATTTAACCCATTGTGTGCAGAAAAAGTGCCACTCAGAGGTAAAACAACCCAACCCAGGTTTTAGTACCAGCTGGGCCAGCATTGAGATTTATCTCTGCAGAATTCCCCACTCTGTCTTTGGCCAGTAGCAGACACTAATAGGTTTAGAAAGGCCCACTCTCTGTCAGATGGGACATAAAGCGTGGTCCTGTGTGCAGAACCATACCCTGTACATATTAAAGAACACGTTGGATGGCCTTGACAGGAGACTACCATTTGTCTTTTAACAGCTGTCCAGTGGGTCGCCTATCCCAACATTCACTGAACTGTTGGGGTCCTTGTGACCTGACCATTTAGCCCATTATATGCAAAAAATACTACTCAAGTAAAACAACTCAATTCAGAGTATCAGACAATCATAAACAAAGTTTTTAATCAAGACCATGATTTTAGCACTATCTTGAATTTTTTTCCATTAAATGAATACCTATGTTTGAAAAATAAAGAAATACCCTCAAGCAGTTGCTTGCCACAGAGGTCTGACAGGAGCCTGTCAGACTGCTGTGGCAGCTTGATATATGCAAATAGGATCATGAATAAGAAATTGCATAGTAAAAGAAAAATAAAACTGTTTATTCTGTTACAGTTTTAGTCTTTATTGCTTTTATTTGGCTTAAAGTGAAAAAATTTGTGGATTTTGATATATTAGTTAAGTAAGCATTATATTTTCAAACTAATTGCAAAAGTAAATGAAAATTTGGACTAATAGCATCCTGCTGAATAATTTAATGGGACACTTCATATAAAAATGGGATGTGTTTTAATATTAACATAAAATAAGTTGTGTATTAATTTGAGATTTTATTTTTATAGCAATATAATGAAAAGAGGTCCAATTTTTTTTCCACCTGGATTAAGACAATTTTTTCTCTAAAAAAAATAAGATCGACGTAAGAGTGGTATTTCCTTAATCGGTAAACCAGAGAAGTCAAAATATTCAAATTTAATGAAAAGTGTTTTCCAATTATATATTTTAATTTTTAAGGACAATTTTTAATTATTTCAAAAACAACTGTATGTAATTTAAATTGATTAAAAACCAGAATAACATGTTTTTCCCTTCAAAAAATATTGTAAAACTTCGTTTTTTTGCAGAGGTCCCACCATCCTCATAGACCATCTATTTATGGCATATAAACTGGCAATCTCCTAGCAAGCAGCTTCTTGAGGGGATGGGTACATATTTATATTATATTTATAAGTAAGTTATTCTTAATAGAAATTTATTCACGAATATGCTGTAGTAGAACATTCTTTCTTTCTCTTTATTTTTCCAGAAAATTTTTGATGAGAACCAAGAACAATGAGCATTTGGCAGAACAGGTAATTTCAAAATAATATTTTAAGTGAAATTCTAAGAAAAGTTTATGGCATGTTATCTAAAAGATTACTATTTTTAATAAGGTTGTATAATTTTTGCACTCAGTATCATCACTGCATTTACCATGTATAGGATGTTTCCAAAAAATATATATACAATAGAAGAGCAACAGAATATTTAGAGGAAACTAAATATTGTTTTACTATAAACTGATATCACCCACTATGCATTGGGTTGGGTTGTTTTACCTCTGAGCGGCACTTTTTTGCACACCATGGGCTAAATGGCCAGGTCACATGAACCCCGAAGGCTCAGAGAAGGTTGGGGGAGGGGACCCACTGGAACAGCTGTTGGGAGACAGATAGTAGCCTCCCATCAAGGCCATCCAGCGTGTTCTTTAATGTGCACAGGGCCACAGCTTAACACAGTGCCACGGCTTAACGTCCCATCCGACAGATGACGGCCTTTCCAAGCCCATCGGTGTCCCCTACTGGCCGTAGGCAGGGCGGGGAATTTTGTGGAGCTAAATCTCAATGCTGACCCAGCTGGGACTCGAACCTGGGAACTACAGATTACGAGCCTGGCGCGCTACCGACTGAGCCACCCCCGCCCCCTACTATGCATTGATTGAAACCTTAAATATAAGTATAAAGTAGTATGATCTTCTCATCTTGGTTATAAAATATTTTAGCATTTAAAGCCTATATCATGAGAGTAAAGTTTCTGTTTACTCAAATGAAACAGTTTCCAAATAATAAATAGTGATCATACTGTCTATTGCTGCTTCACATACTACTACCCAAACATTATAAACAAACTGGTTTAAAATTTTAAAAATAAAGAAATTCAGCTCTATTTCTTTTTATCTACAGCATCATGTAATATTTGTTGGATCCATACCCTATGCTTCACTGTTATGTGAAGTTATGCAAAAACGTAAAATATCTCCACATTAAAATTATTTAATAGATTCTGAAAAAAATTCATCGCCGCCACGGCGGGAATCGAACCTGCATCTCCCCAGATTCATGCCAGAGCGCGCTAACCATTGCAACACGCGTTGGACAATGAATATTTTTAGAATATGAGCGCGCTCTGGCGTGAATCTGGAGAGATGTGGGTTCGATTCCCGCCGTGGCGGCGATGAATTTTTTTCAGAATCTATTCATTAATGTTTCTTAACAGGGAATACTGTGCATTCACTTTGGATTGATTTTAATTAAAATTATCCTTATTCCAGCTACAAACTTGAAGGAAATTGTTAAAACTGAGAAAAACTGTTTCTTTTAAAAAGCTGGTGTTTAAAAATTCTATTGTTAATGCCAAGTAGGACCCATTGATTGTTCTGCCTTTTCTATATTAATAGAAAGAATAGGAAGAATATTAATGGAAAGAATAGGAAAAACCATCCAGTCATTCCATTATAGATTTAAAGCAAAGAAAAACAATGCCATGCAAAATATATAAAACACAAAATAATTCTGAGATAATGCAAAATAGTATGTAGCAGAAAAGGTAAACTCTTGTTGGGTTATGAAAATCTATTCCATACCTAGATGTTTTATGGGAGGTCTATGCCTAAGCTTTTAGAACTTTTCCCTCAGGCTTCTATTTTAAATGAGCTTAGCCCCTCTGCTTATCAGTGTGATTTGAGTTCCTCAATAGGTGTTATGTGAGATTACAGTTCGTGCAACAATTGCATGATGTAGACTCTGCCAAGAAAGCTGCAGAAAAGTGGAGGATTCACCCAAAAGTAGAAAGCATTTTTTCCCAAAGTTTTGGATAGTTCAATTGCAGGGAAAAAAAATAAAAGCAGAAACATATTTATTGAAATATGCATATATTTTTTCTATTTTTTTTTCTCTAAAACATCATGTAAATGTGAAAAAATATATAGTTGAAATAAAATAATGTTGAAAGCCATGAAAATTTTCAATGTTGATGTGAATTTACAGATAAGCAATGTTATTGAATTTTCTCTATATCACTGCAATTAGTGGAAAAGTTCAGACAATTAGGTGGAATTATCTAGATATTTACCTTGGTTTCTTCCTTGTGATGATTTTTGATAGGTAGACGGGATGATAATTCCATCCAATTGTCTCAACTTTTTCACTAAATGCAGTGATATAGAGAAAATTCAATAATTTTTTGATCAACACTATGACATAAACATTTATCTTTTTAGATAAACAATGTTCCACTGTATTATATATTAAAAAGACAATCTGTTTTGAAAAAGCAAAAATACATTATAATTTTATACTTGTAGTTTCTTACAACTTTAGAAATAAGCAAAATTTCTGAAATGCCTATCAAGGCTTTCAGCATGTTAAGAGTTTTAAAACTTTCAGTATTTAAGTGTATTTTAGAACCTGATAATCAGAGGTGAAAGTAGGCCAGTATGATCTGGTATGCTGTACCGGCAAGAAATTATTTGCCGGTACAGAGTACCGGTAAGACATCTTTCAGTAGTGGTGCAATTAACTATTTCTTTTACAGCTTAATGCTTTTTCAACAGCAGTTGATTTGATCTTTGATTTGTCATCCTCTTTTTTCTTTTAATAATTTTATTTGAAGATTAAATTAATGATATTTCACCTCTGTCAAATTTCTTTTTGTTTCCTTCCTCTATTGCCCATCATATTGGAAGCTTTGGATGAGTTTTTGTTTTTCCAATAAGGCCAAAATCCTTGAATATAAACGGAATTGGCAAGTATTCAGGTGCATTAATATTCATTTCACAATAAAAAATCCCTAAATCATTCGCTATTTGAGGAAAACAAAGACAAATAGAAAACACAGTGACATGGTACTTTCATCACCATACACTTCATTTTATTACTCCTGTAAGATGACTTCAGTGAAGTAACCGCATGTGCATGATTTTCCACAAATAGTATGCTTTGCAGTGGGTCATACCGGTAAGAAATAAAATTTACTTTCACCACTGCTGATAATTCTGGTATTTTATAGAGTATGTGATTAAAGAACACACCATTCATTTATACCGCATTGACAAAAAAAAAATTTGTTTCATGTTTGCCACTAGCATTTGCATTTATTGGCTATAAATAAAAATAAAATAAATACCCCCCTCAAGCAGCTGATTGCCACAGAGGTCTGACAGGAGCCTGTCAGTTTATATGCCATAGTAGAAGGTCTGTGAGGATGGCAGGACCTCAGCAGAAAAACGACACATACATTCATGCCTTACCCGGGGCTCGAACCCAGGTCCCTTAGATCAGTAGCCAAGCGCGCTAACCACTCGACCATGGGACAGCATTATTGGCTATATTCATATCAAATTTGTTATTTTCCCACAGTTTCATCTATTTTATTATTTGGAACTTGCATTATTTCTCTTGTTCATTCATTTTGATTTGTCTTTGTAAATTTCAGAAGATTTTCTTAAATTTTTCTTTTTTCCATCTTACTCGGAGCACTAAAAAGAAATAGTTGCCACCCGAGATCATAGATGGTGCCAAAAGGAGGTGCTCAAAATTCATGTAAGAGTGATAGTCATTATTAGTGGAAAAAAGACTAAACTGGCATCAGTTCAACAGGTTAGAATACTCAGGCATGTTTCTGGAGGGATGTGGGGTCAAATCCCATATGCCTGCAAAATTTTTTCCACAAAAAACATTTATTGATTTATAGATGTTTAAACATCAATAGGTAATGCTGAGATTATCAATTATTGTTTACAAAGAGAATTCAAAATATGTATTTTTTTTTTTTGGTTCAGCTCACTTTTAGGGAAAATAAAAATTATTACTTTTTGATATTATTTGCAAATTTAGTGTTTCCATTAAATAAGTGATACTTTAAAAAATTAGAGATTTCAATCCATTAAATAAGTAATACTTCAAATGTTAGAGATTTTAATCCATTAAATAGCAAAACTCTACTCGTAATTTTTTTTTATTAAAATGTGCTAATTATTGAAAACTTTCTTTAAGGTTTTTTGTAATACATTTCTTATTTTTAGGACATTGTCTAAATATGCTTTCTGAATTATTTCAGTGTTTGCTATAAAATAGAAAAATAGATATAGTTTCATCAACATGATTGTTTTATATTACTGTATTTCTTTATAAGCTTAATTTTCATGATGTCATTTTATTAAACATTGACAAATATTTTCTTTGTTTGAAAAGGTATGAAACTCTGAATAAATTTATTAGATATTAATGAATTTTTAATATTAAACAAACTAGTCATAAAGTGAAGCATCGCAATGAATGCATACTTTGTTTTACACAAAATGCGATTCTTTTGATTGTGATTGGTTGGATCAAATGGTTTTCATAATCAAAGTGCACTTCCAATGATAGATAATATTATTTTATTTTTTTAGACTTAGAATGCCTAGAAGTGAATGTTTTTCTACTAAAGATTATAACTAAATATTTCTATACATTTCTAAAACAAACATTTTCTTCAAGATAAATAATTTATTATCATTTTAGTTCACAAGTAAAATTCCATTTTCAATAATGAATCATTTGCCACATAACTGCAATCTTTTTTTCACATTGAATGGGAACTTAGTACATTAGTGAAATTGCACTAAGTTCAGTTGTGAAGTTTTTATCTTTTCATTTCTTAGTAAAGCCAAAACTTTGACTCAAAAATTTCTTTAAGAATGGTTCATTATCTTCACTGCTATATGATGAAATTGTATCAATACATTTGCCAATTTGTGTTAAACCAAGAGGATGCCAAGTATATTATATTTTCCACAGTGAGATTTAAAACTGTACATTATCTACATGTGCTGTTTAAGCACTGTTATTTATACCAAACCTTTTTAAGTTTACCTTTCATGTACTAAGATCTTAGTTGGATATTTCTCATAATGTTCAATCATCGTCTTATAAACATACAGGAATGAAAAATATTTTATTTCAGAAAATTCATTTGCAAAAGGTTAAAATAAGGTCTCGATTTTTGTTACTTATTTATTTTACTTACTATTTGACAGAATACCAAAGATACCTCATCCCTTCTCAGAAATCAAATGGAAAAAAGAATCTTTTTCTGCTGCTATCCTAAAATAAAGGGATGCCAAATTAAAATATCCTTTTTTGTCATGTAGAAAATTTTCAGATCATAAAGCTATATTCTTTATATTCAGATGATTTTAAATAATATGTATTTATTAAAAAAATTTCTAATTAACATTGATTATGTAAATTAAAAAATCCACTAAATAAAATGCAAAGTGATAAGGCCAAAAAATGTCTTTTAAAATTCCTGTTAAAAGGAGTTATAAACTACATAAATTATTATTATTATTTTTTTCTTTCAATGGAGAGAAATGAACACTTATTCCTTAATTTAAAAATAAGCACATTGTTTCATTAGGAAAAAATTGAAACGAACAGTCTCAAAAAAAAGCCAATGTCAAGTAATAAGATAAAACTTGGAGATAAAAAATTTCATCAAAATCAAAACAATTTGTGAAATAATAAGCTGAAAAAAATTGATTTTGCCACGAGTAGGATCCGAACCCATATCTTCTGGAAACATGCCAGTTATGCTACCACTACACCATCAATGGCTAACGTTTTCTTCAGCTAGTGTGACATATAACCTTTGCGGATTTTTTTTATTTGATTAACACATTGGTGCCATCTATCTGGGAAGTGGACAACTGTTGCCTCTTAGAGATGATTATCTATGAAGCAACATATTAATGACAAATATTAACAAGATCCTCATTAATATTTGTCACTCACGGCATTAAATCGATAATTCAGAGTAAAGAATCACAGGATATGTGCTGTAGACATGGAACTCATGAAATAATAAACTGAAAAAAAAATTGTTTTTACCATGAGTGGAATTCATGCAAAACCAATTTTTTTCAGCTTATTATTTCATCTGTTCCATGTCTACAGGACATATCCTGTGATACCTTACTACTCAAAACAATTTGTTTTCTGGCTATTATGCTGCAGGAATTTATTTAACTCTCACTGAGTAATGAAAATTTCTGTGACGATATTTATTTTATTATTATTATCTGAAATAATTTTAAATCTTAAACTTGTGACTTAAAATATAATATTGCATTTTATATCATTTAATTATCATATAGGATTAGTATTTTCTATGAAATTTCTCAGTCATTAAATTAGTAATTGAATTATTAGCATTTTTTAAATTTGGTTGTAAATAAGAAATGTTGGATTGGTGCTTAGGTTTCATGCTGTATTTTCTACCATAAGTACTGAAGAAAATGTGCCATGAACAAAATGAAATATGAACCCACTGCCTCCTGATTTTATGCCAGATGTTTTATGCCTGCTGATCAAGAAATAATAAAGCAATGGTGACCAACCTTTTTTTTTTTGCAGAGTGCAATATATGTTGAAAATGTGTCACATACCCTAGTGGCAGATCCAGAAGCCACTTAATGCTTCAGGATTTAGAAAACCAAGAGGATTGGGGGAATTTAGAAGAGCTATAAAGCAGTGAACATGCAACTGAAAGAGCTATGCATGCTGCAGGTTGGCCACCCCTGTAATAGAGTAATCTCAACAATTGTGAACTTTATACTATGATTTTAGTCTTCCTCAACAATTGCCAAATTCAAGCAGTTCCTCAACAGCTGTTGTGATTTCAAAGTATAAATCTTCATATCTGTTGATGTTCATTGTCTGTTCTTTCATTATAACTAAATATGGCAGAAATTATAAGTCATCTAGCTTTCCCAGATTTGAACATGGGAGATGACTGGATGAATTTTTCATTCTTGCCTAATGTATGATTGAATATATGCCCTTAAATTAGTTTCTTTTGCATTATTCATATATTATTTTTTAACATTTATTGTTTGAAATAATTTAAACTAATATCTAGTTTTTAATCTTGAATATTCTATGGACTTTGTTTCTAGAATCCAAACATTTTTTCTTTCGCATTTATTTCAGGATTGCATTTAAAAATTCTTTTTCTCTACCTTCTCATGGACAATTAAAAAGAAGAAATAAAAACTCTAAGCCTTTTACCTCACAAGTAAGTGTCAAATTCATTTGTCTATATTTTCTTCAAAAAAGGCTTTTCAGCATATTCTGTAATGTGCACAGGATGATCAAATAAAAATAAATTTTCACCTCAATGAGTGGTCTCACTATGGCTTTGCAGGTCTGATCACACACAAAAGAAGTTGAAGAAAGCATACAGTTGTTTGTTCTGGACAAAAGTATGTGTTATTTGTCATCAGTTCAACATTTCATTAATCAGTGGACAGTGGACAGTGGCCAATCAGTATCTTCTTTTCCAATGAGGACACAGGTTAGCAGAGATACTCTCTATGTAGACACATTAGAGGCCCAAACCTGGGAATTTTAGGTTATGTTCTTGGCAACACTACCAACTGATCTAACCTCCAACCCTAGCTGCAGTGATATATCTGTTTTTATCTTTAATGAAGAAATGTTACTCTCTGACCTAGCTATAGATACTTTTTGCTTTACCATTTCTTTACAATCGGTTTAACACCTTAACTATCATGTCAAGAAAAGTAATGGTCAAATATGCATTATTTTCCTCTATACAGGGTGATTCAAAACTTATTGTTCAAATTTCGTGGGGAGGTAGGGAATACGTCAGGAAACCGATTTCACATAGGAAAGAATGTCCGCAAATGTACGCATGCATATGTAGAGGGCGCTGTGTGTACTCAACCACTCCCGCTGTCATCAGTGTACGAGCTGACTTACTAGTGATAAGATCAATCATTTTACGCATCAAGAGCTAGCGGATATGCATCTCGCATATGGGGCAGCTGGCGAAAGTGGCCGCCGAGCTAGGCAAGTTTACGAAGACCGATACCCCAACAGAAGAATACCGCAGCATCAAATGTTTGCACGTGTGCATCGCAATCTGCGCGAACGTGGTTCACTGTGCAGCAGCATGCAGGATACGGGAGAAGACGACTGACGCGGACTGTCAACGTCGCAGAACAAGTCCTACAGTCCATCGAAGATAATCCGAATACCAGCACACGAGCTATTGCTCAGCAGCTTGGGGTCTCTCAGTCAGCAGTGTGGCTGATACTGCACGAGGAACGTGTGCATCCTTACCATCTGCATAGGGTGCAGTTACTGCATCCTGACGATTATCCGAAACGTGTGGAATTTGCACAATGGTTCATGCAGAAAGGTGCCGTGGACCCCGTTTTCCAGCTTCTGTCCTTTTTACAGATGAAGCTTCATTCACTCGTGAAGGTGTGTTCAATACACACAATTCACGTGTGGGCTTACGACAACCCGCATGGTACGAGAAGTCACGCTGCGCAACATCATTTTGCCGTAAATGTGTGGGCTGGAATCATTGGTGACTGTTTGTTGGGACCTTACTTGCTACCGCCCCGATTGTACGGCCGGAAATACCTAATATTTCTCGAGACAGTGTTACTGACTTTTCTGGGCGCTGTTCCTGCGCATATCCGCCGAGATATGTGGTATCAACATGATGGGGCTCCAGCCCATAGCACAATTGTTGCGCGTGATTACCTGAACCGAACATTCAGAGCTCGATGAATCAGTAGAGGTGGACCGATTGCTTGGCCACCCAGGTCACCTGATTTATCGCCCATGGATTTCTTTTTGTGGGGGGCCATCAAAGACCATGTGTACGAGACCCCCGTCGACAGTGAAATGGACCTTGTTGCACGAATATTGGCTGCCGCAGGCAGTCCGTGATATGCCAGGTGTTTTTGAAAATGTTTGGCGGTCAATGCAACGGTGCTGTGAATTCTGTGTCCGTGTAAATGGTCGCAATTTTGAGCACCTACTGTGAACCTGTACTTTACCTTGTTGGAATAAAAGTCACATTCGTTACCACTTAACTATACTGTTTCCTTGTGTTCACTTTACTTTTCCATTTTGTTCATGTAGATGACGTTTGCGGACATACTTTCCTATGTGAAATCGGTTTCCTGACGTATTCCCTACCTCCCCACGAAATTTGAACGATAAGTTTTGAATCACCCTGTATATAAACATGTTCTTTGAATTATGTCCTTGGTGGGTAATTTCTATAAAATCATATGCCTTATTTGGAAAGTTTTGCATCTTACTTAGCCATCATATACCAATTATGTGTGTTCTAAGTCCAAGTGCATGTAAACTCTGTGTGAAATAAGACTAGTTTATAAACCTTCCAGTTTCGAAGAGCTAACCTTTCCACGGTCTGCAAATGGTAGATAGGTAGTCACTGGAAGGAGAGCTATGGACCAATCCCCTGTGATGCATAGAACCGACCAGGCCTAGCACCTAATGTCCGATCCCGCCTTCTCATGGTGTAGACCTTTAGTACCTTTCAAAAGAGATACTCTCTTGTAGAAGTGAACAGAAGGGGAGGGCAGCCAGATTAGTGTAGCTTACTGATCTGGACAACTAGGGCTACTTTTTTTTTCTACCCTGCTGAGGAGTGGTCAACTACACAGGGTCCTGATGCTGACCATATAAACCTACTGGACTGGACTGATATAAGGCTCTAAGCTTGATTATGGATCCTGAATTTGCTGCACTGGTGGGCTTCTGTGGAGGGAAAATCTGCTGTGTGTTCTGTTTGTTTGTGGGTTGACAGTCTCAAGTGAATAGATTCACAAGATATGTTAATCAGCTGGTGGATAATCATGAGCAGAGGTCATCGCAGGCACCTGAACTCTTTGCTTCTACTGGCATCATCAAATTCTGACATTGGAGGGTTGGGTTGTTTTACCTCTGAGTGGCACTTTTTTGCACACCATGGGCTAAATGGCCAGGTCACATGGACCCCGAAGGCTCAGAGAAGGTTGGGGGAGGGGACCCACTGGAACAGCTGTTCTGAGACAGATGGTAGCCTCCCGTCAAGGCCATCCAGCGTGTTCTTTAACGTGCACAGGGTATGGCTCTCCCGCACATGGAGCCACAGCTTAACGTCCCATCTGACGGAAGGCGGCCTTTCCAAGCCCATCGGTGTCCCCTACTGACCGTGGGCAAGACGGGGAATTTTGCGGAGATAAATCTCAACGCTGACCCAGCTGGGACTTGAACCTGGGAACTACAGATTACGAGCCTGGCGCGCTACCGACTGAGCCACCCCCGCCCCTGACATTGGAGGAAGTCTTCCAGTGTAGATGGCTTCAGCCTTTAGTGGTGGGGAATTGGTCTTTGCCCCATGTCCGTGATTAGGTGGCTGTTTGATATTGTTGCCATTCCCTCTCTCAATAAACATAGTTTCTTTAAACATCCCACTAGCTATTTTCTCTCCATAGGTACTTGGATTTTCTCTCCATAGGCTCTTTAGTTTGGTTATTGTTTAGGTTATGCGAAATTCACTTCAAGGGAAAGATTTTGGCCATAAATGGTGTGGAGATCTGAACATTTCTGATTTAGATTTTGCTGATGATTTAGCCCTTTTGGCAAATGATGATGAGATGAACTCTTTCATTCGAGTTGTTGATGAAACTAGTACTAGAGTAGGTTTGGTTATAAACAGAGAGAAAAATAAAGTGATGAAAATTGGTCAGGCAGGCTGTGATTCAGTTAATCTGAATGGTTGCAATCCTGTGTCACAGTTTAATTATCTTGGGAGCTATGTAACAGATGCTGGTGATGTGCAGCATGAGATTAACAGACAGATAGGGATTGCTGCCGGGACTTTTAAGAATTTATGGAGAGAGTGGAGAAATAGGCATATACACCTAAAGACTAAAATGAGACTGTATAATAGTTTGGTTCTTACTAGGGTTAGTTGTGGTAGTGAAATTTGGACACTTTGTAAACAAGATAACAGGAAATTAGTTGCTTTTGATTCTAGATGCTTACGCAATATCTTGGGCATTAGGTGGTTCAACTTTGTAATAATGAGGTTACACAAAGGAGTCACCAACTTCCTTTAAGCAGCATATTGTGCACAGAGAGAGACTTCTTTGATTTGGCCATGTTGCCCATATGGATAATTATAAATTAGCTAATAGGTTTATGAACAGTATGCCTAAAGGCCTCAGAAAGAGGGGGAGACCTAGGATGCGGTGGGCAGACATGTCGAACAGGACCTTGTTAGAATTGGTATGCATTGGCTTGATGCAGCTGATGTAGCTCAGGACAGATATGCTTGGAGAACTAAATTGCATGGTCTTATTGGACCTCCATAGCCCATGACTGCTTGAGGATGATGATGAACCTTTCCACCCTCGCCTAGCAAAAAAAAACAATAATCTGGAATCACTTGTAGTTTATTTTTTAACCATGTTCAACAGAAAAAAAAGTAACTTTAGAACTTTATCTTGATGTTACTGAAACAGAGATATGTCATGTTATATGCCAAAATCAATACCAATTTATTTTGCCTCACCAAAATGGTGGAAATCCTGAAATAGCAAAAGGGATGTAAAAATTCCCACTGGCAACAGTGATGTTGAGAAAGGTTAAATGTTTTGAAAAATAATGCAATTGTGCCATAAACTAATTTTTTGGAACCTAATTTTTTTTCAAAACTTCAAAATATATTGATTTTGAAGTTATTTAAATTAATTTACATTTGAAATTTAGAAAGAATAATCAATTTTATAGGAAGGAATGAAGCTCACTACAGTGCTATTCATTTGTAGTATTTAGGCAAGTGTGAAAAAAAAATAAGCAAGTTAAATTGTCCCCACCTTAGCTCAAATGGTAAGAGTAACTGGTGCATAACCAGGAGATCCCAAGTTCATGTCTGGGAGGCAGATGGGTGGTTTTTTTCACACTTACATAAGTACAGCATAATCAGTAGTTGTCCAAATACTGTCAGGTTACTCTTAAAATATTGTAAATAATTTTCAGTATTTTTTCAAGAAATGTTAACAAATAAGTAAAAAGAGGGTCTAAATCAAGAATGGACAAACTGTTTCGCTGAAGGACTATATAGAAAACAAATGGTATGGTATATCACATGGAAAACTGAAATGGAAGGGCTGCCAAAGAAATTTAAATCATTAAGGTATGTATAGCCAACACAAAAATTAACATGAAACATAAACAATATAATTTTATTAGAATTAATTATTTTAATGAGAATTTGTTTCCCAGAAGTTGAACTTTTTGACCCCTATATGGGCTGCACAAAAAGTGGTGGCAGGTCATAGTTTGTCCAGGCCTAGTCTAACTCCTTCAAGTGCTATATTGTTTAAAAACTAGCTTATGTGCTATGTTAAGGTTTAAAATTTATTCTTATACCCATATTTTAACATTTTATGTTCTATAGTTTTATTGTTCAATTTTAAAATTCCAAATTTGTTTTTGTTAGAAATGAGTAATATTTCATTGTATGTTTCAGCAACAACAAGATCCTTATAAACAGAATGTTGTAACTTCTCTGAAAGTAAAACCTGCTGTCAATTTAGGCCCCAAAGTAAAAAACAAGTCATCTGTCAAAAAATACATGCAGTTGAAATGCGAGGAAAATATAAATGGTAAAATATATATATGTATTTGCTTTAGTTTATCTTTTCAAATGGGATGCAGTATTGAATTACATCCTAAATGGGCAACTCTTCAAATCATAGTTCACATTCTGAAAACTTTCTCACTTCATATGAACACTACACTTTTGGGTAATATTATATATAAATGATACTATGTTAAGCTTAAATATTAACATTTATAAAATGCCCTACAGTTAAAATAATAATTTGGTAGAAAATACAACCCATGAATGCAGGTTGTCCACTCATGAATTGCATTTTATGGAAATAATCATTATTGGGTTGGATTGTTTTACCTCTGAGCAGCACTTTTTTTGCACACAAAGGGCTAAATAACCAGGTCACAAGGACCCTGAATACTCGGAGAAGGTTGGGGGGAGAGGACCCACTGGGCAGCTGTTGGGAGACAAATGGTAGCATCCTGTCAAGGCCATCCAGCATGTTTTTTTTAACTTGCACAGGCTATGGCTACCCCCCACACATGGGGCCATGGCTTAATGTCCTATCCAATGAACGGCGACTTTTCCAGGCTCGTTGGTGTCCCCTACTCGCTGTGGGCAGGGCAGTGAGTTTTGCAGAGATAAATATCAACACTGGACCATCTGGGACTCAAACCTGGGAACTGCAGATTATGAGCCTGGCATGCTACCGACTGAGCCACCTCTGCCCTAGACATTGTTGTTGAGTTTAAACTTTCTAAACATTGTTAGCTTAAACTTTGATGTACTGAGAGGATATACTGTTGCATCACTAAACAACCTCTCAAAATTATTATTTTTTAATGCATTTGTTATTTTAAACACTAAAGTGAAATTATTAATATTTTATGACAAAAGTAGCTACAGCAAATGGAAAATAATGCATATTTCTTGTTTATACAAGGCATTTAAATTCCCTACTCAAAGTTATTAAAATTTCACTTTAGTGTAAAAATAACTTAAAACTATAAGTAAGTCTTAAGAAAGCGTTCAATTATTTGCTCTGGAAAAAAATATATTAATAGGAAAGCTATATTATGATTACAATAGGAAAGCTATGTTATGATTCAAGAATAAATCAATTCTGATAGTTGGCAAGTAGAATTAGTATGAAAATACCACCTAGTTTAAGTAGTGCCTTTAAATCATTTTTCAAAGATTTGTTGAAATATTTGCAAAATGACAGAAATTACTATTGCCCTGAGTAAAAGCTCACTTAGACAGGAAATTGAGGAGCCCATTTGGGACGATTTTCTATCTGAAATGGCAAGTAAAGCCTAATTCCATTTCCTAGCTCATTGCATAATCAGAGATTTTTTTATGCTCTGCATCTAGCTGTTAACCCTTGCAGATCCCCATTATCTGAAAATAAAGGTAAGTTGTGAAACAACAGATCACAAGCAGATACAGATGGTGCAGTGACAAACAAAACTTTTAGAAAAATTTAAACATTTGGTTTAAATTTTTATATGCATGTACTTTAGAACACTATGTTTTCAAGCTAGTAAATCGTGTTTACATTTTTAATTTATTATAAAATATGATTTGTATTGATTTGTGTATTTTGTTTTTGCCAAACAAGTAAAAAAATTCGGGGTCTCCAGATTCATTCCAGTTTTTAGGCTGGATCCTGAAGGGTTAATCACTTGTTCTCAAATTGCTCCATGCCTAGGTAGAGATACTAAAGGGTCTGCAAATGAGAGTATGTTACTATGTGATTGTGCTCAGGTTGAGTTCCTAGAATATTGAATAGCATTACAAGATGGCAGGTCTCTTAAATGGCACCATAGTTTCTCTCTGGTTAAATAAATCACTACTGATGGGGTCAGTGAGTGATAAGATAAAGGCACATGATACTTGGATGTACTTCCTTAATTGAAGAGGTTTCTTATGAAAAAAAATTTATCCTAAAGGATTGATACTCATAAGCTATTTCCAAATTCATTATTAATAAAGAAGCTTGTAATACTAAAAGACAAAAAAAGCATTATTCTAAATGTTAAACCTATGCCTGTGTTTTAATTGTTAAGTTCTCCAATTTTTACTTTAGGCATAGTTAAATCAATAAATGTGTTGTAACATCATTATTGCATATTTAAATAATTTTTAGCCCAATATTTAACATATTTACACTTTGGTTCATTAATTGCTTCAGTTCACAACATTTACTAACTTTTTGGTGTAGCTTTTCCTTATACTGTAATTTATATAGTTATATTTATTTAAAATAAATTGTTTAAGTTGTTAATATTCTAAAAGAATGTCTAAAGGTATTTATAATTATGTATTTAGCCAATGCAGGCGTTTCCATTAAACTTTGCTATTGCTTTAATAGTGCATTATAGCTAAACTCTTTTTTTTGTCTGGACTTTTCTAACCTGTCTAATGGATCCTCTTGCCCCAACCTTCTCTGAGTACTCAGGTCCTAGTGACCTGGCCCTTTAGCCCATCGTGTACACAAAAGTGCTACTCAGAGGTAAAGCACCTAATCAATTCTAGTGAACACCTTCCTATAATGGGCAGAACTTTCTCTCATTAGTCTATTGCATGGAATTAGGTTGGGTTGTTTTACCTCTGAGCAGCACTTCTTTGCACACAATGGGCTAAATGGCCAAGTTACAAGGGCCCCAATGGTTCAAAGAAGGTTTGGAGGATGACTCACTGGGACAGCTAGTTGGTGTAAAAAGTTAGTAGAGAGATGGTAGCCTCCCATCATGGTCATTCAGCATGTTCTTTAACATGTATAGGGTATGGCTCTCCTGCACACAGGAGCCATGACCTCAATGTCTCATCTAATTAATTGCAGCCTTTCCAAGCCCATTGGTGTCACCTACTGACTGAAGATAGGGTGGTGGTGGTGGTGGAGGTGGGGTTGGTGGGGGTTGGAAGAGATAAATCTCAATGCTGACCCACCTGGGACTCAAACCTGGGAAGATTATGAGCCTATTGCACTACTGACTGAGCCATCCCTGTTATATGGAAGTTTCACTGTATAATAAAAATAAAATAAATACCCCCTCAAGCAGCTGCTTGCCATAAGGTGTATAGTAAAAAAGTTGTATGGATGTAAAATGAGTCTCAGATTGCTGTTATGCCAACATTTTCAATTGTCAAGTTTTTTTATAAAAAGAAATTTCTTTTAAAACATATGGATCATTTAGTGTACATGTTTGTCAAGCACAATATCTTGTGCTGACCTGACTGTAATTGATTTAAAGTATGGAAAAGTACGTGAAAACTGATCAAGTTTTCTTTCTGAAATGATAATGTTGAAAACTCTGTAGTGCAGCAGGTTCAGAACTATAAAGAAAAGATAGAAATTACACTAGGTAAAGTTACCATAAGTAATCAAATGTCATAGGTTAAGCAGTTTAATATTATTATAATAGATTTAATTTTCACTGTAATACTTAATTTTAGTCTCATTTTACTTTTATAGAAAATAGGTTTCTTTATTTGTGGATTTCTCTAATTCAAGAGTGCCAGGCTAGTAACCTGCAATTCTCAGGTTTGGGTTCCAGCTGGGCAAGTGTAGAGATTTTTCTCTGCCAAACTCCCTACCCTGTCTGAATGAAAAGGGGTCACTGTTGGTCTTGAAAAGACTACCTTCTGTCCAACGGGATGTTAAGCTGTGGCCCCATGTGTTACACCCCACCCACCCACATGCATGTTAAAGAACACGCTGGATTGCCTTGACAGGAGACCGACACACTTCTCCCAACAGCTGTCCAGTGGGTCCCCTCTCCCAACCATCCTTGAACCCATGAGAGTTTGTAACATGGACATTAGTCCCAACTATAATGATAATCATTTTTTTTATTATATAATAAAAAGCAAAGCTTGAAACTCCCCCTTCAAAACTGTTGACTCTGGACACAATTCAATTACAGAGTTACAGTATATATTCTGAATTTATCGCTACGAAATCCTGTTGGCAGTAATTCCTTGGCACAGCTCAAAATTAAAAAAGTTTCCATTTTCTTGAATTGGATGTACAGTCGGAATTAGACAACAATTGTGTAATGCAGATCTTTTTGATAGGTTCCTTCTCTCCTGCTTCGTAGCTTTAATGTCAGTTCTCCTTTTGCGTCGATTAGCACACAAGATTGACATGTGGTGCCTTAGATGTAGTACTATCCTGTATAGTGGAGCATTGGATGGCATCACTCAACCATATTTCCACCTCATCACAAGAATCACTGTCGCCACTGCAACTGTTCGCGAAATTCTGGGAAACTTTCAACATGTACGGCAATCAATGCTATCATGCATGCAATGCTATTGCCGGTCACAACTTTGAGCACCTTCTTTAAATAAATATGTTGTTCACACTTTTTTCCATTCATTTATGTATCAGCTCCACCGATATTTCTGTCAGTGCCCTCTAGCACTAAAGGGTTAGGTCAGCGAACATACATTCATAGACCAAAAAGGTTTGTCTTGGTGTTCCCTATCTCCTATTGAAATTTGTACAGAGAGTTTTGAAACAACCTGTATACACTTAGGACAATGCACATTATTCATTCTGTAATACAGATGAATATGCACCATTTATTCTGTGTGCATATATGTTCATATACATAGCTCAACTTACAAAATGCTACCCAGGAAGTATTTGTGAGAGTTCCATGCAAATAGGTGGGTATGTGTCAACAGTTGGGTTATGGAAATGAGTGCAGTTTTGAACCAATCACGTAATAGCTGAGGGAGATGACAAGGCAAAACAGCTCAGCGTAGCTAAGTTTTGTTGTCCTTATCTGGGCATGTGGACCACTCATTGGAGTGATCTCAGTGGCGAAAGCATGTGTAAGGAGTGAGAATGCTTGGGTGGTGTCATCGGGAATCCTATCATCACATGGACACCTTTACCAGAGGCTTCATCATGAGCTATGTATGGCAAGTTGGCCCCTGCATCACATCACAGCAGAAATGCATCAGGATGCAACAACTGTTGGGCAAATTTGGCGACAGTGGTTGGAGGATGATAAAATGTGTTGCTGTAGTGGGACTGGTGCATGTTAGCAGAAGTTCAAACACCTTGATCACCACATTTGACAGCAACCCATAGTATCCCCACAATCCACAGTGGATGATATTTGACATGTGGTGTACAGGCAGCTCTGGGCATCCCCATGTCGACATGGACGATGAATCTCAGCTTGGCTGAGGCAGGTTTGCACTCTCACCAGCCATTGCAATGACTCCCACTCACCACAGCACATCATCATGAAAGATTTCAGTAATGCCATACTAGACATGCATGGCAGGACAAATGGAACCATGTCCTATTCAGCAATGAATCTCTCTTCTGTCTTAGCACTGACAATTCCCGATTGAGAGTCTAGAGATGATGTGGTCACCAGGCTGACCTTGCTGCCAGTCATGATCATCATATGGCTCCTCAGCCTGGTGTCATGGTTTGGGGTGCTATCAGTTTTCAACAGCCTTTCACCACTCTTATGCATAATGAGTATAATGATAGCACAACAATACATTGATGAGGTGCTACAGCCCGTTTTGTCGCAGTATCTCTGTGGTATCCCTGATGCCCAGTTTCAGCATGATAATGCCTGCCTACATTATCATTACATTATCAGCAGACAGTGCCTATAGTGTGTCCAGATGCTACCTTGGCCAGTGCGATTCCCAGATTTCTCCTCAATAGAGAACGCATGAAATGTCATAGCAGATGACCCCCTCATATGACCCTTTTGCAATGTCGAATTATGGACACAGGTCAACGATGCATGGTCTGCGATACCTCAGCACGCCATCTGGAGACTTTTCTACTCGATGCCATGTTACCGAATGTATAACCCAGCATGGCAGTCATACGACATACTCAGGGCACATTATACTGTCTCCTTGCCCATCACATTCATGTAATCCCTCAGAAATTAAATCACTTCTTTTTGACCTACTTGCCTATATGTGTGGTTTATTCCTTCATGGTGTAGTATTTTCTGTGTCAAGCAATGTATTTATACAGCATAGTGATAAATATGATGCTAGAAAATATGTAAAAGAAAAATGTGTGTTATGAAATATTGTGCCTTAGGAGCATAACTACAAAACTTACATAAATTTATGAAAACAGTTTTTTTTTTAATCTTCTTCATCTAGCCTGTAGCCTGTATGGATTGGCATCTCTGCATAATATTAATCTCTTTTTTTTTTTCGTATTTTTTCACCTTTTTTTACGTATATGGAACTTTTTTAACTTCTGGTTTTGTTTTTAGTATATACAGTGCATTAACTCAAAATAAAAATTCAAGTTAGAATTATATATAGTTTATAATTCCTTATCATGTGTGTGAGTAATTGCATCATTTTTATTTCATGCAGTCATTAAATATCAAAATGTTTATATAGATGAGACAGAAATTAATGTGGAAGCAATAAAGGAAATGGAGTTTTCTGATGATAGTGATATTGAAACATTACGAAGTGCACCACTGAGTTCAGGTATCTTCTAATTGTTGTCATAATATTACTTTTTTTTTCTTCTTTTAGTTATTAAACTTACTAGAATGCAATATGGCAGGAATCATCAATAGCAATCTGTTGTGTGCTACTTTATATATATATATGTATGTGTGTGTGTGTGCACTGAACTGTATGACCATCTTTGCCCAATAATATTAAAAATGTTTTAAAGTTCCCTTTCTGAGAACATTAATGTGTAATTTAAATCATGAGAAACAAAATTTTATATTTCAAATTTTTATTTTTGGATAAAATTCAAATTTTTTTAGAGCAAAGATTCTTTAATGAACAATTTCAAATGAGGAAATATGTCCAGAAATTACTATAAGGTGGGAGTTTTTGAGTTTTGCAGTTTCTGGATCAGGGAACCTGCCTTTCCCAGATTCCTCACAATATGCCTTCTCTCTATTACTGTGATATTATTGGAAATAGAATACTCTATTTCCATTTTTATATGAACTATACCCTCATTTTTATTTTGTGGTCAATGTGTGGTACATATTTATGCCAAAAGATGGTAGCTTTAGACTGTCATTTGATAACCCTTCATTTCTCTCAATATAATTTTTATTTTGACAGGCAATTTTCAATTTGAATAATTGCTTTATGTTTTATAGGATAACACAGATAGTGATTGACACTTTAAAGAATAAATATTGTGGTATCACTATCTATTTCTTAAATATTTGAAGCATCGGAAAATTTTGAGTCCACAATTCCAAATTACAAGCACAGAGGTGTAGGAATGTGTTGGCATCAGGGCAGTTGCCAAGGGTGCCGGAATCACAGGACAGTGCTGAGGCGGCATGAGCAGTTCCACGATATCTGACATTTATGTGCAAAATAAAATCGAATGATTAGCCTCCCGTAGTTCGTTGAAATTAATACGTATTGTTTATACTGTCGTATCGTCAAGACAGCATATTATATTTTTTCGTTATCTCCTACAAAATTTTTTTTTCTTTTATCAGTGGACCCTGAACCGCCTCCCTTCCCCTGCACCACTCTTTGGGGCGCAATTTTAAACTGCTCATATTGCTTTTACCAATCATGCCATTACATAGGTGTCTTTTTCTTTGAACAGGAGTTCATAATTTGTATATTGTATTGAATTATTATGTTTATAAACCCTGGGATTGTTTAAGATCAACATCAGGGCAGGAGCATACATCATCACTTTGTTTCCTATCAATCAAGTGAGAACTGACTCAAAAATTAATTTTGATGAGATTATTAACCATTTTGCCCAACGAAAAATTAGAAAAAATTAAATTACTTTAAAAAATAATTATTTGCAATTTTTTTGCAATTATTTATTGCAGTAGTATGTGCAATTAATATGATGGATGAATCTGTATCTGGCGATACCGCGGCAGCATATTTATTTATTCATGTAACTGTATTAAAATAATGACAATAAATATATATAATATAAATAACATGTATTTTTGATCAATAACTGAATAAGGATGAACAATTACAAATTTGCCAATGGTGCCAAAAGCCTAGCTATGCCTCTGTGCAGGCATCTGTATATAAATTCATATTTGCACATATAACTTCAGAGAACTACTGTACAACTATTTCAAAAAAGGAAAAACAACTTCAAAATAACACTAACCATTCAGAATAAATGCAAAGTAAAAGCACATGCCTAAAGTTTTTGCATGTACATGATTCATGCAAAAAATTATATATTATTGTGCTTTGTAGAGTTTAGAATGGAATTTAAATCCTCACTTGCACACCACACAAAATATCATGGTAGGTTTCCTAGTAATGCACATGTTATAGCCTGTAAACACCTGTAGTATAGTGTGAAACTTAGGTAATTCTGAGTTTAGAAGAAGAAAAAGTTTATTTTGTGAAATTTCAAGTTATCTAGCATTTAATAACTTAGAATTAATTATTCAACCTCAAACTTTTATATTAAACTAAAAAAAAATTAACTTTTGCCCTTGTGTTTCTTTTTCTCATACGTACTTCAAACAGATCAATGGATTCAAAATTTCAGGTGATCTTCATTATCTGAAAAGGTAAAAGTTGTGTTTTTTTTCCCTTACCCTTTGCAATGTATTTAGGTTCAGAACTTTCACATAAACACAGTGTTTATCAATTTTTGCAGTGAAATATCTATTTCTGACTTTTGATAAATGTGTCTTAGTTTTTTAAGTTCTAACTCTGCCTTAAAATATCAAGGTTATAATCTTTGAAAAACTCTGTGTAATATTTCCATATAATATATATGGTCTGAGCATTTTGTCTTTTGATAATATCTAGATGGTATCTGCATACACACTAGCTACTCAAACATAATTATTTGTCATAGCATTGTCACTTATACATTTCTGCATCCAGCAGATTTACTAGGAAACTCTTCATATGTTTATATTGTCCATTATGAACAGTTCTGCAAAAATTTTAATAACTCCATCAGCACCTATACAATGGGTCATTTTAATGATGCTGAGTATTTTAAATAACTGATACATCCATATACCTGTATACAACTATGAGAGAGAGAGAGTAAAAAATATTTTATTATAAAATGCTAGAGCATTTCTTAAATGTATAAATGCAAAATTGAATAAGTTTAATATATTTACCTAAAGTAATATTTCTCTATATTTTGTATTATACAGAGTGGACAGATATTGACCATGAAACTCTGAAGGAGATAAAAAATTTGAAGTATATAGTAAATTCTGCATCAGTTTCAGGTACTTGATCTAATATATTTTTATTTTATAATTAGTTAAGCTTATTCAAAAGAATGTTTCAATATCTGTTAGAAAGTTAATTTTATTAAAATACCTTGGTGTAATGGCAGCGAACCTGACTATTAAGCCAATAGATGTGTCCTCGTGCAAGTGTTTTATGTTGCATGAAAAACCAGCAGAAGTTAAAAGTTTCTAGACTCTCTCTGTCCTAGACATCACCCACTTCCTAATTAATACAATACCTCATTGTTTTTGAAAGGATATTGTGAACTTATTATAAAAGCATAGATTAACTGGAAAGAAATCTATACACTATGATTGCAATTAATGACACTGCCCTGGCATATTTATGTCTCTGCCCCACCTTTTCATGTTGCATTTGTTAATATATCCTAGATGAGATATACACTGCTGCCATTAAAAGTACAACACCAGGAAGAATGCATCAGATTGTCCTGAAATATGCAAGATGGGTATAGCCCATGGGAGAACATGTAAATGATTCAAAGCGCAACACATACGCACATCATCTGTGACAGTAATGCCCCCTGGAAGTGGTATAAAAGGAGATTACAAAAAGCCAGTGTAAAGCACTGCAATTGTGTTTGCAGTTCTTGCACACTAAAGGATCAAGTATGCCCCATCGAAGAAATTGGCATCCATACGACCAGGTTTCCGACTTTGATCGAAGCAGAATTGTGGGGTTACAGGAAGGTGGATTATCTTACCTAGACATCAGTGCTTATGTTGGATGGAATGCTGCCACAGTGATGATAATATGGTGTCAGTGGGTAGAGGAGAAACAAACTCATCGATGTGAAGGATCTCAACATCCCTGTCACACAAACAAACGAGAGGACAGATATCTCATGCGCATGGCTTTGAATGATTGTACAGCCACATCAAACACCTTAGCTCAACAGTTAAGGTGTGTTGCACATCAACCAGTGTCCGCATGTATGGTTTGATGTCGTCTGCAGCATCAGGGCATCTTTGCTAGGCGGCCATTGACACAGGCATATGTGACTGCAATGGTGCCAAGAACATTGCACATGGATGTGCGAATGGAATCGCATCATCTTTTCAGATGAATCCCGCTTCAGTATGCAGCACTATGATGGATGAATCTGTATCTGGCGATACTACAGCAACAGGCTCAGTGAGACATGCATGATGCAATGCCATACAGGTCTGGACCCTGGTGTTATGGTATTAGGTGCCATTGAACTCCACTCATGCACGTGCCTCATATGCATTACCAGTACTCTGAACTGCCAGCATTACATCACTGAGGTGTTGGAGCCTGTGGTCTTACCTTATCTTCAGGGTCTCTCTGGTGTCATTTACCAACAGGACAATGCCTGTCCATCGTCTAACAATTCCTGGATAGCCACCGTGTGACACTTCTGCCTTGGCCTGTGCATTCACCGAATCTGTCCCCAATTGAACATGTCTGATCCATGATCTCACAATGACTAGCACACCAGCAGCTGCTACAACAGATGAACTTTTGGCTTTTTTTATGTATCGAAACTGCACGGACTGACGTTCCCCAAACACACATCTGATGTTTCATCCTCTCAATGCCAGACCATGTAGCAGCGGTTATTACCACTTGTGGTGGCTACACAAGATACTGATTTCTTTGTATTTCACAAGTCTAAATGAGTTGTATTTGTAATCATTTGATCCTTGTAACATAAGCTATGTATTCACTAAAATTGATATCTCTTGTCTCTCCTGGTGCCTCACTTTTAATGGCCAGCAGTGTATTTTTTCTTGAGGATAATGAGGGCCAACTTTAAGACTAATGAGATTTTTTTAACTTTTTTTTAATTAAACTTCTTTTTTCCCTCTTTTTACTTTATTCCTTCTAAGGGAGAGTTTTAGTTTATTCCTGTTAAGGGAGTGACCACCTTCATAAGACATAAATTTCTTTTGAATGCAATTTTCAACTTTGATTTGTTGTATCAGCAGCCTTTTTTGTAAAGAAGAAACTATTATTTTGTTTTCTTGTTTACTGTGTTCCACATTAACAAAGTAAAATATATACAAGATGATTAATAGTAACTGAGTCCAAACAGAGATTATTATAGGTATCTAAATTTTATTCTTGACAATAGTTTCAGTACTTTCCAGCTTTGATTATTATTGAAACTACCACTCTATAGCAATACCATTTCAAGTTTTAATTTGTAGGTCTGACTAAAATATGCATAATGGGTTTGTGCTTCTAATGAGGGGGGTATTTTCACTGTACTGCTTGTAGCTGAATTTGTATGGGACAACATGGCCTTTTATTTCCAATGGGAGCATGTCAGTCATCAAGGTTTTTTTATGCTATTGTGAGTTTCTAGGGGAGTGCCGTCTTTGATTACACCTGTAAGTATCTATCATTGCTAGCCATTTTTTGTATGCTTAAAACTGACATTTTTGTAGCAGTTTAGGAATAGTTTTTAATATTGGAAAACAAAACTGTGACAAATATAATTTTAATTGTAATACATATATTGATGTAACTGAAAGTATATATATTATTATTACAGACCATTTGGAATATGACATGCTTAACAGCAGCTGTAAGTTTTTCAAAAGCTCAACTCCATATGAAGTGTCACATACCATAAGTGCTAATGAACTAGATCTACTTCCTGCAGATATCTCCCCAATACAAAGATTGGGTGTGTAATTAATTTTATGTTATGCTAAAAGTATTATAGATTCAACAAATGTTTTTGTTTTATTGGCTAAAATAGTATTAATTATTATTGCTTTAATATTTATTATTAATGATTAATTATTTGGGATTAATCATTTTTAATTCAGATAGTTTTATAAAGAAATGCTGTTCTCTAATTATAGTTAAACTTGTTTTTGAAATAACCTGTATATTGCAGGTAAAAAGTTTATTCTAAGGATAAACCTTTAAAACATGTTCTGCATGATTTGCCATCTTTCTGGCTATGATATTGGTTCATTAGTTTTAAACTCATACTGTCTAAAGATTTTATTTAATTTTAACTGATTACTATTTTAAAACCTTTTTCAGATGAAAAACACCCTATATTTGTAATCCTTTATAATTCTGTATGTCATAAAATTTCTCTAAGCTTGAAACAGGTTATGATAGTAGTTTAAAACATACATTCTGAAACAGTCCTCTCCAAGCTTTACTACTAGCCTTAACCCTTAAAGTACCAGGTTACTTTCAAAGAGTTTTCAGCATGAAAATTAAAAGAACTACAGAATCTTAACCTGAAGTAAGTAACTAACAGAACTTGTTCATGTTATTATAAAGAACATAATTTGTTAATTTTTATGGTTAATTGAAAAAAAAGGGGGGGGGGAACATTTCTCTTGGTAAAAATGTAAAAACTTGCAGCAAAAATCTGTGGGAACTAGTGTCTTTTGACATTTTAAGGGTCGATGAAATATTTATAAAACTTTTAATGCAGTTTAAGAACAAAAAGCAGATAGTCCTTTAAAAAGATTTTTCCTAGCTAATATATAAGATTTGAGTTATGAAAATATCCATATTTTTCTCAAGCTTGATTCTTAATCTGGTATCATTTCATTACAAATATAGTAATTCTTATAGTTGATTTTCTCACTGCATAATAATCATTCATTTATGTAATTCATTGTTTCCAATTTTACACTGTTAAAAACAAACATCATCTTTCTACTATTTCCACTTACGACAAAAATAGCTACTGTAAACAGGTTTTCACTTTAAATTTCTTCAGACAAGAGCAATGCCTGTTAAAATTTCAGTGGTGAATATTTTTATATGTATTCAAAATATGCCCTTGACTAGTTGTGTTAAAAAATTCAAGTCACTACCCTTAGATCTGATTATGTACCTTGAACCACTTCTTTTCCCGTTTACATACTTTATTATTTGGTATTTTAAATTAATATTTTTAACCCCTTATAACTACCAAATACTTGATTATGTGGTCCTAAATTTTCCACATGGGGGCTTCCCCTTGCTACCCCATATTGCTTTGTTAGAATTGGGGGAGGGGAAATCATGGAATCCATTGAGTTTTAACAAATTGGTGCAGGTACAATTTTTCAGGAAAAAAGTTACTGGATTCAAACATGTAAACCTTTTTGAAAATCCAAAGAAAATAATAGTTCAGTTTATACAAAATTGAAAAATGATTGATCCAAGAATCATCCTTCCACTAATACTTTCTGAGATCTCACTCTACAAGATTGGTGCACAGACCTACTTGTATAAAAAGTCAAGAATTAATAGTAAATTCACAGAATTACCTGTTGACATAGAATCCAAGAAATATTGCTATGTAAAAGATGAATTTTGCCAATGCATGTGACTTGAATCTACATCTCCCACTTTTGTGGTAAGTGTTCTAGGCCATTAATGAGGTGGTGATAGTTCAGTGGTATAAAACACATGTAAAACAAGGGGAGATATGGATTTGAGTCCCATTCATCAAAACTTATTTTTTCCACAAATTAAAGTCAAGAATTTTTAGAATGTGGAATAATTATTAAAAATTTGCATTTTAAATTACATTAGTTTCATTCAATTCTCATTTAGCAAAACAGAAATAAGAAAATTCTGATATAGCTGCTCTAAAATAAGTTGAACTAATTCAAAAAATTAAACATATGTTTAATAGGTAGGGTTTTTCTTGGTAGAATGTTTCTTAACAGTATTTTAAAATTTTTATAGCAATATAGTGAGAAACAATTTTTTATTTATTAGGTTCTTGGAAATTTGTAAGAGGGTTTCAGAATCCTTTTCCTTAAAAAATAGCACTGATAAGCACTTTCAGTAGTATAACTCTTTTGACTGTTGCCCTGTGTGCAAGAGAGCATACTCCCTTACATTCTAAAGAACATGCTGGATAGCCTGGATGGATAGCCTGGATCCATCAATAACCTAATACTGCCCAGTTGGTCCCCTCCCCCCAAGTTTCTCTCGAGGCTTGTGACCTGACCATTTAGTCCACTATATGCAAAAAAGTACTACTCAGTGATAATACATCCTAACCTTTCCAACTCTTAGTGAAAGATTTGAAAAATTAACTATCAAAAGGGACTGAGAATTCATACTAGTTACTATTTGCAATTCAATAATAAACAGTTATTTTTGGTTTATACACAATTTTTGTATAATATAAAATGTAATATATTCTACTTTGTTTTAAAAGTTTTCAAATACCATTTCATTTGAAATATTTCTTAAGATCCATGGGGAAAAAAACACCAAAATGAAGTAGAAGAAACACCTGAGCCAAATAAAAAATCTGACTTCAGTAGTATTCGGTAAGAAACCAATGAATTAATAGTTTTCTTAATCACATTTAAACAATGTTTTTACTGTTATGAAGAAATTATGAAACGTCATTATGTTTAACATAAATGTGATAAAGAGGTAATTTTAATGGGGGCCAAACCATTACATTATTCTAAATTATAAGGCGATGCTATATACTGAATTTGGGTGGTCCTAATTATTACCATTCAGGAGTACTTGATCAAACAGATTATCTCTTGAACCGAGTGGGATATGAACCCACGACCTCCTGATAACATGTCAGGTGCTTTGGACCACTGAGCTACCAGCCACCGATCAAGATCTCCTCTAATTGATGATATGAACCATTTCAACCTACTTCCTATGTGGGGAGTGTTCAGGCAATTTTTGTCACATGTGGCAGACACATGCCATATAGATGGAAAGTATTTCCTTACAAGTAATACAGTTGATAAATAATTAATAAACTTATAAATTACCACTTTAAAGTTCATTTAAATTTTATAGGAAAAATCTTGATCGGCAGCCAGTAGTTCAGTGGTCCAGAGCACCTGACATGTTATCAGGAGATTGTGGGTTCATATCTCACCCAGCTCAAGACAACTTTTCCTCTAAAATTTAAATCGACTTCAAAGCGGTAATTTATAGGCTTGCAAGAGACCAGATGGACAGATAAAGGTCAGATTCTTAAAAATAATCTTAAATTTCTCTTTTCAGGGAGGGACGACAATAAGCATCACCAAGGCGTGGGTCTGCTTCTCAGCAGACACGCTAGCGATGCTCTTCTCGGATATGAGTGCATTAATGAAAGGTTTCTTACAGCAAAATTTCAGACAAGCGTTAAAGACTTGAATGTTATCTGCTGTTATGCCCCCACTGAGGATGCCGATGATGATGAGAAGGATAGGTTTTATGAACAACTTCAGGATATTTTGAATTCTGTCAAGAAAGGAGATATTACCCTTGTTCTTGGTGACTTCAATGCCAAAGTTGGTACTGACTCTGACCTTTAGGGAGGAGTAATAGGCCCTTTTGGTATTGGTAACTGCAATGGCAATGGGCAACGTCTCCTACAGGTAAGTAAACTCAATGGATTCAGAATAACTAACACTTATTACAAACACCGCGACATACATAAGTACACATAGGTTTCACTTGATGGGCTGCATAAGAATATGATTGATTACATATTAATTAACAGCAAATGGGCTAGTTCTGTTAGGAATACCAGGGCATACAGGGGAGCTGAAATTGGATCTGACCATTACCTTGTTAAAAGTGTGTTGCAACTTTAGCTTAAAAAGTGTTGTGCTAGGGTTAAAAAATTTACTTTTAATACTGAAGCTCTGAAAGATCCAGTTATAGCCAAAGCTTACCATGATAGGTTACTTAGTCATTATGACAGTCATGGTTTGCTTACTACTGAAGTTGAGGAAGAATGGGATCATTTTAAACAGGCTTTTTTGGACACTAACAGTACTCTTTTTAGGAAAAAAGGAGCAGAAGAGGCAAAATTATCTGAGTGATAAGGCACTTCAGCTTATTTCGGAAAGAAAGAATTGCAGGAATGCCCTTAATCAATACCCTACTAGTCCTAATAGAAAGCATTACAGAGACCTTAATAAACTTGTAAAAAATCAGTTAGCTGCTGATAAGAATCTTTGGCTTGATGGTTTGGCTGACAAAGCCGAGGAAGCAGTTAGACAGCACAACAGCAGAGAGCTGTACCAGATAGTTAATGTTTTGTGTGGTAGGAAACGGACAGGCATACAAGGATTGAAGGATAAACAAGGTAAGGTTATAGAAGGGGAGGATTCTGTCATCGATAGGTGGGCTGAGCATTTCAGTGATGTTCTAAACAATATAGTTAGTTCTACTCCCATTGTTTGCAATGATGATAGATGCATTGGTGGCTTTAATGTTGACCCTATAACACAATCTGAAGTTATTTTGGCTGTTTCTAAACTTAAACTTCATAAATCCCCAGGGGTAGATGAAATTACTACGGAAATGCTTAGAGCTGGGAATGTTTCGGTTACCACTTGGATGACTGAAATTCTGAATATCTTTTATGATAAAGGCATGGTTCCTAAGGATTTTACCAGAGCTATTGTTATCCCTATTTTCAAAAAAGGTGATTGCAGTTCTTGTGATAACTATAGGGGTATCAGCCTACTCTCTGTTCCAGGTAAAGTTCTTTCCATGATTGTGCTTAATAGAATTAAGAATCTGGTTGACAGTCAATTGCGTGATGAGCAATGTGGATTCAGAAGTGGTAGGGGATGTGTGGATCAGATATTTTCACTTAGGCAGATTCTTGAGAAATGTTTAGAGTTTCAGAAACCTTTGGTTGCTAGCTTTGTTGATTTCTAAAAGGCTTTCGACTCTGTTGATCGTCATAATTTGTGGTTGATTGTGAGATCATATGGTATACCAGACAAGTTAGTTAACATTATGAAAGCTCTCTATAATAACACTGAGTCGTGTGTGAGAGTTGGTAAGACTTGTAGCAATTGGTTTAGCATTACTTCTGGTGTTCGACAAGGGTGCATTTTGTCTCCTTTTCTCTTTAGCTTGGTTATTGATTATGTTATGCGAAATTCACTTCAAGAGAAAGATTTTGGCCTTAAATGGTCTGGAGATACGAAAATTTCTGATTTAGATTATGCTGATGATTTAGCCCTTTTGGTAAATGATGTTGATGAGATGAGCTCTTTCATTCGAGCTGTTGATGAGACTGGTAGTAGAGTAGGTTTGGTTATAAACTGAGAGAAAACTATAGTGATGAAAATTGGTCAGGCTGGCTGTGATTCAGTTAATCTGAATGGTTGCAGTCTTGAGCAGGTGTCACAATTTAATTATCTTGGGAGCTATGTAACAGATAATGGTGATGTGCGGCATGAGATTAACAGACGAATAGGGATTGCTGCCGGGACTTTTAAGAACCTATGGAGAGTGTGGAGAAATAGGCGTATACACCTAAAGACTAAAATTGGACTGTATAATAGTTTGGTTCTTTCTAGGGTTAGTTATGGTAGTGAAACTTGGACACTTTGTAAACAAGATAACAGGAAACTAGATGCTTTTGATTCCAGATGCTTACGCAGTATCTTGGGCATTAGGTGGTTCAACTTTGTAACTAATGATGAGATTAGGCAAAGGAGTTTGCAACCTCCTTTAAGCAGCATATTGTGCAGAGAGAGACTCCGTTGGTTTGGCCATGTTGCCCGTATGAATAATTATAGATTGGCGAATAGGGTTATGAACAGTGTGCCTAAAGGCCTCAGAAAGAAGGGGAGACCTAGGATGCGGTGGGCAGACAATGTCAAACAGGACCTTGTTAGAATTGGTGTGCAGTGGCCAGATACAGTAGATGTAGCTCAGGATAGACTTGCTTGGAGAACTAAATTGCACGGTCTGGTTGGACCTCCATAGCCCATGGCTGCTTGATGATGATGATGATGATGATGTCGAGTTTATTAATTATTTATCAGATTATCTCTCTCAAATATTTAGTAGATTATTTAGATCAGTGGTTCTCAACCTTTTATGCTTCACGTACACCCTGGAAATGTGTATGTAAATAGCGTACCTCATATACAGATAGATAAAACTATAGTTATAATATAATAATGCCAACTTAGTGACTTTGTTACTAGATCTAGCAACCTTTGAGCTCTCACGGCATACCACAAAATATTTTACTGCATACCCCACATTGAGAACCGCTGATTTAGATAATCTTAAAAGCCTTTCTATCACGCATGTAGCCAGGAGGGGATATACTCTCTCTCTACCAGGATTCTAATGCATTAAAAAATTTTAATGATTAATATTTAAGAAGTTTCTGTGTGTATTAATTTGTTTACTATTTTATTGCATTCAATTATGAACAATATCAGAAGTAAACGTAAGAACATTATAATATCAAATCCACACCTTCCAGCATTTAACTGTAAAATATCCATATATACGCCAACACCACTATCAGAAAAAAAAACTTACATTGTTGGTAGTTATGCCAATGATTTCTATATGAGTGACTGATTTTAAAAAAAAGGAAACTTGTTGAAGTAATTGTTTAAATAAATAAATACCCCCTCAAACAGCTGCTTGCCACAGAGCTCTGACTGGAGCCTATTTTAATAATATATATATTATTGATAATTATATATTTATTATAATTATTATTTATTGAATAAGTGAATGAATTCCACAGGGTCAGAACTGTATTATTATCAATAACAGAGGTAGCTATGGCTCTTGGTTGTGTGTTCTGCAGCTTTAAATGGAAATAATGAATCAGTTTATATGTCACAGAAAAAGGCTAAGGAAAGCGAGACCTCAGCAGAAAGACAACACAAACATCCATATCTCAAGCATTTTCTTGTGTAATTTTTAATTTGTGTACTTCCTAAACTGAATTTTTTTGATATTGCAGTAGTTAATAATAGTAAACCAAAAACTTTTGTAAAAAGTGGTGTAGCAATTAATGAGTTATTTATTATAATTTGAATGCAAGAAAAAAAATGCAATGGCCAAATTATGATTATAGTTAGCTATATAGTATACTCAGCAATATTTCAAAGGTCTAACCCTGATTATTCAAACTAGATGGGGTTGGGGATAATGCAAATAACCTAAAGAGAGAATTTTAAATATTACTAATTAATAACCTTTAAAACACTTCACATTTGGTGTGAAAATTTAAGTTTAATGTATTTACTAATCAAGTTTTATATACATAGGTATTACTGCATTTATAGATTAGTAGTGCTAAGTATAACAGTAGCATAATCATTTACAGTATCCTGCTTTTGCTGAAAAGTTGGAGGGCACTAAGCCTTTTTTAAACTACAAGTGTACTTACTCATTGGAGTGTACAGTTTTTCTTTTAAAGATCATGGATTTAAAAATAATGGATCAGCTTTTTCCATTTCCGTTTACAATATAAACATATTCCTTAATTCTTTCATATAATGAATTCTTAATAACGGTTGTTTCATTTATACACTGCTGGCCATTAAAAGTGCAAGACCAGGAAGAACTCATCAGATTGTTCCAAAATATGCAAGATGGGTAGCCCTTGGGAGAACATGTAAATGATTCAAAGCACAGCATATACGCACATCATGTGTGATGGTAATGCCCCCTGAAAATGGTATAAAAGGAGATTACAAAGAGGAATTACAACTGGAATTGTGTTTGCTTGCAGTTCTTGCACACTAAAGGATCAAGTATGCCCCATCGAAGAAATTGGCATCCGTACGATCAGGTTTCTGACTTTGATTGAGGGAGAATTGTGGGATTACAGGAAGGTGGATTATCGTACCAAGACATCGGTGCTCATGTTGGATCGAATGCTGCCACAGTGATGATAATATGGTGTCAGTGGGTAGAGGAGAAACAAACTCATGTGAGGGATCTCAACATCCCTGTCACACAAACAAACAAGAGGACAGATATCTCATGCGCATGGCTTTGAATGATTGTACAGCCACATCACACCTTAGCTCAACAGTTAAGGTGTGTTGCACATCAACCAGTGTCCGCATGTACGGTTTGATGTCGTCTGCAGCATCAGGGCATCTTTGCTGGGTGGCCATTGACTCTACAACACAGGCATATGCGACTGCAATGGTGCCAAGAACATTGTGCATGGATATGCAAATGGCATCTCATCATCTTTTCAGATGAATCCTGCTTCAGTAATACGGCGACAGGCTCAGTGAGGCATGCACAATGCAGCGCCATACAGGTCTGGCCCCTGGTGTTATGGTATGGGGTGCCATTGGACTCCACATACTCACACACCTTGTATGCATTACTGGTACTTTAAACAGCCAGCATTATTGGTACTTTGAACAGCCAGCATTACATCATTGAGGTGTTGGAGCCTGTGGTCGTACCTTATCTTCATGGTTTCTCAGTGCCATTTACCAAGAGGACAATGCCTGACTATGGTGTGCATCATCCAACAATTCCTGGATAGCCACCATGTGATACTTCTGCTTTGGCCTGCACGTTCACCGGATCTGCCCCCAATTGAACATGTCTGGTCCATGATCTCATGATGACTAGCACACCAGACACCACAGATGAACTTTGACTATGTATCGAAACTGCATGGACTGACATTCCCCAAACACACATCCAATGGCTCATCCTCTCAATGTCAGACCGTGTAGCAGCGGTTATTGCCGCTCATGGTGGCTACACAAGATACAAATTTCTTTGTATTCCACAAGTTGAACTGAGTTGTATTTGTAATCATGTAACATAGGAGATGAGAGGTTAAGAGAAGAGAGAAGATGAGAGGTTATAAGTGAGTAGATGAGAGGTTGAGTGAAGATGAGAGGCTTAGTTGCCCCAGTTTTTAACACTGTCTTTCTATTGTCAAATGAGATAAATCTTTCAGGCATGGGTAAATGGTGTGGGTTCACAAACCTCTTCTAGGGGCCCCATTTGACTTCAAATTCAATCCTCCAGCCTAGGGACTGTTGGGCAGTGGATGCATAGCTTTGGGGAGGTAATTCCCACCATGTCTGCCAGAGCAGATGTCAATGGCCTCTGTCTCTTACTTTGTTGCTGATTGCTTGTCACTTTTGTGATGCATACGAATATCTATGTTGTGATTTATGGTCTGGAAACGTGTGGGAGTCTTGGCCTGGAAACGGCAGTGGAAAGCCTTTGAGGCAGCCACACAGGGAACAATTTAAGACCAATATGAACTCCAAGGTGAAGTCCATGGTCCTGACCACAAGGATAGGGCTAGGCGGGGAGCAGAATAATGCATGAGCAGTTGGAGGAAGTAGGAGACACAGGAGTGATGCTCACTCTGGTTGGCCGAAGCACAGAAGAAGGGAAGTGAGGAGAGATGAGGATGAAAGGGAGAGGTGAGGATGAGTGAGGTGTGTGATGACAAAGAGTGGGGCAAAGAGGTAAATTAGACTGTGTGGTGGCCTCTGGGCCTAAAGTGAAAGATGTGCCGGACAATGTGTGATGCCCCCTCGTTCACTTTTGCTTTACATTAACCAGTTTTGCTTAATTTACGTTATATTTATCATTTTGGGGATTTTTATTTCCTTTTTGGCATCACAGTGCTCGTTTCCAAGAGTTAGGAGTTGCGCATGCGCAACTCCTATCTTCCGACTGTCACCCGCTAAAGCGTGTGCACAAGGACACGCCCCCTCTTGCGTCATAGCTTGCGTCGCTCGTCAGTTTATGTAAATGTCTTTCCCGGCATGCAACATGACACTTTCAGCTCTTGTTAAAGTCTGGTGACATGCTAGTCACAGTAGCACAGCACAGTAAGTGCACATAGCATAGAAGTCAGTTAGCACATAGTAAGTGCACATAGCACAGTAAGAGTGAACTCAGTTGAGCGCACAGTTAGTGCAGTGTGTATCTTCTTCATTGAAGTTTTGGTGAGTGATGTTTAGAAATAAATTTGTTTGTTATTTAAACCTTTTGAGTCTTTGCTAATTTTTTCTCTTGAGCAACATGAATTAAGTTTTGATTATATTTAGATATTTAGCTTGACAGTCATTTTTGGATTCTTACTCATTAACGCTCGCTGGTATTTTGAACCCTAATTTAACTTTATTTATTTATTTGGCAATTTGTTAATTATTGCCTGGCGCCCGACTGAACTATCTGGAGCATAAACCTATTTGGATCAGAAAAAGGGTCCAAACTTAAAAGTATTTTGCATTTTCTTAGGCTTATTACAAATGGCAGCTCTGTATGGGTGGTAAGGTGCAGGACGTGAGGACTCAGCCACCATTTTACCAGAATAAACCCATCAGCCGTGGACTGACCTGGAGGTTGCTACACAAGGTCTCAAGGAGTGGGAGCCCATGGTCCGAGAGGACATGGGTTCCTCTCCTCCTTTTTAAAAATTTTCTGTGTTTCTGGGTGGTACAGTCCACAGACTCTACCCAGATAGGCTTGCCTCCCAATTTTAATCAGGAAGAACTGATCTTCTCTCTAAGCTGAACTCGAGACATATACTGTCTTATTAGGTTGCTGAAATTGGGCAACATATCAAATAGAGTAGGTGGCAGGCCAGTTTGATTAGGATTTGAAGGGCCCAACGTAAGCAAGTGGGAGATATATCATGGTGAGTGGCCCACCTATTTACTGTGGGTGGAGACTTGTGGAAAAGGGATCCTGGCGGCTGAGGGTCAAAAAGCTGGAAAATCCAATACGCCGTCTTCTGCCCCTGCTTCAATAAAACCGGAGGGCTGAGCTGGCTCACTCAGATCCATCGGTTCATGAGGCATCCCCTGTCCTACCTCCACATCCGGGGTGAGTCAGGGCGGTTGCAGGAACCAACTGGGTGGTGATGATTCTTGACGACTGGAGTTGGGTCTAAACCAGGAACCAGATCAGTCCAGACCATCCTGGATCCTGCTATGGTCTAATGGGTGATCCTAAGTCTGGGTATAACCTGGGTGCAGCTCTGAGGTACAAAGAGCGACTAATTTAACTCAGAGGCCTCCCCTTGTTGGGCTCGGTAGTGGGTGGAGAACGCCTGGGTGGAATACCTTAAACTACGATGGATACCAAAATGTTGTCTCATCTATCAGGTCAGAATGCCAAGGAAAGGTTAGGTAAAAAGGACTGCAAGCCCAATTAGGATACTGTACCTACTGTGGATGTGGAGGAAGTCCCAGAGACTCCCCCTCCCACCACAACAAACACTAAGGGAGAAGGGCTTCCAATTAGTAAAGAGGACCCTAAGGAAGGAGAAGAGAAGAGGTGCCATAAAGAGGACACTAGAGGCCCCCAAGAGTGGAGAGAGAACCCACAGAAACGATAATATAAAAAAATTTATATCAAATGAAAACTAATGTGGGGACTGTCATAGACTACTTTGAATAGAAAATTGCCCCACTCCCCTCCAAAAGAAAAGGGGGAAGGAGAAATATGGTCAATGGTTATGAGTCAAACATGAAATGAAGGTTTCTAAAGATACGTTTTTAGTGACAAAGAAAAAAAGTGAACAAAAAAATTTAAAAAATACTTCCCATCCATCTATGTCAAATGAATTCCTAGTCATGTGAAAGGAAGATAGTAAACTGATTTATGTACTCAGTAAGATTGCTGTTACCCTATCTTGCTTTTAAGATAATATGAATTCCCAGGGTTGGAACTATATTATTATCAATGACAGAGGTATCTATGGCTCTTGGTTGTGTATTCTGCAGCTTTAAATGGATCCAGTCAAAATGTTAAGCATAATATACACATTCTGGAAGATCCCAGAAATTTTGACAATGAAATACTATGAGATTTGGAGTGAAAATGCATTGTTATATGATGCAGTAAAATGTATGGCATAGAGCAAATCAATCTCGATTTGGAATCCTGTCTGTTCTCTGGGAAGAATTAGATGTACTGCCTCCAGACCCCATGACTAGTCTGGCAAACAGTGTGAAAGGTTTAGTGATGCATGTTCCAAGGTCATCATACTCAAAATTAACCTCTCTGTTCTGCTGAAACAGGGTCCCTTAACTATGAAAATTTTGTATAATCCACAGCAATCACGATTGATTTGCTCAATGCCTTACATTTTATTGCATCATATAACAATGCATTTTCACTCCAAATCTCATAGCATTTCATTTCGGGAATCTTCCAGAATGTGTATATTATGTTTAACATTTGGACACCAGTGTGCAAAAATGTCCATCATCTTCATGCTTAATTTCGTTTTGTTTTCATCAACATAGGTAATACTGAATTACAGGCAACATTGATAAGACTTGATTTAATAATCACGATTAAGGATACTGGCATTATTTGATTAAGTCATGATAATTAATAAACACGACTTAAGGTTACCATCCTTCAGCCCTATGTGAGGCTTTTCATGGATGCTGTTGTCCTCCAGTTTATGTACCACTGACCATGTGTGGGAGGCTATCATCTGTCTCTTATCTATCATATATACCACTGACCAGTCAGAGTTATTCCATCAAAGATGTGGAGCAGTGTTCCATTTGACATAAGGCCATTCCAGACCATCAAATCTTGTGGTCATTCTCTGAAGTTCCTAGTTAAAGGGTTGGTAATGAGTTCCTTGCTCTCCCCAGATCGAAACAATTAAAATTAATTTGAAGACGGAGTGTAATCCATTGGTGAAGAAAACATGCGCCTATTAGATGAGGGCCAGTCACAATGTTGTCTGCACTATGTTAATTGGGCTTTTCTCTGAGAGGGATTGAGGGGAATGCAAATCGTTGTTGTCTGGCATAGAGTCCTTTCTGGTGAAGCCTGTAAACAGCTTGTCTCAAAACTGGCCTTCCAGTAACTACAAAAAACTTCAGAGAGATTTGCTTGGCTGATATTGCCCTGTGATATATATCAGCCTATATATCAGCAACAAGATGGTCAACCTGCACTGTTGTCACTCTTGGACAAACTTGTACTGTTACAGCTGATGTCCCCTTTTTGTTGGAACTATCTTGAAAGTCTTGATTGTGCCATCTCCAAAGGACTGATTGGGGGAGGTTGGTAGAGGGAACCCCTGGACAACTGTTAGGAGGCAGCTGATAGCTTCCCAACAGAACTGATAGCATGTTCTTTAACATCCACAGGGTTTGGCTCTTCTCTACACAGGGCTAAGGCTTTACATCCCATCCAATGGATGGAAGCCTTTCCAACCCATTGACATCCCCTACTGACCAAGGGCAGGGTAAAGGTTTTGTGAAGATAAATCTCAATGCTGTCCCAGGTGGGACTCAAAACTGGAAACTGCATCCACATTGGTGTGGGATTGTCCAAACTCTAATAGACCAATTGCTCTACTCTGTGTAAAAGCATCCATATGATGTCTCTTTGCTGTACTGTTACAAAACACTCTACCATCATGAACACAACGTTCTTTAATAGGAAATGAGTAGGGCAGAATCAGAGCTAGCTTTTATGATATCCCAGATTTGTGTTTCAAGTCACATATGCAAATTTTTCCAAGTCAGGTAATTTTTGGGAGACTTAAAACCTTTCACATTTTATTTCATTGACACACAAAAAGTTACATTAATGAATTTAATCATTCATGAGATATTTAACAGTTTAGGAATTATGCTTAACTTTTGGACACCAGTGTATTATGAAATGTAGATCTGTACAATACATAATGCTTTTAGAACTTTTTTGTCATTAAATATAGTTATTTTATATTAGGAACAATATCAGAAAAGAAGCATTTATATTTACCTATTTTTTTAAATAGAACTATAAAAGATGTTCGAAGGTTTAGAAAATCTCAAAGGCAAAGAAATGCCCCTACATATACTTCCCCTGCATGTACTGCCCGAAGAGAATTGACAAAGACCATTAAAGATAATCTTAAAGGTAATATTTTTGTATGAATAATATTTTTCAGATCAAATTAGCAACAATACTATGAATTAAAAATTAATGGGTATAAACTAATATAAAATTTAAATAGAAATTAATATAAAATTCAAAATAAGTATTGCTGACTTGCTACATTAACTTTAAATTTGTGTATTCTAAGGTTAAAATTGCATATTAATGTTCAGTAGTTGAAAGTGAAGTATTAACTATGCTATAGTTAAAGAATTAGTTTAAGCACAGCATCAGTTTCATTTACTAAGTAGACTTTTCTATAAGTCTTTTATTTCGTTCAGGTATCTTTTGCTATTTTAATAAAAATTGAATTCCGGCTTATAAATTTTTTCATATTTAGTATATTATCAGATAGTCTAAATTAGCTCAAATCCTTTTTTAACACATTTCACATATAGGGAAAACTTACAAGATACCATAATTGCTTTAACACAATTCTCACACAGCAGCCATGTGTGAAATGAGCCTTAGGCATTCCTCAAGATGGAATGCTACACATCATGTCAGTCTTTATTTTGCCTTGTGCTAGAATAGACATGCTGCAGTCTTTGTTTCCCTCACAATTTCATGTCTGTCATCCATTTTTCTGTTTCTGAATTGAAAATTGTAACAATTTTTTTATATTTGCATGTTTAATTTTTTATCAGTATAGAAACTGTAAAATCTGGCACTTTTTCAAAATTCTTTTACTAAAAAAAAGTAAGAAAAGTAAAAAAAAATCACATTTTACAATCCAGAAATATTAAGAAATCAGTCCAGCCTTCATTTCTACAATTGGATTTGTCTTTAAGAATTTTCCACTTTTACCACTTTGAAACATTGATGCTGCCAGATGTAAGCAATTATTATCAGCCATTACCAAAGTATTCACTTGTGCTATTTTATTGCAAGTGTCTTACCCATCCTTCAATTATGGTGACTAAAACATCAAGGCAGAAGCATGGTACATTTAGTTTAACTGAAGAAAAAATTGGAAACTATAAAAAGGTTAGAAAAAGAAGGAAGGAGCCAGTTTATGCAGGAATACAACATCAGATCATTAACATTGTATGACATAAAGGTGCAGAAAGAACAGTTGCTGAAGTTTTTGCACTGCCAAAAGTGTAGACTTTTTTCAAAGCAAAACTATTACAGTATTATATTCTTTTAACTGCCCTCTTGCTTTCCTATAATCAACAAGGTGTGAAGTCCAGTAGATGAACATTAGTCATGATTTTAAAATTGACATTACAGTGCATGACAATATTTGTTGTGACTTGTTTGTCATTTGTTTTATAGTTAACAAATTAAACTGTTATGTATATTTGTAACTGTTAACACTACCTTTTAGTCATTAGCAATCAGATACACTGAAGTACCACTGAATACATTATAGATGCACTGAAGTGCTATTGAATTAGGGATAGGAGATGTTATCCAAATTCAGTATTGCAAGTCCCGCATTTGGCGCATGCATGGCTGAAACTCTGGTCATATATAGCTGTCAGCTTTGGCTTCCTCAAGCATTCGTCATGAGAAGCATAATGGGAAAGGTGCAGGATTTAGATGCATTTGACAGAGGGCAGATCGTATGTGCCCGATGGATGGGACACTCAATCTACATAATTATCAACGAACTTGGATTTTTCACGTGCGACAGTTTCAAGAGTGTTCCGGGAATATGAAAATTCCAGCAAAAAAAAAGCACCCGGACAAACTGCAAAGGACAGCCGTCCTTGAATGATCGTGGGCTTCGCCATCTGACCCGCATCATACGGACCAATAGGGGCCAGACATCTGAAATCACCTCCCATCTGAACGCAGGTTCCAGCCGGGAAGTCAGTGCATGGACCATGCAATGCTCACTTCATCGTCTTGGATTCAGGAGCTGCTGACCTATGAGAGTCCCACTTCTAACATCACAACACCAGATTCAATGCTTTGCCTGGGCTAAAGAACATCGAAACTGGATTATCGAAAATTGGCAACGGATAGCCTGGAATGATGAATCCCGATTTAAACTTTATCACGCCGATGGGAGACTGAGGGTATGGCGCCAACCCCATGAAGTCATGGATCCTGCATGTCAGGTCAGAGCAGTAGAAGCTGGTGGTTGCTCAGTGATGGCCTGGAGTGTCTTCAGTTGGACATCTGTGGGACCTTTGATACATGTACCGATGACTCTCAATGTATCCTGGTACATAGAACTCATAGCTGACCATTTATATCCACTTATGGCCATCATGCATCAAAATGGAGATGGCATCTACCAGCAAGTCAACTGTTCATCTCACAGGTCACAGGTTAAGAAAAAATATTATATAAAGGATTCCAGTTCAAAGAGACATAAGCCAGGGATAAATTTGGAAATTTTGTCATTAAGGAAATGCAAAAAGCATATAAACTGCATAGAAAGTATCCTTTAATATTGATTTATAAAAAAGAATATCAAAGAATTAGAAACTTTACCCTTGCAACTATAAAAAGAACAAAAACTAAATTTTATGTTAATGAATTTAATAAATGTAATGGGAATACTAGGAAACAGTGGCAAGTTGTTGATAATATTTTAAATAATAAAATGAATAATTCTTCTGCATGGTTGCAGAAGCATTCTGCTGACTTTGAAATAATGAATTGGCCACATAAAAGCCCAGATCTAAATCCCATTGAAAATCTTCGTGATACCGTCGAGCAGAGTGTTTGGCCATGACCCATCAGCGACGACCTTAAGAGAATTGTGGACAGCTCTGGAGGATGCATGGGTCGCCATACCTATGGAACATTTATGCAAGCTTGTGGAGTCCTTGCCTCATCGTGTGGCCGCTGTTATCAGGGTCAGAGGGGGTCCAACACATTACTAGCTTGCTATCCCTAATTCAATGGCACTTCAGTGTATAAACAAGTTCAATTGTTAGTGCTTAATATTCATTGCAATGTGCTTCTCGGAAACTGCTCAACCTCTAGATATACCTTTCTAAAATGCAGAAAATTTAAAAATTGTGCATCTCTCAATCCCTAAGGGAGCCAGATTTGAATGAATTTATATGTTAGAAATTCATTGTAAAAGTATGTAAAGAACATGAGTTGGCATTTTTGCCATTTTCTGTCTCTCATTATCTCTCACTTTCTCTTGCAAATCATCTTCTAAGATAACAACTTTATTTTACTTTTTAATTTGTTACCTTTCTCGATAAATGACTTTAACAAGTGACATATACATATTTAAAAAATACTGTAGTCCTTCAGCAGTAGAATAAAAAAAAATCAGTTGATGAAACATAGCCCCCACTTATTCCAATATTTCTTAAGGAAAAATTATGACTGAATGATGCAATTTAAGTTTGCGCAATCTTTTTAAAAAACATGGCTGCTTTATTTTTCAGGGACTACCTGCACTTCAATAGAATTTATATTTAAAAAACGTTTTTGTTTATCTTTTTACTTTTCTATCATAGTCATAAATAGCTAATCTTTATTTGAAATCAGTTTATACATTAGTGGTGTATCTGTTTTTATATATATATATTTTTATAAATTGTGCTATTTTATAATAAAATTTAAATAGCATTAAATAATTGTTTTTATTCACATCTGTAGGTACAAAACCTGATTACAGTAATGAAAATAGGGTACTAAAGGTATTTTGTGGAAACTCTGATGGTTGTTTTTCAGTTGCACAACGAAAGAAAAAAATGTTAAAGATCCATACCAGTAAAAAAGAAACTGTAGCTACAAGAGCACTGCCACAAGACTCTGATGATTGCTGGAATGCAAGAAGTAGCATTGAACTGCAACTAAATAATGATAATAGTGATTTGCTTGAGGACCAAGTAGTTTCAAAAAAAGTAATAAAACCAAAAGCACAATTTACAAGTTCAGAAAAAAATAAACTGTGTGCATATGAAATGGGACTGGCTTCCAACTTAGGAAAAATAAATAGGAAAAAATCTAAATTTCCAGTTGATTCTCTTATCATAAGGAAATCTAAAAAGAATCTTAAGTTACCTAAAACCACTGAGCAACTTTCAGTTGAATTTTTTGCCGATGATTATAGTTGCAATTATAATACTGGCATTGTAGATAAAATTTCAGAGAAAAAATATTTATTAAGAAGTACCACAATTTCACAGTCAGATGAAAATACTAAACAAATTGAAGTTCACTTTAGCCATGAATTTATACAAGAGCAAAATGATCTGAAAGAAGAATCCAATTGTAGTGCTATGAATACTCATTGTGCAAAAAATAAACCAGAAGAGTGTGGAACAGCTGCATCTCACAAAATGGTAATCTTTAATTATGTATGATTTCTTCATTATGCTAAATCTTTTAATTTTGTTAATACAGAAAGCCCTCAGTATTTGATGGGATTATGTTCTTGGGAATTACCATGACTACTAAAACTGTTGGGAAAAATGGTGTATGAATTCTGGCTAATAGGGAAAAGTAAGGAAAGGTTCATGACTTAGAAAAATATATGTATGGCAAGAATAATCATATTAGTAAAATAATGTGGTTAAAATCATTACCCCATTTTATTAAAAATTATTAAGAATATAGTTACTTCAGAACAAAAAATCAGCAAAGAAATTTGTTATTATATTAATTATAACATATTTGAAGATTTAATTAAAAATTTGAATTTTATATATGATGATAATATTCAAATAAGTGCAATGTATGACATTTATATAGATCAAATTAAGTCATGTATTCTACAAAGTACTACTAAAAAAAATATTATGTAAAGGATTCCAGTTCAAAGAGACATAAGCCATGGATAAATTTGAAAATTTTGTCATTAATTAAGGAAAGAGAAAAAAGCATATAAACTGCATAGAAAATATCCTTTAATATTGATTTATAAAAAAGAATATCAAAGAATTAAAAACTTGACCCTTGCAACTATAAAAAGAACAAAAACTAAATTTTATGTTAATGATTTTAATAAATGTAATGGGAATACTAGGAAACAGTGGCAAGTTGTTGATAATATTTTAAATGATAAAATGAATAATAGGCTTATAATACCCAATGATAATAATTTTGAAAAACTTGTGGGACAATTTAACGAACATTTCATAATTGTAAATAGTTCAAATTTATGTTCTAGTAACACAGATTATAAATATCATAATGATTTAATTCAACAAAATTTAATGTTTCTGATTGAGACAACAAAAGAAGAAATTGGTCGTATTATTGATAGTCATAAAAATAATAAAGCAGCAGGATATAATGGTATAAACTTAAAAATAATTAAAATAATAGTAAAATATTCTAAATTTTTGGTTGAGTTAATAAATAACAGCTTTCAAAAAAGTATTTTCTTCTCAGACTTAAAAATTGCTATTGTAAAACCTATTTTCAAAACGAGACAAAAATTGTTTTAATAATTATAGACCAATTTCCATTCTTCCCACCTTTTCAAAAGTTATTGAGACCATCATGAAAATAAGACTTAATAATTATTTAGAAAAAGTTTCCTTTTTATACAAATTTCAGTTTGGTTTTATGAAAGGTTTAAGTACTGAACATGCTATCTTAGAGTTTACTACCAGTATTTATCAAGGGATAAATAATTCTGAAAAAACACTAGCTCTATTTCTTGACATATCTAAAGCTTTTGATACAGTTGGACATGATATTTTATTAAAGAAATTATATTTTTTAGTAATTAGGGGAAATTTATGGAGATGGTTTAAATTTTATTTATCTGAACGCTATCAAATGGTTTCTATTAATAATATTGAAAGTACTAAAATACTGATTAATAAAGAAGTTCCACAAGTTCCTAATTATTTTAGGACCTATTTTATTTTTAATATATATATATGTAAACGTTTTTTTTTATCAAAATTTAAAAGAAAAATCAATTTCATATGCTGATGATACAGTGCTTGTTTACAAAAAAGGAAATCAACATGATTTATTTCTTGATATTTATAATGATTTAAATATTATTGCAACTTGGTTTAACAAAAATGGATTGAAAGCTAACTCTGATAAAACATGCTTTATGTATTTTCACTCACTTCGACAACTTTTTTTAATAAATTACAATTTCATAATATGCATTGTGTCAACAAAATTTCTTGTGATTGCCCTGAAATCAAACAAATTAAGACTACAAAATATTTGGGAGTTTTAATAGACAGCAACTTGAAATGGAAATCACATGTTAATATGCTAGTAAATGAAATACGATTTTACTTAGTCAGATTGTACCATTTAAGAAAAATTATCTCTGGAAGATTTTTAATTACTCTTTATTTTGCTTGGATACAATCTCTTTTAAAATATGCTTTGACTAGCTGGAGGGGGTACTTATATGAATATTATTGAATGTGTTAGTAAAGTACAATATAAATTCTTAAAAGTTACAACATTTCATAATAAAGTGTATATGAGTAAAGTTATTTGTGATTATAAAATTCTTAGTTTGAGATCACTGTATATATATCTATAGTACAGCTGTTCTTATTTTTAAAAAACCAACACTTGTACAGGTTAAATGTAAAGATTATGCAACTTGTCAATCTGGCCTTTTATTTGTAATCCCTAGAGTAAAGAAAGAAATAGCTCATAAGCACTTTTTATTTTTAGCTCCTAGAATATTTAATTCTTTACCTAATGAAATTAGAAATGAACATTCATATAGTGTTTTTAAATTGAAAGTTAAAAATTTTATTATTACTGCTTCAAATATTGATGATTACTTTAAAATTATACAATAATATTTTATTTTTAATATAATGGCACATTTTTTGTCACTAAAGACATTTCTCATAATGTAATAATTCAATTTGGCATCCTAAATGAGCAAATTGCTCAAAGGTCTGCTAATATGTAACTTTTATTTATTTTGTTTATATTTTATTCTTTTTCTGACACGTTAATATTGTTTTCTGTTTGTATGTGCAAGTTTTTGTATTGTTTTGTTATTTTGTTTTTATCAAAATATTAATTATTATTATTATTGAAATATTCGAAACACAGTCAATGACACAAAAAAGAAACAAAAAATCATTGGCTGGCGGTTTGAGTTGATAACAAGTTTCAGCCTGAGACCTAAGTATCAACTACGTATCGTTGTAAGATGTATGTAGTTCCAAGTAGTGCTGTCTTTTGCAGTTCTGAGGATGTTATATCAGAAATCTGCAGCTTCTTGAGATGGTTTATAAAATTTTTTGAGATGGTGCCAAGGACCCCAATGACAACGGGGACAACAGAAGTGTGTTTAGCCCACAGTCTAGTAACTTCAATTGCTAAATCTCTATATTTAGTCATTTTTTCTTGTTCTTTATCCTGAATTCAGGCATCACCTGGAATTGCAATATCTACTATACACACTTTTCTATTTTCAATTAGTTATATCTGGTGTATTATGTTTGAGATGACAATCAGTTTGGATTCTAAAGTCCCACAGGATCTTAACTTGGTCATTTTCAACCACCTTCTCTACCTGATGTTCCCACAATTTCTCTGATACTGGCAAATTGTATTTTTTGCATAAAGACCAGTGGATCAACTTTGCAACTCTATCATACCTGTTCTTATAGTCTGTTTGTGCAATTTTGCTGCATTCACAAATAAGATGAGACACAGTTTCATCTTTTTGCTGACAAAGTCGACATTTTGTATTTTCAGTAATTTTCTGAATTCTAGCTTTCATAGCATTTGTTTGTAATGCCTGCTCTTGTGCAGCAAAAATCTGACCTTCAGTTTCTTTCTTTAAAGTACCCTGTTTCAGCCATGCCCAGTTATCACTTTTCCCTTCAATATTCTTCAGATGTTGTCCATAAAGTGACTTGTTCTTCCAGTCATTTAGTCTATTTTCGAACTGTTTTTTCTTAAATTCAGCCTTGGTTTCTGCTGTTTTTAATTTGTTTTCAGTTTTAACTGCCTGCAGTAACTTTTCCTTGCTTCTGTTGATATAGTCATATAGGCTTCTTTCTTCTTCTTCTACTACCTGTTATACTTGTAGTAGTCCTCTTCCTCCAAATTTTTGTGGTAGGTATAATCTATCAACATCACTTCTTGGATGAAGTGCATGATACATGTTCAAAAGCTTTCGAGTTTTTCGATCCAATGTTTCTAATTTATTTTTTGTCCAGTCAATTATTCCAGCTGGGTATCTAATGACTGGAATGGCCCATGTATTTATGGCTTTGATTGTATTCCCACCATTCAATTTGGATTTTAGTACTTTTCGTTCTCTTTTGATGTATTCCTTTTGAGTTAGATTTTTTACTTTTGTGTGACATTATCTGATTCTAGAATTCAAGACATTATCTGATTCTAGAATTCTGAGGTATTTGTAATTTTCATTTTCTGACACTGATTTCATAATATTACCATTTTCTAGTTCTATTCCATCCATGTTTTTCCTTGGTGCATAGATAATATTGCACATTTTTCTAGTGCAAATTTCATTTGTATATCTGCACTGTATTCAGTAATGATTCGAGCTCAGTGTAGCTTTTTGCAAATAGTTTCAGGTCATCCATGTATAGCAGGTGGTTTATATTCCATGTTGATCTGAAACATTGTATCCCATTTTTGTTTTATTCAAAATCATTGACAAGGGGATTAAAGAGATGTTAAACAGTAAAGGAGACAAAGAATTCCCTTGAAAAATGCCTCTTTTGATGCTAACTTTTTCGAGTTCTTGACCAAATGCAAGCAGTAATGTCTTCCATTTTTGCATGTTTTCTTTAAGGAATTGGCAAATGTTTTTGCTGATTCCAAAAATTTCCAAGCAGTTGTTAATCCAGCTATGAGGCAATGAATCAGATGCTTTTTTTATAATCTATCCATGCCATATTCAAGTTGGTTCTCCTTCTTTTAAAGTTGTTCAGTACCATTTTGTCAATTAGCAGCTGGTCTTTTGTGCCTCTTGACTTGTTAAAGTTTCTCTTCTGTTCAAATGGAAATAAGTTGTTTTCCCACAAGTAGTCATAAATTGACCTTGCAAGAATTCTTGTGAACAGCTTGAATGTTATTGGGAGGCATGTGATTGGTCTGTAATTGCTAGGTTCATTGCCTTTTCCCTGATCTTTCATTATTAAAAATGTGTGACCTGTTGTTAGCCATTCTTCACTAGTTGAATTTTGAAGCATTTGGTTAAATTGTATAGCTAAACATTGATGGAGGCTTGTCATATGCTTTAACCAAAATCCATGCAATTCATCTGGCCCAGGTGCACTCCAGTTCTTCACATTCTTTGCATGCATTGAAACCATCTCAGTTGTGATTACTAAAATCGTGAACATGGGCTAATGTTCTTTTGAACTCCATTTTCATTCAAAGATTTATAAAATAATTTTTGATAACTTCGAAATTGCAAATTTTCTTTCAATTGTTTTATGCATCCATCAAATCTTTCAATTTTCTTTGCAGTTGCTGTTACCTGTTGTTTTAATTCTTCCATAATTTCAACAATTGTTTTCCTTTCCAAATCATATCTTCTCAATAACCCATGTTTGACTTTTTCATTTTTCAAATTACCATCCTTCAAGGATTTTAGGTTACTAAGGTCTCCACAGAATTTCTTAATTTTCTTTTCAAGTCGAATTTTCCACTTTTGGGTACTAGTTGTTTTCTTTTTTGGCATCTTCTAACAAAGCTCTTCAGTTATTATAGCAGCTGTACTTACTATACATGAGCTGATTTGTTTCTTTTAGTGTGTTGGTTGGAATTGTTTTAATTATTTCATTTGTATTTGCTAACAGATCACTCACTTGTTTGCTTCGGGTTTGGCGGATTACAGGCAGCCTTTCTCTAGCTACACCTTGGCTGAAATGATTTAAAATTTTCTCTTTCAGAAGACTCTGCTGCTCAGTCAATTCATGATTGTCAGGTTCTTCCAAAGGTTGTTCTTCAGGTGCAGCACGTTCCTCAACTGTATTTTCCAGTTGTATTATTATATTATTGTATTTTCCAGTTTATATTATTGTATTTTCCAGTTGTATTATTATTATTATTATTATAGTTGTCAGGAGGCATTCCATGATTTGGTCATTATCTCGTGTTGGTTCCTCTTTTGTCAGTTTCTCTAATTCTTGCAATTCCAATTCTGTGAAAACTTTTTTCCGGATAATAAATCTTCTTTAATCCATTATTCTTTGTTCTGTTAAATTACTGTTTGGATGTTTTTCCTTCCAAATTTGCATCATTCTTTTCTGAAAGCCATGGGCTGATGGATTTGCCTTGTAGAAACATTTCATAATTTCTTGATTTTCATCGATTGTCCAAATTTTATATTTATTTTGTTCCAGTATCACTACAGCAGCCTGTTCTGGTTTCTCAACAGGATCTGTCGAGCCCTGAAGCCCATTTAACCACAAGTGCCCAGGAGCCCCAACACCTGACGCGGTCCTTGTTGACCCAGGCAACAACCGATCCGGTATGGATTTCTTTTTATTTCTTCTCATCATGTTTGATGGTTGTTGGGTACACTTAGTCTGGCTTGGGTGGCCCTTCTGGTAGCTACACTACTGCCAGCATAGCTCTTAAACTCATTGGAGCATGCAAGCCCCACTACTACAACAAAGTGCCACCCTTGATGGGATGGTGTTTCTGCCCGGGATTATTATTATTAGTAGTAGTAGTAGTACTGATTTGGTGATAGAATTATATATTAACATATTTGATGATATATAAATATTTTTATATAATAGAAATTGTTCCTGCGTGTAGGGGAGGAGATTATTAGTAATCTGTGCCCATGCCATTACAAATCTGGATACTCTGATATAATGCTGAAATATTAGGATTAACATTTCCTGAACCTTTCAGTAGTTTAATTAATTGCGAAAAGTCTCGTTAGCTCATGATAGTGCAAAAATCTGTAGATTACAGTTTAAGAGTGCCAAAGTTGGCAGAAGTGAGCCTTGAGCAGCTGGTTGTTGTATATAAATGTGTATGGTTAAATTGTTTATGTTTCATCTTTAATAAAAAATGTAGAATAAAGTCTTAATAATGATAACATAAGAATGATGGTATTGAAGGATGGTTTAGAATCCTTATGTTTCCACTTGAGAATTATTCTAAGAGGAGAGAGGCTTGAGAACTGTTACTGGGGGTTGAAACTTGATATTCTGACTTGCCCCCCAAAAAAACTTAGAAATGGGCATCACTCCCCCCCCCCATATTCTTATAAACATCTGTATATAAATAAACACACTCCTGAGGCTATCTAAAATTGTTACAAAACTTAGGCAATTAAATTTGGAGACTCAATCAAAGCATCACTGACATTCAAGTAACATTCATGAGTTATTTGACAACTTTGGCAGTGAGCATTGTGCACAAGCCACTAAGCAGCCTTAACTCTGAGTAGCAGTGACTTAACAAATACTTCTGAGGACACATACCATTGAGAGGAAGAAGCTAACTTTATCAGAGTGCAAATAGCAGTGCCAGAGTATTGACAAGTAATTGCTACAAAAATATTATTGTAATGAAACTGCAAATGGGGTGATTTGGTAGTATACAGGTCCAGATTTGGAAAAAAAAATCAAGGGGGAGGGCAAGAGAATATTATTTATTGATTAAATATCTCGTATTCCTTCAATAATAAAGCTAGAATTTCCTTATTGATATGGCAGCACAGTGATTTATTCCTCTGAATGAAACACATTCTGTCTGATATGTGTGTAAGTTAACATGATAAGATTAATGAAGTGAGTAAATTGTTGATACCGTAAATGTTTAACTTTTGTAACTTATAAAAAATAAAATGAAGCATTAAAATTATGTATGGGAAAATCTAGAAAAGCAAGATATCCAATGCAGTATAACATTTCCTCCTCCATTTTACAGGTCTTTTAAAAACTTTATTGAAAAATGCATGAAATCTAAAACTAAATGCATAAAGAATTAATTTGCTTTTTTTAAAACCAAAATTTATTAACTACATCCCTACATCAATAAATAACTACACCCCTAATTAATAAATAATATCCACAGAGTTACTTGTTGATTTTAATATCAGTGAATCAATAAATGGTTTTGTGGAAAAAAAGTTTCACTGACAACACAAAACCATTTAATAAGATAATTAAATGAAAATGTTCTGTGCAAATTCAGTCATATCCATAAACCAGTAAAGAAGGGGTGGAGGTGTTGGCTCAATCAGTAGCACACCAGGCTCATAATCTGTAGTTCCCAGGTACAAGTCCCACTTGTGCCTATGTTGAGATTTATCTCTGCTAAATCCCCACCCTGCTCTTGATCAGAAAGGTGACATCAGTGGGCTTGGAAAGGCCACCATCTGTTGCATGGGATGTTAAACCATAATCCTGTCTTGCAGGAGAGCCATGCCCAATGCATGTTAAAGAATATGCTGAATGGCCTTGACAGGAGGTTTTCATTTGTCTCCTAACAGCTATTCAGTGGGTCTTCTTCCTCCAACCTTCTATGTGACCTAACCATTTAGCCTATTTTGTGCAAAAAAATGTGCACTCAGAAGTAAACCCACACTGAACTATAGTTGTGTTTCATCTTTTCAACCATTTAAACTGGTCAAATGCATAGTAAGAAACCCAACTATGAACAGGTTAATACACTTCATTGCTACTTTCGTTGATTTAAGACTGCTGTAAACTTGTTTAAATTTTTATACAATCTCATTATGAGCAGATTACCCAGAATGCTAATTATAATAATACCTATGTGACACAAGCTTGGCTTGAAAAGCTGTAAAACATAACAGTTCATTATATATTTTGAACAAACATAATTTTACATACATAACAGCCCTCTTAGGTCATTTGTATCTTACTCATTCGTTTCTTTTACGGTCGGACGACGAACCTAAGTGCGAGTTTTGTGACACCATTTTAACAATCAAACATATTTTAATCTTATGCCCAGCTTTTAACTTTGAACAACGTATGATTTTTAACTTTCATAAATTTATGTCCGAGCCTCTTACACTCGGACATCTTTTATCTGATCATTGTATTTTACCGCCAGTTTTTACCTTTTTGAAATATTGTGGATATTTTAATCGAATTTGATTTTACCTTAACTTTGTGCATTATTTACCCCTGATCTCTTATACCTGGGATTATTTTATTTAGTATTTCTACAGTTGTTTTACTCTGTACTTATACACTCGTTGTTTTATCATTTTGCAATGTAGAAAATTTATTTTAAATTTTTGTTGCAGGGTTATATGTCTTTTCTCTTTCACATTGTCTTTTGTTTGGTGCATTATGGCCTTGTCGGCAATGCACCATTAAACCCCAAACAACCAACCAACGTACATAACAGTAGGAATCGCAAGGAGGAAGTTGTACTTGCTCGGCTCCCTATATTGTTCAGAATTAAATGTTCTTTCTCTTAGTATGTAATGTGAACCATTTCATTCATTAGTTGTTTCATAATATGGCTTAGAAGTTGGGTTGTATTTTTAGTGGAAAAAAATACCTTGGCCTGTAAGGGTTAAGACAAATTTAAGCTTTCTGTGGTGCACAATTGATTTGAAATTTAGATTAAGGAAGAACTAAAATATTAGGTCATTTGTTTCTCACATATTCATTTCTTCTTAAGGTATCTGAACCTAAGTGTGAGTTTTGTGACACTATTTTAACCATTAAACATATTTTAATCGAATGTCCTTGTTTTAATTTTGAACGTCGTATATTTTTTAGCTTTCATAATTTAAAAGATGTCCCCTTATACTTGGACATCTTTTAGCTGATGGCTCTGTTTTAACCACTGTTTTTGCATTTTTACGTCTTACCAGTTATTTTAACAGATTATGATTTTATGGATTTGTTATTTTTATCCGTTATCTATACTGTATATATATTTTTTTGTTATTTTACACCTTTTTTGTTGTTTCTGTTTTATATATATTGTTGAATTTGTTTTTGCCTGCTGCAGCTTTTAATTTTAGCTTTGGTTCAGGGGTATTTGTCTTTTTAGCATATTTTTACCTTGTTTTGCACATTATAGCCTCAGTAGCTCATGCACCACAAAACTCCAAATAACCATCAACCAACCAACCAACATACATAACAGTTTAATTTCTGCTCATGTAAATCTTGTGTTTAATTCAATTTAAAATTTTATAACAGTTTAAAAGCTCTAACTTTGTTATCTTAATCTGCTTGTAGTAACACTACTTGCAGATTAAAATAAACAATACTTATATATAAGCAGATTAAGATAACAATACTTAACTTATGAAAATAATATAAAGCAATTCTAAAATGCTCTCATCAGTTTGTTTTTTCTTTCACAGTAATTGATGTAGCTGAGAATTGTAAAAGTTCAGTTAACTTGATTGATAGTGAGGTTACTTATGTCAAAGAAACTTATAATGTAGTCAGGAAGCACCTGATATTTAATTTTACTTTGGAAACAGTATAAAACAGATTATGTATAGGAATGCATTACTGATTAATTGTTGTAAACCATTTGGTTGTGGCCATTTCAAAAAGATCTAACAATTGCTGATTTGATCTCGCTTAAATATCTTGTGGATAATATTTTTTTTTACATAAAAGTCTCAAACGCAAAATGGCAATAAAATGAAAAAGTATCTTTCAAACAATGAAATAAAAGTTGCAATTGACTGAAAATTCTGAAAGAGGTGAACCAGCTGCAAAGTTCCAATGATCTGTGTTGCTTTGTTTATCCATTCTTTTTCAGTTATGTGTGCCCATTGGTCCCTATTAGCACAGAAAATCAGTAGTTTGCTATATTTAGTTTTAAAGGTTTAATTCATTTTTTATTTATTCCATCTTTTTAAAAATGCATTTTTACATTTGACAGAACAACAATGAAAAATAAAACATTCCAATAGTCTTTGTACTTTTTTAATAAAACCTTAACCTCATCAAAAAAATTCCATTTTCTCCCAAAATGAACAATATAGCACATCCCAAATATCACTACTCAATTAATATATTATGAGTGTTTGTATTCAGTTTATGAATTAGTTTTACCTATGTACAGATTTACCTTTGTTTAATACAATGGAAATTTCTTTTTTCTGCATAATTTCAGACTTCTAATGAGTTTATACCACAAGGACAGAATGATATAGCATGTTCAGAAAAAAATGTAGCTCTTAATAGCTGTTTAACCAGTACTCCTTTATATCCAAAGAACAGAGGAATAAACTGTATGGTAACTGCATATTTTTAAGTTTCATTACTTATTTATATTGAACATTTTGGAAATAAATTAAATATATGTTTAGAGAAATAATTCCCATCTCATTATCAAAAATTTAATCATGGTAGTATTTATTGGTGTTTTTCTGTATCTGATCTGTAATTCTCAAGCCAAAACCATTTGGAAATTAATTTTTGCCCATTCTGAAATTGTAATTGTTTTTAACTGTTTTCAACCATACCATGATTACCAAATGCAATTCACTTTTACACTATACTTTATATGTTCAATATTATATTATGCAACTATTAAGTAGTGGGTGAAGCAGTAAGCATAATTTCCTCTATATCAAGGTTCAGCAACTGTTCAAAGGAAAAGAGTCTATATTTTATATCTTCAACCACAGTGTTTTAGAGCCACAGCATATGAGTGAATACACCAGCATACATACACACATACATAAGACTAGCCTGGATGTAGAAAAAAAATCTAGGGGAGGAAGGACAAGAGACTGGATTTCAATTGTGGTATAATCTTTTCCTTTCTGTTTTACAGTCTTGAAATTTTTTTGTTTCATAAATTTTTCATCACTTTTTTTTGCCTCTTATACCATTATTAGCATTCTGAAGGGGGGAGGGGGCAGGCATATCCCCCTTGAGAAAATACCATAATATTTCAGAATATTGCTATTTTTGTTTATATCTTTGATTTGTGTTTCTTTAAACTTTAAGGTCAGTTTTGGCTTTAATATTTTCTGTAATTATAAGGTCCATGTGTTATCACAGATCTATAGAATGCATTTGATTTGAATAATTTAATAGCTACATAATGATAAAAAAAATTTCCTATAAACAATAATTTAAAAATGGTAAATAAAGAATGAAAAGTTTTGATTTAGTATGTTAGAATTATAAGAAATTATTTCCCTTCAAAAATCACATATTTGTATATTTATATAATGAATGATAAAAAGATTAATCAAGAAATAATAAAAATTAAAAGTTAATATAATCTAAATCAAAGATGAGAGTAAGTGCTTGTTTAAAGATTTAAAATACCTCCAAAAATAATCCATTCTCTGAAAATATTCAAAAAGTAGTAGAGATGGCAACACTTCAAAAAGTAATCTTAGCCAGTAAGTGAATTCCAAAACATTTGAATTACAAAGAAAACCAGTATCAGATATCATCACTGAATGAGTGTATAAAATGATTCAAAAATGATTTTCTGAAATATTGCTGAATATTTTTTCAAGTATTTTACCATTTCATGTGAAAATCATGGGTCAATTTTTATTTTTAGCTTAGAAATTCAAGTTGTTAACCTTTAATGCTATATGACCTGGCGTATAAGTCAATCCTATTTCAGTTATCTTTCATACCTTGCATGTTGATAAAATGATTCTCTAAATGTAACTCACAATGAATTGCAATTATTATTTTCATCCAGTGAAGTCAATTACTAGATTTTTGTTGCTGTTTTAAATTTGCGTGGCAGTGTATATTTATGTTAAATAAATGTGTAATAAATTGTAAATACAGTTCCTGTCTTAACTCCAAATGCATGACTAGCAATCAAGTTTAAGACTTGATTTCTTGTATCTGAATTGAATAATAAAATTTAATTTGGTGACTTTAATATTTTGGACTACTTTTAAATGCTCAAAAACTATTTGTTCACTGCAATATACAGTAAAAAAAAAAGACTGCTTTCTTTTGACAAAAAGCCCTACAATCTATGTGTATTACAATGTAAACTCCTACCTGGGTTTATGAACAAGATACTGAAACTGAAAAAGTAGTTACCAGTATATTAAAAATGGTTTGATGAAAATGAATATGTTATTTTTCAGAATTGCAACATTGGGTTATCAATTTTAGTAATAAAAGATTCTTGGGAGTGAGCTTTCACTGAGAAATCAGAGTGAGTTGTATACTATTGATGAGAAATACTGCACACTCTATAACTGTTTATAACTTTAGGAGTTAAAAAAATTATTATTTATAGTTTCACATGAAAATCGAGAGAGGTCCAGGAAGCTCTCTCTCCTTCATATAACTTCCTATACATTATTGGAAGACTCTGACTTGGAATGGGTTGTTGCTAATTATATTATCAGTAATGTATGATATTTTAGTTTCTGAATTTGTATGCATGAACAGAAAATGAATAGATACTGTAGTAACAATAACTTTTTCCTTGGAACTTCATAGAGCACTTTAAGATAAAAGAGAAGAGCCACCATCCATCAGTTGCAATGTAAGGTATTGATCTTTTTAGAAGAGCCATATCCTCTGCATAAAAATTGACACTAGCCAATAAATTATGTTACCTCATTATACAATGATTTTAATGATTCAACTTTTAGCCTTGTGGTCTAATAATAGCCTATCTACTGTATGTCATATCAATACTTTTTTGCCTTTTGCATGAAATCTAAATAGAATTTATTTTGTCTATACTATGATTTTATCCAGTGAATTAAGCATCATGTCAACATTCTCAACAATGAAACCACCACATGATTGCATTTTACTGTACCCAGCAATAGTGCCTTCAGTGAATTGAGGAGAAATAGCGGACTTATTTTAAACTCTTTTAGTGTTCAGCAGTGAATAGTAGTGACTTCATACATTTTTTTTTTAATTTCCAGATTTTTTATTTTATTTATTGTGATTGTGCCCCTTTTCCAAATTAAATAATGTCATCAACACTTTTAAAGCTAGAATGTTTTCAATCCTTGATGCAGTATTAAATTCAGAAATTTGTTAAAGGTTATATTGAATATGCCTATTTTGTAACAATAATATAGATTATGAAATTATTTATATTGGAAGAAAGGATTCATGCACCTTTTTTATTAGTATATTTAGGAATATCTAATATGGGCTTCCAATTATTAAAGGTAGTAGTTGTGTGACAGATTCAGAGATGTGCAACATGGGGTAAACAAAATCAGAATTATTGCTGAAATGTTTAAAAATCGGTGGAGAGTATGGAAAAACAGTAGCACTCTGTGTTCTTACTGTACAAAATAGTACAAAAACACTGGAATTTCTCACAAAAATTTTATTTTCCAATTTTTTTTTAATTTTTCATGCCCATTGCCCAAACTATTTGCAGAACATAGTTTAAACTTTAAAATTCCTCATTTCCTTTTATTTTATATGATATGTATTAATTATAATTTATAAAATATTTCTTGTAAAAAATTGATACATATCTAATTATTGTATTTTTGGTATTCAGCCTAATATATCTGAAATACACAAACCAGCATATAGTGATCTGTTCCAAACTATCAGTCATGAAATGGTTTCTGAATCAACAGGAGAAATTTTTGAGGTATTTTCTTTTTGTATCTCTTAATGTATATATTACTGCAATGTATATTGGAGATAATAAGAAAATGGTGTTCAGTGATGTATTGTTTATCCAACTATATATAGAGGTAATGGACAAAAAAAAGAAATGCAATGTAAAATCACTAATACAGTGTTTGACCACCATGAGTCTAGTATAGCCTGTATATGTCATGGCATAGAATCAACCAGTGTCTGAAAGTCAACAGGAGAGATACAAAGTCATTTGTCCACAAGAAATATTATCAATTCTTGCTTGTTCCATGGAGCTGGAAACTGATCCTGAGACTTTGTTCCAGAAGTTCCTATAGATTTTCCAGTGGAATGTTATCTGGTGACTGGGGTGGCCATGGTATGTGAAAAAGTTCAGTTTCATGTTCATCAAACTACTGGGTGACCTTATACACTCTGTGGATGGGAGCATTGTCATCCCAAAAGACAGCTCTCTGTTCATGAAAGAAATGCTGTACCATTGGATGAAGTTGAGCACTCAGGACTTTCAAATAGTGATTGGCACTAAACTTGCCTTTTAATGGAATGAGTGTACCCAAACCAAGCTACAAGAAGGCACCCCATACCATTACAGAACTGCCAGAATCCTTAACAGAAGGAATCAAGCATCAGAATTAAACTTTCTTCAGTTGACAACGTGTGCACTCATTCATTTATCGGAAACAAAGTATAGGATGATTCATCAGACCATATCTCATTCCTCCACTACTCAAGTAACCACTGCTTGTATTCTTTGCACCACTGGGCACGATGACAAGTGTGATAAGTGGCTTGTGAGTGTAACTCAACCATGATATCCAGCTCTGTGAAGTTCTTGATGTGTTGTATTTGATGAAACTGGCCTCTTGCATCCTATGTTGAAATTCGTGTGCAACTGATTAGCTGTATTTCAGTGGGTTTCACTTTGCAAATCGCACTAATGCTCGAACTTTCCAATTATGGAGTATGTGCTTTCGCCCACTGTTCCTTTTGCAGATGATGTCTTCCCTTTAGATTCCTATGCAGACATGACCTTGGAAACTGTTCCTCATGAAACAGTGAGTTCAGCTGTCTTAGTGACTTAAGTTCCTACCAAACAAACTCCAACAAACATGCCCCTTTTGAAATCACTAAGGTCTTCTCTCAATAACATGGTACCAATAATTATGTGCTATTATGCCTGGTTTGCCTTTATAGACATGATGGTAAGCATTTTGGGATGTCATTTAGATGCTTTATGTCTTTGTCAGTGGCAGGTAGATACCACTGTTTAACATTACCAAAGGCTTTTTGTGAGCCTTGGAGTATCCATTTTTCAGTCCATTGTCTGTATATATATAATTTTTTTTTTTGACAACTAGAGGCAAAATTAGAATGAGAATTTCATTTGAAGTCATTCTGTGTTAAAGGTATTAATCAGAAAATAAAGTTCAATTAACCAATCAATCTTCAGGCCAAACAAATAATTTAAAGATTTTTATTAAGTATGTAATGAAGTTTTGGTACACTAGGAAGTGATTTACTGCTATTTAAATTACCTTAATCTGGGCATAGAAGCATGGATGTTAGTGCTATTTTTCTGCTGAGATTTTTCCTCTCTCATAAGTATTCCTCCATGAAGTGTTATTCTGACAGGGAATTTACATGTCAGTTTAATACATACTGGGGATTGACAACCTGCAGTTCTTTGAGTGCTTACGTATGACTTTATTCCTCAATACTGATAACAAGATTATCACATTTATTATGATTAAAATAATAAAAATTATAATATTTTAAATTTTTATGGAGTGTTCATACTCAAATTATTGCTAAAACAAATCTTCTCTAGTGAGAACAGGCACACTAATGACTATATCACCTTGTTTCTTATACTCATAAGTCATCTTATGGAATAAAAAAGTAAAGAGTCTTATGTGTGTCTTTTTCTATAATTTTATATTTTTTTTTTGGTTATCTGCCATTTGGATAATTTACCAACAACTGTCCAAAGTCATTGGGACTGGGTCTTGATGCATGTGTATGTGAGATATTCATGTATATGTGTGTTGTGGATCTCAAAATATTTAGGTTTAAGGAAACTTTAAAATAGCTTTTCTTCATAAGTTTGCCAACCAGCCCCATACTTTGACCTTATGTATTTCAATAACTTCAAACCAATGGAGTGTTTCGAAAAAATTAAAAAAAATTATGGCAGTTGTTACACCAAGTTATCAGAGTTGGTAGAAAATTCCAGCTACTGATAAATCTAGTTCCCAACTATCCATCCATCTGACTAAAAAACTCCCTGATAAATTTATTGCTGAAATATACTGTAGCAGCAAATTCAGTTTTAAACATGAAACAATGGAATTATGCTCTAAACCCTTTTTTTTTTTGCACACAAAAGTATGTGAGCTTGTTTTAATCCTAGAAGTAGTGGTACAGGGTGTTTCAAAAAGGATGCAACCCTAAATATAAGAGAGTGGAACTTATGCTCATTTTACATGTACATTTTATGACATAATATTAGTCAATTGGCATTACTGTACTCAAGGTTTAACAGCCTTTAGCAGTTGAAATGACCTTGTCACATGCTAGTCTCACTCAAGCATTCATTCCTTTGTGTTGTGTCAGCTATGTCATTTTCCAAAAACGAATGTGTATTTATTGTTGAGACTTATTGTGTGTACAAATCTTACAAACGTATGAGAGAGGAGTTTCAGTTGAAGTTTCCTCAGTCTGCAGTTTCCAACAAGTCAGCAATATCTCGTTTGATTGATAAATTTCATGACACTGGGTCTGTACAGGATCGAAAGAAAGGCCGCCCATCACTGTTAACTGCCGAAGTTCTTGATAATGTGTCTCAGCATTTAACTCACTCACCCAGAAAATCTCCTAGAAAGTTATCTTCACAGGTTCGACTGTCACCAGCTACTGTTTTCAGGGCTACGAAGAAGTTAAAATTTCATGCCCACTGCATTGGTGTCATTCATGAACTGAAAGAACCAGACCATGAAAAACATTTATGGTACTGTTGTTGATTTCATTCTTTTGGCAATGAAAATGGAATTGAGGTGTTGGACCATGTTTATTTCAGTGACCAGGCTTGGTTTCACTTGGATGAGTATGTGAACAATCAAAACAGTCGAATATGGAGCAGTGAAAATCCTCATCTAGTTATTTTATCAGTTTTAATGACAGTTTGAATAGCTCAGTTGTAAAAATAAATTAACCATTTTGTGCAAATGTCGGACAACCTTGGATATTTACCAGTGTTCAACCTGAACTTTATAATGACATTAATAATAGCTTGTACCCATGTTTGAATATGCTGCCGATGATTGAAGCAAGGGTTTAAAATCCGAAGCCTGCATATGTAATGAGTTTATAGTATACATGTGATTCAACTACTGGTTCTGTCTGAGGCATGCAAATCTTCTCAATAGAACAGCAGTGTCAGCAGTCCAGATTCTATTTGTGTGTATATTGGAGGATAACAAACGGTGGTTGATTTTTAATGAATACCAATAGAACATGGACAAAATACCATCTCTTTATGTACCAGTGTATGGAACTTGTAGGCTGACGTAGCCAGAATCATATGGATATGAAAGTAGTGACAAACAAACAATCATCGAGGACATACGCTCTTCACATGGCCTATTGTTACAGAGTCTGTTCAGTAGACAAGGACTGGTAGCTTAGTAATACCTCAACAATGATAAATGTATCATATTACATCTGAAGCCTTAGAATAAAGCAATTGTACCAGCAAAAGGAAATGGTAAATATCTATGTATTCCTTTTAGATCTAGTGTATCTTAACAAGGTTTTAAGGTTATATCTATGACTTTTAGGTTACTTTAGTAATAACATACCATAGTTATTATATGTCCAACCCAAGTATTATACACTTGGCATTTCTCTGGTTAAGAATTGTAATACACTGTGCTATCTAAATGTAAACAGCTGTATCGTGTTATTCAATTTGATCATTGTTAGCTGTGTTTAATTTATAATATAATATAATAATTATAATAAAATCCTCACACTTTTCACAAACGACCATTACACACATAGAAAATTGGTGTTTGGTGTGCAATTTCCCATTGTCGTGATAGGGTCTTTATTTTTTGATTCAACTGTAACTGGTGAAGTTTATCGTGATCTCATCCAACAGTTTATTGCACTATTGGATGTGAATGAATGAGAGTTGGTTTCAACAAGATGGCGCTACTACCCATACTGCAAATGACACAATGGTCATGTTGCAGAAATTTTTTGGTGATCATTTGATTTCAAAAAATTTGTGAATCCCAAGATCCCAAGATCTTACTCCTTTAGATTTTTTTCCTTTGGGGATATCTCAAATGTGTAGTGTTTCAAAGCAATCCTCATACACTTGAAGGCTAACATTGGAGAGAGATTTAAACATAAGAAAACAAACGTTATGAAAGGTGGCTGCAAATGTCATGAAACGGGTACAAACCTGCATCCAGGTTGCAGGAAATCACTTTCAGCATCTGTTGTAAAGGTAGATATATGTCTAATTTGCATCCTTTGAAATTTGTCTTTTGTCAAGTTTAAATAGAAAAATACAATAGAGGATTATGTCCTTTTTGAAACACCCTGTATAAATATCTGTACAAGCAGACAGCTCATTGACAACACCAATACATTCCGTGCAACTAACTGTTGTATGTAAATTTTGATGTGTGTGATGGATAAATATTTCCATAGTAGTTTTAAATATATATTTTTATGTTAAATATTAAGTAGATATGGCTATCTTATGAACTGTTTAAGTGTACACACCAGTTTAAAATTTTATTTGATTTTCCATTGAAAAAAGTACAAATATTTTCAATATACATTCCTGTTGTTTTTATCATTTATTTTCAAACTATTCAATGCATGTAAAAAATACAATTATTTATGTAACATTAGAAATCTATTCTGAAATGCAGGAAATGACTGAAAAGCAATCTAAGCCTTGTTTGTCAATGCAAAAATATCCTATATGTTGTATTGCAACATTGACTGATTTTCCAATAGTTCACTATCCAATTCCAATACAGAAAGTGTTTAATGTGCCCCCATTTTTGGATGCTTATGAAAGTAAGTAAAATTTAGCAAATATATATATGTGTGTGTGTATGAAATATCTTATATGTATAGCTATCTGTGAGAGTAAATAAAAGGCGATGAACTGAAACCATCCAATTTATGTTGCAATCTTACAGTTGCATTCTTAAATGTAGTATTAAGAAAATATGCAGTTTCATTAAATAATAAAATTACTGCGGTACTTAAAATTTGAAACAACTTTAACTTACCACTTTTTCTTATTGTTTTTGTTATGCACACCGCACAGGCACAATAACTTCTAGATAATTTTGTTGTATTGTGTTTTCTTCCCTTCACTAACTGATAATGATTGTATCGGTTAGCAAAGAGAAGGCCATATTAACCCAGCCCTCACCTTGGCAAAGGAGGTATGGGAAAATTGTGAATGAATTTAGTACTCACTCTGTTCTTTACAAACATAACAGTAAAATTTAATGTTTCATTTCCATTGTGTGTTAAATTGACTTAATTTCAACAAGTCATACACACACTGATTTTCTACTTGTATGCACTGCCAAGACTTAATTTAACTTATCCTCTAATTTAGACATATGATGCTAACTTTTAACCAGAGGAAAGGTGTCAGATTTGGCACCTCATGTGTTGGGAGTGTTCTCCTTGAAGGGTTTTTAATGGTGGTTAGAGCCTTGTGTGGGGACTGCAGGGTGGGGAAGCTGGAGGGGTCCTTTGATTCCTTTCGAGGATCAACAATTTGCATCAGGGTTATCAGCTCCTTGGAGAATCTGGCAACCCTTACATCAGGTGGGGGCTTTTATGGCATGAAATTGATCTCTACTCCTCTTGATTACATCACTTCATTAGTCTTAGAAGGAGCACTGTATCTGCTTGCATCATATGGATTCAGCTTCAAGTAATCAACATCCACATCTCTTGAAGCATTCCACTGGATTGTGGTATTGCAGCTCCAGCCTCGACATATCTCAAAGTCTGGCACAGTCTCCCAACTAAACTAGTGAACACTTAACAACTGAACTTGTGAACTCATATACCTCATTCCTTTGTCTCCTGTTTTATACTGTAATAACCACCCTGTTTGATTAATGTGGTCAGCACAATTACTGGCATAATATTCCCATGTTTCCCTGGCTGGGTCATCCTCTGGGTTGTGGTGGTGGCATTGGGTGTCAGCTAACTCATATAATGTCTAGTGATAGTCTGCAAGCCAGCATCCCAAAACTGAGCTCACCCTCAACATGTGTCCAGAGATATTCTCCTTGCAGAAAATGAGAGAACTCCAAAACAGTAAGAGCTTAGACAACCAAATTCAACATACAGTTTCCTTTTATCATAACTTAGATCAACATAAGGTTTGGTTCTCAATCTTGTTTTAAAAAATAGGAAAATATTTCTCCTTAACAGTAAGTGCTAAATTTTTTATCTTCATTAATTTCTCTTTAACAGTAGGCCCAAAATCAGTATACAGCTTCTTCTTGTCATGAAAAGCAACATAAGGATTTATTCCTCATATTTTGCCTTAAGAAAAGGGGGGTGGGGGAACATATAAACAATTGCTAAGCATAACAAGTTATATCTCAAATGAAATTTTGTGGCATGGGAAGTATCAAGGGCTAACTCAAATTATGCCCCCCCCCCCCTACCTCTCCCAGAAGAGAAACTTTCACAGCCTCAATCATAGCAAGTTGTATGTTAAATGAAAGTTTGTGATATGAGAAATCCCATATACATATTTTAGAAAGTTTAATTCACTTAAGTTAAAGACCAGAATAATGCTAGATAAATCAGTTAGTTCATCAGTAGCCCAGGATACTCCCCATAACACTATATATTTTAGAGAGTTTAATTGAGTTAAAGACCTGAGTAATGCTGGCTAAATCAGCTAGTGCATTATATATTGTACAAAATATTTTTAAAATAGTATTTTTTTCCTAAGTAATTTTATTTAATATTCATTTTATATTTGCAGTAGATATATTAGCTACGAAATTCTGAAATGGATATCTATATTTCTTTGCATCATTTGTTGAGGTGAAATAGTGGCCTAAGTTAATGTTTTCATGTAAGTATGCATATATTGTCATTATATATTTATAAAATATTTTCCATTTTATTTAATAATTATCATATTTGCTCACAAATGATTGTAATCATTTGAAGCTATGAAAGTTAGTCCCCTTCCCATGTCATAATTCATCCCACTTTCATAATATTCATATCTGGAATTTAGTTTAAGTAATGCACTTTTCTTCAGCTCAATTTTGTTGTTATCAGTTAATTATCATGCACTCTATACAGAGAGGCCATTTCTGAGAATGCCTAAAACTTGCATGTAATCTTTGTCCATAATAAGTTACAGGTAGTGTGCCTTCCTAATAAAATAAGTTAAGTAGCCTTTGATTATTATGTACATAAGGATATTATTTGAATATGATTTTATTTAACACATTACAGTATGAGAAAGATGACATACTACCACCTGATTCAAACGCACACACACACCCACACAAAATCCTTGCATAATGGAACACCCTTTTTCAAACTGAAAAATTGGTATAAAAAGTGTAACCATTATGCAGTAAATACAATAGTTGTGTGCACTATGAAACTTTATTAAAGTAATTAATAATGCACTATTTTTAAGAGTTTATTAAGTAAGTTTTTATTCACTATCATTTTTGAAATAATTACCTGCAATTAATAAAATAATATACTAATTTTGATTGCTGCATAAATTACCTGCAATTCTTTACTCTAATGTCCTTATAAGGTAGGGGACATTAGGGTAAAGAATTGCAGGTAATTTATGTATTTTCATACTAATAACAAATCGTATAGTTTTGCTATAGAAGCTACCTTATATTTGTAAAATTCATAAATGTTCATGATTAGTACAGATCTCAGAAACATCTTTTGTTAGCTTTGGTCAGCTATTGTTTTCAGCTTTTGGTCAGCTTTTGTATTATTTCCAACTGTTGGTGCTTAACATTAGGCACCAACAGATGGAGGCTGTTGTGTGCATGTAATCAGTTAAACTTGAGTATTGAAAGCCTACTGCATGCTAAGTAGCATTCTAAATATTGCTAGATTTATTCATTTTATTGACTTCAGCTATTGTTACATAACTTTTAACAGTTATTTGTTGAAGATCACTTTTTGCATAAATTATTCTGAATTATTCTCAATATATTTGAAGTACTTAATTTATACAATAGCACTTGAAGCCTGTGAAGAATCTTCAGATTGTATGGGACAGTGCTGTTATCAATTATATTTATTGATAACAGCACTATCCCATACAATGCTAATTATTATAACTAGTATACTAGTTTGTAATATAAAGTTGCATTTTCTTTATATTTCACAGAGCTCTTGTTGTATGTTCCTCAGCAGCTCTGTTGAAAAAATGTTTTTTGTTCTCTCACTTTAGTAAACAATCTGGATATAATTATAATTTATGGTCAATATTTGATAAGGTCACACATAACTTCCCAGGGAACAGTGAGTAGAAATACCTACAATTACAGTATAAAAACTACAGTAAAATTGTCTTGCCAAAATCAGCACCTTCTCTCTTACAACTGATAACAAGAGATACACTGCTGCTCAAAATTAAAGGATAATTGGCAAAAGCGTATGTAGCTGCTGATATATGTCAAAGAATGCACCGAAAATGGGTGAACATGGAAAATACGCTTCACAGAAAATATCCTGCATTTACAGTTGCCGCACGTAAGCCATAGTATGCAAATTAAGAATGCATTAATAAGATGCGTGAATCTACTCGCAGCTTGTAGTTGCTCTGGGCAACTCTTGCTTTCACTTCAGTGGCATGCTGAACTGATTATATCCTGAAGACATCATATAGATGATTTTCAGTGGTGGAGAGTGATTGGAAGGATGAAAGCAGGTCAGTCCCAAATGGAAGTTTACAGAGCATCGAATGTTCCACAAAATGTCCCATCAAGACTCTGAAGACAGTTTCAACAGACAGCAGATGTTTGTCATCGACCAGAACAAGGCCATTCTAGTGCCACAGCTTCTACAGACAATCACTATATGAGTTATTGCCAGACAGAACAGAGTGATGACTGCTAGGCAACATTCTTTGGAGCTTGCAGAAGCTACAGAAATGAGGGTTTCAAGTCTTATTGTTTACAGGAGACTTTTGAGCAATGCCGGGAGGCCTGTTATTTGTGTCCCTCTCACTCTTGACACCCGGGGAGTTCATTTAACAGGAGTCACCAACATCACACTTGGAGTCCAGGCCAGTGGGCTCATGTTATGTTCACAGATGAATCTCCATTCAGCTTTACTGATTCGTGATGTATTCACATCTGGAGAGAACCAGGGACCTGTAAAAGTCTCTTGAACATCAGAGAAAGGGACTACTCTGGTAGCCATGGTGTGATAGTTGGGGCAAGAATTATGATCAATGGGTGTACAGACCTGCACATCTTTCTGAGTGGCCCTGTTACTGCCTTGTGGTGCAGAGACGAGTTCCTGAACCCATATATCAGGCCATTTAGGGGAGCCATTGGTTCAGATTGTATTCTTATGGACAATAACACCCACCTTAATCGAGCTCATGTGATCAACGATTTTCTTGAAGAGGAAGATATTCGCCGAATAGAGTGGCCACCCAGATCTGATCTTAATCCCACTGAGCATGTATGGGATGCTCTAGGGAGATGTATTGGAACTCGTCAGCCACCTCCCAGAACACTCCATGAACTCAGAATAGCACTTGTCGATGAGTGATCATTGATTCCTCAAGACCTCATCAATACCCTCAAACAGTATGAGGAGTCGTTGCATAGCTGTCAGGGGTGATCATACTCCATATTAACATACCGCATGTTGTACATAACAGACTTTAAATATTGTTCCTTTTCGTGTCAAGTGCACGATTATAATCTTAATGCATTCGCATTATACTATTATGAATTTCTTCTGCTTGATTTTCATTTGTAATATAATAATAAACCTCTTTACCAAACTGCATTTGCATTCCCTTAAAAATACTTCAAGTTATGTATGAATTTATACATTATCTTTTGATTTTTAGCATCAGTGTATGAGCACTAAAAATGAACCCTATAATGTACTGAACTCAGATATCAACATACTTCATCTAGAAAAGTGGCAGAATTTCTACAATATAATGTATAGTGGTTAGCATGCTTGGCTATGACCTGGGTTCGAGCCCCAGATAAAGCATGGCCGTTTGTGTTGTGTTTCTGCTGAGGTACTGCCATCCTCACAGACCTCCTACTATGGCATATAAACTGACAGGCTCCTGTCAGACCTCTGTGGCAAGCAGCTGCTTGAGGGGATATTTATTTTAATTTTTACTCTATATAAGCTTTGGAATATAATTAGGTAATTATTAACTTCTTGCTCATGATTTTTGCTGATCTTCCCAGTCCTTCATTAAAGACTACCCCTTCATTGCAATAATATTTTTCATCAATTTCCCCTTTGTCAGAGGTCAACCAAAAGTTGTTTGAAAAAACTTCAAATAGAAATTTGCATGTGCAAAACGAAAATTTTAAAAGGCCTTCCACACAGTTTTTTCTTCCATGCCATTCCTTTTGTGGTTCAGGCAAACCATCCTAATCCCACTCTAATGAGCTTAACATTGCAAACAGCATGGTGCATTGTCAAAATTTGGAGTTAGACCATTTGCTGTTAATTAATATATAATCAATCATATTCTTATGCAGCCCATTTGGTGAAACCCATGTGGACTTATATATGTCGCAGTATTTTTAATAAGTGTTATTCTCAAACCATTAAGTTTACTTACCTGTCGGAGACATTGCCCATTGCAGTTACCAATATCAAAGGGACCTATCACCAATCTCCAAAGGTCAGAGTCAGTACCAACTTTAGCATTGAAATTAAAGAATAATTGACAAAAATGTATGTAGCTGCTGATATATGTCAAAGAATGCAAGGAAAATGGGTGAACATGGAAAATATGCCTAGAACAAGGAGTAACATCTCCTTTCTTGACAGAGTTCAAAATATCCTGAAGTTGTCCGTAAAACCTATCTTTCTCATCCTCAGTTGGGGGGGGGGGCAAACAACAGATTACATTCAAGTATTTAATGCTTGTCTGAAATTTAGCTGTAAGAAACCTTTCATTAATGCATTCATATCCTAGAAGAGCATCACTAGTGCCTGCTGAGAAGCAGACCCCACACCTTGGTGATGCTTATTATCTTCCCTCCCCGAAAAGAGAAATTTAAGATTATTTTTAAGAATCTGACCCTTATCTGTCCATCTGGTCTCTTGCAAGCCAAGAGTGTTTAAATTATAACGGTGGAATTCTTATGTGAGGACATCAAGAGAATAAGCTCTGTGCAAAGACCTCACATTCCAACTACCTATGGAGAGAAAATGGTTAGTGGGATGTTTAAAGAAACTATGTTTATTGAGAGAGGGAATGCTGACAATATAAAGCATCCCCCTAATCGCAGGCACGGGGCAAAGACCCGTTTGCACACTACTAAAGGCTGAAGTCATCTACACTGGAAGACTTCCTCCAATGTAGGATTTGACGATGCCCATAGAAGCAAGAGTTCAGGTGCTGCAATCAGGATTATCCACCAGCTGATAAAATGTAACCTGTGAATCTATTCACTTGGGAGCTGTCAACCCAGAAACAAAACAGAAAACACAGCTGAAGATTTTCCCTTAACAGAAGCCCACCAGTGTAGCAAAATCAGGATCCATAATCAAGCTCAGAACCATTATTCAATTCTGGTTGGTGTATATGGTCAGCACCAGGACCTATGTGTTGACCACTCCTCAGTAGAGTAGAAAAAAAGAAAAGTAGCCATAGTAGTTCAGATCAGTATGGCCTACTGATCTGACAGCCATCCTTCTGTTCCCTTCTACAAGAGAGTATCTCTTTTGAAAGTTACTAATGGTCTATTTATAATGATCATGATGTATCAGTATACTAAACTGAGGCTTTACATTTTTCTGTTGATAGCATCTTGTATCAAAAATTATATTTAGCATTTTTGAGAACTGAAGTATTTAACACTAATGAAAATATATCTTGTCTGACTGTAACTTGATGCAACTGCTGCTTCAGAAAGATAAATTAGTTTTCCTTTTTGACATGATGCCCATATGCATAACTAGATTAGCGAATAGGGTTATGAATAGTGTGTCTAAAGGCCTCAGAAAGAAGGGAAGACTTAGGATGCAGTGGGCAAGACAGTGTCTAACATGACTTTGTAAGAATTGGTCTACAGTGGCCAAATGCAGCAGATATAGCTCAGGACAAATGTGTTTGGAGAACTAAATTGCATAATCTGGTTGGACTCTGTAGCCCATGGCTGCTTGAAGATGATGATGATGAAAGTTTATATTAAATATCCGTAATTTTACAAGAAATATGTTCTAAAATTTATTACTTCTTTAAAATAGCAATACTCTTAAGTTTGGAAAGAAAAATTAAAATAGGCGATTTTCAAATTCTTGACATTGATTAAAAATCATTTTTGTCCCCAGAAAGTAGTATAATTGTTGAAACTATTGTATACTAAAATTGTTATAATTTGCAAATATGCTTATTTTTTCTTCTAGCTTTTCTTGTAATAACTTTCATTTGAAGAAAATGTTTATATTGTAGATATATATATTTCTTTAAATTTTGTAGTTATCTACAAATAGTTTTTTCTTTATCAATGCCATGTTTCTGTTTTCATGTTCTGTTGAATTAAATAAGGAAATTTATTAACTGGTTAATATGATAATAAGTATTTATCATTTGCATTATTTGTGTTCTTTTCAGATTAGTAATACACCTAGTTTTTGCTTTTTATGCTTATCACTTTTTCTTAAGCATGGTTTGAAATGTTTTCTGAACAAAAACATTGCAAATTTAGTAATTGAAAACGAATGTCACAACTTAAATCCTGCAAACTGTTGTATTTACCTACAACAGAAATAAATATTTAGTTTTCTATAACCAGCATTATTAATGCAAAAAATGATATAATTCAAACAATTCCAAATCTAGATAAAAAATTGTTTTTAGTTTGCTATTTTATTGTTTTTAGTTTGCATTTTTATTGTTGTTTTTATATAAATGTAATATGATGTTATTAATATTTTTATGACCCATCAGTGAGAAATTTTTATTTATACTTCTGTTGCACAGTGCAATAAAGTACATGTGCATATATACAAGTATATCGAGTGCAATTGAAAGAATTTTTTTTTACACCAAATATAAACCATTGTTGAATATAGAGGGTGTTCAGAAAGTTCTTGACGTGTTTGTAGATTTGCACTCATACCTCCAAAGTTTATGAGCTACAACGTTTTTGAAAGCTTGTCTCAATTTGGCATTATGTGTTAAAAACAAAGGCCATATTACATCATTTGTCTCTTCACTGGCAGCATGTAAAGTTGGTATATGAAATCTGTGTTGTTGCTATGGAGCCTTCTAAAGACAGAGAGATTTTACGTTTTCACAAGGATGCAGCTTGATGATGATGTGAATAAAATTCATGCGAATTTATCACAGGTATATGGGTATTATTCCTGTTCATATGGCACTGTTATGGGATGAATGTGCAATTTTTAAGGACAGAAGAACTTCGAAGATTTCTCTCATGCCAGAAGACCAAAGGAGGCTGTGAATGAGAGAACCATTACTGCTGTTCATGAACTCGTTAAGGAAAACCCACATCAGGTAATAACTCTAGATGTCAGTGTATCAATTGGGATTGTGGAAATAGTTATTGACGAACATTTAAAGTTCTGAAAGATCTGTGCGAAATGGATACTCCACATATATAGTTGCTATAAATCCTTTTTGTCAGCTCCAAGTACAAGAACCAATTGTTTTCAACAGCAATCTAAGCCTCCACCCACAGAAAGTTTTGTGTTGGATGGAGAGGGTTGACATAATTCACTTTTAGGTATGGAGTCAAACACTCCTCTTTGTTGTTTTAGTATCTAGCTGCTTTCTATGTTTTGTTAGCCAAACTGTAAAACTCAATACTCTTATCAACTTTCAACTGATCCTTTAGATATTTATTAAGCACTCTATTGTTGTCTAAGACTAGTAGGGTGTTGATTTAATTTATCCCTTTACTCCTTTCAAAACTAAGCTCCATTGCTTTGTCACCCAACTCACTCTGTCTTATATGATCCTTTTTACTGAAGACTATACTATTGGTTAAAGTATAGCCTACTTAAAGTGGTCCCATTGTTAATCAACCTTAATTGTAACAAAGTAAGGTACTTACAGATTATCACACAGAACTCCTTATTTATTATTGCTGCTGTTCCCCATTGCTGCAATGTATTTTTGAATGTGCAAAGTAAGAGTTAATAAATAATTATACTACTAAAGTATTTTTTAAAATGCTGTGTTTTGTGAAATACATTTTGTCTTGCTCTAGGATGAAATTTTAGATTGAACAACTGGAGCAAATGTTTTAAAAAATCTGCATAATTTAACCATTTTAGTGCTAATTTCCAACAGTCAATAAAATCAATGAACATTTTGAAGTTATGTTTCATCATTTCCCAATATGAATCAAAGAATAATTCTTTTCAGTTATATCAGTAGTTGGAGTGTGAATGACGATATGCTTCTTTTTTTTCTTATTGTATTTATGTACTAAATTGAAATGCTAGATGTGTGTATTTTAATTCTCAGGAAGGACAATCATTTGATTACTGAAATAAGATGAACAATGAAAACTAAAAGGTACTTAGGTTCAGATGAACAAAATGTAAGATGGTAAAAACCTACCAAAATAATAAAATAATTCAAACAATTTCAAATTTAAATGCAAAATTGTTTTTGTATGCTAAGAACCATTTTTACTGTTGTTTTAATATAAATGTAATATGATGTTTGTAAGCTTATGAATATTTTTTAAAACCCAATAGGACATTAGAAAAAACAACTCAAGACCTGGTTCTAGTCCTGGATGAATCTGATTGATATCAGCTGGTTTTACCATATAAGTTATTGGACATAGTCAATTTTCTAACTTAATTTAAGCTCTGATGAATAGCTGATGGTGACTATGCTGAATCTTTCAGTCAACAACTTATGGCAGTGACATTCAAATGGCACCCTGAAATATGCTAAATTAGTAATGTTAATTTTTCAGTGCTTTCAAATATCATTCTTTTTCTACAGTTTACATTGCCTGGGCATTACTAACATACATATATATATATGTCATATATAGCATAAGTTAAAATTTAAATATATTACACATTGAGCAAAATGACAAATCAGACTTAGTATACCACTTTGCATAAATTTTAGCCTTCTATCACTGTTATAGAGTAGTTTAGTGTCTCATTTCAAAATTTCTATTCCATTTATCTTTTGAATGAGCAGAGAGATTACAGTGCAATTTGAACTTCAGCTCACAAAAATTAATATATAGTATCATATACTTTAGTAGGAAGCATTTTTTTTTATTTCCATGTCACTGAATCTTACAGATCTTGCTGTCACAGCAATCTAAAAATTTGACAGCATTTTCCAAACATATAAAATTGCAAGTTTGTTTTAAACATTTACAGCTGACTCTTTTTATTATTGCGTGTTATGAATGTTACATTCATTCTATCTGAAGATGAGACCTTTTAGTGTTCTAGAAAAAATTTACTTTTGTATGATTGAAAGAAGAAAAGCCTTCTGTCATGGGCCTCATAGGCCATTTTTACAAGGTAAACAAGTTTATATAAGTTTTTTTTTCTTTCTTCATAGTGTTATCAAAACCACAATATGGTTCAATTTTACTTCTATAATTAATATTGTCTACCAAATATGTATATATTTTAAACACTTGTAAAGGACTGACTGACTGTAATTATTCAACTTATACAAAAAAATACCCTTTCTGTGATGGAACTTAAATCATTAAAATCATAAGGCCCAAGAAAAGCAACAGCAAAAACTATAGGCTTTCCAAAGGAATTACAAGTTTTTCTATGCTTTCAAATATTCTTTGGTAATCATACAGAATAGGCAAAATTGGCTATTATGTAGGATAGACAAATGTATATTTAAATGCAAAAGTAAAATAAATTTTTAATATATGACTTTATAAGATGATGTTGGATGCCATTGCAAGACCAACTGTTCTATTTTTATTTCATTTGAAATTTATGTTTTATATTTTTATTTAAGCTACAGCTAGTTTAACGGTTGTAATTTTAATATTTTATCTCTTGTGTATAGGATTGCAATATTTCCAAAATTTGTTTGAGTTTATTATTAATTACCTTAAAAATGCAGTCAGTTCATGGTATAAAGAAATTAAAATTAATTATAAATATTTTATGCTTTAAAATTAGCAGGTTTTTAAGTATTGGTAACTTAGGTTATAAGAATAGTATTTTTTGATGCATAAGGCAAATAAGGCAGAGTATAAATGCTTTACCAACTTTTTTATTTCCTTATTTGCTAGAACAAGAAGGATAAGTGCAATAAAATACTCTTTACTCAGGAACTGAGTGAGTTAATTCTTGATTAGATGGCAATTACATTAACTCTGGATATAAGTTAGATATACTTTCTTTGATGTTTTTAAATAACACTAAACATATTTCTGCATATAATTTATAATATTTAATGGCCGAGTGGTTAGCACGCTTGGCTTGTAATCTACGGGACCTGGGTTCAAGCCCCAGGTAAGGCATGGATGTGTGTGTGATTTTTCTGCTGAGGTCCTGCCATCCTCTCAGACCTTCTACTATGGCATATAAACTGACAGGCTCCTGTCAGACCTCTGTGGCAAGCAGCTGCTTGAGGGGGTATTTATTTATTATTTATTTAATTCAATACAAACAAGAATATGTTATTATGATGTGTTTATGAAAAAAATAAATTATTTTGATAAACTCTTTTTTGTTCTAGTCTTGATTTTCTATATTTGCTGCTACAATTAGATTGGTGCATGGCTGACCAGTGTTTTTTGTCATAAGATTACTTTTGAAATGCTTTTCTGTATTATTTAACTGGGGTAGTTAATTTTATTCTTTGTTTTATGTGTTGAATTTTAGTTGTGCTCTTATAACTGGTTTTGATAAGCAAAGACTGTTTGCATTTTGTTGCTAGTGTCATTGTTTCTTTGTTTTAGTGCTTGTTACGTTAATTCTAACAATCATAAAGAAACTGTTATTAGATTTTAAAAGAATATTGTATTTTACCCTTTGTTGGAAATATTAAATATGCTGCGAAATTTTGATTCCTGTTTTTATAACATTTATAATTGTTACTTATAAAGTGTAGCATTTAAATCAGTAAATGCAAACAACTGTAATAAAAATGTTTCAACTGTAATTTGCAAAAGATAGATACACAAAACTATTTGAGGCACAGAGGTGGCTCAGTCAGTAAAGCACCAGTCTTATGCAGATCCCAGGTTTGAGTCCCATCTGGGCCAATGTTGAGATTTATCTCAGCAAACCTTCCTACCACAGTGAGTAAGGGACACCGACAGGCTTGAAAAGACTGCTGTCCGACGAATGGGATGTTAAGCTGTGACCCCGTGTGCAGGAGAGTAGTACCCTGTGCGTGTTAAAGAACGCACTAAATAGCCTCGACAGGAGTGTCCCAACAGCTGTTCCAGTGGGTCCCCTCCCCCAACTTTCTCTAAGCTCTCGAGGTCGTTGTGACCTGATCATTTAGCACACTGTGTGTAAAAAAGTGCCGCTGAGAGGTAAAACAACTCAACTTGAGGCAGATCACAAAGTGTGTGCATATGCACATTTTGTTTCTTATACAGCTTGGGTTTTCCAATGTAATCAGGTTAAAGTGGTTTTACCCCTATTAAGTTGCATTATAACAATTCTTCAATCATGTTATAACCAAATTGCATATTAAAATTTTGCTTTATAATAGAACTGAATATATTTTTTATCTAAACTCATGTTCATTTTGGAACAAACTGTTGGCTTTTTATTCTAAACAGGAAAGTAAAAGGCAATTTTAAGGTTATGATGTGTATTGAATTGGAAAACTTTGATGCAAATAGTCGTTTCAAAAATACTTATGTAATAATTGAAGCCAGTTCTATCAACCATTTTTTGCAATTGTCTAGTAATTGGTAAGATTTTGACAACCACTGCACTATATTTTGTGGAGAGGTACCTGATACCATCTTTCCATGGGATAATGTCAAGCCGCATACTACCATCATCTACAGAAAATGTCTGTGTAATATAAACATGATGCCCTGGCCAGCCATGTCCCTAGATCTGTTGCTGATTGAGTATGTCTGGATTATAGTGAAATACCATCTACGTGCTCATATACAATGTAGTCTATTGCCACCTTAAGAGATGACTTATGGAAAGCATGGTGAGTTATGCTGCAGGATGATATCAGTTAACATCCCATCCGATGGAACTAACCAAAAAAACAACATTCTATCTTAAAGTACTTTTGTACCTAATTGCCAACGACGACCTCGGCATAAGAAAAACAATTAAGGCAGACCGTTGTAAAAGTGACAAATATTATAAGCAAAGGATGTGTTTAAACTGGGTTGCCAACATATTATTTTGTAAAAAAAAGAATTTTATATGGCATAAACGTCATGTGATGTATAGCTGTGTTTATCAACAACAGTTGGTCAGATTAAAAATTGATGTGCACAATCCACTGCTTTTTCATACACACTAACCTAGGTTCTGCACTTCGCATCATGTCACTCATCACCATCTGTAGTTATGCCGATTTCCAGATATCCTTCGGGGGCGGTGATGGTTCAGTCGGTAGGGCTCCAAGTTCGTAATCTGTAGTTCTCAGGGTCGAGTCCCAGCTGGGTCAGCGTTGAGATTTATCTCCGCAAATATTCTCCGCCCTGCCCACGGTCAGTAGGGACAACGATATGCTTGAAAAGGCTGCCAGCCGTCGAATGGTACGTTAAGCCGTGGTCCGTGTGCGGGAGAGTCATACCCTGTGCACGTTAAAGAATACGCTGGATGGCCTTGACTAGAGGCTACCATCTGTCTCCCAACAGCTGTTCCAGTGGGTCCCCTCCCCCAACCTCTGAGCCTTCGGAGTCCTTGTGACCTGGCCATTTAGCCCATCGTGTGCAAAAAAGTGCCGCTCAGAGGTAAAACAACCCAACCCAGGTATCCTTCCACCTCATCTCGGTGAAACATTTTTAAGTGAGTGTACTTATCACTTTTGACAACTGCCTTAATTGTTTTTCTTATACCGAGGTCGTCGTTGGCAGTTAGGTACAAAAGTACTTTAAGAAAGAATGTTTTCTTTGGTTAATTTCATCGGATGGGATGTTAAGCTGTGGCCCTATAATCAGGAAAGCCATGCTAAAGAAAATTCTGAATCGCCTTAATTCGGGTCTCTCACCTGTGTCCTAGCAGTTGTCCAGCGGATTCTCTCTTTTGAGCCCCTAGGATCCTTGTCACCCTTTGTACCCAATGCAAATGTGAAGTTGCTCCAGCCAACAGCCGATGTCTTGTGACCTTGCAAAAATCATTTTACTGTCAGGCCCAATAGGCCTAAAATTGCCTGGCAAGTGTTTTAACTAAGTTGAGAACTTTTATTTTGCAAGGAAGGAATTTAAGTGTTAACAGTTTAGGAAGGACATTTCTAAGTGAGGGAATATATTTGTTTTACAATGAAATACTATTATCTTTTAGCAAGATGTTTGGATCAGTGTTCTGGTCAATGCAATATTTTTGCAAAACACAGTTCTTCAGTTACATACCAGCCACCTTCATAATAGGTTTTTTTTTTATATAATTCATTACCATATCACGTTTTTTACAATTCATTGTAAAATTAAATACAAACAAAAAAGACAACTGTTTGATACTTTACGTCAAATAATTCAATTTATAATTGTAACGAAGTAGAAAAAAGGATAAGCCATATTTCATGAATAGTTTTAAAAAAATGCTATAGAATGGAGAGGAAAAGTACGTTTATGTATGTAGACAGGCATGGACCTAGGGGAAAAAGAGACGGGGACAAGTCGCACAATTCAGTGGTGACAAACGGCTTTAAAGCGACAACAAACTTCATTTCCTTTGTAACATTTTTTTAGCTCCATTATTCACTAGCATCTTCAAAAGGAAAGAGCATGGTCTCCCAAAAAAACTTGATTGGGGTGTGGGGTAACTCAGTTGATAGTGCTCTAGGATCGTAATCTGCAGTTCCCAGGTCTGAATCCTAGCTGGGCCAGCACTGAGTTTATCTCCGCAAAACTCTCCCTGCCCATGGTCAGGACACCAATGGGCTTGGAGAGGTCATTGTTTGTCAGATGGGATACTAAAGCTGGCCATACATGATCGTGCTTGGAGCCAAGTCTGGCCCTTGGTTGACAACTGTTGCGCCAAGCTCGCCCTGAACTTGCCCATACACTATCGGCTTTCAGCAATCGGTCCAAAGCACAGATATCAGTCTACTGTCGGCTTTCTTTGAGCAACAGTTAAGTTTCTAAATGCGTTCGTATGAGTTTTGTTTATATTTTTTTAATTGCATTCGTAAAATTTCTGCCATGTCTTTATTCAGTTACCTAAAAGCTGCTGCTTTAATAATTGCTCTGCAAAATGAAGAACCAAAACGGAAAAATAAGTAGGTTTCTTTTATATGGTTTTGTTAAGAGAGCTAAAAGAGAATTCCTCAGATGATTATATAAGAGATGAAGTGGAAGGATAGCTGAAGAGATATTCCACAGAAATTATCCGATAGTGGAATCATTGAAAATCATCGTTTCTATTCAAAATTAAAGAAGCTGATAAATTTGCTAAATAGCAGTAAAACAATGGATGGATGAATTTCGTTTTCTTTGCAGATGAAGCCTTTGCCCTGGATCAACATCTTATTAAACCTTTTCCGTTGAAAGAAATATTTAAAGTAGACAATGAAGCATGTAAAAAAAAAGTATTCAGTAACAGGCTATTGCGTGCAAGAACTGTTACAGAAAATGCATTTGGCATAATATCTAATAGATTACGAGTGTTGCATACTGCAATTAATTTAAATCCTGAAAAAATAGCTTCCGTAGTCATCGCCTGCTGCATATTGTATTATAATTTAAGAAGAAACAAGTTTGATCTATTACCTGAAAATTTAACAGATTGAGAGGATACAGAAATGAACGCATGGAGACTGGAGAAATGATGAGCCTATAAACGTTGTAGAGGTGAGTAATTATCGAAATGTTACTGACAAGGCTAGAAAATATCGACAGATATATGCGGACCTACCAAAATACAGAATTTCCATGTTATGTAAATGGGATATTTCGCTACAGTAATGAGACATAAGATTTACCACAGAAATTATTTGAAACTTATAAGGATTGTTTCAAACTAATAAACATATTTTAAAAATTTGCTTAATGATTATTTCAGTATTGGAGAATTATGAAAGATTTTCACAAAACAAGCTTCCTTAATTCTTTAAATGCGTAATGAATATTTTTGAAAATAGAGTTTTAAATAGATTTGATTAAGATCTTTATTTTATCTTCAGTCAGATTTGCCCATTAAATGCATATTTTAGAATAGAGTTTCGAAGTTAGATTTCATGACAGCAAAAAAATTCTCCAATATTTTGGTAGGACAGTGTATACGTTTATTTTAGAAGTAGCAATTGTTAGCCGATTATTTTTATATTACTCCGGGTAAGGCATGGATGTATGTGTTGTTTTTCTGCTGAGGTCCTGTCATCCTCACAGATTAACAAAATTAGCTTTCCAATTTTCTTTATTCCGAATTCGTGTTCAACCTTGCATCATATACATATAAAAATTATCGTGAGACAAGTATTGGACACTCTTGAATTAAATTACTATGGCATATAAACTGACAGGCTCCTGTCAGACCTCTGTGACAAGCAGCTGCTTGAGGAGGTATTTATTTTTATAAACCCAAAAATATATGCATTCAGAAATGGAAATACCAATTTTTCGTATTCATGTAAAAAACTATCAGTTATACTTCGAAAATATGTTGTACACGCGTAAATTCTTTATAGCAGTTTATTATGCAATATTTTGAAAATATCGATACTGCCGAAGATGGTCGATAGAACCGAGTAATAAATTTGATAGCGCCGAACAATCATTTGTTAGTACAAAGTTTTGTTTTAGTCAACGACGTTTTACTAGAAAACGTGGTGAGTGGAAGTGTGAGCGCATGGCGCTAAGGCGAGCCACCCCACACATGGTCACTCTAGTTTCGTGCCGCGCAATGGACTGATAGGCAGAATTTCCCCTTGGCACTTGGACCAATGTGGCTTGACGCAGATTAACTTTCGAACTGCACCCCCATACACGCTCGTGCTTGGACCGATGTGGCTTGACATGGATTAACATTCGAACTACGCCCCCCATACATGCTCGTGCTTGGACCGAAAGGTATGGCCAGCTTTTGACCCCATGTGTGGGAGAGCCATAGCATGTGCAGTTCAGTGCATGTGTGTGTTTCAGTCCTTTGGGGTCTTTGTGACCTGGCCATTTAGCCCATTGTGTGCAAAAAAGTGACATCAGAGGTAAAATAATTCTAGCCCTATATAGAGTTATAGGGGAGGTGTAATATACTGAATTGAACTAGAATGAACCAAAATCTCTGAGGTTTTTTGCTAAATGTGTTTTGAGAACAGGCTTAAAAATACTTTATAGTTTGTTCCATACAACATGAAGCATCTCCCCAAAATATTTTCCTGCCGATCTGCCTGCACTAGTCAAAGTGCGCCAAAAAAATTTTAGTCAGGAATTCCATTGGTGATTATTTGTATTATACAGACGAAAATTTGAAGTAGTAGCAGTCGCTAAGGCTTGCAAAATTAGCTTTCCAATTTTCTTTATTCCGAATTCGTGTTCAACTTCGCATCATATACATATAAAAATTATCGTGAGACATGTATTTGACACTTGAATTAAATGCGCAACTGTAGCGCAATATCGAATGAGTTTAGAGAAATTTAACTTGATGCTTATTCCACTTCAAAATTGAGGAACACTAAATTGGTATATACACTCTCATTGACATATTAATTTTCGCTTAATATAGGAGTGTGAAACTCCTAGAGACACATTATAGCCTGTCACTAATGCGATAAAACCCCAACTAACCAACAAAACTAGATGTGGATGAGCCAGATTCATTGAGGCCAATGGGGTTTGGGTGGCTCGATCGGAAGCTCCCTAGCTCGCAATCTGCAGTTCCCATGTTTGTGTCCAATTTGAGCCAGCTTTGAGAATTATCTCGGCAAAATTCTCCGCCATGCCTACAGTCAGTAGGATACACCGATGGATTTGGAAAAGTCTCTGTTCATTAGATGGGACTTTAAGCTGTGGTCCCTTGTACAGGAAAGCCATACCCTGTGCATGTTAAAGAACATGCTGGATGGTCTTAATGGGAGGCCGCCATCTGTCTCCCAGTAGGTCCCCTCCTCTAACCTTCTCTGAGCCTTTGGGGTCCTTGTGACCTGGCCATTTAATCCACTGTATGCAAAAAATTGCTGCTCAGAAGTGAAACAATCCGAACCAGTCGAAACTCGCGAAGAGCAGGGAAATGGTAGACCAGCTATTTCTTACCTCAATGTAATAACCTAATTTCCAATACAAATACAAATTTTTAATATCCAATACAAATATGAAAACAACATTTATGTTCAAACTGCGAATAAAATTTTATCTTCTATCGAAATTTGTACCTTACTTAACAAACGTGCATTAAACACAGTACAACGAAATATAACAAAATGTTTTTAACTTTGCACTTGAATTCAGTGTTGTGAACTGAAGTTTTTTAACTCTGATTCCATTTTATCTGCTGACTTCAATTTAGTTTAACACAATGCTTAGAGGTTACCAAACTGTTATACGGAATCCAAGGATTCTAAGAACAGTCCATGAGAGACTCATGAGGACCAAGAATGAATAATCTATATATTTGTCCTTCTTACAATATTTAGGGAAAATTTCTTGCCTCGCATTTGGAAATGTATCTCAATTACCATCAAAAAAGAGGCACATATTTGCTATATTGAATTTTTTCTGGGAATATCGAGAACCCCTACTTTTTTTATAGACGAGGCAATGGTCGACATTCTTACCCATAGCAATTAAAATCGAGAGGACGAATGGATTTGTTGCCTACGTGAGAAACGAGACAATAACACAGCTTCATTTACAGTTTGACCAAAAAAGAGGAGTTGCATTCCCATTAAGATCTCTAGCCCTTTGATAGACCTTTTTCTGTTCAGGTGATGAAGTTGGGTCACTGCCAATGCAAACCTTCCATTGGCTGTAGTGCCCATAATACAAGGAAGTTTAAAACACTTGAAACATACTGAACACGCCTGAGATGATCAAAAGACTTTTGTAAGGGGGACCAATGCCATTCGAGTAAGAGGAGAGCACTGGGGGGGGAAATACATAGTTAAGAGAGGAGATGAAGAAGAGCAAATGAACAGAAGAGATTGTTGGACTGTTGAGAGTCATGGCCTGTTGACAGCCCAGATCGCTAGTGGGACTTTGCCACACTCTCGCCTGCCCTGGCAGTCGCTGCCTGAGGTCATCTATTATACTCTTAGGGCAGTGGTTCTCAAACTTTTATGCTTCATGTACCCCCTGGAAATGTGTATGTGACTGGCACACCCCTTGTATAGATAGATAAAACTATAGTTATAGTATAACAAAGGGAATAAAACGTATATATATATATACACATTAAATTTTGTATTCAAAAATTACATATATCGATAAACACAAAAAATGACATAAACAATATAACAAATCTTATAAAATTATAAACATTTTACTGGGTAATCAGTATATGTAATATACATCATGTGTAAGAGATGTGCAGTTGATTTTATCAATTGTCATGATTGAGTTGTAATGTTACAATAGTCTGACCTGCAAACTTATGTTTAATGCCACAAGGGCACCTTCACTGCCATTCGATGTTTCTCTATTAAATACTTGTTTCGTTAATCAAATGTAATCAAAAATGATAACTATGTGTCAATTGGTGGTAAAATGTTTATGAACCAGTTTTGCGGCCAGGAAAATCGGATTGTAGAACTCTGCAATTCCGACTTTCTTGGAATCACAACGGATATAATTATTTAAATGTTTTTATAAAGTAAAACTTGCCGATATACCAACGGCGGTGTAACAGCGTGAGGGAGGGCAGTACCCTGTGCATGTTAAAGAACACGCTCGATAGCCTTGGAGGCAGGCTATCATCTGTCTCCAAACAGCTGTCCAGTGGGTGTTCTTCCTTCAACCTTTTCTGAGTCCTTGGGGTCATTGTGACCTGGCTATTTAGCCCATTGTCTGCAGAAAAGCATCGCTCAGAGGTGAAACAACCTGACCCCCAAACGTCTTCAGTAGTAGATACTTTATGTCCTATGGTCGGCCACTTTATTTCCTACTTCCTGCTTCGTTTGTCATGAATGCTTGACTCTTTACACATAAGGAGGAAGTATCAAAAAAAAAATTCTAAAGCCTTATGTTTTATTAAATAATTAAATAACAGAAGTAATTTTGTGTCCAAAATATCAAGAAACTCAAAGTTCCCTTGCTATGACAGAGTCGAGTTAATATGACATGGTGATTCCAAGTACACGGAGGTGTGCTATATATCACAAATAATGTCGTCTCAATTCCTAATTTTCTAAATGACAAGGTCACAGGTACCCCAAGGGGTCAGAGAAGGTTGAATGAAGGGGACCCATTATATAGCTGTTTATAGATGGGAGCCTCCATCAAAGTCATCCCTCACGTTTTTTAACGTGCACAGGGTATGGTTCTCATTAGGTCCGGATCTAGAAAAGAATTAAAGGTGGTGGTGAGGGGGGACGGGGTGCTAAGCGAAGCAATCGAGCAAGAAAAAAGTTAAGGAGGAGACAAGAGACTGGATTTCCACTGCACTGTAGCATTTTCCTCTGCGTTTTAAAAAACATTCATGAAAATGCGTGAAATATGCACAAGTTTAATCAATAGAAATATGCAAAAGAAAAATGCGACATCGATGGCTTGTTGATGAACGGCAAGCTCATCGATGTCGCATTTTTCCTTCAGGGTAGGATGAGGGTTTAGCGGAGATAAATCTTAATGTTGACGCAAGCGGGACACGGACCTGGGAACTGCAACTTATGAGCCTGGCGCTACCGACTGAGCGCCCCCTCCCCACCCCCCGTCAAGACAATGTCGGCCCAAAACATTTTGTCGCCCGGAGGGAACTTATTTATTGTTCCCCTGCCGCTCTCAAGAAGTAAATTTACTTTATTCCGCTCCCGAAAATATTTGCTTTTCTACCTCAAGTGTATTTAATTTTTTTTTTATCAACGCAACTAATTGCATTTTTATTCGCTTGAACCGATCGTTCAGCTTTTATCACCTCAAACGATCATATTATTTTTGTGGCTCTAATTGAGGATATTTTACTGTCACCATAATTGATATAAATTATTAGCAAATTCATAAACAAGCTCGAATAGAGAAAAAGTTAAGAAAGGGTAAAGGTACAAGCGATGCAATCTAATCGAAAGGAGGAAAAAAAGGGGGCCAAGAAACTGAATCTCTATTGCAGTTTGACATTTAAGGTTTTTAAAAAATTTATGAAAAATGCGTGAAATATACACACGTTCAATAATTTTTAGCCTTAATATTCTTTAGTAGCATTCTCAAGGTTCTGCTCATAACAGGGTTTCAAAATTACTGTGCTTTCAATAGTTATATAAAGATCCTTTCGTTTTACATTTATAGCACTTTTAGTTAAATTTGAAACAACAGCAAATTCATCCAATTGCAGGCACACCGCCCTTAAAAATTTGACTCCCAAAGACCACGTGGAATGCTTGTGCTGTTGGGCCTGCTCTACGTCATGGCCATCAAGTGAGTTCTTTATCGTCCACACGTTATGGATATCTTGCACACGGAACCACAGCTTTATGTCTCATTCGATGGATGGCGTCTCTCCAAGTCCCCTCAGTATCTCCTCTCTCACCGAGGACAGAATGGAGTTTAGCGACAGCGCTGACACGAGCTCTTTTGCCACCGGTAGCAAATTTGGATATCTTTCGCCTCTATCTCCAAGTGTGATTTTAGAAATTTATGATTAGATAAATAATTTAAACGTTTGAGAGTTGAATTAATTTAAAAGTTTGAGAATTTTTTTACCAGTTATCCTATTTTATGCGTTATTCTCTTTTACGAGGGGCATTTAAAAAGTTCTTGACAAGCATCTACAGAACAAAAACCATTGCACTTACTGTAATGAAACTTTTACTGTTCTTGACAGTACCCCCCTGTAACATCTGTGCAAAGTTGCAGACGTCTACGCCAATTCTGGAACCCTTGGTGGTACTCCTGTTGGGGAATGCTCCACAACTCGGAATGAATGCATTTTGCAAGGTCTTGCTCCCTTGATAAAGGCTTCCCAGCAAGTTCCTTTTTCATTTTTGGTAACAACCAAAAAACGTATGATTCAACACCGGTTAAAAATGCAGGACGGGATAGCTCTTTGACTTTTCCCTGCACCAAATAGGTCGTAACTTGCCTGATTTTGTGACCACTGGCATTGTCATGAAGAAGGAGAATTTTTACAGATAAGGTGTCTGCGGTTACCACTCCTTGGGGATTGAAAAAATTGTGAATATCCTCTTCCTTGAGCAAAAGTCTTGTCAGTGGATTTGGGGACGTAGTTCATCTTCCTCAACCAAAATATAATTGGAGATTTTCTTGGAGTTGTGTAGTAATAAAACCACGTCTCATCACCTATGACAATGTCTGTTAACCATTTGGGACCACTAGATTCAAACAATGCCAGCATTTCCTTGCACAGTAAACATGAGATGTAAGAAAAATTTTGATCATGAGCCTAGATAAGATGTCGAGGATCCACAAGAAAAATTTAACTCTGACTTCTTAAACTTTTTTTTATGTAACCATGAATTTTTTAGAAAATCGTTTTGCAACCCTAAACAGACAGTGATATTTTCCAAATATTGTTTAATGCACATAAAATTCAATAAATGGATCCAGAAACAGTTCTAAACCACTACAGACATATCTGTGGCATTATCTGAGGAGAAGATGCTGATGTAGACAAGGGCGTAGCTATGGGGTAATATATACCTCCAAAGTAACTAGGAGTTGGAAAAATTCGAAGTGACTTCATAAAAATCTAGGTGAGTTGTGAAAATTTGTAATCTTTTTTTTGTAAAATTAAGGGGAATTGTCAAAATCGAGGCAACTTGGTAAATCTTGGGTAGTTTGGAAAATGGAGAGACGGCAAAATCTAGAGCAGTTGGCAAAATTCGAAGCCACTTAGTAAAATACAGGCGAGTTGGCAAAATCTTGGGGAGTTTTCAAAATTCGGAGTGACTTGTCAAAAACGTGGGGAGCTGGCAAAATTCAGGTGAGTTGTAAAAATTGGTATTTTTTTCTGTAAAATTATGGCGAGTTGGCAAAATCTAGGAGAGTTGGCAAAACTTAAGGAGTTGGTAAAATCGTGGAAAGTTGGCAATATTCAGGTGAGATGTAAAAATTGCAATCTTTTTCCTGTAAAATTATGGTGTGTTGGCCAAATCATGGAAAGTTGGCAAAACTCAGGTGAGATGTAAAAATTGCAATCTTTTTTCTGTAAAATTATGGTGTGTTGGCAAAATCGAGGCAACTTCGCAATATCTAGGAGAATTGGCAAAATTCAGGGTGACTTTGCAAAAATCAGGTGAGATGTAAAAATTGCGATTTTTTTCTGTAAAATTGTGGCGAGTTGGCAAAATCTAGGGCAGTTGGCAAAATTCGAATCCACTTGGTAAAATACGGGCGAGTTGTGAAAATTGGGATTGTTTTTATGAAATTAAGGAGAGTTGAGAAAATCGAGAGAATTTGGCAAAATTTTGGGGAGTTTGAAAAATTTGAAGTGACTTGGCAAATTCAGGAGAGATGTAAAAATTGGGATTGTTTTGCGAAACTAAGAAGAGGTGGTAAAATCGAAGCAACCTGGCAAAATTTAGGGAAGTTGGCGAAACTAGAAACCACTTGATAAAGTGTCCTGTCAGAAACCACAGATCTGAAACATAGTATTAAGACTGTTGCGAAATAAAATTATTTTACATTGCAGCTTAAAAATTTATTCATTACCAAAATTGCTGGCTGGACAATTTTATTTTTTAAAGCTCAAATAATCCATGAGCCATATGTTGCCATCTCTGTATTAAAGGTAGCAACATAACGGCTCACACTACCACTTCATGTGAATAGGGGTGCCAGAGGTGTAAATGAGCCCTGGCACAAGTGAAGAGCACAAATCAAATCAGATTTTTTCCTCCAAGAGATTGCTTTGACCATTAAAAAATAAATAAAAATAAACATCCCCTCAAGCAGCTGCTTGCCACAGAGGTCTGACAGGAGCCTGTCAGTTTATATGCCATAGTAGAAAGTCTGTGAGTATGGCAGGACCTCAGCAGAAAAACAGCACAAACATCCATGCCTTATCCAGGGCTCGAACCCAGGTCCCTTAGATCAGTAGTCAAGAGCGCTAACCTTAGATCAGTAGTCAAGAGCGCTAACCATTCGGCCATGGGAAGGCTCTTGGCCATTAAACAGCTCAAAACTAAAATGGCTTCTGGACCAGATCTCATTTTTGACAGGATTTAAAAAGATCTTACAACTGAAGCATTATTCTGGATTTGCAACTTTTTTAATAGACTGTCGAAACTAAGGCAAATCTGCAAGGTTTGAAAAGTGGCGCATATCAGGGTTATTCCGAAGCGTGGCTTTATATTTCCACAGAACTATTGCCCAATCAGCTTACTCTCCTGCATGGGTAAGCTGCTCATACGGATTATCTTGAATTGAAGAAAAGATTATAACTATGACAATAACATCACCTTTAATATTGAGTTCAGGTTCCAAAATGGCCACACTTTGCAGAAGGCTAGAATTCATTTTTCAAACTTTGAACGAAAATGAAACAGTGGCTGCTGCTTTTCTGTATATTTCTGAAGTGTTTGATAAGGTAACTTTAGTGAACTGATTTATGAGCTTGTACGTGTTGAATTTCCCACAGTATTGTCCAAATAATAAAATGGTAAATATCAAATGGAATTTTTCTTGTTCAAGTCAAAGAAGCTATTTTTTCTGAGAGATATATTGAAACAGGGCTGCCCCAAGGTGCTCTATGAAGTCTCACTCTTTATAACATCTATACACATGATATCCCTTCTGCAGCCAAAATCCAGATACCCCTTTATGCTGAGTATATTGCCATTCTTGTTCATTCGCTGAGTAACAGGCTTTCAATACAAAAATTTTTGGCTGGACTTAGTGAGTTGGAGGAATGGTGTTCCAAATGGAAAATAGAGATAAATTCTGAGAAAAGCGACGTTTTTCACTCACAAAAGAGTTGAAAATTCAGATCTAACCAGAATCTTTCATGGAGATATCCCATGGAGCAATATTGATGATTATCTTGAAGTTCTTCTACACTCTAAATTGAAAAGAACTCATCACATATACGAAATCATCAACATAGCACAAGCAGTTAATTACAGCTTAAATTCATATTGGGAGATATTCTGCTATGTCAAAAAATACCAAACTTCTAATTTAATAAGATGGTCATTAGGGCCACAATAACTTATGCATGCTCAGTCTGGAATCAGACCAATATCACGAACTTAAAGAAGATTCAGATACTTCCAAAAAAAAAAAAACCAAATCAGAAGTAAACACCCCCTGGTTCATAACAAATAACATTCACAAGGATATGGAAATCGATCATATATATATATACATGGAAACCCATTTCAGATTTGCACATTAAGAAGATCTCGCTGATAATTTTTTTTTACTTTTTCGGAAAAAATCTAAATGATATAATTAGAGAATATGATCATACTCTTATATCAAAAGTTAAAATCTTTCTTTAAAGAACAGCTGACGATCCTGAAATGCATCCTGACTAATGGTCAGAAATTTTCTGTTACTTTGATAGGATCATCTGGAGCACAAATCATTCTTCTCTGTTATATCATGAAAAGCTTACCCTAGTGTAATTCAATTCTCTACTGTGATTCACAGACCATACCACCAGTGCCTTAAAGGATTATGATTTCATCATCATCATCATCATCATCATCATCATCATCATCATCATCATCATCATCATCATCATCATCATCATCATCATCATCATCATCAAGCAGCCATGGACTACGGAGGTCCAACCAGACTGTGCAATTTAGTTCTCCAAGCAAGTCTGTCCTGAGCTACATCTGCTGCATCCGGCCACTGCACACCAATTCTAATAAGGTCCTCTTTGACATTGTCTGCCCACCGCATCCTGGGTCTCCCCCTCTTTCTACAGCCTTTACGTACACTGTTCATTACCCTATTCGCCAATCTATAATTATCCATACGGGCAACATGGCCAAACAAGCAGAGTCTCTCTCTGCACAATATGCTGCTTTGAGGAGATTGCAGACTCCTTTGCCTAACCTCATCATTAGTTACAAAGTTAAACCATCTAATACCCAAGACACTAAGTAAGCATCTAGAATCAAAAGCATCTAGTTTCCTGTTATCTTGTTTACACAGCATCCAAGTTTCACTACCATAACTAACCCAAGAAAGAACCAAACTATTATACAGTCTAATTTTAGTCTTTAGGTGTATACGCCTATTTCTCCACAATCTCCATAGATTCTTAAAAGTCCCGGCAGCAATACCTATTCGTACGTTAATCTCATGCCGCACATCACCAGTATCAGTTACGCAGCTCCCAAGGTAATTAAACTGTGACACCTGCTCAAGACTGCAACCATTCAGATTAACTGAATCACAACCTGCCTGACCAATTTTCATCACTTTAGTTTTCTCTCTGTTTATAACCAAACCTACTCTACTACAAATCTCATCAACAGCTCGAATAAAAGAGTTCATCTCATCAACATCATTTGCCAAAAGGACTAAATCAGAAATTTACGTATCTCCAGCCCATTTAAGGCCAAAATCTTTCCCTTGAAGTGAATTTCGCATAACATAATCAATAACCAAACTAAAGAGAAAAGGAGACAAAATGCACCCTTGTCGAACACCAGAAGTAATGCTAAACCAATTGCTACAATCCTTACCAACTCTCCCACATGACTCAGTATTATTATAGAGAGCTTTCATTATGTTAACTAACTTGTTTGGTATTTCCACATTTGTCATATGATCTCACGATCAACCACAAATTATGACGATCAACAGAGTCGAAAGCCTTTTTGAAATCAACAAAGCTAGCAACCAAAGGTTTCTGAAACTCTAAACATTTCTCAAGAATCTGCCTAAGTGAAAATATCTGATCCACACATCCCCTACCACTTCTGAATCCACATTGTTCATCATACAATTGACTGTCAACCAGATTCTTAATTCTATTAGGAACAATCATGGAAAGAACTTTACCTGGAACAGAGAGCAGGCTGATACCTCTATAGTTATCACAAGAACTGCGATCACCTTTTTTGAAAAAAGGGATAACAATAGCTCTGGTAAAATCCGTAGGAACCATGCTTTTATCATAAAAGATATTCAAAATTTCAGTCATCCATGTGGTAACAGAAACATTCCCAGCTCTAATCATTTCAGTAGTAATTTCATCTACCCCTGGGGATTTATGATGTTTAGGTTTAGAAATAACCAAAATAACTTCAGACTCTGTTATAGGGCCAACATTAAAGCCACCAATGCATCTATCATCATTGCAAACAATGGGAGTAGAACTAACCACATTCATTTAGAACATCATTGAAATGCTCAGCCCACCTAGCCATGACAGAATCCTCCCCTTTTATAACCTTACCTTGTTTATCCTTCAATCCTTGTATGCCTGTCCGTTTTCTACCACATAGAACATTCTGCTTCCTCAGCTTTGTCAGCCAAGCCATCAAGCCAAAGATTCTTATCAGTAGCTAACTGATCCTTTACACGTTTATTAAGCTCTCTGTAATCCTTTCTATTAGGACTAGTAGAGTACTGATTAAGGGCATTCCTGCAGTTACTTCTTTCTGAAATAAGCTCAAGTGCATTATCACTAAAATAATTCTGTCTCCTCTGCTCTTTTTTTCCTAGAAGAATACTGTTAGTTTCCAAAAAAGCCTGTTTAAAACGGCCCCATTCTTCCTCAACATCAGTAGTAAGCAAACCATGACTGTCATAATGACTAAGTAACCTATCATGGTAAGCTCTAGCTATAACTGGGTCTTTCAGAGCTTCAGTATTAAAGGCAAATTTTTTAACTTTAGCACAACACTTTGTAAGTTTAAGTTGCAAGACACTTTTTACAAGGTAATGGTAAGATCCAATTTCAGCTCCCCTATATGCCCTGGTATTCCTAACAGAACTAGCCCATTTGCTGTTAATTAATATGTAATCAATCGTAATCTTATGCAGCCCATCAGTTGAAACCCATGTGTATTTATGTATGTCGTGGTGTTTGTGATATGTGTTAATTATTCTGAAAGCACTGAGTTTACTTACCTGTAGGAGACGTTGTCCATTGTCATTGCAGCTACCAATACCAAAAGGGCCTATCACCCCTCCCCAAAGGTTAGAGTCAGTTCCAACTTTGGCATTGAAGTCACCTAGAACAAGGGTAATATCTCCTTTCTTGATAGAATTCAAAATATCCTGAAATTGTCTGTAAAACCTATCCTTCTCATCCTCATCAGCATCCTAAGTGGGGGCATAACAGCAGATAACATTCAAGTCTTTAATGCTTGTCTGAAATTTTGCTATAAGAAACCTTTCATTAATGCACTCATATCCTAGGAGAGCATCGCTAGCATGTCTGCTGAGCAGCAGACCCACGTCTTGGTGATGCTTTCCATCCTCCCTCCCTGTAAAGAGAAATTTAAAGTTATTTTTAAGTATCTCACCTTTACCTGTCCATCTCGTCTCTTGCAAGCCTAGAATTTCTATGTTATAGCGCTGGAATTCCTGCATGAGGACATCAAGAGAATAATCTCTATGTAATGTCCTCACGTTCCACGTTCCTGCAGAGAGAAAATGATTAGTAGGATTTTTAAAGAAATTAGGTTTATTGAGATTGGTAGGGCCAACAATATCAAACAGCCCCCTGATCGCAGGCATGGGGCAAAGACCTGTTCTTCCTCCGCTAATGGCTGAAGTCACCGATGCTGGTAGGAACTTCAGGCACCACCTTTTCAAGTGGACTTTTTCAAGAGCCATATGGCCTGCCTGAGACACATTACTCCAGTTTAGGCTTGACGATGCCCAACTAGCTAAGTAAGGTTCAGGTACCTGCGATGGCCTCTGATTAGAATTATCCACCAGCTGATATAAGGTATCCCTACCTCTGTTCACTTAGGGATGGCAACCCAGAAGCAAACAGAAAACACAGCGGCAGATTCTCCCTCAACAGAGGCCCACCACTGCAGCAAATCCAGGATCAATAATCAAGCTGAAATCCATAAACAAGTCCAGTCTAGTAGGTATAAATGGTCAGCACAAGGACCCTGTGAAGTTGACCACTCCTCAGCAGGGTTGAAAAAAAACAAAAAAAGTGGCCATAGATGACCAGATCAGTAGGCCATACTGAACTGGCAGCCCTCCCCTTCCGTTCCCTTACAAAAGAGAATATCTCTTTTGAAAGGTACTAACGGCCTGCACCACGAGAAGGCGGGATTAGACATTAGGTGCTAGACCTGGCCGGTTCTGTGCATCATCACTAGGGATTGGTACACAGCTCTCCTTCCAGTTTATGCCTAGCTGAAATTATGGGTGAATTCATCTGGTGTCCTAATAAAGTTAATTTTGCGATATACAGTATGCGAGCCCAGGATAAAGCATGGATGTTTCCTTTAATCTGCTGTCCTCATAGATATAGTAAAGGGAAACTGCAGACACTGGACAGAAAAGGGGAAACAGTCCCATATACGTCAATGAAGAACTTTCTTTTAAAAAAATTAAAAAAAAAAATTAAAATAAGTTTGAAGAATCAAATTCGTATATCCTCAATTTCTACAATAAGCCGTCTATAGGGAAATAATAATAGAAATAATAACATAAATTGAAGTCTCATGCAGAGCTATCTAAGTCTCGATTTTCCAAATTTGGTTGCGTATTTAAGCCGTCTCGTCGCCGATTATTTAGCGTGCTTGGCTACTGAGTAAAGTAATCTGTGTTGTTTTTCTGCTAAAGTTCAGCCATCCTCACAGACCTTCTACAGTGATGTATAAACTGACAGCCTCCTGTCAGATATCTGTGGTAGGCAGCTGCTTCAGGGGGGAGGGTATTTATTTTTATTTTATTTAAAGATCTATGAAAGTTTGAATCTTTAATAGCAGCAAAATCAGGCCTAAGAAACTTGTCCAAAAGTGATAATTATCAAAAGCACTATTTGCACAAAATTCGAAAACATAGACTAATTTTATTAAATGGCTTGAAATAAAGTTTTAACTTCTGAGGTGAATTGTTATGATTGACATCTCTGATATTAAATATTCAAATTTCTATTAACTCTTTAAGTATTGAATGCATCATTTTCAAAATTGAAATTTAGTCAGTTTAATTAACATCTTATATTTATCTTCAGTGATATGTTTCCATAAAAATTATTTAACCAGTTATGAAGTTCTGTACATTGCCTGTGAAAAATACACCAGCAGCATTTTCTTAATGGCAACTTGGGATAAAAAAATTTTATTACCGTGAGCCATTTGCCACCAAAAGGCGGTTCTTCAGTTCGTATCAGCGTTTGCATTCACATTACATTTTCACATTACATTTTTCGAGTTTCACATTACATTTTGCATTCACATTACATTTTTCGAGTTCCATTTCATCATTGATAAAGTGCCTTTTAACGTTTTGCTTCGTCAGAAGATGGTAAAATCTTGTGCTTCCATTAATCATTCCAGGAGAATTGCGGAATTGAGCAATAAAGTTTTATACAAGTACTCGTTATATTTTACTTTTTAAATTCCACAGTTTGACTAACAGACGATTTTTATTCTAGTTATATATAAATAGGATACAGCGTACTGTGTAGAAGAAATAATAAAACAAATAGCACAGTTGCAGTGGCTATACAACATAAATTTATTTCATACCGAGTCTTCCTTTTGAAACCATTTTGAAAGCGAAACATGAACTTTTTCATTTGCTGACGATTTCCCCTCTCTAGGACTAATGCCTTTAATCCATTCCCATTCCTTTAATATAGAAATATTGCGAATAATTTATTTTGGCAATTTCTGTCATTCAGAGTTAAAATAAAAAAGGAAAAAAGACATCCTTGTGTTTTAAAGTATAAATACTTCTTTTGTTCCAGTATTATCCAGATTTATCCATCATTGGATATACACTATACGATCAAAAGTATACGGACACTCGCTCATGAACAATCTCTCTAATAGTAGAATTCTTCAGTAGAGAATTGAATTACACTAGGGTGAGCTTTTCATGGTATAAGAGAGAAGAATGATTTGTGCTCCAGATCATCATATCAAAGTAACAGAAAATTTTTGACCATTAGTCAGGATGCATTTCAGGATCGTCATCTGTTCTTTAAAGCAAGATTTGATTGCTTAATTTTTTTTTTCGGTAGTAGAAAAGGAATTACTATCGCGTTGGTCCATATTTTTCTGCTATCACAGCCTCCACTCTGCAGGGAAGACTTTCCACTAGATTTTGGTACATTGCTTCGAGAATTGCCTGCCATTCTACCACAAGAACATTACTGAGGCCGGTCTCTGAAATTTAGGGGTTCGACCTGGCTTGCAGTCAACATTGTACTTCATCCCAAAGGTGTTCCATGGAGTTGAGATCAGGACTCTGTACAGAGCAGTGAAGTTCTTGCACTCCCATCTCATCAAACCATTCCTACATGGTCCTCGCTTTCTGGATGAGGGGCATTGTGATGGTACAGGAAAGGGTCTTTTCTGAACTGTTGCCATAAAGTTAGGAGCACAGATTGTCGTTGTAGGCAGTAGCATTCAGATTCCCGTTCATTGGAACTAGGGGACCCAGCTGGAACATTGAAAAATATCCCCAGAGCATGAAGTTCCCTTCACCAAACTTCACAGTTGGCGCAACTATGTCAGGCAGGTAGCGTTCATCTGACATCCTCGACATCCAGACTCATCCGTTGGACTGCCAGATGATGAAACATGATTCATCTCTCCAGAGAAAGCGGTTCCACTGCTCAAGACTCCACTGCCGCCTTGCTTTACATCTCTCCAACCGACGCTTGCGTTAATCTTGTTGATGTTAGGCTTGTGTGCGGCTTCTCGGCCATGGAAACCCATTTCCTGCAACGCGCGAAAAACTGTTATGGTGTTGGCGTTATTTCCAGAGGCATTTTAGAACTCGGCGGTGAGTGTTGCAACCGAGGACAGGCGATTTTCTCGCATCATCTGCTTCAGCATAGGATGTTTCCACTCTGTCATTTCACGGGGCAATTGCGCTCTTTGTGCTCCTAGGGATTTCCACTTCACAATAACATCCGTTACAGTTGATCACAACAGCTGCAGAAGGACCGAAATGTTCTGAACTGACTTATTGCTAAGGTGACATCTTATGACAGTGCCATGGTGAAAGTCACTGAACTCTACCGTAAGGCCCATTCTCCTGTTCATGAGTGTCTATGAGGTTTGCAGGTCACGCGCGTCCTTTTATACCTATTTCGGCCATGGTTGTGGCGTATATGGGCGAATACACTACTCAGAAGGGGTTTCCGAATATTTTTGATCAGATAGTGTATTTCATTTTAATATCAGTTTAATAAAGCTTATAAATCTGGTGTAGGGAGACCCTCATTGTGGAGGCTAATTTCACCTCTTGGTGGTATATCATCTTTGTAGTGGTATATCATCTTACAACTTCTTGAACCTTAAAAATGTATAACAGAAATATCCACTTAAGCATCTGACTTAAACCACAGAGATCTGACACGAGCCGTCAGTTTATGCGCACTAGTAGATGGTCTGTGAAGATAGCGGGACCTCAGAAGAAAAACAACAGCAACATTCATGCCTTACCTAAGGCTCGAATCCAGGTCCCTTAGGTCAGTGGCAAAGCTTTCTAACCACTCGGCCGCAGGATAGTATAATATTTAAACAAGTTCAATAAATCGGAATCAGTTTCAAGAATAAGTGTTCTGCTATTAAAATGGCCATGGAGGTAGGAAGATAAGAGGAGGAGCCCTAAGCACTTGAAAATGATGCTTCGGCGACTGCACGGCAGCCATGTTGTTCTATTCAAAACATTGATCAGTAGTATAGGTGAGTAATGAAGTGTTGCGCTATAAAAATTTAATTTTTTTCGACATTAGTATTATGGCAGCCTGTTCAGCTTACGGCTGCACGAATCGCCCTTCAAAAAGATACCAGGAATTACCTTTCATCGGTAAGTTTGTCATTTTTATAAAAGTTTAAATAATTATATAATGATACAAGCAACTTCGTGTTGAAATTACGCCGCTATGAAATCGGTTTTATTTCGTGTTACAAACCTCGATTCTTCACCAGAATTTTTTTTTATTTTCTTCGGATTGTACGCAGTGATAAATGTGAAGATGTACTTCTTATATTGATTGATTGATTTTACGTTACACTTATTTGAGAATTCCTTCTGCAGGCTTCCTCAGTTAAAAAACTTTGTTGGCTGTAATTGAATATTAATGTGTATTCTATTTAATAGTTCTCATCTCACAGAACGAAAGGGTAAAATACTATTATATCAATGTGTTATTCTCTCCTGCAGATAAGCTGTTAGTTTTGCGAGACATTTTTAAACAGAAATGAATCATTTGAAATTGTTTGAATAAATAAATTATTTAAAGAAAGATAATTTCTTGGCTGACAGGTTATTGACCTCTGATCTATGATAACTGGATCAGCATCCACTGCGCAGTCTCATATTGTTCCCTCGTTACCATTCACGATATGCCTCTGACAAATGTCGTTTATTTGCAAGAGAGCATTTCTTTTCATTTTGGTAATTGCATTCACATAAGAAACATTTGGTACCAAATCAGAGCCATCTGACTAGGATTGCGCCTCTGACCCTAGATATCTAAGAGAGTCATATGAAAGATTTCGAAAAATGTAAATTATATAAGAGCTGAGAGTTCCACGAATGTCAACCGAAATTCACGTTCCAATTTCGAGGTGATAGACACGTGTGCGATAAATTAACCGAATAATTACGAGAAGGAAAGAAAAAAGTCAAAGAGGTTAACGCATTGAAAAACAAAGGTAGAAGTTCCTTCAACTTTTTTTTAATTACAATAAGACAAAATGAAGAATTTTTTAAAGCAATCCAATAAATGGATATCTTAATTATATAGGAATATTATATTTAGCTTAATGAAACCAAATTCTGTAATATTTTAACATAAACAACTCGCTATTCTCTTTCAAATTAAAATCTATTATTATTATATTATATTTGAATTACATTGATATTTCTAAATTAATATTAGCAAAAAATATACATAATTAATTTTTTTGAAGTTGTTATTCAGGAATTAAAAGTGAAATCAGAATATTTTTCAAAAACTATATATTTCTTATTGTTTAATTCAGACTGTTGTCTTAATTATAAAGCGAGTATTGTCATATTACGCTTGTTTTCTAATTAGTAATACACTAGGTTCATATTACAGATAGCTATCATTTTTGCATCACGTAAAATATCTCTCTGGAATTAAGATTATATACGCACCAGAGATTGCAAGATGCAATCATCATATTTCAAGATGAATTTGTCCTAAAGCTTCAGTTCGAGGAATCATATGAAGGGTAATCGTTTATCTGCTGAGCAAATATTGAATTAGGTTCTTACATTTATCGAAAGGTTCAAAGTTCAAATATTACGTATATTTATTTATACAAGCGTACTCTTTTATTTTTCAGTTTAATTTGCTTCACCTAATACACTATGATTAGTGACAGTTTATGTAAGAATAATATTATTTAATTCCGAAAGCAGTCAGCGAATGAGCCAGAGAAGTTTTTTTTTTGGTAATTTTTACAACTTTAAAAGCGTTAGGTTCTGTTAAGTAAATTATTTGAACTAAACATAAAACTTCATTTCTGTAATAGATTTTTTTAATTTTAGGAAAATAACCAATGACAGAATGAAAAGAACTACCACTGCAAATCATGGTAATTTTAATTAAAGATGTATGCCGTTGTTTAATTAAAAAACCCTGTGTTTAGGGTAAGGGAATTCTAGTTCTGTGGCTTTCTGTGTAAAGCCGCTAAAACATTATATCATAGAACGTGTTAAATTCTTGTGATGGTCGATGCATTTCATGTCTGTCTTGGCAGAATTGAAAACCATCAATGCAACGTTTGCTCTTTCCATAACATTTTTTTTTGTAAGGATCTTCATATTTTGTACGGGGATTATTATAGTAGTAGCTGATTATAAGTGACATATAAAAAGTTAATTTCATCATCAGAACACAGAAAAACAATTAATAAATGCAGAAATAAGTACACCGTTTTAGCGTTACATAACACCACCTGCGACAGCTGTGCAAGGCCACATAACAGAAACACTTATCCAGCTCCCCGAGGCAAGAAAGCATTATGTATTTTACGGACAATCTCCTACATAGTGTAAGCATAATTGCCTAAAAAGGCGACTTCTCCTTAACAAGTTGCTCAATGGGAGTCTTTTAGTAAATCTTTGTCTTCTCCTTGGGGTATTTGGGAAATAAATTAAACTGGAATAAAGAAGAGACTAAATGACCTCACTATTCTGCTAATGTAATTATTAATTTATAAAAAAAGTCATTGGACGCATCACAATTTTTGCAAAAAGAATACGGATACAGTACATTACCATAAGAAGATAGGTAGGAACACATCGTACAAATTTTGTACTCTGTGTATAAGTCAACTTTGAATTCTTTGTGCATTTTTCAACTTCATGAAATATTCCCAAAATGCATTATCTGTACTAAAGCCAACATAAAAGAAATATAATTTGGTTAAATAGAACAATGCAACAACTGTTATTGAAATTACCTAATTTTTGAAACAAAGGTGTTTTTAAAAATTTTAAATACATATTTCAATTGTTTGTCAAACTAGATGGTGGTTTTTTGTGCCAGAAATTCCAATAATTGAATCAATTTATAAATTGCAAGAAATAACTAAAAATTAGAAGAAATATTTATACAAAATAAACTGCGGTTTATCCAAATATCACTTTTATATAATTTCGGTTACTCGTAATTTATGACTTGATATTTCTTGTGTAGTCGAATTTAATTATCCGACAATTCCTGAATATGAGGTCATCCATAAATTCCGTAATGTCTCAGGGAGAAATTGGGAGGAGAGACTACTGATTCTGTAGTCAGGGTACATGGCAGCCGGAGGTGGTATTATGCAAAACAAAAAAGCTGCCCTTTTTTCTGCGAGCAGTAATCGCGTTCTCCATTTTCTAATGGTAAAAATTAGCTTTTCTTCATGACTTAAAATCAACTACTAGAAAAGTGCCACTCATTTACAATGATCATTTTCGTACAGAACGTGACAATCCTTAAAAAAAATGGTAAGTGCCATGTCACGGAAAGTAGGGAAGGGTTGGGTGGGGGCCGCCCAAAGTCAATTAGATAAAGCCTTATTGAAAAGCTATCGAAGTAATGTAATGGATTAAAAGCATTGTTAGCATTAAAAGCATAAAAAGTTGTAGCAAAGGACGAAAATTAATATATATAAACTTTATATAATAGAAATAAATTATCAATCTCTTAATTTCTGGAGAGTCACTCCGAATCTTATTTAACCATGAATGCGACACTGGTTCTGAAATTTGTTAACATCTCTCAGCTCTAAGCAATTGGCGCCTACAGTTTGGTGCCAAGAAATACCTGTTGGCACCAAATTGTAGCTCTCTGCTAGCAAATGATCGAAATTTGACTTTTGATCTCAATTTGAATTTCTGCCCATCGGATAAAGAAAATATATAAATAAAGGCCACAAATTGAAATCCTGAAGTTTCGAAATAAAGCAAATAACTTGACTCGTGAATGGATACAGTCGTGTTTTGTGTTGAAAAGTGATTCAATCTTTACGTCAGATGTTACAACGTCTCTTGACATGATCTGAGCAGATAAATTGCAGTTGATTCTCTGATGATATGAGGCGGAATATCGACTTAAGACAGATTGTACCATCATTATTACCAATAGGTTAAATGTAATGACCTATGGTGAACTGTTATCTGAACAGTTTGTTTCTTATGGTGAATTTCTTGATGGAGAACAATGGCTATTTCAGAAATACTATGCTACATACTATACATCAAATTGTATGAAACAATGCTTTTAAAAACATAAACTTCAAGTTCTACTTGGCCGAGCTCCCGTGTGCGGTAGAGTCATACCCTGTGCACGTTAAAGAACACGCTGGATGGCTTTGACGGGAGGCTGCCATCTGTCTCCCAACAGCTGTTCCAGTGGGTCCCCTCCCCCAACCTTCTCTGAGCTTTCGGGGTCCTGGTAACCTGGCATTTAGCCCATGGTGGGCAAAAAAGTGCCGCTCAGTGGTAAAACAACCTATTAGTGAAAAAATCGGTGAAATTCCTCTATCAGTGAAAAATTGGTTATGCAATTTACATATGCTATGGGTTTTGTCTACCCCGTGATATTAATTGGCCCAATCCATGCCCTGTGAATTCCTTCAGTATCATATAGTGGATGTGACACATGAGGAGTTCATCGTTTCGTGTGGTTGGCACCACACCCTAGCTCTGCCATCTTTACAAAAGATTACATTATATTCCATATGACTAAATGACCCTTTTTCATCCAATCCTCTATAGTCCACTCATGCCTCCCAGAGCACGCTGAAACCTCGCTTTCTGATTTTTAGTCAACAATAAATGTTTCCGAAAAGGATACCGATTACCGAACAACAAATATTAGAGTTGCCTGCGATTCTCGAACTTGATGAGGCTTAATTTGAAAGCAGTTGTCATTTCATATACAGTTGAAGTCATTTCACTTTCATGTGATCTCTACGGTTTCTCTCCTTCGGTATCTGGAAAAAGGAATAGTTCAGTCGGTAGCTGCGTCAATCGTAATCTGTAGTTTCCAGATTCTAGTCCCAAATCTTACATTTATTTATCACTTCTAATCCCAAACTTTCACTCGGTAAGTAAGATGCCCCTATGGACTTGGAAACAGCGCCGTCCGTGTTGTTTTGGGTTGTTTTACCTATGAGCGGCATTTTGTGCACACAATGGGCTAAATGGCCAGGTCACAAGGACCCCGAAGGCTCAGAAAAGGTTGGGGGAGGGGACCCATGGAACAGCTGTTAAGAGACAGATGATAGCCTTCCGTCAAAGCTATCCAGTGTGTTCTTTAACGTGCACAGGGTATGTCTGCACACGGGGCCACGGCTTAACGTCCCATCCGACGGACGGCGGCCTTTCCAAGCCCATCGGTGTCCCATACTGACCGTGGGCAGGGCGGGAAGTTTTGCGAAGATAAATCTCAACGCTGACCCAGCTGGGACTCGAACCCGGGAACTACAGATTACGAGCCTGGCGCACTACCGACTGAGCGACCCTCCCCCACCGCGCCGTCCGTGAGATAGAACGTTAAACCGAGACTCTATACACGTTAAATAACACGCTGGATGTTCTTGATATGATAATACAATCGATCTCCCAACAGCTCTCCAGAGGGTCCCTTTTCCCTAGTCCTTTCCTGGTCTTCGTTGTCCTTGTGATCTAGCCGTTTAGCCCATTGTGCGCAAAAAATGCTCTCAAAGGTGAAACACCCAACAACTCCTATAGTATCGTAAGTCTGACAAAATCACTCTCGCCAGACACCGAGACTCCAATTGCTAACAATCTTGTGCATACTTTAGAGATGGCAGCCATGGACAGTCTGGTAATTTCCGTAGTTTCGTCTATAGTTGCATCACTTCAGAGAGTATGAATAATTAACAACTGTTTTGAAGTCGGCTATGTCATATGATTCTCTTACTCCTTGGTCATGGTGTTGGCGAATGGCTACGATGCTTTAAGACAACTGAAGGATCACATGACCGTGACATGTGACCTTGCACTTTGTTTAATCAGTTTAATTACAGTCAATCAGTACTAATAAGTAGAAATACTATGTGAGTTTATTCGGCGTTATACGTCAGTATTTAATTTTGAAGTAAATCTAGGAAAGGTTGTAATTAAATAAACGTTAAATAACATGCTGGTGGTCTTAATGCCTTCTTGAACTTTAAAAGTTCCTAGGCTTTTAGATTAATATTTGAGAGGAAGAAATTACGTATATTTGTTATTGAAGTGAATTTATTAAATGATCATTATCAAGGAAGTCTGAAGAGAAATTACCACTACGAATATAAACAACTTTTATTGAAGTTCTGGCGTTTGTTTAGTACATTAATGTGCATATCACTTTTACAAAACTCTGGATCCGTGGTTTTCACTGGAAGCCAACACAACAATTCCAAATATATAGTTATCGCTCCTTTTTATACCAGTCCGTTGAAACGGCGGCTCATAAAACAAATAATATGCAAAATCTCGCTGAATTCTTCCAGTTTTCACCAAATATTTTTAGGTGAATAAGTAAACGTTTTTACCATTCAGGGCACTCATTCAAAATGTATATACAGGATGTCCCTGAATCCATGGCCCAAACGTGAGGGAATGGTAGTACACACCGAACCCACCAATATTCGTCATAGAATATGTGGCCCAAACGTGAGGGAATGGTAGTACACACCGAACCCACCAATATTCGTCATAGAATATGTGGCCGCAAACGCAGCCCGGTGACGGTAAGGGGTGCAGATGAGGCGGCACGGTTTAAAAGCCCTGGATCGGCATTTTCATACCACATTTCGGAACCAATGGATTGGATGGTGGTCCCATCTCGTGCCCCCCCCCCCCCCCCCCCCCAGATCGCCCGATCTTTCTTGTATCGATTTCTTTCTCTGCGGACATTTGAAGAGTGTCGTGTCCTTCGACGCCCATGCAGTCCACGGAGGATCTGGTAGCCCGACTGTCCGTCACAGCCGCCGATGTGCGCGACAAGCCCGGTGTTTACGAGCAGGTACACCAATCACTACTCCGCCGTTGTACTGCCTGTATCAACGTTGGTGGGCGGACGTTTGAGCATCTGTTGTAATGATCTCCAATAAATGTAACTCTGGGAACCTCTGTGTCTGTCCTTCATTTCCGACTCCTCACTGCGTTTGCGGCCACATATTCTATGACGAATATTGGTGAGTTCGGTGTGTACTACCATCCCCTCACGTTTGGGCCATGAATTCAGGGACACCCTGTATATATTAATCAAGATACTTTACTCTTCAAAATTATAATTTTCATCCTATTTATTACTAATTAGACTTATACATGCTCTCAGCTTTTGGTAGAGAATTTTGCTTGCTTCTCTTTAAGAATGTAGCCACAATGGATCTTCACTACGTTTGGATTGGACGACCTTCCTTTATTCACATTTCGTTTTCACACGGTTTATATCTGGGAGAAGTATTTCCTTTTTTCAGTGATAGTCAATTTTGCTTTGCACGTTTTTGAAACGTGTCTTCGAACACGTAAAAGAATTTACATGCTCAAGACAAGTTACGTTAGAAAGTGACATTATGATCTCATCCTAGCAACCCTAAGAGCATAATATATATTCACAACGTGAATAAATATTTCGGTTTCCATAGTGTTGCCACAGACTTACTCTTCAGAGATCCCCTAGCTGTCTGATTATACTGTATACAAATAATAGTATATACTATATAACATTAATAGTTGTGCTGACTTTTGAGTGGCACTATTTTATTCTCAACCGTTTAAGTTCCCAGGTCTTAAGTCCTCAGAGAAGACTGTGGAAGGAGAGTCACTAAATAGCTGTTAGGAGCCATGGAAACCTATAGTCAAGGCCATGCAACGTGTTCTTTAAACTGCACAGGATATAGCTATCTAATACACGGAGCCAGGCCATAACGTCCTATCTGATGAACGGATCTTTCCAAACCCAACGGTGCTCCCTTTATCACCGAGGGCAGGGTGAGGGGGTGGGAATTAGCAGAGATAAATTTCTTTGCTGGCAAAGTTTGGCCTAGAACTAGGAAACTGCAGTGTTCGTGCCTGGCGCGCTACCGATTAAGACTATAGCCTTAGAGTCTACTGCAGTTCTAGGAAAGTAATATTTAAATAATAAAGAGACCTGCAAATGGTGAAGGGTTTGACTTCCTGCTTTATAAAAATCTGGTTAGATTTATTTGCTAATAGATTTGGCAATAGAAGAAGCTGTGTGGTAACAGAGAATGAAACATCTCACTCTACAGGATTTTCATCTGAGATCCATTCTTAGCATTGATATCTTACCTTCAATCTATCTCTGCAGAGTAAGTTGAGGTATAGAAAGTTGAAAACGGAACAAATTATATGTAAATTATTTAAGCATCTTAAATCGTTCGTTTCAGTCTTATTCTAATTCGAAGTGTTTATTTAAATAAATCTAAATATGTTTGACTGTGAATTCAATAAATCTTATATCACTCTATGGGACTACCAAATTAATATTGGCTTTCCTATGTTAACTTTCATCTTACCGTTTGAAAATAATGTTTCAAAAATTTTGTATGAGGGGAAAGTATTGACGAGTTGCAAGGTACAGAGATGCACTGAGTTCTACTTCACCACTGCTGTTTATATTACATATGCAAATAGTACAGCATAAGTAGTAGAGTTAAAATGATAGGTTCCATGTTGGAAAATATGGATAATTTTTTTCAGTGCATTAAAACACTTAAAGTCTTTTACCGTGAGCAGTTTATCTCCAAGCAGCGGCGTAACCAGGGATTTCAAATTGGGGATGCAAGATTTAATTAGGAATGAAGCTGTACCTGCTACATTCCACAGACTGGCATACCATTAGTTCAGTCTCTACAGTAAAAAAGGTCCATCAGGTGAATAATAGAACGGCATAAGGGAAATGCAAGAGGAGTCGAAAGTGCTCATTATGTCAGTCGTCATATCGATCTATAGATATCGACTATGCTAAAGGTGCTCTGTATGCCTTTCCAATGTTCCTGCCCAGATTTCAGCAAGCACACTGTTTTCAGACGTGTGAAAGGAAGAAACGTATTCACTTCGTTACAGTTGTTAGCGAGATGCAATGCCTGGTGGCATCCTTTGGAAAGATGAGGCCCACTTCAATCCGAGTGGAGGGCTAATGCAAGCAGTTTTGTCTTTCAAATGGAGTCAAATCCACCTGCATTTATATCCATTTCCCTATTTAGGCTAAGATAACCGTATGGTGCTAATGCAATACTGAGTTTGTGAAGGGAATATTTTTCTTTGTGATCCCGAAGTTGGAAAAAAATGGCAGATGCCTTTGTGCCTAGACTCAGAGAAACTCAAACTCAATCAATGCACAAAAAATGCTGTCTGTGTGACAGAATATGGCTTTCCATTTTGATAATTGCAGGAGGCGAATAATTTTTTAAGTGTAAAAGTGCCCTGTTTTAAACCAACTGCAATTTAACAGATGATATCCTACTGAGTGGTGGCACATATCTTATTAAACAGGTTCACTGCTCCTTCATAATGTTACAGGAACTCTCAGATAAATCAAATCTCTGTTTTCTTCCCAGACATCATAAAAATCATTTGATAGAATATCACGCTATCATAATTAAATCAGTAAACAAATCTATAACCGGCATAAAAATATCATCATCATCATCATCATCATCAAGCAGCCATGGGCTACGGAGGTCCAACCAGACCGCGCAGTTTAATTCTCCAAGCATATCTGTCCTGAGCTACATCTGCTGCATCCGGCCACTGTACACCAATTCTAACAAGGTCCTAAATGGTAGCTAGGCGTAAACTGGAAGGAGAGCTGTGTACCAATCCCTAGTGATGATGCACAGAACCGGCCAGGTCTAGCACCTAATGTCCGACCCCGCCTTCTCGTGGTGCAGGCCGTTAGTAACTTTCAGAAGAGATATTCTCTTTTGGAAGGGAACGGAAGGGGAGGGCTGCCAGTTCAGTATGGCCTACTGATCTGGTCATCTATGGCCACTTTTTTCTTTTTTTCAACCCTGCTGAGGAGTGGTCAACTTCACAGGGTCCTGGTGCTGACCATTTATACCTACTAGACTGGACTTATTTATAAAAATATACTATTAGATTAATAATATCTCCTAATAAATCCTACGAAATTGCTCTTATAGATATTGTGAATTAATTAAACTTCCCATTGTTTTCTCGTAATAAGCAATTTCTATTTTCTTTCGTAATGAAAAACTTCCTATTTCTTTCTCGTAATAAAATAAACTTCCTATTATTTTCTCGCAATAAAAACCTGTTATTTCCTCGTAATAAAAAAATCGTATTGTAAATTCGTAATGTTTTCTCCTAATGAAAAAACTTTTAAAAGTTTTCTGGAGATAATAGAAATGCTTGAAACGCAAAATAATTTATCACAAACTCAGAACTGTAGAAACGTATCGGTTAATATAATTTCAGAAATGTCTATAAATGTTTGCATAGAGATATAATCTGATGTTTTAAATCATTTTATACAAATAATCACACATATTAAACCTTTCGAATTATGACGAAAACTTTGAACACTCCCAAGATCAGTTACCCTCCAGCAGTTCTTCACCCCTACCCCTACCCCCTGTGAACCATTGAATTCTTATTCTTGTGTTCTGGCAAGTGGGTTTCAGCCACGAAAATCATTTTCTTTACAATTTTGATCAGGCAATCTAAATTGTCATTAGAAGAATACAAGCGGTTTCATTTTTAGGCGATTGATGTGTATTTTTTGCAAACTCGGTGCTAACAGAACTGAATTACGGCCTCTGTTATTACTGTACTTTGTACTTGTATTTATAATATATAAGTGAAAATTAATGAATAAATATTCTCTTAAAATGCATAATTTTTCGGTATAATCATTTATCATTAAACGACGTTCTCTTACATGCTTTCAAGTTAACATTGCTTAACTTATCTTGTACCTGGCTTATCTTGTACCCCTCTTACACAAAATATTATAAAATTTTCATTTTTGTAATGTGTAGCTGGTTGGTGGTTTAACTTCTATGTCATTGTTCTTTATCGCAATGGATTGAATAGCAAGGCACAAAACTCTACGAAAAAAAAACAAGATTTATTAAAAAGCCACCGTTAGAAAACTTTCCAGAAGTTGCATTTTAATCTTAAATATGCTCTTAATAAATCATCTGGAAGAGAGGGACGAAAGACCCCGAGTTTCCGGTAGTCTAGAGATTTTTTGACTGACTGATTTAATAAATCAACACACTATGAATATAATAAAGAGATTGTATGTTTTTATATTACATTCTTATCGGCGTATGTATCATACCACTGACCAAAAATTCTAATAACTTACAGCCACATCTCATCGTAGATCGTATAATCATATTCGATGTACCGGGTAATAATTTTACCCCTAACCATCTCCATCATAAAGATATGCCTATTTAGCATGAGTAAGAACAAAATATATAAGTAAACCACCCTTAGGTGGACCCCTAAGGGCAAACATAAGAAAAGCTAAAAATAGCGTAAAAATTTTTTAAGAACCTAAAACGGGTAGGTCTCCTCAGAAAACGCTACCGTTTTAGGTCTCTAGTATTTGTGCCACATCTAATATCTTAAACAGTTAGATGATATATTAAATTTAGAGTGTTATTGTAGTGGTAGCTATTACCACTTTCATATAATTCTCTATTCGTAAAGAAACAGATGTAAAATGTATTAAATTTTAATACTTCGAGAAACAGTTGACATAAATATCAATTTAATCAAAAAGATGGCATGCAATCTGCAGCTGAGTTGCAGAACGCCACTTCTTGGAGTATTTCATAGACAGAGAAATTTCAAGGATTAAAATGTTCGAAACACATGTCCGTTATGAATAACTAATATTTTAAAAGAATCTGCAGCAAACTTTGAAATGTAATATAGATATTTGAACAGATAAGTGCAACATAAATCGAGATTCAAATATCGATAGATATGATTCTTGAAATGATCCCATAATCAAAAATAGAAAGGGACTCTCTTTGGGTCACTGAGACGGATATTTAATGATTAACACCCTTGGTTGTTATTCTTCCAGGATCTAAAATATCCATCCGTGGAATTTTCAAGGGAATTGTGAGATGGGAATGCATCCCATCTTGCATGAGATTTTACAGTCACATTTTTCGAATGAAGGAGGTATTAAGTCTTATAGCATGAAATTATAACGGTTAATATTTAATTTTATGTAAGGAGATTTAGAGCAAATGTTTCAAAATAACATAATCTAATTAATAATCGAATATACGTTGATATCCTAGAAATACTAAAGAGATTTCTAAGAAGATTTCTCAGTTGTTTACAAATGAGATTGTGTCCGTATTTTGTAATTGCTGAAGTTCTCGGCACAATGCAAAGAGCCAAGTACATGTCCAGTCCACGAAACATTCGAGGAATAGTAATAAATCTAAATCTGGAATCTAATGAGGAATTGCAACTCAACAGTCATCCATTTGGAAGGATCTGTAGATTTTGGAATGTTCAGCATGTTTTGTTTCATCTAAATGAAATTTCGTCAGAGTCAGTAATTATGTGGCGATGTGAATTGTCGAAAGTAGAATGACGGCTAGGAGACAGAAAGAGAAATGTATTGTTATGGTATAAGGAGTTAAAATTATTATCTAGTGGGGAGTCAACAGTTGCTATGGAAAATCATCAAATCGATGGTCGTGTCTCAATTGAACTTGTTATTAAGCAGTGACGTAGATAAGTGTTTTGGCGCCCTTCACAAATTATTGGCCCAATCTATATTGTGATAACTGATTCGGCTTTTTTCGCTTCCGCTGTTCGGCTCCATTCTCACTTTGGTGCCCTTGGCAACTGCCTCAGTGCCAACGTCTTGTTACATCATTGTTATTAACAACAGTACACCATGTTCTTCAGGCATATCTGAGGTTCAATGAATACAAAATTCACTTGACCCAAGCTCTTCAACCTGATGGTAGGCTTAAATGTAAGACTGACTCAGAGGATATGTTAAAATGGGTTAAAATTGCTGAATGAATTTTTTTGTCACGTGTAACTTTTGGTGGCTTTAAAGGAATTATAGGAATTAAAATTTGCTTGACTTAATCTGTGTCATCGATTTCCTTGTCTATAGGATGTTTCATATATGTATGAAGTCTGCTACAATTGAATTCATAATGATCTCTATTTGACATTAAACAATTATTGTTCACAGTTCAAATTTACCTCAAGTTGTAAAGACTACGACATTAATTTCTTCCAAATGCAAAGTTTAATTTCTCTATATTTCTAACCGTTCAATAGTACCAGTGCCAGGTGATATTTTTGTAACTATGGATGCACTAGTACAGAACTCTTGAGAATATGCGATGAAGGTTTAATTGATTTCAGGTGTAAATTAAATATAGAAACATTTAATCACAATCTTATTTTATACGTATTTACTAAACTGAAGCTAGCAGAAGTTTTAAACACTACTTTTGAAATAACGTTACCATAGTCTTAAAAATCCCAGCAGCAATCCCTATTTTCCTATATATTTCATGCCGCGCATCACCAGTATCTGTTATTTAGATTCCAAGGTAATTAAACAGAGACACTTGATCAAGAGTGCAGCCATTCAAAGCAACTGAAGCACCATCTATCTGACAAATTTTTAGGGCGGAGTGGCTGAGAAGGTAGCGCCATGCTCCTAATCGTAGTTCCCAGGTTCGAGTCCCAACTGGGTCAGCGTTGAGATTTATCTCCGCAAAACTCACCGCCCTCCCCACGGTCAGTAGGGGACATTGATGGGTTTGGAAAGGCCGCCGTCCGTCGGATGGGACGCTAAGCCGTGGCCTCGTGTACGGAGAGCCATACCCTATGCACGTTAAAGAACACACTGGATGGCCTTGACTGAAGGCTACCATCTGTCTCCCAACAGCTGTTCTAGTGGGTCTCCTCCCCCAACCTTCTCTGAGCCTTCGGGATCCTTATAACCTGGCCATTTAACCTATTGTGTGAAAAAAAATTGCCGCTCAGAGGTAAAACAACCCAACCCTGATAAATTTTCATCACTTTAGTTTTTCTATGTTTATCACCAAACCTACTCTATTATCATTCTCATGAACAGCCCTAATGAAAGAATTCATCTCATCAACATCATTAAACAACAGGATCAAATCATCTGCATAATCTAAATCAAACATTTTGAAATCTCTAGATCATTTAAAGCCAAAATCTTTCCCTTGCAAAGAATTTCGCATAACATAATCAATAACCAACAAACAGAAAAGGAGACAAAATGCACCATTGTCTAACTCCACTAGTAATACTAAACGAATCGCAAGACGAACCAATTCTCACACACGACTCAGTGTTATTATAGAGAGGGTTCATCACACTAAGTAACTTATCAAGTATTCCTTATAATCTAACAAACAATTACAAATTATGTCGATCAACAGAGTCAAAAACGTTTTTTTAAATCTATAAAGTTAGTAACCACACGTTTCTGAAACTATAAACATTTCTAAATAATCTGCCTAAGTGAAAATATTTGACCACTCTATCTCGTACCACTTCTGAATCCACACTGTTCATCACGCAGTTACCTATGAACCAAATTCTTAATTCTATTGAGTATAATCATGAAAAAGAGATGGGCAGAAAGAACACTAATTCCCCTATAATTATCACAAGAACTGCGATCCCCTTTTTTTAAAAATAGGGACAATGATAGCTATAATAAAATCCTTAGGAACAACACCTTTATCATAAAAATATTAAACATTTCAGTCAGCCATGTGACAACACAAATGTTCCCAGCTCTAAACATTTCAGAGGTGATTTCATCCACATCAGAAGATTTCTGCAGTTTTAATTTAGAGATAGCCAAAGGAACTTGGGAATATGATATAGGGTCATCATTAAAGCAAGTATTGCATCTATCCTCATTACAAACAATGGGAGTAGAAATAATCATATTATTTTGAACATCTCTAAAATGCTCAGCCCACCTAGCCATCACAGAATACTCACCTTCACCACCTTGCCATGTTTATCCCTCAATCCCTGTGAACCAGTCTGTTTCTTCCCATTAAACATTAACAATCTGGTACAACCCCGTAATGTTGTTCTGTCTATCTGCTTCCTCTGCTTTGTCAGCCAAGCTATCAAGCCAAAGATCCTTATCAGCTGTTAACTGATCCTATAGACATTTATTAAGCTCGCTGAAATGCCTTCTGTTAGAGCTAGTAGGGTGTTAATTCACATTTATCCTGCCCTTCCTTCTTTCAGAAATAAGTTCCATAGCCTTATCACTCAAATAATTTTGTTTCCTCTATTCTCTTTAATCCAAAAGAATACTGTTGTTTCAAGAAAAGCCTGTTTAAACTGATCTCATTCTTTCTCAGTTTCAGCAATAAGCAAACGACGATTGTCGTAATGACTAAGTAACCTATCATGGTATGCTTTGGCTCTATCTGGATCTTTCAGACTTTCAGTGTTAAAGGTAATTTTCTTAACCTTAGCACAACATTCCTTAAGCTTCAGCTCCAAGACACCTTTGACCAGGTAATGATCAGACCCAATTTCGACCCCTCTGTATGACTGGTATTACTAATTGAACTAGCCCATTTGCTGTTAATTAAAATATAATCTATCATATTCCTGTGCAACCCATAAGGTGAAACCCATGTATAGTTATAAATGATCAGGTGTTTGTAGTTTGTGTTAGTTATTCGTAAACCATTAAGTTTACTTATCTGTAGAAAACGTTTTCCATTGACATTGGAACTGCCAATGCCAAAGGTTACAGTTAGTACCAATTTGAATATTGAAGTCATCTGGCACAAGATAAATATCTTCTTTCTTCACAGAATTTAAAATATCCTGAAGCTGGCTGAAAAACGTATCCTTCTCGTTCTCATCAGAGTCCTCTGTGGGAGCATAACGTTAGATGACTTTCAAGCCTTTAATTTTCGTTTCAAATTTTGCCGTAAGAAATCTTTCCTTAATGCAGTCATATCCTAGAAGAGCATCACTGGCGTGTCTGCTGAGTAGCAAACCTACGCCTTGGAGATGCTTTCTATCCTCCCTCCCTGCAAAGAGAAATTTAAAGTTATTTTTAAGGATATCACCTTTACCGCTCCATCTGGTCTCTTGCAAGCCTGAAACATTTAGGTTATAACATTGAAATTCCTACGCGAGGACATCAAGAGGATACTCTCTATATAACATCCTCACATTTCACGTACCTGCAGAGAGAAAATAATTAGTAGGATTTTTAAAGGAACTAGGTTTATTGAGAGAGGTAGGGCAAAAAATATCAAACAGCCCCCTGATTGCAGTCATGGAACAAACACCTGTTCCCCCACTGCTAAAGGTTGAAGCTATCCATACTGGCAGGAACCTCAGGCACTATCCTTTTCAAGTGGACCTTTTGAAGAGCCACATGATCTACCTGAGAAACATTACTACAGTTTAGGATTTGGCAATGTGCAACTAGTTAATTGAGGGTTGAGATTCTCCCACTGCTAAAGGCTGAAGCTACCCATGCTGGTAGGAACTTTAGGCATCATCTTTTCAAGTGGACCTTTTCAAGAGCTATAGACCTGCCCGAGGCATTTATTCCCGTTTAGTATTTACGATGCCCAACCAGCTAAGTGAGGTTCTGCTACCTGCGATGACCTCTGATCAGGATTATCCACGAACTGATATAAGGTATCCCGTGCCTTTATTCATTTAGGGCTGGCAACCCACAAGCAAACAGAAAACACAGCGGTAGATTCTTCCCAAACAGCGGCCCGTAAGTGCAGCAAGTCCAAGTTCCATAATCAAACTCAAATCCATAAACTACTCCAGGCTAGTGGGGATAAATGGTCTGCATCAGGACCCTGTGAAGTTCACCATTCCTCAGCAGGGTTGAAACAAAAGGGGTTGAATAGATGATCAGATCAGTAGGCTACACTGAACTGGCAGCCCTCCCCTTCCGTTCCCTTCCAAAAGATAATATTTCTTTTGAAAGGTACTAACGGCCTGCACCACGAGAAGTCAGGGTCGGACATTAGGTGTTAGACCTGGCCGGTTCTGTGCATCATCACTTGGAATAGGTACACAGCTCTCCTTCCAGTTTCTGCCTATTACCATTTTCAGATCAAAGTTAACTATCACTCTAAATTTCGATAATCGTCGGTTTCGCTTTGCACATCGTACTAACGTAATATTATAGTATGTGCTTTCACCCACTGTTCCCTTTTGAAGATGATTTCTTCCGTCTGAATTCCCATTCAGACATAACCGTATAACTGTTCCTCGTGAAATATTAACGAGTTCAGCTCTCTTAGTGAGCAAAGATGCTGCCAAATGCACTTCAATGCTCCTTTCGAAATCCGTTAAAGTCTTTTCTCGACGACATGGTACCAATAAATACATGAAGTTACTCCGGGTTTCACTTTATAGACTTAATGCTACGCATGCTGGGATGTCATTTCCATGTTTCATGCCTTTGTCTGTGGCACATAGACGCCGATGTTTAACAAAAAACGAAGGCTTTCCACAAACCTTGCTGTTTCTATTTTTCTGTCCATTACCTGTATGCGCAACTTTTTTCATAATCTCCCCTCTGTGTGATCTAAAAATACTCGTAGGAAGTGTCAGTGATGGAAAACCAAGTTTCAATTATTCTTCTTATGGATCAATCCAAAAGTGGCGTTTCTCATGTCATTTCAAGATTAAGCATAATATGGAACAAATTGTGAAATATATGATTCAGAAATGATCTGATATATGTAAATTTCAAAATTCTCGTATTTCAAATACCAAGTGTATACACTCCACAATTGTTTTTACAAATATACTTGAGTATTGTTAATTTAATTTGGGATTCCAGATACATGTAAGATTAAGAGTGATATGATTTACTAAGCATTTTATCCCTATTAGTCGGTTTTAAGTATCATGAGAAAAATTACTTTAGAACACCCCTTTGTTAGTAGGTGAACCCCCAGTATCGTAGGTGTCAAAGTACCTAACATGTCATCAGGAGATCGTGTGTTCAGATTGCACCAGGAACAAGACAACGTTTCCTCTCCAGCCATTACCATAACTGTACTTAAAACAGAACAAGTAAATGCTTAGTTAATCATAAATGTACTGTGAATTAAATTTGTGTAAAAGTGACATGATTTTATGCGACGATATCTTTAATGCAAGTAGTGAGAAAGAGGGAAGATTTTTCAAAGTTCTCTACATTTTAAAAGTTATATATAGTTCTCTGAAACCTATGAATAAAATATTATTTTATAAAAATGTTTTATGAAACATTAATAATAGACATTAAGGTAATTAAGAGGAAAATAAAACTAACTAACACTCTAAATTTAAGTATCTCGTACAATAGTTTTAAAAATTCGTTTAATAACTTATAATATCTTCTTAAAAGCATAGTTTTTCAAGGTCTGTGGTTTGCAGTGTGAGAGGCTGATAATTAATGTCACAATATCCATTCCATTAAATGCGTGAAGCAACACTTTTAGGAATTAAAAAAAAATCTGCAGCCTTTCCATGCATTTGCCTTTTGACTTATAGAATTTCGTAACTAATAATAAACTTTGAGCACAAGGAGCTCTACTGTAGAGGGAAGTTTAAGAATACCTACCAAAGTTATGGTCAGTAATCATAATCGGCAAGTTTCAAATAATTGTTATAATTTTCATAATTAAATATTTATTTTCAATAACAAAAATACTTACAATATACATACAATTTTTTCAATAACATCATTTTATAAATTCGTTGGAATTTACAGTGTACTTCTCATGCACACTGTCTTTTCATGGTTTCTTGGAGTTCCAAACAAATAGAGGGAAAACATTCCTCGCCTTTTGCATTAGCATTTAATGTAAATTCGTAATATCTGTTATTTCAAGGTTTCATATGCATTATATAATATCCATTATTTCGAGAAGTTGAAAGTGATACCGCAGTTACTTGTCATCATTATTACCTGTTCATCATTCTTATTATTGTCTTATTTTTTGGGTAAGTAATCATTCTATATGGCTCCTGCATAGAATCTTAAGTAGGGCTAGACCCTCATTCTCGTATCTCCAAGCAGTTATGATGCGAGTATTAAGCACATATGTAACTGTGTGGCTGCCAAACAGTTCTCAAACAGTGAAAATTTTAATATCTGAAATATGAAGGATTATGCTTTACCCTGGTTTTCTAAAAATGAACCGACGTTTCGATGGATGCCAAAATCTTCTGAAAAGAATACAGATATCCGTTGATGTTGATTCCAGTTGATATGGAGTTTGTTGCTATTCAGACTCTTCCCTTCTGTGGCGTTATGCTAGAGGCACAACACTTGACGTATATTTTGAATCCTTCTGAATATGGTGTTAGCAGGTGCCATGAATACGAGTTCTGAATTCATTTCGATAAGTGATGTCAGTCTCTAATCAAATAACTGTGGATATCAGTTCTTCCTTCAAGGTCTTGCCCTAGGTCTTCCTTCAAATAAGCTTCTGGATGTTATCTGTGCAGTTGAAATCTCTTCCACAGACTATGTACCACTGAACCGTTTCCATTTCTCCATTTAGCGACTCTAGAAACATCTAAAGAGAAAATGTAGAAAAAGGCGAACTTCCTTAGGTTTTGCACAATGGGAAAAAATGAAACTGCAAACTGGACACTTTGAAAGTTCTCATTGCTCATTGGTTGTTTATGAATAATTGCATGCTTGCGATGTAGATTTTTAGCGACTTAAATTGCAATTCACTGAACTAGAATTCAGACCAATTCTGACGATTCTTGATTGTTTGAAACACATCTATATGTCATTGTCTTATGATCACTGGAAACTGTAGAAGCGTCAACGACTTCTACAGTCTAAAAAATGCATAATATAAAAATATATAATGATATAGGCTTTCCTTTTGCTTCCGAATTTGCCACTCATTTTTAGACTGAATTTTTTTCCGTTTGTATGCAACAGAGCTCTAACAACTTATACAATAGGCATGGCATATGAGGGTTTCATTGCCTTATGTGGTTATCAACACATCTTAGTTCTGCCATTGGTACAAAGGATCATATATTGCGATTGATCTGTCATTTTCTATGTCCTTTCATATCTCTCCCAGTAGCAGTGAAACTTCCGCTTTCTATGTTTTGTCCAATATTAAAGGTTTCTGAATTATATATTGACAGCCCAGCTATGCATTGATCCTTGATCAGTTGTTCTAGTTGATAATAGAGTTTTGTGAGCAGTGGTCGTTTGGTATAGTGCCTCTCTAACTTTCTATGGTAGCTCTCCTGTAGCATTTATTATACATCTGCCACAATTTCTCTTGCCAACCTTCTGGTTCCTAAACCATCATGAACACACTTTAGGGATGGTAGCCTTCGTCAGTCTTCTGATTTGCTTTGTTTTGGTTATGATTTTGTTATAAAGGTATAAAATAAATTGAAAAGTTATAAAAATAGGTTTTGTATTTTTCTCCTATGGTATGGTAACTGTACCATACGATATAACTTCAAAAATAATACTTTTTTGGAAGTCACCTACATTGGATCACTTTACCATTGCTTGGTCAGCTGTTAGCTATTGGGTAATGCTGCTTTCGATTAGTAAAGGATCACATAGGCGAGACATTACATTTGCTTCGCAGTTATGGTAAATAGTGGGTCAGTTTCTAATTTTTTGGTCAGATAGTGTATATATTACAGTATGTCACTCAGTGATTACGAGTAGCAATGCTAAGTGAAATTGTTCCAAGCTGTAAATCTCTACCCAAATTTGAAAGTGGAGTTAGGGAAGATTTCTTTTTAAATCTTTCTTGAAATTTAAAATCTCCTACATTTGAACGTCAAATATTCCGAACAAGATAAAAAAAATTATTGGTTCGAATTTACAAAAGTAATATTATGGGATTGATTTACCTTATATAGGGTAGATTTACTTTAATAGTAATGTTAAGGAAGAAACTTCCACTGCATATAAAAATATTGCGAAATGAAGAATTAACCTTCCGTTAAACTATAGAGCTGCTATTTCGAGTTGTGTTCTAGATCCGTGGTTTCTAATGGAAGTCGCTAATAAGTTCCAAGTTGTATCTCTCCAAGAAGCCCCCAAGTATATATATTGACAGCCCAGCTATGCATTGCTCCTTGATCAGTTGCTCTCTCTGTTATGCTCCAAGTTGTATCTCTCCAAGAATTCTATAGTGATTGAGATAGACAGTGTGATAGACTTGGTGTTGAGAAATCCTTTCATAACAGCAGGGCCATCATCATCATCATCATCATCATCATCATCATCATCATCATCATCATCATCATCATCATCATCATCATGCAGCAATGGGCTACGGAGGTCCAACCAGACCGTGCAATTTAGTTCTCCAAGCAAGTCTATACTGAGCTACATCTACTGCATCTGGCCACTGCACACCAATTCTAACAAGGTCTTGTTTGACATTGTCTGCCCACCGCATCCTAGGTCTCCCCTTCTTTCTGAGGCCTTTAGGCACACTGTTCATAACCCTATTCGCCAATCTATAATTATTCATACGGGCAACATGGCCAAACCAACGGAGTCTCTCTCTGCACAATATGCTGCTTAAAGGAGGTCGTAAACTCCTTTGCCTAACCTCATCATTAGTTACAAAGTTGAACCATTTAATGCCCAAGATACTGCGTAAGCATCTGGAATCAAAAGTATCTAGTTTCCTGTTATCTTGTTTACAAAGTGTCCAGGTCTCACTACCATAACTAACCCTAGAAAGAACCAAACTATTATACAGTCTAATTTTAGTTTTTAGGTGTATACGCCTATTTCTCCGCACTCTCCATAGATTCTTAAAAGTCCCGGGAGCAATCCCTATTCGTCTGTTAATCTCATACCATACATCACCATTATCTGTTACATAGCTACCAAGATAATGAAACTGTGACACCTGCTCAAGACTGAAACCATTCAGGTTAACTGAATCACAGCCAGCCTGACCAATTTTCATCACTTTAGTTTTCTCTCTGTTTATAACCAAACCTACACTACTACCAGTCTCATCAACAGCTCGAATGAAAGAGTTGATCTCATCAACATCATTTGCCAAAAGGGCTAAATCATCAGCGTAATCTAAATCAGAAATTTTCGTATTTCCAGCCCATTTAAGGCCAAAATCTTTCCCTTGAAATGAATTTCGCATAACATAATCAATAACCAAGCTAAAGAGAAAAGGAGACAAAATGCACCCTTGTCGAACACCAGAAGTAATGCTAAATCAGTTGATACAAGCTTTACCAACTCTCACACACGACTCAGTGTTACTATAGAGAGCTTTCGTTATGTTAACTAGCTTGTCTGGTATACCATATAATCTCACAAACTACCAAAATTTATGACGATCAACAGAGTCGAAAGCCTTCTTGAAATCAACATAGCTAGTAATCAAAGGTTTCTGAAACTCTAAATATTTCTCAAGAATCTGCCTAAATGAAAACATCTGATCCACACATCCCCTACCACTTCTGAATCCACATTGCTCATGAGGCAACTGACTGTCAACCAGATTCTTAATTCTATTAAGCACAATCATGGAAAGAACTTTACCTGGAATAGAGAGTAGGCTGATACCCCTATAGTTTTCGCAAGAACTGCGATCACCTTTTTTTAAAATAGAGATAACAATAGCTCTGGTAAAATACTTATGAACCTTGCCTTTATCATAAAAGACATTCAGAATTTCAATAATCCAAGTGGTAACCGAAACATTCCCAGCTCTAAGCATTTCCGTAGTAATTTCATCTACCCCTGTGGATTTATGAAGTTTATGTTAAGAAATAGCGAAAATAACTTCAGATTGTGTTATAGAGCCAACATTAAAGCCACCAATGCATTTGTCATCATTGCAAACAATGGGAGTAGAATTAACCACATTGTTCAGAACATCACTGAAATGCTCAGCCCACCTGGCCATGACAGAATCCTCATCTTCTATAACCTTACATTGTGTATCAATCCCTGTATGCCTGTCAGTTTTCTACCACATAAAACATTAACTATCTGAAACAGCTCTCTGCTGTTGTGCTGTCTAACTGCTTCGTCGGCTTTGTCAGCCAATCCATCAACCAAAGATTCTTATCTATTCTTAATAATAATATAACATTATTATTTCTATTAGGACTAGTAGGGTATTGATTAAGGACATTCCTGCAGTTCTTTCTTTCCGAAATAAGCTCAAGTGCCTTATCACTCAGATAATTTTGCCTCTTCTGCTCCTTTTTTCCTAAAAGAGTACTGTTAGTGTCCAAAAAAGCCTGTTTAAAATGATCCCATTCTTCCTCAACTTCAGTAGTAAGCATACCATGACTGTCATAATCCCTAAGTAACCTATCATGGTAAGCTTTGGCTAAAACTGGGTCTTTCAGAGCTTCAGTATTAAAGGTAAATTATTTAACCCTAGAACAACACTTTTTAAGTTTAAGTTGCAAGACAGTTTTAACAAGGTAATGGTCAGATCCAATTTCAGCTCCCCTATATGCCCTGGTATTCCTATGAGAACTGGCCCATTTGCTGTTAATAAATATATAATCAATCATATTCTTATGCAGCCCATCGGGTGAAACCCATGTGTACTTATGTATGTCGCGTTGTTTGTAATAAGTGTTAGTTATTCGGAATCCATTGAGTTTACTTACCTGTAGGAGACGTTGCCCATTGCCATTGCAGCTACAAATACCAAATGGGTCTTACTCCTCCCCAAAGGTCAGAATCAGTACCAACTTTGGCATTGAAGTCATCTAGAACAAGGGAAATTCCATTCAAGTTGCTATAGATGGTCAGCACCAGGACCCTGTCTGGTTGACCACTCCTCAGCAGATTAGAAAAAGAAAGAAAAGTATCCATAGTTGTCCAGATCAGTAGGTCACACTAATCTGGCAGCCCTCCCCTTCCGTTCACTTCCACAAGAGAGTATCTCTTTTGATAGGTACTAACGGTCTGCACCACGAGAAGGCGGGGTTGGACATTAGGTGCTAGGCCTGGCCGGGTCTATGCATCATCACAGGGGATTGGTGCATAGGCCTGGCCGGGTCTATGCATCATCACAGGGAATTGGTGCATAGCTCTCCTTCCAGTGATTACCTAGCTACCATTTACAGAACTAATGCGACAGAATACAGAAATATATAGCTACAGAACATAAGTAGTCTAATCGTGATCAGACTTCACTTTTTGTGTAAATAATACCAAATAAGAAAGGATAAAATAAAATTCACTATTCTCATTTCTGCTGTTATTAAGATTGTTATTTTTTCACATTTAATTAAGCTCTCTAGAAAGGTTTATGTTAATACGGAAAATAAATATTTCATAGAAATTAGCATTAGTACCTATAACTAATATCCCTCTAACGTTATTAACTCGTCATTACTATTATATCTGGTGCAATGATGGCAAACATATGGTTAGTGGGAATTTTTGATCCGTTCCGGATCGACAATTTTGTTTACCCTCCGATTAATATTTATCATCAGGTATTTTTAACGAGAAATTCTAAATAATGGAAACTGGACACTTATTTCGAGAAGCCAATGTAAAATTTTCTACTTGAAATCCATTTATATAAAATATATGTAATCATCATCTGACTATGAACCAATAATTTTTACTCTTTCTGTTTGATTCAAACAATTCAAATTCTAGAAGAAGAAAAACTTAAAAACGCGGCAAAAAAGTTTCTCACTTTCCACAAACCTCAACCTAGATCTACCCTTTCGATTAAGGGCTGTGGGTGCCGATTGGAAAGTTTCTCACTTTCCACAAACCTCAACCTAGATCTACCCTTTCGATTAAGGGCTGTGGGTGCCGATTGGATGGTTCAACAAGTGTAGTGATGAAGAAATTATAAGCTGAATGGTCAAATGAGGGCCATGGAGACTATTTTATGCGACCCGTCTCTACATTTCATAACAGATTCTGAACTGAAGTTGCATTTCATTTTTGAGAAATTTAACGAACAGCCTGATTGCTGTTAGTTGTGAGTTGCTTAAGGCTGCAAGTTCAATCCTGGCATTGTTTCATTAGCATTTGGTGCTACGATAGACAAATAGCATTTTGTACCTCAGGCCCGCCAAATTTCAGAGTTTACTGCAAATGGCCCGCACTAGGAAAAGCTGCATAACCACTTGACAAGGCGGTACTCTGCTGGCAGCTAGTCTAAGGCCATCACTGGATGGAATGATGGAGATTGTTATTCCAACCATAATGAAGCATCATATGACATGATATCAAAAATCTCTAGACAGGAAATGTGTAAGTAGTCGAATTCAGAAATAAGAATAAATTCCTAATTAAGACTTTCATAAAAATGAAACAAATTCACCATTAAAAGAAATTGTGATTCTTCTGATATCATCGAAAAATAAAAATAAATAAAAACAAAATTAGGGGTTGATGAATGGGGGCTTTTTGATATTAAACGTGATCTAGTGACGAGTTTTTAAATTCTCCTATACATTCAGAGTTTCACACTTTGAAACTCACAAGATGCCAAATTTTTATAGGTGAATGTTATTTTAAAGACTGGCCAGGTCTTTTTCCCTTATATTTAATCGATTGTAATGACACCACCTTAAAAACTCGATACTAAATTTTATTCTCTTAATATGTTATGGTAACATCTGTTTGAGAATGAAGCAGATTCAGAGACTGATCGTTTATACCAGGCGTCAACAAAACTCCGGCCTAGCGAGCTAATCCAGATCATTTAACAATTTTATCCGGCCAGCATGAAAATTGGTTAATATACTGTATATACAACTAGCTACAACTTCACTGAAAATACAATTCTTTTGAAAAACGATTGGAGAAGTATTATTTACTAACCGGTTACAATGACTTTTTTATCGTCATCTGAAAAAAAGGTGTTACGTAGAGCGTTCAAAAAGTTCTTGATAAGTGTCTGCACATTTCACTCATTCCTCCGAAATTAAAGAGCTACAACTTGTTAGAAAGCTTGTCTAAGCTTGACATTACGTGTTAAAAAAAGTCTGTATTATAATTTCATGGGGATGCAGCTTGGGGACGACGCGAAAAATCCATGCTGATTTATCATAAGTATACGGGAATCATGCTTATCCATGTGTCACTATTACGGGATGAATGCGCAAATTTAGAGAAAGACGGCAGAGTTTCAAAGAACCTTCCTTGTTCAGGAAGACCGAAGGTAACTCTGAAGAGAGAACATCGCTGCTGTTCGGGAATTTATTAATTAAAACCCACACATCACCATTCAGGTAATAATTTTAGATGTCAGTGTATCGATTGACAGTGTGGAAACAATTATTAATCAACATTTAAAGTTTCGAAAGATATGGGCTAAATGGGTACCCCACGAATTGACAGAACGGCAAAAAATGGCAAGAGTCAACTCGTGCAAGGAGATGCTGGCAATGTTTGAAGCGACCCTAAACGGTTAACAGACATAGTCACAGATGACGAGGCATGGTTTTATTACTATACAATTCCCAGAAAGATCTATAGCTATGTTTGGGTTAAGGAAGATGAACCACGTCCCCAAATCCTCTGACAAGACTTTCGCTCAAGAAAGAGGATTTTAATTTTTTTTTCGATTCCCAAGGATTGGTAGCCATGGACACCTTGCCTGAAAAACAATTATTATACGTGGCCAATATTTTATCAAAACTATTTTGCCCAAAACGGTTAAGGAGATGAAGGAACAGCGTCAATAATAGGCATGTCAAATGTTCTCCTTCTTCATGACAATGCCAGTGCTCACAAAACCCGGAAAGTTACAGCTTATCTGGAACAGGAAAAAATGAAACACTCTCCCATCTGATCTTATGCCATGCGACGCTTGGTTGTGTCCAAAAATTGTAAAGGAAATTTCTGGGAAATCTTTTTTAAGTGTTCAAGACCTTGCAAAATGTGTTCATTCAGAGTTGCGGAATATTTCCCAACAGTAATACCATCAGGCGTCCAGAATTGGCGCATATGTCTTGGACTTTGCATAGATGCTGGAGAGTAGTACCTTGAAGTAGAGTAAAAGTTTTATTGCAGTAAGTGCAATGGTTTTTGATTCGCAGATGCATGTCAAGAACGTTTTGATTGCCCCTCGTACTTGTTGCGTTAATAGGAGATAATGACAATTGATGCTTCGAAATGTTACATGCATAGTGACAATTGCTGCTTCGGTATGTTACATGCACAGTTGCTGCGCTTGTGGTTTGTTGGTCTATATTGTCTTGTGGTGTTGTTATTCGTATGGAATTCTCTCTTCCTTTTGTTTGTGTTACTACTGTCCTCATTGCTTGCTCGATGCTTCAGAGAGTATGGTGGGTTTACTAAATCGTCTTCAGAACACGTTTTCCTATATCTATATATTATGCATATTTCTGCCAGGTTTAATTGATATTCCGTTTTGGTGTTTTCTATTTTCTGTGCTTACTCGATTTGTCCTATTACTTGCATACTTCGTTAATGTCGTTGGGTCTCTTCTATTTCATAACTTACTGATCTCTTTAAATTTACTTTTCCGATCTTTTGGCATTTCCATAATACAGTATGTCGCTTTTGCTTTGTTGGTTTATCACAGGTATTTTGTACACTCCTGCTCTTTTGTTTTCAATATTTATTTCTTTCTGTTGTTAATGCTGTTGCTGTGGGTATTATGTGATTTTTGGTGCTTCATAATTCTGTTGAGTTAATTTCTTTTACGTTCGCATAGGCTTCTGCAATTTGCGGTGTATCTATTGTAATTTATGAATGCCGATCTTGTTGAATTCTTTTAATGTCCTAGAGAGTATTCAGGGGCGTTAAGGGACGGAGAGGGTAACTCTCCTGAAATATCCTGCCGTCTTATGCGAAATCTCAAACCTATCTTCCTGATTTGAAATAAAAAAACAGTTTTCTTTGCATAATTTTATGTCCGACACTAAAAGAGTTTAAAAAATACAAAAAAGAAATGTGAAACTTTGTTCCATACAGGGTATCATTTTCAAATTTCCTGTTGGATGGAATATTTTAGTAACTTGGAAACCCTACCCAAATGTTATTATCAGACCCCTATAATCCTGTTATTTAGATAATTAAGTTTCTTTGGGGGCCCATCCTCACTACCCCTTCTCGATGGCTCCGATAATTTAGTGTCAGTGGGCCCTCATTCCCAATGAAACTTAATTACTGGAGCCTCTCTGAAACTGAATTCTCGGAAATCCACAAATATCAAAATTCTGGAATTTCCGAAGCAAATTTAGGAACAAATGCCCCTCCCGTCCGAAAAAAAAAAACAACAACAACAAGTGATATTGATTTTCCTTAAAGAATAATCAATATCACTGGTGTTCATTCTGCGATGCAATAAATATTTTAAATTCTTGGAAGAAGTTTATTAGGAATGAACATTCGCTTGTTGGACCTGTGAAAATTTATGAATTTATTTGATTATTTAGAAAAATATTGGATATCAGATGTAACTTTTTCATCTTTCTAATGTACAGTGGTCGACCAAATTAACGTAACCCAGCGTTTTGATCAATATTTCAATTCTAACAATTCCCCGAAGATAAAAATGCGCAACAATAAGCATCATCACGAATCCCACAATTCTTTGCAACATGTAAATCACTAATGCCTATGAAAACATAGGTGGCTACCAAATCACTTCATTTCGAAATTGTTGTTTGCAAGGATGGTTACACTTACCATTTGCACTGTAGATGGCAAGCTTAGACTAATGGATCCCAAAGTGGGCGCCACTGACCAATTGGGGTATTTACTTAAGGCTTTCGGAAGAAATAGGTCAAATGAACTATCAACCACTTCTTAATTAATACATAATCTATCCATGTTTAAAATTCACGGATGCAAAATAATAATTACTCGTAAATATTTACTTAATTTAAATGTTATTGCAACTAGTTTTATACAGAAAAACAATATGTTGAAAATCATGAGGGAGTGTTAAATAGAACGTTAGAAAGAGTTAGGGGAGCGGCTAAGCTCAAACAAGTTGGAACTACTGGTTCCTAGCGATGGGGAGATGTTTGATTTAAAGGACAGTTGGACGTAGTAGGATTTTAAGTAGGACAACATGATGACTGAATGTGTCGAGAAAGGTGATATCGATGACACTATGGAAACAGTTTCAGGAAACAGGAACCATTTCCAGAAGACCTAACTTAAATCTCCCGAGAGTTACATGAACTCCAACTGACCGTTATGTAGTTCTAAATGGAAGACGGAACTGCATGATGACTTCGCATCAATTCTCTCTCTAGGTTTCTGCGGCCACAGATGAAAGGATTTCAGCAGAACAGAGTCATGAAGGCTTCACTCGAGTGGTATCTATGGGAAAAGGATAGTGGTTCAGTCCCGATATTCCGAAATCACCGAAAAGCTTATCTAAACTAGTGTCGCCGATATATCACTTGGAACCCTGAACAATGACTTAATGTTCTGTTTTCTGACGATTCTCGATTTAGCCTACAGCCAGATTCTAGATGTTGTTTAATCTGGGAAGATCCCTCCAATATCAGAGAAAGGAATAGTGGAGGAGGTGTTCTAGTCTATGATGGTAAATAACAAAGTGAAACAAATAGACATTATACGAATAAATTTTTTTTTTCTCTGTAAGAATAAAAGCAACAAATTCTTTGTGAAAGGCCTATATAATTATTTTCGGTTTTAACCAGTCAGGTGGTTAAAATTGGGGTAAAATCCGATAACACTAGAAAATATTATACCGTATACACATATAGGCCTGAATCTAGAAGAAAAGAGAAGGAAGTCGGGGGAAAAGCTGTCTTAATGAAAGAGGGAACGTCATTCTGATCTAAACTACGTATTTCCCTCTGTCTTAATGTTTTTTGAAACATCATTTGAAAATTATTTGTAATCTGTATATATAATATTTTTTCTCCTCCGTTTCGGTTGCTCTCATTCTCAAGAACGGCGAAGGACTTTGCTTCCACAGTTCTTGATCGGTAATCAGATCCGCCCTGCAATCATTACCCTATGAAACTAACTCTGCAGCTATATAATAGATATTGCATAAATGTACTGAAGCAGCTGCTTGATTACTTAATCATTTTTAATACTACCGCCTTTTATTTATTGAAAAGAATTTAAAATATGAAATTTGTTTCCATTATTATCTATCGGTATTGTATACAGAGATTTCAACAGAAATATCTGCATTAATGAAAAGCAATATATATATAATTTGTCAAATTTAGCTCCTAATCGCAATTAAAGAATAACTGAAAAGTTGAGTTGCGTAGTATTTTCATATCAAGGATTCTTATTGCATTTAGTTTCTTTTTCGCATTTCAATGCATTGCAGGTCCCATCAAAGAAATTGGTTTACCAAACATACACACACACACTCAGGATTCTGTAAAAAATAAAGGGGGAATGAGTAAGGTGGTTCAAAATGACTCCATCTAATCAGAAAAAGTAGGTGGGGGGAGAGGGGTTGAAATAACATTGCAGTATAACATTTCCTAACTCGTTATTGAGGTTTTACAAAAGATGGAAAGATACATGATTTAATGTTTAGATAAGTTTAGTGTTTATCTCCAATACCTTCGCCAGCATTCTCAAAGGGCGAGGCCCCTTTGTCCTCCTCCTTGTTTTAGATTCGGGAGGTATTCCCTTATACATTCGCAAGAACTTCCATACACATATTTGCGATGAGACATGATTCTCACAAACAGTTCTCACCATTCCTAATTAACATCATACGAACGAAATATCAAGCATAAAGAGTATGAAATATTATATTTCAAATATCACTATAGGTTTACGATTGGAACTAATAAATGTAACTAAGATTCTTATTTACCGAAATAAAAGAAGAAACCAATTACAACTACCACTAATTTCTCTAAGGCATGATTCAAGTTGGTCTTTCAAAAAGAGATGTAGAATTAAAATGAAATATTTGAATAATTGATACAATAGTTTGAAAGGTACACTGTTCGTCGTTGAAATTGCGTCCCCCCACAAAAAATATTTCCCTCTGTTTTAGTGGTTTTAAAACTATATCTATATTCAATATCTTTACTATACTTTGGCTAATGCTATATTTTCTACTGTTGTGTATTTAATTATATTGAAAAAAGATAACGGTAGAAATAGAAAACGCTGAATGCAGTTTTATTTTAATAAATGATATATATAATAGATGGTTATCGAGTAATGAAGACTGAAAAAGAAAACCAATTGCTTTAAAATATTTTAGAGTAATGAAGATGACTAACTACATGATACAAAAATTTCGACTAGACACGTGGCAAGTGAAACATTTTAACCAATAAGGGTGAATTTACATCGTATGGCCAAATTTTATAAACATGGCATCCTGAGCTAAGTACCATGATACATACCAATGCATGCAAAAATTTGTACTGATCTTCTTCTACAAAAGCATCATTTTGCAGGACAGTAAACTTTCCCTCAAGAAGAAGAAATTGTCCATCTTGTTATAGATTTAGGAATTACAAATTTCGTCGTTTTTTTAAAAGAGAAAAGATATCCCATTGCAGCCACAAAGCCTCAAGCTTTATACAGTACGATATCAAAAGGCCAGAAAGTTCTAGAAAACCTTACTTTTATACGCCTCCCTCGCAAGAAATAATCATGTTATACTCTATGTACTGCTAGAAATGTTTTATCAAGTGATATTTTTCGAATTACAAATATAATTTAGCCAAAAGTAACAGCTAGTTTATTTACTATTGCATTATCTACACGTTTTCTGCTGCGTGATAAACATATTAATATCAGAATAGAGGAATTATATAACGAATTCCAATCAATATATAACGAATTCCAATTCAAATCAATATATAACGAATTCCAATTCGAGCTGCGTCTGTTCTCGCGAAGTGAATTATCTATCACAATTCTCACACCCACTCTTGTGATTATTCTAGACCTTCTTTGTCCAAATGAAGTTCGTGTATGATGGAAACTTCCGAAAACGACTCTTTTCGATAAATTTCGCAGGTAAACTCATTGCCGACGCTTCGACCATACCGAGAAAAATTGTCGCAGCAAACAGTGCTGAAGTCGATGAGTAACCGAACATTCAGCATCCGTGTGGGTATATAATTCTTCTGACTGGAAACACAAGAAATGACAGAACATGTTCTCACTGGATTAGAGAAAATTATATTTTAAAGTATAAATTTAATCATGTTTCATATCAGATGACACATGTTAAAAATCTTTCAACGGAACTTACCTACACCACGGTTACTAAAATTCACTTGTATCTAAAGAGTTCTCAAATACATCCTTAGATACCTTTCTCAATACCTTCCAACGAGCTATTAGTGATATATCAAAAAAGCTTTGGAAAAGTAGAAACTACTTTCCATGGCAATCTTATAATTTCCTCAAGCAGAAGGAATAGACAGCGCTATACTTCAAATTTTTAAACTAGCCACCTTATCAGATATTCAAAAAGCTCCTTTCACCTCAGACACCGTAGCTGAGTTTCTGCAACATCTTCCATTATTCTTCAACCTGCATGACTGAAAAACAACTCGCAATTTAAGACTGCTTCTCAGTACTTCAGGAATACATCAGTACCTACAAACACAAGTCTCGAAGCAATGGATTTTTCTCTTACACCTGATATCCTTATAAACCTTATATAAAAGCTCTCCCAGACGCGTTTGGTCACAACCTCTATTATCCTCTATCCTGAAGGAACTGTATACTACTGTGTAACAGGAATGGCTTCTCACAATATGACATGATTCCCAAATACTCGTTATAATCTATGTCAGATTCAGTTCAAGATATTTTGAAAGCACAGAGAGATTCTAAGGGTAAACGAAAAGGTATACGAATAATTCTCTAATAGCCCTTTATCAGGAAGGTGTGTCACATGTCAATGAAAAACATTTTCATATATTTCCTACACGACGTAGGTGAAAATTGCAATTTCAATTCTTTCTTATTTTATTTTTTTATGGTATAGCCCCCTGGGCGTGGAAGAAAACGTTTTAAAGTTTTCCTCACACATGCAATGTTTGGGTTGGACGAAACAAACCTAACACATCAGAGCATTAGCTCTCTGCATGTAGAGTGTTGGAATGAATTGTTCCAGGGGAATCATAGCAATGTTTGTCATTACTTTATTAGGAAAGTATTTTAATAAAACAAGTGGTGGAAATGAAAAAAAAAACGATTTTGTATTTAGAAGGAAAATAAAATAATATATCAATAATACGATTGAAATGTCAATCAGAACTTTATTAGAAAGAGCAAAATGCCCCAAGGGATAGAAGATGAGTTAATTAAAACACTGTCATGGTTTGCTTACAATCGTAGCGAATTAACTGCTAAGTTAAATCATGTCTCAATAGAAGTTCATGTAATGCAGGATACAAGATAATGGAAGTAAGGTTTTAAATGAATGATTTTTAATGTAAATGATTTAGCAGAAGTAAATTTTTCAGGGAATTTGTTAATGTTTGCTGATGATATCGTTCTGCTGAATGCAGGTATAATGTAGAAATGATAGTTAAATGTGGAGAAAACGACTAAAATACAGCAAAATTTTGTTTCAGAAAAGTAAACTTTTCTTAAATGAAGAGTAAAAGAAATATACAATCATTCAGAGTAGGAAAAAACGTAACTACGTATCCATTAAAACACATAACTCTAAGGGTTAATATAAATTAAATATTTACCAAAATGCATGTCCCTGTCCAAATGTGGAAGAGATTAATAAAATTCGTTATTTTAGAATTTATATTGACCATGATTTTAAACGGAAGTCGTTCATAAAATATACTTGTGATAAACTTAGAAAGTGTTAAAGTTGAAAACTCTTATTCCACTGGATGTTATAATAATAATATATGAAGTTCTACACGAATCAATCATTAGGTATGGTATCAGTATATATGGATGCACATATAAATCTGTTTGACCCAAAATTAAACGAATACAAAAAAGTACTCCAAATTCAATAAACATGTAATGATGATTGATTGATGGAGAATAACTTGGAAATAGTTTTCATAATATGAACATTTTGTTAGTTATTGTTATAGAACATTTTTGTTATTTATGTAATTACCATTACAAATTGCTCTAAAAATGAATACAAGGATACAATTTTGCATGCGATCAATAAAAGGAGAAAGTGTGAAAATTATTTTGTCGAGCTAATTTTTCACGGTAAGAGTGATAATTCGCGGATATTTTATCAAAGACCCAAAATTTTAGTTTCTACCTAGAGGTCTGTCATGCCTGAGCACTTATTATGAAATTAAAACTAAACTTTTGAAATGGTTATTAAATATAAATATTTGAAAAGCAATGTTTAAAAAGTCATATCCTGTATCAAGTATTGTTTCAAGAAACTACCATATTAGTGTGAAATGAAGACTTTTAGAATAGGTGATAATTTTATTAATAGAGCTTAAAGCGTATTATAACAGATTTGACAAGCTAATTTAATTAAAAAGTTAATCACTCTTCGAACTGTTTTGTTATTGTTTTAGTAAATCATAATAGCATTACGATCGGTGAATACAGGATAGTAGGGATGTTAGTCACTACTATCCTGTATCCTATCCTGGTGTTCCTTTTTTTTATCATTTGCACATCTACCTCCATAGCTTCCGTCCTGTCAGTTTCTGGGATATACATTGCTTCCTCCGAGGTGTTTCGATTTCCACTTTGAGAGGTGTATCTTTCAGATGGAAGTTTCCATCGGGATTAAGCTTTGAAAATTTCTCAAGCATGCAACATCTATTAGTACCGATCAGATCCGAATCTGGGGGGGGGGGGATCTTTCGTTTTTTTTCCCGAATCTGGGCCTGGTACTGATATACAAAGATCTTATAATCACTTGAGATTCAAAAATATAGTTGGAATTCAATGTGATCTATAAATTCTACGCAATTATTGGATTTCTGCTAGATATTGCTGCTTAATATTTGGTCTCTAATTCATTGTAACCTATTTTCGACTTTTAATAAATAACAGAAAAAAACATATATTTGCAAAATATTTAATTTAATATAAAAAAAAACATTATTTTACTGTCCTTATCGATTTCTAATACTTTCACTTACCACCAGAAAGATTAATGTAAGAATGAAATATAATATTTCGTGTTTAAATAATAAACTCTCCAACATAAGTAGGATTTCTCTAGATCAGTTTCTTCTAACGTGGGAACTAATTTCCTATAAATGAATATTTCTCCTCTTCGTTAATAACTCGTATCTGTCAACTCGTGCTAAGGTGACTAACTGCTCGTAAGTATGCTTAATCCGCCTCCTGAGAGATTTCTACACATTGAGTCGAGGTTTCTTAAACCTAGAATTCGAAACGAAGGAAATTGAGGAGTGTTAGGAGCTATAAAAAAATTGATCTCCCCTTGCTACACTCCTAAACAGGGAAAATAAGGAAAATATCCTTCTGCTATCTATGGAATGCGAATGCCGAAAGTAACCAGCTATATGTCAAATAAAAGTTTCTGAAGCGGGAAATGTCATAAACTAGAAATAATGACTCCCCATGCTTTCTTCCCCCGGAAAAAAGGGGAAATATGGAAGTCGTTCTATTATATCTTCCAAGTTACGTGAAATGAAAGTTCATATAATGATGGCCATAAACTATTTCGAATTTTGTCCCCATACCTCTCCCCCTGATAAAGGGGCATTTTCGCGGGGTTAGACTTTAATTAGTCATGTCACAAATTAAAGCTCGTGATGTCTCCAATATTATGGGTTACCTCAAACACGACTCCAAAAGGAAGGGAAAATCTGGTCGAAGTTTATGTGTCATATATCAAATAAACGTTTTGGAAAGTAGATGTTTTAGTGACGACAAATAAACTATGAATCAATTCAAATTTTTCAAAGAGATGCCTATCTTTCTATATGGGCTCTAAAAAGTAAAAAATAAATCTGAAACATATTGGTGAAGTAATCAGTCACTGAGTTCGTATTCATTTAAAAGGAAGATAGGGAACCGAGTTATCTACAAAATTGCCGGCGCCCTATCTTCCTTTGAAGTGAATGTAAACTCTGTAACTGAATTCACCATGAATATGCTTTAAGTTTATATTCTACTTTTTAGGGCCCATATAGGAAGATAGGTATTTTTTAAACTTTTTAATTTATTAAAGCATATTTTTTTCAAATTTTTATTTTTGTACTCTATTGCATTCGAGTTACGTAATATATTTAGGCATGCGAATTTTATAAAGCAATAGCAGTTTCGAAATCACTACGTGCAAAACGTGTGTGCAATCCTTTGAGCAGGAAAGAATCGAGTGCTCGAAAAACGAACTTAGCGATCACTTAAGAATAAACGTGAGGAGAACTAAGGAGTCTAAGAACAGTGGTGTGGGAAAACAAAACACTTTTGATCATACCCTCATTTTTTAAGAGCATTCATCCTCATCCAACTGAGACACATCAATATTTTTATTATAATAAATTATTTTAAATATTTTTAAGCTTTTTGATAGAAATATGAAACGTAAATTGCGTTGCTTTAATAACTATTTCAATAAATAATATAGAAAAAAATCTGTATTATTTTCCCAACATTTGTTAAAATTCTTCAGAATATTTAGCCACAAATACAGTGCTGTCGATAACAGTAGACGGCAATTTGTTTCATAATCGTGTTAGAGAGCAGTATTAATAACGGTGAGCATTTACATGCACTCCGCGAACACTGTGTCGTTCACGAGTGATAGGTTTCCTGTGCCTGATGTAGAAGACAATTCTGATGTAGGTTTTGAAAGCCTAAACAGCAGAAAAATTAATAATTATCGTAACCTTTTTAGAAAACCAAAAAAGACAAAATTATCATGTAAATCAGTGGTTCCAAAGCATTTTTTTCCAAAAAATACCTAAGAAATTTTACAGAGTTATAATGTGAACTTATACACATAATTTTGTTTACGAAAAAAAGGCATCTTCAGATAAAGTATAAGAATAAAATAGGTAGTACTGAAAACAATTATTCATTTTCTCCATTTAATATTATGCCAATTCACATGTGAATGATGTTGACACTAAATTCGAGTAGCAGTGGCAGTAGCTTCGTGTATAAAAGTTTGGGATCTCTGCTGTAAATGAAAATTCTTGCCTCAACGGCATAAATTCTTCAAAAACGGGTACAAACAAACTCGTTAAGAAGTAACTAATCAAACTATAGATAATGTTTCAAAATACAAAAGACAACTTGCGTAAAAAGCTATGCTGTAGCCTTTTCTATAGTATAAGGTGTGGCAGAGGTAAAACTAATATTACATATGTTTCATTTCGTGAGAAAATTTTTGTATTAAAACTTGTTGAATTTAACGATTTGTTTAAGTATTTAAAGACTTATGGAAAAAAGTCCTAAATATTATGAAAATATTGTGCTTGAATAATATGGTTTCGCTTGGCATTTTAAAGCGCCGTTTTGCACGCATAATATAAATACTTAATACAGGATGTTCCTGAATGAACGCATAAACTCTGCATGGTGATATTCCTCTTAGTAAGAGGATCAAATATGTCCAAGGAACTATGTCCGTGTGAGTAATACTTTCTGAGTAAAAAGAATGTAGGCTCATGGTGTCACATCCGTTTTGCAACCAAACATACTTTATTGGAATGTTTAAACAACGGAAGATCAAGCAACAGGCGTGGTATGTAATGACATAATTTGCAAGCATGGCTAATATGGTAAAATTGAACATCTCTATGATTAGTAGGTACCGATAAAGTCATACATGGGCGACAAGTAATACTGTACGTACATGATGTGTTACACGAAAACAGATGTCGTGGAAATGTGCTAGCTGTATCACAGTGGCAGGGTCACCCCTCATGTGTGTGCATGACGGGAATGTATGACTGGACACATTCCAATAGTGCAGTGTCAACGAACGTGAAGGTTAGCTCTTAGATTCTCTTTTATAATGGGTGATAGTCGGTACACTAGCTCCTTGATATGATCCCAAAGAAGAAATCCAATGGCGAAAGATGTGATCATCTGGCTGGCCGATAAACGGGATTGCCACGTCCAACCCAGCGTCCCGGGTATGTAGTATCCAACCATTCTCTGACATCAGCAATAAAATGAGTTGGTGTCTTGTGTTTTATTCAAAGGTTACTTTGCGCGGTCAGACTATTTGGCAGCTGCTATGACCAATAATGCAGTTACCGAAAACAACACCTACACGTTCACAGAACATACCTGGCGCTGTTGTTGGTGGGGGACATGGAAATTGGAACGTGACCGCACATGGCTGTTGAGGCAATTCAAGATGCCGTCACCTATGAAATGCACTTCGTCCGTCCACAATACACGTCCAATTAAATGCTTATCTGCCTCACGTTGGCTTCCTCAGTACGGCTTCCTGTAGTGCTGACCCACTGACTGGCCATATGACTTCTGTCACGAAGACTCGTTATAGGGAGCACATTTCCAATATCTCTGATGTGATCATTCAGCTGTTGCATAATGTTGGCATTGGTGTGAGGACGTGTTGGGTAACGACGGTCATACTCTCCAGCAGTGGGCAAGACATTCTCATGATACTCTGCAAAGAGCAGGTACCTCTCACAGTACTCTCGAAATACACGTTGAAATCTGACATACATACGTTGCTCGGCCGGCGCGTGACGACGCCTCTTTATACCAGCCACGAGGATGCACCTCAACATGAATTTACAATGGTTTCTATAAAAGAGGAAATTCCCTATGTTAAGTTAATGGGAAGCTAATGTCAAAGCTCTATAACTTGTAAAGTAAGTTTTTTTTTTGGTTTGAAAAATGTGATTGCAGATAAAGATCTCAATCAAATAAATTAATATCTCTATTTTCAATAATATTCGTCCAGTATTTAATGAGTTATTGAATTTTGAATATTTAATAACAGTAATGCCAGTCTTAAGAAACTTATACAAAACTGAAGAATAGTGAAAGAATTCTTTACACAAAGTTCTAAACTGTAAATTTATTTTATGAAACACTTTGATTAATGCTTATTACTAAGTTTTAATTAACTTCTGAAGTCACTTTTTGTGGCTGGAATTGTTATCGGTAAATATTCAAACTTCCATAACTCATTAAATACTGAACGAATATTGTTGAAAATCGAGATATTGATTCATATGATTGTGATTTTTGTCTGCAATCACAGTTTTCTGAACAAAAAACTTATTTTAGAAGTTATTGAGCTTTGACGTTAACTTCCCTTTGACTTAAGAAGGATTTTCCTTAATTTATGGAAACCAGTGTAATTTACATAAATGAGCCGTGCGCATTTCCTCAGAAAACGAAACACATTGCAGGCGAGCTATTTATTTCGTAAACTAATCGATCATATATCCGCCGAAAGATTCGTTTGTTTGTGAGAGGATTTCATGTCCTCAGTCTTTAGACTCGTTTTACTCGTCGTAAACTATCGCCCACATAAGCATAGTCATTTGGGCATAATTGGTCCTCTCACGAAAAGGAATATCATCATGCAGAGTTTAGGTGGTATTTCAAGGACACCTGTGGAGCATATTACTTTATGGGCGCTTAATGACAGTTCTTGAGTAAGATTTATATGTCTGGAACTAAACCACGATATATAAATGATATGCGCTTTAGAGACACAAAAAAATATGCTTCGTCTTTTATGAGATGCTTTCACGTTTGAAATTTCGAATGTATCCAGCAAGGTTCATCCATCGCGTGACAATCAGAAAATAGGGCGGAAGGCTGCAGTGATTAAACGAAAGCCATTTCTCTTGTATTAAATTTCTGTATAATATTGTTGATGGTTTATTTGTTTACACAATCTATCCTCTGGGTATATAAATATATTTTACAGGAATTTTAAATTCATGTGAAAAAGTTGAAAACTGGTAATTAATCAAAAAGGCAACGCTTGTTTCTTCAGTCAATTGTGAATTACCTCATTTCAGTTTAATTTTAATTTTTGCCCCCTTTATAGCCAAAGAGTATTAAAACACTCTTCAATACTGTAATTAATTTTTTTTTCTTTTTTCCTAGTTTTTCTTCCACCTTAAAATATACAATACCCTTTATATTTTAAATATCATTACTTTGAATCAAAGTAGGTAGAATTTCCTCCTTTAAATCTTTAACCGTTTCTGCATTTGCGCAAAAAATATTATTCCTTTTAAACAAAAATTTATCTTTAAATTAAGCAAATTTCGCGGGCCGAAAACATTTGTAGAAATGTGACATGTTATAGCGAAATGTGAATATAATGAAATCAGGCTAGTGACCAAAATATATTCCTTGTACTGAAATGCTATGAAAAAGGTGCTGTGACAATTATATACTGAAAAATAATTATAATGAAAAAGATTTGGGTTGTTTTACCTCTGAGTGGCACTTTTTTGCACACCATGGGCTAAATGGCCAGGTCACATGGACCCTGAAGGCTCAGAGAAGGTTGGGGGAGGGGATCCACTGGAACAGCTGTTGGGAGACAGATGATAGCCTCCCATCAAGGCCATCCAGAGTGTTCTTTAACGTGCACAGGGTATGGCTCTCCCGCACACGGGGCCACGGCTTAATGTCCAATCCTACGGACGACGGCCTTTCCAAGTCCATCGGTGTCCCCTACTGACCGTGGGCAGGGAGGGGGATTTTGAGGAGATAAATCTCAACGCTGACCCAACTGGGACTCGAACCTGGGAACTACAGATTACGAGCCTGGCGCGCTACCAACTGAGCAACCCCATGAAAAAGATCTAATGTGTATCAGATTTTACTTTTACAAAATCGCTAAATTTTTAACTGTCTTTTCCAGTAATCATCTCTCCTTGAATTCTTAAATGATGTCGAAACTCTCCAACACATTGCCTGGAATATATTTCCGTGTCAATACAAAAATGCAAAGATTTTGATCCGTATTGGCTGCTGATAATGAAACTAAACTAATTAACGAACTTAGCTGAAACATTAATATTAGATGACAAATATAACAACGGAAATTTAACAAATGATATAATAAAACGGGTGGATTTGAACTGCTTTGAAAATCTTTTCACTTTACCGTTAGTTATCGCATAATGCAATCAAAAGAGCGTAGATCAAAAAGTTTGAAAATCCCGTTTTATGCCAGGATCACGTGGCAACATCAGTTTAAAACATTTATGCCACTCAATGAGATCAACAAAATTGCCTACATACAACACACGTGATTCATAGCGCTGTAATGGTTTCGATATTTCACAGCTTTTAAATCATTGCAGAGTAGCCAGATGCTTAAAACCAAAGTACTTAAAAACGGAAAAATGTACTTTGTGTATATCAAGGGGTGATCATTTAAATCGTGTACTGTTCCATAAGTTCTCGTACCAAGCGCTTTTTCCAAAGTAACACTAGATGGCGGTGTATATGACCACTGCGAAGGAGGCTGCACGTGCCAAGGTCATTTGGTGACAACTGCTGTTGTGTTAAGACTGTGATTCGAGTTATGGTAATGACTGTCTTCGTAAGTCTGCCTTTTCAAGTGGCATAAGCGATTCAAAGAAGGACACGAATCTGTTGCCGATGATGCAAGATCCTGCCAGCCTTCTACCTCAATAACTCCTGAGCAAAACGTTCTGGCAATCCTGAATGAAGACAGACCAATAAAACACTTCATGAAGTGGCTGTCAAAATGTCAGTTTGATAAAGAAACGCTCACGCGACTGTGAAAAACTATCAGAAAATATCACGAATCTGTGCCCAATAAATTCCACACAGTTTGACTCAAGAACAAAAATAAAAAAGGGTACAGCTGTGCAAGGAGATGCTTAATCGTTTTGAAAGCCAGGGTCCAACCTTCATGAGTCCAATTGTGACTTGCGATGAAACTTGGATACTACTAGCTGAAATTAAAACTTTTAAGGAGTGAAACAGTAGGTAAAGCAAAACTTCATTCTCTTTGAAAACGATATTCTCATATGCGCCAAAGGCGATATGCGTTCTTCTAGTTGTATGGTAAATTTCAGTTCTCTGCTTTAAATTAGCGAACCAGTCTTTGATGGTTATGGAAGGGTTTCTCCATCACGACAACATCGTGATCGGATGCGAAAAGTTTCCCTTTTGAAAACTTTCATCAGTTGCGAAAAGTTTCCCTTTTGAAAACTTTCATCAGTTGCGAAAAGAGGAAAAAATCGCAGGGTGCTAAGTCATCCGAAAAAATAATGTGCAGTGTTTAAGAAATTTTTTCCTGATTTACGATGTATCTTAATGTTAATACATGAAATACAGATAATTCAGGTTTGATATTTCTACACTGTCTGACAATGGAAAAGGTATTTCGCACACAGTCGTTTCGACATACGCATGGCGATGTGGCATATGTTTGCCTTCAATAGTTTATATAAAAATCAAAATTGACAATCACAGTGTTAATTGCAGCAAGTGACTAGCGCCATTTCAATAGTGTTCATAATGGATATTTTCGAAATAATTAGCTTTAAGGATTACTGCTTAATACAAATATTCGTTTATCGTGTCATAAGGTTAAAAAAACTATAAATATATATTAGCAATATATATATATATGGAAAAAACTTAGAATAGATACTAGCTAATATTAGTTTTCTTTTTCTAAAAAAATGTTTTTTTTTTCATTACAAGGAAAAAATAGTGTTACGGGAAGTGACCTTGTGAGTCAAACAAAAGCTTATTAACTACTTTCATATTATACCTTAGGAAAATAGTGTTTCGTATTATGTTGGTTGGTAGACGTACAAATACAGAATCCTTTATCAATGGGGATTAAAGGAAGTCATAAGTACCGCATGTGTCATTTGAATGTAATTGAAAAAGGGTTAACTGTTATTAATTAGGATTTTGTTGCGTTTGTATTTGTTTTTTGATTAGATAACTTAAGTACATCATCATCATCATCATCATCCTCAAGCAGCCATGGGCTACGGAGGTCCAACCAGACCGTGCAATTTAGTTCTCCAAGCAAGTCTATCCTGAGCTACATCTACTGCATCTGGCCACTGCACACCAATTCTAACAAGGTCCTGTTTGACATTGTCTGCCCACCGCATCCTAGGTCTCCCCTTCTTTCTGAGGCCTTTAGGCACACTGTTCATAACCCTATTCGCCAATCTATAATTATTCATACGGGCAACATGGCCAAACCAACGGAGTCTCTCTCTGCACAATATGTTGCTTAAAGGAGGTTGCAAACTCCTTTTCCTAATCTCATCATTAGTTACAAAGTTGAACCACCTAATGCCCAAGATACTGCGTAAGCATCTGGAATCAAAAGCATCTAGTTTCCTGTTATCTTGTTTACAAAGTGTCCAAGTTTCACTACCATAACTAACCCTAGAAAGAACCAAACTATTATACAGTCTAATTTTAGTCTTTAGGTGTATACGCCTATTTCTCCACACTCTCCATAGATTCTTAAAAGTCCCAGCAGCAATCCCTATTCGTCTGTTAATCTCATGCCGCACATCACCATTATCTGTTACATAGCTCCCAAGATAATTAAACTGTGACACCTGCCAAGACTGCAACCATTCAGATTAACTGAATCACAGCCTGCCTGACCAATTTTCATCACTTTAGTTTTCTCTCTGTTTATAACCAAACCTACTCTACTACCAGTCTCATCAACAGCTCGAATGAAAGAGTTCATCTCATCAACATCATTTGCCAAAAGGGCTAAATCATCAGCATAATCTAAATCAGAAATTTTCGTATCTCCAGCCCATTTAAGGCCAAAATCTTTCCCTTGAAGTGAATTTCGCATAACATAATCAATAACCAAGCTAAAGAGAAAAGGAGACAAAATGCACCCTTGTCGAACACCAGAAGTAATGCTAAACCAATTGCTACAAGCCTTACCAACTCTCACACACGACTCAGTGTTATTATAGAGAGCTTTCATAATGTTAACTAACTTGTCTGGTATACCATATGATCTCACAATCAACCACAAATTATGACGATCAACAGAGTCGAAAGCCTTTTTGAAATCAACAAAGCTAGCAACCAAAGGTTTCTGAAACTCTAAACATTTCTCAAGAATCTGCCTAAGTGAAAATATCTGATCTACACATCCCCTACCACTTCTGAATCCACATTGCTCATCACGCAATTGCCTGTCAACCAGATTCTTAATTCTATTAAGCACAATCATGGAAAGAACTTTACCTGGAACAGAGAGTAGGCTGATACCCCTATAGTTATCACAAGAACTGCGATCACCTTTTTTGAAAATAGGGATAACAATAGCTCTGGTAAAATCCTTAGGAACCATGCCTTTATCATAAAAGAGATTCAGAATTTCAGTCATCCAAGTGGTAACCGAAACATTCCCAGCTCTAAGCATTTCCGTAGTAATTTCATCTACCCCTGGGGATTTATGTAGTTTAAGTTTAGAAACAGCCAAACTAACTTCAGATTGTGTTATAGGGCCAACATTAAAGCCACCAATGCATCTATCATCATTGCAAACAATGGGAGTAGAACTAACTACATTGTTTAGAACATCACTGAAATGCTCAGCCCACCTAGCCATGACAGAATCCTCCCCTTCTATAACCTTACCTTGTTTATCCTTCAATCCTTGTATGCCTGTCCGTTTTCTACCACACAAAACATTAACTATCTGGTACAGCTCTCTGCTGTTGTGCTGTCTAACTGCTTCCTCGGCTTTGTCAGCCAAACCATCAAGCCAAAAATTTTTATCAGCAGCTAACTGATCCTTTACAAGTTTATTAAGGTCTCTGTAATGCTTTCTATTAGGACTAGTAGGGTATTGATTAAGGGTATTCCTGCAGTTCTTTCTTTCCGAAATAAGCTCAAGTGCCTTATCACTCAGATAATTTTGCCTCTTCTGCTCCTTTTTTCCTAAAATAGTACTGTTAGTGTTCAAAAAAGCCTGTTTAAAATGATCCCATTCTTCCTCAACTTCAGTAGTAAACAAACCATGACTGTCATAATGACTAAGTAACCTATCATGGTAAGCTTTGGCTATAACTGGATCTTTCAGAGCTTCAGTATTAAAAGTAAATTTTTTAACCCTAGCACAACACTTTTTAAGTTTAAGTTGCAACACACTTTTAACAAGGTAATGGTCAGATCCAATTTCAGCTCCCCTATATGCCCTGGTACTCCTAACAGAACTAGTCCATTTGCTGTTAATTAATATGTAATCAATCATATTCTTATGCAGCCCATCAGGTGAAACCCATGTGTACTTATGTATGTCGCGGTGTTTGTAATAAGTGTTAGTTATTCTGAATCCATTGAGTTTACTTACCTGTAGGAGACGTTGCCCATTGCTATTGCAGCTACCAATACCAAAAGGGCCTATTACTCCTCCCCAAAGGTCAGAGTCAGTACCAACTTTGGCATTGAAGTCACCAAGAACAAGGGTAATATCTCCTTTCTTGACAGAATTCAAAATATCCTGAAGTTGTTCATAAAACCTATCCTTCTCATCCTCATCGGCATCCTCAGTGGGGGCATAACAGCAGATAACATTCAAGTCTTTAACGCTTGTCTGAAATTTTGCTGTAAGAAACCTTTCATTAATGCACTCATATCCTAGAAGAGCATCACTAGCGTGTCTGCTGAGAAGCAGACCCACGCCTTGGTGATGCTTTTTGTCGTCCCTCCCTGAAAAGAGAAATTTAAGATTATTTTTAAGAATCTGACCTTTATCTGTCCATCTGGTCTCTTGCAAGCCGAGAATATCTAAATTATAACGGTGGAATTCTTGTGTGAGGATATCAAGAGAAAAAGCTCTGTGCAGAGTCCTCACATTCCAACTACCTATGGAGAGAAAATGGTTAGTGGGATGTTTAAAGAAACTATGTTTATTGAGAGAGGGAATGCCGACAATATCAAACAGCCCCCTAATCGCAGACATGGGGCAAAGACCCGTTCCCCCACCACTAAAGGCTGAAGCCATCTACACTGGAAGACTTCCTCCAATGTAGAATTTGACGATGCCAATAGAAGCAAAGAGTTCAGGTGCCTGCGATGACTTCTGCTCAGGATTATCCACCAGCTGATAAACATATCCTGTGGATCTATTCACTTGGGGCTGTCAACCCACAAACAAAAAGAAAACACAGCGGAAGATTTTCCCTCCACAGAAGCCCACCAGTGCAGCAAAATCAGGATCCATAATCAAGCTCAGAGCCATATATCTGTCCAGTCCAGTAGGTTTATATGGTCAGCACCAGGACCCTGTGTGGTTGACCACTCCTCAGCAGGGTACTTAAGTACATTAGATATCTTAATTTTTCCTGTCTAATTAATTTGAATGAAAAATGATTATTATAAATGCAGATTCAATTACTTTCAGTCTTATTAACCTTGATACATTTTTCGGGGGGGGGGGGGGATTCGCAATGAATTTATAGATTGGCGTTATCGAATCTATATCTCTGCCCTTCTTAACCCCACCCCACCCCCACCATATGACGATTAATATTAAAATTTATTCTGATGTAGCGATTAAATATTCGATGAAAATTTGAGTGTATTCATTTGGTCACTACTTGCTGCTTTATATCCAGTTGAAAAAAAAATGCTGATCGTTTGACTAATTATCAATGTCTGGAAAGTGAACTGGACGTCTCAAGCCTTGTTTATCCTATTACTCTAATGCAAATTCCAAAGTTTGAGAAGATGAATGGGGTATCTATCAATGTATTTGGATACGAGAACGAAGCATTCCCTCTATACAGTACGTCAGTGAGAGCTAAACGACCTATTAATCTCATGCTCTTATCAGTTAGAGAAAAGAGACATTACTGCTACATTAAGAATATGAGTAGACTTGTAAGTTCCCTTACCAGCGAAATAAATGTATGAGCTTTTACTGCGATTATTGTTTTCAACGTTTTCCGAAGGAATCTATTTTAAAAGAGCATATGACCTACTGTGAAGAACACGGCCCTCAGAATATAGAGCTGCTAAGTGAAGAAGAGAAGTGTCTGAAGTTTACGAATTTCAAATTTCAGCTCCCTGTACCTTATGTGATTTATGCTGACTTCGAATCATTTTTAGTAAAAGTAGATACATTCCTCCATAACCCGACTGCCTCTACAATTACGGCTAAACATGAAGCGTGTGGATTTGCTTATGTGTTTGTGGGCCCTGATGTGTATAGTTACAAACCTTCTACGATTTATAGCGGTCCGAATGTTATAGAGGAGTTCTTGAAGTGTCTTCTAGAGGAAGAAGAAATTATTCAAAAGATGATGAAGCATAATGTTGCTATGTGTCTCTCCGACGAAGGGCAAAAATTATACGAAAATGCTTTAAACTGCCATATATGCAAGAATTCCTTGGGGAGAGATCGAGTAAGAGATCATGATATTTTTACGTGAAAGTTTCGAGGAGCCGCACATGACGCTTGTAATTTGAATTTTAAAACTGGAAAGAAGATTCGTAAGCTTGGTTTGACCGTGTTGCCTGTATGGATAATTATAGATTAGCGAATAGGGTCATCAAGAGTGTGTCTAAATGCCTCAGAAAGAGGGGGAAACCTAGGAAGCGGTGGACACACAATGTCGGACAGGACCTTGTTAGAACTGGTGTGCAGTGGCCATTTGCAGCAGATGTAGTTTAGGACTGAAATGCTTGGAAAACTAAATTGCACGGTCTGGTTGGACCTCCATATAGCCATGGCTGCTTGATGATGACGATGATGAATTTTGTATCTGAGATGATATTGACATAACATGCCCTAACATACTTAATGAAATGGCTTCTACTCTTTTCATGAACGAGTTCCTAAAGAGTGCATGTATCATTAGTGTATATGTGCTCTTTAGGATCCCGTAACTAACGATTTGAGGGGAGAGGATATGTTCTAATGTAGAACTCCTTATCTTTTAATAAAAATGTATTATTTTTTATTGTTATAGACATTAAAAACATTAAAAATAATATTAAAATAAAATTAAAATGCTATATTTATTTTTTGCGATTAGTATATTTTTGCATTCTCCGATTACAAAAATCAGGTTTTTTGAAACATATTATCCCTTGTTAAGTATTACTAATTATAACTAATTATTTTATATAATTAACTGCTACCACCTTAACAATGATTTGATATGCTTACATCAGTACAAAAAGGGAAGATTCTTATACAAAATATGTTACTTAAATGAAAGTGACGATCCGGTCATGATTGGGATGCTAAATTCGTCTGATGCGACATTATTTAAGTTACGGAAGACTTGCTATGATATTTATTAGTGATATGGTAATTTGTAGCGACTTACATGTAAGTCACTGAACCAGAATCTAGTCATTTGCCTGAGTATGTACTTGGATTGAACGAAGGTATAATACTACACTAAAATATGTAATGATTTATAGTGGTAGCCATTTTTTCTCCTCTTTTAATGATCTTTCTTTAACTGAAAGCATAAGATAAAAATGAAAATTTAGCGTTTCGTTTAATGATAACTAAAATATCTAAAACATTTATGATAAGTTAATAGTTAAGAAATTGTTTTTATAAATACACTGATCACCTTCAAAATAAAATGAAGAATATTACCTTTTCTAAACTATATCCCTTTACCTTTATATAGGAAGTGACCCAAAACAAACTAACAATACTCCTGTAAGCTTATAGTAATAACTTAGTGAATATAAGAAATATTTGAAATTTATACATCATAAATCACTGTTGAAGCAATACATAAAATCTTAGGTTTCATGTTATAGAAATAGAGGGAATGTAATTTTCAATATTAGAAGAAGCACAGAAAATGACCTGTAAACATGGGACTCATCTCAACTTGTCCAGGTTTATATCTAAAAAGTGCTTTCTCGACTAGCATCTGCAATTGTAGTTATGGCAACTTGCAATGACTGACTCCGTGGTATAAAGCAATCAATAGAAGATATCTCGGTCGACAGCTGGTGGCTCAGGAATTAGTGTATCTGACCTGCCATTAGAAGGTCGTAGGTTCGTATTCCACCGGGATCAAGTCAATATTTCCTCTATGCTTAGAATTGTTCATCCTGCTTATTATTTACGACTCTTTTTTCATTTAGTTAAATAATAATATACGTTTATGTATATTATTTATCGGATTTTTTAAAATACTTCTCCAAAATGTATATCGTTTAAATCTATTTTGTGTATTGTAAATAAAAGAACCGTTTAGGAAGCCTTCTACGTTTGGAGTTTCAGGTGGTTTCCTCATTAGCCTATTCCTAAGTAGATCATATCTGATCACTCATTCACGCCATGTAATTAATCGAGTCCTTTGGAATCAAATTGAAACTTAAACATGACCTCTAATTTGGCAGTGAAGGAATTCCCAAATCTTTACCTTTTTGCACTTTTATCAAATTCTAGCATGTAGCATGTAGCACAATTATGATTTTTCGAAGTACCAGGATAAAAGATCCCCTAACCTTCTCCATCTGTGGATGTCCAATAAGTGGCATGAGTCGCAAAGGACAAGACAAAAATCACCAAAAGGTTAGCCCCAGGGGGCAGAAATGTGGGGTAGGGATTCTCGGACATATGGCCCGTGAAGTCATTTTTGTAATTCACAAGCAATAAGTTTCATCATAATCAAGTTAGCAACTGTAATGATCTCAAACGAATATGGTCGCCTTCAGACGAAAATGAGACCATTCTCAATGAAATCAAGTCTTTTTTATCTTTATAGTGTTGAGACAAGAAAGGTATATTAAACTTTTTATCAATATTTATCTCGCTTAATTACATGGTCAGGAGGACTGATTTGGTAATGCAACTTTAATGTTGCATTACCAAACAGTCCTCCTGACCCATAGCTCTAGCATCTGAAAGTTTAAGCATTTCAATTGTTATATACTACCTAGCTAACAAAGTACCGAATTTTTGTCATATCAGAAGAAAGCCAAATTCGATGCTCCACAGCTTCTAAAATATGATTTTTATGAAAAATTTTGACGGAATATAAAATTATCTGTCTGATATATTTACACCGAAGACCCAAAACACTATGACCAGCTGTCTAATATGATGTTGATCCTCCACGTGCCGCCAAAATAGCTGTTACCCGTCGAGGGATGGACGCTACAAGATTTCTAAAGATGTCTTCTGGTATTTGGTACCAACACCCTTATGATCCTTTAACTCCTGTAAGTTACGTGGCTTGGCTGCCGCAGATGGGATATGCTGTTCCAATTCAAACTAAATATGTTCTATTGGATTGCTGTCTGGGGAATTTAGAGGTCAGGGCAATACCTGAAAGTTTTCTTCATGTTCCGCGAACCATTCTTGAACAATCCGGCTAGTGCGGCATGGTGCATTATCCTGCTGAAAGAAGGCACTACTAGACGGGTATACTGTTGCTACGAAAGCATGTACCTGCTCTGCAATGATGTTTAGTAATCTGCTCTGCAATGATGTTAGTTTTAGGTGGTAGACGTCATAGTTTCCTGCACATGAATGACCAGATCCAAGATTTCCCAGCAGAACATTGTATAAAGCATTACACTTCCTCCACCGGCTTGTTTTCGTCCCATATTGCATCAAGGTGCCAACACTTCCCCAGGTAAACGATGCACACTTACACGACCGTCCACATGGTGCAACAGGAAACGAGATTCATCGGACCATTCTTTCAATCATTCAAGGTTCAGTTTTGATGAGCGCGTACCCATTGTAGGCACTTTCGATGGTGAACTGAAGTTAGCATGGGCACTCGGAGCTGCCTGCGGATACGCAACCACATTTTCAGCAGGGCTCGATGTACTGTGTGTTGTGACACATTACTCCCGACACCAGCATTAGAATTACGGGCGAGTTGCGCCACAGTATCCCTTTTGTTGGCTTGTACCATATGGGATAGCCTTCACTGAGCTCTAGCATCGATGAGGTGTTGTCGACCCACACCTTGCTGGCGGTTAGTGGTCTTTCTCTCCTCAGACCACTTTTTGAAGGTACTAACCATGACTGACCGTGAACACCCAACAAGCCTTGCTGTCTCAGAAATGCACTGACCCAGTCGTCTGTCGATTATAATTTTGTCTTTGTCAAAATCACTAACGTCCGCTGTCTTTCCCATCTGAAGAACAAGAATAACATTGATTAACAGAGCTCAGTATCAGGTGTTATTTATATCATTTCATGTTCTTCACATGCGCCGTTGTTACTTCGTTAACGCCGTCGTTTACGTGCAGTTGCTTCGATTTGCATAAAGACACGGTGGTCATAACGTTTTGGCTCTATTGTGTGTATTTTAATTTTCAACTATATTTTTTCAATATTTCAAGAATTATTGAAGTTCGAAATTTGAACAGTAGCAGCAATAGCAGACATAAAAAACTGCTCAAAGATTATTAAAATTTAATAAATAGCGTACTTGGCGACTGATAAAAGAAAGATATGGGTTCGAGCCCCAGGTAACGTATGGATGTTTCTTGCACTGAAAGCACGTACCGATGGGTTTTGGAAGGTCGTCATCCATCTATTGGAGCATTAAATCTTGGTTCCGTTTGCAGGAGAGAACCACACACTTTACACATTAAAGAACACTCTGGATGGCCTTGACAGGAGTTTCCATCTGCCTCCTAGCAGCTGTCTGGTGGATCTCCTCCGCCCAACCTTCTCTGAACCCTCGGGTTATTTGTAAACTCTCCGTTCAGCCCATTGTGGACAAAACCGTGATGTTCGGAGATAAACCAATCCAACCCTGAAGACGCTAGCTAAGGTTTCAAAACGGAAGTAGTCTCCTTCTGATTGGCATCCCGGACATTTCACTGTAACGTTAATGGAGTTATTCGAAATTAATCTTAAAGTCAAACCTTCATCCCATTATGTAATCAAGATCAATTTCTTCAGTGAAGCTTTGAGCCTTGTACCGGAACTACTGAACATATACAGCACTGAAGGGAAGATTAAGAGACTCTGTCTCTTCTTCACTCTAATTAAGGGATTCTAGATGCTCATACTGCTCATTGCTATAACTAAGTCTCTAATATTTTCCACATCATTCTTTAATAGCGTGCACCGTTGATTCACTTAAACTCTAATAATCCGGCAATCTACACAGCACTATTGACTTTCTTATTTATTTATCATTACACGCCTCTGGGGTGTATAGTTAGTTTCATGCTTTTGTATTAAAATTATGTAAGATAAAAAAATGGAAGTAACTATATTTTACTTATTACTAAAATGAAATCCTACTTGCCATATAAACGAAAAGTGACTGATTCACCTTCTCATATGGTTTGTTTTTGAAACTCCTGACTTATGACCACAGTTCTAACGAGAGAGCCAACTGCAGGGGAAAACGTTATCTCATAACAGAGAGCGCCTGGCTTGTAATCTGCAGTTCCCAGTCCCAACTGTGAAACCGTTGAGATTTATCTCCACTAAATCTCCATCCTCCTCTCTGTCAGTAGACAACACCGATGAGCTTGGAAAGGCCGATGTCCGTCGGATGGGATGTACCTCCTCTGTGCAGGAGAACCCTGCTCTGGGAATATTAAAGACAGCGCTGATTTGATGGACGTCTACGATCTCTCTATCGTAACAGCTATGCAATGGGACCCCCTTCTCAGAACCTTCTGAGCCATCGGAGTCCTTGTGACCTACGCTATTTAATCATTGTAGGCAAAAAAGTGCCTCTCAGAGGTTAAATAACCAAACCCATTTCTTCCGACAGCTGCTCATTCCTTCTTATTCATTTAGATGTGTACATTGGCAGTCATAAAAATTCTTCAAAATCACGAGCGAAAAGAAAATTTTATATCAAAATTAATTATGGAACAAAACAGATTCTTTGAAGCTTCTGTAAATATTCGTTTAGTTTTGATTGTTTGCAAAAAAAAAATAACGGTCAATCTGACATTGCAAATTAATATTCCTATATTTTAAATACTGAAAGAATTTGTAATATTTATTTAAACTATCAAAGAATATTGTGATTTAAGGAATAAATTACTAATATCAAATTATTATTGCTATTATATGTATATTATATGCATTTTAATATTCCAAAAGCCGTACTGACGCAATTTACAATTTGAGAACAGATGAAGTGTCCCATGGAGTGATGAATGTTTCTCACAATGGTTTAATTTATGAGTGTTCGTTTTTATCACCAAAGTAAACTGAATTGCAAGTTGAAAAAATTTTTAAAACCTGGTTTTTAAACGAAAACCTATTTGACAATTAAAGGTAAATTATTCGAAACAGAAATATATTCGAAACAAAATCAAGATTATTTTAAGAAAATTGTCGGAATGATTGTATCTTTCCACTGCGAAAAATATTAGTGTGGTTTTCGATAGAGCGTTGGATGGCGTGGCTAGTTTTAATTTCCTGTAATTCTCTTTTTATTTTTTTCATCTGTCTGTTAAATGCAACGGCGATAAAACTCATAATCATGGAGGCGAAGTCTCGGTATACAATAAGAGATTTTCGATGTGATGTGTATGTATGGGGAAGAAAGGAGACACTCTCCCGGGTTGTGGTTTTCTCTTTGCATTTAGTGGGGAGGGGGCATGATAATATTAATATCTGGCAATGTAGCCAAAATGTTAATGATATATATATTAAAATGCATTTTATATAAAATATTTGGAAGAGCACCAAAATATAAGGGAAAAGTATATAGAGGAACTGCGTTTAAGTTCTTTGTGCGTCGAACTGACCACTTGGCCCTCTCCCAAAAAATATTTATTCATGTGTTCACTAGATCTAGGCCATTAGAAAAGACATGCTCTGAACAATCTTTCAAGTCAGTAAAATTGTTCGAAATTAGGGTCACATTGACGGAGCATGACACATCCAATTATTGCTTCTATTAGACGTAAATTTCGAAGCTCGATAACACTAAAATCTGCATTTTGTGAGAAAATGTGGCCGAGGATAATTTAAAGATTTGAATCAAATATAACAGAATAACTTATAACGAGAATAAGGGAAAATTAACAGTCCGGATTGGCTAATTGCTATGCAAAAATATCTAAATCTAAAACGTTTATTTTAAATGTTACAGGACTCTTGTTATTAGAGTCCATTGATATAACTTCGGGTTATTCTACAACAACTATACGTTGAGTTATCTATGATCACTCAGCGTATGTTGTCATAGTTTTATGTTATCATAGTTGTGGTAGAAAATTTATCAAATGAAAGGTGTTAAAAAGTAAAAATGGTAAAAAAGCATTCTGCCAAAACGTGGGCCTTTAAATGCAATAACATTTCTTCCAAAATTGATACTTTTAGAGTGGGGAACCTTTTCATCTACCGTCTGTCGGTGTTTTACAAAATGGGACACGTCACAATACTAAGGTTTCCAGGTAAACACATGTATTTAATCTGAATTTTCTCAAACATTGCTAGAGTGGGCAGTGATGACCTCAGTGGTGACGAACAAAACTTTTCCCACATCAGCTTAGTCCAGGTTTGGCAATGAACTGTCAATTTACTCGGGGAAAAATGGGGACCAAATTTGGCAAAATGCCTGTACCTCATTCTCCTCAGTACAAGAGCGGTGTAGTGTCCTAAATACGACCCCTGCTGTTCACACTCCAATCACTGAGGTAGCTTGCACAGCCAATTCCGTCTGTCAGGCTTGTCTCATCAATTGTTGCAGGAACGGCGAGTCAAATACGAGGCATACCTTATCCCCAGAGGTAAGGTCTAGGTCCTAGGTCATTTGACTTTTATCGGAATCCATTCGGGACTCTGTACGATCAAGGGAGATGGCTACACGTTATCGTATCTGAGGAACGAAAAACGACTTTTTTGCAGACAATGGGCTAAATGGCCAGGTCACAAGGACCCCAAAAATTCAGAGAAGTTTGGGGGAGGGGACCCATTGGACAGCTGTTGGGAAAAGATGGTAGTCTCCCATCAAGGCCATCCAGCGTGTTCTTTAACATGCATGCACAATGTGGCTCTCTCGCTCACGGGACAACTGTTTAACGTTGCATCAGACGGACGGCGGTCTTTCCAAGCCCATCGGTGTCCCCTTCTGATCGTAAACAGGGCAGGAATTTTGCGGAGATAAATCTCAAAGTTGACCCAGCTGGAACTCAATGTGAGAACTGCAGAGTACGAGCTATGCTAACTACCAACTGAGCCACCCCATTCCCCCTAACAAAAATGGGAAGAAAAATGTGGTCGATGTTTGACAGAATGAATTCAGTAACCGAATTCATCTTTGGTACATTTTATTCATGTATTCAGTTCTCCCTAAATTATTTCCACTTCCCTCCATGTTATATAAGTGGAAGCTAACTTCGAAGCTCTATAACTTCTAAACTAAGCATTTCATGAGAAAAGGCAATAGGACTAAATTAGAGATCTCAATCAGTTCTATATGAATCTCGATTTTCAATAAAGTTTGTTTTGCATTTTAAGAGTTAAGGACTTTAAATATTTAATAGAAACAATGCAATATTTTCTTATGACAATTGAAAAATATCGAAAAATTATTGACATCATCTTTTCAAATATTCTTCTGTTGTATTAAATGATTGAATACTTCTTATTCAATTATAATTAACATCTCAGTTAAATTCTAAATGTTAGGCATTGCTGTTGTTAAATATTTAAACATCCATAACTCTTTAAATACTAAGGAAATATTGTTGAAAAACGAGGTTTATATAGATTTGATTGAGACTTAATTTACCTTCAGTCCCATTCTGTTACAAAACTTTTCTTAGAAGTTATAGAGTTTCGAGATTAGTTTCCACTGACATAACATGGACAGAAATGGTCATAATTCAGTGAGCATATATAAGTTACATCTTAGAACAAACATGGATAGATATAAATATATTTCAAATTTCCTTAACATCAATATTTTACATTTTGATTTTTAATGATAATTTCTCATGGAAATGTTTACTTTTTAAGGGTAATGGGATAGAAATAACCTAGAAGCACTTCGAGGCTTGTCCTTGTTCCTCATACAATATAAAACATTTACACAAGAATACACCACTCGTTCAGGACTCTAGGAAAACATTTGTCACGAAATGCATCAATCTTTCCCCTACTTCGAAGAAAAAAATTCAACATTCCCTATGTTTCTCTGCACGTCTTAAGCTTTCATTTGGCATGCGACTCTTACAGATTTACCCCGTGAAATTTACGTGACCCGTTTTGAGCGGAAGAAAGAGGGACATAATTTTTGGTCCTCACGGTAGCCTGGACGTCACGAACGATAAAGTAGAGGAATAGTTTACAGAATCCAACCTCCAATCTTTTGTGGAGGGAAGAAAGAACGGATGGTAAATGATCCATAACGTTGACAATTCCCACGTCACAAGTTTGCATTTGACAAATAGTGTGTATATATACGTTATTTGACAAATAACTCATTTCTCTCTGTTCTCTAGTTCCGAAGATGCAACGGAACAATCATTTATATACGTTTCTCATTTGTTGCTATTTGCTGTCGAAAGATTTACCAATCTTTACACATTTAGCTCCTGTTTTGAGGGAAGAATGCACGAGAGATTTCCGCCTCAGTGACGCAGTACATCGTGCATTGGTTCGTGGTGACCCAGATGGGGCCGGGTTCGAGTCCTTGTGATGAAACTGTCGTTTGTTCTGTTATAACCTAAAGATAAACAAATTGTCTTGTGGGCCTCATCAAAATATATCAAATATAATGGCACACTGAATTTCATATTTCCTTTTTCAGTGGAGGGAAGAAACAGGACGAAACGATTTATATATAACCTGTGACACTCCCAGCATTATTAGAGTTCATTTGGTGAATAATTGGTTACGATGGGTCAATGGGTTGAAGAGATATGATGTAACAACAGTTTGTAGAACCGATAAATAAAGAAGGAACAAAAATAAGAAAATTAATAGATATCAACGAAAGTAAAAATGTTATAAACTACCACTAATTTTATACAACAGAGAAATTGAAATAAATATCTTTCGATCAATAACAATTTTGGATATTGTGGGTGAGTGATGCATTACGGATATATTTCAATGATATCTCCAAGTATTAATGAAAACAGGATTTTTTGGCGAAATGCACAAATGATCATCCTCCTGCATACATTTGGCGCATCCACACTGAAATGTACAATTATATCACCGCTATAATTTCTTGTAGTATTCTCGGACTTATTTTGCCTTTAAAATGGTCATTAATCGGAGGTTTCAACTTGTATGGTTATACAAGTTGAAGTTAAATGGTATGTAATATTTAATAAAAATAAATAAATAAATACCCCCTCAAGCAGCTGCTTGCCACAGAGGTCTGACAGGAGCCTGTCAGTTTATATGCCTAGTAGAAGGTCTGTGAGGCTCGCAGGAACGCACTAAAGTTAATTTAGATAAAAATCAATTGTTCAAATTTCGTTTTTAAGCAAATCAATACATATGGTCGAACGAGGTTATGAGTGCCTTGAATCCTCTTAGTCCCACCCAATCTTGGTGTTGCCAACATTCCATTACGGAAAAAAATGGACATTTTGTTTGGGGAAGATTTTATCCACCCCATTTTTTTTGCTTCTTTCTATCTGACATTTAGGGAAAAATATAAACAAATATTCAAAAATAATTTTACACATTTTATGAGACTAATTACAAACATCCATCCTCTTCCGAAATTTGAATCTCCATCAGCCATTGTTATTAAGCATGGTCGTCTCCAGAACTGTTCGAGCTCATAATCGATTAATGAAGACCTAAATAATTGGTGCTAATACACTATCGTATTCATTATACCAGCTTCTAAACAATGAGGAAAGACTTTTTCCACCTGGAGGTGCCCACTGAGAGTTAAAGGATGCGTTTGTGTGAATGATTTGGATATTTAAAACAAAAAAAGTAATTAAAAAAATTATTTAAAAAATTAAATAATAATAAATTTTGAAAAAAAAATAATCTTTCATCAAACACGCTTCTTGAATTTATATTTATTTCCTCCTTTTATGGGATTTTAGCACACCTTTGCAGACACTCACACATCATTGTTCTGTATTTTCGTTAACCACCTCGTGTACTCTAGTAGCTTTTCTAATAAAGCTGATACTTTTAATATCCATGCTGTTTGTTAATTGCAGTACTTGATTCTGGTTTATACAGTGGAATTTTTACCAGGTTGAGACTCATTTAAAACAAAGAACATATATAAGCCCTTATATTTGAACGCCAACTTCGTAACTCACTTCGACGAACGAGGTCTAATGATTTCGTTACCTTCGATGAATAGTTGTCACTGCAACGAATTTAAGAGGACCAAGTACTGTTCATCCTAGGAGCAAGCAGGTTGTACCCCTTTATATTTCATTAGCACTCATATTGTTAGAAGCGATTTTATCGAATGAAATGTTGAAGCTATTGTGATAATAAACAGTGTTATATGCTTATGTGGGGGCATCTTTCTTAGAAACCATAACTTTATTTTTTCTTCTATGCATCTCACCTGTCTAGATGTAAAGTATCACAATATTCGCTTGGGTACAAAATGTGCATTAGTTAAATCCAAAGTTAGAAAAGCAAAAAACGTTCGTCTGGTTGAAAGTCATAATCTACACATCAGACATTTCAGTTGAAAACAGAGCGGTTGGCAACACTAGTCCTACCCCAGTATTTCTAAGTGACCCAGGCTGAATCCAGTTCGTTGTACACGGAAATTAGGCACGCCTGAGGAATGTTTGACATTCAATTGGACAGAGGCACCACATGAGTGATTCATTATGGTGGGAATAATTCAATGGCAAGTTGCTGGCGGTAGATTATAATGGTCACATAATATGATATGGAACAAGAGATGTAATGTAGGATGAAAGATATAACACAAGCAGGCAATCGTTATCTGTCTCTTAGTGGCAGATGGCATAAGGGAATTAACTGTCTCACGTCGGACTATGCATATCTCAAAGGTTGTAGAAGACAAGTAATACAAGACTAACCGAGATTTCTGTCCCCCACAAATTAATGAGGAAAACGTTTCAACAGGTTTCGTGAACATGGAAACTGGAACGCAGAGAAATGTTCAATTCAATATTTACTGATGAGTCCACCTTGATTCTAAGCTCTGATTCTCGACTTCTCTTAATCTGGAAAACCACCAGATACCATCTATTGAGTACTAGAGAAAAGGAGCAATAGGAGGGAGGTGCATTAGTGGCCTGAAGAGAAGTAAGATACAAAGATTCTACGGATCTCTATGTATTCGAGAGAGAAATATTAATTGCTCTGATATTTAGGGACGAAATGCTTGCAATCCATATCAGACTTTTTATATATGAAGAAACTTTGAATTAATTCTAATGGGCTGAGCATCTAATATCATACCCCGCCTTCTCGTGGTGCAGACCGTTAGTACATTTCAGAAGAGATACTCTCTTGTGGAAGTGAACGTAAGTGGAGGGCTGCCAGATTAGTGTCGGCTACTCATCTGGACAACTGTGGCTACTTTTCGTTTTTTTCCTACCCTGCTGAGGAGTGGTCAACCACACATGGTCCTGGTGCTGACCATATAAACCCACTGGACTGGATTGAATTATGGCCCTGAGCTTGATTATGGATCCTGAATCAGCTGCACTGGTGGGCTTCTGTAGAGGGAAAATCTTCCGCTGTGTTTTCTGTTTGTTTGTGGGTTGACAGCCCCAAGTGAATAGATTCACATGATATGTTTATCAGCTGGTGGATAATCCTGAGCAGAGGTCATCGCAGGCACCTAAATAAACGCTTTGCTTCTACTGGCATCGTCAAATTCTGCATTGGAGGAAGTCTTCCAGTGTAGATGACTTCAGCCTTTAGTGGTGGGGGAACGGGTCTTTGCCCCATGTCTGCGATTAGGGGGCTGTTTGATATTGTCGGCATTCCCTCTCTCAATAAACATAGTTTCTTTAAACATTCCACTAACCATTTTCTCTCCATAGCTAGTTAGAATATGAGAACTCTACACAGAGCTTTTTCTCTTGACGTCCTCATACAAGAATTCCACCGTTATAATTTAGATATTCTCGGCTTGCAAGAGACCAGATGGACAGATAAAGGTCAGATTCTTAAAAATAATCTTAAATTTCTCTTTTCATGGCGGAACGATAATAAACATCACCAAGGCGTTAGTTTATTATCGTTCTGAGTCAGCTTCTCAGCAGACACGCTAGTGATGCTCTTCTAGGATATGAGTGCATTAATGAAAGGTTTCTTACAGCAAAATTTCAGATAAGCGTTAAAGACTTGAATGTTATCTGCTGTTATGCCCCCACCGCGAATCACACAGTTCTCTTCATACGATGCTAAAACATCAACTCCTTTTTTTTCCCATTCGCTTTCATTTTTGAGTTGCGATCATTGTTACGTATCGATGCAAACAATTATTTGTTTTCTTCTGCTAAATCCATTGATTCAGTGACATCATCAGAATAGTGTTGAGTAATTTTTCTTTCAATTAATAATAAAATGGTAGCCAAGGGCAGGTGGTTACAAATTCCGTACTTTTTTCATTCTCAATTTGCTGTAAATTATTTTGTAAATAAAAGTGTCATCTAAAATTTTTTTCTTAATATAAAAATTCACATTTTACGAAATGAATGCATTTCTAATTTCGTTTTTTTTTCCATAGCTCATAAATATGAAAATCGTGTTTGGATCAGTTTGTTCATTAAAAAACATGTTGTCACTAAATCAGTTGCAATCAGTTGAATGGTTTCATAAAATTTTGACCAATACAGAAAACGAAATTTTATTCATGGTTCGATAAAACAACTCAATTTAGGTCTCAGTTTTCAAGTAGCTATTAACAAACCCATTTCGCAAACCATCAACTAATGTTGCGAAGATTATCTCATATATGTAGTCCATTATTTTAACAGATACATTTCATAATCATTTACATATCTAAAAATACTTTTAGTTTTGTGTCGAAAACTTTTTATTCTGTTACAACTAATCCCAGAAAATTTCTAACAAACTGACTGGATAGATATTCCACATTTTTTTTGGTTCGTCAATTGCACAAAGGAATATTTTGCTTAAACTTGAAACAAATTCAGAATTAATAAACAACGAACCTTACAAACAAACAAAAAATTAAGAACATCATATCATTTCGAATATATTATTTAAAAATCGTTATTTTTAGCTGCTTTTCTTTCTAAAGAAAAACAAAGACGAGTTAATGTTTTCACTTTGTCTTCTGCATATATGGCTGTCCGTTTGTAGAATTCATCTTCTTTGTTTTTAGTGATATATCGAAAACGTTTTTTTGTGTTGGATAGGTGTTGACGAAATATTATGATCTGCACTTTCGTAATGTCGTAAAAGTCACAATTGCATTGTCTGACGGTAGAGAAATTTCGAATTGGCAAAATTTAAACGAATATTTCAAATGATATGATTACGTTACAATTTAAAAAATTTGTTGGTGAAATGTGAAGGTCATGACGTTTGAATTGAAGAAATGATTTTCACCAATACCTCCTGGGAGAGGGAGAGAAACGCAATTATGTAGTTCTTAGGGATGAATAAAAAATTATTTTGGGTTCCATAGGAATTGATAAACTATTACGATTCATTCTTTTTCTAATCTCTCGAAAGTTTAAAAAGGCGTCCTCTGAAAGGGGGGAGGGGAATTTGAAAACTTCAAACGAACGTTTCTAATGATTTATTTCGGCTAGAAAGTTGATATTTGTGTGCAGTCTAAATGTTTTAGCAGTTTAGCTTTTATTTCATTGTTATTTGTTTTCGAACTAATGAACCCGCATTTGCTAAGACTGGGGTTGAACATACATCAACAGCATTGAAAAAAGAACACCCAGAAGGAATTCCTTTAGGAACGTCAAATGTTAATAGTTAAGGGCGGCAGAAACCGTGATCCAAGATTGAAAGTCATTGGATGAAATAATGACGTCACTGAGGACGACAACATGCAAATATACGCAGCGTGTATTTATAACAATACTATATGACACAATTGAAACATTGTATACAGAAGAATGGTGAAACTTTGCAAGAATTTGCTAGTGATACTGAGCATCTACCTAGATTAGCTTACAGTAACTGTCCACCAGAAATTCAAGATAACTTAGCTCAATTGCAATTTATTGATTCTGTTACTGACCCTGAGACTCAACAATCTCTGAGGATGTTGGAAGGTGAAACCTTAAAATCAGCTGTTCCCAGGGTGCCAGCAACCCTATGGTTGCTGGCACCCTGGGAAAGCTGAAATTCGGCGCCCTTTTTAAGTATAATTATAAAAATTTCACAAGATAAAAACTAAAAATATAGAAATGAGTTTATTACCTGGGTTTTTTTTTTTTAACAAACAATGGATAATAATATTGTTTTTGTTTCTGATTGGACAGTATGAACAATTAGCCTACCTAAAACATTTTTTTTCTAGCCTTTAGATCAGCAAATCTTTTCATGGCATTTTCTATATTTATATTCTTTGCAATATCATTTTCTATAGACAAAATTGCCAAAGAATTCGTTTTGTCTTGAGACATGGATGACCGTATGTTTTTATAAGCTTTAGTTTATTGAAGCTTCTCTCGCCAGCGGCCACAGTAATAGGTATTGTAAGCATTATTCTTAATGCAACCCACAGATTTGGCTTGACATCCTGTAACTTATTAGTGTTTATGAACCTAGCGGCTTCTATTGGAAGCTTTACATCTTTAGGAAATAATTCTTTGGCTATATCTAGTTCAGTCAAGAGATCACATCCATTTATATCACTATTTTCTTGGTACCTTAACTTATTCTCCAAAACTGAAATTTTGAAAAAAAAAAGAATCCAGGGAAAGTCGTCCGACCTCCGAATGAGGCTTAGAATAAATATACCATAGCAAGGATCAGAAATAGCACTGAATGCTCAGATGTTGCACGACGAATATAATTCTTAGTTATAAATGATGTCGGATTTTTATTCAAGCTCATACCATTATTCATTTGGTCACCTCATCAAACATGTATTCATTTGATGCCCAAACTTTATTGATTAGTACCTCTTGCATTTATCCTGGTGGACAAAAATCATGAGAGGAACTTCCTTCGAATTCCTTTCTTTCATTCAAATTAGGGTGGAAATTTTGCTTTCCTTTTGCTCTCGTTTTGCCAAACAGTAACTGGTGTTCGCAGGCTGAACTCTCGACTTTGCTAACAAAGAGACTAAGGAGACGTCCTTCAAATTCTGACGAAATGTTGGGTTCCTCTCATTGTTGGAACAAATGTCGTGCTTATCATGACCATGAGAAGGAGGTGCTATTATTTGGGTATTCCTCAAACTCATTTATCTCCTTAGAAAACGTGTCACGAAGTAAATATTCCGATTCAAAATGACATTTTAATTTGCATGCTTTATATGAAGGTAAACTGACAGGCTCCTGCTTGTTTTATCTTCATATAACTGGTAAACCTCTGTGGGTCAATATATATATACCATATATGTATATTTATCTTCCCGTCGGATGGAACGTTAAGTTTCGCCTTTATGTGTTCAGGCTGCGAACACCAGTTATTATTTGGCAAAACGAGAGCAAAAACAAAATAAAATTTCCACCCTAATTTGAATGAAAGAATGGAATTCGAAGGAAGTTCCTCTCATGATTTTTGTCTACCAGGATAAATGCAAGAGGTATTAATCAATAAAATTTGAGCATCAAATGAATACATGTTTGATGGGGTGACCAAATGAACAATGGTATGAGCTTGAATAAAAATCCTAGACATCATTTATAACTAAGAATTATGTTCGTCATGCAGCATCTGAGCATTCAGTGCTATTTCTGATCCTTGCTATGGTATATTTATTCTAAGCCTCATTCGGAGGTCGGACGACTTTCCCTGGATTCTTTTTCCAGCATTTCTAAAATGTTTTGCAAAAATATTCTCAAGTGTTTGATTGCAGTAAAATCTTTTGCATTTTAAGACACATGGCCAGTTGTTGCTTTGGTCTCCATATATGATGATTTCTTGGAAGGAAACTGTCCGAAGTCCTTGTTCAGGGATTGGTATTGAGAGAATTGAAAGGCAGTATTTGACGCCACATGTTTGTGATGAATGTATGTCTCATGGTGGTTTCAAAAAGGGGGCAACCTTCTATTATATTTTTCTATTTAAACTTAACAAAAGACACAAATTTCAAAAGATGCAAATTAGACATATATCTACCTTTACAAAAGATGTTGAAAGTAATTTCCTGAAACCTGGATGCAGGTTCGTACCCGTTTCATGATATTTGCAACCACCTTTCGTAATGTTTGTTTTCTTATGTTTAAAATCTCTCTTTCAATATTAGCCTTCAAGTCTTCAAGTTTATGGGGATTGTTTTGAAACACTACACATTTGAGATATCCCCAAAGGAAAAAATCTGGAGGAGTAAGATCTGGGGATCTTGGGGGACACAAGTTGTTTTAAATCAAATGATCACCAAAAAATTCCTGCAACATGGCCATTGTCTCATTTGCAGTATGGGCGGTCGCGTCTTCTTGTTGAAACCAACACTCTCGTTCATTCACATCCAACAGTGCAATAAACTGTTGGAAGAGGTCACGATAAACTTCAACAACTATAGTTGAGTATAAAATAAAGGCCCTATCGCACGACGACGGGAAATTGCACACCAAACACCAATTTTCCGTTCGTGTAATGGTCGTTCGCGAAAAGTGTGAGGATTTTCCCTGTTCCATATCAACAGTTTTACCCATCAAAGTAAAACCAAGCCTCGTCACGGAAATAAACGCAGTCCAACACCTCAATTCTATTTTCATCAACAAAAGAACGAAACCAACGACAGTACCATAAACGTTTTCATAGTCTGGTTCTTTCATTTCATGAACGACACCAATGCGGTAGGCATGAAATTTTAACTTCTTTGTAGCACTGAAAACAGTAGCTGGTGACAGTCCAACCTGTGAAGAACTTTCTAAGAGATTTCTGGGTGAGCGAGTTAAATGCTGAGACACATCATCAAGAACTTCAGCAGTTAGCAGTGATGGCCAGTCTGGGCTCTTTCGATCCTGTACAGACCCAGTGATACGAAATTTATCAATCAAACGAGATATTGCCGACTTGTTGGAAACTGCAGACTGAGGAAACTTCAACTCAAACTCCTCTCTCACACTTTTGTAAGATTTGTACGCACAATATCATCATCATCATAACAGATTTATTACTTTTATAGAGATCGCAATAAATTTTTCAAACTTATTGTTGTTATAATGAGTAGACAAAGCAAAAATACAAAAATATCATTTCAAGCAATTTTTAATAATAATATTGTCCTAAAGAAATAGATATTAAAATAAATCTGAAATCAATGAGATATCGAAAAATCAATTTATTTCAATCATTTGCATTTTCAAAGCATTCTCCTTTCAGCGAAATTTGTTTTACTCGTGACTAGCAATTTGAATCCACGTTTTTATCTCAATCATTTATAGTTAGTTATAGTTCTACACATATACTATTAATTTTAGAGAGCTATAATTTACCAAAAATAATATTATAATTTACAAAAGGATTTGAATCATATATAATTTTCGTTTTCCTATTTTTCTTCAAATATATATCTCTCAGGATCGATCAGATTTCTTCTCATTTATATACAGGGTGTCCCTGAATTCATGGCCCAAACGTGAGGGGATGGTAGTACACACCGAACCCACCAATATTCGTCATAGAATATGCTGTCGCAAACACAGCCCAGTGTCGGTAGGGGGTGCAGACGAGGCAACACGGCTTAAAAGCGCTGGATCGACCAAACCCCAGCATTCTCAGAGTCGACCAGACAAGAAATGGAGCAGTTTACGAACGCAGGGAAGTCGATATGCATCTGATGTACGGCGTAGCCGAGGTCAATGGTAGAGAGGCGCAAAGACTCTACCGTGAGTGATATCCTATGCGCTTTGTGCCTGATCATAAAATGTTTGTGCGACTGCACTGCCAGCTGTCTGAGGCAGACACCTTCCACGTCAGTGAGCATGATGCCAGACGAGCACGGACGGTCAGAACGCCAGCTATGAGCGAGGACATCTTGCACATGGTGACATATATATCCCAGGTACAAACACGCGATTCGCCACCCAGAGCCTGGGTATGCATCGGAACAGTGTTTGGCGAGTACTGCATGAAGAAGGGCTATACCCCTATCACTTGCAGCGAGTGCAGGCATTGACAGCTGTTGATTATCCCCTGCGCATGGATTTCGCCCACTGGTTCCTGCAGCAAAGTGCCGTACATCCCGATTTCCCAGCGCATGTGCTCTTTACGGATGAATCAACATTCTCACGTGAAGGTGTAGTGAATGTCCATAATGCGCATTTGTGGGCGGACCAGAACCCCCATGGTACACGTCCAAATTCGAACCAGCAACGGTTCACCATCAATGTCTGGGCGGGGATCGTTCATGACTACTTAATTGGGCCCTACCTACTGCCAGATCGCCTCGATGGGCGAACGTACTGTATTTTTCTGCAACAGGTTTTGCCGGAATTGCTTCATGATGTTCCAGTCGCAATCCGCGCTCGTATGTGGTTCCAGCACGATGGGGCACCCGCCCATTTCAGCATGGACGTGCGTCAGCATCTTCATACCACATTTGGGAACCAATGGATTGGGCATGGTGGTCCCATCGCATCCCCCCCCCCCCCCAGATCGCCCGATCTATCTTGTATGGATTTCTTTCTGTGGGAACATTTGAAGGGTGTCGTGTACGAGACGCCCGTGCAGGATCTGGTGGCCCGACTGTCCATCGCAGCCTTCGATGTGCGTGACAAACCCGGTGTTTACGAGCAGGTACGCCGATCACTACTCTGCCATTGTGCCACCTGTATCAAAGTTGGTGGGCGGACGCTTGAGAATTTGTTGTAATGATTTCCAATAAATGTCACTCTGGAAACCTCTGTGTCTGTCCTTTATTTTCGACTCCTCACTGCGTTTGCGGCCGCATATTCTATGACGAATATTGGTGGGTTCGGTGTGTACTACTATCCCCTCACGTTTGGCCCATGAATTCAGGGACAAAAGAGATTCCTGTATGTACTTATTCTTCCAAATATACTTTCCTACAATCATCAACTGTTCTTTTTTTAGTTCGTTTCGAAAACCAACTATTGTTTTAACTTTGTTGTCTGTCGTTCTCTCCATATGTAGATATTCAAATTCTCTGTTTTAAGAGGAAAAAATAAACATTCCTTTTGGGTTGGAAAGGTGCTAATAAAATATTATTTTCAGAATTTCGAAATCTTTCATTCAACTGAATTTACAGCTTTAAAAGCGACTTATTGGAAAAAAAAATTTTGCTATCTCTGAAAAAACAAAAAAAGCATTCTATATTCTCCGGAGGTTAATGAAAGCTCTAGCTTCTCTTACTTTTAAGACCACTCACTTATTTTGTTTCCGGTCTTTCTAGTGCCGAGAATGAATTACAGAACACGTAATGCTGATGATAAGTAGTGTGTCACTTTCTAAATTATCGTTTTATACTTATTTCTCAAATTTTTTCTATTTACATCAGAAAATTACTTGCCAATGCTTATGCCGTCATCCCAAAATAATTCACCTGCAGCCTCATTCTTTTTAGGGAAAACGTATAATGTAAAATTGCTTTTTATACTGTGAATAAAATAAATTTTATTAGGTATTTACTACCTTTGCTCATAAATATACTTAATTTGAATGCTGTAAATTTATAAATATATTAATATACATTAGACTCTTAATTATCCAAAATGAATGGGGGGAAAACAATCGAACAAGAGTGTAGTACCGTGGTGTTTAGTGACAAATCTCGTTTTTGTCTTGGTCAGCACGACGGTAGACAACGTTTTCGCCGTCATCCAGAGGAAAGGAATGCCACCCAGTGCGTGCGACATCGTCACAAAGCTCCAGACCTGGTGTCACCAGCACAATAATACCCGTCTACACACAGCCCGCAGTAGTTGCAGCATCTATACGAGCAAAACGTCAGGTATTACCATGGCCAGCACGCTCGCCGAACCTTTTACCTATTGAACACGTCTGGGACATGATGGGCTGACAGTTCGAACAACACCCAAGAGGTGCTCCTACCACTGTTTGAAATGGAACAGCGACTTCGCTCTATTTGACGTTCTATCCTTCAGGAGGACATTATAGAGCTCTACGATAGCTTTCCCGCCGTGTTCATAAATGTTTTGTTGCGTGGGGAGGTTCAACATCATTCTAATTATACCACTTTACCGGGTAGTCAAAATGGTGATTTTCCATTTTTTTTTTTTGATAATGTAATCAATCGCACATCTCAGTGTTTGCTAACAGCTGCCTGCGTTTCAATAAAATGGCATTAATCCTTCCAGGTGTTGCACTTGTTTTTTCTTGCAGTGTGTAGATGTGATTTTTCTTTTAAAAATACTGAAGTCTCATTTCATTTCACGTTAGACCCTATTATCCATGAAAAGGGAACGAAAAAGTAGAGCAGTTAATAGGAAAATTATTCAAATTTAGTTTTAGTACGGCAACACTTTAGTACTGGCATTTTGAATTGTTATGTAATTGACTCTATGGAAATTGTTTTTTAAAATTAGCTGAGTGAGCAGAGATCGATGTTTTAAAGTATTTAAACATTAAATACGCTTTTCGTGCGAAGATTTTATAGTGTTTTAGAAACTGGCGCGACTGCATTTAAATATCTTTCATTCTCAAAGAATACAGTTAGTCACAAAAGTATTCAAAACCTTGAAAAAAAATGCCTTCTTGACATTGCATGCGGCATTTCAAAAAGTAGGATCCATGCGCTGTTTATCATAACTGCGATGCAAAATAGAAAGTGGCATGTCGTGGTCGAGTTGGGTTGAGTTGTTTTTCCTCTGAATCCACTTTATTGGCACACAATGGGCTAAATGACCAGGTCACAAGGAGCTAAAATGTTCAGATAATGTTAGTGAAAAATAATCCATTGAAAAGCTGTTAGGAGACAGATGGTAACCTCCCGTCAAGCTATTCAGCGTGCTCTTTAATGTGCACATGGTATGCCTCTTCCGCACAAGAAGCCGCGTTTAAAGTCCCATTTAACGGACGGCGGCTTTTCCAAAAGCATCGGTGTCCTTTACTGGGTACTAAAGGGCGTGGAGTTTTGCGGAGATAAATCTCTAAAATTGGGTCAGGTGGGGCTCGAATCTACATAACTGCAAATTACGAGCCTGGCGGGACACAACCATCGCAGCTCCTTCATGGTCACGTGATCACTGAGATTTTGGGTACTAATCTTAGATACGAAAATAATTCGATAATATACAACTAGGATATATCAGAAATGATGTTTGGAGAACTGTAGAACATACAATTCATATTAGTGTGCAGTGTGGTGTACATATCTAAGATGGGAGCAAAGGGACACCTTTGAGAATGCCAGTAAGGGTAATGGATCCCGCATTTTTCGAGAATATTTTTAAACCTTTGAAACGAAGAGGAATTTGTTTCACTTAAATGGAAATCCAGTCTCTTGCCTTTTCTTTTCTCTGGTTCTATTGTGACATACCACCCCACCCCCTTCTTTATTTTTTCTAGCTCCCTGCCTTTTAGAATACTTTTTTAACTAAACAGAAAAGTTTACAATGCAAAAAAACAAAAAAACTCAATGTTTGTGGAATGTAAAACATGTGCATCCTAGCCTTTGGGAGCCTCCGGGTCCTGGGACAGTGACCTTTTTCCCCCTCCTCGACGCCCCTGTAAAGAAGTGTTATCGTGGTCATCACCCTGTAAAACATTGGTGGCGATACATCGTTACACCAAAATTGAACGCCACAACTATTTTGCTGAAGTGCTTCGACATTAGACAATACGCAAAAACTCTACCTGTCGCCATACAACTCTAACCGTTTTTCACCCGACCTAAACTTCAAATGTAAAATCGTCTCAGAACATTTTCAATCTACGAGGGTGGTTCATTTAATTTCCAGACTGCCGTCACCAAAAATTAGCAGCTTTCCCTACTAGTTAATACGAGATTTGTGCAGACACAGAGACTCTTCATGAATACGTAGCAGTGTCTGCAAGTTGAAACTCGTTGAGTTAAGATAGTAACCAACAGCAGAACAATGCACAGTCAGTCTTTTTGCACGCAATGGCTGATCTGCAAACTGATCATCTGTATGTGATACCTTATTGTTTACAACGAAACTAAAATGGTTCACAGATTGTCGCAGAAATGACTCAAGTACATGGAGAAGTGTTTAAAACGAAGTGCGATTTTCAAGTAGCACAAGAGTTTCATAGACTGGCGCTATTCCATGGACGATAACCCAAGATCTGGGCAACCAAACGCTGTTCTCGACGCTTCAGTATAATGGAAATATCAGCTTAACAAAATAAAACTTTATCGCGATACAAAAAGAAGGAGTAGTGTAACGAAATTTGTAAAAGGAAAATGATTAAACAATATGTATAACGCATATTTTTTTCATCTTTACGTGTTTTGGTTTTTAACATCTGGTAAATCTCGAATGATTTAAATCAGTGTCTCGCAAACCTTTTTACTCTGCGGCACACTGAATCTAATTTTTTTTCCCGCGGCACACTGAATCTAATTTTTTTTCCCGTGGCACACTGAATCTAATTTTTTTTCCGCGGCACACCTAAAAAATTTTTTTGATGGTTACGTAAAAAGAGGAAAATTGAAGTTTCGTTAAATGCATTTTATTTAAAATTTAGATATGAACATATTTCAATGGGATGTATGAGCTTGCTTCTGCGAGCAAATTTGCATTATTCTTGGCTCAAAGTTAGATAAACACACTTGCATCTCTTCATCAATCATCTGAAGCCGCTCACGCTTTTTAGATTTAATTTCAATCAATGATGAGAATCCAAGTTCACAAAGATAAGACGAGCCGAAGGGTAACAAGGCTCGAATAGCTTTTGTGCTCAATTCGGGATATTGAGGTTATCAGGATATTGATTTCAGGATATCTAGTGTCAATTTGAAAATCTCTCGCGGCACACTACTGTGCCGCGGCACACAGTTTGCGAGACACTGATTTAAATGCTGTGAAATATACAACCAATCACAGCACAATGAATCACGTGCTGTTGCATATTTCCCGGAACACATATTTGCCGACGTTTCAAAAATGTTCTCTACACGTCCCGACATAATGTTTTAAAGTGGCGTTGCCACATTTTTCTTAGCCTAAAAACGTATTTTCAAACTTGGACATCTACGTGAATTTCATTGCAAGTAATGATCGAGTCAACGAAAAGTTCTTTCAAATCAGTTTCAAACTTAAGGTTTTAATATTATCAGTCACTAACTTTAAGCTACTGTTATATTTATTCGTTATTATTGTTGTTTCATTTAAGTTAGTTTCGTTTCGTTATTAGCAGTCAAAATGGCACGAAGTCTTCACCGTTTCGTAATAACACGGAAAGATATTTCGGATAATCTGCTGCAGAGTTGCCACATCATTTAAGAATTCACGGAGAGATGCTTTCGAATCAGAGAGTTTAAAAATATCATAATTACCGGCTGTTTATAGACGACGATAGAGGTAAACCCTAATACACGGTTAATTTTTTTCTTAATGATTATTTTGTAATATAGAACTATCACAGCACGTTTCCATTGCATTTCAGTATAACGAATGTATTTTGGTCACTCTCTCAGTTTCGTTATTCTGACATTTCACTGTACATATACTGTATATATTCCATTTAGATTAATGTTTCATTCTTCAAACTGCTACGCGATCGATTCAGATCAAAAGTTCATTCTGTATGTCTCATAGTTCATTACGTGGAATACGTTTCCGAGATGCCATGTTATGTAAGCCAGATGCAGTGTTCTACTATAACCCCAGATAAGGCATAATTTCGGTTTTTCAATGAAATGCTTACCTTTCTCTGGTGGGAAGGCGAGCCTCTTCAGTAGGAAGAATGGATCCTCCGCGCACATGAGCTGGAATTTCTTCTAAATCTGATTCAGTCACAGAACGTCCAGATTGATCCTTTGTGCTCTGTGAAATTCAAAATGGGTAATTAAAGACCTGTAGTGAAGAAACTAAGCTCAGCTATAAAATTACAGCTATCTATTACAGTAGACTGTAAAATGCTGCAAGTTTCATCCTAGTTGCAAATTATAAAAGTCATTTTATAGCTAAGAATATAAATTTCACCGTAGTTAAGAAGTTATAAAGTGTTGCAATATCTATATGAGAAAATCAGGAAAATATGTGAGGTCGTGTACACTTTAAGTAGTTAATTAAGCAATCGTTTTCCACAGTTTGTCAGCTTCTTGTGGTCGTTGAATCTGCCCACAATGTATCTCCGTTAGAGTAATAATCACGTTCATCTTTGGAAGAGGTGGTTCTTAGATGACGTGGTTCTGGCTTTCGAAATATTCGCTCTGCCTACTGGAATTTTCGGCTAAATAAATAGCCATAACCTGAATACCAACATTTTGAGAACATTTGTGGACTTGTAACTTCGCTCCCCTTTTGGGGACTTGTAACCCGCTCTTGTAACTTCGCTACATTATAGATCGCCTTCAATGAAAGGTAATACCTAATACACATCTACATTCAGTTCTTTGTATGCGGTATAAAAACAACTTTACTGTTAAGCGCAGAAGAGTAGGAATAGATGGGGTTAATACAGCATGATTATTTATAATCATATCCCTTTGATGTGATAAAGACACCCTTTTTGCATATTTTGGTAGCATATTCGAATATTTCACAACTTTCAAATGATCAGGGAACAAATGATTTCAATTTGTTATTTAATATCCAATCATCAAAACGATCGAAAAAAAAATCTAATGTGATTACCAACAATGTATATTTTATCTACGTTTTCTGCATGAAAATATTCACTATACAATTATTACTATACACATTTACACTTTCAGGATGCTATTACTATTATAGATGCTTAACATCTATTGCCAAAGCTGTAAGAAGCCAATTTAGTTTAAGAATTTCGAAACAATTCTGGCTGTTTCCAATAGCTTTGATTTTCGCAACTTGTTTTCAGTGTAAAATTAATTTTTCTAGATCAGTGGCTTGGACTAATGTTCAGTTACATTTTAAATCCATTTATTCTTTGTATGATATTACAAAAATTTTAGTTCTAAAAACATTATTCTTTAAATTTTTCTTTATATAATTTTAATTCTTTTTTTTAACTTGAGGTAGCTTATACCATGAAAAGTTAAATAATAATTTAATGGCAATTCATTTATATATGCATATATGTATATGTTTCGGGTATATGCCATCTTTCGAACGAAAGGAGAAATATTAAATACCTGTTAAGTTTTTACTGATTTAATTTATCTAAAGTTTAATTAAGAAATATTTAGTTCAAAAGGATGTGAAATGAAATAATATATTTACTACTATTGCATTAAAATATTATTGAATAATTTAAATCAATTATTAGCGTTTTTGAAATAAATATAAATTTGATTTATTTTTTATATCTATAACTTAAAATACCTATAAATTAACCTTTTATATAAATATATTTCTTTCTGTTAGTGAGTTGTCCAGGCACTGCAAAATTCAATGTATCCCAATTTAGAGCGCTTCGCATTCGAAACATTTTTATGGAATCCTTATTAAAATTCTTGTATTTGAAGCTAAGAAACTAAACCAAACAACGGGTAATAATAATAAACAAATTAAAGAAGGATATGAAATCAACATATTATTTAATTGCACATTGTTTAAAAACCAAATTCATATTTTTAATATTTTATAATTCCAATAATTAAATTCAATATTTTTTCAATTTTCAATAATTTTTTAATTATTTTTTTCAATTTCGAATACTTCACCACTTTCAAGTGATCAGAAAACCGTATTTCAATTTGATATTTAATGTCCGATCGCAAAAAAATCTATTTGCCTTCGATTTTAAATAGCAATATAAATTTTATCTACATTTTTTACACGAATAATACGACTATACAATTATTACTAAGATATGCAAAGTAGCATGCACCGGTGTGGTCGGATGCTCGCGGTGCTCGCGAAGCTATTCACGGAATGCACTTGTTTCATCAGCTTTGATTTCGTAAGATTTCTTGTGCTTTATTTTTAGTGCTTTTGCATTTTACTTTGGTAAAATTAGAATTTAGCAGGTCGTAAACTAGAAGCGAACTGCTCTTTCAGTACATATAGGACTGAGTGATATTTGGTATTTAAATTTATCTATCGTCAGTGTATAAATTTATTTCAAGCTCAAGCTTTGCACTTCATTGGAGAAAAATTCGCATAAACGTTTTATTCACTAAAGTGAAATAAAACGTGATTCACTAAGCAATGGCGAAACCACCAAGTGATTCAAAGAGGCAAAGAGTTAGCGAGGCAATACCTCCTTGTTTCCAATGCACATTTTACATTGAACAGTTAATACTCAAAGAAATTCAGCGAGAGGAGCTGATGAATTCTCAATTGAAACTATAAAACATCTACTAGAACAACCTTTCAACAATCTACTCCATATCTATAACAAGATGTGGTCAAAGGGCAATATTTCTCAAGCATGAAAAACAGCATTAATCATTCCTATTCTGAAATCTGGGAAGCAACGTAGCACAGTAGCAGTTTACCGACCAAATGCTCTACTGTCACACTTTGCTAAAATAATGTAAAGTTAATGAACTCCCCAATCCCCATCACTTAGATCATCACCCGTTACTCGGTGTTTTCAGGAGCAGTTCATGGATTTCTTCCACATAAAAGCATGCTTCATGTACTGGCACCTATTCATCTTATGATTAGACAAACAATAAAACGACGACAGTACTGTATTATAATAAAATAGACCTTTCTCCTGCGTACGATTCTGTAACTATAGAAGCTCTACTAAATAAACTCAAGACTCTTGGATTTCACGGCAAACTATTCACGTGGTTTAAAAATTATCTTGCATCCAGAAACATTATATCCACTGGACAAACACTCTTTCTTCAAATAGAGAGCAAAATGTTGGCTTTCTTCAGGGCAGTGTTCTATCACCTTTTCTCTTTAATACCTATCTTCAACTATCTTTACAGTTCAAATTTTTTCAAGTTTTTAAAGCCAGTCAGTAGACGTTAAATAATATTTTACAATGGACGAAAGAATGGGACTTAAAATTATATCAGCACCAAAAAGTGCTGTTTTGATTATGACTCGACGCCACAATATTAACTCTGTTAAGTTTATGCTTGGATCAGATACCATTCCATGGGTGTCTATATTGAAGATTTTAGGATTTATTTTCCAAGTCAAGCAACATTTCATTAACATAAAAAATAAAAGCTTTCAATTCCTTAACGTAATCAGAAGCCTAGCGTCTCCCAAAAAATGACTTAATAGACGCACCTTAATGCTATTAATAACAGCAACCATTAAATCAGTGATGAAATACAGGCGTTCCACTTTTTATCTCAGCTCCCACCTCTTACTGTTGTATCGTTTCTCGTATAAATCAAGCAGCTCTAAGATCAGCGACTTGTCTTCCCAAAACCACACCTTAACCACTTATTTATGCTGTAACGGGGACACTTCCCCTCTCTTCTCTGGTTCGTCTTATGTCTGATAGGAGCAAAATAAAAGAAATGACTTCTTCGTTGCCATCGGTTCTGCGAACAATCTGCCATCAACCACTGTTTTTTAATTTCATCGTTGGAATCGGGAGGAAAAACCCTTCCCATTCTTAACACATGCTCAATTGGAATCGTTATATATCAATCACGCTCCTTCAGTCAGACAACTGTCTGCAATTCCGCCCTGGATCTGTCAAACAAAATTCATACTAACTCTCTCAACTTTCAGCAATCATCTTCACAGCCATATTTCTACTCTGAATTAAAACAAAGTTGGCCAGAGGCTGTATGGGTCGGAGCCGATGCTTCGGTATCTAATGAGCAAACTGGAATTAGAATTATCTTCCGTTTTCGAGGAATTTTCATATGTGAAATATTTTCAACAGGAGCATCAATATTCTCGGCCGAAGTTACAACACTGATCACAGCCATCAACTCTGTTATTCAAGAAAATAATCATTTTCTCTTATTATCTAATTTAAAATCGGCGCTCACAACACTTAACATATCGACAAAATCACATTCGGCACTATTTGATCTACATCATTCTCTTCAATAAGAAATGTTTCGGGCCTCTTCCATTACTTTTCATTGGATTCTTGGATATCGGAATCTTGAGATCAACGAGTCAGCAAAAAAGGGCAATAACCCTTCCGAATTTGATCCAGACTCTGTATGCAGAATACATCATCGATTTATGCCAAAAGGAATTATATAAAGATCTAAGGTTCGAATAGGGATATTCTTCTCTGTCAAATGTCTTGTCAATTCAACTCGATTCCCTGTAAAAGCAAGCAACATATACACTTCAAGAAAGCTTATATTAAACCTTAATAACTCTCTTTCGTCTCGATGTGGCCTCTCCCCAAACATTTCTCCACAGATGTCATCTTGCCAAAGCAGCAATTGCCCTTACTGTGGGCAACATGAAACAACAGACCACTTCAATTTTCCATTGCCCAAGTCTTTGATAACATACGAGCTCCAATAATAACATTCTTTAGATTTACGGACTAAACATATATGCTCCTTACACCGGTTGGAAGATTTTCTAGCTACCAAAAAAAAAACAACCTTCCTTCCGAAGTTTGAAAACTACATCAGATTTCACTTAGAATTTGTTTAAAACTCTCGATTGCAGCAAGAAATACTTCTTTAATTTAACTTTTTGATATTTGAAAAAGGAAATACTTAACCATCCATGTCAATCTCTTAGCAGATGACTGATATATTGGGATACAAAGCCTTGAACTAAAGATTCCATTAGCTCCAGACAAGAAAAGGCAAGACGAGACAATTATTACTCTACACTTTTACACTTACAGGATGCTATTATTATTATAGATGCTTAACATTCATTGCCAAGCTGTTGGAAATCTCTTTAGTTTAAGAATTTCCTAAGAATTGTGGCTGTTTCCAATAACTCCGATTTTCGCAGCTTATTTTCAGTGTATAATTAAATTTTCCCGATCAGTGATTTAATTATTATTTGTTGCTGTTTTATTATTATTTACTGTTATTATTTTATTTATTACTGTTATAATACTGAATTAAATACTATTTTAAATTAAATTAACATAACGAGTGTAATATATGTAGATGTTATTAATACACGATAATGCTAACGGTAATGAATATATGGGAATATTGCCTGAAAATGCTTTTAGAAATATTTTAGAACAACTAGTGGAATTATAAATAATAGTTCCACTTACATTAGTCATGTATTTATTTAAAGGGAAATAGCTAATTATTGTAATATATTTGTTCAAGACATTGGTATTACAGATCACTGCTTGATTAAGATTAACCTAGAGAATAAAATACAAAAAATAATACAGTGTGATTCAAAACTTATCGTTCAAATTTCGTGGGGAGGTAGGGAATACGTCAGGAAACCGATTTCACATAGGAAAGTATGTCCGCAAATGTACGCATGCGTGTGTAGAGGGCGCTGTGTGTACCCAACCAGTGTACAGCTCGCCCGACGACTCCCGCTGTCATCAGTGTACGAGCTGACTTACTAGTGATAAGATGAATCGTTTTACGCTACAAGAGCTAGCGGATATGCATCTCGCATATGGGGATACAATCAGTGTACGAGCTGACTTACTAGTGATAAGATGAATCGTTTTACGCATCAAGAGCTAGCGGATATGCATCTCGCATATGGGGATACACCATATGCGAGAAAATTTGAACGATAAGTTTTGAATCACCCTGTAGAAAACAATGTGCCAAAAATGATAGATTTTTATAAATTTAAGGAAATAAGTGCAAGGTTAGATTGGAATTCAAAATTTGTTGAAGGATGTGTAAACACAACATTTTAAAATTTAAATAATAAATTACAACGGTTAATAAACTAGGTTAAAATAATCAAAAATAAAAAAAAATCGTAAAATAAAACCATGGATTACTAACGAATTGGTACAGTTAATTAACTATAGAAACCAGCTATACAGGATATTTCAAAACTCTCTGTATAAATTTCAATGGTAGATAGGGAACACCAAGACAAACTTTATCGTTTATGAATGTATGTCGCTGACGTAACCCTTCGGTGCTAGAGGGCGCTGACAGAAATATCGGTAGAGCTCATACATAAAGGAATGGAAACAAGTGTAAACAACATGTTTATTTAAAGAAGGTGCTCAAAGTTGCGACCGGCAACAGCATTGCATACATGACAGCGTCGAAGCATTAATTGCCGTACATGTTGAAATATTCCCGGAATTTCGCGAACAGCTGCAGCGGCGATTCTTGCGACAACGTCTTCTTCTGAGTAAATGGGAGTCTCGTACACGAGGTTCTTCAGGTGTCCCCAGAGGAAGAAATCGATAGATATTAAATCGGGCGATCTTGGTGGCCAGGCGACAGGTCCATCCCAGCCTATCCGTTGGCCCCCAAAGGTGGCGTTCAGATAATCCTGCACATCATTGCTGAAGTGTGCTGGAACCCCGTCGTGTTGAAATCACATTCACCTGCGAACAGCCACGGGAACATCTTCCAGCATGTTTCCGGCAACGTTTCTTCAAGAAATACCGGATAAATCTGCCCATTGAGTCGGGGAGGCAGCAATTATGACCCAATCAAAATGTTATGGACGATACCCTCCCAAATATTGACAGCGAACTGTTGATGATGACCATGCGTCATTGTGGTATGTGAATTTTCGTGCGCCCAAACGTGAGAATTGTGCACATTAAAGACACGCTCACGTATGAAAGAGGTTTCATCTGAGAAGAGCACATAAGCTGGAAACTGAGGCTGCACACCGGTCTGCTGCAGAAACCAGCGCACGAATTTCACACGAAGAAGGTAATCCTGAGATTGCAATGTCTGGACTCTCTGACGATAAAACGGATGTAACTGCTGCTCGTGCAACTCTACACACGAGGGCGTGGTTCACACCAGCGCTACGTGCAACAGCTCGAGTGCTTATGCCTATATTGTCCTCAGTCCATCGTAGGATCTCTTCTTCCATGTCAGGAATGTGCATGGTTCTCTCCCAACCAATGTCATGCATGTTTGCATGGAATGTTCCAGTTTCTCATAGTTGCCGGTGCAAACGCGCAAATGTTTGGTGGTTTGGCACACTGTTTGGGAAGCGCTGTCAGTAGAAACTCACAGCAGTTCTTCCATTTCCATTGGCAGCCCCATACATCAGATACATGTCAGCCATCTCAGCAGTCGTGAAACACTCCATGTTACACGTAATATGTCTGATTTACGAATGCCGACAGCAAACACAAGTGCGTTCTCCGTTCCCACTTCGCCCTTCAGCAATTGCAGCACCGCCAAACAGCGCCCGCTAGCACGGAAGGGTAACGTCAGCGGACATAGATTCAAAGACGAAAAAGGTTTGCCTTGGTGTTCGCTGTCTCCCATTGAGATTTGTACGAAGAGTTCTGAAACACCCTGTATAAGAAAATGAAAAAAGATGGTACGAATTTCTTTTCTTTTCTGAATTTAGAAACTTTGTAACTAATAAAATTAGAGAAATTAAAATGCAATATCAGGAAAATAAACTTTTAATTGCAAATAATAACTTTAAAAAAGTGGAATGCAATAAATGAGGTAAATGGTAGTTATCAAAAAAAGGGAAATTTTCCAACCCTAATTAAATATACACTGGGGGAAATTGAAAAAAATAACACCATTAACAATTGAAGCGCAATCTATGAGATTTATTTAGTAGAAACAACTTGTTGAGAAAGGACAGTCATCACACGTGTGAAGTGATTCAATGCTTATTTTACCTTTTAAGGCGTATTACATTTTTCAGAAGGCACATTTTAATAAGGTGTTGAAACTATTCGAGCAGCAATTCAAGCTTCCAATCTGGCATGCAAATGATCGTACAAATGCTGCATATCACTCTGGGGGATGCCATTCCATGTACTTTCAACTTGGGCGTAAAATTCAGAGATGGTCGTTGCCTTCCACGGTCCGCGGAAGAGTCTTTGTTCGATCCAATCTCAGACATGTTCGATTCGGGTTGGTGAACTGCCTGAAGAGCATGTTGAGTTGCCCGGGTGGAGTGTGGGCGGGAGTCATCCTGCTGGAATATCGCATTTAGGATTACACTCAAATATGGCAGGACAACCAGCTGTACGATATCGCTGACGTACGTATTGCTATTCAGTGTACTCTGTACAAAGACCAGACACGTGCAAGAGTGATAGCTAATCGTTCCCCACACCATGATGCCCGGCGTCGGCCCTGTGTGTCGCTGGCAGATGCACGATGGAAGAAGCCGCTCACCCTGTCGCCTTCGAACGCGTAAACGACCATCATATGCTCCTAAGCAGAATCGGTTTTCACATAGACTGCCATTCTTTCCCTCCAATGAACTCGTTCTTAGCACCACTGCAAACGTTCTCAACAGTGACGAGGTGACAGTGGTAACTGTGCCAGTGGCACACATGCTTGTAATCCTGCTTCCAAAAGACGATTGCGTATCGTTCTTGTAGACACCCTTGGTACGACACAGGATCGAATTTGTGATGCTGCTCTGCCACCACCGCCCTCCTGCTACGCCGATCCTCTCGTTCATCCATAACTCTGTGTTGCCCAGAACCATGCCTGCGAGTGTACAAATGCTCTTCTGACCATCGACGCCACCATCGTACCACTGCCGATACGTCTCGTTCAGCGATATGCAATTTGACGAAAATATCAACATGCTTCCCGAAGACCCACTACCCTATCTCGCTCAAACTCCGTTAACTGAACAAATGTTGTGCGCCTGCGTAGTCCAGGCGTGATAGCTTCTTCAAAAAGCACTGAATAACATGACACAAGATGAATAACTTATTTCTTCCCGCCATATAACTTAAATACAGGCTGCGTACATTTGCATGTTGTCGTCCTCAGTGACGTCATTATTACATCCAACGACTTTCAATCTTGGATCACGGTTTCTGCTGCCTTAAATATTAACATATTATAATATGACTTTCCTAAAGAAATTCCTTCTGGGTGTTCTTTTTTTTTCAATTTCCGTCAGTGTATTAACGAAATTTTTAGGTATAATGATGAACCACATAAATTTGTAGATTTATTTAATGTCCCCAGGGCAAGGTTTTCCTGCACAGAGGAGGGACATCCCATCCGACGGACATCGGCCTTTCCAAGCTCATCGGTGTTGTCTACTGACAGAGAGGAGGATGGAGATTTAGTGGAGATAAATCTCAACAGTTTCACAGTTGGGACTGGGAACTGCAGATTACAAGCCGGGCGCTCTCTATTATGAGATAACGTTTTCCCCTGCAGTTGGTTCTCTCGTTAGAACTGTGGTCATAAGTCAGGAGTTTCAAAATCAAACCATGTGAGAAGGTATTTCAGTAACTTTTCATTATATGGCAGGTCGGATTTCATTTTAATAATAAATAAAATATCGTTACTTCCTTTTTTTATCTTATATAATTTTAATGCCATAGCTTGAATCTAAATATACATCCCAGAGGAGTATAATGTTAAATAAATAAGAATGCCAATATTGCTGTGTGGATTGCCGGATTGTTACTGTTTCAGTGAGTCAACGATGCACGCTATTAAAGAATGATGTGGAAAATATTAGAGACTTAGTTATAGCAATGAGCAGTATGAGCATCTAGAATCCCTTAATTAGAGTGAAGAAGAGACAGAGCCTCTTAATCTTCCCTTCAGTGTTGTATATGTTCAGGAGTTCCGGTACAAGGCTCAAAGCTTCACTGAAGAAATTGATCTTGATTCCATCATGGGATGAAGGTTTGACTTTAAGATTAATTTCGAATAACTCCATTTACGTTACAGTGAAATGACCGGGATGCCAATCAGAAGGAGACTACTTCCGTTTTGAAACCTTAGCTAGCGTCTTCAGGGTTGGATTGGTTTATCTTCGAACATCACGGTTTTGTCCACAATGGGCTGAACGGAGAGTTTACAAATAACCCGAGGGTTCAGAGAAGGTTGGGCGGAGGAGATCCACCAGACAGCTGCTAGGAGGCAGATGGAAACTCCTGTCAAGGCCATCCAGAGTGTTCTTTAATGTGTAAAGTGTATGATTCTCTCCTGCAAACGGATCAAGATTTAATGCTCCAATAGATGGATGACGACCTTCCCAAACCCATCGGTACGTGCTTTCAGTGCAAGAAACATCCATTCGTTACCTGGGGCTCGAACCCATATCTTTCTTTTATGAGTCGCCAAGTGCGTCGTTTTTCAAATTTTAATAAATGTTAGTGATTTTGACAAAGGCCAAATTGTAATGAACAGACGACTGAGTCAGAGCATTTCTGAGATGGCAAGGCTTGTTGGATGTTCATGGTCAGCCATGGTTAGTACCTTCAAAAAGTGGTCCGTGGAGGGAAAAACCACGAACCGCCAGGAAGGTGTGGGTCGATCACAGCTCATCGATGCTAGAGCTCAGCGAAGTCTATCCCATATGGTATGAGCCAACAGAAGTGATACTGTGGCGCAACTCGCCCATAATTCTAATACTGGTGCTGGGAGTAATGTGTAACCACACACAACTCTGCTGAAAATGGGCCTCCGCAGATGCAGGTCGTTTCGAGTGCCCATTCTAACTTCAGTTCACCATAGAAAGCGTCTACAATGAGTACGCACTCATCAAAACTGAAACTTGAATGATTAGAAGAAGGTCGTATGGTCCGATGAATCTCGTTTCCTGTTGCACCTTGTGAACGGCCGTGTATGTGTGTATCGTTTACCTGGGGAAGTATTTGGCACCATGATGCACTGTGGGACGAAAACAAGCCAGTGGAGGAAACGTAATGCTTTGGGCAATGTTCTGCTGGGAAATCCTGGGTCCAGTCATTCATGAGCAGGATACTATGACGTCTACCACCTACCTGAACATCATTGTAGAGCAGGTTCATGCTTTCATAGCAACCGTATACCCATCTAGTAGTGCCTTCTACCAGCAGGATAACTGCACCATGACACACTGGCCGGATTGTTCAAGAATGGTTCGAGAAACATCAGAAATATTTTCAGGTATTGACCCGACGTCCAAATTCCCCAGACTGCAATCCAATCGAGTACCTGTGGTGTGTGTTGGAGCAGCATATACAATCTGCGCCTGCTAAGCCACGTAACTTACAGGAGTTAAAGGATCTGCTGATAACATGTTAGTATCAGACACCAAGAGAAACACCTTTAGAAATCTTGTAGCGTCCATGCCTCGAAGGGTAACAGCTGTTTTGACCGCACGTGGAGGACCAACATCATATAAGCAGCTGGTCATAATGTTTTGGCTCTTCGGTGTAAATATATTAGACAAATAACTTTATATTCCGCAAAATTTACCATAAAAAGAATATTTTAGAAGCTGCGGAGCATCGAATTTGGCTTTCTTCTGATATGACAAAATTTTTGGTACTTTGTTATCTAGACATATATACCAATTGAAATGCTTAAACTTTCAGAAGCTAGAGCTGTGGGTCAGGAGGACTGTTTTGGTATTGCAACAAGTTGCATATTGATAAAAAAGTATAAAATGCCTTCCTTGTCTCAAAACCATAAAGATAAAAAAGATCTGATTTCATTGAGAGTGGTTTCATTTTCGGCTGAAGATGACCATATTCGCGTGATATCATTACAGTAGCTACCTTGATTATGATGAAACATGTTGCTTCTGAACTACAAAAGTGACTTCACTGGCCATATGTCCGAGAATCCGTACCCCACAGTATTTAGAGAGAATTAATGTCAAAGAATGTGAAATTATGTCCCTTGGGGGCTCAACTTTTGGTGATTTCTGCTTGTCCTTTGCGACTCATGCCAATTAATGGACACTCACAGATGGAGAAGGTTAGGGGATCTTTTATACTGGTAGTTCGAAAAATCATAATTATGCTACATGCTAGAATTTGATAAAAGTGCAAAAAGGTAAAGATTTGGGAATTCCTTCAATGCCAAATTTGAGGTCATGTTTAGGTTTCAATTTTATGTCAAAGGACTCGATTAATTACATGGCGTGAATGAGTGATCAGATGTGATCTAATTAGGATTAGGCTTAATGAGGAAACCACCTCGAACTCCAAACGTAGAAGGTTTCCTAAACTGTTCTTTTCATTTACAATACACAAAATAGATTTAAGCGATGTACATTTTGGAGAAGTATTTTAAAAAATCAGATAAATAGTGCATGAACGTATATTATTACTTAACTAAATGAAAAAAAATCGTTAATAATAAGCAGGATGAACAATCCTAAGCATAGAGGAAATATTGACTTAATCCGGGTGGATTACGAACCTACGACCTTCTGATGGCATGTCAGATACACTGATTCCTGAGCCACCAGCTGTCGACCGAGATATCTTCTATTGATTGCTTTGTACCACGGAATCAGTCATTGCAAGTTGCCTTCACTACAATTGCTGATGCTGGTCGACAAAACACCTTCCAGATATAACCCTGAGGTAGTTGCGATGAGTCTCATGTTTACAGGTCATTTTCTGTGCTTCTTCTAATATTTAAAATTACATTCCCTCCATTTGTAAAACATGAAACCTTAGGTTTTATGTATTGCTTCCACAGTGATTTAAAATGTATAAATTTCAAACATTTCTTATATCCACTAAGTTATTACTATAAGCTTACAGGAGTATTGTTAGTTTGTTTTGGGTCACTTCATATATAAAGATAAAGGGACATAGTTTAGAAAAGATAATTTTTTTGTTTTATTCTGAGGTGATCAATGTAATTATAAAGCCAATTTCATAACTTTTAACTTTAATCCATAAAAATTTTAAGATATTTCAGTATATCTTAAAATTAAAAGATATTTCAGTATATCTTAAAAAGACTAAAGAAATATCAGAATTTTAAAATCCATAAAAATTTTAGATATTTCAGTATATCATTAAAGGAAACGCTAAAACTTCATTTTATCTTATGCTTTCAGTTAAAGAAAGATCATTAAAAGAGGAGTAAAAATGGCTACCAGTACAAATCATAACATTTTTTAGTGTAGTGTTATATCTCCGTTTAATCACCGACGTGGTTCATTATTATAGGATTCTAGTTCAGTGACTTTCAGTGTAAGTCGCTACAAATTAACAAGAAATATATCACTAATAATTTTCATAGCAAGCCTTCCGTAACTTACATAATATCGCATCAGACTAATTTAGCATCCCAATCAAAACCGGATCGTCACTTTCATTTATGTAATATATGCATTTTGTGTAAGAATTATCCCTTTTGTACTGATGTAAGCATATCAAATCATTGTTAGTAAGATAGTAACAGTTAATTACAAATGATGATATATGTAAAAAAAACTGATTTTTGTAATCGGATAATGGAAAAATATACTAATCGCAAAAATAAATATAGCATTTTAAAATTATTTTATTTATTTAATTAGCAATTTTAAATTATTTTGATTAAAATTATTTTTATAAATATAGCATTTTAATTATATATTATTATGTTATAGACGTTAATGTCTGTAACATTAAATACAGTAATATATTTATATTAAAAGGTAAGGAGTTCCACATTAACATATCCTCTCTCCTAAAATCGTTACGAAATTTGGAGACGAGTCCCTAAAGAGCGCAAGTACACTAAATGATACATGCACTCTGTAGGAAATCGTTCATGAAAAGACTAAAGGCCATTTCATTAAGTATGTTAGGCCATGTTATGTCAATAGTAACTCAGATACAGAACTCATCATCATAATCAACCAGCCATGGACTATGAAGATCCAATCAGACCGTACAATTTAATTTTCCATGCATTTCAGTCCTGAGCTACGTCTGCTACATCTGTCCACTGCACACCAATTCTAACAAGGTCTTTTCCGACATTTTGTGCCCACCCCGCTTCCTAGGCTTCCCCTTCTTTCTGAGGACTTTAGACACACTGTTGATAACCCTATTCGCCAATCTATAATTATCCATACGGGCAACACGGCCAAACCAACGGCGTCTCTCTCTGCACGATAATGCTGCATAAAAGAGGTTGCCGAATCCTTTGCGTAACCTAATTATTCTTTACCAAATTCAATCACCTAATGCCCAAGATACTGTGCAAGCAGCAAGAATCAAAAGCATCAGATTTTTTTTTGCCATTTTGTTTACAAAGCGTGCAAGTTTCACTACCATAAATAACCCTTGAAAGAACCAAACTATTATACAGTCTAATTTTAGTCTTTATATGTATACGCCTATTTCTCCACAATCTCCATAGATTCTTAAAAGTCCCGGAAGCAATCCCTTTCTTCTGTTACTCTCATGCCACATATCACCAGTATCTGTTACATAGCTCCCAAAATAATTAAACCGAGTCACTAGCTCAAGCGTTCATCCATTCAAAGAAACTGAAGCACAATCTACCTGACCAATTTTCATCACTTTAGTTTTCTCTCTGTTTATCACGGAACCTGCTCTACTACCAGCATCATCAACAGCTCAAATGAAAGAGTTCATCTCATCAACATCATTTCCCAAAAGGGCTGAATCATCAGCATTTTCTAAATCAGAAAATTTCAATCTCCAAACCACTTTTCCTACTATGAATTACTACTATGCAAACAGTTTCATCTAAATTCAGTGTTCTATATTATTCGATTAGAAAAGAGAAAAATCGAGCTTATATAAGCACTCAGTTCGTGAATAATCTCATATTTTCTAGGTTTGCAGCCCAACAATAGACACGCGCTCTTCGATAAAAGCACTCAAAACTAGTATCTTGATAAATATTTTATGAAATGATGTGGCTATTACAATGCAATACATTATTTGGTTTAAAAAATAATATAAAATGCTAATTTGATAAAAAAAAAAACTAGCTCGAATCAAATAAAAAATATCGATTTATTACAATTTCATATCCTGTGAATAAAACAATCCTTTATTTTCTCTTCATTTGGATCACTCCCTCCTGGAGTTATCGGTAGAAAACTCGAGGTTATTAAACCAACTATTATCCTGTTTGTACACAGAGAAATCTTATCTTGAACGCAGAACGAAACACATTTTATTTCTCAGTTGGGGATGAGGGATGGCTCAGTCAGTAGCGTGCCAGGTTCGTAATCTACAATTCCCAGGTTCGAGTCTCACCTGGGTCAGCTTTGTAATTTTTATTCGCAAAACTCCTCTTCCTGCCCTCTATTAGAAGGGCGACACCGGTGGGCTTGGAAAGGACGCCGTCCCTCGGATGACACGTGAAGCCAAGGCCCTGTGTGTGGGAGAGTCATACCCTGTGCAAGTTAAAGAACATTCTGGGTGGTCTTGACGGGATGCTATCATCTGTTTCCCAACAATTGTCCAGTGGATCCTCTCCCTCAAACCTTCTCTGAGTCTGGGGGCCATTGTGACCTGGCCATTTAGCCCATTGTGTGTAAAAAAGTATCGCTCAGAGTTAAGCATGTTAACTGATTGAGAAATGGGACTTCATCTGGTTTTAACGAACTTTAGGAGGAAATGTGATTTGTATACATCAAGAGATGCATGTTACAAGATTGAACATTTGCTTTGTTTTGTGAGGAAGAAAGACATTGCAAAAGAGAATGAATTTGATTCTTTTGTGCTGTATGTGATAAGTTAAAAGAAATGTGTTGAATTCAGGGCCGGACTTACGCATAAGCTAACTAAGCTATAGCTTAGGACTTCACAATTATGACGAGCCACAAAAATTCAAGTTTGAAATTTACACTGTTACGATTTGTTTTTTATATATTCAAATAGTATATATACAAACAACTGTTTTTCTCAGCTTCACAGGCTCATTATTGTGTACCAGTTCTAATATAACGATCCTCTACATAAATTTCATATTCATTTTTAACATACTGTTGGATTGCAATAATAAATTTATAAATTATTTCGACTTTCTGAACTTTGGTGTCTCTTAAACTTATTGTAGCTTAGCACGTTCTTTTTTTTTTTCGTTCCGACCTCTTTCTTTCTGTTTCGTTCCGACTTCTTTCTTATTGTTACGTTCCGACTTTTTTCTTTTTGTTTCGTTCCGACCTTTTTCTTTTTGTTTTGTTCCGATCTCTTTCTTTTTGTTTCGTTCCGACCTTTTTTTTCGTTCCGACCTTTTTGTTTTTGTTTCGTTCAAACCTTTTTTTTTTCGTTCCGACCTTTTTCTTTTTGTCTCGTTCCAATTTTTTTTTTTTGTTTCGTCCCTACATTTTTATCTCGTTTTTAAAAAAAACAAGATAATAGTTTGGGTTTGTCGTCTGTATGTCTGTCTGCCCTTCTCTAGACATGGAACATTTTTGTTTACACAGATGAATCAAAAATTCTTTTTGTGTTGGATAGATATTGGTGAAATATTACGATATGCACTTTCCGATTTTCTCTAAAGCTATAATTGCGCCCTCTGGCGGTGGAAAGTTTGAAAATTTAAAAATATCAACCGAATATTACAAACGATGTATTTATGCTGGAAATGTGACATTTTGGTGGTGGAATGCGAAAGTTACGAAGTTTCCATTGCCAGCAATGAGTTGACCCCTGAGACCCAGAGGGGGTAGAATAACACACCTTTTTAGCTTTTAGCAGATGATTGTTTGTTTCAGAGATAAACGAAAATTATTTTTTGTTTAGATAGGAAATGATAAGATATTATGATTCACACTTTTTAAATATGCCGAAAACTAAAAATGCGCCCTCTAACGGTGGAAAACGTTGCAAATTCCAAAATTTAAAACAAATATTGCAAACGACGTATTTAAGCTAGAAATTTTACATTTTAGTGGTGAAATGTTAAAGCCATCATATTTCCATTGGCAACAAAGAATTTACCTCTTAGACCCAGGGGGCGGGTAAATGCAAATTTTTGTTTTAGCAGATAATTGTTTGTATTTAGAGATAAATGAAAAAAAGTATTTTTATGGTTAGATAGGAATTGATAAAATATTATGATTCGCATTTTCAAAATCTTTCGAACGCTATAAATTGCGGCATTTAACGGTGAAAAAGTTTCAAAATTCCAAATTTTAAAATGAATATTGCAACGATACATTTATGATAAAAATATAAAATTTCGGTGGTGGAAAGTTGGGTTTTTGGGTTGTTTCACCTCTGAGCGGCACTTTTTTGCACACCATGGGCTAAATGGCCAGGTCACATGGACCCCGAAGGCTCAGAGAAGGTTGGGGGAGGGGACCCACTGGAACAGCTGTTGGGAGACAGATGGTAGCCCCCCGTCAAGGCCATCCAGCGTGTTCTTTAACGTGCACAGGGTATGTCTCTCCCGCAAACGGAACCACGGCTTAACGTCCCATCCGACGGACGGCGGCCTTTCCAAGCCCATCGGTGTCCCCTACTGACCGTGGGCAGGGCGGGGAATTTTGCAGAGATAAATCTCAACGCTGACCCAGCTGGGACTCGAACCTGGGAACTACAGATTACGAGCCTGGCGCGCTACCGACTGAGCCACCCCCCGCCCCTTTGGTGGAAAGTAAACGTCATGAAGTTTCGATTGGAAACAATGAAAATGATATTTAGAAAACTCTTGTTTAGTTTGATTGGCACTAATGAAATATTATAATTCGCATTTTTGAAATACTTAGTAGTTTTAATATATTTATCTTTAGATATCACTAAATACGAAACGACAGAGCTGTTACTGTAGATCGTGTATGGATATGCGATGTGACAGGTAAAACTTGACCCATTACCATCTCTATCTGAAAATAAGCCCAGTTGGTATAATTAAAATAAATTAATACGTAAACCACTTGTGGCTCGGCCCCTGTAGGCTAAATGTAATAACCTAGTCTACACAATTCTATGACTCAAAAAAAAAAAACTACATTGACAACCCTCCACTCAAAAATTATCTTTCTTATAGTTTTCATAACAAATCCGCAACATAACAAAAAAGCAAAAAAAAAAATCATAAATAAATAAATGAAAAGTCAGTAGTAAAGAATCAAAGGATAAGTTCTGTAGACATGATGGAACTCATGAAATAATGAGCTGAAAAAAGTTTGGTTTTGTCATGAGTGGGATTCGAACCCACGTCTCCAGGAAACATGCCTGTTATGCTACCACTACACCACGAATGGCTAATTTTTCTCAGTTATAACGTACACAAGGTGAGAAAAGGTTAGCATTCCTGGTGTGGTAGTGGTAGCATAACAGGCATGTTTCCTCGAGACGTGGGTTCGAATCTTACTCAGGGCAAAAATGAAAAGTCCTTTTAAGGACTAATCATAAACATAATACTTCTACTACAAGGTAGCACACGAAAAACACACGAAACAACGCAGAAAACAGCACGCGACAACACACGAAAAGTCCTTTTAAGGACAAACATTTTCATTTATTTTCACTTTTTTTGCTGTCACTATTCTCTACTGCTTCTGTGACTACTCTACCTCGAACCTACTGAAACTTGGCGACTTCAGCCTGCTAACGCAACGCATTTGACAGAAAAAAATATCATAAGAAAACAGCAGTCCTGACTTCAAAATTTCGGCATTATTTCGTAGTAGCCTCTCCTCCTTGGCAAACAACAGACTAAGAGAAAACTTACATTTAGGAAGAAAAGAATATGTTCAACACAAAAAGGCTTCGCAGGTGCCTTAGGCAGATGGCTCAACAGGCCAATCTTGCTGAATTTCGAGATGATGAAGATAAGAAGAAGAAAAGAAGAAGCAAACACTTCTCGGGCGTCACAACGCACCACAGTTTGTCGTTTATTGTTGCACCTTTTCTTAACAATAATAATAATTTTTGTTTTGAAGAAATTACACATAATTTTGGAAAACCTATTTTAAACTTCCCGTACGAACTCTAAAAAACTAAAGCATTTAAATCTTGAAAAGGAAACCGAATTTTTCATCGCAGCACGGGCTTCCCTGCGTTCCTGAAATAAACTTCCAGTTGGGTTCTATATGAAATTCTTTGAAACCAATGGCATAGATTATTCATGCTGCAAAACTTATTCAAATAATGTACGATTACGAAGTAATTAAGCCCTTTCTAGAGCCCATGAAGGTCCGACGGGCATTGGCAAATATTCGTTAGGACGAAACGGAGGAACATTAACATGAAATTAGCATTACATGTATTTTACTTAATAAGATTACCGAAATTTTCAATGATTATTTTATTTCAAATTCATTTTTTTTATTAAGCATTTCTACTGCTTAAATACTGAACAGTGAAATGCAAAATTGAAAGAAATATGTTTTAAAATATATAAAGTAATAAATTTAAATTTAGTCCATTATTTATTCTACATTATTCATTACTACCAGGGTCTGTAAATGGTAGCTAGGTAGTCACTGGAAGGAGAGCTATGCACCAATCCCCTGTGATGATGCATAGAACCGGCCAGGCCTAGCACCTAATGTCCGACCCCGCCTTCTCGTGGTGCAGACCGTTAATACATTTCAAAAGAGATACTCTCTTGTGGAAGTGAACGGAAGGGGAGGGCTGCCAGATTAGTGTGGCCTACTGATCTGGACAATTATGGCTAATTTTCTTTTTTTTCTACCCTGCTGAGGAGTGGTCAACCACACAGGGTCCTGGTGCTGACCATATAAACCCACTGGACTGGACAGATATATGGCTCTGAGCTTGATTATGGATCCTGATTTTGCTGCACTGGTGGGCTTCTGTGGCGGGAAAATCTTCCGCTGTGTTTTCTGTTTGTTTGTGGGTTGACAGCCCCAAGTGAATAGATTCACAGGATATGTTTATCAGCTGGTGGATAATCCTGAGCAGAGGTCATTGCAGGCACCTGAACTCTTTGCTTCTATTGGCATCGTCAAATTCTACATTGGAGGAAGTCTTCCAGTGTAGATGGCTTCAGCCTTTAGTAGTGGGGGAACGGGTCTTTGCCCCATGTCTGCGATTAGGGGGCTGTTTGATATTGTCGGCATTCCCTCTCTCAATAAACATAGTTTCTTTAAACATCCCACTAACCATAGGTAGTTGGAATGTGAGGACTCTGCACAGAGCTTTTTCTCTTGATGTCCTCACACAAGAATTCTACCATTATAATTTAGATATTCTAGGCTTGCAAGAGACCAGATGGACAGATAAAGGTCAGATTCTTAAAAATAATCTTAAATTTCTCTTTTCAGGGAGGGACGACAATAAGCATCACCAAGGCGTGGGTCTGCTTCTCAGCAGACACGCTAGTGATGCTCTTCTAGGATATGAGTGCATTAATGAAAGGTTTCTTACAGCAAAATTTCAGACAAGCGGTAAAGACCTGAATGTTATCTGCTGTTATGCCCCCACTGAGGATGCTGATGAGGATGAAAAGGATAGGTTTTAGGACAACTTCAGAATATTTTGAATTCTGTCAAGAAAGGAGATATTACCCTTGTTGTTGGCGACTTCAATGGCAAAGTTCGTACTGACTCTGACCTTTGGGGAGGGGTGATTGGCCCTTTTGGTATTGGTAGCTGCAATGGCCAACGTCTCCTACAGGTAAGTAAACTCAATGGATTCAGAATAACTAACACTTATTACAAACACCGCGACATACATAAGTACACATGGGTTTCATCCGATGGGCCACATAAGAATATGATTGATTATATATTAATTAACAGCAAATGGGCTAGTTCTGTTAGGAATACCAGGTCATATAGGGGAGCTGAAATTGGATCTGACCCATTATCTTGTTCAAAGTGTCTTGCAATTTAAACTTAAAAAGTGTTGTGCTAGGGTTAAAAAAATTGCTTTTACTAATGAAGCTCTGAAAGATCCAGTTATAGCCAAAGTTTACCATGATAGGTTACTTACTCATTATGACAGTCATGGTATGCTTACTACTGAAGTTGAGGAAGAATGGGATCATTTTAAACAGGCTTTTTTGGACACTAACAGTACTCTTTTAGGAAAAAAGGAGCAGAAGAGCCAGAATTATCTGAGTGATAAGGCACTTGAGCTTATTTCGGAAAGAAGTAACTGCAGGAATGTCCTTAATCAATACCCTTTAGTCCTAATAGAAGGCATTACAGAGAACTTAATAAACGTGTAAAAGATCAGTTAGCTGCTGATAAGAATCTTTGGCTTGATGGTTTTGCTGACAAAGCCGAGGAAGCAGTTAGACAGCACAACAGCAGAGAGCTGTACCAGATAGTTAATGTTTTGTGTGGTAGAAAACGGACAGGTATACAGGGATTGAAGGATAAACAAGGTAAGGTTATAGAAGGGGAGGATTCTGTCATGGCTAGGTGGGCTGAGCATTTCAGTGATGTTCTAACAATGTGGTTATTTCTACTCCCATTGTTTGTAATTATGATAGATGCATTGGTGGCTTTAATGTTGGCCCTATAATACAATCGGAAGTTATTTTGGCTATTTCTAAACTTAAACTTCATAAATCACCAGGGGTAGATGAAATTCTGCAGATATGTTTAGAGCTGGGAATATTTCGGTTACCACTTGGATGACTGAAATTCTGAATATCTTTTATGATAAAGGCATGGTTCCTAAGGATTTTACCAGAGCTATTGTTATCCCTATTTTCAAAAAAGGTGATCGCAGTTCTTGTGATACCTATAGGGGTATCAGCGTACTCTCTGTTCCAGGTAAAGTTCTTTCCATGATTGTGCTTAATAGAATTAAGAATCTGGTTGACAATCAATTGCGTGATGAGCAATGTGGATTCAGAAGTGGTAGGGGATGTGTGGATCAGATATTTTCATTTAGGCAGATTCTTGAGAAATGTTTAGAGTTTCAGAAATCTTTGGTTGCTAGCTTTGTTGATTTCAAAAAGGCTTTCGACTCTTTTGATCGTCATAATTTGTGGTTGATTGTGAAATCATATGGTATACCAGACAAGTTAGTTAACATAATGAAAGCTCTCTATAATAACACTGAGTCGTGTGTGAGAGTTGGTAAGGCTTATAGCAATTGGTTTAGCATTACTTCTGGTGTTCGACAAGGGTGCATTTTGTCTCCTTTTCTCTTCAGCTTGGTTATTGATTATATTATGCGAAATTCCCTTCAAGGGAAAGATTTTGGCCTTAAATGCTCTGGAGATACGAAAATTTCTGATTTAGATTATGCTGATGATTTAGCCCTTTTGGCAAATGATGTTGATGCGATGAACTCTTTCATTCGAGCTGTTGATGAGACTGGTAGTAGAGTAGGTTTGGTTATAAACAGAGAGAAAACTAAAGTGATGAAAATTGGTCAGGCAGGCTGTGATTCAGATAATCTGAATGGTTGCAGTCTTGAGCAGGTGTCACAGTTTAATTGTCTTGGGAGCTATGTAACAGATAATGGTGATGTGCGGCATGAGATTAACAGACGAATAGGGATTGCTGCCGGGACTTTTAAGAATCTATGGAGAGTGTGGAGAAATAGGCGTATACACCTAAAGACTAAAAGTAGACTGTATAATAGTTTGGTTCTTTCTAGGGTTAGTTATGGTAATGAAACTTGGACACTTTGTAAACAAGATAACAGGAAACTAGATGTTTTTGATTCCAGATGTTTACGCAGTATCTTCGGCATAAGTGGTTCAACTTTGTAACTAATGATGAGGTTAGGCAAAGGAGTTTGTAACCTCCTTTAAGCAGCATATTGTGCAGAGAGAGACTCCGTTGGTTTGGCCATGTTGCCCGTATGAATAATTATAGGTTGGCGAATAGGGTTATGAACAGTGTGCCTAAAGGCCTCAGAAAGAAGGGGAGACCTAGGATGCGGTGTTCAGACAATGTCAAACAGGACCTTGTTAGAATTGGTGTGCAGTGGCCAGATGCAGTAGATGTAGCTCAGGATAGGACTTGCTTGGAGAACTAAATTGCACGGTCTGGTTGGACCTCCATAGTACATGGCTGCATGATGATGATGATGATGATGATGATGATGATGAGAGTGTGGAAAGTTTAAAAGATGAATTTTTGACCATTATTTGGGTTGCGGGGGTAAGGGGTAGATTGTTAAATTTCAGTAGAAAAAAAGATTAATTGCGCCGATTGAGGTGTCAGATCTCGCCTTTTCCATCACAGGAGAGAATATCTCTTTCGAAAGTCAATAATAACTTTAACAAAGATAAGGCGAGGTCGGATCTGAAGCGATGCCTGGATGGTTTTGATTATTTGTATATCATCACTAAGAATGATGCACAATTCTACTTCATCTTACCTGTTATCATTTATAAAGTCTAAAAGAATTAAGGGAGATTAAAATTTTCCCAATAAATTAATTTTCCAATAAATATTTTTCCAATAAATAAATACCTCCTCAAGCAGCTGCTTGCCACAGAGATCTGAAAGCTTATACATCATAGTAGAAGATCTGTGAGGAAGGCGAGATCTCAGTAGAAAGACATCAAAAACATCCATGCCTTATCCGGGGTTCAAACCCAGGTTCCCTTTATCAGTAGCGAAGTGCACCGACAACGCCGCCATGGAAAGCCAAGTATAACATATATAGGGACACAATATAACATATATAGAAACGCCAAGTTTCTGTATATGTTATATTGTGAATAGAACAAAGTGAAGTTTGAAGAAGTAGAAAACATTCATTAGATTATACCTGTGTAAAACATGAATTTATCTGCCAGGATTATTGTTAGTAGTGCTATTGGTTGTGAAGAATTAAAATGGTTTCTGTCGTTTATGAAAAAATGTTATCCTTAATGGCGGATTGTGTATTATATGAGAAGCATCATTGGTAAGAATCGGTGTTATGCTTCGTGTGTGGAAACTACTGTAGCTCAATTTCAAATGTTATATTTTTTTATCAATTCATATTGATGTATGGCAATAGTAATTAGCTAGTAAATTACATAATCCAATTGGCAAATTGATTGTTTATTTATTAAATAGTTAATTTACTATTTCCATGTTCGTTTATTACGAATTCACGTAATTCACTCAATTAAAAATATTACTAAAAATCTCTAACAATATTACATCATAAGATGCACCTTAGTTGTCCGTTTCTCGACAAAGATGACACCACGAGCGAATCAAATAAAATGCCGAAAGTTTATAAATCATATTAGCTGAACCAGAATGTCAGCCGCTGATGATATAGTGGTCAGCAGGTATGTGTAATTGGAAAGCGTGCGTTGGACTTCCTCTTACGGAGAAACTAAGTTTTTTGAGCTAACTCTTTAATGAATCTACAATGAATGTTTATCGTTTCATCACGTGCATACTTGCAAAATTTACTTTCAATTTAAATTGAAGTATTTTGCTGTTTGACATTTGGTTCAAATTAAAATGAAATATACAATAAATTTCATGCCATTAAAAAAACCTTGATTACTAACTCTAGAGTATTACTCTGTTTAGAGGCTAGTTTTTTATTTCATACACACACATATATACTGTATAATTTATAGTCTCTAACGCTTACCAGTCACGAAACGAAATTAATTATTAGATATTTTGCATGAAAGTTAATTATGATGCTTCTTTTTTCTAATTTTCCATTCTCAATCGATTTCTATATATGTAGGGAAACAGACTATCCTGCAGACCACAGGTTCGAGTCCTGCCTGGGCCAATATTGATATTTATCTCTGCAAAATTCCTTTCCCCTCCCTTGTTTAATAGGGGACACAGATGGGCTTGGAAAGGCCGTCATCCGTCAGTTTGGATGTTAAGCCGTGGACCCGTGTGTGGAAGAGCCATACCTTGTGCACATTAAAGAGTATGCTGGATGGCCTAGACGGGAGGCTACCATCTGTCTTCCAACAGTTGTCCAGTGGGTCACCTCCCCCAACCTTATCTGAGCTCTCGGGGCCTTTGCGACCTAGCATTTAGCCCATTGAGTGCTGCTAAGAAGCGACTCAGGCAGTTGGACGGTTCCCGCCATATCATGGGAATGGCAAATGGCATCCACCGCCTCTTGCCATTTAGCCAGCTGCAAAGACGTGTTGTACAACTATTACACACACTATGCATAGCCTAACACCGCTGCTGATCTCCAATCTTACACCCGAAGTAAAGGTGGTAGGCCTTTTTTGATGACAGGAGTTATTTCATGCTTCTGTGATGCAAAGATAACTGCTCCATAAATGTAACAAAAATGGTCTGCCTTGTTCACAAGAGAACGAGGCATAGTGCTAACATACAGCACCCGCATGCAATCATGAACGGACAATAACTGAGGAAGGATAACTCCCGAATGATGCAATAACTTGCATTCGAGGCAAAGCAATAGTATTGCATTGCCTCGAATGATGCAATAGCTTCCTGGTATTGTGTCACCTCAGAGCTTTGTATAGCGCACTAAACACTCAAATCAGCATACACTGTATATGGACGCAGCCTACTGTATTTTCAAAACAAGATGCAATCACCAGTTTTTAATGTCATAATCGTATTTAGCGCCTCGAAATTAGTAAGAAAGAGGCTGTTTTTATTTCTCAAACGTTTTCGTTGTTTTACGGTGTTATTTGTTTCCTGAGCCACAGGTTCGTTTGCAATGAGCAGTTGGTTGTACGACTTGGTTACAGTTTCACTCTTGCATGATTGGATTCAATACAAGCGATTGATAAACAACAAATTTTCTTTCGAACGTAACAATACCCCCTCCCCCACCGAAATAAATAATCTTATCGGAGGCAACTATTTTAACCAAAGTGTATTGCTAAACAAATTTGACTTCGCACTTGAAAATGCAAAAGAATTCACTTAACAGTAAAAGATAGGAAAAAAAACGGTAGTATCAAGGAATAAAAGCATTTACATTGTAAATGCCTAAATATCCAAGAATTTTAGTTAGTATGGGTCGAGGACATCGTCTGCATTTACTGAAAACATTTTAATACGTAGTATGCTTAAAATTTGCACGATTCAAGTTCCTCATATGATAGTTTAAAGAAACCCACAAATATTAATTTGATACCCAAGACATTTATAAACCAAAAAATTTCAAAATGCAGGATTCAGGGGAAACCACAAATCTCAGTAGAAGACATGTTTTCCGTTCAATTCTGCAAAACCTCCAACTGTTATAGTATGCATTACGCCTTACATTGCGTTTTATCATGTATTCTCAACAACTTACGTAACGTTTCTTCACGAGACGCTATATGGCCATCGTGAACTGCAGTCCAACCCGAATATTTGTTGTTCAGAAATACGCTAGAATCAAAAATAGTTGTGTCCTATGACATTATGAATCTTTTGGAGCTCTCTGTTATCCGCGGAAGGGGGCAGGGGTGGCTCAGTCGGTATCGCGCCAGGCTCGTAATCTGTAGTTCCCAGGTTCGAGTCCCAGCTGGGTCAGCGTTGAGATTTATCTCCGAAAAATTTCCCCGCCCTGCCCACGGTCAGTAGGGGACACCGATGGGCTTGAAAAGGCCGCCGTCCATCGGATGGGACGTTAAGCCGTGGCCCCGTGTGCGGGAGAGCCATACCCTGTGCACGTTAAAGAACACGCTGGATGGCCTTGACGGGAGGCTACCATCTGTCTCCCAACAGCTGTTCCAGTTAGTCCCCTCCCCCAACCTTCTCTGAGCCTTCGGGGTCCATGTGACCTGGCCATTTAGCCCATGGTGTGCAAAAAAGTGCCGCTCAGAGGTAAAACAATCCAATCCAAAACCCAGCTGGGTCAGCGTTGAGATTTATCTCCGCAAAATTTCCCCGCCCTGCCCAAAGTCAGTAGGGGACACCGATGGGCTTGGAAAGGCCGCCGTCCGTCGAATGGGACGTTAAGCCGTGGCTCCGTGTGCGGGAGAGCAAAACTCTGTGTACGTTAAAGAACACGCTGGATGGCCTTGACGGGAGGCTACCATCTGTCTCCCAACAGCTGTTCCAGTGGGTCCCCTCCCCCAACCTTCTCTGAGCCTTCGGGGTCCTTGTGGCCTGGCCATTTAGCCCATGGTGTGCAAAAAAGTGCCGCTCAGAGGTAAAACAATCCAATTCAATATCCGCGGAAGGGATATGTAGGCATTGATTAGTGATATACGTTGGTGAAAATGGCTTCGTTTAACATTGTTCAAGTGATTAAGAGATCATCAGTATGGATCTACTTTACACCCGTTTCTTGTATTGAAAGTCACCTGGGGAATGAATTGTGACACCAGAAATGGGTATAAAGTAACACCAGTCTGGTGTAATGGGTAATTACCCTAGTGTAGCATTTAACTAGAATGTGTGTTATATCCTTTTATGGTGTAATGTGTAACTTCCCAGGTGTAGCCTTTCACAAGAATGCGGTGTTACCTTATACCCGTTTTTGGTGTGACGTTTCACTTCCTCCACTGTAACCTTGCATTGTCAAATGAAATTACCTTACACCGAATCCGGGTCCGACGTTTCACTTCCCCAAGTGTAACCTTTCACTGGAATTGATGTTACTTTACGCTATAAAATAGTGGTAGCCCAGCTGCTGCCAAAAACTGGTTTAACCTAACACCGTTATTTACAGCGTACAATTAAATAATAAAAACATACACACATATATATATATACATAAAACATGTTTATTAGAGAATATCAAGAATTTACAGAATAAATTCACGTAAAAGCTGTCTCAAGTATGTAGAAATAATAAGTAAAGTTTTGTTCTCTGCAAGTCATATACTAACGATTAGTGCTGTTCGACCAGCTGCCACGAGCTAATTTTTGATTAAAAAATATCCAGCCGAATAAAACTGAGAACCTTTTTTTTTCTCGAATTTCAGTATGTATATATTGCGTCCACGTGAGGCTATTTGCTTGTTTCATTTGTTGACTTTGATGAAGGATGAAGTTGGTTGAAAATCAGGACTTGGTGTCTTTTAGGTTGTGCTTCTGTCCGTTGCATGCTGTCAGGTTCTGATGTGCTGATAATATGGATCATCAAGCCCAGAAGCTGTACTAAACAAAAACTAGAAAGAAAAGGGGTTAGAAAAGTGATATTGTTTTCGTTGGATCTCGGTACGTAGTGTAGTTGTTTAACACTGAGATGGAGTTTCTCGTGAACTGTGCGGAAGAAATGTACGCGTGAAGGGGTTCACAGTATTCTAAGTTTAGTTCTAAAGATGTCAGTTATGAAGAAATTTCTTTTGTTCAACAGATCGAAAATACGGATACTTTTCTGATCGTAAAACAAAATGTAGCCCATATCCAGAGATATTAAATCATCTTCATCATCCACAGATTGGAAAAACTTCTTTGAAGAAGATATTGGAAATATTGATCAAAGGTGGTTTTTATAAGAAAAAGATATTGTTGCAAATGACCAAATTACAAGAATTTCAACGACGCAATTTTGGTGCAAACGATGTCCCGACCAAGTTACTAAATAGATAACGGGTTGGGTATTAAAACAAAATTTTAACTTCAGTTGTACTTTAATTTAATGTATCAATGTTCATATCCTTAAATTATCAAAATTGTTTTAATAAAGTTATGGCAAGTAAATTACTCAGCTATATATATATTTTAAGTTCTGTAGCTGCAGTTAAACTTTAGATGAGTAAATCATTTAATGCTTCATGCATATTTTATTTCCTTCCTTCTATTCCTTAATTTTGTCGACATGTGTCTGAGCGTCGTCTTACCTATATAGGTAACCCTAAACCCAATGCAACAGCTAAAATATTCCATTTATACTCTATCGGATTGTTTCGGTAAATATGCTTAAAAAGGTAAGATAAAAATAAATTAAATTTAAATTTTATTACATTCATTGTGATCAGTAATACAATAGTTTCAGAAGACTGTTAAAGCATCTTAAACAGCAAACTATTGCTACAACACAACTTAAGCGTGATATTAGGGGGAAATGAAAGAAAACATTTTTCGCCATCATTTGCTAGATTATATAAAATAGTAAATATAAGAGTAATGACAAACTTTTCCATAATTCTTCCAGATAGTATGGTTACAATTTAACAATTAAGAACAAGAATGAAAAAAAATTTTGTAAAGGACAGGTATAAAGTGACAGGCTCCTCTCAGACTTCTGTGACAAGTCATTTACGTTTTCACGCTGCAGCTTCAAATGTCGTCAACTCCATTCAACATTTACAAGTTTTCAATGCACCCGTTTAGCTGAACTGTTTTAAATTAGTGGTGAATTTTTCAGACTCGCCTAATATCTGACTGAATTTTGTGAAATTTAAAGAGGTATTTACGATACACAACTATATATAAATACTGAAATCGCAAACAAAGAAGGTAAAAATGTTTTTTTTTACGAATATTTTAGTTCTCCAAGCCTATCTATTCTGAGCTACATCTGCTGCATCTGACCACCGCACAGCAATTCTCATAAGCTCCTGTTTCACATTGTGTGCCCACCGCATCCTAGGTACTTCTCTCTTTGTGAGGCCTTTAGGCACACTATTCCTAACCTATTCGCTAATACATAATTTTCCATACGGGCAAGATGGCCAAACCAATCTCTTTACACAATATACTGCTCAGAGGAGGTTATCGACTCCTTTGCCTAACCTCTTCATTACTTACAAAGTTGAACCATCTAATGTCCAAGATACTGCGTAAACATCTAGAATCAAAAGCAACAAATTTCCTGTCAACTTGTTTACAAAGCGTCCACGTTTCGCTACAATAACTAACCTTAGATAAAATCAAATTATTATACAGTCTAATTTTAATATTTTGCACTATACACCTATTTCTCCACCTTTTCATAGATTCTTAAAATACTCGGCAGCAATCCCTATTCTTCTATTAATCTCATGCCGCATATCACCAGTATCCGTTTCATAGCTGCCAAGAAAATTAAACTGTGACACATGCTCAAGACTGCAACTATTTTGATTAACTGAATCACAGCCTAACTGACCACTTTCAGCAATTTAATTTTCTCTCTGTTATAACCAAACCTATTCTACTACCAGTCTCATCAACAGCTCGAATGAAAGAGTTCATCATCATTTCTCATAACATAACCAAATCACAGCCTGACTGACCACTTTCAGCAATTTAACTTTCTCTCTGTTATAACCAACCCTACTCTACTACCAGTCTCATCAACAGCTCGAATGAAAGAGTTCATCATCATTTCTCATAACATAATCAATAACCAAACAAAAGTGAAAAAGAAGACAAAATGCACCCTTGTCGAACAAATCAAGCAATGCTAAACCAATTGCTACAAGCCTTAACAACTCTCACACACGACTCAGTGTTATTATAGAGAGCTTTCATTATCTTAATTAACTTGTCTGGTATGCCATACGATCTCACAATCAGCAAAATCGAAAGCCTTTTTGAAATCAACAAAACTAGCAACTAAAGGTTTCTGAAACTCTAAACATTTCTCAAGAATCTGCCTAAATGAAAATATCTGATCCACACATCCCCTACCACATCTGAATCCACATTGTTCATCACGCAATTGATTGTCAACCAGATTTTTAATTATATTAAGCACAATCATGGAAAGAACTTTACCTGGAACAGAGAGTAAGCTGATACCCCTGTAGGTATCACAAGAACTGCGATCACCTTTTTTGAAAATAGGGATAACAATAGCTCTGGTAAAATCCTTAGGAACCATGCCTTTATCATAAAAGATATTCAGAATTTCAGTCATCCAAGTGGTAACCGAAACATTCCCAGCTCTAAGCATTTCTGTAGAATTTCATCTACCCTTGGTGATTTATGAAGTTTAAGTTTAGAAATAGCCAAAATAACTTCAGATTGTATTATAGGGCCAACATTAAAGCCACCAATGCATCTATCATAATTACAAACAATGGGAGTAGAACTAACCACATTGTTTAGAACATCACTGAAATGCTAAACCCACCTAGCCATGACAGAATCCTCACCTTCTATAACCTTACCACGTTTATCCTTGAATTCCTGTATACCTGTCCGTTTTCTACCACACAAAACATTAGCTATCTGGTACAGCTCTCTGCTGTTGTGCTGTCTAACTGCTTCTTCGGCTTTGTCAGCCATACCATCAAGCCAAAGATTCTTATCAGCAGCTAACTGATCTTTTACACGTTTATTAAGCTCTCTGTTATTTTTAAGCTCTCTGTAATCCTTTCTATTAGGACTAGTAGGGTACTGATTAAGGACATTCCTGCAGTTCCTTCTTTTTGAAATAAGCTCAAGTGCCTTATCACTCAAATAATTCTGCCTCCTGTGCTCCTTTTTTCGTAAAAGAGTACCGTTAGTTTCCAAAAAAGCCTGTTTTAAACGGCCCCATTCTTCCTCAACTTCAGTATTAAGCAAGTCATAATGACTAAGTAATCTATCATGGTAAGCTTTAGCTATAACTGGATCTTTCAGAGCTTCAGTATTAAACGTAAATTTTTTAACCCTAGCACAACACTTTTTAAGTTTAAGTTGCAACACACTTTTAACAAGGTAATGATCAGATCCAATTTCAGCTCCCCTATATGCCCTGGTATTCCTAACAGAACTAGCCCATTTGCTGTTAATTAATATGTAATCAATCATATTCTTATGCAGCCCATCAGGTGAAACCCATGTATACTTATGTATGTCGCGGTATTTGTAATAAGTGTGAGTTATTCTGAATCCATTGAGTTTACTTACCTGTAGGAGACGTTGCCCATTGCCATTGCAGCTACCAATACCAAAAGGGCCTATTACTCCTCCCCAAAGGTCAGAGTCAGTACCAACTTTGGCACTGAAGTCACCAAGAACAAGGGTATATCTCCTTTCTTGACAGAATTCAAAATATCCTGAAGTTGTCCATAAAACCTATCCTTCTCATCCTCATCGGCATCCTCAGTTGGGGCATAAGAGCAGAAAACATTTAAGTCTTTACTGCTTGTCTGAAATTTTGTTGTAAGAAACCTTTCATTAATGCACTCATATCCTAGAAGAGCATCAGTAGCGTGTCTGCTGAGAAGCAGACCTACGCCTTGGTGATGCTTATTATAATTTCTCCCTGAAAAGAGAAATTTATGATTATTTTTAAGAATCTGACCATTATCTATCCATCTGGTCTCTTGAATTTAGCCGATAGTATCTAAATTATAACGGTGGAATTCTTGTGTGACGCATCAAGAAAATCAACTCTGTGCAGATTCCTCACAATCCAACTACCTAGTGAGATAAAATGGTTAGTGGGATGTTTAAAGAAGCCACGTTTATCAAAGGAAGGATTGTCGACAATAATCAACAGCTCCCTAATCGCAGCATGGAATGAAACCCCACCACTTGGGAGCAAGGCCATGAGTTCGATGTTTGGAAGCATTATAACCCTTCACTATGGAATCTAGAACGTGTAAGAATCTAAAATTTTTATGCTTATTGAAACAACGACATAATTTTTCACTCAGGGTTCCATTCAGTCTTTCTACCAACGCAGCTTTCTTATCACTATAAGACACGAAGAAGTGAATGTTTTTTTTTTTTTCTTTTAGGAATTTTTGAAAAACACGGTTTGTGAATTATGTCCCCTGATCGGTGTTTAGAGTCATGGATTCACGAACCTGCGCTAGAATCTCTTAAAATGCTTCATTCACAGCAGTTCCTGTTATCTTTTTCACAGAAACCGCCCACGCATAGCGAGATAAAATATCGATGACGACTGATATGTATCCATAACCATCATTAAATCGTGCAATATTTTTCACGAACATTAAATCCGCCTGCCATTGTTGATCCAGACCTGCCACATACGTTTGGTTCCTTCTGAATTTGCTCGTTGCCGGTTTGTGGAGAGTGTACGTCTCTTGACCTGCTAACCATTCTCTGACCTGTCTTTGGATCCTGTCCAGTACTATGGGATAATCGAGTCACCCCTCCATAGCTGCCAGGGTTCTTGGGACCGTAATATGGTTTTTCCAACGCGTCGTTCATCGACAAGCAGTAGCTTTCCCTCTTTAATCCAGACCTCGATAGGAAGGAAATCAGGTATATCTATAGATGTACGGTCTGCAGCAGCTTCACACAACTCTCTCGATGTGTAAATGACCGGATGGTCATAGTACATCGTTTTTGTTCCCACCTCCACCAGACAGAATCGGTAACTCGGAGCCCACAACATTTTTCTCCACCCACTCGTCCAGAGTAACGAGTTTCTTCCACTGAGAAAAAGATAAGTTAATTCCTTTCACCGGCGGTTGTTTACGCAAAAATAATTTGATATCCACTGTTTTATTACATACGCTCAACCAAACGTTTCCTCCCAAATGCCTAGAATCTCCGCAACGTGTGGCTAAATAATCTGGAGATAACGTGACCCCACAAATCACAGCTGTTGCTGATGCAGTCATCACACGATTCATAACGTAAATGAGTACACAACACAGTAATTGTTAGGTAATATCGGACTTTTATTTACAAAACCAATTGTCTCTAGTATACAGGTTGTCTTTCGCTCTCTTTAACACGTCACCAAAGGACAGAGAGGAAAGAAAAGCGTCATCTACATAACAGAGGAGGCCTCGAGACCACGCCGTGTCAACTAATGCATTAGCAATAGTGTCAATGTCCAATGAGCGCACTGCATCGTTCAAATAAGTATTCAAACAATGTTCTTTATCCGCGGTCTCTATAAGCCTAGCCCCGGGTAGCAAGGCTTCAATTAGATCGGGCACTACAATATCCATCAATAGCCGCATCAAATGTCCTTGATCCTCTGCCGGGTGAGTCAAAAGAAACGCTAGTAGACGGTCTCTCTGTTCAGCAATGGCGTGCCGCAGGTGAAAATTAACATTGGACCTGTGGTGATGATCTAGGCTGTTCTTCACATCGTTGCTACGGTTTCGCATTTCTTCCCACTGGGCCAAGGCGAGATTCACACCGCAAGATGTCGAACCAGGTAGGGATTTGATGATGTCGACCCATCACTATTACAGTAAGCGCACAATTGTAGGTTGTTCGTCACAAACCAAGTCTCTCTTTCGGTGGAATTAGCGACGTCGATTCTGTCCGTCACCACTAGTAATTCCTGCCACTCCGGAAGGGTTAGAGTGATCCCTTCCTTCGTCGGGTAAAGTAGACCTCCTTCACTGAAGCTGCGGTAACGGAGCAGGTGGACCTGGTTATTCTACAGGTTTTTCAGCCGCTTAAGTTTCTGCTGGGCAGGGGTGACGTCGCTTCTCGTAGAATCCTCCCTTGTAAGCGATGACAGAACCAAAAGGCTTGCGACACTTTTCGTGGATGTGGCGTACAATATCGTCCAGGCACCCGTACTCCCACACCACTTCACCGAAACGTGAAGTTTTTTTGAAAGGTACTAACGGACTGCACCACGAGAAGACGGGGTCGGACATTAGGTGGCAGGCCTGGTCGGTTCTATGCGTTATCACAGGGGATTGGTGCATAAGCTCTCCTTCCAGTGACTACCTAGATACTATTTACAGGCCTACTAATATATAAACATATTAATTGAAATTTATTACTTAATACATTTAATAAACTTCAGACTGTGTTATAGAAACACATCGTTATACATTTAATTTACTTTATACCGTGTGATAGACACACATCGTCTTCAGACTGTGTTATATCACATCAATATAACATAATATCCTGCTTCAGTTATTTATTAAATAAAACAGAAAATCTTCAGCATCAAAGAATTGATTTAGAAATTTATTTGACATGTTTTACATATTTATCCTAAAATCTGTCCTCATGAAGTCTCTATTGCAATAAATAAACTGAGATAAACTAAATACTTTATACATCTAACTACTCTTCAGACACATCTAACTGAGAATTTATGGAAAATAAAACGAACAGTACATCACACTTTTATCGATCTCAATACTTACAAACATTTTTTCGTGATAATTATAACTACCTGTTTAAATATAAAAACAATATTTAAAAGAATTAACGATCCGATTCAATTGTACAATCGAAAAGTTTTTGCCATAAAAACCTTCTGCTCCAGTTTCTACGCATGTAGAAATTGAATTATTTTTACCAAATATAAAGACCGAATTTTCAAAGATTATTTTTTCACTTGGACACTTGTGTATCAGTGTTTCTAAAATCATTTTAAAATGTGTTTAATATCAAATGAAAATTCGTCATTTAAATTGGAACTGTGAAACGAATGAGACATGCTTTGGGCACTATTATAATTATATATTCAGATAAACTGTACAAAACAATTAAAACAGATTATCAGATACAAGATACAATATAAGTGTAAAAGATTTAGCAATCTACTGAAACTAATATGGATTAATCCCAGTTCATGAGTTATACATGCAGGGTGTTTCAAAATTCTCTACAAATGTCAATGAGAGATAGGGAACATCAAAATAAACCTTTATCTTCACTGAATGTATGTCCGCTGACCTGACTTTCAGGTGCTAGACGGCGCTGTTTGGCGGCACTGCAATTTGCTAGAGGGGCGAAATGGGACGGAAAACGGACTTGTGTTTGCCGTCGGCATCCGTAAATCATGCACATTATGTGTAACATGGAGTGTTTCACGTCTGCTGAAATGGTTGACATGCATCTGGCATATGGGGCTGCCAATGGAAACAAGAACTGCTGTGAGGTTGTACCAACAGTGCTTCCCAAACAGACATGTGCCAAACCACTAAACATTTGTGCGTTTGCACCGGAAATGTTTTCACTGCAAGAAACTGGAACATTCCATGGAAACATGCATGACACTGGTCAGCAGAGAACCATGCACACTACTGACATAAGAGAAGATATACTACGAGAGATTGATGATAATCCAGACAAAAGCACGCGAATTGTTGCATGTAGCCTCGGTGTGAACCACCCCCTCGTGTGCAGAGTGGCACGAGCAGTAGTTACATCCGTTTTATCGTCAGAGATTCCAGGCATTGCAGCCTCAGGATTACCCTCTTCGTGTAGAATTTGTGCTCTCGTTTCTGCAGCAGACTGCGGTGCAGCCTGATTTTCCGGCTCATGTGCTCTTATCAGATGAGGCCTCTTTCACACGTGAGGGTGTGTTTAGTGTGCACAATTCTCACGTTTGGGCACACCAAAATCCGCATGCCACAAAGGCGCATGGTCCTCAACAACGGTTTGCCATCAATGTTTGGGGGGTATCATCCATGACATTTTGATTGGGCCATACCTGCTGCCTCCCTTGAAGAAACATTGCCAGGATTGATGGAAGATGTTCCTGTGGATATTCGCAGATGAATGTGGTTTCAACACGACGGGGGCGCCAGCACACTTCAGCAATTATGTGCGGAATTATCTGAACGCCACTTTTTACATTTAGAGACGAAAAAGGTTTGTCTTGGTGTTCCCTATCTCCATTGAAATTTGTAGACAGAGTTTCGAAACACCCTATATACGTAGTAATTACTCTCAAATTTGTTCTTATCTGCCGTAGTTGCTCTCTATTATTATATCGTAGTATGGTGGATTCTCAGAGAAAGCGTCAAAAAGTATGAAATTTAAACTTATCATCTCATTAATTTTTCTAAATATTAAGAATAATTTATTAACTTGTGAAGGGTAATTTTGAATTTATACCTAGTAATAAAGAGAATAATATAACAGTAAATATAATACAGCTGTGTAAAACAGTGCAAATTTAAATATCTAAACATAAATTAATTATATGTAATTATATTTATGATAAATATGAAAGTATAAACCAGTATTTCATTTTTGTTTCAAATCTTTTGTGAAGTAAAACATCAAGAATTTAAAAATCACACTTTTAGATAATCGTGATGCATTCAGCAAATGCAAGAAATATAGCGACTGAACTCAATGATTTCAGATTTCAAAGCTGAAACAAAGTTGTATGGAAGATGCAATGGAAATATGAGAATGCATAATAAATGAATGCGCAGCTATTTGTATCTATTCTTAATTTCAGGTAGAAAAAGAGTTATATTTTAAATATTCTAAGTTTGATACTAAATTATTTAAAGAAAATGCACTATATATTCAAAATCAAAGATGGAGTTAAAGCTATGAACAGTTAAAACTGATCTATGGAATGATTAACAAACGAAATTTCCCACTTTTACGAAGAAGGAAATCAAACTTACAAATAGAGTTTGTCTCAAATAATGTACACGCGCTTTAAGAGATTAAAATTGCACGTGATTCTTTACCAAAGAATGTACATATGTGTACGTTTTATAGGTAAAGAGAATTAATCTATTTTACCGAGACTTAAACAGGTGACCAACGTATATGAAGGGGCCAATTTTAAAATTTAGTGTTATTTTGTTTCAAAGCGGTTTTTTTTTTCCTAATGAAAAATAAGAAAGGCAATTATTATTTCATTTATGGAAGTATTTGAAGAGAAATACTTAATAGATTCCAAGCTGAACTAAGATACTCATTAGTATAAGTTAAAAGAAAATTCTTTACCATAATTTCTTTCCTGACAGACCTCAAACAATCAAACAATAAACGTTTAACAAGCATTCTGAAACAATTTTAAGCACCATGACATTCTTACGCTAAGTCTCTTTGTAGAGAGACAAGTGATTTTATTATCAATCCATTTATGGATCTGGGGATATGAATTTTTATCCATCTTCGACATGATAGATAGATAGATAAAATAGCATTATGGAGAAACTTTTACGCCTGCTAAGCCTACTAATTCCACTTGAGAAGTGATGCACTCTTTATGGGAATTCAACTGTAGAATTAAGACACATAAGATATGATTTTTGCTTACGTAGCTCTAGTTAATATTTAAATATCTTAATATTTCAATCTATCCCGATTTCTTTATATTATGTAGCGTATTAAAATATTTAATCTGCTTTCATATTTAAAATTCGTAGTGTATATTAAGCCTATCCTACCAGATGCTCATTGCAAAAGAACTTTCGACTCATAAAACAAATAATCATATATTCAATCGGGCTCAATTCTTCCAATTACTTGTCAATACATTTCTAAGTGGTAGCTAAACGATTTTGCAAATTCAGAGTCTCATTTCTTGATGAGATTTTTTTTCTGTTTTGTGATCAAGATGTTTTATCGATTCTTTAAAGATAATTTTTTTTTCCAATTCACTACTCATTAGAAAGATTGTTTTCAAGTAGAGAATTATTCCTTCCCCTCATTAAGAATATACTGTTTTTATTAGTTGCTATTCATTAAATTTGGGTTAAACGGGTCGGGTCTACAGATCATATTATATAACAACAAATTTGCTGGCTAACATTTGTGATGTCATCGGTGATAGAAATGATCTCTTTTCCTGTGGTTCCACGGCTACTTGAACGATCGGTCCCAAATTTGGTGTGGTGGCAAACTTAGTTCTAGCCCCGTTGTGAGTAACAGATCGGGTTTCTAGCTGAAGTGGGTGGGAATGAATCCTAAAAAAGTGTCCGAAATTACTTCGGATATTTTTCGGAAATTTTTATACTACACACAACTCGGATATTTGTCCGAGTTGTGAGCAGTACGTATGGAAGTTTTCAATGAAGTCAGATTACTCAATAGACATACGTTTGGCGACAATCTTTTGGTGTGGGTTTCACCGGAATATATGATATATTGTAAAGTATTGAATCTATGCGATTTGTTTTGCTAAATATTTATGGTTTTAAAATGAACTTTAAATTTTACTGGAAAAGAAAACTTGCATGAAACCATTGCTGTTCTGTATATTCGTTATTAGGAGGGTTGCCAAAGTAAGACAGTCGAAGACAGTAGTCAAAAAAAATAACAAACTGTTAAAACGATTATCAAACAGGTGTAAACAATATAGATTATCTGTTATATTGTTAGACATTTTATATCACAGCGCTTCATAGCAATAGTACAAAATTTTTGAACACTATTTTGCTGTAGGTGAAAGTGAGCATAGAGGAAAATTGTCTTCAACCGAATGGAATCTGAACCTAAGAACATTTGATGACCAGACCACCTGACATGTCATTAAGTCGGGGGTTCAGACCCAATTCGGCTCAAGACAATTTTCTTCTATATCCACGTTGACTTACATCATAATAGAGTTAAAAAATAGTTGTTAACGTTTAGCTGCAAGGGAATTATTTTCAAAGAACATAAAATCAAAAAATATTTGTTAACAGTTGTTTAAAAGTTATTCAAAATTGTTTAAAATTATTTAATTTTTCATAAAATATAGAGCAATGCTCTGTTCCCCGCACCACTAGGAATCAGCGAACGCAGGAAAGGAGATGAGATAGGCGTACTGGTTTCAAAATATCAAAACTTTAATGGGAAAAACACAATTTACGCGATTAAATGAAGCATTAATTTACATTGCTTTTGACTGGAATTATGCTATTTCAGTATGGCAACACTGGTTATCTCATACTGATCACAAGATGAAATTGGCTGTTGGTCATATAAAAATTTCTGGGGCCTTTGAATTTCTACGCCCACATTTTTAGATTCAAATCGCAAAGTAACCATAAATGAACCACAGATAAAGAACTATAGATGTAATTCGTCCTTGTATTTTTAGGAGTCCTCTTTGCGGGGACCTTTATTTTAGTTAAAATATCCCAATCAATGATGAGAAAAGGGTTTACAGGAAGGGCTAGATTTGGTAGGGGGTTAGGAGAAAGAATGAGAATTGGCAGGTGGGTCCTTGGCGTTGTAAAGGTTGGGAATCACTGTAACAAATTGTATCTATATCCATGCTCCTACGGCCGTAAAAACACTTTCGCTTCGATCGTTTAGAATTTCAAGATAGCCTTTATTGATAAATGCTACTCAAATGGTAAATGAAATGTATGTATTTGCATGAAAGTAATAATTTAGAAATGATTCAACATGCTAGATAAAAAAAAACTCATGATTAGGCTGTAACTGCGGGAATATGCTATTCTTCATTAATAAGCATGGTGAATGCTAAATACACCAGATATTGTGTGTATTATTTGATCGATCCACTGCACGTTATTCCAACGATTTCAATTTTTCAGAGCACTGGATCGCAAAGATACTTCCTTAGCTTTCGAATATACAAAACAATTTTCTTAAACTATAAGTTGTATATATCCATTAATTCTATGAGCGATATATATCATTTGCAACTCGTTGTAGTATTCTGTTTCAATTTAGTTTTCTGTTAATCTAACCTAATCTGCATAAAACATGAAGTATTTGAGAAATTTAAATACATTCTTTGGAATGTAAGCAAACTTATTTAAGAAAGAAAATCCAGTATTGGTATTGAAGATAGAGTATTATGTTAAATGTTGTGTCTTTATTTAATGTAGCCTCTAGTACCAAGTTCCTATTATCCTACTCTATACAATTGGTTTTCTGTTAGTAACGCCTTTCTCCGTTTTGACAGGATAAATGCATTACGCTGAAACCGGATTTAAAATATTTTATTATTTACCCGCGAGTTTCTTTTTAAAGTAATGAGCATACGTCACATTGCCTTGTTAAAAAATGTGAATTATTAAGATATCGCAATTCGTTTAAGACCCATTTGGCTGCACAATAAACTAAACGAAATATAAATATCTTTGCAGAAGGGTATCGACTGCACAGTTGCAAATGATATAGAGAAGTATCCTATCAAGGACAATTTCTGATTCTTTTACTGTAAGAAGCGTATTGTTATCCGGCACATAGAACTTTGTCTTAAGATTTCATCACGTAAACATAGGGAAAAAAGTTAAACAAATCCTACCGATATGCGTCTTTTTTTCCACAAAGTGTATACCTATGTGATTTCATGAAATATATATATATAAATACTCGTATACGATATGGAGAGAGTACACGGAGAACGACTCCCAATCAATTATTTTGTTATCGCAAACAGCTGAATATATATTTTTATTACCTTCACCTAAAACGTATATAGATATTAAGAGTGTTAGTTCGAATTAACATACCTATAGTCACGTCATAGGGAAAAGGAAACGGTGGTCACGGCATCTGATTTTGGCCACCATTTGACTACACTAACCTACTTAAATCCTCCACTCATTTATTTTAGACAATGAGTGCCTTATCTATATCTAAGCACTGTTAATTGCAATAGCAATTACCCATAACCCTCGCTAATACAGGTCCGAAACGAAACTTGTTAAACCAGATGCTGTGCTACCTAACGATTCATTATCTTTTATTTCTAAAGTGATATACACGGAGAACGACTCCGAATCAATTATTTTGTTATCGCAAACAGCTGAATATATATTTTTATCACCTTCACCTAAAAAGCATATAGACATTAAGAGTGTTAGTTCGAATTAATCTACTTACAGTCACATCATAAGGGAAAAGGAAACGGTTGTCACAGCATCTGATTTTGGCCATCATTTGACTACACTAACCTACTTAAACCCTCCACTCATTTATTTTAGACAATGAGTGCCTTATCTATATCTAAGCAACGTTAATTGCAATAGCAATTACCCAAAGACCCTCGCTAATACAGGTCCGAAACGAAACTTGTTAAACCAGATGCTGTGCTACCTAACGATTCATTATCTTTTATTTCTAAAGTAATATACACGGAGAACGACTCCGAATCAATTATTTTGTTATCGAAAACAGCTGAATATATATTTTTATCACCTTCACCTAAAAAGCATATAGACATTAAGAGTGTTAGTTCGAATTAATCTACTTATAGTCACATCATAGGGAAAAGGAAACGGTTGTCACAGCATCTGATTTTGGCCATCATTTGACTACACTAACCTACTTAAACCCTCCACTCATTTATTTTAGACAATGAGTGCCTTATCTATATCTAAGCAATGTTAATTGCAATAGCAATTACCCAAAGACCCTCGCTAATACAGGTCCGAAACGAAACTTGTTAAACCAGATGCTGTGCTACCTAACGATTCATTATCTTTTATTTCTAAAATGACATGCACGGAGAACGATTCCGAATCAATTTTTTTGTTATCGCCAACAGCTGAATATATATTTTTATCACCTTCACCTAAAAAGTATATAGATATTAAGAGTGTTAGTTCGAATTAACATACCTATAGTCACATCATAGGGAAAAGGAAACGGTGGTCACGGCATCTGATTTTGGCCACCATTTGACTACACTAACCTACTTAAACCCTCCACTCATTTATTTTAGACAATGAGTGCCTTATCTATATCTAAGCAATGTTAATTGCAATAGCAATTACCCAAAGACCCTCGCTAATACAGGTCCGAAACGAGACTTGTTAAACCAGATGCTGTGCTACCTAACGATTCATTATCTTTTATTTCTAAAATGATATACACGGAGAACGACTCCGAAAGAATTATTTTGTTATCGCAAACAACTGAATATATATTTTTATCACCTTCACCTAAAACGTATATAGACATTAAGAGTGTTAGTTCGAATTAACCTACCTATAGCCACATCATAGGGAAAAGGAAACGGTGGTCACGGCATCTGATTTTGGCCACCATTTGACTACACTAACCTACTTAAACCCTCCACTCATTTATTTTAGACAATGAGTGCCTTATCTTTATCTAAGCAATGTTAATTGCAATAGCAGTTACCCATAGACCCTCGCTAATACAGGTCCGAAACGAAACTTGTTAAACCAGATGCTGTGCTACCTAACGATTCATTATCTTTTATTTCTAAAGTGATATACACGGAGAACGACTCCGAATCAATTTTTCTGTTCTCGCAAACAGCTGAATATATATTTTTATCACCTTCACCTAAAAAGTATATAGATATTAAGAATGTTAGTTCGAATTAACCTACCTATAGTCACATCATAGGGAAAAGGAAACGGTGGTCACGGCATCTGATTTTGGCCACCATTTGACTACACTAACCTACTTAAACCCTCCACTCATTTATTTTAGACAATGAGTGCCTTATCTTTATCTAAGCAATGTTAATTGCAATAGCAGTTACCCATAGACCCTCGCTAATACAGGTCCGAAACGAAACTTGTTAAACCAGATGCTGTGCTACCTAACGATTCATTATCTTTTATTTCTAAAGTGACATACACGGAGAACGACTCCCAATCAATTATTTTATTATCGCAAACAGCTGAATATATATTTTTATCACCTTCACCTAAAAAGCATATAGACATTAAGAGTGTTAGTTCGAATTAACCTACCTATAGTCACATCATAGGGAAAAGGAAACGGTAGTCACGGCATCTGATTTTGGCCACCATTTGACTACACTAACCTACTTAAACCCTACACTCATTTATTTTAGACAATGAGTGCCTTATCTATATCTAAGCAATGTTAATTGCAATAGCAATTACCCAAAGACCCTCGCTAATACAGGTCCGAAACGAAACTTGTTAAACCAGATGCTGTGCTACCTAACGATTCATTATCTTTTATTTCTAAAGTAATATACACGGAGAACGACTCCGAATCAATTTTTCTGTTCTCGCAAACAGCTGAATATATATTTTTATCACCTTCACCTAAAAAGTATATAGATATTAAGAATGTTAGTTCGAATTAACCTACCTATAATCACATCATAGGGAAAAGGAAACGGTGGTCACGGCATCTGATTTTGGCCACCATTTGACTACACTAACCTACTTAAACCCTAAACTCATTTATTTTAGACAATGAGTGCCTTATCTTTATCTAAGCAATGTTAATTGCAATAGCAGTTACCCATAGACCTCGCTAATACAGGTCCGAAACGAAACTTGTTAAACCAGATGCTGTGCTACCTAACGATTCATTATCTTTTACTTCTAAAGTGACATACACGGAGAACGACTCCCAATCAATTATTTTGTTATCGCAAACAGCTGAATATATATTTTTATCACCTTCACCTAAAAAGCATATAGACATTAACAGTGTTAGTTCGAATTAACCTAGCTATAGTCACATCATAGGGAAAAGGAAACGGTGGTCACGGCATCTGATTTTGGCCACCATTTGACTACATTAACCTACTTAAACCCTCCACTCATTTATTTTAGACAATGATTTCCTTATCTATATCTAAGCAATGTTAATTGCAATAGCAGTTACCCATAGACCCTCGCCAATACATATCCGAAACGAAACTTGTTAAACCAGATATTGTGCTACCTAACGATTCATTATCTTTTATTTCTAAAGTGACATACACGGAGAACGACTCCCAATCAATTATTTGGTTATCGCAAACAGCTGAATATATATTTTTATCACCTTCACCTAAAAAGCATATAGACATTAAGAGTGTTAGTTCGAATTAACCTACCTATAGTCACATCATAGGGAAAAGGAAACGGTAGTCACGGCATCTGATTTTGGCCACCATTTGACTACACTAACCTACTTAAACCCTCCACTCATTTATTTTAGACAATGAGTGCCTTATCTATATCTAAGCAATGTTAATTGCAATAGCAGTTACCCATAGACCCTCGCTAATACATGTCCGAAACGAAACTTGTTAAACCAGATGCTGTGCTACCTAACGATTCATTATCTTTTATTTCTAAAGTAATATACACGGAGAACGACTCCGAATCAATTATTTTGTTATCGCAAACAGCTGAATATATATGTTTATCACCTTCACCTAAAAAGTATATAGACATTAAGAGTGTTAGTTCGAATTAACCTACTTATAGTCACATCATAGGGAAAAGGAAACGGTGGTCACGGCATCTGATTTTGGCCACCATTTGACTACACTAACCTACTTAAACCCTCCACTCATTTATTTTAGATAATGAGTGCCTTATCTTTATCTAAGCAATGTTAATTGCAATAGCAGTTACCCATAGACCCTCGCTAATACAGGTCCGAAACGAAACTTGTTAAACCAGATGCTGTGCTACCTAACGATTCATTATCTTTTATTTCTAAAGTGAGATACACGGAGAACGACTACCAAACAATTATTTTGTAATCGCAAACAGCTGAATATATATATTTATCACCTTCACCTAAAAAGTATATAATCATTAAGAGTGTTAGTTCGAATTAACCTACCTATAGTCACATCATAGGGAAAAGGAAACGGTGATCACGGCATCTGATTTTGGCCACCATTTGACTACACTAACCTTCTTAAACCCTTCACTCATTTATTTTAGACAATGAGTGCCTTATCTTTATCTAAGCAATGTTAATTTCAATAGCAGTTACCCATAGACCCTCGCTAATACAGGTCCGAAACGAAACTTGTTAAACCAGATGCTGTGCTACCTAACGATTCATTATCTTTTATTTCTAAAGTGAGATACACGGAGAACGACTGCCAAAGAATTATTTTGTTATCTCAAACAGCTGAATATATATTTTTATCACCTTCACCTAAAAAGTATATAGACATTAAGTGTGTTATTTCGAATTAACCTACCTATAGTCACATTATAGGGAAAAGGAAACGGTGGTCACGGCATCTGATTTTGGCCACCATTTGACTACACTAACCTACGTAAACCCTCCACTCATTTATTTTAGACAATGAGTGCCTTATCTATATCTAAGCAATGTTAATTGCAATAGCAGTTACCCATAGACCCTCGCTAATACAGGTCCGAAACGAAACTTGTTAAATCAGATGCTGTGCTACCTAACGATTCATTATCTTTTATTTCTGAAATGACATACACGGAGAACGACTCCCAATCATTTATTTTGTTATCGCAAACAGCTGAATATATATTTTATCACCTTCACCTAAAAAGTATAAAGACATTAATGTGTGTCTGAGGGTCACTAGTTGAATAGGTTACTGCGTTCAGCCCTTTGGACGAACAGCAATCACCTTCAACAGGAGATATAGAACGCGTGCAGCCATTATAGCGCACAGCGGAATAATTAAGTTATCCCTATTCATTGGCGTTTAATTGTGTTGTTGTGTATCTAGTGGAAAGGGTTATAACTGTTATTCGAATTGTGAAATCAGACAAAGACATATTTTAATCTATTAATGGGTATCTGTGATCTGAGGGTCACTAGTTGAATAGGTGACTGCGTTCATCCCTTTGGACGAACAGCAATCACCTTCAACAGGAGATATATAACGCGTGCAGCCATTATAGCGCACAGCGGAATAATTAATTATCCCTATTGATTGGCGTTTAAGTGTGTTGTTGTGTATCTAGTGGAAAGGTTTATATCAGTTAATATCGTTATTTTTAATCTAAATTTTAATCTAATTTTAATTTTTATCTAATTTTTAATATGTTATATCGAAGCAATCAGACAAATACCTATTTTAATCTGTTAATGTGTATCTGAGGGTCACTAGTTGAATAGGTGACTGCGTTCATCCCTTTGGACGAACAGCAATCACCTTCAACAGAAGATATAGAACGCGTGCAGCCATTATAGCGCACAGCGGAATAATTAATTATCCCTATTGATTAGCGTTTAAGTGTGTTGTTGTGTATCTAGTGGAAAGGGTTATAACAGTTAATCAAAGTGTGAAATCAAACAAATACGTATTTTAATCTGTTAATATGTATCTGAGGGTCACTGGTTGAATAGGTGACTGCGTTCAGCCCTTTGGACTAACAGCAATCACCTTCAACAGGAGATATAGAACGCGTGCAGCCATTATAGTGCACAGCGGAATACTTAAGTTATCCCTATTCATTGGCGTTTAAGTGTGTTGTTGTGTATCTAGTGGAAAGGGTTGTAACAGTTAATGAAAGTGTGAAATCAAACAAATACGTATTTTAATCTGTTAATGTGTATCTGAGGGTCACTGGTTGAATAGGTGACTGCGTTCAGCCCTTTGGAAAAACAGCAATCACCTTCAACAGGAGATATAGAACGCGTGCAGCCATTATAGTGCACAGCGGAATAATTGTATTATCACTATTCATTGGCGTATAAGTGTGTTGTTGTGTACCTAGTGGAAAATGTTAAAGTTGTTAATCAAAGGGTGAAACAGACAAATACCAATTTTAATCTGTTAATGTGTAGATGAGGGTCACTGGTTGAGTAGTTGACTGCGTTTAGCCCTTTGGGCGAACAGCAATCTCCTACAACAGATCTTATAGAACGCGTGCAGCTATAAGAGCGCACAACGGCGTAGTTATTTTGTCCGTTTTGATTAGCGTAGGAAGTGTGTTGTTTTGTATTTAGTGCAAAGTGTGAAAGGTTATTAGGAAAAAAGGAAAGCTGAATTGAGTCAAATACCTATTTCAGTCTGTGAATGGATTTGTTATTCTAGAGACACTGGTTGAATAGGTGTCTGCATTCAGCCATTTCAGCAAATCACTTTCATCAACAGAAGCAATAGATCAATTCAGTCATTACATCACAGAGCGGATTATTACTCTGCTTCTTTTGATTACGTTATCTAGTGTGTTTGGTATGTGCAGAGTGTAGAGTGTTGAAAGTTGTGTTTTTAGAGAGCTGAAACGGTCGGAATACGTACTTAAATATATTATCCCACCACTTCTCTAGGTTGGACCCTCAACCGTAGAGGCGCAGTGTGATATTTGTGTCAGTGCCGAATTATTGTGTGTTATCCGTTGTATGTGAATGTGTTTCTTGTCTCAGTGTGTAGACCTACATCTTGGATCGCCCCTATACGTCTTTTGGAGTTTTCCTGCTATTTTACAATAAAATGTTGAAATTTTAATCAATCATGTTTTGAAACGTAGGCGTAAAAGGTAAAGGAATAGATTAAAATGTAAAATAGAAGATTTAATTAATTGAAAAATTAGAACCAATAGAACCGCTGAACGTGTTTATAAATACGCCTGCTTACGTAAATACATAATTAATTGCTTTGAACTCACCATTTCGAATAATATTATCAATTATAAGTAGTAAATTTTAACGTGCTATTCTGATTTGTATATAATCCCACTGACTCTTCATCTATATTCTGGTTTAGTGGATATTTTCTCCCCTTCTGCAATTTGTCCGTTAAATCCAGGGTTTACTGTGTGTCATAAAGTTAGAATTTCGTACAGTCTCTCATGAACCCTTACAGATAATTTTGTTTTACACTTCTACTATGATCCAGTTTGGAGTTCCTGGGTGGAAAATATTTTTTGTACAGATCATGAATTTTGAACTTTCCTTTTCGTCCGTTTTGTCAAATTTGTCAGGAAGTTGAAATTTTTAATTTTTAGTGTTTTATTTTATTGGCTGGGTTAGTATGTTCCAAAGCTATATATTATTAATATTTAATGTGAATTAGGAGAGCTCTTAGAAATTAAGAATAAAGCAATCTTATTTCATTCGTTTGCTTTTAGATTGGGGAGGGTGGTATTGCACTACGGATTTCACACGTCGGTTAGGTCTTAGTAGCATGAACGAGATTCGGGTGCAAAAATATTAGGCCTAACGTTACTGTGATTATATACGTTTATTATTATTTTTATTACTGCGATTACGGAAATTATTCAAAAAATATTTTAAACTATGGATTAAGAAAACACCGAAATTTTAACATATTGTTTTGGACAGAGTTGATTTCAATAGTGTGTCTAGTGTGTGTCCTCTACTATTTATAATAGGCCATTTTAATAATTACGTGACATGACGTACCTGGGGAAGTGGTGGGGGAAGGTTCAAGTACATATTAGGCTTGTTTCACTACGTATTGTACATTTTTGTTTCACTAAGAATGGTAAATAAAGATATAACAGCGAATTCTGTTGTGTTTTAAGTCAGTGTCGATAGAACATGGGCATTCTGTCACCCAAGGCAAATGTTTTGAATTATTCCCTAATCCTTCCACACTCGCATTAGAAAACATATTTACCACGAAAATAATATAAAAAATAATGTAATAATAAGCATATGCTTATTATTACATTATTTTTTATATTAGCACGAAATTGTATGCACAAATAGTTTTGCACAAATATTGTATGCACAATATATATGCACAAATATTTTTTTATTAGCACGAAAATAACACAAACTCACACGCATAAATTCACATACTACTCAAAGCACAAAATGCACAGAAAACTTTGCCTATATAATAAAAATATAAATTGGAAAAGCAATTGTAAACAATATTTAGAAGGAAAAAAACACATCGAAATGTTTACATAAAATTAGCATTTTTTTTTCACTACGAAAAAGCAGAGATTCATAAGAGTATATGATGGAAATGTAAAAAGATAAAATTGACGACAAATTAATAAATTTAAAAGAAAATATTGAAATACACTCATCCGGCGAATTAATCGGTCGATAGATTCCGAAAACTAAGGTGTAAATCGAATCTGGTTGCATTTTTTAGCGTGTGAAGCCGAAATTCTGTAAATCAAGTACCGTGTAAATCGAGGGACAGGTGTGAATCGATGGCCCCTTAATAATTTTGCTCCAGGAGCTGAGACCCTGCTAGTGTACAGTAGCTCAAAAAAGTATCCGAACACTATGGTTGATACAGAATTCAGAAAAAATATCTGACAACGAGTTTTTAGAAATTAGTGTTCTGGCAACCTTCGCGAACTGTACACGAAGGTTACCAGATCACTAATTTCTAAAAAAAAACTCGTTGCAGATATTTTTTCTGAATTCTGTAATCAACCATAGTGTTCGGATACTTTTTTGAGCGACTGTACATGGTCACTTTTGTTATTGGTGATGTTTTTAATTTAGAGTAAAAAAATAATGTGCGGACATTTCACTAATTTATTATGCATGCTTTAATAGGAAAATGTGTGTTTAGCTAAAGATTTAATTGCAGTAATAAACTACTTAAATCTTGATTTTATAGAAGCTTTTGTTCAGTATTTAACGAGTCTTTGAAACTGAAACGTTTAGCAAGTTATCTCGTTCTGGAAAAAAAAATTCTAAATTGGAGAAAATTTAACTAATCAGTACTCGATCTACTGAAAATACAGGTACATATCTAGGTAAAGTTTCTATACCGCTTATTTCTTTCGTTTAACCTGTTTAAATTCTCTCTCCAAATGAATTATTTGCGTACAGTAGTTTAAAAAATATCAGAACACTATGGTTGATTACAGAATTCAGAAATATATCTGGCAACGATTTTTTTAGAAATTAGTAATCTGGCAACCGTCGTGTCACGTGACACGACGGTTGCCAGATTACTAATTTCTAAAAAAATTGCTGCCAGATATTTTTTCTGAATACTGTAATCAATCATAGTGTTCGTATATTTTTTTTGAGCGACTGTACATGGTCACTTTTATTATTGGTGATGTTTTTAGTTTAGAGTAAAAAAATAATGCGCAGACATTTTACTAATATATTATGCATGGTTTACTAGGAAAATGTGTGTTTAGCTAAAGATTTAATTGCAGTAAGATATTTAATTGCAGTAACTGTGCTCAACGCATCACTGACGAATCTCAACACGATAGAACACGAATATCATCACAACGATAGAATGAAGTGAATTTTTATAAGTGACAGAGTACAACATCTCTCTGAAGCGAAAACAGAAACCTTAACTAAATTTTAAGTTCTACAGAAGTGCTTTAAAGGAAATTAATGAACAGTTGATAGCTTTAATTCGTCTGTTTTTGATGCAGCTTTTTGAGAAATGTGTAATCAGTTATTTGGCGAGATATTTTAAACATGTGAATGCCCAATTGAAATTCGTAATGAATAAGTAACTAATTATAACAACCTAGTCGTCATCTTGCTACCAATGATTTCATCCATAAACATGTACTGAATTGCTTTGGCCATTATTTCTAATTCTCTATAATTACTAGCCGTAGTCACTATTTCTCTTCACCTCTCAAGGGAGTGCCAACAAAAATCATCGTGCATGTTACCTTTGGCAAGCGTGTCATAAAATCGCCATCACTGCTATGAGGGCACCAACCTGAGTTTTGTTGTTAAAGGTATTGGGTTGGTGGTGGCTCAGTCGGTGAAGTGTCAGGCTCATAATCTGAAGGTCCCAGGTTCGAGTCGTACCTGGGTCAGCATTGAGATTTTTCTCCGCAAAACTCCCCGCCCTGCCCTCTGTCAACAGGGGGACACCGATCGGCTTGGAAAGGCCGCCGTCCGTCAAATGACATAACAAATGTTATAGACCATGTTGGATGGCCTTGATGGGAGCTACCATCTGTATCCTAACAGCTACCCAGTGGTTTCCCTTCATACAACCTTCTCTGAACCTTTGTTGTCCTTATGATCTGATCACTAAGTACATTGTATGTAAAAAAGTTGCAGCTACTAGGTAAAACAGTTTGTACTTATTTACATACCTGTAATAAGCATCGGAAGGAACTTCAGGTCATGGTCCGTGTGAAGCCACGGTCGCATGTCAGAGGACACACCAAGGCACGGTCTCACGTCAGAGGACACGTCAAGGCACGGTCGCACGTCAGAGGACACGTCAAGGCACGGTCGCACGTCAGAGGACACGTCAAGGAACGGTCGCACGTCAGAGGACACGTCAAGGCACGGTCGCACGTCAGAGGACACGTCAAGGCACGGTCCCCCCAGATCCAGCCCTGGATTTTCTGACCTGATCATTTAGCTCATTACGCGAACTAAAGTGCCGTTGACAAGTAAAACAACCAAGTAGACCAACGGCTCGGGTCACGTTAGGGTGGGAGGGGGGGGCGAAGAGTGCTCAGTTAAGGTCTTGAAAATTCTCATAGGTCATATAGGTCGACACGATCGCTTTTCCTATTAGTGAACCAATGATGTACGAGAATTTTCGAAAGCGTCAACTGTGCAGTCTCATCTTAGGCTGAATGATTGCCGCCACTCTGAAACGGATATTCTGTGATTGTAATTCTTGCGTTACGACACAGTGTGATCGCATTCTAATAATGGATCTGTTGGCTGTTACGTGACATTGTTCTACAATGATATTGTTGGTCAATTGCGTGAATTAGAATAATCGTATTTTTGAATTATTCGGGCTTCCGTATGATTTTAAGAAATCAATTGAAATATTTAGATTAACGTTGTAATAAAAATAATAAATAAAAAAAAACATTTTTCCAAAAATTTTTTTGAAAATTTCGAAATGGAAACAAATCGTTAAATGATTATTATATTGTTACGACAGAAGAATCTGGCAACCGAAAGCAAAGTTTCAGCGAACGAATAAGAACTTTGGGAGAATTTGGAGAAGAAGAGTGGAGCGTTAACGGTCATTTTTGTATTGTAACGGTCGTTGTGTTGTAACGGTCGGTGAGTTCGAAAATGGACGGTGAGCTGTTCTGAGACAGTGCGCGTAAGTATCAAGAAGTAACTTGATGTGTTGTGTATACGCGGAAGGATAAAAGTGGGATCTTTTATCGTTAAGTATCAAGAAGTAACTTGATGTGTTGTGTATACACGGAAGTATAAAAGTGGGAACTTTTATGGCTAACTTCGAATGTCTACACGGACTGTCTTTTTGTTCGGCTATTGTGTGAAAAGTTATTAGCACAGGACGAGAATTGGTTTACGAGTGAAGATCTTCGGGTGACCTGGTAAATCAAGTAAAAGGTAGTATTTAGTAAAATACACAGAGCTGATATTGTGTGCTCTACGCAGGAAGATTGATGACTTGTGCATGTTAATAGTTGATTTGTTGATAAGATACTTCATCCATATTTCCTTTGTAACAATTTACCTTGTATTGAATTTGGTTTTGAAATATAGCTTTTAATACTCACGCTCAGTGGCTATCCATTTTTGTAATCCGCAACATTTGGTGTCAGGAGTGGGATTAATTTATTGAATGCCGTTAACTAGAAGTATGGATGAATTAGTAAAGTTGATAAATGACTTGAAGGCTGATATTAAAGGTGATATGGCCGCCCTAAGCGATAAAATAGATGATTTGAAAGCCGAAATGGCCGCACGAAATAATGAGTTGAGGACTGAGATAGTTTCTCGAAAAGATGATTTGAAAGCCGAAATGGCCGCACAAAATAATGAGTTGAGAACGGAGATAGTTTCTCGAAAAGATGATTTGAAAGCCGAAATGGCCGCACAAAATACTGAGATGAGAGCTGAAGTGGCTTCTCAAGTTGGTAAGATTATTGATCACTTCAAGGATCATAAAACCGAACTCAATAGACAATGCAATAGTTTAAATGTTGAATTTGTCAGTGAAAAAGATGATCTTGATAGTGTTAAGTTAGATTATAAACACGAAATTGAAATTGTAAAAACTGATTGTAAACATGGAAAAGAAAAAGAGAAAGGCAACGCATATAAAAATGTGGATCTGCTACTGGAAATCAAGAATCGTAGGGATAGCGCAGATAATGCCTTTGACCACGCAACTACTGGTGATGCATGGCAGAGTGTCTATGTCGCTGGTGACATGTCTAGGAACTGTGAAGAACAATCACACAGGTCAGAGAGCTGTGAGACTATACAGTACGCTTTGCACTTCAAAATACCTAGGTATACAAGTCTGGCACGATCTGAAGAGAGATCCACACGAAAGGTATTCTATTCCTCGCCGTCAGCAAAATGCGTCATGGACAATTATCGCAAAGGCAGAGTAACGAGTGGTAATGAGGGGGAACGAAACAGAGTTTACGTTTCGCAGAGTGGTCCGAGTAAAGAAGAGGCGTCCATTCATCATAGATACAAAGTGCCATTCGACGTTACTGGGGAAGTCGGAGAGATTTTTCCGAAACATATAGCCACACTCGAATCGTTTATAGAAAGTGGGGATTTAAGAAAGAAGAATTCCGAAGAATGGCTTAGAAGCGTAACAGGTTATGCTAGTAAAGGAGCTTCAGGCAGAGACAGTACTTCAAAGACTAACTTTCTGGATGAAACTAAGCCTCAGAGTTACGATCAGAGAGAAGTGAATCCCTCAGATAATTTCAACGTAGCCACGCTGAATTTCTTTTCTGAACAGTCAATGTGCAGATTTGGACATTATAACCATTTAGATTATAAGGATATAGAAAAGTTTTATCACGACTACAAGAGCTCTAAAGTGGACAATATCATGTTACAAAACTCGTCGCTGATCTCCAGAATGAACAATTTGGCAATCATGACTGATGTTTCCCTGGCTAATTACAATGAGAGCTCCAAGAAAGTGAATTCCGAAGAAACAGCAACTATGACCTCCTCGGGTCATGTGTTTTGCTGGAGACCCGAGTGGCGCCATCGGATGGTAGATAAATACGGTACAGGAGGTGTCGGCGACAAAGTGAGTCTTGTCTTGGCTCCTGCACTTGCTGCTTTAGGTCTCAAGGTCCCTATGATCTCCGGTCGTGCTCTCCAATTGACGGGAGATACTCTGTATAAATTGGAATCCATCCCTGGCTTCACAGTCGACTGCACTAAAGATAAAATCGAGCAGATGATGGAAGACGTCGGATGCTGCATCGTAGGACAGACAGAGGAGCTGGTGCCAACAGGTAAGGAGATTTACCGCTGCAAGGATCTGATGGCTACCATAGATAGCGTTCCTCTAATGATATGCTCAATTGTGTCCAAAAAGCTGGCTGAAGGAGTGTGTGCTTTGGTTTATGATGTTGAATTCGGAAAAGGAGCTATTGATCTCATCAGTACAGAAGATGTTGCTGTTGATTTAGTTAAGAAAATGGTTGCAGCATCACAGGCTCGTGGAATGAAGAGTTTGAGTTGTTCAGCTGTTATCAGCAACATGGATTCACCTCTTGAAAACTCTGTTGACAACTCTCTGGAAGTGATGGAAGCTGTTCAGTGTTTCCTTGGTGACGGATCCTTGGAACTGCAAGAGCTCGTCGAAGAGTTAGGAGGAGAACTTCTGCGTTTGGTGAACATTGTGGATAATAGGGTAGATGAAGCATCACGTGTCTGCAAGGTTCTGCATAACGGCAATGCTTTGAACAAGTTTCGTAACATGTTAATAGAACAAGGAGTATCTGAAGATGTTGCAAGCTGGCTATGTGAAGGTAAAACAGAAAAAATATTGCTAGCAGCCCGACACATCACTGATTTCACTTATACAGGAGAAACAGGTAAGGTTGTCGGATTAGAAGCTGCTGTTCTAGCAAGAGTATGGAAGGAGGAGATGGACCGAAGCGCTAAAAAGAATTATGGAGCTGATATTATATTTGTGAAGCACCTTGGGGATCAAATTGAATCAGGTGAAATATGGCTGAAGGTTCATCACGACAGTTCTGAATTAAGTGAAAGTCAACTGACAAAAGGGTCAGACTGGGGGATGAAACTCCTCCCTAGATTTTATGTCACTAATGACTTTCATTCCTTGTTACTGTTGATAGAAGTAAAAATCCAAAGAAGAAAACTTTCGACAAAGAAGAAAACTTTTTACAGGTTTTGCACGAAAACTCTTAGTCGATTCTTCTCCCTGCGGAGACATAAACGTGTTCACAAGGGCTATAGGCCTTACACGTATTATATTTGTGGACGAGGCTTCAGTCAGAAAAGAAATCTAAGTCATAATGAGATTCGCTTTCATTTTGACACAGACGTGGAATACCGCATTCGTCGACGTCCAGCTACAAAGTGCAAGGTGGTTCACGTGGATCGTTTAGCCCCGTTTCATCGAAGAACTGAAGAAACTTTGGAATCCAGAATTGTTCGGGACGAACAAGACCTAGGAAGGGGGCAGTGTTACGACAGAAGAATCTGGCAACCGAAAGCAAAGTTTCAGCGAACGAATAAGAACTTTGGGAGAATTTGGAGAAGAAGAGTGGAGCGTTAACGGTCATTTTTGTATTGTAACGGTCGTTGTGTTGTAACGGTCGGTGAGTTCGAAAATGGACGGTGAGCTGTTCTGAGACAGTGCGCGTAAGTATCAAGAAGTAACTTGATGTGTTGTGTATACGCGGAAGGATAAAAGTGGGATCTTTTATCGTTAAGTATCAAGAAGTAACTTGATGTGTTGTGTATACACGGAAGTATAAAAGTGGGAACTTTTATGGCTAACTTCGAATGTCTACACGGACTGTCTTTTTGTTCGGCTATTGTGTGAAAAGTTATTAGCACAGGACGAGAATTGGTTTACGAGTGAAGATCTTCGGGTGACCTGGTAAATCAAGTAAAAGGTAGTATTTAGTAAAATACACAGAGCTGATATTGTGTGCTCTACGCAGGAAGATTGATGACTTGTGCATGTTAATAGTTGATTTGTTGATAAGATACTTCATCCATATTTCCTTTGTAACAATTTACCTTGTATTGAATTTGGTTTTGAAATATAGCTTTTAATACTCACGCTCAGTGGCTATCCATTTTTGTAATCCGCAACAATATCATTCATATCCTATTGATTTCAAAATGATAGGTCTTAATTATTATTTTTTGGTTGGGTTGTTTTAATTGTCAGCATGATTTTTTTTTCCTTCACTGGCCAAATGAAGTCACTAGGACTTAATGGCTCAGATGTAGATATAGGAAAAGGGTTGAACTGTTTTATCTCTGAGCGGCACTTTTTTTGCACACAATTATCCAAATGGTCAGGCCGCAAGGACTTCGAGGGTTCAGAGCAGGTTTGGAGGGAGGGGAATCATTGGACAGTTGTTACGAGACAGATGGTCGTTTCTCGTAAAGTTCACCTAACGTGTTCTTTAACGTGCACAGGTTATGGCTCTCAGATTCACTTGGCTACGGCTTAACGTCCCATCCGACGGACAGTTGCCTTTCCAAGCCCATCAGTGTCCCCTCCTGACCGAGGGAAGTGCGGGGGAGTTTTGCGGACATAAGCCTCAACATTCGCCCAGCTGGGACTCTAATTTGGGAACTGCAGATTACGATCCAGGCGCGATATCCACCATCAACACCACCTCCGAGTGGCACTATTTTTTTTGGCTCACAACTGAAATTCTACGTCCCAAAAAAACAATTTTTTAGAATTGAACAGTGGAAAAGTAGGCTCATGACGCTGTTTAGGGGACATTAAAACGGATTTTCCTTTTCGGTTTAATTAGGACATATATCTTTCCAAATAAGAAATGGATCGCAGAAATTCGCTAGATTTTGCCTTATTTTCAGCAATCATTCTCGATCGGAACACTTTAATAGGATATATTTTTTTACCTATATATTTGCTTATAGACATCTATTTTGTGAATTTCAGTTGACAATTCCTTTAGCTGATTGTGAGTGAGTGCGTGACAAAGGATGACGCTAATAACTACCATCATGCAGAAGTTGTAAAGCTCTGAAAATCTGCATTTAGGGGTAATTCGGATCGTAGTTCTCGGGAGAAAAAATTCGATATTCGACCTGTCCAAGGTCAGAGAGAGGTCAAGTAGAGATCAGAGTTTGACGTAAAAGTGCTAGAAATGTGAATATTGGTATATAGGAGTACTTCTGATCCCAGATCCCAGAAGCTTTAAAAATCTCGGATATTTTGTGTGTCTTCGAGATCAATAATTAAATTTTAATTTCCCAGATTCAGAGAGCTAAATTTGATGCCTACGGGCAGGGACGTACCTAGAATTTAGTTCGGGGCGGTCTGAGATTAAGTCTTGAACAGAGTTTCCCAGTTACTAAAATATACCACCCAACAGAAAAGATTAAAATGATATTCTATATGAGATTTTATAATTGTTGTTTTAATATATTTTTAGTGTCAGAATAATATATAGGACTAAAATAAAGTTGTATAAAACTTCCAACTATTATTGTTCAATTTCTTTTTAATTTTTTTAAACTGAACGAAATAAAGACAATTGTTTTGGATTTCAAAGCAGATAGACGAGTTCGATTTTTAGTAGAAGAAGACAGGGTTCTCAGCGGGCTTATTTTTATTGAGGGAGGGTGGGTTAATGAAAACCCAGAGATAATGAAAAAGGAAATTCTACACAATTCATTAATAATATCATTTCACAAATATTTTTGCAATTTTTTTTGTAGTTCGTTTTTTAAACGAACTAATGTCATCATTTTGTTTGTTTTATCTGTCTGTACACTTTCATCTTTTTTGTTTTAACAGATCAATTTTAAATTTCTGTTGAATTGGATAGGTATTGATGACACCCAGTAGGCAGGGACGTACAGTCGCTCAAAAAAGTATCAGAATGCTATGGTTGATTACAGAATTCAGAAAAAATATCTGGCAACAATTGTTTTAGAAATTAGTGGTTTGGCAACCTTCGTGTACGTACACGAAGGTTGCCAGATTTTTAATTTCGAAAAAATTCGTTGCCAGATTTTTTTTTGAAATCTCTAATCAAACAGAATGTTCGGATATTTTCTTGAGAGACTATACCTCCTCTGGGTATTTGAGCGACTGTACCTCCCCTGCCTACGAGGATATTTCGTGTCGTAGATCTTAGAAAGCTTATGAAAAATTGGATCCGACGTCTCCATTTAGAGGTCATATTTCAGACAAACTGCAATAATAATAATAATAACTACACCTAACAGAAACGTGGAACATCATGTACAGGGGTAATCGAGTCCTGCATCTCTGAAACGTTGCGAAATTCTGGATACACCAATCCGTTGAAGTCGACCAGAGGTCGAATTTCGATCCACGTGGGAGTTTGAAATTCCAAATGATGTCTGCTGGTTTCTACATCTTGGAAACGGCACGGGATTTCTGATCCTTCGAATACCTCGAGTTTGTCTATGTATCTATCTGCTAGTAAGTGGAGAATTGGTGTGTCGAGTTATTTATGGTCGTAGATCTCAGGACGGTTAAGAAATTTCCGTTACGGTTTTGTGTTCAAAGTCACATACATATTGTGTTCACATCACATACATCATATAGTTCAAAGATTGGGTTGTTTTACCTATGATCGGAACTTTTGCGCCGTCTATTTAACGGCCTCTAACGATAGATATTCAAACTATCTGAGAATTAAAAAAAAAGAATCGTAGTATTTCATTATTAACTATACACTAAAAAAATTCATTTTTTCCATCTGTTAAAACAATTGAGATAAAATAAATACCCTCTCAAGCAGCTGCTTGCCACAGAGGTCTGACAGGAGTCTGTCGGGTTGGGTTGGGTTGTTTTACCTCTAAGCGGCACTTTTTTGCACACCATGGGCTAAATGGCCAGGTCACAAGGACCCCGAAGGCTCAGAGAAGGTTGGGGGAGGGGACCCACTGGAACAGCTGTTGGGAGACAGATGGTAGCCTCCCGTCAAGGCCATCCAGCGTGTTCTTTAAAGTGCACAGGGTATGGCTCTCCTGCACACGGGGCCACGGCTTAACGTCCCATCCGACGGACGGCGGCCTTTCCAAGCCCATCGGTGTCCCCTACTGACCGTGGGCAGGGCGGGGAATTTTGCGGAGATAAATCTCAACGCTGACCCAGCTGGGACTCGAACCTGGGAACTACAGATTACGAGCCTGGCGCGCTACCGACTGAGCCACCCCCGCCCCAAGAGTCTGTCAGTTTCTATGCTATATTAGAAGGTCTGCGAAGTGGCAGGACCTCAGTAGAAAAAGGACACGAACACCCATGCCTTATCCAGGGCTCAAACCAAGGTCCCTTAGATCAGTAGCCAAGAGCGCAAACCACTCGGCCACGGGACGGCTCCGGAGATATATGAAAATAAAAATAAAATAAATTACCTTTCAAGCAGCTGCTTGCCGTAGAAGGATCTGATATAATGTTGTCAGTGTTTTTGTCTCCCATAACCGAAACATTCCACAACTAAAATTTAAAATTTCTGGTGTAAATGGATCGTTTCCAATATTTGTTGAAAGTTTTGCTCTTTCAAAAATTTTTCACAGTTCGCGGGCACTTTTAACACCTTTGGAAGATTCTGACAGGCGAATCGTATGATTAACCTATCGAATTCAAAAAGAATTTTAAATTTATCTCTTAAAACAAAAAAAGTTGAATGTCTACAGACGGAGAAAACAAACAACAAAACGATGACATGAGCTCGTTTTTTAAAAGAACTACAAAAAAAATTGTGAAATATATTTTTTAAATAATATTTTCATTGAATTGTAGAATTTTCTATTTCATTATCTCAGTTTTTATTAATCCACCATCCCCCAACAAAAATAAGTTCCCATTCTTATTGCAATAGTCTAGTCCCAATTTTCTCCTTATTTCTATTATAGATATATTAAAATAGTAAAATAATATTATATAAAAATGTATAAAAATATATTTTATTACATATATATATATATTATTTTGGCAGGGCAGTGTATATCAAAGAATTTCCAGGTTATGTCAATGGGAGTCTAACTGCGAAGTTCTGTAACTTCTAAAATGTGTATTTAATGGAAAAAATGTGACTGAGAATAAAATAAAGAACATGATCAAATCTGCATATTTAAATCTCGATTTTCAACACTATTCGTTCATTACTTAAGTAGAAGATGTAATATTTCAAAACAGTAATAAATAAAAACTAAACTAATAAATATTGCTCCAAACCAAGGAATAAAATAAATCTTCATTTTTAAAAGTTTGCGTAATGATTTAATTAATATTTAATATTTTTATAGGGCAGTATAATATCCTTATTAAACTGCACCGAATTGGTTGCTTCATTTTCTCTGGACTTCCCAAATAAAAACAAACCCCTTCTTATCCTAGTTCCCGTTTTACCCTTACACATGTTCGCTTTCAAAAATGCAGCACTTGTGCTGCAAATGCTTTTTTGGTTTATATATATATAATAAACCAAAAAAACCGCAACCGTATCTTCCAACCCACTATCCTTTCAGAAGTAGATGACACCCTAATAAGTTGGTCCTCTGGTTCACTTTCGGCCGTATTACGTCTGGCCGTCTTCTCCATAGCTGGCCAAGTTCGGGCAGGGCAATCTCATTTCCTTTCTCGTAATAGAGACCTGCGTTATTTACGCTTCTGGTGCAGTCTATTTTTAAGTCAATTCCTACCGGGATTTTTCAGTGTTCCAATGACTTGCGGCTGCAAACAAGCAGTAGAAATGGTTTAATGTAATGTTACAATAGGAGCGCAAATAAGAATGCACAAGGGAAAAAATGGATGTGAGGATTGGAAAAGAAGCAACTGGAAAAAAATATCCACAGGCGATATGTTATCCTTCTATAGTTTTCAAAGAGAAAGCAGTTCCTAATTGTTCGATTTTGGTTTCCTTCAAAAGCGAATGGACATTCCGACTAATGTGAGGGAGGGATTGGCTCAGTGGGTAGAGAGCCGTTATTGGCAGTTCGCAGGTTCGACTCCCACCTGGGTCAGCGTTGAGATTTATCTCGGCAAAATTCCCCCGCCCTGCCCAAGGTCAGTAGGGAACACCGATGGCCTTGGAAAGGAATTCAGCTATCCGTCGGATGGGACGTTAAGCCATGGCCCCATCTGCGGGAGAGCCCTACCCTGTGCAGGTTAAAGAACACTGTGGCTGGCCATGACGGGGGCTACCATCTGTCTCCAAAACAGCTGTTCCAATGGGTCCCCCCATTTAGCCCATCGCGTGCAAAGAAAAAGTGGCGCTCAGTTGTAATAAGATCAAACCAACCGTTTCTTCCAATTAGTGAAAGCTTTTAACCTCTGGGTTTTACTAACTAATATCAGAAGGGCAATGTCTGTCGCTGGAATCACGGGACTCAACTCACATATTAGGGAGCAACCATCTCTGATCGACACTTTTTTGCACACAATGAGCTAAACAGCCAGGTCACAAGGACCCTAAAAGCTCAGGGAAGGTTGGGGGAAGGGCGTGCACTAAACAGCTGTTAGGAAGCAGGTGGAAGCCTCCCGTCATGACCATCCAGTGTGTTGTTTAACGTGCACAAGGTAAGGATCTCCCGCATGCGATGCCACGGCTTAACGTCCCATCCGACGGACGGCTGCCTTTCTTTGGCCATCGGTGTCCGCTACTGACCAGGAAAGGGATGGGAGTTTCGAGGCTGTAAATCTCAACGCTTGACCGAGGTAGAGCTCAAACCGGGAACTGACGATTAGGAGCTTGGTGCGCTACCGACTCAGCACCCCCCCCCCACCACCACCACCACCACCACCACCGGCCCTCGTAACTGAAATAAAAGTATTCTATGCTCCAAAACGTTTTCCTGACACTTCCATATTATTATGTGAATAGAAAGTAACATTCAGAGCTCCCTAAATTTGAAAATAATTTTTTTTACGGGAAAACGTCACTCGAGATAAATTGAAGATTCCCTCAAATCTTTCTAATTCTCAATTTTCAAAAATTTTCCTCAAATTTTTACAGTTATTAAGTTGGATACGTTGATTGCTGTTAACAGCAAACTCTGCTCTTAAATTCGTTCTAAAGTTTTTCGTATGAAGGTAATCATGCCCTCTGCACGTTAAAGAACACGCTGGATGTCCTTGACAGGAGATTACGTCATATCTCCGAACTGTCCAGTGGGTCCCCTCCTCTAACTTTCTCGGGGCAAGGGAAGGGGATCCGCTGAATATTAATTACTGGACTGATAATTAATTAACGGCAAGAATCATTACACCAACATCTAAATTTGCATTTATTTCAGTAAGCGGCTTGTTGTAACAAATATAATTTGTGTTTTAATGGACTTTTGGAAGTAAATTGTTATGATCGGTGACGCTGATTTTAAATGCTTTGGGCTCCAAAACTCTTTAAATATCAAAAGAATATTGCTGAAAATTGAGCTTTAGAGAGATTTGAATGAGATCCTTAATTTATACTCAGTGACATTTTCCACAAAAAATATTATTTTTACATTTAGGGATCTCTGAATATGACTCTCCATTCGCATAACATGCAAATGTCGGAAAACGTTTTGTAATATCGCATATATCGATTGGGAGTTATTTTAATTTCTAGATATGCGTATGCATATACACTGCTCGACATTGAAAGTGCCCCACCCAGAAGAACATGTACAAACATGCAAATAGAAGGGTGGGTGTGAGCAGTTGAGATGTGCAAATGGTGATAATCCGGAGCCAATGACGTGTGTGACTCAAGAGAAAAGGTGCAAGAAGAAACAGGGATGGTATTGTGTTTATGCAGGTGGAAGTTGTGCGAAAGGTTGAGATTCGGTGCTGGAACGGTTGAGATTAGAATTCTGCTTAGAAATTGTTCAGCGAAGGCCGAAAATGCCTGGTACACGCCATCGGCATGTTTATCACCATTTAGATGCGTTTGAGAGAGGTGAATTATAAGCCTATGTGAAGCTGGATGGACTACACGTTGTGTCGCTGTCCATGTTCATCGGGATGCACGAACTGTTGGATGCCGTTATCAATAGTGGCGAAATGAAGGTTCTAGCATGTGTCACAGAGGGAGTGGTACCATCCGACAGACGTCAGCCCTGCTTGATAGGCACATTGTTCGACATGCTCGTTCGTCACCACAGAACACTGCAGGCGATATTCGACAGACTGTGTCAGCAGCCATGTATATCCCCACAACCATCTGAGGTTACATGAGGTTACATGAGGCACACCTGTGCTCTTGGCAACCATTACGTCCACTGCCATTGACTGTAAACCATCGCAGCGCTCGTCTGGCTTGGTGTCGAAGTCGTGCGAACTGGGGTCATGAATTGAACACTGTTGTGTTTAGTGAAGAATCCCATTTTTGTCTGGGAGCTGACTATCGATGGGTCCATGTATTGCAAGAGGATGGATCCAGCTTTTGTTCGTGACTGGCACACCACCCGTCAGCCAGACATAATGGCATGGGATGCTGTTCGATATGAGAGCAGGTCACCTCTTATCCGCATCACGGGAACACTGACAGCTGCACGATACGTTATCATGGTTCTGCAGGCCGTTTTGTTACCATTCCTGGGAGCCATGCAGCAGCCCGTTTTGTTACCGTTCTTGGAAGGCAGGCAGCAACCCATTTTCCAGCATGCCAACGCCTGTGTACACTGCTACGATCTCCAGACAATGTTTGCAATATGTTCAAGTATTACTGTGGCCAGCACGATCTCCAGATATATCCCCAAGAGAAAATCTGTGGGACCACATTGGACGACGTTTGCAAACCTCTCAGCGGCTGATGCAAAATCTCGATGAATTATGGGAGCAAGTCAACGCTGCTTGGTGTGCAATTCCTCAGGACCATATCCGTCGACTGTATGACTCCATGCCAAGCCGTATTGCCGTTCACGGCGTGCAACCACCTACTGAGACAGTCACACTGTGTTGCATGATCTCATCTTCTAACCACTGTAAATGGTTGCAAATTAGATCATGGTATGCCAATATATATTGCTATGTGTGTGCTACATTTCACCCCTATTCCCTCACTCCTTCTGGATAGGGCAATTTCAATATCGTGCAGTGTATATATATATTAATTATATATAAAATATTAATTATAATATTAATTATATGTTATATATATATATAATTATTAATTTATAATTATATATATTTAATTATATATATATATATAATTAATATTATATAATATTAATTATATATATATTTTAATTATGTATATATGATTAATTATAACAAAGACATCCATAGTTGAAAGTGTTATATTTTATTAAATGCTTAAGTAACAAAACTAGTGTGTCCAAAATATCAAGAAACTCTGAAAGTTTCCTTTTTATAATGGTTGGGTTGTTTTACTTTTGAGCGGCGTTTTTTTGCATGCAATTGTCTAAACGGCCAGACACAAGGACCCCGAGAAGGTTAAGGGAGGGGACCCACTGGATAGTTAGGAGACAGATAGTAGTCTCCCGTCAAGGCCATCCAGCGTGCTCTTTAACGTGCAGATGGTATGGCAGGTGTGACTCTCCAGCACACAGTATCACTGATCTTCTCTACTGCACACAGGATCACTGATCTTCACTACTGCACACAGGATCACTGATCTTCACTACTGCACACAGGATCACTGATCTTCCCTACTGCACACAGGATCACTAATCTTCCCTACTGCACACAGCATCACTGATCTTCCCTACTGCACACAGGATCGCTGATCTTCCCTACTGCACACAGGATCACTCCTACTGATCAAAAGCAGGGTGGGGAGTTTTGTGGAAATAAATCTCAACGCTGGCCCAGCGAGAACTCTAACCTGAGAACTGCAAATTACGAATCTAGTTCGCTGCCGACTGAGCCTTCCCCGCACCACGTTATAACAGAGAGGCGTTAATATCATATGGGATGGTAACTATCACATGTAATGTCTTAAATTGCCGAATATCCAAATCTTTGGATTGGTAGAGGTGGACCGATATTGCTGTCCTCAAAAAGTCCACATTTAACACTATTGGACTTCTTTTTTCTGGATGATACATTAAAACATAGCATTTGAGCATTATTAGAGCATATATAAACATTAATTAGAGAAGCGCTGTCCAACATAAGGATTTTTCTGGCCCCCGGAACAAAATCAAGTTTTTACTTGAAATTTTAAATAAACATCTGTAATCAACTTTATAATTTTTTGTCAACTTATATCACTTTACTTGATATGCAATCTTTTCAACTTACTCATTCTATAAAGTTTACAAAGCATTCTTAAACCGATCTGCAAACTTCTGAAATCTTTTAAGTGCGGTGCGGCGTCATCAAACAAATTTTTTGATGAAGCTGCAGTAATAAGAAGCATCTAACGACAGCACGAGTCGCTCTCACTGCGCATGCATTGTCGAATGTTGCACTGTATTGTGCACCGGGAGACATTGTGTGGCATTTCGCTGAGACTAAACGACGTAATGGAAAATATTGTCAAAATTACCAATTTAATTCGTGGCGGAAATCGTAAATCACATAGAATATTTAAAACTTTTTTGGACGAACTGCATGCTGATTATGGCGATCTGCTTTTACATAGCAATATTCGCTGGTTAAGTGCTGGAAAATGCCTCAAGAGATTTTTTACACTCCGAAAAGAAATTCATCTTTTTCTCACAGAAGTGGGCACCGATGAAAATTTAATAGCAAGTTTTGATGATGAAAATTTTCAATGTTCACTTGCTTTCCTAACAGATATTACATATTATTTGAATGTCTTCAATAAATCCTTACAAGGAAAAGATCAAAACATGTGCTATCTTTATAATCATGTTCCTGGATTTAGAAACAAACTACAATTGTTGAAATCAAATTTGCAGGAAAACAATTTAATTCATTTTGAAACATGTAAAGTGTTATACGAAGAAATGAAGCAACTTAGTAAAACAGTTAATTTTTAAAAATTTGTTCCTAAATTAGATATCGTAATTGAAGATTTTACTAGAAGATTTTGTCAATTTGATGACCTTAAGCAAAGTTTAAATTTATTTAGTAATCTATTAAATATTGATATTAGCACCGTAGATCCTAAATATCAAATGGAATTATGTGACCTTCAGGCCGACCCAATTATTGCATCTCATAGAGAAACTGGAATAGAACTGTTCAAACTTTTGCCCAAATTAAAATATCCAAAAATGAAAGATTTCGGACTCCAAATAATTTCTATGTTCGGACAAGGCTGCAGGAAATGATCCCATAGAGGTCTTACATAGGGGATTTGGTCTCACTTAAAGACCCAGATAGGGAATGTTTTCATAAGACATTATGGTTATGTAGTCTATGTTACATTCCCACCCCCATTAATACATTTCTTTGTGGGAATTTAAGCCCCTTTTCTGCGGTATACCCTTGGACATATTATTCAAAATATATAAATCTAAAAAGATAATAAAAATCCCGTCAAGCAGCTGCTTGCCGCAGACATCTGACAGGAGTCTTAATTTTAATGCGATAGTAGGTCTGTCACAATGCTTTTCAAAAATAAAAAAAAGTATTTAATTTTTAAAATTTCAATGAATAAACTGAAAAAACTTAGATATAGTTATTTAGAAGTATGGAATATATGTTACCCTTATTAATAGTGTTCCAATTTCAAGTTTACTAGTTTTATAAAAATCATCAAAGCCATCCAACGTGAAGGCCATCCAGCGTGTTCTTTAACGTTGGAATATTTTATCTGTGAAGGCCACTTTTTCCCACACAGTCAGCTAAATGACCATGTCACAAGGACTCCGAAGACTCAGAGAAAGTTGGGGGAAGAATATCCACTGGACAGCTTTTTAGAGATAGATGATAGCCTCCCGTCAAGGCGGTATCGCGCCAGGCTCGTAATCTGTAGTTCCCAGGTTCGAGTCCCAGCTGGGTCAGCGTTGAGATTTATCTCCGCAAAATTCCCCGCCTTGCCCACGGTCAGTAGGGAGACACCGATGGGCTTGGAAAGGCCGCCGTCCAGTCGGATGGGACGTTAAGCCGTGGCCCCGTGTGCGAGAGAGCCATACTCTGTGCACGTTAAAGAACACGCTGGAGGTCTTGATGGGAGTCTTGATGGGGACCACCATCTGTCTCCCAACAGCTGTTCCAGTGGGTCCCGTCCCCCAACCTTCTCTGAGCCTTAGGGGTCCATGTGACTTGCCCATTTAGCCCATGGTATGCAAAAAAGTGCCGCTCAGAGGTAAAACAACCCAACCCAACAACCCGTCAAGGCTTTCCACCGACTTCTTTAACGTTGAATATTTTACCTCTGAAGGTCAATTTTTTCCACAAAATGGGCTAAATGGTCTGGACAACAAGGACCCCAAAGAAGGTTGGGGGAAGGATATCCACTGGACAGCTTTTAGAAGACAGATGGTAGCCTCCCGTCAAGGCTATCCAGTGTGTTCTTTAACGTTAGAATATTTTACCTCTGAAGGTCACTTTTTTCCACACAATGGGCTAAATGGCCAGGTCAGAAGCATCGCAAAGACTCAGAGAAAGTTGGGGAAGGATATCCACTGGAAAGGGATTTATTAAAAATCCCTCGTAGGACCCAACTTTTTAATAATCACTTGTAGAATAGGGACCGTTGCACATTTTTGCTGCTTTTCATGTTTATTTCAATCTCTGCATGCGCAGAAATCTCTTTGGATCACACTTTCAGGATGGGTTTGGTTGTTTTACCTCTGAGCGGCACTTTTTTGCACACCATGGGCTAAATGTCCAGATCACATGGACCCCCGAAGGCTCAGAGAAGGTTGGGGGAGGGGACCCACTAGAGCAGCTGTTGGGAGACAGATGGTAGCCTCCCGTCAAGGCCATCCAGCGTGTTATTTAACGTGCACAGGGTATGGCTCTCTCGCACACGGTTCCACCGCTTAACGTCCCATTCGACGGACGGCGGCCTTTCCAAGCCCATCGGTGTCCTCTACTGACCGTCCTCAGGTCGGAGAATTTTGCGGAGATAAATTTCAACGCTGACCCAGCTGGGACTCGGACCTGGGAACTACAGATTATGATGAGCCTAGCGCGCTACCGACTGAGCCACCTCCTTTCAGGAAGAGTACCCCGTTATTGGTGAAACGAAAATAATATTACTCATATTATTTTAGCTAAACGTTTTGCAGGTAGCATTAATTATTTATGAAAATATAACATTTTTATTAACAGCAGAAACAAGACTTGATAATAGAATTTTATTCTTTTTTATTTGGGATGTTATACTTGAAAAAATGGAGGCTGGTTTTGAAGATTTAAGGCTATTTCATTATCATTGCATCCCAAAGAGAATTTTCATATAATTAAGGCTTACAATTTAGTAGCATTGAAATTGCTTCCATAAGTTATAGGTTTCAATTTACTTGTAATTTCAGTTTTATGGTACCAGATGTTTTAACAAATTCTGATAGATCCAATTTGCAGAAGCCATTAACTGATCATCATCATCTACAAGCAGCCATGGGCTACGGATGTTCAACCAGACTGTGCAATATACTTCTCCAAGCATATCTGTCCTCAGCTACATGTACTGAATCTGGCAATTGCACACCGATTCTAACAAGGTCCTTTTTGACATTTTTGCCCTCCGTATCCCAGGTCTCCCCCTCCTTCTGAGCCCTTTAGGCACAATCTTCATAACCTTATTCGCTAATACATAATTATGCAAACTATAAATTATTGAATTTAGCAAACTCAAACTCAGAATTTCCTAAATATTAGAAGTTGTCCATAACACTTTATACTGACAAAACTAGTGATTTTATTCATTTTAGGTAGTTTTTTATATATCTTTGTAGATTAATTAATATAAAAATGGTAGAAATGGTTAAATTTTATATATTATATATACTGATATTAATTTCAAATCCTTGTGGTAGCTTTTCAAGTGGATATTCCACTGACAGGAACAATCTATCCATTTTTCTGAGAGAGGTGTGCAAAAAATGCAACATTCTAAATTTAAAAGGTAAAGAACGAATACTTTTATGTTGTATAATTACTAATAAAATACTATTTGTATTTTCCGCACCATTCCTTAGCTCAAATTAAAATTTTTAAAGAGTGAGATTGTAGGTGAAGGGAAAACTTTATTCCCTTTGAAAACGAGTTTTCATATGCGTCAGTGGTGATATGCGTTATTCCAATTATTATTATTTTTATTATTTAGTTAATTCATTATTTAAATTATTTAGACAAAATTAATTTTTTGCAGTAGTGTATATTTTTTAGAAAGAAATACTGAAAACAGTCTCATATATAAATTTACATAGCGAGGCAAAAATATCGAAATTACAAAATCTTAAAATATTGAAATATGTGTAACAGGGAAAACACTAATACATCTACATTTGAGCTTATGACCACAATAGGAATATCATATTACTTTAGTGTTTATGTTTTGCGAAAAACTAATACGTTGACGACTTAGACTGAAATACATTTAATATTCAATTTATTTACCGGAAATCAATCTAGCCGGTCACTCTGACCCCACTTTGACCCAGAATGCAATGCGACAACAGATCTGATCAGTTCTCTCGTATCTGAGATATACTTGTGGTCCAATGACCAACTCCTCTTCCTGATTAGAATGGAAAAATTAAAATGGATTTAAAGAACTTGATCAAACTGACAATTTTGATGTTGCTTTTTCTTAAGGGAACCCATTTTACATTCAAGAAAGGAAAACTTAAGTCTGCAAACTTAAAAAAAGTATATATGTATATTGTAATATATGCACTGACCACTCACATTTTTGCTCTTATTCTCGAGCTTGTGGTAAATGATCCTCCATATCTCTCTTTCCATATTCATTTCCCAATAATCCACACAATCGTAATCATGATATTAAGGCATTTTGAGGTGTTGCACTCTCTCAACGGATCTGCGGCTTGCGGGCATTAAACAGAGGAGATACTTCAAGGCAGATATACAACACCAATATCATGCAACATTAACCTAAAAATCTTCTACACAGTGTAGTAACGAAATTTGCAAGAGGCGCGAAGCACATTAATAAGAGTACACACCTAAAGTCTACTATACCATAGAAGTCCTGGACAGCGAAGTAACAGAATAAGTAACTTTTAAATAAATAGGTATTTTAATCAAATGGTTATTTACCAAAATCTACCGGTAATTTTTAATTTTAAAGAACTCGGGTAATAATTTTAAGTATTCATAAATTCTTAAACAAAATAATAATGAATAAATAACATTGCTATATTTTATTTAAAAAAAATTGAATTTAGTGAAATTTTGGACATATTGAATTGCTTAAATTTTTAGGCATATATAATTTTTCATCCCATTTGGTCAACGGCTGTTCAGGCCTGATGTATCAAGGTGACCTTGACACTCCACCACGCACTCGTACCTCATTGATTTCATAGTGAAAATGATAGATATATGAATTTGAATAATAAATCCTCAAATATACTATTTACTGTTCCAGCAGACAAACTTTGTGTCATATAATACTTCTCCTTCATTGAAACAAAAATCAACTGCGACTTCGGTTTTAGTAAGACATGACCTGTATGTAAAGGTCTGTGCAAAAACTCTCCTATACATTGTAAATTAAAAACAAATATATAAATCTAAAATTACTCTATATACATATATATACGTATAATCGTTAAATTACTATATATACATACACTGATGCACCATTGAATTAGGGATAGGAGACGTTATCCAAATTCAGTACCTCAAGTCCCACATTTGCGCACATGCCTGGCTGAAACTCTGTTCATATATAGTTGTGAGCTTTGGCTTCCCCAAGCATTCGCCGTGAGAAACATAATGGGAAAGGCGCGGGATTTAGATGCATTTGACAGAGGGCAGATCGCAGGTGCCCGACGGATAGGACACTCGATCTCCGAAATTATCAACGAACTTGGATTTTCTCGTAAGACAATTTCAAGAGGGTCCCGGGAAATGAAAATTCCTGCAAAAAAACAAGCACCTGGACAAACTGCAAAGGGCAACCAGCCTTGAATGATCGTGGGCTTCGCCATCTGATCCGCATTGTATGGACAAATAGTGGTCAGACATTATCTGAAATCATCTCCCATCTGAACGCGGGTTTCAGCCAGGAAGTCAGTGCATAGTCCATGCAACGCTCACTTCATCGTCTCGGCTTTAGGAGCCGCCGACCTACGAGAGTCCCACTTCTAACGGCATGACCCAAGGCTCAATACCTTGCCTGGGCTAAAAAACATCGAAATTTAACCATCGAAAATTGGCAACGGATAGCCTGCAGTGATGAATCCCGATTTAAACTTCATCACGCCGATGGCAGACTGAGGGTATGGCACCAACCCCATGAAGCCATGGATCCTGCATGTCAGGTCGAAACAGTACAAGCTAGTGGTGGCTCAGTGATGTCATGGGGGGTCTTCAGTTGAACGTCTGTGGGACCTTTGGTACGTGTACCAACGACTCTCAGTGCATCCCGGTATGTAGAACTCATGGCTGACCATTTACATCCATTTATGGCATCATGCATCCCAATTGAGATGGCATCTACTAGCAAGACAACTGTTCATTTCACAGGTCCAGGTTGGCTACTGCATGGTTGCAGGAGCATTCTGCTGACTTTGAAATAATGAAATGGTCACCTAGAAGCCCAGATTTAAATCCCATCGAAAATCTTTGGGATACCGTCGAGCAGAGTGTTCGGACCCGTGTCCCACCAGGGACGACTTTGAGAGAATTGTGGACAGCTCTGGATGATGCATAAGTCGCCAAACCTGTGGAAAATTTACGCAGTTCTTGCTTCGTCGTGTGGAGGCTGTTATCAGGGCCAGAGGGGATCCAACAAGTTACTAGGTTGCTATCCCTAATTCTATGTCACTTCAATGTATAAAGATGCATCATATCTATATAAACACTAGTAGAAAAAGAATTGTAACACCTCTAAGGATTAATGCCATTTTATTGAAACGCAGACAGCTGTTAGCATACACTGAGATGTGCGATTGATTACATTATCAAAAAAAAAATTCATTGTTGCGCGAGGTGGTTCAATAACGTACTTCATAATTATGCCATTTTACCGGGTAGGTAAAGTTCTAATTTCCAAGGATGCATTCATGAACACAGCGGCGAAGGCTATCGTACAGCTCCATAATGTCCTCCTTGGGGATAGAAAGCCAAATAGCGCAAAGTCGATGTTCCATTTCAGCGACAGTTGTTGGCGCACCTCTTGGTTGTTGTTGGAGCTGCCGGGCCATCTGTCCCAAACGTGTTCAATATGTGAAAGGTCCGACGAGCGTGCTGGCCGTGGTAGTTCCTGAACGTTTTTCTCGTGTAGACACTGCAGACTAATGCTGGTAAACGGTTCCGTGCTGCTGAACAAATGATACAGCCAATGGTTGCAAAATGTTGGTAACATATCATTGGACAGTTAGAGATCCCTTTATAATGACCAGTTCTGACCGAGATGTCCGACTGATGGCACTCCCAATACCGTCGACAGGGTGTAGCATAGAGGCAGCCTGCTTCACGGCGTGGCTAACTAAGAAGTGTTAAATAAAATAATAAATGAATACCCCCTCAAGCAGCTGCTTGCCACAGAGGTCTGACAGGAGCCTGTCAGTTTATATGCCATAGTAAACTATATATGCCACCTAAAATACTAATAAAATTTATTAGTGTTTTAGGTGTAAACTTCAGGTGCTTCACGGTGCCTGTGATGGTCCACCCATTCACTTTTACTTTTCCTTAACCAGTTTTGCTTAATTTACGTTATATTTATCAGTTTGGGGAATATTATTTCATTTTGTGGACATTGCATTCCTCGTTCCCAGCGTAGGAGTTGCGCATGCGCAACTCCGAACTCTTGATTGTCACCCGTAATAGCGCGTGGTAGGATCCAAGAATGATTGATTGATCTAGCAACTGTATCGACAGAGGCGGACATAGCTTATAATTTAAATTTAGGAGAGATTAAACAGTTTTATTGTGTGATATCCCCGTAGAGAAAAAATATTTAATTAATATTATTATATAATTGTGTTGCATTAATGCTTCTCTTGTAATAAGAACAAAATCGCAATTGGAGATTTTCTTATATATTTGTTTTATAATCCATCAGGGGCGATATTTAGTTTTTTGCCTCAGGGCGCGATGTAATCTGGCGATGGCCCTGGGTACCCTACACCAAAACACCAGGTGCAGTAGCTGTGTGACGATGTTGCACGCACTGGGTGGCGCTTCTTTCCCCTGGATGACGGTGAACAAGTTGTCTACCGTCGTGCTGACCAACACATAAACGAGAATCGTCACTAAACACCACGGTACTCCACTCTTGTTCGTTCCAGTTCCTTCTGAGGCGACACCACTAAAGACGTGCTTACATGTGGGTAGATATGAGGGCCAAAACGCAGTGCCGGATGATAGGCTCGCAATGAAAACTGTAAATGCCTCTTGTTTAACGTCCGCCTGGTAGGAATTCGACGTGTTACTGTCGCCATTCCCTTTTCAGTTGCATTGTAGTCGCGATTCTGTCACGCAATGCCATGCATCGCAAATGGCGGTCCTGTCACTCCGTGGTCATGCGTCGTCTTCCTGATCCTTGTCGGCGTGCACCCATTGGCGCCATATGTGTACGATGGTGCTGGGATTGCGGCCAACTAGGTTGGCCATATCTCTGTACGACAACCAACTTCTCAAAGGCCGATGATTCTTCCACGCTCAAAGTCTGTTAACTGTTGGAACGGCTGGCGATGTCTGCGTAAGGGTATCTTTAGCAGTTTAGAAGAATTTCCACAACGTTTTGTCAACCAGCGAGCTTTGGTTGCTTTATCTGTGTTTGAATGTTCCGCACGTGGCCAGCGGGAGAGACAGGCCGCGGCGCGAAAATGTCATGTGACCAACTGGGTCTAGAATTTGCTGTCGAGATTGGCGGTGGTAACGAAGCGTTTGTGTTGTTTCAGAGTAGACGAGTGAACGTGTGATTTTCTCGTGTTTTCCTCGTGTTCCTCGTGTTCATTACAAGTGTATGTGTGTTCCTCGTGTTGTATTATCCGTTTCTAATTAATATTTGAAACGATATTTCAAGAATAGTTCGTGATAATCAAGTGGATCAAGTGTATGTGAAACTATTCTTCTAAAGTTGCTGTCGGCTGTGCCAATTCGGTAAGTTGTCTATCTCCTTTGTTTCTTAAATCTTTGTTAACAATGTGATTTGCTTTGTATATTACTGTATGGGAAAGTGTGCATATTTAATTACACTTCTTTATACTTTTTGAATACTTTTCTGCTATTATAATTTGTTTTTTTAAGACAAGTTGAGTTCCGGCCAAAAAAATGGAGGTTGAAATTGTAGTTTTTGGAATCTACATTTCAAAGACTTTTTAATAAAACAATAAATTTCGATCTTTTATTAGTGTTCTATGTGTAAACTACATATATATATTACCTGCATATTAACATGAAAAAATTTAAAATGAGTCCTTTTCGATAGTACTGAAGTATGGATGTTTAAAAGACAGATTTATTTTGGAAGTTTATCTCCAAAGCAATGTTTTTTCATATAAAAATGGTAAACATTTACCTAGCTTTTAAATATTAAAAAAAAGATTAAATTAAAATATTGTTAATTAAGGTGTTTAAAGTATCTATATATATGCATGCGCTGGTTAGAGCAACTTCAAATATTATTACTGAAATAACACCTGCCACTTTGTGTGTTTATCAATGGAAACAAATTATACAATATATATAACTATTATTCGAAATTTGTATGTCATGGGAACAAAATTATTCAGACTCTGAAAATCCCACTAAAAGCTATGAAATATATTTCTGTGACTAAACTCAAATCAAAATCTAGATTCAGTATTTGATCATCATGTTCTCAAAAGAAAATTTAGTTTACAAATAAAATAAGTTCCATAAATTGGTATCCTTTACAGAACTAAATGTATGACATAATAACAGAATTTGGTGATATATTGTAAAAGTGTAGTACCTCAGATATAGGATATATGATATATGATATATCATATATCATATATGAGATATAGATATATGATAGAAATAGCAGATTGTATCCTACCTGCTGAGTGAACGTTGAGAGGTTTTAATATTCATGTGCAATTGGGAACTGGCATTCAATTTAAAACAGTTTATATTTACAGTATTTTTAAAATATCTTGCTGCAAGAGTACTGAATAAATTATGTTGTTGATTTAATACATATTTAAAAAAAAGTTACTGTAATCTTTCTAATTTTTGATATGGAAATTGCTTTAATTGGCCAAAAGAATTATGACATTTAAGAGTGGAATTTGGCAAAATGCCCGTATAAATTTTGACAAATAATATATTTTGGTCACTCAAAGTAAATTTCTCTGTTCCTAGTTATTGTATTTTGTATAAAAAACTTAATATGATAAAAAAAACTACATCAGTTAGGAGGAAACCTGTTCTAAAGGGTATATTTGTTTTTATGAAACAAATTATGTTACTTTACATGTCATGCTAACAATTGACAAAAGGTACCCTTTATATTTGTGATAAAAATATTTAATTCAGATGGGAAACTAAATATCATTAAAAGTTAGAAGTGTTCACCATTATTGTTGTAGTGATTTTGCATGCACCTAAGATTTCTATGATAAATTAAGTAATTGGGATATATTTCTAACAACAATTTTTTTTTTGTCTTTCAGTGCATCTTTAAAATTTGTTGATAGTACAGTTGCTTTTTTTCCACATCAGCATGCCACGTCGTTGTAGTGTTAGTGGGTGCTGTTCAAATTACGATTCAGAATCCGAGCACACAACAACATTTGCCCTGCCCAAGGATGCAGAGTTACGTAAGAAATGGATTAGGGAAATCCCTACATGTTTTGAAGGACTGAAAGATCCACGAATATGTATTAACAATTTCGATGACTCAATGGTGATCAGAGTTGACAAAATAATGTATAAAGGAGAGTTGAAAGAATATCCACGAAAGATACCAAAACTAACAGATGATGCCATCCCTACAATTTTTAAGCATCTTCTTAAATATTTAAGTTCCACTACCCCATCTGTTAAAAGGCTTTCTGATGCCGAAGAAGAAAATCTTCAAAATGCAATGGAGCAAAGCATTCTGGATTACAGAAACTATATTCAGAATGATACCATTATTTGTCTGAATAATATCGAAGACTACTTAAAATCCAAAAGTGTTGAATTACATAAAAAAATGGACATATTTTAGGACAAACTGTAAGCTTGTGTTATGTTTGATGGATATTGAATCTGATTACCCTTGTGTTTCTGGATGTATAAATATAAGTGAAAATTTAATATTTACGTTGATAAGGTAAAAATATCTGTATCTAAGTTACCAAAGAAAAATGCTATTTTAAACTCATTTAATATGCTGGAGGAATTTATGAAGTATATTAAAGAGCAGAAAGTAACAGCTAAGGTTGAAAATATTTTAGATTTTGCTGTTGCAATTTTAAAAATGTTACCAAATTATCAAGAGTGTGATAGTTTAAAATTTCTTGTTCAGCAGATCACACTATCAGCAGTTGAAACAAATAATAGACGATGTAATAATCAAACCATGGTTTTGGCTGTTTGCTTATATGTACATTCACCCTCAGCCAATAAAGCCTTATGAAAATGTGGGTTAATGTTCTTACCACACCCTCGAAATTTACAGAAACTTATATGTAACTTTCAACTCTCTACCTCAGCTCTTGATAGTAGTGCTAAATACCTATAAAGCAGATTGAAATATTTAAAGACACATGAATGTTTAGTGTGTTTGTTGCTAGATGAAAAATATATATAGAGCCTCAAATGTCATTTAAAGGGGGTCAAATTTATGGTGCAAGTGCATTTGATGCCACAAAATCAGCAAAAACAGCCCAGGTTTTCATGGTATCTTCTGTGCTATCAAAATATAGGGATATAGTTGCCATAGTTCCTGTTAATAATATGAGTAGCTTACATTTGAAAGATATGATAATGTCTGTATTAACTTTATTAGAAAAGTTGGGTTTTAAATTCTTATTTCTGCCACGTACCAATTCATTACTCTCCGTATTTTCATGTTATACTAAACCCTTTCAAAAACCTCATCACACGAATCAGAGGTAAAAAAATTCGTTCTTCCTTACAAATTTCAATCTCCTCCCAATTTATTAACTTATTTTCCTTTACTGAGTCATTTCAAAGACATCGCGACTGCATTAGCAAAAGAATAACCAATAAAAATAACTTTTTTAATTCCCGTGTATCCGTTACGCGACTTGGTCTCAAGTTTAAAACTTTTTATTCCTAATACTTATTGCAGCTGTATCCTCAATACATGATTCAATTATGCAAAATATTACTCTTTCCTAGGATGTAGCGCTATTTAATAACAATCGATAACAAAATATTATTTCTTCCTCGGAAGAAAAATCAGTTAATTATTTGGAAGTAAGATATCATTTTTTAAAAAATCTGCAATGGTAAACGCTCTTACATTTTAATCTGTCTCCTAACGCGAATTATCTTAAAGTCCATTACAGTGTATTTTGTTAATTTTGCTGTTATTCTCCTTGTCCTGTCACATATGCGATTTTGCAGATAGCCATCACATTACATTTATATGACTTTTATCCAACCTGTGCCTTTAGAGACGACGACACTCTCACTTGCTTCCCGTTTCTTCTTGAAACAAAAGCTTAGAACAATAGCCTGCTTGTGATAATTTACCATCCAACTATGAACGGAGCCCTATTTTTGTCACAGACTGAATTCTATATCTTTATTTGACACAATTTTCACCTCCTTGGATGAAGTTTTGCTTTCTACACTCAAATATCGCAACATACATAATATCAAAATACTTTAGTCACACAAGTCATTTACACTATGCTGACAACCTTCAATTCCAGTACATTACGTTTCACGCATATTTTTATCAACCAAACCAGTCAGTTAATGGTTTTACCACCATTCTTGATCTAAAACCATTTTCTTGTTTAAAGTTTTATCACCATACCAACTTCTTGTTTATAATATTTTAGTAAGACACCAAACTTTGCACCAACATGTTTTCCAGGTTATCCTACGAGAAGTCGATTTTGTACCCTGCTAGCCGTCCCGTGGCCGAGTGGTTAGTGCGCTTGGCTACTGATCTAAGGGACCTGGGTTCGAGCCCGGGTAAGACATGGATGTATGTTTTGTTTTTCTGCTGAGGTCCTGCCATCCTCTCAGACCTTCTACTATGGCATATAAACTGACGGGCTCCTGTCAGACCTCTGTAACAAGCAGCTGCTTGATGGGGTATTTAAATATTATTTTTAATATTTGTACCCTTTGATTTTCATTTCTATATTTTACCAAATAAACAAAATTTGGTTTAAAATAAGAACACATTTCCAGTTTTCTGTTTATAAAATTATCATCGAACCAATTTTAAGTCATTTATTTTGTATGCGATACACAATTTGCACCCTAAAATACATATCCCGTGTTATCCCTATAGAAAGTACATTTTCACCTCACACCATTCTTTGATCGTTTATTCCTTCTATCTTGCATAAATTTATCTTTATTTTCTACACTGAACTTGAATGAAATTAGAACACGTGTCTAGTTTCATGTTTTAATTTGATCACAAAACCAGTTTTATGTTAAAAATTTTTTATATTAAAGCTTGTTTTGCACATTAAAACGTTAATTCTACGTTATCCCAATGAAAATGAAATTCGCTTCCTGCAGTAATTTTTGTTCGTTTTAATTTTGTATCTTACATTTTGCTCATATTTTTTAAGGTAAGTTAACATTTGGTATGAAATAACACGTTTTCCATTTCTCCTTTAAAATCTGTCCACTAAATTATTTTTCTGATCATAATATATGCAATTGAATGAATTTTTCGTTGAAACTTATTTCTTCCGGACTCTGTTTCTGTTCCATAATAGTATATTCTTACGGAAAATGGTTGATTCAATCTGTACATTTTAGTCACATATATTTTAAACCTTAGTGTTTCAAGTAAGCTAAAATCTAGTGTGAAAGAAAATGTCTCTTGTTTTCTGTGTTTCTTTTTGTAATAAATTTCACATTTTTAATCATTCACCAAACTTTTTTCTTTCCATTTGTTTAAATTATTTTGTTCTTCGTTTACTTAATAAATGCTTAAAACATTTTTGGCTAATGTTGCCAAAAATGATATATTAAATATTTGAGTTATAATAAATTCCACAGACGAGTTATAACTCTTGTGGATTTCTGTGAATTTCAATTGAAATATTTGTGCCCACTGGGCTAGACCAATGTAATCGGGTGTATTAAGTGTTAAATAAATATTATCATTGAAAAAAGTTTTATCATGAATGTATTTTCCGCAGGAATGTTTCAAATCACAATTCAGCAAAAATTCTGTCCTTAATTGTTTCAAGTAAAATCCGGTATGTTAATTTTTTCTCGTTTGAAACCTTTTCCACCGTACAGTTTACTAATCTTCATAAATACGTACGAATTCATTTTTCGAAATATCGTTCTTCCCCGTCAACTTATAGAAGGCGACAAGAGTCAAATTTCTTCAGAGCATTTAAAAGCCTACCTGGCTTAGATTATGCCTGAATATCATCACATAGTCCTTCTCTGAGTGGGGAAGTGTTTAGTTCTTTCCTTCATAGCTCTCTTAGAAAAGATGTAACTTTAACCTATCTTAGTTTTTGTCAACTGAACACTCTCCTTCAGCTCATACAGTTATGCATGCAGGAACTTTCGGATGTGGTCATCCATTTTCCGAATTCTCACATGCCTGAACTGTGGATTTCGGCGTGAAATTAAACGTATGCAAATAACAAATATTTCTCGGTGAAAGGTTTTATGATGATTTGTGTATAACTCCTGCAAGCAATTCAATTAAGTTAAGAAAAATATGTACGTCATCATCATCATCCTCAAGCAGCCATGGGCTACGGAGGTCCAACCAGACCGTGCAATTTAGTTCTCCAAGCAAGTCTATCCTGAGCTACATCTACTGCATCTGGCCACTGCACACCAATTCTAACAAGGTCCTGTTTGACATTGTCTGCCCACCGCATCCTAGGTCTCCCAGTCTTTCTGAGGCCTTTAGGCACACTGTTCATAACCCTATTCGCCAAGCTATAATCATTCATACGGGCAACATGGCCAAACCAACGGAGTCTCTCTCTGCACTATATGCTGTTTAAAGGAGGTTGCAAACTCCTTTGCCTAATCTCATCATTAGTTACAAAGTTGAACCACCTAATGCCCAAGATACTGCGTAAGCATCTGGAATCAAAAGCATCTAGTTTCCTGTTATCTTGTTTACAAAGTGTCCAAGTTTCACTACCATAACTAACCCTAGAAAGAACCAAACTATTATACAGTCTAATTTTAGTCTTAGGAGGTTATAAATTTATTTCGTGGTCTGTTTCATTTAGTTCTCAGATTGGGAAAGTATTTCCAAATAAATTGCGCTGATAATTATTATTCAGATTAAGATGTGTGATGCCCACTCTATGTTTCAAAATATTTTTTATTTGGTCTATTTCTCAGGACTTTTCAGATTGTAAATGCTTTTCCCGTCCGTCAGTAAAACGTGATCCACAGGAGAGTGAGACGAGAAGTTGAAGGGCTTATAAATTTATTTCAAAATGCAATTTACAAGGAATTAAAAAAAAATGCAAGAAAGAAAAATATAATTTATTCCTTAGTTAAAATGTTTGTGATATATAAGGAATAAAAAAATTCATTTATAAATATAATTTATTCGTAGATTAATTTATAAATTGCAATGATCGGTTATTTCTTCTTCACCTACTTTTAAATACGACAGCCATATACATACCTTTAGCATAATGGATAAATGCCCTACTGAAGGACTCAGGTTTGAGACTAGTTAAGGAAAACTTTATTTTTCAATAAAGTACACCAGATGTCGCTGCAGTTAGCCGAACTTGGAATATTTCGGGAGTTTCTCTATGGGTGATGGCGTCAGAACCCAAGATGGCAGACTAGGGACTTTGAATTGTTTACTTCACGAGGGATTTGGGTGGGTCAACCAGGGGGATCTTTAGAAGGGGTGCGTGACGTCAAAATTAAAAATGGCGGAAAAATGGCAAAAATCGGGGGAATTTCTGAAAAGGGGGCAGTCCCAAGTAGAAAATTCCATGGAGTCTTCTTTCTTCACAGTCCACTCCCGTTCCACAAAGATCCGACTGTACTTACAATAATGGAGGGTCAGGAAAGCACTAGTTAATTATCCTTTCCTTGTCTACTTTGCAATTCGATCCCAGGGCCGCCGAGAGGATTTATGGGCCCCTATGTAATATTATGCTCGGGGCCCCCCCTTGAAAACTTTTTATCTTTCCAAATCATTAATAGCAATTATTCTGGACACAATGATGACATTCAGAGGGAAAAAATCCTGTTGCGCAGTCAGGCATGCAAAAACATAGGCCTACACAGTTTGTATCACATAAAACTTTTTTAGCATTTATTTTAGGGAACATATTTTGCAAAGCTCACAGCAAGATTTAGGATTTTTGAGTAAATTTAATATAGGCTACATAACATATCATGGAGAAAAGGGGCGGGGGTGGCTCAGTCGGTAGCGCGCCAGACTCGTAATCTGTAGTTCCCAGGTTCGAGTTCCAGGTGGGTCAGCGTTGAGATTTATCTCCGCAAAATTCCCCGCCCTGCCCACTGTCAGTAGGGGACACCGATGGGCTTGGTAAAGGCCGCCGTCCGTCGGATGGGACGTTAAGCCGTTGCCCCCGTGTGCGGGAGAGACATACACTGTGCACGTTAAAGAACACGCTGGATGGCCTTGACGGGGGGGGGGCTACCAACTGTCTCCCAACAGCTGTTTCAGTGGGTCCCCTCCCCCTAACCTTCTCTGAGCCTTCGGGGTCCATGTGACCTGGCCATTAGCCCATGGTGCTTATGGCTACCTCAACATGGAGAAAAACCCAACATGGAGAAAAACTATGCAATTCTGCGAGTCTTCATTTTTAATTGTCAGTACTGAAAAATAGGCAACAGTATTTGTTAAACTTCACATTAGCATAATAGCAGATTCAACACTAAATATAATATAACACATTATTCCCAAAGAGTTGCAACTTCTAACTTATACAAGTAGATCAATGTCAACAAACAACTCTCCTTGACTTCGTTGATGCCAAATCGTCAATTATGTCATCATAATTTAAAGACCTAGCAAGATCGCTCTCCAGACTAAACAAACCAAGGTTACTCAATCTTTCTTGACACATTGTTGATCTGAATACATTTTTTATTTCCTTAATTTTGCTGAAGGATCTTTCAGCATCAGCAACTTTCACAGGAATTGTACAGAATATTCTAATGGCTATACAAATATTTGGAAATAAACTGTCCAGTTTCAATTCTCTCAGACGGTTTAAGAGCTCCAGTGGTTTAAATGGGCCTATCCCTAAATTAGAAGAATGAATTGATTTTAGATATTTCAGCTCATCACTGATCTCTCTATTAATGTCTTCATAATATTGTTCATGCAAAGTAACACCCATATTTTCAATGTCACGTTCTTCAATGTCTGGATATAGCCATAAGCACTTAAATCTATCATTTAACTTTTCCGCCAAAGTGAAACGATTAGTAAGTCCACAAACAACAGAATCAATTACCCTATAAAACACATTTACTCTGAACTCCCATTCTGCATTAGTTTCCCCCTCATTCCCTCGAAATTCTGGAACATCTTCATTTATTTCGTCCAAGAAAGTTTTCCTTCTTTTCACTCTCGTCTTCGGAAGTTCTGTCTCTGCAGGAAGATCACTTGCTAATGAGGTGGCCACTACTTTTGCTTCATTTAATAAGTTCTCCCATTTATCACGGAGTTGTTTCAGTTCCTGGAGCAGATCGCGAATATTATCAGTCTCTACATCAAGAGTTGCATTACGGGCTTGTAGAACCTTGTTGCAAATGTCAATTGCCGAGAGAATTTTGAACCAGATTGTTGCCATCAAAGTGCACTTAAATGATTCAAGGTATCGTTTTATTCCCATCAATTCCGTTTTACACTCAGCTGAGAGATTAAAATTTTTGCATTGATTTCATGCATGTTTGATGAGTGATAGGTGTTTGGAAAATGGTTTAACACTGTCAACACGAGCAGACCATCTTGTTTTTGATAGGCTATGCAAGGAAGAGCCTATTGTATTCTCTAGTATCTCCCATCTCCGAGGGCTCTTTAAAAAGAAGTTATACACTTTTTGAACCATACCAAAAAACATAATAGCATCTTCACAGCATTCAGCAGCGTTCACACCACACAAATTTAGACTATGTGCACTACAGTTAGAAAATATGGCAAATGAATTTAGCGCACTTATAATGGCTTGCACGCCATTGTATGCACCAGCCATATTCGCTCCATTGTCATATCCCTGCAATCTTTTAAAGGGATCTTATGCTTCTCTAATTCTTCAGTGAGTACATTTGCAATTTCTTGTCCAGTTTTCTTATTGCACTTTACAAAACTTATGAACCTCTCCATTACTTTAAATGAAGAATCACGGTCTAGAACGTATCTTAAAATTAATGTCATTTGCTCATTATGAGATGTATCTGGAGTAGCATCAGCTAGTATTGAAAAATACTTTGATTTTTCTCTTTCTAAGAGTACAGCTTGAAGAACCTTGTTGCTGCAAGCCTTAATGAACTCGATTTGAGAATCCGCTGAAAGGTAGTAAGCTTGAAATCTCTTCCCTTCTTGTTGTGACTCTTGAACTTTAGTCACATGTTCTCTCAATAACGGATCATATTGAGCGAGCAACTCAATAATCCCGAGGAAGTTACCATTATCCGATGACCCTATTTTGCTGGAAGAACTTCTAAATGCGAGACCCCTCTCACCAAGAAATAATGTAACAGACAGAATCCTGTGAAATAAATCCCTCCAATATTTCACTTTAGAGGCAATTTCAGAGTTCATTTGAGAATAAATATCAGTTCCATGACGAAGTCTTGTTTCCAATCCTCTACATTCAATATAACATTTTTTTTGTGCTTAGCACTATTTCATGAACTGGCAATTTGTTATATAGTTTACGCCAAGAATAATCTTTTTTCTAGCCTTCATCACTAACTAAAACGGATTTGTGGGATTCAGGGTTGCGACCAAATAATCTGCAAGGAAAACAGTATAACGACTGATTTGTTTCACTCACACAAACCAGTCTCTAGGAACACGTTCTCCATTCTTGAGTTTTGAAAATAAAACTGTTTTCGGAAAGGCTCTTGTTCCGTCACTTGGAAGGTTATTAGGCATAGAAGAGGGACCTTTTCGAACTATACCTTCAATTACACTTACACTTGGGCTGCCACTTTTTAATTTTCCAAGATCACACGATACTTGCCATGACTCAGAGTTCGGAACTGGAACGGGTAAGTTCGCTTCACTTTCATAGTTTATAGAACGCGCATCATTTTCACTGCTGTTTGGTTGTTTCGTTTCAATACTGCTGTCGTCATAATTTAAAAAAAAAAAAACCCAGAACCATCATTATTCCCCTCTGAGCTTGAAATTTCTTTATTTTTGAGAGCGGGAACAGACGAGCTTGAGATTGGGATTAGTTCATTTTTTGCACCTTCACTGTCCACATTCACTTTTACCACCGACTTCAAACAAAGTTCTACTCCCTTTCTTAATAACTTCCAATTTTTTATTTCTCTCCTTGCGCTTCTCAGCTCCTGACTTATGCTTATACTTGTCCATTGTTCAGTTAGACTATAGCACCAATGAATATATCGTTTTACTAAACAAATGACAACGAAATGGTGAAACAAATGTGCCGACAAGAGACTTTTAAACTGTTATAATTTGTAACACTGACACACAGACCACAGACGATGTTACTGGAACTCGAAACATGAACAATGTAATATACCTGATCGCACGGGTTGGGTTTGGGAGAGTCCAACTGTTGCTACTGCTGCAGGGGTGGGGTGGTTAACAGGGAAAATACAACCAAATGCTGTAAGTTAACGCGGACAAAAGCAGATGTTAAGAAATGGTTCGTTCAATTACTATTAATGAGATAATATGTCATAATCCAACTAGTGTTTCTTTTTAAAAGCATATTATAACAAATAATATTCTTATGGAATTTTATAGGATCGATATATAAGCCTAACTAAGAATAATTTTTATAAGAAAAAGTAAAGAGTCACTTAATCTGACGAGCCCTTATTGCTGACGGGCCCCTATGCACTAGTCCCCCTTACCCCCCCCCCCCTGTCGGCGGCCCTGTTCGATCCTACTGGCGCGAAATTAAAAAAAAATCCAGTTACCTACCCATCGTAACTCAAAGACATTCGCTTGAAAATTCGGTTCCACATATAATAGTAATGGTTTGTTTCAGTATTCAGTTATCATTTGTCTGTCTGAAAACAAAATGACTCTAAAATTGATGACTTTTTTTTTTCATTAGACTAAAATCATCTAAGAAGACAAATAAAAATTCATTGGCACCAAGGGGCGAATCCAAGGGATCCAAGAGGGGCCATCCACGCACTATTTGAAAATGCTGTTAAGATAATTGACCGGAAAAATATTATTAATCTAATGAATTTTTCATGCATTTTTCAAGCAATGTTTTAAAGATGTCTGTCAAGAACGCTCTTATTTATTTGAGAGATCTGTTAGACGATTGTCATTACCGGATGTTAATCACACAGTAGTTAACGTACTCAATAATAAAACCATCAACTCGGTATCTCTTTGTTAAATATGACGTTTAATGAACGACACTTCACGTTACCTAAATGCATATTTAATAACGGCGTAGCATTAATCCAATGCACCACGGAGAACATCCAGTCACACACTCCCACAGTGCTGACACGACTTTTAATAAAAAGTCCTTGAAATATGCTGGCTCCCAGAGCACAGCAATTCACTTTACTTCCGATCCTTTCGACGCTCACGAGAAAAGTTCCTTTCTTTTTTGATGAGCTCCAATCCCCACCTTCCTCCCGCTATAAGCGCGCAACACACCCTGGATCACGGCATTCCACGATGCACCGTCAGAGTTCCGCAGGTCATATGAGTCACACATGAATCTCGCTTAATACAGCATACAGCGTAGAGGCAACTTGTAAGTCCGGGAGTCGGATAATATATTTTGATTTTGGAGGTCAGATAGCTTAGACTCTGGAATTATTAAATAAGTATTCGAAATTTCAGAAAAAAATTTTGCGAACCTAATTTTGAGAATCAGCACTGAATGTCACTGTTTCAATGGGAATCCAGGTGGCCTGGGTTGTCATTAAATTGTAATAAGCATCAAATTTATTTAACATATTTCAGTCAGATGCATAAAAATATTTTGCTTTAGATGATTTTATTGCTGATATTTCCACTTTCTCGTCTGTAGACAAGGGTTCAATTTATTTTTGGTAGATATTCTAAGCTTTGGCTGTTTTTCCTCTGAACGGCAATTTTTTTCCCCACAATGGGCTAAATATCCAGATCACAAGGACCCCAAAGGCTGAGAGAATGTTGGGGGAAAGGACCCTCGGAAATAGCAGTTGGGAGACAGATGGTAGCCTCCGATCAAGGCCATCCAGCGTGTTCCTCATTCGTTTAGTTAAAGATCTATGAGCTCCAGACAAGACAAGACAATGCATTTGTTAGTGGCACTGTTAGAGCAAGGAGAGGATATAGAAAAAATAATCGAGGTGGAGGCGAAAAAAAAAAGGTGGGAGGTTAAAGAAACTGGATTTTCATTACAATGTAACATTTTCCTTTCCTTTTAGCGGTTTTGTAAAAAAAATCATGAAAAACGTGTGAAATATGCCAAAGTATAATAATTTGTGTTTTCCATTACTCTTACTAGGATTCTCCAAAGGGTGGAATCATGGATCTTCCCCACCCCCTAAATCTGTCTCTACTATATTGTAATTGTTAGTCTTCTATCGATCGCAACAAGTTATGTATGAAAAGAATCACATGTGGCACCAGATGAGTCAGTTTCATTTTCTTTGATGATTATCACTCATTTGGTCGGATGGGGTCTGTCGGTAACGCGCCAGGCTTATAATCTGCAGTTCGCAGGATCAAGCAATACCAACTTGATACACCAGGCTGGACAGACAATCAAAAGGAGAGATATTAATTATGCATAAAACTTTAAGTGATGCAATTTGTTAAAAATTACATCACTAAAAGGTATGTATTAAACTGAATTAAAATAAAATAATTTATTTAGTATGATTTTAATAAAATATTTGAGAATATTATAAAATTGGTAGCAAAATATTAAAAAATAAACAGTTACCGGTTGAATTTTTAGAAAGGTTTTTATAATTCAAACTGCTATATTTTTGAAATATAAGGTATTCTGCTACTGCAGTGTCCAAGAGTATAATACGAGGTGCATTTTGGTCGAGTCCCTGCAGGGTCACCTTTGAGATTTGTCTCCCCCAACTCCAGCCCTTCGGTCAATAAGGGATACCAATGGGCTTCCATACAATGGCCATGGCCCCATGTATAGGAGAGCCATATCTTGCGCGTTGAAATAAATAAGTGCCCATTAGAATACAAAAAATTTGAATAATAAAGTCTTTTTGGAGGATATTTTGTATTAGGTTGCAACAAAGAAATTTTTTTCGTTATCGATGGGGAATTTAATTTCTAAGAAAATGTTTACTAAACTCAAGTTCTATTGTCCTATCATCTGTTCTTGTTTCCCTAGATCCGTTCTGTTAGGATTGCTATAGGAATAAAATTCATCAATGATTATAAAATTTGAAACGGAATTTTGCAATAAATCTAAATGTTGAGATACGATGTAAATCAAATAGTTAATGCATATATTCAAAGGAGCATAATGCTGAATCTCTTCTAAGTCAATATCCTGTTTATTTCCGTTTTCTTTATAGAGAGAAGAAAATGTTACTTGTATTGTTCGCTTTAATTGCGAGTAGTTTCTAATCTTCTGGTCTCGTGTTTAGAATGTGGCCAACGGATACGTTATATACAAACTTTATACTGACAGGGAAGGTGTTGGTTATATCTAGTGTGAGGATATTTTTAAAATATCGATATCCTAAAACCCTGGGCTTATTAATTGAGAAATCGAAAATTAATTTCGAGAAGATTTAGTGAATTTCACTCTTTTAAATGCACATACACTATAATAGTAATGATCAGTTTTCTAAGCAAGGAAGCTTATGGTTTCCATGGTTAAGGGTTTTTTCCTTTTTTTCGATATTGGGATATCATTTGTCTGTCAGAAAACAAAATGAATCTGAAATTAATAACTTTTTTATTTCATTAGACTAAAATCCCGTAAGTAGATAAATAAAAATTCATTGGCACCAAGGGGCGAATCTAAGGGTTCCAAAAGGGGCCATACATCCACTATTTCAGAATACTGTTAAGGTAATTGATAAAAAATCATTAATTTATTGAATTTGTCGTGCATGTTTCAAGAAAAGTTTTATAGATCTCTGTCAAGATCGCTCTTATTTATTAGAGAGATCTGTTAGACGAATGTCTTTAGTGGCTCATGAAGAGAGAGAGTGGGCCATGTTTCATGAAGAGAAAGCAGTCTTTGTTAAAGAGAGAGTCATGTGAAATGAAGAGAGAGCTGTCTTTCTTGGAAAGAGAGCTGTCATTTAAGATGACAATGCTCCTTTCCACGGAGCACATGTGGTCGAGGGATGTACCAATGGGGTGAGTGGGTGGAAAAAAAATGGTGAGAGTGTGGTGGTTCTGAAACCATAATGAAGATCTATTTTCACCCCTTCCACTCCCTTTCCCCCGTACGAACCCAAATTTTTGGACCCATCCCTCCCACTCTCCGGAAATTATATCTTAAGTATGCGACTCATGTTGTCAGCCATTAGTTTGAGGAGCATGATACTGAACTTTTTCAAATACATTTGCAGCCGCGAGGAAGAGATACAACCATCTAGAACAGGGGTGGGCAATTGTTTTGGCTCGGGACCCACTTTGTGGAAGCGGAGGTTAGCGGAGGGCCGCACTTTTAAAATGATTGCATTCATTAGTTAACTTTGCATTTCAGAAAAGGTATAAATTGTACCATAAAAATCAATAAATATAAATTAAATAAAATAGTGGCAGTTTTATTCAATTTATTTATTGTGCTAATTTCATGTCATCTATAGCTGCAAGCACATTTAATTTTAGAATCAGTTTAATGAGACAAATGTACCCTGTGATGTTGCTTCTTCGTTTGTCGGTCTATTGGGACCACTTAGGAATGTCCCCTCGGTTCGATCGCAATACGCGACGGGTGAAAGAGTCTTTCGGAACAAAAATCAAGGATTTTATCACAATTGCAGGGACTCAATACTGAGGCTCCTCCCCAATAAATTGGTTCAACTTCAGCCTTTACTTTAAAATAACAAATATTTATTGAACCTTCCAAACATGCTTGATGGACAAGGACATATGCTCAATTACATAGATTACAATAACAGCTTACTATGCCTGTTCAGCTGTGTTCACAGAGCCCAATGCCGTTATTACCAGTCGGCATTTCCCAGCTTTACAATTCTTCATCCACTCGCGTCCGTTCCTTGACTGGCTCTGTCTTCCTCGTTGCCAAACCCTTTCTTCCTTTCTCTCTCTGCTCCGGACCATCTGGTAAGTCCCTTAACCTCCGGGTACTTGTCAGCGGATGCCAGCGTTTTGGGTGACCTCCGTCCCTCCGGGCACTGCTACTTCAATTAACTCTCCAGATGCCTGGACAGAGTGCCTCCCACGTAGCATATGCCTTTTTGGTGAAATCAAAAATAATATACAAAACCCGAACAAAAAAAAATTTAAAAAGGCCTCTAGCCTGACATACCCTATCACACTTTTCTACAATTTTTTTGAAATCAGGAGTGAGATTGCTTGTTGAGATTCTCATCACAGCCTGCAAGTTAATGTCTGTCAAAGAGCATCTATATTTACTCTTGTTGATCTTCAAGCAAGAAAAACTTTGCTCACAAATATATGTAGACCCAAATATAGAGAACATTTTCCCAGCAAATTTCTTCATACATGGAAATTTTTCAGCAGACAAAGATTTGTAAAAGTCAACTAATGTTACAGCATTAAACATTTCTTTCACAGTGTGATCTGACTGCATGTCAATAAGTTCAAGCTGCAGCTCCTCAGGTGCTGTGTGAATATCAGCAGTGATGGGATAAGAGAGCAAATTGAATTTAGGCTCAATTTTCTTAAAGTCCTGAAATCTGCTTGTGACCTCGTCCTCCAAACTCTGCAGATGATCCCTTATCTTAGCAGAAACACTTTCAGGCACTTTCTGTTTTCCTAATAAAGGGAAACGACAAAAATTGCCTTCACCTGCTTGCCTTGCAAATAGACCTAGTTTTGCTTTGAATGATTTTACATGCTTCCACATTTCATGTGCAAACAACCCCTTTCCCTGCAATGTCACATTCAGTTCATTCAAATTTCTCAAATACATCAGCTGCAAACTTCATCTCATATCTCCACTCCTCACATCCTATTTTTGTAACAAAATCATGAGATATCTCCTTCGTGTCCAGAAATAAGAGGATTTCATTCTGCAATGCCCACTCTTTTTATCACTTTGCCCAGGCTCAACCACCTCACACTGTTGTGGTAAATTACGTCTTCATACTCTGCCTCCACATCCTCAAGAAAAGATTTGAACTGTCGATGGTGGAGTGCCCTTGCTCTGATTGTTTTCACCACACTAACAATAGGATCTACCACATGCTTTAAGTCCAGTGCAGCTTTACAAAGGCTCTACTGATGCAAAATGCAATGAAAAGACAAGATATCACTGTCTGTGTCTTGTACTTGTAACTTGTTTTTTAAAAGCTTAACCATACCTACATTTTTTCCACTGAAAGCTCTGGCCCCATCTGTTGTAATGCTAGCCATTTTGTTCCAGGACAAGCCACTTTTCTCCACACAATTCACAGCACACTCAAGGAAGTCCTGACCAGTGGTTCTATCTTTCATTGATTCTAGGCCAAGTAATTCTTCTGTGATAACGAAATTTTCATTAATTTCACGGATAAAGATGAGTAATTGTGCAGTGTCTTCGTTATCTGTGCTCTCATCCAGTGCCAAAGAAAACCAAACAAAATCTTTGCTCGCAGTCTTCAGCTGTTCTATGAGTTCGTCACTAATTGAGTCAATGCGCCGCACTATAGTCCTTCTTGACAATGAAATGCTTTCAAATTTGCTTCTAACATCAGGACACAATACGCTTGCACACTCTACCATACACTGCTTAATAAACTCGCCATCCGAAAAAGGCCTGTTGCGTTTAGCAAGGTTGTAGGCTACCATGAAACTTGCTTCTGTAGCGCTATTTTGAAGTGTTGATTGCTTTGTAAATAATGTTTGTTGCCTCTTCAGCCTTTTCACACACTCCGCAACTTTTATTTTGCATTCTTCCTTGGAAAGTTTGCAGCCAAATTGCTATGTTTTGTTTCGTAATGTCGTTTCAGACTGTACTCACTAAATACGGCTATCGTTTCATGACACAATAAACACACTGCTTTATTCCCTGTATTACCAAAGAAATATTTGTTTGTCCATTCTTCATTAAACACACGACATTCATCACCGATTTTACGTTTTTTCGGAGGGTTCATGATTTCACTAAAGTTGGAAATTTATATATTTACTGTTGCAAAGACAAAATGGAAATTAACCAGATCAACCGGAAAAGCACTGTGCATCGTATCTACACTGCGCATGCGTATTGATGTAGCCGTCCTAGTGGAAAATACGAGACGAATCTTCGGTCGCGCACGGGAAGGAAATCTCGGTTCAAGGCGGATTTTTCTGATTATCTTGGCGGGTCACAAAAACTCTTAGCGGGCCGCTATTTGCCCACCTCTGCTCTAGGGCATGCAATAAAACAGAACAAAAGGCTTAACTCCCATGTTTACTTTCATTCGGCAGCCAACGCTGCAAACTAAACAAGTCGAAAAGAGAAAAAAATAAAAGAATAAAATGAAATCAAACATCTTTCAAAAATACATTTTTTAAGCAGAAAACAGTACATAAAATTTAAAGCAATATCAGAACTATGAACTTTGAGTTTTTGGAAGAAACAATTTCTAATGAACTTTTATTTCGTCAAGAGTGAATTATGCTTGGAATAATTCCGTGATCAAACGGAAAAGTCAGCAATAAAATTATAAAGTGCTATCAATAGGTGTCGGCAGAGGGAGCTAGAAGGGAGGAGAGAGCAATTACCTCTCTCCTGGTAAAATTGATTGAAAAATAAATTAATAATAAATAACACAAGTGTACTAAATAGTAATATTATTTTCTTACAAAATGTACTATTGATTTTTCCCTTTACGTTTCCTATGTTTTCGGAAGCATATCATTTATATTTATTAATGTAAGAAAGCATTTTTACATATATTTAAAAAAAAATAAGTATCTAATTTTTTCCGTTCTATTTTCAGACATCCTCATTTGCTTTGTTTTGTGATATATGCGTGATTACTGTCTTCGCAACTGCTCTGATTAATGAAAGACTTGAGTCAAATATTTATATTTTCAAAAATTGATTTGCTTTCCCATTATCTGAAAAAAAAAGTTTTACTCCACTCTGAAATAATTTTGCCCCCCCCCCCCCCATAAAAAATTACACCGGAGCCATGCAAAAAAAAACTTTTGCTGAAAAAAGTTTTAAAGATTAACATGATTAGATTCGAAAAATGAGATTTAATAATCAGTTTCTAATTCTTACATTTTTCTGTTATCAGTAATTAACATCCGGTAAAGAAATCAAACTCTGGTGGAGGAGGGAGATTTAAATCAAAGTAAGCCGTCCCGTGGCCGAGTGGTTAGCGCGCTTGGCTACTGATCTAAGGGACCTGGGTTCGAGCCCCGGGTAAGGCATGGATGTTCGTGTTGTTTTCTGCTGAGGTCCTGCCATCCTCTCAGATCTTCTACTTTGGCATATAAACTGACAGGCTCCTGTCAGACCTCTATGGCAAGCAGCTGGTTGAGGGGGTATTTATTTATTTTTTTAAACAAATATTTTTTCTGCATTGAATTCAATCTTCCATCTCCGCCAAAAGTAAACTATGCTGCCTTCAGCAAGAATATTTCCGAAGTAACTGCGAGGTCAAATTATATAAAAATAAATAAATATTCCCCTCAAGCAGCTGCTTGCCACAGAGGTCTGACAGGAACCTGCCAGTTTTTACGCCATAGTAAGAAGGTCTATGAGGAGGGCGAGACCTCAGCAGGGAAAAAACACAAACTCGCCATACCCGGGGCTCGAACCCAGGTCACCTTGATAAGTAACCATGAAACATTATTAATAAATTGCATGCCGAGATGTGCTGTTGAAAAATGGTTCAGGAATTCATCAGATGGTGGTAGCTTCACAACTTCAGTATTTTTTACCAGCAGCCCAAAGTAAATGAAGATCAGTATTGCATTTATTGTTTTTGTGAAGAATGTTTTGTGATATAGTTTTCGGAAGTTAAGCGGAATGACGCTAGTCTTAGGAATTTATGCCTTTGGACATAAATCATGAACACTTGACTATTTACAACACAATTACATTTCTTGAAATATTCCCTATCACTTGTGACAAATACGCTATTCACACGAAAAAAAATCGGACCAATTTTAGAGTCAAAAGTTTCAAAAAAAAATTGAAAAAAAGCGAATAAGTCATCTGATTCCAATTTTACTAAAAGAGGCAATATGTACGAAAGTTTTGTAGCGCAAAAAATAAAAAAAAGATAATCCTGGTTTCTTAGGCAAAAAGTTAAGAAAGTTCACAGTGGTATTCACAAAAATATTAAGAAAGTTCACACTACAAAACTATTTAAAATTTCGTGGTGTATTACAGAATGGGTTACAGGTATTATAAAGAAAATGTAGTTTTGAACCTAGTTATAAAAGGAAAAGTAGCTCCACTTTGTGATCTGTCTGCCTGTGTGTGCATATTGTTTTCGTATTTCGAAATATTATTAAAAATTCTTTTTGATTAAATAGAACAATGAATGAAATATTACAATCAACAATGATGATGAATGAAATATTACAAGAATGAAATATTACAATCGCACTTTCCCCGAATATTTCAATAATGTCCTATAATGGTGGAAAAAGTGTGAAAATGCCACAATATTTAACAAACGTTGCCAACGATATGTTTATGATAGAAATTTGAAATTTTCATGATAGATTATGGTGGTTACATAGTTTACATTGGCAGCAATGATTTGCTTCGTGCTTCCAAAATATAGCTGGGAAAATGCAATTTTTTGTTTAATGAGAAACTCCATTTGTGTGGTTAGGGTACTAATAAAATATTAATGCCTGCATTTTTCCAATCATCCATTATATCAAATTTCTAATATAAGAGGAATGTAAAGATCGAAAATATAAACTTCATTCTCTTTGAAAACGAGTATCCCTTTTTCACCAGAGGCGATATGTATTCTTCTAGTTGCTAATTGTGTTCCATTTCCTTCTCTCGTAAGTTATGTGGAAAAATTATCGATCTAAAGATTTTTTATTATCAGAATGTCGAAGTGTATTTTTCTTCTCATTTGGGAAGGAGGGGGGGGCAATGTTGCCTCTCTGTAAATGTTACTAGCAATCAGCAAAGCTATTTAGTTGAAATTTATATCGAGGTATATTTTGAGCTGACTAATGTCCTTCTACGGCTTTTATGGCAAACTTACTGGAAGCTGTGAGAGGGGGGGGGGGCTATTTCTAGATTGTCAAGTATGGCATGCTACGTTGGTAGTGGATTTATAATTTCCTGTCTTAAATTTCCAGACACATTTCTCATTAATTGTGAGTGTATTCCTTCAAAACCTAAAAGAATATAACGCTCATTGTAAAAACTGGAGTAACATGGAAATTAGTGCCTAAAAGTAGCAAGGTGACTGTTTGGCTTAGTTGGTAGTGTTGGAAGCTTCTACTCTATAATTTCCAGGTTCGAGTCCCAAATATATCAGCGTTGAGATTTATTTCCATTAAACCGAAAGCCTTCATTTGGTGAGAAAGCAGAACCGATTGGCTTGGAACGATGCCTTCCTACGGTTGCGACGTAACACCGTGGTCCGTGTGGAGGTAAACCACACTCTGTGCACGTTTATTGATGGCCTTGAAAGGATGTTTCCATCTGTCTCTTAACAACTGCCCAAAGTGTCTTCTTTATCCTACTCATGTATAAGCCTTTGAGGTCCTTATTACCTGGCATTTAACTAATTGTGTGCACAAGAGTGCGACTGAGAGGTAAATAACTCTACTAAATAAAGGTATCTGCTATAGAGTGATTTTATAAAATGGATTTTAAAATAACACTTTTGCTAAGATTTTCAACTAATTTTGCTATTTTTTCGAACCGTAATCCCAAGCTACAGGACGGAACTTATATACTCCCCCCCCCCACGAAAAACTATCATATTCACTGGGAAAACCCAACGTTTTAATTTTATTGTTTTTTTTTCTTTGTACTAATAAAATATTATTATTTAAATTTTCCAAATCATCTGTTGGTTCGAATTATCACTGTTAAAGAGTACAAAATTTGGAAAACGATAAATTTCGTTCTCTTTGAAAAGGAACATCCTATATTCTCCAGAGGCGATATATGTTCTTCCAGTGTTTTGACAGAAATTATTCTTACCGAAAAGGGCAGCGTATGATTTTTCTCATCTTGGAAGCGATCTTTCAAAAAGTATTATTCCAAAGTATGTGTACGGTACATGAAAATCAATATGGTACCTTTTCAGCTCTCCCCAGAACTACCAAGGCGGTAACAACGGTGAGGCAAGTAAAGCATTAGCCTCGGCGCACAAGATGAGGGGCGCATAAAAATACAAAATGAGGGGTTCAGAAAAATACTAGATGAGGAGGCTCAGAAAAAGACTGCTATTAAACTATATAGCGGTGCAATTTCTATTCTTGCCTCTGGCACAAATATAGCTAGTTACGGCTCTACCCCCCCCCCCCACTTCACAGCATGGGGTGTCTGTGTGTGTGTGTGTGTGTGGAGGGAGCAGGTTGATCCATTTGACCGAGCTCCAGACACAATATTTTATTTTCCCATTTTCTACTCCCAAATGCGATTGCATTCAGATTTTCTTCCGTTAACCCCCGTTAACCCCCGTTGGGCTTCTGAAGATTGCCGTCCGTCAGATGGGACATTAACCTGTGGGTAAAACGCCATACCCTATATAAGTAAAAGAATGCACTGAATTCTCTTGATGGGAAATTACCATCTGTCTCCTAATAGCTGCCCAGTGGATCTCCTACACAAACTTTCTCCAAGCCCTTTTGACCTGGCCATTTAGCCTGTTGTGTACAAAAGTGTGCAGCTTAGAGGTTAAACCTAAGACTTAACCACCCCGAAGTGCTGAGTAAAATAACTTTGTCTCTTTACTATTTACTTGATTCCTAATCAGAGGTACACGAATTTGCACATCGTACAATTATTTATTACGGTATAATAATCTTTCATCCCTGAATTTTCATTATTACTGAAGTGCGCATAATTAATAACCAACGGGACGTGGGTTCGAATCGCTGATGAGGCATGGATCTTTCTTTTTCTGTGTTGTCTTTCTACTGATGTTTCGCCTTCATCCCAGTTCTTCTCCATAGCGTATTATGCGTACTAACAGGCTTCTCTCACATCTCTGTGACAGGCTGCTCTAATAATTTAATATTTTATTTATTTTTAGAGTGCTATAAATAATACTAACTACCTAAGCTTTATGAGAGAATTTTCTTGGAGCACGTTTTCGGCATGTTCGCACAAAAATTATGTTATATATAACATATTTCCATAGACCTTGGTTAGTATTGAATAAAAAGGGGATTGGTGAAGGAAAAGTGGGTTGGAACTTTTCGGAATGTCGCCATTTGCAGTAATATATCCATTGCCGATTTAGAAAGAGCATTTCATGATGTGAAAGGAAAGCAGATTCGTAGGTAAAGTAAAATTTTAGTGTATAGTGTTTCATTGAAGATAAATTAGTCATCATAACACGTGACTCTTTAATTCCATATTTTCAACATAATTCACTCAATATTTAAAGTGTTATAGAAATTTAAATATTTAACAAGCTCATTGTATCAGAAATCTATTCCAGAAGTACTTTAAAATTATATAATAATTTTATATAGGTCGGATCTAGAAAAAAAAAATATACGAAGAGCAATTAACTAGATCGAACCGGAAAAGAAATAAAAGATGGAAAATAACTGAATTGGTGTTTCAGTATAAAATTGCCACTCCATTGCAGTGGTCTTAAAATTCTTTTGAAAAATCGTGTTGCGTATTTGTTTCATATTATTTTCATCTCCAATCCGGTTACTAACATTCTGAAGATGAGGGAAAGAGGGACATGCCCTCTCTTCGACCCCACTATATTCGGGATATTTTGTTCTAACCAATTTTATCAAATAATTATTTATTTTAGAAGTTTGTAAAAATAATTATTTCTCTATTAGTGAAGATTATATAAGTTCCTTACGCATTGTTTCTGTTAAATATTCCAGCATACGAAACTCCTTAAATAATAAGAGAATATTATTGAATTTTAAGAATTAGCTCCACTAAATGTAGATCTTCTTTTTTGTTTTGTTGTAGCATTTTACCATAAAGTTTAATATTTCAAGTTAGAAAGCTTCAAAAGTTAGCATTCTGTTAATAAAATGTGGAAATTCTTTTATATTATTGTCTAAGCATTATATCTATACGTAGGTACTGAACAGAAAAAACGTTTCATGTTATTTGAATATGGAGTCATATTCAGATATCAGTAACATCTTAAGTAATATTAATATGGACAAAATATGACTATAGTTATACTTGAGGTCTCTATCAAATCTCTTCAAATGTTGAATTATTCACAAATAATTGTTCAGTATCCAAATAATTTTGTAAGCTGTAAAATGTACTCAATTAAAACCTGAAAAATTATTGCAACATATTAAAATGAAAAAGAAACGTTCTGTAAACTTTAATAAAATGTATATTTTAGCTGCATATGTAATGATTGAACAGTATTTGAATTTTGAATTATTTTTGGTTAACAAGGTAAGTAAATGTTAAATATTTCAGATTCTATAACTCATTAAATATTAAAAATATCAAAAGCAGGTATTTAGGCAGACCGCAGTCAGATCTTCAAATGTGATTGCCAATAATCACATTTTTCTATAAAAAGCGCTTTTAAGAAATTGTAGAGTTATGAATTTGATTCCCTCTTGATCAAATATTTAATTATTTCAACTGTTTCTACTACTTTCTGTTGAGAACCTATCAATGCATGAATTTATTATTCAGTCCTAACACTTTTTGATCTCCCCTTCAAATCCAAAAGAATTATTCCATGTTTCCTTTGCTTTTTGCTGAAATACAAGTTTCAAAAAAAATAAACACACCACATTCTGCAGTCGACTCCTGTTGCCTGGATAGTTGTCCTGTTACCTGGTTGCCTTTAGAGTCCCCCCTGTTGCCTGGAGGGATGCAGGCAGTTTGTCATTTAGACGTTAATTGATGGTCGTTTGAACCCTCTGAGCGGGAGATGCACAAAGAGGGGTGGAAGAGTTCACCCGTTCAACCTACCTTCTCCCGGCCGACGGGCCGGTATGGTAGCGAAAGGGATTCGGCCGGTACGGCCGGAACGGTAGCGAAAGGGTTAAGGATGTGTCATCAGCATGGAAAGTAAGTCTCCTTCTGCATTTTCATGGGGACGGGGGTGGCTCAGTCGGTAGCGCACTAGGCTCGTAATCTGCAGCTCCCAGGTTTGGGTCCCAGCTCAATCAGCATTGAGATTTATCTCCGCAAAACTCCCCGCCCTGACCATGGTCGGTAGGGAACACCGATGGGATTGGAAAGGCTGCCATCATTCGGATGCGATGATATGCCATGGCCCCGTGTATGGGACAGCCATACCCTGTGCACGTTAAAAAAACACGCTGGATGGTCATGATGAGAGGCTACCATCTGTCTCCCAACAGCTGTTCCAGTGAGTCCACTTCCCCAAACTTCTCTGCGCCTTCGGAATTCTTGTGACCTGATCATTTAGCCCATTGTGTGCAAAAATGTGCCGCTGAGATGTAAAACAATCAATCTGCATTTTCAAAAGGCTAGACAGATCGTGAATGCTGTGTATCTTAACGCACACTTCTGAAATAAATTAGGTATTCAATTCGCATAAAACCGTCTGCGCTATTGAAAAGTGGAATACTACTGTTACGCGACAAATCGAAACCGGATATGATACAAAAGATCATTAATGATTGGGGGTAAAAATTTCTTCATTCTCCATCTAACAGCCGTTGCATCGCCCCTATATAATTCGGTTTATTTGATCCACTTAAACAGTATCTATGTGTAAACATTTCCCTGATAATGCGAAAGTTGAAAATGATGTGCGTCACTGGTTACAACAATAACTGACATCATTTTACGTTATTTTCCAGAATATTTGACAAAGTGATGGGGCAAGTGTAGAGCTGTTTTTGTAGATTATTGTGAAATATAAATTCTATTTTCAGGTAACTATCCTGCATACTTCTTTTATGTACTTACTTTGTGACATACTGACTTCCTCTGTAGTTTTATCATTCCTAAAATTTGTTCTGATAGTGAACCATAGAAGTTCCCTAATAAGGAAAGGTAGCTTCATGCCTTTGATTCCCGATGTTTATGAAGAATCTTGAACATTACGTGATTACACAATGTAAGCAATGTGGGGATTAAACGAAGGATCAATAAACGCCGTTGAACAGCATCTTGTGCAAGGGTTGGGTTGGGTTGTTTTACCTCTGAGCGGCACTTTTTTGCACACCATGGGCTAAATGGCCAGGTCACATGGACCCCGAAGGCTCAGAGAAGGTTGGGGGAGGGGACCCACTGGAACAGCTGTTGGGAGACAGATGGTAGCCTCCCGTCAAGGCCATCCAGCGTGTTCTTTAATGTGCACAGGGTATGGCTCTCCCACACACGGGGCCACGGCTTAACGTCCCATCCGACGGACGGCGGCCTTTCCAAGCCCATCGGTGTCCCCTACTGACCGTGGGCAGGGTGGGGAATTTTGCGGAGATAAATCTCAACGCTGACCCAGCTGGGACTCGAACCTGGGAACTACAGATCACGAGCCTGGCGCGCTACCGACTGAGCCACCCCCGCCCCATCTTGTGCAAGGAGACTGCATTGTTTCAATAATGTTGTCTATATACAGTACTATAGATTAGTTAACTTAGTTATGAAAAGCGACTAAAAGCCTCTAAAAAATTGGAAGAGCGGAGCTTATTATAGGCAGACATTGTCAAGCACGACCTATTTAGAACTGACTTGCACTGAGAAGTTGCTACTTATATAACTCGTGTTTGTAGGAACTAATTGCATAGTCTGTCTGAACCTTTATATCTCATTTCTGCTTTAGCTTTATACACTTTATAAACGTACTTATAAGATTTTATCGATCAGTTGCGCTGCTCCGATGGCGTGGGAGGTTTGTGTCTCCCAAGAGTTAGCTAATGCAGAAACTCTCTTTCAGAGATGCAATAAACCAGTGGTTTCTAAAATTTACTAAGCAACGACCACTTTCAGCATAGTGGCCTTGAACACCACCATGGCCCGAGCCAGTGGTTGAGAAATATCGCTGCGGGCATAATGAGGCGTTTCATGCATAACTCAATTTAACAATGCAAACTGATTTTTCAGAACACACAGAGAAATCTGATGCTGTCTAATAAGAATTAATTTCGCAGGAAATTAATAGCTTATCACATTAATCGAGATCTAGGTCGAAAACTTAATAGATTAGTTAAGTGTTCCGTTACAGATACAGTGGGCCAATGATTGAAATCTGATATACACTGCTTGACAAAATTACAGCAACAAGAAAAAAACGTGTACAAATCTTTTTATTGGAGCATCTAATTAAGAGAAAATTTACCCAGACATGTAATTTAGTACAACTGGAAATGCTGTAAAAAACGAAAGCTTTCATACCCTTGATGAAAGTATTAGAAAAAAACCATCATTAAGACAAGAAAATTTGTCTATCCCAAAAATTTAAATTCAGATGCTTCAAAATAAGGACATATTTGCTGAACGTATCCGACACGGCCAGGGAGTCACTTTAATCTGTTTATTCTTATTTTCACCACACTAAAGGTAAATTTTTTAAGTACCCTCCCTCCCTCTCGACACTTTAGTACAGATTTTCAACAGGAAGAAATTTGTCCGGTGTTGACTTGGATCGTTGTTGACGTCAGCGAGCTATATCATAGCCCGTGGCTTAGTTTCTGAGTAGGCTATCGAGATTTTTATTTCTGTTACCACAGATTTTGCCGCTCTATATGTCCCGTGATATTCCTCCGCACGGTCCAAATTTCCTGCACAGCGTCCCCGTGTCGCCCGGTGATTGGTTTATAAAACAGGTTCTCACTTCGCCCGTGGATTCGTTTCTATACAAATTGTGAGAGCTCGTGTCTCTCATTTAATCTGCATATTCTGTTGTTTCCTGTACTAAAGGTTAGTTATGTGAGTATCCCCCCCCCTCTCCCTCCGACATTTTACACAGTTTGAACACGAAGAATTTGCTGGGGTTGCAAAGGTCATTGCTGACTCGGTGCGCCCTCTGATACCACTTGGAAAACGATCGAGATATTTATTTCGGCAGATTTTGACATTCTGTTATTCCCGAGGCACTTCACCGAAAGGTCCCAAATTTCGTAGGCAGGTTACCCGTGCCCAGCGGCATGTTTGGTTAAAAACTCAGGTCCCTAGTTGCAATGGAATGGTGTAATAATGCCTTTCGAAATGTGGGGAATCTGGCAAAGGCAGCAGAATTAATGTTATTTTAATTCTTTACTTTCACAGTTATTGAGTAGAAAATGGCAACAGTAAATTTGACAGCGATTCCCGTTTCCTGTAAGAATAGCATGCTAAATATGTTTGCTTTTAGCAAGCCCCCATTTTGGACTTTCGACTTCAAATTTTGCACTGCAATCCGGACCACAACCAGATATATTCTCTGAAAATTTGAAGCGTATAAGTTGATTTGCCGATGAGTTATGGTTGCCACACACACCCAGACACCCAGTCACCTTTAATTATATAGATAAAACGGAATATTTTAATTTCATACATTCATCTCAAATCAATAGAGACATCAAAGAAAAATAAAACGATATGTCAATCAGCCAAATGGAGAGAAAATGTTTCTCATGTAAAGTTATAAAATAAAAAAAAAATACCCCCTCAAACAGCTGCTTGCCACAGAGATTTGACAGGAGCATGCCAGTTTATGTGCCACAGTAGCAGGTCTGAGAGGATGGCGGGACCTGAGCAGAAAAATATTACTACATCCATGCCTTACCCGGGGCTGGAACCCAAATCCGTTAGATCAGTAGTAGCCCACCGTGGTAACTACTCGGCCACTGGATGGCTTGAAACTATAGAGGAGATGAAAAATAGAATTAAGTGTCTGGTTGACAGTCAATTGCATGATGAGCAATTGGAAGAAGTGGTAGGGGATGTGCAGATGAAAGATTTTCACTCAGGCAGATTCTTGAGAAATGTTCAGAGTTTCAGAAACTTTTGGTTGCTAGCTTTGCTTATTTCAGAAAGGGTTTCGACTCTGTTGATCGTCATAATTTGTGCTTCATTGTGAGATCGTATGGCATACCAGATAAGTTAGTTAACATAATGAAAGCTCTCTATAACAACACTGGGTCGTGTGTGAGAGTTGGTAAGGCTTGTAGCAATTGGTTTAGCATTGCTTCTGGTGTTCGACAAGTATGCATTTTGTCTCCTTTTCTCTTTAGTTTCGTTTTTGATTATATTATGCAAAATTCTTTGCATGGGGAATTTTTTGGCCTTAAATGGTCTAGAGATTTCAAAATGTCTGATTTGGATTATGCAGATGATTTGGCCTTGTTGGCTGATGATGTTGATGAGTTGAATTCTTTCATTAGGGCTGTTGATGAGACTGGTAATAGAGTTGTTTTGGTGATAAACAGAGATAAAACTAAAGTGATGAATATTGGTCAGGCAGTTGGTGCTTCAGTCGCTCCGAATGGTTGCGCCCTTGAGCAAAGTGTCTCAGTTTAGTTATCTTGGGAGTTATGTAACAGATACTGGTGATGTACGGCATGATATTAACAGGCGAATAGGAATTTCCTCTGGGACTTTTAGGAATTTATGGAGAGTGTGGAGAAATAGGCGTAATATTAAAATTAGAATCTATAATAGTTTGATTCTTTCTAGGGTTAGTTATGATAGTGAAACTTGGACGCTTTGTAAACAAGAAAACAGGAAACTTGATGCTTTTGATTCTAGATGCTTATGCAGTATCTTGGACATTACGTGGTTCAACTTTGTAAATAATGAAGAGGTTAGGCAACCTCCTCTGAGCAGTATATTGTGAAGAGAGACTCCCTTGGTTTGGCAATATTTGCCGTATGAATAATTTTAGATTAGCGAATAGGGTTATGAACAGTGTGCCTAAAGTCTCAGAAAGAGGGGCAGACCTAGAATACGTTGGACAGACAATGTCAAATATGGCCTTGTTAGAATTGGTGTGCAGTGTGCAGTGGCGAGATACAGCAGATATTGCTCAGGACAGATATGCTTGTAGAACTACATTGCGCGGTCTGGTTGTACCTCAGTAGCCCATTGCTGCTTGAGGATGATGATGATGTAACCCCTCATTGATTCGGATGAATTGTAGGAAAGGTGGTGTAGGGTATGAATTAGTGAAGCAAAAGATGTCCATAAAAGACCAAAAGTTAGAATACAAATAAGTGAAAAATTTAGCAATATATAGTATTATTTAAGAGGGCTTACTTAAAATTAAATATAATAATAATTGATTTATTTTATTTTATTCTCAATGCTCAAAGTGCATACACAAATCACAGAAATGAAATATTCATATAGTATTCAATATTTTCCTTAAAAATCTAGAGAACAAATCGCAACAGAAAAAAAAATTAAAAACTGAAAAAAGAAACTATGATTTTTACACGGTGAACACCAAGGGGCAATTTCATTGTCCATCCAGGTATTTTAAAAAAATACTGCTGCAGTTTTGACTTAAAGAGGAAAAAAAGTTATTATAGTAATAGAAATTAGAAAAAAAAAATGAAACTAAATGTGAAGGCTATACCATTCTAGTTGAGGTAAAAACTGACACAAAAATATAAAATTATGAACTCGAGAGTTGTTCCATATTTTGAACACAAAAATAAAATATTTCTTTAAACCTTTTTTAAAGCTATTAGGATTTTTTTCCATTTTTAAATATAACTCTAAGCTATTGAAAATTTTAGATGCCAAATAAACAAAATATCGTTTCGTAATATTTTTGTGAGGTATTGAAAGATGAAACAAATGGCCAGATTTTTTAGAATTTTAAGGTAAATGTAAATGAACCATCCAGTGCTGATTTAAATATAAAAAATAACAATACTTTAACATATAAATCTGCCTAATGACACAAAAATGATCAGTATTTATCAAATTTACAGCAGAAAAGGCGTTTAGGTTGAAAGCAAGTTTGCAGATTTTTTTATGAATATGAAACAAGTTGCTGAAATTGCCATTATAGTCACCACCCCAACTACAAATCCCATATTGTTAAAGAGAGAAGACCCGTGCATAATAGAGCATGATCGGTGTTTTTCTAGGAATAATGTTCTTTGAAAAATAAAATCTGTACGACACAAATCTAAAGTTTTCTATTAAGAGATCTGCATGCGTTTCAATTTCAAATTCTGAAATACGTATTAAGTACGCATGTAAATGTAGATCGCTTTTGATCTTTGTAATATTGAGTTTATATCTCAAACGATACTGAAATTTGAGTCTTTATCTAAAAAATTATTAAAGACATCGTACGTTAAAGTCTTTATTAAAAAAATAAAAATATAAATGAATTAAAACATTTAAAAATACCCATCTTTCTATAGGGTCCTAAAAAGTCGAAAATAAACCTAAAACATGTTGATGGTGCAGTCAGTCACTGATTTCGTATTCACTTCAAAGGAAGATAGGGCGCCGGCAAACTTGTTGTGTAAGTAAATCATCGCTCTGTCTTCCATTGAAGTGAATACGAACTCAGTGACTGATTGAACCATAATATGCTTTAGGTATATTTTCTATATTAAAAAATATACCTAAAGCATATTGATTGATTAGGTATATTTTATAGGGCCCATATAGAAAGATAGGTATTTTTTTTATTTTTAATTTAGTTATATTAAAAATAATAAATACCCCCCTCAAGCAGCTGCTTGCCACAGAGGTCTGACAGAAGCCTGTCAGTTTATATGCCACAGTAGAAGATCTGAGAAGATGGCAGGACCTCAGCAGAAAACAACACGAACATCCATGCCTTACCCGGGGCTCGAACCCACGTCTCGTAGATCAGTAGCCAAGCGCGCTAAGGGACCTGGGTTCGAGCCCCGGGTAAGGCATGGATGTATGTGTCGTTTTTCTGCTGAAGTCCTGCCATCCTCTCAGACCTTCTACTTTGGCATATAAACTGACAGGCTCCTGTCAGACCTCAGTGGCAAGCAGTTGCTTGAGGGGGTATTTATTTATTTATATTTTTATTATATTTTTTGTCACTAAAAACACCAGTCTTCAGAAGATTTCATATGATATGTGACTCATAAACATCGGTCACATTTTCCCTCCCCCGCTTTTGGAGTAGTATTTAAAGGAATTTAAAGGAAACCATGACATTGAAGATATTACAAAGATTATAATAAAAAATAATATGTTTTCCATATAATTGAATACACAAAAGGGCCAGTTCGTGCATTACCCTCTCATTTCTTCCCTGCTGACTTAAAAACAAGAAATGCATAACGAGTAACATCATAAATTTTTATTCAAGGTTCTCCTCGATAATCAGCCTCCTTTTGGGGGGAGGAGAAAGTGGGAGGAGAAAGGAAGGGAGAATAGTGGTGGGAAATCGAAATAGTCTACGACGGTCCTCATATAAGTTTTCATTTGACACTTAAACTCTTAACTGTAGGCCCTCGCGTTCGGAAAATATAACGTAAAAATATTTTTCATATTTCAGTTTTTTAGGGAGGGGAGAATAAAGCATGGGGGTTAATTTTTTATAGCCTATTACACTGCCCGCCTTTCAAACTGTAATTTGAAGCATAGCTCGTCCTTTTTCATTACGCATAGCTTGTTGCTTTCTTCCCCCCTAAAAAAAGGAGAAATACGAAAATTATTCTTCCGCAATATCTCCAGAATACGAATGCCGAAAGCAACAAGCTATTAGTCAAATGAAAGCTTCTGCGGCGGAGAATGTTACAGGCTATAAAAAATTCAGCCCCCATGTTTTTTTTTCCTATAAAAAAAGTTAAAATACGAAAATGATTGATCCGCTGTGTCTTCGGAACATGAGTGCGGAAGTAACAAGCTATGCGTCAAATGAAAGCTCGTGAGGCGGGAAGTGTCACAGGTTACACGAAATTGACCCCCCCCCCCCCATGCTCCTTTATCCCCTAAGAAAGGGGAAATATGAAAACGATTGTTTCTCAGTACCCCTTTAATTCAAGTGCGTAAAGCAACAATTTATATATCGAATGAATACTTGTGAGGTGGGGAGAATTGTGATTAATAAAACATAGCCCCTTTCTTATTCCCCTCCTAAAAACAGGAAATATGAAAGTTGTTCCTTTATTATATCTACTGAACGCAAGGGCCTACAGTTATGAGTTGTGAAATAAAAGCTCATCGATTTTGCCCTCATATAATACACAGTCATAAAACTACTTCGATTTTGCCCTCATATAATACACAGTCATAAAACTACTTCGATTTTGCCCTCATATAATACACAGTCATAAAACTACTTCGATTTTGCCCTCATATAATACACAGTCATAAAACTACTTCGATTTTGTTGGGGGGGTGTTGATCTTCGTGGGGGGTCGATCTTAACGTGTTATATCTCGAATTAAAGCTTTTGACGTTCCCAATGTCATGGGCTTCTTCAAACACGATTCAAAAGAAAGAGAGAGGAAAAACGTTTTTCCTAATGTAGGTGTTTTTAGCGACACAGAAAAAAATCTAAATAAATAATTTAAATAATTCCTACTTTCCTGTATGCGCCCTGAAAAGTAGAAACTAAGCCTAAAGCGTATCGATGGTGCAATCAGTCGCAGAGTTCATATTCACTTCAAAAGAAGATAGGTCGCCGGAAATCTTGTTCTGTACATACATCGGCGCTCTATCTTACCTTTGAAATGACTGATTGCACCATCGTTTTTAGGTTTATTTTCTACCATTTAGAACGCATATAGGAAGATAGGCAACAAATTAAAGAAATTTCTGTCTTATTACAGCTTTTCGCTTGCATTTGTCGGTTTGTGGATTTGTCAAAACCTTGTTTCACCATATCTTTCGAAAGCGACGGACAAATTCATCCGTACATGAAAGCTTAAGACGCGGGGAGTGTCATAGGCTAAAAAAAATATTGACCCTACGTGCATTCTTTCCCTCCTAAAAAAGGGTAAATATGAAAATGATTGTTCCGCTATATCTGTGGAACACGAGGGCCGAAAGTAAAAAGATATGCGTCAGTAAAAATGCTTGTGACATGGGAAATGTTACAGGTTAAAAACAATTCCACCTGTTGTTAAAAAGAATTCCACCCGTTGTTTCTTCCCCACTAAAAATGGTGAAAATATGAAAAGGACTTTTTCGCTATATCTTCCGAACTTGCAATTACGAGTTAGGTGTCAAATGAAAGCTCATATGAGGACCATCGTAGACTATTTCGAATTTTGGCTGACCAGCATTCTCCCTCCCCAAAAAGGGCGGATTTTCGCGGGGTGTACCATAATGAGTTGCATCTCAAATTCAGGCTTGTGACATCTCCAATATCATGGGCTACCTTGTCAGATTCCAAAAACAGGGGGAGGAAAAATGTGGTCCATATTTTTGAGTCATATATCAAATGGAAGTTTCTGAAGATATGTGTTTTAGTAACAATATATATATATAAATAAACTAAAATTTAAAAAAAATCATATCTTTTCATATTATGCTCTAAAAAGTAAAAAATAAAACTACAGCATATCGATGATGTAATCAGTCACTGAATTTCGTATTCGTTTCAAAGGAATAAAGGGCGCCGATTGACCTACTCAACAAGATTGCCAGTGCCCTATCTTCCTTTGAAGTGAATACGAATTCAATGACTGATTGCACCATCGATGTGCTTGAATTTTTTTTCTACTTTTAAGGGCATTTGTCATGCCCACGTAATTTTATTACATGGCCAAGACTTCATGGACTTTGGGACGACATTAGATTAAGCATCCATAGTGACATTTTCGACTGCCTCCATTTTTGTGTCCAGTTCAACGAAAAGGAACTCAGCCGCAGGCCCCAAACTTTCCAGATTGAGCCTGGAACCCCAGATGGCAGAGGAAATACGTGACATGCCTGGTAAACAACGTTGGCCGGAGGGGAGCTGAGATTCACACCTCGGCTACTCTGGCCAATCCCGTACAGCCACGCACGAGGTAAGTGACCTCCACAAGGGGGGCCAGCGAAAAACGACAAGAAAGAATTTGGCGAAAACAGCAGTCTTTTCTTCTCGTCTGGGCTGTGTCGTCGACAGCAATGATCCTCTCCAGCTAGCAGAGCCCCGAAGTGTGAACAGTGTATGTGCAGGGGAAGTGCTAAGCAGCTCGGGCTTCCAGCAACTTAGAGTGCAGCGGCCAAGTGATTGCCTTCCCGAGGGACTCCTGATTTGACTTGACGAGGTAAGGGGGCACTTTAATGAAACTAGCTCCGCTTTTCTTTTGCATTTGAATGTATTTCTGTGAACGGCCGTCACGGTGATCAGAGTATGGTGATCTTAATCTATTAATTTTTTTTACAAGTTCTTCTCTTACTTTCAGTTTGCTAACGATAGTTAAAGCAACCTGTTTTCTTTTTATCCGTTTTCCAAATGCTTAGGCTCCATAATTATAAAACATTTTTAGCTTAATGAAATAGCAGAGTACAAAATAATGCGTTATAAGCACAATACCCGTCTGTCACGGCTCTAGCAACAATAACAACAACACTGAGCGATCGAAACGAAACACGTTTGTTGAGCGTCGTGAGCAATAATATCTGTCCACCAATCGGGATTAGAAGACATGCGGATTAGGAATAACCAATCTTACGAGGGTTTATTGTATTTGGAAGTTTTTATCGTCAAAAAATTTAATTGGAAAAAAAATATTAATGAAGCAATAGAAGAGATTAATAGAGCAATATGTAGTTATTGGGAATTTCTTTCATATTTTGACTTTGAAACCATTCATTAAGCGTGGATTAAATGATATATTAATCATATAATAGAACGTTCTCAAAAATTAATAAATATTCTATTGGAATAATGTCTGCCGGATGGTTTAGTGCAAAGCTCTGACGCCACGTCAAGGCACCACCCATGTCAGAGTGTTTTGCTCTAACCTGGAGAAAACCCCTCCACACATAGGCAGCTAGTGTGGAAGGAAAAAGAGGGTTGGGTTGGGTTGTTTTACCTCTGAGCGGGACTTTTTTGCACACCATGGGCTAAATGTCCAGGTCACATGGACCCCGAAGGCTCAGAGAAGGTTGGGAGAGGGGACCCACTGGAACAGCTGTTGGGAGACAGATGGTAACCTCCCGTCAAGGCCATCCAGCGTGTTCTTTAACGTGCACAGGATATGTCTCTCCCGCACACGGGGCCACGGCTTAACGTCCCATCCGACGGACGGCGGCCTTTCCAAGCCCATCGGTGTCCCCTACTGACCGTGGGCAGGGCGGGGAATTTTGCGGAGATAAATCTCAACGCTGACCCAGCTGGGACTCGAACTGGGAATTACAGATTACGAGCCTGGTGCGCTACCGACTGAGCCACCCCCGCCCCAGGAAAAAGAGGGATCAAGATGTTAAAAAACATCCATTTTAACATGAATCAGAATTTACTTTCTCTTGAGCGAATTTAATGGAAATATTTTCCGAAAGATTTAATAAAAAAAATTTTAGTACTTGCTCTCATCGGTACAAGACCAGCGATAAAATACCTTTATTTATCTACTACCAACTCTACTGTAGAACCTTTGTGTAATTTTGTTACAAGGAAACTGCACTGTCATCTTCTTTATTTCCGTTAACACAGATTTTGCCGCCCTATGGTTCCCGTAATATTCGTCCGCACGGTCCAAATTTCATGCACTGCTTCCCCATATGCCCCAGCAACTGTTCAGAAATCAGGTTCCCATTTGTCTCGTGGCCTCGTTTCTGCACAAATTGTCACAGCTCGAGTCACTTTTAGTCTACATATCCTGTTGTTTACTGCACTAAAGGTTAGTTTTAAACTCAAGAATATTACAATATACTCTGTACACAATTGCATTAAATTCAGTCACTGCAATTCCGAAGGAAATCATGAATATGTACTGAAATGAAGAGCGTATTTAGACAAACATTTCTTTTGTTGCAAGCAGTTTCGTTTGTGACTCGATCCTTTAGCTTAAAAAACTGACTTTGCCACAGTGATTGGTTTAAAAATCAGTATCCCACTTGCCCCGTGGCATCGTTTTTACACAAATTGTGACATCTCGTGTATCACTTTTAATCTGCATATTCTGCTGTTTCCTGCACTAATGGTTACTTTTGTGTATTTTTCCTCCCTCCGACATTTTACACAGTTTGAACACGAAGAATTTAATGGTGATGCAAAGGTCATTGCTCACTCGGCACTCTGTCTCAGAGCCCGTCTCAACGATCGAGTTATTTATTTCGTCAGAAAATGACATTCTGTTATTCCCAATGTACTTTACCGAAAAGTCCCCAATTTCGTAGGCGTACTCCACCTACCTGACCCCATATTTGTTAGAAAATCAAGTCCCTAACTGCAATGGAACGCCTAAATAATGCCTTTGGAAATGTTGGGAATCTGGAAAACGTCAACAGATTTAAATGCTATTTTAACTCTTTACTTTCACAGTTAAGGAGCAATAAATGGCAACAATATATTTGACAGCGATTCTCGTTTCCCGTAGTAATAGCATGGTTCATATTTTTGCCTCTAGCAAGCCCCCCTTTTGGAGGTTCGACTTGATATTTGGCATTACAATCCGGACCACAACCAGCAACATTCTCAGAAAATTTGCAGCCTCTACGTTGAATTCCCAATGAGTTATGGCTGTCAAACCCTCACACAGACACCTTCTTTTATTATAAAAATTTAAATGGAGAAATAAAATTGGGTCAATTATTTTAAAATCCACGACCCTCCTATATAACAGGCTTTTATTTGGTACGTAGCATTTTGCTAGTGGTCAACATCTTAGAAGAACCATTTTGACAAACATATAGAACTGAAAAACCAACAAATGATGAACGAAAACCTTAAGAAAATTGAAATGTGAAAGTTTATCGAAAACTACCACCTGATTTTTTAATTTAAATGAATTCATTTCGTTCTATCATTATTTCAACTTTGGATACCTGAATAAAGCAGATCACAGATATATTTTTACGATATATCTAAAGTTAAAGAAAAATAGATTTTATTCCGAATGTATCAATCGTACATTCCTACATTCCCTAGTGAATGCACGATGGTCTCATATAACTAAAAGCTTTCATTTCTTCATTCAAGAGTCACTAATTTACCCTTTGAAGTTTCATCTTATATGGTAGTACGTCGAATCATCATGTTTTTGTCCACTAATTAAGACTTTTAGTAAAATAGCAATTGTTTGCGTCCAAGTAAATAAAATTACAATCGAAATAGATTTCAAATGTGATCGTTTTAGTTGCAACTAATAACTTTATATATATATGTCACCGCCAAAGTTTGAAATCCGGCATTCTATAGAATGCCTAGTCATTGTATATAATGCCTAAAACTAGCCGGAAATGTATGAAACGATTCATATTTCACACATTTCCTAGGCATTCTATAGAATGCCAAAAGGCAAATCGGCAAAGTATGAAATACTCCCGGCAGTGATGTTTAATGTCGCAATGCGAGTCACGTGACTCTCGACGCTCGCCTCAAACAGAGAGCCAGAGCACTCAGTCCAATTCGAATTGACCAGTTCCCCTGGGTCCCCTATAGGCTCACCCTAATTGCCAGATCCGCCAGTCCCTAATTAAGGTAAAAAAGAGCGCCGTAGTTGGTCATATTGGACACCAAAAAGACACCCTTCCATTCGGAAAAGCGCCCCCTAGCGTTGTAAGAGTGTAAAAGAGGGTTGCTTCAATAGGGATCCCAAAGTTTGAGAACCCTAGCTTCCATAGAAAGAGAGTTAAGGTCAAAAAACAGATTAAAAAAAAAGTCATCAAAACACGACATATTCACAAGCATCTCGGAACTCCACTGAAATAGATTTGACAAGTAGTAAAGTGAAATACGAGTATCCTAACTCGAATTGCAAACTTTGAATATTCAACACTTTACTGATTCGTTCTCACTTGGCTTTACCTCATTTGGGGCGTTTTTTATAATGCGGACTACAGATTCATTACAGGTTATGATGTTAATATTTCTGGCGGTAGTTCAGCAATGGTATTTTTCTCTTTTTGTAGAAAAATCCCGTATCTTATATTTTGTACTTCTTACATTTTCACGTGCATCTTTTCAATAAAAGCCTTTTTCATACTTTGCCGAAATAGTATTTGTCATTCTATATAATGCCAAGGTATTCTATATAATGCCTAGATATTCTATACAATGCCTAGGGAAAGTATGTAATAATTTTCATATTTCATACATTGCCTAAAAACGCCGGGTATTCTATAGAATGCCGGCTTTTCATACATTGCCGGTAACATATATATTATAATTTCATACAAAACTAGTGGTTTAAATAGAGCTATTAGTCATTCCCTGCTTTTTGGTCACGTTTAGGTTAACAAAATTAGGTTTTACATATTTTCAACAAAAAACTTTAAAATATACATGCGTAATGTAAATGATTTACTATTAGAAAAATAACAAAATGAGAAGTTCTTATTAATAAGAAAAGTAAACGATTTAAGTATTAGAAAAATATGGTTAACTATTATTTGATATTCTTAATTGATACTAGGTTTCATGCAGAAAGGACACCAAAAAAATCTCAAAAGGACTAGCCTGATCCGCTAACAATCGAAATACCCCCTCCCCAGTCTAAGGGTGACTTTGAGAAGAAAGTTCAGGCTTAGGAAGGCCGAATAATTTAAAATCCGTGGGTAGGGATGTCGCGAGAGTTGAAATGCATGTTTATAGAGGAGACGAAGAAATCCTTTCTGCCAGGGTATTGCGGAATTTGAATATTGTGCTTAGGAGTAGAGTTGAATTTGTAAAATTATATGTAAGGCTACTTGTGAGCAGAAAAAAAGTTGAGTATTACCGGCCTAGTACAGTCGCTCAAAAAAGTATCCGAACACTATGGTTGATTACAGAATTCAGAAAAAAAAACATCTGGCAACGTTTTTTTTACAAATTAGTGATCTGGCAACCTTCGTGTCACGTGACACGGTTGCCAGATCACTAATTTCTTAAAAAAAAAAAAAGTTCCCAGATATTTTTTTCTGAATTCTGTAATCAACCATAGTGTTCGGATACTTTTTTGAGAGACTGTACCATTCTACTATTTCAAGGGATTTATCAGTTATGTGAGGAAACCGGGTTGGAAAAAGCTTCTAGGGTTACCGCATCCTTTTGTGTTTAAAGCGCGAAAAATGGTTGAGTAATTAAATAATGTAATGTTGGCACATTTATTGCGATTGGAATGTCAAAAGTGTTTTATTATGAATTTCTTCGATGATTGTAAATCGTCTTGCCTGCCAAATTATACCGTTCTTAAAAGACTCTCGCAAAAAACGATGAAACAAGTTTGAAACAATCACCTTTATGGATATATGGGTAAAAGAAGAGCTACGAAAACAGTATAACTTCCAAAATGATTCTATGAAAGTAATGTAAATTCCAAAAGTATTCCTAGGGAGTAATATAAAATCCAAAAAGGATTCTGCGAACGTAATATAAATTCCTAAAAGATTCTACGGAAGTAATATAAATTTTTAAAGTATTCCTCGGACAGTAATATAAATTGCAAAAGGATTCTATGGAAGCAATATAAATTCCTTAAGATTGCAAGCTAAGTTTGTGTTCCTATTTTACTTCAGTTTATATATTTTTGCTCCTAGAAATAAACTTATGAACTCCGAGATCGCCTCAATCACTTTTATGGGGATTCTTTTTGTCTTCAGTGTTCATGTCCAAATATGATTAATTTTTTTCAGTCTAGGAAGAGAATAAAATATAATTTTTAATTTTTATAAGGCTAAGGGGCTAACAGATATATTTTAATGAGTACATTCGGGATTAGCGGAGGAAAACATGTACGTAGTGACAGTGGGACCGTGAACCAGGGGACTCCGGGGTTGGCTTAGTCAGTAGAGGCCAGGGTCGTAATCCACAGTTCCCAGGTTCGCATCTCACCTTTACCAACGTTGAACCATCCCCGCCCTAGGTTAAAAAGGGGACATCGAAGGGCTTGTAGAGACCGTCGAATGGGACGTAAAGTCATGGTACATGTGCGGAAGAGGCCTACCCTGTGGACATTAAAGAACACGTTGGATGGCTTTGACTGGGTGCTACCATCTGTCTCCTAACAGCTGTCCAGTGGTGTTATTTAATTTCAGATACGTGAGGTTATTTTAGTTCAGAGAAGGTTGGGATTCCTTCACCAACAACCTTCTCTGAGCTCTCGGGGTCCTTGCGGGACATTTAAACCTTTTGTGGAAATAAAGTGCCACTGAGAGGTAAAGAAACCAACCTAACATGAACCTGGAAGCATGATATTGCAAAGAAAGTAATCTGAGATTTTCAGGTTTGGTTCGGAAAAGGTTCGTAGTTGAGATATTTTTTTCGTTAGGCTTACTCTGATATAAGTAATGAAAGGAAACAATGATGGGCTTGCAGAGAGTCGATCATCAAGAGTAGATATCGAAATACACACTCCGGATGGCTTTGGAAGAGTTCCATTTATTTCCTAATACCAGCGGATAACCTTCCTCAACTTTCGCCGAGATAAATTCGAATCATTGAAGTGATTGAAACTGGAATAATTCGGTGGTCATATGAATGAAATATTGAATATTTTCTGTAATAAAGCTATCGTTTTATTTGAAGCCATGGCAGCAAGCAATCCGTCGAATGGGATCTAACGCCGTGCCCTGTGTTCTGAGAACTATACTCTGTGCACGTTAAACAACACGCTGGATTGCATAAACGGGAAGCTACCACTGTCTCCTAACAGTTGTCCAGTGCGTTCCCTTACTCCAACCTTCTCTGAGCCTTTGGAATCCTTGTGACCTTGCATTTATCCCATTGTGTGGAACAAAAATTACAATTTCGGAGATAAAATTGGACAAAACAATAATAAATCCACGACCCTCCTATATAACAGGTTTTCATATGGTACGTAGCATTTTGCTAGTGATCAACATCTTAGAAGAACCATTTTGACAAATGATAAATAATGAACTTGTGAGAGAGATGTTCAAGAGAATTCCATTATTCATGCCTTATACAAAAATTGATCCAGGTCACTTTTAAATGGAATATGTCTTCAACCATCACTTACATTTCCCTCTAACGCGGGCATGTTTAGCTGTCTCCTTGACAAAAACTTCTTTTAGAGTCAGTAGTTCAACTGTATAATTTAAAATATGCTTGAACGTCTTTTTCAAAACGAATCTTAATCTTTTATTTCTAAAGTGATATACTGATGTACTGGAAGAACGATTCTCAATCAATTATTTTGTTATCACAAGCAGCTAAATATATTTTTTATTCAACTTCACTCAAATGCATAAAAACATTGGAAATTTTAGTTCAAATTATCATACCTATAGCCACATCATAGGAGAACGAAAGATCCTACCTAAGCAATGTTAATTGCAATAGCAGTTACCCATAGACCCTCGCTAATACAGGTCGGAAACGAAACTTGTTAAACCAGATGCTATGCTACCTAACGATTCATTATCTTTCATTCCTAAAGGGATATATTGATATACACGGAGAGCGATTCCCAAGCAATTATTTTGTTATCGCACACAGCTGAATATATTTTTGTCACCTTCACCTAAAGGTACATTGAAAGTATTAGTTCGAATTATCATACCTATAGTCACATCCTAGGGAAAAGGAAACGGTACTAATATATCTGATTTTGGCCATCATTTGACTACACTAATCTTGTTTCAACCCTCCACTCATTTGTTTTCCATTAGACAATGAGTGCCTTATCCTACCTAAGCAATGTTAATTGCAATAGCAGTTACCCACAGAACCTCGCTAATACTGGTCCGAAACGAAACTTGCTAAACCAGATGCTATGCTACCTAACGATTCATTATCTTTCATTCCTAAAGGGATATAGTGATATACACGGAGAACGATTCTCAAGAAATTATTTTGTTATTGCAAACAGCTGAATATATTTTTGTCACATTCACCTAAAGTTACATTAAAAGTGTCAGTTCGAATTACCATACCTATAGTCACATCCTAGGGAAAAGGAAACGGTACTCATGGCATCTGATTTTGGCCATCATTTGACTACACTAACCTATTTAAATCCTCCACTCATTTGCTTTCCATTAGACAATGAGTGCCTTATCCTACCTAAGCAATGTTAATTGCAAAAGCAGTTACCCATACACCCTCGATAATACAGGTCCGAAACGAAACTTGTTAAACCAGATGCTATGCTACCCAACGATTCATTATCTTTCATTCCTAAAGGGATATATTTATATACACGGAGAATTATTCACAAGCAATTATTGTGTTATCGAAAATCAGCTGAATATATTTTTGTCCGCTTCACCTAAAGGTACATTAAAAGTGTTAGTTCGAATTATCATAACGATAGTCACATCCTAGGGAAAAGGAAAGGGTACTCATGGCATCTGATTTTGGCCATCATTTGACTACACTAACCTATTTAAACCCTCCACTCATTTGTTTTCCATTAGACAATGAGTGCCTTATCCTACCTAAGCAATGTTAATTGCAATAGCAGTTACCCATAGACCCTCACTAATACAGGTCCGAAACGAAACTTGCTAAACCAGATGCTATGCTACCTTACGATTCATTATCTTTCATTCCTAAAGGGATATATTGATATACACGGAGAACGATTCTCAAGCAATTATTTTGTTATCGCAAACAGCTGAATATATTTTTGTCACCTTCACCTAAATGTACATTAAAGTGTTAGTTCGAATTATCATACCTATAGTCACATCCTAGGGAAAAGGAGACGGTACTGATGGCATCTGATTTTGGCCATCATTTGACTACACTAACCAAATTAAACCCTCCACTCATTTGTTTTCTATTAGACAATGAGTGCCTTATCCTACCTAAGCAATTTTAATTGCAATAGCAGTTACCCATAGGCCCTCGCTAATACAGGCCCGAAACGAAACTTGCTAAACCAGATGCTATGCTACCTAATGATTCATTATCTTTCATTCCTAAAGGGATATATTGATATACACGGAGAACGATTCTCAAGCAATTATTTTGTTATCGCAAACAGCTGAATATATTTTTGTCACCTTCACCTAAATGTACATTAAAGTGTTAGTTCGAATTATCATACCTATAGTCACATCCTAGGGAAAAGGAGACGGTACTGATGGCATCTGATTTTGGCCATCATTTGACTACACTAACCAAATTAAACCCTCCACTCATTTGTTTTCTATTAGACAATGAGTGCCTTATCCTACCTAAGCAATGTTAATTGCAATAGCAGTTACCCATAGGCCCTCGCTAATACAGGCCCGAAACGAAACTTGTTAAACCAGATGCTATGCTACCTAACGATTCATTATCTTTCATTCCTAAAGGGATATATTGATATACACGGAGAACGATTCTCAAGCAATTATTTTGTTATCGCAAACAGCTGAATATATTTTTGTCACCTTCACCTAAAGGTACATTAAAAGTGTTGGTTCGAATTATCATACCTATAGTCACATCCTGGGGGAAAGGAAATGGTACTCATGGCATCTGATTTTGGCCATCATTTGACTACACTAACCTATTTAAACCCTCGACACATTTGTTTTCCATTAGACAATGAGTGCAGTTTTGTTTCCATTTGACAATGAGTGCCTACCTAAGCAATATTAATTGCAATAGCAGTTACCCATAGACCCTCGCTAGTACAGGTCCGAAACGAAACTTGTTAAACCAGATGCTATGCTACCTAACGATTCATTATCTTTCATTCCTAAAGGGATATATTGATATACATGGAGAACGACTCTCAAGCAACTATTTTTTTATAGCAAACAGCTGAATATATTTGTCACCTTCACCTAAAGCTTCATTAAAATATTAGTTCGAATTATCATACCTATAGTCACATCCTAGGGAAAAGCAAACGGTACTCATGGCATCTGATTTTGGCCATCATTTGACTACACTAACCTATTTAAACCCTCCACTCATTTGGTTTCCATTAGACAATGAGTGCCTTTTCCTACCTAAGCAATGTTAATTGCAATAGCAGTTACCCATAGACCCTCGCTAATACAGGTCCGAAACGAAACTTGTTAAACCAGATGCTATGCTACCCAACGATTCATTATCTTTCATTCCTCAAGGGATATATTTATATACATGGAGAACTATTCACAAGCAATTATTTTGTTATCGAAAAACAGCTGAATATATTTTTGTCACCTTCACCTAAATGTACATTAAAAGTGTTAGTTCGAATTGTCATACCTATAGTCACATCCTAGGGAAAAGGAAACGGCACTCATGGCATCTGATTTTGGCCATCATTTGACTACACTAACCTATTTAAACCCTCCACTCATTTGCTTTACATTAGACAATGAGAGCCTTATCCTACCTAAGCAATGTTAATTGCAATAGCAGTTACCCATAGACACTCGCTAATACTGGTCCGAAACGAAACTTGCTAAACCAGATGCTATGCTACCTAACGATTCATTATCTCTCATTCCTAAAGTGATATATTGATATACACGGAGAACTATTCTCAAGCAATTATTTTGTTATCGCAAACAGTTGAATATATTTTTGTCACCTTCACCTAAATGTACATTAAAAGTGTTAGTTCGAATTATCATACCTATAGTCACATCCTAGGGAAAAGGAAACGGTACTCATGGCATCTGATTTTGGCCATCATTTGACTACACTAACCTATTTAAACCCTCCACTCATTTGTTTTCCATTAGACAATGAGAGCCTTATCCTACTTAAGCAATGTTAATTGCAATAGCAGTTACCCATAGACCCTCGCTAATACTGGTCCGAAACGAAACTTGCTAAACCAGATGCTATGCTAGCTAACGATTCATTATCTTTCATTCCTAAAGGGATATATTGATATACACGGAGAACGATTCTCAATCATTCATTTTGTTATCGCAAACAGCTGAATATATTTTTGTCACCTTCACCTAAAGGTACATTAAAAGTGTTGGTTAGAATTATCATACCTATAGTCACATCCTAGGAGAAAGGAAATGGTGCTCATGGCATCTGATTTTGGCCATCATTTGACTACACTAACCAAATTAAACCCTCCACTCATTTGTTTTCTATTAGACAATTGAGTGTCTTATCCTACCGAAGCAATGTTAATTGCAATAGCATTTACCCATAGACCCTCGCTAATACAGGCCCGAAACGAAACTTGTTAAACCAGATGCTATGCTACCTAACGATTCATTATCTTTCATTCCTAAAGGGATATATTGATATACACGGAGAACGATTCTCAAGCAATTATTTTGTTATCGCAAACAGCTGAATATATTTTTGTCACCTTCACCTAAAGGTACATTAAAAGTGTTGGTTAGAATTATCATACCTATAGTCACATCCTAGGAGAAAGGAAATGGTGCTCATGGCATCTGATTTTGGCCATCATTTGACTACACTAACCTATTTAAACCCTCCACTCATTTGTTTTCCATTAGACAATGAGAGCCTTATCCTACTTAAGCAATGTTAATTGCAATAGCAGTTACCCATAGACCCTCGCTAATACTGGTCCGAAACGAAACTTGCTAAACCAGATGCTATGCTACCTAACGATTCATTATCTTTCATTCCTAAAGGGATATATTGATATACACGGAGAACGATTCTCAAGCAATTATTTTGTTATCGCAAACAGCTGAATATATTTTTGTCACCTTCACCTAAAGGTACATTAAAAGTGTTGGTTAGAATTATCATACCTATAGTCACATCCTAGGAGAAAGGAAATGGTGCTCATGGCATCTGATTTTGGCCATCATTTGACTACACTAACCAAATTAAACCCTCCACTCATTTGTTTTCTATTAGACAATTGAGTGTCTTATCCTACCGAAGCAATGTTAATTGCAATAGCATTTACCCATAGACCCTCGCTAATACAGGCCCGAAACGAAACTTGTTAAACCAGATGCTATGCTACCTAACGATTCATTATCTTTCATTCCTAAAGGGATATATTGATATACACGGAGAACGATTCTCAAGCAATTATTTTGTTATAGCAAACAGCTGAATATATTTTTGTCACCTTCACCTAAAGGTTCATTAAAATATTAGTTCGAATTATCATACCTATAGTCACATCCTAGGGAAAAGCAAACGGTACTCATGGCATCTGATTTTGGCCATCATTTGACTACACTAACCTATTTAAACCCTCCACTCATTTGGTTTCCATTAGACAATGAGTGCCTTTTCCTACCTAAGCAATGTTAATTGCAATAGCAGTTACCCATAGACCCTCGCTAATACAGGTCCGAAACGAAACTTGTTAAACCAGATGCTATGCTACCCAACGATTCATTATCTTTTATTCCTAAAGGGATATATTTATATATACGGAGAACTATTCACAAGCAATTATTTTGTTATCGAAAAACATCTGAATATATTTTTGTCACCTTCACCTAAAGGTACATTAAAAGTGTTGGTTCGAATTATCATACCTATAGTCACATCCTAGGGGAAAGGAAATGGTACTCATGGCATCTGATTTTGGCCATCATTTGACTATACTAACCTATTTAAACCCTCCACTCATTTGTTTTCCATTAGACAATGAGTGCAGTTTTGTTTCCATTTGACAATGAGTGCCTACGTAAGCAATATTAATCGCAATAGCAGTTACCCATACACCCTCGCTAATACAGGTCCGAAACGAAACTTGTTAAACCAGATGCTATGCTACCTAACGATTCATTATCTTTCATTCCTAAAGGGATATATTGATATACACGGAGAACGATTCTCAAGCAATTATTTTGTTATAGCAAACAGCTGAATATATTTTTGTCACCTTCACCTAAAGGTTCATTAAAATATTAGTTCGAATTATCATACCTATAGTCACATCCTAGGGAAAAGCAAACGGTACTCATGGCATCTGATTTTGGCCATCATTTGACTACACTAACCTATTTAAACCCTCCATTCATTTGGTTTCCATTAAACAATGAGTGCCTTTTCCTGCCTAAGCAATGTTAATTGCAATAGCAGTTACCAATAGACCCTCGCTAATAAGGTCCGAAACGAAACTTGCTAAACCAGATGCTATGCTACCTAATGATTCATTATCTTTCATTCCTAAAGGGATATATTGATATACACGGAGAACGATTCTCAAGCAATTATTTTGTTATCGCAAACAGCTGAATATATTTTTGTCACCTTCACCTAAATGTGCATTAAAAGTGTTAGTTCGAATTATCATACCTATAGTCACATCCTAGGGAAAAGGAGACGGTACTGATGGCATCTGATTTTGGCCATCATTTGACTACACTAACCAAATTAAACCCTCCACTCATTTGTTTTCTATTAGACAATGAGTGCCTTATCCTACCTAAGCAATGTTAATTGCAATAGCAGTTACCCATAGACCCTCGCTAATAAGGTCCGAAACGAAACTTGTTAAACCAGAAGCTATGCTACCTAACGATTCATTATCTTTCATTCCTAAAGGGATATATTGATATACACGGAGAACGATTCTCAAGCAATTATTTTGTTATCGCAAACAGCTGAATATATTTTTGTCACCTTCACCTAAAGGTACATTAAAAGTGTTAGTTCGAATTGTCATACCTATAGTCACATCCTAGGGAAAAGGAAACGGTACTCATGGCATCTGATTTTGGCCATCATTTGACTACACTAACCTATTTAAACCCTCCACTCATTTGTTTTCCATTAGACAATGAGAGCCTTATCCTACCTAAGCAATGTTAATTGCAAAAGCAGTTACCCATAGACCCTCGCTAATACAGGTCCGAAACGACACTTGTTAAACCAGATGCTATGCTACCTAACGATTCATTATCTTTCATTCCTGAAAGGATGTATTTATATACACTGAGAACGATTCTCAAGCAATTATTTTGTTATCGCAAACAGTTGAAAATATTTTTGTTACCTTCACCTAAAGGTACATTAAAAGAGTTAGTTCGAATTATCATACCTATAGTCACATCCTAGAGAATAGGAAACGGTACTCATGACATCTGATTTTGGCCATCATTTGACTACACTAACCTATTTAAACCCTCTACTCATTTGTTTTCCATTAGACAATGAGTCCCTTATCCTACCTAAGCAATGTTAATTGCAATAGCAGTTACCCATAGACCCTCGCTAATACATGTCCAAAACGAAACTTTTTTCACCAGATGCTATGCTACCTAATGATTCATTATCTTTCATTCCTAAAGGGATATATTGATATACACGGAGAACGATTCTCAATCAATCATTTTGTTTTCTATGCGAAAACAAAATGATTGATTGAGAATCGTTCTCCGATATATTTTTGTCACCTTCACCTAAAGGTACATTAAAAGTGTTAGTTCGAATTATCATACCTATAGTCACATCCGAGGGAAAAGGAAACGGTACTCATACATCTGATTTTGGCCATCATTTGACTACACTAATCTTGTTTAAACCCTGCACTCATTGATCTTATATTAGCAATGAGTGTATTATCATATCTTAGCAATAGTTAATTGCAATAGCATTTACCCATAGACCCTCGCTAATACAGGCCCGAAACGAAACTTTTTAAACCAGATGCTATGCTACCTAACGATTCATTATCTTTCATTCCTAAAGGGATATATTGATATACACGGAGAACGATTCTCAAGCAATTATTTTGTTATCGCAAACAGCTGAATATATTTTTGTCACCTTCACCTAAAGGTACATTAAAAGTGTTGGTTCGAATTATCATACCTATAGTCACATCGTAGGGGAAAGGAAATGGTACTCATGGCATCTGATTTTGGCCATCATTTGACTACACTAACCTATTTAAACCCTCCACTCATTTGTTTTCCATTAGACAATGAGTGCAGTTTTGTTTCCATTTGACAATGAGTGCCTACCTAAGCAATATTAATCGCAATAGCAGTTACCCATACACCCTCGCTAACACAGGTCCGAAACGAAACTTGTTAAACCAGATGCTATGCTACCTAACGATTCATTATCTTTCATTCCTAAAGGGATATATTGATATACACGGAGAACGATTCTCAAGCAATTATTTTGTTATAGCAAACAGCTGAATATATTTTTGTCACCTTCACCTAAAGGTTCATTAAAATATTAGTTCGAATTATCATACCTATAGTCACATCCTAGGGAAAAGCAAACGGTACTCATGGCATCTGATTTTGGCCATCATTTGACTACACTAACCTATTTAAACCCTCCACTCATTTGGTTTCCATTAGACAATGAGTGCCTTTTCCTACCTAAGCAATGTTAATTGCAATAGCAGTTACTCATAGACCCTCGCTAATACAGGTCCGAAACGAAACTTGTTAAACCAGATGCTATGCTACCCAACGATTCATTATCTTTTATTCCTAAAGGGATATATTTATATATACGGAGAACTATTCACAAGCAATTATTTTGTTATCGAAAAACATCTGAATATATTTTTGTCACCTTCACCTAAAGGTACATTAAAAGTGTTAGTTCGAATTATCATACCGATAGTCACATCCTAGGGAAAAGGAAACGGTACTCATGGCATCTGTTTTTGGCCATCATTTGACTACACTAACCTATTTAAACCCTCCACTCATTTGTTTTCCATTAGACAATGAGTGCCTTATCCTATCTAAGCAATGTTAATTGCAATAGCAGTTACCAATAGACCCTCGCTAATAAGGTCCGAAACGAAACTTGCTAAACCAGATGCTATGCTACCTAATGATTCATTATCTTTCATTCCTAAAGGGATATATTGATATACACGGAGAACGATTCTCAAGCAATTATTTTGTTATCGCAAACAGCTGAATATATTTTTGTCACCTTCACCTAAAGGTACATTAAAAGTGTTAGTTCGAATTGTCATACCTATAGTCACATCCTAGGGAAAAGGAAACGGTACTCATGACATCTGATTTTGGCCATCATTTGACTACACTAACCTATTTAAACCCTCCACTCATTTGTTTTCCATTAGACAATGAGAGCCTTATCCTACCTAAGCAATGTTAATTGCAAAAGCAGTTACCCATAGACCCTCGCTAATACAGGTCCGAAACGACACTTGTTAAACCAGATGCTATGCTACCTAACGATTCATTATCTTTCATTCCTAAAAGGATGTATTTATATACACGGAGAACGATTCTCAAGCAATTATTTTGTTATCGCAAACAGTTGAAAATATTTTTGTTACCTTCACCTAAAGGTACATTAAAAGAGTTAGTTCGAATTATCATACCTATAGTCACATCCTAGAGAATAGGAAACGGTACTCATGACATCTGCTTTTGGCCATCATTTGACTACACTAACCTATTTAAACCCTCTACTCATTTGTTTTCCATTAGACAATGAGTCCCTTATCCTACCTAAGCAATGTTAATTGCAATAGCAGTTACCCATAGACCCTCGCTAATACATGTCCAAAACGAAACTTTTTACACCAGATGCTATGCTACCTAACGATTCATTATCTTTCATTCCTAAAGGGATATATTGATATACACGGAGAACGATTCTCAATCATTCATTTTGTTTTCTATGCGAAAACAAAATGATTGATTGAGAATCGTTCTCCGATATATTTTTGTCACCTTCACCTAAAGGTACATTAAAAGTGTTAGTTCGAATTATCATACCTATAGTCACTTCCGAGGGAAAAGGAAACGGTACTCATACATCTGATTTTGGCCATCATTTGACTACACTAATCTTGTTTAAACCCTGCACTCATTGATCTTATATTAGCAATGAGTGCATTATCCTATCTTAGCAATAGTTAATTGCAATAGCAGTTTCCTATAGACCCTCGCTAATACAGGTCCGAAACGAAACTTGTTAAACCAGATACTCTGCTACCTGATAAGCATCATTGGCCGATTGTATATATATAACGCTTCGCAGGCAAAACTAAACAAACTGTAGATAATAAATGAGTTCGTGATATATGTGTATAGTTACCTAATTAATTATTTTGCAGTTTTTCCGCCGTTAGATCTACCACCGAAATTTTAGATAAATATTAATATAATTTCACTATCCCTATCATTTATTATTTTTTTTTCTGATTGCCATTGCCAAATGAATCAAAACAGAAAGTATGGAACGAATTTTATAATAATATCCTTAGTCCTTCTTTCATCTGTATAGCTTATGGTGACAAATAATGAACTTCTGAGAGAGATGTTCAAGAGAATTCCATTATTCATGCCTTATACAAAATTTGATCCAGGCCACTTTTAAATGGAATATGTCTTCAACCATCACTTACATTTCACTCTAACGCTGGCATGTTTAGCTTTCTCCTTGACAAAAACTTCTTGTAGAGTCAGTAGTTCAACTGTATAATTTAAAATATGCTTGAACGTCTCTTTCAAAATGAATCTTAATCTTTTATTTGTAAATGATATACTAACGTACTATACTGACTATACTGGAGGAATAATTCTCAATCAATTATTTTTTTATCACAAGCAACTAAATATATTTTTTATTCAGCTTTACCTAATAGCATAAAAACATTGAAAATTTTAGTTCAAATTATCATACCTATAGCCACATCTTAGGAGAAAGAAAACGGTACTCATAGCATCTGATTTTGGCCATCATTTGACTACACTAAACCTGTTTAAACCCTCCACTCATTGATCTTATATTAGCAATGAGTGCATTTTCCTATCTAAGCAATAGTTAATTGCAATAGCAGTTACCCATAGAACCTCGCTAATACAGGTCCGAAACGAAACTTTTTAAACCAGATGCTCTGCTACCTGATAAGCATCATTGGCGGATTGTATATATGTATCGCTTAGCACCTAAGGAAATCATCCTGACGAGATAATTTCAGGTACTCTCCTGCCCAGTCACGCAGAGATGGAGCCTATCTACATTGGCGTCATCAGCGGGATCTGTATTGTAAGAGTTCGGTACGAGGTGGCGTTACATTAAGGGACAATTTTAGCAAATGTTGAGTGCTGGCAGGAAAGTAAATCATCGCTGCGAGAACTTCACATCAGGTGCGGTAAGATCTAGTATGTAGAACCAGTTTTTTGTCTTGTTGTTATTCTGTGCTATGACATAAAATACACGAGGGAAGGCGAGAAACGGTTCTAAATCGCACTACGTGGACACTACTCGACACAGGTCAACGCAAAACATGAAGGCTATTGCGTCTGATTTGTCAGTAGATGCTGTCAGCGACTGACAAATCCGACTCAAGAAATAGCAGAGCAATCCAATGACGCTAGAAAGCTCGAATTGGAATTGAGAAACTCGAATTAACACGACTCGAATTAGTTGATAGACAAGCGCAAAGCGAGGCCGAGGCCGAAGAATGACCCTTGCGAATGAAATCGAAGAAAGACAAGAGCAGCGCGAAGAAATGCAAGCACAACGCGAGCATGAACTGCAAATGAGGCATCTTGAGCTTGAGACAGCAAAGGCAAGTGGCGTCAGATCTCACGGTGCGTCGTGTGATGGTTATGATTCGCCTGGGTACGATTCCCATAGCACCGCGAAAAGGATGGAGCATGAGGTACTGAAATATGGATTTTGGTACTGCACACTACGTTGGGATCGCCCCCAGAAACTCTCCTCTACATTCATTTGTATTTCAAGAGGATCAAGAGCGTTTTCACTAATCAGGGCGTGCCTGAATAGGTTAGGAGCCAGGTATTCCTCTCCATTTTTCGGGAGAAGCTGAACGATCTTTTGGCTTTATTGTCTGACGAGGATACTAGCGATTACAGTAAGCTCAAAGCGTACATTTTAGCGAGGTGTAAAGTCTCTGCAGTTTAATACAAGAGGCAGTTGGATGGGGCATAGAAGCTTGCACATGAAACGTGGAACACGTTTTCGGAAAAATTAGGGAAATATGGAGAAGGTATAATGAAAGCAGAAAATTGTCCACTTTTGAGGAATTGGTCGACCTGCTGTTGGCGGATCGAATTAAATCAGAGGTACCGAGTAGCACTGATGAATACATTACACTGCAGGAGCGCTGGAACTTGTTTAATCCAAGAGACCTCAGATTATATATTACATCATTTAGCGAGCAGTCGAATTAATGCTCGTCCACGGGACTGTATATCGACAGATGGCCAGGTACATTCCTCCTCCCAGGCGTGAGCAATTAGAACAAAAAGCGCCCATGCAATTTGCGTAGCGATCAGTTGCTACCACTATCAGCGCGCGTGGCTGTTTTTGGTGCGGCTCGAAGCAGCATCTTCGCAGATTTTGTCCTCAATGGCGAGCAAAGAGGAACTCTCCCAGTGCTGGATTTAATAGAGTGTATACTGTATGAGACGAGCAGGAAGAGGCATGATGTACCCGCGTTTCAACGCACATGTTTGAAGCTCAGGACGAAGGGCAATTAACAACGGTTAGACTTACCCAATTTCAGACGGCGAATGTGCGATGTGGCCAGAATGCTTTCACAGCTGTGATTGATTCTGGCGCTGAAATCTCCGTGATTAGAACAGATGTTGTCCCAGAGCAGTTTTTCACGCCGAAGACGACGATCAAGCTGAGGACAGCATTTGGAGATTTCGAGATAGCTGCAATGATCCACGTTCCTGTGCAGTTAGTGGGGGGATGCAATTCCCCCATGACTCCATGATTAGGCCAGAAATTAATTTAGTGATTGATGTTTCATCACGTCTGGCACTTCCTGCACTTCTGACGAAGGACGATTTTAAAGCGCTTTCTGCCATTAATTTAAACGCGATTTGGCGGAGAATAGGCATAGAAGGAATTTTGGCGGAATATGGGGCATAGAAGCTTGGATAGGGCATAGAAGCTTGGATAGGGCATAGAAGCTTGCACACGAAACGTGGACCACGTTTTCGGAAAAATTAGGGAAATATGGAGAACGTATATTGAAAGCAGAAAATTGTCCACATTTGAGGAATTGGTCGACCTGCTGGTGGCCGATCGAATTAAATCTGAGGTACCGAATAGCACTGATGAATAGATTGCATTGCCGGAGCGCTGGGACTGGTTTAATCCAAGAGACCTCATAGATTATATATTAAATCATTTAGTGAGCAGTCGAAGTAATGCGCGTCCACGGGACTCTGATCGACAGATGGCCAGGTACATTCCTCCTCCCAGGCGCGAGCAATTAGAACAAAAAGCGCCCATGCAATTTGCGAAGCGATCAGTTGCTACCACTATCAGCGCGCGTGGCTGTTTCGGGTGCGGCAACATGCACTACGTCTCGGAAGCAACATGCACTACGTGACATCACTTTCCGAGACAAGCGAGGGGCTGTCTGCTTCGACTGTGGAGGTTACTATGGCAACATTTTAATTCAACCAATTCGTCAAACATTTTAGGTCAGTATTACATTATAAAATAGATTTTTATACATTCAGTACTAAAAGTTAATATAATATCTCCAGAGTTAAAAAGTCGTTGAAATTTTAACTCTTATTTTACACTCGTAATTCATAAATAACGAAAACGTTCAGTTTATTTAGAATATAGTGATTTAATATAATCGACGCCGTTACTTTATCTATTTTTTACATATTAAATAAAAAGTGGAAGGAATGGAATGACGTAACGCAAAGGGTCAATGCTATGGTTAACCCAACCAACATATCTTTTGTTCTGTTTCTAAGCATCATATGGAGAAATAATGCCCGCCCATTCCATTTGCCTGTAGTTATTCTTACTGACTCTGATGGCGATGAGATCGGCCAAGAAATGTCCCAAACTCATTGTAACAACTAAAGTATCATATCTAAATGAAGACACTCTATAGCCTTATTTTGCTAACAATTTAAGTATTCGGTGCTTTTACATCACGATATGTTAGAAAAACATTTTTGTGAACGAAAATTAAGTGATTTCCCTCCCTTCCACTCGAACTTTAAACTTGAATTTAGAAATATTTATAATGTTACGCACAATTAGGTAATGAGTTATCGGTTGCATTAAAGTCAGCAGCTTTTTATTTGGATCCAACTTGACAAATAAGACACTTTCAATACGCATAACAAAACTTCCTTTGTGCAAGTGTGGAGAGCATTTATTCCTGTTTCGAGACAAAATGATCTATAATTTACATTTGTGAAATCTACTCTATTCGTAAACCATTAAGACTGTTCTTTTCTACAAGAAAAACTAAAAATGAAAGATTTTGATATTAACGATCACTTTAATTTTAATTTCACAATTTATATTTTTTAAGCTTAAAGCAGGCAATCATAGTGAAATGTTTGTATCGCCTTGGGGAGCAAAAGAATTGATTTTAAGATTAAATCATTTCTTCATTTTTATAACTCTAAAATCCGAATGTTTTCAATTTTACAAGTTTCAACGCAGCTCAAGTTGGCAAAGCGTTCTGCTATAGAAGTAAACTATATGAGATGCTCAGTTTCTAATAATCATATTCCACTTACCTCATGACTTGCCCTCTCACCTGCTTGATGTCGATCCCCGTTGGATGTCTCCAAGGATCTGGGATGACTTGCTTCTACTTCCTGGAAGTGACGACTCTAATCAGAGCACAGCGAAAAACAAACATTTCAGTTAACTTGTATTCTGTTTCGTCAAACGGAATTTAATTGTTATTTATCGATGTGGTATCATCTACAGAGTAACAATCGCGATATGACGTCAATAGCAAATGCCTCGAAATAATCGTTTAAGAAAACATTCGTTTGCTCTGTATCTGGCATCTTAAAAAATACTAAAGCTTTGAATTAAACCATGAGAAAAGACATTAAAATAACTTATGATTCATAATATAGAAAACAAATATATTTTAGGTTGTTTTAAAACTAAATATCTATCTATCGTGTATGTGGGAGAGATTGGGTTGCTAATTCCTCTGACATACTGACATACTGAGCTGCACTTTTATTTCCACCAAATAGGCTAAACATCCAGATTACAAAGGCTTCAAGGACTCACAGAATGTTTGCGAAGGGGAGCCACTGTACAGTCGCTCAAAAAATTATCCGAACACTATGGTTGATTACAGAATTCAGAAAAAATATCTGGCAACGTTTTTTTTTTAAATTAGTGATCTGGCAACCTTCGTGTCACGTGACACGAAGGTTGCCAGATCACTAATTTCTAAAAAAAACGTTGCCAGATATTTTTTTCTGAATTCTGTAATCAACCATAGTGTTTGGATACTTTTTTGAGTGACTGTACAGCTCTCAGGAGACATGGAAACCTCCTGTCAAACCACACAGTCTGTTTTTTAAGGGACACAGGATCCAACGGACGGCAGCCTTCTCAAGACCTCTGGTGTCACCTTTCTCACCTAAGTAGTTTGGTACATTTGTTAGAAAAAGCAACTTAGTTACTCTCTTTACCCTTTAACTTACTACTTAGTTTACCCTTCTAAATTTCATAGTAACCATTAAGTTACTATGAAATGTTTCAATGAAATGCGAAGCATAGTTATTAACATCGGTTATTTTGTAATCATCTCTAAGTCTCTTATATTTATTCAACTTTTCTTCTCCCCTGGTCATATAAAATACAAAAGACATTGACTTCCAGACTGTCTTTATGTCTTGTATTAATTATATTTACTGTCAGACCTCATTTCAAGGAATTGTTTAAAGGGTAAAGCTGGATCGATAATTTGAGGGCCCTGGAGCCCTTTCTATCATGATAAAATCCAGGATAATGGATTTTGCACAACTTTATGCAACGTTATCTATTAGACGAATGAAAAATAATATAATGAGTACTTTAAACAAGTAATTAGAAAATCGAGGCGTTACTCTAGAGTAGGGGTTCTCAACGTGGGGGGGTACGCGGTGGAAATTTTTGGGGTATGTCGTGAGAGCTCAAAAGTTGCTAGATATATGTTATAAATAAATATATTTCATTTTATTCCATTGTTATACTATAACTATAGTTTTTTATATCTATACAAGGGGTACGCCAGTTACATACACATTTCCAGGGGGTGCGTGAAGCATAAAAGGTTGAGAACCACTGCTCTAGAGCAATGTCTTCGCCTTTAGCGCTACCCAATTGAAGGGTAATTTCTTCTAATCTCTCATAACTCTTACTTCTAATAATTAAATTGCATTTATGTAGAAAAACTTGCAAAAAGCGCGGATTCTTACACCGAACAATTACAAATGCAAGAGGGTAATGGTTAATGCGTTTAGTACAATGGGGGTATTAGTTATTAATTGATTGAAAGTTGGATTTTTGTATGACCCTGAACCTGGGAAAAGAAGTCTCTAGAATGGATCTCTTGTCGCAGGCTGCAAGAAAATTATGTTTCATATGAATGAATTGCTAATAAAAATCTGAAGATTTCGTACAGCTATTGCTATAATAATTATTGTTCGCAAAATCTTGAATTGAGTCACCAGAATAATTTCAGGGTGTTCTGAAATCAAATATCATTTGTCGTACTGTGATCAGAATTCGTAACTAGAAGAACAATATATCACCTCTCGTGAATATCAGATCTTCGTTTTCAAAGGAATGAAATTTGATTCCCAATTTAGTGAAAAATATAAAATCTACTGTACTGTGAGACTGTCGCATTTTGTGATCTCTTTTGAATCTAATATTATAGTAGCAGGTTATTTAGGTGGTATGGAGCACGATATTAGTTACTAAAATTTAAATGAAATTAATAATACTTTATGTTACTTTGAGTATTTTTGGTCAATTCCTATTTCAAATTTTAATTTTTGTTAACTGTTATTTAATAGATAGTGTATAATTATATGATATATTTCACATTATGTTCTTCAATTTAGATTATTTTTAGTTGCAACCACATTGAAATATTTTGACAAACATTACAATGACATTATTGAAATCATTGCTTATAAAAACATTATAAATATATTCTATTATCCACTTCTATATTCTTTAGTTATATTTTAATCGAGAAATCAAAATTGCCTATAAGAATGATGTTCCGCACCTCTTGATTTCACGACCATCACCCTTATCGCTATTTGGCCGTGAACATGACACAGGATCTGAAATTTCTTAACGTTTCTGAGATCTATGACCTGAAGAATCACTGAGCACCGAATCTCACCTCTCTATCACAAGGAGGAATTTGACCTTTGACTTCAAGGAATCTAATGGATCAGAAATTTCGTAACGTTTCTAAGATATAGAAAAGAAATACCCACAGGCATCAATTGTCATATTTAGCATATATAGATTTAAATTTGACAACTGACCTCGATAGACTGATCAAATTCGTAATATCGTTTAGAAGATGGAAACCAAATTGTTTCTAGCGCAAGATCCAGCCTTGGCCTCTATTTGATCTGGAAGAATACTTCGAAGGCCAGTTTTTTTGCGAAATCTACTGTTAGGATTACCCTTACGTGCAAATTGTAAGAGCTCTTCGATTTCTACATCTTAGTTAGAATAAGACATACCCCCTATCAGTTATTCAGTCACTACCTCACTTACTCACAATCAGATGCAAGTATCATAGTCCTATTCCAGTGCCCCACACAGTGCTTTCCTCCTATGACGTCGTGGACCACGCCCTTTATACTATTAATAACTGACAACGCCCCCTTATGCATCCCTGGGGTGGGGGTGGCTCAGTCGGTAGCGCGCCAGGCTCTTAATCTGTAGTTCCCAGGTTCGAGTCCCAGCTGGGTCAGCGTTGAGATTTATCTCCGCAAAATTCCCCGCCCTGCCCACGGTCACTAGGGGACATCGATGGGCTTGGAAAGGCCGCCGTCCGTCGGATGGGACGTTAAGCCGTGGCCCCGTGTGCGGGAGAGCCATACCCTGTGCACGTTAAAGAACACGCTGGATGGCCTTGACGGGAGGCTACCATCTGTCTCCCAACAGCTGTTCCAGTGGGTCCCCTCCCCCAACCTTCTCTGAGCCTTCGGGGTCCATGTGACCTGGCCATTCAGCCCATGGTGTGCAAAAAAGTGCTGCTCAGAGGTAAAACAACCCAACCAACCCTTATGCATCCCACTACTTGATCCCTTATTAATAACTTATTATTATTCATAATTAATATTCATAACTAATTAATTAACTCCTTAGGGCCATCCTCCTTTATTAAAAAACCCCTATGTCCGCCATTTTGACCACAAACTCCCGAAGTAACTCAAAGTCCCGAGTCCGCCATTTTGAAGTCTAACGTCCGCCATATTGGTTTCCGCTATCATCCAAAATTCCGAAATATTCCACCTAATTGTGGTGACATCTAGTGTTTAACACACATACTATATTTAAATTAAATTTCCTATAGTGGGACGCGATCCTGCGACCCTCACCTTACTAGCACATTACACAGCATGTTAATCCATTACACCAAGGGTAGTATATTCTTAGAGTGTTGAAATGTGGATGAAGTAGAAATAATTTATCATTATAAAATATCTAGGAATGTTATATTTTCGGCATTTATTTTTTATTTCAATTTAACGTGCGAATTTCATATTTCTTGTATTTATTTTTCTTGTAAATTAACCTATGCAATTTTAATTTCTTATAACTGATCGTGCGAATGTTTTTTTATGACGATTTTTTATTTCTTGTAAATAACCTACGTATTTCAGTCCTTGTAAATTAACCCACGAATATTCTAGTCCCTGTAAATTAAGAATTTGTATTTCTTATAATTTAACGTGCGAATTTTACATTTTCGGAATTTATTTTTCATTATAATTTAACGTGGGGATTTTTTTATTTTTTGTATTTATTTTTTATTAACTTTTTTTATTTTTTATAACTCGCGAATTTCTCTATTAGTTATAAATTAACCTACGAATTTTTTATTTCGTATAAATTAACCTACAAATTTTTTATTTCTTTATAAGTTACCTCTCGATTTTTTATTTTTTATAATTTAACTTGGGAATATTTGTAAATGAATTTTTTAAATCCTTGTTAAATAAACACTTATCAAAAGTGACGGCCCCTTTATTAATATGAGCCCCCTTGATTAAAACGCTTATCAAAAGTTCGACCTTCTCATTAAAAAAACCCTTAATAATATGCATCCACCTTTATTAAACACCTATCAAAAGTTCTGACCCTCACGCCGGGCAATCAATTTAATTTATTTTTTATTAAAAAATAAATTTTGCGGGCAATTTATTTTTTTAAAAAGAGTATTCATCCTCTTATCGAAACTTATTATCCCATCTCCCCTTTAAGATAGATCAGCTATTTTGTAAATAAACAAAGTACCCCATCGGAAGAAGACAATCCATCTTCAAATTTCCCTTGGCCCCCCTGAACCTTCAAGTGTTGTGCCTTTCTTATTAAAATTAGTCTCCATATGGTTGAAGGATTACATCTTCAGATATTTGTGTTCAGACATATTCTGCACCACACTTTCCACGTCCCTTACCACGTCAGGACTTGTTTTGAAACGATTAAGTGATTTTATGTTAAATTCCTATTTTTTGCCATGTCTCAATTCATTACTCTCCATATTTTCATATTAATACTAAAGCATTTCAAAAACCTCACCACACTAATCAGAGGTAAAAAAATTCCTTCTTCCTTACAAATTTCAATCTCCTCCCAATTAATTTATTTTCCCTTTTTAATACTAAGCCATTTCAAAGACATCGTGATCGCAACAACACCAAAAAATCACATATAAAAAAAATAAACTCACCTTCCTATTTCTTATTTCAATAGTTTATTACTAAACCGGCTCAAAGGAATTCCGATTGCAATCAGCAAAAGAATAACCAATAAAAATAATTTTTCAATTCCCATATATCCGTTACGCGACTTGGTCTGAAATTTAAAACTTTTTATTCCTAATACTTTTATTTACTGTATCCCCAATTCAGCATATGATTCACTTATGCAAAATATTACTCTTTCCTAGGAAGTAACTCTGCTCAGTGACAATCGAAAACAAAATATTATTCCTTCCTCGAAAGAAAAATCAGCTAATAAAAAATTATTTGGAAGTGAGATATCATATAAAAAAATCTGGAATTATAAACACTCTTACAGTTTTAAAAATCGTCTTTTCCTCCATTTACTGGAGAACGTGTGATCACAAGACCAACGACCCATCATGCTGATGAAATTTAATTTTGCGCTGCGAGTTACGTTTGTTTGCAAGATTGGGTATTCGGTTGTCTTTCATCGGATAAAAAATAAATAAATTAAAAGAGCTTTCGTACACGGTTTAGTTTTATAGAAAATAAGCAATGCTAAAAGTAGAAAACGATTCATACGTTGCAACTACCCTTGCGTTTTCGCTTGCGTTGCGTAAAACATCTATCTATAATTCTACATCCAAGCACAACATTAACTTAAGTGTATGTTAATGGAGATCTGATGAATTTTTTTCCTATTATCGCGAACGGTTGGATCAGCAATGGATTGCCGCATCCACAAGAATGGATGTGCAGCGGGCCAACTACGTCACAGGTCAGTGAATTTTGTGCTTAATTTTCATAGTCGCCCCAATAATGCCTTTTCACAACCTCAGTGAGACTCGATGGCTCGCACTGGTGAGGGACGGAGTCGTTTGCTTTGACATTGAGTTGCTATCGGACCTCAGTAAAAGAATTCTGCACTTATAGATATGTCACAAAAAAATCGATGTTCTCACGTACGGCGTGTACATTGGATATATATCTTTACAAACTAAGAGTCACTCGAAGTGAAACATTCCAAGTCCAGAATTTTATCCGTGAATTTTATCTTCCTCAAGGATCTTTTCAACCCTAATGTCGAAGTGAAATAATTATTCGCTTTCAATCATAACGAAATGTAGAGCCCAATCGCTTTGCTGGGCTGGTCGACGGAAGGTCCCGTATGCTGACATCTTCGAGGAGATCTTTTCGGCTTAACGACGCATTTCAACAGTTTACTGCTTGCAAGAGCTCCAAGAGCTCAGCTAATTTTAAAATGTCCTCTTACACTGTTCATCACAATTTAAAGGTATTTAGCAGTTACCGGGAGAATATGGTTTTATCCCACCAGAAAAGGAAATAGTGTAGATTAGAAAGGAAAATCAATGTTAGAAGGAACCCCGACTGAAAGTTGTTAATATCATAAGAAATGTGTGAATGTTTAGAAATCGGCGCCGATGTAACAAAAAATTTCAGTGTAAAAATGGAAAAACAAGCAAAAAAAGTATCGATTAATACGAGTTTCATAGAATAATAGAATGTGTGAAAGAGTCAATCCCGGTGTGATATGAAGTAGAAATAATGCGAAAAGAAATCTGCAGCAGCATAAATGTTAATCCCCACGTCATTTGTTAGGTGGTTTCAGCGTTAACATGCACCAACATCAACGGATTTTCAAATGACATTCAGGGTGTATCATTCCCATCACTTAAGTTTCATCTTCTTTTATTTTTCCAATCAATAACATTCCAACCCCCAATAGCACACAGTTTCTGCGGGACAGTGCCTTTCCGGGGGTGACTTCGATGCCAAAATGGCACAGGGGACGCTCTTTCTCACAGTAGCGATATGACCATGCACTTTGCTAAAAAGCAAACCTGCTCATTGAACGATGCATTTCTCATAGACAGGGTGCAATTAAGATCTGAACTAAAAAGTCATGGATGAAATTAAGAGTGTGTGGAATATTTTAATGCGTGAACATGTAAAGTATAAGCGTGTGTTGAAAAGGTAGATTTGCACTAAGGATGTGTATATTTTCGGACCCATTCTCATACCGTTTTCAGGGTTCCGTGTGCATTTCTACAATTATTTTCCCTGTTATGTTTGAACAAGAGTATTAAATGGAAAAAAGTTAAAAAGTACCTGTCTTTCTACACGCTTCCTAGAAAGTAGAAAATAAACTTAAAATATACCGATGGAGAAAACAATTACCAAGTTCGTATTCACTTCGAAAGGAAGAGAGGGCGCCGATTTACCTACTCAACAAGATTGACGGCGCTCTATCTTCCTTTGAAGTATAATAATAATAAATAAATACCCCCCCCTCTTCAAGCAGCTGCTTGCCACAGAGGTCTGACAGGAGCCTGTTAGTTTATATGCCAAATTAGGTCTGAGAGGATGGCAGGACCTCAGCAGAAAAATGACACATACATCCATGCCTTACCCGGGGCTCGAACCCAGGTCCCGTAGATCAGTAGCCACGCGCGCTAACCACTCGGCAGGGAATTTCAAATTGCAGTTGAAACTACTACAATCACTTAACCGCAGCAACATAATAACCACTTGCTCAAGGAGGACCTCACTTTTAAGTGAAAAAATACCTAAAAATTATTTGAAATGTTAGAATGGAAGAGAGAAAAAGGCAGAAAGATGAAAGAATAATATAACGACATATTAATAAAAGAACAATGTTTTGGGAATCCGGCAACAAAACCGAGGCATTATTCCGCGAATAGTTGTATACGAATGCAATATTCCGCGAAAAGTGGTATGACATTGCAGCATTTTTAGCAAAGGAGATTGCTAGCAGTGAGAAGCGCAATGAAATTTACATTCAAAGCCATTTTAACCAACGGTGAGTTACACTTTGATAAGCAATTAGAAACCTTTAACAGCTTAAATATTTAGAATCGAGACTCATTTACATATTTGAAATTTGTTATTCTCATACGCTACAAAATATAAAACAATTATATGTATTTCTCTCGCGACATATATCTTGTATAAATTATTTTACCATATAAATATAGTTTTGTATTACCGTATTATTACCGTATGAGAATAGTTTTGACGACAATTATTATTTTTGATTTCATTAACAGTTCTGTTCTGTGGCAAACAGCTGTTTGAGGCGGTATTTGTTGATTATTCTGATATACAGTAAAGTGTGAATCTGTAGGTGTTGAATTCGGCACTTCAAATGTAATGCCAAACTCAAGGTCTGTGTTATCGGGGAGTTTTCGAAGGACTAATAGACAATCCGCAATTTCCCCTACCATCTAAGTCAAACGGAAAAATGATTGATTAGAAATAAAATTGAGTAAATTGAAGTCAGAGAAAGAATTGATTTCGTACCTTGTTGCCGAAGAACAGAGTATGTTGCTGTTGAGGTAAAGTCCAGCACGATTCTTCCTAAATGATACGGCTGAGGTGAAAGATGACCTTTCGATGGAAAGATGTTAGAAGAGGAAGTCGCCTTGCACTCAAAGGAAATTAGCACCGGAAATTCTAAACAATTCATTTTATTAGCCCAATAAACCAAATTGACAATGGATTCTGTTTGGTGTTTCTGGAATTATTTCGAAACAATCGAACGCTATATATGAATTTTTGAGAATATTTGTGACGTATTACACGAGTATTTCTAATATTTTTCGTTACCTCTTAAAGTCATTCCTAATCTTGCTACAAAAAATAAAAATTAATTTCAGATGATTAATTTCAAAGTTATGCTTATTTACTTATGATTTCTAATGTTGATTGGTATAACCCACTGTTACTAAAATTAGAAATAGATTCTTCTTCATCAAACAACACTGCAATTTGAGTCTTTAAAAATATATTAAAGATATTTTACTTTGAAATATTTATTTAAAAAATGAAAAAGTGCACGCCAATTTTTTTTTCTCGATAGGCGACTTAAAAATATTCGAAGACGGATCCAGGAATAATGGTACTCAAATCCAAAAAACTGCCCAAACTTGAACCAGAAGTAAAAATTCTCTTTTTGTGTAGTAACGCATGCTTGAAGAAACTGTCAAGATTTGTCCGAACAGACTCTGTAACTGCTTTTATTACCTATCTCCCTATTGCTCTTCGCCCGTCATTTGTCGGTTTGTGTGCTTTTCACACAAAAAGTTGTTCCATCATATCTTTCGGACGCCACGTTCAAACTTAATGATTTATGTATCAAATCAAAGCTTACAACGCGAGGAACGTCATAGGCTATAAAAAAATATTCCCTCCCCGCCCATTCCCTCCTCCCCTAAAAAAGGTGAAATATGAAAACCATTGTTCCGCTATATCTTCCGAACGTGAGGACCTAAAATTAGGAGTTATGTGTCAAATGAAAGTTGATATGAGAATGGTCGTAGACTATTTCCAAATTTCCCACCTCCCACCATTTTCCTCCCTCAAAAAGGGGGCTGATTTCGCGGGAGGTTATATTATTTAATATAATTTTCTTTATTATAATAGAGAGCCCTTAACGAGTTACGTCTCAAATTAAACATTGTGATGTCTCCAATCTCATGGTCTATTTTGAACACTACTCCAAAAATTGGGGGAGAAAAAATGTGACCAATGTTTATGAATATCATATCAAAGTTTCTCAAGTTGGTGCTTTTAGTAATAAAAATATAAATAAATTAAAAATTTTAATTATCTATCTTCCAGCATGGGCCCTAAAAAGTAAATAATAAGCCTAAAGCCTATCGAGGTGCAATCAGTCATGAAATTCGCATTCACTTCAAAGGAAGATAGGGCACAGGCAATCTTGTTGAGTAGGTAAATAGGACTCACAAGAACTTTTATTTAACCCCTAACTCGTAATTGTAGGTCCTTGCGTTTGGAAGATATCATCATCATTTTCAAGCAGTCATGGGCTACGGAGCTCCAACCACATTGTGCAACTTAGTTCTCCAAACACATCTGTCTGAGCTAACTCTGCTGCATCTGGCGACTGTAGACCAATTTTAACACGATTCTGTTTGACATTTCTGCCCCCCCCCCTGCATCCTAGATCTTCCCCTCTTTCTGAGGCCTTCAGGCACACTGTTATGATCCTATTCGCTAATCTACAGTTATCCATGCTGGTAATATGGCCAACCCAACGCAGTCTCTCTCTGCACAATATTCTGCTCAAAGGAGGTTGCCGACTTCTTTCCCTAACCACATCATTATTTACACACAAACTTATGTGGTTCACACAACAAACCGTTGTGAACCACCTAATACCTAAGATACTGCATAAGCACCCAGAATCAAAAGCATCAAGCTTCCTGTTATTTTGTTTATAATGCGTCAAAGTTTCACTACCATAATTAACCCTAGAAAGAGCCAAACTAGTATATCGCCTATTTCTCCACACTCTTCATAGATTCTTAAAAGTTCTGGCAGCAATCCCTATTCGTCTGTTAATCTCATGCCGTACGTCACTAGTATCTGCTACATAGCTCCCAAGATAATTAAACCAAGACACCTACTCAAGAGTGCAACCACTCAGATTAACTGAACCACAGTCTGCCTGACCAATTTTCATCACTTTAGTTTTCTCTCTGTTCATCACCAAACCAACTCTGCTATCAGTCTCATCAACAGCTCAAAATGAAAGAATTTCCCAAAGGGCTAAATCATCAGCAAAATCCGAATCAGAAATTTTCTTATCTCTAGAACACTTAAGGCCAAAATGCTTCCCTTGCAGTGAATTTCGCATAACATAATCAGTAACCAAACTAAAGAAAAAAGGAGACAAAATGCACCCTTGTCGAACACCAGAAGCATTGTTAAACCAATTGCCACAAGCCTTACCAACTCTTAACACGACTCAGTGTTACTATAGAGAGCTTTCATTATGTTAACTAACTTGTCTGGTATTTCATACGATCTCACAATCAAACACAAATTATGACAATCAACAGAGTCAAAAGCGTTTTTGAAATCAACAAAGCTGGCAACCAAAGGTTTCTGAAACTCTAAACATTTCTCAAGAATCTGCCTGAGTGACAAAATCTGATGTACCCATTTCTACCACTTCTGAATCCACACTACTCATCACGCAATTCTCCATCAACTAGATTCTTAATTCTTTTAAGCACAGTCATGCAAAGAACTTTATCTGGAACAGAAAGTAGGATGATCCCCTTACAGTTATCACAAGAATTGCGATCACCTTTATTAAATAAAAAAAAAATTAAAGAAAAAAGCATTAAGAAAGGTGGCTGCAAATGTCATGAAACGGGTACGAACCTGCATCTAGGTTGCAGGAAATCACTTTCAACATCTGTTGTTAAGGTACATATATGTCTAATTTCCATCTTTTGAAATTTGTGTCTTTTCTCAAGCTTAAATAGAAAAAATACAATTTAGGGTGATTTTTTGTAGATATCATGTTCATATTTTAACATATTTGGTAAATATCTCTATGAAAAAAGATTTCTTTTTTGATGCTTTGAAATATGCTTTAATTTTTCAAATATATAAAAATAGGAATATAAATTTAGCAAATAATCACAGACCAATTTCCATCTTACCAGCCGTTTCCAAAATTATTGAAAAAGTATATATATACAGGGTGAATCTGAAAAAGTGGGCAAAACTTTACGGGGTGGTAGAACGCAGCTATACGAGCAATATTCGTCATAGAATGTATGGTCGGAACGCAAACGGCGAGCCGCTAGGTGGCGTTGGAAATGGTATAAAAGGGTCGGTCCTCGCACCCAACGGCATTTCTACCGTGGATTGCCGAGAGGATGGCTGGTTATACTAACCACGAAATGGCGGATATGCACTTTGTGTGCATATCCGCCATTTTTTCCCGAATATCGCCGTTGTTGCCGGCGATATTCGGGAAATGCCTGGTGTCTTCGCAAATGTGCGTCGGTCCCTATCCCGCAGGTGTGAAGCCTGCATTACAGCTGGCGGCAGCTCTTTTGAGCAATTTGTTTGAGCATGTACCTCAATTACATTCCTGTTAATAAAATGTTTTCTGAAGTATCTCCTCTCTTTCTTGTGTTCATTCTTTAAATGTGACAGTGGAAAACTACCTTTTAACTTCTCACCGCTTGCGTTCCGACCATACATTCTATGACGAATATTGCTCATATAGCTGCGTTCTACCACCCCATAAAGTTTTGCCCACTTTTTCAGATTCACCCTGTATATACACACAGAGTATAACTCTTAGTAATATACATTTCTTATTAAGTTATCTGAGTATTTGTTCTTGATCGATACTTATTACCAGAATTTCTAGCTTAAATATTTCGTTTATAACACTACTTCAGGTTTTACATTTAGCGCTCTCTAACGATGCAAGTTAAAGACTTTTGAAAACTATGAATCTTCACATTTCGTTAGTATTTAATCAACTCAAAAAGAGATTTTCATTAATCTCTTAAAACAAAAAGTTCCGTCCCCGCCAGGAATGATGAGACAATTTGTTGCCACCACTCTAAACCCCTTGATCATCACACTCCACCGATAGTCACATTTCTAGCACAAATAGTTCGTTTGCAATATGCGTTAATTTTTTAAAATTTTCAAATTATCCCACCGTCAGAAATCACAATTAAAACTTTAGAAAAAATAGGAAATTATGAATCGTAATAGTTTATTAATACCTATCCAACGTAAAAATAACTTTTAATTTATCTCGAAAACTAGAATTATCTGTAAAAACGAAAAATATGGATGAAATCGTTGATGGTGAAATGTCACCATCAACATTTCTAATTTCGAAATATAATTACATTGCTCATAATATTCCTTTAAATGTTTGCCATTTTCAACTCTTTCCCCGTTAGAGGGATTGGTTTGGTTTGTTTCACCTCCCAGCGACACATTTTTTGCGCATAATGCGGTAAATGGTCTGGTCAAAAGACACTGAAAGCTCAGAGAAGGTTGGGGGAGGGGACCCACTGGAACAGCTGTTGGGAGGTAGATGGTAGCCTCCCGTCAAGGCTATCCGGCGTGTTCTTTAACGTGCACAGGTTATGGTTCTCCCGCACACGGGACCACGGCTTAACTTCCCATTCGACAGACGGCGACCTTTCCAAGCCCATCGGTGTTCCCTACTGACCGTGGACAGGGCGGGGATTTTTGCGGAGATAAATCTCAACGTTCTCCCAGCAGGGACTCGAACCTGGGAACTACAGATTACGAGCCTGGCGCGCTACCGACTGAGCCACCCCCACCCCTGAAAGCTCAGAGGAGGTTGGGGGAGGTTACCCATTGCAACAGATGTTGGTAGATAGATTCAGTCAAGATCCTCCAACGTGTTGTTTAACGTGCATAGGATATGGCTGTCCAACACAAAGGACCTCGGTTTAAGGTATCATCCGATGGACGGCGGCATTTCCAAGCCCATCGGTGTCCCCTACCCCTTAGAGAGCGCAATTGACGCTTTAGGGAAATTTCGGAAGTACGGATCATAATGTTTCATCAATACCTAAATAACCTAAAAATATTTTGGGATTTGTTTCCGAAACGAAAAATGTCTACAGACAGACATTAGCTCTTTTGTTTATGAAAAAGAGCAACATTGTGCTGCTCAAAAGTAAATTGTCCTTTGGACGCTGCTTCAACATATTTGATTCAAAGCCAACTGACTCTTACTTGACACCCAAAATTAGAATATCTTTAGGTCCTCTAACTTATATATATATAGCCTTTTGTTTGTTAACAGCTTCATATTTTAGTGAATTATGATTAACAAGAAAATTTATCTTGTGTTGCTCGGATTTAAAATTCTAAAGCAGTGATCTCAAACTTTTTTGCTCACGGTACATTATTTATCGCCGTGAATATGGTGACACTGCGGAAGACTCGGGCATGCGCAGTTTGTTTTCAACTGTCAACGTTACACTCCCCACAATATATCAATTGAACTACACAAAAAGTATTCACATTGATATGCAAAAAGAATAATTAAAAATAACCTAAAGTTCTCTGTTGTTGAGCAATAAAATTTTTAAGTTTATCCTTCAAACTATTTGATACCCGGATAATAATTGCCCTGACAGGATTGATAATAATTGCCCCAGATAACTTCAAAAATAGACATTTCTGTGGAAATATTTGTAAACGAAGAGATGTTAAGTTCAAGTTTTGATTTGTATTGAGACAGTGCATAGTCGTACGGGTTATGGGAATTTTTTGCCTTAATTTTGGTTTTAACATTTGATACCGGTAAGTTTTTGATTAAACGGAAAATGTTAAATGAAGAATCAATGTCAGAAAGTAGCAACAAAATGGTTTATAAATTTCCTTTTTTTTGCAATAACATCCGTAATATCGCTGCACACACTGAGAGAACCACTGCTCTAAAATATATGATATTTCAGTTTCCATGTCGCAAGCTGTAATTTGGAATAAACTGCATTACGATTGATAAATTATATTGACACATAAAATAATAATAAAAAAAAGACTTTTTACGGTAAGAGAGAAGTGGACATATTTTGAGGTACAGAACGGTAAACTCCACGTCAGGTGTTCCTAAACCCGAAAAAACAATATCACCTCATTCAAAACACGAATTTTTCAAACCATTTCGTAGTCAGCAGAGTTACTTCCGTTCAAGTTGCGGAACCTTGGATACAATTTTTCAGTCATAGGAAACTTTATAACGAAATAAAATTAAATAGGAGCAAATTTGTATGGTAAGTGTAAGTTTTTTAAAAAAATGTAGTACTAATAATGTGCAAAGAAAAGAAAAAGCATTATTTATAGTTTAATGCATTATCTCATATATAAGAAGAAAGTTGTGTGTTATATGTCTGCCTGTCCGCTTCTGTACCATTCTGTATTCATCAATCGAAAATGCTAATTTCAATTTCTAAAACGATACTAAGTAGCTCGGATAGTATTAAATTTTAATTTAATTCAGCAATGTTAAATAGATTATACAAATATAGTGACTACTTTGCATCCTGTTAGCTGCCTAAACGAAGGTCGGATAATGAAGGTTATAAGCCTTCAACGTCTCCGTCTACTCGGCTAACACACAGATATTTTAATTTATACTCGTGAAAAAAAAACTCCTGAGCTAAAGTATTTTCAACTAATAACAGACATTTTATTCCAATTGAAATCCCAATACATTAAATATTCCCCAATATATTACCATTTCTTAAAAACGCGATTTTACACACGTCCACACTTAATGAGGTGCAACCAATCTTCTGGGCGTCGAATGCCCGACAAACAATAAGGATATACACTAAAAAATAGAACAAGTATGCGCTACACATATTCACTACGGCATACACACATAAACTCCCTTACTAAATAAATAAGATATTGAAAATCAGGCCTACCTTGTTTAGATGAAGATATGAATAGGACGACCCCCGAAGACAAGGAAGCTGCGGTTCTAAACAATTCTAACTTCACAGAGGCACGGACCCTTTTTCAACGTTAACCCATTTTTCATTGTTTCGTAATGATTTGTTCTATTGTGTACAACAAGATTCTACGACTTGGTTTCTTACGAATAACAAAAGTGAAGTCAACGCAACAAATATTTTCGTTATTTACAATGTATTATCCCGTTGCCAATGGTATGCGCAGAAACTTAGAGTGGTAATTATGATGTTTTTGGTAAATAATATAATAAAAAATAATAATATGTAATAATATATAATAATAAATAAATAAATAAATAAATAAATAAATAAATAAATAAATAATAGAAAGTTGCCTTCACTTATTATAGATGGCGCGAGGTCCGACACATTCAGCAAAGGTTATAAAGGTCACATTCTGGAAGCAAATCATCGTCCTATGGTTGGTTTAACTTGTAGAGCGCTCTGGCATATCACTGAAGAGTCGCGGGTTCCAATACCGTACTGAAAGCAATAAGAACCGTCTGAAATGATATTCTGGAGTATGTATTAGTTTGTACAGATTCAATGGGAACAAAGCTTTCATAAAAACGTCTGATCAATATGTAGATCCTCTTTCAGTGCTGAGAAATCATGGAAGAAAAGCAGAGAAAAATCTCTTATCCACGACTTTTAAACTGTTGAAGTTCAGGGAGTCGCTTTCCTTGATGTTAGAGGAATGATATAGTGCCTCACGTTCCCTCTAGGTGAATGATTGTCGAGAATCAGGTCGTAAGTTTAATCGCGACTAATCTGTGAAGAGTTGCCATTTTTTGGGGGGGTCTGAAGCACATGTTACAGAGATCATTTCAGACGGGTTCTTGTACAGTAAGGAATTAAGGAGATGTATTCCATTGGCCACCCTGAAGACAGAAATCTCTATTGATATCCTTCATAGAAACCTAGCATAAAAATCAGGACACATTCCATGTCAATGCAGTGTTCCCGACACCACCATACTCCTTCTAGAACAGAGGCAGGATGGCTAAGTCGGTAACTTGCAAGGCTTGTAATCTCTACTTCCCAGGTTCGAGTCCCAGCTGGGTCAGGGTTGAGAATTTTCTCCGCAAAAGTGTCCGCCCTGCCCACGGTCAGCAGGGGACAACGATGGGCAATTTCAAGAAATGTCTCGCCATCCGTTGGATGGGACGTTAAGCCTTGGTTCCGTGTGCAGGATCTAAATCAGAAATTTTCACATCTGTAGATCATTTAAGTTCAAATTATTTCCCTTGCAGATATTTTCGTATAACATAATCAGTACCCAAATTAAAGAGGAAAGGAAACAAAATGCACCCTTGTTGAACACCAGAAGCAATGCTAAACCAATTGCTACAAGCCTAACTAACTCTCACACACTACTCAATGTTATAATAAAGAACTTTCATTATGTTAACTAATTCGTCTTGTATGACATGAGATCTCACGATCTCATGGCATACCGGACGAGTTATCACGATCTTATGGTATACCAGACGAGTTATCATGATCTCATGGTATACCAAACGTTATCATGATCTCGTGGCATATCAGACGAGATCACGAAATTTTAGGAGAGAGCTACTGGGTAATAAATGGAGGTCTTCCTACAATCGCCGATAACTGCATTTAAAAGAACAAAATTATTTTAAAAGAATTTCCAAAATTAGAATTAAGAATGTTTTGTCTATATTCAGTAACGCATATTTTTACGAGCCAGGCTTTTTATTTTCAAAGTATACTTTTTTTCAGTTATTCATTAGTCATTAATAAACCATTATATGATTTGATTTCTTTTACTAACAAACACATCATACTTCAAGCATTTGCAGAATTTCGATGGTTGCTAAATAGACAACATGGGGAGCTGCTGATAAAGTTTTGCTAATGCAGATAAGACCTTGCGGATGCGAGTGTGGATAGCACTTTCTATCCTCGCAGAGCTCTATTTATAACATATATGTATATGTATTTGTTTTCCTCGAAATCGAAATTTGGACTAATGGTAATATACTGAATCGCCCTTTTCTGTGTCGATAAATATTATGTATAGTTTAACATATTACGTTACAAGTGGGAACCTAATTTAACGAATATTTTAAAAGCAAAATTTGTGAAATGAATCTTGGCATTAATAAATAAATGAAAACTGACTAAAATAATTAAAGGTATTAAGGACTAGAGATTATGATAAGAATCAAGTGATAATGAAATTCTACATTTAGTATTAAAACATCAAATGAATCATGAGGATAACCATTTGTACATTTTGCAAAAATGGTTATCATCAAGCATTCATTATTCGTCGATATTCTACAAATGCTTCCAGTCTGAGAGTTTGAAATAAATTCTGTTTTTCTTAAACTTTGGACGTATCATTTCAGATATATCCGTAATACAACATTTTCTCGTCAACTTTGAAACTCAAGATGGATTGAACGAAAGTTTTTCTTTTAATTTTTAAGTTTTATAAAGTTAGTGGTGGTTCAGTGTAAAAATCTTATTCACTTTTTTTTTTCTTTTTGTTTTCCCCTGATTTATTTGATGGATTCTCAGTTTATGTGTCAGTTAAGCTTTCATTTATTTAGCTTTCATTTGAAAGCTTGTGACGTGAGAAGTGTCAGACTACAAATTTCACCCATATGGAGTGGCAGCTCGTGAGCGTCTAGACTGGTGGGTGACAGTAAATTTATATGCCATCAACACCTTAGCTGAAAATATCGGATGAAGTGAAAATTCACTTGGGGAATACGAGATTTGAAACTAAATTTAATTTATAATTTAATTTATTTTTTATTTCTTCTTAATTTGATAACTGCAAATCATTTTCTCTCTGCAGGAACATGGAACATGAGGACATTACATAGAGATTATTCTCTTGATGTCCTCACGCAGGAATTCCAGCGCTATAAACTAGATATTCTAGGTTTGCAAGAGAATTCAATGAAGAGTGGCACTAAGGCTATGTACTAAATCTGATATGATTCAAATACTAATTTCTAGATGGACAGTCAGTTAGCCAAGAGCATACCAACAAACTGGTGAGAGTAGCAAAAGTGGACTATTTGACTGTCATCTCAGAATGATAGAGACACCAGTTTAATCCCTCTTTTCCCTCAAGGCTCTCTTCCTCTCCAAGATATTAGAGCTTCTGAAGCTCATAGGGCTAAGTGGCAATGCAGTGTCAAACTAATGGCTCTCCAACCCTCCATTTAGGTAGCAGCCACTGAACTCTACAAACACTCTTTCACTAGGTAAATAAATGGAATATGCTTTAGAATTACTAAGCAAGTTTGGCAAAAGGGTTTAAACATAATACAACTGAATTTATTAACCATTCAAACAAAGGGGCTAAACCCCTAGATACTGATATAAATTGAGTACTGAATATCGTCAAATTTGTAATGTTTCACAGTTGTCACCCTAGTTTGTGGTTGATTATATGTTACAAACGAAAACATAAAAATACACTCCTACTAATACCTGTTATTGCTAATAGAAAACACTAAAATAAATGCTCATAAAGCAACTACTGACAAAGCTGAAAATATCTCTAGTTGACTTGTAAGCTTCTAAGCTCTCTTAATCCTAACTGTTAACCAAACTGTTATTCTTACAATATCACATTATTTCTAAAGTTAATGGTGGTGAGCAAGATATGGTAGATTTCAAAATGGGCCCTCACCGACTATATCACTTTTGGCAGGATTTCTCACTGCCAAGGAATCTGTTTTGACTTGAACACTAACGTGCACTTTGAAACATTGTCCAGGTGCAGCTGAGTTGGTGAAAATGGTGAATAGTTCTCGGGTTGTTCACTACAAGAGTGGATAGTTCACTAGACTCTGACTAACAGCTTCTTGAGGGGGTTTAATTTAGACACTAAATTATCCAGCTGCAAACTGCTTCAATTTTAAGAAACGACAAAATACGAATTATGCTTTTGTCGTTTTATAAATTTAGCATACCCAATAAAAGAAGTGGAAATTTATCCACTTGGACAGATAGAGCTTCCGATTAGTTTTATTAGCAATGACGAGCTGCTCCTCATTCTATTCTGTGTGGCAATTAAGTCACTGATGACGTCAAAAATGAGTGATATGTCCTTCCTGTCTAGATGGTGCTGACGTAGCCAGCTAATGGTGACCTGTACCGCTCAATAACTTTGCGCTCAACCTTTCCACTTCAAAATCTCTATGTGAACTCTCCTTTTATTCGAGATCTCTTCTTACCTCTTGCTCCTTTGTCCGCCGGTTTCCAATGGGCGACTTGCCTCTTAGCGCAAGTGTCAGTTGGGTAGGGTTGTTTTACCTCTGAGCGGCACTTTTTTGCACACCATGGGCTAAATGGCCAGGTCACATGGACCCCGAAGGCTCAGAGAAGGTTGGGGGAGGGGACCCACTGGAATAGCTGTTGGGAGACAGATGGTAACCTCCCGCCAAGGCCATCCAGCGTGTTCTTTAACGTGTACAGGGTATGGCTCTCTCCCGCACACGGGGCCACGGCTTAACGTCCCATCCGACGGACGGCGGCTTTTCCAAGCCCATCGGTGTCCCCTACTGACCGTGGGCAAGGCGGGGATTTTTGCGGAGATAAATCTCAACGCTGACCCAGCTGGGACTCGAACCTGGGAACTGCAGATTAGGAGCCTGGCGTGCTACCAACTGAGACACCCCCGCCCCCGCAAGTGTCAGAGAGGACGACTATTTAGCGGCGTCCCCAATAATGACGGCGATTCTGGACCGCCCTCTCACAAGCTTGGCTAGCTGGGAAGTTGCAATGGTGTGAGAGTTTCTAGGCTATGTCCAAACTTGTGCGTTTTGCGTGCGCCAGACGCATGCATCTAGAGCACGTGACGCATGCGCAAACGCATGCCTCAAATCATTTGAAACGCGCCGTTTTCAGTGCAGTAGTGAACATACTTCCACCAGTAGTGGTTTTTTGTTCAGCATTCCGTGCAGCTTCGTAGTTTGTCTGGAAGGTTTCGTTCTGTTTTTGTAATTATTCAGCTTCTGTTTTATGTTCACCGTGTTGTCAGAACAAACATTGGCCTTTATTGAAGATTATGAATTAAATAATTTATCAGAGATATAAATTATTAAATTTATTTAAACAAATAAAAATTAATCGATCACATATTGATATACATAATTGTGCATATATGTAATCTTTATATAAATATTTAGAATAATAATTATTTTTGTTGAAATAAAACATCCATTACGAAACTAAGAAAAGGAAAAAAGATCAATAAGATAGGCGAAAATACAAATAAAAAATCTCTTCGTTTTACACGGAAATTCGTTTAACGATGGTCTTCCCGGAACTCATCTCCCGCATTAAATGAGAGCTACCTGTATAACTGTTCCATTTCTGAATTATCAATTAATTGGTATTTTCAGAGTTAAACTACCACCAAATATATATATTAATTTAATAGAATTGTTTGTCTTTCGTTCAGTCACTCAACACATGTGGCATAAGCTAAAAGACTGTATATCACGGATGTATCTTAATGATAGGTCCAAGGTTTAAGAAAAACAGATTTTCATCAACGGTATTTTCACGCTTTCATTATCGAATATTGGATTATCAACACTACAGCTACTGATACTATTCTCCCTATGTGATTCGGATGTTCCTATAGGTTCGGATCACAAATTAGCCTGCATTGCATTTCTCCACTACGCTTCTTGTCAGTAAATGTTCGCCACAAACTGGAAGGATAGCTGTGTAGCAAACCCCAGTGATGACGCAGATAACCTTCCGGGTCTGGCACAAAATGTCCGACCCCGCCTTCCCTTGGTGCATGCCGTTAATACTTTTCAAAAGAGATATTCTTTTTTCGAAGGGAGCAGAAGTGGAGGCCTGTCAGAACGGTGTACCCTACTGATTTGGTCATCTACGGACACATTTTTTTCATTTTTCCTGCCCTGTTGAGGAATGGTCAACTTCGCAGGGTCGTGGTGATGACCATTTATGCCTACGAGACTGGACTGGTTTACGGCTTTGAGCTTGATTATGGATTCTGGACTTGCTGCAGAGGTGGATATCTGTTGAGAGAGAATTTGCCGCTGTGCTTTCTGTTTGCTTGTGGGTTGCCAGCCCTAAGTGAACAGAGACACGGGATACCTTATATCTGCTGGTGGATAAATCTGATCATAGCCTCTTATTCTCTCTTATAATTCTCTCTTAGCTAGTTGGGTATCGCTAATCCTAAATTGGAGTAATGTGTCACAGGCAGGTCTTACGGCTCTTGAAAAGGTCCACTTAAAAACGGTGGTGCTTGAAGTTCCTACCAACATGGATCACTTCAACCTGTAGCAGTGGAGGAACAGCTCTTTGCCCCATGCCTGCTATCACGGGGATGTTTGATATTGTTGGCCCTGCGTTTCTCAATTAACCAAGTTTCTTCAAAAATTCCTACTACTCATTTTCTCTCTGCAGGTAAATGAAACGTGAGGAGGTTACGTTGACATTATTCTCTTGATGTCCCCACGCAGGAATTCCGGCGTTATAAATTAAATATTCTAGGCTTGCAAGAGACCAGATGGATAGGTTAAGGAGAGAAAATTGAAAATAACTCTAAATTTCTCTTTCAGTGAAGAGATCTCGTGTTTTAATAGGGCCAGAGATCTCAAACAAATGTTTTCCGATTATATTCTGGAAGAATTACACGTTGAATATATCGGAACAGGTCTCGACCTGTTACTTCTGTTATATAAGTTCTAAACTGATTACATACTGGATAAAATGATTTAATATCTAATGTTTACGAAGCGTTCGTTTCTTTCTCGCCAACATATGGTTATACTACCGGGATTTGGTCCGTTAATTCAATCACGCAAGGTATCGAACCCGTTACGTAACCGACCAACTGGGTCGAACCCGATAAAGGTTGAAGTTTTATAACTCATGTTCTAATTGAGCAACAGATCTAAAACTAATGTTTTCCGATTACATTCGGGAAGAATTACACGTTGAATGTATCGGAAAAGGTTTCGACCCGTTACTTTTATTTTATGGGTTCGAAACCGATTGCATACTGGATAAAACGACTTAGTATCTAATGATTCCGAAACTTTTGTCTTTTTTTGGCCAGCATAGCGTTATACCACTGAAATTCGTTTGCAAGAGACCAGATGGACAGATAAAGGTCAGATTCTTAAAAATAATCTTAAATTTCTGTTTTCAAGGAGGAAAGATAATAAGATTCACCATGGCGTGGGTCTGCTTCGCAGCAGACACGCTAGTGATGGTCTTCTAGGATATGAGAGCATTAATGAAATGTTTCTTACAGCAAAATTTCAGACAAGCATTAAAGCTATATCATAATTGTCAGTCTTCTATCAATCGTAGCAAGTTATGTATGACTAGAATCACATGTGGCACCAGATGAATCATTGGCATTTTCTTTAATGATTATCACTCATTTGGTCGGGTTGGGTTGTTTTACCTCTGAGCGGCACTTTTTTGTACACAAGGGGCTAAATGGCCATGTCACATGGACCCCGAAGGCTCAGAGAAGTTTGGGGGAGGGGACCCACTGGAACAGCTGTTGGGAGACAGATGGTAGCCTCCCGTCAAGGCCATCCAGCGTGTTCTTTAACGTACACAGGGTATGGCTCTCCCGCACACGGGGCCATGGCTTAACGTCCCATCCGAAGGACGGTGGCCTTTCCAAGCCCATCGGTGTCCGCTACTGACCGTGGGCAGGGCAGGAAATTTTGCGGAGATAAATCTCAACGCTGACCCAGCTGGGACTCGAACCTGGGAACTACAGATTACGAGCCTGGCACGCTACCGACTGAGCCACCCCCGCCCCCAAATGGGGGGGGGGCGAAGGATCTGTCGGTGACGCGCCATGCTCGTAATCTGCAGTTTTCAGATTGAAACAAGGTCACCTTGATAAGACATTTCTGGATAGTCTTGAATAGAAGGGGGGACGAAGGGAGAGATATTAATTATGCATAAAATTTCTAGTGGTGTAATTTGTTTAAAATTTTAATTAAACCATTTATTTTAAAACCCGTTAAATTAAAATAATTTTTTCATAACGATTTTAATAAAACATTTAAGTATGTTATAAAATTAATTGAAAGTTTTTTAAAAATAAACAACTATCAATTCGATATTTAGGGAGGTAGATATAATTAGGTAAATGATATTTGAAAAATAAGTCTTCTGTTAGTCGAGACCCGTTGTATGTTGGTGGCTTTGGTTCGAGTCCCAGCTGGGTCAGCTTTAAGATTTATCTCCGCAAAACTTTCCGTCCAGACCTCGGTCAGTACGGAACACCAAAGGACTTCAAATGCCTTCGTCCGTCGGATGGGACGTTAAGCCGTGGCTCCGTGTGCGGGAGAGCTATATCATTGCATGTTAAAATAAAAAAATACCGATTAGAACACAACAAATTTTATAGTAATAAATTTTTGGAAGATATCGTATATTTGGTTTAATTTTTTTATTAACGATGCCTGAAGAATGAGGATTTTATACTGTATATTCAAGTAAAAACAATGCACGTATTTCCCAATTTACCAGAATTCTGCGTTAACTCGATCTCATATAAGCATTCAAATAAAAACTCTTCCTCAAAACCCGTCTTCTTTAACTATTTTCAGTTAAGATTTTAAAAATATCGGAATTCTTTGTCTAATCATCATACTATAATGAATTAGACGTCATCGGTGACAGAAATTGGCAGTTTCCTCGTGGTTCTGCGGCTAATTGAGCGATTCGTCCTGAATTTCGTGGGATGGTCCCGCTTAGTTCTCACCCTCTTGGTGTGACAGATGAGGATTCCCATCTTCCGTGGGTCGGGAGTGATTTTTCGAAAGGCATCCGATATTTGTGGGGCGCCTTCGTCCCCTGCCTTCTGAATGCAATTATCGAACGACGTATTAAAAAATGTTAGTCGATATAAATGAAAGATCTCAATCAAATGTACCTGAGTTTGCATTTTCAGCAACATTAGTTCGGATGTAATCGTATTTACTTCGCTACAGACTCTAAAAATATGTTCATCGTAGGTAATAAATTTCGACTTTGGGAAAGCATCTCCTTAGAGAATATGCTATAACGATCTTGAATATGGCACTGATTCAGTTACCGCTCTGATTACTACTCTAACCACACCTCTTATGTCATTCCAGACCTGGTCAGTACAATAACAGAACGATTGATATTCATAAGAAATTTCAATTCTTATAATTCAACTGGTGGCTGTTAATTTTTTTTAATCTACTAAACAATTTTAAAATATTCTTAAAATTTTAAATACAATTCATTCATTATTATGTAGGCTTAAAAATAAATGGAATTCAATGAAATATTACCCAAATTCAATTGCTTAAATTTTTATACATATTTCCTTCCTCGCCAATGAGAGAGCTAATGAGCTCTCCAGGTGGCCTTTTTGGTAAACCGGGTATGTTTATAACTGTATTTTACCCCTATTTATTATTATCAGGTTCTCTTCTTTTAAATAAATTTGTATTTGTAATTTGAGACTGGTTGATCGAAGTTTCACCCTACATAGCAACAGAAAATGTCGAATACCTCTGTTTAAACTACTGGTTTTGTTTGAAATTATAATACACAAATATATTCTTTGTGTTGCAATGTTCCGAAATATTTGTAACCTATTTTAGATATAGTGTTATTTGTTTTGCCACAGAATTTAAATAGAACAATCATTATTTTATGAAAATTGTTAATTAATGGATAAAAACATGTGCTTTCGACGCACTGCCACATAAAATGAAACTTTCAAGGGTAAATTAGTGAAACATGAATGAATTTTGGTTGGTTGTTTGGGGTTTTTTTTGGCGCAAGAGCAACAGGGCTATATTGCGCCAAACAAAAACATATAAATTGATAAAAGTCATTTAACCCACAACCAAATTTAAAAACACACAGAAACATAACCAGCACAGGAAAGATAAGTAGAAATGGCAAAAAGTAACAACAAGTGTAAAAATCGACAATTAAAATGGATGTATAGGACCCAGTAAAAAACAGAAACAAGTGTAAAATCAAGTTAACAAAGTAAAAAAGATTCATAAATGCGTAAAATACCCAGTAAAACGTAAAAAATCAAAGACAGGGGTTAAAAGAGAGTCATCGGATAAAAGTTGTCCGAGTGTAAGCGGTTCGGACGTAAAATCGTGAAAGTTAAAATAGAGACAACGTTCAAAGTTAAAAGCGGAACATGAAAATAAAATATGTTTGATCGTTAAAATGGTGTCAGAAAACACGCACTTAGATTCAGCGTTCGCCTTGAGAAGAAATGAATGAGTTATAAACGAATGACCTAAGCGGAGCCGAGCAAGTAGAACTTCCTCCTTGCGATTCCTGCGTAAACAAGACTGCTACGGTTTGACAATGGGCTTGATCTCGAAGATCTTGTTAGCAACCTGTTCAGATCAAGATCTCTGCCACTGTGCCCGGAGCTCGATGGTGAAACGCTGCCAGAAATCCAGATAGGGAACCGGCAACAGAGAGTCGGACAGGGGCGTGGCTGACCTGGCAACAGAATCTGCCAAATCATTGCCCCTGATTCCGACATGACCGGGCACCGAACAGAAGAGAATCGTGGTGGTGGCTGCCAGACGATGGAGCTGCTGGCGGATCTTGGAGAGAACAGGGTGAGGCCGATGCCTCACCGAGATCAAAGCCTGTAGTAAGCTAAACGAGTCGGTGTAAAGCACACACCGACGATGATGCTTTGTCGCCACATGGTCCAAGGCGAAGCTGATAGCGTGCAACTCTGCAGTGAAGATGGAACATTGCAGTGGGATCTGGTCTGCAATTAATACATCACAGCAGACCATGGCTGATCCCACTGAAGTGCCGGACTTCGAGCCATCTGTAAAGACAGGCAAGAAGTCCGGGTGCGCAGCACGATGGCTGGCAAAGAGTTGCTGGTACACACAGTAGGGTGTAAAGGCCTTCCCGTCCTACACAGGGAAAAATCGCAGGAAGGGGAAACAGCGAGCCAAGGTGGAAGTGGCTCAGCTGTCGACTGTGCGATGCTATCGAAACTGATGTTAATGTCTCTGAGGTAGCCTCGGACACGCAAACCAAAAGGACGAATGGCAGTCGGCCGATTTGTGTAAAGCATTTCCCACTTCGGACTGAAAACGCAGTCCCAAGTGGGATGGCCAGGCACGGATCGCAATTTAGATGCATATTGTAGGGACAACTGCTGACGGTGAAGAGATAAAGATGGTTCTTCGGTCTCAACGTAAAGACTCTGGACCGGTGAAGTGTAGAAGGCTCCAGTGCAAACGCGGAGAGCCTGGTGATGGTGGGGGTCCAGCACCTTCACCACCGAATCCTGGGCGGAGTTGTACACCTGGGATCCGTAGTCCAGTTTCGATCGGACAAGTGCACGGTAGAGGTGGAGCAAAGAACATCGGTCCGCCCCCCAAAGAAAGGGAGGAGAGGACCTTGACGATGTTCAATGCCCTCGTGCACTTGGACCTGAGATGACGTGTGTGAGGTAAAAAGGTCAATTTCCGATCGAATATGAGATCGAAAAACTTGGTCTCCGCCACAACTGGAATGATGTTACCCCCCCCCCCCCCCCCGCCGCAGCTCGGGATCCAGATGAAGATTACGCTTGTGGCAAAAGTGCACACAAGCGGTCTTCTGTGGGGAGAACCGAAACCCGTTTGCCGTCGCCAAACCGAAAGATTGTTCAGGGCAATTTGCAGTTGTCTTTAAATGACCCTCATGCTGGATGAAGAGCAAAAGATGCTCATAGAGGGCATTGCCTACTGATGGAGGAAGTTGTCTAGTTATAGAATTAATCTTGACAGCGAAAAGTGTAACACTCAGAACGCAGCCTTGTGGCACCCCCTGTTCTTGGGGGTACGGCTGCGACAGGGTGTTACCGACACGGACACGAAAAGAACGTGTCGATAAGAAGATCGGCATGTGACCTCTCAAGCCGAAACTGTGGAGGTCACGAAGAATGCCGAATCTCCAAGCCGTGTCGTAAGTTTTTTCGATGTCGAAGAAAATTGACACCAGGTGCTCTCTACTTAAAAATGAGTTTCTGATAGCCGATTCGAGGCATATCAGATGGTCAAAAATTGACCGTTGCCTGCGAAAGCCACACTGGGTGTTGGAAAGAAGGTTGTGGTGTTCTAAATACCAGATGAGTCTGGCATTTACCAGTCTTTCCAACACCTTGCACACGCAGCTCATCAACGCAATGGGATGATAATTGGAAGGAATCTTGGAATCCTTTCCCGGCTTCGGGAAGGCCAAGACGATGGCCTCCCACCAGGAGTCCGGAAACTGCTCCTCGAGAAAAATGCGATTGAAGAGATGGAGCAGCCGATCCTTACTCGATGGTGAAAGATGTTGGAGCATGGCATAATGGACATTGTCCGGCCCTACAGCAGGGGCACGAGAAGAGTGCAGAGCAAGGCGAAGCTCCTCCGCTGTGAATGGCCTGTTGTAAGGCTCCAGGCCATTCGAGTGGAAAGACAGCGAAGAGCGTTCCGCCCTGCTCTTCTGGGCCAGAAACTCGGGGGAGTAAGAGGAAGATGATGAGATGAAGGAGAATGTCTCCCCCAGAGTGTTGGCAATTGCTGTGGGATCAGCAATTGCCTGTCCATTGTGCTCCAGGATCGATAATGAGTGGGACGTGTAGTTCCCACCCATCTTCCGGACTTTATCCCACACGACCTTAGAACTAGTCGTGCATGGTGATAGAAGACGTATACTTGATCCAAGATTCCTTCTGGCTTTGGCGTCGGACAAAACGAGCTTTCGCCCTGGCGCGTTTGAACCTTTCGTGGTTGGGGGTCATCAGATATCTCCGAAACACCCCCCAAGCCTTGTTCTGAGCCTTACAAGCTGAGGTGCAATCTGGATTCCACCACAGTTTCGGAAAGCGAGGAAACCGTGTCGAAGTTTGAGGAATTGTTGATGCAGCTGCATCTACGATACAGTCCGTTATTTCCGCTACTACCACATCGATGGGCTCCTGGCTGACAGAGTGGTCATCGAGCTCAGAGAGCAGCTCGAAACCACCCCAGTCAGCCCGATTGAGCGTCCACCGCGTGATGCGTGAATGGCTGCAAGGCTCCCCACAGGAGATGGTGCACACCACGTGGAGGTGATCGCTTCCATAGGGGTTGTCCTCGACCTCCCGTGTAAAGAGTGGTAGGATCGAGGAGGAGCAGATGGTAAGGTCAATGGCAGTGAAAGAGCAGGTTGGGGAGTGAAAGTAAGTACTGACACCGGTGTTCAACAGGGATAGAGAAGGATCCAGGAGCCACTGCTCCAGGACCCCGCCCCTCCCATTGGTGTCAGCACTGCCCTAAAGTGGACTGTGTCCGTTGAGGTCTCCCATAATGAGGAAGGGGGACGGCAGCTGCGAGACGAGATCATCAAGTTATTCCTGGAAGACGATGCTCCCAGGTGGAAGATATACAGAGCAAACAGTCAGCGAGAACCCCACGAAGAGACGGATGCCTACCGCCTCTAAGTTGGTGGTGAGGGGTACGACCTGAATGGAGAATGGTTGCTCACGAGGATGGCGACACCCCCGTGAGCTGGACCATCTCCAACCCGGTCCCGGCGAACTAGTGAAAAGTGCCGGATCGTGGGATCTGTGACTGGCTGCAAGTATGTCTCCTGCAGGCACACACAGATGGGCTGGTGTGCCTGAAGGAGGGCCTTGATGTCGTCAAGATTCCTCTGGAATCCACGACAATTCCATTGTAGGAGTGTGGCCATCTCAGGACTTAAAAGAGTGGGCGGACAATGAATTCCTATTCAGCTTAACCGCCGCAGAGGACGGTTTAGTGAATAGGGGACGGGCGATATCCATGTCCTCGGAATCATCCGAGGGGCATGGATCGGTCACCGCCCTTTGTAGTGCAGTGATTTTCTTTTTGGGCCCCGGTGGGGGCCCCTTAGGTTTGGAAGGTCTTGCTGTCTGAGGACGGGGAGGAGGAGGCCTTCCGGTGGAAGTGGAAGGCTGAGTTGCAGGAATGGAAACCGGGGTAGATGTCGAGGTCGACACCATCCTCGGTTTCGTCTGCGTGAGGAGGTACTTGGCTGCGGGCGAGAAAGACTCAGTTGGTGGTACACTGATGTCAGTCTGCACCGCCACCGAAGTCATTGGAACGATGGGCTTTCCAATGACTGCACTGGCATAGGAAACCTTGCCAGGCAGGGCGGGCAGTACAGCAAGCTTTCTCCCCTCAGCATAAGAGATATTATTCATGACTTTGAGGCGTTGTACCTCCTTTTCCTCCTTCCACTTCGGACAGTCGCGGGAGTACGCCGAATGTTCGCCACTGCAGTTCACACAGCATGCCTTTTCTGCTGTGCAGTCAGGATCGAGATGATCCTTAATGCCACAGCGAGCACAGGTGGGCTTGCCCCGGCATGCTGTGCGGGCATGACCGTATATCTGACACTGAAAACAGCGCAGAGGGTTTGGGATATACGGCCGTATCTCACAATGTAAGTAACCTGCCTTGATGGAAGAAGGCAGGCATGGCGTATTGAATGTCACAATCAGCACCCGGGTGGGTGCTAATTTCCGATCACGGCGTGTCGAAACCCGGTGGACCGCTGTTACTCCCTGAGGTGTGAGCTCTGAGAGGATTTCCTCCTCAGTGACTTTGAGGAGGCCCCACTCGGTGATCACACCCCAAGAGGAATTCAAAGTTTTATGGGGAGTGACTTCAACAGCCACCCCACCAATGTCCTTGACTTTCAGGAGTGTTTACAACAAGCGGTCTCAACCTGCTGCAAGTCTCCAGTTCGTAGGCGCTTGACGGATTTCGGCTCTCCCGCAAGACCTTTCAAACCTTTGTTGACAAAAAAGGGGACATGTCCCCAAGTACCTGATCACCCGTGGAGTGGATGATCAGGAATCTCGGGAACGAAGACACAGACACAGAAGACGATGGCGGTGATAACAAAGACGAGGAAGATGGGGGATCATGTCGAGCCCTCTTGTTGGCAGTGAACGCATTATTTTCATCATGTTTTTTATTTGTGTGGTTCAGTGCCCGCTGTCCCCACCCTCCAAGGAGCCCAACAAGGGGACGCCCAGTTGGGCGCCAGGGCTACGTAGGCACTATATCCACACAGACAGTGAGCCAAGCCCTCACACATAAATAGAAGGAAAATAAAAAGAGAAATGTGCAGAACAAAAACATTCTACACAAATGAAACATAGCGTAAAATAGCAAAATTGTGAATGGCCAAACTGGCCTCACGAAAAAAGGATAACGACAAAAGGAAAATAATCTGTGAGGAAACTTGCAAAACCTGTACCCGGACCGTGGGCAAGGTTACTCACCGCTCTGCACAGTTGACCCTAGCAGGACCTGCCCACCAGCCGATTGCTCCTGGGGGGCCACCCCAGGAGCTCCCGTTTACCTGAAGCAGAGGCCAAAGCAGTGTATAGCAGAGACCCCGGAATCCGCTGCCCAGCCCCGCGACAGACAGGCTCCCCAATGGCAAGACGGCCAATGGGGACCCCCCCAGTCATGAGCTGAGGAGAGCAGACGGGGACCCCCGAGCAACTACCAGGATCCCCCTTTCCCGGGACACGGGTCTCCGCGCACAGCTAACACGCGGGCGAGCGTTTACGACCCTGTGAAGGTAACCGAGCCAGCGGAACCTTCACAGGGTGGTCCCCCTCACCGCGTACAGGCGCTCACACTGAGGGGGAGATCTACTCGGGCAGCAATATTTGGTAAAAAAAATATACTTTTAAATTATTTTTACAGTTTTTAAAGGATACTAATTTGATTGACAGAATTTGATTTAGTGCCCAAATAGTGCCACGATGTTTCTGCATTAGAAGATTGAACGCTCTTTAAAATTTTAATAATGTTAATCAAAAACTTCCAGTTTCTACTGAACTGCCTCCTTCGTTCAGAGAATTCTGGAATGCTTATGGAATGTTTATTTGACCGCCAATCTAAGACTATTGGCAATTTTATGGTTTTGCTTTTGAAATTTTGGTTCTCCAGATTCAGTTGGGAGAACTCTCCGACATAGTGCACGGACCTTTCTTAAAAGAATTTCCGGAGGAGAGGGGCGAAAGGCCCCGAGTGATTTCCGGAATAATAGTTTATGTTGAAGAAGAAGGAGAAGAAGCAGAAGTATGAATGTAATCTATAAAATGCCATTAAAATAAATACTAAATTTTTAAGTTTAAATTTAATTTCCATCATATCAACATTAACAAAATTTGTATTAATTTCATATGCTGTAATGCAGTGTTTCAGAAAAATAATTAGTCCTCCAGATCCCATTTGATTTTGACATTTATGATATATTTTATACCCGGATATCATAGAAAACTGCAATTTATATGCCATAGTAAAAGGTTTGTGCAGTATATTATACATATATGACTTTTTTATACAGTAAATATATTTTTTAAAATTCCTATGTATAAATACCAGCAATATTTGAACTATTTTTGATCTATGCTTTAGAGAATTTAGAGTAATACGAAATCACAAAGGAAAAGAGGATTTTTCATTTTTAAGTAGCTTTATTTCGTCGACGTTTATTTTCAATAATAGGTCTAAAAAATGTGATTTTTGATGGAATGAAGAGTACAATGTGATTTGCACCACTAAACGATTTTTAGTCCCTTCGTTTTACTGAGATATTAATCGTTGCATTATCAGCCTTACTTAGGTACTATATAGGGGTGGTCCTCACTGTTCTTTCATTGTTACACCGATGGTTTTTAAAGCAAAATAATTTCTATAAATTATCGTAAAAAATACATTATAACTAAAGGAAGGTAAATTCATTTTAAATACCAGTTTGCTGAACACATCCATCACTACTGCCCTGAGAGAGGTTATATGATATATTTTTTTTCTATAAATTCGAGACTCCAAACTATAACTACTAATTTTTATTTTACCGAAAAAAATTCATTTTATCTCTTATGTTATCGTGTAAAAAATATAAAGAAAGGAGTGGGTTGTGTAAAGGGTAAAAATGAAAGTGCTTAATTTGCTTACATTATTTTCATTAAACATGAAATGCACCGTGTAAACATTTTTTAAGCACCTTTTTTTAAACATTTCTAACCATTGAAACGACTAAATATTAGTTATGGATCAAAACGTTTCCTCGTCTATCTGTTAATGTTTTAAAACGTTTCCTCGTCTATCTGTTAATGTTTTAAAACGTTTATACATGATGTTGTTGATTTATATATGTAATGAAGTATTATAATGTCTCAGAAATTGCGTTTTTTCATTTATACTGTTTTTATACCTTTAAGATTTTTCTCATTTTTACGGTATGTATAAAGCACTGAGTTTGTATACCAACTGAGTTTGTATAACAAATAATAATATATTTTGTTTCTAAGACCGTCCAATTTTGTTTCATTTCTTTATTTCAACGCAAAGTTCATGTTTTTCTTTAGCTTTATACCAAATGTAATATAACTACATAGAAAACTCAGTCGTTCTAATTCTTGTGTTATCATGTAACTTAACAATTACACTTTTCTTGAATACATATAAATTAACTTTTTTGTATGATTTGCTTAACCAACTAAGGCACCAATAGGATACTTTTCCAAAGGAAGTGCTTCGAGGTTGTCAGAAATCTGCTTCTTGTTGAAGGGTGGGCGTCAATCAAACATGGTCATCATTGCCTTTTAACAGGATGCTGGTGATTTCGGTTGACTGTTAAATATTTCTAGGTGTATGTGATTTGTCAGATATGTTTGCTCGTAGTTTCTTTAAACGGTCGATTATATATCAGCTATTGTAGGTGAAAAGAGCTTATCGTAGCATATCGTACTAATAACTGAAAAATAATAATGATTTTAAAGAGAGATTTCCAAGAGTCAGAAATTCAAAAACACAAGACGTACACCTATCATAACAATGAATATTAACATTTTTAAAGAAGTTTTTCAATATGATTAAATTCAAAAATTCAGGTTTTCAATTTCCCTTTAAAAGAGAGAAAGTTTGTTTCTTCTTTAAGATTTCCCGGCAAAGTACTGCGTATGCCACGTTAAGTTTTATACCTTAATTGACATAATTGTACTTGATGAGTATTTTGCATAGTTAAATTTCACTTGACGTTGTTTAACATCAAAGCAAACAGTCCATAATTTCAATTTATGACGACTAAATTCTTACAGAATAAAGATACTGTTAATGATAACTCATAATTAAGAAACCATTCATTATATAATTATTTGTTTCTGTTCTGTAATATGGGTCAAAAGGTTTAGGAACATGACAGTTGCCAAAGCAGATTTAGTTCATTACAATTCATGATGAAACACAAGAAAAAGCATCGAGGAGCAGGTAAAGACAGGAGATAACCTTGTTCATTTTATCCTTTACCGATATATCATCCAATATCAAGAATCATATGCTCATTCATTCTGCAGGTTGTCCCTACAAATGTATTGGTTGTGAAAGAATTTTTCAGAGGAATAATTATCTTGAAGACATCTTGGAATCCACACAGGAGAACGATAAATTCTTTGCGTTTTTTGCAGAAGGGGAACGCTAATGTTGAAAATAAGCTATACGTCAAATAAATGCTTGTGACGCGGGGAGTGACATAGGCTATTAAAAAACGACCCACCATTTTTCTTCCCCCTAAAAATGGGAAATGTTAAAGTCGCTCTAGTACTTCTTTTAAACGCGAGGGCCTAAGGTTATGAGTTAGGTTAGGTTGGGTTGCTTAACCTCTGAGCGGCACTTTTTTGCACACAATGGGCAGAATGGGCAGGTCACATGGACCCCGAAGGCTCAGAGAAGGTTGGGGGAAGGGACCCACTGGAACAGCTGTTGGGAGACAGATGATAGCCTCTCGTCAAGACCATCCAGTGTGTTCTTTAACGTGCACAAGGTATGGCTCTCCCGCACACGGTGACACGGCTTAACGTCCCATCCGACGGACGGCGGCCTTTCGAAGCCCATTGGTGTCCCCTACTGAACGTGGGCAGGGCGGGGAATTTTGTTGGAGGAGGGGACTCGCTCGATAGCTGTTGGGAAACAGAGGGAGTGTCCCATCAAGGCTATCCAGCGTGTTGTTTAACGTGCTCAGGGTATGGCTCCCTCGCTCACGGGACAACTGCTTAACATTGCATCCGACGGACGCCGGTCTTTCCAAGCCCATCGGTGTCCCCTTCTGATCGTGGACGGCAGGAATTTTGCGGAGATAAATCTCAACGTTGACCCAGCTGGAACTCAACGTGGGAACTGCAGAGTACGAGCTATGCTAACTACCAACTGAGCCACCCCATTCCCCCCAACAAAAAGGGGCAGAAAAATGTGGTCGATGTTTGACAGAATGAATTCAGTAACCGAATTTATCTTTGGTACACTTTATTTATGTACCGTAGATCGTAGATCGTACATGTATATGCGATGTTCCTGGTAAAACTTTACCGATTACCATCTCCATCTCAGAATATTCCCAGTTGGCATAAGTAAAAACATATAACAAGAACCACCCGTGGGTGAACCCCTAGAGGTTAACATAAAACACAAGCTAAAAATAGCATATACCATGCACAAGAGACCTAAAACGAGTAGCTCTCCTGAGAGAAAGCCATCATTTTAGGCCACTTGTGCTTTTTAAGAATATTATGATCATAAATAAGCACAAAAGAAATAATCTCATTAGTATTACTTTTAACAGTCTCAAAAAACCTTTTGAAATGCATTTAATATGAATATATATATGATAGATGCCCAAGTCTTTATGAAGTTGTCTGTTAGTAACAAACCAAGGGGCATCGACCTCAGATTTCAATATTTTGTTTTGCAAGACCTGAATCTTGCGTATATTCGTGGTGGTGGTGTTCGCCCATGCAGGGGAAGCATAAGTTATTATCGTACGAATGACCATGTTGTACAATAAAAATTTATGGTCAATCATCAAGATAGCATTTCTCCGATGGAGAGTTCTAGTTGGCATCTCACTGCATTGACTGTAGTGATAATATCATGAATCTCATATTCATATATATATATGATATATAATATGAGGGTCCCATTTGAGCTTTTGATGTAGGGTTATACCCTTATTGATGTATTCAGTTCTCACTAAATTTTGACCACCTCCCTCCATGTTATATAAGTGGAAGCTAATTTCGAAGCTCTTTAACTTCTAAACTAAGCACTTTATGAGAAAAGGTAATGGGAGTAAATTAAAGATCTTAATCAATTCTATTTGAATCTCGATTTTCAATAATATTTGCATTGCACTTTAGAAGTTAAGGACTTTAAATATTAAAGAGCAACAATGCAATTTGTCTTAGGACAATTGAAATATATCGAAACATTATTGACATTAATTTTTCAAATATGCATCTGTTGTATTTAAATAAATAAATAAATACCCCCTCAAGCAGCTGCTTGCCACAGAGGTCTGACAGGAGCCTGTCAGTTTATACGCCACAGTAGAAGGTCTGAGAGGATGGCGGGATCTCAGCAGAAAAACGACACACACATCCATGCCTAATCCGGGGCTAATGGTAATCCGGCACTTCTTATTCAAATTATAATTAACTTCTGAGTTAAATTCTAAACGTTAGGCATTGCTGTTGTTAAATATTTAAACATCCATAACTCTAAATACTAAGGGAATATTGTTGAAAATCGAGGTTTCGATAAATTTGATTGAGACCTTTAATTTACCTTCAGTCCCATTCTGTCACAAAATTATTTTGTTTTTGAAGTTATAGAGTTTCGAAGTTAGCTTCACCTGACGTAACATGTAGGGAAGTGGTCATAATTCAGTGAGCACTGAGTGCGTATATATAAGTTACTTCTTAGAACAAATATGGGAAGATTAATGTATTTTATATTTCCTTAATTTATATATTTTATATTTTTATTTTTAATGATAGTTTCTAAGGGAAATGGTTTTTTTTTTAAGGAGAATAGAACAGAAATATACTAGAAGCTCTATGAGGCTTATCCTGGTTGCTCATACAATATAAAAACACTTACACAAGAGTACTCCCTCTCGTTCAGCAGTCAAAGAAAACCTCTGTCACGAAATGCATCAATCTTTCCCCTTCTTCGGAAGAGAAAATTTCAACCTTCCCTGTGTTTCTCTGCCAGTCTTAAGCCTTCATTTGATTTGTGACTCTTACAGATTTACTCCGTTAAATTTACGTGGTCCGTTTTAAGTGGAAGAAAGAGGGACATAATTTTTGGTCCTTACGGTAGCATGGACGTCACGAACGACATATTAGAGGGATAGTTTATATAATCCCACCCCCAATATTTTGTGGAGGGAAGAAAGAATGGATGGTAAATGACCCATAACGTTGACAATTCCCACGTGACAGATATCCGTTTGACAAGTAGATCATTTCTCTCTGTTTTCTAGTTCCGAAGATGCAACGGAACAATTATTTATATACGTTTCTCATTTGTCAGGAGAGAAGAAAGCATATGATGGAAAATTTTGTAGCCTGTGGTACTTTCCACACTAGAAGCTTTCATTTGACACATAAGTGATTACTTTGGCATTTGCTGTCGAAAGATTTACCAATTTTTAAACATTTAGCTCCTGGTTTGAGGGGAAAATGCACGAAAGATTGCCTCTTCAGTGGCGCAGTACATTGCGCATTAGTTCGTGGTGATACTGATGGGGGTCGGGTTCGAATCCCGGTGATGGCATTGTCGTTTGTTCTGTTATAACCTGAAGATAAGCAAATTGCCTTGTGGGTCTAATCAGAAATTGAAAAAAAAATATTCATAACACAAGGTATAATATAATGTATAACTCGTTGCTCTGAATGCAAGATATAATTGCACACTGGATTTCATATTTCCTTTTTAGTGGAGGGAAGAAACAGGAAGAAACGATTTGTAACCTATGATACTCCCAGCATTATTAGAGTTCATTTGGTGAATAATTGGTTGAGATTGGTCAATGGGTTGAAGAGATATGGTGGAACAACTGTTTGCAGAAATACATAATAGACAAATAAAGAAAGAACAACAATAAGAAAATTAATAGGTATCAATAAAAGAAAAAAATGTCAGAAACTACCACTAATTTTATACAACAGAGAAATTGAAAGAAATATCTTTCGTTCAATTACTAACTAACAGTGAAATGTTCCAGCAGGTGTTTTATATTACGGATATATCTCAATGATATCTCTAAGTATTAATGAAAATAGGATTTTTTGGCGAAATGCACAAATGGTAATCCTCCTGCATTCATTTGATGCATTCCACACTGAAATGTACAATTATATCACCACTATAATTTCTTGTAGTATTCTCGGATTTATTTAGCCTATAAAATGGCCATTAATCGGAGGTTTCAACTTGTATGGTAACACAAGTTAAAGTTAAATGGTACGTAATGTTTAAACGCACTAAAATTAATTTAGATAAAAATCATTTGTTAAAATTTCGTTTTTAAGCAAATCAATACATATGGTCGAACAAGGTTACGAGTACCTTGAATCCACTTAGTGCCACCCAATCTTAATGTTGCCAACATTTCATTACAGAAAAAAATGGACATTTTACTTGGGGGAAGATTTCACCCTCCCCTTTTTTTGCTTATTTTTATCAGATATTTAGGGGAAAATGTAAACATATATTCAAAAATAATTTTACACATTTTATGAGACTAATTACAAACATCCATCCTCTTCCGAAATTTGAATTTCCATCAGCCATTGTTATTAAACATGGTCGTCTCCAGAACTGTTCGAGCTCATAATCGATTAATGAAGACCTAAATAATGGGTGCTGATACATTATCGTATTCATTATACCAGCTTCTAAACAATGAGGAAAGACTTTTTCCTCCTGGAGGTGCCCACTGAGAGTTAAAGGATGCGTTTGTGTGAATTGTTAAATAAAAAATAAAATATCCCCTCAAGCAGCTGCTTGCCACAGAGGTAGGATATTTAAAAAAAATAAAAATGTTCTTTAAAAAACAAAACTTTATTAAAAAAATAAATAATAATAAATTTTGAAAAAAATTTAATCTTTCTTCAAACACGCTTCTTGAATTTATATTTATTTCCTCCTTTATGGGATTTTAGCACACCTTTGCAGACACTCACACATCATTGTTCTGTATTTTCGTTAACCACCTCGTGTACTCTAGTAGCTTTTCTAATAAAGCTGATACTTTTAATATCTATGCTGTTTGTTAATTGCAGTACTTGATTCTGGTTTATACAGTGGAATTTTTACCAGGTTGAGACTCATTTAAAACAAAGAACATATATAAGCCCTTATAATTTGAACGCCAAATTCGTAACTCACTTCGACGAACGAGGTCTAATGATTTCGTTACCTTCGATGAATAGTTGTCACTGCAACGAATTGGAGAGGACCAAGTACTGTTCATCCTAGGAGCAAGCAGGTTGTACCCCTTTATATTTCATTAGCACTCATATTGTTGGAAGCGACTTTATCGAATGAAATGTTGAAGCTATTGTGATAATAAACAGTGTTATATGCTTATGTGGGGGCATCTTTCTTAGAAACGATAAATTTATTTTTTCTTCTATGCATTTCACCTGTCTAGATGTAAAGTATCACAATATTCGCTTGGGTCCAAAATGTGCATTAGTTAAAACCAAAGTCAGAAAAGCAAAAAACGTTCGTCTGGTTGAAAGTCATAATCTGCACACCAGATATTTCAGTTGAAATCAGAGCGGTTCGCAACACTAGTCCTACCCCAGTATTTCTAAGTGAGTCAGGCTGAATCCAGTTCGTTGTACACGGAAATTAGGCACGCCTGAGGAATGTTTGACATTCAAATAGACAGAGGCACCACATGAGTGATCATTATGGTGGAAATAATTCATTGGCAAGTTGCTGGCGGTAGATTATAATGGTCACGTAATATGATATGGAAACAAGAGATGTAATGTTGGATGAAATATATAACACAAACAGTCAATCGTTATCTGGCTCTCAGTGGCAGATGGCATAATTGTCTCACTTCGGACTCTGCATATCTCGAAGATTGTAGAAGACAAGTAATACGAGACTAACCAATAATTCTGTCCCCCACAAATTAATGATGAAAAGGTTTCAACTGGTGTCGTGAACATGAAAATTGGAGCTCAGAGAAATGTTACATTCAATATTTACTGATGAGTCCACCTTGATTCTAAACTCTAATTCACGACTTCTCTTAAACTGGAGAACGACCAGATACCATCTATTGAGTACTATAGAAAAGGAGCAATAGGAGGGAGGTGCATTAGTTGTCTGAAGAGAAATAAAATGCAAAGATTCTACGGATCTCTATGTATTCGAGAGAGAAATATTAATTGCTGTGGGATTTAACGGAGAAACCCTTGCAATCCATATCAGACTTTTATATATGACGAAACTTTGAATTAATTCTAATGGGCTGAGCATCTGATGTCCGACCCCGCCTTCTCGTGGTGTAGACCGTTAGTACCTTTCAGAAGAGATATTCTCTTGTGGAAGTGAACGGAAGGGGAGGGCTGCCAGATTACTGTGGCCTACTGATTTGGACAACTCTGGCTACTTTTCTTTTTTTTCCTACCCTACTGAGGAGTGGTCAACCACACAGGGTCCTGGTGCTGACCATATAAACCCACTGGATGGGATTGAATTATGGCACTGAGCTTGACTATGGATCCTGAATTTGCTGCACTAGTGGGCTTCTGTAGAGGGAGAATCTTCCGCTGTGTTTTCTGTTTGTTTGTGGGTTGACAGCCCCAAGTGAATAGATTCACAGGATATGTTTATCAGCTGGTGGATAATCCTGAGCAGGGGTCATCGCAGGCACCTGAACTCTTTGCTTCTATTGGCATCGTCAAATTCTACATTGGAGGAAGTCTTCCAGTGTAGATGGTTTCAGCCTTTAGTGGTGGGGGAACGGGTCTTTGCCCCATGTCTGCGATTAGGGGGCTGTTTGATATTGTCGGCATTCCCTCTCTCAATAAAGAGTTTCTTTAAACATCCCACTAACCATTTTCTCTCCATAGGTAGTTGGAATGTGAGGACTCTGCACAGAGCTTTTTCTCTTGATGTCCTCACACAAGAATTCCACCATTATAATTTAGATATTCTCGGCTTGCAGGAGATCAGATGGAAAGATAAAAATCAGATACTTAAAAATAATCTTAAATATCTCTTTTCAGGGAGAAACGATAATAAACATCATCAAGGCGTGGGTCTGCTTCTCAGCAGACAGGCTACTGATGCTCTTCTAGGATATGAGTGCATTAATGAAAGGTTTCTTACAGCAAAATTTCAGACAAGCATTAAAGACTTGAATGTTATCTGCTGTTATGCCCCCATTGAGGATGCCGATGAGGATGAGAAGGATAGATTTTATGGAGAACTTCAAGATATTTTGAATTCTGTGAAGAAAGAAAATATTATCCTGTTCTAAGTGACTTCAGTGCCAAAGTTGGTACTGACTCTGACCTTTGGGGAGGGGTGATAGGCCCTTTTGTTATTGGTAGCTGCAATGGCAATGGGCAACGTCTCCTACAGGTAAGTAAACTCAATGGTTTCAGAATAACCAACACTTATTACAAACACCACGACATATATAAGTACACATGGGTTTCACCTGATGGGCTGCATAAGAATATGATTGATTATATATTAATTAACAGCAAATGGGCTAGTTCTGCTAGGAATATCAGGTCATATAGGAGAGCTGAAATTGGATCTGATCATTACCTTGTTAAAAGTGTCTTGCAACTTAAACTTAAAAAGTGTTGTGCTAGGGTTAATAATATTACCTTTAATTCTGAAGCTCTGAAAGACCCATTTATAGCTAAAGCTTACCATGATAGGTTACTTAGTCATTATAACAGTCATGGTTTGCTTACTACTGAAGTTGAGGAAGAATGGAACCATTTTAAACAGGCTTTTTTGGAAACTAACAGTACTCTTTTAGGGAAAAAGGAGCAGAGGAGTCAGAATTATTCGAGTGATAAGGAACTTGAGCTTATTTCAGAAAGAATGAATTGCAGGAATGTCCTTAATCAATACCCTTCTAGTCTTAATAGAAAGCATTACAGAGAATTAATAAACGTGTAAAAGACCAGTTAGCTGCTGATAAGAATCTTTGGCTTGATGGTTTGGCTGACAAAGCCGAGGAAGCAGTTAGACAGCACAACAGCAGAGAGCTGCACCAGATAGTTAATGTTTTCTGTGGTAGAAAATGGACAGGTACACAGGGATTGAAGGATAAACATGGTAAGGTTATAGAAGGTGAAGATTCTGTCATAGATAGGTGAGCTGAGCATTTCTGTGATGTTGTAAACAATGTGGCTAATACTACTACCATTGTTTGCAATGATGATTGAATGCTTTAATGTTGGCCCTATAACACAATCTGTAGTTATTTTGGCTGTTTCTAAACGTAAACTTCATAAATCCCGAGGAGTAGGTGAAATTACTACGGAAATGTGCGGAAATGTACGGAAATGTGAATTACTACGGAGCTGCCAATGTTTCTATTTCCACTTGGATAACTGAAATTTTGAATATCTTTTATGATAAAGGCATGGTTACTAAGGATTTTACCAGAGCTTTATCTTCATAAAAGGTGATCGCAGTTCTTGTGATGACTATAGGGGTATCAGTCTACTCTCTTTTCCAAGGAAAGTTCTTTGCATGATTGTGATTAATAGAATTAAAAATCTGGTTGACAGACAATTTCGTGATGAGCAATATGGATTCAGAAGTGGTAGAGGATGTGACCTCTACCACTTCTGAATGATACTACTACCTCTATCTCTTCTGTTGATCGTCACAATTTGTGGTTGATTGTGAGATCATATGGTATACCAGACAAGTTAGTTAACATAATGAAAGCTCTCTATAACAACACTGAGTCGTGTGTGAGAGTTGGTAAGGCTTGTAGCAATTGGATTAACATTACTTCAGGTGTTCGACAAAGGTGTATTTTGTCTCCTCTTTTCTTTAGTTTGGTTATTGATTATGTTATGTGAAATTCACTGCAAGGGAAAGATTTTGGCCTTAAATGGGCTGGAGATACGAAAATTTTTGATTTAGATTATGCTGATGATTTAGCCCTTTTGGCAAATGATGTTGATGAGATGAACTCTTTCATTCGAGCTGGATCAAACTGGTAGTAGAGTAGTTTGATTATAAACAGAGAGAAAACTAAAGTGATGAAAATTGGCCAGGAAGTCTATGATTCAGTTAATCTTAATAGTTCCACTCTTGAGCAGGTGTCACAGTTTAATTACCTTGTAACAGATATTGGTGATGTGCAGCATGAAATAAACAGACAAATAAGGATTGCTGCTTGGACTATTAATGATCTATGCAGAGTGTGGATAAATAGACATATACACCTAAAGACTAAAATTAGACTCTATAATAGTTTGGTTCTTTCTAGGGTTAGTTATGGTAGTGAAACCTGGACACTTTGTAAGCAAGATAACAGGAAACTAGATGCTTTTGATTCTAGATGCTTACGCAGTATCTTGGGCATTAGGTGGTTCACCTTACTAACTAATGATGAGGTTAGGCAAAGGAGTTGGCAACTTCCTTTAAGCAACATATTGTGCAGAGAGAGACTCCGTTGGTTTGGCCATGTTGCCCGTATGGATAATTATAGATTGGCGAATACGGTTTTGAACAGTGTGCCTAAAGGTTTCAGAAAGAGGGGGAGACCTAGGATGCGATGGGCAGACAATGTCAAACAGGACCTTTTTAGAATTCGTGTGCAGTGGCCTGATGCAGCAGATGTAGCTCAGGACAGACTTGCTTGAAGATCTAAATTGCACGGTCTGGTCGGATCTCTGTAGCCCATGGCTGCTTGAGGATGATGATGATGACGATGTAGAAGTTTTCTGTTCCAAAGAAATGTACATATAGTGAATAACCGAATACAAAATTTAAAGGACTAAAAATACTAATTTTCTTACATGCACTCTAAAAATTTAAAAATGAAGTAACGCATACTGATGATGAAATCTCTAACTGGATAAGTATTTACTTTAAGGGAGGTAAGATTGCAAAATTGATTTCCTACTGAACAGAAATTTCAGGGGACCGATCTTGCTTTGAAGTTAATAATAATTCAATCGATTATTTCACCATTAGTATGTTTTGCTTTTAATAATTGTTATAATTAAAGCTCTGATCTGAAGACAAAAGTTCTATCCACATTTGAAAATCTTTTTCTGCGTCCACCTATATTGGCTACTTAATGAGTCGAGGTTTAGCAAATGTTTGAAGTCCGATATATGCTTGTGAATAAATCAGTCTATTTTTATCAATGACTAATAATCAACTGGGAAATTATTCTGTGGTAAAATAGTCAGTAGCTCTGAGAATTATGCCGTACTAAATATAAGACAGCAATTTAAATAAATCAAATATTTTGCAAATTCTTCTCAGTTAAATTTGTTCTTCTAAATGCAGTAATCAATAATTAGGGAAGACGATCTTTTTTATTACCCATTAACTCCCCTCTACATTTCACTACGCGAACTTCGTGATCCCCACTACTGAAATTATAAAAGATTTAATTCCAGTTTTCTACGTAACATTCCAGTAATTCCGCTTATATCTACTTTGTCAGCAAAGGAGCCCTTTTTTCACACAAATTGTTTTCTTTCTATTTTAATTTGTGTCCTCATCCTAATGCATTATTTTCTTAAAGTGAATATCTTCATTCAACGTTCAAATCGGATTTTTTTATCCATTATCTCAGGAGTTTTTATTTACTCATATCAGCCATCAACAATGCGAAATGTTTGCTCATGATCCTGTATATCATACTGAATCCAAAATTTTATCAACTATGAAGGTTAACATAAATTTTTCGTTCCGGGTTGCATTCTCTATCTGCGTTAACAATATTCGTTTATCCACTGAGAACTTTTAAATGTGGATATCTTCTCTAGGTTTAGTCACACTGGTGGCCATACATGGAGCGAGAGTTTAATCATTTAATTTTAACCCAAATCTCTGACTATTCTACTCTGTGTATTATTCCTGGAATACGCCACTGTGCACTAAGAAGACGGTTCTTTCTTCAACTGACAGAATCATAATACATTATACACTGCCGAAATTAGTCAACAGAGTAATATGTTCTCGGGTTGAAATCCATCCAATTTCACTTTGAGATCAAACACCTTATCTCCAATCAGACTGAATCCTTCAATCTAAGCACAAAGAAAACTTCACTGGTTTTTCTAACTTGAGAAATGAAACATTTCCTTTTCAAGGAGGTGAGGGAATCTTATCCATATCCAAGTTTCGTTGATTATGTGATCCAACGACTCTACGGAATATATGCGGGCAGTGACGAGTTTTTATCCATATTTCAATCATCTAACCTTGGTCCAGCGTCTCTCGCGGAATACATCCTCCCATCTGGCTAGTCGGGTATCCATAAACTCATTCGAAGGAAATTTGCTCCAAACGGATATTTTATTGGAAATTTAAATTTATTCGTAGCGGAAATTAGTTAGACAGAAATTTGTACGAAATGGAAATTTATTCAATATAATTTTGTTCTATGGAAATTTGTTCGAAATAAAATTTTGTTATTAACGGAAATCTGTTCGACCGAGTTTGGTTTTGCGGCAAAATGTTCGAAACGAAATTTTGTTAGGAACGTAAATTTCTTCGAAAGAAATTTGTTCGAAACATAAATACGTATATTGAAAACAGAATCAAGGTTATTTTAGGAAAATTTTCGGAATGATTGTGTCTCTCCAGTGCGAAAGATTTTAGTGTGATTTTCAATAGAGGGCTGGGTGGCGATGGAATATTTTTTACTTTCATTTAATCATCTTTTAAATTTTTTCTTCTGTTCTGTTAATTGACATGACGATAAAGCCACAGTCATGAAGGATAAGTCTCGGTATAAAATAGCATTATTTTTTTTTGTATTCTCAAACTCTTCTTGAAATGTTGTCGAAGAATTTCTATTTCAACACATTTCGGTAGAACAAATTTCCGTTTCGAATAAATTTCCGTGGAACAAAATTCCATCGAAAGGATTTCCGTTTCGAACTAATTTCCCTCAAACAAAATTCCGCTGAACAAATTTTTGTACCGAACAAAAGTCCGTCGAACAAATTTCTGCTTCTAAGAAATTTACGTCGAATAAGTCTCCGTCGAACAAACTGCAGCAAACCAAAAATAATACATGCGAATGATGGCATCACTTACTGAATTCTTATTAACTGAATCAAAATAGTAATTTAATTGGTAATAGAAACGAGTTTTGAAATCCTTTGTTTCTTTAAACTTAATATGAAATGAAAGAGTGATTCATCATTGATATGCTTGACTTTGATTTTTCTTTTCTTTTCGTTTTAGAGCGTTTAGATTAAAATAGTATTATTTTAATTTATGCATTTTCCTTTTTTTTTTGCTTTCTATTGTTAACTTTGTCACAAAAAGTCCAATCTTTCCTCTGGGTCGGTTCTATATTCTCTCTTCATTTTCGGTTGGATCACTGTGATTGAGGAAGAATCAAATAGTTTGAGGTATCCTTGATATTCTGCACTTTATTCTGGATAATATAAAATTATATTTTTTTGCTAGATTATATATAACTTGTTGATATTGATCCCCGTGCACTTCATCCTTGTGTGGGAAAGATAGATGGATGATAATTCTGAGTAGACTATTGCATTCTCCCAGGATTAGAAATTTTCATTTGACACAAATATGTTATACCCAGCCTTTGCTTTCGGAGAATGTAAATGAAACAATCGTTTACAATGCATTTTTTTTTTCAGTAAGAAGAAAACATTTCATATAGCCTATGACGCTTCCCGCGTCATAAACTTTCATTAGACACATAACATTCGCAGTCAATGGGTGGGGAATATGCAATAAAAAAAGGTTTTCGATAAACAAACTCAGAAATTAGGAACTTACACAAGAAGAATAGAGCAAAAAGTGATGGTGGAGTTTTGAATCTCTCAGAGACAGATATTTGAGATGCAATCTGCAAATGGGAAACCCTAGGCCACTATTGACATTTTAAATAGTTCAACCAGGTCCTTATAAATGTGTTTTCAACAGTATTTGGAGAATATTTATATTAGGTACTTTCAAACTGTTTCATTCGATTCACATTTTTCAATAATCAAGTTCACTTGTAGGCCCCAATGTAATGTTCTATAATGATAAGCGGCATAAATATTTTCAATTAACAGCACAACTTAGTTTCAGGGGTACTTTATCGTAAACCTTGATGAATTTAAAAATGCAGGTTACGTTCAGTCGGTTTCCCAGTTTCTCAGCAACTATAAACATAAACTGCTCTAATCAGAATACCATTCCATGTGTAAAATGATGTGATGAGTTTCTTAACTTGATTTAATGCTTTCATTTTCATGTTCATTATCCTTTATGCAGTAGCCCAGCATATATTTATACAGCGAAACGAACTATGCTGGATGAGTGATGGAACAGCTGGTAGTGCATCAGTCGTGCAATATATTTCCAGGTTAGAGTCGCAAGTGGACCAGAACGGTTACTTTATCCACTAACCATGACTCTGTCCTTGGTGAGAAAAGGAACATCGATTGTCTTGAAAAGGTTGACATATGCACTGAGATGCCATTTTATTAGGTACACCTACCAGGTAACGTATTACGCGTCCTTTGACCTTCGGAAAAAGTCCAAATTCATCGGGACATGGAACTTACAAGATACTGGATGCGTTATGAAGGAATGTTGTACCATGCGGAAAGGACTGTGTTGCGCAGTTGCTGAATATTGGATTGCGGAAGAGTTTCGCTTAAAACAGCTCTTACCTCCTCATCCCAAAAATTTTCGATAGGGTTTAGATCTGGGGACTGTTCAGGCCAATGAAGCAAGGGAAACTCGTCGTCCTTCTTCTTGAATCATTCGACGAAGATACGTGCCTTGTGGAAAGCAGGTGCATTTTCATGCTGAAAGTGTGCATCGAAGTGAGGATAAACTGTAGCCATGAAGGAGGGATCTTGGTCAGCAATGCTGTTCAAATACGCCTTGGCATTCAGATATCCTTCGATGAGTAACAGGGAGCTTAATGTGTTCCAGTAAAATATTCCCCACACCATCCGACCGCCGGTCTGTACTGTTGATACCAGACAAGATGGATGGGATGCGGGCTGGGGTGGCTCAGTCGGTAGCGCGCCACGCTCGTAATCTGTAGTTCCCAGGTTCGAGTCCCAGCTGGGTCAGAGTTGAGATTTATCTCCGCAAAATTCCGCGCCCTGCCAACGGTCCGTCGGATGGGACGTTAAGCCGTGGCTCCGTGTGCGGGAGAGCCATACCCGGTGCACGTTAAAAAACACGCTGGATGGCCTTGACGGGAGGTTACCATCTGTCTCCCAACAGCTGTTCCAGTGGGTCCCCTCCCCCAAACTTCTCTGAGCCTTCGGGGGTACATGTGACCTGGCCATTTAGCCTATGGTGTGCAAAAAAGTGCCGCTCAGAGGTAAAACAACCCAACCGAACCCATACAAGATGGCTCCATGGCCTCATGTTATTTGCGACAAATTCTGATCCTTCCATCAACAAAAAGGAAACTTGATTCGTCCGACCAGCCAACCTTCTTCCAGTCCTTAACAGTCCAGTGTTGATGGTCCTGCTCTCAATTGAGAGACGCTTTCATGTTCACGTTGACATCATCAGAACTCGACTTGGTCGGGGTCTGTTGTAGCCCGATCGCAGTAAAGTTATGTATGTGGTGCATTCAGAGATGACTTTCTGCACACTAGTATTTAATTATGCTGTGAATTGCCTGGTTGTGGCCTGTCTGTTCCCTTGCACGATTGTCGATCGTTCACGTGATGTATTATATTGATGTTTAAATGAACCATTTGTGTCACGAGCGGTGATGTACCTAATAAATTGGCCTCTCAGCGTTATACCTATAATATGTATATTATAGGTTATAAACTAAATCAGAAGCGAAAATTTCTGAATTAACACCTTCTTTAACAGAAAACCAGGGGGCGAAATTTATGACGTCAGCTTAAGTAGTCCTACCACATAGACACTTCTTATGTGTTTCATTCTACTATTATTTCTTGTGGACTCTGTGCTAATATTTATACTAAAGTTTATTTATAAATATATTTTATTTATGAGAAAATTTATTTTTATTAATTAGCATTATGGTGTTGATAATAAATACGAATAATTTTCGTTCTTAATAAAATATTTTTACAGATAATCAATAATATAAAGATTAGCACAAGAGTTCACCTGTAATAATATTAAAATCAAAAATATATGAAATCTCTATATATTTCGGACTTTGCTCCCAGATCTGTTTTTCTAAACATGTCCCATAGATTCTCAATGGGATGCAGATCCGGGCTTTGTGGTGGCCAGGGAAGATGGTAGAAGTCATTGTCATGCTCGCTGAACCACTGCTGAACATATGTTGCGCGATGGACAGAGGCATTGTTGTCCATAAAACAGCGTCAGCTGCTGGATAAAAAGCCAACATTGTAGGATGGAATTCATCGGCAACAATGTTCAGGTAATCCTTGGAGGACACCAGACCTTCCAGCAATATCAGGGAACCCCTTCTGTACCAACAGAACGTACCCTACACCATGATACCGCCTCCAGAACCTTGAGTTATGTGTACAAGGCAAGCTGGGTTCATTGATTCATGGGGCTCCCGCTAAACTCTCTGCCTACCTTCGGTATAAAACTAGGTATACCGCGACTCGTCGGACCACATGACGTTTTGCAGTCTTTCACTGTCCAGTCATGGTGTTCCTAACACCATTGTAGAGAATTTTCCGTTTCTTCACAGAAACAAGTGGTTTCCGTATAGGCATACGACTGCTAATACTGAGTCTCTTAAATTCCCTGCGCATATTTCGCTGAGATATGGGCCCGGGGAACAGCATTCATGGAATGCATCGGTTAATTGTTGCACACAGAAAGTCCTGTTTCTGGGTACAAGCCTTCTCTGACGACGGCGATCTCGTTCCTGACAGATTGTCGTAGCGCTACATTTGCGCCTCTTAGACAAGCATTGTGGGTTATTTTTCCACTGATTAAAAACCATTTGAGAAATCAGTCAGGTCTGTTGTTTTAAAAATCGTGGCTCCAGTCAGACGGACACCAACAATAAGTCCTTTATCGAACCCCGAAAGATCCTTTATTTTTCCCCATTGTGATCAACACTACTGACGATTTACGACGAGCAGAAGTCTTAAATAGTTGCGGAGATCACGTGTTGATGCACGTGACCACGTATTTTGCATATATTGTGCGCAAGTGACGTTTACGTGCATCTTCATAAAGGTTTCTAATTCAGTGGCTGCTGTCTGTAGTTTACATCTCAAAACATTATCAAGAGAGTCAACTGTAATGCATTTCATTAACTCTGTGTAACCTTTCTTAAAATGGGAAGGTAAAATCTAAAATTCTGCAAGTTCTTCCGATAAATCTGATATTTTTCTACATTTAGTGTATTTTTTATTAGTTCTACTTTATTTTTTACCTTTTCTACACACACTGATATATATATAAGTATCCTCTATATCAGCTAAATATAAGAAATTTTGAACTTAATGTTTCAACCTTAAAATCTCTGTCATACTGATTTGTAGAACGAGAGTCAAAGCAGCAATTGCAGTCTTCTTGATTTGGTAAAAACTCCCTCATTTCAGTAATAAAGATGAACGCAATTTGAAATGCATTCGTAAGTTCAATTGTTTTTTTTTTCCTTTAGAAATAATATTAAATACGTTTGTGCGTTCTTCTGTTAAAAACACAGAATGTAAAATTGAAATTTACGACAAACCTTTATTCACATTCTGAAGAACAATTTTTCAAATACTTTTGAATTTCAAATAATAAACACTAATTAAGGAAAAAATAATTTTAAAACGTGCAAGACTAGTCAGAAGGATGCAACTTTACAAGGTTGTTTACCGTTATTGGCATTCAACCTCGATAATATTTAGAAATTTGCCTAATCTCGGAATCTGAGAATGCGCATAAATTCTCAAATGCTTTTATTCCTCGTATACTCGTAACCTACATTGCCCATCTGCTTCAGGATGCTGTTTGTAAACAGAGGATAACACGAGAGTACGAGGATTGCGTACAGCAGGGCCTATCATTAAATAGAGGATATCTTGATCGGCAGCCAGTAGCACAATGACATGTTATGAGGAGGACTGGCTTTCGTATCCCACCCGGCTGAAGACAATTTCTCCTCTATATTTATTTGATATCAATGTTAGGAGTGATTTCATAATGTCCAATGAAATAACAACTTATAAACGATATACTATTTTCATTATGATTCGTCCTTTTACCAGAAAAGTTGCTCGTTTATCTATAGATTATGACAGTACATGAAAATGCAGTGTCGTCAAGAATCACCGTGATACTACCTACGCCATCATGGACGAAAACATCAAATTGATGCTTAAATTATGTATAGCCCATTACCAGAATTAACAGCAAACAACAAAAACTTCTGCATATTTACACTGCAGTAAACCGCACACCTAAAAATATCAGAAGATACTAATCTATTCACTCTGAGAATTTGATGCTCAGTTGATCTGTTTCGCCTGAAACCAAACTCGGTTCAGGCAAGGATTGAGAGCAAATCATCTAATATGATCAAAGTGATTCACTCAAACAGCTTGCCCAAGCAAGAGAGCAAGCTGATTGGGCGGTAACTCAAAGGAAATGTTGAGTCTTTTCGTGGCTTGTAGATAAGCGAGCAAATATCAGGAAAAGTATGGTTTCTAAGAATAATGTTAAAAAATGGAACAAAGACGTGTTATGGTTTTCTTGGCAAGATGACTCAACATCGTGTTCGATATCTTGTCAGGACCAGTATCTTTATTTAATTTAAACCTCTTGACAGCCTGAATAATTCCTAAGGAGAGGAAAATAAAATATTTGAACTTTATGTCTGATCAAAACTTATAAGTTCATCCTGTACCTCTTCGCAGGTTTCATGGTCGAAAAGGTTAAAATTCTCTTGAAAGTGTAGCTCAATAGCAACTGCAAATGCCTCAGATTTATATTCTGCACTATTAAACATTCTTGATTCCCCGTGAATTTCCTATTCACGTGAGGGTTTCTAAATAACCTCACCATCTTCAAATGGTGTTATCATGCGTAGAAAGTGAAGAGACGATTTTATTCTAGGAGTTACTTCTATTTTCCTGAAGTTTTTGTCTCACCTCCGTCTTGAGGGAATAATAAAGATCTTTATCAGATTATTTTCCGAGTTCTTTGCCTTGCATATCGGGTTCTGTTCTTCTCTTTGATGAGACAGGAGAGATGCAATGGAAGAATGTAAAAGTCTTTCTTGGATGTTGTTTCAGTAGTGACTTGCGTCATGCAACAAATAAGTAATAAAAATGACTAAATAATTATCTATGTGTTATAAACCGTTTTCTGGAATTAACTATAGCAGAGAGTAAACGCTCTTTAAGTCATTACAGACGGCCAATGTAAAGTTATATACTATCATTAGAAATATTACTAATTTAACCAACTGTAAAACGACACCTCGATGATGCAATAGTATCGTGTTCATTTGAAGTGACATTGTACCTGCCGGTGTTCGGGTTCGAATCCGCAAATGGCACAGTCGTTTATTCTGATATATATGTTGCGATTGTACATTGTTAACCAGTTCAATTCTAAGTACTCAAACCAATCGCTGTTCTCAAAATAATACATATATATTGGCTCTAAGTCCAGACAATCCTATTGGGGAAAATATCTATATAACTACATGATCCTATGCGAATCATTTCCATGCACTTACACCAACCCAAATCCCAATGAGCAGCATCACCATTCACCTTTGATTTCTTTAAATTTAAGTATTATATTTAAAACAGGTTTATTTTCAAACGATCAAAAATCATTTCGACTAAACGAGTTGGTTGTAGCACCAAATATCTGCACAGGAAGACCAGCCCGGATTCATTGACACTCTTTGTGCAGAGGATCAGTAGTCTGGTAGTAATAGAAAGTATTCCCTTTCAAATTCAATGGATCGTGTGATTATCATTTCCTACCTACCAAGTAAGTGTTAAAATAAAAATAGTTTTTAATTCTAATCCTGTTCACTTACAAGCAGAGATGAATTTGTAATGCAACGCAAGGTACACAGTGAAACCTGCGTGAGACATTTAGTAGCAATACAATCAAAGTCGTATTAAAGCAGGGCGGATTGGTGAACTCGTGTGCTAATCTTGTGCTAAGCTTTATGCTAATGATTATCTTTAAATATATTTTATTAAGAAAGAAATTTATTCATATTACTTATCAGTTTCACAATGCTAATGAATACAAATAATTTTTCTTCCAAATAAAATATATTTATAAGTAAACATTAGTATAAAGATTAGCACAGAGTCCACAAGAAATAATAGTAGAATCAGAAATATAAGAAGTGTCTATGTGGTAGGACTACTTAAGCTGACGTCATAAATTTCGTCCCCGGTTTTCTGTTATAGAAGGGGTTAATTCAGACCTTTTCGCTTCTGATTTAGTTTATTACCTATAATATATACACTGAGATGCCAATTTATTAGGTGCATCACCGCTCGTCACATAAATGATTCATTTAAACATCAATATAATACGTCACGTGACCGCCCGAGAATCGTGCAAGCGAATAGACGGTCCACAACCAGGCAAATCACAGCAGACTTAAATATTAGTGTGCAGAAAGTCATCTCTCAATGTACCACATATATATAACTTTATTGCGATCGGGCTACAACAGACGCCGACCATGTCGAGTTCTGATGATGTCAACGTGAACATGAAAGCGTGTCTCAATTGAGAGCAGGACCATCAACACCGGACTGTTAAGGACTGGAAGAAGGTTGGCTGGTCGGACGAATCAAGGTTCCTTTTGTTGATGGAAGGATCAGAATTTGTCGCAAACAACATGAGGCCATGGAGTCATCATGTCTGGTGACAACAGTACAGGCCGGCTGTCGGATGGTGTGGGGAATATTATATTTTTATATTATCTTCGTCGAATGTTTCCAGAAGAATGCCGACGAGTTTTCCCTACTTCAACTGGCCTGAACAGTCCCCAGATTTCTAAACCCTATCGATATTTTTGGGATGAGGAGGTAAGGGCTGTTTCAAGCGAAATTCTTCCGCAGTCCAATATTCAGTAACTGCGCAACACAGTCCTTTCCGTATGGTACAACATTCCTTCATAACGCATCCAGTATCTTGTAAATTCCATGCCCCGACGAATTTGAACAGTTCTGAAGGCTAAAGGACGCGCAATACGCTACTTGGTAGGTGTAACTAATAAAATGGCATCTCAGTGCATAGGTCAAACTTTTTAAGACAATCGATGTTCCTTTTCTCACCAAGGACAGAGTCGTGGTTAGTGGATAAAATAACCGTTCAGGTCCACTTGGGACTCGAACCTAGAAATATATTGCACGACTAATGCACCAGCTGCTGCTCCTGAATAGTTCGTTTCGCTGTATAAATATGTGCTGGGCTGCTGTCTAAGGGATAATGAACATAAAAATGAAAGCGTTAAATCAAGAAACTCATCACATCATTTTACACATGAAATGTCATTCTGTTTACAGCAGTTTTTGTTTATAGTTGCTGAGAAACTAGGAAAGCTGCTGATCGAAACCTGCATTTTCATATTTCAACAAGGTTTACGATAAAGTACCCCTAAAACTAAGTTGCGCTGTTAACTGAAAATTGTTATTCACTATATACACATATCTTTGGAAGTGAAAACTTCTTATAACCCTTTGGAATTAATTGAAAGTTTCGTCATATATTAAAAGTCTGATATGGGTTGCAAAGATTTCTCCACTAAATCTCAGAGCTATTAAAAATTCTCTTTCGAATACATAGAGTTCGGTAAAATTTTTGCATCTTACTTTTCTTCAGACCACTAATGCATCTCCCTCATATTACTCATTTTCTCTAGTACTCAATAGACGGTATCTGGTCGTTTTCCAGATTAAGAGACGCCAGAATCAGAGCTTAGAATCAAGGTGGACTCATCAGTAAATATTAAATTGAACATTTCTCTGAGTTCCAGTTGCCATGTTCACGACACGAATTGAAACCTTTTCCTCATTAATTTGTAGGGGAGAGAAATCTTGGTTTGCCATGTATTACCTGTCTTCTACAACCTTTGAGATATGCATAGTCCGACGTGAGACAGTTAATTCCCTTAGGCCATCTGCCACTACGAGCCAGATAACGATTGCCTGTTTGTGTTGTGTCTTTCACCCAATATCACATCTCTTCTTTCCATATCATATTACGTGACCATTATAATCTGTCGCTAGAAATGTACCATTAAATTTTTTTCACCATAATGAATCACTCATATGATGCCTCTGTCCATTTGATTGCCAAACATTCCTCAGGCATTCCTAATTTCCGTGTACAACAAACTGGATTCAGTCTGTGTCACTTAGAAATGCTGGGGTAGGACTAGTGTTGCCAACCGCCCTGCTTTCAACTGAAATATGTGGTGTGCAAGTTATGACTTCAACCAGACGAACGTTTTCTGCTTTTTTGCCTTCGGATTTAACTAATGCACATTTTGGAACCAAGAAAATATTGTTATACATTACATCTAGACAGGTGAGATGCATAGTAGAAAAAATGAAGTTATGGCTTTTACAAAAAGATGGCCCACATATAAGCATAAAACACTGTTTATTATCACAATGGCTACAACATTTCATTCGATAAAGTCGCTTCTAACAATAAGAGTGCTAAAGAAATATAAAGGGGTACAACCTGCTTGCTCCTAGGATGAACAGTACTTGGTCCTCTTAAATTCGTTGCAGTGACAACTATTCATCGAAGGTAACGAAATCATTAGATCTCGTTCGGTGAAGTGAGTACGAAGTTGGCGTTCAAATTATAAGTGCTATACATGTTCTTTTTCTATATATGTTCTTTAATTGAGTCTCAACCGGTTAAAAATTCCACTGTATACACCTGAATCAAGTACTGCAATTAACAAACAGCATAGATATTAAAAGTATCAGCTTAATTAGAGAACGTTACTAGAGTACACGCGGTGGTTAACGAAAATACAGAACAATGATGTGTGAGTGTCTGCAAAGGACTGCTAAAATCCACTAAAGGAGGAAATAAATATAAATTTAAGAAGCGTGTTTGAAGAAAGATTATTTTTTTTTCAAAATTTATTATTATTTAACTTTTTAAAATAGAGTTTTATTTTTTAAAGAATTTTTTTGTTTTAAATATCCAAACAATTCACACAAATGCATCCTTAACTCTCAGTAGGCACCTCCAGGAGGAAAAAGTCTTTCTTCATTGTTTAGAAGCTGGTATAGTGAATACGATAGTGTATTAGTACCAATTATTTAGGTTTTATTTATCGATTATGAGCTCGAACAGTTCTGGAGACGACCATGCATAATAACAATGGCTGATGGAAATTCAAATTTCGGAAGAGGATGGATGTTTGTATTTAGTCTCATAAAATGTGTAAATTTATTTTTGAATATTTGTTTATATTTTCCCCTAAATATTAGATAGAAAGAAGCAAAAAAAAAAAGTGGGGAGTTTGAAATCTTCCCCCAAACAAAATGTCCATTTTTTTTCTGTAATGGAAAGTTGGCAACACTAAGTTTGGGTGGCACTAAGAGGATTCAAGGTACTCATAACCTCGTTCGACCATGTATATTGATTTGCTTAAAAACGAAATTTGAACAAATGATTTTTACCTAGATTAATTTTAGTGCGTTTAAACATTACGTACTATTTAACTTCAACTTGTATTACCATACAAGTTGAAACCTCCGATTAATGGCCATTTTAAAGGCTAATTTAGTCCGAGATACTACAAGAAATTATGGTGGTGATATAATTGTACATTTCAGTGTGGATGCATCAAATGGATGCAGGAGGATGACCATTTGTGCATTTCGCCAAAAAATCCTATTTTCATTAAAAATTGGACATATCATTGAGATATATCCGTAATATAACACTCAACTGAATTGTGAAATCCTGTAGGTGATTGAACGAGATATTTATTTCAATTTTTCTGTTGTATAAATTAAGTGATAGTTTATAACAATTTTATTTTCCTTGATATCTATCAAGTATCTTAGTATTCTTTTTTCGTTATTTATCGATTCTTCAAACTGTTGTTACATCATATCTCTTCAAGCCTTGAACAATCGTAACTAATTATTAACCAAATGAACTCCAATAATGCTGGGAGTGTCACAGGTTATATATAAATCGTTTCGTCCTGTTTCTTCCCTCCACTGAAAAAGGAAATATGAAATTCAGTGTGCCATTATATCTTATATTCAGAGTAACGAGTAAATATTAAATTATAGTTTGTGACTTCGGGAGTGTGATTATGTTAGGAATAATTTTTTTTTGCCTTTTCAATTTTTGATCAGACCCACAAGACAATATGCTTAACTTTAGGTTATAACAGAACAAACGATAGTTCCATCACCGGGACTCGAACCCGGCCCCATCTGGGTCACCACGAACCAATGCACGATGTACTGCGCCACTGAGGCGGAAATCTCTCGTGCATTCTTCCCTCAAAACAGGAGCTAAATATGTAAAGATTGGTAAATCTTTCAACAGCAAATAGCAAAGTAACTACTTATGTGTCAAATGAAAACTTATGATGTGTAAAGTGCCATCATCATCATCATCATCATCATCATCATCATCATCATCATCATCATCATCATCATCATCATCATCATCATCATCATCATCAAGCAGCCATGGGCTACGGAGGTCCAACCAGACTGTGCAATTTAGTTCTCCAAGCAAGTCTATCCTGAGCTACATCTACTGCATCTGGCCACTGCACACCAATTCTAACAAGGTCCTGTTTGACATTGTCTGCCCACCGCATCCTAGGTCTCCCCTTCTTTCTGAGGCCTTTAGGCACACTGTTCATAACCCTATTCACCAATCTATAATTATTCATACGGGCAACATGGCCAAACCAACGGAGTCTCTCTCTGCACAATATGCTGCTTAAAGGAGGTTGCAAACTCCTTTGCCTAACCTCATCATTAGTTACAAAGCTGAACCACCTAATGCCCAAGATACTACGTAAGCATCTGGAATCAAAAGCATCTCGTTTCTGTTATCTTGTTTACAAAGTGTCCAAGTTTCACTACCATAACTAACCCTAGAAAGAACCAAACTATTATACAGTCTAATTTTTGTCTTTAGGTGTATACGCCTATTTCTCCACACTCTCCATAGATTCTTAAAAGTCCCGGCAGCAATCCCTATTCGTCTGTTAATCTCATGCCGCACATCACCATTATCTGTTACATAGCTCCCAAGATAATTAAACTGTGACACCTGCTCAAGACTGCAACCATTGAGATTAATTGAATCACAGCCTGCCTGACCAATTTTCATCACTTTAGTTTTCTCTCTGTTTATAACCAAACCTACTCTACTACCAGTCTCATCAACAGCTCGAATGAAAGAGTTCATCTCATCAACATCATTTGCCAAAAGGGCTAAATCATCAGCATAATCTAAATCAGAAATTTTCGTATCTCCAGCCCATTTAAGGCCAAAATCTTTCCCTTGAAGTGAATTTCGCATAACATAATCAATAACCAAGCTAAAGAGAAAAGGAGACAAAATGCACCCTTGTCGAACACCAGAAGTAATGCTAAACCAATTGCTACAAGCCTTACCAACTCTCACACACGACTCAGTGTTATTATAGAGAGCTTTCATTATGTTAACTAACTTGTCTGGTATACCATATGATTTCACAATCAGCCACAAATTATGACGATCAACATAGTCGAAAACCTTTTTGAAATCAACAAAGCTAGCAACCAAAGATTTCTGAAACTCTAAACATTTCTCAAGAATCTGCCTAAGTGAAAATATCTGATCCACACATCCCCTACCACTTCTGAATTCACTTTGCTCATCACGCAATTGACTGTCAACCAGATTCTTAATTCTATTAAGTACAACAATCATGCAAAGAACTTTCCCTGGAACAGGGAGTAGGCTGATACCTCTATAGTTATCACAAGAACTGAGATCACCTTTTTTGAAAATAGGGATAACAATAGCTCTGGTAAAATCCTTAGGGACCATGCCTTTATCATAAAAGATATTCAGAATTTCAGTCATCCAAGTGGTAACCGAAACATTTCCAGCTCTACGCATTTCTCTAGTAATTTCATCTACCCCTGGGGATTTATGAAGTTTAAGTTTAGAAACAGCCAAAATAACTTCAGATTGTGTTATAGGGCCAGCATTAAAGCCACCAATGCATCTATCATCATTGCAAACAATGGGAATAGAACTAACCGCATTGTTTAGAATATCACTGAAATGCTCAGCTCACCTAGCCATGACAGAATCCTCACCTTCTATAACCTTACCTTGTTTATCCTTTAATCCTTGTATACCTGTCTGTTTTCTACCACACAAAACATTAACTATCTGGTACAGCTCTCTGCTGTTGTGCTGTCTAACTGCTTCCTCGGCTTTGTCAGCCAAACTATCAAGCCAAAGATTCTTATCAGCAGCTAACTGATCTTTTACACGTTTATTAAGTTCTCTGTAATGCTTTCTATTAGTACCAGTAGGGTATTGATTAAGGACATTCCTGCAGTTCTTTCTTTCCGAAATAAGCTCAAGTGCCTTATCACTCAGATAATTCTGTCTCTTCTGCTCCTTTTTTCCTAAAAGAGTACTGTTAGTGTCCAAAAAAGCCTGTTTAAAATGATCCAATTCTTCCTCAACTTCAGTAGTAAGCATACCATGACTGTCATAATGACTAAGTAACCTATCATGGTAAGCTTTGGCTATAACTGGGTCTTTCAGAGCTTCAGTATTAAAAGCAAATTTTTTAACCCTAGCACAACACTTTTTAAGTTTAAATTGCAAGACACTTTTAACAAGGTAATGGTCAGATCAAATTTCAGCTCCCCTATATGCCCTGGTATTTCTAACAGAACTAGTCCATATGCTGTTAATTAATATATAATCAATCATATTCCTATGCAGCCCATCAGGTGAAACCCATGTGTACTTACTTATGTATGTCGCAGTGTTTGTAATATGTGTTAGTTATTCTGAAACCATTGAGTTTACTTACCTGTAGGAGTCGTTGCCCATTGCCATTGCAGCTACCAATACCAAAAGGGCCAATCACCCCTCCCCAAAGGTCAGAGTCAGTACCAACTTTGGCATTGAAGTCACCAAGAACAAGGGTAATATCTCCTTTCTTGACAGAATTCAAAATATCCTGAAGTTGTTCATAAAACCTATCCTTCTCATCCTCATCGGCATCCTCAGTGAGGGCATAACAGCAGATAACATTCAGGTCTTTAACGCTTGTCTGAAATTTTGCTGTAAGAAACCTTTCATTAATGCACTCATATCCTAGAAGAGCATCACTAGCGTGTCTGCTGAGAAGCAGACCCACGCCTTGGTGATGCTCATTGTCGTCCCTCCCTGAAAAGAGAAATTTAAGATTATTTTTAAGAATCTGACCCTTATCTGTCCATCTGGTCTCTTGCAAGCCGAGAATATCTAAATTATAATGGTGGAATTCTTGTGTGAGGACATCAAGAGAAAAAGCTCTGTGCAGAGTCCTCACATTCCAACTACCTATGGAGAGAAAATGGTTAGTAGGATGTTTAAAGAAACTATGTTTATTGAGAGAGGGAATGCCGACAATATGAAACAGCCCCCTAATCGCAGACATGGGGCAAAGACCCGTTCCCCCACCACTAAAGGCTGCAGTCATCTACACTGGAAGACTTCCTCCAATGCAGAATTTGACGATGCCAGTAGAAGCAAAGTGTTCAGGTGCCTGCGATGACCTCTGCTCAGGATTACCCACCAGCTGATAAACATATCCTGTGAATCTATTCACTTGGGGCTGTCAACCCACAAACAAACAGAAAACATAGCGGTAGATTTTCCCTCCACAGAAGCCCAGCAGTGCAGCAAAATTAGGATCCATAATCAAGCTCAGAGCCATATATCTGTCCAGTCCAGTGGGTTATATGGTCAGCACCAGGACCCTGTGTGGTTGACCACTCCTCAGCAGGGTAGAAAAAAAAAGAAAAGTAGCTATAGTTGTTCAGATCACTAGAAAACACTAATCTGGCAGCCCTCCCCTTCCGTTCACTTCCACAAGAGAGTATCTCTTTTGAAAGGTACTAACGGTCTGCACCACGAGAAGGCGGGGTCGGACATTAGGTGCTAGGCCTGGCCGGTTCTATGCATCATCACAGGGGATTGGTGCATAGCTCTCCTTCCAGTGACTACCTAGCTACCATTTACAGGCCTAAGTGCCGTAGGCTACAATAGGCTACAAAATTTGCTACTAAAGTGCCATAGGCTACAAAATTTTCCATCATATGCTTTCTTCTCTCCTGACAAATGAGAAACGTGTATAAATGATTGTTCCTTTGCATCTTCGGAACTAGAGAACAGAGAGAAATGAGTTATTTGTCAAATAACGTATATATACACGCTATTTGTCAAATGCAAACTTGTGATGTGGGAATTGTCAACGTTATGGATCATTTACTATCTGTTCTTTCTTCCCTCCACAAAAGATTGAGGGTTGGATTCTGTAAACTATTCCTCTACTATACCGTTCTTGGTGTCCAGGCTGCCCTGAGGACCAAAAATTATGTCCCTCTTTCTTCCTCTTAAAACGGGTCACGTAAATTTCACGGGGTAAATCTGTAAGAGTCACATGTCAAATGGAAGCTTAACACATGAAGAGAAACACAGGGAATGTTGAAATTTTCTCTTCCGAAGTAGGGGAAAGATTGATGCATTTCGTGACAAAGGTTTTCCTTGAGTCCTGAACGAGCGAGGGTATTCTTGTGTAAATGTTTTATATTGTATGAGGGACAAGGACAAGCCTCAAAAGTGCTTCTAAGTTATTTCTCTCCTATTCCCTTTAAAAATAAATATTTCCATGAGAAATTATCATTAAAAATCAAAATGTAAAATATTGAAGTTAAGGAAATTTAAAATATATTTATATCTTCCTATGTTTTTTCTAAGATATAACTTATATATGCTCACTGAATTATGACCATTTCCCTCCATGTTATGTCAGTGGAAGCTAACTTCGAAACTCTATACTACTAAGAAAGAGTTTTGTAACAGAATGGGACTGAAGGTAAATTAAAAGTCTCAACCAAATCTATATAAACCTCGTTTTTCAACAATATTCCCTTAGTATTTAAAGAGTTATGGATGTTTAAATATTTAACAACAGCAATGCCTAACATTTAGAATTTAACTCAGAAGTTAATTATAATTGAATAAGAAATATTCAATCATTTAATACAACAGATGCATATTTGAAAAGGTAATGTCAATAATTTTTCGATATTTTAAAATTGTCCTAAGACAAATTGCATTGTTGCCATTAAATATTTAAAGTCCTTAACTCTTAAAATGCAAAACAAACTTTATTGAAAATCGAGATTCAGATAGAATTGATTGAGATCTCTAATTTAGTGCTATTACTTTTTCTCATAAAATGCTTAGTTTAGAAGTTAAGCTGCTTCAAAGTTAGCTTCCACTTATATAACATTGTTATATAACATGGCTCAACGTGGGTCAACGTTGAGATTTATCTCCGCAGAATTCCTGCCCTGTCGACGATCAGAAGGGGACACCAATGGGCTTGGAAAGACCGCCGTACGTCGGATGCAACGTTAAGCAGTTGTCCCGTGTGCGAAAGAGCCATATTGTGTATGCATGTTAAAGAACACGCTGGATGGCCTTGATGGGAGACTACCATCTGTTTCCCAACAGCTATCCAATGGGTCATCTCTCCCAAACTTCTCTGAACTTTCAGGGTCCTTGTGACCTGGCCATTTAGCCCATTGTCTGCAAAAAAGTCGTTTTTCGTTCCTCAGACACGATAACGTGCAGCCATCTCCCTTGATCGTACAGAACCCCGAATGGGTTTCGACAAAAGTCAAATGACCTAGGACCTAGAGCTTACCTCTGGGGATAAGTATGCCTCGTATTTGACTCGCCGTTCCTTCAACGTTTGATGAGACAACCCTGACAGCCGGAATTGGCTGTGTAAGCTACCTCATTGATTGGAGTGTGAACAGCAGGGATTGTATTAGAACTCTACACCGCTCTTGTACTGAGGAGAATGAGGTACAGGCATTTTGCCAAATTTGGTCCCCATTTTTCCCCGAGTAAATTGACAGTTCATTGACAAACCTGGACTAAGTTGATGTGGGAAACGCTTTGTTCGTCATCACTGCCCACTCTAGCAATGCTTGAGAAAATTCAGATTACATACATGTGTTTGCCTGGAAACCTTAGTATTGTGATGTATCCCATTTTGTTAAACCCCGAGAGACGGTAGATGAAAAGGTTTCCCACTCTAGAAGTATCCATTCTGGAAAAAGGTTATTTCATTTAAAGGCCCACGTTTTTGCGGAATGCCGTGTGCTGCCCCTGTAGTTCACACAATGCCATTTTCCCCCTTTCCACCTTTTTTATTGTTTTTCCCTGATGTCCTATCAACCGGAGTTGGGCATGACACAATTAATTAAAAAAGTGTGATTAATATATAAAGCTCGTAAAGAATATAATAAGAGCATAATATAAATTTACTTAGAGGCAGGTGAGTATCTGCTGGGTTGATTTTGGAAGTTCAGACGCCCTTATTCAAAATTTTAGATATTGTAAGAATAAAAGCTCTATTATTTTTAAGCGTCCGGAAATTTGAATGTCTCGCCCACTTTTGTATAGCTCATCGTCTCCTGGTAAGTGAGAACCTTATCCGTTTTAAATTTTTTGTCACACCGCTCTTTATATTTATCACTGCTCAGAGTAACTGAAATTAGCTGTATTAATATACTGATAAAATTATCCCTATTTTTCAAAATGGCACCTACCTTTTAAACTACACTACATATGTTGAGTCGACACTACTTTAGTTTGCACTATTTGCATATGTATCGAAAACAACACTACTTAATTGGAACTCTGCGCACTGAAAGTGCTCAATAATCTTCCCTCATGTACAATCTGTGAAAATTCATCTTGACATGATAACATGAAAGTTAACGCCGAAATTAAGCTTAACTTAAAACATATTTACCGGAAAATCACTATTAATGTGGAGGGGACATAATGTGATTTAAGAATTAGTGAAATCACAGTGAAATTCATTTCGATTAATTCATAAAAGACATCGAAATAGAATAAATCTGAAAAGATCTAATTTGCTTATATATCTTACACAGGATTTATTCCATTATAAACTCCCTATATCTCAACTGGCAAAGCAAAGATAGCTTAAAGGTAAGGTATCAATGCTAAGAAAGGATCCCAAATGAAATACCCATACTGTGAGATGTTTGATTCACCGTTACTCATACAAATTCAATTTCGCCAAAATCTTCGATTGCAAATTGTATCAGCGAATAAATCTAACCAGATTGTTCTAAAAACCGAATAAATCTAACCAGATTGTTCTAAAAACCGAATAAATCTAACCAGATTGTTCTAAAAACCGAATAAATCTAACCAGATTGTTCTCAGCGAATAAATCTAACCAGATTGCATTTTCTAAGAAAAAGTAATAACTCGTCAACGTTTGCAGGTTTCTTTATATCGTCAACATTTGCAGAACTCGTCAACATTTGCAGGTTTCTTTATATTTTAAACATCAGTATCCTAGGACGACACTATATTTTAAGGCGAAGCTTGACTCAGTTGATAGCGTGCCAGGATCGAACCCAGCAGTCCCCAAGTTCTAGTAAAACTGTACGAGCATAGAAATTTATCTCTGCAACTCCCCCAACCCAATATACACACCCTGCCCTCGGTTAGAAAGAGGACGCCATTAAGCTTTGATAGGTATCCATAGACATATCGGTTGGTACGTTATGACTTCATGCGCCAAATAGCCATACCCTACATTTCAAAGAACACGCTAAATGTATCCGCTAACAGCTGTTCAGTGAATCCCCTTCTATAACCTTCTTTGAGCCCTTATGACCTGGCCATTTAAACCGTTGAGTCCCAAACAGTACTGCTGAAAACTAAGGAAAATTCTTCAAGTTTGTGTAATATAGACTGTTATTTAGACCAGTGATTCTGAAACTTTTATGCTTCACATACACCCTGGAAACGTGTATGTAACTGGCGTACCTCTTGTACAGATATATAAAACTATGGTTATAATATAACAGTGGGAACAAAATAAAACATATGTATAAATATATAAATATATCTAGCGACCTTTGAGCTATCGCGGCGTATCCCAAAATATTTTACCGCGTACCCACGTTGAGAACCCCTAATTTAGACAATAAAATATAGTCGTGCAGATAGGAGACCTCTCAATAGTAAGTCTATGACAGTCACTATTTAGAAAGTCAATATACAAAAACCAAAATATTTATTCATGTTGTGAATAAATATTGTGGCTCATAGAGTTTTCAGGAAGAGACAATATTTTTACCTTCTAAATATTTGATTCCTTTTCGTTCTTGAAGACACGTTTCAAAAATGTGCAGGGCGAAATTCATCATCGCCGAAAACGAGATATTTCATACATATGTAAACCGCTTTCAAATAAAAACATATAAAGCAGAGCCGTTCAACCCAAACTTAGCGAAGATTCACTGTCACTATATTCTTAAAGAGTAGCAAAAAAAATTCTCTACCTGAAACAGAAAAAACACAGTTCTAATGAGTAACAAACAGGAAAAAAACTATATTTTTAGCAAATTAAATATCTTGCTAAAAAAAACAAAAATATTCAATTTTAATGAGTACCTTGAATTAGAAAAAATAATTTACTTATTCACATAAAAATATTTGGTCAATAATTGAAAGAACTGAGCGAAATTTTGTATGTTACTTGTTTTATGAGCCGCTGTTTCAACGGACATGTTATAAAGCAGCACAATAGCTTTTATTTTTTTAATTGTTTAGTGGCTTCCACTGGTAACCACGGACCAAGAGTTCTACTATAGTAGGAAACGAATTACCCAATTAAAGGAAAGCGAAATCTTTAATCAAATTTATTTGTATTCGTAGTGGTAGTTTGGTCTACGACAAATCGGTGGACCTTAAGTCGGAAGACAACATTTCGGTGGATGAGAATTCGGATTACACAATTCTGTGAAAACAACAATTCGACGGACAATAACTCGGAGGATGAGAATTCGGAGGAAACGACAATTATTAAGTTATGATTAATTTTTCAGAACAAACGGACAATTTTATTAAACAAAATATAACCCCCCAGAGAGGGAACTACCTTGTCGTGGTGAGGGGGGCTTGAGGGCCCATCGGAGTCGAATGCTCTGCTGACCGGTTTGGGCCCGGTTGGACAGCGAGGGCCCTGTTGACTGACTTGGTCCTGTCATGATGGACAGCGCCCTGACGGTAGGGCCCGACTAAGAGTTTCAACCACGGGAGCCCAGGCAACTTGGCTCAATATATCCTTGTTTGTGGCTAATCGGGGCGCAGAATAAATTTAGATTTTGACCGATGGATGAGCTTTACTCCTATAGTAGTGCTCGCCATTAGGTAGTCGGGGATGAGCTGTATCTATATGGTACTGTCTTGCCCCTGACCATAGTTAGTGGTGAATATGGCATTTCCCTATACTGGTAGTGCTTCAGGCGGAACTAGTGGGTCTTGTCTCATACATATATTTATACAAAATATAAACCACACCAGTAGCAGGTACCACAGCAATTGTCAATACATTGAACAATGTTTGGTAGTGGGGTGCCGCAAAGACTGCTGAACCTGTGGCACTGTCCGTCACATTTACTGCACCTGGTCTGACCTTTTCTTGCTGGGTGACCGTTGTCTGCTCTGGTTGAGATGGCTCTGGCTCTAGATGGCGTCTAGCCATGTCCTAACATATGCTATTGGGAGATCCGGGGATCTTCTAGCCACTTCAGGAGGTTAACAGCGCTTAGACATTCCCCTGTGAAATTTGTGATATGTCGATGCACATTATCTTGCTGAAACATTCTACTAGGCACCCCAAACTTTCAAACTGCCTGTGAGGAACACTATAGGTATTTGGCTATCATAGCGCATTGCTCCCCAGATGCCTGCTCTTGAATTAGAATACCATCCGTCAGATGGGACATTGATTCCGCCATCCGTCAGATGGGACACTGATTTCGCCATCCGTCAGATGGGACATTGATTCCGCCATCCGTCAGATGGGACATTGATTCCGCCATCCGTCAGATTGGACATTGATTCCGCCATCCGTCAGATGGGACATTGATTTCGCCATCCGTCAGATCGGACATTGATTCCGCCATCCGTCAGATCGGACATTGATTCCGCCATCCGTCAGATGGGACACTGATTCCGCCATCCGTCAGACGGGACATTGATTCCGCCATCCGTCAGATGGGACACTGATTTCACCATCCGTCATGTGGGACATTGATTCCACCATCCGTCAGATGGAATATTTAATACTGGGCTCGTGTGCGTGAGAGCCACACTCTGTGCACATTAAGGAACACGCTGGACGGTCTTGATGGGAGTCTAACAGCTGATCAGTGAATCTCCACTCCCAACCACCACCCAACCAATGGCTCAGTCGGTAGCGTGCCAGGCTCGTAATCTACAGTTCCCAGGTGCGCGTCTCAACTGGGCCAACATTGAGAGTTATCTATGCCAAAATCCCCACTCTGCCCTTGGTCAATACGGTACACTGATGGACTTACAAAGGCCTCTGTCCGTTGTATGGGATCTAAATCCATGTTCCCCTGTGTGGACAGCCATATTCTGGGCATATTAAAAAACATGCTAGTGGTCATGACGGGAGGCTACCATCTGTCTCCCAATAGCTGTGCAGTGGGTTCCCTTACACAATCTTCTCTGAGCCCTCGGGGTCCTTGTGACCTGGCCATTTAGCCCATTGTGTGCAAAAAGTATCTCTCAGCGGGAAAACAATCCAACCCTTCTCACGAGGAAGCCGGTCTCAGTTGTAACGTTATGTCAAAAGCATTATCGCTAAAACCGGCAAACGCTGCAGCCGGATTGGTCACATATTTTAATCACTTGCATATCTCGGTGAAACTCAGTCGCCTTCTGATTTGCAGCACTTCCGATCATTCATCCTGGTGATGCAATTTCAGTGTTACAGAGTATATTCTTGCGTATACCGAGGTGCTTAGGGCGCAATCTATGGCAAAATACCAAAAACTGATTTTCTTAAAACGACTTTTAAATGTTTATACCAACTCAAATTCTGTGAAGGGATACTTTCTAAAATTATTGCAAGTGGAATATTAATCCAGAAAATGAAACTTTTATTACAGTGTAAGAACTGTTTGCAGTAATGAAACTTGCAACCAACTGAAGGTTTTAATGAAGTACGTCATCCGAATAAATTCCTTTAAAAATTTAGAGTGTAATGAAATGAAAAAAAAGAAATAAGAAAAGATATAAATATATCAGAAACCATTTTTTACTTTGATTTTTCATTTACCAAAACAACTGATAAATACCTACAAAAAGGAAATTGTACTTTTTATAATAAAACTTCCTGCACAAATTTGCATAATCATAAAAAACTCAGTTCCCTTGTGTCTCGCATATCGTGTTTCTTGTCCCCCCTCTTCGTTTTTTTACTAGATCAGGACCTGTGCATAGGCAATAGGTTTATTTTTTTTTTCTCTAAAATTCAAGTTTAGATAACTTCTACTATTCTCGTGTCTCGAACTGTTTTTTTTGTCTTATGTATGCTACTCCACTGACTGGAGAGCTTCTATCAGACAGATGGTAGCCTCCCGTCAAGGCCATCTAGCGTGTTGCATAATGTGAACAGAGTATGAATCTCCCATATATGGCCGGGGCGGGGGTGGCTCAGTCGGTAGCGCCCAAGGCTCGTAATCTGTAGTTCCCACGTTGGAGTCCCAGCTGGGTCAGCGTTGAGATTTATCTCCGCAAAATTCCCCGCCCTACCCACGGTCAGTAGGGGACATCGATGGGCTTTGAAAGGCCGCCGTCCGTCGGATGGGACGTTAAGCCGTGGCCCCGTGTGCGGGAGAGCCATACCCTGTGCACGTTAAAGAATACGCTGGATGGCCTTGACGGGGGACTACCATCTGTCTCCCAACAGCTGTTCCAGTGGGTCCCCTCCCCCAACCTTCTCTGAGCCTTCGGGGTCCATGTGACCTGGCCATTTAGCCCATGGTGTGCAAAAAAGTGCCGCTCAGAGTTAAAACAACCCAACACAACCCACATATGGCCACAGCTCAATGTATCATCCGGGGGACGGCGGCCTTTCCAAACGCATCGGTGTGCCCTCCTGACCGAGGGCATGGTGGAACGTTTGGGGCAGATAAATCTGAACGCTGACCCAGCTGGGATTCGAACTGGGAACTGAAGATTATGAGCCTGGCACGCTTCTCACCGCGTCACCCCCTTCCCAACAGCAGTAGTGATCAATTGTCTATCTCTGACTCAATAGTTTCAACTTTCACGCAGTGCTCCCGAGAGGCGGGGGTGACTAAGTTGGTAGCACGCCTGGCTCGTAATCTGCAGTTCCCGGGTTCGAGTCCTGCCTGGACCAGAGTTGAGATTTATCTCCAAACAACTTCTCTCCCTGCCTTCTGTAAGTAGGGGACACCGAAGGGCTTGGAAAGGCCACCGTTCGTCTGAAGGAACATTAAGCCATAGCACTGTGTGCGGGAGAGCCATGCCATGCGCACGTTAAATAACAAGCTGGATGGCCTTGACGGGAGGCTACCATCTGTCTCCCAGCAGCTGTTCCAGTTGGTCTACCTCTCCGAGCCTTCGGGCTGCTTGTGCCCTCCATATTTAGCGCATTCTGTGCAAAAAAGTGCCGCTAAGAGGTAAAACAATCCAACCCAGCACACTGCTCCCTGCTATGAAAAGTTGCTACGTTGGCACATACATATCATGCAGTACATACATATCACTCGTAAGAAAAGTCGCGGACTGTTCTGGACGTCATTCCTCGAATTATTCATCCCTGGTTTTTTCTCTAGATGTAATACTATACCATAAAAAGATGCTTTCTAGATTAAGGAATAACAAACCGGAGTTTTTGAATTGAAACGGAAGAATAATATATTAGTTATTTGTCACTATAACTGTGGTGGTAAGTAAGATATATACATTAAAGTCCCTTTTATCCGTAACGCTCGAAACCAGGTCCCTTGAACACTAGCCAAGATAGCTAACAATTCGGCCACGGGACGGCCGAGGGGTTAGCGCACTTGGCTATAAAACTTTTGGAAGCAGTTGCCGAAGTTCCTGACAATTATATTTTAGATATTTAGATTTGCATTAAGGACATTATACTTCACTTTCAATATTTTTAACTCCATTTTTATTACAACTAAGGCTTGAATACAAATTGCCCTTACGGTATTTATTTTGTATAAAAATATTTTCATTTCAACCGACAGATTCATCTAACCGGCAAATTTCTTTCACCATAAATGCCGGATAACCGGGAGCATTGTCTCATCTGTAACGTTGAAATTACAACACCGAGACAACAGAAAGAGGTGACAAAATTCAACTGATATTCATATATCAATCAGTATGGGAAACAAGGAAGAATTGATTAATTTTTCGAAATAAATGAATTTTCATGCATTAAAAATTATAATGTATATTATTATTTTTAATAATAATATACAATATAATTATATTATATGTACGCATTAAATATTGATGTGGTTTATATTTTGTATTATTATACAAAATATAAACCACATCAATAGGAGTTATAACCACAGCTATTGGGAATAAATTGAACATTGCCTCGTGACAGTAAGTCGTAGAGACTGCTCATAACCTCTTGTGACACTGTTCCCTAAGTTTCCTGCACGTGGTGGGGTGCGACTCAGTCGGTAGCGCGCCAGGGTTGAGAGTTTTTTTCACAAAACTCCCCGCCCTGCCCATGGTCACTAGGAGACACTGATGGGTTTGGAAAGGCCGCCGTCCGTCTGGTGAGACGTTGAGCCTTGGTTCCGAGTGCAGGAGAGCCACACCTTGTGCACGTTAAAGAGCACGCTGAATGGCCTTGACGGGAGGCTACCATGTGTATCACAACAGGTGTTCCATTGAATCCCCTTCCCCAAGCTTTTGTGAGCCTTCGGAGTCCTTCTGACCTGGCCATTTAGTCCCTTGTGTACAAAATGTGAAGCCCAGAGATAAAACAACCCATATTGTTGTAGATCTTACGAAACAATATTTTCGAACATTGGAGTAGGGGGGGGGGGATACTTTTAGGTGAAAGGTGAAATTTCGTTCTACTGAGACTAGAGAGATAAAAACCCGGATTATTTCGGTCCTATATTTCAGAAGAATTTTGAAATTTTGGATCTCACCATTTCATCAAAGTCGAAGGTCAAATTTATATCTAATTCTGATATGGACTTGAAAAATGATGTCTCTGGATACTTCTGCTTTTACATCTTATAATCTTTGTGAAATTTCTCATCTGATAGCATTGAGCAACACACAAAAAGGCTTTCAAATGAAAATAGCCAAACTTTACTAATTTCGAGGTGCTAAACACGAAAATGACAATAAAATTTGTCGAATGGCCCTTGTTTAGGAGAGACAGAGATGGTCATGTATAAAAGACTCCGTCCGCATTGAGTATATAGGTAACCATTTCGCAAGGCTGTATTTTAAACTCCAGATTGCAAAATATTACGTTCTGTTACATCAGCCCGTCATACATACAACCCATGGAGGAATTGTATCATTGTCTGATGCAACGTAGTTTAGTCATGACATCGTGGACAAAAGATGATACAAATCATTATTTGGAGCAACTCCCATTTAGCCGTGAGTCATAAGTACAACACAAGCGATCCTTGCAGTTTTAATCCAGCAGTAGTGATGCATCGCAACAGTGTTAACTCACTAGATTTTACACTAATAAAACTAATCATCCTCCCTCGCACTCACCACATAAAAATATTTCTTCTTTTGGACTATCGTGCCTGACTAAGGCTTTTTATGCCTGCTTTCAGATCTCCACATCTCCAACATTAAAATTCTATCATTCTTATATTTCAGATCTGTTCTATGTTCCAATATGTTTGTTGCATAAATCTCTCGTAGAAGCATACACGAGCGTTCATGTCACGTTTATCATAAACTCACTGCAGTACGTTCATCTGTCATAACAATACTTTCAATCAGACATATCTCACTCGAGCTCGTTTGTAGGGATGCAAATATACTATGTATGAAATAATTATTTATATATAATTAATATATAATTAAATTATATTAATATATTAATTTATATATCATAATTTCTAAAGTATTTCAGAAATTATAAAATGTGGAACAACCGTAAGTTATAAAAACATATGCCAAAAAATTGTTGAATAGTTATGCATAATGAAACATAAAAATTAACAAAAACATGAATTAATAAAAATAAATACCCCTTAAGCAGTTGCTTGCCACAGAGGTCTGACAGGTGTCTGCCAGTTTAATATGCCATAGTACATAAAAGGTCTGTGAGGATGGAAAGACCTCAGCAGAAAACAACAGAAATATCCATGCCATACCTGGGCTCGAACCCAGGTCCATTTGATCAGTAGCCAAGTGCGCTAACCACTCAGTAATAAATGAAATTCTAGACAATTTCTCAACATCTGAACTATTCACACCTAATCTTTGATACTAGGTAAAAATAATATTGTAATTCACAATTTGCTTGCCAAAAATATGTAATGGGCACTAAAATCTATTCTTTTTAACCAGTACTTCATATTTATTATCAGTATAATGATTTCAGATAAACTTGTGCAACTTTGAAAATTTCTGATGCTCTTTGTAATCCAATTGTGCCTCAGATGCTTCAATAAACCAAAAGTATGTAACTTTCCTAATGACTGTATTTATTATAGCTGTTATTACCTACCACTATATGTAGGGAGTTCCAACAGCCATAGTCCACTCTCAAACAACCGAGTACAAAATGTTGAATTCGTTTCAAAAACTTCGAAATCGTTATCTGAAACCCACACAATCTACTTGGGGGTAAAAAATAATAATAAACCTTACCACCACAATGTCCCAAAAATATGATGGGATATCAAAAATATGATTGCCTCTGAGAGGCAATTTTTTTCACACCATGGGCTAAATGAGCAGTTGCAAGAATCCCGTAGGCTCAGGTATGGTTGGTGGAGAGGACATACTGGACAAATGTTGGGAGATAGATGATGACCTCACGTCAAGAACATCCAGCGTGTCCTTTAACGTTGGGTGGTTTTACATATGCACGACAATTTTTTTAAACAATGGGCTAAATGGCCAGGTCATAAGGACCCCTAGAGCTTAGAGAATGTTGGGGGAGGAGACCCACTGGAGCAGATGTTGGGAGACAGATGGTAGCCTCCCTTCAAAGCCATTTATTGTGTTTTTAAGTTGCACATAGGGCCACGGTTTAACGCCCCATTCGACGAAAGTACCTTTTCAAGTGCATTAGTGTCCCCTGCTGATCGAGAGCAGGGTGAGGAGTTTTACGGAGATAAATCTCGAAACTGATCCAGCTGGGACTCAAATCTTAGGAGCAGCACATTACGAGCCTGGCTGGATATAACCGACATCTTGGCAGTCAATACAGATTTTGTATATGAAGTATCCTTTGGATAAATGATGCCTTTATTGTAGGAAAACTAAATCGGAAATTGTAGTAAAATGTCCCAGGTTTAGATTTGTGAAAACGTAGCAATTTTTACCAAAGGAAACCAGGTAACTCTAATCTAAAAACAACTTTGAAATAGGCTCTGGACAAAGGCCAGTTTATTTTCGGGTTAAATCAGGAAGATAAACGTTGTTGATGGATTAATTTATGTGTTTTAGAAATATATGACATTTTTGTAGAAGTTTGTATATTTTTCTTTCAAATTTGGTAAGTGGGAATAATCATCAGCGTTCGGTTTGTGTATTAATGCGAGAACACCGAATTTTAAGATACATTAATAAGAATTCTTTACTGATGAAAACTCACAACATATGACAGACAAAACACCCATTCCGGGTGTAGAACTTCGAGTCACAATGCTACTGCAAGCAAACGTTATATCACTCAACAAACACGTCGCTAGTTTATGTTTGTCTGGACTCTAATAGAATAAATAAAAGTTTGGTAGTATATGAAAATGGACCTCTAATAAAATAAATAACAAACAAAAAAAAAGGAAATAACCCCAAACTAAATGTTTTATTCAGAAAGGTGAATCAAAACATTGCATTTTGCAAGCTGTTTTATACAGTGCTATTAGAACTGAACACATCAAAGAATTTATCTAATATATAAAGAAAAAGGTTGTTTTGTCTGCTTGCCTATGCACTCGGCGTCCAGAAGAACTGGATGCTTCAAACTTTGCATGAACCTTTATCTCACTCAGTGGAAGAACGTAGGTTATGTGGGAACCACTGGTGGCAACCAAAATTTGGGTGGGGATGGGGAGATTGAATTCCTCAAAATCTCCCTAGACTTAACATTAACGGTTGAAAGTTATTCAAAATAACTGTTGCCACCAATAAATTTGAAAGAAGGAATGCATAAAACTAATATCTTTTTGATTATGCGTGATAAAGTCATTGTTCAGTTTGTTGGGTCAAGAGCTCTACCATCCGTGAATATTGAAGTCACTCGAATTAAGCACGAGCGGAACATGAGAATCTCTTTCGAATAAAAACAACAACTAAAAATTCGTATCGGAAATTAAATTCATTAATTTATTTTGAAAAAAATATGTAAAATTAAAAAAACGTATACCTCATACATTAATTAATAAACGTTTTAATATGCTAAGTTATAAATAATGTCTTCCAAAAATAATAATAAAGTTTTTGTAGTACCTAAACACTTTGTGGGGAACTCAAACCATATTTTTATTTTTCTATAAAGTTAAATATTCTTGTCACACTACATTCGAGGAACTCTGGGTGGGTACAAAATGATTTGAAAAGTTTGGTTATCTGAGCGAAGCATTTTCGTGTTTTGGTTCAGAAACTTCTGATTTGGAGAAGGGTACATACGGTACCTCGAAATATGTCCATTTCTTTCCTACCCTAAAAGAGAGGGAGAAAAATTAAACCTGAGAATATTTACTCCTTTTTTACCTATCTTTGAACTGTTTTTTCACTCGTCATTGGCCAGTTTGTTGATTTGTTTCTCAGTTTACTTTCATGTTTATCAAAACTCTATTTATACCATATCTCCCTCTGTTGGACTTGGAATGTGTACACTCCGCCAGGTTCGAGTCCCAGCTGGGTCAGCGTTGATATGTATCTCCGAAAAACTTCTAAGTTCGTGAAACCTGTTTAAGAGCAGTGGGAGTCACAATTCTCACTACAAGTGTGCATGCGAAAGTTTCAAATGTACCAAAGACAGTTTCTTTTCCAACGAATTTTTTCCGAAGTATGACCGAATATTTCTTAAACTTTAGATCCTGCATTAGCGAAAATGTGGTTGGCAATTAAGATTTAGAGCCTATATCTCACCATGAATTATTTGCACACGGTCCAAAAAGTTTGACATAACTGCCAGTCTTAATAATTTATTCCATGCAGGGGGTAAGGTGATTCTGGATACAAGTGGTTTGACACCCCAGTACATATAAACAAATATAGTAAACTTAGGAGGTAGGTCGACAGAGAGTAATATTAAAATGAACAGGGATAATCCAGATAAAGATGGAGAATAGTTTCTGAATTTAAATAAGTGATATCGTTCAAAGAAATTCCACCATTCCTGATTTATATCAGAATATTTGTTATGTCTTAGAAAATAACGGGTTATCTAGAGTGAAAAGCCACATAATTCTAGGTAAAACATTAAGGACTTGAGTTTTTGAAATCCTCCCTTGCCAGGGGCCCCACGAAGCTGCGGCTTTCAAGGTCCCTCCGTCTGCCTCCATATCAGTTGGCCGCTCGCGTGACCGAGGCACGTGGGCGACTATTGCGGCTTTAATACGCCTAGTAAAAAATCTCACGTCCTGGGGCAACTTGAAACACACAGACAATTATACCGATGTTTTAAACTGAAAGCAACTTGAAACACACAGACAATTATACCGATGTTTTAAACTGAAAGCAACTTGAAACACACAGACAATTATACCGATGTTTTAAACTGAAAGCAACTTGAAACACACAGACAATTATACCGATGTTTTAAACTGAAAGCAACTTGAAACACACAGACAATTATACCGATGTTTTAAACTGAAAGCAACTTGAAACACACAGACAATTATACCGATGTTTTAAACTGAAAGCAACTTGAAACACACAGACAATTATACCGATGTTTTAAACTGAAAGCAACTTGAAACACACAGACAATTATACCGATGTTTTAAACTGAAAGCAACTTGAAACACACAGACAATTATACCGATGTTTTAAACTGAAAGCAACTTGAAACACACAGACAATTATATTGATGTTTTAAACTGAAAGCACGGAGAGAGTTCAAGACGTCAGCTGTAAAATCTTGACCCTTTGATTTTAATCATCAGAGAGTGAATATAGCGGGTGTATTTAAATCATCAGATAGTGAATACCCCAATATGGACTTTGAGAGCTTTTTTCAGTTCACACTAAGAATATGGAAGCTGTTTTGTCCTCATATCGGTGTCGTATCCTAGAAAAACACGCTGGGTTTGATTTTAGCCCCTGGGTAGTGCGCCAAAGTTACACATTTGATTTAAATCATCAGTCAAGTGGATATCCCAATATGGACTTTGACAGCTTTATTCAGTTCGCACTATGAATATGGAAGCTGGTTTGTCCTCATATTGATGTCGTATCCTAGAAAAACACGCTGTGTATGATTTTATAGCCCCTGGGGCAGTGCGCCAAAGTTATTCATTTGATTTAAATCATAAGCTAAGTTAATATAACCTGTACATAGGATAGCTGGTTTGTCCTCATATCGATGTCGTATCCTAGAAAAACACACTGTGTTTGATTTTTTAGCTCCTGGGGTAGTGTGTTGCAGAAAAAGCGTGCCGTCAAAGTTACGCGGGTTTTTAGAAAGATCCTTTAACCCCTGGGGTGTTGTATTGCGGGGGTGCGCTCCATTTTTATATCAATGGCCCGTCTGATGTTTTTAATTTTCGCGCATTAAACTACTAGAATTATTTAGATGTTGACTGGATTACTAGAATTTTACCCGTCAGATGTTTTCATATATTTCTGTACGTAGATCTCGCGAACTCAAAAAGTTTTTTGTTAAAAATTATCTTATTCAGTGACTATTATTTAAAAAGTTTTGATAATATGTCATTTACTGTTCTTGTTTTAATAAATTCACCACATTCATTTGCAATTACTAAAAGCTTTCATAGTAAACCTTAATAAAATGGTTTCCATATGAATCAAAGGTAGTCATGGGCCTTAAGAGCCTGACTCAATGCTTTTAAGGTTATACTTTGGAAGACGATTCCAACAGATGCGCAAAACATCGAATAAATCAACCCCCCAAAAGTTGAACCATGCATTGTTTTACTAATTTTTATGAGTCATGTGAATACATTTTACCAGATTAGCATGTACAAATCTTCTTCCAGAGAAGGGTCAAATCCTCTGCTTTAAGCAGAATCAAAAACTGCTTTATAATTTCTTTGTCTACCGATAGAGCAAAATTAACTCCCAATTGCGTTTCAGATATTTCTGTATGCAGATCTCGCGACCTCAAAAAGTTTTTTGTTAAACATTATCTTATTTTTATTCAGTGACTATGGACGTGTAGAACCTAAGTTATAATACGTGGACATAAGCTTCTGGATTACGAGAAATTTTTTATATCAATATCTCGTCTGATGTTTTTAGATATTTCTGTATGCAGATCTCGCGAACTCAAAAAGTTTTTTGTTAAACATTATCTTATTTTTATTCAGTGACTATTGACGTGTAGAACCTAAGTTATAATACGGGGACATATAACGTACGCTTACACGTGAATATATTTCACTTACACCTAAAATTTATTCACGCCTTTATATCGTGACTGTATTTGAAACGACTGATAAATTATGTATTGAACGTAAAATGAATCACACCTTTATACCAATATCGTGAGTATATTTTAAAACGTCCGGTAAATTACACTTAAACGTAATATTTATAATGATAGTATTTGTGAGCTGCACGTATTTTGATCGATAAATTATGTATATATTACACAGTTTTTTTATTCTAGATACCGTGAATGTATTGCAAGCCACAACCCTCGTACAGGTTTATTAGAAATATATAATTCCAAACGTCTATGTTCTAGTATTTAAACTCTTTGACTTTCTAACGGCGTACGCCTCCACCCCAGGTCAAACCAGACCGCTCTGGCGTCATGCTTCGCGTAACGGAAGATTCGTCCGTCACACTCTGTAATGTTACCACATGACAAAGGTGCTTAGGGGCCAGAAATGGGAGTTCAAAAAGACTAGGACGCCACTGAACAACATTCGAGAAAAATCTGTGAAACAGGTCAACTCATATAGTAAATGGGGGAGTCAAACCCTCCCTAGGCCGTCTCCCACAGACGGCGGTCACGTGGCCTCCCGCCAGTGGCGTCCGTTTTTGGAAAATTCCGTTCCCGCCTCGTGACCTTTCTACCTGCGTGGGCGACCAAGAAAGAATCTGTGTAACCGGAAATGGGGGAGTCAAACCCTCCCTAGGCTGTCTCCCACAGCCGCCGCTCCACGCGCGCGAGTGGCGTCCGTTTTTTGCGTGGCCTCCCGCCAGTGGCGTCCATTTTTTTTTTACATTCCGTTCCCGCCTGCATGGGCGGTTTCCGCCAACAGACACCATACTGCCGCAGGGGTTAGCGCCAGACAAATGCTGAGAGTCTTGCACAAGAATCTCTGATACGCGTGGGGATAAGAAATGGGGGTGGAAGCCGTCCCTAGGACGTCTCCCACAGACAGGAAAAGCATACGCGTGGGAGGAAGCCCTCCCCATCACGTGCCAGGAAAAGCATACATGTGGGAAATGGGGGAGGAAGCCTTCCCCAAACCGATGCCAGCGTGGGCGACACTTCCGATCGCCCATTGTTAAGCCCCTCCCTAGGCCGTCTCCAGCACACATGTGGGAGAGGAAACCAAAAATTAAGCCCCCCAAAAAATTAAGCCCCCAATAATTAAGCCCTCCCCAGGGGGCCTTTTTGGTTTGACGCCATCAAGAAAATTAAGACCTCCCAAAAATTAAGCCCTCCCCAGGGGGGACACCTGAGGGGGGTCGGCAGTCTATGACGTCACTTCCGGGTGCGCCATCTCCGGGGCGATACTACTGAAGGAATAGACAACGCTATACCTCTCATTTCTAAACCAGTCACCTTATCAGAAATTCAAAATGCTCCTTTCACCTGAGACACCGTAGCTGAATTTCTGCAACATCTTTCACTATTCTTCAACCTGCATGACTGAAAAACAATTCGCAATTTAAGACTGCTTCTCAGTACTCCAGGAATACATCAGTACAAACACAAGTCTCGAAGCAATGGATTTCTCCTTTACACCTGATATCCTTATAAACGTTATATAAAAGCTCTCCCAAACGCGTTTCGTCACAACCTCTATTATCCTCTATCTTGAACGAACTGTACACTACTGTGTAACAGAAATGGCTTCTCACAACATGACATGATTCCCAAATACTCGTTATAATCTATGTCAGATTCAGTTCAAGTATTTTGAAAGCACAGAGAGATTCTAAGGGTAAACGAAAAGGGTTGTGGGTTGTTTTACCTCTGAGTGGCACATTTTTGCACACCATGGGCTAAATGGCCAAGTCACATGGACCCCGAAGGCTCAGAGAAGGTTGGGGAAGGGGACCCATTGGAACAGCTGTTGGGAGACAGGTGGTAGCCTCCCATCAAGGCCATCCAGCGTGTTCTTTAAAGTGCACAGGGTATGGCTCTCCCGCACACGGGGCCACGGCTTAACGTCCCATCCGACGGACGGCGGCCTTTCCAAGCCCATCGGTGTCCCCTACTGACCGTGGGCAAGGCAGGGAATTTTGCGGAGATAAATCTCAATGCTGACCCAGCTGGGACTCGAACCTGGGAACTACAGATTACGAGCCTGGCGTGCTACCGACTGAGCCGCCCCCGCCCCTAAACGAAAAGGTATATGAATAATTCCGTAATAGCCTTTATCAGGAAAGTGTGTCACATGTCAATGAAAAACATTTTCATATATTTCCTACATGACGTAGGTGAAAACTGAAGTGTTCAATTCTTTCTTATTTTATTTTTTATGGTGTAGCCCCCTGGGTGTGGAGGAAAACGTTTTAAAAGTTTCCCTCACACATATAGTGTTTGGGTTGGATGAAACAAACCTAACACATAAGAGCATTAGCTCTCTGCATGTAGAGTGTTGGAATGGTTTGTTCCAGGGGACGCATAACAGTGTTTGTCATTTTTTATTAGGAAAGTATTTTAATAAAAGAAGTGGTGGGTGATGAAAAAAAATATGATTTTATATTTAGAAGGAAAATAAAATAATATGTCTATAATACGATTGAAATGTCAATCAGAACTTTATTAGAAAGAGAAAAATGTTTCAAGGGATTTCAAATCTGAGCCTTTTAAAGAACTGTCTGCTGAATGGATGGTATGCTGGAGATGTAAAGGCATTCTTACACCTGTGGAATCTATGACAAAGAGCATACGTGCTGTAATTCGGGGTAAAGGAGGTCCAATTTGGTATTGGATAAAGGTTTCTAATTCAGTGGGTCGGTGCGTATAGCGATTATTAGAATTCATATTACAATTAAGTGATTGAGAAAAATATTATTATTTGGGACTCTCAAAAGCGATTCCCTAGCATCGATTGTTATTTACATATTGAATTAATTCTAATAAAAATAATGTGGATGCATTTCAATGTTTAGTCAAAGTTTCCTTTAAACATTTGGCATTTCTGAATTTTATAGTTTATTCATTTACGGATATATCATAGAAGTAGTTTACTAGAAGAGTGAGCAGTTAGGTTCCTCCCCGCATGCCCCCCACCCCCCTACGCCAGCAGCTGATGTTGAAGTCGAATGGGTTGACATTTATGACCGCTTTAAAATTATTTATTAGCCTTCTCACTGTTGTGGGATTTTTTAGCCCTATTCATTATAATGTGCAGCTGCAGATCTGATTGAAAGACATTTAAGCCCCCGTGAGAAAAAAAATTTAAGTCCCTCTGGCATTCAGCAGATCCGTTTGAAACAGTCGAATCGGTTGACATTTATGACCGCTTAAAAATTATTTATTAGCCTTCTCACTGTTGTGGGAAGCCCTATTCATTATAATGTGTGGCTGCAGTCCCGATTGAAACAGCTGGCACCCGTGAGAAAAAAAATTAAGCCCCTCTGGTATTCAGCAGATCCGTTTGAAACAGCCGAACGGGTTGACATTTATGACCGCTTAAAAATTATTTATTAACCTCTCATTGTTGTGGGATTTTTAACCCTATTGATTAGAATGTGGGTCAGCAGATCCAATTGAAAGAACTGGCACCCGTGAGAAAAAATTTTATCAGAATGTCCGACGACGGTGTTTTGTTATTGCAAGAGTGAGGATGAGCATATAAATAGCATTTTCAACAATGATATTATTACTTAAAAATTTTAATTTTGATACTTTTCACAAGAATGAACTTTTTCTAATAAATCAGGTTTGTGTTTCAAATATTCATAAAACTCTATACAATTCATGTCAAAGTTGCATTTGGTATAAATGCATGCCTTCAATATTTTTTTTCATTGGCCCATATATTGTTCACTAATGAAAATACTCGTTCAGTGGGGGCATTAGATCCAGGGAGACATAAGCAAAATTCAGTGATTTTTGAAATGTTTTTAAAAGACATGTTTATCTGTGAAATCTTTAAAAATTTCAACCCATTTACGTTGGCAGGACTCATCATTTTGTCGTCATTCCTCGATCTTTTCACTGGTGACATAACTTTTAATGCAAAACTTCATCAAATAGTTCGCCGTCGTTGATATTTAAGTTCCAGTAACTGCAAATGTACAGAATGATAACACCTAGATGATTCTTTTAGTGCTAACTGTTTTACTTTGTCATCGAAAATTCATTTTGAACGAACTCCCTGCGTAAAGAATTAATGTTGAGCCAAAGTACACTAGTGACAACGCAACTTCGAGATGTCCACGTGCTGCTACCACAGCTTCTACACTACACACACAGTCAAGTACAGTATGTACACACGCACATTCACGACGCAGCCATAGATGCCGCGCCGCTAGCGAGTGCCGGTGAAATGACAATTTCATGTTTCTGTGGACCGTGTGATGCGCGCCAATATTCAATTTATTATTATTTTAATTCACAAAATAAAAGACAAAATGGTCATTTTAGAAAATAAATCTAAAGGACAGAGCAGTGAAATAAAGGACTGTCATCTTAAATAAAGGATGTATGGTCCCCCTAACCATAAATGATCTTAAATTTATGTGAAATACAAAAAAAAAAGTTTCCTTCAAATAGTGAGTACATTCGGCAACGCATTCTATCAAACTGTCTATTATCGGAAAATCACGTCTGTAATTAGGTTCATTTTGGAACTTAACTGGTATTGTAAAAAGAAAATATTATATTTGCAGACTTTATTTCTGGAAGTAACATGATAGATCAACATATCTTGCTTAAATCACATTTTCTTTAAAAAGAGGATCTTCCCATTTTTATATCAGATAGGATTTTTATTTGCTTTTTGCGTATTTATAGCTTACTGTAGAAGATTTCTGTTCGTGAATTTTGTTCTGTACACATGACTACGAGAAAAAAACAAAGTTTCAATTCAGTTAATTCACGTTTATTTCAAGGATTCTTCGAGGGGGCAGACTCATGATGCATTATTAAAAAATATAAATGTCTGAAGAACTTATCATTAACATACAAAACAAATAGACGTGATGTCGGACCCTGAAATTCAAGGAGAACAATGTTATTTGACATCTATCAAATGTAGCATACCTGATCAGTAAGTTGTTGATTTTAGGGCTTTTGACCCACCCTGTATATAAAGAGAATTTCTCCCTGCGGTATATTGTAAAATATACTTGTTAACATGGATGACAATGTTAGGATAATTTCTAAACAAATCTTTAAAAGAAATTTATACATAATCAAACTTCATTTTTAATGTAATACATTGTTTTCTTCAACCAGTTATATTTCCGAAAAAAGAACGACGACTGCAAAGCTGAGTTCTGTTCAAAGTGTGAAATATTCTTTAACGCTTGCTCATACATCAGAACAGCATTTAATCATTGACTAACGGGTTTGGTACCTTTCGTGGGACCAAAATTCAATCGTTGGCGATGTTCTGATGTACGGTCCCCGTAACCATAAATGATCTTAAATTTATGTGAAATACAAAAAAGAAAAAGTTTCCTTCAAATAGTGAGTACATTCGGCAACGCTTTCTATCAAGCTGTCTATTATCGGAAAATCACGTCTGTAATTAAGTTCATTTTGGGACTTAACTAGTATGGTAAAAAGAAAATATTATATTTGCAGACTTTATTTCTGGAAGTTACATGATAGATCAACATATCTTGCTTAAATCACATTTTCTTTAAAAAGAGGATCTTCCCATTTTTATATCAGATAGGATTTTTATTTGCTTTTTGCGTATTTATAGCTTACTGTAGAAGATTTCTGTTCGTGAATTTTGTTCTGTACACATGACTACGAGAAAAAAACAAAGTTTCAATTCAGTTAATTCACGTTTATTTCAAGGATTCTTCGAGGGGGCAGACTCATGATGCATTATTAAAAAATGTAAATGTCTGAAGAACTTATCATTAACATACAAAACAAATAGACGTGATGTCAGACCCTGAAATTCAAGGAGAACAATGTTATTTGACGTCTATCAAATGTAGCATACCTGATCAGTAAGTTGTTGATTTTAGGGACTTTTGACTCACCCTGTATACAAAGAGAATTTCTCCCAGTGGTATGTTGTAAAATATACTTGTTAACATGGATGACAATGTTAGAATAATTTCTAAACAAATCTTTAAAAGAAATTTATACGTAGTCAAACTTCATTTTTAATGTAATACATTGTTTTCTTCAACCAGTTATATTTCCGAAAAAAGAACCACGACTGCAAAGCTGTGTTCTGTTCAAAGTGTGAAATATTCTTTAACGCTTGCTCATACATCAGAACAGCATTTAATCATTGACTAACGGATTTGGTACCTTTCGTGGGACCAAAATTCAATCGTTGGCGATGTTCTAAACGTATCTGCTTAAATGGCTCTCTGCCTTCGACCAATGCCGCCGTAAAAAAAAAAGAACGTGCTCTTTTTGGATGAAGTGCTGTAAATAATTCCATTTTACTTCGTGCAATAAATATTATCTTTTGATGTCGTTTACATAATTTGTGATAGTTCGCTTTTTAGAAATAACAATTGTTAAGTAACTATTCGAAAATTAATAAATTACACCAAAAAAAAAAGCTTTCTTACAGAAAGAAACCATTCTCTTCCCAACTACTCGAGAAGGAAAACACTTTCATAAATGACCAAGTGCTAAAATTATCAGTTAGTTATGTGCAACACATTACAAATTTAGCTCTAAGAAATGAGTTGTGGTATCTACATTTCTCTTTAATACGATTTGTGGGACATAAGCACCACAATTTAACACGATGGTTCTACACATTGGAGGCTAATTTCACCATAATCTTGAAAAAAACATGTAGATTCATTAATCTGATATTCGCGAGTGTAATAAAATACATAATAATTTGTATTTCCAGTTTGAAATCGAACAACTGTTTGAAGCATTTCAGCTTCATGTATTTATTTTCAGAATAGAATTTAACATATCAATCAGTCATACCCCACTTTGTTTCACGAGTTTGTAAAGCACATAGCCTTTAGGTCGTTGTAAACTTAACTGCGCTAAGAAATAAATCAGAGATACAACAAATCGATGTTCACTACGAAATCATATATACAACATTCTTTAATTAGTAACAATATTTCCACACTATCAATATTTAGTGAGTACGTATTCAAATGCTCGTACACATAGGAAAGTTCCGACATGAATTATCTTCCACAAAAAGTTTAGCATCATCGCTTAAATGAATCTTTCTTACGTTAAACAGTCAGCAACGACACGATTCACGTCCGAAGCAGTTCTTAGGTAGGTCACATTGTCTTTCAGTTAAATTCATTCACGTTGAAACTTTGGTCACGCAAGGCCTTTAGATGAGATTGTATGACGATGAGATACCGTCTGATTTTGTCAGGTTCGGAAGAGTTCATCACAGATGCGATTTGCTGGTCTAGCCATTCCGAAGATGTTATAGCTTTTTCTTTACATTGGTGGCTTTTAAGGAGTGGTACAAGACCGATGATGTCTTTGTTACACTGTAAGCAAACGGCACGAAACCCCTTACCATTTGGGTATTTCTTGAAACCATTCCAAATAGGATCGCTCTTTCGTCCTCTCATATTTTGACACCCCGCTTCCGTAGCTGTCCGAAAATGATGATCGTACGAGATACAGATCAGTATTTCAATCAAAGTCGTTGACCAATGAGCATAGGACGATTTAAAACTACTATGAAAAGCTAGGAGTGGCTTCTAGGATTCTTCTCTGTCCTATATGTCGCAAATAAATAAATAAAATAAATAAATAAAATGATTGAACCATAGATTAATAACGACTCTTTCTTTCTACAGCATATTTAGGTACAACAGAGTTTTTAATCAGCTGGTATAATTAAGATGATACATATCAAAATAGTGTCAAGGGGAAGGCGCTTTAGGATACACAGGTGATTTAAATCAAGTTCCTTGGTAAACCATAGTTTTGCTGAATATCTTGACAGTTAAAATCCGAACCGACCTAAATGAACCCTATTCGTATTTAAATCAGAAATCCTGCCACGTAAGTGACTCCATTCGTTTTCTTATAGCGAGAAAATATCTTCTGATCTATAAGCCAAATTATTTCTTAGCGTACGGATTTAAAGCCGAGAGACGGAAATCGGCCATTTCTAAAATTTAGAAGGTCGTCTCAAAACCTCACCAAGTTCGCATTTAACGCGAAAACGACCGTATGGATTCGTAGAGAGTCTCAATTCCGTGTATATTTGCATAAACCTTTTTAATGCAGTCTCGTGATACTAACTGTGTTCTTCTCCTTTAGTTCAGGTAACTTTTATACGCCGTTATCAGGCCTTTGTAACAATTATTTATTAACTAATGACAATTTGATTAAAATCTTTATTCGCACCAAACATTTTCAGGCAAAGTTCTGAATGGTTCTCTACATAACAACTCCTGCTATTATAATCTAACGTTGGGAGGTTGACCGAAATCTTATTTATCCCTTCACATTACTGTCTCATGTTGGTTAAATAGAGTCTAGGTTTTCAACTCTTAAAGTCCTTCAACCTGTCCATTTTGGAAGATCACAACAGTTTCTTAATAGTTGACAAAATATTCATCAAAGATGATTATTATGAATCGGGTACGTGTAGCATTTTGACGACGATTTTATTTAGAGCTACTTGAAATATTTCAAAAATTGTCGTTGATTGCGTACCAATTTCTCAGCTGCCTCGATATAATAATATTTATTTTTGTAGTAGCCCGTTCTCTTAGCGTATTATTCATTTAAAAATCTTTTCACGAAGTGATCGGGAAAAATCGTATATCGCCCATTTCAGTTATTGTAAAATTTTCTTTATTAGAACACGTGACTTCTTTAATTACTCTGGCTCACAATTATCTACAGTTTTTAAGTAACTATATTCTACATTGGGGCCATTTCTTTTATAATCTTATGCATCCCAATACTGTTTTAGTATCATACTGTTATGTAAGAATCAATTGGTGAAAGGTTTTAATTTTGTTCGTAGGAATAACAGCTCTGAGCGTTCAGCCTGCTTACCCGCCATCTTCGCCACCAGGTGTCGCAAGGATTCCCCACCCTCAGTTATCACTTTCCCTTTCAAGGAAGTCTAGCGAGGTGCGCCCCGGCGCGGGCCTCCTAAGCTAAGCCATAAAGATTCTTATTAACAAAGGGTTTCATTCGTAGTCAATAGCTACAACTATTTTTTAGATCCTAATAAAACTGACGTGATTTTTTTTTTTATCCAAGCCATTATTGATAGTCTGATCCCGTTTCTTGGTGCTTTAATCTCGATTTCTTTCATAAAGTCGCAAATTATTTTCAGTCGTCATAAATGTCACCGAGTGGCTTGACTTCTTCTAGTCACCCGTTATTGACCAACCCATATCTGAAAGGATTTGAGGTCATTAATTACGATTATTAACGTCACCACACATTATTAGGAGGCCTTTCATATACCTCTCTAAACAAAAGAATGGATCATCATCTGAAGCGTCCAGGTTTTGTATCATCTCGTCGATCGTGGCATAGAATTCCTTTTCGTCTCTAAGCGTAATTTGTTTTTCAGAGCTGAACGCGCATACCCGAAAGGATTTCATACTGGGAGGCTTTAACAATGCCGTCTTTGATTCCGACGGAAGCTATATTCTGCTGACACACACATTCTAATGAATACCTACGTTAGAGTAGGCTAAAAACTTTTCTCACCAGCGAGTTCAGTCAAATAAATGTCAACCTAGCTGTAGGCTCTTTCAATCGGTGGCCAATCCTTTATTCTTATGAATGCCAGAGGGGGCTTCCCTCACAAATGAGAAGGCTAATTTAAAAGCGATGTCAGCCGTTCGACTTTAACATCAGCTGATGGCGAAGGGTGGGTGGGGGACCTCACTCTTGCAATAACAAAACACCGTCGTCGGACATTCTGATGAAATTTTTTCTCACGGGTGCCAGTTCTTTCAATTGGATCTGCTGACCCACATTCTAATCAATAGGGTTAAAAATCCCACAACAATGAGAAGGTTAATAAATAATTTTTAAGCGGTCATAAATGTCAACTCATTCGGCTGTTTCAAACGGATCTGCTGAATGCCAGAGGGGTTAATTTTTTTTCTCACGGGTGCCAGCTGTTTCAATCGGGACTGCAGCCACACATTATAATGAATAGGGCTTCCCACAACAGTGAGAAGGCTAATAAATAATTTTTAAGCGGTCATAAATGTCAACCCATTCGACTGTTTCAAACGGATCTGCTGAATGCCAGAGGTACTTAAATTTTTTTTCTCACGGGGGCTTAAATGTCTTTCAATCAGATCTGCAGCTGCACATTATAATGAATAGGGCTAAAAAATCCCACAACAGTGAGAAGGCTAATAAATAATTTTAAAGCGGTCATAAATGTCAACCCATTCGACTTCAACATCAGCTGCTGGCGTAGGGGGGGTGGGGGGCGTGCGGGGAGGAACCTAACTGCTCACTCTTCTAGTAAACTACTTAGGTAGTGTATCTAAAAAATGTTTTTCGCGTTTCCAGTCTTTGCAGGAGCGTTACCAAATTTAAACCATTCTTATCTTATTTCGTAAAAAGAATTCTAATATAATATATACCATAATTTAATCGGCTGTAATTTAATAAATCTTAACGAGTTAAAAAACATATTATATTTAATATAAATGATGTAAAACTAACTGGTATATTATTTCATGCTGCTGAAATATATATTATACATATCAAAAATTCGTGCTACAGGTACGAATGTTTTTGAGTGCAGAAATCGATCGCACATTCTACTGAGGCAGATATATCTGAGTGGCATTTTTGCCCAAAAGTAACCAAACCACAAGGACCCCTGTGCTCAGATAAGGCTGGAGAATACACCCACTAGACAGTTCTTATCAGAAACGAGGACACTTCCTGACAAAGTAATTCATCGTGTTCCTTAACCTGCACAGGATATGACTCTCCCGCACACGGGGCCACAACTGAACACCCCATCCGATGGACGGCGACCTTTCCAATGTCACCGATGTCCCCTTTTTCACAAGGAGTAATCCTGACACTATTAGGATTTTAAAGAAGAAATTAAGTTTTAATCTGATAAGACATTACATAATGACTGCAGGAGCGTTTGCTAAATGGCATAATGGATGTCCTTCTCCCAGCACATTTAATAACAATATGTAACATGAAATTGTTTATGCTATCGTTTTCGTGTTTCTTGGATATATGAGTGGTGCTGAATAAAATCTACACTTGCTTTGCTCTACTGTTAATATTTGCAAAGATAGTGCAAAAGATAGGTTTCCACGAAATTCAGCAAATTATGTTTACTACATTACTATCCAATTACCGTATTATGTTCGTATACGTATTTTGTCTCCATGTCTCTGAAACTGTTGTATATAAATATATACATATATTATATTACGTAAATGCATGTATTCACATCAAATCTATTGTGTGAAATTGATTACGAAATCGGAATTAAACGTCAGAAATATAAAAGATCAGTAGTTCTTTAACCTTCATCCTATAATCCGGCTAATGAGACTTTCAGTACTAATTTGATAAACGTGGTGACATTGCAACTACCGGGGTTCGAATCCCTGGTATGCCATGGTCGTTTGTTCTGCCATATATGTTGTGATTGTTCTCAGTAATTTTTTACGAAATATCCCAACCAAAATAAAAAAATATATTTCCACAATTTTCTCCCTACTCCATCAATCACACTTATTTTTTTCTCTGCCTGTTTTTCCTCCACCATGTCCTTATTTACCTATTGTCTATCTAATTATTCTCCTTTACAACTGGGATTGTCAGCTATTTCACTTAGTAAATATCACATAATATATATCAAATAAAGAAATTGACTCGTTATTGATGCATCACATCTTTCATTTTTTTAATTATTTTGGTTTCGTAATGCTATGCATAGAAACCTTTTCGGAATGTATAATAGGGAGAAGTGTAGCAAACCATAGAATTCAAAATATTAAATATAATTGTTGTTTATTTAAATAATGGTGGTAATTTATTTTTGATATTATTAGCTACTAGAAGATAAAATGCATTGTAATAATAATAACATTTATAGAAAATAACCGAAATTAATATTGTTCTACATAAGAATTTGAAGAATAATTAAATTTTATCAGTATATAAAAATTTATACATATATTTATATAGTTTACTCGCGATCTTTTAATTAATTTTTTAATTTATTAATAACACACAGTGACAAAGTCTGACAAATGTAGCAGGAGTTTCTTTTTAGTGATTTAAATACTTATTCCTTTCAGAGTTCTTGCGTGAAGCTTAAAATGAGTTTTCCCCAATTCTGTCGAATTTCTATAAAATAAGAAATATTATCATTATTATTATTATTTAAAAAATCCTGCTGCTATGAGGTCCCATGGCCCTAAATACTAAGGGTATAGGACGCTACAGCGCTCAACGCCCTTTGCCAGTCCAAGCCTGGTTAGGATAATTAGCAATTAGGTTTAAAATAGTAGGTACCTGTTGCAGCTAAGAAGCTGCGTGGAAACAAAATGCTCCCCCACATACACACTTTGGATTTGGATTCTATCTAAGCAATGTTAATGCAATAAGCAATTACCCATGAGACCTCGCTAATAATGTCCGAAAGGAAACTTGTTAAACCAGATGCTATGTTACCTAATTTTAATTTGTGGCCTATTTCTATATATTGTAATGCTTCGCAGCCGAAACTAAAAAAGCGGTAGATAATAAATGAATTCGTGAAATACGGGTGTAGGTACGTAATGAATTATTTTGCAGTTTTTCTGCCATTAGGTCTACCACTGAAATTTTAGACAAATATTAATATAACTTTTCCTTCTTTTAAAACAGATAGTTTTGTCGTCTTTTGAAGTCAGCTTTGAAATGCAAACTATGCGACACGAATAAGCAACAAAATATGTCGTTCAGTTCATGTATGCCACCGATTCTCACGTCTTGGGCGCTCGGAATGCTTTTCAAAATTCGAAATTGTCGAGAAACAGTACAGGAAAAACATAAATAGCGTTTTTTACATATATAAAAACAATTTATTAGTTAATATAATCGGTTATTATTTTACAACCAATGACCATATTTCTTCTTTACATTCAGTTGAAAAGGCCTACCAACTGAAGCGTATATGAATAATTCAACGATATACAATAAGGTGATGAAATTTTTGCGTAAACCTAAATTATGGCAGCACACGTGAAGCTTTTTCATAGCACACCGGTTGGGAAGTACTAATGTATGAAACCAAAATGTAAAGAAATTTCAGCAACTTCCAATATTTTTTTATTATGATTATTATGAACAAATTGGAACATGAAAATAACTTTCCATTGCCTTATCAAGAACGGCAATCATATACAGCACCAGTTCAAGTATATACACAAAAGTACAATTATTTTAATTACGTTATAATATTAACATAGACGTAAGTTTTCAACACTATTGTAGTATGGAGTAGTAATGCCTGCATACAGATACATTTATCGAGTCCAATTTCGTTATCCACAAGAGTAACTATGACCCACGTGGATATTATTTAACATAACTAAATTAATGCATACAAAAACAGTCTAGATATGTAAACAAACGTAAATTAGAGCTCAGTAAAACAGTTTGGAGGTCTAAATCAATTCAATAATCACATGGTTTCAATTAACTAACGGTTCCCTGATAAGAACATCAATTTAGGAAGAACATTAAATTAGGATAAGATTTAGAATTTAGAACATTATATTCTCAGTATTTAATATCCAATTTTCAACTTCCGTGATGCATGTTTTAATTATTTCCTTTATTTCATTTGGTAAAGCATTAAAAATTTCAGGAGACCAAAAAACATAGTGTTTGGTAATTAGATTTTTACTAAGAGTAATGTTTTTAGAAATACATTTTTAGATTGTCGAGTGTCTCTCGCAAATGTTCTAACTAATTGTGGATTTCAATTGTTCTTCAGATGCTTTAGCGCAATAAAAATGTATATTTTTTATTTTTAAAATTTTTAATTTGTAATATATTCTTGTTACTTGCTCACACTTCTTTAATTTACTCATACACCAAATTATATGGTTTTGGGCGTACTGTAATGGTTTAATAGTAGAGGAAAACGTTCCTCCCCACGACAGAATACCATATGAGAGATAAGACTTGACCCACGAATTGTAAATTATTGATAAGGTAGAAATGTCAACAAAATTTCTCAGAATTATATTTTGGAATAATAGATTTTAATTTTTTCAAAACATCAGTTACTTGCGGTTTTCAAAATAAGCGACTGTCTGTGATTACCTCCCAGATATTTTATAATATCCTCTCCTACAATTTTGTCACAATGGCAAACATTTGATTACAATTTAACTTGTGATGTATAATTTTATTTCGAAAAAAGTCCTCTTCACTTTTTCTTAATGTAAAATTTACATATTTATTCTTGGAAACGTTTAAGAATATTTTATTTCTGTTAAACCAATGTCTCATATTTAGCAAGTCAGAATGTATTTTTTGCACAATTTCATTTTTACTTCATCAATACGTTAACGCCATGTCATCTGCAACTGCAATTATTTTTCCTTTAAAATCAAAGTTGCGCATGTCGTTAACAAATACTAGAAATAACAGAATCCATAATTCCTGAATTAAATATTTTTTTTACTAGTATATCATGTGGAACAGAGTCAAATGCTTTTTTAGATACAGAAATAGGACTACTCTATGCAAATTTGAATGAAAGGTACTATAAATTTCTGCAGTTAATTTCAAAATTGTCTGTTCTGCTCCTTTTCCTTTCTGGAAACCAAACAGGTTTTCAAAGAAAAATGCTATGAATTCGAAAAGGAATTCAATTTTGATTTGACTTTTTCCCCCCCATTATCTTAGAAAACAACGATAATCGGACGATAATTCTTTAAAATATTATGGTTACCTCTCTTAAATATTGGAATGACTACTTCTCTCTTTAGAGCATATGGAAAAATACCTTTTTCCGCTACCGACTGAGCCACCCCCACCCCTCTGATTCATGGAATGAATGGGATTGTTTACAACAACGAGTACAAGGTGTAAGCTTTTGCGACCACCCTGGAAAATAAGTTTCAGGACAATGATGATTTTTCAGGTGAAAAAACTTCTGAAATTGTTGAAAATGCACTCGATCACTTCTCCCAGTTGGCGATCTCTAACATTCGCTTTACAACTCCTACTTAAGTTAACAAAGCAACAAAATTGTTAAAACACAGAAAGGTTTCTGACCTTGATGAAATCACGAATACAATGATAAAACAACTTCCGCCTAAGGCCATGGTTTACATTTGTTCTGCTTTTAAAAGCCTTAACGTCTGAAACGTTTCCTATCGATCTAGAAAAGGTCTGTTAAAATGATACATAACCCGGAGAGAAATCCAACTTTTCCCCAGAGTTATCGACCCATCAGTTTGCTCCCATGCTTGGGTAAAGTTTTTGAGAAAATTATCTTAACTCGCCTAATGGAGCATACTGATTGGAATGGCCTAATTCCAGAAGAACAGTTTGGCTTTAGGCGGAAGCGATCTATAGTTCACCAACTGCTACGAATAGTGGAAAGGGTTGCCGATTCCTTAAATTAGAAAGAGACCCTACTCCGAGGTTTCAGACGTCCGGGTCTTTTTGACCTGGCCATTTAGTCCATTGTATGCACAAAAACGCCGATCAGAGGTAAAACAATCCACCCATAACCTATGAACGTTAAAGAACACGCTGGGTGGCATTGAAGGGAGGGTGATATCCACCTTTCTCGATGTGGCGAAAGCTTTCAATAAGATCTGGATCGACGGCCTCATCTTTAAAATGATTCAAATGAACTTCCCTTCGGGTATGACCCACATTTTACAGTCATACCTGAATGAAAGAACATTTTGTGTTATGTCCTGACATATGCCTCACCAGTGTGGGGAAATACTACCAACACCAATGTCAGGAGGTTTCAGAGCTTCCAAAATAAAATTCTTAGATCTGTGGTCTGTGCTCCCTGGTTTATGAAAAACAAGGCCATTCACACTGATTTGAGTACTGACAACATTTACATTCATATTCGAAAACTCGCAGACCATCTTTGAGGCAGTGGGAGATCGTCCTTATGATATAATCAGATCCTTGGTCAATTAACATCCCTTGCTTTTAAACCATTTCCAGCGTCCAAAGATTATGGTGTTTGACACCTGCATGTTTAACTTTTAGTTGTGTTTTTTTAATAAATTTGTTTTGCCCTTGTGGCCCCTATGGGGTTTATCTGTTTTAACTTTTGTATTGCGAATCAGACACTATTTTAGACTTCGAGATATAAGCCCTAGACTTGGAGCTCATAAAATTAATTAAAGATATCAGATATCACTCTCCCTTCAACGCCACCCAGCGTGTTCTTTAATGTTCATAGGTTGTGGGTGGGTTGTTTTACTTCTGATCGGCGTTTTTGTGCATACAATGGACTAAATGGCAGGTCAAAAAGACCCGGACGTCTCAGAGACCTCGGAGTAGGGTGCTCACTGGACAGCCGTTAGGAGACAGATGGTAGCCTTCTGTTGAAGCTTCCAGTTTTTTTTAACGTGCTCAGGGTATGCTCTTCTGTACAAGAGACCACAGGTTACCATCCCAACCGACGGACGGCTGCCTTTCCAAGCCTATCGGTATTCCCTATTGACGTGGGAAGGGCGGCAGTTTTGCGGAGATAAATCTCAACACTGGCCCAGGTGGGATTCGAAATCTTGGGAGAAATATTATAAATATTATATGTAATATGATTGTATTTTTAAATATTTCATCCTCGAAAACTCTTGAAATAATGAATGAATATTATTGGATATTTAATACTGGAAAAGCAGAGCAAATGATCTGTAATCATGGAACATGAATCATTATCACGAAAGAATTCTGAATTTCGTTGTGCGTGGGAGCGAAATCAGAGTTACCTAGCTACACAAGGCCCTGACACCCATTGAACAAAAGAAGGGGTGGGAGAAAGGGAAGTTAGAAAAATGCATACAATATTTATAATTTACTCAGTTTAAAATTTAATTAATGGCTATATGTTTTGAAACACTGTAAATGAATATAGTCTATTAACTGTGAGTATTTGAAAATTCGTTACCAAAGTTTTAAAGGGAAGAGTATTAAATACAATATTTACTGAAATCAAATATGTTTTGTATTTAGTAATTGATGTTTCTGTGCTATCAGGATTTCCCGATAAAGTACCAAGTTTTCTGAGCTCTAAGTTATCACAACCTAATATAATTTCCAACTGATGGCGACTATAACCTATCCCAATCGGCAGCGTCGTGGGTTCGCTTCCCATTCGGAGAAAAACCTAATTTTTTTTCTCCTAATTATCCAATTGTTTCGTGATTCTAGGATATTTCCTGAGTTGCTCAATAATTGAATGATATTTATTAAAAATTCTGTTTCTACGTGTTTGACTGTAAAAAAGAAAATTATTGTTTCACCACCTCTGGGTGCAGCTAGGAAATCTAGGAGCGGCACGCAGGTACCTAAGAATAATTTTTTTTTGTGGGGGAAGTGTCCGAGATTGGAGTGTCGGGGGGAACTTAGGCTAGGGGGGATTGTACGATTTGACAAGGGTTTCCCAGTTACTAAGGTGATTCATCGGATTGGAAACATTAAAATATATTCTATTTGGGAAAAATTACAATTGTATTTTAAATATTTTTTTGTCTCAGACATACTATAAGGCTAATATTAAATTGTACAAATAAAAAACTTTTGAATTTTACAGCAGATGGATTGAGATTTAGCATCAGACATGAGGATTTTTGTATGGGTTCGGACCCATCCCCTTGGTAAGTGTGTGGGGAGAATCTTGGCTCAGTCGCTAGCGAACAAGGCTAGAAATCTGTTGACCCCACGTTCAAGACTTAATTGTGCCTGCTTTGAAAATTTTTACCGCTGAATCGCAACTTTCACCTGATAGGGAAAGAGGACATCGATGCGCCTGGAAAAGTCACCGTCCTTCGGATGGAATATTAAGCTGTGGACCAGTGTGCGGGAGAGTCATATACTGTGCAAAATAAAGAACAAGCTAGGTGACTTGGTCAGAAAGCTTCCGCATTTGTGATGAAACTGTCCAGTGGGCAGTCTTCTCCAGCCTTTTCTTAGCAGAGGGGTCCTTGTGACGTGGCTAATTTTGCGCAAAAATGTCACTCAGATATATCTGCATCAGTAAAATGTACGATAGAGTTCCGACATTTGAAAGCTTACATGTTTAAAATTTGATAATTTGTATCATTTTCAAATATTTACAATTATTTCTTATATTTCACAAATGTTTAAATATATTTTAATAACTCTAATTAGAAAATTTGCTAATATAAATTATTTATATTATAACAAAGTTTTCATTTGTTTCCATTTGCTAAGTTGTCGCCACTTAAATGAGACTGATTATTATGCATCGTTTTTCTTCCGCAAAGGGCATTCCGCTGTTCACCAGGTGCTCCTTGTCGTCGAAACAATTGCAGAAGACGAATCAACAAGGAATCAACGGCTGCCATCTTTTTGGATGTAGGCAAAGCATTCGATAGGGTTTGGATCGAGGGGCTAGTCTTCAAACTTATTCTTTTCAAGTTTCCTTCAGCTATAGTGACTATTCTGCAAAACTCTCTGACGGAGAGAACATATCAAATCCGAGTCGGAAATGATATCTCGACTATCAAAGGGCACTCCAGCTCTCGGCTGGAGTGCCTCAGGGCTCGCTGCTAGGTCTGATCCTATTTAACATATTTATTTCGGATTTCCCCAAGATTGGCAAGGTGAAAACGGCTCTCTATGCAGACGATATAGCATTTCCTGGCATCTTCGATTTCGCCATTCATTGCAATCAGAAGAATGCAAGAGATGCTAAAATGGAGTGTGAAATGGCGCACCAAAATTAATGTTGAGAAAAGTGTAGCGATGCTCCTCACCTACAAGAGATTTATTCCATTCCGTGTTGCCAAGTCTGATAAACAAATTGTATGGAAAGACACCGCAAAGTATCTGGTGTCACGATTAGAAAAGAGAATAAACTGGGATATTCACATCACTAACACCCTAAATAAAGTAAGAAATCTTTAATTCAATCCATTCTCTCTACTTTCACGAAATCCAGATATTTCAATCAATAATAAAGTCTTAATCTACAAAATCGTCATCAAACCTATTCTACTTTGTGCAGCTGCTGCATGGGAATGGGGCGGGGGTGGCTCAGTCGGTAGCGCGCCAGGCTCGTAATCTGTAGTTCCCAGGTTCGAGTCCCAGCTGGGTCAGTGTTGAGATTTATTTCCTCAAAATTCCCCGCCCTGCCCACGGTCAGTAGGGGACACCGATGGGCTTGGAAAGGCCGCCGTCCGTCGGATGGGACGTTAAGCCGTGGCCCCGTGTGCGGGAGAGACATACCCTGTGCACGTTAAAGAACACGTTGGATGGCCTTGACAGGAGACTACCATCTGTCTCCCAACAGTTGTTCCAGTGGGTCCCCTCCTCCAACCTTCACTGAGCCTTCGGGGTCCATGTGACCTGGCCATTTAGCCCATGGTGTGCAAAAAAGTGCCGCTCAGAGGTAAAACAACCCAACAACCTGTATGGGACTGTTGTAATTTGACAGCTATCAGAAAGCTGCAATCTTTTTGAAAACAAAGTGTTGCAATCAACTGTAGCTGCCCATTGGTTTGTTCGTAACTGAATGAATATGAATTATAATTCATAGAAATTTAAACATCAATACGACCCATGAGCATTGTCATGCTTGTCAAGAAATTTTTTGAGAATGCGACATCTCATCCTAATACGCTTTTTTCTACCACAGTTAGTTATAATCATACTTGTCCACAAATGTTCAAAAGATCTATGAATATCTTGTGCTGAGATCCTGATTTCTTTCTCAAGAACTGTTCTACAAGCTTTCGAGCTCTAATTATTACTGGTTTGTTTCTACCATTTTATCAATGCCATTGGCATAACTCCTTTGAAGAAGGTATGGGCTAGTGAGGTAGGTTGGGTTGGGTTGTTTTACCTCTGAGCGGCACTTTTTTGCACACCATGGGCTAAATGGCCAGGTCACATGGACCCCGAAGGCTCAGGGAAGGTTGGGGGAGGGGACCCACTGGAATAGCTGTTGGGAGACAGATGGTAGCCTCCCGTCAAGGCCATCCAGCGTGTTCTTTAACGTGCACAGGGTATGGCTCTCCCGCACACGGGGCCACGGCTTAACGTCCCATCCGACGGACGGCGACCTTTCCAAGCCCATCGGTGTCCCCTACTGACCGTGGGCAGGGCGGGGAATTTTGCGGAGATAAATCTCAACGCTGACCCAGCTGGGACTCGAACCTGGGAACTACAGATTACGAGCCTGGCGCGCTACCGACTGAGCCACCCCCGCCCCACTCGTGAGGTAACCCGGTCCTTCATTCTGTCACTCTACGATCTATGAAATAACACCCACTATTTGCGCTGTGTTCACCACTTAAAACTCTAGTAATCCTACTGCCTAGACGGGAAGCACAATAACAATTGTTTAAATATCTTCGAAATTCTTTTCTAAGGTTTGTCAATTAAATGAAACTGAATTTCTAAATTGAGAGTTTCTGAAATATTTAAACAAAACTACGATTAAACACCGAAATGTATCCAGAATTCTTATTTTCAAAATCAATTAGATATTTAAATAATTATGTATGATGGGAAATCCATTTCGACAGTTCCCAATACTAAGATTATCCCCGATTACTTAATTGAACTGTCAATAACAATAATTGCTATCTCAAAAATTTGCTGTAATTAATGGTTTTCGAAGTATGTATAAAGAACAAGATCAGATTTGGTAAATTTTGAATTGGTTGCTTTATCTTTGAGCTTCGTTATTTTGCAAGTAGTGGAAAAAAAGTTCAGGTCATAAGGACCTCGAGGGTAGAGAGAAGGTTGCGATGAGGAGAACTACTGGACAAATTGTTAGGAGACTTATTGTAGTCTCTTGTGAAGGTCATCCAGCATGTTCTTCAACGTCCACAGATTATGGCTCTCTCGAACACAGGGCCATAGATTAACGTCCCATACGACGGACGGCGACCTTTCCAAGTACAACGGTGTCCCCTACTAACCAAGCAGGGAGGGGAGTTTTGCGGAGATGAATCTCAACGTCGGCTCAGGTGGGACTCAAACCTGGTAACTACATTCTATGAGCTTGGGACGCATACAACTACCCATTTATATTTTGTGAGAAATATTATAAATATTATATAAAATATAGTTGTATTCTTAAATATTCGAACTTCAGAAATTCTCCAAATAAATGGCTGAATATTGTTTGGTTTTTAATACTAGAGGGCGGAGCAAATGACCAGTAATCATGGAACACTTGAATGATTAGCTCTGAAGAATACTGAGTTTCATTGCACGTGGGATCCAAATAAATTATTATTTCACCTCATCTCTGTGTGCAGTTAGGCTGTCCCTTCCTGATGAATAGGGGGAGGGCCAGGCTCGTACCCATGATTTAGTTACGGTGAGGGGGGAGGAGCGAGAATTTAGTTTCGAGAGGGTTCAAAGTTTAGCCTCGCGACCGTGGGACAGGACTGACTCGAGTAGGGTTTCCCAGTTATTAAATATTTGACCGGAGAGGAAAAATTAAAATGTTATTTTATATGGAAAAAAATACAGTAATTTTTCAAATCTATGTTTAGTGTCGGACACATGCATACTACATGAGGCTAGAATAAAATTATACAAAGACAGCTGTTTTGAATTACAAAGCAGGTTGACAAGTTAAGATTTTGCATAAGACAATCGGATTTTCAAGGGATCCGGATCCCGGTACATCCCTCGAAAAGGGGTTGGGCTCAGTCGTCGGCGCACCAGGTCGAAATCTGTAGTTCTCATGTTCGAATCCTAATCGTGCCAGTTTCAGATTTATCTCTGCTAAATCCCACTTTTGACCCCGTGAGAAATGGACACCGATGGGCTTGGAATGGTCACCACCCATCAGAAGGGAGGTTAAGGTATTGCGACGTGTGTGGAAGAGACATAACCTGTGAACTTCAAAGAATATGTTGGATGACTTTGTAAGGAATTTTCCAAGATTCTTATAACAACTATCAAGTGGCATATCTTCTCCAGCCTGATCTGAACACAAGGGTCTTTGTGACTTGGCTAATTTTTCACACAAATGCCATTTAGATGTAATACATATGTACATGATATACATGAGTAGAATGTACGAAAGAATTCCAACATTGAAAAAACTTTCGTGATCTGATTTGACAAATCGTTTCAATTCAAATAATTAAAAATTATTTCCTGTATAAATCTAATTTATGATATATATTTCACTACCATGTATTAAATAAGTTCTTTAATTTATATTGTTTAAATCAAATATGAATCCTTTCCATTTAATAAACTGCTGCCAAGGAAATTAAACTGTCTACTATATAAAATTTCTTCTTTAACTTTACAACACCAGTTTCGTAAATTACATTCTAGTAATGCACCTGCATAAACGTGTAGCACAATAAACAGTTTTTGATATACAGTAACTTCTATGGTATATCAGTGAAATGAGTTAGATTTGGTTGTATTACCTCTGAACGGTATTTTTTGACACACAATGGGCTAAATGTCCAGGTCTCTAAGAATAGATCTGTGAGGAAGGCGAGACCTATGCCAGAAAGACAACAGGAACATCCATGCCTTATCCGGGGTTCGATTCCTTTTGATCAGCAGATGAGTACTCTAATCACACGGCACGTAGTATGAATGACATATTAAATGCCTAGGTCTAATTAGTCCTATGCTTGAATTGTTGCCTTGTAATAGCCCACAATTCGTAAAGAGTCGCAGAGTCTCAGACAGGAATGTCATGTGTTCCCATTCGTTCGTTAGATTGTTTTACCTCTGAGGAAGCACTTTATTGCACACAGTGGGTTAAATAACCATGTCACAAGGACCCCGAGGTTTCGGAGAAAGTTGTGAGAAGGACATCCACTTGACAGCTGTTGGGAGACAGATAGTATCCTCCCATCAAATCCATCCATCATATTCTTTAACGAGCACAGGATATAGCTCACCCGTACACGGGGACCATGGCTTAACATCCCATCCGAGAGACGGCGGCCTTTCCAAGCCCACCGATGTCTGCTGCTGAACGTGGGCAGTGCGGAGATTTTTGCTTAAATAATCTCAACACTCGCTCAGGTGGGACTCGCAGCTCTAACTGGACTCACGATTTACTGGTGATATATCACGTGCTCTGACCCACTCGATGGCTCTGACCGGATCTTCAATCTTTCTCCTAACACCTGTCCAATGGGTCCTCTTACGTAGCAATCTACGACACTTTCGGGTCCTTGTGAATTTGGGGCGAGGGTAGCTCAGTTGGTAACGCGCCAGGTTCGTAATCTGTAGTGTACAGGTTCGAGTCCCAACTGGGTCAGCGTCGAGATTTATCTCCACAAAACTCCCTGCCCTGCCCACAGTCAGTAGGGGACACCGATGGGCTTGGAAAGGCTGTCGTCCATCGGATGGGACGTTAAGCCATGGCCCCGTGTGCGGGAGAGCCATACCTTGTGGACATATCACTTTTTATATTGATTTTCATAACTCATACTCCGAGAGAAAATGAGGTACAAAATTAGTATCAAAAGTTTCACAATTTTCTTTATAAATGTATTAAAAGATTCCTTAATGGATGATGAATTTACATACTTTTAAATAGAGGTGATTAAAATACCAAGGAGTTTCTTTTTTGTTTTTTATTTCATTTTAGGTGGAAGTATTAGATATTATTTTGTTTAAATGTTTCAGTGTTTAAATTCCTCTCTCTTCATGATTTCATAAGTTCAGTGTAAGAAGGGAAAAGTAAATTACAATAAAGTATTTTCATAAGGTGAGAAATATAATCTTTCTTTTTTTAAAATTTGGATAGCATTTAAGGGTTTTGTTTAAATGCCCCCTTTTTTTCTTGGTTGGAGTCTTATATTTTTGAATTCCTTTTTAGATTAATTTAATGTATCTGGTGTAAATTGTCATAGGTGAGTGACAGCGATCATTAAGGAGAAAATTTTTCAAATTGTTTAAATAATTTTAGTTAAAAGAGCTTTTCTCCTTTTCGTTTTCTTCTGATAGGGTTCTAATTGTCCCTTTTAAGGTGAATACTGAATTTATTTAATTATGTATGGATTTCAAATAGAGCGAGTTTATTGCTTGTAGTTATTTTATTTTTACTTTAGTTGAGGGGTAGGTTAGGCGTACATGAAAATAGGTATGAGAGACTGAGGAGTCAGGCATTGAGATGTCGGGTTCAAGCCACTGTCTGGAACGTTGCCTTTTTTTTTTTAAATGGGTATTATATTCCCTTCACCCTGTGGATATATATATATATTTTTCTTTTTTTATATTTTTTTAATTTTTTTTATTATTTTTGCTTAGTATAATTTTTAGTTGCTTTTTTTTTTCATATAGTTTTTTCAGATATTATTTTGAAATTTTCCTTTGTGGCTGAGGAAGGATGTATTTCAATCCTTACGAGATTTTTTTTTTGAGAGATTGTAATAATTGTGTATTTTGTATTGATTGTTAACTCTGATTGAGGGAGGAGAATGAGCACGAGATGGGGGAGAGATGTGAAGCTGAGGATAAAAGCATAGAGCTGATGGGTTCGAGCCACCATCTGGGGCGTTTTTTTGTATAAATATATATATATTTTTTTAGTTCTTTTTTTTTTCACTTCTTATACTATTAGCTTTATTTAATTTTGTTAAGCAAATTTTTTTTTATTTTTGTGGAATGAGAATTTTTTAACGTAAAACAGCTATTTTCTGAATCTTACAAATGTGATTTTTTTGCAGTTTAAATGCTGCTATTGCATATAATGTTTAGTATTTTATCCATAAAATGTTTTCTGCTATTATCAGTGCAGTATAAATAAACTTTCAAAATCTGGTAATTGCTTGTTATTGTCGTATTCAACGAAATACATAAATAGTTCCGCTATACAGTAATTCTGTATGGAAATATTCATTGCATTAAAAAAAAGCAATATAAATTCCAAATAGCTTAAATGGGCTTTCTCTTAGTCGTAAAAAATAATCTTCCCGTAGGGCCTGCCATCCTCTCAGACCTTCTACTATGGCGTATAAACTGACAGGCTCCTGTCAGACCTCTGTGGCAAGCAGCTGCTTGAGGGGGTATTTTTTTTTATATATAACGCACAGTAAAACTGAGTATAGCACTTGAAAAGTAGGCTTGATTGCAGCGGCAGACGGTTTGTTTTGAATGCATCAACATGGCTACCGCCCTGCTGCGTCAGCATCATTACCTTGGACAGGGAAAGCGCGTTAGGGCGTCTCCTCTCATTCACACCTCCGTGTATTATACTGACAAGTTCCTCTCAGATCTCTGTGGCAAACATCTGCTTCAGGTGTAATTTTTTATTATTTTTATTAGTAGATCTACTGTGGAGTATTAAATTGGCAGGCTCCTGTCAGACCTCTGTGGCAAACAGTTGCTTGAGGGGATATTTAATTATTTAGTTATTTTCTTCAAAGAAGCTGCGCCTAAAATTACAATTATAATGATTTATATTTTTATTCGCTTTCCCGTGGCATAGTGGATAGCATGCTTGGCTGCTGATCAAAAGGACCTGATTTCGAGCTCCGGATAAGGCATGAATGATTGTGTTGCTTTCTGCTGAGGTCTCGCCTTCCTCACAGAACCTCTCTGAGACATATTAAATTGACAGGTTTCTGTCAGACCTCTGTGATAAGCAGTTGCTTACGGGGTATTTTTTTGCTTTTTATTTATATATATTTTTTTATTTTATATAGACGTCTTCTAACTGTTTAGTCTCATAAGATTTTTTTAAACACAATACACATGCTTATCTACTAATTTTGAAGAATGTGTAGCTTCGAAATGATGAATAAACATGTAACCAAACAAGTAACTGTTATTTGGTAAAGATATGAAAGCAATTTCGCATTTGTATTTCATTGGTCTCATCATGTTTAAGCCTTGGTATGGCTGAGTGGTTAGCACGCTTGGCTACTGATCTAAGGGACCTCGGTTCGATTCCCGGATAACACATGGTTATGTGTGTTGTTTTTCTGCTGAGGTCCTGTCAAACTGACAGGCTCCTGTCAGACCTCTGTGGCAAAGCAGCTGCTTGAAGGGGTAGTTATTATTACTTTTTATGGGCTTTTGATTATGACTTCAATAAATACCTATTTAAAAAAAAATATCGTCGACGCGGCGGGATTCGAACCCGCAACTCTCCAGATACATGCCCGAGCGCTTCCGGTTAGCTTCCGGTACATGAGTTAATCGTAGAGCGCTCTGGTATGCATCTGGAGAGTTGAGTTATAGGTTCGATTCCCGCGGCGTTGGCAATAATTTTTTTTCACATAAATATTTGTTAAATTCTATATCTTCAGGTAATCTGTGTATTTAATATTGGTGTATTTTGAATATGACGTTCTTTTGCAACCAACGTGTTAATAACAAAAAATTTATTTGAAAGAATGCTGAATCACGGGGTGGCGCTAGAGTGCTTCCTCTTTTGATTGGATTGCTTGTTTCCACGTCGTGTTAAATAATGTAAGTATTATAGAATGGAATTTATGTAACTTTAATAACTTAATATATTCCGAAAGGTGGAAATATGAATCATGTTTATGTTTTTTTTCTCGTTTTAGGTCTAAAGTTACTTTTAAGATAACTCTAACATCAGATCCCAAGTTGCCGTACAAGGTGTAAGTATGAAACATATTGGTGGTTTCGGTATTGTTGATTTCAGTTTTTAATCCCAACCTCTTTCTCATCTGTGTTACTACCACTTCTAAGGAACCGACCCCATGTCAATGCTTCCCCCAATAACATCTGTTTTTGGCATGATTGATGCTTACGTAATAATTGGGACCAACCGAAAAAACGCATTCTTGCGCAGTTGTGTAAGATTGTATAGTGAAGCAAGAATAAGCAAAAAAATTAGCTCTTTAAAAGTTTTTGAGTTTCAATAATTAAATGTAAGAAAATTTGTATGTAATATTTTTTTGTTATTGGTGAAGTTTTTGTATGGTACGGATATTTATCTCTGCGAACAAAGATTGACATGAGTATCTCAAGTGGGTTGACATTTATCTTTATAATCATTTAAACAAGAAAAGAGCAATATAAGCTCAACTGCACAATCTGTTGTAATCCACGAGCCAATTTTGGAGCTCTTTGTTTTAAATATATTGGTCTTTTCAAGGAATAGTTTGGTGGAAAAAAAGTTTTGCTGACATGCAAGGTTCAAACCTACATCTATCCAGATACATGTTAAAGTGTTCTAAGACCACTAAACTAATGCCAGTTCTGTCTTTTTTTTCCACAAATGTGACATCAATTTATTGTTTAAACTATCAGTGAATAAAAGTTATTGATTAAATCTTTTTGAGAACATTTAAAAAAATTGGAGCCACGTGGCATTCTTCAGAAGTCTGATCATTTTGTTAATATATTTTGCCACTGAAAACATATCTGATGATATGTTTTAAACAGTGATTATATTTTGAAATCACATTCATGATCACAATGAAATCATAATGCAGTAAAATAATTAAATAAGAATTATATAAGACAGGAAATAAGACATAAAATTTACAAAGATACTGTTTTAGAGCCCACTATTAGTATTTTTTAATGAAATTGTGAAGTAAAGAAATATAATGCCTCTTATGTCCAAATTTAATGTTATAATTGTTTAGCTTTATTTATAAAGAAGTAATTCAAATTGAAGACATGAACAAGGTAGTTTTACACAGTTCTCAGCCAAGAGATGATGCTACTCAAGAAAATGCAATATCAAATGTATGAGTTTTAACCATAATATTACTGTAACAATGAGATGGTGGTGGCCTAAACTTTGATGATTTGTGTTTTTTTGAATGGTAATGTGAAATCCTGGTCATTCATGGGATTTGACATGAATATGTGGAGATTCAGTTGTACTAAAGTGGAAAAGTTATCAGGTGGTTGAGCACAGGTAAGTGCATATTTCTAGATTGTTTTTAAGAGAAATTTTAGGATAGGCAAAAAGTGGTAAAACAGTTAGTATTGCTTAATGTATTGCTTAAAATGGGATAAATTGTTAGAGTATTTAAAATTTGAAATTATGAGATTTTACTAGTGTTATTGAAAGTTTTAAGTAAATGTGCATTATTGGGGCAAGTTATTTGGAAGGTTTCTGTGGCTATTTTTGTGAAGGAGACCGTGGGTGCTGGAGGTGGGTAGTTGTCGAAACTCTTTTACCTGTATGCATGCTATAGGTAGGATGTAGTAGTTTTGTTGAAGGTATATGTAAGAAATGGTAAATGGATAACGATTCAAATATGAATAAATGGTGTAGTGGTAAAAATTAATTTTTGTTTTCATTGGGGGTTGAGAGCCCACTGTATGTGCTTGAACACCTTGTTATGTGCAGTGGTATTTGGGAGGAAAAAGTATAAGGTGGATCATCTTGTTTATGTGTGTCAAATAATTATGCAATTCCTGTAAATATATTTGTATTTTTGTATTATCAATATTTTTTAATTTCTCAAATGTACTGGTGCATCAAGCCACTTGAATGTTTAAATTAATATCCAAAATTACCTGTACCTTGGCTTTACTGTAACCCCCTGCACGAAATAAATTATTATTATAGAATTGCAATGTATTTGGAAGTGGCTAATATATCAAGAAAGAAAGAATGTTTGAAGTTTTGGCCTTTGGAATTGGATATGGTAGTTTGTATTAAGCACATGTATCTTGTATAAAAGCATTCTGGCATGATGAATCATGCTGAATTTGTCTGCTACTTGGAAGTCATATTGAGTGAAAATGGAATAGGTATTTTTTTTTTATATAGTAATACTGTAAAACTGGCAGTTAAAACTTCCCAAAATGAACACAAAATCATAGTTTACTTGGATTTGATGGTCAGCATCAAGACCTTGTAAAGTTGACTACTCCTTAGCAGGAAGAAAAAATAAAAAAGGCCACAAAAGGCCAAACAATCTGATAGCCCTTCCTTCCTCTTCCCCTTCAAAGTAGAGAGATTCTTTTGAAATATACTAATGGCCTGTACCAAATAAATGCAGAGTTAGACCAGGTGTGATGCCTGGCTGCTTCTGTGCATTACACAGGGAATAGTGCATAGCTTGCATTGCCAGCTACCATTTACAGGCCAGTAATATATGTACCTAAAAACTCTAGATAATATGTCAGGCACATTAAGCTATATACCGTCTTATGTTTATCTTCAGTCATATGTTTCCATAAAAATTTATTTAACCAGTTACAGAGCCCTGAATTTGATTCTCCACTGACATAAGATGAGAATGTTTCCATTTTTCTCTTCATTGCCTATATCTCGAAGAAAATTTATATTTAATTTTTAGACAAATCACACCAACTCAACCTTCAGTTATATTATTAGTCATTTATTATTTTAGTTATGTGTTTCATATTTTGTGATGTTTTTTTTTCTTAACATCAGTAAACATTGAAAAGATTTAAGTGTAGAATAATCTTCATTTGATGATAATTACATTTTGCAGACTGAGTGTACCTGAAAACACCCCATTCACTGCTGTCTTGAAATTTGCTGCTGAAGAGGTTAGTGCTTTATATAATTTTAAATGATATTTTGCTCTGTATATACTGTATAAATTTTGTTTCAAATCTTTTATTCGAGTGTTGATAAATACAGAATTAGCTGCTAAGTCGAAGGCCTTGATTTGTATATTTTAACTTGTGCAACTTCAGTCATTTTAAAGCTTCGATTTCCTAAATTTTATGTACTTATCATCAGTAGAGTAAATGCTTTTTAAAGATAATGGTCAGCTTAGTTTATTCGTTCCTCAGGCAACAGATGGCACTGCTCAAGAAGCATATGATGTCAAAGTGTAAAGCAGGCGTGTCCAACCTTTTGAATTCCCTGGGCCACATTGAGTGAAGATTTGACTTCCCTGGGCCACATTGAGTGAAGATGAATTGTTTTGGGCTGTACATAAAATATATAATATAGTTAATGTATATGAATAATAAAACTTCATTTATTTTCTTACGTTTTTTATTATAAAATTAAAAAAAGGCAACATGAAACTAGTGGGATATCAAAAACTCGCTGAAAATCACATAATCATGTTGAAAGCTTATGTCGTAAACTTTACGATTTTGTGCGCCACATTACTAGCTGTCCAGGGCTGCGGGTTGGACACGCCTGGTGTAAAGTATAACGTAGAAATGTAATCGATGGTTGTTGATGCCCTGTGGTTCTATGATTTGTTTCTTTTGGATATGTAATATGAAGTCGTGTCGTGTGCGATTCGACATGCATATGAGATTGTTTGTTTTTTTTCGCCATTTTTGGTTAGCACTGCTTGAGATAACATACCCCCTATTTGGTTAGAGGTAAGTGATATGTATAATACATTTAATGAGGGATTTTGAATGATAGGCAGAATAGGGGTAATTAATATCTCCATTCTTTTTTTGAAATTTGTTTAAAATATGGTAAATTATGTTAAGATATTTTGGAATTGAAATTATTTTATGTTAGGAGGGTTGTTGTTGAAAGTGTTAGTTAACTGTTTTTTAATGTTATGGTTACATCCTTTGGAAATGGGAGTTTGGTAGCTTTTCGTGACTGTGTGGGGAAATGTTTTTTGTAAGTTCTTTGGCGTAAGGGGCTCTTTGGAGGAGGGTTAGAACTAGTTTAGAGTTATTTGAAATCTTATTTTTTGTGTTTAGTATGATGTAGTATATGTTTTGTTGTGAGTGTGGAAGAAAATGGCAAAAATTTAGAGTGTGAGAAAATTAAGTGGTAAAAATGAGAACATTTAATGGGGGTGTTAGGGTTTTAAGAGAATGTGTGTAGAGTTTTAGAGGATTGTGATGTAGTAAGAGGGATAGGGGTGGAGTATGTTGGAAGTTTTTGTGTGTGGGACTGAAAATGGTGGTAGTAATGAACACGTGTATTTCATTATAGTAGTTTGAGATGAATTGAGTGATTATTAGTAGTTTTGTATAGTATAGTAATTATTAGTGTATTATAGTGATATCATTTTGTTTGATGTTTGGGAGTCTTTTAAAGTTACTAATATGGTTTATTGTTACTATCTGGAAGTGTTTGCAAGGTTTTTTCATATAGAAATTTTGGGTATTGTAGAATTGTTGGTATGGAAAAATGGCAGTTTTTTAATGAATCAGGAAGATTTATGAGTAATTTAGGGAAAGGTTCTTTGAGCTATAAGATGGGGGATCAACATGTTTATCATGCAGACTTCCGATAGTAAGAGTAATAAAAACTGTCCCTTTTAACTTTATTTAACTCTTCCAAGGTCCAGCCTGAAAAACTATTACGTTCAAAAGCCAACTATTTTTTCACTTTGCTCAGTGAAAAAAATTAACTAGAATTCCCCCCCCCCCCCAAAAAAAAAGAACATGGCCATGTTATAAACCAAATAAATAACATTTAATTATGAATTTTATAAAAATGAAATATTTTACAAAAATGAGGATATTATATATGTTTTTAAAATGATTTGCATGGCAAATAAAAATTTATTAAAAAATTATTATATTGCATATGAATAGAAAGAAAATTTCTTTTTGAATAATAGGAAAATAAATTTTTACTTGAAACAAGAAATTTATTTTCTCTGATTTGTTTTCCTTTTTCTTAGTGATGTACTTTGAAAAAGGTTCAGGCTTTTTGTCAACTATGCTCAATCAGATAAAAAAAAGTGATCTTTTTGCCAAATAATCAATCAAAAGAACTTGGTCATGCTATATATGGTGTAAAACAATTAAAATAAAAAAAAATTGTGTTATCAGAGTTTCATATTAACAGTATATTGAAGAATACATTGTATTGTTGATTTCTAACACTATTCATAGCCTATGCTGTAATTTGAGACTGAAGATCAAAACAAGATTGAATCAGACCTCTCTTTAATGATTTAAGAATTAGGGTCTGTGCCCATCCAGCCTTTATTATAGTATTATTCATTAGGGTCTGTGCCCATCCAGCCTATATTATAGTATTAATCATGATCAAGGGTTAACATCAGAGATGTACTGATAACCCCCACAATACTGGGAGACCCCATGGTTAGGGGGCACCCCTGCAAAAAAATGCAAAATTTATTGTGAAACAATATACAACAATTTTAAAGGAATAGCAGAGTTTTTTTTTTCTGTAGCTTTGAATAAATAACAGACCATAACAACCAGCTTTCTTTTCCCTATTAGAAATTCCTTTCCTTGCTACTTGTGGTCCAGAACTCATTGTCTCAAGGCCATGAACTTTGTTAACATAAATAAGACCACAACAATCATGTACAACTTAATTTTTTCTGTCTGACTATCGATTTCTTCCAATAAGCCCCAACCTCCTGTTTAACTCTTAAGACTAGAAATGTTCCAAAAATTATTACTATTTTCTCAATTTTCCCCTCTTCCTTTGTTGCTCATATATTATTTTTAGCTCATTTTTCTGAAAAATGAGCTAATGTTTTCACTTTGTCATCTGTAGATATCAAAGTTCTTTTGTTTTTAGAAAAAAAATTAAATTTCTTTTCAGTTTGATAGGTATTGATGAAATATTATGATTAGCACTTTCAGAATCACACAAAAGATAAAATTGTGCCTGTAATGGTGGAGAAATTGTGAAATTTCAATTATTGCAAGTGATATAATTATGTTAGAAATTTGAAATTTTGCTTGTGGAATGTGAATTTTATGTAGTTTGCATTTGACAACAATGATTTTCACCTTTACCCCCGAGAGGATGGGAAAACTCAATTTCTGTGTGTTATGCAATAATTGCTTTTAGAAATAAATTGAAAATTCTCTTGATTATAATTCACACTTTTAGAATCTCCCAAAAGCTTTAATTGCGTTCTCTGACAGTGGGAAATTTTGAAATTTCAAAATTTTAAATGAATATTGCAAACTATTTATTTGGGCTCGAAATATTTTAGTGGTGGAGTGCAGTGATCAAGGGGTTTAAATTGATACCACCAGGGTGGGTAGGAAAAGGCAAATTTTTGTTTTGAGAGATTAATAAAAAATTCTTTGAGTTTAATAAGTACTAACAAAATGTGATGATTCATAGTCTTCAAATCCTCCAAACAGCTCTAATTTACCATCATTAGAGGGCAGTAAATGTAGAAAATGTGAAACTTGAAGTAATATTGCAAATGATACATTTATGCTAGAAATTAAAAATTCTGGTGAATGTGTTGATATAAAAATGAAATAATTGAGCCATATTTGTTTTAATTAAATCAAAATTGTTCAGAATTTGACCAGGTCTCTGTATTTTTATCAATTTACTACTTAATTTTAAAATTCTAACTATTTCAATATAGTAAGAGTAAATAAATAATTTTATTTTATATGCAAACTTTTTTTTAAATGTTTTAAATATTTTATATTCAAAATATAATTTTTAAAATTTAAAAATTTAATAAAATATAAAAAAAATTATAAGCGAAACTGAGGCTACAAATTTGTAATGAAAGTCATGAATTGCAAGCTATCACACTAAAGTGAGCAGAAGTCCTTCCATTACAGGGATATCTGCTCAAACCTTCAAATTTTATTTTCAGAAATCCCTTAATCTTCAGTAGTAAAGAATCACACGTGTCATGTAGACATGGAACTCATAAAATAATAAACTGAAAAAAATTGGTCACTCACTGCTAAACTAATTTTTTTCAGCTTATTATTTCATGAGTCCCTTAATCTTTTTCATTAAATCTGGTCATCCTAATTCACAGCTGTTGTTAACTTAGCAATAGCAAGAAATCTGAAGTTGTTCCAAATTAATCAAACAGTGGTTGAGATTACATCTCAATCTTCTATAAATTTTATGTTATCTGAACAAGTTTTAATGGAATTTTATTCATTGAACCATAGAAAATTTTTTACATTAAGTGATATTTTTTCATCTTATCCATTTTGTATTAAAAGAACATACATGTAAAAGTATTGCTGCCAGAATGGACCAAACTTTATTTTCTTATCTGATATTTTGTTGTATCTCGTTTTGTATTAAGTATTTTCAGTTGTACCAAATTAAATATTATTTAATTCCTAATTTTAGGAAAATAAAATATTCAAAAAAGACTAATATTAATTTTAATAAGCTGTTTTTAGAATGATATAGTGAGAAAAAGGATCTGGCAAGACAGTGCTTAATTATGAAAATCCTAAGAACAAAAATATTTACAGTCAAAAACCTTTAACATGAAATCAGATCAGATGAAATATCAGTTAATGCAAAACTAAAGTTTGGTCCATTTCAGTGACAATATGTTTACATGTAAAAATAGTTTTTAATGTAAAATAATATGAAAAGTTACTTAAAATGAAAATGTTCTACTATTCAACTAGTAAAATTCCATTAAAGCTTCCTCGGATAGCACAAAATTTGAATACTGACAGATGTAATCCCGACCACTGTTTAATTTGGAACAACTTCAGATTTCTTGCTAAATGCTGATTATTTAACAACAGCTGTCAATTAGGGTAACCAGATTTAACGGAAAAGATTAAGGGACTCATGAAATAATAAGCTGAAAAAAATTGGTTTTGCTGTGAGTGACCAATTTTTTTTCAGCTCATTATTTCATGAGTTTCATATCTATATGACATCTGTGATTCTTTACTACTGAAGATTAAGGGATTTTTGAAAATAAAATTTGAAGATTTGAGCAGATATACCCATAAAGGAAAGGACTTCTGCTCACTTTAGTGTGAGATTGCAATTCATGACTTTCATTATAAATTTGTAGCCTCAGTTTTTCAGTCACTTGTATTACCAGCCAAATTTTTTTAGCAGTGCTGCCACCAGTATTCTATTAATAAAAAATCTCATGTAATTTAATATTTAAAAAAAGTGTCTAAAAATTTTTTGAGGACTTTTCTGGTGACATTTAGTTGCTAGGAACAGAGCTTTTCATCTAGGGATATCCCTGGAAAACTGAGACATCTAGTCACTTTACTGTAAACATACTAGTGTGTTTCACACCTTAACACCTGGGATGCAGGTCAATAATAATTTGTTTGCTTATTATCATGGTAGTTTTCTCTACTCCATTCAAATTGTCACCCTCATTAATCCTTGATCAAGAATAACACTTATAATAAAGGCTGGATGTGCTCAGACCTCAGTTCTTCAATCACTGTTACCTCAGATCCTGATATATTCACTATTGCCATTAATGTTGGATAATACTGCTTCATGTCTGCTGTTTTACTTCTATTTGGTGTTATAGAGATTTTTATTAAATTTATTAAAGAGAATTCTTATTCAATCATTGTCTCGATTTTCATGCTCACAATGTGGTGTAAGCTATGAATAGTGTTAGAAATCAATAATGCAATGTATTCTTCAACATACTGTTGATGCAAAATTCTGATAATGTGAATTTTTACACTGGTCACTTACTTTTCATGTTAATTGTTTTGCATAGGTAATGTATCAATGGGAGGAAAATTTATTTATTAATCATATAACTAGAAGAACATATATTGCCTCTGACAATATATGTTCTATTGGAATCTCATTTTCAAAGAAGGAAGTTTTTTATTTACCAACTTTTACACTCATAAAAGTTTTAGTTGGAACTAATGGATGATGACAAAATGCGAAGAGAAGTATTTTACTAAAGGTTTAGCAAACTCACAGCAAATTTTGATAAAAATAAAAATTTAATTTCTTGATTATGCTGAAATTAAAAAAATATGAAACATCTGAATGCACCATTGTCCTAAAAGACATGCAGAACTCTGCTTAAGATAGGTTTCAGAACCCTGATATTTTCTAATTGCTATTCTCTTTTTACTGAGAGACTTAATTAAATACCTTTTTGGCTTATAAAACTGAAAAAGTCTACTGTTTTACCATACTTTAAATTGTAGAGATATTGCATACCTGTTGGCAAACTAGTTGTTGCTGGAGCTGTTATATTTCTGACAGATACTAGTCCTGGTTAAATGCACATGGAGGAGCAATGTTATTCCTTGGATGCCCTGATTTTCTCTTAGAATCTTCGGTGTTAGACAGGACATTTTGCCCCAACACTTGAGGGGCTTATACGGGCAATGTTGATGTTTGATACTTAAAGTTCTAAATATATGTCTGGTCCTCAAGCAGTGTTGTCATAAGTTGGGTTCTTGTCAACACCAACTGCTTTAATGCTGCTTGGAGAGCTGTCATTGGTACATTATTTTTATTCTAGTTAATGAAAATATTTTTAAGGTATTTTAATTTTGTTGGTGAGGCTGCCAATATTTTAAATGGTAAAATTGTATTTGCAATTGATTTTCTATTATAGTTTGATGCTGTGATTGGGTTATTATTAATATTATCTTTTTGGTGCTCTGCTCTTCTTTCGGTGGTCATTTGGTATGTTCAGCCAATATAGCCTTCCTTCCCATACAGTATATTTTCTTCGTCCTTTATTTTTATTCAATATACTCTCCCCCCCCCCCCCTCATTGGTGGTAATCTGTCTCTATTATTAAGTAATAAACTGTTTATATCACTAGTTATATTAAACGGAACTGCTAAGTTAGATTTCGCTAAAATGGTTTACTACGTGCAAGAAATTTTTCACATAGTGTTTAGTTGCCAATAGTGCAATGTGCTCGTGGGACATTGAAAACATCTTTAAGCCAACACAGAATCAAGATTCAAAGAGAAAATGAGGGAATCCAAGGAATAATATTACTTCTCTATCTGCATTTAACCAGGACTGGTATCTTTCAATAATATAACGGCTGTAGCAACAACAAATGTGCCAGGAGGTATTTACATCTCTACCTTTTAAAGTACTGTAAAACAGTAGAACTTTTAACCTTATGAGCTAGAAAGGTATTGAATTAAGTTTCTCAGTAAAAAGATCATGCTATTTTCTAATTACTATCTGCTACCCTGCTATTTTCTAATTACTATCTTAAAACAGATTTCTGCTTACATTTTAGGACAAAATGGTGCAGTCAGTTGATTCATGTTTTTAATTAGAGCATAAACATGAAATTAAATTTTTATTGTATCAAAAATTGTTGTGGGTTTGCTGATTCTTTAACTACTTACATGCATGACTTCAAATCTTGAAGCCAAATGTTATTTTAAAAGTATAATTGGCTGTCATTGCTTTGCTGTTAAGACATGTTCTTGCTTAATTGTAAACGATATAAACTTACACCAAAATTCTTGCAGTTTACCTAAATAGAAATTTGAAAGTTATTTGAAATTATTGTCACATGAGGCAGAAATTAAACTATTAAATGAGGTTATGAGAAAAACAAGTCAAAAAATTAGAAAAATTGAATGGCAAATATACAAGGAATATATGAAATTAGCAGAAACATGTAATTATATGTTTTTCAATCAGTTGTTAGTAGAGTATATTTTTCAATCAGTTGTTAGTAGAGTATATTTTTTGATAGAAAAACAAAGTCAAAGAATAAAAAATATTCAAGTTGGGAAATTAAATAATTTAAGAAGTGCCCAGATAAAGAAAGAGCAAAATATAGATAGTAAGGAGAAAATGTACCTAAGTGAAAAAGGTTTTGATACTGGTTGGCACTAAAATGAATAAGTAATGAAAATATTTAAATATATCTGGCTAGGCGGGATGAGATGATTTTCTGAACAGTGTGGTTAATTCTGCTCCCATTGTTTGTAATGATGATAGATGCATTACTGGCTTTAATGTTGGCACTATATCACAGTCTAAAGTTATTTTGGCTGTTTCTAAATTTAAACTACATAAATCCTACCTAATAGACTGGACTTGTTTATGAATTTGAGCTTGATTATGATCCTGGACTTGCTGCACTGGTGGGCCTCTGTTGATGGAGAATCTGCCGCTTTGTTTTCTGTTTGCTTCTGGGTTGCCAGCCCTAAGTGAACAGAGGCATGTTATACCTTATATCAGCTGATGGATAATCCTAATCAGAGGCCATCGCAGAGGCTTACTTAGCTAGTTGGGCATCGTCAAGCCTAAACTGGAGTAATGTGTCTCAGGCAGGCCATATGGCTCTTGAAAAAGTCCACTTGAAAAGGTGGTGCCTGAAGTTCCTACCGGCATTGGTGACTTCAGCCTTTAGCGGAGGGGGAACCCATGCCTACGATCAGGGGGCTGTTTGATATTGTTGGCCCTACCTATCTTAATAAACCTAATTTCTTTTAAAATCCTACTAATCATTTTCTCTCTGCAGGAACATGGAATGTGAGGACATTACATAGAGATTATTCTCTTGATGTCCTCACGAAGGAATTCCAGCACAATAACCTAGATATTCTAGGCTTGCAAGAGACCAGATGGACAGGTAAAGGTGAGATACTTAAAAATAACTTTATATTTCTCTTTACAGGGAGGGAAGATGGAAAGCATCACCAAGGTGTGGGTCTGCTTCTCAGCAGACATGCTAATGATGCTCTTCTAGGATATGAGTGCATTAATGAAAGGTTTCTTACAGCAAAATTTCAGACAAGCCTTAAAGACTTGAATGTTATCTGCTGTTATGCCCCCACTGAGGATGCTGATGAGGATGAGAAGGATAGGTTTTATGAACAGAATATTTTGAATTCTATCAAGAAAGGAGATATTACCTTTGTTCTAGGTGACTTCAATGCCAAAGTTGGTACTGACTCTAACCTTTGGGGAGGGGTGATAGGCCCTTTTGGTATTGGTAGCTGCAATGGCAATAGGCAGCGTCTCCTATAGTAAGTAAACTCAATGGTTTCAGAATAACTAACACATATTACAAACACCGCGACATACATAAATACACATGGGTTTCACCTGATGGGCTGCATAGGAATATGATTGATTATATATTAATTAACAGCAAATGGGCTAGTTCTGTTAGAAATACCAGGGCATGTAGGGGAGCTGAAATTGGATCTGACCATTACCCTGTTAAAAGTGTCTTGCAACTTAAACTTAAAAAGTGTTGTGCTAAGGTTAAAAAATTTACCTTTAATACTGAAGCTCTGAAAGACCCAGTTATAGCTAAAGCTTACCATGATAAGTTGCTTGGTCATTCAATCATGGTTTGCTTACTACTGAAGTTGACGAAGAATGGGACCATTTTAAACAGGCTTTTTCGGAAACTAACAGTACTCTTTTAGGAAAAAAGGAGCAAAGGTGGCAAAATTATTTGATTGATAAGGCACTTGAGCTTATTTCAGAAAAAAAGAACAGCAGAAATGTTCTTAATCAATACCCCACTAGTCCCAATAGAAAGCATTACAGAGAATTTAATAAACGTGTAAAGGATCAGTTAGCTGCTGATAAGAATCTTTGGCTTTATGACTTGGCTGACAAAGCCGAAGAAGCAGCTAGGCAGCACAACAGCAGAGAGCTGTACCAGATAGTTAATGTTTTATGTGGTAGAAAATGGACAGACATACAGGGATTGAAGGATAAGCAAGGTAAGGTTATAGAAGGGGAGGATTCTGTCATGTCTAGGTGGGCTAAGCATTTCAGTGATGTTCTAAACAATATGGGTAGTTCCACTCCCATTGTTTGAAATGATGATAGATGCACAGGTGGCTTTAATGTTCTCCCTATAACACCATCTGAAGTTATTTTGGCTATTTCTAAACTTAAACTTCATAAATCCCCAGGGGTAGATGAAATTACTACGGAAATGCTTAGAGCTGGGAATGTTTATGTTACCACTTGGATGACTGAAATTTTGAATATCTTTTATGATAAAGGCATGGTTCCTAAGGATTTTACCAGAGCTATTATTATCCCTATTTTCAAAAAAGGTGATCGCAGTTCTTGTGATAACTATAGGTGTATCAGACTACTCTATGTTCCAGGGAAGGTTCTTTGCATGATTGTGCTTAATAGAATTAAAAATCTGGTTGAGAGGCAATTGCGTGATGAGCAATGTGGATTCAAAAGTGGTAGGAGATGTGTACATCAGATATTTTCACTTAGGCAGATTCTTGAGAAATGTATAGTTTCAGAAACCTTTGGTTGCTAGGTTTGTTGAATTCAAAAAGGCTTTCAACTCTGTTGAATATCATAATCTGTGGTTGATTGTGAGATCATATGGTATACCAGACAAGTTAGTTAACATAATGAAAGCTCTCTATAATAATACTGAGTCATGTGTGAGAGTTGGTAAGGATTGTAGCAATTGGTTTAGCATTACTTCTGGTGTTCGACAAGGGTGCATTTTGTCTCCTTTTCTCTTTAATTTATTAATTATGAGATAATAATAATTTATTATTTATTATTATTATTATTTTATTAATTATGTTAGGCGAAATTTTTGCAAGGGAAAGATTTCAGCGCTATATGGTCTGGAGATTTCAAAATTTCTGATTTAGATTAGGCTGATGATTTAGCCCTTTCCACAAACGATGTTGTTGAGATGAATTCTTTCATTCGAGCTGTTGATGAGACTGGTAGTAGAGTAGGTTTGGTTATAAACAGAGAGAAAACTAAAGTGATGAAAATTGGTCAGGCTTGCTGTGATTCAGTTAATCTGAAGGGTTGCCATCTTGAACAGGTGTCACAGTTTAATTATCTTGGGAGCTATGTAACAGATACTGGTGATGTGCGGCATGAGATTAACAGACGGATAGGGATTGCTGCCGGGACTTTTAAGAATCTATCGAGAGTGTGGAGAAATAGGCGTATACACCTAAAGACTAAAATTAGACTGTATAATAGTTTGGTCCTTTCTAGAGTTAGTTATGGTAGTGAAACTTGGACCCTTTGTAAACAAGGCAACAGGAAACTTGATGCTTTTGATTCTATTTACACAGTTTCTTGGGCATTAGGTGGTTCAACTTTGTAAATGATGAGTTTAGACAAAGCAGTCTGCAATCTCCTTTAAGCAGCATATTGTGCAAAGATTCCATTGGTTTGGTCATGTTGCCGATATGCGTAATTATAGATTAGCGAATAGGGTTATGAACAGTGTGTCCAAAGGCCTCAGAAAGAGGGGGAGACTTAGCATGCAATGGGCAGATAATGTCAAACAGGACCTTGTTAGAATTGGTATACAGATGTAGCTCAGGACTGATAAGTTTGGAAAACTAAAGTGCACAATCTGGTTGGACTCCATAGCCCATGGCTGCTTGAAGATAATGATGATGATGAGAATAGATCTTACAATAGTCAGAAACATGTATTAGAACAAGGGGCAAAATTTGCCTACCCAGCACAACTTCTGAAAGAAGAAAACTGCCAATTCCAGTATTCTAATAGATAATGCAAAGAATCTCCAACCAGCAAAAAGATAAAGTAAGATTCAAATTATACCTAGATATAAAACATTATTGAAAGCAAAAGAAGTATTTTAACAGAGAAAGAATTTCTACTTTAGTTAAGATTTAACTAAGTTTAGTTTGTGTTTATACTCTAGTTGGACTTTAATCATTAATACTAAATTTTGCCACTATTTTTGCTCAAATGGGAGAACCTTAAATTTTGGCAAGTAAATTATTGCCTGGTACATGAAATTATAAGCTATTTAATATTTGACTGATTATTGGGAGTGTTACAACTTGAATAAAATAGCATATGCAACACCAACATACCCTCTTCCTTGCCAGCAGCATGAAACCTTCTGTTGCATAAACAAGAAACCCAACATGACAGCACCACTAGAGGACAAGATGTATATAACTTTGAGTATCAAGCATCAAAGTTACCCATGGAAGTCCTACAAGTGTTGGAGAAAAATACTTTGCCAAGCACTTTTAACTTTTAGTTTATATGTGGTTGAAACTTTTGAGTTTAAAGTTTAAAAAAGATAAAGGTTCAAATTATACCTAGTTGAACATTTTATATTACATATAAAAAAACATTAAACATTGGCTGGAATGCACATGAGGAAAAAAAATCTGCAAAAAATGCTGAGAATGCATTAACCCTTCCAGTATCCATATGTATATGTTTTTTAGTACAAATAAAAGTAGATTTTAAAAAAATAAAAATTGTCATCGGAATTTTTATATATATATAGTTCAGGCTTCAAAAATTAATTTTGCTTTTTAATTTTATGCATATTTTATTAAACTACAATATAAATAATTTTATAAAGCCATCTGATTGACATTTCTTAGAAGCGTTAAATGATATTGCTGATTTATTTGTTAACGTTCCTATTTACTGAAGCAACCTTCTGATTTAAGCTCACAAGCTTGATTTGAACAATTATCAACAAATTTTTCCTTAAATTTTTGAAAATCTTCTAAAAATTAACAAAAACTGCTATTTTTAAAAATGGTAGATATTGGAAGTAATTGCAAAGTATGTACCGCCATTTTTTTTCCATTTCACACTCTTTTTCTGCCATAAACCTATTTCAGTATTCCCAAAATTTTTTTATCATTTTTCCCAGCATTCTTTCTTTTTTTTCCGCTCTTAAAATCGAAACTGGAAGTAAACATATCTTTCTTAGAAATTCTGGGTGCAGCTGCATTTAATTATATATGGCTCACTGAAGCAAACTAGAAGCAGATGACTGACACATGCTATCTCAGTTCCATGTGCTATAAGTGGCTCCCATATTGTTTTGGTCCAGCATATTGGATACCCTTTGTAAACTTAGTATTTACTTTTTTATATTTAAACTTTAATTTTCATTTGAGTAGATTTATTTTCATAAATTAGTGATCTTTTGGACGATTGATAAGTATTCATATATCATAGATACGTGTATACATTGGAAGGCTGGTCTACAACTTGCTGCTGTGGATATTTTAACATTGCATTAGGCTATGTGTTAATTTTTATCTTATTATTTATTACTTTTCCAGTAAACTTTGATGTGGTATCATTTTCTGAAAATAAATGAGGTCTTGGATATGGAAGGAATTTATTTCTGTAAGTGATCTTTCGATTGGCTGCTTAATAGATTTTTATGAGTTGTTCTAAATAGGAGTCTGGCTTAATAGTTGTTGCGGATATTTTTTTTTACATCCCATTAGGTTATATGTAATTTTTTTTTATTATTTCTTGTTTTTTTTTTTGTGTAAAGAAAAACATTGAACTTGCACAATTTTCTGAAAAAGAATGTCTTGAAAATACAGACATTCTTTTTCTTCCTCAGTGCCTTCGCTGTGCCACACAGATGATATAATGCTGTTGAGTTTTTTTGCCTTAGTGCACAAACCTTTTTGCACTTAGCCCAGATCACCAAATTTCAACACCTAAAGAAAAAATTCATAATGTTTAGTAAAAAAAAACAGCCAAGAAAGTTTTTTTTTTACTATTTCATAACCAATTCAGAAAATCCTGTGAATGTGAGAAATCTAAGTCACTTTGTATAACACTGGCCATGTTTAAAATATACGATACTAAAAAGAACCATTAAAAGAAATAAAAATCATATTTCAGGTTGAATATTATATTATTCGGGAGGAAATTTCCTTTCAATTAATGTATAATTTAACTATTTTTATTCATCAGGTTTTGAAAATAAAGCTTTAATTGTATAGTGTGATTTTTGTTTTCACCATATCACATTGAAAAAGGCTTATTGAAATCAATATACTTGTAAATTTGTGTATATTATTCATTTTCATAAAATTCATAATTTAATTTGGTATGTAACATGACCTGTATCCGTTGATTGGTTATTTTAAAAAAAATTTCTAAAGTTGATTTGTTTATCTGACTCAGCACAATTGGCTAAAAGCCTGGAATTTTCTCAAAGTATGGTACTGAGAAAAAAATTACAAAACAAGAGAAATATTTACTTGAAACCAAAAAAAAAGAAAAAAAATGATCTTTTTATTATTCAGAAATAAATAGCCTTTCAATTTATGTGCATTAAATCATTTCTATTAGTTTTTTTTAAATACATTTTTATTTGTGTTACCAGATGCATTTTTTACTACATGACTCTAAAAAAGTCCTATTAAAATAAAACTTGTCTTTTTTTGTTAAATATTTTCAGAAAAATCCAGAATTAATGCTGATTGATTTGGCATATAACATGCCATAATTCCTTTCATTAGTTATTTGGCAAAAATGTTTTAAAATTAATTTTTTTGGCTGATCATATTAAGAAAATAGCTTGGCCTCTGGATGGAACAGTTTTTCAGACTGGACATTGGAATGGTTAATATTGGGTCAAGAGCAGTGGACATCATGCAGTTGACATTTTCTTATGTAAATACTTTAATTATGTGTCCCATGGAGTGCTGTTATTGCCTTACCAGCCAATCTATTGGCAGCTTTCAATAGAACTTATTGCTAGTTGGAATATGTACTGAACACAACTATGACAAAAATATCTTTATATACAGTTGGAACACCAAATTATTATATTAAATCATTACGTTACTATTAATAGTAATGGTTGCATACCATTCAGTTCCTTATCACTGCCATTTGTTTTTTTCAAGTTGGTAGTTTTAGTGTTTCTTCAGATTTCAAATTTATATGTACAAAAAAGCTAGGTATCATAATTAAGATAATTATTTCAGAATAATTGTGGAACAAACCAATTCTGAAACATGCTAATAGAATCAAGATGTTTGCTCCATTAATTAAATTTCAATTAGCATCATCTATTGTTTACAAGCCTGGAACTGTTTCCATTTGCGACCAAGCCACTGTGCTGAATAGTAAAGATGAGTGCAATCAGGAAAAGAATAAAGGTAAATGGTGGGATACAACTGTGGGCTCATATCCCACCCACCTCAAGACACTTTTCCCCTTTGAGTTTTGATGTTCAAGAGTGATTTTTGTCAAATTTCAATTAAATTGATATCAGATATTTAATTGTGCTAAATTCTAATTTAAAGAATGAAAAATGAAAATAGACCTTTTATTATTCTCACAATTTTATATGAAAACAGTACTAAAAAAATAATTAGGCAACATCAAATAGTATAAATTACCAGGAGATGAGTTTTATTTATTTAATTATTAAATAAATTGTCCAAAATAAGGTATTAAACTGAAGAAATTAATGATGATGATTATTAAAATTAAATTTTATGTTTAATATATCATTGAAATTTCCTACTCCTTGCAGTTTAAAGTTCCACCAGCTACGAGTGCAATTATCACAGATGATGGCATTGGAATAAATCCATCTCAGACAGCAGGTAAAGAAATGTTTTTTAAACATAGGTGACAATCAGCATTACTTGTTGACTTTTTGACATCAATAAATAATTTGAGGAAAAACTTTTTGCCAACATACAGGACTTGAACCTTGCATCTCTCCAGAAACATGCCAGAGTATTTTACCATTAATTCCACTAATTTTAAGACTAAACTCATCACTGAGGATTTGGGTACCTACTATTGTGCCATCTACGATCTCGGGTGGCAACTATATCTTTATATTGCACTGAGTAAGATGGCATGTTTCTGAGTGAGAGAGGTGGGTTCAAGTCCCATATGTCGGCAAAAAAATTTTCCACAAAATGTTACTTCATTTTTTTTGATAATGCCCATGAGATTTGTATAACCTGTCTAAAAATAATTTATAAGATATAATTAACAGACTTCATTCTATTTATATAACCAAATTATCATTGATTTTTATGTTTGAACTATAGTTCAGTAATTTCCAAGTGTAACTTTAATAATGGGAAAGAAAAAAATGTAACTTTTCTGGGAATTAAGGTAAAACTATTTATATAGTGTTTTTGAATAACAATATAATTAATAGTTTACTCTTGAAATAATGAGTGATTTATTTTAAATTTCAAATTGGATCTAAAAGATGATCCATTTCTGCATTTTAGTACTGTGAAAGCTAACCTGTTTTCCTTCAATAATTGAAGCATTAAAAACTAGCTTTTATTAGTATTTTATATTTAATTTTATTAGTATAAAATACAGTGGACCCCCGATATAACGCGCATGTCGGGCAGGAAACAACACCCATGTTATAAGGTGAACTGTGTTATACCGAGCGGCGCGGTGGCGACACAATGCAACTTTTCTTTTACTCATCATGCATACAATAATTAAACACTATTCAAAATACATGCAGGAACTCAATACATACACAATTACTCAATACGCAGTAACAATAAAATGCGATACTCACTAATGCCGCACGAACCTGTATAAACATGTTTGAACTTATCGCGAACATCGCCCACGCTATAACCGAGTGCGCGGAATAGCGAGCAGCGCTATAACGAAGGTCCACTGTATTTAGTATTCTGAAAAGTACTCCCTCCTCTCAAAGGTCCTTAAGAAATTCTAGTTTTTCCTATCAAAAGGCAACACTAGAAACATTTGATGCATTATTGTGGTCACCTATGATTTGTGCCAACAGATAGAGGGTAAAGTTATTTTGATTAGTATGTACAATACCTAACAAATATATACACAAATCATAATGCAAAAATATAAATAAATTGAAAAAAATAAAAAAATAAAAATACTTATCTTGCTTATAGGGCCCTAAAAAGTATAAAATAAACCTAAAGCATATCAATGGTGCAATCAATCACTGAGTTCCTAATCACTTCAAAGGAAGATAGAGCACTGGCAATCTTGTTGAGTAGTAAATTGGCACTGTCTTCCTTTGAAGTGAATACAAATTCAGTGATTGATTGCATCTATATGCTTTAGGTTTATTTTCTACTTTTTAGGGCCCTACAGGAAGAAAGGTATTTTTTTTATTTTTTTTTTTACCAAAAACACTTCCCTTCAAAAACTTACCTTTAAGATATGACTCATAAACATCGACTATATCCCCCCCCCCCCTTTGGAGTCATGTTTCAGGTAGCCCATGACATTGGAGTTGTCACAAGCTTTAATTTGAGATATGACTCATTAAAGTTGAACCCTGTGAAAATCTTCCCCCCTTTTTGTCAGAGGGGATAGTGGGGGTAAAATTTGAAATAGTTTATGATGGTCATTATATGAGCTTCCATTTAACACCTAACTCGTAACTGTAGGCCCTCGTGTTCAGAAGATAGAACAACTTTCACATTTCCTTTTTTTTAGTGGGATAGAAAGCATGGGGGGTCAGTTTTTTATAGCCTATAACACTCTCTGCATCACATGCTTTTATTTGACGTATAGCTTGTTACTTTCTGCACTGGTGTTCAGCAGATACAGGGGAACAATCATTTTCCTATTTCCCCCCTTATTATGGGGGGAAGAAAACATGGGGGAGGGTCAATTTTTTTTTATAACCTATGACATTCCCCAAGTCACAAGCTTTCATTTGGCATATAAATCATTAAGTTTTTCCGTCATGTTCTAAAGATATGGTGGAACAAGGTTTTGTCAAATCCACAAACTGACCAACTGACAAATGTCAAAGCCAAAAGCAATAGGAAGATAGGTAAAAATAATACAGGGATGACACACTATTATTCAAAATGTAGTAATTTGGCACTGTCATGAAAATGTTAACATCTGATCAGCATTAACCCTTACTGTGTCGCAGCCCGAAGAATTGCTTTCATCTTTCCCATTCTAATGATTGGAGAACAAAGTTTCGCTCCTGTAGTACAAGGTTGTGAAAAAACTTTTTTTTTTTTTCAAATAGAAATCTGAATTTTTTAAACTGTTTCTAATTAAATATCAAAAATAACATTTAAATCTATGATATAAATTTTTTACCTGTTGATTTCACTTGAAAAAAATTATGATAAAGTTTAAAAGCGATTAAGAGCATGTTCAGTCACCATAAACAGCATCAAGTAGTGCCGATTTAGTTTATTTATGCCTTTATTCTGCTGTCCCATACTTAGATTATTGATTGGTTGCATTTCATTGTATTTTGTGCTATTTATGGCTCTACTAAAGTTGTAATGCTTTCTAAACTTGTAACGTAAGGATGTTGCTTTTTTACTAATGGAAATTTTGTCATCCAGGAACTACATACATTGGCAACATTTTATAGTAGATCAACATTTTAGCAGACTTTCGATTTTAAAGGCTCTTTTTTTATTTACTTTAATGCTTCTATAATTATTTTTTATTGCTCCTCAAATGGATATTGTGATTATAAACAATAATTAATTAGAAACAATCAAAAGTGAAACTGTTAGCAATCTATAATGGCGGCAATCAGAAAAGCATTAGGATTACTCAGAGCACGATTTTAAAATGGTAGGACTATTCCTTATCAATATTTTTAATTACATTTAAAGCATATAAAGAAATTAAGGTAAGGAAATTGCGATTTTTAACCAAAATTACTTTTGGAATTTTGAATTTAAACTTTTCCATGGCAGTTATGCAGCTTCATAATAAAGTGACTCATTCTCAAATTCAGTGCATCAATTAAATTTTAATTGCTTTTAAGCATTTTTTTTTATTTTTTTGTCATAGCTCTTTATCACTTTTCTGATATATTTTTCATTTCTTATTTAAATTATCTAGTTTTTAAAGCAAAATTATTTTTTATGACACTGCTTTACTTAGGCTTAGAGTTTGCTGATTGTCAAAAGTCTAAGAATATGCATAAATGACTAAATAATTTAAAAAATGAAATAAATGAAATAAATGGAAGATTTAAGCAATGTTCAAAATGTTATGAACTGTTGGTATTAGAATAATAAAATAATATAGAAAAAACGGGGAAAAATATGTATATTTATTAAATTTTACTAAAGATAAAATGGAAAAAAATACAGTAAAAATTTGCAGTATTTAAAAAAAATGCTTAAAAAATTTAACCTACTATTTTTTTTTCTTCAAATTTTTTGCCATTTTATTAAGCACAATAAATGCTCTTTCTTTTGGTATATAACATGACACATTTCCATTCATTAGTTACTTCAGGATGAAGTTCTAAAGTTGTGTATTTTTTTTCCCCCTGAAAACACTTTAAAATAAATCTGACCACTGTAGTGAGTTCAGTTTCAGAAACCCTACATTGTAGTTCAGCTGACTTCTCATTTAAGGGAAAATAATGGATTACAAATTTTGATGATTTCAATGAATATTTTTGTAAATGACATTTAATGTAATTTCATAATTAATCTTGGTTGTTTGTGGGCTGCAAAACATTCTTCCTTTTTCTGAATGATTCCAAGCTTTCCAGTTGAATATGCTTGTTCATGGGCAAATAACTTTTTTTTCTTTTTAAGAATGGACAGGAATTTCCAAACCATCACAGATACTTGCATTTTTAAAAATGTATCTGTGATGGTTTGGAAATTCCTGTCCATTCTTATTCTTATTTGTCTTTAGTTTGGTGTTATTTATTAATGAGCATCAAAAATTTCTTATGGCTGTAAAATTATATGTAGTTTACTAGTTTTAAATTATTAAACGCACTTGGTCATTATCAGTCAGTATTTTTTTTTAACCCTTTAAGTAATTGTTATGAGCCTAACAGATAAAAGAGAAGATATGCTTTGTTACTTTTGGTAGAAATTAGTTTTAATTCTTTGTTAATTTAAATTAACATCTTTGTCTACTTGTTTTAAGAATGATATCAGAAGCATAGTAAGGTTTTTCTTGAAACCTATCATAGTAGTACATCCCATATCTTGCATATAGGATATACAGATAGGAATGCAAGATTCCTCCTCTCATCTAGATGAGAGGAGGATGGCTAATATCAATTCCCTTGAGAACTATAACAAGGCTTGATTTTTTTCAAAATGTTAGTTGAGACAAACATGAAAACAATCATGAAACTTGCACTCTATAAACATTATTTATTTGCAACCAGATACAATCTACAGTACAGCCTACGAATGCTGTATTATAGGTAGCAACGTATATGTAGTATACATAAAACTACAGTATATGGAGATGATGTAATATTTAGATTTTGTATTTGAGTGGCCAAGAGATTTGCAGATGAGAGAATGGGCATGAAATATAACACACTGTTAACCCTTACAGTAAGAAGGGCCAAACTTTTGGACTCTACAATTGACTTTTAAGACAGAAAATCTTTCGTGATTGACCATAGCGCATAAGTCATAATAATGATTTAATACTGTTTGAGCAGCTAAGCATAAAATAACAGTTTAGCATCAAACATATTACTAGAATTACATGATTATTACTAAAATTATACATTTTTTTAAAAAAAATCTTTTAAATCTAGCTGCAAATTTTCTCACAAACACTAAGACCTTTGATACAGTAGTGGCAGTGACCAGTGTGTTCGCATTAGTGTAAGCTGATAACTAGCTATGGCAGCTATGCGATCAACTGTTGGCCACCTTTGCCTTACAGTGTTGGGTTTCTTAAACTGAACTCGCTGTAGTGACTGGATTTATTTCAAGGTGGTTTCAGAAAATAAAATAAACTGCTTTTTAGAATCTCATCCTGAAGTAACTAATGATTGGAAATATGTTATGTTACATACCAAAAGAGAGAGCATTTAATTACACTTAATAAAATAAAAATATTCAAAAAAAAATTGTAAAAAAATTTGGGCAAAAATTCGAAAAAAAAAGGTAGGTTAAATGTCGAAAAATTTTACTGTTTTTTTCACTTTATCTTTAGTAAAATTTCAAAAAAAAATATATTTTTTCTCCATTATTTTATTATTCTAATGTAAACAGTTCATAATATTTCTATTATTAGTTAAATCTTTCATTTAGTCATTTATGCACATAATGTATAATGCATATTCTTAGACTTTTAATGATCGGCAGACTCTAAGCCTAAGTAAAACAGTGCCATAAAAAATAATTTTGCTTTAAAAACAAGATAATTTGAATAAAAAATGAAAAATATATCAGAAAAATGATAAAGAACTGTGAAAAAAAATTTTTTTTTAAAGCATTTAAAGTTTAACTGAAGCACTGAATTTGAGAATGAGTCACTTTATTATAAAGCTGCATAACTGATATGGAAAAATTTAAATCTTAAAATTCTGGCCGAAATTATGGTTAAAAAATGTGCAATTTAGTGATCTTAATTACTTTATTTGGTTGAAATGTGAATAAAAGTATTGATAAAGTCCTACTTCTTAAAAATCACATCTTGAGTAATCCTAATGCTCTTCAGACTGCAGCCATTACTGATCACTAGTGGTTTTGTTTTTGATGATTTTAAATTAATTATTGTTTATAGTCACACTATCCATTTGAGAAGCAAATAAAATTTTAAATCATTAAAGTTTAAAAAAAGTCTTCAAAATCGAAAGTTGCTAAAATATTGATTAAAAGTCAATGTGTGTAGTTCCCAGATGGTGCAATTTCCGGTAGTAAAAAAAATTAGTATCTTTACATTAAAAGTTTAGAAAGCATTGCAACTCTAGTAGATCCAAATACCCCAAAATGTGGGCAATTGATCGATAATCTAAGTACAATATGGCTGAATAGAGGCATAAACTAAATCAGTCCTACTTGTTGCTGTTTACAGTGTGACTCAACATATCCATATGTTCACTGTAGACTCAAACAGATTTATTTTTAAACTTTATCATAATTTTTTCAAATGGAATCAACAGGTAAAATATATATACAGGGTGATCAAAAAGTCTTTGTGCACCTAATGAGGAATACCTGTACCATTACATTAAACGTTGAAAGTGTGTCTAGTGCATCTCGAGACATTTAAGGACACATTATGGCATTAGTGTGATGTTAGTGGGAGAGTCGTGGTCACCTGCCTTCCAAGCAGTTAGTGAGCCACATTGAACCAAGCAGTCGGGCATTGTAGTCGTGCATTGTGGCAATGGTGTTATCTGTTGAGAAGCGTATGTTCCTTGTGGAACATGTGTTTCGGTGTGGCGGAGAAGACATACAAGACATTCAACAATGATTCCAGGCACAGTTTACGGAAACCCAGGTGCCCCATCATAATGTAGTGCAGCAGTTGATTTAAAAATTCCAGGAAACCAGTTCTGTGTGTGACATGCACAGATATGGTAGACCATCAATACTGACAGAGGAGAAAGTGTTGGATATTACAGACAACATGCTCCGAAGCCCAAAAAAGTCCATCATGAGATTGTCACAGCAAGTTGCTGTTTCATATGGCACGGCCCATATTGCTGTAAAAAAATGCCTAGGCCTACACTCTTACAAAATCACATCTGTGCATGAATTAAAACCTGCCAACAGTGGTAAGTGGAGTGCGTACTGCAGGTGGTTTGTAGACTCTTGACCCTGAAAGGGATGACATTTTGGATGTCACATTCTTCCATTTGTCAAAAGTTGTCTTTTAGTCATGTAGTAAAAAAAGTATCTGCCAATACAAAAATTTATTTAAAAAGAACTAATAGCCAGATATAATTTTAATGCACATGAATAGAAAAGTTGTTTATTTTTGAATAACAAAAAATTAGTTTTCTTGTTTCGAGTAAATATTTCTCTCGTTGCCAACCATTAGTAAAAATCTTTTTTTTTTTTTAAGTTTCATTTTAATTTCTAGATAAAGAAATATATTATAAGTGACCATTATGTTTGGAATTTATTTTATAGGAGATGTCTTTCTAAAACATGGATCAGAATTGAGAATTATTCCTCGAGATCGTGTGGGACAACTATAATTTTTTTTTCCAATATGTCTTAAAAGTTGTACATTATAAAACAATTGCAAATACAATATTTATTTTAATAATGAATGTATATTGATAGTTTTTCAAGCATTTATTGTAATTACTTATTTTGTGTATATTTTGTTATGTCACTGACAGAATTTGCTACATAATTTCACAATTTGCTTAAATAATTTTAAGTAGGATATTGAGGAATAAAACTTTTTAAACATATTAGTATATTTACATACTTAACAAATGGTTTAAGAAAGACATTTTGAACTCCTAAAAATATTGAACAAATAAATTATACTTTGTTATGTTTTACATAACCTGCTCATCTTCATCTTTGCTGTTATCAATTAATCATATATTAAAGTAAGTTGGAAACAGCAAAGGTAAATTGGAAATTTTGCCCGAAATAAATTATTCTGTTAATTACTTTATACATGGCCTTATATTTATGATAGAGGTTCTGTCACAAATATTTCTTTTAGTGTTGTACAGTGAACAATGTCTCTTAAACAGATATTACTTGAAGAATCTTGTAGAGGAATCTATGGGAGAAAGACAAGTAGTCTAAGACTTCACAGTAACAATTTGGTTGTCATGATTTCAGTATCTCGGTAATATTCAAGGGGAAGTCGAGAGCTATTTCCAGAATATGAAATCAGAAAACTATCAATCTAAAGACGTTCAGAATGATTAATTTCTTAAAAATTTGACAGCAGTTTGACAATCTGAATAATGCAGGTTACAAAAAAACAATGAGATATGGAAGTCAGATACCAACTACTCTGACATTTTATATAAATTTTATTTCTTTTTTTTTTTGAGAGAACTTGCTGCCATATTTTATAGTGTTTTTACCTTTTCTCAAAAGAATGATGAAATGGAAATAAGTCTTCTCTTTTATTATCTCTTTTATTGCACTGAAGGTGCACTTCTATCTGCCTTCTCATATGAGCTAGACTTTGGGCTTACCTATACACTCTAATGCCTTGCAGGTCGGAGAGAATGTTGGACTTCACCTGACCATTTCTAGATAGAACATCAAGCATAGGTTGTGCCTAAATTCTTTTATAGAATTGAAGGCTACAGATTGCATCTAAATGAGGTATACAACTTGAACCTGTCCTCCATTCTCTTTTGAACAACTTATCACATATTAGTATATTTAAGGAAGTTCCCTAATCTGTTCGGCTCTGTCTGTGGGTCATGCCAAGCATTGCAACAGGAATGTGGGTATCATGCATGTATATAATTATCTGGCTTTATCTGCAGGTCATGGAGATTTTGTTCAGTATTGGTATTAATTGTTAATGAATGATGCCTATGTATTGATTATTAATTATTAGCAATTAATTTAAATCAAGTTAAATTTTGTTAATATCAAAAGTATGCATGTTGCAAGCTTTGTGCGCTGCAAAAATATGAATAAGCAGATGTATTCTTATTATGAAATCGGAAATTCAAATTTCATTCACTTAATGAATGCTGTAAAATGACAATCACTAATTTGGATCATTTGAATGGAAAGGCCTATTTGGTTTTCACACGAAATGGATTGGAGGCTTGCAAGATTCCAAGGGACTGCACCACCAACTGCCCACAACCAGGGCATTCTAGAGGGGAGAGGGCCCGCGTGGACCGGGCGTTAAAATTGTGACGTCACGTTAGGGGGCGACCGTTTAGTTTGTTCCGCAGTTTTCGAGTTGCGTTGCAAGGCGTTTTGCAGGCTTCATCTTTTTAAATTAAGCGTCACGCTGAACTTTATTTTGACATATTCCGTTGAATTTTTGTCATGCATTATTATTTTATGTGTTAATGTTTTTGCCATTAGCCAACATAGATTTTTCTTTCAATGATAAAGCTGTTATCGGAATTTCAGTCGAATATTTACACGATTTTTTATTGGCAGTATAAATTAAAAACACTTGCATGTCTTGCCTCAACGTTTACATCGCATATTTATTTCACATTATTACCAGTTATGATTAAAAAAACTCAAAATTTATGATATGTATAATTGATCTTGGTGTTCCATTATGTCCTGTGATAAATGACCGAACTCTGAACACACTTTTGTAAACAAAGTAATGATCATTATTTAAAATAGAAATGTTTACCATGAAATTCTAAATTACTTGTAGGTCACCCATGGATACATACTTTTTATAGTTGTGATATTCATTTGATACAAAATATATTTGGTTTGGTTTATTATTAGATTTGCTTCAAAACTAAAATCTAATAGATTTAAAACAAATCGAAAATAGTATTTTGTTTCTTACACTAACATCAACGTCTAATGCAGATCTGAGAGACTTAATATTCAATTTTGACATTTACAAAGCCGAAGCACTAGGTTAATAATATCTACTTTTTTTGCAATAGTGAATGCTGTAAAATTACCATCAGTAAATTCGGATCATTTGAATGGAAAGGCCTGTTTTGTTTTCACAAAAAATGGATTGGGGGTTGCAAGATGCCAAAAAGTAAATATATCAATTTGCCAAATATTTAAATACAATTGACTTTCGTTTCAAATATTCTTCCTCTTTGAAGAATTCAGATTTTGCCTAATTTCGCTTTCTTTCCTAAGTGGCTCTAGGTTTTTTTAGTTTTTTGTGAATAATTCTTCAGCAACAAATTGCTAATGAACTTTCGGCAATTGTTCAATAGCCAGCAGAAGGCTGTACCGCATATGCAGATTTTTCTCACCAAATTCAAGTAAATCCGTGACAATAATATAAAAAATTGCTTTTGGTTTTCTCTAAAACTGCTCATTTACCTGTGATACGATTTCTAAGAACATTAAATAACTTACAACAGTTGTCATAACTCATTCGTGGGGTAAGTAAGATCACCCTTGTCAATCATTTTCATGTATAAAAATAGTTTTTCAACCAATTCTCTTTTTGCCTCCTTGTTATTTGTGATATGTATGCATTCATCATCATCATCCTCAAGCAGCCGGGAGCTGCGGAGGTCCAACCAGACTGTGCAATTTAGTTCTCCAAGCAAGTCTATCCTGAGCTACATCTACTGCATCTGGCCACTGCACACCAATTCTAACAAGGTCCTGTTTGACATTGTCTGCGCACCGTATCCTAGGTCTCCCCTTCTTTCTGAAGCCTTTAGGCACACTGTTCATAACCCTATTCACCATTCTATAATTATTCATACGGGCAACATGGCCAAACCAACGGAGTCTCTCTCTGCACAATATGCTGCTTAAAGGAGGTTGCAAACTCCTTTGCCTAATCTCATCATTAGTTACAAAGTTGAACCACCTAATGCCCAAGATACTGCGTAAGCATCTGGAATCAAAAGCATCTAGTTTCCTGTTATCTTGTTTTTAAAGTGTCCAAGTTTCACTACCATAACTAACCCTAGAAAGAACCAAACTATTATACAGTCTAATTTTAGTCTTTAGGTGTATACACCTATTTCTCCACAATCTCCATAGATTCTTAAAAGTCCCGGCAGCAATCCCTATTCGTCTGTTAATCTCATGCCGCACATCACCATTATCTGTTACATAGCTCCCAAGATAATTAAACTGTGACACCTGCTCAAGACTGCAACCATTCAGATTAACTGAATCACAGCAAGCCTGACCAATTTTCATCACTTTAGTTTTCTCTCTGTTTATAACCAAACCTACTCTACTACCAGTCTCATCAACAGCTCGAATGAAAGAGTTCATCTCATCAACATCATTTGCCAAAAGGGCTAAATCATCAGCATAATCTAAATCAGAAATTTTCATATCTCCAGTCCATTTGAGGCCAAAATCTTTCCCTTGAAGTGAATTTCGCATAACATAATCAATAACCAAGCTAAAGAGAAAAGGAGACAAAATGCACCCTTGTCGAACACCAGAAGTAATGCTAAACCAATTGCTACAAGCCTTACCAACTTTCACACACGACTCAGTGTTATTATAGAGAGCTTTCACTATGTTAACTAACTTGTCAGGTATACCATATGATCTCACAATCAACCACAAATTATGACGATCAACATAGTCGAAAGCCTTTTTGAAATCAACAAAGCTAGCAACCAAAGGTTTCTGAAACTCTAAACATTTCCCAAGAATCTGCCTAAGGGAAAATATCTGATCCACACATCCCCTACCACTTCTGAATCCACATTGCTCATCACGCAATTGACTGTCAACCAGATTCTTAATTCTATTAAGCACAATCATGGAAAGAACTTTACCTGGAACAGAGAGTAGGCTGATACCCCTATAATTATTACAAGAACTGCGATCACCTTTTATGAAAATAGGGATAACAATAGCTCTGGTAAAATCCTTAGGAACCATGCCTTTATCATAAAAGATATTCAGAATTTCAGTCATCCAAGTGGTAACCGAAACATTCCCAGCTCTAAGCATTTGTGTAGTAATTTCATCTACCCCTGGGGATTTATGAAGTTTAAGTTTAGAAACAGCCAAACTAACTTCAGATTGTGTTATAGGGCCAACATTAAAGCCACCAATGCATCTATCATCATTGCAAACAATGGGAATAGAACTAACCACATTGTTTAGAATATCACTGAAATGTTCAGCCGATTTAGCCATGACAGAATCCTCACCTTCTATAACCTTAACTTGTTTATCCTTCAATCCCTGTATATCTGTCCGTTTTCTACCACACAAAACTAACTATCTGGTACAGCTCTCTGCTGTTGTGCTGTCTAACTGCTTCCTCAGCTTTGTCAGCCAAACTATCAAGCCAAAGATTCTTATCAGCAGCTAACTGATCTTTTACACATTTATTAAGTTCTCTGTAATGCTTTCTATTAGGACTAGTAGGGTATTGATTAAGGTCATTCCTGCAGTTCCTTCTTTCTGAAATAAGCTCAAGTGCCTTATCACTAAAATAATTCTGTCTCCTCTGCTCCTTTTTTCTCAAGAATACTGTTAGTTTCCAAAAAAGCCTGTTTAAAACGGCCCCATTCTTCCTCAACATCAGTAGTAAGCAAACCATGACTATCATAATGACTAAGTAACCTATCATGGTAAGCTTTAGCTATAACTGGGTCTTTCAGAGCTTCAGTATTAAAGGTAAATTTTTTAACTTTAGCACAACACTTTTTAAGTTTAAGTTGCAAGACACTTTTAACAAGGTAATGGTCAGATCCAATTTCAGCTCCCCTATATGCCCTGGTATTTCTAACAGAACTAGCCCATTTGCTGTTAATTAATATATAATCAATCATATTCCTATGCAGCCCATCAGGTGAAACCCATGTGTATTTATGTATGTCGCGGTGTTTGTAATAAGTGTTAGTTATTCTGAAACCATTGAGTTTACTTACTATAGGAGACGCTGCCTATTGCCATTGCAGCTACCAATACCAAAAGGGCCTATCACCCCTCCCCAAAGGTTAGAGTCAGTACCAACTTTGGCATTGAAGTCACCTAGAACAAAGGTAATATCTCCTTTCTTGATAGAATTCAAAATATTCTGTTCATAAAACCTATCCTTCTCATCCTCATCAGCATCCTCAGTGGGGGCATAACAGCAGATAACATTCAAGTCTTTAAGGCTTGTCTGAAATTTTGCTGTAAGAAACCTTTCATTAATGCACTCATATCCTAGAAGAGCATCACTAGCGTGTCTGCTGAGAAGCAGACCCACGCCTTGGTGATGCTTATTGTCGTCCCTCCCTGAAAAGAAAAATTTAAGATTATTTTCAAGAGTGTGACCTTTATCTGTTCATCTGGTCTCTAGCAAGCCGAGAATATCTAAATTATAATGGTGGAATTCTTGTGTGAGGACCTCAAGAGAAAAAGCTCTGTGCAGAGTCCTCACATTCCAACTACCTATGGAGAGAAAATGGTTAGTGGGATGTTTAAAGAAACTCTTTATTGAGAGAGGGAATTCCGACAATATCAAACAGCCGCCTAATCGCAGACATGGGGTAAAGACCCGTTCCCCCACCACTAAAGGCTGAAACCATCTACACTGGAAGACTTCCTCCAATGTAGAATTTGACGATGCCAATAGAAGCAAAGAGTTCAGGTGCCTGCGATGACCTCTGCTTAGGATTATCCACCAGCTGATAAACATATCCTGTGAATCTATTCACTTGGGGCTGTCATCCCACAAACAAACAGAAAACACAGCGGAAGATTTTCCTTCCACAGAAGCCCACCAGTGCAGCAAAATCAGGATCCATAATCAAGCTCAGAGCCATATATCTGTCCAGTCCAGTGGGTTTATATATTCAGCACCAGGACCCTTGTGGTTGACCACTCCTCAGCAGGGTAGAAAAAAAAGAAAAGTAGCCATAGTTGTCCAGATCAGTAGGCCACACTAATCTGGCAGCTCTCCCATTCCGTTCACTTACAGTCTGATAAGACTGCCTTGTAAGCAGCATAATCTGCGATGAAAACTAGCAGCTTCTCATCGTGAGTTAAAATCATTACCTTTATTTCATGTCTTCTATCACAATTTTCTTCTCTCAGAAAAGATTATACTGTTGTTAACTTCTTCAAGACGATAATCCGAAAGAAAATCATTGGCTGATATATTACTAAATTTACTGCTGCTCATTTTCAATAAATTCGTAACCCGTAGCTTTTTCTCCAACTGAAATACTTTTTCTTACAGTAACATTGTAGTTGGAGCAGGGATGGACTTACACATAAGCTAACTTACCTACAGCATGCATTTCAAGTTTCACTATGCTGCAATTGTGAATTTGCATTAGTACTTACAAAATATAAAATATTTTCGTCATCCTAGTATTATGTTTGTTTTTAATGTTTCAGTCAGAATAATAAATATATATTTCGATTTCCGAATTTTTGGGAACTCGTAAATTTAGACCCTAGAAGGTCAAAGTCGGGCTTTTTCTTCTTCAAACAAAACTCATCTTTCCCTGGACCTCTTTGTAAAGTGGACCTCGGCCCTCTTATCATCAGGTCCATGTGCTAAGTTGGCTGTGGGTGCAGTAGAACAACAGAAAAAATTGGGCTGGCATAGTGAAAGGCCAGCAACCTTACATAGTGGCAGAGGGCAATTGGCCGCAGGCCGCCCAGTGGTTGAAAGGAAGATGCAGGGGGGGGAGGGGAACAGGTGAGGTTGAAGTGTGAGTAAGTTTTGTGATTAATTTTTTTATTAAGAAATGAGGGGATATGTTGTAAGTATGATAAAGGAAATTATATCATAAGGGTGAGATGTTTTTTTTGTGAGTCATTGAAGTAATCCATTAATAGGATTTTCGAGTCACTCATTTGACGATATCGTCCAAAACGTCATAATATCATCGGAATTAAAATATTAACCCACAAAAAACGGTTTTATTACTTATATACACTTAGAATTTTACTTATCTGAAGTAGTTCATCTTCGTTATGTTTTGAAATTGAAACACTAATGTAAGGCGATTATAATTCGACGGACATTTTGGAACTTTCTCATTGTGTTTCAAAAAGAAATCGGCACTACACAGTTAACATACACACTAAAATCAGAAGATACAACTACTTTCACAAAGGCAACAAAAATAACTTGTTCATTATTGTGTGTCCACTACGTCCAGTCAAATGAAAGGCGGTCGTTTCGTCAACGCGAGGTAAGATCGCTCCCTCCAGTGACGTGGCATACGACTGACGTCACACTGCCCAGGCCCTCTCCTATCTAAAACGCCTTGTCACAACCCGCCAAGTCAATGACATGCATACATTTTAATATGAAAATTTAATTTAAATTGCTAATAATGAGTATGGAATATCACCCACGTTTTTTTTTTCTTTGAGAAATTATTTGGATTGACATAGGTGATTTTCGGAAAGATGACGTGGAAAATACCGACTTCCTTACTTTGGAATATTATTGGAATTTAACTTAATGATTAATAATTAATAGCCAGTAATCAATATATATCGTGCAGCAATTAAAAATTGATATATTTCATAAATTGTACTGATACCCTGAAATTAGTTTACATTAACGCTCTTAATTGTTCCAATCATAATTATCAAATTGTAAACATGACAGTTGAGCTTCAGAAGTGTATACTCTGCTCTCTCCTGCCATCAGCAATACTGGCTTGGGAGTGCAAATCTGTGATAGCTTGCATTGCTTTTATTTTCCTTCGAGTGTGCAGCAGTGCATTGTTTTAGATTCCACAGATCACTAACATTGTGGTATAAATTTTGGTTTTGAAATAACTTCAAAGGAATAGTATCGGTTGAAAATAATTGGTTGTACTGATTGGGTCTAGTCAGGATAACCAAATCTGGGGTGACACCCCAGACTGATATACAGATCATTTTTGTCCGAAGGGACTTCGCTACTGTGACGAAAATAATAATCCGAGGACCTAGGACATCCACCAAACTGGAAAGATAAAGACGGCCTTTTACAACTAATGGACCAGGGGGTCATATCAAATTTTAAAGCCTAATACCTTCGGCAGACATTTTGGGAGATGTTACAGAAAATGGATAACTGTAACATGTCTCTCAAAGAAATTGGAGGTGCCATAATATCCTGAAGGGCATCAAAAACATCAATGCTGCTTAGAAAAAGGTCACAAGTTGTATGAATGGAGTGTGCGAAAAATAACATGATTTCAAAGGATTTTAAGAAGTGCCACAGAGTGCAAATGAAATTACTCTGGAGGTAGGGCTTGACAATGTTGAGCCTGCTGATGTGACTGACTTGTTGAAGATCCATTGTCAGCCTCTCATAGAACTGGGAGTTGACTCAGGAAGAGCAGCAGGAAGAAAACCCGTTTTTCGGTCTGTAAAAACCCATGATTTGCAGGAAATTCTTACTGGTATTGATAGGTACATGAAGAGGCTAGGCGACATCGATCCTGACTGGGAACGAAGCTGTTTTATTAGAAGAGAAATAAATGCAGTGTTGCAGCCTTACTACCACGTTTTGCAGGAAAGGAGCAATACAAACAACCCCCCTTATTTTAAAAAGAAAGCTGAAACGCCTTTAATCCAAAGGCGGCAGATGATTCAGTTGACCACTGTCCACAACAAGGACCTTCCTCTCGTCAGTAATGCCTAACTATTTCTATTTTACAGGGGGCATATTACGAAATAAATATGACTTTAATGCATGTATATAATTCAGTAATAAAGTATGCAGGTATATTGTCCTGTAGACAAGAAACACTTGAAATAATTAGTTGAAAAAAATTGGTTGTTTTGAGTGGGATGTTTATGTTTAAAAGATTAAATTTTTTGTATTATTGTATGAAAGAGAGTCTTAATTTTCATACACCTGGAATACATCTCATTGAAATATAATTTGGGTTTCATTTACACTAATTCGTATATACACTGGCATCTCCAAGAACCCTACCAATAACCCTGGCGTAAATAAGGGTGTGTGATGATCAGATAGATGATGACACACAACCCTTATATGTATCAACAAGAACGCCAAGCGTCTGTTGGAGTGGTGTAAAGCATGGCGCCAGTGCTCTTCTGTAGTAAAGTCGCATTCCTTGGAGTGACGAATCATGCTTCACCATCTGGCAGTCCGACAGAGGAGTCTGAGTGTGGAGGATGCCAGGTGAACTCTACCTGCCTGACTGTGTTGTGTCAACTGTGAAGTTTGGCACAGGAGGCATCATGCTCTGGGGCTGGGCCCTCTAGTTCCAGTGAACGGAACTCTTAATGCCACAGCCTATAATGACATTCTCATTCTCGACAACAGTTCAGTAATAACTTTCCTGTACCAACATGACAATGCCCACATCCATAAATCAAGGACCATGCAGGAATGGTTTGATGAGATGGGTGTGGAAGAACTTGACTGGCCTGCACAGAACCCCAATCTCAACCCCATGGAACATCTTTGGGATGAATTGGAATTCCCACTGCAAGCCAGGCCAAACTGCCTGACATCAGTGACCAGCCTCACTAGTGCTCTTCTGGTAGGGTTGCACACAATTCCCTCAACAACTTACCAAAATCTAGTGGAAAGCCTTCTCTGCAGAGTGGAGATTGTGATAGCAGCAAAGGGGGGGGACACATGTAATATTAATTCCAATTACCGGGAGAATAATCTCAAATTGTAGATTAATTCCAATTCCAGGCTTCCAAAAGCCTGGAAGTAGAAGATTTGTCTCGAAGAAGACCAGTAGGGACTTGGAGTATGGGTGGTGTTAAAGGGGGTGGTGTTATAGTATCTTTTACAATTATCATAGACATTCCACGGAATTTAGCAAAGGCAAAAAATAAAGGTGAATTTTGCTCCTGTGCACAAAGTGAGAGAAATAAGAACGCAATGGGGAACTATAGGACTGCACAGTTGGTATTTTAACCACTTATCATAAGTCAATTACTTATCACCTGTCAATGAACCAGTAATCTATGAGAACTGAAGCATTGATTGCTATCTCAGTCTTTCCAATTACCACTTTGATTTAGAGTACGCTACACTACTGTTCTGATTATAATGGGGGACAAAAACTTGATTGAACTATGCACTTGTAAATTTGAGCAAATAGCCGTGGACAAGTATTTGTACGTCTCTGATTTCTGAAGATTAGATGAAGATTGTACTAAAGAGTTAATGAATTTCCATCAATAAAATAAACTTTTGCAATTATTAATAGTAAATATTTCAAGACATTTTGTATCACCCAATTACTTCTGTTTGAAGTCCAAATGATTGGTACATTTGCTTTTATGAGCCCTTCATCACCCTCAATGTTTTAGAGTGATAGACGACCAATGGCTTTAGTTTTACAGTTCCTGAAGTATTTACACTGAAGCAGAAGAGAAATGATCCTTGGCTGGTTAAATCCAGAAGCATGTTTCTCTTAACAGGAGATAAAAGTTCTTGAAAACATCTTCCAATAAAGGGCGGTCTCATCCACATTGAAAACAAGATCACCTCTCTTTATTTCGGGGTGGGGGGCGGGTCCCGAAGGACCCGCCCCCCATGCGGAAAGCACGTGCTCCGTCTCACGATACTGCACGTGCTTGGCAAGAGAAGCCTGGAAGTAGAAGATTTGTCTCGAAGAAGACCAGTAGGGACTTGGAGTATGGGTGGTGTTAAAGGGGGTGCAGAGTGCAGATCGGGTGAAAAATAGGAAGATGAGTAAGAGAGCGAAAGCAGCTCCTGGTCTCAAAGGAGAGAATACCGGAGCCGGCAGACGAGCCAGCCTATATCCCTCAAGTGTGCCCTGACACAGTCACTCTCAATGGACACTGTGACCAGTTCGCCTGCTACCTCATTGATCGCTTGGGAGTCCCTGAGTTCGTTAGCGAACCCTTCCGTAATCGGACACCTGAGGATGTAGTGCCTGACATTCGCATCTGGAGCCCCACAGCCGTAGTAACTGTGGGTAGCAATTTTGAATCGCTCCAGGTATTTGGGGAAACTCCCATGTCCCGTAAGGACCTGCGTCAAATAGTGGTCGGAGGACATCAGGGATAGACTGACCCTTTTCAAGAGCATCTTTATTTGAGACCATTCTCAGTTATATCCCAGAGCCTCTGCCACTCTATTATAATCTTCGACCAATTATAGACTTCAGGGTATTTTTAGAAGTCTTTACCGATAGCACAGGTTGAGTATTATTACCTGCGGAGCGGGCCAGTTCATCTGCCCGCTCGTTCCCTTCATGACCTACATGTGCCTTGATCCAGGAGAAGGAAACTCTGGGCATGTTCTGATTGCCCAGGAAGCACTTGATTTCATTTACTATCTGATGCCTGTTGTTTGCATCCTCAAGTGCTTGCAGAGCTGCCTGGCTGTCCGTGTACAGCCGTATGTCATTTTCCTGAACGCCGTCATTGAGGGCCCTTCTGATAGCGAGCAGCTCTACTTGGAAGGCTGAGCCATTATTCGAAACCCTCCTATTATAGTCATACACCTTGGCTCCTTGAGTGTAGACGATGAAGGTAAGGCCCACACCGTCCTCGCTCTTGGAACCATCGGTGTATATCTCAGTTCCTGTTCCTGATGGTAACTCCTTGGACCAGGACACACATAGTCTTCTTGTGGGATGGAGTTCCCACTTAAGCGGTATTATATTCATAATCCTCGGGGTCATACTGGACTCCGAGGAATGTTGCTTTCTCCTTAGCCTGCAGGACTCTAAAAATGGTCGCTTCTTTTCCAACCGTCAAAAATAGCGGAGGGATCACTGCTAACACCAGGAGGGCATCTGTAGATGTTGACCTAAAAGCCCTGGTGATATGCAGTAAAGCTGGTCGTTGGGCTGCAATCAACTTCCTACACATTATGGAGTGGTCCGTCGGGCGCCTGCACCATACGTTTGGATGGTGGCGCCCACACCATACGTTAGGATCCACTCCGTTCCCCTCAGATAAATTTCTTTGAGGACTTTGCTTCTGAGTCCCCATGAGATGCGAGCCATTCGCCCCTGCTTGCACATAACGGTGCATTTCGCTTTTAGGTCCTGCAGGTGCGGGATCCAGCTGATCCTCTCATCCAGAGTGATCCCCAAGTACTTAAGAGTCGTCATGTGGCAGATGTTCTTGCTTTGTAATTTATAAATAGAGTACCTCTTTTTGAGGACACCCTCTTTAGCAACCATCATGGCTGTTGTCTTAGCAAAGCCGAACCCTAGCTTATTGCGCAGACACCATCCTTCTGATATTGATAGTGCTGCATTGCCAGCAGTCTCCAGCCTCGCTCTGGAGGGTGCTGTTATAACAAGCAGCATATCATCAGCATAGGCCTGTAGCCAGACGCCCTCTGGTATGGTCAACTCCAGGGCAGTATTGGCGACCAAGTTCCAGAGGAATGGTCTACTGCACGAACCCTGTGGACAGCCTCTTTCCAAGTTTCTTGAGGCTGACCCGCTAGCATGAGAATACCTGACCATCCTCTCACTGAGGTAATTGGCCACTAGAACAAATATGTTCCTGGGACAAGAACATTCTTTTAATCCATTTAATATTGCAGGCCACCAGACGTTGTCAAAGGCACCCGTCACGTCTAAGGCTATAAGAGAGGTATGCATCTTGTGCATTTTATTTACCTTAACAATGTCCACCACTTGCTTGATAGCAGCTGTGGTGGACTGGTCTGTCCTGAACACAAATTGCTTAGGGTTCAGGAATCCATTTTTGAAACAGTGGAAATACATCCTGTTTGTCAGGAGTTTATCCTGCACTTTTCCCAACACCGGCAGCAGACATATTGGTCTGTACGATCTTGCGTCTGCCGGGTCTCTGCCTGCCTTATTAAAAAGGACCAGGTCAGACTGTTTCCAGGCTTGTGGGAAAGCTCCCAGTTTCAAACAAGTGTTGAAGAGCTGGGTGAACAGATCTTTGTGTTCATTAAACACCTGTGATATAATTTCCACAGTCAGACCATCGTATCCCAGGGCTTTACCTCGGGCCATATCTCTGATCACCTCTCCTACTTCCTCTTTCGTAAATGGAACGTCATCTGACGTATCTGGTGGTATCCTACTATGTTCTCTTAGGAGTTGATGTTCCGCATCATCAGAGCTCCTATCATCTTTAGGGGCGGGGTGGCTCAGTCGGTAGCGTGCCAGGCTCGTAATCTGTAGTTCCCAGGTTCGGGTCCCAGCTGGGTCAGCGTTGAGATTTATCTCCGCAAAATTCCCCGCCCTGCCCACGGTCAGTAGGGGACACCGATGGCCTTGGAAAGGCTGCCGTCCGTCGGATGGGACGTTAAGCCATGGCCCCGTGTGCAGGAGAGCCATACCCTGTGCACGTTAAAGAACACGCTGGATGGCCTTGACGGGAGGCTACCATCTGTCTCCCAACAGCTGTTCCAGTGGGTCCCCTCCCCCAACCTTCTCTGAGCCTTTGGGGTCCATGTGACCTGGCCATTTAGCCCATGGTGTGCAAAAAAGTGCCGCTCAGAGGTAAAACAACCCAACCCAAATCCTATCATCTTCAGGGAATAATTCATCTAATAGTACCTGGATTGTTTCGCCAAAGGAAGTGGTCTTGGATCCATCTTCTTTGCGAACATATTCAACTTCCAGGGGTTTTAAGTCCTTTCCCGTTGCTAGCTTGTACTGCAGAGTAAATGGGTTCACTGCAGAGAGATCGCTGCAAAACTTTTGCCAGGAGGCGAGCTGCGTTTGTCGTATAGCGAGCTTATACTCCGCCTGCTTCTTCCTGTATATTTCCTCTCTGGTGCTTCTCTTCCCATTGTGGCACCTTTGAAACCGTCTTCTCAGAGCTTGTACCCTTTTCCTCTTTATACTGAGCACAGGTGTCCACCAGGGCACCGATCTACTGCCTATCCTGGGTTACCTCTTAAACCCAAAGGTTGTCTCGCATCCAGTCCTTATACACTTTGTCAGTTCTCTTAAGATGTTATTCAGAGAAATACAATCAAGTATATTCGTGATGCGCTGGCCGATCTTTGCCAGTTTCGGTGTCACACATTGCAGGAGCTTACACCAGTCTGGAGCCCTGCCCACTGCAAACCTTTTTACATATTGTGGGGGAGATGCTGTTCCACCCACCTGGAACACGATATAGTTGTGGTCGCTGTTAGTGAACTTGTAACTAATGCACCAATTCTGGACCATAGGGAACATCTGAGGCATTACCAGGGTCAAGTCAATCCAGCTGTGACCTCTTGGGCCATTAAAGGTAGCTGGTGTATCCCAATCGTTTAATAGAAATAGATCAGCAGAGTTGATAAAATCCAGAGTCATATCACCTCTGACATCTTGTCTGTTTGAACCCCACAGGGGATGCTTCACATTGAAGTCCCTGCCTACTATAACGTTCTTAGAGTTAACTCGAGTTAGGACGTTTTGTAACCCGGTCAACAAGTCCTCTATGTTGTTATTCGGAGGACAATAGATCGAGATTTCGTGTACTAATAATCGTCTGTAACCTATCTCCACTATTACAATAGTTTCTGTGTGATATGCAAGGATGGCATTCACTTTGGGATTCAAAACGACAACTCCAGCTTTAGGCTTGGCTCTTTTTATGCAAAATAGCCTTCTGGTCACAGGGAGCCCCCGTATGATGTTCTCAGTGCAGTAAGGTTCATACACTAGAGCAACATCGACTCCTTCTTTTATCTTCTGGCTGAGTTGGGCCATTGTGGCCCTTGCCCCTTTTAGATTTATCTGTAACTCGCCCTTTGACCACCTGGAAGCCTACTGCCCATAGTCAGTACGCTTGTGCATCAACTTCAGTTCACGACAGTACGACGGACATTTTGTGTCCATCGCACTGTGGCCAATGTCGTACTTGGCCCCATGTTCCTTGTTTGTCAATTTGCAAACTATGCACTGCGGCTTTGGCTTCTTGCACTCCTTATATGAGTGCTTGCCCGCACACTGTGAGCACCATTGCATCTTCTTTTCGCAATCCTTTTGCATGTGCCCATATGCATAGCACTTATAGCATCTGAGCACCCTTACATAATCTTTAACAAAGCATCGTGACCATCCCACGTTTAGCTTACCTACGTCTAATAATTTTCTGTGGGAGGCACTGCTAACCTCAAACACCCAGTGGACTGTGTTCTCCACTCTCGATCTAACTGTGAACAGCGGGGCTAGATCCGCTTGTTCTTTGTTCAGTCCATTCTGACTATGGATGACCTGCTGGAGATCCTCGCGGCGGATGTCCTTATCCACACCGCAGACCATGATTTTAGGCCTTAGCCTTTTGGCTGACTTGGCCTCGAGGGTGTCTTTGAGTGAATCATGGCTGCCTACTGCCTGTTTTAGACAGTCCAAGTCACTCTTTGAGCTGCATTCCATGATGAGGCCGTTTGCCCTCATTGGCTTCACGGTCATCACCCCAAGATTTAGATCTGTTGGGTTTATACTATTCTTAATGCTATCCCTTACCTCAATGGCTGTCTTCTCTTTATTCTTAGAAAAGAGCAGCAAGGTATGCTTTTCCTTCGGGGGAGTGGGCTTTTTAGCCACCACTGAACCACCCTTGCCTGATGACCACCGACAGCCTTCGCATAAGTCGGCGGCTTCTCTTTTACTACTGGAGGACATGCAGCTCTTTCCGAAATGCACCCTCTCATGGTTGCAATCTCAATCTCTTGGTCACAGACAATGGTTTGCAGCTTCTTTGCTGCACCCATTACTAAGTCTCGTAACTCGTTCTCTGCTCTAAAGCGTAACATCGCTACCACGAGTTCCTCCAAAAGGCCAGCCGCAGTCGGCAGCCTACCTGAACCCTTCTCGTTTACGTTGGGTTCCTCAACTTTATCCGGGATCTTTTCTACATTTGGGCACCCTTTATCTGTTCCTCTATCTGGGTCCTCTATAACTTGTGGAGAACCATCCCTTACACTCTTGGTACTTGTGGTGGGAGGGGGAGTCTTCGGGACTTCCTCTACTACCACTTCCGGATCAGTATCCTCTACGGGCTTACTGTCCTTTTTTCCAGTCCGTCTACTTTTCTCACCTGATTCAGTCGTCGTCTTCATCTTTTTCATTTTGGGTTTAGGGTATTCCACCTAGGCGGTCTCCACCCACAACCGAGCTCAACAAGGGGAGGCCTCAGAGTTATAATTCATCACTCGAGGTACCTCAGAGCTGTGCCCAGGTTATACCCAAACTTCGGATCTCCCCTCAGACCAGAGCATGATCCGGGCTGAGGCCCGGAACTAGTCTAGGTCCCGGTACGGACCCAACCCCTATCGTCAAGAATCACCTCCACCCGGTTGGCTCCGCAACCACCCCTGACCCACCCCGGTCAAAGGGTAGGACAGGGAATCCCTCACGAACCGATTGATCTGAGTGAGCCAGCTCAGACCGTCTGTTTTATTGAAGCAGGGGCCAAGGACGGTGTATTGGGCTACCAGCTTGCCTGACCCTCAACCGCCAGGATCCCCTTTTCCATATTACGGGTCTCCACCCACGGTAAACTGGTGGGCCACTCATTGGTGTAGCAACCATGATATATCCCCGCTTGCCCTTATGGGCCCATCATAACCTGCTCCACTGGCCACCTCTTTCCCTATTAGATATATTCACCAATTCCAGTCAATCTAAGGCAAGGAGTTACTCAAGAGTCAGCATCGGAGGTGAGGCCCGCACACCTAGGACGTATTAGGGTGCAAAATTTCGCAAGGTCAGGCAAGCCGGCAGCTTCAACACGGAAACGGGAAATTGGCGAAGTAAAAAGGGAGGAGGACAGGAATCCATGTCCAAAGGACCAAGGACTCCTATCCTCTCCCGTGTTAAAGAGTTACAATCTCAACCTAAACTCGCCGAATGACACAGAGACCTGTGAACCTGAAAAAGAAATAGAAACTGTGGGAGAGAGACTTGTATCTCTTGACACAAGCTCCCTCCCCTGAATTTAACAGACCTGGAAGTTTTTGTGCTCTCCCCTTAGCCTCATGGCGTCTGTACGCCCCTACTCTTTTATAGTACGTTCACTATCGCACTTTTAACATCCTTAGTCTTATACTGCAGTACTCCTTTTTGTACTGCCAGTAATATTTTTGCCTTATCTCTTTTCTCATCCAACTCAATAACTCGTTTTACTCCACCATTCCATACATCTCACTTACCTTTTCACCACCTTTTACTTTATTATCTTGTGATTACATTGCACTTTTCTCCTTTTCCATTTCACTTACTTTACTTCCATTTCTACTTCACTTCTTTCATACTTACAGCCCACCTCCAGCTGTGCTCTAGCCCATTGGCTGTTGGCCTTTAGTCAACTGACCACAACGCACCTTTTGTGCTTCCCCTGTGGGGTCATCTCTGATAGGGAACTCTTAGTCTGGCCTTTCCGTTTCGGCCTGTCCGACATGAGTGACTCTAGTCGCTTAGCCCTCCACTTCACTAAGGCACGCAAGCCCCCCCCCCCCACCACCACCACCACCACCACGTCAAGGTGGTTCCCGTCGAGGGGGGAAAACAAGATCAGGGGGATATTCACGTTTAGTATTCATCTAACTCTATAAGTCGCTTGAAGTATCCCTAGTTGCTTCTTCATTATCACTGGCAGTCGCCTATTATTTTTATTACCGTATTTCTTCGATTCTAAGACGTCATCGATTGTAAGACGCACCTTAATTTCAGTACCACCAACAGAAAAACAACGCTTTGATTCTAAGAAAAAAAAAACGCTAAAATATATCTAACAAATATTTTTATTATAATAGAATTCAATTTACTAACAACAATAGTACCTATTTATCAGTAGGTATGTTATTCATCACTTCCTTCTGAATGAATATCAGAGTCTGATTCTTCTGAGCCGTCATATCTGCATCAATATAGAGTCTACTTCACATTCAGAGTCTGATTCTTCTGAGCAGTCTTTATTTCAATTATCCCATAATATATCGTCTTCTGAGCCATCGAGAGCGTTGGTGATGCAACATTTTTTAAATGTGTGCTGCACTATTCTTTCTGGGATTAGCTTCCAAGCTGTTGATACCCATTCCGCCAATTTTGATGCCGGCGCTTTCTTAATTTTTCCGGAAGGTTGTCAGTCAACAGTCAGGTTCCAACCTCACTATAATCCACTCACAGAGCTCCATATAACGAAATAAAGGTGACTTCACATTTGGAAAGAGCGGGAAAATACCTACGTCACTTTATTCTCCAATGGAATTGGAGAATGCGATAACGGTCGAACTTGGAGGAGAGGTTTCCGAGTAAAAAGAAAACGTGTGGTGCCGTGTGCAAAGCGCGGGAATATTAAAAAGAAAACGATTCTAAGACGCACCCATTTTTAGAGACTTTTATATGGGAAGAAAAAGTGCGTTTTAGAATCGAAGAAATACGGTATATTATAAATTTGAGTTTGCTGCATTAAAATTAGCAAACTAGTCTGCTTGCTATGAAAGTTTTTTTCTTTTATCTCTTTAAACAAATTCTTCCCTTTATCACAAATAACACTTTGTGTGAGAGGAATGTTTCTTTCATTTAACTCGCAACCCACAACGAGAGTAACTGTTCCTTTTTTTTTCAATCACAGGACCACTTGAGTATCTTAAGAGTTGTAGCAGTTTTCCTCCTTGCACTTTCCACTGTCTTTTTAATTTTATCAGCATTTTTCATGATTATTGTTAGAGTGGAGGGGATGATATTTAGCTCCCTACAAACAGTAGGACGAGATTTCCCATTCTACATTCTTCTAATAACTTCCATCTTCTAACGTTATAGATTTGCCTGGTTTTTTAGGAACATTTTCACTGGTATTTGCATTTCCGCTCTTACAGCCATAGCCCTAGTTTTTTTTTAAGAACAAATTTACTGAAAATTCTTAAGGTACAATGTTAAAGTACAGAATAAACCGATAATGTGGAACAGATAATTATCAACACAATACAATATTTAAGTTTACAAACCGAATTTTAAAATAAATTCACCATTAAGATGCACTATTGAAAGTAGCATAGTACTTGTCTATAATATGAGACCCAATATTCGGTTTGCCAGTATTTGTACTGCGGCCTTTTGCTTAGATTCTAGACTCTAGAACCTTAGACGCAGTCCACGCTCCCAATAGCGCTGCGTAATGACTATTTTTAGGTGACTGCAGCGAGAATAGAATTTTTGAGGAAAACTAAATAAATTACTCAAACCGTTGTAAATCAATGGCTTACTGTATACATATTTTTTTTATAAAAATGATAATTGAGAGAACATATCTATAGGTGTTTTGAAGGTATTATTCAATTTCCTACATAGCAGCTACGATTTGCGGATAGCATATTTTGTATTGTGTTACACATTCTTATGAATAAAAAGAAAATTATCTTTAAAAATATGCGAAAATTCCTAAAGCGAATGTAAGCTGAGGGATTGGTGTCATACATATATACAAAATCTTCATGCAGCCATGGGCTACGAAGGTCCTAGATGGGTGTCAGTAATTCAATATTGTTTGAGATAGCTGTAATGCGCAAACCTTTTGCGCATTACAGCTATCTCTTTATATATAGCAGTAATGCGCAAAAGGTTTGCTCATTACTGCTATCTCAAAAGATGCAGTGCCGAAGCAATGCCGGGAGCAGGGAACTTTTCCCACCGGTGACCTCACGCAGGATGTAAACGCGCCCGCACATGGGGCCATCGTGAAGAACGAGACGTCAAAAGTCGAGTCTGATGATATTCATGTGATTTCGAGGATTGTGAGCTGAGCTTACAGAATATTTGAAACGATGTTGTTACTCAGTGCTGTCCAACTTCTTTAAGACCGCGGGCCAATTTTTCCTTTGCCAATATTTCGCGGGCCAAAAAAAAGAATAGAATAGGATAGATGATTGAAAAGTCAGTTCATTGTCAGTTCACTGTCACCTCAAAAAATTAATTATTTATATATATTTTATATAAAAATAATAAGTAATAATAAACCTTAAAAACAATTTCATTTACACGAAAAATAATAAGAAATAGTAAACCTGAAAATATTATTTTATTTACACGAAAAAAATAAATAATAATAAACCAATATAAATTTTCTAAACCTTATCAAATATTTAATAAATTTAATGGGAGCATTGTGGCCGTAGTTGTTGGGTAATAATTTCTTTGACTTCCATATCGAGATTTGTTGTTACGAGCCGAAGTATATGTTCAAGCGTAGAGTCTCTCCAGCAGTTTCTGTACCTTGATTTTATACATTTCATATCAGAAAAAGCTCTTCAACATTTCCGAACATAGAAATTATTTGGACTCCAAAATCTTTCATTTTTGGATATTTTTCTTTAGGCTAAAGTTTTAACGATTCTATTATAGTTTCTCTATTAGATGCAATAATTGGGTCGGCCTGAAGGTCACATAATTCCACTTGATATTTAGGATCTACGGTGCTAATATCAATATTTAATGGATTACTGAATAAATTCAAACTTTGCTTATGGTCATCAAATTGAGAAAATCTTCTATTAAAATCTTCAATTATGTATCTAATTTAGGAACAAATTTTTCAAAATTAACTGTTTTATTAAGTTGCTTCATTACTTCGTATAACTCTTTACAAGTTTCAAAATGAATTCAATTGTTTTCCTGAAAATTTGACTTCAACAATTGTAGTTTGTTTCTAAACCCAGTAACATAATTATAAAGACAGAACACATTTTGATCTTTTCCTTCTAAGAATTTATTCAAGACATTTAAATAATCTGCAATATCTGTTAGGAAAGCAAGTGAACATAGAAAATTTTCATCAACAAAACCTGCTATTAAATCTTCATCGGTGCCCACTTCTGTGAGAAAAAGATGAATTTCTCTTCGAAGTGTAAAAAATCTCATGAGGCATTTTCCGGCATTTAACCAGCGAATATTACTATGTTAAAGCAAATCGCCATACTCAGCATGCAGTTCGTCCAAGAAAGCGTTAAATTTTCTGCGTATAAGAGAACGATTACCACCGCGAATTAAATTGGTAATTTTGACAACCTTTTCCATTACGTCGTTTAATAATAATAATAATAAATACCCCCTCAAGCAGCTGCTTGCCACAGAGGTCTGACAGGAGCCTGTCAGTTTATATGCCATGGTAGAAGGTCTGAGAGGATGACAGGACCTCAGCAGAAAAACGACACATACATCCATGCCTTACCCGGGGCTCGAACCCAGGTCCCATAGATCATATATTCGGATTGCTATATTCGGATCCGAATCTCTAGGGATTGCTATATTCGGATCCGAATCTCTAGGGATAACAAAAACCGACTTGTAGGATTTACAGTTTTAGAATACTGAAATACATCCCGAGGAACAGTTCTCAGACCCGAGCTGAATCGACAAATTCATGAGTCACAGTTATAAAAAGTGGCGATTCAGGACCCAATGAATGAGATCATCTAACCTCGCTTCGTTTAGTTATGAATGATCTAAAATTCAGACGATTCGTACAATCCTTTGCCTTTCATTTTTCACAAACACCTCCACCTGAGGCCATGCAACCAAAATAAGGTAACACAGCGGTGCCAAACCCGTTGGACCAACTACACCTAATGAGGTTGTTTCCCAACTCGCAGAAAAGAGTTGACAATTCAACTAGCGAAAGGTTCCATCTAACTTTCAACACAATTGACATTAACGCGGTATTTCTATGTTACTTCATGGCGATTTTTCTTTTAAATTCAAAACCTTCAGATATGGGAATCTCCGCCGTCCTGTCGCCTGGAGCCCAATAAAGAGCATCCAAGCTGCGTTACTAATAAAACTCTCATTTAGAGAATTTTTTTCAGATTAGGTTTGGTACTTTCGGACAAATTACCCACAGAGATCATAAATATCCAGTTGAGTTTCCCATTTCCAATATGACTTAAGCGATCTAAGCTTAAGACGGAAAGTATTATTACTTTATTTTAAAAAATAAAGTAATAATAACCTGGGAGGGTGAAAAAACCTCAACAGTTTTAAGAGAAAAAAAAATATTAATTAAATATTATTCAGATTTTCAGTTAGCTACAATTTATACCGTTAGGGGAGGCTAAAATTTGAAATTAATGAACTTTATTCTCCTTGAAACTGAGCATTTCATATTCGTCATATGTGATTTGTCTTGTTAATATAAGCTTAATTTTCATTGCATATGGCATAAAATACTGTAAAGCATTGTTGATAAACAGTTCTATGAATGTATTCTTCAATATCGTTATTTATATTTTCTCTACTGAACATAATTTATTTATTTTTTTCCTTCTTAATCAACAAAGGTGAACTTACATATACAGGAACATAGCAAGAGCCGTATTGATTGCAATTTACATCCTTAGGTACATCAGTGCACACCCCAAGGAAGCAAACCTGAATGCAAAAAAGAAATTCTTATTTCTGCATATATTATTATCTCTCATTAGAAAATTCAAAAACGTAAAAAATTATTTTATTATTACGTCGTTTAATCTCAGCGAAATGCCAAACAATGTCTCCTGGTGCACAATACAATGCAACATTCGACAATGCATGCGCAGTAAGAGCGACTCGTGCTGTCGTTAGATGCATCTTATCACTGCAACTTCATAAAAAACATTTGTTTGATGACGCCGCACCGCTCTTAAAAGGTTTCAGAAGTTTGCCGATCGGCTTAAGAATGTTTTGTAAACTTTATAGAATGAGTAAGTTGAAGATTTCATATCAAGTAAAATAATATAAGTTGACAAAAAATTATAAGGTGGATTACGGATATTTATTTAAAATTTCAAGTAAAGACTTGATTTTGTTCGCGGGCCACAAAAATCCTTGTGCGGGCCGCTAGTTGGACAGCGTTGTTGTTACTGAAGATTTCGTACTTGTTGGTGAATTATAGCTGAATCAGGTATGCACTAAAAAAAATTATTTCAATCATGCATCATTCAGGTATGCACTAATAATTTTGTTCTAATCCTGTATTAAGTGAATAAAAAAAAAAAAATCAAGGTTCATGGTGAAATTAGCCTCCAGTGAGGGGATCCAAAGGGTTAAATTGCCAAAAGGGCTAAACCATCAGTATAATCAATTTATGGCCAAATTTTTTCCGTTGCAGTGAATTTCGTATAACATAATCAATAACCAAACTAAAGTGAAAAGTGGACAAAATTCACCCTTGTCAAGAACCAAAAGCAATGCTGCACCAATTGCTACAAGCCTTACCAATTGTCACACACGATTCAGTATTATTATAGAGAGCTTTCATAATGTTAACTAACTTGTCTGGTATACCATATGATTTCACAATCAACCACAAATTATGATGATCAACAGAGTCGAAAGCCTTTTTGAAATCAACAAAGCTAGCAACCAAAGGTTTCTGAAACTCCAAACATTTCTCAAGAATTTGCCTAAGTGAAAATATCTGATCTACACATCCCCTACCACTTCTGAATCCACATTGCTCATCACGCAATTGCCTCTCAACCAGATTCTTAATTCTATTAAGCACAATCATGCAAAGAACTTTCCCTGAGACAGAGAGTAGGCTGATACCCTATAGTTATCACAAAAACTGCGATCACCTTTTTTGAAAATAGGGATAATAATAGCTCTGGTAAAATCGTTAGGAACCATGCCTTTATCATAAAAGATATTCAAAATTTCAGTCATCCAAGTGGTAACAGAAACATTCCCAGCTCTAAGCATTTCCGTAGTATTTTCATCTACCCTTGGGGATTTATGAAGTTTAAATTTAGAAACAGCCAAAATAACCTCAGATTGTGTTTTAGAGCCAACATTAAAGCCAGTAATGCATCTATCATCATTACAAACAATGAGAGTAGAAATAACCACATTTTTCAGAACATCATTGAAATGCTCAGCCCACCTAGCCATGACAGAAAAGTCCTTACATTGTTCCAGCTGGGTCAGCGTTGAGATTTATCTGCGCAAAATTTCCTGCCCTGCCCACAGTCAGTAGGGGACACCGTTGGGCTTGGAAAGGCCGTCGTCCGTCGGATTGGACGTCTAACTAACTGAGACGGAGTGTGTGGCACTCCGTCTCACGGAGCCATGGCTTACATGGCTCCGTGAGACGGAGTGCCACACACTGTGCACGTTAAAGACACACTGGATTGCCTTGACATGAAACTATCATCTTTCTTCCAACAGCTGTTCCAGTGGGTCCCCTCCCCCAACGTTCTCTGAACCTTCGGGGTCTTTATGACCTGTCCATTTAGCCCATTGTGCAAAAAAGAGCCGCTCAGGGGTAACACAACCGAACCCTTACATTGTTTATCCTTCAATCCCTGTATACCTGTCCGTTTTCTACCGCACAAAACATTAACTATCTGGCACAGCTCTCTTGCTGTTGTGCTGTCTAACTGCTTCCTGTGCTTTGTCAGTCAAACCATCAAGCCAAAGATTCTTGTCAGCAGCTAACTGATCTTTTACACGTTTATTAAGCTCTCTGTAATACTTTCTATTGGAACTAGTGTGATATTGATTAAGAACATTCCTGCTGTTCTTTTTTTCTGAAATAAGCTCAAGTGCCTTATCACTCAGATAATTCTGTCTCTTCTGCTCCTTTTTTCCTAAAAGAGTACTGTTAGTGTCCGAAAAAGCCTGTTTAAAATGATCCCATTCTTCCTCAACTTCAGTAGTAAGCAAACCATGACTGTCATAATGACTAAGTAACCTATCATGGTAAGCTTTGGCTATAACTGGGTCTTTCAGAGCTTCAGTATTAAAAGTAAATTTTTTAACCCTAGCACAACACTTTTTAAGTTTAAGTTGCAACACACTTTTAACAAGGTAATGGTCAGATCCAATTTCAGCTCCCCTATATGCCCTGGTATTTCTAACAGATCTAGCCCATTTGCTGTTAATTAATATATAATCAATCACATTCCTATGCAGCCCATCAGGTGAAACCCATGTGTACTTATGTATGTCGCGGTGTTTGTAATATGTGTTAGTTATTCTGAAACCATTGAGTTTACTTACCTGTAGGAGACGTTGCCCATTGCCATTGCAGCTACCAATACCAAAAGGGCCAATCACCCCTCCCCAAAGGTCAGAGTCAGTTACCAACTTTGGCATTGAAGTCACCAAGAACAAGGGTAATATCTCCTTTCTTGACAGAATTCAAAATATCCTGAAGTTGTTCATAAAACCTATCCTTCTCATCCTCATCGGCATCCTCAGTGGGGGCATAACAGCAGATAACATTCAAGTCTTTAAGGCTTGTCTGAAATTTTGCTGTAAGAAACCTTTCATTAATGCACTCATATCCTAGAAGAGCATCACTAGCGTGTCTGCTGAGAAGCAGACCCACGCCTTGGTGATGCTTATTGTCGTCCCTCCCAGAAAAGAGAAATTTAAGATTATTTTTAAGAATCTGACCTTTATCTGTCCATCTGGTCTCTTGCAAGCCGAGAATATCTAAATTGTAATGGTGGAATTCTTGTGTGAGGACATCAAGAGAAAAAGCTCTGTGCAGAGTCCTCACATTCCAACTACCTATGGAGAGAAAATGGTTAGTAGGATGTTTAAAGAAACTATGTTTATTGAGAGAGGGAATGCCGACAATATCAAACAGCCCCCTAATCGCACAGACATGGGGCAAAGACCCGTCCCCCCCCCCACTAAAGGCTGAAGCCATCTACACTGGAAGACTTCCTCCAATGTAGAATTTCACGATGCCAATAGAAGCACACATTTAATAATTTTGTAGTTTTTTTTTGTGGGAAAGGTTTGTTTCTCATGTTTTTATTTTCAGTTTTTCACCTCTTTTATTTTGTGAGAACTCAGATAACTTTCTCATATATCTCTTATATACTCAGTCCGTGCAGCTGTGGCCATCGATTGGGCATCCCCTTGTTGGACTCTGTGGTGGGTGGGGACAATGTGCACTGAAACACCCAAAAACCAACCATGAATTCCATTAGAGGAAATTCATTTACCAATGAATATGCCACTAACAGGCCCGTCATGAGCCCCCAGCTTCTCTGTCATCTTCGCTGTCATTATCTGTCTGTCTCTTTGTTCCCAAGGTTCCTGATTATCCATTCTATGGGTGATCAGGTAATTGTGGACATGTCCCCATTTTTTATTAATAAGGGATTGGAAGGTCTTGTGGGAGCACCAAAATCTCTCAAACGCCTAAATTCTGGTGACTTGAAAGGTAGAAACTGCTTGTTCGAAAAATTCTGAGCTATGTTGAATGTTACAGTGATTGGTGGGATGGCAGTCACCGTCATGCCCCACAAGATGCTCAATTCCTCTCAGGGTGTAATTTCTGAGTGGGACCTCCTCAAGGTTTCTGAAGAGGAAATACTTTCAGAGCTGTTATCCTAGGGAGTGATAACAATCCACTGAGTTTCGCAATGCTGTGATGGGAAATAAGCACCCAACACTGTACTAATTTTTCATCACAGGTACGGCCATAATTACTAAACCCTCTGCATTGTTTTCAATGCCAGAGATATGGCCATGTCCAAACAGCTTGCCGGGGCAAACCCACCTGTGCTCGTTGTGGCAGCCAGGATCCTCGATCGCACAGCAGAAAAGACAAGCTGCATGAATTGTAGTGGCGAGCATCAAGTATACTCTGCAACTGTCCAAATGGTTGGAGGAAAAGGAGGTACAGCATCTGAAAACGTTGAATAACATCTATGTTAAAACATTATACTTGCTGGAATTTTGTTAAGGCGTGACGGATTTGGAATTTTGCAATTACCACCTTTAATGAAGAAACCCTTAAACTAATTATTTCATAATTCCAGCCATACCAATTTCATTTCTAAAAAAATCCAGATGCGAGAAAGCTCGCTGTACTGCCCGCCCCACCTGGCAAGGTTTCCTATGCCAGTGCTGTGACCGGAAAGCCCATCATTGTGATGGCTTCCATGGAGGTGCAGACCTATATCATCATTCCACCTGCTGAATCTTTCATACCTGCACCGAAGTTCCTCCTTACGCAGGCGAAGACGAAGTCAGTTCAACTCGATATCAATTCTGGTTTCCATTCTTCTTGTGGTTACTTCCACTTCCACCACTCGAAGGCCCCTACCTTCCTGCCTGCAGACACTCAGACAATCGAAACCCAAGAGGCATAAGGGCATAAGAAATTTTTTTTAGCTCCTCCTCATTTGTCAGTCTCTGACCCAATGTCCTTTGGACGTCTCCAAGGACATGGACATAGACCGCCCTATTTTCCTGAAACTGCTACTGGCGACGGTTAAAATAAACCGAAAGTAATCCACCCAATATCTTAAGACCCAAGATGGCCACATTCTTACAGTAATTTTACTGTAAATGTAAAGGATAATATATATAATATATAATTATAGATAATATCTTAAGACCCAAGATGGCCACATTCTTACAGTAATTCTACTGTAAATGTAAAGGATAATATATATAATATATAATTATAGATAATTATATAGATAATTATCTATGTCATGGATTCCAGAGGAATACTGATGACATCAATGTCCTCCTGAGGGTGCACGAGCCCAACTCTGTGTGCCTGCAGCAGACGTACTTGCAGACAACCGACAATCCCACAATCCGGCACTTCTCTCTCGTTTGCTGGGATGGAAATGGTTTAGCTCGTGGAGGTGTCACCATCCTTGTGAGCAGCCATTCGCTATTCCAGGTAGTACCACTCACCACCAACTTAGAGGCAGTAGCCAACTGCCTCTACATTGACGAGGAAGTTAATGATGATGATCTTGTCTTGCAGTTGCCGTACCCCTTGTGCATCATGGGAAATTTTAATGTACATAGTCCACTTTGGGCCACTGCTGAGATTAGTGGGAGGAGTGAAGTCCTGGAGCAGTGACTCCTGGATCCATCACTCTCCCTGTTGAGCACCAGTATCAGCACTTACTTCCATTCCCTGACCCACACATTCACTGCCACTGATCTCAATATCTGCTCCTCCTTGTTCATTCCACTCTTTACATGGGAGGTCGAGAAAAATCCCTATAGAAACAATCAGCTCCTGTGGTGTGTACCATCTCCCATAGATATGGAGAGGCTTCAAACTCTTGTGTGATTTCGATGAACACTCGATCAGCCAGGAGCCCATCTATGTTGTAGTGGTAGAGATGATGGATTGCATTGTTCACGCAGCTGCCTTGTCTCTTCTTCAGACCTCGACCAGCTTTCTGCGGTTTCCAAAACCTTGGTGGAATCCCGACTGAACCGCAGCTTGTAAGTCTCAGAACAAGCAGAGATATGCAATATCCCCCAAACTTAAAGCATTAAAATGCACCAGGGAGAAAACCCGTTTCATCAGGCGCCCGAAATATATGGTGGAAAAACTACTTTGACAAATCCACAAACTGACAAATGTCAAGCAAAAAGCAATAGGAATAAAGGTATAAATTAAAACTAGAAGAATGCTTATTGCTTCTGACACATATGGGAATCATGTTTTCAAAGAGAATGAAGTTTTTCCTTTACTTACTCTTTCACTCAAAAGTTTAATTTGAGCTAGCGGATGAAGCCGAAAATGCAAATAGTATTTTATTAGTATTTATACAACAAAAATGGTATTCGTATTTTAATTCTTAAATTTAAATGTTGCATTTCCCATACCTATCTTTGAAAAGTGGGTAGATTATTGCTGTCAGTGGAATATCCGTAAATCAGTGGAAGGTCAGTGGAATATCCTTAAATTTCAAATTTTAACACACTCATATTATTTGCAAAAGTCATTAACAGCCCTGCTGTTTCCATATTTAGTGATCTGTAACAATGTATATTAAAATTACTTAGTATTTGAAAAAATGCGAATTATAATATTTCATTAGTATCAATCCAATTAAAAATAAGTTTTCTAATTGTCACTTTTATTGTTTCCAATGGAATGTGGAACTTCATGATTTCAAATAGAAACAATTTTTCAATTTCAATAGAAGTTTCATGATGATCACATTCCATCACCAAAGTTTCAAATTTCTAGCGTAAATACATCGTTTATAATATTTGTTTGAAAATTTGGAATTTTCAATGTTTTTCACAGTTAGAGGGTGCAATTATAGTGTTCAAATGATTCCAAAAGTGCAAATCACAATGTATTATCAATTTTTATCAAACAAAAAAAAAATGTTTCTCTCTCTCTAAATAGAAGCAATTATGTTCTAAAACAAAAAAAAGTTGTGTTTTCCTACACCCCTAGTAAGGTGCCAACTCATTGTTGGCAATGAAAATATTATGACCTTCACATTAAACCACCAAGGTCTAAAATTCCTGGCATAAATATGTCGTTTGCAACATTCATTTTAAATTTTAGGATTTTTCCACCATTAGAGGATGCAATTATAGCTTTTGGATGATTCTGAAAGAGCCATGCTAACCTCGGTTCACCTTCGAAAGCACCTACAATGGGCACATGAACATTAAAACTGGACTTTCATTGATTGGAAGAAGATCGTCTGGTCTGATGAATCTTATTTCCCGTTGAACCTTGTGGATAGCCAGGTACATGTGCATCATTTACGTGAGGAAATGTTAGCACCAGGATGCACCGTGGGATGAAAACAAGCCAGTGGAGGAAGTGTAATGCTTGGGGGCAATGTTCTTCTAGGAAACCTTGGGTCCAGTCATTCATGTGCAGAAACTATGACGTCTACTACCTACCTAAACATCACTGCAGACCAAGTACATCCTTTCATGGCAATGGTATACCCCTCTAATAGTTCCTTCTTTCAGCAGGATAATGTGCCATGCCACACTGCCTGGATTGTTTGAGAATGGTTCGCGGAACACGAGGAAGACTTCCAGGTATTGGCCTGTACTCCAAATTCCCCAGACATCAATCCAATCGAGCATCTGTGATTTGTGTTAGAACAGCATATCCGATCTGCGGCAACTCAACTATGTAACTTACAAATGTTAAAGGATCTGCTGGTAACGTTTTGATACCAGATACCATAAGACACCTTTAGGAATTTTGTAGCATCCATGCCTCACCGGGTAAGAGCTGTTTTGGTGGCATGTGGAGGACCAACGTCATATTAGGCAGGTGGTCATAATGTTTTGGCTCTTCGATGTATATTGCTCTTAGGTAAAGAAAAGTGACAATTAAAAAATGGCCCAATTTTGAGGTAAATCTAGATAAGTACTTCCAATAGACTGCAGTTGTATTTCTTTCAATTAGGCTAGGTTACTGAAGTAATGCTGTTCAAAAGTGATACTTCTCAATTTGTTTTTAAGGGGCTGTAGTGGTTGGTATCCACTTTGAATATGAGAATGGTGACCACTAACACTTACAATGCACTGAACCAAGCATCAATAATCTTTCCTAGAGTACTTACATTCATATTTTAAAGCATCAACTTTATTTTTTATATTTATTTATATTACTCATATTTTAAGAGTTTTAGAGTTTTATTTATAAACTCTTCTTAGAGTAACTTAAAATATGGGTTTTTTTCACGTTTCTTAACTCTACTTTCAACAGAAATCATTCACTCTACATTTAAACAGAAATAAATCCCGAAGTGGTTTTTGACGTATTTTACTTAGAACAAGAATGTAAATTTGCAGATGTAATCTTTAATTTCTTCAGAAACAATTAACAGATTACGAAATGCTCATAAAATTACTTCTGTGCTTAGTTTCCATATTTGTGGAAAAAATATTGTGATGTTTCCATAAACTTTGAATTGAAAAAAGAAGTTTAAAAATTCTATATTTCATTCAGAGGGACTACGTGAAATTTTATGTTTTGTGAATTATTGCATTTTCATATGAATAACTACATTATTATTTTGATTTCATATTCATATTTGGAATAGCAGTTTATTTCTTAAATGTTCAAAAAATTAAAAGGAGTTAGTGGTAATCTTTAATATAGATATAAAAGTTATAATGCATATTTGTACTTTATTTCTGATTTAATAAAGAATGCTTTACAATAACGGAAAAAATAGTTGCTGACTTACCCAAAAGAAATATTAGCGCTTTTATCAATTAATAGTAATTAATGTATATGTTTCTGACTCTTAATGTTTAAAGCATACTTTCTATGACTTTTAAAATTTAAAACGTATTATCGACAAAATTCTAAAGTGTAAGTCTTATTATTTTTTAATAAAGTGCACACCTAGCCAACCCACGGCTCATAAAACGCTCATTAGCATACCGAATCTGGCTCATTTCTTTCCATTTTTTGTCGGAACATTTTTAGGTACATAATTAAATATTTTACAAATTCATATTACTCATAAAAAAGGTAAAAAATTAATAGAGATGTTTTCTTGATTTCTTAGAAGCACATATTTTTTTCCATTTCATTACTCATTAGAAATGTGTGTTTTCGTTTTTAAATTGAGAATCTTTCCTGTTGCTCTTTAAGAATTTCTTTGTCTATTGGTTCTTTGTTAAGTATGGGTTGGCCTCATCTGGTGTAGTATATTACTCTAACTCTGAAGAACACAAAATTTTGAATTTCAGAGTTTTGAAATCTAAATTGAGGTTAACTGACGATCTAGAGATACAGTATAGTGATGAAATGACTTTGTCAAAGTTGACAAAGGGTTATAATCCCCACGAGTGAATTTTTTTATGTTTGTCATTAAAAAATGATGTCACAAAAATTTAATTTCTTCGAAATGTGAACAATTCCTAATTCACTCTACATTGTATGGGACCCAGAGCGCACTTAGCATTTAATTAGTCAGCATTGCCAACAAAAAATAGAAGTGGATATTAATCAGAACTATGTGTGATTAATGAACCATGAATGCAGTGAGTTTACTGATAGAGGTAAAAATTAAGCTAAATTTTAGAGTGCAGCTGAAATAAAATGGAAACGGACAGAACAGAACACTTATAGCACGAAAATGATATACCCTTTTCTAATTTAGGGGCCCTTGAAAGGGCCGTTTCGTTGAATTTTTGATAGCTCAAGTCTCCCAGATCTAATCTTCAAAGATGCAGCTGCAACATCCGCAACGAAGAAGATAACGAATCCTTTTCTGCATCCAATGAAGCATTCCTTTTTTGAGTTTAGGAAGATTTTGCATTTCTGTATCGGCAATCCTTGTTTTTCTTCCATTAACCAATTTCTCAACATCAGTTGAGATTTTCTGCCGTTCATCTACTGTTCGAATTGGTGAAGGAGTAACATCTAAAACAACTTCTGACTCATTCTGATGCAAGAATTCAAAACTCTCAACAGTATCACCTGCAGACATATCTAGCAACTTTTTACCATCGGATGATAATTCATCATGCAGGAATTCAAACAAATTATCAATATATAAATCAGTTTGGTGCAAATCACTCATAATACCAACGTAGTTACCACTAAAGTTGTTTATTTCTTGGTTGTTTAACTGCAACATCGTTATGTCTTCTGCATCATCTAACTTTTTACCATCGGATGATAATAATTCATCATTCAGGAATTCAAACAAATTATCAATGAATAAATCAATCTGGTCCAAATCGGTCAAGTCACCAAAGAAGTTACCTCTAAAGTAGTTTATTTCTTGATTGTTTAACTGCAACATTGTTATATCTTCTGTATCATCTTTAGACGTATCTACTCTTTAGAGTCCAACAACTGTTGAACATCGCCTACTTCATTTTCATCGATTTCTTCTTTAAACATTACTTTGCCTCCTTCATTCATTTTCAAACATTTATTTTTACCCTCTTTACTACGGGACATAATGAGCTATCTTTCGTTTCAGAAATATGTTTACAAAATATGAATCATCATCTACTACAACATCGTTAACTTACCGTTCGCAATAAAATCGTCTCTTCAATTGATCATTTCCTGCTGATAGTATTGTTTCATAATTACTCTTTTGTTTTAATTGTTCTTTCTTTTAACAGTGACAGTCTTCCTCTGTTACGTTTGTTGAGTTTTTGCATTGTCGCATGCAACAAAAAAATGTATTCTATTTCTTCCTTCCGCCATGTCTAAGGAGATTTTTAAAGACCTAATTTTGTCCCAAATACAGCCCAAAGGAAGTTCTAAACTACACTGAAATGCAATTTCGTTCCTAAATACAAATTCTCAGCATAAGCTGGAGTAATCAGTAGTTTGAATTGGGATAAAATAATTCTGGGAAACAGAAAGTTCAGATTCACTTTCTCAGTATAACTTCTCAGCCTTTTGTAATTTTTTTTCACAAGTTGTCGTTAATAAATTGCGCAACACCTATAAGGGGTTCTGTGTTTCTAGGTGGCGTTGCATAACCCAAAATGTTTTCAATTTTTAACAATTTTACAGGAAACAAATTTTAACTTGTTAGAGAGTTATCTACTGTTTCGGCTGATAAAACCTTTTTAGATTTGTTTTAGTTGTAGCTAAGGAATTTGTCACGAGCCTTATTTTGAGTGAACTACTGCGATCATGTCCTGATATGAGAGAAACTGATATGATAAATGACAAAAGGCTGAGAAGTTATACTGAGAAAATGAATCTGAACTTTCTGTTTCCCAGAATTATTTTATCCCAATTCAAACTATTGATTGACTCCAGCTTATGCTGAGAATTTGTATTTAGGAACGAAATTGCATTTCAGTGTAGTTTAGAACTTCCTTTGGGCTGTATTTGGAACAAAATTAGCTTCAGTTAGGATTAACTTCTAATTTCTCCATCCTTTGTCTCTGAAGCGTAACCAAAAGAAGTGCGAACTAAGATCATTACTTGATTTTTATTCTAATTACTCTTTGTCTAAAAATCCTAAGCATCCTTCCATAAAAAGTTCCTTTCTAATCTAAAATCCTTAATCATAAATCCTTAATCATTAGATTAATCATAATATAATCTTAATCTAAAATCCTTAATCAGTCAGTAACACAGCAATTTCGCAATCTAATGTTCCCAAGTTTTCTAACCAGCTTGTAATCTAATGTTCCTAAGTTTCCTAATAAGCTCATAAGCTAATGTTCTTAACCACGTAATCTAAAGTTCGTAAGTTTCCTAATCTCTTAATAAGCTAAAGTTCGTAAGTTTTCTAATCTCTTAATAAGCTAAAGTTCGTAAGTTTCCTAATCTCTTAATAAGCTAAAGTTCGTAAGTTTCCTAATCACCTAATAAGATAATGTTCTTAACCAACTCTCTATCTAATGTTCATAAGTTTCTTAATCATATCGTAAGCTAATGTTCACCCGTCTCGTATCTAGCGTCACTAAGTTTCCTAACCATTTCGAAATCTAATGTCCCTAACCAGTTAGTACTCTAATGTTACGAGTCCCCACTTTGTCTCAGTTGAGACTTTCTCCATTCAGCCTTTGGTTAGAAGAATTCCGTTATTTAGGTTAAGGTAATTTTAATATAACTTTAATCACCTACACACCCGAAGTAACCCCCACGGAACTCCACCCCCCCCCCATCCCTTAAGTAACACTTTTCTTTAAGTATCTTCGCTTTTGATATGGGAAATAGCATTGCAAGTGATGAAACGATGGGAGTAATTAATTATAAATTATAAGATAAACCTTATTATTATCATCAGTAGAGACAAATTTTTTAACCTCAGAAATATGTACAGTTGTTTAGTTTCTTATATATATATTGCTCCCTTCTCAATGTAACACGACTAACCGCATCACTAACTTCCTCCTAGCCATCTTAAGGTGTTACTAGTTTATACACAACCCCAAAGACAACATCATTGTGTTTAGAAAGGCTGCTTATCCGTCATATAGGACGTTAAACCGTGACTCAGCGTGCAGAAAAGCGATATCCTCTGCACGTCAATGAAATGCTGGATGGCTTTGACGGGTGGTTGCCATTTGTATCCAGTGAATCCCCTTTTTCAGCCGGCTCTTTTCCCTTAGAATCTTTGTGACCTATCTATTTTAGTCAATTGTGTGCAAAAAATGTCGAAAATTTGAAAAAAAAGAGCCTGAAATATTAACGCTTAATAAAAAAATTTGTGCGCAACTCAAATGTTCTACTTTTCACCTGCAACGTCCATACGTCGTCTTGTGACAACAGGTGAGGGAGTAGGACGTGTCTGTGAGCGCTGATAAAGGAGATGAAGATGAGAGAATGCGGTTTGTGTCAAACAGCAATTGCGGCTACAAACAACTTTTTGAAATGCTATAGTTACAGTGCTGGTACAAATGATTGACAATTACAAAAAAAAAGTCTCAGAAGAGAGGAAAGCAGTGGATTTGTGCCACATGTAAGGTCGTCTGTCAAATCACGTGCAAGGTGTAAACTGTGAAATCGTCGTCGGCATTAACAGCTAAGATATCGGAGTCTCAGATGAATGCCGTGGGGACTCATTCTAAAGAATCGAGTGCCGAGGAGTTTCCTTTGTCGCCAAAAGAATTTCAAGTAGGCCCTATGTCAAATCACAATATGTATGCTTTATTTTCTGAATTGAAATTCAAATTCGATAAGATTGAGACTATCAGAAGTGTTATGCACCACGTGAACGATACCTTCGAGAATATGCGCAAGTGTTTTAGTGACATATCGAATGATTTCTCACAACTAATTGAGGAGAATAGATATCTAAGAGAAGCAAATAAAAAATTAAATAGTGATGTCAATCAATCGCAAAATGAAGTGGTTGAGTTACAACAGTATACTAGAATTGATAATTTAGGAATTAAAGGGGTACCAGAAACCACAGGTGAAGATTGTTTGAAAATCATGAATGGCATTGCAACGTTTTTTGGTGTCGTTTTGCCTGAGGCCGCTATTGATTCTATCCATAGAGTTCCAGCGATAAAGGAGGAAACAAGAGATGAACCCATTGTTGTTAAGTTCGTGCACAGGGAGAGCAAAAATAAACTGTTACAACAACTTTTCATGATGGACTTAGATTTTTCAAAATCGGATACTGAAGTTTTCATTAATGAACACTTATGTCCATCAAGAAAAAAGCTTTTCAACGAGGTCTTAGTATTAAAAAGGCCGAACAACTGGATGTTTCTATGTACTGTAAAAGGTAGAATTAAGATGTGAAAATCTGTTAATTCAAAAGTAGTTCATATAGATAGCACTTGTTGATCTTAAATTGATTGTTTAGAAAGTTTGTTCTAAAAATGTTTAGTTTTTTAAGCATATTGAGTTTCAATTTGAAATGGAATGATTTGAATTTGAAAATTTATGATTTTCATTTCGCATACATAATTGTAGGTAATTCAAAAATACTTTAGAAAGCTTTGGATGTCATCTGCAATATACAAACTAATCAAATACAAAAATAAACTTTTTAAAAAGTTCTTAGAAACAAAAGATCCAAATGACTTTAAAAATTTCAAGGCATTTCGCAATCCACTTGTTAAATACATAGGCTTGGTGAAAAACAATTTGCAACCAAAACTCGTTTTTAAATCAGTCCCCTCATAAAACAGAAAATTTAAATGAGTTAATTAACCCAAACAAAATGGTCTCATATGTTGATAAAATTAATTATGCCGGTAAAGACAATTACAGATATAAATGAACTAGTAATCAATACCCTACTAGTCCTAATAGAAAACATTACAGAGAGCTTAATAACATATTTATTTATTACTATTATCATTATTAACATATTTAAAAAATATTTGACGGAATTTCCGAAAAAACTATTTTTGCAGATTGCAACTTAAACTAAAGAAAGTAACTCAGGAGTAATATTCTAATTTTCTTGTTGATTCCTCTGATTTACATTCCATATATTTTGCTCCTTTATCAGAAGACGAAATCTTAAACACTTTGCACTATTTAGATACCAATAAAGGACCGGGGCACGATGATTTTCATCCTGGAATTATTAAATATGTCGCTGAAATACTGGCGAAGCCTTTGGTAGCAATATTCAAACTATGAACATATTTTAGTGGGTGAATTTACTGATCTGTTAAAGATTAGCAAAGTAACAGCTGTTCATAAATATGGAGGAAAAGGTGAAAATTCTAATTATAGACCCATATCCATATTATCGGTTTTCAGCAAAGTGTTTGAGAAATTGATAAATATTCCTTTAATATTTTTTTTTGTACAACTAAATGTGTACATGATAATCAATATGGTTTTCGCAAAAATAAATCTACCGAAACAGCTGTACTACATGTTCTTATCATTATTATAAAGCAATTTCGACAAGAGTTAACAGCTGTTGGCATATTTTTTACCTTATCCAAGGCTTTTGACACAATATCTCATGCTATTTTGCTAGACAAATTATATCACATAGGTATAAGGAGTATTATTTAAAACTTGCTGAAGTGCTATCTTACTAATGAAAGACAATATGTTAAAATCAATAATATAAATTCGAGCTTATTAATTAATGAGCATGGTGTGCCACAGGGTTATACTTTGAGTCCCCTCCTATTTTTAATTCACGTTAATTATATTTTTAATGTTAGCAAGAATTCTAATCCCATACTATTTTGCAGATGACACTGGTTTATTTTTTTCTCATAATAAAGTTAATAATGCAATAGAAATCGCGAATATTGTAATCAACAAATACATAAACTGGTTTCAGTGTAATCTTTTGACACTCAGTCATACAAAAACTAAGGGAATCATTTTTCATTCGCATCGTTAATTAATGGTTAATTATAAACCAAAATGTTTCTGTCCGTAAGCAACGGAAAACCATTTTAAAAGAAATTTCTTTAATTTTCTTTAATTTGAAATGGAACTTGCATATAATATGTCTGTACATAAGTACAAATGGGTTTTCCCTGATGGGCTGCATAAAAATATGATTGATTATATATTAATTAACAGCAAATGGGCTAGATCTGTTAGGAATACCAGGTCATGTAAATTGGATCTGACCATTACCTTGTTAAAAGTATCTTTCAACTTAAACTTAAAAAGTGTTGTGCTAGGGTTAAAAATTTTACCTTTAATACTGAAGCTCTGAAAGACCCAGTTATAGCTAAAGCTTACCATGATAAGTTATTTAGTCATTATGACAGTCATGGTTTGCTTACTACTGAAGTTGAGGAAGAATGGGACCATTTCAAACAGGCTTTTTCGGAAACTAACAGTACTCTTTTAGGAAAAAAGGTGCAGAGGAGACAGAAATATTTAAATGATAAGACACTTGAACTTGTTTCAGGAAGAAAGAACTGCAGGAATGTCCTTAATCAATACCCTTTAGTCCTAATAGAAAGCATTACAGAGAACTTAATAAACGTGTAAAAGATCAGTTAGCTGCTGATAAGAATCTTTGGCTTGATGGCTTGGCTGACAAAGCCGAGGAAGCAATTAGACAGCACAACAGTAGAGAGCTGTACCAGATAGTTAATGTTTTGTGTGGTAGAAAACGGACAGGTATACAAGGATTGAAGGATAAAAAAGGTAAGGTTATAGAAGGTAAGGATTCTGTCATGGCTAGGTGGGCTGAGCATTTCAGTGATGTTCTAAACAATATGGTTAGTTCTACTCCCATTGTTTGCAATGATGATAGATGCATTGGTGGCTTTAATGTTGGCCCTATAACACAATCTGAAGTTATATTGGTTATTTCTAAACTTAAACTACATAAATCCCAAGACTAGATGAAATTATTACGGAAATGCTTAGAGCTGGGAATGTTTCGGTTACCACTTGGATGACTGAAATTTTAATGTCTTTTATGATAAAAGCATGGTTCCTAAGGATTTTACCAGAGCTATTATTCCTATTTTTAAAAAAGGTGGTTAATTCTACTCTAACGCAATTCCTGTGATAACTATAGGGTTATCAGCCTACTTCCTGTTCCAGGTAAAGTTCTTTGCATCATTGTGTTTAATATAATTTAGAATCTGGTTGTCAGGCAGTTGCATAATGAGCAATTTGTATTCAGAAGTGGTAGGGGATGTGTGGATCAAAGATTTTCACTTAGGCAGATTCTTGAGAAACGTTTAGAGTTTCAGAAACCTTTGGTTGCTAGCTTTGTTAATTTCAAAAAGGCTTTCGACTCTGTTGATCGTCATGATTTTTGGTAGATTGGGAGAACTTATGGCATACCAGATAAGTTAGTTAACATAATGAAAGTTCTCTATAATAACACTAAGTAGTGTGTGAGAGTTGGTAAGGCTGTAGCTATTGGTTCATCGTTGATTCTGGTGTTCTACAAGAGTGCATTTTGTCTCCTTTTCTCTTTAGTTTGGTTATTGATTATGTTCAAGGGAAAAGATTTCAAATGGTTCAAGACACTTCAAGGGAAAGATTTTGGCCTTAAATGGGCTGGAGATATGAAAATTCCTAATTTAGATTATGCTGATGATTTAGCCCTTTTGACAAATCATGTTGATAAGATGAACTCTTTCATTCGAGCTGTTGATGAGACTGGTAGTACACTTTAGTTTCTTTCTGTTTATAACGAAACTTACTCTACTGAATTACAGAACTCTATATTCAGAAACTTACTCTTCTGAATGTTTGTGTTATAGGGCCAACATTAAAGCCACCAATGTATCTATCATCATTGCAAACAATGGGAGAAGAACTAACTACATTGTTTAGAACATGTTGGCCCTATAACACAATCTGAAGTTATTTTGGCTATTTCTAAACTTAAACTTCATAAACCCCCAGGGGTAGATGAAATTACTACGGAAATGCTTAGAGCTGATAATGTTTCTGTTACCACTTGAATGACTGAAATTCTGAATATCTTTTATGATAAAAGCATGGTTTCTAAGGATTTTACCAGAGTTATTGTTATCCCTATTTTCAAAAAAGGTGATCTCAGTTCTTGTGATAACTATAGGGGTATCAGCCTACTGCCTGTTCCAGGGAAAGTTCTTTGCATGATTGTTGTACTTAATAAAATTAAGAATCTGGTTGACAGTCAGTTGCGTGATGAGCAAAATGGATTCAGTAGTGGTAGGGGATGTGTGGATCAGATATTTTCACTTAGGCAGATTCTTGAGAAATGTTTAGAGTTTCAGAAACCTTTGGTTGCTAGCTTTGTTGATTTCAAAAAGGCTTTCCACTCTGTTGATCGTCATAATTTGTGGCTGATTGTGAGATAATATGGTATACCAGACAAGTTAGTTAACATAATGAAAGCTCTCTATAATAACACTGAGTCGTGTGTGAGAGTTGGTAAGGCTTGTAGCAATTGGTTTAGCATTACTTCTGGTGTTCGACAAGGGTGCATTTTGTCTCCTTTTCTCTTTAGCTTGGTTATTGATTATGTTATGCGAAATTCACTTCAAGGGAAAGATTCAAGGAAAGTTGCCCTGCCCACGGTCAGTAGGGGACACCGATGGGCTTGGAAAGGCAGCCGTCCGTCGGATGGGACGTTAAGCCGTGGCCCCGTGTGCGGGACAGCCATACCCTGTGCACGTTAAAGAACACGCTGGATGGCCTTGACGGGAGTCTACCATCTGTCTCCCAACAGCTGTTCAAGTGGGTCCCCTAACCTTCTCTGAGCCATCGGGGTCCTTGTGACCTGGCAATTTAGCCCATTGTGTGCAATAAACTGCCGCTCAGAGGTAAAACAACCCAATGCACTCATATCCTAGAAGAGCATCACTAGCGTGTCTGCTGAGAATCAGACCTACGCCTTGGAGATGCTTATTATCGTCCCTCCCTGAAGAGAGAAATTTAAGATTGTTTTTAAGAATCTGACCTTCATCTGTCCAATTGGTCTCTTGAAAGCCGAGAATATCTAAATTATAATGGTGGAATTCTTGTGTGGGGACATCTAGAGAATAAGCTCCGTGCAGAGTCCTCACATTCCAACTAACTATGGAGAGAAAATGGTTAGGGGGATGTTTAAAGAGACTATGTTTATTGAGACAGAGAATGCCGACAATATCAAACAGCCCCCTAATCGCAGGCAATGGAGTAAAGACCTGTTACTCTCACTACTAAAGGCGGAAGCCATCTGCACTCGAAGACCTCCTCCAATGCAAGTTTGATGATGCCCATAGAAACAAGAGTTCAATTACCTGCGATGGCCTCAGATCAGGATTATCCACAAGCTGATAAATCATATCTTGTAGATCTATTCATTCGGGGATGTCAACCCACAAACCAACAGGAAACATAGCAGAAGATTTGCCCTCAACAGAAACCCATCAGTGCAGCAAACTATCCATAATGAAGCTCAGAGCCATTATTCCATTCAATTGGTGTATATGGTCAGAACCAGACCCTATGTGATTGACTATTCTCCAGCAGGGTAGAAAAAAAAAAGTAGCCATAGTAGTTCCGATCAGTAGGCCACAATGATTTGGAAGTCCTCCCTTTCCATTCCATTCCACATGACAGTATCTCTTTTGAAAGGTACTAACAGTCTGTACTACGAGAATGCAGGGTCGGATTTTAGGTGTTCGGTTTGGCCGGTTCTATGCATCATCGCAGAGGATTGGTGAACAGCTTTCCTTCCAGTGACTACCTAGTTACATTTACAGACCATAGCCAGCTATATAATATAAAATATGTTCAGCAGACTGACTTAATGAACTAGCATTAAATAAGTCATGGTGAGCATTAAAATCAGCTTTATCATCTAAATTGTTACCACTAACGCAATGAATTGCATGGAACCCATTTGATCATGAATTAATGATACTTTTGGATGATTGTGAACTGGTAGTATCTAATATGTATAGACGATTGTGAGTGATTGATTAATTGGTTGATAACTGACAAGTGATCACGCTATTTCTAACTATGATGCAGAAGTGGTAGAGCTCTGAAAATTTATACCTGGGGGTAATTCGAGTAGTAGATCTTGTGAAAAATCCGAAATTTGACCTACGATCTGTCCTTCAAGTCAAATGGAAGTCACGTTGAGGTCAAAACATCTGACGAGCGTTAGAAACGTGAATATCGGGTCTTGGGTGTAGATGTCAGAAACGTTGCGAAATTTTGGATGTGGAGGCTCCTTAGAGGTCAAAGGTTAAATTTAGATTTGTCAGTGCTAGTGAGCTAAAATTTGGTTCATGGGTGTATTTTGAGTCGCACATCTCAGAAATTATGTCAAATTTTGGATGCAATTGGTCTTTTGAGGTCAAAGGTCAAATTCGATATGCAGATACTGGAGACAATAATTTGTTAATAGGGCTATTTCAGGCAGTAGAACTCAGAAACAAGAGGAATTTTTAAGATCTGATATCACATTCAAGATCAAAATAGGGATCAGAAAAACGGTCCTGAAATCAGGAGGTGCCGAAAGCGCCGATTCATTACTAGTTTAATATGCATTATATTTAGCTCATCAAACGGCACACAATTACCAGATATTGAATTTGTAATCTTTGCTTTCTTCGTTTTAATGATGGGTTTCATTATGGCTTTCGAAATGCTTTCACCAAAAGTCGGATTTTAAATTTCTTCTAACTCGTCAACAATTCTTGGTCGGCTTTGTCTGTAGTTTCAGTTTCTATAGATTTGCTGTATTTGTCGCACACACCCCAAGTTTCTTAGCAAATTTTGGACGTGCACTGTATGATTCCCATGGCCACAGTCATCGCCATTTTCGACCCCCCCCCACTTGTTTTCACCATTTTCATTAGCAACGAGTGACACTGAGCAATAGATACACCGAGTGCCATTGAAGCGGTCGTTGGCCCCTCCTCCTCCTCCTCCTCCTCCTCCTCCTCCTCCTCCTCCTCCTCCTCCTCCTCCTCCTCCTCCTCCTCCTCCTCCTCCTCCTCCTCCTCCTCCTCCTCCTCCTCCTCCTCCTCCTCCTCCTCCTCCTCCTCCTCCTCCTCCTCCTCAAGCAGCCATGGGCTACAGAGGTCCAACCAGACAGTGCAATTTAGTTCTCCAAGCATATCTGTCCTCCATGCATGGTGCATACGCCTATTTCTCCCCACACTTAAAAGATTCCTAAAAGTCCCAGAGTCAATCCCTGTTCCCCTGTTAATCTCATGCCACACATCACCAGTATATTACATAACTTTCAAGATAATTAAACTGAGACACATGCTCAAGGGTGCAACTATTCAGAGCGACTGAAGCATCAACTGCCTGAACAATTTTCATCACTTTAGTTTTTCTCTGTTTATAACCAAACCAACTCCATTTTCAATTTATTGCCTGTGTCACTAGGTTTGGTTGTTTTACCTCTAAGTTCACTTTTTTGCACACAATGGACTAAATACCCAGATAACAAGGACCCAAAAATCAGAGAAGTTTAGGGGAAGGGGACCCAATGGACAGGTGTTGGGAGACAGATGGTAGCCTCCTGTCAAGGCCATCCAGCATGTTCTTTAATATTCACAGGGTATGAGTCTCCCACACACGGAGTACGGCTTAACATCCCATATGATGGATGGTGGCCTTGCAAAGCCCATCAGTGTCCCCTACTGACCATGGGCAGGGTGGGGAGTTTTACAGAGATAAATCTCAACCCTGGTCCAGATGGGACTCGAACCTGGGAATTGCAGATTACAAGCCTGGCATGCTACCGACTGAGCCACCCCCTCTACATGTCACTGGGACAACACAGAAATATGTAGAACATTTTTGACAATATTCCTGCTAAAATTATATTGACCAAATTCACAACAGACGCCGAGGCGTTTTTGACCTTCATAGGAGGTCCAAAACATCCTACTCTCGAGGGGAGTTGAACGCCGTAGCGTTTTGGACCTTCATAGGAGACATACTTCTTTTTTGAATAATAATAAGTCATATTTTACACAAGTTGAACGGAAAGTAATAAGCTATTTTATGTGTTAAGTTCGAATTATGAGGAAAATAGTATCGATATCGCGGAATATAACGAATCCCAACTTTGAGTCCAGAAGGCGGATGGGTGGTTTTATTCGTCTTCGCCTAATTACTACAAACGAAATCGTATTTTTTATACTTCCTCAGGTCCCTCCTGCTATAACTACATTCCTGAAAAAAATGTTCCAGGCCGCTCCTGCTCACAACTTTGCAATCATCTGCATTGTTTTGTAAGTGAGCAAAATCTTTGAAGGTTAAAATAAGGACACTTTGATTTATAGTCCTTATCACTGGTGTACATGGAAAGTTTGGAAGAATTTGGTAGTAAAAAATTGACTTAGATACCGATTTCTAAAAAATAAGAATTCTCCAAAATCTCTACGTTACCCCATTTTGGTTACGCCTCCCTTTTATGTACAATTACTAGAACTATAGTGCCTGTACTAGAACTTTTATTTTGTTTGAATTTTCTATTCTGGTATCAGCTGGTAGTGACGACAGAAGCCACTAGAGGCCGCTTACCACCAAAACTTAGAAACAGCAATGGGCGTGAAAGAGAGCAGAAGGGTTAGTGTTTGGACACTCGTGTTTCGTAGTTATTGACAGTTATTTTTGGTTGTGAACCAAGTTTAGACATCTCATAACTGAAGGATATTTTTGGGTATGCGAGAACGAAGCCTTGTTAGAGATAACGAATGTTCATGACTTTTTCTATAATTTTATTACGTCGTATTTATTCGTGATACATACGAAACTTTTGTATTTGATGTATTGAGTCTGCAGTAGGACCATGTGTTTGTAGTACTACATGCAGCGTTTTGTCCATAAAAGCTTACGAATTGGTGTTTTTTTTGTTTGGCATTTATATGCATGTGCTGTTTCGCACTACTTATTGAAGCGGTAGATTAAGTTGCAATTGCATTGCAAAAGTGAAACAATGAATTTGAATAAATTGCAATGAATGAAACAAATTCAATCTACAGGTGTAGAAGTGATATATCTTCGCCGTCCACACATATAAAGTCGCCTGTGATTGCTGAAAATGTGACAGAAACTTGTTCAAAGTTAGTAGCAAGTAATTTAGAATTTAAACAGCCGTCGAAAATGAAAACATTTCAATTTTCAGAAAAGCAGAGTTTTCCTCATGCAGAAATGCCTGTGTCAACTAAGTTTCATGTTAATCATGTCACTTTTCAAAGAACATTTAAAGTTACTTATTTGGGATATGCAGTCCTTGATCGAAGATATACCTTGCCAATGCTGCCATGGGTAATTGCAGAAATAAAACGTTATGGAGCACATAATGCAGAGGATATTTATTTAGAAGTAACAGAATCGTCTTTAAAAGCAGTCAGTGTTAAAGACAGTCATCTTGTTTTTGAACATAAATTACAAACAATTTCAAAGTTTGCACAAACTGCACAAAACCCATCATGCTTTACATACATGACAAGAGAAATAGTTAATGGACCTTGTGCCTATCATGTGTTTAAAGCTGGCGATGAAAGTACGGTGAGTATTGCATTTTCTTAAAGTTTTAAATTAAGACCCAAGAAATAAGTGATTAAATATATAAGCAACCACAGCAGAAAATATTTTGGGAATATTCATTCGGTTGGTAACATTATTCCCCCTCCCGATTTAAAAGGAAGCTCATATTGAGGTATATATAAAAATGGCTAAGTTTTGCAAATTCCATTAAATTTGCATTATGATTTTATTAGTCACATTGAACTTGACAAAATTCAAGCTAACCGATAAATATAACATTATGAAAGAGATATTTTTCCAATGTAGAAATGCCTGGATCATCCAATTTGGATGTTAACCCTTTAAATGTTCTGTAGTAGTTGTATGTTAACCATGTCACTTTTTAAAGAACAATCAAAGTTGATGCAGGCCTTGATCAAAGATATACCCTGTCAGTGCTACCAAAGGTAATTTCAGAAATCAAATTCTATTGAACATATAATGCAGAGGGTATTTACTTAGAAGAATTTACTTAAAAGCAGTTAGTGTTGAAGATATCTTCTTGTTTTTGAACATAAATTTCAAACAATTTTGAAGTTTGCACAAACTGCACAAGACCTGATTGGGAGTAAATTTGAAAGACAGTAGTAGGTTAAGAAAAGATAAATGTAATTTGATTTGCAGTTTAATTTAGTGTGCATTTTCTTCAGATTTGTATACAAACATTCTAACTCATACAGTAGTATGCATATTTTTCAGTAGAGGAAGACTAGAGTTTTACTATAGCAAAACTATTGTATGTCAAAAGAAAACGAAGCAGCAGCAACAACAACAAAAAGATATGTTAGCCCTAGATTTTAGTGTTCTTCAAAGTTAATTTTGTTTTTATGTTTGGCTCTAATTGTGATATATTAGAAGTTGTTTTTATTTTGATTCTGTAAGGGTGACAGTTTGAGGCTTTTGTTTAATACTGTTAGCTTTTTGTGTATGTAATATTTTAATATGGAGTTGGTTTTATGGATTGCTTATGTATGCCATAATTGAAAAGCATGGGAACACCGTGAATGTTAAATCGGTATCCCCAAGAAAGTTTTTCTAAAAGGAGTTCAAATTATAGTTTGATCAGTTCTCACATTTATCACTATCATACTCACTGGAAGGGGAAAATACATCGTTATCTTTTTCTTCTGTATTTATTAATTTTATGGATTAAATTGAACTTTTAATTTATGATGAAATTTATAGTACTCCTGAAGTGTCCCACTTATCATTGAGTACTGACAGAAACATGTCAGTGTAATATGCAATGGAAAAGATGAGGAAGGTGAGACTTAATTTACCCTTTACCTAGCAGCAGTAGGTTTATGAAGCCACTGCCTTTATATAGCATGTATATTACATTAATTAAAAGTGTTTAGACATTTCAGTATTATGTGAATGAAAAACTTCACTGAAACTTTCATAACTTTGAAAATGAGCTTTTTACTGGAAAGTGCCACTGGGGGTAAATTGATCTTATCAGATCTTCCTAAATTTTTAACATCTTGTATTTAAAGAATTTAAGCTAGAACATTTAATGGCAGATGCTTCTGTTAATACTCATCTTAAACTTTTTTTTGAAAAAGGAAAACCAAAAGAATTGTGACGTAAACTTCTAAAATTTCATTTATTTTAATGACTGATTTGTTCATTACCCTTAAATGTTTAATGCAATAATTGTTATTTGTGTTTTAATTGCCTTTTGAGGTAAATTCTTATAAGTAGCAATGTTTGATGTTCAATGTTTCAGCTTCCATGACTTTTTAAATGTTAAAAAAAACTGTTGTTGAAAATTGATATTTAGAGAGGTTTGAGTGAGATCATCAGTATATTTGTAGTGACGCTTTCCTGTAAAAAGTTTATTTTTTAGAGTAGGAAGCATTGAATGCCTGAACACTTCAATCAGAATGCTTTGATAACATTTTGAGATAATATCTACGGTGTCATTCAGATGGCCAAGTAATTAGCATACTTGATTTAAAAATCAAAGAGACCTAGGTTCAAGCTCCAGAGAAAGTACGGATATTTATTTTTATTGTCTTTTCACTGATGTCTTGTTTACCTCACATATCTTATCTATTGTTAGAACTCTGTGGCAAGCAGTTGCTTGAGGGGGAATTGTTTTCTGTTTCATCTACTGTTTATCACATTTGTGTATTTTGCTGGATTAACACAGTCACATAGGCCTGAGCCCAGGGCCTCAGACATACAAGATTCCCTTAAATGACATAAGTAGAATGAATTTAACAAATTTATAGAATATGAGGAGTTCCAAATAATATCTAGGCCTAAGATCCTAATGTTATTTAATTCAGTGCTGTTCATATTTTTTTTTAATTAAATGGAAGACAAAAATACTTTCGAATGAAAAATATCAATGCATCATATGTAGATAGGTGCAATTCAGAACATCAGTAATAATTTTGTAAAATTTATGGTAATGCGATTAAACTCTGTAATATGTAGTATGCATATGTTCAAAAATAGTGGTGTACCCAGAAGTTTCCAATGGGTGGGGATGAGTGGGTGTGTGTTTTAGGAGGGGGGGGGGTGACATCTTAAGTTTCTGATTTCTGCAGACTTCCTTAGAAAAGAAAATTTGTGTTATTCAGGTACTCAAGGGTGGTGTTTAACCTCCATTGGGTATTGTACTATTTAAAATGCATGAAAGCGTACATTCCTTTATCAAAGATAATAGTGAAAAAAGAAAAATAAGAACTCTCTCTGAATTTTAGAACTCTTTAAAATATATGTTATAAAAACCTGCAGTCTGCAAGTTTGAGAGTCATGCTTTTGAAACTGTTTAAAGCTATTCTTATAAGATATTTGAAATCAAAACTGTTACCATAGCCTATTGCAATGAATAATATTGCAGAATCATTTTAGCATCTAAAAGCCATAACAAGAGACTTTATCTTAGCATAATAGTGATATTGTGGAAATCAAATTTTATTTTTCTGTATACTTTAAAGTATGTTAACTTTGTTTTGGCAAGAGGATGAATAATGTATGAAATTAACACATGTATCCAGTAATAAAGTAATCACAGGAAAATGTTCTGTCGACAAGAAACACTTGAAATAATTTGCTGAAAAAAATTTGGTTTTATCCTGAGTAGGATTATTAATTGGTGTCATTTCTCATTGAAGTAGAATGGGAGTTAGTAAGAAAAATAGTTGGGACTTGAATCTGGGAACATCAAATAAAGAGCCTTTCATGCTGCTGACTGAGTCAACCCTGCGCTATTCAATTGGCAAAATCTTTTTATGTCTGTGTATTTAAAACATTCAAGGCCATTTGGAGAATACACATATGCAGAAATGTTACTTCCATCATATGTGGCAGTTTGGTTGTCCAATTCCTGACATAGATGGCACCAGTGGCAAATCAACAAAATATGCAGGAATGCTTATATGCCACACTATTGAAGAAAATGGTTAGTCCCTGATGGTCTAGCAGTTATAATATCTGACATGCTTCTGGGAGACGTGGGTCCGAATCCCACTCAGGACGAAACCGAATTTTTTGGCAAATTATTACAAGTGTTAACACTTGTATTTTAATTTTTTAAAAACTTTTGTATGCATTTACTGTTTTTGATATACACATGGCCATATATATCAAATAAATTACCACTCTTTAAGTTGATTCAAATTTTTAGAGGAAAAATTGCCTTGAGCTGGGCGGGATACGAACCCACAACCTCCTGATAACATGTCAGGTGCTCTGGACCACTGAGCTACCGGCCGCCAATCAAGATCTCCTCTAATTGATGATATGAACATTCTCCACCTACCTTCCATAATATGTAGGGAGCATTCAGGCAATTTTGTCTAAAGCAGCTTTTTAATGTCTTTATTTAGATGAAATGCATGTCTTACAAGTATTCAATTGTATAGATAATTAATAAACTCAACCTATTAGGTATACATCAAATAAATTACCACTCTTTAAGTTGATTCAAAATTAAAAATTTGAATCAACTTAAAGAGCAGTAATTTATTTGATGTATACCTAATAGGTTGAGTTTATTAATTATCTACACATGGCCATAGTTTAACATTATTCTCTTGATGTCCCCACACAGGAATTCCAGTGCTATAATCTAGATATTCTAGACTAGCAAGAGGCCAGATGGACAGGTAAAGGTGCGATACTTAAAATAACTTCAAATTTCTCATTTCAGGGAGGGAGGATGGAAAGCATCTCCAAGGTGTAGGTTTGCTTCTCAGCAGACACGCCAGTGATGCTCTTCTAGGATATGAGTGCATTAATGAAAGATTTCTTACAACAAAATTTAAAACAAAAATTAAATACTTGAGTGTCATCTGTTGTTATGCTCCCACAGAGGACTCTGATGAGAATGAGAAGGATACATTTTACAGCTAGCTTCAGATATTTTGAATTCTCTGCAGGAGCTATTTCTCTTGTGCTAGGTGACTTCAATGCTAAAGTTGGTACTGACTCTAATCTTTGGGAAGGAGTTTTAAGTCCCTTTGGCATTGGTAGTTCCAATGGCAATAGGGAACGTCTCCTACAGGTAAGTAAACTTAATGGTTTAGGAATACCTAATACATACTACAAACATCGGGACATTTATAAATATATGTGGGTTTCACCTGATGGGTTGCACAGGAATATGATGGATTATATTTTAATTAACAGCAAATGGGCTACTTCAGTTAGGAATACCAGATCATATAGGGGAGCCGAAATAGGGTCTGACCATTACCTGGTTAAAAGCTTTTTGCAGCTGAAGCTTAAGAATTGTTATCCTAAGGTTAAAAAAATTAATTATAACACTGAATGCCTGAAAGATCCAGATATAGCCAAAATATACCATGATAGGCTACTTAGTCATTATGACAATTGTGGTTTGGTTAGTGCTGAAGTTGAGGAAGAATGGGATCAGTTTAAACAGGCTCTTCTTGAAACCAACAGTATTTTTTTGGGTAAAAGGGAACAGAGTAAAGAAAATTATTTGAGTGATAAGGCTATGGAACTTATTTCTGAAAGAAAAAAGTGCAGGATTAATAGGAATCAACAAACTACTAGTCCTAACAGAAGGCATTACAATGAGCTTAATAAACGTGTAAAAGATCAGTTAACCCATTCATGACTAAGAGAAACATTGTTCCCCATTTTAAAATTGGTGATTGTCGTATTTAATTATAACATCTGCATTTTTTATACAGGATGTCAAAATAGAACATATGCCGAATGTAATTACATAAACGGGAACGTTTAGTCCATGTCCATCTTTGCAATAATGTTGCATCTGTGCAATGTCCATCTTTGCTTCACAACCAAAAGAAATTGCTTCGCAGAATATCATAATTAGCACATCATTTTGTATAGTAATTTTATTTCATAATTTTGTATTATTTTTGTTATAATAAACCAATAAATAAAAGACATTGCATAATAAGCCTAACTATAATTTGTGTTACCTTTATAGTCCATTGGGAAAGATATTTCCCATAAAATTCCAAAAAAACTACACATTGTTATGTATTTTTCTTATGATTTTTATTTATTTTACGTCTAAACAAACTAAAATAAACAGTTACATACTAATATTTACTCTTAGAAACCTTATGGTCCTGAAAGGGTTAACAGCTGATAAGAATCTTTGGCTTGTTAGCTTGGCTAACAAAGCTGAGGAAGCAGTTAGATAGCACAACAGCAGGGGATTGAACCAGATTATTAATGTTTTAAGTGGGAAGAAACAGACAGGTACACAGGGATTAAGAGATAAACATGGCAAGGTGGTTGAAGGTGAGGATTCTGTGATGGCTAGATGGGCTGAACATTTCAGAGAAGTTCTAAATAATGAGATTATTTCTACTCCCATTGTTTGTAATAAGGATAGATGCATTACTGGCTTTAATGATGGCCCTATGTCAAATTTTGAAGTCACTTTGGCTATCTCTAAATTAAAACTGCATAAATCCACAGGGGTGGATAAAATTACCACTGAAATGCTTAGAGCTGGATATTTTTTATGATAAAGGTGTTGTTCCTAAGGATTTTACTAGACCTGTCATTGTTCCAATTTTTAAAAAAGGTGACCGCAGTTCTTGTGATAATTATAGGGGAATTAGTTTACTTTCTGTTCCAGGTAAAGTTCTTTTTTGCCTGATTATAGTTAATAGAATTAAGAATTTGGTTGATGGACAACTGTGTGATGAACAGTGTGGATTCAGAAGTGGTAGGGGATGTATTGATCATATATTTTCACTTAGGCAGATTCTTGAGGAATGTTTAGAGTTTCAGAAACATGTGGTTGCTAGCTTTATAGATTTCGAAAATACTTTTGACCCTGTTGATCAACATAATTTGTGGTTGATTGTTAGATCATATGGATATCTGATAAGTTAGTGTAATGAAAGCTCTCTATAACAACATTGATATATGTGTGGAAGTTGGTACATCTTTCAGCAATTGGTTTAGCATTGCTAGTGGAGTTTGACATAGGTGCATTTTGTCTCCTTTTCTCTTTAGTTATTGATTATGTAATGCAAAATTCTTGCAAGGAAAAGATTTTGGCCTTAAATTGTCTAGAGTTTTCAAAATTTCTGATTTAGATTATGCATATGATTTGGCTCTGTTGGCTACTGATGCTGATGAGATGAATTCGTTCATTAGGGCTGTTGATGAGACTGGCAATAGAGTAGGTTTGGTGATAAACAGAGAAAAAACTAAAATGAAGATTTGTCAGGCAGATGGTGTTTCAGTTGCTTTGAATGGCTGTACTATTGAGCAAGTGTCTCAGTTTAATTATCTTGGGAGCTATATAACAGATGTTGGTGATGTACAGCATGAAATGAATAGAAGAATAGGAATTGTCGTTGGGACTTTTAAGAATCTATGGAGAGTGTGGAAAAATAGGCGTGTACACCCAAAGACTAAAATTAGGCTGTATAATAGTTTGGTTCTTTCTAAGGTTAGGTATGGTAGTGAAACATGGATCCTTTGTAAGCAGGATAACAAGAGACTTGATGCCTTTGATTGCAGATGCTTACGCAGTATCTTGGGCATTAGGTGGTTTGACCTTGTAAGTAATGATGAGGTTAGAAGAAAGAGTCATCAACCTCCTTTGAGCAGCATGTTGTGCAGAGAGAGACTGCATTGGTTTGGCCATATTGCCTGTATGCATAGCTGCAGATTATCAAAGCAAAGAGGATTGTGAACAGTGGGCCTAAGGGTTTGAAAAAAAGGACCTTGCTAGAATGGGAACAAGAATGGGAGCAAACAAGACCTTGCTAGAATTGGCCTAGAGTGGCCAAATGCAGCAGCTGTAGCTCAGAATAGACAAGTGTGGAGAGAAAAATTACAGTCTGGTTGGACCTCCATAGCCCATGGCTGCATGAGGATTTTGTATATATATATATGCGTAGTTTAACATCCTATCCAACAGATGGCAGCCTTTCCAAACCCATCAGTGTCATTTCTCACTGAAGGTAGAATGTGGGTTTAGCAAGAAAAATAGTTGGGACTTGAATCTGGGAACATCAAATTATGAGCCTTTCATGCTACTGACTGAGTCAACACTTACCTTAATCAAATGGCAAAATCTTTTCACGTCTATGTATTGATAACATTGAAAGCCATCTGGAAAAATGCACGTATGCAGATCTCAAAACTTTTTGCAGCCCAAAAATGCCTGTGTGAGGGAAAAGAGCAGTATTTCAATACTACTGGGTTAAGCATATGAAAAAAAAAAGAAATTTAATTTTTATCTGTATAGACCTATTAAAACTTTTTTTTGTTGTGAATGAAAATGCACCATTTCTACAAAATATTCTGAGCTTATTGGTAAGGCAGCCTCCATTGTTTGCAAACTATGAGCTACCACTTTTTATGTTAAAGTGTGAGGGTCATTAAGTTTTTGAGGCAAAAATAACACTCTGATGCTTATTATATTGATAAATGATAGTTGATTGTTTAAAATATTGAAGTGTATCATATTGAAGAACAGAGCATGCCAGTAATCAAAGTATACAGACTGCCTACTATGCAGAAATTTTTCTGGGTGTGACACAGTTTTTAATTTTCTTTAATATTTTTATGTATAGATTATTTGCAAAGGTAAAAAAAAAATGTATTCTAAAATAGAGTCTAGAGGAGTGGTTCTCAAGTGCTCAAGTTTCTGGTGGCCACATCTAATTATCTCTGGTTAATTCTTAAGCAGCAGGGGCTCTTATATTTCTGGTATCTGCATGCAGCCACCAAAAAATTTCAATAATTGAAAGTGAAAAAATTTTTTTGTGCATGTTCTCCACGAAAAAAACAAACAAAACATTTTCAAACAGCATGGTATAATATTCAAACTTATAGCAATCATTATTTTATGAAAGGCATTTCCTTGAGAGTTAAGGGTGGCTCAGTCAGTAAGGGCCAAGCTTGTAATCTGCAGTTCCGAGGTTTGAGTCCTACCTGGGGCAGCATTGAGATTTATCTCCACAAAACTCCATGCTCTTGGTCAGTAGGAAGCACTGAGACTTGAAATGGTCGCTGTTTATTGGATGGGACATTAAGTCGTTAGTTCTGTGTACAGGAGAGCAATACCCTGTGCACTTTCAAGAGCATGCTGGATGGCCTTCACAGGAGGTACCATCTATCTCCTAACAGCTTCCCAGTGAGCTCCCTCCCCCCAACTTTTTCTGAGCCCTCAAGTTCCATGTGACCTGGCCATTTAGCCTAATTTGTGCAAAAAAGTGCTACTCAGAAGTAAAACAACAAACCCAAACTTTCCTTGAACCAAATCCATGAAATGTATGGTGACTGTTATAGGCTGTGCATATTTGATAATGATTACCTAAATGTGGAAAGGAAAAAGGAAAAGTTTTAACATTCCCAAAAAATGTTTTCCTATTATGTTTACCTTATAAGTTGTGCATAAATGCTTAACATTTCATTTTAATTTTTTCATAATGCAGCTGTGAGAAAATATTTCTTGAGAATCACCAGTCTGGATTCAAATTTTAGGGACTGTCATTTAACAGCCATTTCTTTATGCTTTCACCAAATTATAAAATTTACCTAGTGGTCATTTAATTCTGAACACTGAAAAACATTAAAATTTACCTCAGAAGTTAATCAAAATTTGTGTAAAAGCATTATTTCAAACCATTTAATATAATAAATGTACAGGGGTTTATCAAAATAATGGAAACACTGATGGTGACTGGAGTACATGCAATGCACCATATGCATATCACAGGGATGACATCACCTGCGCTATGAGATATATAAAATATAAAGGGGAGAAGTATGATATCAGCTATCATATAGCAGTGCCATATGTGCAGGTGAAACAGCTGTTGTAGTATAATTGTCAACAATGTCAGATCTCAGTGACCTCCAAAAAGGCTTTGGTGTGCGTCGTGCAGGAGCTTTAGTAACCAGAATGGCAGAAATAATAGGCGTAACATGAACTGTATCGAAGATAATGACTACCTATTAAAAAGGTCAGGGCATTGCCTCCAAATGTGCAAATTGTGGACACCATACAAAGTTTTCAGATAGGAATAGGCGAACATTAGCATGGATTGTACAATGGAAGCATAAGACAATGGCACCACAAATAGCAGCAGAGTTGAATACCAGTCGGAATGATCCCATTTCCGTCATAACAGTTCATTGGGAATTTCATCGTGTTGTTACTTATGGCCGTGCTGCAATCCACAAACCTTTGATTACTAAAATCAATATGCAACAAAATGTGTAAAGTAGTGCAAAGCACATAAAAACCGGGATGCTGAAGACTGGCAACATGTCATATAGTCTGTTGAATCGTGCTACACATTGTTTCCCACCATTGGTAGAGTGTATGTCTGGCGAAAACCTGCAGGAGCATACCACCCCGACAGTTTGGTTTAGACTGTGGAGCATGGAGGTGAATCCCTGATGCTGTGGGGTACCATATCATGACATTCCTAGGGCCATTAGTTATTCTTCAGGGTCATGTCACATCTGCAACGTATGAATCTATTCTTGAGACTAACTGCACCCTGTGTTGCGGGCATTGTTCCCTAATGAACATGGTTTCAAGCGGATAATGCACCTGTGCATTGTGTGAAATGTATCAAGTTGTGGTTTGCAGAGCATGAGGTTGAGGTACAGCAGCTACCCTGGCCACCTCAATATTCAGACCTCAGTGTTATTGAACATTTTATGGGAATATCCGGAGTGCAAGGTCAGATCACACTTTCCATCTCCAGTGTCACTGGCACAGTTTTGCCATATTTTACAGGAAGAATCGCCCCATATTTCATTTCTAGCATGACTTGTAAAAGTCTATTCCACATCGTATTGTGTCTTTTCTGAATGCCTAAGGTGGACCTACAGCTTATTAATGACATGTTTTCCACAAAGAGTACGTGTTTCTATTATTTCCATAAACCCCTGCATATATATATAAAGTTTGTGTAAATAATTCTTTCGATATTTTTCAATTTTCTTGAGACTTGCATTGTTACTGTTAAATATTCAAACTTCAATTACTATTTAAATGAAAGTGAATAATGTTGAAAATCAAGATTTAGATAGATTTAAGATTTTTAATTTCTCATAAAACTCGTATTTGAAAAGTTATAATATTTATTAAGAAGCTTAATTCCACTGATATAACATGAAAGGGGGGGGGGTCATAATTCGAAGACCACTGAGTATTTCTGTGTTCTTTCAATAAAATGTAGGATTATGAAAAATGGGAATAAAAGTTAAGGATTGATTGTGTAGAGCAAAACATTTTAAAGAGGATTTAGTGATAAATCTTAGGTAAGTGTTGTACCCAAGAGAACATTGCCTGCTTTCTTGTTAACTCTCTCTGTACTATCTGGGAAGTTTTACCCTTAAGAAATCATTAAACAATTTACCTTAGAACCCCCCCCCCCGCCTCCATTGCATTTTCTGCCAAAACTCCTGGCTGTCACTGGGACTTCTTTTGAGTATCATGGCATCATTTAGAGACAGCAGGGATCTAGCAACCATGGTTTTCCTAGTCTGACTGAATACCATATCTAAGAGGTTCATTTTAAACCTCATTGAACTTTCATTTTACCGTACTGGCCTAGTGGGTATAGTGTGCTTAGCTACAGTGCTGTGGGATGTAGGTTTGGACCCTAGATTGGTAATTTTTTTTTAACTCTTGAGCAATACTTTTTTTGCATACAATGGGCTAAATGGCAGGTCACAGGGGCCCGAAAGGTCAGAAAAGATTTGGGGAAGGGTTTTATCTGATTTTTCTGTTTTGTTAACCTATCAAAAGATGTAGTGGATGCTTTATATTATAGGTTCTGAAATATTTTTAGGTACTGTACCAACTTTTGGTATCGTTCTTCATAGATCAGTTAAAATAATCTAAAAATCTGTTGAAACATATTTAGGTGCATTCTCGTTTATTACTTCGTGTTCATTATCCTTTTAATAAAATGAATTTTATTAAAAGAAAATTAATTTTAGTCCTTTTTTTGCTACTTCGCTTTAATGAAGTACCTGTAATTAAAACATTACTTTCTTCTGCGTATCACCTGATTTGTTTCAGTGTTATACGGTTTGAAATAAATTTCTTCATTACATGAAACAGAATGACTGATAAGCTGCCTATGGATATCAGATATCATGAACCACTTTGAAGATAGATAAGGTGATATCATCAGTCCCCAATATCCCAATTTATGTTAGTGTTGAAAACCAGTCTCTTTTGGATGGAATGTTAAGCCATAGTGCAGTGTGAAGGACCATATCCTGTGCACTTTGAAGAACATGCTGGATGGCCTCGACTGGATGATTCCATCTGTCTCCTAAGAGCTTCTAGATCTCCCTTCTCCAAAGTCCCCTCTGCAAAGTTCCACTCTTAAGTTGTTTACTTCTGAGCTGCACTTTTTTTGTACACACTGCAAAATAGCCATGTCACAAGGAACCCTGGGCTCAGAGGTTTGGGAGACCTACTGGACAGCTGTTAGAAGACAGATGGAAGCCTCCCATAAAGATCACCAGTAGTGCATCAGATCATAAATTTGAAAATTACAAATCAATGAATTTACCAATACATAACACTGGGCAACAAATTTTCATAAAAGTCACGCCTCTGAGATAAAAATAGCCATTTCTTAAAGATTTCAAGGTGCTGAATACGAATGTGACAATGAAAATGCAAAATTGGCTACGATTTGTGAGAAATCCACAATAGTTTCTTATATAATAGAGTAATACATGCATCGGTAAAACTCTGCTTCTACTCTGATGTCGCTTTTCCCGTTGCTTGTACAGCTGCTCAACTCTCATCTCTGGCAAGCGTCCAACAGTAGTCAGCCAACATTAAAGTGGACCAGTTTCTCTGGTATTGTTTCTCTATCATTGGAATGTCCTGGTGAAAAGGTTCACCGTGCTCATCACTAATGTCCTGGTGAAAAGTTACACCGTGCTGCATGTCGGGGAAGAAATCTAAGTGGGAATGGAGAAAGTGGATCTTTAAGGACATATTGCAGCCAAGTTTGTGATACAGAGACAACATATCTTTAACAAGTTTCTTGTAGTTGTCTGCCCTGACAGTCCCAAGGAATTTAGTTGACACCAGATGAAATGCGTCCCAAGCCTTTTCTCGTCACCCTGAAGCAGGTTGTCGAACACCTGGTCTCTGAACAGCTTGTGGATCTGAGGACCCACAAAAATTCCCTTTTTAATTTTCGCTTCACCGAATCGAGGGTATTTGTCCCTTACTGACTGATCGACCTTACTTACTGGTACTGAGTCAAGGGAATTTGTCCCAAGTACTTGAAAGCTGATGTGTAAGGACGGTAGCAGGATTTTGTGCGTTTCTGCGTGTTGGGTGTTCCACATTCTTCTCTCCAACCTTAAGAGATTTCCTCTGAGGCCAGTTTCTTTTCATGTAGTGCAAAGTCTTCGTTCGGCTGTCCCATTCACATAAGAAACAGTAGTACTTTGAATATCCCAGCTGCAGACCAATCAACAGAACCACTACCTTCAAGTCACAACAGAGATGCCAGCCATACTTGCTGTATTGAAGACAGTTCAACAGCTGTTTTAGGTTGTCATAGATTTCTTTCATGTAGACAGCGTGTCTGACTGGAATGGATGGAAGTCAATTTCCATTATGCAGCAACATAGCCTTGAGACTCAATTTCGAGGCGTCTATGAATAGTCACCATTCTTGAGGATCATGTTTGATTCCGAGAGCATTCATCAGACCATCTACATTGGAGCAGAATACAAGGTCATCTTCCTTTCTGAAGTAAGGCATAAACTGTTTATGACAAGTTGGAAATGAAGTCACTCGGACATTTTCCATGAGAAGATTCCATTGTTTAACTCTTGATCCAAGTAACTCTGCTTTGGCCTTGGACAACTCCAGATGGCGAACAAGATAATTTCTTCTTCGGTGAGAATGTGTGGCGCATATGACACACCGTGACAGATGTATGGATCATCATTAGACACCAAAGGCTGCGGAGAACCTGATGTCGGTTCCGCCTCCCTCCTCATCGTATGAATCATTGGAAAATTCTTTTGGAGGTTCGGGAATGGAAAGGCCTTCACCATGTGGATCTGGTCGGAGAACACGTAAATTTGGGTGCGCTATTGTCCATTTCTCTTTCCCTGTGATGCCTCCAGAAACAGGTGGAACCATGCTGAAGTAGCAGTCATTTGTGTGATTGCTTGACTCTCTCCAAACCATAGGCATCGCCACTTTTTTGCCTTTCAGCCATTTCGGAAGATTTCATGCACATGTACTGCAACATATGTGTTGGGCCCAGACCTTGTCCTGATCTTGCATCCAAAATAAAACTCATGTGCCGCTTTCACTATTGGAGTGATGACCCTTTTCTGGCTTGCAAACGTCACTTCCCCACAAATGTTACAAAATGTATCTGCACTATTAACACAGTTACGAGGCATCGCTACTGCTGGATTAAAACTGCAACGATCACTTGTGTTGTACTTATGACTCAGGGGTATATGGAAGTCACTCAAAAGACTTGCTCACCCTACAAGATGTCGCTTACAACTAACGATTGCATCGTTTTTTGCCCGTGATCGTAATGCTGCGATGTCATGAGTCAACTACAGTGCATAAGACAATGATGCAATACCTCTGGGGTTGTGTGTATGGCGGGCTGATGCAGTACAACGCAATGTGTTGCAATCTGGAGTTTAAAATACAGCATTGCGAAATGCAGATGGTCATGTATAAACGACTCGATGCGGACTGAGTCGTTTATACATGACCATCTGTCTCCTACACAAGAGGCAATTGACAAATTTTATTGTCATTTTCGTGTTCAGCACTTCGAAATTAGTAAAGATTGGTTATTTTCATTTCAAAGCCTTTTTATGTGTTGCACAGTGTAATCATATTAATCATTACTAGTACATAGTAAAAAAATACGTCCCAGGTTAATTATACCTAATGTTCGTTAACATTGCGAACGTGTTAAACAGAATTTTATATATTTCACCAAATATTTAAATATATTTTTAGATTAACTTGTCAGCTCAAAAAACTGTGTTCCATTAATGTGTGATATGTACAATTATTTTTGCAAAATCTAGGGAGGGGCAAATATCCCTTCTTGACCTTTACTGTGAGCTCCCGTAAAAAATACCACCTCAAGCAGCTGCTTTTCAGAGGTCTGACAAGGCCTGTCAGTTTAATACGCCAAAAAGATCTGTGAGGAAAGCGATACCATAGTAGAAAGGAAATGAAAATTAATAAATATCCATGCCTTTTCTGGTGTTCAAACTCGGGTCCATTTGATCCGTAGCTAAGCGCTAATTACCTGGTCACAGGACGACTCTTGCTCTTCACTACGGTCGCAAGAAAACTTGGTCAGAACCCCACACCGCCTTAGGGCGGCTGGACGTATCAATGTTGTTAAATATTCAATCCAGATTCGCAGGATAACTTAAAATATCAAAAATACTACTTAACATGCCGAAAATATGCCAAGAATAGTGAAAGAAAAAATAGAATTATTGCATTAACAGCAAATAACCCTTCATATACTTAAAATGAAGTTGGTTCTCATCTCAGTCCTTTGTGTGTAGGGTTACCAGATCCAGTGTTCTAAATGGAGGGCAATGGAGGACAGAAAAGATAGCAATGGAGGAATTGCTTTTAATTTGTGAAATAAGTTTATTCCTACCATGTTTTATTACAAGTACCGACTAACAATTAGTCAGAAAAAGGCATAATTATGAATTATTCAGTACACTTCAAAATATCTGACATGCTGATTTTTATTCACACGTGATAAGCAATCAAGGGTTATTTGGCCTTAAGTGGTATAGTGATTAGTAACTACGTGCTGTTGCAGAGGAGGCAAACTAGTTGTGTTTCTATTAACTATAACTGAGGTAGTGGTCAGCAGTGACTTCGGTCTTGCTAGGATAGGCTCTTATATGAGAAGGCTTGTACAAACTAGGAGTAGTTCCTTAATTTCTTCGCTATCCTTTTATGTTTCAAATAAAAAATTAAACTGCTGTCAACTTTCATAGCTCCAACTATCAATGGACGGAAGCAAAATTTTATGCAATATTCTAACGCGGGTACTTTTTTTCAATATGGCACGTAAATTGCACATATATTGAGATTACAAAAATAGTAACTTTTATAAATTAAATAATAAATACCCACTCAAGCAGCTGCTTGCCACAGAGGTCTGATAGGAGCCTGTCAGTTTATACGCCATAGTAGAAGTTTGAGAGAATGGCGGGACCTCAGCAGAAAAACCTTGCAAATGCCCATGCCTTACGTGGGGCTCGAACCCAGGTCCCTTAGATCAGTAGACAATCGTGCTAACTACTCGGCCACGGGACGGTATAATAAGATAATTAGTTTGGCATTCACGATTTGCATTTACAGTATATTATTTCACGGGTGACAGTAAATTATATTCTAGTCATGGATTCAAGAAATTTTAAAAAGGAAAATATAAAAAATGAGTGCAATATTTTAATTTAAAACATGCAATGAGTTTATACAAAAAGGATGACATTTCATTTTTTTCAAAATTCTGGGAGGACACGAGGTAAAAAAGGAGGCCATGCTTCCTTTTGGAGAATATTTGGAGAATGGTAACATTCTCCAAAAGGAAGCATGGCCTCCTTTTTACTTAACATGAAAATGTCCAGATACTTTTTGCAATATAGGGTTAAGTGTCTGGACGCTTTCATGTTAAGTGAACGAATAGCCATATTCAAATCTACGTAACTTTGAAAATAAGCTTTTTACGGAAAAAAGCTATGATATTTAACAACAGATGTTATCACACACCACACTTCCAAAACCTCCCCCCCACCCAAATTGGTGAAAACTTCAAAAATCCTTTCAAAAATTCAAATATGCATTTATATTGCAAACAACTTGTTATAACAGTTGTGATTAACTTTTTGATGTAAATTTTTAAAACTAGCAAAAGTTTCACTTAAATGTTTCAGCTTCCATAACTCTAAATATTAGATTAATATTATAGAAAATAGAGATTTAGAGAGTTCTGACCGAGATCTTCAATATATGTCTAGTGACTTTTTTTTCCATAAAAAGCTTATTTTTCAAAGTTAGGTAGATTTGAATGTGGCTATTCGTTCACTTAACTTGAAAGTGCCCGGACACTTTTTGCAATATAGTGTATATGCAGTCCTGAATAAGGTTTAACACAGGAATTATTTGAATTTCTGTACCTTAGACCAGCAGGGTTTTTAACTCTGATATCCTTAATTTATAGCGTAGTTGCAGAGACCTCATATATTTTTTTTATCACGTAGTGTGTTTTGTATTGAACAATGATATTTATAGAGTACAGCCTCTGTTATCATCAAATAGGGAACATGTTAAATGCGTTACGAACATTAAAAATAATGCCAGTAAGGAAAATTGCAGAGCAAAAACTGAAAGATGTCATAAATTATTTGAAGTTATGTCGGAATGAAAATGTCTTGCGGCCTCACACAAGGCAGTTCCTTTGTATTACCCTAGGCACTTTTGTTTAATAGGCCCTTTGGTGGATACATTTTTATGGATATATTAATTTCAATGGGTAGATACGGGATCAAAATTATCTCGAATAATTTCTCAGGAAAACGGTATGTGACAGCTTTAACATCTGACATCACTATTTATTCAAGAGAAGATCTATGTTACAGTTTTATCACACAAAGGGAAAAAAACAGTAAGTTTTTTTTTTGTAATCCCTTACATTTCCTATTGGATAATATGGCCCTGGCCTCAGACTGCAACAACGTACAATGATGAAGGAAACTTGTTTTCTTGATAATCATATTTCAAGTACTATAAAATAAAGAGCCGTCCCGTGGCCCGAATGATTAGCGCGCTTGGCTACTGATCTACGGGACCTGGGTTCGAGCCCCGGATAAGGCATGGATGTATGTGTCGTTTATTCTGCTGAGGTCCTGCCATCCTCTCAGACCTTCTACTATGGCATATAAACTGACAGGCTCCTGTCAGACCTCTGTGGCAAGCAGCTGCTTGAGGGGGTATTTATTTATTTTATTTATAAAATAAAGGGGTAATTTGTTCACGACAGGGTTTAGAACTAGGTGGAACCACCCCACCAAATTTTGGGGTTGATAAATCTAATCGTGGAATAATTTTAAATAATATAATAATGTTTAAATTTTTTAAGTGAACGAATAGCCACATTCAAATCTACCTAACTTTGAAAATAAGCTTTTTATGGAAAAAAGTCACTAGACATAAATTGAAGATCTCGGTCAGAGCTCTCTAAATCTCTATTTTTTGTAATAGTAATCTAATATTTAAAGAATTATGGAAGCTGAAACATTAATTTTTAAATAATATAATAATAAATTTTTAATAATCGTGGAGTAATTTTGATCGTGTTTTAGAATGTTCTAACTTGTGCAACGTACCCTCTGTATTTTATTTCCCTAAGAGAAAATACTTTTAGCCTCCCGTGTACAAACTTTTATTTTTGCCGCTTCAGACACATTTTCTTTTTTCCTTCCAAAGCGAATTTGTTCTTCTGCTTCCTTACGTCAATTAAAAATGCTAGTGAATTATAAACAATGAGATTTAAACATTTCTGTCATATATTAACAATAAAAGTTTAATATTTAACCCTAGACAGTATACATGGGGTCCACACTACCCAGCAACTGCTTGTTCTGCGCATGCGAAACTCTTGTAGCGTGTTTGCAGTGCCTTGTAAATTTAGTTCTGAGTGAGTTATTGACCTGTGCAGACATTTGCTGTTTTATCTGCTTGTTTTGAGGTGGTAATTTCCTTTTGGAGGCTTCAGAACCCCACGTATACTTTAACGCTTGTGAAGAGTTTTTTCAATTTCCTTTTAGAGTACGTCGGTTTTTTCATCATCGCAAGGCGTGGCCTTACAGATAAAAACTACTGGAAATTTTATCTTGAGAAACATAAATTTATTATAATTTTGTCTGACAGTGAGTAGAACATATATGGTGAACATTAGCCATTCTTTCAATGTAATATAGTGAAGAAAATATAGTGCAGTGTAAATCAAAATTTTATACCTATTTCTTAAAAAAAATGTTTATTTAAAGTCCTACAAAAAACAGTGGATTCTGTTAATACTGTTCTTTTCTTAACATTTCAAAATACATTATATTCCATAAAATATACAACTTACACGCAGGGGGTTTTCTGGCCCCATGTATACGGTAATGTCATAACTTGTAATGTATACTGTCTAGGGTTAATATATGATAAAGATTCTTGGATTTGCAAAAGAAAATCCCTTTTTAAAGCCTTTATGGTACAAAATCAAGTGAAAGGTTTTCACACTGAGAGTTGTGTATGATATTATTATACGATATTTGAGATTAGTTGAAGCCCATCCGATTAGTAGATTGCCGTCCTTGAAAATATGCTTGCGTGGAAAATTTGTGCCTTCCAGCAGACATAAACGTATAGGAAATGCTGCTGATCACATGGGTTAGGTTTCTTGAAAGGGCTGCGATGGACAAAACCACGGTACCATTCTGAAACCCATGATGGAGATATACGACTGTGGAATATAACATATTGAATCATATATATTTTTCTCAATAAATGCCCAGTCTGCGAAATTTTTGCGGCCCACTGACAATATGTTCTATCATAATCACGTAGCAAATTGAGGCTTTCTATCTTGGCTCGATGGCGATGATCTCACGCGAGTGTGAAGAATATGGTCGTGTTCAACCGAAGATGAAGTTACAACAAATGAAATGTAGGTGTTTGTTTTCGTATTGAAAGTAATTGTAATAGCCTTGTTTCGAAAGAACGGGCAGATATGTGTGACATCATCGGTGGTAGAAATTGACAGTTTCCCTGTGGTTCCGTGGCTACTTGAGCGATCGGTCTCAAAATTTGGTGGGGTGGTTCCACCTAGTTCTAACCTTGTTGGGATAACATATCAGGTTCCTAGCTGCCATAGGTCGGGAGAGATCCCTCGACAAAATGTCCGAAATTTCTGTGGGTGTTGCCGTCGCCTACCTTGAGAATGGAGTAGTACGTTGTTAGTAGTATGTGTGGAAAGCTCTGAATGAAGTTATCAATGGAAGTTATCAGTGGTTTGGCGGAATTGTGACTGGAGTAGTACGTTAACGATGAAACGTTGTGAATGAGCTTATAGATGGAAAGAGTTATCAATTCGTTTCACGCCAAACTTTTTAGAGTGGGTTTAACTAGTAAATAAATAATAAAGCAACAATACAACTTCTTTTGTATTCACAGCGATCATTAAGTTTATTTGAACCACTATTTTGCTATTGTATTCTGTTAAACTGGGTATAGTAAAAAATTGTCTCGTGCTCAATACCTTCTGATAACATGCCAGGTGCCCGACAGCTGAGCTACCAGCCACTGATCAAGATTTCCCCTGTTAACTCTCATGTCGTAGTCTCAAGTAGATGTTATGATTGCAGATAAAGTCCCTTGATTAGAGAGCTATTTCAGGCTCGTGCACAACACCAGAAGCACACCAAGGCGATCCAACTGGTATTTTTTTTTACTATTTTAACAGCTATCCATGCAGTATGCATGTAGGTATATGTTAGTAACCTATAGTCAACTTCTTTTGTATTCACAGCGAACACATTAGGTGTGTTTGAAACCCACTATCTTCGCTGTTGTATTCTGTTACTATTGGGTATAGGGGAAAAGTATCTCCTGGTGGGTAGAATCCGAACCAATGACCCTTTGATAACATGTCAGGTGCTCTGTTATCAGGATGTCGTGGGTTCGAATCCCATCCGGCACGAGACAATTTTTCCCCTATACCCAATATTAGTAGAATAGCGAAGATAGCGGCTTCAAAAAACAAGTAATTATTACTTTTTTTCATTATATAATTTTATATTATTTTATATATATATATTTTGTTCATTATCGAATTTTGAACTGATTTGACCCCTAAACGATTGCCTAAAATATGGTCCGCCGTTATATTGAGAAGCAACTGATTTGGCGCATATATGATTTGAAACCTCAGTGCAGCAGTAAATTTTACAGCAAAAGTGTAAAAATATAACCATATTTTATTATGGATCTGACTCGCCAATGAATTATGAGGACTGGGTTCGATGATGAGGGTTTAACTGTATGTGGCCGAGTAATCATCACCGTCAAACTCTATTGAAATGAATGCTTCAGGTGTGGCAGCCTTAGTTTGTTAAACGAAGATTTAGCGTAAAAGGCAAAAACAAAATTAAAACAGAAATTTCACAGGGACAGCAACTTGAGCGTCATATGTAGCAAACTTGAGCGTCATATGTAGGAACTGTGAGATATAGTCGAAAGTGCATGTCCAATCCTAGTTCCCTTGGATGCTACAAAATACATGACATGCACATACTAACTTGTGAGACTGCTACCGTCATTAGCTTTCTACCATATGAATGCTTGAATTTAAAAGTATTGCTTTGTATGGCCCGTATAAGATGTGGGATTCAAGACCGTGTATAATGAGATTCTTTTCGCTTTGGACAAATAAAGTGTCCTATTTATTTAAGCGCGTGTAATAAAATTCGCGATTGATAAGGGTTTCCCTGTGCTCTCTTGGGTTAGGAGAAGGTTTAGTAGTTTTAAGCGTGTTTAGTAGTTATGTGTAATAAAATGATTGAAAGTTTTGGTAGTGCAGGTTATAACCGAAATCTAAATTTGAGAGAACATAATATGAGTTATCGAGTAGTGGTTTACGATACAGCAAAATTTTGGTTATTGCACCACGAAAATATCAGCTCGGCCTAATCTTTTGAATATTTGTTGACGCAATTCAATAACGAAGTCCAGTTTTCGTTAACACACGTGCTATTTATTATCACATACATTCTCGTACATACCTCTAGATTTCTCTAAAAAGGGAATTAATGTTTCACTATCGTGCTTGGTCGGATTTCATTTGTACTACAGCAATAAAATTGGATCAAGCATGTTGGCAATAACAGTGCATGTCATTAAGAATTGATTTATTGAAAATAATTATGTGACATAGATTTTGGTATTTTACTCTAATTTTCATAGTTTATAAGATGTCTGGAAAAAATTATGATATCCATTATTTTATCGTAGCAAATTTTTTATATTAATATTGTAGTTTTAAAGTCCTTCTGCCGTTGTTGGATAAGATTCTGCTGAAGGTCGAAGTACCACAATACTGGATATGTGCCAATAACTTCTGTTTTCGATTGCGACCACGTTCACCCTTAACTGTTTCTCCACCCTCCCAGCTCTGGATAAGTTTGAACAGAAACGTTAGGTGAATGATTATGTCGTGTCTGATTTTTCACTTCTGAAAGACATTGTTTATCTATTGAGAGCCGATGCAGATTAAAGATAAATAATATATGTGTTATGAAAATATAAACAGACAAATCAAACGATTTCTTTAGATGAATGTTATAGCAGAAGTAATTGCATTTTTCTGTCTAAAACCACACAAGCTTATCGTACTGCTGAGGGTGAAGACAGTACAGAAAGTCTCTGTTGAAGAAGGAACTTCCAAAATTTTCTTTTTTATTAATTCTAATAAAGAATAAATAAATGCCCTCCTCAAGCAGATGCTTGTCACAAAGGTCTAATAGGAGCCTGTCCGTTTATACTCCATAGTAGAAGGTCTGTGAGGAAAGCGGGACCTTAGCAGAAAACAAGACGAAATCCATGAGTTATCCGGGGCTCGAACCCAAGTCCCTTTGATCAGTAGCCAAGCGAGCTAACATCTCGTCCACGGACTGGTTTAGTAGGGTAATTAAACGTCTTTATACTAAGAGTTTATTGAAGTGATTTTCGAAAAAAAAAACAACAACTATTAATTATGCACCAGGGCTCCCTGCCCCGAGTTCTTAAGCCCATGCATGTCAAACTCCCTTAGTATCAGGACTGCATCTGGATAATAACTACACCATTCCTTGATTTACGAACATTTGCTTTGCGAATTTTCGCAATAAAAACAGTACAAATTTATACCTATTTTTCGATTTCCGAGAGAAATTTTCCGAATAACAAAGAGAATGTATCTAAAACAGAGTAGGAGGTACAGAGGGTCGACTCGTCGTTTTTGAGCAGTGCAATATTTTTTCGATACAAGAAAAATATTAATGTCAGTCAGCGTAAAATTCATGCGATGTTTCAGGAATGAAAATTTTTGATATATATACATTTCCACTGGAGTTTTCAGAACGAAACTATATCCACTCTTACATTATTTTGAAACGCCACACGACAAAGAATTTTCAAATCGAACCTCTCTGGAGCCGCCCATTCTATGGGAGTCTTATCACCACCAACATTGTGACTATCACGAACTGGCTGTCAACTTCTTTCATTTAGTGTTATAAACTTACTCTTTTCATTTTCTCTAGGTTTATAGTATTTAATGGATGATAATCAGAAATCGAAACAAGAATCGTTATTTCAATGTTTATGCATTAATGCATTTCGGATTTTTTTCCTCTAAAAGTGCAGCTGTTATTGTGTAAACGACACTACTGAGTTGATAAGGTATATTAGGAAAACTTACTGGATTTCCAATGCAGTAAAATATTTCTCACTCCTTTGTACAGGTCTAAAAAGTTTTCTTGAAAAATACCTGAAATATAAACGAGTTTATTTGCCTCTACCTTTACTAGCCCTAGATCCGACCCTCGTGTATTTTATGACAACTAGCTTAAACTACTAATAATTTTAATATTGTTTTTAGTAGACAATATTAAAATACGAATATTTTAAGAGGAACGAATTTCGTTCTTAAATCGTGGGATGTCCGTATATCAAGTGGGTAGCCAAAAGTTTAGAATTTTTTTAAATACGAAATATACAATAGCTGATTTTAAGCCTATTTGGCATTCAAAAACTCTGAAATTGACAAAGAGGTAATTAATATTGATGGATTTCAAGCGTTATTATGAAAATAGTTTTACAATTTTTGACAGTTTTTTTCATTTTCCGCATTGCAAAATTTCATGTACACTACATTTCATATCATTCCATTGTTTAATTTTCGAGATGCGAGTATTCGTTAATTCTGAGCATCAATGTATTTTCATAATTTCAGTTGGCGTTAAGTAGTCGTTTGACAGGAAGAATCTCTTCTACAAGTCTGAATTGAATATTTAACAGACTTTTGGGAGAAGATTATAATTTATGCGCATATACGAAACCGATATATGTATTCAGTAGTAAAAAGATATTCTTTCATTATTGCCAAAAAGTAGATAGGATAGAGTAAGTGTTAGCTCTCTTGACCATTGAGACAGAACATTCCCCCCCCCCCCAACTGCTGAATTGGACTCAGATTCTCTAAAATAAGGCATTAATGTAGCAGTTTTTGGAGAAAAGCGTCTTTAGCATAGTGTACTAATGCTGATTCTAATGAAATTGTTCTAAATTTGGGAAACTGGGAATCTAGAGAAGTTGACAAATTTTTATTAGCAACACTTAATATCTGTATATGTAAGAAAAGTAAATAAATTTACTAAACTGGATGTGAACGATGATGTGATGCAGCTAAACGAATCAGGGGATTCCTCTTAGACAATATGGGTGTAAATCATTGTGTCATCGTCGTTTGTTGTGACTATGTTTTGGCAGGTATTATGTTTGGCAATTCGTGTATGTTTTGCAGTTTATGTCCATTCATGTATCGTGATTTCCTTTTTCTGTATTAATCCTTTGCGTACAAAATGTATTCAGATTGTAGCATGTTATTTAATTGCGTTGATTAGTGTATCATTAGCAGAAGTAATATTTCTGTGGTGGGAGGGAAATGAGAATCTTTTATATTTCTAGAGGAGAGCATCGATGTCAGTAAATGTTTTCTTTTTAGTGATATTGTAAAGTTCCATGGATATGAAACATTATAAGCTCATCAGGCAAAAAATTAGTCACCCCTGGCTGAATGTCAGACAAAAAATTAGTCACCCCTGGCTGAATGTCAGACAAAAAATTAGACACACCCTGGCTGAATAGCATGTAACGCCTCTATGCGACCAAAGAACAACCGAAATCCTGTCTGGCATGGATGCCACCAGTGTGTGGATGTAGTGCACATCAATAATCATCCACTCTTCCAGCAGCAAATGCTGCAGTTCGGCCATTGGCCAGATGGCTGGGATGGCACTTCACTCATTGCCCCAAATAGTCCCACAAGTTTTCTATGAGATTCAAATCCGGGGATTTGGTGGGCCAGTCGAGATGTTCGAAGGCTTCAATGCTCATCATGCTAATCCGACACACTTCGACCCTGTGCATGGGACAATTTTCGTCTTCGAAGACTGGGGTATCCTGGTGTTCATTGTGGAGATGCTGCACCAAAGGCAATATGTGGTCATCCAGTAGTTTCATATAGCCCTTCTGGTTCAAGTGTAATATCACCACAGCCAAAGGACCCATTTCCTCATACGTGAAACACCCCCAGAATATCGCAGAGCCTTTTCCAGCTTGAACAGAATCTTGCACAGAGTCCGCATGGAAGGCTTCATGCGGCTTACAATATACCCATCGCCTCGCATCATTCGAGTACAAGCAAAAACGTGACTCATCCGACAAGATCATACCCTTCCAAGAGTCGACAGTCCAGTCTCTGTGGCACCATGCCCACTGCAACCATGCAGCCTTGTGCAGAGCTGTTAACATGGGTCTCTTCCACGGTTCTCTGCTTCAGATATCCATGGCATGCAGTTCCCTTCAGAGTGTTCATTCGGAAACAGTTTGTTGTAGGCCTGCATTGACTGATTGGTGCAATTCCTGCTTCCTTGCAAAGCAGTTTGCCCTAACAGTGTGTGACACACTGCGGCAGTCCCTATTGGTGAGAGGGGCGGGGGTGACTGACTCAGTCGGTAGCGCGCCAGGCTCGTAATCTGTAGTTCCCAGGTTCGAGTCCCAGCTGGGTCAGCGTTGAGATTTATCTCCGCAAAATTCCCCGCCCTACCCACGGTCAGTAGGGGACACCGCTGGGCTTGGAAAGGCTGCCGTCCGTTGGATGGGACGTTAAGCCGTGGCCCCGTGTGCGGGAGAGTCATACCCTGTGCATGTTAAAGAACACGCTGGATGGTCTTGACGGAAGGCTACCGTCTGTCTCCCAACAGCTGTTCCCTCCCCCAACCTTCTCTTAGCTTTCGGGTTCCTTGTGACCTGGCCACCTAGCCCATTGTGTGCAAAAAAGTGCCGCTCAGAGGTAAAACAACCCAACCCAATAATTTTAACTTATGACTAAACTACACAAATATGAGAACAATTTCGTTTTCAGAACCAATTTCGTGTTGAGAACCCATTTCGACAGATTGCCGATAATACTATACGGTATATAAAAGTGGTCTTCCACAAATAAGCTCACTGGACAAAAAATTAGTCATCTCCCACCATAAGAGCGTTTTGTTCGTTCGACAGCAACAAAGGTCGTACCAGTAACAAACGCGTCCTACAAATAGCTGTGCCATGTGCTACGGGGTTCATACAGCGACAAGAAGTGGTTGTGTGCCATATGTGTGTTAGTCACTCCGTGAAACATGGGTCGTGCCAAAGATGTGAATGAGTGGCATAAAGGTGTTATTGGAAACATAACACCTTTTTGCCATAAACAATTAGCGAAATGAGTGGCAAAAAGGTCCACTGGAACAGCTGTTGGGAGACAGATGGTAGCCTCCCGTCAAGGCCATCCAACGTGTTCTTTAACGTGCACAGGGTATGGCTCTCCCGCACACGGGACCACGGCTTAACGTCCCATCCGACGGACAGTGGTCTTTCCAAGCCCATCGGTGTCCCCTACTGACCGTGGGCAGGGCGGGGAGTTTTGCGGAGATAAATCTCAACGCTGACCCAGCTGGGACTCGAACCTGGGAACCACAGATTACGAGCCTGGCGCGCTACCGACTGAGTCACTCCCGCCCCATTCAAATTAGTGAGAAGAAAATAAAACTGTACAAAATAAAGGTTAGCAGTTGATAGAAATGTGAACAAAAGTGGTCAGAACACGTTTCGAATGTAACAGATGATCGACAAGTAGTTTTTCGAGTACAAAGTTAGCTATTGTGATATGGCTCTCATAGCTTCATACGTTTGTTAGGACATAAACAATTAGCAAAAAATTTCTCTTTTAATTATGTCTACTTCTAATACTAAAGTAAGTCAAGACAAGAAGTAAATGGGAAGAAATTCAAAGGATTATAGTGAGCTAACTCTCCTAAATTTTCAAGGACTAGGTAGGGGAACAGAGTAACTACTTATTAAGAATGAAAATTAAACAGTAAAGAGTAATAACTTCTCAACGATGTTTTTATTAAAAAATTAAAAAAATTGTAATATAGTAAATTTCCATAAAACTATAAATGAGTTTCCCTACAAGCAAATTAGGAGAACTCATTTTTGTAGTATTGCCATCGTTGACTAGCCTGATAGAAAAGTGATAAGATACCACATTTTTCAATAATAGTTTAATTACTGAGCCATTCCAAATCAGGCAGAGGGTGTCAGGTTATCCTTGCGGATTCTTTTGAAAAAAATATACCTGAGAATAAGCTTAGTAAGAATATTGGAATGGCATCTGCTTTTGATAAAAAAAATAAATTTCTAAAGTTATGGCTACTCGAAAATAATGGGTCCAAAATGGCTTTGCTGTATTCCTAATATTTAAAAAATTATTTCATTTATTTACTATTTAAAAAGACCATATCTGGTTCTTTTAGAAAATTTATGAAAAATCATGAAAATCAAGTTCAAAAATGAATTTTTCTTGATTTCATGTTCATGTTACATTTCACATTTTGGCAACACCTATAAAAATTATGGTATTTGGTAGTTAACGCAGTCATCGTGTGAACAAAAAGTTACGCTATAATAAATTAAATATTATTCCCACGCCAAAAAAAAAATGGAAGCATTGAAAAAATTTGAAAAAAAGTCGTATTTGAAAAAATCATTAAACAAAAACCGATATCCAAAGAATCTGAACCTTTCGCAAGTTAAAGAAATAATGTGGAAAGAAACTTTGCATGTATTTTGGGTTTAATATTTTTTTCGGTCTTTAAAAATATCGAGATAGTTTTATATTCATTATTTCAGAATTATGAAGGAACTGTTCGTAATATTCCTAACATTTCAAAATCTACGTATTGAAACTTTTTCATATATTTTTTATGTAAGAGATCTTATTTGACACATACATTTGAAAGCTATTTAGGTCTTTTATCGTTAATAGAAAATTTATGAAATGTCGTTCAAATAAGGTTAAAAATTGAATAATTCTCGATTTCCTGTTCACATTAGTGTTCAAATTCTGGAAACACCTTAAAAAATTATGCTCCGTGGTAGTTAACGCAGGCATTACTCCGCACAAAAAATTACGTTTTAATGTATTAAATGTTAATGCTCCAAACAAATTTCCAAACATTGAAAATATGGGAAAACTTGAAAAAGTTGCATATTTCAAAAATTATTTAAAAAATATTCAGAAATTCTGAAACTTTCGCAAATTATAGATAATAACCCGAGTTAAATAACTGTGGAACGAAACTTTGAAGTATTGCAGTTTAACAATATGTTTTTGGTCTTTGAATATTTCGATAACTTCATTTTCCTTACTGTAGCATTATGAAGGAACTGTATTGAATTTCAACAAAATGTTTTGCTAAGAATAGCTGAATTCGTGGTTCACTCTTTTTTGCAGAAATAATGGTGTAAATATATTTCTTTGAATTGTAATGTTTATGAAGATCAATTTGTGGAAGACCGTAAAAGTGATGTAGTAGAAAAAATATGGAACAACTGAGTTTTTTTAAATCCCAAATTAGAAAACTGATATAAACATCATTGTAGAAGTGACATTTGGTTAACTAAATCACGAGAGTGGTTGTGACTCGATATCTGCCCAAATTGCTATAGAGTCCATTTATATTGTCTTTCAGGCGTAGATGGTAGAATTACTATTTAAGGACGTTGCATAATATATCGGAGTGTTATCGTTACATCATCCAGTACATAAATACAATTAGCACATGCTATGATCAGCTTCATTTTAACTTGAAAGTATCATTAGTCTCGCATTTTTTCTGCTCCCTTGGTGGTGAGAATGTGATGGACACGTTTTTGACGAGGAGCATTTGCAGTAATAGATACTTACAGTGTTGTACATATATGAATAGAGTTCCAAAATTTATTAGATTATGGAGATAAAATGGAACTGGACGAGTTCGTTACCTAATGTTTGAACCCCTTCTTTCAATTAAAGGTAACCATAAGAAAAGCAGACATGAATGACTTGTTTCAGTAACTAAGATCCTCGAAACTACTTTGAAGGTGGTAGCAAACATTAGGAGATAAATTCATCCAGTTTCATTTTATCTCCATAATCTGATAAATTTCGGTACCCCGCGTATATGTACAACATTATGAATATCTATTACCGCAAATGTTCTCCATCAAAGGTCAAAAACATGTTCATCATATTCTCACCACCAAAGGAACAGAAAAAAAAGTTACAATGATACTTTCAGGTTAAAGTGAAACCGATCACAGCATGTGCTAATTATATTTATCTATTGGATAAAGCGACGATAACATGTTGAAATATTTTGCAATGCCCTTAAACAGCAATTCTCTCATCTACGCTTGGAAGACATAATGGACTTTCATCACCTTTAAAATAGCAGTTTTGACAGATATCGAATCACAACCATTCTCGTGATATAGTTAAACAAATCACCTCTACAATGGTGTTTGTATCAGTTTACTAATTTATTATAAAAAAGAAATACTTAACCATACCATATTTTTTCTACTACAGCACTTTTGCCGTTTTCCACAAATTGATCGTTGCAATCATTGCAAAACATTACAATTTAATGAAATTTAATTATACCATTATTTCTGCGAAAAGAGTGAATCACAAATTCAATTTAACTTTCCTGAGCAAAACATTGTGTTTAAAATTCAATACAATTCCTTCATAATGCTGCACTAAGGAAAATGAAGTTATCGAAATATTCAAAGAACAAAAACATATTGTTAAACTACGATGCCTTTAGTTTCGTTCCAACTCAAATTGCTGTATATAAGTTGCGAAAGTTTTTTTTAATACGTTTTTTAACGGTTTTTGGAAATATTTAAAGTTTTTCCATATTTTCATCGCTTGCCAACTTTTTTGCAGCGCTAATCTTTATTAAAGCGCAACTTGTGTGAGCGATGACTGCGTTAACTACCAAAGGGTATTAATTTTTTTAAGGTGTTGCCAGAATTTGAACTGTAACATGAATCGATGGAAATTTTTTAAAGTTAGTTTGACGATTTTTAATAAAAATTTTTTTATTAGCGATAAAAGAACTAAATAACTTTCAGATGTATGTGTCGGATACTATGTTAAAAATAAAGTTTCAATAAATAGGTTTTGAAATATTAGGAATATTAGGAACAGTTCCTTCATAATTCTGTAGTAATGAAACTATCGAAATACTCAAAGACCGAAAAACAATTATTAAACCAAAATACATCATAGTTTCTTTTCACAGTTATTTAAGTCAAGTCTTTGTCTTTAATATGCGAAAGTTTCAGGTTTTTTTGATAGTTTTTTTAATGATTTTTTTAAATACGCAATAATAATATTTTTTCAAGTTTTTTAAATTTTTATTGTTTACAAATTTTTTGGGGCACTAATGTTAAAAATATTAAAGGTAGCATTTTGTGTGGAGAAATGACTGCTTTGTAACTACCAAAGAGTATATTTTTTATGATGTTGTCAAAATTAAAACTGTAACGTGAATCGAGAAAAATTCATTTTTTAACTTGATTTTGATGTTTTTTCATAAATTTTTTGTTAGCGATAAAAGGACCAAATAACTTTCAGATGAATGTAACGGATACGGTGTTTTAAATGAAAAAGTTTGAATAGTTAGGTGTTTGAAATATGAGGAATAGAGCATATGGCGTTTTGAACCTATTATTTGCCGGTGACCATTTTCGATTTTTTTTTATCAATGGCAGATGCCATTCCGATGTTCTTATTAAGGAGTACTCTCACCCCCCCCCCCCCCCCCAGTAGAATCTTCTAGGGTCACATGACACCCTCTGCCTGATTTCAGATGAAATGGCCTGAGTACATTCATTGCAATACCCATAAAATGATCTCTAAAGACCATTTTCTAAAAAAAGCCTCTAATAAATACTTAAGATACAATTCAGATGGTATGTTTAAGTACTGGATTGGAATAACCATAGTGGTCTTATTACTATCACTTGTTTCAGTCAGAATGTGCTGAACTCGGCTGTTTCACATAGCAAGTAGTCTATATATAAATGGTGCTAGGCGTAAACAGGAAAAAGAACTGGACAGTATACCCATAAGAAGAAATTTTCTTAGGATCTCGTCAACTTCAGATTTCTATCAACTCGCCGACTTTAATTCAGTGCGTAAATTTTGTTAATTGTCATCGAAATCATTTATAAGACTGAAAATGGCGGTGTTCTTGATCACTGATCTCACCGTACATTGATTCTTTTAAGAGTAGTAACATGTTTGAGTTCTGCTATCATTGACAAAAGTTACGACCCTGGGCTTAGAAAAACCCTCCTATAGGCTGTTAAGGTCTATTCAAGAAGTTCACGTTGTGTGGTTGTTAAAAAGGATACACTCTGTGGCCATGAATACTTTTGTTCTCAACAACTATCCAGTGGTTCATGTTATCCTAATCCTTGAAGTACTTGTGATCTGACCATTTGGTTCATTATGCAAGCAAAAAAATGCTACTAAGGAGTAAAATGACATAGTCAACCATGAAAAGTTAGTACTACTTGAGTTTTTAAAGCATGTTTTCTGTTTTCATCTCTTGATACTCTAATAACATACAGACGGATGAACGTCAAGGTTATCAGCCTTAGGTGTGTCGCCGGATATCCTCTAACATTCACTATCCAGGAAGCACGACGAGGTGAAGAGCCATTAGCAATATAGCGTAGTTAGCCGGCTTTAATTGCGCATTTTCAGTTATAACAATTTTTTGAAAAACTTTTTAAGAAAATATTAGAAATAAACGATATATTTTTATGTTTCTTAGAGTTACCATATTTGTAAGAATATTAATAATTCTATATTAATATTCTTTATTTTTATTATTATTTCTTTTCTGTGTTATATAACACAGAAACGTTTCGTCTTGGTTATAAAATATCACCGATGCTTTAAGATTATTTTGAATTCTGTTTCTTCATGATGGCGTAAAATAAATGGTAAGAAAAACACGAGGAATTCGTGATTGATTATTTTGGTGTTTGACGCGTCAGTGGTTACAGATTCTGTGTCTCTGACTGCCTTTACAATTGCATCATGTGTATTTTTGTACTTTGTTCATTGTTGCAGAAGATACGATTTCAACAAGTTTCGGATTTCTCTGGCGTTTTTCCAATGCTCTTGAAATCGTCAATGAATTGAGCATGCACAGGTTGCGAATGTCCTTTAGTGTTAATATAATATCCATTGTAGGTAGAAATGAAAGGCTTCCGACAGATAATGCATCTACCAAATTTTTTATGCAATTTTTATAACCTTGAGAAATAATATGGGAGTTCTAGTCTTGAAATGGTATAGAAGTGGTTAAAAATACTCCAGCATATAAACGAGAACTGCAGGTAGTTTCTTACTTCCATGTTTTTCAGGGTTAAAGGAAATTAACAATGCGTTTTATTTTGGACCCTTTCGACTTCGGGGCTATTACCTTTTTGTTTGCGAAGTGTAGTTTGCGTAATCATTAGTGTGCTGGTTCATAGTCTGACTCACTGGTTTGATTCCCCCAGCTTTGCTAGCGTAGATATATTTTCATCTTGATCTTTGAGAAAGATATTTTGAATTTCGAAATGCTATCTTAATAATTAAAAATTGCATTTTCTTTATTGATAGTTTGATATAGTTTTCGTGAGAAAGTAGACATTGAGGATCTTGCCTTTTCATACGCAGGGAACCACTCTGTTAAGCTGAACCAGACTGTTTAACTCAATGGTTCCCACCGTAAGCGTTTTAGAAATTTGTCGGGACTTTTTCTTAAGTTTTTCTGTGGAAATAGATAAAATATCGAATGCTTCATAGATTAAAATATCCGTCTATGAAACGGGCATTAGAAAAAATTAAAGGGGGTTTCCAGTCCAAAAAGTTTGAGAACCACGGGCGTAGCTCATTCTGCAGCAAAAAGTGCCTGCTAAGTAGTGGAATAACAAGCTTACCTGTCTCTAATGACATTATCAGTGTTTTATGCTTTTATTCTTAATGATTTCTCAATATTTTTGTATTTTCGAAAAAAAAAAAAATTGGGAAAATTGTAATGACGCATTCAGTGAATATTGTTTTAGCATTACTATTACTGAACAATATTCATTGATTCAGTATTGGTATTGCTGGTCTCATTTGGTAGTCATTGGTTCATTATCATCCATCAAGTACTGTACATTTCATTTTAATGTGTGAGGGTATAATTATCATATCGATATGAGAAAAGTATGGAAAACGGGGTTAACTAGGCTACTAGTTGACTGTGGTTAGAACTATGTACTTTATTCTGTCTATTATTCAGGCTTTATTCAGGTATGTTTTTAATAGAATTGCGTTGGAATGTAGGCCACATTTGATATTGAAGTCTTCTCGTACAATCAGTTGTTAGGCTTTCAAGCATAGAATTATTGCGTTTACATGTCATTGTTCAGAGAGAATTTCAAACAAAAACTTTATCTCTGAGTTTAATTGTAGCTCTTTATCTAAAAGTAATATTTTTCATTCACTTATGTATATATGCTTGCTTTTGTAGTTTTGTGGATAGTAAACGGAAAAGTCTGAAAGTGCCAAAAAATGGAAAAAACAAATTTTTAGTGTAATGTATTGTAAGTGCCATCGTCAATAACATAGCAAACATTGCCCAAAAAATCTGAATGAGTTTCTATAGCTGCCACAAGATAGCTCAAACGCCGAAAGTCTGTAAACTGAGATAGCAGTTTTTGTAAAATTTGATGTTTGGCACTTTCATCACTTTCTATTTACGTTCTACAGTTCTAAAATGCTACTAAAGACCGGACGAATAAGCGTTTTCTTCTCGTTAGATACAATGAAATAAATTTTTAAATATTAAACTATGTATATTTAATTGTCCTTTATACTAGGGAATATTCTTTAGTTGAACTGTTTGAAAATTTCTTTAAAAAAATTCTTTTTTTTTCTGCTTTTTCTGAAGGAAAAATTTCTTTATGCATTTTGATGTTATGCTATAATGACAGAATATATGTATATATGTGTGTGTATGATACATAATGACAGAATGTTTTTAAAATATATTTTTAAACAAAATATTTAACAAAAAAGTTGATGTAATTGTTCAGTTTTATTGATATTAACCCCCAAATTTAACATTGGCTCTTAATGCAAATTTTTTGTCGACTCTACGTCCGATTTCCGAAACACTCCAATACCTCATATTTATCCGATCTGTTAGTAACTCCCGTCACCAAAACATGGATCATGCTCTATTGATATCCTTTATTTAGATCTTAGTGTATTTTTTTCGGATCAGGAAAAGCGTTTAGGTTATTTTTGTATTCTTAATTTAAATTTTGTTATAAATAAAAGCTACTTAGTAATACCATTATTAACTCTGATTTGTCAAGTAGCGTTTTAGGGTAAGAAAAATGTGAGAAAAATATAACTCTTTGGGGCTGAAAGTAATTGGACCTGGTCTGTTGAAAGGGCTGCGGAGATGGAGCAATCGGTACATACCCAAGATCGAAAAAGTTTATCTTTTCGGTTCCATTTGTAACCTGTATTGAAATTATTTTACTTCTCCTCGTTGTGCCTTCTGGAACATCGATAGTCTTGAAAAGGCATTGCCCATTTGATAGGGAATTATCTGCTCTGCCAAAGGAGCATTCATATGCAATTTTAATACACGTTGATGGTCTTGACCTTGGATTCCAATTTTTACCTAATCGGTATGCTTCTTCAATTAATTTCCTTCGAACTATGGGATCCTTGTGATATGGCCATTTAATCCATTATAAAGTAGCAAAAGTGCTACTTAGAGCTAAACCTATCCAAATCTAGTGTATACGAAAAGGCCTGCTGTAAAATAAAAACTGTCTGTCTCTTGCTTAAGAAGGCAGTTTGAACGAAAAAGAGTAAATTTCTTGAGCTTTGCAGTAAAATTGCTAGAAAACGTTAAATTTTTCATGTCAGTAAAATAATTTGTTTTCTGCTTTAATCCGACCTTTTTCTGCGCCGCCGGTCTAAATATACATTAGTTGCACAGCCTTCACATTAACCGTTGGATGTGACATATTTGGTTTGTTGCTAATGCCAGGTTTTCCCAAGAACTAAAAGAACAGCAGCAGAAGGAAATGAAGCTATTGGTGGAATGTGTTTTGTTTGAAACCTGTTTTGTCTTTTGCTATTTTAAAAATTAACGCCCATGTAAATTTATGCATCGCCCAATTGCAAGTATAAAAGGAATGTGGAGTTCAATATGACCGATTTTTCGTTTTACTCCAATGCAAGACATATACAATATATTTCAGAGAAATCTGTAAAGATAAAAAAAAAGTTTCGTTTATTAAACGAGTTTTTTTTACTAAGAACTACAGCAGCAATTAACATTTAATGAAACATTAAAGTTCCATTGTAAAAAAACTGTTTTCGCCTTTACAAAAGAAAGGCTGGATTTTGAATACCAAAGACACACAGATTTCAGGCCATTGGTGCACCTAAAATAGGGTTTGTAACTCCCTGAAAAACAAATTTAGTTAAAAAATCCAATAGATAACAGCTGGCAAACGCAGTTTATAAGCAAGCGAAATGAATTTTTCCTCCAAAAAAATTGTCCTTTTTCCACTTCCAATTTCATATTTGTTAAAAATGAAATAGTGTTGAAGAAGGAGACCCACTGGACAAAGAAACAGATGGGTTTCTGCAGGTGGAAGGACGGTTTGAATTGTATTAGATATTTTCAAGACCGTCGGTATCACCTCTCCTCCCAAGGAGGACGTGGCTATAGTTAAAAGGGGAGAATCTTGAGGCACATAAGGAACCCTAACTTGTGATTTTTTAAACCTTAGTTTCCAGTCGTGACACTCAACTTATTGCATCATGCCCTCCTCAGTTTTGGGGCAGGGGTTACTCAGTCGGTAGCGCACCAGGCTCGTAATCTGCAGTTCCCAGGTTTGAGTTCCAGCTGGATCAGCGTTGAGACTTATCTCCACAAAACTCTCCGCCCTTCCCACGGTCAGTAGGGGGCACTGATGAGCTTGGAAAGGCTGCCGTCCGTCGGATGGGACGTTAAGCCGTGGTCCGTGTGCGGGAGAGCCATACCCTGTGCACGTTAAAGAACACGCTGGATGGCCTTGATGGGAGGCTATCATCTGTCTCCCAACAGCTGTTCCAGTGGGTCCCCTCCCCCAACCTTCTATGAGCCTTCAGGGTCCTTCGGGATCTTGTGACCTGGCCATTTAGCCTATGGTGGGCAAAAAAAGTTCCGCTCAGAGGTAAAACAACAAACCAACCCTCTCAGTTTTCGAGAAAATATTTTGGGGTGAACATGCTGATGGTAATGTTCTACCTGCCAGAACTGTGTAAATATTTAATGATTATTATTGGAAACGAAATTGTTTAAAAAATAATATGATGTTTAAAACATTGTGTACTTTCATTTCTTTATAGTTTTTATAATTTTAAGAAATTTTAAAACTTCATATTTTAAGTATTTAAGTAGTAGTCTAATTTTTTTAAATAGCATTGCGTAGTTGAAATAAGGTAATGAAAATTAATTACCTTATATAGTTATGAATTGCATCAAATCTATCTATTTATTTGACAAAATAATATTAAACAGAATCAGTTTTTACATCCAAGCAAATTCCATCATACCACTTACACAGCTTGATTTCATAAAAGAAACATTTTACAGTGCACCAAATTCTCCGTGTAGTGGAAAAGATAACAGAAAAACTTAACAAGAAGGGAACTATGTCTACGATGTTCATCATCATTCTCAAGTAGCCACGGACTAAGGAGGTCCAACTAGACCATGCAATTTAGCTCTCCAAGCATATCTATCTTGAGCTACATCTGCATCTGGCCGTTGTACACCAATTGCTTGACATTGTCTGCACACCGCATCCTAGGTCTTCCCCAATCTTTCTGAGGTCTTTAGGCACACTGTTCATAACCCTATTCTATAATTATCCATACGGGCAACATGACCAAACCGTCGGAGTCTCTCTGCACAATATGCTGCTTAAAAGAGGTTGCCGACTCCTTTGCCTAACCTCATCATTAGTTACAAAGTTGAACCATCTAATGCCCAAGATACTACGTAAGCATCTATAATCAAAAGCATCAAGTTTCCTGTTATCTTGTTTACAAAGCGTTCAAGTTTCACTACCATAACTAACCCAAGAAAGAATCAAATTATTAGTCTAATTTTAGTCGTTAGGTGTATACGCCCATTTCTCCACTCTCCATAGATTCTTAAAAGCCGCAGAGGCAATCCCTATTCGTCTGTTAATCTCACGCCGCACATCACCAGTATCTGTTACATAGTTCCCAAGATAATTAAACTGCGACACCTGCTAAAGACTGCAACCATTCAGATTAACTGAATCACAGCTTGCCTGACCAATTTTCATCACTTTAGTTTTCTCTCTGTTTATAACCTACTCTTCTACCAGTTTCATCAACAGCTCGAATGAAAGAGTTCATCTCATCAACATCATTTGTCAAAATGGCTAAATCATCAGCATAATCTAAATCAGAAATTTTCGGATCTGCAGTCCATTTAAGGCCAAAATCTTTCCCTTGAAGTGAATTTCGCATAACATAATCAATAACCAAGCTAAAATGAAAAGGAGACAAAATGCACCCTTGTCGAACACCAGATGCAATGCTAAACCAATTGCTACAATCCTTACCAACTCTCAGACACGACTCAGTGTTATTATAGAGAGATTTCATTATGTTAACTAACTTGTCTGTTATGCCATACGATTTCACGATCAATCACAAATTATGACGATCAACAGAGTCGAAAGCCTTTTTGAAATGAAAGCTAGCAACCAAAGGTTTCTGAAACTATACATTTCTCAAGAATCTGCCTGAGTGAAAATATCTGATTAACCTGTCCCCCACCACTTCTGAATCCACATTGCTTATCACGCAATTGCCTGTCAACCAGATTCTTAATTCTGTTAAGCACAATCATGCAAAGAACTTCACCTCGAACAGAAAGTAAGCTGACACCCCTATAGTTATCACAAGAACTGCGATCACCTTTTTTAACAATAGGGATAATAACAGCTCTGGTAAAATCTTTAGAAACCATGCCTTTATGATAAAAGATATTTGAAATTTCAGTCATCCAAGTGGTAACCGAAACATTCCCAGCTCTAAGCATTTCCGTAGTAATGAACCATTAAGTTTACTTCCCTGTAGGAGACGTTGGCCTTTGCCATTGCAGATACAATACCAAAAGGGCCTATCACCTCTCCCCAAAGGTCAGAGTCAGTACCAGCTTTGGCATTGAAGTCACTTAGAACAAGGGTAATATCTCCTTTCTTGACAGAATTCAAAATATCCTGAAGTTTTCCGTAAAACCTATCCTTCTCATTCTCATTGGCATCCTTAGTGGGGGGCACTGACGTTCATAGATGTGGCGAAAGCCTTTTATAAGATGTAGATAAAAGGACTCGTATTCAAACTCATTCAAAATAAACTCTCTGTCCCCCTTCTATTTAAAAATTATTCATTCATACCTTTAGAACAGAGATTCAAAGTTACTCTTCAAAAAAGTTTCGATCTCTAGGCATCGGAAAACTAGAATATCTCAAGGATCTTAACTTCTTCCTACAGTATTTCACATTTATATCAATGATATTCCGCAGTCATATAGTTCTTCAGACAGTCATATATGCGGGATGACATTGTATTAATCATAACCTCAACTTACCGTAAGATTGCAATCAAAAGAATGCGAGAAAGCTTAGACATATTCGAAAATTGGTTTATTAAAATAGCGAATAAAGATTGCGAGTAAAGTAACACAGTGCTATATACCATTAAAAGGTTACATGACAATCCTAAACTTGAAATACGTAATATTGAAATAGAAAGAGGAAACCCGCAGTCGACTTTTTTGTGACCATTCATGAAAAGTTAACTGGAATGAACGTTTCTCAACCATCCTACACAACACCCAAATAATCAGATAGTCTTAACCTGGTGACTGGTAGAAATGCAAAATTCTTGGTAACAGACGTAACACGCTATAATTAGATAGCAGACGTCACGCCTAGATAACAGACGTAACACGCTATAATTAGACCGATCATTTTATACTGTTAAGTGGGCTGCCCAAAAGTTTTTTTTATTGCCAGGTTTCACAGTTTCCAAAAGAAATAGTGAAGGAAATAGTAAATTACTTATGTTATACCAACAATAAAAATCTGCACAAAGATCTGGAAATTGACTCATAACCAAGACAAGTAGAAAGTTATAAATTTTTTTTGATAAAAGTGGAGAGCAATGCAAAAAAGTAATACTGACTTATTATTGTATGACCACAAATGTCAGCAACAACATTTAACGCCTTGGTCTTTTCTACTCTGAATAGAGAATATTCCAGTTTCATTTTCAGTGATCATAAACTTGTTTCTACGACAACATACAGGAAAATATATATATATAAGACAAGACCCACTAGTTCCACCAAAAGGCACTATCAGTATAGGGAAATGCTATTTTCGCCACTAACTACGGTCGGGGGCAAGACAGTACCATATAGATAAAGCTCATACCCGACTACCTAATGGCGATAGGTAGTCGGGTAGAAGATCATCAGTCATATAGAAGGAAAGCTCATCCATCGGTCAAAACCTAAATTTAATCTATTTCCCGGTTAGCCACAAACAAGGAGATGCATATCCAAGTTGACTCGGCTCCCAGGGTGGAGACTCTTAATTGGACCCAGAGTTTGAAATTGGGGCCCTGGCCTACTAGACGGACCAAGTCGTTCAGCAGGGCCCCGAACGACTCCCCTGAGTCTACCTGATGGAGGTTTTAGATTGCCAACCGGGTACCAAATCGGTCAGCAGATTCTTCGACCTCAAAATGGTCTTAGCTCTGTCCAACCGGGGTCCAAACTGGTCAGCAGAGCCTTCGACCGCACTGGGCCACAAACCCTCCCACCACGTCAAGGTATTCCCCTATCGGCGGAGGGGAGGGCGGATAGGACAACATACAGTTGTAATTTCTCCATCCAAAGCGATTTTATTTATCTCCGCAAAACTCCCCGCCCTGCCCACGGTCAGTAGGGGACACCGATGGGCTTGGAAAGGCCGCCGTCTGTCGGATGGGACGTTAAGCCGTGGCCCCGTGTGCGGGAGAGCCATACCCTGTGCACATTAAAGAACACGCTGGATGCCTTGACGGGAGGTTACCATCTGTCTCCCAACAGCTGTTCCTGTGGGTCCCCTCCCCCAACCTTCTCTGAGCCTTCGGGGTCCATGTGACCTGGCCATTTAGCCCATTGTGTGCAAAAAAGTGCCGCTCAGAGGTAAAACAACCCAACCCAACCCAAAGCGATTTCGGCTCCCATCTCGTATGGTTAATATTTTAATTCTGAATTCATCAGTCGTCGCTAAAGATTATGCATTTCTCAGATGAAGAATTATGCATTTTTCACCCGGTCAGTACTCCGTTTAACTGTTAATTATAATCTCTAAAATTGTATACTTTATATGCTTATTTTTTTTTAAATTTGGATGCTAGGACTTATAGCCAATTTATCTGCTTTATGTCCCAATGAGCAAAATATAGAATTTTTTGACATGTCGATAATTGAACATTTTTGATATGAGGGACAATCACAACAGATAGGATAGAACAAACGACCATGCCATCCACACCGGGATTCGAACCCGGACCTCGGTAGTCACAATGTCACCGCGAGCCAACGCGATACCACTGAGCCACCTAGGGGGCTTTATATGCTTAGGAAACACAATGACCTCAGTTCCCCTAAATTTGTATTTTGACGTGTTTGTAGTTATCTGATACGTTTTCTCCCTTTGAAAGTTAATTCCCCTTCTCAAAGTTTCAGCTAATTCCCGGTTTTTTTGTTGACTGAGAAAATATGTTTACCGCATGTTGAAGTTTTTCCATGTTTACTTGTTTTGTCCCTTATAGGCGTCCTTTAATTAGTTTTTGGTACAAAGTTTTTTTTAGCTTTTTTTTTTAATCCATTGCAAAAGCTTTATGCCTTATGTAATGTTTATAAAGAAAAAAAAATAATTTCCCACTCTGCAGTTTTTTTGCTCTGCGTTAACAAAATGTTAGCAGCCAGTTTTTTTTTAGCGCATTCTCCCTTGCCTTTAGTCCGAGTGGATTTTCGGAACTGTTTTTTTATTTTAATATGGCCTGAGTAACACGAGGCTGCAGATTCGGTAGCATACCAAGCGCGCCAAATGAGTTCGGTGTTGATACGTAGATTGAGAGACAAGGGAATTTTTGGTTTTATGAAACTTAATACACATCATTTCAGTTAATTGTAGCCATTGAGCTGTAAGGAGAGTGAGTGCCTTTCGTATTTATCACAGGGTAAATATTTTGGTCAGGTCGTTTAGAAGCAGCCAAAATAAAAAATATTCTGTTGAAGAGGACGCATTAAAACATGTGATTGCATTTATATAGTCCTTTATTTTTCTACACCACTCGCTATGAAACCAGTGTTATAGAAAAATGGCTGTATTTATTGGTTGTTTCGCAGTGCACAGAATAACAAACCAATCCCCATTTGGAAAAGTACTGTCATGTATTATCCAGATTTAGAAGAAACTCGAAGCTTTGTTTTTGCTCTACCGAAAAAAAATATCAACATTCTGAACTTACCTCTTTTCATCGTTCTGAACCTTACCTCTTTTTAACGTTCTGAAGTTAATTTTTTTAACGTTTTGAACTTGCCTCTCGTTAACATTTTGAACTTGCCTCTTTTTAACGTTTTGAGCTTACCTCTTTTTAACGTTCTGAAGTTAATTTTTTTAACGTTTTGAACTTGCCTCTCGTTAACATTTTGAACTTGCCTCTTTTTAACGTTTTGAGCTTACCTCTTTTTAACGTTTTGAACTTATAAATAATAAAATAAATAACCCCTCAAGCAGCTGCTTGCCACAGAGGTCTGACAGGGGCCTGTCAGTTTGTTTATATGCCAAAGTAGGTCTGAGAGGATGGCAGGACCTCAGCAGAAAAACGACACACACACATCCATGCCTTACCCGGGGCTCGAACCCAGGTCCCCTTACCTCTTTCTAATGGTTGGAGCAGATCTTTTCCCCGTTCGTTGGTTTTTTTATGTTTTGCGAAAACATACTTGTTTTTTTTTAACAAAATTTACGCTTTTTAAACGGTTTCTCAATTTTCTTAAAATCTTAACTCAGTTTAATACAATAATCAGAATTTCATATTATTAATATTTGACTTGATTTTGATTAGAAAAGTACAAATACATATATTTTTACATTTCTGAATTCATTATCAGTCTCATACAAAATTAAAAGCAATAACAATTTTCAAATTAAAACTGAAAATGATATTCCATTCAAAATTTAAACGAAAAAGTAAAATAAAGAAAAAATTGTGTTATTTCATTATCTGATAACCAAGAGGCAAATATGCCTGTCCTGAAATTGAAACTGATAAATTGAATTATTAGGTACAAAACCGTTTTTGAATCTCGTAGCATGTTGAAAAGATAGATAAGGTGTAAAAGGACTTAGGAGTGAAATTCCGGATAAAGTGAGATGTTTCTGTTATCGTTCTACTGAGGTTTCGTGTGTATCACAATTTTTCTCTTTGGCTTATTTTATTGACAGATTACTGTTAGACTTTCAAGGCAGTTAGACTATCTTAGGAAAATATATTTTTTCTGTGTTTATTTCCCATTGTGTTCCTTAGGCGTAATCTGCAGTTCCCAGATTCGAACCCTGCCTGGGCCAGCGAGATTTATCTCCGCAAAACTTCTCCCCTCGGTCAGTAAGGGACAATGATGGACTTGGAAAGGCCGCCCTCCGTCGGATGGAACGTAAGCCGTGGCTCCTTGTGCTGGAGAGTTAGTTTAAGTCCCTGTGCACGTTAAGGAACACTCTGGATGGCCTTGATGGGAGGCTACTATCTGTCTCCCAACAGCTGTTCCAGTGGGTTCCCTCCCCCAACCTTCTCTGAGCCTTCGGGGTCCTTGTGACCTGGCCATTTAGCTCATTGTGAGAAAAAAAGTGCCACTCAGAGGTAAAACAACCCAATCCACTTCTTAGGTTTCGGTCTGCAAGTTTTACCAACAGAGCGAACCACGAGTCTTCGATGAGACTTCTTTCTGCTAGACGACACGAGTCTGTTTAATATAAAACAGTAGCAGGTGCCAGATAAATTAATAGTACAGTTCTTACAAAGTTTTTATGTGTGATTAATAAAGATATTTTGGAATAACTTCTTTTATGATTGAGGTATTCGATAATAATGTTATGTGTTGGGGGAAAAGTAATCTTTTGCGTAGTATTTCTCTTGGTATAATAATATTTTTTTTAAATTTTGTACCACGTAAGGAATGCATTCTTGTAATATCGGCTTTCACCGGACTTTTATTTCAGATTATTTTTGCTGATCAGTAACAGATTTGAATGAATACACGAATTTTCTTTAGTAACTTTTTATACCATAATGTTTTGCTTTTTACTCTAGCATACTCGTATTCTTCCTATTTACTGATACTAAATCACCTATGTAAATATAAGAGTATAGCACCATTGAAAAGAATCAACGTGTGCATATATATTTTTCTCAGATCTGTCAAAATTGCCCATTTATATAGGCCTCATCACCAGTAATGGTCTGTATTTCATTTACAGATAGTTCCCTCATTTCGTATAGATTATCACTGTGATTCACCGAAATCATTAACGTACTTTCAACTGCCACTATTTAAAAACCTCTTTAGACTAAAAATTTCTTATTAGAGTTAAAATATTTTAAATAATTTCAAAAGACACCGAAGTCATTGTTTTGTGTAATATGCATTGCTGCTAATATTTTAAATATACTACATTTTTTCAGGTATCTAGGAATTCAAGTAGCCAGGTCCCCAGTGTTATTTTTTATACTATAATGAATATGCTTTTGTTATTTTTCAGTGTCATCCTTTATAGTGTAGCCCAAACATTATTCAGTTTTGCAATCCATTTGATATTACTGAGAAGGATTAATATTTATAAGGAAGGTGTAAATTTCTGGGAAATTTCACGTTTCAAAGTGTAGTAAGTCCGTAGAGAAAAACTGAAAAAACCGAATTCCAATGTTACGCCAATAAAAAACCGAAATAAAAAGTCTGTATACTGAGGAAAATCGTTTTTGAAAATCAGACTAAGGAAAATTAAATATTTAATATATATATAATAATATGATTATTATAAGAGCTAAGTATAATGGGAAGATTAAATCCTAAATGTCAACTCTATCCTTTCAGTATTTTAAAGAGTTACGAAACCTGGAATATTTAACAGAAGTTGTCAGTCATATGAATTTATTTCCAAAGCTAATCAAGATGTAGGTAATAATTGTTACATCAAACCTCACATTAAAGTAATTGTTACATCAAATCTTGTACTAAAGTAATTGTGTATTTAGAAGATCATGTAATAAATCGTTAAATTTTGCCAAAACCTTTTATAGAAGAGTAACGCTACCGTTAAATATTCCAGCTGTTATAACTTTAAATACTGAGCGAATATTTTTGAAATTCAAGATTGAGATAGAATTCATATGGATCTTTAGTTTCAGTCTCATTCCCATAAAAAGTTTATTCTTAAATATTGAATTCCTAATTTGGCTTCCCATTGGCGTGACATGTAAATTTTACTTTTTTTTATATATGTGTGTGTGAACTTTGTAGGACGTCTTGTTGAATAAAATGTGCATACCGATGTTTTGAACACAAAGTTCACAAAAGAAAATGTAGAATTAACTAAAAGTGAAATATATTTTATTCGAGAATTAAGGACTAATATGAATAAGTAATATAAAATCTTGCAGTGTTTGAAACATCTACATGAGTTTAAAAGCGTTGTCTTAAATAGAAAAAACTACACACCGAGGTCGCGTTCCCAAAATAGAAATGTTTTTCAAAATGAACTTGTACAGTTGTAGTTTTAAACAAGTCGTTGAAATCAGGTTTATAAGAGAAATGTGTGCTGATGCTTGGATTTTTTAGCTTTATTCAGAATATTATCACTTGTTCCAGATCTCATTTTTGCTTGTTTGCTATTTATGCATATTTTTTGAAGTGGTGTTGCTGTGCTGCGGCTAAGCATAATGCGAAGTTTACGACTTTTTCCTTTGGAAAATTTTTATAACATAGATTTTGTTCAATAGTGTTATAAAAATTACTGATGGACAAATGTTCCTATACACAGAATGCATCAGTAAGATTAATACTATGTATTGTTGAGAGCTTTTTTTTAATGAGCCTTTTATATCGCATCAGTAGGGTAGTAAAAATCTGATTCTTTTCCCCGCTGTTTTAAGTGAATTTCGTTTTAGATTTTCTAATTATTCTGTTAGTTTCTCGCTTAAAAAATCCTTACTTTATTGACTTAATAAAGTGGCATGATTTTAGAATTGTCTATTTACTTCTCTTAAAAGTTTTACAGTTCTGTTTATCAGGGCACAACATATACCCAGAAAATAATGAAGTTTTAAGCTAGACAGCTATTAATTCCATAATTCATCACGTTTCTAGCAAACAGGCACGCAATCAGATGTTTTTTGGTGGGGGGAGTGGAATTTCGCAGGAGCAAAAGTGAGAGAAATGGTGTTCGAAGGAAACACAATTGATATAGGTGTAATATTTTTTATTTACTGCTGGTAAAGTTCATGAATAATTGTATGTAATGCATGGGTTCTTTACTTAATTTATATATTACACAATTGTGGTTTCTTTATACAGGTACTTTTTTTACACCCATTGTTTTTATTTTACAATTTTATTATTTTTTTTTAGCTGTGTCATTTACTATTTAGTGCTTTGCTTTTAAATTAGACTTTGAGTATAAATGATCTGTCTTGTTTGGCGCAACTAGGTCTTAGTTGCCCTTGTGCCATAAAACTCCAATCAACCAACCAACGTGTAATGTATAAGAAATATGTGTCGGAAACAACTATATACACAAAAAAAATTTAGTTTCCTAAATTGTAATCTTCTGAATTTTTTTACTGCCTTAGAGTTTCAGGGAGATCAGTCAATCAACGTTACAATAAACATGGGAGGTCCTTATTCAGGCTTTCCCAATAAGGTTTTGTGCAAAATGCAAAACAAACTTGATTATAAGTTAAACAATTTTTTTTAAAATTTTTTTGAAAAATTATTTTTTTTATAATTACTCTTTTTCTCTCTTTTTTTTAAATATAATTCTCTCTTTTTTATTTTTTATTAATTAATTAATTAATTAATTTTTTTGTATAATTTTTTTATTAGTTTTTTTTTTTTTGATGCTCAATAGCATATTTTTATGTGTCCTTTTTTTTTCATTCATAGTTTTTTGATTTTTATTTTGTTCTCCAATGATTTATATGTTAAATTCTATTCCATAATGGAGTAGATAAAAGGAACTGTAAAATAAGTTTATAAATTACAATTTTTTTTTCAAATTTCGGATAGTTTAATAAATTTTGAATGTTAAAGTCCTCTATTCCAATTTTACTTAATTCCAAGAAAAGATTTTCTCTTTGCTTAGAGTATAAAGTACAATTTAATAAAATATGTATAGAGTTCTCTGGCAAGTCACAATTTGAGCAATTAGGAGAGGTTGAAAGTTTTAGTTGAAATTTTTGTTTATTAAGATTAACAGTATCAGTTTTTAATCTGTAAATAATTTTGTTTTCCTTTCGAGAAAAGGGAAGTTTTTCTATATGATTAATTTTATTTGATAAAAAATATCTAAAATTGTTTCTGCAAATTGCTTGAGCTTGGAAATATTTTTCTGTAATAGTGAATTCTACTTTATTAAGTTCTTGTTTGAAGGCGTAAAAAAAATTATATACAGGGGAAATTTCTCTAAGGCTTTTTTGGCAATTGAATCAACTTTTTCATTTTTCTTGATTCCAATGTGACTAGGAATCCACTGTAAATTGATTACATTATTTTTAAGTGTAATATTTAACTGATTTAAAATTAAAATATTAGAAATATAATAATTGAAGTTAGAGGAGAAAATTTCTTGTTTCAAAACTTGAAGGGCACCTTTAGAGTCTGAGAAAATTATAATGTTTTGATTACTTAAGTTGTCTAAAATCCATTTAAAAGTTTCATGAATGGCAATTAATTCAGCTTGGAGAATTGGAGTATTTTTTGGGAATCTAAAAGATTTAGAAAATTTCTGGGATGGACAGAAGAAAGCAGCAGCAGATGATCCAGTTTCTTGTATAACCGATCCATCGGTATAAATATTTAAAGTAGATTCGAAATTTTCTGCATAAAAAGATTTAAATACTATGAGAACAGTCTTCAAGTAAAGCTTTTTTAGAGGGAAGTGATGGAATATCAAGTTTAATAAGCAGAGGAGGAAAACACCAATCCGCAATAATGTTGGGAGTATCCCCAACAAGAGTACGACCAAAAAAAGTCATCATAAAGGTTGGATAAATATTCATTATTATAAATAGTTTTAATGTATGGCAATCTATGAAAGTGTTTGTAGAATGGATGAGAAGGGAGTTTGTAGTGTAATTTGAAAAAATATTTTGTTAAAAGAATATTATGTCTGATTTCGAAAGGTGGAATGACTGTTTCTGAGATTACCGAAAGGGTGGGGCAAGATTTAACAAGCCCTAAAGCAATTTTCAAACATTGATTCTGCAATGATTTGAATTTTTTGAATTTTGTAAAAAGAGCTCCTGAATTGTAAAAAATTGTAAAAAGAGCTCCTGAAATTCTAAACCAAATTCAATTTTGGATCTAATGACCTTTTTATACACAATTATTAATTGTTGCTGTTGAGTACCTTCATTTCTAAAAGCAAAATGTTCAATACAGTTCAGTAATCTCAAGCCTGAAGTGTGTTTATTGTTAATATGATGATGCCAATTTAATTTTGAATCTAGGTATATGCCTAATATTTTACAATTATTTACTTGAGTTAATGTTTCTGAATTAATAGTTAATTTAAATTTCGGATTATAATTTTTTTTTTGTAAAATGGGATTATAAAAGTTTTTTTATGTTAATTTCCAAATTCCATTTTAGACAGTATTCACAGAGTTTGTTTAATTGTTTTTGCAGGTTTTCTTGTACTTATATTCATTTTTGACAGCAGACCAAAAAATTATGTCATCTGCGTATCCTGTAAAGTTAATTGGTTTTTCAAAAATTTCTTTAATATCATGTATATAAAAATTAAATAATATCGGGGATAAAATAGATCCCTGTGACAGTCCTTTGGTCATTTTATAATTATCAGATAAAAATTCTCCTATTTTAACTTGTAAAGATCTGTTTCCTAATAAGTTGTGTAAAAATTTTAAGTATTTTACTCTTAGGTTGGATTTAATTAATTTTGTAAATAAGCTTTGTATGGAAACAGAATCAAAAGCCTGAGATAGATCCAACGAGATGGCCAGCAAAATTTTTTCTGTTTATAAGCTGTGAAGATGTCATGTAGAAGTAAAGAAATATTTTCCTTGGATGAGCGATTTTTTCTAAAACCGAAGAAATTAAAAGGAAAGAAGTCGCCTGATTCAAAAAACCAGGAAAGTCTTTTAAAAATTAATCTCTCAAAGAGTTTAAGAGAGTTTGAAATTAATGAAATAGGACGATATGAATTTAGGAGAGTAGGCTCCTTTCCTAATTTAAGAATAAAAAAATATGATAATTTTTCTCCACTCGGGAGGAATATAATTATGTTCCCATATGTGGTTAAAAATATCTAATAATTTAATTTTCCATTTATTTGAAAGATGAATAAAAAATTTGTTTGATATTAAGTCAGCACCAGGGGCAGATTTAGGATTGATTCTTTTAATAGCAGAATTAAGTTCCTGTAAACTAAAAGGTTTGTCCATTTGTGTATGGCAGATTTTTATATTTTAAATGTGAGGATATATTATAATTATTAGAAGGGATATCTTGAGTAATCTTAAGATTAGAAGCGAAAAGATCTGCAGTTTGTTTGAGATTAATATTGTTAATTAAAGCAATTTCAGCCATTGGAGTTTTTTGAGCACTTTCAGAAAAAAGTTTTTTGAAAATTTTCCAAATATTAGTGTTTGGAGGCAATGTAGTAAGGTGAGTAGAAAAATCTTTCCAGTTGTCTCTATATGCCTGTTTTAATTTCTTCCGAACAGCTGCTTTAATTTTCTTAAAAGACTCAATATCGGAAAAATTTCTTGACCTTTTGGCCTTGTTTTCTGCTTTTTTTCTTAGGGCAACCAGCCTATTCATGTACCAGAAATTTTTCTGCAATTTAGGAACTTTATTAAATATGGTTTGAAATGCCGACTTAGTATTTGTGAGAACTTCATTAAAAAATTCTGAGTATCCATCACCTAAATGTAATGGAGATGCATTGTCTAAAATTTGAGAAAATAATCTCCAGTTATTTAAATAAATTAATTTATTAAAATTTAATTTAAAGTTTGTACTTAATATAATTAGATGATGATCCCCTGGTGTCTGGTAGTAGTGACCAAAAAATATTTTGACTAAGAGTTGAAGAAATTAAAGATAAATCAATTAAGATAGTTTATTAGAAGGATTTTCATGAGTGGAAATTTTCTTGTTTAAAATGATGAAGTTAGATTTTGAAATGTATTTGCTTAGATGAAGACCTGCATAATTAACAGTATAGGAGAACCACATTGGGTGATGTGAATTAAAGTCGCCGACAATGACATATGGTTCAGGAATTTGTGATAATAAACTTATAAAAAAATTTTCATTAAGGACAAGACCAGGATTGTAAACATTCAAAACGGAGAACACCAAATTATTGATTAAGATCTGGATGGCGATGCATTCCAGAGGATGTAATTCAAATTTTAGTGGAATAAATCGATGATTAATATTTTTATCAACCAATAAGGCAACACCATTTCGACTATGTTCAGCAAAAAAGGAATAAGTTATGAAACCTGGAATATTTACCTGTTTTTTGGATTGCAGTTCTTGCAAAGCAAAAATGTTGATTTTATTAACCTTAGAGAACAAAATTAAATCTTCTCTTTTAGAAATAATGCCCCTACAATTCCATTGTAGGAGCGATAAATTCTTAATTTTTAAGTTGGGAGAGAAGGTCTCTTAAAAGTGTGAAATGCTCTTCAGAAGAGCAGACATAAGTAAGAAGACGTATGATTAAATCAATGATTACATTTACAGTGATGTTTTCACCTGCAATCTCCCTAGCTATGGAATTAGGAGACAGCTGAGTAGCACACATTTTAGTAGAAGTAGATTTATGTAGGTTAGCACTAGCTTTATCAGCGTAGGATGATGAAGTTTTCATTTTTTTTTTGTTTGTTTGTGAAGTCAAAGAACTTGAGCGAGCAGAAGTGGAAGGAAGAGAAGGAAAATTATCCTTGTGTTGCGAAGAACTTTTTAGAGAAGTGGTGTTAGATGAAATCTTATTAATAGAGTTCATTGTTTCAACAAAGTCCAATCCGTGTAGATGAGAATTAATTAATTTTCTGGTAAAGTTCGAGGCTTGTTTGTCCTCCAAGTCAAAATCATTCAAAACTTGTTGATAGGAGAGTTGAGCAGATGCAGGTCGCGCATTGATTCCATTGGACCGAACTTTTTTCGCTCCGGACCTGGTAGTGGCCTGCTTCCTTTTTGGCTTGAGCAAAAGCCGAAGACCAGCTACAATTGATGGAAATTTGTATTTTCAGCGCCGCACAAGCGATCCTTTTGATGGGACAACCATAATACGTGGCTGGATGAAGGCCACTACAGTTAGGACAACAAAAATCTTGTGAAGTACAATGTTTATGAGAGTGTTCCCCGCTGCATCTCTTGCAACGAATTTTACTTCGGCAGGAAGAAGCAGAATGCCCCCAACGAAAACAGTTACCACACAAGGGGGGGGGGAGCCAAAGTATTCCTTGATATAATAGTAGGAAAATCCAATGTTGACATGTGTAGGCAGATTAGAGCAAGTAGAATAAAGCACAACGTTTTCAGTAGGTTTTTTAACAAATCCATCTTTGGACGTCCAGGCTCGTAATCTGTAGTTCCCAGGTTCGAGTCCCAACTGGGTCAGCGTTGAGATTTATCTCCGCAAAATTCTCCGCCCTGCCCACGGTCAGTAGGGGACACCGATGGGCTTGGAAAGGCCGCCGTCCGTCGGATGGGACGTTAAGCCGTGGCCCCGTGTGCGGGAGAGCCATACCCTGTGCACGTTAAAGAACACACTGGATGGCCTTGACGGGAGGCTACCATCTGTCTCCCAACAGCTGTTCCAGTGGGTCCCCTCCCCCACCCTTCTCTGAGCCTTCGGGGTCCATGTGACCTGGCCATTTAGCCCATGGTGTGCAAAAAAGTGCCGTTCAGAGGTAAAACAACCCAAACAACCCATCTTTGGACGAGTTAGGAAAATACCTATACATTCTCCGTACCTTATAAACGTCATAACATTTGAGACATTCAAGTAAGAAATCTTCTTCATATTTTATATTCACGTTTGACATTATACCCATAATAAACTCTTTAGTTGGAATACGATTTTCAACATCAACCCCCAAGATTTTATCAATTTTTAATAACATTTCAAGATCACTTTGATTGGGGGGAAAGACAATAATGTCACCCTTACGGGTGAACCTGCCCTTGATCTCCTTTTTCATATATTTTAAAAAAAATCAGTTACTAGTCCAGGCATGGCCAACATACGGCCCCCGTAATGAATTTATGTGGCCCGCGAACAATTTTTCAATATTAGCATTTAGCTTCTAGTAATTAATCGAATGAATTCTCGATACTTCTATATCGTTTAAAAAACATTCCGTTATAAAGAAAATCTTATTATTATCAAAAATTATTATCAAGATTGAATGATTTACATTTGGAGGCTGTGTTAAGAATAGCTACTACAAGTATAGAACCAGATATTAAAAAAATAATAAGCGATGCAAACCACCTCACACGTCGCATTAGTTATTATGTTAATTTGTTGTATTGATTTACTTAAAATTATTCATAAACAAATTTCATAATAAAATTTTGTTTACTTAAAGAAATAAGTGTTTTGTTTAACATTTTTCAATTTTAATATTTCGTCCGGCCCGTGAAAATATTTTTTTTTTTCCAATCCGGCCCGCGGGCAAAAACAGTTGGCCATGCCTGTACTAGTCCATCGTCAAGATCGGACAGTTTTTGAGAGTTACTGAAGAAGATTAATGCCAAATCCTCTCTGTGTCGAGAACGGGATTTTTGAGAATTTATTTTAGTGGTATAAGACACAATACTTTCATTATCAGAGTCAAGTTCATAGCATTTAGGGTTATGCACAATTTCTGGTATAAAAATGTCACTGTTACCTGAGATGTTTGACAGGTCGTTGTCAGAAAGAGATCTTTGAGATCTTACCAATTGAAGTTTATTTACATGTTTGGATAACTTTGAAAGTTGGGCTTTTTCGGAAGATTTGATAGGCACTCCCTTGGTCATTTTCATTTTGTTGCTTGAGTTACTGTTTCTCTTCTTTCCTCTCATTTTGTCCAAGAAGGCACAAGATGAAATATTGAACACACTTGCCACAGCCGAGTTGGCAGAATTAACTTTCCACTAGTTTTATCAGAAAGCAATCTTTAATCAGAGATGCGATGACGAACACACAATAAGCAAATGCGGAAGCATGGCACCAACACGTCATCACTCTATCGGCGACACTTGCCGAATCGTTTCAGGGAGAGTCGGGGCCTAACGGCTATATTCTTGCTCCTGAAGTATTAGAGGAATATTTCAGAAAATAATTAGTAATAATTATAATAATCTGCTACCAAGTTTCTTGTTTTAATTATTTGATCAGTGATGAGACCTTTGATATATATTGGGGTGGGAGTTGGCTCAGTTGTTAGCATGTCAGGCTTGTAATCTGCAGTTCTTAGGTTCAAGTCCCACCTGTCCAGTGTTGAAATTTATCTTTATTAGACCTGGGTTCGATCCCCAGGTAAGGCATGGACGTTTGTGATGTTTTTCTTCTGAGCTCCCGCCATCTACTTTCTACTGTGGCGTATAAACTGACAGCCTCCTCTCAGACCTTTGTGGCAAGCAGCTGCTTTAGGGGGTATTTATTTTTTTTTATTTAAACCCTCACCTTGCCCTCGGTCAGTAGGGGACACAAATAGATTTGGAAAGGACGTTGACCATCAGATGGAACATAAAGTGGTGTGCGGGAGAGCCATACACGGTGCATGTTAAAGAACATGCTGGATGGCGTGGGAAATTCTGTGGGTGTCTCCTAACAGCTGTCCAATTGATCCTCTTCTCCCAACTTTCCCTGAGCCCTCGAGGTCCTTGTGACCTAGCCTTTAAACAACTGTGCGAAAAATGGCGCAGCTCAGAGGTAAAACAACCCAACCTTTATTATAATAAACTAAACGAATAACATATCACCTCTGGCTAATATGGGATACTCGTTTTTAAAGAAACGAAGTTTTTAATTTTCTCAGTTTTGCACATTTAACAGTAGTAATTCTTACTTAATGGATGATTAGAAAATGCAAATAGTAAGGTATTTTTAGCCCTATAATGCGCAAAAAGAATTTCTCCCATAAGATGACCAATTTGCTTTTTCCTTGTCATCTAGGGTTAAGGAGCAAATGAGTCGGTGAATATCAAATAATTTATTTATTATTACTATATTAAAATATAGAATTAAGAATAATAAATAAATTAATATAAAAATTGAAATTAAGTTTTTAGCATAAATAAATTGTTTGCACTATGAATTGAATTATTTACTGCCATCATTTACATTTATTTAATCAAATCTTTTACTACCAATATTAGTAAAACAAAAGTTAATACAATTGTGAACTTTTCTAATGATATAATTATGACAAGATGAAACACCATTTGAATTAATCATTTGTAGAAAATTTGAAGTGATTTCATATGTAGACAGTAAATCTAAATTAAAATCACCAGTCATTAAGTCATTTTTTAACATTTCAGTTAACATTTTTGTAACCAACATTCTAATTCACTTGAAAATTCCGCTTTAGTAAAAGCATGTGATCTATAAAATGCAAATCACCCGATTTCATAATTATTAGGTTGTTGAAAATGAAATGACCGAATTGTAGTAGGGGCGGGGGTGGCTCAGTCGGTAGCGCGCCAGGTTCGAATCTGTAGTTCCCAGGTTCGAGTCCCAGCTGGGTCAACGTTGAGATTTATCTCCGCAAAATTCCCTGCCCTGCCTACGGTCAGTAGGGGACACCGATGGGCTTGGAAAGGCCGCCGTTAGACGTGAAAACCCAGTACAAATAATAAGTTGTTTTCAAACAAATCATAATCTTTAAACCTTTATTTGATTTTTATTCATTTAAACACATTATTTATTTTATAAACTTGTAAAGATAATTATATGTACATATATAAAGTAAATTATCCTTCATAATGAAAATATGTCACTAACTCAAGAATACAAAAGTGCAAAAAAAATGACATACATATCTTATTAACTAGATTTTATTCGTTGTCATTTTCTGACAGTAGACGCATTCGTTTGCGTAAGACTGGAATTAAATCACTTTCATCGCTTGAAACATTTTGGCCGTCGTGTTCATACTCCAATGGTGAAATGCTATCTGTGGCATGGGTAACCAAATTATCACTAGTTTCCAGTGATTCTGAAGTTTGATTAGTTTTGACAACGAACTCTGTAATCAATCGTTGAGATCCTGCTTTGACTAGATCTTTGTATAATTCTTGGTAGCGTGCTATACATGACTTCAGTTCACGTTTACAATGATCAGATCGTTCGAAAATGGGATCATGTGTAAGAAAATGACTTTACAATTTACTAGCCATTTGAAACCCTTCTTCAATTAAACCTTCAGTGAGTGGAACCTCTTGATCACCATCACTTTTTTCTTTTTCATCAGGAGTCTCAAGGACAACTTTTATTTCATCTTCGTTGAGAGCTTTGTCATCCAGCAATTCATTAATATCTGCAAACGATAAATCATCGAATCCTTCTCCACCAACTGCATGTGCTAAAGTGATGATATTAGGATATTCAGTCGTATTTGGGGGTACAGGATCTTTGTTTTTTACACATTCTGGCCAAATAGCTTTCCAGCATGCATTTAAAGTTGATGGTTTTTAATTCTGATAACGCCAATCCAGCATGTCTGATACAATCTAAAATAGAAAATTTCTTCCACACATCAATAATTGTTAGTGTTTTATCCTTATCTAATTTATCCAAAATGTATTGGAATGTTCGTCTTACATAGTAAGTTTTAAATGTGGCAATTATACCCTGGTCTAGCGGTTGTATTAAGGATGCCGTATTAGGCGGCAAAAAACAAAATTGCACATTTGGGTGTTCCAAACTACGATGGTCAGGCGCATTGTCTAAAATCAATAGAACTTTAAATTCGAGATTTTTTCCCCTTCGAATAGCGTTTAACTTCTGGAACAAAACATTTGTGGAACCATTCATTAAAAATTCCTTTTGTAGCCCAGGCTTTTTTGTTTGCCATCCAATACACTGGCAATTTATTCAATCTACACCTTTCATTGACCGTGGTTTTAGGGATCGATTGATGAGCAGCGGTTTTAACATACGATCTCCTGAAGCGTTGCTGCAAAATAGGTCACACGATCCTTAGCTGTTTTTGGGGATTTTGCTACGTAGGTTCTACTCGGCATTTTTTTTCCAAAAAAAGATCAGTTTCATCTGCATTCCAAACTTGATCAGGAATATATCCACCATCTTCAATGATTTTGGACAATTTTGGACAAAATTCTTAGCATCCGGCTCATCTGCAGATGCAACTTCACTTTTTATCTTTACATTATGAAACACGTGTCTTTGAAGAAATCCCGCAAACCAACCTATACTTGCAGAAAATTCATAATTTTTGTTTAACTGAGTTGATGTGGTTGATTCCATTTCTTATATCTGCTTATATATTCGTAATGCCATCTGTTTGATGGTATTTCCGTCTAGAGGTATTCTTTTTTGTGAGTTATCTTCTATCCATATTACTAGTGCCTATTCCATCTTCACTTTTACAATATCTCTCGTGTATGATGACGACTTAGCGTTCAATTTTATTCCAAAAAGCACAAATTTTCTAATAGCATCTTCCTTGATGGTTCTTATGGTAGCTTCGTTCAAACCAAAATATTTACCTACGGATGTTGAACCTTCTCCAGTTGCAAGACGATCTAAAATTTGGATTTTAGTATCCAAAGAGATAGCTTTCCTTTTCTGCTTTTCTATAGTTGAAGTATCCGACATCATGGTAAGGCTTACGAAAAATATTTGAATTGTAGTTAATAAATCAGATGATAAAAAATTGTAAATTTCCTGTCAGCAAAATTTAATAAATTTATATTACGCATACATAACTTCAAAAAACAAAAAAAAATTTTTTTTCGATTTCTTCTATTAAACATCTAAACACTTTTAACTTTAAACACGAAATGAGAACGTATGTAATTGAAACGTATGTATTGAAGATAAAATTGAGGGGAATTCCCAGAACTCAAAGTTGTCACTTTATTCCGAATGAAGTAGGTTTTGTACACTTTTTGCTTAAAATAGAGAATAAAATAGAGAAAATTTGTTGTGTAGCTTGCTAGTGTAGTTTTATTTTGGGGATTTTAGGGCACAAAATGTTTATCTACAGTAGATTTTCAAAGTTAAAACTACTTCGAATAATGTGACCATAAAAGCGGCATCTTTGTTATAAATGTAAAGTCTAGGATTTTTTGTTGAATAGGAATATTTTTTTCAGAATTAAATTCAAATGGAGATTTTTAAAAAGGCGCCGTTTGAACCGTGTTAGATCAAAATAAATCGTGTAAAAAGAGAATTGGAATTTTTTCTAAATCGTGTTAAATCAAAATCGTGTAGAAAAATCTGTGTAAAAACAGAATTTGGTGTACAACGTAGCACAAGCCATCTGATAACATTTTCATTCCTCAAAATATGGAAAACTTCATGGATCTGCGAAATCTGCCGTTTGATATGCAAAAACTTAATATTTTTAAATACAGTTCGACACAGTTTGCTGTTTTGAAATCAGAGAACTATTGATTCACTTCCCATCTATTTTTAACATAGACTATTACTCTCCCAGATCTTTTTTTCTCGCTACATTCGAAAAATTCGTTATAATCTTCTATTTTATATAGTGTTGTTTCCTCATTTTTAATCCATATTTCTGTAAGTATCTGGCTTTAGTTCTGTCAAATTCAGGAGTAATAAAAAATGGTCAAAAATTTTATCCAAGACTTTTTATGTTTCCCTTCATAACTTTTATACCCTCACCCTAACCAAAATAACTTTTTATATACTTTTTTAGAGTTAATGGTGAAAATTCCAGTAGTATCATTTTATTCCTCATTAAAATAGTTAATAAAAAATCTGATCCATCATCATCATCGCTTGGGACATTAAAATAAACATCTTCATAAAATTCAGTGTTTATACCACATCAGTTTGCATCTCATTTTCCAATAAGTTTGCCATCGTAACGAAGAAATACACTTTTTAAAATATCAAGCTTCAAAGAGGGCAATTGACATTATAGTTTATCGAAATCTTGATAATTTTTAAATCTGATCATACCGAAAGTGTCCTGTTTTCACATAAAAATCTTCGCATCCCTGACCCAGACAAATTTGTATCCCAATTCACATTGCTTTTCTTTAGCCTTTTAAAGCAATTGCTTGTTTTCTCGTATCAAATGTTCATTCATATACAATTTTCCTTCTTCGTGACTTTCATCAATTTCCTTTGTTTTTAGTTCTTTTTTGTTTCCACTGTCTAACCCAATGGTTCTCAATCTTTTATGCTTCATACATCCCGTGGAAATTTGTATGTAGCTGGCGTACCCTTTTATAGATTGACAAAACTATAGTTATAGTGTAATAATGCCAACTTAGCGAATTTGTTACTAGATCTAGCGAGCTTTGAACTCTCACGGAGTACCCCAAAAAATTTTCCGCGTACCCCACGTTGAGAACCCCTGGTTTAACCCATACGTTTCTTGTTTTTCTCGATTCGAGTTGAACTATGATGGGTTTTGATCTGGTTTTTCTTATTGCTGTTACTCTGTGAGCAGCATCTACAATTTTTAATGTTTACGACATTTTCTTGTCTATTTTCGGGAATACCCACAATTTCAATATTTTTGTTTCTGTTGTATTGCTGGATATAATTTAATTGGCACTTCTGATCGCATACTTCCTTTAATTTTTTATTTTCGTGCTGCACTTCATTTATTTGTTTTGTCATTTCTTTTATGATATTCATGTTGATTTCAGCAAAAGAGGCATGTTTTGGAATTCTCCTAATTCTTGTAGTATTTCTTTTTGAAAGTACTCATTAATTCCCAAAGTTTCGATTTTAAATGTGTCAAAATGCGCCTTCAAGGTATCCTCTAAAAAGGTTTTAGTAACTACATATAGTTTCATGTTTTTTTTTCTATATCTGTTCCTATTCTATCATGGGATAGACGCTCTGCCTTTCCTTTAGCACTGTCACACTTGTTGCATTTTAACTTCTTTTTACGTCTTGAGTCAGTTTTCTGAAATTGTTCTTTTGCAAACCATGATAAATGAAATTTTTCTCACATTTTATACACTTTACTCAATCCGAACTCCCCAGGATTTCATTATCACAGATTTCGCAAAACATTTTAATATTTTATAACGTTATACCGAATAAATAGATTTGAAAAACAACCGAGAAACATTCAAATTTGGCAACCAGAATAGAACAATTTTACAAGTAAAAATAGATCAAAGTTGCAAACCATGCTCCAAATTATACATTTCTACGTTTAGCGCCCCCTAACGATGCAAATCAAGGCCTGTTTGGAGGGTTTGAAAACTGAGTCATATTTCATTAGTATCTGTTCACTTCAAAAAGCATTTTTCATTAATCTCAAAACAAAAAAGTTGTCTCCACTCCCCTTTTGGAGGTAAAGAGACAAATTGTTGCGACCAATATAAATCCTTAGATTATTACACCACTAAAATATTGTTAAAAATTAAATGGATGAGCACTGAGCGTGAATTAAAGTAAATATATTACAATGATAATTACAAAGTACGGATGAAATTATTTATACAAATTAAGTCAACCGACACGAAAATCTATATCAATGTAAACTTTCAGAAAAATCCATTATCTTATTTCTATTCACACCAAATCACAAAGCAAATCTAATATCATTCGATGAATTGTAAAATCATGTTTGTAAACAAATACATGTGCAGTCTATCGAGATTAACCTTACCAATTCGGGGCGGGGGTAGCTCAGTCGGTAGCGCGCCAGGCTCGTAATCTGTAGTTCCCAGGTTCGAGTCCCAGCTGGGTCAGCGTTGAGATTTATCTCCGCAAAACTCCCCGCCCTGCCCACGGTCAGTAGGGGACACCGATGGGCTTGGAAAAACCGCAGTCCGTCGGATGGGACGTTAAGCCGTGGCCCCGTGTGCGGGAGAGCCATACCCTGTGCACGTTAAAGAACACGCTGGATGGCCTTGAAGGGAAGCTACCATCTGTCTCCCAACAGCTGTTCCAGTGGATCTCCTCCCTTAACCTCCTCTGAGCCTTCGGGGTCCATGTGACCTGGCCATTTAGTCCATGGTGTGCAAAAAAGTGCCGCTCAGAGGTAAAACAACCCAACCCAACCTTACCAATTCTTCTAAACAAACTAAATACTATTGTACATCAAGTAATAATCTCTTCCTACAGAAAAGTTAAGACTAGTTCTGTCTATTCGACTAACGTTTTCCTCTTCATTTTTAATGTCAATGCCCCTTGTGTAACTTTCACTTCAGGCGTAAACCATTCTTATTTTCCTTGTTAATTCACTAGTAGGATTTACACTAATAAATTAATTAACCTCCAGCTCACTCACTACATAAAATACTTCTTTTTGTAACCACTTTATCATGTATAGTCTGAACTATCTATGTCTTCTTTCACATATCAACAACTCCAGCGTAACAATTCTATCTTTCCTATTTCTCAGATAAGTTCTTCGTTTCAATTCGTTGGTTACGTAATTCTCAAGCAGAAGCATACGCGAGCGTTCATGACACGTTTATCATAAATTCACTGTAGCACGTTCATCTGTCGTAACAATATTATACATCTAGCCCAAATAGATCATTAGCAATATTCGTTTAAATCGTTAAAAATTTCCCACTGTTAGAAGGCGCAATTAGAACTTTTAGGAGATTCGAAAAGTGTGAATCATATAGCTTATCAATAACTATTCAACTCAAAAAGAATTTTTAATTTATCTCTAAAAACGAATAAATATCTCTTAAAGCAAAAATTGCGTTTTCCCACCCTCTCTGGGGGTAAATGTGGAAATCATTGTTGTCAATGAAACTTCATGAAATTCAAATTAAAACCAAAATTTAAAGTTTCTAAAATAATTAAATCGCATGCAATATTCTTTGAACTTTTGCAATATTTTACTTTTTCCGCCGTTAGAGAACGCAGTTGTAGCTATTGGGAGATTCCAAAAGTGCGAATACGTAGTAATATTTCGTGAGCATATCAAAACCAAAATGTTGACATTTTTTGGGCATATCAAAACCAAAATGAAATTTTCTTTAATAAAGCAAAGAAGTTGAATGTCAACAGACAAATGACAAGTGAAAACATCAGCTGTTTTTTCTGAAAACGAACAAAAAATGTTTTCTGTGACATGTTTTTGTAAAGTGTGGTAAATATTTGCGCTATAGAGTACTAAGAAATGTAACGTCTAGTGTCGTGTGCGTTATCAGTTTGTAATTGGTGTAATAAAGATAATTCTTTATCAGCATATTGACTATATTTTGAGCAATACTTCATTTGGTTTGAAACTCTTGTTTCATTTGGGCGAGTGATATAGTTGTATTATTTTCATTGCTACCCCCTTGTGCTCTTTATCGCTGTATAGCAGCCGTTTTACTTTTTATGATAGCAAAAAAGGAATAGGTACAGGAAGAAATTGCTTTGTATCCAAGTTTGATGAAGCGGATACGGTCTTAACAATGCTGACATGCGTTTCTATAGTGATAGGTAAGTATGCTGAATAATCTCGCTTGCTATCAGGTGTGCTAAGAGCCTTTTTAGCTTTATAGAGGCGATGTTTATTGCATTTCAATCATTTAAGCGATACAGTGGCGATCTTGTGACTGACAAATTTTTTATAATTATTATTCAAGGATGCTAAGTAAATTGTTTAGATGCCGGAGATTTTATTGTGGATCATTCTTATTCATTTGAATATGTTTAAAGTAAATATGGGTTAATTGTAGATGATACTATAGAATTATGTTTGCTTATTTATTTAATATAGAATTATAGAATTATGATTTCAGTTCCAAACGTTAATGGTTTCTATTTTTTTTTTCTATAAACTTAAAAGGCACATTGCTAAAATGTAAAAAATAGATATGAATAAGATTTAACTTGAAAAGTAGATTATGGAAATCTGAATAAGTGACATTTACCAACTATTTGAACGACTTCCTCGCGAATTTTAGAAATAGCACAAAATAACTAGTATTTCATTTTTCAAGAAATCAAGATTTGTTTTAGGATTTGCTTGTTGGTAACTTATTTTTTTTTCAGCTTCCATAAACCACTACGTTTTTACTGATTACTATCCATACCAACAGAGGGCAGGGTTAATTCATTAGGTAGCGCGCCATGCTTTTAATCTGCATTTCTCAGGTTCGAGATTACCATTTAGTCTACATCCACTTGAGGCTGCATTTTTCTTCTTTCCCAAAAGTGTACTGAACTCTAGGAGGTCAGTGTTCTTCAAAGTGGATCAGTTTCGCGCTCTTCAAGTAGCGGAACTATATCATAAATGGGAACGCTAATTGTGGACACACCTTATCGAACGTCACGATTTAGGTAAATGCGCATATTATACAGGAACTGACGTTGGAACTTCTGTAAATAGCTTCATCTGGCAATATTGTTTACGAAACCTTCTTTGTTTTTTACGACACTGGGCAGTGACCTCCTACCATCTCGGTCTCTCCCGTATGGAAGACCTTGAAGTTGCTTTGGCCTAACATAACCCGCTGTTAATAGTAATATTGTTTTTAATGCTTACACTGAAAGTCCACATAAAAACGACATGCCCTTACGTTTTGGCCTACTCTCATTGGTGCTAGTAGATGTTGTAGCAAGGAAGTTGGCTTCATTGTGATATGTAAAGTGTCAGAAATGCAATGGAGATTACCTTTTTTTATTTTTTATGTTTGCATTAGTGTTGGTACTTCTTGTGTAACAACAGGTCATGGACCTTGTTCTCTTAAGGTAAATTGAAAAGAATGAAAATGTTAAACGGTTCTCACGAGTAGTTTGTTTGTTAAATCTACCGTCCTCCTTTGAGCAATATTTTTTTTCTGGATGTATGCATGTATTGAAGCTACTTTTAAAATAAATGTTTTATGAGAAAAGTAAACTAAGTTAGAGATCATACCGTATTTCCCCGAAAATAAGACCTAACCGAAAAATAAGCCGTAGCATGATTTTTCAGGATGCTCATAATATAAGCCCTACCCCAAAAATAAGCCCCCAGTTAAGATTGTCAGCCAGCCGGACGCATTTAGTACGTCCGTTGCAACACATGACGGACGTATTGAATTATAAAAGAATAATATTAATATATAATTAAATATAAATAAATATTATTGACATTAATACTTAAAATAAATGATAATATAAATTATAAATAAGTATTTTAAGTTCTTAATTATATGCTTTGCTGGACATGAGAGATTGGGGCCAATGGTTCTACAGGAAATGGAGTCGCAAGAAATTCAGACCGGAATTCGGGGTTTGGAGAGTTATGATGATGTTCCAGAAGACGATGACATGACTGTATTTGAATAAATGTAGATTTTTGTAGATGAAAAACTAGGACATCCTCTGAAAATAAGCCCTAATGCGTCTTTTGGAGCAAAAATTAATATAAGACCCGGTCTTATTTTCGGGGAAAGATGGTAATTGAATCTATCACCATTACGATTTTCAACGATATTCGTTCAGTGTGTAAGGATTTATTGAAGGCACTTATCAAACTTCAACTTAGTCTGCGCTAAAATTTTTAAAATTGACGAAAATTGAGGAAATCATTAGACGAAAAGAAAAATGCATTTATTTTAAAAAATGGTTTAACATAACGGATATTATGTAGGTTTTAAGTTTTTATTTAATGCTTCTAAATATTCCAGTTACAACTCTGAATATTCCTTTATCATTCCTATACCATTCCTATCTCAGCTATTCATTTCCTCGATCATTCAAGCAAAATACAGATCCAAACCCTCTTAAGCGGCTAAGATAGACAATGCACACAGGTTTCATATGTTTTCCACGAAGTTGCACAGCAGTTACAGTAAACCGCAGAAATGTACGAGGTACATTTTTTTCCTTTGAACATCTGAAACTGCCGTCACATTGAAAACTGAGAATATCTTTGGCACAGAGCCCAAAAGTTGTTTTTCCTAATCATTCCATTGCTTCGAGAACTAAAACAGACCTACGAATGATAACTATGCTTGTGCACTAGTAGGTGCAGATTCTAAATGCAAACGGAAGACAAAGAAATAAACTAAAAATATATAGTGAAGAACTAATACGTTGACGTTTTAGCTATCCATTACTAGGAAACATTCTTTCGATCAGCATTTGTTCTGAGGACACAAGGGTCGTATTTAATGGAGACTGGTGTTTTCAAAATTAATCCTTTACTTTTGTCTTAACCTTCTGTCGTCCTTTTTTAATTTTTTACAACGATATACTTTTAAGGTTTATTTTTGAATTTATATTTTAATTCTTTTACTGCAAAAAAATAGCTGATTAGATATATTGTAACTTTGAAGTTACTATGATCCACAAAGCTATGGAAAAGTAGAAAGGGAAAGATTAGAATGTTACTCAAATTCACAGTGGACAATATAAGATTAGGCTTATCTCTACCTTCAGAAAATATATTAGGTTATACCCTTTGATTATCTTATTTATCATAAAAAAGCTAATCAAATGCTAAAACATTTTTGAATTAAATCGTTTATTGCCATGACGATTTTATTTTTTGCTGGATTCGGATGGGTTTATAATTCGTTAATTTCTCCTATGGTTGCCGAATCGAACAACCACTGGACAGCTGTTAGGAGACAGATGGAAATCTCTCGTCAAGCACACGATTCCCTAACTGCTAGTGATAAGATGTGAGCTTCCTTTCGAGGCATTTGGTTGGGATGGAGCCTGCAATCCTCAGTAGCATGCTACAATACTATGAAAGAGAAAATAATCACAATTAGATTTGCAATGTAAAACACGTGTTTATCGTGAACAAATGACTCTTTCAATATAGGACAATATAGGACCTAGACATTTTGTATTAAGCTGCTGATAATTTAAATAATATCGTGCACTCTTGATGTCTTTGTACACGAAGCCACTTAGAGGTAAACAACCCAGTCCAACTTTAAATATTGATTTTCAGCGATAGTCGAACGATATTTAAAGAATTATGAAATCTAGAATATTTAACAACAGCGTTTCCAGTCATAAAAATTTATCTCAATAGTTAATTAAGATATGGATAAGGGCTATTAAATCATTTATATAAAAAAATTGTTTAAATTTGTGTAATGGATTCATTTTTCGTTAATTTTGAAGAAAATGTTTAGGTTGATTGAGCGAATAATATGAAGATTTTAGATATTGAATTTATCTTCAATTATATTTTAAATTTTTCAGATTTTTTTAGTTTATAGCTTTAATTTTTGCTCCACGTTGGTATAGTGCAGTGTGGTAGTTTTCTAATAATTTGATAGGTCAGTATATACATACGTACTGCATTTATTCAAAACTTTTATGCATATTTAGAGCATTTTTGAAAAATCTTTTATGCTTCGTTTCCTTAACTTTTGATTGACTATGCGTTTCATTCATTGACGACGAATAGTACGAAGTTTTCGCTATTTTTGTAGAAATTCAATTATAATTAGTTACACTAAAATGATAGTTTTACCTATACAGGGTAAGAGGATTTTTGTTTCTTGTTAAGAAAACATTTTTCTTAATTTTATTTCATGGGATTCGTTTTGTTACGAACTTCTGTCTCTATGATGCCTTCTGCTTATCATTGGCTACAAGGTTCGCCAAATACGATTTGCAAACTCTGTAAAATGCCACATTTCAATCTGACCTTTAACATTCATAGCGTGATATAAATTGAAAGCTTTTTCTCATTAAACAACGTAATCAATGGCAATCCATCAATGTCTAGTTCTGTTCTTTATCATAAAAGCTCTAAATTCCAGTTGACGCACGATGCCTCGTGATAATGACTTGTATTTCGGTGCGAATATTATCGTTGTGGTTCAGAAGTGTCATAACGAGCATTCCCGTAGGCCATTTTTTTTTAGCTAAGTCACAATATAAATTCCATTATAATCTGATCGATATTATGTGAACTTTTAAGCTCTATTAAACGGCTTTTAAATGTCGGTCACATTGCAATGGGAATAATGCAAAAACGTTTTTGTTTTCTCTTTTTACATTTTTACTTTGCGGCTTAATGTGTACGTACAATGTTAGCATCTCCGTGTCAGACTATCAATCTACAATTCTATCAAATTCATATACATTCAGTGATCACTTTATTAGGAACAGACCATTGTTTTGTCAATAGCAATTCAGAATTCAGTAACTTCATAAATAAACTTTCTATGAAAATCTTAGTTAAATCCTATATAAATTTCTGTTTTCAACAATAGCGATTCGATGTTTAAAGACTTATGGAAGTTGAAACTTGTAACAATAACTTTTGTCACATTCTGTGAAAAATAAAGTTGGTAAAGGAAATATTCATTACGCAAACTGCTAAAAAATTGCTTATACATTTTAGAAAAATTTAATGGTTTATACTATCGTTCTGACCACTTTTAATTAACTTCTCAGATGGTTACATAAAATAGTATTATATTAAAATATATAATGTTAGTTATTATATAATAATATTACTGTTATAATATTAGTTTATGGAAACACTGTTTTCCATAAACTAAGAAAAAAAGAGAAAAATCGCGATAATTCGCCAACCTAGACTAATTTGCATATCGTATGCAAATTAGTCTAGGTTGCGTCAATTTGCGTAATCTGATAGCGGCATAAAAACGGGTGTTTTGGAGTATATCTTTATTTTGTGTTGTAAATGTGAGTAAAAAATTCGAAATGGTCATTTTGTAGGAATGACCTCGTGACGTCATTTGCCATATGAACTGCGGTGTAGAGCTATTGGCCGGCTCGGCTCGAAGCAGGCCAAAGTCAGTCTCTATTTTTCTACATCTACTTTATCAAATCCACATCTACTTTCTGTAAGGGGTAACCAGTATTGACATGGCACGATAGCTGAATGTGAGTCCTTCTGTGGCCCATAGACTGGAATCAATTTCTTAGCATGGATTCCACGTCTCGTCTCGGAGGTTTAGCCGAGGAAGGGGTAGAGTTACGACCGCTGTACAAGAAAGAAGAAGCAGGTCGTCTACTCCCTCTAAGCTACGATCCTCTCTTGCAGCAACCACTGGGAGGGTTGTATCAGCTTCTATTGTGCGTAGAAGGCTTAATGAGAGAGATGATATATCATATATATGATGATGATAGAAGGCCAGTAATTTGTATACCCCTCATGTCACAGGAGAGTGGTTGAATTGGGCACGCACGCATGTTAACTGGACAGAAGAGCAATGGAGGTCCGTACTCTTCACAGATGAATCCAGATATTGCTTGCAGAGTGACTTTGGACATTGTTTGATATGGAGAGGACGAGGTACCCGCTATCATCCCAGTAACATTCGTCAAAGAGACAGTTACGGCGGAGGTATTGTGTGCGTTTGGGGTGGTATTTCCTTAGGTGAAATCTCACTAACTATGTATTGACGAGTGAGAACCTCAATGCTCAAAGTTATAGAGATGACATCCTGGAACCTTTTGTATGTCCTTATGTGGTGCAATAGGTCTTACAAGATGATAACGTTCACCCACACAGAGCTCGACTAGTGGAACAATACCTTCAAGAGGAAACCATTATGCGCATGGAGTGGCCAGCTCGATCTCCCGACCTAAATCCGATTGAGCATATGTGGGATGCTCTAGGGAGAGCTGTTGCTGCCCTCAACCCGCCACCTGAAACAAAGGGGATCTTATTACTGCTTTAAAGTAACAATGGTCGTTACTCCCTACTGAGCTGATTCGCATCATCATAAACAGTACGGAACAGCGCTGTCGTGCTTGCATTGCTGTAAGGGGATGACCACACTCCTTATTGAAGAACTTTGCCATTGCATTCTGATACCTCATTTCTAGACAAGTTCCTGTAAGTGTTATATTTTGACAAAAATTGTTTGTAGTGTAAAATATTTTATGCCATTCTGAAACTAGCATTGTAATTCATGTTTTCATCAAATTTTATTAAAATCATTCATATAGTTTATTGCGTATCATAATTTTTCTCAGTTTTCCTTAATTTATGGAAACTATTGTATATTAACTGGCATTAAGATATTTTAATAATATTACATTTTACACTTTTTCGTCTGTTTTTTATATTCGCTGATTTTTCTCTTTTATTTTTGTTTTACAGTTGTTGATACTTGTTTCTTTACGCGGTTCTTTGCACCCATTGTTGAATTGTTTTCTCTTAATTATTCCCTTTATCATGTGCTTTTGCAGTCTTTTTGTACCTTGTTGCATTATATAGCCTTAGTTACTGATTGCGCCACAAAACCCAACCAACCAATAACTGACAGTATTGTCAAATATTCTAACATGCATGACTCTTTACATATTATTGAATGAGTAAGGTTGAAAATTGAAATTCAGATAGATTTGACACCTTTATCTTCATTTCATTTCAGAAGTTCATAATTCCTATTCCATAACATTCTTTATTAGGGATGTTATTTTCATAACATTCTTTAATAAAGGGCCACTGATTGCGCAGTTGTGCGACTTCAAAATATAAAACTTATAGACTATATTTAGTATACGTATTCTCAAGATTATGAAGCTTTGAAAGTTTTAATGTTTCTTTTTAGTACTGACAGTGGCTTTGTGCAGTTGTTAAAACTTTAAAATTAAGGGACAACTGCATTTGTAATTGTTGTATTTCGAATTATGATGTACAGATATTTTAGCAGCATGTACACCTATATTCTGGTATATTGGTTTTGTAATCTGTTGTGAAAATTTTCTGATATTAAGACACCAGTACAGATGTAATCGAAAAATATATTACTTATTTCGACAATAGTAGTTTATATGAGAAAGCAAGTTAGATGAGAGTGATCAAGGTTTCAAACCTGTTAAAAAGGGATGCAAAAGCCCTAAAATACAGATGAACCTTGTATCACTAGTTAAAACAAGTATTCCTTACTCTCTAGCCAGTGTGCTTCAGAGGAAGAATATGACATAAGTTACGACTTAGGAACATCCTCACAAACACAGAAAGTTACCTCGCTTCACAATAAAGTTAAGAGGGACAAAATACCACCAATAGTTTTGAGGCAACCTAAAAATTGGCTGAACTTTCATAAAAAGCTGGTGAACTGGCTGTGGAAGCATTTACAGCAAAAAAAAAATCTGGTGAGACCATTAGAGTCCAAACGAAATGTAGCCAAGACTATAAAAGTTCTATAAACTTCTTTGAGCAAAAAATTTTACTTTTCATACATACCAGCTGAAGTCAGAAAAGAACTTAGGTGATCATCAAGAACATTCCTGATGACATTACCTGTGATTTCATGACCTTTAAAGTTTCTCAACTTAAGAAATACAAGGACAAGACTCACTTACCTATATTTCTCACTGAGTTGGCAAAAACAGATGCCAACAAACAGATCTTTAACCTGACTGATCTTTTCCATGTAAAGATTACTGTGGAGTCCTTTCAAAGGAGGAAAAGATCAACGCAATGTCAAAAATGCCAGAGTTATAGGCAGACTCAGGGTAACTGTTTCAACACCCCTAGATGTGCCAAATGCGCTGGCAACCATCTTACTACCATGTGTGCCAGGACACACAAGGAACATCCTTGTGTGTCGTGACACATGGGGGGTAGGGGTGGCTTAGTCGGTAGTGTGCCAGACTCGTAATCTGTAGTTCCCAGGGTTCGAGTCCCAGCTGGGTCAGCATTGAGATTTATCTCCGCAAAATTCCCTGCTCTGCCCACGGTCAGTAGGGGTCATCGATGGGCTTGAAAAGGCCGCCGTCCATTGGATGGGATGTAAAACCATGCCCAGTGTGTGGGACGGCCATACCCTGTGCACGTTAAAAAACACTCTGGATGGCCTTGACGGGTGGCTACCATCTGTCTCTCAACAGCTGTTCCAGCGGGTCCCCTCCCCCAACTTTCTCTGAGCCTTCGGGGTCCATGTGACCTGACCATTTAGCTCATGGTGTGCAAAAATGTGCCGTGCAGAGGTAAAACAACCCAAACAGGCACACGTAGTAGTAAGTGCTAACTCTAGGAACTAAAACGCATTAGTAAGTGCTAACACGTAGTAGTGATAACTGCCGGAAAGATCACATGACCAATTACAGAGGCTGTGAACTCTTCCCCAAACTTTCCAATAGAGGAGTACCTTTCGAAAACCCAAGAAGGGTAATAATTAGGTACCCCAATATGTACAACCCAATGAGACCTATGCTCAAGCTACCAGACTTCCTGAAGTGAAGAGATTCCAGGAAAATAACACTGCTCCACCAGTTACTAAGCCTTCAGAAAAAGGGAAGGCCACAGTTAATGTATCTACTAAAAAAAGCAAAGCAAATGTGGAGGAAACGTTTGGCTTTGTTAAGGAAGTAAAAGATATCCTGGAAATCTTCAGGAAATTGAATTTGGGTAATATATTGCTCAAAGTTAAAACATTTTGTCTTAAATTTAAGATGACTAGGGATTGGACCGAGAGAATCTCAGTCAGCATCGAAGCCTTTGATTTTGTTGCATCTCTCTTGGACGGTTAGGTGACCGGACTAAAGATCCTTGATGAATTACGATCCCTTGGTTTAAACCAGTTCAAGTGTCCAAAGATAATGGTGTTTGGCATCTTTTACTTTTAGTTGTGTTTTTATAGGAAATTTGTTTTGCACTTGTGTCCCTTTTGGGGTTTATGGGTTTTAACTTTGTTACTGTCAATAAGGCACTATTTTAGACTTCAAGATATAAGCCCTAGGCTTGGAGCTCAAGAAATGAATTCAAGATATCAGATCAGTTTATATGAGTAACTTGTAGGGGCCAAAATTTAGTTATTTTACCGATCATGATTTACTTCTGTTTCATATAAACTGTATAATTCGTTATTTTGAATATCACTTTTCTTTTGTACTTTGTTTAGTATACTAGCGTGATTCATAAATCTACTTGAAAAATGATTATTACAATATAAATAACGAACCTTAGCGAGATTTAAACCATCATTTTCAGTAGTTTGTAGCTATCTCTCGGCAAGTTGTTTGATTCGTCTTCGATACAATGGAGGTGAAAAACTCCTGACATCGTTTTCGACTTCCTGAAATGTTTGAAACAGCCTACCTCAAAAAATGAGCCATAGAGCGAAAGAGGTAGTAGTCTGCAAGAACTAAATCTGGACTATATGCTGAGCGAGGAAGAAGCTGAAATGCCAGTTCCCTAAGTTTTTTTTGGTCTGAAGTGCGGTTTTGCGTTGTCTTGTTGGAGGAGTATCTGATATCTGTTTACCAATCCTGGGTAACATTGAAGCATCACAGAGTGCACTTGCTCCAGTTGCTACGGGAGTAGAGGTCAGTGATGGCACGCTCATCGGAAACCAGTTTGAAGTTCACTAAACCCTCAAAATTTCACCACACACACTTATTTCCCTCGTTTCGAATCGTTCTCTCTTTGGGGCAAAAAGTACTGGGTTGATCTGGGTTAAGCCACTGTTTTTGGGTGTTCGAATTGTTCAAACAGTTCCATTTTTTATCGCAGATAATAATTTGTTTAATGAAAAAAATGAAGATATAAAAAATGAGTCACAAAGTTCTCTCCATGATTCATATTCTTTGAGGTAGGCGGTTTCAAACTTTTCAGGAAGTCGAAAACGATGTCGGGAGTTTTTCACCTCCATGCTATCAAAGAGGAATCGAACAAGTTGCCGATAGATAGCTACGAACTACTGAAAATGATGGTTTGTACATCGCTAAGTAAGTTTCGTTATTTATATTGCAATAATAATTTCTCAAGTAGACTTATGAATCACCCCAGTGTAGGGGTTCTCAACGTGGGGTACGCGGTAAAATTTTTGGGGGTACGCAGTGAGAGCTCAAAAGTCGCTAGATCTAGTAACAAAGTAAAAATAACCATTCATATACTATAACTATAGTTTTATCTATCTATACAAGGGGTACGCCAGTTACATACACATTTCCAGGGGGTACGTGAAGCATAAAAGGTTGAGAACCACTGCCCTAGTGTGTGTACTAAATAAAGTATAAAAGAAACGCGATGTTCAAAATAAAGAATTATATCGCATGGATTTAGCGAGAAGTTTCCTGCAGACTTCGATGCGGTGGTTTGCTTGTTCAATATATAGTTCATATGGAACACTTCGGCAGCTCCTGGCTACCTTGGGGGGGGGGGGGGTGGCTCAGTCGGTAGCGCGCCAGGCTCGTAATCTGTAGTTCCCAGGTTCCAATCCCAGCTGGGTCAGCGTTGAGATTTATATCCGCAAAATTCCCCGCCCTGCCCACGGTCAGTAGGGGACACCGATGGGCTTGGAAAAGCCGCCGTCCGTCGGATGGGACGTTAAGCCGTGGCCCCGTGTGCGGGAGAGACATACCCTGTGCACGTTAAAGAACACGCTGGATGGCCTTGACGGGAGGCTACCATCTGTCTCCCAACAGCTGTTCCAGTGGGTCCCCTCCCCTAACCTTCTCTGAGCCTTCGGGGTCCATGTGACCTGGCCATTTAGCCCATGGTGTGCAAAAAAGTGCCGCTCATAGGTAAAACAACCCAACCCAACCTGGCTACCTTATCAATGCTTTGCAGATGCTCCACTAGAGTTGCTTTTGAGCAACCAAGTTCGGAGGGGAGCCTGCGAGTGCTTGTCGATGGATCAGCTTGAACAGCGTGGCACAGCATGTTGCGGTCAACCGATATTGGCCATCCCGATCGCGGCTTACTTTCGAGGCTCATATCATCCACCACCTTTGAATTCTTGAAACAAGCTTGAGCACCATAAAAGGTTATTACCCAATTACCTTCCACTTCGCATATTTTTGGGGTCACTTCGGTAATTTTAATAAATTTTTTCAGTAATGACGTAAAAAATGCACAAATTTCAATACTTAACTCATTCATTGTACAACTTTTCTAACGATGGAAACCAAGACAGATTCCGATGCTTCTAATTTTGATGAACCGCAGTGTACTTTATATTATATTTTCCTTTACTACTTTGTTCAGAGGCGTGCCATTGTAGCCAATATGGGTTTGGAAAGGCCGTCGGACGGGACGCTAAACCGTAACTCTGCATGCGGGAAAGCCATATCTTGTGCACGTTAAAGAACACGCCGGATGGTCTCGACGGGAAACTATCATTTGCCTCCTATCAGCTGTTTAGTGGGTCTCCTTCCCTCAACCTTCTCTGAGCCTTCAGGGTCCTTGTCACAAGGATCCTGTGCTTGATCATCAGATTATGACTGGCGGACTACCAACCGAGACAAACCCAAGATTTAGTGTCTCTTTGTGCTTGAATGATTTGGAAGCGTTCAATAAATCTGTAAGTGACCCTTCGTTATATTATTTAGGAATGCCTATTATTAGGTAGACTAGTTGTATTTGAATATTAATCAATGTATCATGATACACAACTCAGAATAAATACAGTGGACCCCCGATATAACGCGCATGTCGGGCGGGAAACAACACTCGCGTTATAAGTGAGCCGCGTTATACCGAGCGGCGCGGTGGCGACACAATAAATTTCACACTGTAAGCTTTTCTTTTACTCATCATGCATACAATAATTAAACACTATTCAAAATACATGCAGGAACTCAATACATACACAATTACTCAATACACAGTAACAATAAAATGCGATGCGATACTAACGCCGCACGGACCTGTATAAACATGTTTGAACTTATCGCGAACATCGCCCGCGCTATAACCGAGTGCGCGGTATAGCGAGCACGCTATAACGAAGGTCCACTGTAATTGGAATAATTTAGTGCTAGTGTCTCATTGTTGGATTACCCTTTGATGTTAATCTCAAAACTCATCGCCCTACCCTCTGTCAAGTAGGAGACACCGATGGTGTTGGAGAGGCCACGGTCCGTCGGATGGGATGTAAATCATGTCCCCCTGTATATGTTAAAAAACACGCTGGATGATTTGATGAGAAGCTACCATCTGTCTCCTAACAATTGTTCAGTGTGTCCCCTGCTCATTGTGGTAAAAAAAAAGTGCCACTAAGAGGTAAAGCAACTCAACCCTCTTTAATGTTAGGCAAAAATTAATAACTTTTGGCTTAGTTCAAGAGTATTTTTTTAAAGAAAAAACATGAGAAATAGTTTACTTTTTAGATGTGAAGTTGCGAATTAGTTTCGCACAGTAGTATTAAAGTTCTTCTTTTCCGTTATATGATATTGGCTTTTTCTTTATGATACTGCTGTCGAATGACTAAAAATAACTTTGTCTGATTGATTCAGATACACAGGAGATGCGCCCATCAGTGTGATGATGATATTTGGTCTGTGAAGCATGAATGAGACTTGATTGCAAACCACAACTGGATGTTGCGTAACACTCATTCTATGTTTGGTAAAAGCTGACAACCTAAACTGAAAAGAGGAAGAGACTAGAGAAACAGGCAGTTGCATTTATTCGACGTACTGGATTTTTGTTAATATGTTTTTTGAAATGCTACATAGATGAAATGCATGCTATATCTATCATGGGAAATGTTTATTATTTATTGTCCTGTGCGACGGGGGTTGGCTCGGTTGGCAGCGCGCCAGGCTCGTAATCTATAGTTCCCAGGTTCGAGTCCAAGCTATGCCTGCGTTGAGAATTTTGTCCACGGTCTCTTAACCTGCTCTGAGAATTTTCCCAACTGACTTAACTTTTCGCTACTGCTAGACTGACGCCATCTACACTGGTTTCCATAAATTATGGAAAACAGAAAAATTATGATAAACAGAAAAACTATATGAATGATTTTAATAAAATTCGATGAAAACATGAATTACAATGCTAGTTTCAGAATGGCATAAAATATTTTACACTTTAAACAACTTTCGTCAAAAAATAACACAGGAATTTGTCCAAAAATGAGGTGTCAGAATGCAATGGCAAAGTTCTTCAATAAGGAGTGTGTGCAAGTGTAAGGAATCCCTTACAACATTGTAGGCATGACAGCGATATTCCATGCTGTTTATGATGATGCTAATCAGCTCAGTAGGGAGTAACGACAATTGTTCCTTTAAAGGAGTAATAAGCTACTCCTTTGTTTCAGGTGGCGGGTTGAGAGCATCAACATGTCACCCTAGAGCATCCCACACATGGTCAATCGGATTTAGGTCGGGAGATTGAGCTAGCCACTCCATGCACATAATGGTCTCCTTTTGAAGGTACTGTTCCACTAGTCGAGCTCTGTGGGGGCGAAAGTTATCATCTTGTAAGATGAATGTTTCACCTATTGCACCACGTAAGGACGTACAAAAGGGTCCAGGATGTCATCTCTATAACTTTGAGCACTGAGTTCCCACTCGTCAATACATAGAGGTCTGTGCGCATCCACCTAAGGAAATGCCACCCCAAACACACTACCTCCGCCGTAACTGTCTCTTTGACGGATGTTACTGGGATGATAGCGGGTACCTCGTTCTCACCATATCAAATAATGCCGGAATCACTCTGCAACAATATCTGGACTCATCTGTGAAGAATACGGACCTCCATTGCTCTTCTGTCCAGTTGACATGCGTGCGTGCCGAATTCAACCGTTCACTCCTGTGACGTGAAATGAGGGGTATACAAATTACTGGCTTTCTAGCGTACAGACCTCCCTCATGAAGCCTTTTACGCACAGTAGAAACTGATGCAACCCTCACAGTGGCCGCTGCAAAAGGGGACCTTAGCTGAGAGGGAGTAGACGTTCTGTTCCTTCATGCTGTTAATCACAGATATCGGTCTTGTACAGCGGTCGTAACTCTAGCTCTTACTCGGCTAAACCTCCGAGACGCAGAATCCGTCCTAACAAATTGATTCCAGTCTATGGACCACAGAAGGACTCACATTCAGCTATCGTGACCCATCTGACTGACTTTGGCCTGCTTCGAGCCGGCCAATTGCTCTCCACCGCAGTTCATTTGGCGAATTGTCTCGAGGTCATTCCTGCAAAATGGCTATTTCGAATTTCTTTATTCACATTTACAATACAAAATAACGATTCACTCCAAAACACCCGTTTTTATGCCGTTATCCAATTACGCTAATTGACGCAACGTAGACTAATTTGCATACGATATGCTCACTCGACGTTACTTGTTGAACAAATTTGGCGAATTATCGCGATTTTTCTCATTTTTCCTTAATTTATGGAAACCAGTGTAGAAACATGAGTCTTAATTAACAGTATTTTTTAACTGACCTATTAAATAACATTATTTTTCTGTGTAAAATGTAATTTAGTAATGTGTAACTTAAAAATTTTTTACAAAACATCGACGTTTTCATCAACGTTTTGCTAACCCAGTTTGAAAACCACTGCTTTAGGCTATTAGGATAATTCTCGGTTATGTCAATGGAAAGCCACATTCATAGTCCCATATCGTTGAAAGTAAACTTATTACACTAAAAATCTCGCTGGAGATAAGCATAGTAATCAGATCTCTGAAAATCTGGATTTTTTTTTCTTCTTGAATAATTCGTTCTGATATTAAAAAATTATGGTAGTTAAGTAGTAAGTAATAAGTGCATATTTGGCACTTTGAATGGGTTAATCATTACACAATCTCCATGTGCCAATATGGGAACATTAATCATAAAACTAATTTTGATTAATATACTAAAAAAACACATATCGCCTCTGGCGAATATAAGAATCCCATTTTTAAAGAAAATGAAGTTTTTCATTTACCGACTTTTGCACTCTTTAAAAGTTTCAATTGGAACTAATGGATGACTGGGAAAATGCAAATGGCAATATTTTATTAGTACTTACACAACAGAAAAAGTATTTTATTTTTTATTTCCTAAAATGAAAATTTTGCTTTTGTCAGACCCCTCTGAGGAAAGGGGACAGATATTGGTCTTAGTGAAAATATCTTTTGACACTTTGACCACCAAAATTTAAAATTACTACCAAAACTGATCACTTGGAATATTTCAAAAATTTCGCATTTTTTCATATTTGGTTTATTACTAGCTGAACTTACCTGGCGCTGTCCGGGTGTCACTTTTAATCTATATATTCATATTTTCAGTGCACTAAAGCTAAATTTTGTAAGCCCCCCCCCCTCCCCGACACTTTAGCACAGATTTTCAACAGGAAGAAATTTGCTCGGTTTTGGCTTGGATCGTTGTTGACGTCAGCGAGCTCTCTCATAGCCCGTGGCTTATTTCTGCGTAAGCTATCGAGATTTTTATTTCCGTTACCATAGATTTTGCCGCCCTATGTCTCCCGTGATATTCGTCCGCACGGTCCAAATTTCTTGCACAGCGTCCCCAGTGTGCCCCAGTGATTAGTTTTTAAAAATCAGGTTCCCACTTGGCCCGTGGCTTCGTTTCTACACATATTGTGACAGCTTGTGTCTCACTTTTAATCTGCATATTCTGTTGTTTCCAGCACTAATGGTTAGTTTTGTGAGTATTCCCCCCTCCCCCCGACATTTTACACAGTTTGAACACGAAGAATTTACCGGTGTGCAAAGGTCATTGCTGATTCGGCGCCCGCTCTCAGAGCCCGTGGCAAACGATAGAGATATTTCGTCAAATTTTGTCATTCTGTTATTCCCGATGTACTTTACCGAAGGTCCCAAATTTCGTAGGCGGGTTCCCCCTGCCTGACCCCATGTTAGGTTAGAAAGTCAGGTCCATAGCTGCAATGGAACGGCCAAATAATGCCTTTGGAAATGTGGGGAATCTGGCAACGGAAGCAGATTCTATTTTCATTCTTACTTTCACAGTTAGGGAGCAGTGAATGGCAACAATAAATTTGACAGCGATTCTCGTTTCTCGTAGAAATAGCAGATAAATATTTTTGCTTCTAGCAAGCCTCCCGTTTTCTTCTTCGACTGAAATTTGGCACTGTAATCCGGACCACAACCAGAAACATTTTCTGAAAATTTGAAGCGTATAGGTTGATTTCCCGATGAGTTATGGCTGCCACAGACACACACAGACATCTTCTTTTATTATATAGATTAAACTACTAAAGGATTTGAAAAATGGCAATATATTTCATGAATACCTTATCCAACTGAAAAAATAATTTTCCAGTTATCTCTTTAAACAGTTGAGTTTTCCACCCACCCTGGGGTAAGAGGTCAATTCATTGTTGCCAATGCATACCTCATGTCCTTCACATTCCACCACAAAAATTTCAAAGTTGAATCATAAATACATCGTTTGCAACATTCGTTTAAAATTTCGTAATTTTTGAACTTTTGCACCTTTTTTTCGTATTTCCACTGCAATACAAACTTTTGGGAGATTTACAAAGTGCGAATCGTAGTATTTCCTCAATACCTATCCAACTAAAAAAGGAATTTTTTTAATATGTATCCAAAAACAAAAAGCTGAATATCTATATATGGACAGATAGGTAAATGAAAAAGTGAAAATATTATCTCGTTTTTTCGGAAACGAGGTAAAAATTTAAATTTGTGAGATTTTTCGACGTATTCAACTATCAAGGAAGGATATCACTCTGAATTTAATGTCGATCAATTTTTAGAAGAAAAACGCGTCGTAAAATCTCTTTAAATACTGAGAAATATATTTGACATCTTCATGGCATATTTGTTATTGTTTCTTGAGTTTGAGAGCAGCTGGGACAATACCTTCATGAGACACACAGAATTGTGTACCGTTGGTAGAAAGTTCATAGCAATTAGAGGAGATCTTGATGGGCAGCCGGTAGCTCAGCGATCAGAGTACCTGACATACTATCAGGAGGTCGTGGGTTCGTATCCCATCCAGCTCAAGGCAATTTTTCCTCTAAAATTTATCGACGTTAAATTCAGTGTAATATCTCTCTTGAGGTAAAAATTGCTGAATAATATAATTTTTGGAAAATGGTTTCTTATATGAGAACATGTAATAAATTTACCACTAGTAAAAGGATTTTTTAAAATTTGCAGTGGGTTTTCTTTTATATATTACTTTTTTTTATATGTTTTTGTCCAAATAATAACAATATTAAACTTCATTAGATTTACCAAATTTCTTTTGGGACTGAAAGCGTCAAGTTTTTTTTCGGTTTAAGACTACATTTTTTTCAAGAACACATTTTAAGACTACATTTTTTCGGTTTAGACATACATTTAAGCGATAGTTCTTAAACGAGGATTGCTATTTAATTTTCGTTATGTAAAGTTAGTATTAATTTCCAACTGCAATGGGGCGGGGGTGGCTCAGTCGGTTCTCAGGTTCGAGTCCTAGCTGGGTCAGCGTTGAGATTTATCTTCACAAAATTCCCCGCCCTGCCCACGGTCAGTAGGGGACACCGATGGACTTGGAAGGGCCGCCGTCCGTCGGATGGGACGTTAAGCCGTGGCTCCGTGTGCGGGAGAGCCATACCTTGTGCACGTTAAAGAACACACTGGATGGCCTTGACGGGAGGCTACTATTTGTGACCAACAGCTGTTCCAGTGGGTCCCTCCCCCAACCTTCTCTGAGCCTTCAGGGTCCTTGTGACCTGGCCATTTAGCCCATGGTGTGCAAAAAAGTGCCGCTCAGAGATAAAACAACCCAAATCCAACTGCAATAACATTCTAACTACAGGTGAACCTCTACTTACGACTATTCAAATTGTGAACAATTCGTATTTATAAACATATACTCCGTGTGCGGGAGAGCCATACCTTGTGCACGTTAAAGAACACACTGGATGGCCTTGACGGGAGGCTACTATTTGTGACCAACAGCTGTTCCAGTGGGTCCCTCCCCCAACCTTCTCTGAGCCTTCAGGGTCCTTGTGACCTGGCCATTTAGCCCATGGTGTGCAAAAAAGTGCCGCTCAGAGATAAAACAACCCAAATCCAACTGCAATAACATTCTAATTACAGGTGAACCTCTACTTACGACTATTCAAATTGTGAACAATTCGTATTTATAAACATTCTACATGTTTAAAAAATTGTGACTCTCTATTCAAGTAACGAAAATAGTTCCTGCACTTACGAACGTCTCAACCTGTTCGACCGTGCAAGATTACGTATTTTAACCTTCTTCCCAGTGTTGCTAACTTAACTACTTTTTAGCCAAATTTAGCAACTTTGGAAAGCCATACAGCAACCTTATATTTCATAATAGCTATTAACTACATTCTTGCTTTCCTATGGCAGTATTTACCTTTTGTTTCCCTATCGTGAAAAGTTAACTAGTTGAATTAATTACGGTTACTGCCTGTTTAATCGACTATGACATGTTTCACATCTATGTGACTTGCGAGCTGCGGAAAGATGCCGGACTTCGATGAGAGCAATAAAGATATTTCAAGCCTTACGTTTAGTGCTCAGATTTTGAAAGTTGTCAAAAAGTATTGTATATACTGTTCACGACTATTTAGGCAATTTATAATTTTCTAATAAAAATATATAAGAAACATATTTTAAAAGTATTCACTAACTTGCTATTTTTTTTTTGAAGAAAGTTGAATTTTGGTGGTGATGAAGGAATATATTAATCGATTTAACATTATTTCTTACTGGATGAATGAATTCAACTTACGAACAGATGTCATGGTACGCATTATGTTCGTAAGTTATGATTCACTTATAATCAATGAATATTGTTGAAAAGCGAGATTTTGGGAGAACTGCTTAAGATTTTACCATAGTGAAATATTTCCATTTGAAACTTATTTATTTTCTAAATTACAGAGCTTCTATTGTAGTATCCCGATAAAATCAAAAACCATTTTCAGTGTAGATTATCGTAATCACTAAAATCATTATTATGGAATCACAAATAACTATACCGGAGGTTTATTTCCACTGTTAACAACAAACAGTTGAAAATGCTAAAATTATCAATTCTTGACGTTCTAACATGGGTCTTTATGGATTAAAAGTGAAATTTTTCCTTATCTCATAAAATTAAATCGAAAGTATTAAAAAATGCTTTATTGATTGTACACATACCGGCCACTGAATTAGAAACCTTTATTGAATACAGTGTTGGACCTCCTTTAGCTCGAATTACAGCACGTATACGGTTTGGCAAAGATTCCACAAGGTGCTGGAGTGCCTTTACTTCTTCAGCATACCAGGTGTTCACCAGACAGTCCTTTAACTAGCTAAGATTTGACGGAAGAGGACTTTTCTCCCGGATCTGTTTTTCTAACATGTCCCATACATTCTCAATGGGGTTCAAATCCGGGCTTTGTGGTGGCCAGGGAAGATGGTGGAAGTTGCTGTCATGCTCGCTGAACCACTACTGAACGCATTGCGTGATGGACAGTAGCATTGTCGTCCATGAAACAGCCATCACCTGCTGGATAAAAAGTCAACATTGTTCAGATAATCTTTAGAGGACACCCGACCTTCCAACAATATCAGGGGCCCGTTCCGTATCAACAGAACGTTCCCCACAATCTGACACCACTTCCAAAACCTTGAATTGTGTTTACAAGGTAAGCTGGGTCCATTGCTTCAATGGGACTCCTGCCGAACTCTCTGCTACCGTCGGTACAGAACAAGGTGTACTGCGATTTGTCGGACCACGTGACTTTTCCAGTCTTCCAGTGTCCAGTTGCGGTGTTCCTGACACCACTGTAGACTGCCTTCCCTTTCCAGTTCTTCGCTGGAATCAGTGTTTTCCGTATAGGCATGCGACTGCTAATACCGATCCTCTTCAATTCCCTGCGCATAGTTCGCTGAGATATGGGTCGGGAACAGCCTTCATTGAATGCTTCGGTCAATTGCTGCACACAGGAAGTCTTGCTTCTCCGTATAAGCCTTCTCAGACGACGGATATCTCATTCCTGACATATTGTCGTCCCGCCACACTTACGCCTCTTAGACAAACAATGTGGTTTATTTTCCCACTGATTAAAACTTCGAGATATCTCACCTTTTGAGAAATCAGTCATCTCTGCTGTTTTTAAAGTTCCAGTCAGACAGACACCCACAATAAGTCCTTTATCGAATCCCGAAAGTCCTTTATTTTCCCATTGTGATCAACACTACTGACGATTACTGATATCTTGAACTAATCTTTTGAGCTCCAAGCCTAGGGATTATATCTCGGAAGTCTAAAATAGTGCCTTATTGGCAATAACAAAGTTAAAACACACAAACTCCAAAAGGGTCACAAGTGCAAAACAAATTTGGTATAAAAAGCACAACTAAAAGTAAAACATGCCAAACACCATTATCTTTGGACGCTTGAACTGGTTTAAACCAAGGGATCGTAATTCATCAAGGATCTTTAGTCCGGTCACCTAACCGTCCAAGAGAGATGCAGCAAAATCAAAGGCTTCGATGCTTACTGAGATTCTCTCGGTCCAATCCCTAGTCATCTTAAATTTAAGACAAAATGTTTTAACTTTGAGCAATATATTACCTAAATTCAATTTCGTGAAGATTTCCAGGATATATTTTACTTCCTTAACAAAGCCAAACGTTTCCTCCACATTTGCTTTGCTCTTTTTAGTTGGTACATTAACTGTGGCCTTCCCTTTTTCTGAAGGCTTAGTAACTGGTGGAGCAGTGTTAGATTTTCCTGGAATCTCTTCAGGAAGTCTGGTAGCTTGAGCGTAGGTCTTATTGGGCTGTACATATTGGGGTACCTTATTATTACCCTTCTTGGGTTTTTTGAAAGGTACTCCACTATTGGGAAGTTTGGGGAAGAGCTCACAGCCTCTGTAATTGGTCATGTGATTTTTCCCGCAGTTAGCACTACTACGTGTTAGCACTTACTACTACGTGTTGGTTCCTTCAGTTAGCACTTACTACTACGTGTTGGTTCCTTCAGTTAGCACTTACTACTATGTGTGCCAGGACACACAAGAACCATCCTTGTGTGTCCTGGCACACAAGATAAGACACAACAATAAGATGTTGCCAGCGCATTTGACACACTAGGGGTGTTGAAGCAGCTACCCTTAGTGTGCCCATAACGCTGTCATTTGTGACATTGTGTTGATCCTTTCCTCCTTTGAAAGGACTCAACAGTGATCTTTAGATGGAAAAGATCAGTCAGGTTAAAGATCTGTTTTTGCCAACTCAATGAGAAATATAGGTAAGTGAGTTTTGTTCCTGTATTTCTTAAGTTGAAAAACTTTTAGGATCATGAAGCCAGTTCTTCACAGGTAATGTCATCAGGAATGTTCTTGATGATCACCTAAGTTCTTTTCTGACTTCAGCTGGTATGTATGAAAAGTAAAATTTTCTTGCTCAAAGAAGTTTATGAAACTTCTATAGTCTTGGCTACATTTCGTTTGGACTCTAATGGTCTCACCAGATTTTTCTGCTGTAATTGCTTTCACAGTCAGTATAACCAGTTTTCTGAGTGTTGAGCCAGTTTTTAGGTTGGCTCAAAACTATTGGTGGTATTTTGTCCCTCTTAACTTTATTGTGAAGCGAGGAAACTTACTGTGTTTGTGAGGATGTTCCTACGGTCGTCACTTATGTCATATTCTTTCTCCGAAGCACACGCTAGAGAGTAAGGAACACTTGTTTTAACTAGTGATACAAGGTTCATCTGTATTTAAGGGCCTTTTGCATCTCTTTTTAACAGGTTTGAAACCTTGATCACTGTCTTCTGACTTGCTTTTGTCATTATCTTCAATAGGTGAAGATTCCATTATGTCAGCATTGGTGGTAGCAATGAGCTGCATAGTAGCCGTGCTGCTACAATCATCAGAGCAGTTGTGTTCTTTAACTGCTCTTTCCAAATAAAAGTGCTGAAGGAATGACTTGTTGATTCTGACGATTACTGACGAGCAGCAGTCTTAAATAGTTGCCTAGATCATGTGGTGATGCACGTGACCACGTATTTTGCATATACGCTGCGCAAGTGACGTTTACGTACATCTGGCTAATTCAGTGGCCGGTGTGTGTAGTTATTTTAAGTTCTCATGTATGAAACGGTAGTACCAAATGTTCCTTAGTTTTCTCTTGATTAAAAATTGTTTTTAGTGTTCGTATATGCCCATGAAGACTAAAAGGATTAAAAATGTCGTGTAAATACTAATGAAGTCAGCAGTGCTATTTAATATCACGTTGTACTTATTTATTTTTGAAATTTTATGTTAATTTTTCGTGCTTCAAAGTCCTTTGTTAATTTTTCCTCGTCAAAGTTCTAATTTTGTGGTGATTTTCTGAAAAATAAATGTAGAATTTTAATACATTTGTTTTCTATGTACAGTTAACTACACATCATCGGTGTATAGGTACGAGCTATTGATTGCATTTGGCCATAATCGTAATTTATTCCATTTGACTTCCAGTACTAGGGTAAGTGCAATGCCTAACCTTTGCCAGTAGGTTTCAAGACAATTTAGGAAACCATTTAGATATGTAAATTCACCGTTGTCAGAAATGTTGGAAACAAAATAATAGGTTATTTAGTAATAAATTATCACAGGAAAAGTCCTGTAGACAAGGAACACTTGAAATAATGAGGTGAAAAAAATTGGTTGTCATTTGTGGCATGTTTCAAATAAATGTTCAATGTCCTTGCATTTGGTGGATTCTGAGGAAATAACGTGTTTTTTAAGGATGAACATTTTAAAAATTTTTGTAAGAGGCATATCTTATTCAAAATTTTGACTAGTACTAAATAATCGTAATCGTGGCTCCCTTCGTTAATGAATTAATTCAAATTAAAATAAAAATTTGGCAAGGATTCTTGAAATATTGAATTTTTGGCCGTCAATTGTGTCCGATCTCGGGAAAGCTGTGACCGGTGTGGTTGCTCTTGTTCTGTTACGAGTTTCTATGCAAGAAATAGATGGTTAAAAATGTCGAGTCAGAAAAATTGTTTTGCCTTTCGGTGTTCAGTTAAACTTTGACCAAATTTCTACTGATTAAAATTGTTTACTGTCATGATTGCATTTATAACTGCTACTCTTTGGGAGTGATCGATCTCAGTAATCTTTCCTTTGATAGTTTACTTTTGCTTGTGGAATTCGACAACTCCTTTAGCTAAGCGCGAAATGTGTTCTTTAAATATAATGTTGGAAAAGCCTGTTTGGGCCGTTTTAACCATGGTAATGTTCACTATATTTTATATAGATTAAAATAAACTGTTTTCTGTGGTTCGAAATGTAATGCATGCCTAAAAGAGTTTTGTTCGTTTAGAAAATGAAAAGGATGTTTGCTCCTCGTTAATATCGACCGAGAATCCAGTAATTCAATGAAATATGAATTAAATTCAGGAATGTAAAAACAATATCCAGATGTCGGATATCTGTAATTGAATTGGAGATGATTAAACAGTATCAACTTATAATAATTTTCTTTGTGGAGAAAAATCATTATTTTTTGTAGTGTTATCCACAAAACCGTTTGATACCAAACCTTCAGAGAAAGTCGAATGTCATCATCTCTGATTTCGTTTACGATTCTCTGTTGCTTCAACGCAGTAGGCAACCCACACTAGCTGGCATATTATTTCCACCTGATGCGCAGCCCACAGCGACCGGAGTTGTTTTCCCCTGTAGAAGTTGTTTCGCTGCGACTCTCCGCTGCGTGGCAGGGGAAGCTCTGTTGACTGTTTTGGTCTTCAAGCATTGGATCTCATCATTGCTTCCTGTCGTGGTATACGAGGCTTCGACGTGGCTTTACAGAAAAGAACGGTATGTACTGTTACGTGCTTTTCGTACCTATCTATTAAGGGTGTTTTAATATTCTCTGTTGCTGACGTACTTAGATTAACTCGGAAGCTTTATAGCTCTTCCATTTACATTTTTAATATTTCATTTGTTCCCGCCCCACGACCTGCGAATGTGAATACTTCGTACAAAACGCAGCAAATTTTTGTGAATTATTCGAAATGCTCATAAATTTAAGTGTCGAATATTGCACCTGGCACAATTTTATTAGGATTTTCGTATTGTTTTCTATACTTTCGGTGATTTATCGTTTTTTCCGTTACCGTAAACTGTTATATTCTTTCATGATACTAATTTTCATAATATGATATCATTTTCATTATTGTGTATGTGATTCTTTGATATGTAGCAAACGAAATAGTTTAAAAATACAAATAGTAAATTACTATTTCCTACAGAATTAGGAGGAAGTATGAACAGCAACTCAGTGAATGTGCTTTTGTTTTTGACTGATAATGGTTTTGAGTTTGCATGTGATTATTTTAAAGAAATAAGGAATAAATTGCGAAAAACTGAAGGAAGTACATCGAAATATAACAATAAACAAAATTGTCAAGGAGAAGGTATCACTCTTCGTGTAATGTCGGTGTCCAATTTAGAGGAAAAATTGTGAGCCGGATGGCATATGAATCCACGACCTCCTGATGACATGTTAGGTGCTTTGACCGCTGAGTTACCCGCCGCCGATTAAGATTATTTGTATTATCTCATTTTGATGATATAAACTTTTCTATTTACAGTACACAATTGTGTACAAATATTTTTGCATGCGTCATGCTTTGTGACAGTAGAGAATTCACTAGGGAGTTTGTGACAAAGATAATCGCAGAATATGTTAATGCATTTTCTATGTTTACGTAGATCTCCGAGTTAATTTCATTTCGCTCTTTGATAACTATAAAATTATTGAAATTTTATTTAAAAAAAAGCTATATCTTTATAAGCCCATTCAAACAATAAAGTATTAACAAATCATCTGAGATGACTCGATGAAAATTTTTGGTTTCTCGCTATAAATATTGAATTGTTTAGATTTCTGTGGTTATAAATGTGGTGGATATAACTTTAATGTAATTTATATGAACAGTTTTTATTTCCTAGAAAGATGAAAGCAAATGTACAATAGCATGAAGCCGCGGACATTTTCGAACTAAACTTCTGTCTAGATGACGTCGAAGTCGTTACACACGCCTCAGTCCCTAATTAAATAGCTATCCATTAGGTCTCATTCCCAAACTTTGTTAAAAGTTTTATCACTCTGTGACATAACTCTATGGCGTAATTAATTGTTACTGTTATCAGATGTTATCAGAGACATCTGGTTCGGACCCTGGATAACGCATGGATGTTTCTTATGTTGTCCTACTACTGAGGTCTCGTCTTCCTCACATACCTAGTTTATGGCGTATTATACTGACATGTTCCTATCTAACTTCTGTGGCAAGCAATTGCTTTAGCTGTAATTTTTTTAAAATAAAACATTCTAATCTTAGATATGAATATAAGATTAGAATGTTTTATTTTTATTTATTACTAAGATGGAATCTTGTTAAATACAGAAACCCAATAATATGCTACTTTGTATATTATATATTAGCATTATGAAGACAATATTGCTGGTGGAAGATTTCTGTAGATTGGCATTATTGTTAAGGGATCACATTTTCAAGTAAATAAAAAAACACGGACATAAAATAATTGTTACAGAACTTCCATGATAATTTCGGGACTCATTATTTTTGATTACCAAAACCGAGAACCCGTTAGTTTTTCTACTGAAATTATAACTTTAAAGCAGATTTCATTAATGCTGTAATTTTAATGACAAAAATTCATTGCCCAAAAAACGTTCTTTCGAGCTATTGGATCACTTCCATCAAAACGACTATCTCTATTAAAAAAGCCATTATATGGGAAGGAAGGTGGCACGAAAAATTTGACCAACAAAAAATAAGATTGCAGAGTAGTATGGAAGTATGGAAATTCGATTTGTCATAAACTTTCTGGGTGTTGATTTTGTTTTTCAGTCTAATTAGTTGAACCTTGGGTGGAATAAAGCAGCACTGTGCACTATACTCTCAAAAGTTGAAACATTTCATTGCATTCCGCTCGCCCTAAAATGATCACGAAAAGTGACGAAAACTAAAAGAATCGTTAGATGAACTCCTAAAAATTTGATTAAATTTAGTAAACTGATTTGAAAAATTACTGATTTCTAACTTTTGAAAAAAAATTCTTGATTGACAATAATGCTTGCTGTTAAATATTAAGATGTGGAAAGAATGATTATACGTTAGATGTGTCCCGCTAAGCATTAAATGTCAAGTATCAGGCAACTGATTAAATGTGCAAGCAAACTCATGGAGAAAGTTGGAAATGTACTAACAGAACCATGAAATTAGATGCAAAGTGTTGATGTGCGATAGAATTATCCTGGGAAGGAGGGTTCAAAAGTTTCAAAGTGTAGAATGATAATTGGAGCTGTATGTGTACTGTATTGGCCTCAATTAAATGTGAATTGTTTTTATAAATATATATTCTAAAGAAAAAAACTCCTTGTTTATAGATTAAAACAGTTTAACTTTTTCTGCATACACGATATAAGTTGAAATGTAGTAATTAAAAAAGCATATCTGTGGCAAACAAATTACTAATTTAAATAGCATCAAAAGTAATATTATTTCATTTCGGAATAAACTTTATGAAATATTTTTAAACAAAGCCTTTTTTTCCCCCTAACAAATTTCCAGGTTCAGTATTTTAAAAACGAAGTCATCTGTAGTATTCTTTTACGCTTTATATTCTGGCCAGTACGGTAGATGTTCAAAGGTGCAGTGTTATTTATAGAAACCATTTTGTGAGAAGACGAAGAATCTGTTAGAGAGTGACTACTAAAGTCTTAATAATATATAGGCAATGTTAAAAAATGTGAGTGATCATATAAAGGCGGAAGAACAAGAAAGGGTGTTTTTATTTTGTAGGGCAGTGAAATGTGGAACCGTAATTAAGTCAAGAGAGGGATGAGTGTGCATACTCTGTTTAACCAGATTAATATGCGAGTTGGCCAAGAAGGTGATATGCCATCAAGAACTGGTAGTTGACTGCATGAAAAATGAATGTATTTCTTTTGTTATATAGATGAACGAAAGAGGGAGAGAACAAGAGTTCTCATAGAAATTTGCGATGGCCCATTTGTTTTTATTATAGAAGATTCAAATGTTGAGCCGCAATATTTATATACTAGGAAGGGTTGTGTCCTTTATCATTTATTCCTGCTTACATAACTCCTTAAATGTTGATGGAATGTTTCTAAATGATGAATTCAATATATTTTATTTAGATCTATATATTATCTCTAATAGCATTTTCCCATTAAAAGCCTATTTTAAAGATTACTGAGCTTTGAATCTAAAATATAGCTTCCCATGACATAATTACGGGCAATGGACAGAAAAATGGAAATATCCGCATGTTATGTCAATGGAGAATCAAATTCGAGGCTCCGTAACCAGTTAAATAAATTTTTATGGGCACATATGACAAGATAAATATAAGATGTCAACTAAACTGTACAAATTTATTTTTTGAACAATATCCGTTTAGTACTTAAAAATTTATAGAAGTTTGAATATTGAATAACAGAGATGTCAATCGTAAGAATTCACCTCAGAAGTTAATTAAAAAAATTATTTCATATCATGTAATAAAATATTTTTTTTTATTTTGTGCAAATAGTTCTTTCAATAATTGTTAGTTTTACACTAGTTGCTTAAGTCTGACTTTGCTGCTGTTAAGTATTCGAGCTTCCATAACTATTACCCAACAAATATTGTAGAAAATCGATATTTAGATAGATTTTAATGAGATTTAAATTTGTTTAGTTCTATTTTCGTATAAAAAAACGCCTATTGTAGAAATTACGGATTTTCGAATTTGATTCTCCGTTGATTTAATATGATAATGTGTCCACTTTTTTATCCAGTATCTGCAGGTCCTAATATTTCTGAGAATATAGTGTAAATGTCATGTTTGGTGGGGGAAAAACTAAAAACAGCGAAAATGAAGGAGAGCAACATACAATATTAGTGTCACTATATAATATGTAGTTAGAATACATATATCATCCCTCTCACCATAGGCCGATTTTGTTCATAATTCTATAGCTAGAAGGTTGCCTAATAAATCAGTATCATAACCAATATTATTTTTGATATCATAGAACCAATATGTACGAATGTCATATGCATATTCAAGAAAGGAATATTTTAATTGAAAATGTACCTCAAATAGTTTCGAATATAATTAGTGAATTTCGACTTATGCACCGTTTGTGACTCTGAATATGTACAATCCAGCCAAGTTGCAGACGTCTACGGCAATTCTGGAACGCTTGATGGTACTCCTGTTGGCGAACACTCCACAACTTGGAATGACCACATTTTGCAAGGTCTTTCACTCTTGAAAAAGGCTACCCAGCAAATTCCTTTTTAATTTTTGAAAACAATAAAAAATCTCATGGCGGGAAATTGGGGAACTTTGCAGGATGGGGTAGCTGTTTGATATTTTTTCCTGCTCCAGATAGGCCGTAACTTGCCGGGTTTTGTGAGCACTGACTGAACGTTTAAACATGTATAGGAAGAAAACCTTGCTGTCTTGGAGGTTACGTTTCTTAAAAAAGCCACGATCTACAAATCCAAAACTAAAAATGGTGATAAACGATCATAGAATATAACTTAAGGAAACAAGTTTTTTTCGTAATAAAATGCTACATATCTTTCTTGGATAAAACAAAAAAAAAGATATCAAAATATATAAAATTCATGTATACCATGTAAATTTGCAATAAAGCAGTAATATATGTGCATCAAAAAGGTAGAAAATAAATCTAAAGCATATCGATGATACAATCAGTCACTGAATTCGTATTCACTCCAAAGGAAGATAAGGATCCCGTCAGTCTTGTTGAGTAGGTAAATCTGCGTCCTATCTCCCATTGAATGAATACGAATTCAGTGACTGATTGCAGACCATCGATATGTTTTATGTTTATTTTCTACTTTTTGGGGTGCATATAGGAAGAAAAGTATTTTTTTTCAATTTGGTTACTGGGACTTATAGTCAATATATGCTTTATGTTCCAATGTAAGAACATAGATTTTTTTGACATGTCGATAAGTTAACAATTTTAACTGCTGAGGGACGATCACAATATATACGACAGAACAAACGACCATGCTTAACCCGGGACTCGAACCCGGATCCCAGCAATCTCACTGCTACCCCGAGCCAACGCGATATCACTGAGTCATCGAGGCGGCTAGTATTTTTCATAATCTTTTAATTTATATTTTATTATTTGTCACTATAAACATTTACCTTCAGAAACTTTCATTTGATATATGATTCATAGACGTCGGCAACATTTTTCCTTCCTCTTTTTTTCGAGTCATGTTTATGGTAACTCATGACATTTGGAGACTCACAGATGTTAATTTGAGATGTAAAGTCGTTAAGGTCGACTCCCGCAAAATTTCCGTTCCCTTTTGATGGAAGGGAAGAATGGTGGGGGAAGCATAATTCGAAGTAGTCTACGATAGTCCTCATATAAACTTTCATTTGACACCTAACTCGAAACTGTAGACCTTCGCAATCGGAAGATGTAAAAGAACGACTTTCCAATTTCCTCTTTTTAAGAGGGAAGAAAGCAAAGGGGCATATTTTTATTGCCCACTGCATTCCCCATATCACAAGCTTTCATTTGAGGTACAACGTGTTACGTTTGGCTTTCGAAAGATAAAGAACAATTCTTTGCATATTTCCCCCTCTTTTTTGGGGGGAGAAGCATTTGGGGAAATTTTTATAACCATTGACATTCTCCATATCACAAACTTTCATTTGGCGAGAAGCCATTACTTTCTGCCCTCACTTTCTGAAGATATAGCGGAACAATCGCTTTCATATTTCGCCCCATTTTAAGGGAGAAGAAAGTTTGGGGATAAAATTTTTATAGCCTATGACACTATCCGCTTCACACTCTTTCATTTGACACATAAATCATTAAATTTGTCTGTCGCTTTCGAAAGATATGATGGAACAACTGTTTTGACAAATGAGAGAAAAGTAATAGGAAGATAGGTAATAAAAATAAGAGTAACCGTGTTTTATTAGACACAACGACTGTATACTAGCGCAAATTTGTACTTCACCTGCACGAATATGGTCGTTCCCGTGATATTCGGGAGCAAGAGAGGCTGTATTCTGTCACATAATTTGTGTAAAATGACTGTCTTTTCAGCTGAAATTTTAATTTGGTGTGATTACTGCCCTATCCACTTGAAGAGATTTTGCTTTTAGGACTCGTGGTTCAATTAAATGAAGGTTTAACGTAAAAGACAAAAAGAATTAGAATAGAAATTCCACAGGAACAGTAACTAACTGACAGAGAGTTAGTTAGATAGTTGAGCGTCACTTGGAGTAGGAAATTTACGTAAGCATGTGATGCCACGTGTTTAATACAGTATTAGGTACAAGCCCAATCCATAAGTTACCTTTGATGTTATGCACGTTTTAGTCATGTGAGATTGCAGCGGCCATTGATTTAGGAAACCACAATCACGTGGCGATAGCTTGAATGTAACGTATGATCCATATTGAATACGATGTTCCAGACCGCGTAAAATAGATGTTTTCCACTTTCTGTAAAAAAAGTCACATTTATTCCAGCATGTATAATCAAATTCGTAATCGGAACGGGTTACTTGTAATACCTGTTGTTGCAGTTCCGGACTTCTGGCCCAGAACTGAAACTTTATTTTGTTAACTTAAATTTTTCTCTACATATATGGATTTTGATGCACTGAGTTTCTAATATTATTCCGTACCTCTTGATTTCTCTTCGTATCTTAACAATTTTTAGATGTATGAGAAAACAGTTTGCAATAATAAGGCTTACATGCGAAACATTTTGAGCTATATCAGTACAAGAGTTCAGTTTAGGCTCTAAATATTAAAATTGTGCGTAGCAAACGCAATAACGGGCTATTTCATTTTTGTTGCAGATGCTTTTCATCTAACTGACAGCAAGGAATCTTGCTTTTAACTTGGCAATGGCTTAGGTATTGACCTTTCACTAAAAGGGCTGATGACCTGTTATTTAAACAAACTCAGCTGTGTTGAAATTTTGGCAGCTTAATGTATTTGGCAAAGAGGAGCCGGATGTATTGACTGAAAGGTAAGCGAAGACTGAACAGCTGCCTCGTTTCATGGATCCTGTCGCTCTAATCAGCCTAGTTTCTGGGTTTCATATACAGAATCAAGGAATTTGTAATCAGTGTTGAAATGTATTTGTTCTAATCAGTAGCCGGTCTCTGTTTCACTTCACATAATTCTTTTCATTATTTTATGAATTTTGTTTTATTATTGTCGTCATTTTCTTTATGTTATGAATTGTTAAAGGACATTTCGATTCGAAAAGAGCTTCGCTCTTTCATTTATCTGAAACTTAGCAAATGCGATTTTGAAAATGAACATGGATACATTTTTCTTAAAGTTCATTATACGTTGGCTTTAACACTGCATGGGAGTTATATACAATGGCGGAACTTCAGAGGAAGCATCTTACAGCTTTCTCTACAGTGACAATTTTGTGAATATTCTATGTCCTACATATTGTAGTTCTATGGAGACTGTTGTTAATGCTTTCGATGGGACCTGTTTCGAGATATCTTTGGTTTTCAGCTGAGGAACAAAGGCCAACTTTATTCCATCAAAGTTTTTGAATAATGTTAAAAGAAGCGTATTCTAAAGGTTGAATGTTAGATTTAAATAATGAAAATTTTCGATCTTCTAGGTAGAGAAAATTAAACGCTTAAAGCTTGTTACATTGTTTTACATTGAACATTGGATTTGATGGACTGTATAAAAATGTATTTTTCTAAAAACATTAGTCTCATTTGATCGTTGTTGAAAATCAGACCGTTAGTTGAAATTCGACAAAATTAGACAGCTCAGAGGTAAAACAACGAACAAATCTCGTGTGGTTTAATTATTTCATCTTATTTTATATCTCCACCTAACATTTACACTAATCCACAATAAGATTCAATGAGCCATTATTATACCTTCCTAATTCTAGAATTTTCAACTTTGAGATCTAGAAGACAAGATCATATTTGATACATTATTGATATGTAGTTAATATAATGCAAAAGTATATATATATAATTAGCAAAATGAAACTTTATGAAATACAAATATTTTAAATATGAAATCTGTTAACATGCATAGTTACAATTTAAAACTTTAATTATCCTATAAATTACATCTTGTGTTTATGCATTTCAGAGTACAAAGTTTTAAAAATTAGAATAATTAACAGTACTTTAAAAATAATAGTAATATCATCTGCACAAATATATACACAACAAATTGCTTATCGAATATTTTGAGAAATCTTTTTTCCTATGTGTATAACCAAAGAGCTAAAATTTAGTCCATTCAGATTATAAAATAATATTAAATTATTTTATTTTAATACTATATATAATAGTCTCCCGTCATGGTCATCCAACATTTAACATGAACATCGCACCACGGTTTAACATCCCATCTGACGAATAGCTGTTTTAATAGTGAAAAAAAAGTGTATGCTGAAGGAAATTCCCGAGAAAAACGTTTTCTTATTTTTGAGGACTATTTTGAACTTGGGGCGGGATTTACCTCAGCCAGTAGCGCGCCAGGGTCATAATCTACAGTTCCCAGATTTGAGTCCGACCTGTGCCAGTGTTGAGAATTTCCACTGAACCCCAACCTGCCCTCGGTCACAAAAGGGACACCGATGGGCTTGGAAAGGCAGCTATTCGTCGGATGGGATGTTAAGCCGTGGTTCCGTGTGCAGGAGAGCCATACCCTATGCATGCTAAGGAACCGCTGGATGGCCTTGATGAAGACTACCATTTGTCTCCTAGCAGCTGTTCAGTGGGACTCTTTCCTCCAGCCTTCTTTGAGCCCTTGTGACCTGGCCATTATTATATTGTGTGCAAAAAAAATTGCCACTCAGAGGTAGTTTTAACTTTTTCCGCACTGAAGGAGCTTCACTGCGAAAAATTAATTATTGTCATTATTTTTAAGTGATATAAACATCCTGTCATACTTTGTGTTCTAGTGCGTGATGTTCTTAAATTCCTAGTGAAAATATGTGTGACACTTGCTTCCTTTTGATTCTGAGCTATTGTCATCTATTGCGGAAATTATATCTCTTAGTTTAAAATTAAAAAGTCCTTTGTACCGCATTCTTCAGAGAATTATTTATAGTGTGTTAAGTTACGATATACGACTTGGACTTCGTAATTGATATTACATAAGACGCCGTGTTGTGTATGCAACAGCTAACAGAGTTGACTCTCAAGAGAAAAATTTATTTTCCTTTCGAAAAAAAAAATTTTTTTCGGCGATTTTCTCCGTGATGATAATCAAACAGCGATAAAAAGAGCATCATTCATTCAGTGGTTTGTTAATCATGAAAACTGTTCTCGTTAGTGGAAGTGACCCAAATATGAGATTCGGGAATAAAAATCAGTACCATTTGTCTAAAAATTCTACTTTATATTTTTTATGGAAAACTCATTTGTTGTATATGCATTATAGCAGTATCTCGCAAATTGTGTGCCGCGAGAGATTTTCAAATTCACACTAGATATTCCAAAGATTTCATTTTGACTTGACTTGTGTTATCGACGTGCTTTAATAAAAATCTTTCAGATTTTACCAACTGGAATCTTGTAAGTATTTATCAAGCTTTTTCCAAATTTTGGTATTAATTTTTGATTATTTCAAGCCATAGAATGGACAAATATTTAAAACAAACACCGAGTTATGAATTAAAGAACGAGAGCAAATCTTCAAGTAAAACCAGGCTGATGACGTCAACAAAGCGCAAATATAATGACGATTATATAGAGTTTGCTTTTATTCTTTTTTAGGTGTGCCGCGGAAAAAAAATTTAGATTCAGTGTGCCGCGGAAAAAAAATTAGATTCAGTGTGCCGCAGAGTAAAAAAGTTTGTGAGACACTGCATTATAGCATATAAAAGTACAACAAAACTTTATATGAAATCTTGAGTAATTATAAAGGATAACAAATTAGAATATTTAAATAAAAATATATACATAATGTAAAAATACAGCACATCACATGTATATAGACACGCACACGAAGGTAAACAATAACATATGTTCTTTAATATGCATAACCAAAGAGCTAAATACAAGTTCATCCAGGTTATAATGCAAAATTTCATTATATATTTTGTCAAATTAAAAATATAACAATAATTGGGAAACAAAAAGAAAAATTACTGCAAGCGTTTTGTTTAAATTCAATCTTTGGTAGCATTTAAATTTAACACTTTCATTTTTATGTATCATAAATAGTATTTTTTGTTTATAATTGAAAAAGGAAGAAGGTACTTCCCTACACGAAAATAACCTAGAAGCTATATTAGGCTTGTCTCGGTTTATCATATAGCATACAAACACTTACACAAGGATATCCCCGATGATCTTAGTAGTCAGGTTACGCTAACCACTAGACCAGGTAGAGGTTGAATTTTAAGCTATCAGCTTAATATGATTAGCTGAAAAAAATTGGTTGCCCTGAGTGGGATTCTCAACAAAATGCGGGAATGCTTATATGTTACATTGTTAAAGAAAATGATTAGTCTCTGGTGGTCTAGTGGTTTTGACGCCTTAAGGTGGGGCATTAGAAAAATAATACTTGACAAAAATTAGCGTGCAGCACAAAAAGTTTGTGAACCACTGATTTAGTTAAAAAATCAGCGATGTTTTCCGCCAATACTGGAATTTTTTTCTCTCTTGTTTTTCTGGTATAAACGGTCCAATTTTCTATGGACAGTGAATCAAAGCTATAACAGTTCATTATCTGGCTTTATCAGTACGCCTGTTTTTCTGATTATTGATATAAAATTATTTATTTTTATTTAAATATTTTAAAATTTTAAATTATAATTATATGTTTTTGGTTTAAAATAAAGGTAATGTTTGAACTAATTTTGTATTGACCTTTATGAATAATGTTTAACATTGAAAGAGTTGATCAAAGAACAAACTGAGTGCGTTATGAAGTGTACCTATGTTGTTAGATATGCACTAATAATCAAAATTTAACCATTACCCTCATGTTAATGCAATATTTATTTTGCTTTGTGATTTTCAGGCATAAAGGCAATGGGCTGGCTGATGTCTTCCCGCTTCCCCCAGGGGCGGGGGGGGGGGGAGACTTAGTCGGTAGCGAGCCAGGTTCAACCTGGGCCAGCTTTGAGATTTAAATCCGCAAAGCCCCACCCTTGTCTTGGAAAAGTCGCCGTCCGTCAATGGGACGTTAAGCATGATCTCCGTACGTGGGAGAGCCATACCTTTTGCACGTTAAATAACTCTGGATGGCCTTGACAGGAGGCTACCATCTGTGTCCCAACAGCTGTCCAGTGGGTCCACCCAACCTCTTCCCCCAAAGTTCTAAGGTGATAAAAAATAAGAATATTAAGATTTGTTCTTAAATATTTTTTGGTAATTTTTTTTTAAAGGGAAGAAGGTACTTCCCTACACAAAGGGTGGAGATAACTTAGAAGCTGTATTAGGCATGTCCTGGTACACGTACAACATACACATGCATATTTTTTATTGGGATATTAGAAACGAACTGTTCAAACATATTTCGTTGTTTTTAAACCATTTAGTACTGTATTACATATAATTTACTTAAAAAAAATACCCCTCAAGCAGCTGCTTGCCACAGAGGTCTGACAGGAGCATGTCAGTTTATATGCCACAGTGGAAGGTCTGAGAGGATGGCAGGACCTCAGCAGAAAAACAACACACAAAACCATGCCTTACCCGGGGCTCGAACCCAGGTCCCTTAGATCAGTAGCCAAGCGCGCTAATCACTCGGCCACGGGACCATTTATAAATTAAAAAAAAATGTACTTATACTAAATTTGCTCATTTTATTATTTTTTTTTAATATTGGGCCTTTCCCGAAATTTTGCTCGGGTTACATTAGAAAATATTTTCTTGCTACGTGCCTGGCAATTTTGGTAACATATATCGGAACTCAATAATTTCTTTTTTCTTTGAAATAGTAGATCTGTCAATTCATACCTGATGTTTTTAAATTCTATGTGTAGTTAAAATGTACTGATAATAAAGGTTATACTTTCTTCACTGATCTTGTAGGCTTATTATTTTGGCTGGCTGCTGTGTGACTTCTATGGCAAGCAGCTGCTTGAGAGGGATACTTTTTGTGAAAATTTTTCTGACATATAGTGTAATATTACGTGTTGCCGAAAGCTTTAACACCATGCTGTACTCAGACATTTTATCGAATGACAGGATGAAGCTGAATTTACAGCTTTTTAAAATATTTTCATTTATGACTAACTCATTATTTTTTATTTAAAAAAATTTAGCAACTGTTTTAACTAAGGTTAAGTGTTTTTAAGAAAAACAATACCAATGTTGTTTTAAATGAAAAACGTGAACAATCTGATCTTTACGCTTCCCCTTTACGCTTAGGCAGTGGTTTTTCCATTTTCCACAAACATGGAACCGAAAGTCCATATGGTTACTCTAATACAATATAGTCCCTGTAGTCTTTATAGGCCAAATGATTCTAAGTATTCACAATCACATTTAATTTATTAAAATGCCTTTACAAATCATTTGTAATATTTAAAAACAATTTCTGATTGCCAAAATATTTACATTTTTCCCCTGAAAATATTTTATCATTGCATGAAATTTTAAAACACTGGTCCACAGTTTTAATTGATTCAGTTTAGAAGTGTTCGAAATACATATGTTTCACCTGTACCGTTAAAAATAATTTTAGATTTAAAACAAAGTATATGGAGGTAACGAAAAATTGCAATTTTATATTCTTTTCATGTTTATGTAACCATTTATTACATGTAGAATTGTTCTCTTTAATTAGTTCTTATAGTTTTTGCTTCCTCTGAAACTAAGGGTTAAAAAACATTTATTAACTTTACGTATAGCACTGCTGCATTTCTGTTCTAGAATCTACGATTAGTTGATGCTGCTCACAAACTCTGCCTAAGCAAACCCGATGACTAGCAGCAGTGTAGATACCAGTAAGAATGTGGATCTGTAGCCGAATAGATAAAGCAGCAGGATCATTTTATCACTAATAAAATGCATCGTCGCATTTAAAATTCTATGTGACTTGCGCTAACTTGGTTACTAATGTACTGATTTCTATCGATATGCAAGATGTTATACAGAACCCATTAATAAGGAACTGACCATTTTAAATGTGCTGTTTCTCTCGTTTGGATACTGCACATAATATCGAACGGAAGATACCGAGACTCTGAATGATTAAGAAAATTTGTTTTTGTTGGGGGTTGAGCACCCCACACATTTGTGTTGTTCTCTTCTCCTTAGAACCTGAAATTGAAGTTATAACCACATGAAAGTGATCTGCAAAACCACCTACTGGTGAATATGTTAAAAGGTAAAAGTTTCGTAAGAAGCACATAAAGCGCTTTTACATTTTATCGTTTAATAAACATGCAAAACATAGACGCCCGGTAACCCTAGATATGATAATTATATATTACGTAGTTTGATCGAACATCTTCGGAAGTATTGTCTTCACCTTAATTGATTTAGAGTTGCTTTGAAACAAAATGCTTCTTATTGGTAATAACACAAGGCACATTGTACGAATTGCTTTAGAAGAAGCTTCACTTCTTCCAAAATATAGTTTTCGTAAGATATTCTCAATTCGACCACACAATAACTGTCTATGAGAAACACTTTAAATGGAAATTGCATTCCTCATGCGGTACGACTAAGGATTCAGTCAACGGTTTATGAGCAGGAGAGTGAAGTGAGAGATAAAAAAAAGACTGCTCATCAAAATTTACATATCGTTGGTGCCACTAGTCAGAATAGAATTAGGAAACTTCGCAAAAGAGCTGCTTTACACAAAGGTGTGTAAAATAGGTAACGAACATCAGCTTCTGAGAGAGCATTATTATTATTCGATAGGTAAGGCATGGATGTATGTGTCGTTTTTTTTGCTGAGGTCCTGCCAACCTCTCAGACCTTCTACTATGGCATATAAACTGACAGGCTCCTGTCAGACCTCTGTGGCAAGCAGCTGCTTGAGGGGGTATTTATTTATTTATTTTATTTTAATATGAAATTCATTAGTTTTATTTTTTGTTCCAATAACTTGGGAAACAGAAAATTAAGTGAAACAGATTTTTGCAAATTTTCGTAATACTGATGACGATAATATTGCAGACATGGGATATGCTAATGATGTGTATTAATGCGTTATATATTTCATTACTAGTGCTTCTAAACTGGTTGTTTCCAAAGTTGATTAGCTTCCATCACCACTATATTAAATTCAGAAATTTCCATAGCTTCCCGAGGGCGGGGGTAGCTCAGTCGTTAGTGTATCAGACTCGTAATCTACAGTTCCCAGGTTCGAATCCCAGCTGGGTCAGCGTTGAGATTTATCTCCGTAAAACTCTCCCCCCTGCCCACAGTCAGTAGGGGACACCGATGGGCTTGGAATGGACGTCGCCCGTCTGATGGGACGTTAAGCTTTGGTCCCCTGTGAGGAAGAGCGAGGGAGAGCCATACCCTGTGCACGTTAAAGAATACCCTGGATGGCCTTGAAGGAAGGCTACCGTCTCTCTCCTAACAGCCGTTCCAGTGGGTCCCTCATCCTTCTCTGAATCTTCGGGATCCTTGTGACCTGGCCATTTAGTTCATTGTGTGTGTGCTCAGAGATAACACAACAGCCAACAAACCACAGCTTCCCTAACGCTAAAAAAATACCATATATAGTATTTTTTTCTTTGTTTCAGGCCCTTATTTTTTTTGCGAATGGCGGAGCATAGGACTGAGAAAACTTTACAGAACGTTAGCCACTGAATATAATCTTGGAGCGTGCCACAAGTTTATTGATCTCTGGGAGGTTTTCGATTCTTTTTAACCTTTTGGAATTTCCTTCTGTTCAGCAAATAACTCTCAAACGGTTGTGTCCATTTTTTTCTTCTTTTTAATGCATATAATCTTACGAGTATAAATCTATCTTTATAAAAGGGAAACTAAATCCTCCAGTTAGATATATAACAAGGCAGGGATAATCGACTTAACACGCAAAAGCTTTGACAAACTTAATGTAGTTATAAAATCCTATGGCGATAATTGAAATTTTTTTTCTATATCACAATTTCGTTCTTTATCGATTACAGCAGATTTAGCCGGCGTTGCTCGGGTCTGAAACTTTCTAAACTTTAGAGTAGGTGGCACTCCCCACGTCGCAAGCTTTCATTTGGCATAAATATCATTGCAATCGATCTTCTCCCCCTCAGGGGGTGGGTGTGGATCAGTGGGTAACGAGCGAGACACGTAATATGTAATTCCCAGGCTCGAGTCCCAATTGGTTCAGCGATGATATTTATCTCCGCAAAATTCTCCACCATGCCCAAGGTCAGTAGGGGACACCAGTGAGCTTGAATAGGCCGCCGTCCGTCGGTGGGACGTTAAGCGTGGCCCCTCGTGCCGGAGAGTTATACCCTGTGCACGTTAAAGAACACACGGGATAGCTTTGACGGGAGACAACCATCTGTCTCCCAACAGCTGTTCCAGTGGGTCTCCTCCCCCAACTTTCTCTGAACCTTCAGGGTCCTTATGACCTGGCCATTGTGTGCAAAAATGCCGCTCAGAGGTATAACAACCCAACTTCGCCCTCCGGATAAAATATTCTCCCTCTCTTTTAGGGGAGAAAAGAAATGGTTCGAGGTACCCATTATCCTCCCCATTTCAGAAGTTTCTAAACCAAAAACCGGGATTTCCGAGCTCAGATAATCGAACTTTTCAAATCACTTCCTACCCATCAGAGTTCCTCGGATACAATTTGCCAGGTAGATGTAACTTTATAGTCAAAAAAAATTAACTATGGTCTGAAGTGCATAAAAAAATGTAAAGGTGCAAAAAATTATCATTATTAAACCAAATTATTAATTACTTAGCATAATATTAAAACATTTATTAATTATTTGTATATTCTTTTATTAGCTTTTGCATATTTTTCAAATTAAGTTAATGACTTTAACTTCCATACGAATTTAGTTTTTTGAATCTCGTGCTCTGCTCGTGCTTAATTTAGAACGACTTCAATATCCATGGACACTCGCGCTCTTGACCCTGCAAACTGAACCATGAATTTGTCGTGCGAAATCAGAAAGAAATTAGTTTCATGCATTCCTTATTTCAAATTTAATGGAGTTTGATGTATTCCTTTTTTGAAATTCATTACTGGCAACAGTTATTTTGAATAACTTTCAACGGTTAATGTTAAATCAATGTGGATTTTAAGAAATTCAAACTTGCCCACCCCTGGTTGACCCTAGCAAGTTCACACATAGCCTATATTCTTCCCCTTGATGAAAGTTTGGTGTCTCTAGCTCTTCTTGGAGCTGAAAGCTTAAGCGAACAGACACACATTCTACTTCATATATTAGATTTCAAGCGTTTAATTGTTGGGATGTCATGAAATATGCAACTTAGCATATCGAAGACTTTTTATATTGATTAGACCTATATTTAGGATTTTTTAAAGATACTTTTACTGTTATACGTGGCAGCATTGAAATGGTGGTTGGCTCAGTGGGTAATCTGATGTTAGCTGATTCGAGTCCCAACTGTACCTGCATTGAGATTTATCTTTGCTATTCCCCAATTTGCCTTCGATGAGTAAAAGGACGCGAATGACTTTGAAAGACTACCTTCCTTCGGGTGTTAAGCCGTGGCACCGAGTGCAAGAGAGACATACCCCTGTGCGCGTTAAAAATATGCTGGATGGCCATGGCCGGAGGCAACCATCTGTCTCTTAGCCTCTGTCCAGTTGATCTCCTTCCCCAACCTTCTGTGATCCTTTGAGATCCTGCTGACTTGCCCACTGTGTACACAAAATGCCGCTCAGAGGTAAAACAATCTATCCTGTCACAGATTTGCCGTACTTCAAAAATTTCATTGGTAAGGCAGTAATGATATTCTGAAGATTGCAAAATTAAAGTATTTATTCAAATAAAATTTTACGACGATTATTGATTCTCCATCATTGGTAAATATTAAACACGTATGATGGAGACTAAAAGAATGAAAGATAAAAAAAAAATGGAAGAATGTACCATAATTAAGGCTAGCAGAAAAATATGCCAATTTCCGGATTCCAAGTAAATTAGATTAAAATGTGATGGGGAAGATTAGAAGCCGTTCAACTTTGGGCTTCCTGCTATCATAAATTCCAAGTAAAATTTTGCCTTTAACTTTATAGGCTTACGTAAAATCTATCCTCCTCCTCCTCCTCAAGCAGTCATGGGCTACGAAGGTCCAATCCAACCAGACAGTGCAATTTAGTTCTCCAAGCAAGTCTGTCCTGAGCTACATCAACCTGCATCTGGCCATTGCACACCAATTCTAATAAGGTCCTGTTTGACATTGTCAGCCCATCGCATCCTAGGTCTCCCCCTCTTTCTGAGGCCTTTGGGCACACTGTTCATAACCCTATTCACCAATCTATAATTATCTATACGGGCACCATGGCCAAACCAACGGAGTCTCTCTCTGCACAATATGCTGCTTAAAGGAGGTTGCCGACTCCTTTGCCTAACCTCATCATTACTTACAAAGTTGAACCACCTAATGCCCAGGATACTGCGTAAGCATCTAGAATCAAAAGCATCTAGTTTCCTGTTATCTTGTTTACACAGCGTCCAAGTTTCACTACCATAACTAATCCCTAGAAAGAACCAAACTATTATACACTGCTCACAAAAATTAGGGGATATTTCAAAATGAATATGAAGCGATGAAATATCCCCTAATTTTTATGAGCAGTATACATTCTAATTTTAGTCTTTAGGTGTATACGCCTATTTTCCCACACCTCCATAAATTCTTAAAAGTCCCGGCAGCAATCCCTATTCGTCTGTTAATCTCATGCCGCACATCACAAGTATCTGTTACATAGCTCCCAAGATAATTAAATTGAGACACCTGCTCAAGACTGCAACCATTAAGATTAACTGAATCACAGCCTGCCTGACCAATTTTCATCACTGTAGTTTTCTCTCTGTTTATAACCAAACTTACTCTACTACCAGTCTCATCAACAACTCGAATGAAAGAGTTCATCTCATCAACATCATTTGCCAAAAGGGCTAAATCATCAGCATAATCTAAATCAAAAATTTTCGTATCTCCAGCCCATTTTAAGCCAAAATCTTTCCCTTGAAGTGAATTTCGCATAACATAATCAATAACCAAGCTAAAGAGAAAAGGAGACAAAATGCACCCTTGTTGAACATCAGAAGTAATGCTAAACCAATTGCTACAAGCCTTACCAACTATCACACACGACTCAGTGTTATTATAGAGAGCTTTCATTATGTTAACTAACCTGTCAGGTATACCATATCTCACAATCAACCACAAATTATGACGATCAACAGAGTCGATAGCTTTTTTGAAATGAACAAAGCTAGCAACCAAAGGTTTCTGAAACTCTAAACATTTCTCAAGAATCGGCCTAAGTGAAAATATCTGATCCACACATCCCCTACCACTTCTGAATCCACATTGCTCATCACGCAATTGACTGTCAACCAGATTCTTAATTCTATTAAGCACAATCATGGAAAGAACTTTACCTGGAACGGAGAGTAGGCTGATACCCCTATAGTTATCACAAGAACTGCGATCACCTTTTTTGAAAATAGGGATAATAATAGCTTTGGTAAAGTCTTTAGGAACCATGCCTTTATCATAAAAGATATTCATAATTTCAGGCATTGAAGTGGTAACAGAAACATTCCCAGCTGTAAGCATTTCCTTAGTAATTTAATCTACCCCTGGGGTTTATAAAGTTTCAGTTTAAAAATAGCCAAAATAACTTCAGATTGTGTTATAGGACCAATATTAAAGCCACCAATGCATCTATCATCATTGCAAACAATGGGAGTAGAACTAACCACATTGTTTAGAACATCACTGAAATGCTCAGCCCACCTGGCCATGACAGATATCTTACCTTGTTTATCCTTCAATCCCAGTATACCTGTCCGTTTTATACCACACAAAACATTAACTATCTGGTACAGCTCTCTGCTGCTGTGCTGTCTAACTGCTTCCTCGGCTTTGTCAGCCAAGCCATCAAGCCAAAGATTCTTATCAGTAGCTAACTGATCCTTTACACGTTTATTAAGCTCTCTGTAATGCTTTCTATTAGGACTAGTAGGGTATTGATTAAGGACAATCTTGCAGTTCTTTCTTTCTGAAATAAGCTCAAGTGCCTTATCATTCAAATAATTTTGCTTTCTCTGCACCTTTTTTTCCTAAAAGGGTACTGTTAGTTTCCAAAAAAGCCTGTTTAAAATGGTTCCACACTTCAATAGTAAGGAAACCATGACTGTCGTAATGACTAAGTAACCTGTCATGGTAAGCTTTAGCTATAACTGGGTCGTTCAGAGCTCTTCAGTATTATAGGTAAATTTTTTAACCCTATCACAACACTTTTTAAGCTTAACCCTTTCACGACCAAGGGAAACATTTTTCCCATTTTAAAATTGGTGATTGTCGTATTTAATTATAACCTTATCTGCATTTTTTATACAGAATGTCAAAACAGAACGTATGCCGAACGCAATTACGTAAACTGGAACGTTTAGGAAAAATAAGAACTGTCATGACGCATAATATATGTACTATGTGCAATGTCCATCTTTGCCCCACTACCAAAAGAAATTGCTTCGCCGAATATCATAATTAGCACATCATTTTGTATAGTAATTTTATTTCATAATTTTGTATTATTTTAGTTAACATTTTGTTCTAATAAACCAATAAATATAAGAGCCTAACTATAATTTGTGTTACCTTTATAGTCCATTGGGAAAAATATTTCCCATAAAATTCCAAAAAAACTACACATTGTTATGTATTTTTCTTATGATTTTTATTTATTTTCCGTCTAAACAAACTAAAATAAACAGTTACATACTAATATTTACTCTTAGAAACCTTATGGTCCTGAAAAGGTTAAGTTGCAAGACACTTTTAACAAGGTAATGGTCAGATCCAATTTCAGCTCCCTATATGACCTGGTATTCCTAACAGAACCAGCACATTTGCTGTTAATTAATATATAATCAATCATATTCTTATTCAGCCCATCAGGTGAAACCCATATGTATTTATGTATGTCACGATTTCTGTGACATATGTCACGGCTCCTGTTATGTTGTTTACACGAACCGTGATAACAGATATTTTCTCTTAGGCAGATTCTTGAGAAATGTTTAGAGTTTCAGAAACCTTTGGTGACATACATAAGTACATATACATAAGACATCAAAATTTCAGTCATCTCTGAATTAATATGAGTTAGTTATTCTGAAACCATTGAGTTTACTTACCTGTACGAGACGTTGCCCATTGTCATTGCTGCTACCAATACCAAAAGGTCAGAGTCAGTACCGACTTTGGCAATGAAGTCATCTAGAACAAGGGTAATATCTCCTTTCTTGACAGAATTCAAAATATCCTGACGTTGTCCGTAAAACCTATCCTTCTCATCCTCATCGGCATCCTCAGTGGGGGCATAACAGCAGATAACATTCAGTTCTTTAACGCTTGTCTGAAATTTTGCTGTAAGAAACCTTTCATTAATGCACTCATATCCTAGAAGAGCATCAAGCGTGTCTGCTGAGAAGCAAACCCATGCCTTGGTGATGTTTCTCATCTTCCCTCCCTGAAAAGAGAAATTTAAGCTTATTTTTAAGAATCTGACTTTTATCTGTCCATCGCGATGTTTTATTTTCCACTTGACTTGAGTTTGGTATTTCTCTCCGGATACATCTATCTTTTATTATGTTATATTATTGTTAAGTGCATGTTTTTTTTAACAATTTTTCCAAATAATTAATAAGTTTACCGTATTTTTGGTACTATCAAATTTTTATCAGTAATTTTGATAGCTCCTCTAAAAATGTGTAAACTACCGGGCTCCCGTTTACATTTGTTTGGTTGATTTATGTTTCCTTAAGCTGCGGTATTTGAATTCTTATCTGCTAAAGAGTCCCCTTTCGATTTTGCGCAAGAGAAGCAACGAGTTCATCCAAAACAAAACTAATGGAAATTTCTGACTAAAGTTTATTTCATGTACATATATATGTGTGTGTGCATTTATGCAGATGAGCAAAGTATTCATATATTTGCTTTTGGAGTGACATAACTCAAGAGCAATAGCTCGTCTAAGTTAAAATAGTGACTATTAAGTTTTTGTATCATTAAAGCAACAGTAAATATATATAGTATATAGATTTAATTTCTTAAGACAGAAATAAAAATTTGATTATTTTAAATCATTGTCAAATAGCGAGAAAGGGCTCAACATTGCTAATATTTTAAAGATAATCATTCAGTAGGCACTTAAAATGATGGACATTTGATTATTCTTATCGTATATATAAAGGTAATGAATCAAAAAACTTTGGTCCAAGAAAGTAGAAGTGTTTATGCATAATTTCTTTTTTCACAATTAGAATTATATACCTTAAGCTACTAAATTTACTATTGTAATTCTCTTACAGTCGCTAATGAACTGTTAGAGTAGAAAAAATTTAGCAATCTTAAAAATTCCTAAATTATAATATTTTTCAAACTGCACCAAATTTCTGTCGTTACTCTTTATTATAACATTAATTATTCTGTTTTGAACAGAAGCAATACTTCTTAAATTTATAAGTACCTCCCCAACTTAAAATATCATATTAGATAAAAGATTGTAACCAGGAAAAATAAAGTAAAAAAATGAAAGATAAAGTATAAAAGATTGCAACCATGAAAAATAAAGTATAAAAGATTGTAACCATGAAAAATAAAGCTACTGCAGATTTTTAAAGCCGTTGGATAATGATCAGATATCGCTATTTTAGCAATCGCAGTATCAACCTTGTATCCGTGTTTCAATTTAACAAAAATATGAGCTAGGAAAGAAACTGCATTATTAAATTCTCTAGTTAGATTATTAATAAACGAGTCAAAACATTTAAATATTCATTTACATAATCATATCCTTGTAAAATATCAATATTTAGATCTCCAATTAAAATGACATCATGTCTTTTTAATGACAAAATATTCTCAAACTCGGTTTAAAATATTAATGGTGAATAACAGTGTGATCTATATATATATATACAACAAATATAATGTTTTAAAGGGAATGATTAGGTATTCTGCAGTAATCATATCGTTACTAATAATCTGGTTAGTTATTAAGTTACCTTTTTAAAAACACATTATTCCTTCAGATCTATTGTAATCTCTACATTTGTAAAATAAATTATAACCCTCTAAATTAGGGGTTCTCAACGTGGGGTACGCAGTAAAAGTTTTTGGGGTACGCCGTGAGAGCTCAAAAGTTGCTAGATTTAATAACAAAGTGTTTTATTCCCATTGTTATACTGTAACTATAGTTTTATCTATCTACGCAAGGGGTACGCCAGTTACATACACATTTCCAGGGGATACTTGAAGCATAAAAGGTTGAGAACCACTGCTCTAAATGATACCAATTGATTTCATCTGCTTTCTCCCATATCTCAATATCAATTTGATTTTTTAAGCCTTCAAGCCAAAACCTCTAACTGACCTAATTTTCCTCGTAGACTTCTAATATTGATATGTAATATATTTATTTGTATATCATTAAATGGATTATAATTTTTTTTAGTACAATTAAATCATTGCAAATTATATTTTCACTGATACCATTCCCTAAAATAAAGTCTAGTCCATATTCACCATCTGTAGCCATCGGGATGTAAGGGGTTAAATATATTTTGAAATTACTGTAAAATAATTCAGTTTTTGTATTGGGTTCCGATCATATATAGGTCTGATTCTTATGATATTATCTTTTTCTTCCTTCCTCATGAATATTTTTCCATCATTTATCCAAGTATATTTAAAGTTGAAATCTTGCTTGCATTGTTTTCATTCGAAAAATAATTGTTTCATATCTGGAGTTAAAGGTTATTCTGTTTTCATATATATTTGCGCTGTATTGTTAATTTAATCTGAGAGTTATGCATTATTTCACCGAAAAAAAATAAGTGGCGAACGTGTTTTCGTTTCTTAAGGATAATCCTGTTAGCGCATTAAAACATAGATTCTTGATTGCTAAACTAAAATCATTATCACTTCAAAATCTATTCTAGATGGGGTCAGCTCTTTCATGCTCCTCCACTAACTAGAAAAGATCGTACGGAATAATTCTTCGAGTAACAACATGAATTGTTTCTGTAATTAATTGGCTCTCTTAGTCTTGACGTTTCAGACTCTTCACGCGATGCTCTTGGGATGACACGGAGCACATAGAGACAGCAAGCAACAGGCTTATGGGAAAGATGTTTACGGAGAGTGTACCAAGGCCGCGTCAAGGGTGATGTGTGTGTGTTGTTCATTGGGTCGTTTGCACCTCGTTGTTTTCCCACATAGTTACGGGTGGAAAGCTCACGCGAGCATCTTCTGATATACGGTATTCTTCTGATATATTGTTTCTGATATATGGTATTCTTTGTTTTTGTAGCATTTGGTATATCGATCAATTTAAAAAGTGATAAATGCATCATTGAAAAATGATTTTTATTTAACTTTTTTATATAATATGATACTTGATGTAGAAGCCAGCTTTTGTCAAATCATGGTTTTTATATCTTCTCTACACATACCCTATTTTTTGTCAGAAGAAGACAATTCATGATTCTGTCGTCATGAATTTTTCATTGTTCGTGTACAGTATATATGGCAGAATGAAATCTCGTCAAACGTACAACTACTGATGAAGGTTTCTCTTGCATAATTTGGCACACATTTTTGTTTATTAAGAAGAAAGTCATGATAACTGCTATAGTTAAATTTAAATACAGCTAGATAATTAAAATCGAAAGGAATTTTTAGGATTTTCGACCTTCTATGTGGCCATCTTTAGGAATTCCTTAGTGGCTGGAGTATTTTGTTCTTCTGTTATTGGTTTCCATGAGGTTGGGTTGGGTTGTTTCACCTCTGAGCGGCACTTTTTTGCAGACCATGGGCTAAATGGCCTGGTCACACGGACCCCGAAGGCTCAGAGAAGGTTGTGGGAGGGGACCCACTGGAACAGCTGTTGGGAGACAGATGGTAGCCTCCCCTCAAGGCCATCCAGCGTGTTCTTTAGCGTGCACAGGGTATGGCTCTCCCGCACACGGGGCCACGGCTTAACGTCCCATCCGACGGACGGCGCCCTTTCCAAGCCCATCGGTGTCCCCTACTGACCGTGGGCAGGGCGGGGAATTTTGCGGAGATAAATCTCAACGCTGACCCAGCTGGGACTCGAACCTGGGAACTACAGATTACGAGCCTGGCGCGCTGCCGACTGCTAAACTTATTACCTGAACGGTGATGTGTAGATTTTCCTTCATGAGTTAATGAACAGCAGCGATGGTTTTCTCGATCACGGCCTCCTTTGGGCTTCCTTCACAAGGAACGATTACGGGATGGATATGCAAATTCAGAGAAGCCCTGCCGTCCTTCTCTGAATTTGCGCATTCATCCCGTAACAGTGCCATATGAACAGGCATGATCCCCATATACTTGTGATAAATTGGCATGAATTTTTTTCGCATCGTCCCCAAGCTGCATTCTTGTGAAAATGTAGCAACATCGTACAGATTTCTTAGACCGAACTTTATGCGCCGCCAGGAAGAGGGAAACGATGATACAACCTTTGTTTTTAAAACATAATTAAAAGTTTAGACAAGCTTTCAATAAATCGTTTCTCGTTAACTTCGGAGGAATGAGTGGAAATCTACAGACTCTTGTCTAGAACTTTTGAACGCCCTCTTTAACACAAACATCGATGCCTTACCCGATACTCGAATCCAGGTCCCTTTTGTCAGTAGCCAAACACGCTAACCACTTGGCCACTGGGACGGTCAACTAACTTTAGACATTCATCAGACAGGATAAACTATTGTATAGCTTAATTTTAGTTTTAGTTGTAATGCGTGTTTTTCGACACTCTCCATAGATTCTTAAAAGTCCCAGCAGCAATTCCTATTCTTCTGTTTATCTCATGCCGCACATTGGGGCGGGGTGGCTCAGTCGGTAGCGCGGCAGGCTCGTAATCTGCTGTTCCCAGGTTCGAGTCCCAGCTGGGTCAGCGTTGAGATTTATCTCCGCAAAATTCTCCGCCCTGCGCACTGTCAGTAGGGGACACCGATGGGCTTGGAAAAGCCGCCGTCCGTCGGATGGGACGTTAAGTCGTGGCCCGTGTGCGGGAGAGCCATACCCTGTGCACGTTAAAGAACACGCTGTATGGCCTTGACGGGAGGCTATCATCTGTCTCTGAACAGCTTTTCCAGCGGGTCCCCTCCCCCAACCTTCTCTGAGCCTTCGGGGTCCTTGTGACCTGGCCATTTAGCCCATTTTGTGCAAAAAAAAAGGCCGCTCAGAGGTAAAACAACCCAACCCATGCCGCACATCACCAGTATATGTTACTATAGCTCCGGAAATAATTAAACTGAGACTCGCTCAAGGGTTCAACTAATCAATATAATTGAAGCAGAATCTGCGTGAAAAATTTTCATTTTGGTTTCTTCTCTGTTTATCACTATAAACCTACCCTACTATCAGTCTTATCAAAAGCTCTAATGAAGGAATTCATTTCATCATTTGCCAAAAGGGCTAAATCACCAACATAATCTAAATAATAAATTTTGACTTCTCTAGATCAGCAGTTCTCAAAGGGTCGAAATTTCGGATGATATTGCAGATAAAGGAAAATTTATAAACCATTTTGTTGTTGCTTTCTGCCACTGATTCTTCATTTAACTTTTTCGGTTTAATCAAAAACTTACCGATATTAAAACATAATGTTAAAACCAAAATTAACATGAAACATGCTCATAACACTTAGGAAGTACGCACTAACTTCAATGCACGCCAGAACTTGAACAGAATACCTGTGCATTTACAAACGATTCCACAGAAACGGCTGTACTGAAGACACTCTGCGCATTCGCGAGCCTCCCGTAGTTTTGCTAATTTAAATTTTTAGTGTGCCGCGAGTATACGGCGAAAAATATGTGTGAGCAAAAAAAAAAGTTTATAGAATCTCTGCTCTAGATCGATTAAATCCAAAATCTTCCCTTGTTTCTAATCCCACTAGCAATGCTAAAGTTATAAGCTTTTCCTACTTCTCATCATCAAAATCTTAATTAACTTGTGAAATATGCCATGCGATCAACAGAGTCAAACGGTTTTTTGAAATCTTAAAAAAAATGGCTAGTAACCATAGGTTTCTGAAACTCTAAACATTTCTGAAGAATCTGCTTAAGTGAAAATAATCTGATCTATACATTATCTACCACTACTGAATCCACACTCTTCGTCACGCTGTTGTCCATCAACCAAATTCTTAATGCTGTTAAGCACAATAATGGAAATTACTTTGCACAGAAAGTACCAAATTCTTAGTCCTATTAAGCAGAATGGAAAGAACTTTACCTTGCACGGAAAGTAGACCGATCCTGCTATAATTATTACGGTGGTCACCTTTTTTAAAAATAGGGATAATACTATGTACAATCCTTTATCAACAACTTTATTAAGGAACGACACCTTTATCATTAAAGATTTTCTAAAAAATATTTAATATTTCAGTTAGTCATGCGACAACAGAAACATTCCCAGCTCTAAGTATTTCAGTGGTAATTTTATTTTTGTTTAGTTTTGTTTAGATGGTAATTCTGTAGTTTTAATTTAGAAATAGCCAAAGTAACTTCAAATGTGATATAAGGGCCAACATTAAAGTCGGTAATGCATCCGTCTTCATTTACAAATGATGGGAGTAGAACTAACCACATTGTTTAGAACGTCTCTAAAATGCTCAGCCCACCTAGCCATGAGAGAATCCTTACCTTCAATAACTTTATCTTGTTTATCCCCCTCCATGCCAGTCTGTTTCTTCCCACACAAAACATTAACTATCTGGTAAACTCTCTGTTGTGTTGTCCCCAAGCAACCAGTTGTTTCCTCAGCTTTGTCAGCAAAACTACTATCCATAGTTTCCTATCTGCTTTTAGCTGATCCTTTACACCAGATTTTCTCAAAGTTTTCCCGTCGCGATCCCATTTACCAAAGATGGAATTATTCATGGGTGCCTTTTATTATTGATGGAATTTGTCACACCATCCCCTTACCATTGATGGAATTATTGATGACGCCTTTTACTTTTGATGAAATTTGTCACCCCATTACCTTACCATTGATGGGATTTTTCCCATTCCTTTACTAATGATGAAAGTAACTTGAATTATGATAAAAATATTCTTACATCAGAATGCTCCCGACAACAGTGTAGAGTGCAGCACCAGAAAGTTCGGGTAAACTATGGCGCCTGGAGCAACTGATTGAAGAAACGATGGAGTGAGAGGTGTTCATGAATTAGAGTTAGTTTGGAACACTGCCGAGTGAGGGGAGTAATGTTTGAGGTCATTTTTGTGTCGCATAGTATAGGAGGTATTACTATCGCTCTCTCGTCATAGAGCAACAAAGCAGGAAAAGGGTCTTGTGATTTAGTTACTTAAGCAAGTGTTTATAACATATTATGCTTAATCCCATTTTTTCCCATAAGAGAGAGATTTTATACATTACATATTCAACAGTTACCAGCTGTGGCATCTCTCTAAGGTGCTCGTGACCCACAGTTTGAAAAACTGTGCTTTTACACGTTTATTAAGCTTTTGATAACGCTGTCTGTTAGAACTAGTAAGGTGTTGATTTAGTTTATGCCTGCAATGCCTACTTTCAGAAATTAGTGCATAGCTTTATCTCTCAAATATCTGTCTCCTATGCTACTTGCACCCAAAACAGTACTGTTAGTTTTCAGAAAAGCCTGTTTAAAATGGCCACATTTTTCCACAACTTCAATAGTAAGCGAACCACGATTGTCATAATGACTAAGCAATTTATCAACATAAGCTTTGACTATACTGAAGAGCCAAAATATTATGAACAGTGTGTCTTTATGCAAATCGAAGCAACTGCAGGTTAATGACGGCGTGTGTGAAGGTCATAAAACGCTATAAATAACACCTGATACTGAGCTCTGTTAATCAGTGTTATTTTTGTTCTTCAGATTGGAAAGTCAGCAGACTTAAGTGAGTTTGACAAAGGCCAAATTGTAATGGCCAAACAACTGGGTCAGAGCATTTACAAGATGGCAAGGCTTGTGGGGTGCTCATGTCAGCCATGATTAGTACCTTCAAAAAGTGGTCCGAGGAAGAAAAAACCATGAACTGCTGACAAGGCGTGTGCTGACCATGGCTCAGCTATGCTAGAGGTGAGCGAAGGCTATCCAATAGGGTATGAGCCAACAGAAGGGATACTGTGGTAAAACTCGCCCATAATTTTAATGCTGGTGATGGGAGTAATGTGTCACAACACACAGTACATCGAACCCTGCTGAAAACAGGGCTTGCATAGCCGCAGGCTGCTCTGAGTTCCATGCTAACCTTAGTTCACCATCCAAAGATCTACAGTGCTCATGCGAGCATCAAAACTGAACCTTGAATGATTGGAAGAAGGTAGCATGGTCTGATGAATCTCTCCGAAAGTGGTTCGTTTGGCTCGTTTCCTGTTGCACCATGTGGATGTATGTGTACATCGTTTACCTGGGAAAGTGTTGACATCAGGATGCACTGTGGGACGAAAACAAGCCAGTGAAGGAAGTGTAATGTTTTGAGCAATGTTCTGCTGGGAAACATGGGTTCAGTCATTCCTGTGCAGGAAATTAGGACGTCTACCACCTACCTAAACATCATTGCAGACCTGGTACTCCTTTCACGGCAACGGTATATATCCCTCTAGTAGTGCCTTCTTTCAGCAGGATAATGCACCATGCCACACTGCATGGATTACTCGAGAATGGTTCTCGGAACATGAGGAAGACTTCCAGGTATTGCCATAATCTCCAAATTTCCCAGACATCAATGCAATCGATCATCTGTGGTTTGTGTTGGATCAGCATATCCGATCTGCAGCGGCTCAACCATGCAACTTACAACAGTTAAAGGATCTGCTAGTAAGTGTTGATAGCAGATACCATAAGACACCTTTAGAAATCTTGTAGCGTCCATGCCTCGCTGGGTAAGAGCTGTTTTGGTCGCATGTGGAGGACCAACATCATATTAGGCAGGTGGTCATAGTGTTTTGGCTCTTTGGTGTAACTGGGATTGTCAGAGCTTCAGTGTTAAAAGGTAATTCTTTTAACTTTAGACAACATTTCTTGTGCATCAGTTGTAAGATAATTTTGACCAGGTAATGGTCAGACCCAATTCTGGCTCCCTTAGGTCAAAATATCTTATTTAGATTATGCTGATGATCTAGTCCTTTTGTCAAATGATGAGATGAATTCCTTCATTAGAGCTTTTGATAAGACTGATAGTAGGTTAGGTTTGGTGATAAACAGAGAGAAAACCAAAGTAATGAAAATTGATCATGCAGATTATGCTTCATTTGTTTAGAATCGTTGCACCCTTGAGCAGGTCTGTTTAATTATCTCCGGAGCTACGTAACAGATACTCGTGTCCCCGTATAAGACCCGGTGTTTCTAACAGAACTAACCGATTTGCTGTTAATTAATATAAGCCTACCAGACAGAAAGATTAGTCGCCACTAATTTCTCACCTAATATTGTGTAACATCTCCCTTTGCATGAATAACAGCAGCAATCCTGTTAAGTGTGGTCTCCACCAGTTCTTTGGGTATAGTTTACATAAATTTTATTCCACTCCAACAATAGCACTCGTAGTTCAACTAAATTACGTGGATGAATGTTTTGGTGTTTCATTCTCTTTTCCAGATAGTCTTAAAAGTTTTCAATGGGATTTACATCCTCTGACTTTGCATACCACTTGAGAACATTACAGAACCACATCCAGCTTGAATAACACCTTGGACACAGTACGAATGGAAGGCTTTATTACTTCTGCGATGCACGCTCCACCTTGTCTCGTTGGAATACAGACAGAAACTCAACTCATCTGATCAGATAATGGTTTTCCAATCATCTGCAGTCCAACGTCTCTAACCCATTGTAATTAGACTGCTTTATGTGCAGCTGTTAGCATGGGTCTCTTTCTTTGGTACTCTGCTACAAATACCATTGAAATGCAGTTCCCTTTGCGGTGTTCTTTCGGTAATATGATGTGGTTCTTCATTGATTGTTTATAGCAATTCCTGTCTGGTTTGAAATTGGTTTGCAGTCACTAGTCGTGATACTCGTCGGCGGCCCCTGTCTATGAGCACTGACTTGCTGCTGCAGTAATGTCTATGATTAGCAGTAGAATTGAATTGTACACCACTGTTTATACACTCATCGGACTGTTCGTTTCGAAACACCAGAAAATTTGGCTATGTCCTTTAGCCTTACCAAATACGGTAACACCCTTTTGCTACTCAGTCATGTCTTGTGATTCATGATTCATGGCAGTAATAACAGGTAACCGGCACTTCACGGGACTGATGACACTACAAAGCACATGGAAGGTCTCTGTATAGTGCTGCTTTACTACTGGCACGACATCTACCGGTGTACATGTCAATGCTACATTCTATGGAAGGAGGATCAAATTTTTTGTCCAATGTGCTTCTAATCGACCATATTCCTACGCAGCCCATCAGGAGAAACTCACTGTATTTATAAATGCTTCGGTGTTTGTAGAACGTGTTCATTAATCTCAAATCATTACATTTACTTACCTGTTGGAGTTGGGTTATCTAACCTCTGAGTGACTTTTTTTGCACACAATGAGCTAAATGGTCAGTCACAAGGATCCTGAGGGCTTAGAGAAGATTGGTGGGGAGGGGATCCACAGGACAGCTGTTGGAAGACATATGTAGCCTCCCGTCAAGGCCATCCAGCATGTTATTTAACATGCACAGGGTATGGTGCACGCGCACACTAAGCGATGGTTTAATTTCTCATCCGATGAACGGCGGCCTTTTCAAGCCTATCTGTGTACCATACTGAACGAAGGCAGTATAGCGAATTTTTGCGGAGATAAATCTCGATGGATTCAAATCTTAGCTGGGACTCAAACCTGGGAATTATAGATTACGAACCTGGCGCGCTATCAACTGAGAAATTCCCGCCCCTACCTGTTGAGGACATCTCCATTGTCACTGCAACTACTAATGCCAAAAGGGCTTATTATTCTTGTACCAAAGGTTAAGAGTCAGTACCAACTTTAGCACTGAAGTCACTTAGCAGAAGAAGAGTAATATCTCCTTTCTTGACAGAATTCAAAATATCTTGAAGTTCGTAAAACCCAGGTTGAATGAAGTTAGGTGGGGGGGGAGTGCTACTCCGTGAGGTAGCGTTTCTTGACGCTCATTGGCTAAGAGATTTGACATCACACTGGGGAGAGATGGTAAAGAAATCTTAGAAGATTGGTGCTATGAGATTTGTTCCTGACAGAAAAAGCAGAAGATACAATTTCAATATTAATTCAAAAAATTTGTTAGAGTTCTGTGGCTACCGTGGAAGTATTGTTACTGTTATACATATATTGATATTACTGATTTCATGATTATATCACATGTACTTCAATTTATGATATTTGAATTTCACAAAATCTGTATTTTATGATTCTGAATAAATAGTTGGATCTTGCTCTTAAAATTCGATAGAAATAAAACACCAGATATGGATTTATTACAACTTATTTCCAACTATGCTAATAATCATGATAAAAATCTAAAAGGAATTGTAATTTTTTGCGCCTTAATTATTGTTTGATTTTTTTTCCTTTCCAAAAGAACAATTTAATCTGACGTGACTGAAACCGGTCCTGGACGATTCGTTTGGTCCAAAGGGGGATAATTCGTCCAATGCCGTTTGATCCAAGGACTGTTCGTCCAACGGTACGATTCATCAATAATACTTCATATAATGGTAGTGTTCGGATCGGTCGGAGGGGGGGGGGGAGAACAAGGGGTCATCTCCCCATTTGAGAATGCTAGTAAGGGTAATGGAAGCTAAAATATTATGAAATTTGTGCATTTTTCACGCATTTTTTATGAAAATTTTTAAGGTCTCTGAAACGGAGGGTAAAATGTTAGTCTGCAATGGCAATCGAGTTCTTTTTGTATTTTCCGGAGCGAGTGCATTAATTCTCCCCCCACGAATTCTTTTCTACATCCTAACCTGGTTACACCTATTTTCGTAAGTATCGATTTTGAATGTTTCACCGATAATTTAGTGAAATATCGCTTAGGATAATTTAGCTCATTTTTTCTATATACGTATCGTGCGTATACTACTCATTATTACGTATAATTTACTGTAACACTAAAATTTTGAGCGGTTGGAATATTTTGTCATTATTATCTTTGTGAATAACAGCAAATCGCAGTTTTCCAGCTGTACTTAAGAGAATAAGACACGGTAGATATGAAAAATAGTAATAACTGAAATTTGTATTAGCATTTTCTTAATGTAATTCCCTAATATTTCAAAGTTTCAGTTCTCCAATAGATAAAAAAAATAATAAACGCAATTACGAAGTTTTTATCGATCATGTAGACGTTTACTACAGGTCCGAGTCCTTTTGTCACCGCCCCAGGCCAAAAATATACACACAGATAAAAGAATCGTTGCTGTTGTTTATTGCTTTTCTTCATTTTCATTTGTTTTTATTTCAGTGATCCACGTCGAAGAAGTTTGGTCCATTGCGCAAAAGTTTTAAACCAACAGCAAAAGTACATCCAAAAGATTTATTATTTTATCCAAAAGGCTTTATTATTTTTTAGTTCCTTTGTTGAAAGAGCAAACTTCACGGATATATGAAAAAAAAATTCTCCCCGAAATGCTCTGTTTAAAATGTTTACCGCTTGAGAGGAGAAAGTTGTTTATGTATATAAATATTTGTTAGTCTTTTCATTCAAAGGGGCGGGGGTGGCTCAGTGGGTAGCGCGCCAGGCTCGTAATCTGTAGTTCCCAGGTTCGAGTCCCAACTGGGTCAGCGTTGAGATTTATCTCCGCAAAATTCCCCGCCCTGCCCACGGTCAGTAGGGGACACCGATGGGCTTGGAAAGGCCGCCGTCCGTCGGATGGGACGTTAAGCCGTGGCCCCGTGTGCGGGAGAGACATACCCTGTGCACGTTAAAGAACACGCTGGATGGCCTTGACGGGAGGCTACCATCTGTCTCCCAACAGCTGTTCCAGTGGGTCCCCTCCCCCATCCTTCTCTGAGCCTTCGGGGTCCATGTGACCTGGTCATTTAGCCCATGGTGTGCAAAAAAGTGCCGCTCAGAGGTAAAACAACCAAACCCAACCCTTTCATTCAAATATATTGTAAATTACGGTGTTGAAGCTGAGAAACGAGACAGATATATTTCTCAATAGTAAATACATAGATTACTTGTTATCATAGAATTCAAGAAATAATTTAGCTCAGTAAATGAGTTTCGCCATGAATGGGACTTGAAGTCATGTCTCATGTGGCATGTAACTGGGAGACGTGGGTTCGAGTCACATTCACTGCGAAATTCATTTCTTCACCTAAATTACTTTCTGGGGTTCATTTTTATCTCGTTTTCAAAAGGAACCTGTCCGTCGTAAGCGTTAATTTTTTTGTTATTTTTTGAGCAAAATGAAAATTTTTTTGGGTTAGGTATTGATGAAATATTACGATTTACTCTTTCGGAATCACCGAATGATCAAATTGCGCCCTTTAGTGATGGAAAAATCTGAAACTAGTATTGCTAGCGATCTACTCGTGCTTATCGTAGAAATTTGAATTTTGATGGTGCAATGCGAAGTTCACGTGGTTTACATTAAGAATAAGTTTCCCCCTTATACCCAAGGCGTGAGAAACGCAACTGATATAAATACAAAGGACACATTGTTTTGTTTTAAGAGATAATTAAAAAATTCTTTTTTAGTTATAGGTATTAACAAAATATTATAATTCCCATTTCAGAAATCCTCAGGAAGTTTTAATTTGTATCGTTAGAGGATATTAAATATGAAGAATGCGAAACTTTTAATGATTTTTACAAGTGATCTGTTTATTATCAAAATTCTGCCCCCTTTTCTCAGAGGGGTGTGAGAAATCGCCTTTTACATTTTAAGAAGAAAAAAAAAAGACAAATACTTTTAATGTTGTATAAGTACTAATAAAATATTTCTACTTGCATTTTTCCCAATCGTCCATTAGCTCGAATTAAAAATTTTAAAGAATGCAAAAGTCGGTAAGTATGCTAAGTATACAGTCAGCTAAGGTATTTAAATTATCAGTTGCCTGCTATAATGCTACGTTTTTGTTCGGCATGTTGTCGTGTTTTTTCAGTGTCATTGATTGATTTTTCCAACAATCTTTTCCCTGCTTCCCGAGACAATTATCGTTTGGTCCGAGTAGAATCGGTCGTCGTAACTAAGAATGAATTGTCGTGAGGCAGATTTTTATTTGGGAATAATGTTATCCTTCAGTTTACGTGTAACAGGGAATCCTAAAAATTTGTTTCGTAGGTGATGATCGTGATATGCATCTAAAATATGTTCTTTACATATCCTAGTATGCTTCACATTGAATTTATCATGACGCCGACAGTGTATCACCGACTTCTTACGTATTTTTTTCATCTGATGGGGATGTATGATATGAAACATTGCTAATTCTTCGAAATATAATTCATGCACTTTGGTACTGCACAATTCGGCTTGATCAGAAGGACTTGAACAACAAAGAAAAGTCAGAAGACTGGCTCAGCTGCCCCATTGTGACATAATGCTCTCTGAGACAGTGGAATAACGAGGTTAAAACAGAGCAGTTTGTACTACCCTATCTATACTCACTCTGCGTAAAACTTTTCTGATTTACCTCAGTCTTCTGTAGTAATAATACAACGGGTAACATTCAAGTTTTTAATCTTAATTTTAAATATTGTTGTAAGAAATATTTAATTAATGCAGTCATATCACTGGTATGTTTGCCCAGAAACAAATCTACACCTTGCAGATGCTTAAATCACCCCCCCCCCCCCTTGAAAATATAAATTTAAAGTAATTTTTATCTTTACCTGTCCATTTGGTCTCTTGGAAGACCAAAATATGAAGTTTAGTGAGGACATTAAGAGAATGATTTCTGTGCATGTTCCTCACGTTCCTTGTACCTGTTGAAGAGAAAATGATTAGTGGGATTTTTAAGGAAACTGTGTTTATGTATAGATAGAGGTGTACCGACAATATCAAATAACCTCCTAATCGCAGGCGTGGGGCAAAGAACTGTTCCTCCCACCACTAAAAATTTAAGCCACCCACGCTGGTTGGACTTCCTCCAATGTAGGTTTGTCGATGCCAGGAGAAACAAGAGTTCAGTTATCAGGATTATCCGCCAGCTGATATAAGGTATCCTGTGTATTTATTCACTCAGGGCCGTCAACCATAGAGAACACAGCGGTAGATTTTCCTTTAACAGAATCCTATCAGTGCAGCAATTTCAGGATCCATACTCAAAGCCGTTGCACATTCCATTTAGTATAAGTGGTCAGTACCAAGACCCTGTGAAGTTGACCACTCCTTAGAAGGCTAAAAAAATGAAAAAGTAGTCCAGATGAATAGTCTGCATTGATCTGGTAGCCCTCCCTTTCCGTTCCCATCTAGAAGAGAATGTCTTTTGAAAGGTACTAACCACCTGCACTACGATAAGGGGGGGGGGGATTGGACTTTAGATGCTATGCCTGTCCCGTTCTATGCATCATCACAGGGGATTGGTAGGTAGCTCTCCTTCCAGCATATGCCTAGCTACTATTTACAGACAAGAATTAAAATATAGAGTATTAAAATGATGTAAAATCTTCGAATGAAAGGGGTTATTATTTTATAGAAAAACTGAAAACTTGCGTAAATAAATTCATGTAATTCATATTTTTTCAGAGAATATGTTTAAAGTTTATTTATAACAAATTATAATAGACTGAAAATCACCAAGTTTTATTCAATTCATATTAATGTTGCATACCAAGAGGCCTCAAATATCGGCTTTAACGATTATATCATTCTTAGCATTATACACTATATTATGCTTTCTCTAACGTTATTTCTTTAAAGACCAGTTACGAGTACTGAAACGTAAATAAGTTTCACACTGAAACAGAACCTCATAGCATTGAACATTGCATTTCACTTAGCTTTTCTGATAACCAGTTCTATACTCATATTTTTATTAATGTTTAAAATTGTTTTCTGATATCTCAGAATCAATGAAGAATGTCTTAAAATACCATGAAAAAAGCGGTAAAAGAGAATCAAGAGTTTAAATTTTTTCAACTGCAACCTTGACGCTGAAAAGAGCAGCTATAACCTAATAAACCTTTTTATGTATAATCATTCCCCTATTTATTCTCCTTCACTTCTATCCTAGGTGTCGAAAAATGTTTGCAGGTTGCTGCTGGGGAGGTTGAAGACAAGTGATCTCGTTTTCCGATCGCTGGAAAGTGTCCAGTGTGTGTGAGTCACGCAAGGAACATAAGTGTTCCCTGCTTGCTTCGGTTCTTCTTCAACAGGCATTCTTTGTGGACAGGGAAGCTTTCCAGAACGATAATTCCTTTGCTACAGTGTGCACTTCTTGGCTCATGAAAAAGAACGTAATGAGAGGAGTAGGGCAATTTTTGAGGTCGCTAAAAATAACTAATGTTTTGTAAACAAGTGCATATTATTCAAGGGCTAAAATGTCAACAAGTCACAATGGAAATGAAACTTGTTTGTGGTGTAATCCTGGTTTTTTTGTAACAAACTGAAAAACTACAATCCTTCTGACATTGAGTAAGAGTAATGAGAAAGTCGAGTTGCTGGCTTATTAATAGGTCAAATTCTATTAGAAGGACGAAGATTTGTTTTTTTTTTAAATGTATTTTTAGGTGGTATTCAGCCAGGCTAAAGATTCCGCATTTATATAGAAATGAAAGTGGTGTATATTACACAAAAACGTCTAAATCATGAGTTAAGAAACAAACTTTTTAATGCTTTTACATTCATTTGAAATTTATACATACAGTAATATATTGTTACGACAGATGAACGAGTTACAATGAACCCGTGATGTGATGTTTCGTCTTGATGCTCGCGTGTACTACAGCGTGAGAATTACCTCACCAATATGGGGCGGGGGTGGCTCAGTCGGTAGCGCTCCAGACTCGTAATCTGTAGTTCCCAGGTTCGAGTCCCAGCTGGCTCAGCGTTGAGATTTATCTCCGCAAAATTCCCCGCTGGGGCTTGGAAAGACCGCCGTCCGTCGGATGGGACGTTAAGCCGTGGCCAGTGTGTGGGAGAGCCATACCCTGTGCACGTTAAAGAACACGCTGGATGGCCTTGACGCGAGGCTACCATCTGTCTCTCAACAGCTGTTCCAGCGGGTCCCCTCCCCCAACCTTCTCTGAGCCTTCGGAGTCCATGTGACCTGGCCATTTAGCCCATGGTGTGCAAAATAGTGCCGCTCAGAGGTAAAACAACCCAACCCAAACAACCTCACCAACAACTACGAACGAACTTAAGAAAAACAAAGAATAAGAGAGTTGTATTAAGAGGACTTAGAGTGTGAAGGAAAACGTAGTTTGTCTTTGTCTGTGCACTAAAGTATGAAAAAAAGAAATGATTTTATATGGTGTGTTCGCGGGAGATTAAATAAGTTTATTAGTGTTGATCCTGCTAGCGGACTGATAAGAAAAAGAAGGATGTTTAGGACACTTAAAGATGTGTCTGAGGAGGTTATATGTTAGTCGAACAAACAGAACTGATCTCAACTTTTCTGTAGGAAGAGTTCATCAATTGATGCATATTTATATTTAATTTGTTTAGGAATTGGTAAGGTTATTCTTTATAGATTGCAGGTTTGTTCACAGATATGATTTTGCCACTTATCGACTGTTGTAAAAGCCTTTTCTCTTTGTAGGAACAGTAAAAAGGTGCTTTGTTCTTCTGAAGGTTTATTTTTATATTGATGAAGATTTGTGTTGTTTGACTTTGAATAAAAACATTTATATAACTATACTTTTGCAATAAATTATATTATTTTAGAATTATAATTGTTAAATATTATATTTTGAACTCACGCTCAGTTTTCATCCGTTTAATTCATAACAATATATTAAATTTATATATTCCATATATATATATGTATTAAAATCCGTCAGTGTCTAACATACCTATATGTGCGATACAAAGGAATATAAAATCGGTATAAGATGCATATATTTAGAGGCAGGGTTGACTCAATCTGTAGCACCTCAGGCTACCCCTCCTTCTGCCCTCTGTCAGAAAGAGAACACCGATGGGCTTGGGAAGGCCACCGTCTGTCGGATGGAACGCTAACTCATGGACTGTGGTGCATGAGAACCATCCCCTAGGCACGTTAAAGAACACACTGCATGACCTTAAAGGAGTCCTCCATCCCAACAGCTGTCTAGCATATCGTATCTATTGCCCTACCTCCTCTGAGAGCTTAGTCCTTGTGACCTTGCCATTTAACCCATTACGCCAATAAAAATGCCGCTCAGTGGTAAAACAACCGAGCAAACGTATTTTAAGCCCTCTCAAAAGAAAAGACGGAAAACCACAATCTTATAATATTTGACCTATTTTGACAGGTTGAGAAACATGCCAAATGATCCACTTTGCAAATTCGTGTTTGAATTGTTTTATTTCCTTTTGGTGTTTGAGTGTCACGTGCATCGCTTGGCGTATTTTTTTTAATACCTTTGTAAAATCTATTACACGAGAGCATCTGGAAGTTTGTGGTTTTTGCCGTGGCATTTAAATTGTAATCTGAAAATGCCATTTATATTTTTCGTGTGGTCATCAAGTCTCTTATTCTCTGTTCATATTGTGCTGTGATTCAGAGCCCTTGTCCCCCTCGTCTCTTTGTACTTTTGTTTGACCTGACTCCAGTTAATCCTCATAAAAGCATTTAAGGGTTTGAATATAAAGAGCAATTTAAAGCCCATTCAGTAGCGTATTTTACAATGTATTAGTGCATTGTGTTGAACAGATATGTTTTAGAGAGAGGAACCCGACAGCGAATGTCGTTAGATTTGTAACGACTGACATCTTCAAATTATTTACCAGATTCAGACGACGTAGTTGATAGTGTCAATTGAAGCCTAAGCCTCAACTGGCAGGTGTCGAGATTTTCCCCATTAGCGTTGCCGGTGATGAGAAAACTAACATCGTATACCTTGGAAAGTGTAGAATCCATTGATTTGGATTTTGAGCCATAAGAAGCGGTGGCTCAGTCAGTAGAGCGCCAGGCTTGTCATCTACAGTTCCTAGGTTGAGTCCCACCTTGGCCATCATTGAGATTTATCAATGCAGAGATATGCATTGATAAAGCTCATTAAGATTATGCTCATTGAGGTTTATCATCATTGAGATTTATCTCTGCAAAACTCCCAGTCCACAGTCAGTAGGAGACACCGATGGACTTGTGAAGGCCACCGTCCATGGGATGGGAGGTAAAGCCATAGCCTGTGTGTGAGAGAGTCATATCCTGTGCACATTAATGAACACGCTGGATGGCCTTGACGGGAGGCTACCATCCTGTCTACTAACAGCTCTCGGTTGGCCCCCTCCTCCAACCTTCTCTGAGAATTCGCGGTCCATGTGACCTGGCCATTTAGCCCATTGTGTAAAAAAAAAGTGACCACTTAGAGGTAAAACAACGCAACTTTTATTCATGACTCTTTGTGAAGAAGAGCTATTCCATATGCACATTAAAACTAGAAGAACGCATATCGTCTCTGGCGAATATGGGAATCACGTTCTCAAGAGAATGAAGTTTTTAATTTACCGACTTTTGCACTTTTTAAAGTTTTAATTCGACTTAATAGATGATTGGAAAAATTCAAATGGAAATATTTTATTAGTACTTATACAACATAAAAACATTTCTTTTATTCCTTAAAAAGAAAAAAGTTGTTTTTTCGCACTACTCTGAGAAAAGGGGCAGACTGTTGCTGCCAGTAGAATATCTCTTGACACTACCACCGAAATTTCTACCCCCAACAGAAAATTTGCAACATTCGTTAAAAGTTTAGCATGTTCCATATATTGTGCCCTCTGATGATGTAAATTTATTATAGGGTGTCTGAAAAACAATGGTGGGGTTTTCAGAACCAATATGTACAAATGTCATATACATATTCAAGAAAGGAATATTTTAATTGAAAGCGTAACTCAAATATTTCGAGCATAATTTTGGAATTTTCACATATTTACCGTTTTTGACCCTTGAATATATACAATCGGTATTCCATTTCTTGCCATACACGCTGCAGTGTATCTCTTGTTAGTTGCTTTTCTTACGAGGGGCATTCAAAAAGTTCTTGACATTCATCTGCAGAATAAAAACCATTGCACTTACCTTAGCAAAACTTATACTGTACTTCAAAGTATTCCCCTTCATCATCTGTGCAAAGTTGCAGACATCTGTGGCAATTCTGGAACTCCTGTTGGCGAATACTCTGCAATTTTAAATTAACACATTTTGCAAGGTATTGCTCCCTTGAAACGGCTTCCCAGGAAATTTCTTTTTAATCTTTTGGAAAGAACCAAAAATCTCATGGTGGAAGATTTGAGTAGCTTTGTAGGATGGGGTAGTTGTTTGATTTTTTTCCTGCTTCAGATAGGCCGTAACTTGCCGGGTTTTGTGAGCACTGGCATTGTGATGAAGGAGAACCCTTGACCCTACTCCTTCATCTCTTAAACCATTTTGGGCAAAACAATGTTGGTGTAGCATCTCCTTTCACGAGTCGACTCTAGCCGTTTTTTGCTGTTCTTGTCAGTTTGCGGGGTACTCATTTGGCACAAACCTTTCGGAACTTTAAATGTCGATGAATAATTGTTTCCACACTGCCAATCGATACACTGACATCTAAACTTACTACTTGAACGGTGGTGTGTAGGTTTTCCTTAATGAGTTCACGAACAGCAGCGATGGTTCTCTCATTCACACCCTCCTTCCCTCTTCCTGTACGAGTGAGGTCTTCGAAGCTCTGCCGTCCTCTGAATTTGCACATCCATCCCATAACAGTGCCATTCTGAACACGTATGATCCCCATATACTTTTGATAAATTGGCGTGAATATTTTTTTGTGTCGTTCCCGAGCTACATCCTTGGGAAGTGTAAAATCTTTCCCAGTTTTTAGTAGGCTCCATAGCAACAATGAACAGATTTAGCAGACCGAACTTGACTCACCTCCAGCGAAGAGAAAAATGATGGTACGACTTTTATTTTAACACGTAATGACGAGTTTAGGCAAACTTTCAAACCAGTCGTTGCCTGTTAACTTCGGAGGAATGAGTGCAAATCTACTGACACGTGTCAATAACTTTTTGAACGCCCTCGACATTCTGGCTTTCAAATGATTAAGGTCTGCAATTTTGCCCATGTAAACATAACGCTCTACAAAGTCTCACAAGAAAAATTCTAAGAGTGTCAAATCGAAGTTCCGTGTGGCCATAACTTATGGTTATTTGTGTTGTTTAAGAATAACGTTTGTTCAAGTTGAAAAACTATTAACATAAAATTGTTATTAACTTAAACGTGAAAGTTAAGAATGATGCATTAAGGAGATATTAAGTTCGAATCGAAATATTTTATTAGTACTTATCCAATCCAAAAGGAATTTATCTCGAAAGTAAAAAAGTTTAATATCTGCAGTCTGACAGACGGAAACTCATGTACAAAAGTTACAATTAATAAAATGCCGATTGTTCAAACAGATATCTATGAATTTTAGTGAAAATTTATATGCAGGTAAGGTGCGTGATTTTACAGTTCTTCAAGTAATAAAGGTTACAAATTAATGGTTGTATGATTAATTTTCTCGTTTACATGAAGATACAAAATTAAGTACAAAAAGGTGAAGGAAAAGCCACCCTATAAGGTGTATGATCAACCATGACAGTGATGCATGACTCGCAACGCCATATACTGGTAAGTGTTTTCATTCCGTTCTGACGGTAGTACGTCCTGGCGTAAATGGATTCCCCTAAGATCATGTAAGCTTCTGGGAGGAGAGCTGAGAGTGACAAACCGTATCCCTAAGTCATCTCATACATGATGAATAGGAAGGGGAATCTTCCTGACCACTTTGTTATGTTCAGGATATTGGTCCACCAGATGAGCTCTATGTATGCGGGTATTATCGTCAATTAAAATGAACAACAAACCGACTGCTCCTATGATAAGAATATCATTCCAGTACATCCGAACAATCAGGGATCTGCTAACAAACATTTGGAGGTCAATGTGGATGTTGATACCTGATCAGACCATCAAATCACCATCTCCATGTTGCTTCCTTTCTCTGTTAGTATGATGATCTCCCCAGCTAAATATTCATGAACAATCTTACTGTAAGCTGAATTCAAACTCATATACGTGAAGAAAGCAGTCACCATTGTTCCTGGGTATCGTACAAGTGTTGCCGAGACCAGTTAGAGGACTGTTCTATGTAAGCAAGTTAAAGGAACACATAATACTAGTTTTCTTGCATAGAGTCACCTCTCCTGAAGTCTTCTTGAAACGTCCATTTTGAAATTCTTTCTGTGGATGAAGAATATTGGGTAGCTGTCAGTATGCTATTTCGACTTTTAAATATATATATGTTTTAAATATTAAGGTAAATCAATGACTGAATTTTGGATGTAGTTTTTTCTAAATCTTTTTATAAGATTTCTCTAAAATTTATTCTTAAAGAGTATCTTATTAGGAGTTAAATGTTAATGATAAGACAATACCTGAACATCAGTTTCCAACTAGAAGAATAACACATTGCTTTTGGTGAATATGGGATGCTTATTTTCAAAGAGAATAAAGTTTTTCATATTCTTACTTTTTAACCCTTCAGCAGTAAAAATTCTAACTAATGGACGATTGGTAAGATGCTAATAATAATATTTTATTAGTAGCTATAAAACACAAAAATAAATTTTCTCAACTCCTAAAACAGAAAAGTTGCCCTCCTGGGGGGGGGGAGGATTAAGAGGGCAAATTGTTTCTCTCATTGTAAACTTCTTAAGCATCGTACTCTCGACCAAAATTTCAAAATCTGCCATAAAAGATTACTGTCTTAAAGTTTTACCATTTTACATTTTCCCCATTGTCAGAGGGTGCTTTTAAGCTATTGGAAGATTCGGAAAGTTCGAATCGTAATATTTTGTTAGTACTTATCCAATCCAAAAAGGAATTTATCTCGAAGATAAAAATTTTAATATATACAGTCTGACAGACGGAAAGTGAAAACATTATCGCGTTTTTTATTTAAACGAGCTGAAATGAAATTCCAGGAAAGTTAAGTATTACATGCACCTGATTTGCATATCAGGTACTGAATGCACTTTAAGCTAACATTAAAATGCTTTGTAATAGAAAGTTTTGATTATGTACAATTTAAATTATCCAGTAATCAGAAGATGCGTTTTATGTTATTTGACCAGATTTTGATAGGTTGAAAAAATTATGTGAACTAACCTGTTTTCCAGCTGTTAGATTGCCGACTTCACTATTATGCGATATTAGTTGTTGTACATTTAAATATATTTAAGTGCTGTCCTAAGACAAGTTTTCAATTCTCTCCCCCACTTCTCGCAAAAAGTTTGATGGTTCTTCGTAAAAAGTGCAAATATTGAAATTTTGGTAGTAGATGCATACGCTCCCTTTTCCCTAATGGGCTCGGTAGCGCGCCAAGCTCTTAATCTGTAGTTCCCAGACTCAAGTCCAACCTGAGCCAGCATTCAGATTTTTCTTCGCTAAACTCCCACCCTCGGTCAGAAAGGGAACATCGATAAGCTTGGAAAATCCGCCATGTGCAGGAGAATTATATCCCGTGCACGTTAAAGAACACGCTGGATGGTGTTCTCCCCTTCCCCAACCTTCTCTGAGCTCTTGGGGTCCTTGTGACCTGGCCATTTAGCTCATTGTGTGCAAAAACATGCAGCTAAGACACAACTCAAACAACAAACCGCATCTCAGGAGTGATCGTTAGCCATTGTTTCTTCGATAATGAATGCGTTGTGTTGAATTTGAATCTTATTCTAGTTCGTACACGTGTTATTGATATCTGTCTCATTACCTAACACGAAATGCGCATCGCAATTACCGTTTCTCTAGTTCAGGTAAATCCTCGGGCAGTATCGCCAACAGAATCAGAAAACAAAGGCGTGACATAGATACAAACGAAATCGATGCTATGTGCACCACTATATATCCTTAATTCATCTAATAAGCCTTTGGCTGAGTTCCGGAATTGACTGGAGGTGAAGTACTCTCCTTTTTCTCTTTCGTGACAAGGAACATGATGAGGCTAATCAGAGACGCTGGAGACAATGCATTTCTCAACCTCCAGAGGATTCAATTTTCAGGAAACGCATTATAGGCCAGAGGATCGCCTATGTAACCTTCCTGTGGTCGTAATGGAGAAGATTCACTTACAGTTGGGTGCATTGTCTATTAAGGTTGGTGTAACGGATACCCGTCTGAGGTTAGATGGTTCGATGGGAAATCGACTTTTCATCACAAGACCTGCGTAAACTTTGAAGAGAAGTATTTGCTTTCGGTGTGCTTTCAGATAAGAACAGTGATTGAAGTGAGATGGGATGCATCGGACTTCTCTTTCCACATGTTTTAGACTATCACTCTTCTGTTACGTCTAAATTAAAATCTCTTATTTCAAGCTGACTTTAGTTGGATATTGTGTAATTATGCGTGAACAATCCTACTTCGTTTTTCCGTTCTTCGACATTAGACAGGAGTATTGTTCATAATTTAAGAAAGTTGAACCAAATTGCAAATATCTCAAAAAATCCCTTTTACAATTTAACGAAAGTTTCAAAGAATATTTTGCGTGAAATAACTCGCATTTGTTGGCTATTAAATTTGCATTTCATTGCGAAAGATTTAAAATCAAACAAATATTTATCAAATACATCGACCCTAGTGTCCATATTAACTAGAAAAAGCTTGCTATAATCCCAGGCAATCTTCTTAGGGGAAGACGTTTTATGATAAATTCCAATGACGAACACAACTCAGGTGTATGAAAAACGCAATAATAACAACATTTGATGAGAAATAAAATATCTAAAAGTACAGGCAGAACAATTAATTTTCCAAAGCGAAATCATATGTCTTAACTTGGAGCTTAAGATTTCAATACAACTAAATAAACTATAGAATCCCATTTTTAAATCTTAAACATAAAATTAAAGAGAGCAACTTTTAAATCAAAGGAAGGATAAGCGTATTGTGTTTATATGTCCTCCTTAGTTCGTCCGACAGCTGCGTCATCAGGCGACACTTTTTCGTCACTCCTGCTTCTGGTGGGGTCATCTCCTTATAGTACCCATTGCGAAAGACAGCTACTCCAACCTAGTGCTGATGTGAAGGTGGTCCTTCAGGCGCAAGTGAGAGTTCGCTCTTTATGGATAGACGATTAGAAGGTGAGAAATCACAACTCAGTTGATCTGTGTCGAATTTTAGGGAACCACTTATTGGCAGAGATATCCTTGCCCTGATGAATTATGTGTCACTGCCCATGCATGCTATACATTTTCCATCTGCTCGGGACACACTAAGTTATTGTCGAATTCGATTTGAGCCTTAAGCAGTCTCAAATTGGCCTCATTCACTAAAGTCAATCTTCTCGGTGCAGACCAGAGCTCTGGCCGCCCCGGGAAGATTCATCGTTCCGAGTCTAACTGCTACTCTCTGCTCTGTCCAAAATCTCGTAGCCAACTGAAGTTCTCATCTACTTCGCTAGCTATTTCCCACGTTTCCCCCCCCCCTTATTTTCCACGAATAGGTGCTATGTGCAAGTGACCATCTGTAGCATCTGCAGATGAACTTAAGAGTCATAAATTCCACCCAGGGGATCTGTCTCTGTGCTAGACGTTGACATCGCCGTCTGGGAGAAGGGGATTTCTCGGTGAGTATAAACAGTGGACGATGTTGTCTAGTTCTCAAGTCCGCATTTATTCGCACCACCAGACAATTCCGTGTCTGACCTTACACTGTTGTAAGGGAATAAATTGGTATTCTGCTTATCGTTCTGTCAATGGGGTGCTAGTCTCGAGGAGTTGGAATGTCGTGTTGTTTATCGGAATGGATTTCCAGGATGTGAAAAATGGCCATTTGGTGTAATGTGTGTGTGGGCTTTCTTTGCAGCCGTGAATTCCGTCTTTCCCTCCTAAAGTGTCCACCCTGTTCGTATGTTCCCGTTGTGTTTGAAAAAAACACGCAGCATCGATATCGTTTGTATCTATGTCACGCCTTTGTTTTCTGATTCTGTTGGCGATACTGCCTGAAGATTTACCTGAATTAGAGAAACGGTAATTGCGATGCGCATTTCGTGTTAGGTAATGAGACAGATATCAAGTGAGAAATTAAAAAAAAAATCGTTATGCCTGATGCAAATCAGAGCAAAGTAGTGTGCTTACCACTAACCTTGGCTCATCGGAGGGCACGACTGGAATGGAGCAGGCAGCTCTTCAATCGGACTAGTGATCAATGAGGACTTTTACTTTTTTGATGAAACTTTTTTTCAATGCGAACCCTTTTCGGTGAATCACGATATTGCAGTAGTAATTCTCGGCGCCAAAGCATCAGGAGATAGCGTGGGACGCTTCTCAACCGCTGAATATCGTGGAAAGGAATAGTTTTGGTGGGAGGGTTTGTTGAGCTGGAAAGTATCACTGTCAATGGCCGCACTGACCTACATATGTTTTCAGGAGTGACTCTAACTGCGCTAAGATGCAGAGAGTAGATCCTAGAGTCTTATGTGAGACATTTATAGGTGCCATTTGGCCAGAATTCATTTTTATGGATAATAACGCTTTGTTCACATAGAGCTTAGATAATGGAGGAATACCTTGAGAACGAAGATATCTAGAGAATGGACTGGTAACCAGGTCCCCACAACCTAAATCCCATTGAACATGAATGGGATGTTTTGGGAAGGCTAGTTGCAAGCTGTCAACCCCTCCAAGAACCCTCAGAGCTGAGAAATGCTCTTGTAGAGGAGTGGGATTAACTGTCCTATGCATTGTTGGATAACCTTTTAGAAGCATAAGAGCTCGTTGTGCCAGCTATATTGCTATTAGGGGCAATTATATTTCTTACTAAATAACATTAACTTTAATATCTGCGGTGATCTATAATTTTTCGATATATTCTCTGATTGGAAATTTAATTTTATAATTGGACAAGTATTCCGATATATTCATTTCAAATATAAATATTGATATGTTTTATTTTATATCCTCTGAAACTATTGTTAAATTTTAAAGAGGATTTCTTGATATATTTGCATTTTTGTTCAATTTTCTTAAATTATGAACAGCAATGTACTTCACACTAATTTGTTATGTTCTAAAGCCCCAGTTTTCTAGGTAATTCACTATTTTTGAGCAGATTTGTACTAGATCTTAAGATACAAGACGATCCTTTTACCCCCCCCCCCCCCCCCAATATCGAATTCGTTGTCTAAATATAATGTATGTATATTTTAGGTCCATATGTTTACGGTAATTAATTTTACTTACTCAGCTTGCATTGCATCAATATTTGATTAATCTGTTTCAAAAGCACTGTTTTTAGCTTAAACTTGGGAAGGTTTTGCAGGGTTTTTTTTAAATAAAAAATTTAATTAAATATTTTGTGGATGTTTGGCTTGGTCTGCTCTTGAGTGACACTTCTCTGCTACCCAATGTCCAGGTCTCAAGGACCCCAAGCTTAGAATAAAATGACCTGACCCACAGAACATTTGTGTTAGGGACAAATCCAACATATTTTGCTGCACTTAGAGTATCTCTCTTTCTTTAGGTATGTCTTACTGAACCATCGTTAAAAATCACATCCTTTAAAAAGTGGGGATTTTTATAACCTCACAATTAATTAATCTTTGATAGGTTTTTCTGTTTCTGTGCTAGCTATATTTTTTCCTCGCCACTTTCATTCTCTATTGGATGCTCCCGTTGCTCTGTGAAAGTGTTATGAATAAAATGAAAAAATAAGTCGCAGGAAAAGCGTAGAGAAAGCTGTCTGATTTTCAGAAACAATTAAGATTTTTGGTAGTAAAAAGAAAACAGTAAAATTTCTGTGAAAAGCTTTATTTCGCTTGTTTTTTTAAACAAAAAATATACCCCCCCCCCCCCCTCATTCTCTAATAATGCACTTTTGAAAACAGGGAAGACCGAGTTGATTTATCGACTCTAAATGTGTTTTTAAGATTATTTCCATAAATGGATCTAAAGCCGTGTTTCCCAACGTGGGGCCCACGCCCCACAGGGGGGCAATTTGATTATCAAGGGGGGCAATTCGAAAATGGACTCGTTCAGAGTTTAACCGTATGGCGGTTAAATTTTACATAGGGGGGGGGGGACATAAGAATTTTAGAAAGGCTTAAGTGGGGCATGGCACAAAAAAGTTTGGGAAACACTGATCTAAAGCATGAAAAGAATTCACTAATCTATTTATTGCTACAAGCAGTGTTGATTCCAAAGTAAACATATTCTCATATCTATTGAAAACGGACTTGCCCTATTTTTAGGTTAGTGTTTGGAGGGGGAAAAAACCCACTATATTTTTTTCTTGTTTAATTGAAATGTAACGAAACAACGTTGAAGAGCTGTTTAATAATCAGAGATAATCTGAGTTCGCAAGACTGACTGGTATTATACTGGTATTTAGTTTCTTTTCCTGTTTTTCGCGCCCTTTTGCAAAGGAGTACCGAAAGACTGGGAAAAATCACTGTCAGTTATGGGAAGTTAAGCCGTGGCTCAGTGTGCAATAAATACCTATCGTAGTAAAAAAAACGCTGGATGATATTGAAGGGTTTTTTCTGACATCTGACCAGCGAATTTCTTTTCTCCACTCTATTCTTGACCTCCTGTAGTCATTTTGAAGGGAAAAGATGCGCTTGGGATAAAATAATACAATAGCTGTTTTTTTTTGTAAAATAGGCTTCAATAATTATTTCAAATAAGTCTGCTAAGACGACTAAAAGAAAACAAAAGATAAGAAAAAGAAAATAGGGAATAAATCATCGGTGAACTGAATGACGTCATCAGTCGTCCGATAAAGTAAGGCAGGAAGCGCTTTATCATTCTTTATTCATTGCGTGATCATTCCCTTGCAATGATAACCAAAGGACTTAACACTGTTTCTGCATGCACTATTCCTGCTCACGCTTCCAATTGTTCTACTGTGTCAAGGAATAACAGAACATATTTCAGAAAGAATATTGATAAATTGTAGAAACTAATCTTCCAATACAGGAATATGTGTAAATGGCGATACCTCATAAGTTTTCATCTGATAGTAGGAATTTAATTTTATGTAGTTTGAAGGTTTTTGTATGGAAGGAGATAAATTGAATAAGAATGATTTCCGAGCTATTAAATTAGTGTATATGGATCATAAAACTTGTATAAATGAATAAATATAAAACTCACTAAATCTGATAAAAAAAATATCGTTATGATTATTTATTTTGCTAGAATGGCCTAGCCAAATAATGATTTTTTTTCTTGGGCTTCTGTGTTCTTGTCAGGTGTATGTGAAGAGCCACTTAAAAAATTTTGCCTTCATTACGACTTTCACAAATCCATAATCCAGATTAAAGGATGAATATGAACTAGTTTCATCAACCATGGAAGTTCTTATACATAATTTTCGCTTAATATTGATATAAATTAATTCTCCCCATCCCTACAAAGAATTCCCTCAATGTAATACACCGCCCTACAAAATATTAGAGAATTTCTTTGGTATATCAATGAGAATCTAACTTCAAAGATTTCTAACTTCTAAAATATGCATTTTATGGAAAAAAGTGACTGAAAATAAAAGATTATAATCAAATCTATTTAAACTCTCAATTTCCAATAATATTCGTTCAGTATTTAAATAGTCTGATTTTCCGAAATAAGTTAGAATATTTTCCAACCGTAAGAAATGCGTCATAAGAATTTACCTCAGAAATTAATTTAGCTTAAATAATATTGTCTTAAACCATTCAATAAAATAAATTTACATTTTAGAAAGTGATTACTTCCATATTAGACAATTATGAACTATTTTTAACACAGGATAATTTATTGGTAAATATTCCAACTTACATAACTGTTTAAATATTGAACGAGTATTGTTGAAAATCGAGATTTAAACAGATTTCATAATTGATCTATAATTTATCTTCAGTCACATTTTCCCATGAAATTCATATTTTAGAAGTTATAGATCTTCGAAATTAAGATTCCCATTGACATAGAAATTCTCCAATATTTTGGTAGGGCAGTGTATACAGTATATATATTTATAATGGATGTTCGCAGAAATATGCATTAGTTTTGTTAGCCATAGAATATGCTGATTTGATCGAACCTAAACGTCATATGGGCTCCAATGAAACCATCTCGAAATTTTGATCTCGAATTCTAAAATTCTTAATGTTTGCAATAAAATGGGCTTCAGAATATGGAATTATAAGGGGGTTGTGTATGTTAACTATTGTGTATAAATGCAGAAATGGAAACTGTCGTATCTTTTGTTAACAGTATGCTTGAATTTGCAAGGTCAAACAAAACGTTTTTTTAAAAAGGAAGAAGGTATTTTCCTACACAAAGGACGGAGATAACCTAGAAGCTATATTAGGTTATCCTGTTTTCTCTTACAACAAGTGTTAGTAGTCAGTCAGGTACGCTAACCACTTGACCAGGTAGGGCTAGACACTAAGAATTCATTTGGTGTAAATGTGCCCTTGATATTGTAATACATTCCAATCCTTCCGATTACTAAACTGATCTCTTTTATAGATTCAATTAATATTATTATATAGACTAGTTGCACTCTGAACTAATAGAAAAAAAAATTATCGTTCACTCTTTTGACAGTTTAGAGTCGGGTTGTTTTGCTCCTGAGAGGCACTTTTTGCACACAATAAGTTAAATAGCCAGGAAATTAGGGTTCAGAGCTGTGTTGGGGAAAGGGATCGATTGGACAGCGTTGCTTTAAGATCATCCAGCATGTGCTTTATTGTGCACACGATATAGGGGACAGGGGTGGCTCAGTTGGTAGCCGACATGTTCGTAATCGACAGTTCCCTGTTAAAGTCCCGCGTCGACCAGCGTTTTAGATTTATCTCCGCAAAAGTCCTAGGTCAGTAGAGGAACTGATGGGCTTGGAAAGACCGCCATTTGTTGCATGAGACATAAAGCCGTGGCCCTGTGTATGGGAGAGCCATATGTACATGTTAAAAACATGCTGCATGGCCTTGTGGGGGAGGCTACCATCTGTCTTATACCAGCTACCTAGTGTATCCAGCTACCCAGTCCCTCTCCCCAACCTTCTCTGAGCCCTTGGGGTTCTTGTGGCCATTTAGTCTATTCTGTTCTAAATTGGCCATTTAGCTAATTATGGGCAAAAAAAAAGTGCCGCTCAGAGGTAAAACAACCCTACCAACCCAGTACTGGTTTCACTTTGTCGTGACACATTCGGTACTGGATTAACTTTGTCGTGACACATTCGGTACTGGATTAACTTTGTCGTGACACATCCCAGTACTGGATTCACTTTGTCGTGACACAACCGGTAATGGATTCATTTTGTCGCACACAAAAATGGTATATTTTAATGCTTCTGCTAGAAAAATACCTATCGCCTTTGGCAAATATAGGATGCTTGTTTTCAAAAAGAATAATGTTTTTCATTTTCGAAATTTTCACCCTCTAACAGCGAAAATTCGAACAAATTGATGATTGAAAAATTGCAAATACCGGCAACCCCCATATAACACGATACTTTTACAACACGGTTAGAGAATTGCGGCAAACTTCGCACAACGTGGTATTTTTGAGCTTTTGGTGTGGGGTTTGATACCACTAAAAAATTGTGACTTCGAAGCGTGCAGTTACAATTCCAGTCTTCGCACCTTGAGCTGTTTTTGTCGATTTATCAATCACAAACTTGCCCAGTTTTTAATTTCGTATCTCTTTAGAAGTTAGGGAAGGTTAAAGTGAGAATGAGAACCGGAAATGAGGTTTTAGATTTGAAGTTATGTGAAGAGAGAAGAAAAAAGCTTGTCATTTCTAAGACATTGAAAAAAAACCTTTTTCAAGAGTTAAAGAGAAAGTTTAAAAAAAAAATTTGTAATGTTATTTTGGTTTTTACTTAATTGTTCATAAATTTTTCTGGTACCGTATTGGAAAAAATTCCAGCCCTAAATTATGCCAAATGAAAGAAAAGCGCACCTCTCAAATGAAAATTTTATTTCTTTAGAATCAAAGGCACAAATTTCGGATCGTCTTAAAAATGGAGAAAATGTATCATACCTTGCAAAAAGTTAAAATTTGAATGAAGCAACAATCCGGCCATAAAGGAAAATGAATAGAAAATTAGAACTGTTGTACTGCGGAATTTCCATTTTTGCAAATAGGACAGCTCATTCCCGAGCGCCAATAATTGAGAACTATCAAGAAGCAACGAAACTATTTTTTTTTCCATTTCCTTCCCTTTTCTCTGCATATCCTTCCCTTTCTGCATTTGTCACCACCAACTTTCCTGTTTGCCTTATAGTGTATATCGAGATAAGACACTTCCCCCGTCTCTCTTATGTTATCTAAACGCATTGGATTCATTTTTACAATACTCCATAAGAACCAAAATGTTTTTTCAAGCTCAGCTAGAAAGTGGATTTTAAGCCGTTTTCTGGGGCACTAGTAATAGCGTCTTATGACATTTCCTATAGTTGTGGCTAAAAAGATAATGTGGCTTAAAACCGTTATAGCAGTTGGGTTCTAGTGATGATTGACTGATAACATAAGTATAATAAACGCAGGCAACAACGAGTCAGGATGTTGGTTACGCAACTTCTCTTTGTGATTGATTATACAAAATTTGTTTCATAATTTTACGTTTTGGGTAAATAATTATTACACATTATTTCTGATTTTTATGATGGTAATAAGATGTTAGGTTCATTCATAAAAACCAGAAATTAGAAATGATGTGGAATAATTATTTTGCCCAAAATGTATCGCAGAAAGAAGTTGCTGGAGGCAAGCGATTTACATTGGCCACATCGACTTGCCCCTTATTCCCAAGAAGGTGGGAGGGAAAACGCAACTATTATTTTTAAGAGATAATGAAGAATTATTTTTGTGTATTATTATTATTATTCAATATTACTATTATTCGCATTTTCTGAATCATTCGGTAGTTCGAATTTCCACCGTTAGAGGGTGCTAAAATCAGATAATTAAGAAATTTATTCTTTGAAAACGAATATACCGATTTATCCAGGTGGAATATGTTATTCTTTTAGTTATGTTTCTATATTTGACCATTTGATTATAATTGCAACTTTTAAGAAGAAATCATCATTTAAACATCAACTGGCCCTACCATGTTCTACCTTCTTCAGCAGTGCGATTTAAATAATCGATTTAGGACAAACAAGTAGCACTTAAACTGCAACGAAAAGGGTTAATGAAGCTTAAAACCACTTTCTACAGGTACTACAGCAAGATACGATATATGCAGAGTATGTCATACTTTACGTTGATAGGTACCACTTTGCCTTAACTGGCATAGTGGTTAGGGAGCCATCGACTGTTCCAGCAAGGCAAACTTTCTGTAATGTGTTAGCTCTAACTGAGGCAGTGGTCAGTTGTGATTTCGGTCTGAGTTAGGGCATGTCCTTGTATGAGAAGGTCTGTAAAAGCTAGGAGTAGCTTCTATGATCCTTCTCTGTCCTATATGTTTCAAATCAAAGAAAATTTAAATCTCGTGACATCTCCAGTGTCATGGGCTACCTCAAACACGACTCTAAAAAAGGGGGAGGGGAAATGTGATCGATGTTTATGACTCATATATCAAATGAAAGTCTGAAGGTAGATGATTTTAGTGACAAAGAAAAAGTATAAATAAATTAAAAAATTATGCACCTTAAAAAGTACGTAGGTGATTCAAAGTTGACCTGGACGTTTTTTTGTACAAAAGGAACGAAAAGCAATGCACTTACAAAACTATGTATCCTTCTCTAGGCACTCTCCCTCAACATTTTAACACACTTGTTCATCTCCGTGGAAGACCCTGTATTCCAGCCATGTAGAAGGATTTGGGTTGCTGTCGTAGACACTGTAGGACACGCTCCTATACTTGTTCATCTGTAGCGAGTTTCTTCCCTCCTAAATCCTCCTTAAGTATGCCGAATAGGTAGAAATCACTTGGAGTCAAGTCAGGACATGTAGGGGGGATAGCTGAGTATTTCCCAGCCCTTTAATGCCATAGCTGTCGTTGTCACATGAGCCGTGTGTGGCCTAGCGTTTTCATGCAACAGTATGACCTGTTTCGACAATTTTTCTGGCCTTTTCTTGAGGATGGCAGGTTGAAGCTTCCCTTTTACAAGGATAGCGTAATACTATGCATTAATTATTACTCCCTGTACAAGAAAATCCACAAAGAGTACCCCGTTTGCATCCTAAAATACAGTAGCTATTACTTTCTTGCAGACCTCACTGCCTTGAATTTCTTCAGCCGTGGGGAACCCTTGTGGTATCATTCACAGCCTGTTTCGCTTGATTTCTGGAGTAAAATAATGAACCCAATCCGCATCAGTGGTCATGATCTGCTGCAGAAATGCATCTCCCTCAGACTTAAAGCGATGCAAAAGCTCTGTACAAATGGCGACATGAGATGACTTTTGATCAAATGTCAGTGCCTTTGGTACCCAAAATGCATACACTTTTCTGAACAGCAGGTGCTCATGGACGATTTTTTCCACACCTATCTACACTGATGTTGCTTATTGCAGCTGTGTCATGCACTCTTACTCTCCTGTTTTCTAGAATAACCTGCTCCACATGATCGATGTTCACTTCAGTCACAGAAGTAGCCAACATGCGGTTCATTTGCTATTCCTTCTCGCCCTCGGGAAACTTGTTGTACCAATCGTAGACACTTGCCTTTGACAGCATTTTATCTTCATACTTTATTTGCAAGCTTCGCAAAATTTCAGCAGATTTCACCTTCACAAGAAATTTAATAATACAACGCTGTTCCACATTCATTGACACCTCTACAGACTCCATGCTTCTCACAATGCACCTTGCACTTGGTGCGTGGACAAAACCACTACTAGCGTGAAGAGGAGTTTCATGTATTTATAAAAATAAAAATACCCCCTCAAGCAGCTGCTTGCCACAGAGGTCTGACAGGAGCCTGTCAGTTTATATGCCACAGTAGGAGATCTGAGAGGATGGCAGGACCTCAGCAGAAAAACGACACACATCCATGCCTAAATCCGGGGCTCGAACCCAGGTCCCTTAGATCAGTAGCCAAGCGTGCTAACCACTCGGCCACGGGACGGCTTCATGTATTTACCGTATGGATTCTGTTACAGTCGGTACAAAACATGGAGAGTTACAATAAAAGGTCCAGGTCAACCTATAGAATATCGATGGTGCAATCAGTCACTGAATTGATATTCACTTCAAAGGAAGATAGAGCGCCGATTTACATACTCAATAAGATTGCTAGTGCCCTATCTTCCTTTGAAATGAATACGAATTCCATGACTGATTGCACCATCAAATATGCTTTAGGTTTATTTTCTGCATTTTACGGCACATATAGGTATTTTCAAAAAATTTTTTTTATTATTTTTGGGCCATGTTGTCGAATCATGAAGTTTCTGTTGATCAACTGTTGTCGGATCATGAAGTTTCTAACTGTTGTCGGATCATGAAGTTTCTAACTGTTGTCGGATCATGAAGTTTCTAACTGTTGTCGGATCATGAAGTTTCTAACTGTTGTCGGATCATGAAGTTTCTAACTGTTGTCGGATCATGAAGTTTCTAACTGTTGTCGGATCATGAAGTTTCTAACTGTTGTCGGATCATGAAGTTTCTAACTGTTGTCGGATCATGAAGTTTCTAACTGTTGTCGGATCATGAAGTTTCTAACTGTTGTCGGATCATGAAGTTTCTAACTATTGTCGGATCATGAAGTTTCTAACTGTTGTCGGATCATGAAGTTTCTAACTGTTGTCGGATCATGAAGTTTCTAACTGTTGTCGGATCATGAAGTTTCTAACTGTTCTCGGATCATGAAGTTTCTAACTGTTCTCGGATTACGATGTTTCTAATCGCTCTCGGTTACGATGTTTCTAATCGCTCTAGGTTACGATGTTTTTGATCTTTGTTGGATCATGATGTTTCTAACCGTTGTCTGATCACGATGTTTCTAACCATTTTGGGATCACGATGTTTCTAACCGTTATCGGTTCTCGATGTTTCTAACTGTTGTCGTTTCTCGATATTTTCTACTACAATCGGGCCGTTATTCCGCAATTTTTATGATTTAGCTTATAGTGTCGGGGTACAGTTATGATTTACACGATTTATAGTCAATTTAAATAACCCAGCAACGTCTCTGAACTCGAAGGCGAGAACAGAGGCTAGTTTCTAGATGAGAACTGAAAAAAAGAACGATTTTTTTCGCCTGTCAAAAGACAAAGGAATTAGGATGAGTTCTTTGGAAAGGATAAAATAGGATATGACTTTGAATGGGACGTTCAGTATTGGCCCTTACGCAGGAGAGCCATTCTCTGTGCACCTTAAAAAACATGCTTGGGGGATCTTGATGGGAGGTTCCCATTTCCTCCTACCAGTTTGTATTATGCATCCCCATCCCTAATTGTTCCTTCTCGCCCCAAGTTCACAAGAATCCCTTGTTCACAAGAATCCCTTGTTCACAAGAATTCTCAGTTCACAAGAATCCCTTGAGGTTCTTGTGAACTGACCATTTAACTCATCGTGCTCAAAAGAGTGCCGCTCAGAGGTCAAACAACCAAAAATGAAAGGTCAACACAAAAAACATTCAAATTGACCTAATTTTTGAAGAACAAAATATCATTAGAGGTACTGCACGAAACTGATTTTAATCTCTGGATGTAAATTGATTTTGTTATTTTGACAATAACTTACTAATTAGTGCATTTATAATACTGATCTATAGACTAGTCAGTAACGCCAGTTTTTCAAGCTTTCATGTGCACTATACTTGTGTCAAGTGATTATCTTTGATCTCCTATAGACGGGTTTCATTTGTACTTTGTTTCTTTTCAGATACTGCTTTATGTATGTTTTGACGAATGCTTTATCGTTTTGATAAGAATATAGTACTATATACATTTTAGGATGACGAAAAGTTCTGTTTTATATTGATTGCGTGAGTGAAAGTGACGATAATCAACATCATTGACCTTTCCTGTGATGATGAATAGGAACTGATTTGGCGCAACACTTATCCTCTCTGCAGGAACTTTCGCACACGTTTCACGTGCCTATCATGAGCCTTTGCGTGAGCCTCTCTACGCCTAATTATAGTTCGCGGAGAAGCCCACAGGCACTTCTGATTGCGTGAACACTACGAACCAACTCTGTTGCCGGGTTGATGATTCTAATCTCAGACCTGGCAGTCAGCTGCGTGAGTCAGCTGGATGTGACGTAATCACTGTGCAGTCCCAGGAGTGACGTAATAGGTTCATCCGTGCAACCGCACTTTTAAGTGCAAGGTCAGAATGTTGCATGCCGTTGGCGTCTTTACTATGACGTAATTCTCAGGTTACATGATTAACAACGATAATGTTACAGATTTTTAGTTGTATATTTTTATTTGACAACCGTGCGTGAAATCGTAATAAATAGTCAGTAAATGAACTGATTTAATAACTGAAGCAATAAATTTGTATCAATAGCATAAAAATTTTCAGTGTTAGTGACTTGAAACACCAATACGTTACCCAACTATTGATAAACCAACAATTGATAAACCAATATAACATTGGAAAACCAAATCACAAATCAAAGCAGAGGCACAATTCGTACCAATTATATTTCATTGGTTATACATCACGTAAGGAAAGAAATGACACTCTCTACACTAATTAAAGATGCACAGTTGTTCTTCTGCCGAACAAAACTACTTTTACCACAAATATATCGACAATTTTAAATCGCCTCCGCTCACACACCAAAGGAAATCCTTTTTCAAGGTAGTACAACTAACTCTCTACTTTATTCTTCTATCATTGTTTTAAATCAACAGTATTCCAATGCATCATGTAATTCACACATTTCCGTATCTGCGTGTCTCGAAGTACCATAATCTTGTTTTCAATACTGCACGTGTAGAATTCCATTTCAATAAATAGCACAATTTCGAATTAAATTAAACAACATTAATTGGTAAGTGTTCAGTGGGATGATATTTACTAGTTGACTGTAAAAGACAATAATTGTACACTGGTGCTTAGAATTTAATGGTGTGGACAAAGGTGCACATAACTCAAAATGGGGTTTGGCAAAAACAATTTGATATCAGAGAAAAATATTGTAATATGACTGAATAACAGGAAGTGGGTGGGACGAAATCGTGTAATTTGTATGAGAGCATGATGCCCATAAAGGAGATGGTAAGATTAGGAAACAGGAGATGTTATTAGGCGTATAATTATTCCTGACAACCATACAACTCACTCAATGCCTTTTCGTACTCTTGACGAGGAGTCGGTTGATTAGGTTTTGTGCTAATAAAGCCAACTTTTCCAATAGAGCAGATCTGAACTCAAGAGTATTCTGGGAAGGTGTTGGTGTTTTGCAATTCACCTCCTATAGTGTCCACAATGCTCAGGTGAATTTAGGTCCTGCGATCTGTCCGACCACTCTCAATCCAATGAGAATATGTTTACTTTAGAGGAAATATCGATCACATGAATCCAATAGGGTTGAACATTATCGTCCATAAAGAAGAATCGGAGTCGAGAACTCCCCCTGAAAAGCCTCGTATAGGGTGCTAAAATCTCATCATGTATCGCTGAGTAGTCAGAATCCATTCCTGAAAGAGGTGAAACTCTGTGGGCAGCAGTCATTATTATCACATTATCGCCAGAAAAATTATTTATTTCTCTGACGTTACAGCGGTTTAGAGAATTCCTTGTTGTCTCCAGATGAGCACACATCGAGAATCGGTATTCAAACTGAATCTGGACTCGTACTAAGAGCACATTTACCCATTGGTCTCAGCTTTATGTTGCTGAAGCGGGCTGAAGGAGACACTAACAGTTGGTCTTTGCATGCAGGCTTCTGTACACAGTATGTTTGAAACTGTCGACTCTATGGCCACTGACAGCTCGCGATACGGTTGCGCAAATAAAATAGCGATTGTTTTTAACAGCTGTAGCCCTGGAACAACTTTGTCCTGGTCTGCGACTAACCTCTCCGGTTAATTATCTCTAAGTCTTGACAGGATATTTTGTGGAACATTTAAAGCTTTGTATTCCTGGGTCTGGTATTGAACCACTTCTACCTGTTCTTCTCCACTATATGCAGTTATTAATACGTTGTCTTTATAACATGGTAAAATCAAATTGTTACCCAAGTTAATGCCATTTCCGTTCTATCAGATTGGTGGAACAAAAACGGTGACCGTAGCCATGCACTGTTTTATAGTAACCCTAATTTGCATGCTCGCTATCATTGGTTAAAATGTGTACGCATTTACTTCTTCCGCATTGCAGAATTTACGTGTACACCATATTTCATTCCATTTTCTTATTTATAGCACTAGATATCAATCGACACTTCTTGATTTTTAGACTGTCACTCCGACCCCTATCTGACGTTGATTTGCGACACTTTATATAAAATTTCTTAACATTTCTGAGATCTATTATCCGAAGTACCTCTCTGAACTAATTTTTAGCTTTCAAGCACCGGGATATCGAAATTTGACTTCAAATGACCCATCGATCCAAATTTTCATATTTGAGTTCTAAGATCCGAAATAGGAACATCAAATTTTAGTTCTTTAGTATCAGGAGAAGGAAATTGACCTTTGACGGACACACCAGATCCCAAATTTCATGTGTCTGAGATCTACGACCTGAAATATCCCCAGGAACCAAATTTTAACTCTCTAGCATTAGTAGATCTTAATTTGACCGAACCTCCGGATTCGAAATTTGGAAACGTTTTCAAGGTCTACAACTGGAAACGCCCCAGGCACCAATTTTCACGTTTCTAGCACTGGTAGATCAAGGTTTGACTTTTATTTGACCTTGAAGGACACTCGGAGATAAAATTTCAGATTTTTCCAGAGATCCAGATTGCCCTTAGGTGCTTTCTATATCTATTTATTTTCTGAATTATAGTTTGAATTACTGTGATCTCCCTTTGTCACTCAGTTAATCAATCAATGAATCAATCACTCGTCTATGTAATTCAAAAGTCTGTACAAATTCGCCGAAAAAAGTGAAATTTGGAAGCAGACATAATATATAGAATAAAAATATCAATGGTTGCTAAGGCAAAATAATGATACCAACACACTGGTGCTACTTTATTTACGAACTTGAAAAATTCGATTTACTCTTTCCCGTCCGTCGGATGGGCTTTAAGCCGTGGCCCTGTGTACTTAAATAACAGGCTGGGTGGCCGTGACAGGAATCTACTATCTTGCTCCCAACAGCTGTTCAGTGGGTCCCTCCCCCAAACTTTCTCTGAGCCCTAGGGTCCTTGTGATCTGTCCATTTAACCCATTGTATGCAAAAAAGTACCGCTTGGAGGTAAAACAACCCAACCACTTTATTTATGCATTGAGCGACCGAGCTGAAAAATCACCCCCGGGCTACGGTTTGCGTGAACCAAACGCATTCCATAATCGTAGCTGTAGAGATGTCAAACGTTTCGTACGCTTGATGGAAGAGCATTATGCTGATATTTTCAAAAGGTTTCCATTATGTATTTGTATTTTTTGTATGCTGAACATATTCGTTATTTAACTTCCATCAGCTGCAAAAGTGATGTTTCCTTCGTTCAGAAGGACCACAGCGTCAATAGTGAGAAAAATCGTGAAATGATCCGAAGAAACAGGAAGCGTGAATAATAGCCAAATTCTGGTCGCCATACTTCGTCCACAGGATGATTGTGCATGAGTATTAAGAGCTGAAATGTTTAAATCGTGGTGTATAGAGTCAATAGAAAGTTATCGTTATAAATTGGATAGGTACTTCTTTATACGCATCTAATGTTTCGAAGTACGGAAGCAAAGTAAGTGACGTAATTATTTATGAAGCATGAGATCAGATAAAAGAAGAATGATTTTTAGGTTCATAAAGAAAGAAATAGATAAAATTATTTTCTACTTCGAACACACTTCCCTTGTAAACAGAAATTTTTCAAGCCTAGCACCATACATATCTTTTTTGACAATCCAACAATTTGACAAATCAAGTAACAGATTTGTGTGAGTTTGTAAAGTATTATACATCGATTTCTAGTCTTTTTCGAATGATAATCGAGATGTTGATGCATTTGTGTGTCTTCTAAATTCGTTTAACCCCAGTGTTTTTTTGAGAATTCGTTTTCTAGTTGGTTGTACTTCGTGTCTATTTCCAGCATCACTGTGGAGAATGGTGACAGTCAGGGAACAAGCTAGGATCTTTTTATATAAGCTTCAGTTTCCTCGATTCTTTCTACGGGATTGTGTATAATGAAACGAAAGCACTAGAACAAAATTCGATTTACTCTTTCCCAGAAGTCCTTTACTCGCGCAATGTTGCTCGGAAACGTATTTCCGCTTCTGATACTCGCATTAGATGTCATTGTATGTTTTTTCCTTTCTGTTTTTCTTTCTCTTTTTCGCTATTCTGTTTACTACGGCAGTTTGTATTACAGAAATAGAAGATTAAAGCTTTGAATTTCTTATGAAAACCGTTTCTTTTAACGAACTCTTTATGGAGATATACTTCCCGGCTTTTTTTTTCCATGGGATATAGATTTTGTGTATCTTTCGTATTGTGAAATATCAGTTTAAGAAGTATAAATCAGAATTGTGAAACTAGAGAAGAATTTGAGCTTAATTTTTCGAGCCCGAATCTTTTCGACAACTATTGAGCCCGATTTGGGGTAAACATTTCTCTGGCGTATCATAAGATATATATACACAGAAACGCGCACGTCGCTAGTCAATTATTTTATTATTCTTGCGCTATTAATTTTAATCATTTTATGATAAAATTAAAATGTTAATATTTAGAAAGAAAAATATTAGAAATTCTAGTAGAAACCGAAAGTTTATGAGTAATATCATTATAAACGTAAATGGCCATTCATTTGTTATTAAACGTAGAGAATACGCAAAAATAAACGTAACAAATTTTAATGAAGTTTTTGTTTTATCTTTTTTTTTTTGGTGTTTATTGATCATATTGGCCATACTGAGTGTAAATACACTGGTTTCCATAAATTAAGTAAAATATCTATGTTAAGTCAATGGGAAGCTAACGTCAAAGCTCTATAACTTCTAAAATAAGTTTTTTTGTTTTGAAAAATTTGATTGCGGATAAAGATTTTAATCAAATAAAACAATATCTCGATTTTCAACAATATTCGTTCAGTATTTAATGAGTTATGGAAGTTTGAATATTTAATAACAGCAATGTCAGTCTTAAGAAACTTGCACAAAACTGAAGTAGTGAAATAATTCTTTACACAAAGTTCTAAAACACAAACTTATTTTATTAAACACTTTGATACAATACTTATTACTAAGTTTTAATTATCTGTGTCTTCTTAATGTGAAGAGGACACAGTCCACTCTGGGGCAGTGCTGACACCAATGGGAGGGGCAGGGTCTTGCAGCAGTGGCTCCTGGATCCATTGCTCTCTCTGTTGAACACTGGTATCAGTACTACTCCCCAACCCACACATTTACTGCCATTGATCTGATCATTTGCTCCTCCTCCTCGATCCTTCCACTCTTTACATGGGAGGTCGAGGATAATCCATATGGATGTGATCACCTCCTCATCGTGTGCCCCCCATGAGGGGGCCTTGCAGATCTTCACTTGTCGCATGGTGGAGGATTGATCGGGCTGACTGGAGTGGCTTTGAGTTCCTTTCTGAGCTCGATGACCACTCTATCAACCAGTAGCCAATCAATGTTGCAGTGGTGGAGATTATGGACTGTATCATCCATGCAGCTGTCTCTACTATTCCTCAGACCTTGACTCGGTTTCCATGTTTTCCAAAACCGTAGTTTAATCCCGACTGCACCACAGCTCGTAAGGCTCAGAGCAGAGTTTGGGGGGGGGGGGGGGTTGGAGATATCCGACGTCACCCAACCATGAAACATTCAAACGTGCCAGGGCGAAAGCCTGTTTCATCCAGCGCCAGAGCCAGAAAGAATCTTGGATCAAATATACATCATCTATCACCCATATGAATAGTTCTAAGCTTGTGTGGGATAAAGTCCGGAAGATGGGTGGGAAATACACGTCCCACTCGTTATTGATCCTGGAGCACAATGGGCAGGCAATTGCTGATCCACAAGCAATTGCCAATACTCTGGGGGAGTCATTCTCCTCCATCTCTTCCTTGTGTTCTTACTCCCCCGAATTTTTGGCCCAGAAGAACAAGGCTGAACGCTCTCCACTGCCCTTCCATTCGAATGGCCTGGAACCTTACAACAGGCCATTCACAGCGGAGGAGCTTCACCTTGCTCTGCACTCTTCCCATGCATCTGCCGTTGGACCAAACAATTTCCATTATGTAATGTAACATCTCTCACCATCGAGTAAGGATCAGCTGCTCTGACTCTTCAACCGCATTTTCATCGATGTGCAGTTTCCGGACTTATGGCGGGAGACACTCGTTTTGCCTTCCCCAAGTCAGGCAAAGATCCCAAGATGATTGTTATCGTCCAATTGCACTGACGAGCTGCGTCTGCAAGGTGTTGGAAAAAATGATAAATACCAAGCTGGACTGGTATTTGGAACATCACGGCCTTCTTTCCAACACCCAGTGTGGTTTTCAAAGGAACAGTATACATTAGACCACCTGATCCGCCTCGAATCAGAGATCAGGAATTCATTTTTACGTCGAGAGCATCTGGTGTCCATTTTCTTTGACATCGACAAAGCATACGACACGGCATTCTTTGTGACCTCCATAGCTTGGGCTTGAAAGGTCACATACAAATCTTCATCTCCAACTTCTTATCGTCATGTTCTTTTTGTGTCCATGTCATCAACACTCTGTCGCTGCTGTACCCCCAAGAACAGGGGGTGTCACAAGGCTGTGTTTTGAGTGTTATGCTTTTCGCTGTCAAGATTAATTCTATTACTAGACAACTTCCTCCATCTGTAGGCTATGCTCTCTATGTTGACAACTTTAGCATCTTTTGCTTGTCGTCCAGCATTAGGGTCATTGAAAGACAACTGTAAACTGCCCTGAACAATCTCTCAGTTTGGGCGATGGCCAATGGGTTTCGGTTCTCCCCACAGAAGACTGCTTGCGTGCACTTTTGTCGCAAGCATAATCTTCATCTGTACCCCGAGCTGCGGCTCGGGGTACAGATGTCCATTGCTATCAAGACTGGATTTTGTCAAGACTGCTCAGGGGTAACATCATTCCAATTGTAATTGGAAATTGACCTTCTTACCACACATCCGACATCTCAGGTCCAAGTGCACATGGCATTGAATGTCCTTAAGGTCTTGTTCTCTCTCTCTTGAGGGGCAGACCAATGTTCTTTGCTCTGCCTTTACCATGCACTTGTCCAGTCGAAACTGGACTACGGATCCCAAGTGTATTACTCCGCCCAGGATTTGGTGGTGAAGGTGCTGGATCCCCTCCACCATCAGGCCCTCAGTGTTTGCACAGGGACCTTCTGCACTTCACCGGTACAGAGTCCTTACATTGAGACCGATGAACCTTTGTTATCTATTCGGCGTCAGTAGTTGTCCCTGCAGTAAGCTGCAAAATTGCGATCCCTGCATGGCCACCCCACTTGGGACTGCATTTTCAGCCCCCGGTGGGAAATGTTATAACAGAATTGGATTCGTCCTTTCGGTTTGCATGTCCGAGGTTACCTGTGAGACATTAACACCAATCTTGATAGCACTGCACAGTCAACAGCCGAGCCACTTCCACCATGGCTCGCTGTTTTCCCTTCCTGTGATTTTTCTCTTTGCAGTTTGGGAAGGTCTTTACACCAGACTGTGTGTATCAGCAACTCTTAGCCAGCCATCATGCTGAGCACCCGAACTTCTTGCCTGTCTTCACAGATGACTCGAAGTCCGGCACATCAGTGGCATCGGCCATGGTATGTTGTTATGTAATCATTGCAGCCCAGATCCCACTGCAGTGTTCCATCTTCACTGCAGAGTTGCACACTATCAGTCTCGTCTTGGACCATGTGGCAGCTAAGCATCATCGTCAGTGCATGCTTTACACCACTTGCTTAGCTTGCTACAGGCTTTGATCTTGGTGAGGCGTCAGCCTCACCCCGTTCTCTCCAAGATCCGCCAGCAGCTCCATCGTCTGGCAGCCACCACCACAATTTCTTCTGTTGGGTGCCCAGTCATGTCGGGATCAGGGGCAATGACTTGACAGATGCTGCTGCCAGGTCAGCCACGCCCCTATCCGACTCTCCGCTGCCAGTTCCTTAGTTGGACCTCCGGCAGCGTTTTTCCATCGAGCTCCAGGCACAGTGGCAGAGATCTTGGTCTGAACATGTTGGTAACAAGCTTTTCGAGATCAAGCCCATTGTGAAACCATGGCAGTCTTGTTTTTGCAAGAAACGCAAGGAGGAAGTTGTACTTGCTCGGCTCCGCTTATGTCATTTATTTATCACTCATTCTTTTCATCTTCGGGAGGACGACAAACCTGAGTATGAGTTTTGTGACACCATTTTAACCATTAAATATATTTAAATTGCTTGTCTTGCTTTTGATCTTAAACGTCGTTTGTATTTTAACTTCCATAATTTTACGGCTGACCTCTTACACTCGGCCATCTTTTATCTTATGACTCCTTTTTACCCTCTGTCTTTGCCTTTTTACGTTATATAGGTTATTTTAGCAAACTGTTATTTTATGGCTATGTCCTTTTTACCTTGATCATCCTGGGTCATTTACAACGGGTTCGTTTTATCTTTTTGTACTTTTGTATATATTGCCTTACACTTTTACCGATTTTGTTTGTTTTAACTTTGGTTGTGGGTCAAACGCCTTTTGTTTCTTTTATTTGTCTATGTTTGGCGCAATATAGCCCTCGTTGCTCTTGCGCCATAAAACCCCAAACAACCAAGCTATATAGTATTGCCGATTTGTTTGTTAATGTTTCTCTGTATTGAATCAATCACCTGATTTAGGCTCAGAAGTTTGATTTGAACTATTAACATATTTTTCCTTAAAGTTTCGAAAATCTCATAAAAATTAACAAAACTGCTGTTTTTAAAAACGGAAGATTTTGGAAGTAATTATGAAATATATACCTGTTTTAGTGGTATACCACTGTAAAAAGTGTTGTAACATATTAATTTTAATAATAACTTTCATATTTCTTACTTTAATAAAATTCAGAATTAAATTTTCTTTAATTTGGTATATAACAGGACCTATTTCTGTTGATTAGTTATTTATTAAAAATATTCTAAAGTTGACTTGTTTATTGGCCCCTGCAACAAGCCTGAACTTTTCTCAAAGTATGGTACAGAGAAAAAAATTACAAAAAGGAAGAAATGTTTACTTAAAAAAAAATATTTTTGTTTATCTTATATTATTTTTATGTTGTATATTATTATTTTTTATTTTTTTGTTAATAGCCTTTCTCTTCATGCGCATTATAATCATTTCTGTCTATTAGAGTTTTTTAAATAATTTTTTGGGTGTTGCAAGATGCATTTTTTTACTACATGACTGTAAAAAAGTCCCTATTAAAATAAAACTAGTCTTTTTGGTTAAATATTTTATTTTCAGAAAATCCAGAATTAAATGCTGATTAATTTGGCATATGACATGCCATAATTCCATTCATTAGTTATTTGGCAGAAAAGTTCTAAAGTTAATTTTTTTGCCTGATCAGAGTGAAAAAATATCTGGATCTGGGAAGGGTTAATGGTTTGGTGACTTACAATATCGTACCTAGACTACAGTGATAATTTGACGATCAATGACTATTGGTTTAACTGACCGAAAGTCGGTTGATGTTCAATTTTTTGTCGGATATGCATAGTATCACGCTTTGCTAGGCATCCCAGAACCGGCAAGACAATGTTTGCAAACCTCTTAGGGCAAAATCAGTAAATGTGGTCACTAAATTATTTTTAAAGATTTTTTTCAGTAAACTTTAACATATTTTCTTCTGTAATTTCGCACCTATCGTCCTATGATTATTTCACCCTAAAATATTTTAAGAATTTTCGTGATGGAAGCAAAAATTATGCGAATATTTTTACAGTTTGAAATAAGAACATTTGTTTATGTAAAAATAATTGAATTTTTATAACATTGCCTTCTGGCGATTTCTTAAGTGTTTAGGTGATGTAACTCTCTTTGGCACCTGTTCACTGTGGATTAGACTAGATTCCTTTGTATTATGTTTTTGTTACTTTTTGTATTGTTTATAATTGGACTGTTTCCATTGCTTTTCTTATGTTTCCTTAATTCAGTGCTTTTTCCTTCGAACGTCTGCCTTTCAACATATTCAAATTATCCCTCCTCAAATATAGGTAGATCAATTGAGATTCTACTGCATATGTTTTTGCAATGCAGTTATTCTACATATGAATGCCATAGAAGTAGTATATATCATAAAATTGGTGAATTGAAGAACGACACTGGTTGAATTCAAAACAACGCTTGTAAATTACTTTTGCACACAAGAGAATCGCGCCTTTGGGAAATGTGTTTTTCAGCAAGTTGGAAATCTGAGATTCCCCAGCAGATTCCTGTGAGACCGGAAATTGTTGCTATGGTGATGATCAAGTCTCTACTGGTTGATTTTGTCGTCTTTGCTTCCGTAGGCAGCATTTGCTGAAGTAACGGTTTTGTGTCCTTCAAAGCTGGCAATTACGGTAGGTTGCCATAGAAACCAGTTGATGATCCTTCGGTGGTCAGCTTGAAACGACTGGCTCTGGCAGTATATTCGCCTAGCTATTATAGTGTTTTTTTTTGGTTTTGGCCAATGAAATGCTTTCATAACGAGGCAGTTTCTTTTGAGAAGAAACGAAAACGACTTTGCTAATTCTTTCCCCCGGCATTTCTGTATGAGAAGAAAAACAGCAAGGGCATCATTTTTCGAAACTAAATTGTGAAAGCGCTTTCATAACTTTCGTAATTTGAACGACATTGGCTAAAATTGGATAACTTTTGTCCAACCCGTGTGTTTAAAAGGTGAAGATAATGAGTTTCCAAGGCTGCTTAATGTTATATATCGTCAGATTTATGTCTCCGCAAAATTCCCCGCCCTGCCCACGGTCAGTAGGGGACACCGATGGGCTTGGAAAGGCCGTCGTCCGTCGGATGGGACGTTAAGTCGTGGCTCTGTGTGCGGGAGACCCACACCCTTCGTACGCTAAAGAACACGCTGGGTGGCCTAGACGGGAGGCTACCATCTATCTCCCAACAGCTTTGGGAGAAGGTTGGAGGAGTGGGTCCCCTCCTCCAACCTTCTCTGAGCTTTCGGGGTCCTTGTGACCTGGCCATTTAGCCCATGGTGTGCAAAAAAGTGCCGCTCAGAGGTAAAACAACCCAACCCAACGTCAGATTTATGATATCCTGTACAGGGGCGTAACCAGTCAAGTTTGTTGGAGGGGGACACAGGTTATTGACAAACAATGCGACCTTGATAATCCGATTATTGGTTTAACCTGTCAAAGTCTGTTGAACATCGAATTTTGTACTCAGTTATAGAGCTGCGTTGCTAATATCCCCCCCCCCCTCCTTCAAGATAATACTAAAAACTTCTTACAGGAAAATCAGTAGATTATGATCACTAAAGTTTTCAATTTTGGAATAAATTTTTTCAGTAAATATTTAAATTGCATTGCATATTTACTAGCGCAATGGTGCCCTTCTACTTTTTCCCTGATTAATATACCCAAAAATATTTTTGAAAAGTAAAAAAGCTTTCATCACGGAAAAAAAAATATTAAAAATATTTTCAGCGGAAACCATTGTTTTATAAAAGGAAAACATTTGATTAAAGTAAATCGTATTATATTATGCTTCTTTGTAGCAGTTTCTTTACAGTGTTAAGATGATGTTAACTTTCTTTGACAGCTATTCATTATGTGGAGTAATTTCTCGATGCAATTTTATATTTATCATTATCCCTTTTTAACATGGTTTTTTTATTTCCATTTACAATGTTTTTCATAATTAAGCTGCATTTTCATTTTTTCCTCTGCCTAAATTATTCTCATTTCCTCTCCAATATCCGATATTTCGACATATATCTGAGCTGCCCATATATAGGCCAATTAATTGAAGATCTACTGTACTCGGATACTTCTATTACCAATAACCACCTGAAGAATTTTATAGCCCTGGTAATGAGGCCAAGTAATATCCTTTTTTTTAAAAGAGGAAATGTTACTCCCCTACACAGAGGACGGAGACAGACTAAAAGCTCTATTGGACTTGGCCTGGTTTCACCTACAAACACATACAGAGGGACATACCTCCTGGTTTAATAGTCAGGTATGCTAAACATTAGTTCAAGTATTGTCTTAATGGCATTTAGTGAAGAATATTTTTAACCTTTAGGTATAAGAACGTCTCAAAAGCGGCTTTAACATTTTCGTGCCTTGGAAATGTGTAACATTGGTTTCCCCAAAATATTTTCTTGGGAAGGATACATATTTTATATATTATTGCATATAATAATAATAACCTTAGTATCTAGTAGTATAAAATAAAGCTTGAATAATATAGGCTAATTAACAAAATTCACAGTTGTTTTGCGTATTTTTTATTTAAAAAACAAAACAAAAGGGTTTTCTTTTCGGCAAGCTTTGCACTGAAAATTTCACAAGACATAAAAATTATTTCCACTTTTGACAAAGCTTTTACTTTGTCCACTTTTATACGTGATGTGTTATCCTTCCATATTAAACGTATGTTAGAAAGAATTCTTTCAATTAGATGGAAAGGCAAATTCTCCTTCGGTAGTTTTCTTCGCTGATTTCTTTGTTTACAAGTTGAAAAAGTCATGGCAGAGCTATGCCAGATCTCCTACGTTCACAAAGCCGTTCGAGGTTCTGAACCACGTCCCATGATGTTGGGGCGCATTTTTTGAGGTTGGGATGCATTTTTTTAAAAAACTCAACGTGAAGAAAACTGTACTCCGGATTTGAGAGCTGTCATCAAGTATCTGGGGGAATTACGGGCACCGGAATCTGTTAAAACAGAGATCAAATGTGCACAACAATTAAGCCATCGCAACCATTACGCACGTAATGATGTCGGCAAGTAGAAGAAAGAAATGCATCATTTACTGATTGTCTCGAATGCCACTGTCATTATGATGATGATTCCAGCCTCAATTTTTCAGTCACCTCCATTATGATTAAATTTTTTATAACAGTGTTGCTACTACTATTCTATTAGTAAAGATCTACTCAAGCTACACAAAAAATTTAATATTTAAAAAATATCTAAAACTGAATTCCGGTGACACTTCCACGGACATTTATTTGTCAGGTGCAGAACCTTTAATCCAGGTGTCCCCACAAAATGGGGACATATGGTCACTGTACATTAACCAGTGTTGTCAGATGTGTGCTTAATTTTCCTAGTAGTAGATTAAGAACTAAATGCATCTCATTTCAGGAAAACTCCTGTCTTTTATGTTACATTACCATCCTGAAATAAGAACTCGTTAACAATGTGACATAAAATGAAGCTAAAACTTTCTAAATTTAATGAAATCCCCAAATTTGACGATTTTCAATAAAATTTTTTCTGCTTGTCTTTAAACGAAAAGAATTAATAGAGCAAACAACTTGTTTTTAAATCAAGCTACATATTCTGAACTGAGCCATAGCTGTCATAAGTATCTGTCAATATAATATGCCACAGAGAAGGTCTGTGAAGAAAGCAAGACCTCAGCAGAAAGACAGCATATGAAAAGAAATAGCCATTCCTTATCAGGGGGCATGAATCCAAATCCCTTTGATCTGCAACCAAGCACGCTAGGCACTAGGCCAGCAGTTAATTTTTTTAAAACTATGAGCAAAAATACGTAAACTAAAATCATTTACAAGAAATTTTAGAAATATGACAGATGAAGCTCAGCCATTTATACTCCTACACGTGTAAAGGTATCCACTGCAAAGTCCACGAACTGGAGAAGACTATTACTATTTCAAGACCTGGAAGGGCCTCCTGGTTACTTCCCTTCCACTTTCCTACTAATATTTTACTCACAAATAGTTACAAATTCAGTTTGTGGTCCCAAAATATTTTTGACTCTGTTTGTTTGCAGAATCATTAACTTCTGTTAAGTACTCTCATAGGTCTAGAGAGGCCAAGGACACTTCCAAATTTTGAGGCCGCTAGCCAATGTAAAAACTGATTGTTGTTAATATTTACCAAAGATTTTTATTTCTAAATTTCACAAAATTTATATAAAAATTTAGCCCTTAGATAAGCAGAGGTCCAATAGTAGCTTGCTAGTTTAATACTCAATAGGTCTTAGAGTAACGGGAGACTCAGCAGACAGATAACACCAGAAAAGAAAGATCTATCCCTTATCCGATGCTCATCAATAAAAATTTATACATTTTACGAAATTACATCTTTTACTGTTGAATCTAATATCAAAGAGGCGGGGGTTGGCTCCTGCCTCTTTTGTTGAGTTGGTAGTGCTCCAGGCTCATAATATGTAGTTCCCAGGTTCGAGTCATACCTGGGCCAGAGTTGATATTTATCTCCCCTACACCCACATGCTGCTCTCCATTGGAAAGGGAATAACCGCTGTCTTGGGATGGGGTGTAAAACCATGATCCTGTAAGCAGGAGAGCCATACCCTGTGCATGGTGAAGAACATGCTTCATTGTTTTGATGGGAGGTTTCCCTCTGTCTATTAACAGCTGTACAGTGGGCCCCTTCCTCAACCTTCTCTGAGCCCTTGGTTCCTTGTGACCTGGACATTCAGTCCATTATGTACAAAAAAGTGTCACTCAGAGGTAAAACAACTTAACATTAATATCAAAAAATCACAAGTGTCTAAATTTAAGGTTTCCTTTTGTGTCTGAGGCCAGATGAAATGACCTTTCTGATTCCTTCTCTTGCAAAGTCCTTGATATCAGGGGTGCCAAGAATGAGTGTTAGGGAAAAAAATGTTCTTCCACTCTTATGGTTCTGATGAGATCTTTGTAGCATTGAGCAATTTTAACCTATGTCCTGTTCCTGAGTACCACTGATACAAAATGGCTTGATTTTTAATTGATTTAATCGAAAGACAGTTGAAATTACATACTGTTTTAAAATCAAAAATGGTCTTTAGCTAATTTTTCTACCACACTTTATTTTATTTTCCTTTAACACAAGAACTGCACAAAATGCCCTTAATAAAAATGCCACCTAAAATTCCATGAGGGTGAAAAAAAACCAGATTAATGGCTAAAATTCTACTATGGCAAGTTCTGTGATATACTATGGCAAAAAAAGTGTCCGGACACTTCCATGTTATGTGAATAGAAAGCCACTTTCAAAGCTCTCTAACATTGAAAATAAACCTTTTACGCAAAAACTGTTATTGGCGATAAATTGTAGATGACACTCAAATCTCTCTAAATATATTTCCTGCAATATTCGTTTAATATTTAAAGAATGAATGGAAGCTGAAGCATTTATCTTCAACTTTTGACTTTTTTGTGAAAAAATACTTCAGTAGATAAAACACAATTCTTGTAACAGTTTGTTCACTAACATAAATATCTGAAGTTTGTATGACGATTTTTTAAGATTTCATCAATTTGGAGGCAATATGACAGTGTCGTCTGCTGTTAAATGGTCCTGCTTCAATGACTCTTTAAATATTGATCGAAGATTGTTGAAAATTGACACTGTCACATTGCCTCCAAATCGACGAGATCTTAAAAAATTGCCATACGAACTTCAGATATTTAATTTATGTTAGTGAACAAATTGTTACAAGAGGTCTGTTTTATCTATTGAAGCATTTTTTTAGAAGTGTCAAAAGTTGAAGATAAATGCTTCAGCTTCCATTCATTCTTTAAATATTAAACAAATATTGCAGGAAATATATTTAGAGAGATTTGAGTGACATCTACAATTTATCACCATTAGCAATTTTTGTGTAAAAGATTTATTTTCAATGTTTAGGGAGTTTTGAAAGTGGCTTTCCATTTACATACAAGGAAGTGTCCAGACACTTTTTTCAACATAGTGTATTTTGGGTTACCTATCTTTCTGTTATACATTTGCAGTTAACTACATAAAAGAAATATTGTATTTGCATTAATGGTTTCTTGAGGAGCCCACTATTGATAAGCCCATACTTTTATACATCCCAGCTGCTTACCATAATCATTAAAATCAAGTTTTTAAGATTATGAAAAAAAAAATAAATTAACCAAGAACATCAACTAAAAATATTAAATCAAAAAAATCTAGTGGCCTCAGCCTTTTACATTCCTATTCTTGTAGAGAAGCACCACTGGAAAACCCACTTTGTAGAGAGGACTACTACTACCTCAAGACCTACAACAACCACCTGGTCACTTCCTATTAATTTCACCCCTCCCCCAATCTTTGCAAATTCACTTCGTGGTCCCCAAAAAAATATTTCATGACTTCGTTGGCAGAATCAATAACTATCAGATGGGCTGGAATGAGTGTAAGGGGAAAAAAATGTTCATCTATTCTTTTATATACTGTATGTCTGATTCCTAAATACCACCAACATGAAATGGTATCCAATTATTTCACTTTGCTTCAGTTTTGATCTAATCAAATTGAAAGGCAGCTGCAATTAGATAGGTTTTAGAATCACAGTGGTCCACTTGCTCATCACAATTAGTCTTATTTTACTTTAGTGCAAGAACTACACAAAACACTTCATAAACAAAATGCCCATTATATTCCCTTAGGGACAAAAAAAAACACTATTTTATATATAAAAAACCCGAATCTGGCAACACTTTTGAAACACAGTCCTGTTACTCTTTTGTGATATTTTGGGTTACTTTTAAACACTTGCACTTATCTATGTAAAGAAAAAATATGTGTATTTGCATTAACATTCTTTGGGGGCTTGGGTCTGTTGTGCCCATCCCTACCTATGCTCTTGATTCTGTAGTTATGTACTTGAATGATGTCAACAACAGCATAAAACAATAAAAATGAGGAATGAAATGAAATAAAAAAAGATCCATAGATAGCAATTGCACTTTAAAGAGAAGCTCTGTGTTTACAATATGTTATACACAAATCAACAGGAACCTATGGTTATCAGTTCCTGGAATACAAAAACATTTTCAAATTTCTAGGAGGGATGAATGCCCCCTTTAAGTCTACGATTTTATATAACATAAAAGACAGGATACTTCCAAGTATCACCATCTGCAAATGTTGCTCTAAGTCCTCAGGGAATGGTTATAAGTCAATACAAGAAAGAGAACGGTGGAAAAAAAAATGCAATATAGAATTTTGGAAGGATAGATTACTAAAGATGTATTAAATGGTTGAAATTATAACCAAAAGATTTTTTTTTACTAAGCTTTCCCCACATTTGCAAGAAATATTAGAAATTTAATTCTAACTGGTCCCAAGCAAACTCGATCCTGAACTCATCTCTAATAGACATAGATTATAAAGTACTTACAGTACATATTCAAATTCGATTGTGAGATAGTATGCATAAATTTTTTTTTTGGAAGAAAAAAAAATTTGCAACTGGAAATTTTTGCAAAAAAAATTTTGAGCTGGAAAAATTTTGCAACATTTTTGAGCTTTGCCTTTAGTGAAAAGTAACTGCTCCAGACAACTCCACCTGCAAAGTCCAAGCCATAAGTGATACAGCAAGTATCACATGAAAATTAAATTTTCTCCCAAAATCTATATGTCATATTAGGGATTTATTGAGCGATAGTGATTGTAATCACATTGTTTAGCATTGATGAATTATGGTAATGTTGGATAATTGCATCTTTGTTGAAACCACACAGAAAGAAATTGAGCGAGATGAGACCATTAATTGTCTCCTAATCTAACCTCACTCAATGACTGATGAGCAACCATGAGTGATCCAGCAGCTTGCGAATTGCTGTTTTTAGACAATCTCTCTTGTAGCAGGTAATGGAGAGGTGTCCAGCTTGTTGAAACAACCACACATTGTGCTTTCTCTGCAATTGTGTAATCTATCATCTTTGTTTTTACTTTAGCCTTAGTTTTTCCCATGGACAAACAACTGCAAATTGATGAAAATCAAACTTTATGCATTTATTTTCAATGCTGTGTGATTTGGTTTCCTTTCATGGGACAAATAAAAGTAGTCATACATATTTAAAGTTTTAAACTATTATGCAAAATTACCCTGTATATTTTATTTCATTTTAAGATTTTTATTTTTAAAAGTAATAAATATGCCCTCAAGCAACTGCTTGCCACAGAGGTCTGATAGGAGCCTATCAGTTTATGCACCATAGAGAAGGTCTGAGGACGGAGATACCTTAGCAGAAAAACAACACAAACATCCGTGCCTTAACTGGGGCTCCAACCCAGGTCCCTATGATTATTCACAAAGTGCACTTGGTGAATAATCAAAGGGAACAGCATTGAATCATCAGTGAACAGCATTGAATGAGAATAAATACACTCGGCCATGGGTTAGTTAAAAATATTTTATATATAGGCAGGATCATCTGCAAAATTTTGGTCAGAAGGTGATTGGAATGAAAAGCAAAGCAACATATATAATATTTTAGTTTTGTACATTTTTTTAAAATAATTTTCTGATGAAGTTCACTGTCTTTGAGCAACAATGTTGCAAGTTAAACTCCAGAAAAATTAGCATTTAAAATTTTATTTTTGAGTAAAATTAAAAAGTTTTTTGAAGCAAAAACAGGACTTTATCATCAGTGAATAGCATTGAATGAGGATAAATGCATTTATTCTCATTCCTCGTTCAGTGTTGTTCACTAAAGTAAGAATGGAGCACTGTCTTGCTCTGTAAAGCTCTTGAGTTTTACACAAGAAGGAAATTTTAAAATATAAATTCTTTTTGAAGGTTTAACCTACATTATTGATCACATACCAAGAACTTTATGCTAAAACATTTTAACATCATTAAATGAGAATATTTAGATAGTCCATTTCTTCCTTCATAAACGTTGTTTAGAGTACACCCATTTCATTATTTTGAAACTCACAAGCTTCTACAAATTATCATCTTTTTTTTGGCAAACCATTCCCAGTGGCTGAGTAGTTAGCATACTGGGCTACTGATCAAATTGACCTGGGTTTAAGTCCCAGATAAGGTATGAATATTTCCTTATTTAGTTTTTTTGCCGATTTTTCACCTTCTTGCATATTTTATCTGTGACATATTATGCTAACAAGCTCCTATCAAACTTATGTAGATATTCATGAAATGATGAGGTGAAAAAAATTTGGTTTTGCCATGAGTGGGATTCGAACCCACGTCTCCAGGAAACATGCCTGTTATGCTAGACCACTACACCATCAACGGCTAACCTTTTCTCAGCTTAGTGACCTTATAAGCTTTTCGGATTTTATTTATTTGATTTGCAATAGTGGCGCCATCTATCTAGGAAGTGGACAACTCTGTTACCTCTTTAGAGATGGAATTAGTATTTCTCACTCATGCTCAGGGCGTTAAATCAATAATTCAGTAGTAAAGAATCACAGGATAAGTCCTGTAGACATGGAACTCATGAAATGATGAGCTGAAAAAAATTTGGTTTTGCCGTGAGTGGGATTCGAACCCACGTCTCCAGGAAACATGCCTGTTATGCTAGACCACTGCACCATCAACGGCTAACCTTTTCTCAGCTTAGTGACCTTATAAGCTTTTCGGATTTTATTTATTTGATTTGCAATAGTGGCGCCATCTATCTAGGAAGTGGACAACTCTGTTACCTCTTTAGAGATGGAATTAGTATTTCTCACTCATGCTTAGGGCGTTAAATCAATAATTCAGTAGTAAAGAATCACAGGATAAGTCCTGTAGACATGGAACTCATGAAATGATGAGCTGAAAAAAATTTGGTTTTGCCGTGAGTGGGATTCGAACCCACGTCTCCAGGAAACATGCCTGTTATGCTAGACCACTTCACCATCAATGGCTAACCTTTTCTCAGCTTAGTAACCTTATAAGCTTTCTCGATTTTATTTATTTGATTCGCACTAGTGAGTGACAAATACACACCTGAGCGTGAGTGACAAATATTAATTCCATCTCTAAAGAGGCAACAGAGTTGTTCACTTCCAGGATAGATGATGCCACTAGTGCGAATCAAATAAAACCTGAGAAAAACCTGAGAAAAGGTTAGCCATTGATGGTGTAGTGGTCTAGCATAACAGGCATGTTTCCTGGAGATGTAAGTTCGAATCCCACTCATGGCAAAACCAAATTATTTTCAGCTCATCATTTCATGAGTTCCATGTCTACAGGACTTATCCTGTGATTCTTTACTACCGAATTATTGATTTAACGCCCTGAGCATGAGTGACGAATATTAATTCCATCTGTAAAGAGGCAACAGAGTTGTCCACTTCCTGGATAGATGCACCACTAGTGCGAATCAAATAAATAAAATCCAGAAAGCTTATAAGGTAACTAAGCTGAGAAAAGGTTAGCCATTGATGGTGTAGTGGTCTAGCATAACAGGCATGTTTCCTGGAGATGTGGGTATGAATCCCACTCATGGCAAAACCAAATTTTTTTCAGCTCATTTCATGAGTTCCATGTCTACAGGACTTATCCTGTGATTCTTTGCTGCTGAATTATGTAGATATGTTTCCATTTTCAAGCAAAGATAGAATGGCAGTTAGTTCCTTGAATTCAAAAACATTTTCAAATTTATAGGAAATGCCTTTTTAAATCCTCAGGGAATGGGGGGGGGGGGGAAATATATATACAGGGTGAATCTGAAAAAGTGGGCAAAACTTTACGGGGTGGTAGAACGCAGCTATACGAGCAATATTCGTCATAGAATGTATGGTCGGAACGCAAACGGCGAGCCGCTAGGTGGCGTTGGAAATGGTATAAAAGGGTCGGTCCTCGCACCCAACGGCATTTCTACCGTGGATTGCCGAGAGGATGGCTGGTTATACTAACCACGAAATGGCGGATAAGCCTAATCTATGAGTGCCCCATTGAAACCGATATGGATCTAGTCGCCAGGATCGCCGTTGTTGCCGGCGATATTCAGGAAATGCCTGGTGTCTTCGCAAATGTGCGTCAGTCCCTATCCCGCAGGTTTGAAGCCTGCATTACAGCTGGCGGCAGCTCTTTTGAGCAATTTCTTTGAGCATGTACCTCAATTACATTCCTGTTAATAAAATGTTTTCTGAAGTATCTCCTCTCCTTCTTGTGTTCATTCTTTAAATGTGACAGTGGAAAACTACCTTTTAACTTCTCACCGCTTGCATTCCGACCATACATTCTATGACGAATATTGCTCGTATAGCTGCGTTCTACCACCCCGTAAAGTTTTGCCCACTTTTTCAGATTCACCCTGTATATATAATGAATTAATATAAATGAATTTATCATAAATTCATGATATTTGAATATAATATAAACGAATTCTTCATAATAAATTCATGACAGTTGTTAAATTTCTGTAGTGAGTATCTTTGATATTCTAAATATTTTGCTTGCATATTGGAGATTTAAAAATAAAATTGTTATTTAATGTTAGTGTGTTTACAGAATAAAAATTTTGGGATTTTCTATTTTTATTGTAATGCTTTGCCAACATAATATGAATGGTTGTGATTTATATTAAGTATTAAGTGACATATTGATGCCTCAAACATTTAATGTGATTAACTTTGTACATTTGTATTACAGGTTTTAGAGTTATTTACAGCAATGAGGGAGATGACAAAAGAAATGGCAAACCAACATTGTATGATGACACCACTTTCTAAAACAGCTAGTGGAGCAGCACTGGATTCAATATTGACAAGTTGCCAACATTATGAAGTCTTGTATCTAGGGCGAATCAAGGTAAGAAAGTTTATTCAGGGAAAAATTAATACAAAGCTGAAGGAAACAATGTTCTGAATACAGTATAGAGTATTTTTAAGTAGAAGTTCTGTCAAGGAGCTGAGAAAATTTTCTTCCTATTTTTAGATAGATATTTCAGTTTTAACAATGCAAAAAAAATATATATATTTATATTCTTTTTTTATTATAAATTATTATTAATTTAAAAATATTTCTAAATGTTATTACAATAGAAAAATGCAAAAAACGTTTTCCATCTCGAAGGAAAATTTGCACAAAAATATCCAAATATTCTAAATAAATTTATTCGATCTGCATCACATGAGTTTGTATCATAATGGGAAAGTTTATATTTAAAATTTATCCAAGTGGAACAAAATTTTGTTTCACAAGTTTCCATCATAACTAGAGTCCATTACTGGCAAGTTTTATTGCAGGTTGATACATTGAGAGTTAGCAGAAAATTGGAGTTTTGGGATGTGGGATATGATCCCATGTTCTTCTTGATTACATGTTGGGTACTCTTGATATATAAGGAATTATTAACAGCTGTTTTATAACAGCTACTATTAATCATTCCTTTTAAGGTGAGGTCTGTTTTTTTTTAAGGTGATGTCTGTAAAAAAATGGAAGTGTTATTAATGTCAAATTTCTTTTAAGGTGAGGTCTGTAAAAATGGAAGTGTTGTAAATGAAACTATTATGCATAGACTAAATTTGTTGAAGATAAAAGTAGGAAATAATGTTTCAATGTTGACCATTAATCCTTTATGGTCCAAATTTTTCTCTCCGTCCACCACTACAGATACAATTAATTTTGGAAAAAAGTACCTGTTTAATGCACTTAATTACTAATTGAATCATCTTTCTCTACAATACACAGTTTAAGGTATTAGCCATCATTTTTTGGTTGAATATGTGTCCATTGACACTTCATCAAATAGCAAAGCACTTGTGTGGGTGTAGTACAAGCTTTCTTTGGCATGAATCACAATAAAATGAAGTCTCTTTCCTGTCTCTGTTCAAGTGTTGTCAGAAAAATCTGTGCAGTCTGGTTGTCTTGACTTCCTGGTCTAGAATTAACTGCATCTTCCTATTCAGACTGTCTCCTTCCAATCTAGTAAGATTGTCCTCGTTTTCCACCAATTTTCTTCCTCATGGAGTCAAATGCCCCCAACATGAACTGCTTCCTGTAATTCTTGTATGACAAAGTGGGCTGATTGTTTAGTTTCTGCTGGAGATTATAGAGATGGAAACTATTTACTATAGCCATCTCCAAGTATCTGAAGTAGTTTTCTTCATATTTTTTTACCACAAAATGATTGATCAACTCAATCCACTCCACCCATCCTGGCAGTGTAATCCACAATGCACACAGGTTTTTGTATAGTTTCTTGTCTTCCTTGTGACTCCACTTGCATTGCTAGCTTGTGTACAGTGCACTCTGTATGGTTACAATTCTTTTATCCTTCCACGTCATGAATTTGCCTTCCTTCTGAAATACAACTGTTTTATGTGTTGGACCCGGTCTGAACAATGTCCTGGCATAGAGATTTGTAGTCAGACTGAGTCTGACATAGTACCTCAAAGGTTTAGAAACTAAGTATCAAAATTTAAGAACTTATTAAATTTTACTTCGAATGGAGAACAGTTTTGCTGAGCTAATGGGGGTTGAAAATAAATTCAGTTATCTTTGCTTGCTAATCTTCCAGGAAAAAAAGTTGTACACCTAGGTATCTTTTCTGCAAGAAATGTGTTAGCAGTGTTGGAATAATTATTTATGTTATGTCCTGCCTGTTATTCTGTTGTGCAGCAAAAAAAAGTTTTATTAGAGTAAAACAATCAAAAGAAATAGTATAAAGTGACTTTTTCTGTGATAACTGGTAAAACTCAAAGGAAACTCTTGCAAACGTTTTTGTAAACAGTTCTACCTAATAGCAAGAGAAATATGCTTAAGTAACGCAAATTCTTAGAGACCTTAGAGTTGGAAAACCTACCGGACATATTGTTTTTCTAATATGTTTGTGTACCACCTATTTTGTAAGAAAATATTAATTTTCTGATTTTAAGTATAAAATATAGAACTGAATAAAAATTTTCAAATATTTCTTGAAGATCTTTGAGTCTTACTTCCCTTCATAGAGTAAGGTTTAATTTTTTTTATATTGGGTTAATTGCTAATTACTTTCTGTTTTTCTATCCTTCAATCAAAATATTATATAAAACCATTTAAAGAATAGCACCAGACTTGAACAAAGAAAATAAAAACATACACCCCAAATATCAAAAAATACCCCCTCAAGCAGCTGCTTGCCACAGAGGTTTGACAGGAGCCTGCCAGTTTTTATGCCATAGTAGAAGGTCTTGAGAGGATGGCAGGACCTCAGCAGAAAAACGACACATACATCCATGCCTTACCCGGGGCTCGAACCCAGGTCCTGTAGATCAGTAGCCAAGCGTGCTAACCACTCGACCAAGGGACGGCTTCAAATATCAAACAACAAGAAAAAAATGTATACAGAAAAAATGGAATAATTTATTAAGTAATATGTGAAAAACCATGCATTAGAGAAATGGGGAGAACACTAGGAACAAGAATAAAAGAATACAAAACTGGAATGAAAACTGGAATGAAAAATGTAACAGGACTGGTCAGACATGTAGAAAAAAATGAATAAAATAGACTGGAATACAAAGTACCGCTTCTCAGCAGACACGCCAGTGATGCTCTTCTAAGATATGAGTGATTAATGGAAGGTTTCTTACAGCAAAATTTAAGACAAGCGTTAAAGACTTGAATGTTATCTGCTGTTATGCCCCCACTGAAGATGCCGATGAAGATGAGAAGAATAGGTTTTACAGACAACTTCAGGATGTTTTGAATTCTGTCAAGAAAGGAGATATTACCCTTGTTCTTGGTGACTTCAATGCCAAAGTTGGTACTGACTCTGACCTTTGGGCAGGAGTAATAGGCCCTTTTGGTATTGGTAGCTGCAATGGCAATGGGCAACGTCTCCTACAGGTAAGTAAACTCAATGGATTCAGAATAACTAACACTTATTACAAACACCGTGACATACATAAGTACACATGGGTTTCACCCGATGGGCTGCATAAGAATATGATTGATTATATATTAATTAACAGCAAATGGGCTAGTTCTGTTAGGAATACCAGGTCATAATAGGGAAGCTGAAATTGGATCTGACCATTATCTTGTTAAAAGTGTCTTGCAACTTGAACTTAAAAAGTGTTGTGCTACGGTTAAAAAATTTACCTTTAATTCTGAAGCTCTGAAAGACTCAGTTATAGATAAAGCGAATCATGATAGGTTACTTAGTCATTATGACACTCATGGTTTGTTTACTACTGAAGTTGATGAAGAATGGGACCGTTTTAAACAAGCTTTTTTGGAAACTAACAGTACTCTTTTAGGAAGAAAGGAACAGAGGAGGCAGAATTATTTGAGTGATAAGGCACTTGAGCGTATTTTAAAAAGAAAGAACTGCAGGAATGTCCTTAAGCAATACCCTACTAGTCCTAATAGAAAGCATTACAGAGAGCTTAATAAATGTGTAAAGGATCAGATAGCTGCTGATAAGAATCTATGGCTTGATGGCTTGGCTGACAAAGCCGAGGAGGCAGACAGCACAACAGCAGAGAGCTATACCGGATAGTTTATGTTTTGTGTAATAGAAAACGGGTAGGTATAGAGAGGGAATGTTTCAATTACCACATGGATGACTGAAATTTTGAATATCTTTTATGATAAAGAAATGGTTCCTAAGAAACCATTTCCTACCAGAGCTATTATTATCCTTATTTTTGAAACAGGTGATCGCAGTTCTTGTGATAATTATAAGGGTATCAGCCTACTCTCTGTTCCAGGTAAAGTTCTTTCCATGATTGTGCTTAATAAAATTAAGAATCTTGTTGACAGTCAATTGCGTGATGAGCAATGTGGATTCAGAAGTGGTTGGGTTGTTTTACCTCTGAGCGGCACTTTTTTGCACACCATGGGATAAATGGCCAGGTCACATGATTGATTATATATTAATTAACAGCAAATGGGCTAGTTCTGTTAGGAATACCAGGTCATAATAGGGAAGCTGAAATTGGATCTGACCATTATCTTGTTAAAAGTGTCTTGCAACTTGAACTTAAAAAGTGTTGTGCTACGGTTAAAAAATTTACCTTTAATTCTGAAGCTCTGAAAGACTCAGTTATAGATAAAGCGAATCATGATAGGTTACTTAGTCATTATGACACTCATGGTTTGTTTACTGCTGAAGTTGATGAAGAATGGGACCGTTTTAAACAAGCTTTTTTGGAAACTAACAGTACTCTTTTAGGAAGAAAGGAACAGAGGAGGCAGAATTATTTGAGTGATAAGGCACTTGAGCGTATTTTAAAAAGAAAGAACTGCAGGAATGTCCTTAAGCAATACCCTACTAGTCCTAATAGAAAGCATTACAGAGAGCTTAATAAATGTGTAAAGGATCAGATAGCTGCTGATAAGAATCTATGGCTTGATGGCTTGGCTGACAAAGCCGAGGAGGCAGACAGCACAACAGCAGAGAGCTATACCGGATAGTTTATGTTTTGTGTGATAGAAAACGGGTAGGTATAGAGAGGGAATGTTTCAATTACCACATGGATGACTGAAATTTTGAATATCTTTTATGATAAAGAAATGGTTCCTAAGAAACCATTTCCTACCAGAGCTATTATTATCCTTATTTTTGAAACAGGTGATCGCAGTTCTTGTGATAATTATAAGGGTATCAGCCTACTCTCTGTTCCAGGTAAAGTTCTTTCCATGATTGTGCTTAATAAAATTAAGAATCTTGTTGACAGTCAATTGCGTGATGAGCAATGTGGATTCAGAAGTGGTTGGATTGTTTTACCTCTGAGCGGCACTTTTTTGCACACCATGGGATAAATGGCCAGGTCACATGATTGATTATATATTAATTAACAGCAAATGGGCTAGTTCTGTTAGGAATACCAGGTCATAATAGGGAAGCTGAAATTGGATCTGACCATTATCTTGTTAAAAGTGTCTTGCAACTTGAACTTAAAAAGTGTTGTGCTACGGTTAAAAAATTTACCTTTAATTCTGAAGCTCTGAAAGACTCAGTTATAGATAAAGCGAATCATGATAGGTTACTTAGTCATTATGACACTCATGGTTTGTTTACTGCTGAAGTTGATGAAGAATGGGACCGTTTTAAACAAGCTTTTTTGGAAACTAACAGTACTCTTTTAGGAAGAAAGGAACAGAGGAGGCAGAATTATTTGAGTGATAAGGCACTTGAGCGTATTTTAAAAAGAAAGAACTGCAGGAATGTCCTTAAGCAATACCCTACTAGTCCTAATAGAAAGCATTACAGAGAGCTTAATAAATGTGTAAAGGATCAGATAGCTGCTGATAAGAATCTATGGCTTGATGGCTTGGCTGACAAAGCCGAGGAGGCAGACAGCACAACAGCAGAGAGCTATACCGGATAGTTTATGTTTTGTGTGATAGAAAACGGGTAGGTATAGAGAGGGAATGTTTCAATTACCACATGGATGACTGAAATTTTGAATATCTTTTATGATAAAGAAATGGTTCCTAAGAAACCATTTCCTACCAGAGCTATTATTATCCTTATTTTTGAAACAGGTGATCGCAGTTCTTGTGATAATTATAAGGGTATCAGCCTACTCTCTGTTCCAGGTAAAGTTCTTTCCATGATTGTGCTTAATAAAATTAAGAATCTTGTTGACAGTCAATTGCGTGATGAGCAATGTGGATTCAGAAGTGGTTGGGTTGTTTTACCTCTGAGCGGCACTTTTTTGCACACCATGGGATAAATGGCCAGGTCACATGAACCCCGAAGGCTCAGAGAAGGTTGGGGGAGGGGATCCGAAGGCTCAGAGAAGGTTGGGTTGGGGGAGGACGTCCCATCCAACGGACAGCGGCCTTTCCAAGTCCATCGGTGTCCCCTACTGACTGTAGGCAGGGCGAGGAATTTTGCGGAGATAAATCTCAATGCTGACCCAGCTGGGACTTGAACCTGGGAACTGCAGATTACGAGCCTGGCGCGTTACCGACTGAGCCATCCCCGCCCCATTCAGAAGTGGTAGGGGATGTGTGGATCAGATATTTTTACTTAGGCAGAGTCTTGAGAAATGTTTAGAGTTTCAGAAATCTTTGGTTGCTAGCTTTGTTGATTTCAAAAAGGCTTTCGACTCTGTTGATCGTCATAATTTGTGGTTGATTGTGAGATCGTATGGCACACCAGACAAGCTAATTAACATAATGAAAGCTCTCTCTAATAACACTGAGTCATGTGTGAGAGTTGGTAAGGCTTGTAGCAATTGGTTGAGCATTGCTTCTGGTGTTCGACAAGGGTGCATTTTGTCCCCTTTTCTCTTTAGTTTGGTTATTGATTATATTAAGTGAATTTCTTTGAAAGGGAAAGATTTTGGCCTTAAATGGTCTAGAGATTTTAAAATTTCTAATTTAGATAATGGAGATGAATTGGCCTTGTTTGCTGATGAAGTTGATGAGATGAATTCTTTTGTTAAGGCTGTTGATGAGATTGGTAATAGTTGGTTTGGTGAAAAACAGAGATAAAACTAAAGTGATGAAAATTGGTCAGGCAGTTGGTGCTTCAGTCACTCTGAATGGTTGCACCCATGAGCAAGTGTCTTAGTTTAATTATCTTGAGAGTTATATAACAGATACTGGTGATGTGTGACACGAAATTAACAGGCAAATAGGGATTGCCTCTGGGACTTTTAAGAATCTATGGAGAGTGTGGAGAAATTGGTGTATACACTTAAAGACTAAAATTGGACTGTATAATAGTTTGGTTCTTTCTAGGGTTAGTTAGGTAGTGAAACTTGTGTATGTTTTGTAAACAAGATAGCATTAAACTTGATGCTTTTGATTCTAGATGCTTACGCAGTATCTTGGGCATTAGGTGGTTCAGTTTTGTAAGTAATGATGAGGTTAGGCAAAGGAATCGACAATCTCCTCTGAGCAGTATATTGTAAAGAGAGATTCCATTGGTTTGATCATGTTGCCATATGGATAATTATAGATTAGCGAATAGGGTTATGAACAGTGTGCCTAAAGATCTCAGAGGGGGAGACCTAGGATGTGGTGGGCAGACAGTGTCAAACAGGACCTTGCTAGAATTGGTGTGCAGTGGTGAGATGCAGTAGATATAGCTGAGGACAGATATGCTTGGAGAACTAAATTGCATGGTCTGGTTGAACCTCCATAGCCCATGGCTGCTTGAGGATGATGATGATGGAATACAACAACAATAATGAAAAAGGAAAAAAGAAATCATAAATAAGAAAAGCAGAAGAAGGATTACTAATACAGTCAAAAATTTACAAAATTTAATAATACATGATTGTTGGCTGTGTTAACAATTAAAAAAAATTAGTCTTGAGATTGACAAGTATTGCTTATTAATATAATATTGAAATTGCCTTACAGTACAATTTTCTTATGGCAGATAATTGTTGCTCGGATAGTTGTATGTGCAACAAAAAGCCTTTCTTTTCTAAAGGTTGCCTAATGTGAGAGAGTGCTTGTCTTGGCTGGCACAGGAGACAGCTGTAAGATGGGGTTATCAGTCCTTCTTTCTACTCTTGTGGTGCATGTGTTGTTAATTGGATGTAGATGTTTACGCCATCTCAGCTGTAGATAGCAGTTCTGGTTTTCTTGATGTTCGTCAATCAAAGCCACTACTTTGCTGACTGTAGTTGCACATATATGTCAGACGGTATTTGCTGCTGGGAATCATATCTTTCTACTAAGCTCTGGTACAATCATGTGCTGATATATTATCAGTGCACTAATCTCAAGAATCTAAGTTTTTAACATAATTAACTCAACTGGATATTAAAGAATTTAAGAACTTTAAAATCCTTCCTATGACATGTTTCATCACTCTCCATCTCGGGCCAACTGCAGTCGGGTCAAAATATTAGGATATTTACTCATACGAATCTCTTTGTCTTAAGTTTCAACAGATATTAATTTACCTATTTTAAGACAGCCATGAATGCAATTATTATTGATATTATCAAAAAAATTTCAATTCATCAATACCTTCAGTGACCTTTTCCCATTTTTGTGTCAGGTGGGTGATTCCTTAGCCATTGAACTCTTATCAGTTTGTTATTAAAAAACTTCATGAGGGCATATTCGACCTCGTCATAATTCTGAATTGCATTATTGAGATGGTTTTGTAAGGAATGGAACAGGTGAAAATTAGAAGGTGCAAGATCTTGTGGCAAGATCTTGTTACAGTAGAACAGTTCATCCCAGGTCCAAAATTTTCCGCTGAGGGATTTACACCTAATGTGGTTTAGTTGTCATGAAGGAGGATCACTCTCTTTCTGCTGATGAATGCTGGATGTTTTTCATTGAATTCCTTGTTTAACTATTGCAGCTGTTGTGAATACATTTCTGTAGTGATCCTTTGATTATTTTTGAGCAGCATGAAGTATGATGACACATGGACAATCACCTTTGGATCAAGCCAGGTTTGGGCTTTTGATCCTGATTTACCCATTGCCGTCTTCTGTGGTAACCTTTAGCATGAAATACCCATTTTTCTTCTCGAATGATGAATAGCCAAGAAATTGTTCATTGACTTGTTGAGAGAGCAGTGAACTGGCAATGGAGAGTTGATCAACTTTGTCCATACTTGACATTCATAAGGAACTCATGCTTCTAATTTGCTGACTTTTCCAATAACATGAAGGTGATGAAAGACAGTTGGTTGAGAAATTCCAAGTTATTTTGCCTGTTAATAAGTATATTTGCCTCAATCAGTGCTTTTAATGCACCATTATCAAACTCTGAAGGCCGACCAGGATGTGGTTCATTCTTCAGTGACAAATCCCCTGACCAGAACTTTGTAAACCAATTCTCGCACTGCAATTGGTGATGGTGTATTAACTAAAGACAGAAAATATATTCCTTCCACAGCATTTGAGCCTTGCTGGAACTCCCATAAAATGCAGTGTTAAATATGTGTTTTTTCATCTTGCATTTTGTTATTAATTTTTTATATAAAATTTGAAAAGATAATAAATTGTTATTCTTGGAAGCTTTCTTTATAAAATTACATATAGCAGAAATTAATGCAACACATCTCAAATAAATTACATTTCTTCAACAAAAGGAGATAACAAACTGAAATTATTTATGAATTAAAACCCTATCTTCACTGACATAGATTACATTTGGAAGTATAATTTATTAGAAGATTGCAAATTCCAGGTAAAAGAAAATCTAACAACTTCTAGATGATTATTTACATATGTTTAGTATTAAATGCATTTGTGCCACAATGTGATGTAAAAATATTGTAGTGTATGTTAACTGGCACACTGATTAATAATTGTTAAATTTGATTCCTGATGATTGTGATTGGAGGGAAAGTAGTAGAGTGCATTCTGATCAAGAAAAGTGAGAATATTGTAATGGTCCATTCATTATGACGAGAATGTATGTGTACTTAAATGTAATGATGCCCTTCGGGGCTAGCCTCTTGGCTTTGTGAATTAAGTCATCACCTCTCAGCAGTGCTTGCCGACTTCTCTCGGGGTCCCAAGTTCGATCCCAGCTGTGGGAAGCCTCATCTCAGCATAATGCATTCTCTTCTCTAAATGGAGCTTCCTAAGTCTGATTTGGTTGATAAGCAGTGATGTTCAGAGATTCATAAAGATTTCTCTCATGAAGTGAGTATTAATTAGATAAAAATTAATGAGTTGAATTCAGATATTGGTTCCCTGCTCTGTGCTTAGATGGCAGTACGAATCAAGATGGTATACATTGAACTCACCTTGTAAATTAAGGGAAGGGCTGGCCACAATATAGTTATTTCTAACCTTCAAATATGCCAGTTTTCTTTTATAAATATCTACTTCTGAGTTCAGACAATAAAACTTCTTGATTTGTAATGTAATGTTGCAATCATGATAACAAACAGTTTAGTGTAATGACAGACTTATATGTTCTGTTGTAGGTAAGTTTAATCTGTTGTTTAACAATAACAGTGTTGTGATGTTACGCTCATTCACTTTTACTTTACCTTCACCAATTTTGCTTAATTTCTGTTATATTTATCATTATGGGGATTTTTATTTCCTTTTTGGCATCACAGCACTTGTTTCCAAGAGCATAGGAATTGCGCATGCACAATTCTGAACTTTCGATTGTCACCCGCTAAAGCGCGTGTACAAGGACACGCCCCCTCTTGTGTCATAGCTTGTGCTCTCGTCGTTTTATGCAGATGTCTTTACTGGTGCGACAGCCACGTGTTGCTAAGCCTGTTAAAACTGTGACATGTTAGTCACAGGAGTTAGTTGAGAGTTGGTAGAGAAGTTGAGTTGAAAGAGAGAGTCAGAAGTAGTTGGTGAAGAGTTGATAGAGTTGTTTGTTAGTTGTCAGTTTTGTAGTAAGATCAAAATGATGTATGAAGTTTGGTGAGTGTTTGAAATAATTTTGGGAATGAATTTGTTTGTTATATAAACCTTTTTTGAATCTTTACTATTTTTTCTCTTGAGCAACGTTAGTTTGTTTTGATTATAAGTTGTATTAGAATTGACAATCATTTAATTTTTGAATTCTTACTCGTTAAGTAATGCTCACTGGTATTCGAACCCTGATTGAACTTTATTTTTGATAATTTGTTAATTATTGCTTGGCGCCCGACTTAGCTATCTGGAGCTTGAATAATTATTGAATCAGACAAAGGGTCCAAACTTTAAAAGTATTTCAATTCTTTGGCCTGTTACAGTGTGATGGGAATAATCCTCCCACTTTTTTTTCCAAAGCTTATTGAGCTAATATATAATAAAACATGGAATAAAAAGTCAACAGATAATGATGTGATTGTCATTTATGTTTAAATCATTAATAATGCTAAATAGTGTAGTGACTTCATTATTTATTTCCAACTTACTCAGTGCAATAAAAAAGAAATAGTTGTCACCTGAGATCTTAGATGGCATCAACTGTAGTCACCAAAAATCTTGGGAAGTGTATAAAGTCATAATAATAAAAAAAAATAAATACCCCCTCAAGCAGCTGCTTGCCACAGAGGTCTGACAGGAGCCTGTCAGTTTATATGCCAGAGTAGAAGGTCTGAGAGGATGGCAGGACCTCAGCAGAAAAATGACACATACATCCATGCCTTACCTGGGGCTCGAACCCAGGTCCCATAGATCAGTAGCCAAGCGCGCTAACCACTCGGCCACGGGACGGCATACATAGTGGAAAAAAGACAGAGTTGGCATTAGCTCAATGGTAGAATTCTCTGGCATGTCTCTGGAGAGTGTGGGTTCAAGTCCCGTATGCCGGTGAAATTTTCCCCTCAAAACATTTATTGTATAAAAGGGATAATCACTTTCCTACTTTATAAAAGATTCAATGGTGTTTTTTTTTATCCAGAATGTAATTGTCAAAAATATGATAAAATGGAATAAAGCAAAAATTAATACTGGCCTTGATTATTTTATTTAAAGAAACTTATATTATTTGCCGACTAGTATCGTATATTATTTGATATTTTAAATTTCAATCATGATAACTAACTGCTTATTTTTATCATCATGTCACAGATATTAGAGGTAGTAGAATTGCAAAAATTTATATTGTAAATATAGTTGATTATAATATGAATGGAAGTAAATGGATATTAAATGTTTAACCAGGGATTTCATTGCAATCCCACCCTGAGTGCATCCTAGATGCTTAATAATATAACTTAGTACTATTCCTTTCAAAATTTATTATACACTGCTGGCCATTAAAAGTGCAACACCAGGAAAGACGAGAGATATCAAAGCCATATTTAGTGAATACATAGCTTATTACAAGGATCAATTCATTACAAATACAACTTGGTTAGACTTCTGGAATACAAAGAAATCAGTATCTTATGTAGCCACCATGAGTACTGTTGCTACACTGTCCAGCATTGAGAGGATGAGATGTCGGATGTGTGTTTGGGGAATGTCACTCCATGCAGTTTTGATACGTAGCTAAAGTTCATCTGTTGTAGCAGCTGCTGGTGTGCTAGTCGTCATGAGATCATGGACCAGACATGTTCAATTGGGTACAGATCCGGTGAATGCGTAGGCCAAGGTAGAAGTGTCACATGGTGGCTATCCAGGAATTGTTGGATTATGCATGCCACATATAGTCAGGCATTGTCCTATTGGTAAGTGGCACCAGAGAGCCCCTGAAGATAAGATACGACCACAGGCTTCCATACCTCAATAATCTAACACTGGTTGTTCAAAGTACCGGTAATGCATGGGGCGGGGGTGGCTCAGTCGGTAGCGCGCCAGGCTCGTAATCTGTACTTCCCAGGTTCGAGTCCCAGCTGGGTCAGCGTTGAGATTTATCTCCGCAAAATTCCCCGCCCTGCCCACGGTCAGTAGAGGACACCGATGGGCTTGGAAAGGCCGCCGTCCGTTGGATGGGACGTTAAGCCGTGGCCCCGTGTGCGGGAGAGCCATACCCTGTGCACGTTAAAGAACACGCTGAATGGCCTTGACGGGAGGCTACCATCTGTCTCCCAACAGCTGTTCCAGTGGGTCCCCTCCCCCAACCTTCTCTGAGCCTTCGGGGTCCATGTGGCCTGGCCATTTAGCCCATGGTGTGCAAAAAAGTGCCGCTCAGAGGTAAAACAACCCAACCCAACCGGTAATGCATGAGGCGCATGCTTGAATGGAGTTCAATGGCACCCCATACCGTGATGCTGGGTGCTGGACCTGTATGGCACTGCATCATGCAAGTCTCACTGAGACTATCGCCACAGTACTGCCAGATACAGATTCATCCATCATGGTGCTGTAGACTGAAGTGGGATTCATCTGAAAAGACTATGCAATGCCATTTGCACATTCATGTGTGATGTTCTTGGCACCATTGCTGTCACATACACCTGTGTTGTAGAGTCAATGGTACCCGGAGCAATGGCTGCCTAGCGAAGATGTCCCGATGCTGCAAATAGCATTGAACCATATGTGCGGACACTGGTCAATGTGCAACACATCCTAACTGTTGCGCTAAGGTGTTTGATGTGGCTATATGATCATTCATAGTCATGCATATGAGATGTCTGTCCTCTCGTTTATTTGTGTGACAGGGCTGTTGAAATCCCTTGCGTCGGTGAGTTCATTCCTCCTCTACGCACTGACACCATATTCTCATCACTGTGGCAGCATTCCATCTAACACAAGCACCAATATCTCGGTTTCAATAATCTGCCTTCCTGTAATCCCACAATTCTCCCTCAATCAAAGTCAGTAACCTGGTCATATAGATGCCATGTTCTTCGATGGGGCATACTTGATCCTTTTAGTGCACAAGAACTGTGAGCAAACACAATTCCAGTGCTTTACACTGGCTCTTTGTAATCTCCTCTTATACCACTTCCAGGGGATGTTACTATCATACATGATGTGCATATGTGCTGCGCTTTGAATCATTTACATGTTCTCCCATGGGCTACCATCTTGCATATTTCGGGACAATCTGATGAGTTCTTTCTGGTGTTGCACTTTTAATGGCCAGCAGTGTATTAAGGAACTTTTTTTAAAAAATTTTATTGAAATGCATTATCATGCAAATTCGTTTTAAAAAAAAAAGTGACAATTATAATTTATATCTGCTCAAATGTTTTTAGGTTTCACATAAAAGAGCACCACCCACATTTATTGATGATGCAGTTGAGAAGTTTAGGATTTATGAACTAGAGAAAACGAGAAGCCAGTCCCACACTTCTGGTGGCCGACATCGCCATGGCAGTGGTACTAGTGTAATGAGCCTTCCACACACTTTGGATCTTGTGGAATGTGCTAAGGAGAATGAATTAGAAATACAAATGAATAGGTCTTCTTTACCTGGGAGCAAAGAAACACTAAGTGGAAAGAGCTCTTCAGAAAATATAGCCACAGTAAGTAAGGTAACTGTGCTACAAATTTTTTTTTTGTAATGAATATTAATGTGAATCTTCTGGAGTTTTAATTCCTTGGCTTTGTAAATACCATTTTTAAAATGTTGGTATACAATATATATTGGATAGCTGATTTTATAACTTCAAAATATATTTATCTCCATTCCTTTGTGTCAGTTCAGATCTTTTTTTCCCATAAAATGCATATATGATCTAATACAGGCCATCCATTTTTATAGTGTTTTCAGATATGATATACATAACTCCAGGGTAGGTCAATTTTTATTAGGTGATAGGAAAAGTCAGTGATGAATGATTACACTGAAAGGACAATTTATTGTACACATTCACCTAATAACATGACCCACCTAATCAGTGACTGATAGCACCATCGATATGCTTTAGTTTTATTTTCTACTTTTTAGGTTGCATATGGGAAGAAAAACTTATTTTTAATATACCATTCCCTAAAGGGATAAAACTTTGCATACTGATATTCTACATTAGTTCTAAAGGAATAGATAATATTTTGGATTTGCCTTAGAAGATTTAACCATTATAACTTACAGCAAATTGTCCTAATAAAAAAAAGAAGTAATTATTATATAGGTCTGCCAAGGTGAGATAGAATCTCAGCAGAAAGACAACACAAACATCCATGCCTTACCCGGGGCTTATTCAAGCATTAGTATGATGTGCAAATAGAAACCAGTGAGTTACAGCTGATCAGTTTTGCATGGATTTCAACATATAATGCAAGTGACCAGTGTCATAAAAAATAGTACATTGAGAACTTCACAGAGCTAGATATCTCTGTTGAGTCGCACTTCACAAACCACTTATTACACATGTCAATGCATGTCATGTCCAGTGGTGCAAAGAGCACAAACAATGGAGACTTGAGCAGTAGAGGAATGTAATATGGTCTGATGAATCATCCTACACTTCATTTCTTACAAATGGGTGAGTGCATTTGTGGTGCCAACTGAAGGAAGCTTATAATTCTGATTGCTTTTTACCTACTGTCAAGTTTTCTGGTGGTTCTGCAATGGTGGCAGTGGTTTCCCTTACATGGTTTGAGTGCACTCATTCCATTAGAAGGCAAGATTAATGCCAATCACTATTTGGCAGTCGTGAGTGATCATCTCCATCCAATGGTACTACATTTCTTTCATGAGGAGTGAGCTGAGCTGTCTTTCAGGATGACAGTGCTTCCATCCACAGAGTGCATGTGGTCACCCAGTGGTTTGAGTAGCATGAGACAACTTTTTCACATACATCGCCACCGCAGTCATCATGTATAAACCTACTGTAAAATATATGAGAACTTCTGGAATTCTGTCAGGCAGCATTTTTTAGCACCATCGAACAAGTAGGAATTGATCACATTTCTTTCTGATGAATGATGTATCCCTCCTGCTGATTTTCAGACACAGACTTGACTCTATGCTACAGCTTTTACAAGCTGTACTGGATTTATGTGGTGGTTAAAAACCTTATTACTGATTTTGCATTGCTATTTCCTTTTTTATTCATTGCCTTTTTTGTTATTACATTTTTTGTTTATGTATAAAAGAATAATAAATATCTCCTCAAGAAGCTGCTTGCCACAGAGGTCTGACAGGAACCTGTCAGTTTATATGCCACAGTAAAAGGTCTGTGAGAAAGGCGGGACCTCAGCAGAAAGACAACACAAACTCCATGCCTTACCTGGGGCTTGAACCTAGGTCCCTTTATTCAGTAGCTAAGCATGCTAACCACTCAACCATGGGATATGGGATACTAATATAATACCTCTTCCCTCTGCCTGGAATTTACTTCTTAATATCACAAATCGTTTTTTTTTTGTTACATTGATGAACATTTGAATACAATAATTAACTATATTTGACAGTTTACATTGTATAATTATCAGGGAATATACCATCTCGGTATGAGGGGTCAAAATTTCAGAAGAAGCCAATTGCATTAGCATTATACTATGCTATCAGCAGATGTGTATATTTCAGTTAACTTTGTGTTAGAAAACAGATCTCATATAGAGAGGTTTAACATGTTATGATATCAACCATATAGTTATAATAAATTGATGCGTTATCTCTCATGCTGAATGCAAAGTTTCGGCATACAGATCTATCTAATAGCTTACAACTAAATTAAGAATACTGTTTACCTTATATTTACATAAATCAGGAACTTGTCATATCATTTAATACATCCAATCCTATGGGTTGTTGTTGCATAACACTGTAGCTTGCCTGCCCATTTATGCTGTAGGCTTGCATGAGATTTATCTCCACAAAATTCTCTGCTCTGCCCTCAGTCAGTAGGGGACACTGATGGACTTGGAAAGGTGTCATCCATTGGATGGGACATTAAGCATGGCCTCTTGTGTGGGATAGCCATACCATGTACATGTTAAAGAACATGCTGAATGGCCTTGATGGGAGGTTACCATCTGTCTCCCAACAGCTGTCCAGTAGGTCCCTTCCCCTCAACTTTCTCTGAGCCTTTAGGGTCTTTGTGATCTGGCCATTTAGCCCATTATGTGGAAAAGAGTACCTCTAGGAGGTAAAGCAGCCCAAACTATTTATGCTGATAGATGTATCCAATTTCAACAATTTATATAACTTCCAGAAGGAATGCCCTCTTGATATTTACTAAGACAGCAGTTACTACCTTCTGTGGATCTGCAGTCTGTAGTTGTTGACTTCTGTAGGTCATCAAAAAGACTCACTTCACTAATGAGATACTAATATCATCCACATTTTCTATCTATGATGCAAGCTGACACGGTGTGAATTGCATGGCCAGATATTGGCTGGTTTTCCAACTGAATTTGTTATATTAACATTTAACAGATATATACTTCAACATAAAGTCCAAAATACAAACTCAAAAGTTTAAAAGAAAATTATGCTATGTGTTTTCCTGAACTCTTGTTGGCTTTGTCAAGCATACTAGGATGAGTGGGGTGTCTGCTTAAATGCCATTACCTGTGGACGAGAAATTTGCATAATATAATCTCCTAATAATTATACAATGTAAATTGTCAAAAATAAATAATTAAATTTTTACATTGTGAATATTTGTCATCCTATATATAATTGAATACAATACTTTAGTAATTCATTTACTAATTTGTATAATATTTATGTCTGTTACCACTAGAGGAACTAGAGGTCCTCTAGTGGTTAGAGGAACTAGAGGAACTAGAGGTCCTCTAGCCCATTATTTAAGAGGCACTGACTCCCAGCCTTGTTTCCCAATGAAGTAGCAACAATTTTGCTGCAAAATGTGTTGCAGCTCCTTTTGAAATTTTAAGTTGGAATTAAATGTTGTTTTAACTAAGAATATCATATAAGACGTCATATTACCATCAGAAATGTCAAAATTTGCTTATTGTCTGAAGTGGCATATTTTTAAATTGTATTCTGTACTATTGTGAAAAAGTTGGGACTTCAATATCCATCACTAGCAGCATAGTTTTTATTATTAAACAACCATCAAAGTGGCTAAAAAGATAACACCTGGTTTCAACATCTCTATTGACAGGGATTGAAGGATAAACAAGGTAAGGTTATAGAAGGTGAGGATTCTGTCATGGCTAGGTGGGCTGAGCATTTCAGTGATGTTCTAAACAATGCGGTTAGTTCTATTCCCATTGTTTGCAATGATGATAGATGGTGGCTTTAATGTTGGCCCTATAACACAATCTGAAGTTATTTTGGCTGTTTCTAAACTTAAACTACATAAATCTCCAGGGGTAGATGAAATTACTACAGAAATGCTTAGAGCTGGGAATGTTTCGGTTACCACTTGGATGACTGAAATTCTGAATATCTTTTATGATAAAGGCATGGTTCCTAAGGATTTTACCAGAACTATTGTTATCCCTATTTTCAAAAAAGGTGATCGCAGTTCTTGTGATAACTATAGGGGTATTAGCCTACTCTCTGTTCCAGGTAAAGTTCTTTCCATGATTGTGCTTAATAGAATTAAGAATCTGGTTGACAGTCAATTGCGTGATGAGCAATGTGGATTCAGAAGTTGTAGGGGATGTGTGGATCAGATATTTTCACTTAGGCAGATTCTTGAGAAATGTTTAGAGTTTCAGAAACCTTTGGTTGCTAGCTTTGTTGATTTCAAAAAGGCTTTCGACTCTGTTGATCGTCATAATTTCTGGTTGATTGTGAAATCATATGGTATACCAGACAAGTTAGTTAACATAATGGAAGCTCTCTATAATAACACTGAGTCGTGTGTGAGAGTTGGTAAGGCTTGTAGCAATTGGTTTAGCATTACTTCTGGTGTTCGACAAGGGTGCATTTTGTCTCCTTTTCTCTTTAGCTTGGTTATTGATTATGTTATGCGAAATTCACTTCAAGGGAAAGATTTTGGCCTTAAATGGGCTGGAGATGCGAAAATTTCTGATTTAGATTATGCTGATGATTTAGCCCTTTTGGCAAATGATGTTGATGAGATGAACTCTTTCATTTGAGCTCTTGATGAGACTGGTAGTAGAGTAGGTTTGGTTATAAACAGAGAGAAAACTAAAGTTATGAAAATTGGTCAGGCAGGCTGTGATTCACTTAATCTGAATGGTTGCAGTCTTGAGCAGGTGTCACAGTTTAATTATCTTGGGAGCTATGTAACAGATAATGGTGATGTGCGGCATGAGTTTAACAGACAAATAGGGATTGCCTCTGGGACTTTTAAGAATCTATGGAGAGTGTGGAGAAATAGGCATATACACCTAAAGACTAAAATTCGGCTGTATAATAGTTTGGTTATTTCTAGGGTTAGTTATGGTAGTGAAACTTGGACACTTTGCAAACAAGATAACAGGGTACTAAATGCTTTTGGTTCCAGATGCTTATGCAGTATCTTGGGCATTAGGTGGTTCAACTTTGTAAGTAATGATGAGGTTAGGCAAAGGAGTTTGCAATCTCCTTTAAGCAGCGTATTGTGCAGAGAGAGACTCCGTTGGTTTGGCCATGTTGCCCGTATGAATAATTATAGATTGGCGAATAGGGTTATGAACAGTGTGCCTAAAGGCCTCAGAAAGAAGGGGAGACCTAGGATGCGGTGGGCAGACAATGTCAAACAGGACCTTGTTAGAATTGGTGTGCAGTGGCCAGATGCAGTAGATGTAGCTCAGGATAGACTTGCTTGGAGAACTAAATTGCACGGTCTGGTTGGACCTCCGTAGCCCATGGCTGCTTGAGGATGATGATGATGATTGACCTCAACCAAGCTGTGTTTCCACCACTGACAGCAAACCTTGCCAAACATTAACAGGAAATCAATGGTAATATCTCCAGCCATCTAATTCAGCAAACTATGGGAATGGTTTTTCTACTGTGCCAATATAAGAATTTTCTTCAGGCATCACAAGCATAATCATGCAGCTATTGACAAAGGTAGCTGACATTGATTTGTAATAGCTGGTACCAATTAGATATGGATATAACACTGAATATTTGATGGACTGTTTTACTAGTATTAACAGAGGTATGTGTGTCTCTATGCAGCAAATAATTCTTAATGGTTCCATAACTCCAATATGGGAGCAGTCTTTAAACTATATACAGAATAATATTTAAATAAATTATCATATTATTAAGAGGGTTTTTACTACTGAGATATTTAGCTCTGCAAAACTCCCCGCTCTGCCCACGGTCAGTAGGCGACACCGACAGGCTTAAAAAGGTTGCCACCCATCAGATGGGACATTAAGCCATGGCCCCATATGTGGGAGAACTACATCCTGTGCACGTTAAAGAATATGCTGGATGGCCTTGATGGGGGTTACCATCTGTCTCTCAACAGCTGTTACAGTGCATCCCCTCCCCCAACCTTCTCTGAACCTTCAGGGTCCTTGTTACCTGGCCATTTAGCCCATTGTGTGCAAAAAAGTGCCACTCAGAGGTAAAATAACCCAACTACTGAGATTTTAATTTGCTACATCTAGTACAGACAGTGGCATAAAGGATTAAAAATATCGGTAATCAGTAAGTAAATTTAAAAAGAAATCAACCAATAAGTAAATAAAAACTAGTGATATATTTTTCATCAATGCTTAGGAGTTACTAAATGTTTCAAAAGCATAAATATGCAAAAAATAAATAAATAAAATAATAATGCATATATATTTGGGGGGGAGGGAAACCTCCAAACATGAATACAGGTTTATTTAGATTAAGCCATGTTTATGATGATTGATTAGTTGCAAGGAGCCTACAAGCTTGTTATTTAGTAATTATGCATTTCAGGGATGTATATTAACAAATAAAGTTGATATAAAGTCAGATTGTCATATGAAAACTGCAGTATTTAATCATATGCTCTTTAGCACACCTATGTCAATTTCTTTGTTTTTTACTAGTACTGGGAAACATTGCCTCCTTCCTTCTGACTGATATCAACCATTATTGTTTGAGAAAGAAGCCTATTCATCATAATGAAAGTATATTGCATTTATAATTAATCACTGCTTATTAGCAACATAGAAACTGCTATATTTGACATCATCTACTGATCAATATCATGTCTGGGGCTATTATCGTTTTGTAACAGCAAACATCAGTATACTTAAATTCGCTTCTACTTCTTAATGAGACTAAAAGATAATCAGTGTTATTGACATAGAAACTACATGTTTGCTATTGTCAAGTGGCCTATAATACATCTGATGCTGTTATATTATAATTTGGTAACAGGAAAGATCTCTTTACTTACCTTGGTTTCTATTGCATATCTTCAGAGTATGCTAAAATAACACCTTATTTTGTATGTGAACCTGCTGTTAACTGCTCTCTTGCTGTGAGACTTGTTCAACCATTTCTCATAATACTAAAGACTGTAATTTTTACATTGAACTATTTCTTCTAAATGAATACTTACCAACGTAACTTCGGATTTATATTTTGTTTATGGTATATGATTTATCACTTTATATCTTTTGCAACATATTTTATATCGTGTTGCCTTATACTTCTACTGAGGTTCTCTTTTTAAATATTTCAGTGTTCGTAGATTTGTTAGATTTTGTTTCAAGATTTAAATTGTTTTTTATTTGTTAAATTTATATTTGTTTTAGATATGTTTAAATTTTAACACAACTACTGGTGTTTTTCTCTCAAATTTAGGATAACAGTTACTGCCCAGATCCATTCCTTCAGTCACCAATCAGTCCTTTAGGAAGTACAGAATATTTAAATAAACCACTGAGTCCTAGTCATTCGTTGGTGCCACATACACAAAGCATGGATGCTGCAACAGTATCAGGACTAGCCAAAGATCTGAAAGGTTGTGCCACAAATCAAACATTGGTTCCACCATCTTCATTAATTACTCATACACAAAGTTTGGATTCCACAGAGCGAACAAATTTGGTTCAAGAACTCCAAGAATACAATATTGGTAGCTACAGAGACAGGGTTCGCTCTTGTAGTGGAGATGTGCCACGGCCTTCTAAACAGACATCGCTTCCAGCTTTTCGTACAAGAGTTGGAAGTGGGGGTGCAATGGATTTCCAACGACCACGAGCCTACACTAATCCTAATCCAAGTAGCAGCCATCAGCATAATCGTACCATGCTGTTCCTCATTGGACGATTGGAAATTTGTTTAATTGGTACAGATAAGAAACAAATGCTATTGAGTAAAACATTTAATGACATTTCTCACTGTTCACAAGTAAGTTAGCATAAAAAAATTTATATTATGCTTTTATTTTAAAAATTTTTGATTATTTTTCCTACATTGTGCATTGATTTATTGCAAATATGTGTTATAATGTAAATGATTGTTACGTGGTTTAACTATATATCATTTTAATATTAAAAGCTTTTAAAATGTGACTGATATTCAGATGATAAATTGGAAATAAAATTAACCCTTCAAGCTGATACAATTGACATATTATATATACATTGCTGGCCATTAAAAGTGTAACACCAGGAAAGACGAGAGATATCGAAGTCATACTTAGTGAATACATAGCTTATATTACAAGGATCAAATGAGTACAAATACAACTCTGTTAGATTTGTGGAATAGAAAGAAATCAGTATCTTGCGTAGCCACCATGAGCAGCAATAACCGCTGCTACACAGTGCGGCATTTAGAGGATGAGATGTTGTATGTGTGTTTGGAGAATGTCGGTCCATGCAGTTTTGATACATAGCCAAAGTTCATCTATTGTAGCAGCTGCTTGGTATGCTAGTTGTTGTGTGAGATCATGGACCAGACATGTTCAATTGGGGGATAGATCCAGTGAATGTGCAGGCCAAAGCAGAAATGTCACATGGTGGCTATCCAAGAATTGTTGGACGATGCAAGCCACATGTGGTCAGGATTATCCTGTTGGTAAATGGCACCAGAGAGCCCCTGAAGACCACAAGCTCCAACACCTCAGTGATGTAATGCTGGCTGTTCAAAGTACTGGTAATGTGTATCAGGCACGTGAGCATGTGGAGTCCAATGGCACCCTATACCATAACACCACAGGCCGGACCTGTATGGCACTGCATCATGCATGTCTCACTTAGCCTGTCACTGTGGTACTGCCAGATACTGATTCATCCATCATGATGCTGCATACTGAAGCGGGATTAGTCTGAAAAGACGATGCGATACCAGTCACACATCCATGTGCGACATTCTTGGCACCATTGCCTGTGTTGCAGAGTCAATGGTAGCCAAATAAATGGTGCCTAGCAAAGATGCCCCGATGCTACAGACAACATCGAACCATACATTCAGACACTGGTTGATGTGCAACACACCCTAACTGTTGAGCTAAGGTGTTTGATGTGGCTGTAAAACCATTCAAACCCATGTGCACGAGATGTCTGTCCTCTTGTTCATTTGTGTGACAGGGCTGTTGAGATCCCTCACATCTGTGAGTTCTTTCCTCCTCTACCCACTGACGCCATATTCTCATCACTGTGGCAGCATTCCGTCCAGCATGAGCACCGATGTCTCGGTACAATAATCTGCCTTCCCATAATCCCACAATTCTCCCTTGATCAAAGTCGGGAACCTGGTCGTATGGATGCCGTCTTCTTTGACGGGGCATACTTGATCCTTTAGTGTGCATGACCTGTGAGCAAACAAATTTCCAGTGCTTTACACTGGCTCTTTGAAATGTCTTATACTATTTCCAGAGGACATTACTGTCACTCATGATGTGCGTATATGCTGCACTTTGAATCATTTACATGTTCTCCCATGGGCTACCCATCTTGCATGTTTCGGGACAATTTGATGAGTTCTTTCTGGTGTTGCACTTTTAATGGCCAGTAGTGTATATTCCAAATTACAACCTTATAATAAACAGGAGAATGACCAGCTCATGGTGAGAGGCAAAAACTACTTGCACTTTTGGCAACATAATATGTATGTAATTTTTAATTAAAGAAAATTAGTAAGAATACTGATGCTGATAGATTTATTATTATGGCCAAATAGAAAATTAAGTATGAATTCTCTTACAAATACACTTGCATAAAATTTTCAAAGTATTTGCAAGGACTCAGTCATCTATGTCAACAAAACTTTCTCAAAAGCATATTTAAACAATTTGCTATGGTAAATTAAATTCTTCTGTATGTATGAAATGAAGTAGTTTGAAATTTTATTTAACTCAAGTCATAATGGAATGTAATATATGCTTACTGTTAACAACTTTGGTATAATAATGAATTTTACTAACATTATTTATAAAGATTTTTCAATTTTAAAACATTTATGATCTTTTAATTTTGATTTAATTCTACATTTTGTACTAGTAAGTAATTTTTAATTCCTTCCTATTTTAATTTACATTTTTATTACTAATTAATATATTAAGAATTCTGTAGAGATTTCCATTAAGTTTTCACCAAAAACAAATTGAATGAATTATATGAAAATTTTCTTGAATTCTGTTTTTGCAAATATCAGGTAACCAAAAAAGTTTGTGAAGTTTATGAAGATGAAATGAAACCATATGTAAAAAGTGAATAAAGATATTTTATTCAGGAATATTCTGAATTGTGAAAAAATTTTCTCAATGAGATACACATTTGTAAATGCTACTGCAGTAGAACTCCTGATCTCTAGAAGCAAAGCAGCAGCCAACTTCATTGCAGTGCTTTTCAGTTTTGAAATTGTCAGTTGCGCATATGATAGTCCAACACCAAGAAAAAATAGTAGTTGGATGGTGTGATGTCTGGGGAATATGGAGGTTTGGGTAGAATTTACCAACCAAGGCTAGAATTTACCAACCAAGGCTTTAGAACTTGTCTTGGATCACATGCACTGTTTGAGGAGGAGCATTGTCCTAAAGGACCACAATGCCTTTGCAATCAACAAGTGCAGGCTGTTTTTGGAGCATTGTATCTGCTTACACAGTATCTTGGGCATTAGGTGGTTCAGCTTTGTAACTAATGATGAGGTTAGGCAAAGGAGTTCGCAACCTCCTTCAAGCAGCATATTGTGCAGAGAGAGACTCCGTTGGTTTGGCCATGTTGCCCATATGGATAATTATAGATTGGTGAATAGGGTTATGAACAGTGTGCCTAAAGGCCTCAGAAAGAAGGGGAGACCTAGGATGCGGTGGGCAGACAACGTCAAACAGGACCTTGTTAGAATTGGTGTGCAGTGGCCAGATGCAGTAGATGTAGCTCAGGATAGACTTGCTTGGAGAACTAAATTGCATGGTCTGGTTGGACCTCCATAGCCCATGGCTGCTTGAGGAGGAGGAGGAGGATGATCTGCAACTTGTAGCCGTGCCAAGTAGATGTCTGCAGTAATTGTTGACCAGTGGCCAGAAGCTCATAATGGATGGTACCAGCTGTAGTCCACCAGACCCACAACAAAATTTTCTGTTCATGGATTCTGGACTTTGGTGTGCGCAGTACAGGTTCACTGGATGATAACCAATGATACGAAAGTTTGGTGTTCTTCGAGACAATCCATTTTCATCACATGTCAACAACCTGTCCAAAAATGGCTCATCCTTGTGCCGTGAAAGCAGTGACGAGCAGATTATAAGCCACTGGAGTTTGTTGTTGACAGTCAGTTCATGTGTAATCCATTTACTCAGTTCCAGACTTTTCCTGGGCAGTGTAAATACAAATGAATGGTTTCATCACTTACACGGAATCTTTCTGCAAGCTCTTGGCACGCTTGTCGTAAATGATATTGGTCTTCCTTTGCAGGGCATATCTTCAAGTGTTTCATCACCTGAAGCAAATTTTCTGAACCACTTTTGGGCTATTCATTCACTCATTGTGTCCTCTCTAAATGCCATCCATATCTTGAGGGCTGCTTACACCACTTTAGTTCCCAGTTCAACTCATAAAGTAAGCACTCTTTGATAACTGTATTCAACACAGACATGTTTTCATCAGCTTTCCTAATTTCACTGAATTGCTTTTCATGCTTGCTATGCTTGACTCAGCTTTGCTATGACTCAGCGTGCCACACGTGTTTTTGTCACCTTTCCTCTTTTCACTGAACTGCTTTTCATGCTTGCTATGCATTAACTGACTCAGCGTACCATGTGCTTTTGACTGTGTATCAATACGTGTGCACCACTTGCAATTGTGCTTGTCATTGAAATGATAACATTGAAAAACTGCACAAACTAATATATTTGGTTACCTGATAGATATGAAATTGTGCTAATAGGTCAAGAGTTACTACATGTAGCATGTTGCAAGGAGTACAACTAGTTTGGTTAATATACAGATCTATTTCTAATTAATCAGCTCTGTTGCTAAACTGGGATTGATGGGTTTATTGATTCTTTGGATTCTTTATAAATAGCTTTCCTCATTAGGTTGTCAATGGTTTGAACATCTAAATGTGCATTTTCACATCTGCGTTGCAAAGTCCTTGTAAGCCCTGAAAATTGTTTCATGAACAGTTTTCAGGGCTTAATATAAAAATTAATAAATTAATAATTATAAATTCTAAAACTGTAATAATAATTTCTTGTCTCAAATAAATTGTTTTTGTCGTAATAAAATATGCTTTGGCCATCCACAAAAATTCTCACTACACTTAATATTATTTCTTTCCTTAACTGATGATGCTCTACAGCTTTATAATTAATATTTTTTAACCAGCTATATTTTTTAGAGAGATAGTCTTGCTAAGTTTCGAAATACCCAATGCCATCTAGTCAGTTGTATTTGTCAGTACCAACTACCATTATTTTTATCATATATGTATCAGTTCATTAGTTATCACACTCTGTAAAGATTTTAGTAAGCACCCTGTATAAATAAACTGTAAAAGCATAGGCATAATGGTCAGATTTCTAAAACTATTTTTTTAGAGTATTTTTTCTCTTGTATTCACGAGAATAGTGAATCATCAATTGATTTAATGTGCTGTGCATGCAACATCAGTTCCAGGTATTTTGCTGCTTGAGGCACACTAGAATTTTTCTGTTGCTTTAAGACATTATTTGCTAGAATTCTTCCCTGTAGTTTTTTCTATATTGTAAGGGGTCTTTTGGGTAATGAGTAAGGCCCAAGTAGGAAAGGCAATCTGTGGGTTATCCCCTGAAAATATATATGAAATTAACTTAAAATGGAATTTTTTTACTTAGTAGAGGTTACAAAAACATAAACAATATATTGGCATTTATTGCTAATAATTCAAACAAAAATGAAATTATTATAAAATATTCAATTATGTTCTGCTTTGAAACTGTTTTTCTCTAATTCATGTGGGGAAACTTAAAAGTTTCAAAATGACAAGCAAATTTGTGGAATATTTTCATATATTTGTATTTATTTTTACACTTGTTTGCTACCCCTAAAATTTTGCCACCCATGGCCAGTGCCTTGTGTTCTCACCCTATAGGTTGGCCCTGTGTTCATGCAATAAATAAAAAAAATTATTCCTCAGGCAAGCCCACTTAGCATGGAAGTCTGACAGGTGGCCTCTTGTCATATTATGCTAAATAGAGATCTAAAAAGTAAAATAAGATATTTAGTTCATTGAAAGATGCTATGTAAAGTTTTATTGCATAAAATGTTTGAAAAATAATATGCTTAACATTTCCCTGGAATATGAATATTGTACAATAAACTAATTATTTTGTGTGATTTTGGTTATATATTTGATTAATTAATATTTTTATTCGTTAGGGTGTTAAACATCTTGACCACTTTGGCTTTATATGTAGAGAAACAACCTTATCTGGAGCAGATTGCTATGCTGGCTACGTCTTTCGGTGTCAGACAGAAAAAGTGGTAAAGCTGTCAGTTTTTATTTTATGTAAATTATTTGTACTTACCCTTCCTATGTCCAGGTACTTTTTTTTTAAATCACGTAATTTAGAACCTTATTTTGAAAAGAATAGGGTCATGTTATATATCAAAGAAAGAGCAATTAATTCTAAGCAACAAAATACAGAAAACAGAAGAAAATGAACATAAGCATAGAAAACATGTTGAATAACAATTGATAGTAATTTTAAAAATGTATATATTCTGTGAAGGCATGAGAATATTATTGTTAGCCCTTAAAGTGTCAGGTTTCTGAAACAACTCACTCTGGTGACCATGTTTATTTTGAATAGCTTTCAGAACATAAAATGTTAATCTTAAAAAAAAATTCTAGAGTAACTAAATAAGTGAAATTTGTCATGTTATACCAAACTGAACAGCATTTAATGCTGAATATTAATAAAATATTTTAGTGAAATGTGAATGCTTTTAAATTTAATAGTGTATGTTTAAAAAATTGCAGTAAAGAAGTTTTTATTTTGAGTTTTTTACTTAACTATTAATGAACAAACCTATAAATTATTTATTCAAAAGGAAAGAGCATTTAAATCTAAATAAAATAGTAACAACAAAGTTACCTGAAACGAAAGTCATTTCTTTGAAAAATCTTAGGATAATAGTCTGCAAATAAAGATCTCCTAACACACAGTCATATTGCATTCCTTGCATTCAAAAGCACTTGCATGGTGTGTATTTTGTGATGCATACTACACATTTTCTGCATGGCTGTTTCTTCTGATGGGTGTGGGGTTCATACTAGGAAAATGTCTAGTAGTTAGGTGTACAAGTGGAGGTTGAATACTGGATTGGCCTGATCTTAAAATCTGGTAGGGTAAAGCACCATCCTGTTGCTTACAAGAAGTTTTCCCCCCCCAAATCCTAGTTGCTTACAAGAAGTTGTTTAAATTTGATACTGATTAAAATGATCAACACCTCCCATTTTACTATTGTATTTGACAACACATTTTATTTTCAAATGGTCTTACTTCTAGTTCCATGCTTTTACCTAGCATCTGTCACTTCAACATTGTGAAAGGAGATGAGCATCAAAATATTTCTTTTGTCATGCCACTTTGAAACCAAGTGGTAGCCTTTTCGAAATGAAATTATGCCTCCTTTTTTATTAACTTTTTTTATTTCAGCTTCAGGCAAACCATTTCTGTTTGGCAATACAGTACCCATTGCATGAGTTTTCATTGCATATAAAGCCTGGTACAAGGCTTGAAAAGAATACCAGCAGTCCATGTATATATTCACAGGGTGATTCAGTTAAGCATGTACAAACTTCTGGGAAGGGTAGGTTGCACAAAGATGAATCAGAATCATATATTGCAATGCAGGGTCTGTAATGGCATCTTCATTCGGTAGATGGCATTGTACAGCTGCGGGACTGCACAACGTCCTCGCAAGTAACTGTCATTCGTGAACCACCCGCAGAGGTAGTAGGATGGCCAATTACACAAATGCAGAGTTTGCCGATATGCATCTTGCATACGGGGCTGCAGACTGCAATGGGCGAGCCTCTGTGCACATGTACCAGGAACGGTACCTGATGAGGTGTACTCCCAACCACCAGATGTTTGCATGGCTGCATCAGAGGTTATGTGACACTGATTCCTTCCAGAGACCTACCAGGAGTCAGGAACGATGGGCATGGACCCCTGACATGGAGGAGAATGTGCTACTTCATACAGAAGACACTCCAAGTGCCAGTACTCGAGCAATCACCCACCGGGTCAGTCTTTTCCAATCCACCGTATGGAGGATTATGCATGATGACCAATTGCATCCATATCATGTGCAGCATGTCCAGACACTGAAGCCTGAGGATTACCCACAGTGCATTGCATTTGCACAATGGTACCTGCAGAAGAGTGTAGCAGAACCCCAATTTCCTGCTTCTGTGCTGTTCACAGAGGAGGCATGCTTTACACAGGAAGGTCGCTTCAATGCACATAATGCGCATGCATGGGCGGTTTAGAACCCCCATGCTGTATGAACATATGCAGCACAAACTATTTTGCTGTAAATGTTTGGTCCGGCATTGTCGGGGACCACTTAATAGACCCATACCTCATGCCTGTTTGTCTGGACGGATGGAGTTACTGAATACTTCTGGAGGACGTCTTGCCACAACTTTTGGATGAACAACAGGTCCCTCAGTCACTGCACCATGCAATGTGGTTCCAGCACGATGGGGCCCCCACCCATTTCAGCCATGAAGTTCGTCAACACTTACCCATGACATTTGGACAACACTGGATTGGGCGTGGTGGTCCCGTTTATTGGCCTGCAAGATCACCGCATCTATCATGCCTTGATTACTTCTTCTGGGGTTACATCAAAGGACTGGTGTTCGACACTCCCCGTTGAAAGTGCTGAGGACCTTGTCGCATGCATCTCCGTAGCTGCCTCGGAAGTCCGAAACATGCCAGGAATCTTTCAGAATGTACGTGATTCCATGCACTGACGATGTCAGGCCTGTGTTACAGCTCGTGGTCACAACTTTGAACACCTTCTGTGACCTCTGTGCACTTCGCAAATGTACCTATTGTGATTAATAAAAAGCATTTTGTTCACTTACGTGCTGCTCTTTCATTCACATCCTCTCTGTACACTAGCACATGTTGATGCCGTTACCGACCCTGCATTGCTATATGATTCCGATTCGTCTTTGTGCAACCTACCTCTCCCAGAAGTTTGTACACGCTTAACTAAATCACCCTGTATATGGGAATCATGATTGAGTAAACTGTCCATCAATTTTAGAACAACAGCATGTGCATATCCAGTGCTGCTGGATTGCAGCTGAGAAGTACTTCTTCCAGTGTACACAATAGCATTCCATCATATACCATTTTGCTATCACTCAAAGCATATATTTTTAAGCCAAATTTTTCTGGTTTCTGTGTACTGCCATCCTTAAAAAAAATTCTTCCTTTGAAGCCAATTATTTATCATCAATGCATATTTCTTTGTTTGTAATATAGGCTGCTTTGAAGCACTATGTAATATCAAGAAGGAAATTGTGGAGTTTAGCTAAAGGATTATAGCCAGGTTCACATCTCTTTGGCCTCGCAATACCATTATCATTGAGATGCAGACATTTGAGTAATATAATAAATCTATTGCATGACATTATACTTGGAAAGAATGGAGTGTTGCGAGAAAATCAGTTGACCAGTATTCTGCTATACACTGCTTTCTAATAAGGCCCATGTTAAGTATTAGAGCTAAAAACTCTTCATTTCAGCAACTATTGTGAGTTTTCATTGAATCTGGTTACCATTGCCAAGGTGACTTCTAAAATTAGTTTCATGCTGCTGAAGTAAACCCTGACCATAAGTATTAGTTTGTTCTGCAATTTCTTCAAATGTTCCATCAGTTAAAGAGTATTTTGAAAAAAATATATAAGGGAGTTTTATCATCCCCAAAGTTAGGACCAGTTTGGGCTGTAAACTCATGATGTACTGGAAAAATTGAACATTCTTATTCAGACAGCTTTTTCCAGCATCCTAACAGAGTAGGGGCCACATTATCTTCGTTCAAGTCCTCTGATCCTGAATCATCAGGGAAGTAAAAAAATCGACCCATCAGAATCTTGCAAAAAATTCTTCTCTGTGATTTCTGATGAAGTTGAAAGTCCTGCATTGATTTCGACCTAAACAGATAAATGCAGATAAATTTTCGCCTTCTTTTGATGAAAAACAAAGAAATTATTCATCATTAAAATCAATGAAATATTTCTAGAAAAAGTCCCAATTCTCTGGAGTAACTTTTGTGAGCATTTGGCTTTTGAAACACAATGGTACATCCATTGCATATATTATAAATTAATATATATTGAGATACAATATTTGAAAAGCTAAGTAACTATATCCTTCACAGTGACTTCGAATTTGAGTTTTAATGAATGTAAAATTTCTGTTAAAATGAGAAAGAATCGATAAAATAAAAGAAGAAATGAACAGCAACAGTTCTGATGACAACTCCTCTTAAACTGTCTCTTTCAGCATACTAAGCAAGTGATTACAATGATAACTGATTCAATGATCATAATGAATTATGAATATTTATTTAAGCATATCACCAATATTTTCAAGAAGAATATACATTGTTATTCTGGTAAAAATACTTAAATAATATAATTGTAGTAAAAATACTTAAATAATATAATTCTAGTAAAAATAAATAGTAAAAATCATAATAAAGTTTGGAGTGTATATTTGAAATTCCTATCAAACATTTTGAAAAAAAATGCTGCATTCTTTTAAAAAAAATTTCGATCTTAATTAATCATCATCCTCATCCTCATCATCCTCAAGCAGCCATGGGCAATGGAGGTTCAACCAGACCGTGCAATTTAGTTCTCCAAGCAAGTCTATCCTGAGCTACATCTACTGCATCTCGCCACTGCACACCAATTCTAACAAGGTCTTGTTTGACATTGTCTGCCCACTGCATCCTAGGTCTCCCCTTCTTTCTGAGACCTTTAGGCACACTGTTTATAACCCTATTCGCCAATCTATAAATTATCCATACGGGCAACATGGCCAAACCAGCGGAGTCTCTCTCTGCACAATATGCTGCTTAAAGGAGGTTGCAGACTCCTTTGCCTAACCTCATCATTAGTTACAAAGTTAAACCACCTAATACCCAAGATACTGTGTAAGCATCTAGAATCAAAAGTATCTAGTTTCCTGTTATCTTGTTTACACAGCGTCCAAGTTTCACTACCATAACTAACCCTAGAAAGAACCAAACTATTATACAGTCTAATTTTAGTCTTTAGGTGTATACGCCTATTTCTCTACAATCTCCATAGATTCTTAAAGTCCTGGCAGCAATACCTATTTGTCTGTTAATCTCATGCCGCACATCACCAGTATCTGTTACGTAGCTCCCAAGGTAATTAAACTGTGACACCTGCTCAAGACTGCAACCATTCAGATTAACTGAATCACAGCCTGCCTGACCAATTTTCATCACTTTAGTTTTCTCTCTGTTTATAACCAAACCTACTCTACTACCAGTCTCATCAACAACTCGAATGAAGAGTTCATCTCATCAACATCATTTGCCAAAAGGGCTAACTCATCAGCGTAATCTAAATCAGAAATTTTCGTATCTCAAGCCCATTTAAGGCCAAAAGCTTTCCCTTGAAGTGAATTTCGCATAACATAATCAACAGCCAAACTAAAGAGAAAAGCAGACAAAATGCACCCTTGTCGAACACCAGAAGTAATGCTAAACCAATTGCTACAAGACTTACCAACTCTCACACACGACTCAGTGTTATTATAGAGAGCTTTCATTATGTTAACTAACTTGTCTGGTATACCATATGATTTCACAATCAACCACAAATTATGACGATCAACAAAGTCGAAAGCCTTTTTGAAATCAACAAAGCTAGCAACCAAAGGTTTCTGAAACTCTAAACATTTCTCAAGAATCTGCCTAAGTGAAAATATCTGATCCACACATCCCCGACCACTTCTTCACATTTGCTCATCACGCAATTGATTGTCAACTAGATTCTTAATTCTATTAAGCACAATCATGGAAAGAACTTTACCTGGAACAGAGAGTAGGCTGATACCCCTATAGTTATCACAAGAACTGCGATCACCTTTTTTGAAAATAGGGATAACAATAGCTCTGGTAAAATCTTTAGGAACCATGCCTTTATCATAAAAGTTATTCAAAATTTCAGTCATCCAAGTGGTAACTGAAACATTCCCAGCTCTAAGCATTTCTGTAGTAATTTCATCCACCCCTGGGGATTTATGAAGTTTAAGTTTAGAAATAGCCAAACTAACTTCAGATTGTGTTATAGGGCCAACATTAAAGCCAACAATGCATCTATCATCATTGCGAACAATGGGAGTAGAATTAACCACATTGTTTAGAGCATCACTAAAATGCTCAGCCCACCTAGCCATAACAGAATCCTCACCTTCTATAACCTTACCTTGTTTATCCTTCAATCCCTGTATACCTGTTCGTTTTCTACCACACAAAACATTAACTATCTGGTACAGCTCTCTGCTGTTGTGCTGTCTAACTGCTTCCTCAGCTTTGTCAGCCAGACCATCAAGCCAAAGATTCTTATCAGTAGCTAACTGACCCTTTACATGTTTATTAAGTTCTTTGTAACGCTTTCTATTAGGACTAGTAGGGTACTGATTAATAGATTCTGAAAAAGATTAATCGCCGACATGTTGGGAATCGAACCTGCATCTCTCCAGATTCATGGCAGAGCACGCTACCATTGTACCATGCATCGGTAGCATGCTCTGGCATGAATCTGGAGAGATGCGGGTTCGATTCCCACCATGTCGCCACTGAATTTTTTTCAGAATCTATTAATTAATGTTTGATGTCTATTTTAACGGGGAATACTGTGCATTCACTATGGATTGGTTTTTAATTACGATCTTGCACCACAAAATGGTAGACCAACTCTTGGCCACTAGAATTGGAAAAGTTAAAATGGTATACCAGCTTGGACATGCAAAGGGATAGAAAACAAAAGATTATTTAGCCATAAATCACCATATAATGACTGATAAATTATTTAGTATCTTCTGCAGGAAATTGTTAAAAAGCAAATTCTTTAAGAAGCATAAGAAAATATATTTTTTTGCTAGTGTTTCTAATGATATATTTTTCTCATATTATTCATTTTAAGCAATAGCAATTCAAGTAATGGTAGACAGAAAAGTTTTAGAATTTTAATTCTGGTTTTTGCTCTTTTGAGAATTTTAGCTTTCATTATGAGGTATTAAGCATGCATACTATAGTTATGATGGAGTATGATGGAGTAAATGACTTGTTGAACCAGCAGGAAAAGTATATTGGTGAGAGTGGTGTTATAAGGTTAGTTGACCTAACTTGATTATTAAATAATAATATCAGGAAATATCAGAGTTGTCGAAAAGAAATTAAAGTTATCTTTCTTAAGAGGTTGAAATGGTAATGCAGTTGAATGAAAATTATTGGATAATATATTTAAATATGCAAAATTAAACATTTTTAATTGAATGACATAAAAACCACACTATGCTTTAGCTGGTTGATGGTATACACTCCTTTGTGTCAGTTCTTCACTACAAGGGGAACAAATTTCATTCTCAAATACAGACATCGAAGCTGAAAGTGTGTTATGCAGCAGTGGTGCCTACGTAATGGGAATGCCTGACGATTTCCGCGATTGTCCACGTTGGCAAGCGTGAACATGAGGCAGCACCATTCTGCGGTAAGCTAACCTACACTAATGATAAGCATAATAGCGACCTGGTCGAAGTCATATGGTAAATCCGAGGATAAGTCGAGAGAATGAAAGAATCGGACAGATGGCTAATCAAGTACAATAAACTAGAATTTTCTCAGATACAAACGGGAATAATGAATCCTTAAATACTAGACAAATGCTGTTGAAAATCGAGATTTAAATAAATAAAATTATAATCTTGAATTTATAGTAAGATTCCCATTCACATAACATAGAAATTCTAATATTTTGTTAGGGCAGTGTAACTCAGTTCCATATATTGTAAATGTTTCTGCGATTCCAAAATATTATTTATTCAAAAGTGATCTCAGAAATTTTTTCCAATTATTCATGTCATCGTTACGTTGTCGAATATTGATGCAGCCACCTGTCTTGCAGATCCAGTTTGGAATAGATTCGATAGAAACTGAGTTTAGCTTCTGCAAAACGTCACACAATACTGCATCATCGTTCAGATGTCTAGTTAAAAACAGCAGAAAGTAGAAAGAATAGTAAATAATTACTTTTGAACAAATCCATATCAGAATCCAATTTTGAAGCAAGTGGTAAACAGCGTAATAACCTATACTGCTGCGAAGCAAGTAACAAGCAAAACAGCGGATCGCCAGTGCCAAATAGTACGGCCAAGCGGACGAAAATATAACTAGCACTGTTGCCGCTTCATGTCTTGAAATTGGCAGGCATTCCCATTACATAGGCACCGGTAGCAGTGTGGCATGAAGCAAACAGATTGCTATGGTGTGGTGCACATGCAGACTAATAATGTAACACTGAAAAAACATCAATTAAAGTTATTATTTATAATTGAAGTGCAAAATATGAAGTGTTTTAAACTCTATGAAAAATACTAATTGTATAGAAAGGCCATTTTCTTGTCCAATGTATAAAATTTAACCTTAAATTTGGCTTGCTACACAGAAGAATACATGTAACCATATAAAATTGGCAATGCCTTTAAGACATCTTATTCGAAAGCTATTGTTTTTAATATCAGATCTTGTAATGAACTCTAATGCACTGAGAAAAATTCTTAACAGTGTATGTATTTGTTCCTGATACTCCATGGAATACAAAAGACTGATGGATATAAGTAAACTAATGGATGTGAGAAGAATATAAAAGGAAAATGGATGTGATAAATTTGGAGTGATCCAAGTTGGTTACCTATCATTAATACTCAAAGTAGTAATACTCCACCAAGTGGGTTAGAAAAAGACAGTTGTTGATTCTTTATAAAGCTTTCAGCATTTCAACAGTAATTTCAACTACTCCTGGTGAGTTGTGTGGTTTCAATTTTGAGATATCCAAAATAACTTCAGATCATGATATAAGTACATTAAAATTTCTTCATCACAAGTAATACTAGTGGAACTAAGCATATTGTTTTAGAATTATCTATAAATTTTAACGTATGTTCCATATATACATATTTTGCTGTTGAACTTCATAACTGCATAATGTAAACACATTATTATGGGTGGAGAAGGGAGTTTATTCAGCAGGATAATAAAGATTATGGGGTGTATTGTAGTGTAATGCTGATAGTGAAGTACACTACTCATAAAATATTGTTGATCTAGTATACATCAGTAATAATTATGTACTACATGTAGTCAATAAATAGTATCCACAGATTACCTGATGACTTTGAAGTCAATAAATGCAATAAATAGTTTTGTGGGGAAAAATTTGCTGTCCATCAGCAAAACATTTTTCCACAAAACTATGTACTATATATATATATACACTGCTGGCCATTAAAAGTGCAACACCAGGACAAACTCATCAGATTGCCCAAAATATGCAAGATGGGTAGCCCATGGGGGAACATGTAAATGATTCAAAGTGCAGCACATGCGCACATCATGTGTGACAGTAACACCCCCTGGAAGTGGTATAAGAGGAGATTACAAAGAGCCGGTATAAAGCACTGGATTGTGTCTTCTTGCAGTTCTTGTGCACTAAAAGATCAAGTATGCCCCTCTGAAGAACACAACATCCATACGACCAGTTTTCCGACTTTGATAGAGGAAGAATTGTGGGATTACAGGAAGACGGATTATCTTACCGAGACATCGGTGCTCATATTGAATGTAATGCTATCACAGTGATGAGAATATGGCATCAGTGGGTAGAGAAGGAATGAACTCACTGACATGAGGGATATTAATGTAACAAATAACCCTGTCACACAAATGAACAAGAGGACAGACGTCTCGTGTGCATGGCTTTGAATGATTATTGTACAGCCACATCAAACACCTTAGCTCAATAGTTAGGGTTATTTGGTGCACATCAACCAGTGTCTGAATGTACAGTTCGATGTCGTAATACTGTACAACCAGTGTCTGAATGTACAGTAGGGTGTGTTGCACATCAACCAGTGTCTGAATGTACAACGAAATAAATCGTGACAATCCCGGTGCACCGCAGTACTATGACTGCATATCACCATAAGGGAGTTGTCACTGAAACCACCATCGACTAAAAAGATTCCTATCATTTAAGCTTGCCTTACATTGTACCTGCCTACAGCGGGAGAAGACTTACGTGAAGAGAAAAGCACTGCATGGGATTTATTTGCCTGCCTGTAGAGATAATCATTGAGGTGCAGTGAGAGTGGAATCTTTTAAATTTTTGAGTAATGCCTAGGAATATGCCCATCACTCACTGAATTTTGTCCAGATAATTGCCAACAAATAAAATAAAAGATGATATCTTTTGAATTTTGAGCCTGAAAAATAAATAGAAGTCCTAACTTTTTGAGACCTCTGCAGCAGAGGCTCCTAGGCACTTCCATCGATAGGCCACACCTAATCGGGGCTCCAATCCTTTCAGCATGACCTTCAACTTCATTCTCTCCATTGAGCCGGGCAACCACAGCCCGCTCACCGTCTCGGCCTTAATCGTGCCGAGGCCGCTTCGGGGACACCTGGCCAGGAACCAGACAAAACCAGCTGGTGGCCCTCCCACAACCCCGACAAAGCCGTTAGCCTACCAGGCTTACATCACTGCAGCACCCGGACCCCACTTCGCAGAGGAACCCAAGTTCCTCCACTGCAAAAGCTATGATGGCCAAAACTAATTCCGTGGGACTCTTAGTTTGGCTGTTCCATCGAAAAGTCCGCTGACCAGGGTAGTCACGCCCAGCCGCGAGCCTCCAACTTCTACCTCTCCATTGTGAATGGGCCGAAGCCCCCCAGTGAACATCCATCCACCACGATATCACAGAGACTGCATTGAAGAGCCCACAGACGAGTGTACAAAGAGGTGCACAGCTCAATCCGCAGTACTCCCCAATAAGCCTGCAGAATACAGGGTTCCCCAAGCCCTGTCTGAGGCCCTTAGAACAGCCCCTCAACCGGGGCTGCAACCCCCAGCTTTGTTGGGGACAAGTCAATAAGCCGACTTTACTGCCAAGCACTGACCAGTCTGCCGGCCTTCAACAGGCCCCCTCCACCGTGGGCCACGAGACATCAAGAACTCCAGAGTTCCAGCGATCCAAGCCCAACTTCTCAGAGGCACCATAAGCGCCCCCCCTCATCAAGGAGGTCCCACTTTGGGGGGGGGGGGTCTGAATGTACAACGAAGTAATCGTGACAATCCCGGTGCACTGCAGTACGTTGACTGCATATCACCATAAGGGAGTTGTCACAGAAACTACCATCGACTAAAAAGGTACCTGACATTTTAAGCTTGCCTTACATTGTACCTGCCTACAGCAGGAGAAGACCTTGTGAAGAGAAAGCACCGCTTGGGTTTTAATAGCCTGCTTGAAGATGTAAACATGTACAGTTCGATGTTGTCTGCAGCATCAGGGCATCTTTACTAAGCGACCATTGTTTTGGCTACCATTGACTATACAACACAGGCAATGGTGCCAAGAATGTCACACATGGATGTGTGAATGGTATCGCATTGTCTTTTCAGACGAATCCCACTTCAGTATGCAGCATCATGATGGACAAATCTGTATCTGATGGTATCGTGTTGACAGGCTCAGTGAGACATACATGATGCAGTGCCATACAGATCCGGCCCCTGGTGTTATGGTATGGGGTGCCATTGAACTCTACATATGCATGCACCTCGTACATATTACCGGTACTTTGAACAGCCAGCATTATGTCACTGAGGTGTTGTAGCCTGTGGTCGTACCTTATCTTCAGGGGCTCTCTGATGCCATTTACCAACAGGACAATACCTGACCACATGTGGCATGCATCGTCCAACAATTCTTGGATAGCCACCATGTGACACTTTTGATTTGGCCTGCACATTCACCGGATCTGTCCCCAATTGAACATGTCTGGTCCATGATCTCGCAACAACTAGCACACCAAACACCAGCAGCTGCTACAACAGATGAACTTTGGTTACATAACGACACTGCATGGACTGACATTCTCCAGACACACATCTGACGTCTCATCCTCTCAATGCTGGACTGTGTAACAGTGTTCATTGCTGCTCATGGTGGCTACACAAGATACTGATTTCTTTCTGTTCCCGCAAGTCTAACTGAGTTGTATTTGTAATCATTTGATCCTTGTAACATAAGCTAGGTATTCACTAAATGTGGTTTTGATATCTCTTGTCTTTCCTGGTGTTGCACATTTAATGGTCAGCAGTGTACTCTATACAGGGTGGTAGTACACACCAAACCCACCAATATTCATCATAGAATATGTGGCCACAACTCAGTGAGGAGTCGGAAATGAAGGACAGACACAGAGGTTTCCAGAGTAACATTTATTGGAGATCATTATAACAAATGCTCATACGTCCTCCCACCAACGTTGATACAGGCGACACCACAGCGGAGTAGTGATCGACATACCTGCTTGTAAACACCGGGCTTGTTGCACACATCTGCGGCTATGACGGACATTCGGGCTACCAGATCCTTCGTGGACTGCATGGGCATCTTGTATATGACAGTCTTCAAATGTCCCCACAGAAAGTAATTGATACAAGAAAGATCGGATGATCTGGGGGGGGGGGCACGGGATGGGACCACCACGCCCAATCCATCAGTTCCCAAATGTGGTATGAGGATGCTGACGCATGTCCATGCTGAAATGGACTGGTGCCCCATCATGTTGGAACCACATACGGGTGTGGATTGCAGCTGGAACATCCTGAAGCAATTCCAGCAAAACCTGTTGCTGAAAAATACTGTACATTCGCCCATCGAGGCGGTCTGGCAATAGGTAAGGTCTAATTAAGTAGTCATGCACGATTCCCACCCAGACATTGACAGGCGAACCATTGGTGGTTCAAATTTGGATGTGTACCATGGGGGTTCTGGGCCGCCCACAATGCGCATTATTGACATCACTACGCCTTCATGTGAGAATGTTGATTCATCCATAAAGAGCACATGCGCGGGGAAATCGGGATGTGTGGCACTTTGCTGCAGGAACCACTGGGCGAAATCCATGCACAGGGGATAATCAACAGCTGTCAATGCCTGCACTTGCTGCAAGTGATAGGGGTGTAGCCCTTCTTCATGCAGTACTCGCCAGACACTGTTCCAATGCACACCCAGGCTCTGAGTGGCGGATTGCATGCTTGTACCTGGGTTATCTGTCAGCATATGCAAGATGTCCTCGCTCATAGCTAGTGTTCTGACTGTCTGTGCTCATCCGGCATAATGCTGTCTGATGTGGAAGGTGCCTGCCTCAGACAGCTGGCGGTGCAGTCGCGCAAATATTTTATGATCGGGCACACGGCGCATAGGATGTCGCTCACGGTAGAGTCTTTGCACCTCTTTACCATTGTCCTTGGCTACACCGTACATCAGGTGCATATCGGCTTTCTCTGCATTCGTGTTGTGTCCATCTCATGCTCCATCTCGTGTCCGGTCGATGCTGAGAATGCTGGGGTTTGGCCGATCCAGCGCTTTTAAGCCGTGCCGTCTTGTCTATGTCCCCTACCAGTACTGGGCTTTGTTTGCGGCTGCATATTCTGTGGCGAATATTGGTGGGTTCGGTGTGTACTACCATCCCCTCAGGTTTGGGCCATGAATTCAGGGACACCCTGTATAGCTATAGAAAATATGAAAAGAATATATTTTTTTAAATTTTACTTTAAATAGTTTTGGAGAAAAAAACTAGGGCATGTTATTGCACTTTTTGGATAATTTGCACATATGTCAATTATGCCTTTATTTTCCTTTATTTTGCCTTTATTTTCCTATTTCCATTTTCAGGTGGATGAAATGATGCAGTCTTTAAAACAGGCTTTTCATAGAGCTCATCAGGAATATCAATGCCATAGTCATCAAAAAAATTCCCCAGTACCCCAAGTTGTAATTTGTGATGGATGTCCTATGCAGTGGTTTCATCGGTTGTGTTCTGACATTGAAGGTTTTGAATTCCTTATTGTTATTTTTATATTTTACATTAAGTTTACCAGTAGAATTGATTGCTGTTGAGTAGAATATTGCAGGTTCTTGAGACCCACTAGACTGTTAAGAATAGATGGGAACATCCCATTAATTTTAGCCAGTGTTCTTGACTATATCCTGCCCACTACCATTGATAAAAGAGAATTTTCCTATGCATGGGAATAGTTTGTAATCCATCATACATATATAGCAGCAGCAAATAAGCAAAGATAGTGACTTAAAATTGCTGCTGTGGCCTAGTGGGTTCAAATCTGGTAATAATGGTGGACAATTCTGTGTACTGTCACAATTGATCCAGTGGTCAGGGAACTATTGATTCTGATACTGCATGATGTTCCTACTAAAATGTGTGTGTGTGGGGGGGGGAGCCCATCATGCCTTGTAGTACATCTGAAGTTGTGCTTATAGAGAAACATCTTCAAAAAGGAGTGGGAGTTCATGATGTAGTCATTCAGTGTAAATATCATTTGTTAGGCATTGCAGGGAAATGGATAGCCCAATCAGCTGGCCACCACACATTTACAGAAAAACGATGTTAGTAGTTACTTTCCTCTGTTTCTTGTGGATTGTTATGAGCTCATAAAACGGAGTTTCTGGTATTGTTGGTTCTATTCAGCATCTCATTGGTGAACAAACTATACTAATGCAAGCTAGGTTGCACATCAATCCAACCTCCTACCCATATCTTGCAGGTTCAAGATGTTGAATTCAATGGATATGGTACAGATACAGTCCTTCTGTGTGTAATGTTCTACAGATTCTCATTCACAAAACATTGAAGCAGGCAGAAGATCTTTGCATACTAATATGTGGAATTGTCTGTACTGTGTCAATAATGTTTTTGTCTTCATCCAGATTTTGTCATATTTGATATTCAGAATCAAAGTTCATCCTCAGAAGAGAGCCACTTTCTCACAAATATTGGTGAATGTAACTAAACATGTTTCAATCTTTGAACTTTCATTATGAAAACCATTGTTGATATTCTTCAACGGCAATAGTGGTGTTCCCATTGCAAACAGTTTTTGCATTGATTCTGTTTACTAGCTAATACTTCTGGCAAGCTCATATCTAGAAAAACTAGGAGAGATGCATGGGGAGTGAGAGGGTCAAGATCAAGTCAAAATGAACTGGAATGCTAATCCAGTATAAATGTTATTCTCCAATTTATCAATCTTTAAAAAATTCCTGAAAAATTATGGGTATATGTGTATATATATTTTTTTTCTTTTGTTCTTGTTAGTAGCATTTTCAAAGGTATAGGGTCTTGGCCCTCTTATCTCCTCCCACCCAGATTCATTCCTGGTTACTGCTATGGTTATGCTTCAATTAATTCATCCATGCCTGTTCATATGTTTAATTTCAAATACACATAGCTACATAACTCTTGTGAATTGGACTTCTTTTTATTGTACTGTTCTAAATAAATATGAATAAACAATATAATTTATTTTTCCTGTTTGTTCAATATGCTATAAATGTAATAAAACTTTATCACATTCTATATAAATGAAACAAGCAGAAGTAAGGCAGTGTTATCCAACAGTAATGGTAACAATTGCATATCACATCTATGGTAATCAGAGTTTACAAGATGGATACCAAATAGCATATAAGACATTTATCTGTATTTCTGCTACAAAGGTGTCTTCTTGACATAGAATGAACATTTCTATATGTCTATAGAATGTGCAATTCTTTATGAGAATTGATAACAATATATGAAGTTTTGTAGGTAAAGGTAAACACTGTGCAAGGCAAGTTATGTATTTGTGTTTTTACAGTTCAGTGATTGATTTCATATGTACAAATAGTACTAACCATAAAGGTAAGTAGTGATGATATTATGAAGCTTGAGTGCACAGAAGTGTTCAAAGTTAGTGGTGTGCTTTACCTGACCTATTACTTTATCCAGTTCTTAACTTTCACTACCAATTTTTACAAGACTAGACTCATCATCATCATCTTCAAGCAGCCATGGGCTACGGAGGTCCAATTTAGTTCTCCAAACATATTTATCCTGAGCTACATCTGCTGCATCTGGCCACCATACACCAATTCTAACAAGGTCTTGTTTAACATTGTCAGCCCACTGCATTCTAGATCTCCCCTTCTTTCTGAGGCTTTTAGGCACACTGTTCATAACCCTGCTGGGTAATCTATAATTATGCATATGGGCAACATGGCCAAACCAATGGAGTCTCTTTGTGCACGATATACTTCTCAAAGGAGGTTGCAGACTCCTTTACCTAATCTCATCATTACTTACAAATTTGAACCACCTAATGCCCAAGATACTGCATAAGGATCTAGAATCAAAAGCATCTAGTTTCCTGTTATCTTGTTTACAAATGATTCAAGTTTCACTATCATAAATAATCCTAGAAAGAACCAAACTATTATACAGCATAATTTTAGTATTTAGATGTATACGCCTATTTCTCTACACTCTCCATAGATTCTTAAAAGTCCTGGCAGCAATTCCTATTCATTTGTTAATCTTATACCACATATCACCAGTATCTGTTGCATAACTAAAGATAATGAAACTGAGACACCTGTTCAAGAGTGCAACCATTCAGATCAACTGAACCACAGCCTTCCTGACCAATTTTCATCACTTTAGTTTTCTCTCTGTTTATAACCAAACCTACTATACTAACAGTATCATCAACAGCTCGAATGAAAGAGTTCATCTCACCAACGATATTTGCCAAAATGGCTAAATCATCAGCATAATCTAATTTTGCAGTGAATTTCGCATAACATAATCAATAACCAAATTAAAGAGAAAAGGGGACAAAATGCACCCTTGTCAAACACCAGAAGCAATGCTAAACCAATTGCTACAAGCTTTACCAACTCTCACACATGACTCAGTGTTATTATAGAGAGCTTTCATTATGTTAACTAACTTGTCTGTATGCCATACGATCTCACAATCAACCACAAATTATGATGATCAATAAAGTCGAAAGCCTTTCTGAAATCAACAAAGCTAACAACCAAAGATTTCTGAAACTCTAAACATTTCTCAAGAATCTGCCTGAGTGAAAATATCTTATCTACACATCCCCTACCACTTCTGAATCCACATTGCTCATCACACAATTGCCCATCAACCAGTTTCTTATTTCTATTAAGTACAATCATGCAAAGAACTTTACCTGGAACAGAAAGCAGGCTGATACCCCTATAGTTATCACAAGAACTGTGATCACTTGTTTTTTCAAAAGTAGGGATAACAATAGCTCTGGTAAAATTCTTAGGAACAATGCCATTATCATAAAAGATATTCAAAATTTCAATCATCCCTGAGATAACTGAAACATTTCCAGTTCTAAACATTTCAGTAGTAATTTCATCAACCCCTGGGGATTTATGTAGTTTAAGTTTAGAAATAGCCAAAATAACTTCAGACTGTGTTTATAGGGCCACTAAAGCCACTAATGCAGCTATCATCATCAAACAATGGGAGTAGAACTGACCACGTTGTTTCGAACATCACTGAAATGCTCAGCCCACCTAGCCATGAGAGAATCCTCACCTTTTATAATCTTACCTTGTTTATCCTCCAATCCCTGTATACCTGTCTATTTTCTACCACACAAAACATTAAATATCTGGTACAAATCTCTGCTGTTGTGCTAACTGCTTCCTTGGCTTTGTCAGCCAGGCCATCAAGCCAAATATTCTTATCAGCAGCTAACTGATCCTTTACATGTTTATTAAGCTCTCTGTAATGTTTTCTATTAGGATTAGTAGGGTGTTGATTAAGGACATTTCTGCAGTTCTTTCTAAAATAAGCTCAATTGCCTTATCACTCAAATAATTCTATCTCTTCTGCTTTTTTCCTAAAAGAATACTATTAGTTTCCAAAAATGCTGTTTAAAACTGTCCCATTCTTCCTCAACTTCAGTAGTAAACAAACTATGACTGTCATAATGACTAAGTAATCTTTCATGATATGCTTTATCTATAATTGAGTCTTTCAGAATTAAAGGTAAATTTTTTAACCTTAGCACAACACTTTTTAAGTTTAAGTTGCAAGACACTTTTAACAAGGTAATGGTCAGATCCAATTTCAGCTCCCTTATATGGCCTGGTATTCTTAACAGAACTAGTCCATTTGCTATTAATTAATATATAATCAATCATATTCTTATGCAGCCCATCGGGTGAAACCCATGTATACTTATGTATGTTGCAGTATTTGTAATAAGTGCTAGTATTCTCAAACCATTAAGTTTACTTACTCGTAGATGACATTGTCCCTACAGGAAAGGAAAATTGGTAAGCCATTTTATCTATCAATATGGAAAAGGCCTATCATCCATCCCCAAAGATCAGAGTCAGTACGAACTTTGGCATTGAAGTTACCCAGAATAAGGGTAATATCTCCTTTGCTGACAGAATTCAAAATATCCTGAAGTTGTCTGTGAAACCTATCCTTCTCATCCTCATTCTCAGTGGGAGCACAACAACAGATAACATTCAAGTCTTTAATGCTTGTCTGAAATTTTGCTGTAAGAAACCTTTCATTAATGCAGTTATGTGTTGAAAGAGCATCACTAGCATATCTGCTGAGATATAAATCTACGTCATGGAGATGCTTTTTATCTTCCCTCCATGAAAAAAGAAACTAGACTAATTACTAGTTATTGGAGCTGATACAGATACCAGGTATGTATTACAATATATTTTATATTTTCTTTTTACTGAAATTAATGCTTTAAGATATTTAATTAAAAATATATTATGCATTACCATTTTGCTGCTGGATATATCTGCTCATTGATGTGTTTCTTGGTCTACTACTTATCAAAGATGTGGTCAAATTAGTAGACCAAGAAACTTGTCTAGGATAATAACAGAGCAGATATATCCAGCAGCAAAATGGTAATGCATGAAATATTTTTTAACTAAATATCTTAAAATACTACAATAAGTATTAATATCAGTAAAAAAGAAAATGTAAAATATATTGTAATAAATAACCTGGTGTCTGAATCAACTCCAATAACTAGCAATTAGTCTATTCTTATAAAAATTGGTACTGCAAGTCAAGAATTGGATAAGGAAATAGGTCAGATAAAGCAGACTACTGACTTAAAACAGTTCTGTGCAGTCAAAATCAATCATTGAACTGTAAAAACATCTAATACATAACGATTTGTCTTACATGGTATTTACTTTTACCGTCAAAACTCAATATGTTGTTATCATCTCGCATAAAGAATTGCATGCTATAGACATAAAAAAATGCTCATTCTATGTCATGAAGATGCCTTTGTACAAAAAATATAGACGAATAAGTGTTATATACCATCTTGTAAATTCTGGTTGCCATAGATCCTGATATGCTCATGTTACCTTTAGTGTTGGATTATACTGCCTTTCTGCTCTGTTTTATTTATGTAGAATGTTATAGATATATACACTGATGATATATATGATATGTATACTATGATTTTATTATATTGCTCAATATGCTCTAAATACCCATAGCTCTGTAACCATTGTGAATCAGGCCTATGTTCATACAACATTTCTGACTCGGAATGAATCGGAATGATCAGGAATAAGATCCTGTGAATATCATTATATACACAGGGTGTCCGCATGACTAAGTAATGGGGACATCCCGTGTATATAATGAAATGGATAATTTTAGAAATATCAAAATGAAAAATCAGTTTTAAAAAGGAGCTAGTAAAGTTTAAAACAAAAGTGAAGTACAATGAGAGTTTTTTGCACCCTTGGTCATTTTAAGCATATAAGCTTGCTTTTTTTATTGTTTAATTTTTTTTTTGTTTACATTTCATATATTCTTGGACCTTTCTCTTTAGATTTGTTTCTGTTCTTGATTTTTTTTCTTTTATAAATAAAAATTTCTCCTCAGCTTGGCCTAGAGATCTGGCAGTATCTTGATAGTGTAAAGAAGCACAAAGATCTGTAAGGAAGGCAACACCTCAACGAAAAGACAATTTCATCAGAATGATAATGTCCATGACTTATCAAGATATGATTCTGACATACCCATGTTCAGTCACCAAACTATGGTCTGGTTTAAATATAAAATAGTGTGTTGTTTATGGGCCACAGAACTGTAAACAAAATGCCAATTTCTTCTTCAACAGTTTATTTCCTAATCGTAATGGTTATAGTATGTCATTACTCTCATTGCAATTTTTTGATTTTCAATATCATTTGGAATTTTATCTCTTCACTGTTTTTTTTCTGTCCCAGTAGAAGCATATTGGCCTAACATTCATACCATCTTAATAGGTTTTTATTCTTTTATATATTTGTTTACCATTAAGTCTTAAAAACAAAGGGAGATTTTGTTGGGTTTTATTGGGAGGTGGGGGTTGTAATTATTTTAGCATTTTTTGTATTGTTTCAAAATTAATCATAAAAACAACTTCAGAATTATAAACATTAATTTTTAGTTGAAAAAATTATAAACATATTCTTAGTTATTACTAGTTTGCCTATATTTGTTTTTTGCATTTGACTTACATTTCTACATTATTTGTGTAACCATTATATTTTTGCTGATGTTTTTCAGTAAGTTTAGAGAATTAACAGCGATTGTAACCTACAAAATGTTTGCTACAATCTAAGAGAATTTAATTAATATTTATTTTATAGTAATGAATTATTGCATATTTATTTAGGGCTCTCTGCAGATAAGACTCAAATTATCATCACCCAAAGATTAAATGCTTTACCAGACTCTGACAGAGAAGAAATAATGCTGAAATATCAGGTATATTTTGTTTATAGAAACATCAGAGAAAATATCAGTTAATAAAATCTTGTTTAATGATTGAAAGGTATACCTAAAACACAGCCAGAATAAAAAAAGGAAGGTTCAGAAATATTTTTGCATTAATAAAAATTTCTCATCACTTAAAAAGCTAAAACTTACAAAAAGATTACCACTGCAAAATGAGAATATGAAAGTCATTTCTGATCCTTATATACTCATCTCAATAGCTATACAACAAAAGCCAAGATAGGAATTCATTTTTTGCATATTATTTGATACTTTTTATTTATCGGTTTCATCTGGCAATTGTTTTATTTCCATCTAGAAATTTTTTTATTGTGGAAATCATATGCTTCAAAGATTTTCTAACACTTCTGTAATATAAAGAGACTAATGTTCTGTAATAGTTGACTAATGGAAGAAGTTTTGAGAAGGCTAAGATTAATGATGAAAATTGGATAATAAGAGTTGCATCATATTATGTTTCACAGCATGATATTAATATTTCTGAAGCCACACTAAATAATCTGCTAACTGTCAAAATTTTTTAAAATTTATCATAGAAATACTACTTAATGTATAGTTACAGTGTGTAGCTGTTAATTAAAAATGAATTCAAATAATATAGAATTATGTTTGTTCTCTTTTAGGTTAAGATTTTATCTTAAATAATATATATTGATAACATAAATATGTTTCCAACTTTTTTATGATAAAAAAAATTACAACTTTTTGGTAATACACTGGTTTCCATAAATTAATCTAAAAATCCTGTTATATAAATGGAGAAAGCTAACGTCAAAGCTGTATAACTTATGAAATATTTTTTATTGAAAAATGAGATAGCAGATAAAGATCTCAATCAAATATATCAATATCTTGATTTTCAAAAAATATTCTTTCAGTATTTAATGAGCTATAGAAGTTTGAATATTTAACAATAACAATGCCAGTTGCAAAGATTGACTTCAGAAATAAATTAAAATTTAGTAAAAAATATAAACTGAGTAATAAGTATGAAAAAAAAATATTTAATAAAATAAGTGTGGATTTTAAAAGTTTGTGTAAAGAATTCTTTCACTATTCATCAGTTTTGTATAAGTTGTTATTGCTATTGTTAAATTTTCAAACCTTCATAACTCATTAAATACTGAACAAATATTGTTGCAAATGGAGATACTGGTATATTGATTGTGATCTTTATCTGCTTCACATTTTTTAAAACAAAAAAAAGTTGCAGAGCTTTGATGTTAGCTTCCCATTAACATAACTTAGGGTTGTTTGTTAATTTATGGAAATCAGTGTATATTCCTTGCTAATAATATATAATTTATGCTAATAATTTATGGAAATCAGTGTATATTCCTCAAAATAATTTCATTTTTACCATCATACCACACATATTCACCAGCCCCCTCATATTACTTGCATTTTATGACCAAGCTTTCTTTTATAATAAGATTATTTTTATGTAAAAATAGACAGAGAACATAAATTATGTTCTGCAATTTGGAAGGTTATAAAGTGCTAAACAGTTCAGCATTTTTGTATAGCTACCATACTATGCTACCTACTCTGTAACTTCTGGAAATTATTTTGTACTGTCAAGGATTAATGTATGCCTGGTTGAGAACCACTTTTATAGCAAACGATATTGTTTGATCCAGGTGGGAACTATTGATGAGTTTGAACCTGGGTTGGGTAGCCCAGGCCCATGCTCATTCAACTAGATTTAGGCTCGGGTCATAATTTAAATTTCGAAATTTGTTTATAATTGTGAAAAAATAAAAAGTAAAATAAGCAATTTCCTTTGATTATGGCTTCAACCTTTTAATCAACATTTAGAATTAAAATTAATAAGTAATCTTCAACGTTATTTTTTCAGGGCTTCTCTTTCTTGTTAATGAATTGCCCTTAATGTTTACAAGTTATTGCATAATAATTTTCGGTATCTAAAAATTTATTTGTAATATTTTTAGCTTTACATGACATTGCACTTCGAAAATTTTCTTAAAATAATAATAATTATTAAAGTTTTTGCCCATAATTCAAAGAAAAAAAGAAAGATTTGGCACATACATTTTTATATATAAGTTTTGTGGTTCTGTCAGAATATTTTTTTTCTAAATGGGCTCACTCAGTAATTATTGAAATAGTCTGGGTGAGCTCAGATGGACTCATGCTAAAAAAAATTTAGTTTGAATAGTCTCCAGTGGAAAAAAAAAACAATCGGTTGGTCAGACCAAGAGTTTGGGTTCCACCAGATCAATCATAAATATCTTTTTTCTTATGGTATTGTTATCTGATTGTATATGATTACACTAGGCAACACACAAAAAGGCTTTGAAATGAAAATAGCCAATCTTTACTAATTTCGAGTTGCTGAACACGAAAATGACAATAAAATTTGTCGATTGGCTCTTGTTTAGGAGAGACAGGGTTGGGTTGTTTTACCTCTGAATGGCACTTTTTTGCACACCATGGGCTAAATGGCCAGGTCACATGGACCCCGAAGGCTCAAAGAAGGTTGGGGGAAGGGACCCACTGGAACAGCTGTTGGGAGACAGATGGTAGCCTCCCCTCAAAGCCATCCAGCCTTTTCTTTAATGTGCAGAGGGTATGGCTCTCCTGCACATGGGACCACTGCTTAACATCCCATCCGACGGATGGCGGCCTTTCCAAGCCCATCGGTGTCCCCTACTGACCGTGGTCAGGGTGGGGAATTTTGCGGAGATAAATCTCAACGCTGACCCAGCTGGGACTTGAACCTGGGAACTACAGATTACGAGCCTGGCATGCTACCGACTGAGCCACCCCCGCCCCTTAGGAGAGACAAAGATGGTCATGTATAAACGACTCAGTCCACATTGAGTGCATAGGTAACCATTTCGCACACTGTATTTTAAACTCCAGATTACAACATATTGCATTGTATTGCATCAGCCCGCCAGACACACAACCCCCAGAGGTATTGCATCATTGTCTGATGCAATGTAGTTGAGTTATGACATACCAGCTTTATGATCGTGGACAAAAGATGATGCAATCGCTGGTTGTAAGCAACGTCTCATAGGGTGAGCAAGTCTTTTGAGCGACTCCCATTTACCCCTGAGTCATAAGTACAACACAAGTGATCCTTGCAGTTTTAATCCAACAGTAGTGATGCCTCATAACTGTGTTAATAGTGCAGATACATTTTGTTACATTTGTGGGGAAATGATGTTTGCAAGCCAGAAAAGGGCCATCACTTCAATAGTGAAAGTGGTGTATGAGTTTTATTTTGGATGCAAGGACAAGGCCTGGGCCCCACATTTATGCTGCAGTACATGTGCAAGAAATCTTCCGAAGTGGCTGAAAGGCAAAAAAGTGGCGATGCCATTTGCTATTCCTATGGTTTGGAGAGAGCCAAGCAATCACACAAATGACTGCTACCTATGTATGTTTCCACCTGTTTCTGGAGGCATCACAAGGAAAAAGAAGTGGACAATAACGTACCCGAATATACAATTGACAGTTCAACAGTTCCCGAATATACAATCGACATACCAACAGTTCTGCACAGCAAAGGTCTTCCCATTCCCAAACCTCCAAAAGAAGTTTCAATTGATTCAGATGATGAGGAGGGAAGTGTACTGATGTCGGGTTCTCCGCAACCTTCAGTGTCTAATGATGATCCTTATGCCTGCCACAGTGCATCATCTGCACCGAGAAAGAATAAATGAATGATCTTGTTCACAATCTGGAGCTGTCCAAGGCCAAAGCAGAGTTACTTGAATCAAGACTTAATGGAATCTTCTCAAGGAAAATGCATGAGTGACTTCATTTTGAACTCATCATGAGCAGTTTGTGCTTTACTTCAGAAAGGAAGATGACCTTGTTTTTTGCTCTGATGTAGATGGCGTGATAAATGCACTCAGAATCAAACATGACCCTCAAGAATGGCGATTATTCATAGACTCCTTGAAATTGAGTCTCAAGGTGGTGTTGCTGCATAATGGATATAGACTTCCATCCATTCTGGTTGGACATGCTGTCTACATAAAAAAACCTACGACAACCTAAAACAGCTATTGAACTATCTTCAATTCAGCAAGTGTGGCTGACATCTCTGTTGTGACTTGAAGGTAGTGGCTCTATTGATGGGTCTGCAGCTGGGATAAATGAAGTACTGCTGTTTCTTATGTGAATGGGACAGCTGAGCAAAGACTTTGCACTACTTGAAGAGAAACTGGTCTCAGAGGAAATCTCTGAAGGTTGGAGAGAATAATGTGGAACACCCAGTACTGGCAGAAATGCACAAAATCCTACTACTGTCCCTACACATCAAACTTGGTGTGACGAAAAACTTCGTAAAAGCCATGGACCAGACTGCATCAGCTTTCAAGTACTTTGCTGACAAATTCCTTCGACTCAGTGAGGCAAAAATTAAAGAGGGAATTTTTGTGGGTCCTCAGATCCGCGAGCTGTTCAGAGACCAGATGTTCGACAACCTGCTTCAGGGTGATGAGAAAAAGGCTTGGGATGCGTTTTGTCTGGTGTCAACTAAATTCCTCAGGAATGTCAGGGCAGACAACTACAAGAAGCTGGTTAAGGATATGTTGTCTCTGTATCACAAACTTGGCTACAATATTCCCTTAAAGATCCACTTTCTCCATTCCCACTTAGATTTCTTTCCTGACACAACTGTGGCATGGTTAGTGATGAGCACAGTGAACGTTTTCATCAGGACATTGCAATGATGGAGAAACGATACCAGGGGAACTGGTCCACTTCAATGTTGGCTGACTACCGTTGGACGCTCACCAGAGATGATTCTGAGCATCTGTACAAGCATAGCCAATTTTGCATTTTTATTGCCATATTCACGTTCAGCACTTTGAAATCTTTAAGAAATGGCTATTTTTATCTCGAGGCATGCTTTTATGAACATTTGTTGCCCATTGTTTTTATATCTAAATCAAATATAAAACCAATTAAAATTATTATTCTGTGAAATTTTTAAGAAATTATTTTTAATTATTTACTTCTTATGGTGATATTATGTTATAATTTACATTTCCTAGGGTGCAGAAGTGAACACTGTTCAAGAGCAAAATGAAATTTTTATGATGTTATTAAGAGGCCTTTGTGAACAAAAACAGATGAAGCATAATCATATTACCAATGGAAGTCATAGTGGAAAAAATGATGTATGCCTTAATTTCATGTTTACAATTAAATATTTGAGCAAGTAATCGAATTAATTTTTAAGAAGTTTTTTTTTATCATACAATTTGTATTTTTTCCCTAAAATTACTGATATTAATCTTAACTTTATTAGCACATGTTAACATATATTTAAATCTCATAAATTATTACTTTTTAAACACATATACATAATTTTCAAATAGCTGTGGCTATGGAGGTCCAACCAGACCATGCAATACATTTCTCCATATCTACTCCAACTGTAACAAAACAAAAGCTGTTGCATTTGGCAATGTCTATCCTGATCTTATTTCTGTTGCATTTGGTCACTGCAGAACAATTCTAACAGGGTTCTGTTTGGCATTAAAAAGGACAAGACCAAGAAAAAGGATGAGACCCAGAAAGTGGTGTTCATACACCGCTTTGTGGATCTTGTCCTTTTTCTGAGGCCTTTAGTCGCACTAATTCGCAACTCCATATGCTAATCTGTAGTTCTGCATGCAGACAACATTGTCAAATCAACACAATCTCTCTACAAGTTGCTTCTCAAAGATAGTTGTCGACTCCTTTCATCTGATGATAATTTATTTCATGCAGGGGATTACAGTAAAGCCAAGGTACAGGTAATTTTGGATATTAATTTAAATGTTCAAGTGGCATGATGCCCCAATACGTTTGAGAAATTAAAAAGAAATATTGATGATAGTATAAAAATACAAACTTATTTACAGGAATTGCATAATTATTTGATACAAAATAAACAAAATGACAAGTTGCACAGAGGAAGACAAACATATAATATGAAATATGATAAAAAAAAACCATAGTAAACTTAAGGGGAAGAAAAGGAAAGTTTAAGATAACAGAGAGTGATATTAAGTGAATGAAAAGGAAAAAAAATATTGCAGATAATTCAGACAAAGGAAAAAGATGGAGAGTGGGAATAGGGGTGAGGAGATGTTGGTCAAACATTTCAATATTATAATACACTGAAGTGCCATTGAATTAGGGATAGGAAATGTTATCCAAATTCAGTACTGCAAGTCCTGCATTTGCATGCATGTATGACTGAAACTCTGGTCATCTATAGCTGTCAGTTTTGGCTTCCCCAAGCATTCATCGTGAGAAGCGTAATGGGAAAGGCACAGGATTTAGATGCATTTGACAGAGGGAAAATTGTAGGTGCCCGATGGATAAGACACTCGATCTCTGAAATTGTCAACGAACTTGGATTTTCTTGTATGACAGTTTCAAGAGTGTTCCAGGAATATGAAAATTCTGTCAAAAAAACAAGCACTCAGACAAACTGTAAAGGATAATCAGCCTTGAATTATCGAGGGCTTTGCTGTCTGACTCACATCTTACGGACCGATAGGGGCATCATTATCTGAAATCACCTTCCATCTGAACACGGGTTCCAGCCAGGAAGTCAGTGCACAGACCATGCAACACTCGCTTCATTGTCTTGGCTTTGGGAGACACCGATCTACAAGAGTCCCATTTCTAATGGAATGGCACCAGGCTCAGTGCCTTGCATGGGCTAAAGAACATCGAAACTGGATCATCGAAAATTGTCAATGGATAGCCTGGAGTGATGAATCCCGATTTAAACTTCACGCAAATGGGAGACTGAGGGTATGGCGCCAACCCCATGAAGTCATGGATCCTGCATGTCAGGTCAGAACAGTACAAGCTGGTGGTGGCTCAGTGATGGCCTGGGGTGTCTTCAGTTGGATATCTGTGGGACCTTTGGTATGTGTACCAACTACTCTCAATGCATCTCAGTATGTAGAACTCATGGCTGACCATTTTCACCCATTTATGGCCATCATGCATTCCATGGAGATGGCATCTACCAGCAAGACAACTGTTCATCTCACAGTCCAGGTTGGCTACTGCATGGTTGCAGGAGCATTCTGCTGACTTTGAAATAATGAATTGGCCACCTAGAAGCCCAGATTTAAGTCCCATCGAAAATATTTGGGATACCGTCGAGCAGAGTGTTCAGGCCCATGTCCCATCAGCAATGACCTTGAGAGAATTGTGGACAGCTGTGGAGGATGCATGGGTTGCCATACCTGTAAAACATTTATGCAAGCTTGTGGAGTCTTTGCCTCATCGTGTGATGGCCGTTATCAGGGCCAGAGGGGTCCAAATTTAGTAGGTTGCTATCCCTAATTCAATGGCACTTCAATGTAGGAGTGAAGTAATATAGTTTTTGAATTTTGTTTTAAAATTTAAAGAAGTAATATCATTCAGTAGAGAGTTCCAAGTTGAGGTTGCTTGAAAGACAAAAAAAAATTCACAAGGAGATATTACCCTTGTTCTTGGTGACTTCAATGCCAAAGTTGGTAGTGACTCTGACCTTTGGGGAGGAGTAATAGGCCCTTTTGGTATTGGTAGCTGCAGTGGCAATGGGCAACGTCTCCTACAGGTAAGTAAACTCAATGGTTTCAGAATAACTAACACATATTACAAACACCGCAACATACATAAGTACACATGGGTTTCACCTGATGGGCTGCATAGGAATATGATTGATTATATATTAATTAACAGCAAATGGGCTAGTTCTGTTAGAAATACCAGGGCATATAGGGGAGCTGAAATTGGATCTGACCATTACCTAGTTAAAAGTGTCTTGCAACTTAAACTTAAAAAGTGTTGTGCTAGGGTTAAAAAATTTACCTTTAATACTGAAGCTCTGAAAGACCCAGTTATAGCCAAAGCTTACCATGATAGGTTACTTAGTCATTATGACAGTCATGGTATGCTTACCACTGAAGTTGAGGAAGAATGGGATCATTTTAAACAGGCTTTTTTGGACACTAACAGTACTCTTTTAGGAAAAAAGGAGCAGAAGAGGCAGAATTATCTGAGTGATAAGGCACTTGAGCTTATTTCGGAAAGAAAGAACTGCAGGAATGTCCTTAATCAATACCCTACTAGTCCTAATAGAAAGCATTACAGAGAACTTATTAAACGTGTAAAAGATCAGTTAGCTGCTGATAAGAATCTTTGGCTTGATGGTTTGGCTGACAAAGCCGAGGAAGCAGTTAGACAGCACAACAGCAGAGAGCTGTACCAGATAGTTAATGTTTTGTGTGGTAGAAAACGGACAGGTATACAGGGATTGAAGGATAAACAAGGTAAGGTTATAGAAGGTGAGGATTCTGTCATGGCTAGGTGGGCTGAGCATTTCAGTGATGTACTAAACAATGCGGTTAGTTCTATTCCCATTGTTTGCAATGATGATAGATGCGTTGGTGGCTTTAATGTTGGCCCTATAACACAATCCGAAGTTATTTTGGCTGTTTCTAAACTTAAGCTTCATAAATCCCCAGGGGTAGATGAAATTACTACAGAAATGCTTAGAGCTGGAAATGTTTCGGTTACCACTTAGATGACTGAAATTCTGAATATCTTTTATGACAAAGGCATGGTTCCTAAGGATTTTACCAGAGCTATTGTTATCCCTATTTTCAAAAAAGCTGATCGCAGTTCTTGTGATAACTATAGGGGTATTAGCCTACTCTCTGCTCCAGGTAAAGTTCTTTCCATGATTGTGCTTAATAGAATTAAGAATCTGGTTGACAGTCAATTGCGTGATGAGCAATGTGGATTCAGAAGTGGTTGGGGGTGTGTGGATCAGGTATTTTCACTTAGGCAGATTCTTGAGAAATGTTTAGAGTTTCAGAAGCCTTTGGTTGCTAGCTTTGTTGATTTCAAAAAGGCTTTCGACTCTGTTGATCATCATAATTTGTGGTTGATTGTGAAATCATATGGTATACCAGACAAGTTAGTTAACATAATGAAAGCTCTCTATAATAACACTGAGTCGTGTGTGAGAGTTGGTAAGGCTTGTAGCAATTGGTTTAGCATTACTCTGGTGTTCGACAAGGGTGCATTTTGTCTCCTTTTCTCTTTAGTTTGGTTATTGATTATGTTATGCGAAATTCACTTCAAGGGAAAGATTTTGGCCTTAAATGGGCTGGAGATAGGAAAATTTCGGATTTAGATTATGCTGATGATTTAGCCCTTTTGGCAAATGATGTTCATGAGATGAACTCTTTCATTCGAGCTGTTGATGAGACTGGTAGTAGAGTAGGTTTGGTTATAAACAGAGAGAAAACTAAAGTGATGAAAATTGGTCAGACAGGCTGTGATTCAGTTAATCTGAATGGTTGCCGTCTTGAGCAGGTGTCACAGTTTAATTATCTTGGGAGCTATGTAACAGATAATGGTGATGTGCGGCATGAGATTAACAGACGAATAGGGATTGCTGCCGGGACTTTTAAGAATCTATGGAGAGTGTGGAGAAATAGGCGTATACACCTAAAGACTAAAATTAGACTGTATAATAGTTTGGTTCTTTCTAGGGTTAGTTATGGTAGTGAAACTTGGACACTTTGTAAACTAGATAACAGGAAACTAGATGCTTTTGATTCCAGATGCTTACGCAGTATCTTGGGCATTAGGTGGTTCAACTTTGTAACTAATGATGAGGTTAGGCAAAGGAGTTTGCAACCTCCTTTAAGCAGCATATTGTGCAGAGAGAGACTCCGTTGGTTTGGCCATGTTGCCCGTTTGGATAATTATAGATTAGTGAATAGGGTTATGAACAGTGTGCCTAAAGGCCTCAGAAAGAAGGGGAGACCTAGGATGCTGTGGGCAGACAATGTCAAACAGGACCTTGTTAAAATTGGTGTGCAGTGGCCAGATGCAGTAGATGTAGCTCAGGATAGACTTGCTTGGAGAACTAAATTGCACTGTTTGGTCGGACCTCCGTAGCCCATGGCTGCTTGAGGTTGATGATGATGATGATACTTAGCTTTGAAAATCTTGGGAGTAGAAAACATTTTATTATCAGAGCAAAGGATGTGGCGATGACATAATCGAATATAGGGTGTAAGAATCGAATGAAGGGGATGAGAGTTGTTATAAATAGTGTCATGAATAACGGTAATAAACTGCAGCTTTCTTCTAGATTCAAGTGTGGGTTGGGTTGTTTTACCTCTGAGCGACACTTTTTTGCACACCATGGGCTAAATGGCCAGGTCACATTGACCCTGAATGCTCAGAGAAGGTTGGGGGAGGGGACCCACTGGAACAGCTGTTGGGAGACAGATGGTAGCCTCCCGTCAAGGCCATCCAGCGTGTTCTTTAACGTGCACAGGGTATGGCTCTCCCACACACAGCGCCACGGCTTAACATCCCATCCGACGGACAGCGGCCTTTCCAAGCTCATCGGTGTCCCCTACTGACTATGGGCAGGATGGGGAATTTTGCGGAGATAAATCTCAACGCTGGCCCAGCTGGGACTCAAACCTGGGAACTACAGATTACGAGCCTGGTGTGCTACCGACTGAGCCACCCCCGCCCCTCAAGAGTGGGAATTTGGTAGTTGGAATGAATATCAGTAAGTGTTAGAGATTCTCATTTGTTCAAATAGATTTTGCTGATGATTTTGAGAGCTTCATTTTAAACTTTTTCTAATAAGAGTTCTTTTTATTAATACCGAAAAGAGTGGAAGCACGGTATTCGAGTTTCGGTCGGATGTAAATTTTGTAGAACATTGGGGCATAGGAGGATGTATAGTTTCGAATGTACCTCAATATATAAGTTCTTTTAGAAGCTGAATCAATGGTTTTATTAATGTGAATTTGAAAGTAAAGATTATTATCTATTGTCATACCTAAGTACTTCATGGAAGTGGAAATTGCAATATGGGTGTTATTAATTTTAATGTTTGTGTCAGACGGGGTAGAATTTGAAGTTGAAAGAAAAACAATATTGGTTTTCTTGATATTGACAGTGAATCCATTTTTAGTATACCACTGAAGCACATCATGAATATTATTTTCTATTTCTTATTTTAGAGAAGTGAAAGAACTTGAGGTAAAAGAAAGAAGACAATTGTGTGCATACGTTAAAATATTGTAGTTGGTGGAGGATTCTAGAAGGTCATTAACAAAAAGGTTGAAGAGAAGTGGGCTAAGAATAGTTCCTTGAGGTACTCCCCGATTGATTTCAAGAGGTGTAGTGCTTAATTTAGTTTGGATAACATGGTCATTGAGATAATTTTTAAACCAGAAAAGAGCTGAGGGCGATAGATTAAGATTACAGTAGAGTTTTTGCAAGATAAATTTGTGTTCAACTGAATCAAATGCTTTTGAGATGTCAAGATAAACCAGCCCCACAACCGTTTTTATTTTGCTGTCTAAAACCAATCTCCAGTGATTAACAAGAAGTGTCCTGAGAGTTTCAGTTGACTGATTTTTCCTAAACCTGAATTGTCTGCATGAAAGTAAATTAAATTCTTCAAGAAAAGTCGATAATTGTCTCTCGACAGCTTTTTTCTAAAATTTTGCTTAAAGCACATGTAACTGAACTAGGTCAATAGTCCAGAGGGTTAGAAGGATTTGAAATTTTAGGTATAGGTGAGATGATGGCTTCTTTCCATGGAACTGGGAATTCATTAGAGTTAAATGACCAATTAATTAGATCACAAAGGGGTGCAGAAATCAATGGGGAAGGAATTTTTAGAATAATGGCAGGGATTCCATCTGGTTCGACACTGTGAGTGTTTTTAGCGAATTTATAAGGTTAAGTAAGAACTTTGATATCAGTAACATTTTTGAGCTTAAAGTTTTCCAGATTATTAAATGATTTATTGGAATAGGATAATTACTCACTTGTGTTAGCATAATTTTCTGTAGAAGTGCAGGATTTACAGAATACATTATCTCATCATTACTTGTATAGTCAAGCTAGCTAATACCCATGATACTGCATAAGCACCTAAAATCAAAAGCATCTTATTGTTTACAAAAGGTCTAAATTTCACTACCATAGCAAACTTTAGAAAGGGCTAAACTATTATACAGTCTAATTTTATCTCAGTTGTATACATCTATTTTTTCATAATATCCACAGATTCTTAAAGGTCCCAGCAGTAGAGCCTATTCTCCTGTTTATTTTATCACACATTACCAGTATTTGGTATACAATTTGATAAATAATTAAACTGTGAAAGATTTGTTCAAGAGCACTGCCATTTGAAAGAACTGAAGCACTACCTACCTGACCAGTTTTCATCACTTAAGTTTTTTTTGCTATTTTCAAATCTATTTTGTTACCCTTTCATCAAATAGGATCAAGCAGGACTTTGCCTCATCCCTGTGATTAGGGATCTGTTTGATATTGTTGGCACTTCCTCTCTCAATAAACATAGTTTCTTTAAGCATCCTATAAAGCATTTTCTCTCCACAGGTAGTTGGAATATGAGAACTCTTCACAGAGATTATTCTCTTGATGTCCTCACACAAGAATTCCATGTTATAATTTATATATTCTCAGCTTGCAGACCAGATGGACAGATAAAGGTCTGATTCTTAAAAATAATCTTAAGTTTCTCTTCTCAGGGAGGGAAGATAAGAAGCATCTCCAAGGCATAGGTTTGCTTCTCAGCAGACATGAAGTGAAATATGCTAGTGATGCTCTTCGAGGATGTGAGTGCATAATGAAAGATTTCTTACATCTAACTTTCAGACAAGCATTAAAGACTTGAATGTTATCTGCTATTATGCCCCCACTGAGGATGCTGATGAGGTTGAGAAGGAAATGTTTTACAGACAACTTCAGAATATTTTGAATCTGTCAACAAAGGAGATATTATCCTTGTTCCAGGTGTCTTCAGTACCAAAGTTAGTACTGACTCTGACTTTGGGGAGGGGGTGATAAATCCTTTTGGTATTGGTAGCTAAAATGGCACTGTCTCCTACAGGTAAGTAAACTTAATGGTTTGACTATAACTAACACTTATTACAAACACTGCACATACATATGTACACATGTGTTTCTCCAGATGACTGCATAAGAATATGATTGATTATATATTAACCCTTGACGTGCCACAGATGGGTTTACTGTTTTCACTTTTCTGATTCTGGGGGCTCAGAATCGATCTATCGTTTTGTAGTGCAAGATTGTAAATTTTGTTGTTTTTTTTAAATGTTTCCAATCAAATCTTGAAAATAACATTTCAGTCAATGATACATATTTTTTCCCTGTTGATCAAGACTGCAACCATTCAGATTAACTGAATCAAAGCCTACCTGACCAATTTTCATCACTTTAGTTTTCTCTCTGTTTATAACCAAACCTACTCTAGTACCAGTTTCATCAACAGCTCGAATGAAAGAGTTCATCTCATCAACATCATTTGCCAAAAGGGCTAAATCATTAGCATAATCTAAATCAGAAATTTTCGTATCTCCAGTCCATTTAAGGCCAAAATCTTTCTCTTGAAGTGAATTTCGCATAACATAATCAACAACCAAACTAAAGAGAAAAGGAGACAAAATGCACCCTTGTCGAACACTAGAAGTAATGCTAAACCAATTGCTACAAGCCTTACCAACTCTCACACACGACTCAGTGTTATTATAGAGAGCTTTCATTATGTTAACTAACTTGTCTGGTATACCATATGATTTCACAATCAACCACAAATTATGACGATCAACAGAGTCGAAAGCCTTTTTGAAATCAACAAAGCTAGCAACCAAAGGTTTCTGAAACTCTAAACATTTCTCAAGAATCTGCCTAAGTGAAAATATCTGATCCACACATCCCCTACCACTTCTGAATCCACATTGCTCATCACGCAATTGACTGTCAACCATATTCTTAATTCTATTAAGCACAATCATGGAAAGAACTTTACCTGGAACAGAGAGTAGGCTAATATCCCTATAGTTATCACAGGAACTGTGATCACCTTTTTTTGAAAATAGGGATAACAATAGCTCTGGTAAAATCCTTAGGAACCATGCCTTTATCATAAAAGATATTCAAATTTTCAGTCATCCAAGTGGTAACCGAAACATTCTCTGCTCTAAGCATTTCCATAGTAATTTCCGTAGTAGTTCTGCTCCCATTGTTTGTAATGATGATAGATGCATTACTGGATTTAATGTTGGCCTTATAACACGGTCTGAAGTTATTTTGGCTATTTCTAAACTTAAACTACATAAATCCCCATGGGTAGATGAAATTACTTTTGAAACACTAAGAACTGGGAATGTTTCAGTTAATCAGATTGATGACTGAAATTTTGAATATCTTTTATGATAAAGGCATTGTTCCTAAGGATTTTACCAGAGCTATTATTATCCCTATTGTTGAAAAAGTGTGATCGCAGTTCTTCTGATAAATATAGGGTTTTCAGCGTACTTGCTGTTCCAGGTGAAGTTTTTTGCACGATTGTGCTTAATAGAATTAAGAATCTGTATGATGGACAGTTGTGTTATGAACAGTGTGGTTTCATAAATGGTAGGGGATATAGTGATAAGATTTTTTCGTTTAGACAGATTCTTGAGAAATGTTTAGAGTTTCAGAAACCTGTATTAACTAGCTTTGTAGATTTCAAAAAGGCTTTTGACTATGTTGATCATGATAATTTGTGGTTGATCGCGAGATCATATGGCACACCTGATAAGTTAGTTAACATAATGAAAGCTCTTTGTAATAACACCGAGTCATTGAGTTGGTAAAACTTGTAGCAATTGGTTTAACATTGTTTCTGGTTTTTAACAAGGGTGCATTTTGTTTCCTTTCCTCTTTAGTTTGGTTATTGATTATGTTATGTGAAATTCACTTCAACGGAAAGATTTTGGGCTTAATGGTCTAGAGATCTGAAAATTTCTGATTTAGATTTTGCTGATGATTTAGTCCTTTTGGCAAATAATGTTGGTGAGATGAACTCTTTCATTAGAGCTATTGATGAGACCAGTAGTAGAGTAGGTTTGGTGATAAACAGAGAGAAAACTAAAAGGATGAAAATTGGTCAGACAGGCCATTCAGTTAATGTGAATGGTTGCACTCTTGAGCAGCTGTCTTAGTTTAATTATCGTGGGAGATACATAACACAGTGCCATCTTAACAGTATTGTAGGCCCCTGTGCAAAGCAATGCACTGGGGCCTCTACCCACTTACAGGAATAAAGATGTAAACAGTCAATAAAATTAAGCCTATAGATTTATTGGTACTTTTAACAAAACCAATGTTTAAACATAAAGAATGTACTGTAAAGCGAGGATTAATCAACACAAACTTTTGCGAAATTTAGAATCGTGGAGCCCCTTGGCAACTGCCCAGCGTGCCCATGCCTTAAGACAGCCCTGATGTAACAGATAATGCGGCATGAGATTAACAGATATATAGGATTGCTGTTTGGACTTTTAAGAATCTATGGAAAGTGTGGAGAAATAGGCATATACACTTAAAAACTAAAATTAGACTGTATAATAGTTTGGTTTTTTCTGGGTTAGTTATGGTAGTGAAACTTGGATGCTTTGTAAACAAGAAACTTGATGCTTTTGATTTTAGATGCTTACATGGTATCTTGGGCATTAGGTGGTTGAACTTTGAAGTAATACCATATTGAGCAGAGAATATTTTGATTATTTTTAAGTCAGGGTAGTAGTTTGTAGCTTTAAAATTTGGAGCATTAAAAATTGTTTGTCACTATATTTGTAGCATTAAAGCATTAGATACCTGTGTAATCAACATTTCATTTAGTAAAATTAAAAATGTATTGAAAATTTCCTTTTTTTACACTTAACATTTTAAAAACTCTTAATTGCAAAAATTATAAAACAACTGGAATGTTTGTGATTTTTACTTAATTTTTTATCCCAATATCTTGCTTGTCACAGTTTATCTTCCTGAAGGATAAAGGATCATCTTCAAAATTAGATAGTTTTCGACAAAAAGCCAAGAAGTCTCTATCTAGCTCATTTGAAACTATTTTAAAGGTAAATTTGTTTTGTTTGCATACATTTTTGATAAAAATATATTAATTCTGAAATTTAAAAAAATTTATTAATAATAAATACATCTAACCACAAAGCTATCACCAGATTGTCACCTGGTGATAGCTTAGTGGTTAGAGCATCTGGCATGAGTTTTTTTTTTGATGTAGGTTCAAGTCCCACTCATTGGCAAAACTCACGTTTTCCACAAAAGTATTTCTTAAATGTAAAAATTAGTCTTTGACACATTACAAATTAGTATATATTTTAATCTTTGTATTAATCAAACTATTTAATGCTTTTATTGACAATTTTGCAAAGAAAATTTCAATTTCCTTTATCAAAATATGTAATTGTGACGCAACCTTTATTTGTGCATTATTAAATTCAGGATGTAAAAAATTCTGGGAGCCTAATAATCTGGGCAACAAAAGATTTATGCTGACGACTAGGAAATCCCGTATTATAAATGATTCTGGCATCTAGCTCCTAGAATCCACATGCATTGGCTCCTAGGATTTGGTTTTTTTTAATCCCTTATTTAATTATTTTTATAATTTGACTTTTCATTATTGTATATTTTATATGTTGGGTATTTCAAATATAATATATATTTCCAATGTATATATATATTATTAAATTATCAATAAATAGTTTTGTGGAGAAAAAGTTTTGCTGATGTGTGGGATTTGAACCCATGTCTCTCCAGATACATGCCATAGTGTTCTAAGACCACTAAACTAACATTATCTCCATTGTTTTCCACTAATGTGACCTATCAATTTCCTGTCATTATTATACCTAGCCTTAGTGTCATCTGTGATCAGGGAAAGCAACTATTTCTTTTTAATGTACTGATTAAGAGGTAATTAAATAAGTTAGTCACTCACACTATAAGCATTATTAATGACTTATAAGTAAATAGAAAATCTACAGAGTTGAATTTATAGTCATTAAATCAATAAATAGTTTTGTGGAAAAAGTTTTTGTTGACCTGCAGGATTTAAATTCACATATTTCTAGATATATGTTAGTCTTCCAAGACCACTGATGTCAGCTCCCTCTTCTTTTCCACTGGGTTTCCACTAACTTTTTAGTTAAGTGGTCTTAAAACACGCATGTATATGGAGAATATTCAATGTCAACCAAACATTTTTCTACAAAACTATTTATTGACTACAAAGCCAACAGGTAACTTTGCAGATTTCATATTTACTAATTAATATATTAAATTATATTAAATAATATATAAATGTAAAGAATAAGATGTAATACAAATATTAAAAAAGATATGTATAACATATATATGTTCTATATTTCAAATTGACTTTTCAATAAAATGATTACATTAATATTTAAATGATTATTTCTTTTCTTTTAATCAGCTAAAGGGGAGAGATGATGTGAGGGAGCGGTCGATCACCTGCTATTCAGATAATATAATTCCTGTAAGGAAAAGTTTTTAGATTCTTAATTGCTTTATTCTTATTTAGTACATTTTATATGTAACACAGAGGAGTTGAAAAGTTTTAAAAAATTTGATTAATTATTGCTAGAAAGTATGTCATTTTTTAAATGTTATTTGAAAATGATACTGTTTTCATTAATAAAAGGTCAGCCTTTTAACAGTGTATATTTTAATGACATATAATGAATTTTTTAAAGCATTTTACAAAATATGTAAAGGTCGTTATATAATGTATTTTTAAAGCATTTACAAAATATGTAAAGTTATTATATGATGTATTTTTTTAAGTATTTCACAAAATATGTAATGCCATTAATTTTTCTAAAAGACAATATTTAATTGTCTTGGTTCTTAAAATGAAATACACTAATGTTTTCTGAATCATCCCTCTAATATTTGAATCTGGCTCATCCCACTAATATTTGAATTTGTCTTGATTCCACTCAGCTGCAATATTTTTTCCTGTTTATTAGCTAATATTAAGTAAGGCAATTTATGTTGTGACATAAGAAGGAATTGAGTCATAATACCAATAGGAACTGATCTTACTTTGAACTGACAAAATAACCAAATTTCTATGTTTAAAATTTACCTAATGTAGTTTTTTTTATGAGGAAATTAGAAATAATAAAAGGTGGATTAGATTATGAAAAGGAGTAGTTATTTGGCTCAATGGATTGATGGGGAATGCAGATGACATATTACCATTGCTGGCATGATACAGTAATTTACACATACAGTATATCATGATGCATATTTCCTTGCTTAATCTTGCAGCAAAGTAGAGCAGTTAATCAAAATGAAGTGTTAATTTTAGGACTTTAGATATGTTTCTCAGGGATCACTTTTCCTAGCTCCATAAACTCTGAGCATCTAACTAATCCCATAACCTCAAATTTTACACAAACTCTTACCCTCTACAGTAACAGTTCTATCCAATGTAGATTATATTGGAACTATAACTCCTATAAGCATGACATACTTATTTTTAACTTTAGAGTACATATTATAGAAATGTAGTATCTCTCTGGAGGATCAGATCCCCTGATCATAAATTTTATAATAAGCCTGGCTGTCACTAATTGCAGTTTTGTCAACAATTGCAAGGGATTACACTTAAGACTTATGCTGAAGTGTTCTTTACCATAAACTGTAAAGACTTTGGCTAGTAAGTTGATTATGAAGCATTACACCTCAATCTTCTTTTAACATTGATATGTTGAAAAAAGTCTCATGACACTCTTCCAAATACAAATTTGTCTGTGAGGAATTAATTAGAAAATTAAAATGAATGAAAAGTTATAGTGCAAGCCCTGAGATGACAGTAGGTGTAGAAAAAGTTGGAGTGATTGGTGAAATAATGAACCCAAGATGTGTCAACTGCCCCAATAATGATGTAGCCAAGATATATTACATTTGTGTTCTCAACAGAAATAGTCTATTTACAATTCCAAGCATCCAAGGATTTCAGTTATAATAAACAGCCAGCAAATTATGAAAATGTTTGTGATCCAGCTGATGAAATCCAAGTACATATATTAATCCTTATACAGTAAACTCATGTTAATCCTTCCAGGGTCCAGCCTGCAAAATGGATTTACATACAGAGGTCCAGCTATTTTTTCCCTATGATCATAAAAAGCCAGCCAAAAAAATAACTTTTTTGCCAAATAACTAATGAAAGGTATTATGGCATGTACATAAATGACAATCACAGTGTTACCTGTTGACTTTTTAATGTCTATAAATCAATAAATATTTAGTGAAAAAAATTTCACCGACATACAGGACTTGAACCTGTATCTCTCCAGAAACTCCCCTTCCTGCCCACAGTCAGTAGGGGACACCGATGGGCTTGGAAAGGCCAACGTCTGTCAGATGGGATGTTAAGTCATGGCTCTGTGTGCAGGGGAGTCATACCCTGTGCATGTTAAAGAAACACTGGATGGCCTTAATGGGAGGATACTATCTGTTTTCCAGAAGCTGTTCCAGTGGGCCCCCTCCCCTAACCTTCTCTGAGCCTTCGGGGTCCCTGATCTGGCTATTTACAGGCTCGTAATCTGTAGTTCCCAGGTTCGAGTTCCCAGCTGGGTCAGCGTTGGATTTATCTCCACAAAATTCCTCCCCTGCCCATGGTCAGTAGGGGACACTGATGGGCTTGGAAAGGCTGCCGTCTGTCAGATGGGACGCTAAGCTGTGGCCCATGTGTGGGAGAGCCATACCCTGTGCATGTTAAAGAACAGGCTGGATGGCCTTGACAGGAGGCTACCATTTGTCTCCCAACAGCTGTTTCAGTGGGTCCCCTCCCCCAATCTTCTGAGCCTTGGCCATTTAGTCCATGGTGTGCAAAAAAGTGCCGCTCAGAGGTAAAAACAAACCAAATTCTCCAGAAACATGCCATAGTATTCTACCATTTGAACTAATGGCAGCTCTGTCTTTTTCCCACTATTTTAAGACTTTAAACTCTTGAGATATCGACACCTACAGTTGGTGCCATCTATGATCTCTGGTGGCAACTGTTACTTTTATATTATGCTGAGTAACTTGGTTCATGTTTCTGGAGAGATGGATCCAAGCCTCATATGTCAGCAAAAATGTTTCCACTAAATATTTATTGATTACTAGCTGAACATACCCAGCACACTGCCTGAGTGTCACTTTTAACCTGTATATTCTTATTTTCACTGCACTAAAGGTAAATTTGTAAATTTGTAAATCCCCCCCCCCCCCCCCGTCACTTTAGCACAGATTTTCAGCAGGAAGAAATTTGCCCAGTGTTTCTTTGGATCATTGTTGACGTCAGCGAGCTCTCTCATAGCCCGTGGCTTAGTTTCTGTGTAAGCTATTGAGTTTTTTATTTCCTTTACCACAGATTTTGCCACCCTATGGCTCCCATGACATTTGTCTGCACAGTCCAATTTCCTGCACAGCGTCCCCCGTGTGCCCCGGTGATTGGTTTAAAAATCAGGTTCCCACTTGACCCGTGGCTTCATTTCTACACAAATTGTGACAGCTCATGTATCACATTTAATCTGCATATTTTGTTGTTTCCTGCACTAATGGTTAGTTTTGTGAGTATCCCCCCTCTCCCCCCGACATTTTATCACAGTTTGAATACTAAGAATTCCCCAGTGTTGCAAAGGTCATTGCTGATAGTGCACGCTCTCAGAGCCCATGGCAAATGATCGAGATATTTATTTCGTCAGATTTTGGCATTCTATAATTCTCAATGTAGTTCACTGAAAGGTCCCAAATTTTGTAGACTGGTTCCCTGTGCCTGACCCCATATTTGGTTAGAAAATCTAGTCCCTAGCTACAGTGGAACACCTAAATAATGCTTTAGGAAATGTGATGAATCTGGCAATGGCATCAGATTTGCAGCAGAAGAGTTAAATGCTATTTTAACTCTTTACTTTCACAGTTAGGGAGCAGTAAATGGCAACAGTAAATTTGACAGCGTTTCTCGTAGGAATAGCATGGAAAATATTTTTGCTTATAGCAAACCCCCTGTTTACACTTTCGACCTGAAATTTGGACCACAACCAGAAACATTCTCTGAATATTTGGAGCATGTACGTTGATTTCCCGATGAGTTATGGCTGTCACAGACAGACAGACATCTTTTATTATGTAGATTGCATGTTTTATGCCAAATTAATGAGCATTTCTGGATTTTCTGAGAAATAATATTTAACGAAACAGATGACTAGTTTTATTTTAATATGACTTTTATACAGGCACATAGTAAAAATGTATCTGTCGTGGCCGAGTGGTTAGCGCGCTTGGCTACTGATCTACGGGACCTGGGTTCGAGCCCCGGGTAAGGCATGGATGTTCGTGTTGTTTTTCTGCTGAGGTCCTGCCATCCTCTCAGACCTTCTACTCTGGCATGTAAACTGACAGACTCCTGTCAGACCTCTGTGGTAAGCAGCTGCTTGAGGGGGTATAATGCAAATAAAAATTTATTTAAAAAAAACTGATGGACAGAAATGATTATAATGCACATGAATAGAAAGCCTATATATTTCTGAATAACAAAAAAAATAATATTTACTTAAGCAAGAAAATTGCTTTCGTTTTTTTTTCTTTCTTGGGAAATTATTATATTTTTCTATACTTTGAGAAAAGTCCAGTTTTTTTGCCAACTGTGCTGAGTCATATCAACAAGTCAACTTTGAAATTTTTTAAAAAAAGTATCTAATCAACTGAAATATATAATATTATTACACCAAATTAAACAGAATTTGATTGTGAATTTTATGAAAATAAAAAAAATTTAAGCAAATTTTAAAGCATATTCATTTTAATAAGACTTACAGTGATAAAGTAAAAAAATAGATTGGACTATGCAATTAAGACTTAATTTTGGAAAACCTGATCAATTAAAACAATTGAATTATATATTAATTGAAAGGAAATTTCTTTTCAAATACTATAATATTTACTTGAAACATGATTTATATTTCTTTTAATGATTCTTTTCGGTATTGTATAATATAAAACATGGTCCAGCATTATACAAAATGACTTGAATTGCTCACACATTAATGGGATTTTTTGTCCTGTTTATGAACTGGAGGAACATTTCTTGGCTGCTTTTTTTACTAAATGTGTATTTTTTTCCTTGGATGTTGAATTTTGAGGATTTTGGCTAAGTGCTAAAAAGTTAGTGAATCAAAGCAAACAAAAAAACATTATGTCATCAGAGTGGCACAACCAAGATGCGTGGGGGGGGATGCTTTTAAAATCATTTAATGTAAGCATAAAAACTCGTAATTTAAAAAAAATGAAATTTTCTAAAGAGAGTGAGGAGTAAAACATCCAAATGAGTTTAGTAGGGGTGGGGGTAAAAACTTTTCCTGAAATTGCCCTCCCACATGAGGACTCGTTTTGGTATCAAGGAAGTCCTTTTTGTTTCCATACCCAAGACCTTGTTCATTTTCAAAAAATGATACAGATCAAAGTTTTTATGCTGAAAAATAAAGAAATAATAAAAGAAAAATTAACCTAATATGATGTTAAAATATCCACAGCAACAAGTTGTAAGCCGGCTACCCAATATAGCATAACTCCGCAAAAATCAATAATAATCAATTGATGGAATAAAATAAATCTATGGGAATGAAAACTAAGGTTTAATTATAAAAAAGGGAAATAAAATACCAAGTTTACGCAGGGAATTTATAAATCCAATTTATTGGGAGAAAGTATTTGACTTAAATCATCCATGTAAACAACTTGCCTTGTCAAGGAAGGGCTTTTTTGCTTCCATATCTAATAAGACCTCATTCATTTCAGGAAACAATACAAGATCAAAGTTTTTTTTTTTTACAAGAAACGGAAGAAATAATAAAAGAAATATTAACATATAACCTAATGCAATGTTAAATAATATCCACAACAACTTATAAAGCCAGCCATCGGATGTAGTATAACTTCAAAAGATTGATAGATCAGCTGATGGAAAAATCAACGATTTATGTAAATGAAACAAATCTACAGAAAAGAAAACGAAGTTTAATACTGACTCGATGCATGGTCACATTATCCTGTATCCAAGAAGAACTATTTCTGTAAACATCCACTATAGAGCCACTTTACTGCATATGTAAGCAATAACTAGGTCACTGCACTCAACTGCACCTGATCTGCCATGACATACTTTACACTGCAGGGAGCTTCACAGAAACAACTCTGAGCGAGCTTGCTTTGGCTAAGAAGGCTCATGCTAGTTTTGATTTTAAGAGCAAAAAAGATGTATAGAATGATGGGATAAATAATACAAATGATAAAAATAATTCTGGTAATATTGAAATAGATTTATGGCAGAGAAAAGTGTAAAATGAAAAAAAAAAAATAGTAGTACATACTTTGTAATTCCAAAAATCTGCCTTTTTTTAAAAATAGCAGTTTTTTTGGTTAATTTTTAGGAGATTTTCAAAAATTTAAGGAAAAATTTCTTGATAATAGTTCAAATCAAATTTGTGAGTTTAAATCAGAAGGTTTCTTCAGGAAAGAGAAACTTTAACAAACAAATTGGCAATACAATAGTATTGCACTTCTAAGAAATGGCAATCAGTTAGCTTTAACAAATTATTTATATTATAGTTTAATAAAATATGCATCAGATGAAAAAAGAAAATGTTATATTTTTTTCAAACTTGAATTGCATATTTTTAAAAGATATCTAAGAAAATTTTCAAATAACAATTTTATTTTTTTAAAAATTGAAGTTTTTTGTGTTGTACAAAAGACACCTATTGATGTCTGTCTCTCGTTGTGAATTCTGTCAACATCTATGTTCGATTGTAACCCTGGAAGGTTAACTTGAACCTCTATATCACAAATTTCTTATTAACTCCATTTTTTTTAATTCTCCAAAAAATCCTCATACATTTATTGTATTTTCTCTCTTTTTAACTTGAACTATTTATTCATCATCACCTCAATACCTCAAAATTATGTGAAGAATGTTTGTAAGAAAATCCCTTTTCGATAAGTTTTTTCCCATGAAATTTTGTTTTGTTACTGATGATGGTAAATTGCTGAAATTCTTGCCAGGTGGAAAAAGTGATTCTTACTGGCTATGCATTGTCTCCCACTGCTTGCAGGTGGACAGAATAATTCTTATTGGCTGTGCACTGTTTCCCCTCCATTCAAGGTTGACAGATTGCAAAGTGTTCCTCCTATTTTTCATAGAAAATTCTAGTTTAATTTTAGTTTAGAGCTGGTTTCTAGGTTTCAGCTTCTAGATTTTCTCTATCCTTTGTGTAAGGAAGTACCTTCTTCCTTTAAAAAAATTAAAAATCATGAAAAAAAAGTTTCTTGTGGTACAAATTTAACTGGATTATGTACGATGATAGCAAAGCATAAGTTGAATGCATTGTCATTAAGTGATAAAGCAAAAGTGATCACAGCTATTGAAAGTAACAAAAAGAAGAAAAAAGATATGGCTGAAGAATTGAAATTTCTATGGGTACTTTGTCAACCATTTTAAAGAGCAATGATATGCTGTTCAAACAGATAGATTGTGATAAAAGAAAAGGAAAAGAATGAGGCATGCAGAATTTCCTGATGTTGAGCAGTGTTGATTAAAATGGTTTATTCAGGGTAGGGATGAAAACATTCCAATAGCTGGGAATCTGTTGTGGGTTTTGTAACTAGTTTTAAAATGTTTATGTGTATTTTAGTACAGATTCAATAACTCAAAGTTTTTTTATTTCCTTTGAGTTAGTGAGAGTTGACTGTAATTAAAATACAGTTGTTCTTTTTACATATTTAATTTCTTGTATGAAACATTTTGTGTTTTATTGCAACATCCAATGCCACAGGAGCTTCATTTTAAACAGTTGTAAACCTTATTACCTCATGGCACACTAAAGCACTCATTCTAATTCGTGGCACACCCAACAATTAAAATTATAATTTGTGTCAATATTCAAAATTTGTTAATACTTATTTTCAACTATCAAATAGTTTTGTGACTTACTGAATAAATAAAAGCAAATGTTTATTATTATTATATATATAATTTTTGAATAAAATTATTTGTTTAATTTTAAATAAATATATGTTAAAAATTTGACAGCACCCTGGCTGCAAAGCACTGATTTATAAGTCTGAGTTAGTACCAACTACGATGTGGAAATTCAGATTTTGGCTAAAAAAATCATGAATGTAATCATATCCTAAACAAGCTATCACTGAAATCCTTCAAGATAGTTATACTACAATTTGCTCTTGCTGATTATCTCTTTCAAAATTGAATATATCAAACTTTACAAAGTATTACATGTTTGCATGAGGTTACAAAGATAGTAGTCTTGTTGAAATATATTAACATTTTGTAAACCGGTGGAAGGAAAATATTTTGAATATTTTTTTCTGAAACTGTAGATGTATTGTAAGGGGTAGGGTCAACTCTGTATCAGACATTTCCTAATTGAATTAGTAGTTACTCTTAATAAATATAATATCTTATGAAATATACTTTTATGTTTGGGAAGAATATAGGAAATATTTTGAGTTTTATTGCAACATCCAAAGCCACAGGGGCTTCATTTTAAACAGTTGTAAACCTTATTTCCTCATGGCACACTAAAGCACTCATTCTAATTCATGGCACACTAAAGCACTCATTCTAATTCATGGCACACCCATCAATTAAAATTATAATTTGTGTCAATTTATAAATTTTGTAATACTCTTTTCAATTATCAAATAGTTTTGTGACTTAAGGAATAAATAAAAGCAAATGTTTATTATTATTATACATATATAATTTTAACATAAATCAACATAAGCAGATATTAACTATATTATGTAAATAATAATTGTGTGCATTAATTTCCAATTTTCTTTACTCAGGCATAGAGTATTTACATTATTACTTTATTCTTGACCTCCTCAAGGACACTACATATTAAATTTCAGACAAAGGCAACCAGTTGTAATCACTGCTGTGCCAATAATATCACATTACAGTACTGACTAAAGACAGTCACTTCATAACCCAGAGTCAGTTGTATTGGAATGAAGATAGGTCACCATGAATTTAGTTTTTAATAAGCATCTGTGGGACAAAAAAGAACACTGGATACTGCAAACAACAGAATGTAGTGGATAAATTTAATGTGAATTTGAAAGGTTGTTTATTTATTGAGATGCTAGTGTTTTTTTTTTGCAAACAAATGTCTGAAGGTAGGAAAAAGTATTTCATGTAATTTCTGAACTGAAATTTTATTAGCTCTCAGAAAGTTAGTTTTCTTAATAATTAAGAATTTTTAGAAGTATTCAATGTGTTTTTATTGTTTTACTTTAAAAACTAGAATAGCTCAATATTTAAAATGCCAACCATTACAGATCTGTATCATTTGCATAATTTGTTTAATATATTTATTCTTAGAAACTCATACAAATATACTGTTGCTGCATCTGTTTTTCAGAAAGGTTCGTTTAACATTATTTTCTTCATATACTTTATATCTTGGCACTGGCACACCTTTAAACAGCATTTTCCATCTTTATCCTTGCTAAATTATAGTTATGAATTTATAATTGATGCTTAAAAGGAAATCTGATATTGTTCAGGGATATAAATAATTAATGAAATAGGCTCGACGTATTTCAAATCAACACATAATAAATAGGCACTTTAGCGTCGATTTAATTTTTAGAGGAAAAATTGTCTTGAGCCGGGTGGGATACGAACCCACGACCTCCTGATGACGTCAGGTACTCTGGACCACTGAGCTACCGGCCGCCAATCAAGATCTCCTCTAATTAGCGCTATGAACATTCCTTTTATGTTTCGTAGAAGCACTGTTCAGGCAATATTTCTAGCCACAAACAGCATTTATATTAGCCAATAGATGGAAGCATGTACGACAAGTATGCAGATATAAATAATTAATGAAATAGGCTCAACGTATTTCAAATCAACACATAATAAATAGGTACTTTAGTGTCGATTTAAATTTTAGTGGAGATCTTGATCGGCGGCCAGTAGCTCAGTGGTCCAGAGCACCTGACATATCATCAGGAGATTATGGGTTTGTATCCCACCCGGCTCAAGACAATTTTTCCTCTAAAAATTAAATCGACGCTAAAGTGCCTATTTATTATGTGTTGATTTGAAATACGTTGAGCCTATTTCATTAATTATTTATATCTGCATACTTGTCGTACATGCTTCCATCTATTGGCTAATATAAATGGGACATTTGTTCATTCCTTGATGAAAGCACATTAAAATAAAAGTATAACAGCACAGCAAGAAATATGAAAAAAAAGCCCTAATATTTGTATTTTAATATTAACTTTTATTAACCTGTGTTGTAGTGGAGAGACTTTGTGCTGTTGTAGTTTGATGAACTGTATACTGCTAGTTGTTTTTCTTTTAATTTCTTTTTTTTTACATTTCGTATTTTTTGCACTGGAATTAAGATGAGTTGGAGGTTGGGGAAGCAAGAGTTTGATAATCAAGATCCCCAACCCCTATCTCCATATCTGAAAGAATCACTTAATCAGCTGATTTTTACATTTCTTATTATTTTGCACTGGAGTTAAGATGAGTTGGAGGCTAGGGAAGCAGGAGTTGGATCATCAAGATCTCAGCTATCTCCACATCTGAAAGCATCACTCGATCAGCTGGTTTTTAAATGAAGATATTGGTACTCATTCCAAAGATCGATGGTAGTGAGGTGGATGGAGAAGGTAGTGGCTTAATAATGAATTAATCAAGAGTAATTTGTTTACTAAACTTAGTCTTGAAATATACTGATCTCTTGAGAACAGACATCACATTTTCATCACTATAATGATATTGTTGAACTGTTCTAGGAATGGGCCATTTTCATGAAAGATTTGTGATGTTTAATCTAGGCGAACTAATGTTTCACATAATTTAACCAAGGAAAACATTTTCATTTGGACCTTTTCAACATCCTCATTGTCTTTTGTATCTTCCAATGGTCATTGTTAATTTAAATAAATTAGATATTGTGCTGTTACATTTTTTGCATGAGATATCCAATACTTCCACATCATTCTCATCAATTTCATCAAAGCCAACATTCCTTGCAAGTGAGATGAAATCCTTGTATAGTGAAGGGATATCCTCAAAGCCAACAAAATCGTGTGAAATGAGGCAACATTTTTTGCCACACACATTTATGCATTACTCCATAATATATTCCCATGATTTGCCTGTGTTTTCAATGCAATTAATAATGTTAACATCTTTCAATATTGTGCAGGGGTAGTAGTGTCAACCAAAATATTTGTCAGTGGGTTCATTAAAAAAACTTTAAAATGTATTACAGCTTTTTCCATTGCAATAATGATTTTTATTTAATTTATTATAATAATTATTAATTATAAAATAATTATAATATATTATAATTATTTTATATTAATATATATTTATAATTATAAAATAATTATTAATTATAAATATTTTATTATTAAAAAATATTTTATAATAATAATTTAAATACACTGGCGGAAGTGGAAAAAAGAACACCCGGAAGGAATCCCTTTAGGAATGTCATATTATAAATATGTTAATAGTTAAGGGTAGCAGAAACTGTGATCCAAGATTGACAGTCATTGGATGAAATAATGACGTCACTGAGGACGACAACATACAAATGTACGCAATGTGTATTTAAGGACTAGGGCATGAAGAAAGAAGTTATTCATCTTGTGTCGTGTTGTTCAGTGCTCTTTGAAGAAGCTATCATGATGCAGGCTGGATGATGCAGGCGGGCAACCTTTGTTCAGTTAGCAGAGTTTGAACAAGGTTGTAAAGTGGTTATTCAGGAAGCAAGTTGTCTTTTTGGCAAATTGCACACAACATTGGACGAGAGATATCAGCATTGGTATGATGGTGGCATCAGTGGTCAGAAGAGCATTCGCACACTCGCAGATGTGGTTCCGGCAACACAGAGTTATGGATGCACAAGAGGATCAGCATATCAGGAGGGTGGCGGTGGCAGAGTGAATGGCTATGGCATCACAAATTCGATCCTCTGTCATACCAGGGGTGTCTACAAGAATGATATGCAATTGTCTTTTGGAAGCAGGACTACAGGCATGTGTGCCACTGGCATGGTTACCACTGTCACCTTGTCACTGTTGAGCACGTTTGCAGTGGTGTCAAGAACGAGTTCATTGGAGGGAAGAATGGCAGTCTGTGGTCTTCAGTGATAAAAGTCGATTCTGCTTAGGAGCATATGATGATCATTTACGCATCCACTGGTGAATGCATGATGGCTTCTTCCATCGTGCATCCGCCAGCAACACACAGGGCCTATACCGGGCATCATGGTGGGGGCGCAATTACCTATCACACTCATACATGTCTGGTGTTTGTACAGGGTACACTGAACAGCAATACATACGTCAGCGACATTGTACAGCCAACTGGCTGTACAATGTGTCCTGACATATATGAGTGTAATCCCAAATGTGATATTTCAACAGGGTAACACCTGCCCACACTCCGCCAGAGCAACTCAACATGCTCTTCAGGCAGTGCACCACCTCCCCTGGCTAGCATGTTCTCCTGACTTGTCTCCAGTCGAGCATGTCTGGGGCTGAATCGGACAAAGACATGGTGGGGGTTGCGATTACTTATCACACTCATACATGTCTGGTGTTTGTACAGGGTACACTGAACAGCAATACATACGTCAGCGACATTGTACAGCCGGTCGTCCTGACATATATGAGTGTAATCCCAAATGCGATATTTCAACAGGGTAACGCCTGCCCACACTCCGCCTAGGCAACTCGACATGCTCTTCAGGCAGTGCACCAACTCCCTTGGCCAGCATGCTCTCCTGACTTGTCTCCAATCAAGCATGTCTGGGACTGAATCGGACAAAGATGTCTGCAGACTTATGCAGGCAATGGCCATTGCTGAATTATGCGTTCAAGTTGAAAGCGCATGGAATGGTATCCCCCAGCATGATATCCAGCATTTGTATGACCGATTGCATGTCAGATTGGAATCTTTTATTGCTGCTCGAGGAGGTTCAACACCTTATTAAAGTGTGCCTTCTGTAAAATGTAATACTCATTAATATTTAAAGTAAACATTGAATCAATTCACATGTGTGATTACTGCCCTTTCTCAACAAGTTGTTTCTACTATATAAATCTCATAGATTACGCTTCAATTGTTAATGATGTTCTTTTTTCAATTTCCGCCAGTGTATATATGTATATAGTTATTTTGAAATGAACAAGTAATCTATATTTAAGTTACTCTTTGAACAATATTTGGAAATGTATTTTTTACATTTTTAATACGATTTATTAAAATTTTAAATGTGACATATTGAAATGTGAAAAGTGGCATATGGAAATGGAAAAGTGTCACATGAAAATGGAAAACACTACATTAAAATTTAAAATATCGAAGACTATTTATCTTGTTTAAAACAAACATCAAATTTTTGGACTGGTACATTTTAAATGTAAACATATTACAATACAATACTAAAATGTTTGTAAAACACTGAATGTTTGCAGATGCAATATGATGTAAATATTTGAAGGTAAATAGTTTCATGTTTTCATTTACAGCTTGTCAGTTTTAGTTGGGTATCTCATTGGTGCATATCAGAGAAAATCTGTTAAGCATCAATGATGAATTTTTTGAATCATCAATGAAGACTTAGTTTAAATATATCAGCAACAAATAATGAATCAGTGAATAAATGGAATTTACCTGTAGTTTGAATTTCTGCCACTAGAGGCTTAAAGTTGGAAAATGGAAAAACTTCAAACAAATCAATAAATACTTTTTGGAAAGCTTATTCAGAGTAATATCAGAAAAATTAGTTGTCATCCTCAATCATAGATGGTGCCATGGCAATATATGCAGGATGACTGATAAGTCTTATTAGCTCTGTCATTCCTCCACCAATTCTAGTTTAGTGGTTAGAACACTCTGGCATGAATTTGGAGAGACTTTGGGTTTGAATCAGATCAGCAAAACTCATTTTTATTTCAGATCAGCAAAACTCATTTTCCTCAAAGCTATTTATTAATTTATTGACTTTTGTGTCAACAGGTAACTTTGTGTTTTCACTACTGATTATTTAAACAAATACTATAAACATTTTACTTATGCTAGAAATGCGAAATTTAGATGGTAGAGTGTAGTGGTTAAGCCCCATAACTTGTCCAATGGAATGGGAATATGCATCTTTTTGTTGCTTTAGGAGATAGATGGAAAATTCTTTCTGGGTTAAATAGATACTAACAAAGTATTACTATTTGCAGTTGTTGAATCTTCCATTTGTTTGAATTTCCACCATTAGAGAGCATTCAGTTTGGAAAATGCCTAAACGTTTTGTCATTGAAAAAATGCAATCAACATTCATGAGAGGTGATTGGACTTTCTAGTTATTCAATGTATTTTACAACTCACTTCATTATCAATCATTCCAACAATAGTCAGCTGTTATTTAGGACAGTAACTACTAAGTGCATAAATTTTATCCTAGCTTTTAGCTACCTAACTAATATAAGCAAGATTTAATAGAATTCTAAATCACTAATGCCTTTTCTTCCACTTTTATGTTTGGTAATTTTAAAATATTTAGCATGAAAATTGGTTTTGTACCATTTATGAAGTTTCAGTATAATGCCATTAAAGAAATTAATATAAATGTTCTCTATATTTATTATACAGTAGACTCTTATCTGTGATAATGGGGAACAAATCTGGTATGGATAATACAAAACACACAAAAATGCTTATACAATAAACTCCTGTTTATCCAGTATCCTGGCATCCATAATTCTCATTCAACCAGCATAAATTTCAAATGGACATTTGAGCTTGATATGCCAAATTTCAATGCATGTGGTATTTCTCCTGGATTGCACCTAGCATCATCTTTCATGCATTGTTACATTCATGTTATGCACTCTAGTTACATTAAGGACATTAAAGTAGCAGATAGGTGAATTGTGATTGTGTTGTCTATCAGAAATCTTTCACCCCTTAATTTGTAATGCTGCAAGAAGAATGCCATGCAAGGACTGAAGTGAAAATGTGTTTTGACCTTGAAAGAAAAAAATTAAATATGCAAATGACTGCACAAGGGTGAAAATTGCAATGTGCTTATGTGGGAATTCAATGCTGGTTCATCAATGAATCTGTGATATTCAAGTGCAAAGCTTTTAGAGTTCTTTGTGAAATCCAAGAGTGCTAAAAGTGTAGCAACACTTCATTCCCTTAAGCTTGAAGACTTGGATAGTGCTTTGTATGAATGGTTCTCATTAAAGAGGTTGGAAAGTGTGTGCATCTTTTCTACTAGTATCTTTTCTAATACTAGTAGAAAAGTTGAAAGAATGTTTTGGGAAGATAAAAATAATGGAGCAATATATATTTTCTCAGGGGTGGCTCCACTCGCTTTAAAATATGGCATGTGATCCAAAAGCTTTACATATCAGATGAACAGAAAATTGCAAGTATGAAATCAGCTGAAGAATATAATTAATTTATTTTAAATATGTATAAAATGATATTTAGATATTTGTATTAAGGGCATTATATTTCATTTTTAATATCATTGTTTTAACTGCATTTTATATTTAAGATTTGAATACAAGATTATGCATACTGTATTTGGTTTCTATAAAAACATTTCTTATGCAACTGGCAGATTCAGCTAACTGGCAACCTTCCTTTAAGTAAATGCCATATCACTGGAAGTTTACTGTATTTATTTCTCAGAAATGTTTTAAAATGGATTTTGTTTTACTAATGAAAGCTGCACATAATATGCAATGGAGTGGACTCTGGAGAAACCACTTAAAGCAATTATTCAAAGACTTTTGGTTTCATTTTTTTTTTTGTAGGTTCCCCCAAAAATGGGAATAGTTAACTTGATAATCTATTCTTGAATAATCAAGAATAGATTTTATATCTGTTGAATTTTATATTAAAAACTGTTATTAAAGAACAAGAAGAGGAAATTTGTAACATAATACAAAGGTAATTCAGATGAAAACCCATCATAAAATGCATAAGATTTTAAAAAAAGAAATAATGATAATCTTGGATAACAATATAGAGTTAAGTCTGTTAGCAACAATGCACATGTGGCTCTCTCTGCTGACATATTCATAAACGGTCAGTCTTAAAGATTTCAGTATCTTTACAATTACGCACTAAGTATGTGATCTATAATTCGATTTCTGAATGTTGAAGGAATAAAATGGGCTGAATTTATCGGAAATTGTTGGCTCAATATGGTGTATGATGCATGAGTCAACAGCTAGTCTATAAGTAGGTGAATGAATTCCAGAACAGTATCAAATGTGTTGAAGGTGGTCTGCAACCTGAGAAAACTCATTGTGTCATGACACTACAGAATGAAGCAGCAGTGGAGGTGCTTATGCGAGAAAAGCATCGTATTGCCATTGAAGAATTTCTCAGCATTAAATATCAGTCAATGTATACCATCAAGGAGTTGTGGTTTCAAAAAAATATGCTCATTGAATTCCTTGGTGTTTAACACATTAACTTAAGGCATTATCACTGTCAAAAAGGTGGTGCATGAATGGCTTTACTGCCAATCACAAAACTTCTCTTGATAACTCCAGTCATTAGTTCGTCATTAAATAAAGTGCATCAAACATAATGGAGACTATATTGAAGACTGACATGCATCATTTCCTTTTTGTTTGAATTAAATAGTTCTACAATTAAAAGGACCTTCTTTGCTCAGAAATTGATTAAAAATAGTTTCATTTAGCACAGCTAGTAATTTGGTTTTCATATGAATTATTTTTTGTATACCAACATAAACTCTGTGTTTTAGTGGCACTTGAAAATATGTTACATATATTAGATTTATACACTCGGGAGTAGGGCTAATGAGATAACAGAAATTGGAGATCCCTTAGAAATTTTGTCATACGGAGCATGTGAAAAACACAAAGCCAAAATGAAATGATAAATACATTTGTTTTCATAAAGACAAATATGAAAGTCCAATGATATGGTGAAAAATATGAAACATATAAATGTATTGAGATTTTCTTTTGTTTTTACTTCTTGCCTATTTGCTTTATTTTTACCTGTGGATTGCAAGAAGACCTAAAATTTAAAAAAAATGTTAAAACTTGCCCTATTTGAAAATGTAATTTTAAGAATCCTTTTCATACATTTTTTCTACATTACAGAAATGACATTAAGTGAAATGTCATTTCTATAATGTCAATTTCTATAATTCTTAAACTTTTTAAAATAATTTTTCATTCACTATTCAAGTGTTTCCATTTCTGACTATTGTGGTGAAACTAGGCCTCTTATGTAAACAGAACAGGAGGAAGTTTTATGCTTTTCACTCCAGATGCTTATCAGTATTTTCAATATTTAGGGTATGATTTTTATTGAATAATCAGAGTTTTTTGACATTATCATTTGGGTTAACAAATATTTAATATTGCAAATCTGGACATTTTTAGTGTTGTTCTATTTATTAAAACTGAAATTAAGACACTTTATTAAGTTTGAAATTCTAATGTAATTAGGTTGCCAGATTCATAATTCCAAAAAGAGCAGCAATTTCATTGGGTAGTAGAGTTCTATCTTTGGAAACTAAAAAGTTGGAATGCTGCAATGTCATCATCATCATCCTCAAGCAGCCATGGGCTACGGAGGTCCGACCAAACAGTGCAATTTAGTTCTCCAAGCAAGTCTATCATGAGCTACATCTACTGCATCTGGACATTGCACACCAATTCTAACAACGTCCTGTTTGACATTGTCTGCCCACCACAGCCTAGGTCTCCCCTTCTTTCTGAGGCCTTTAGGCACACTGTTCATAACCCTATTTGCCAATCTATAATTATTCATACGGGCAACATGGCCAAACCAACGGGGTCTCTCTCTGCACAATATGCTGTTTAAAGGAGGTTGCAAAGTTCTTTGCCTAACCTAATCATTAGTTACAAAGTTGAACCACCTAATGCCCAAGATACTGCATAAGCATCTGGAATCAAAAGCATCTAGTTTCCTGTTACCATGTTTACAAAGTGTCCAAGTTTCACTACCATAACTAACCCTAGAAAGAACCAAACTATTATACAGTCTAATTTTAGTCTTTAGGTGTATACGCCTATTTATCCACACTCTTCATAGATTCTTAAAAGTCCTTGCAGCAATCCCTATCCATCTGTTAATCTCAAGACGCACATCACCATTATCTGTTACATAGCTCCCAAGATAATTAAACTGTGACACCTGCTCAAGACTGCAACCATTCAGATTAACTGAATCACAGCCTGCCTGACCAATTTTCATCACTTTAGTTTTCTCTCTGTTTATAACCAAACCTACCAGTTTCATCAATAGCTCGAATGAAAGAGTTCATCTCATCAACATCATTTGCCAAAAGGGCTAAATCATCAGCATATAATCTAAATAAGAAATTTTCGTATCTCCAGTCCATTTAAGGTCAAAATCTTTCCCTTGAAGTGAATTTTGCATAACATAATCAATAACCAAGCTAAAGAGAAAAGGAGACAAAATGCACCCTTGTCGAACACCAGAAGTAATGCTAAACCAATTGCTACAAGCCTTACCAACTCTCACACACGACTCAGTGTTATTATAGAGAGCTTTCATTATGTTAACTAACTTGTCAGGTATACCATGTGATCTCACAATCAACCACAAATTATGACAATCAACAAAGTCGAAAGCCTTTTTGAAATCAACAAAGTTAGCAACCAAAGGTTTCTGAAACTCTAAACATTTCTCAAGAATCTGCCTAAGTGAAAATATCTGATCCACACATCCCCTACCACTTCTGAATCTACAATGCTCATCACACAATTGACTGTTAACCAGATTCTTAATTCTATTAAGCACAATCATCATCTTAATTCAATTAAAAACATCAGAACTTTACCTAGAACAAAGCGTAGGCTGATACCCCTATAGTTATCACAAGAACTGCGATCACCTTTTTTGAAAATAGGGATACATAAAATAGAGAAAATAGGGAACAGTAACTCTGGTAAAATCCTTAGGAACCATGCCTTTATCATAAAAGATATTCAGAATTTCAGTCATCCAAGTGGTAACCAAAACATTCCCAGCTCTAAGCATTTCCGTAGTAATTTCATCTACCCTGGGGATTTATGTAGTTTAAGTTTAGAAACAGTCAAAATAACTTCAGATTGTGTTATAGGGCCAACATTAAAGCCACCAATGTATCTATCATCATTGCAAACAATGGGGATAGAACTAACCCACATTGTTTAGAATATCACTGAAATGCTCAGCCCACCTAGCCATGACAGAATCCTCACCTTCTATATATATATATCCTTACCTTGTTTATCCTTCAATCCCTGTATACCTGTCTGTTTTATACCACACAAAACATTAACTATCTGGTACAGCTCTCTGCTGTTGTGCAGTCTAACTGCTTCCTCAGCTTTGTCAGCCAAACCATCAAGCCAAAGATTCTTATCAGCAGCTAACTGATCTTTTACACGTTTATTAAGTTCTCTCTAATGCTTTCTATTAGGACTAGTAGAGTATTGATTAAGGACATTCCTGCAGTTCTTTCTTTCTGAAATAAGCTCAAGTGCCTTATCACTCAAATAATTCTGCCTCCTCTGTGCCTTTTTTCCTAAAAGAGTACTGTTAGTTTCCAAAAAAACCTGTTTAAAATGGTCCCATTCTTCCTCCACTTCAGTAGTAAACAAACCATGACTGTCATAATGACTAAGTAATCTATCAGAGTAAGCTTCAGCTATAACTGGGTCTTTCAGAGCTTCAGTATTAAAGGTAAATTTTTTAACCTTAGCACAACACTTCTTAAGTTTAAGTTGCAAGACACTTTTAACAAGGTAATGGTCAGATCCAAATTCAGCTCCCCTATATGACCTGGTATTTCTAACAGAACTAGCCCATTTGCAGTTAATTAATATATAATCAATCATATTCCTATGCAGCCCATCAGGTGAAACCCATGTGTACTTATGTATGTCACGGTGTTTGTAATAAGTGTTAGTTATTCTGAATCCATTGATTTACTTACCTGTAGGAGATGTTGTGATGCCCCATAGTTCACTTTTGCTTTACCTTAACCAGTTTTGTTTAATTTACGTTATATTTATCATTTTGGGGATTTTTATTTCCTTTTTGGCATCACAGCGCTCGTGTCCAAGAGTTAGGAGTTGCGCATGTGCAACTCCGATCTTCCGACTGTCTCCGCTAAAGCACGTGCACAAGGACAAGCCCCCTCTTGCCTCATAGCTTGCGTTGCTCATCATTTTATGTAAATGTCTTTCCCGGCGAGCAACATGACACGTTCGACTCTTGTTAAAAGTCTGATGACATGTTGTCACAGTAGCACATAGTGCGAGAGCACATAGAAGCACATAGAGAGACGGGGCGGCTCAGTCGGTAGCGCGCCAGGCTCGTAATCTGTAGTTCCCAGGTTCGAGTCCCAGCTGGGTCAGCGTTGATATTTATCTCCGCAAAATTCCCCACCCTGCCCACGGTCAGGAGGGGACACTGATGGGCTTGGAAAGGCCGTCGTCCTTCGGATGGGTCGTTTAGCTGTGGCCCCGTGTGCGGGAGAGGCATACCCTGTGCACGTTAAAGAACACGCTGGATGGCCTTGACGGGAGGCTACCATATGTCTCCCAACAGCTGTTCCAGTGGGTCCCCTCCCCCAACCTTCTCTGAGCCTTCGGGGTCCATGTGACCTGGCCATTTAGCCCATGGTGTGCAAAAAAGTGCCACTCAGAGGTAAAACAACCTAACCCAATATAGAGAGAAGTGAAAGCATGAAGCAGTTAGAGCTCAGTTGAGAGCACAGTTAGTGCAGTGTGTATCATCTTCATTGAAGTTTTGGTGAGTGATTGTTGGAAATAAATTTGTTTATTATTTAAACCTTTTGAGTCTTTACTAATTTTTTTCTCTTGAGCAATGTGAATTAAGTTTTGATTATATTTAGATATTTAACTTGACAATCAATTTTTGAATTCTTACTCATTAACGTTCGCTGGTATTTTGAACCCTAATTTAACTTTATTCATTATTTGGCAATTTGTTAATTGTTGCCTGGCGCCTGACTGAACTATCCAGAGCATAAAACTAATTGGATCAGAAAAAGGGTCGGAACTTAAAAGTATTTTGCATTTCTTTGGAGCGTTACAACGTTGCCCATTGCAGCTGCCAATACCAAAAGGGCCTATTACTCCTCCCCAAATGTCAGAGTCAGTACCAACTTTGGCATTGAAGTCACCAAGAACAAGGGTAATATCTCCTTTCTTGACAGAATTCAAAATATCCTGAAGTTGTCCATAAAATCTATCCTTCTCATCCTCATCGGCATCCTCAGTGGGGGCATAACAGCAGATAACATTCAGGTCTTTAACGCTTGTCTGAAATTTTGCTATAAGAAACCTTTCATTAATGCACTTGTATCCTAGAAGAGCATCACTAGGGTGTCTGCTGAGAAGCAGACCCACGCCTTGGTGATGCTTATTGTCGTCCCTCCCTGAAAAGTGAAATTTAAGATTATTTTTAAGAATCTGACCTTTATCTGTCCAACTGGTCTCTTGCAAACCAAGAATATCTAAATTATAATGGTGGAATTCTTGTGTGAGGACATCAAGAGAAAAAACTCTGTGCAGAGTCCTCACATTCCAACTACCTATGGAGAGAAAATGGTTAGTGGGATATTTAAAGAAACTGTTTATTGAGAGAGGGAGTGCCGACAATATCAAACAGCCCCCTAATTGCAGACATGGGGCAAAGACCCGTTCCCCCACCACTAAAGACTGAAGCCATATACACTAGAAGACTTCTTCCAATGTAGAATTTGACGATGCCAATAGAAGCAAAGAGTTCAGGTGCCTGTGATGACTTCTGCTCAGGATTATCCACCAGCTGATAAACATATCCTGTGAATCTATTCACTTGGGGCTGTCAACCTACAAACAAACAGAAAACACAGCGGAAATTTTCCCTCCACAGAAGCCCACCAGTGCAGCAAAATCAGGATTCATAATCAAGCTCAGAGCCATGTATCTGTCCAGCCCAGTGGGTTTATATTGTCAGCACCAGGACCCTGTGTGGTTGACCACTCCTCAGCAGGGTAGGAAAAAAAGAAAAGTAGCCATAGTTGTCCAGATGAGTAGGCCACACTAATCTGGCAGCCCTCCCCTTCCATTCACTTCCACAAGAGAGTATCTCCTTTGAAAGTTACTAACGGTCTGCACTACGAGAAGGCGAGGTCGGACATTAGGTGCTATGCCTGGCCGGTTCTGTGCATCATCACAGAGGATTGGTGCATAGCTCTCCTTCCAGTGACTACCTAGCTACCATTTACAGACTGCTGCAATGTATGAATTAATATTTTGTAACTGCTGATAAAACTCGACTAATATCAGTATTAATGTTAAAAAATAAACATTCTGGGAATTTTTTTATTTCAAATTGCTTAAAGTAATTTTGAATTTAGAAGAAAAAGCTTATAAGGGAATTCTTATCATATCAGTCATTAGAGGACATTTTGAGACTGAGGCAGAGTATATGAATAAAAGTCTGTTGTTGATTGAAATGAAATTCAATGAAAACACCCTTGGACATCAGAGTTAGAGGAAAATTGTTTTTATTCAGATGGGATATGATCCGTGGCTTTCTAACAACATTTGAGGTGCTCTGACCAATGAGCCATCAGTCAAGGTTTTCTCCAGTTTTGTAATGAACCTTCCACTAGCAGTGTACTATCATATTTGTACTGTTGATGGAAAGTTCATATGATTTTTTATCTAATTTTAGTATAAATTAAGAGCAATGTTATTGAATTGGTGAATTTTTTACATTATGTAACAGTATTATTTCTTTGTTTATAAAAATTTGTTTGTTTATATTTTTAGAATTAGCGAAATAAGATTTTTCAAGAATTATTTTGCTTTGTTCCCATAGTACACTCTTCTTGAGACTTCAGAGACTGGTGGCAAAGACAGTAATCAATCAGAATCACCAATACATAGAGAAGGAAGCTATGATGCTACAGAATCTTCACCTACTGGTAGGCTCTCACCATTCATTCAACGTCCACGTAGTTCAACTTTTAGTACCACACAAGAAGTACGCCGAGCAAACAAGAAACGTTCAGCAGAACAGTATGGAAAACAAGAATCTTTGCCACAAACTAAAAGCCCTATAATGAACATGTGAGTTCATATTGAGTTTTCAAAATTTTTGATATTTTTTTTAAAATTTTATTTCTTCTTGTCATAACAGATTTGTTTTTGCAGGATCCATGACAAAATTTTATAAAATGCTTTTAATGTTGTAGTGTAATATATACTATCATCCTTTGAAATACATTTTCAGTTTTATGCAGTATTTAGTAACAAATATATTTAAGAATTAACAAATGCTGCTTTCATGTTCCCTGTTTTATTTGATAGTAATGTACCTTATAAATTACATTTGATTCATTAAGAATGGTTGCTATTTTCGTAGTTATCTCTGCTTTTTTCTCTAGTCCTAAAACCCATATTGCTGTACACTAATTCTTCAAAAATGGTGGTTTGAGTATCCATAACTAGCAAATTGTACATTGTTTCACTGATGTGATATCTACCCTGGAGTATCCATGCTTCTCTGTGAAACTCTGGTTAATTTTACCACAGTGCTAGGTGATGTACATAGCAGAACATGTTAGTACTTACAGGTAATGGACAAAATAAAAAATATAAACAGCAACATAAAATTACTAATATGGTGTTGGACTACCATGTGAGTCCAGTAGAGCCTGTATATGTCATGACGTAGAGTCTATTAGTGTATGAAAGTCAGCAGAAGGGATACGACACCATTCATCCACAAGAAATACGATCAATTCCTGCTTGTTTCAATGGATGGAAAATGTTGCCTGAGATGTCATACCAGAAGTTACCATAGATTTTCCAGCAGGTTGATATCTGGTGGCTGCAGTGGCCATGGTATATGAAAAAGTTATCTCATGCTCTTCAAACCACTGGGTGACCACATCTGCTCTGTGGATAGGAGCATTGCCATATAGAAAGACAGCTCTTTTTGAAAGAAATGCTGTACCATTGGTTGAAGATGATCACTCTGAACTGTAAAATAGTGATTGATATGAATCTTACCTTCTAATGGAATGAGTGCACACAAACCATGCCACAAGTACCCCACACCATTACAGAATCACCAGAACCCTTAACAGTAGGATATAAGCAATAAGAGTTGTAAGCTTTCTTAGGTTGGTACCAAATGTAAACCCATCCATTTGTCAGAAACAAAGCATATCAGATTTGTAAGACCATATCACATTCTTCTACTGTTTGTGCTCATTGCACTGCTGGACACAATGAACACTCATCTCACATTGACATGTGAGATGAGTGGCTTATGAAGTCCAATTTAACTGTGATATCAGCTGTATGGAGTTTACATACTATTTTTGCAGTGATTTTCAATTTTTAACAAAACTGGCCTCTCACATCCTATGTTGAAATTCGTGCACAACTGCAGCTTGCTAGTTTCACCTGGCACATCACATTAATGCTTCAACATCCTGATTCTGTAGTATGCTCTTTCATCCACTATTGCCTTTTGCAGATGATGTCTTTTCTGTAGATTCCCATTCAGACATGACATTGGAAACTGTTCCCCATGAAACATTTCAGCTGTTTTAGTGACCAAAGCCTCTGCCAAATGTGCTTCATCAATCATGCCCCTTTCAAAATCACTAAGGTCTCTTGACGATATGATACCAATAATTACATGCAGTTATGCTGGTTTTGCCTTTTATAGACATGACACTAAGCTACTGGGATGTAATTTGCATGCTACGTGCATTTGTCAGTGGCATGTAGATACTACTCTTAATATAAACCAAAAGGCTTTCTGCAAACATTGATGTTTCCATTTTTCTGTTCATTACTTGTATATTACCAGAAGTGAAAAGGTTTCTAGCATATAGAACCTGTTCATCAGGATTGGCTTCTTCTTTATACAGATAAAAAATTGATAAGTCCATTACTTTTGAAAAGACGCTACAGATAATTTCTGATGGATTATTTTTTCTTTCTTAAAATTTCATTGATCTTTATGCATTTCTTTTATTTAAGATAAACAATGAAGCATTTTAATGAAAAAGCCTTAGGGTAAGTAATGGAGTAAGGACATAAAATTTATCAAAGCACACACTCAATAGTTGGGTACTAGTGCTGAAATACAAAACGATTTTTTTTCTATGCTTAGTGAACAATTTTCTTAAAAGTTTTGTAATTTTCAGAAAAAGCATTGGGTTGCATTTTGCTCAATAAAAGCAGGTTGTTTTACCTCTGAGTGGCACTTTTTTGCACAAAATGGGCTAAATGGCTGGGTCACAAGACCCCAGTGGCTCAGAGAAGGTTGTGGTGAGGGTCCACAGAGCACATGTGGTGTCCCACTGGACAACTGTTAGGAGACAGTAACCTCCCGTTTGAGGCCACCCAGCTTATTCTTTAATGTACAAGGGTATGGCTCTCCTGAATATGGGGCCATGGCTTAATGTTCCATCTGATGGACAGTAGCCTTTTTAAGCCCATCAATGTTCCTTACCAACCAGGGGCAATGTGGGGAGTTTTGGGAAGAAAAATCACAATGCTGGCCTAGCTGGAACCCGAATCTGTGAACTGCCGATTACAATCTGGCATGCTATTGATTGAGCCACCCCTGCCCAATCAAGAAAAACATTTAAATGAAAAATATATATTGTAAATAAAATTTATAAATTTAATATATAAAAATGCATTGATATTAATGAAAAATTTTATGGTGGTAGTAAATTTTTTATAAACTTAAAAAGAAAGTAAAATTGCATTATAATTTTTTACCATAATAATTAAAATTATTCTAACTAAACTTTAAATAAAAGAACAAAGGAAAAAAATCACTAAATAAAAAAGGAGAATATACATATTAATATGATTTCTATGGTAGGCCTCACAAATGATAAAATCTTCCAAAACTTCAGCAAATCTTCCAAAACATATAACATTTTCTTATGCCTAGTCCATAGCTGGCTCAATATGGCTCTCCCAAGCTCTAAACATGGTGACCAGGATTGTCACCTAAATAGTTTTCTTTGATTATGGCCACTTCTGTCATGTGTTCTGATGTGACACCCTTCTCTCCAACTAATGTCATAAACATCCTTATTTTTAATTCACTTTTTAGAGTCAGTGACAATAAAGTACCTCTTTGTACTAATTAAAAAAACTTCAATTTGAGATGTTGATCTGTTGACATTCAGCTTTTTTGTGTCTAAAGATAAATTAATTTAAGAAAATCACAATTTGCTGGATGATGAGATTTCCACTGATAGTTTAGTAGTTTGAAAACCTGGCATGTATTCATGAGATGTGAATTTGTCCTACTCACAATAAATCCAATTTTTTTTGGCAAAAAATATTTCTTGAATTGAAATTTTTAGGTTAACTAGGCATTGATTAAATATTACAATTCACGTTTTTTAAATTTCCCATTAGTTCTTAATAACACCTCTAATGGTGGAAAAAGTTGGAAAATGCCAAAATTTTGAGTGAATATTGCAAATCATCTATTTATGCTAGAAATTTGAAATTTTGGTGGGAGAAGTGACATTCAAGAAGTTTGCATTGACAGCAATGATTTGCCCATTTACCCTCAGAGTGAGGGGATTGCAGCTTTTATTTGTTTTAAGATATAAATGAAATTTTTTTGGTTTTTATGAGTACTAATAAAATGTTACTATTTACATTTTCCCAATTATCCATTAGTTTGAATTTCCACTGTTAGAGGGTGTCAAAGGCAGAAAATTTAAAACTTCATTCTCTTCAAAAATGAGAATCCCACATTTGCAGAGGTGATAGATATGTTGTTATTCTTGTTTGCTTTATGTGTAGTGCCTTACACAGACTTTGTTTCTCGTCAGACCTTTCACATGTCAAATGAATTGTTAACTGCCAAAACACTGCCATCAGAATAACTTAATATTTTGGGTTTTGCTTTGTGTATTGTTCACATCACTTATAGGATGGCTTACAGCAATTAATACAGAAGGTTGTTTTTTCATTGCAGTATGGAACTATCAAGCCAAAGGGCTGGCAGAAAAGTTCCATATTGTTCAATGGATCATACTTTTACTCTTACCTTGCAGACAATTCTGTAACTCAGCTCTAAACAAACACATAATAGTTTCAAACTTTTTTTGTCTTAAATATAGCATCTAAATGTGAAACAAGTGATGTGAGTTTTTTCCTGCTTTGAAGAGGCTAAGGAAAGTCATGCCCGGTGATCCTTAAATGGAAAATGCATAAAAATTATTCTCTGTGGATTGAAGATCAAGCAAAGAGAAGAATTTTTGAACAGCAGTATGATTCAGGAGAAAATGAAATACATTTATAACTGTCTTATTGAGAACATCCAACTGGCATTAACTCAAGAATCGATCAGCATCATTTTTTGAGGTAACACACCTCCCAAGCCAGCAAAGTCAGGTTTGAAAAATTCGAAAAAGATGCAACCTACATATCATGAAGATTATGGGTGAGTTAGCATTGATGATCATGTAACTGTGGAAAGCTACCCCAGTGAACTGAAAAAACTGATAGAGACAAAGGATGCCTTTCAGAGCATGCTTTCAGTGCCAATGAGACATGCCTATTTGTAGAAGAGGATGAAAAAAGACCATCTCCAAGCAGAAGGCTGCTCCTATGACTCAAGGTGACCAAGAGTAGATTGATCCTTCTTGTACTTGCAAATGTGTCAAGGGATTGCAGGTGAAACCCATGCATCTCTACAGAACAAGGAACCCATATACTCTGAAGGGGAAGAATAAATGTCATTTGTCACTCTTTTGGAAATCAGATCATAAAGCCTAGGTTGCTGACATAATGTTCATGATGCTCAGCAGTACTTTGCAGGAAAAAATTTCACATTCAAAGTACTTTTATCTTAGACAATATGCTGGGTCACCCAGCTCTAAAGAGCTTCAAAATTCACATTCTGATATTGAAGTTAAGGTCTTAACTCCCACACAACTTCTTTGCTTTAGCCCTTAGATAGGAAATTGTAAAATACTTCAAGAATTACTATATGCATTGCACCTTTTCTGGCATCCAAGAAGTTATAAAAAATGATATAAGGATAGGGATGAATTACTAGGGAATTAGCATTATCCTCAAATGAACCATGGAAGGAACCTTTAGGAAATGTGTTTCAAGTAATCATGATGTTAAAATTGATTGATCTAGTTGCATTAAAACATTAGGCATCTCAGTGACTGAACATTTAGCATATATACCATTTTTATAGGAAAAGCATGAGTTAACCAAAAATATGCTGTTATAATTTTGTCTGTTGCTCCAAGGCTTTTTTAATTTAAACTGGTGCTCAAAAGCAACAAATGCAAATATTGTCATATCTTGTGCAATAATGACAAAATAAATAATAAAAGTCGTTTTTTTTACATAAAAAACGATGTTGAGTTCAAATCTGCACATGACATTTGCATTAAATGTAGCCACGCATGCCAAACAGGTCAATTTAAAAAGCACCTCATTTGTACATCTGCTTCATTTCATGTTAGAGTCTTGGTGTATGACATCTGAGATAGCCAACCATTAGATAATGGCTAGAAGAAATCTTTTGAGTGAAGGAATGAGGTGGCGAGCAATTGGGAAGCTTGAGATCGGACAACATCAGTCTGACATAGCCAGATGGCTAAATGTGAATCGTAGAGTTGTAAGCTGCCTTTGGAATCGATTTCAAACAAGTCAAACCATCTCTAGAAGACCTGTTCCTGGATGTCCAAGGGCCACATCAACTATGGATGACTATTACCTTCTAAATCAGGCATGGCCAACTGTTTTTGCCCCCGGGCCGGATTGGAAAAAAAAATATTTTCACGGGCCGGATTGGAAAAAAAATATTTTCACGGGCCGGACGAAATATTAAAATTGAAAAATGTTAAGCAAAACACTTATTTCTTTAAGTAAACAAAATTTTATTATGAAATTTGTTTATGAATAATTGTAAGTAAATCAATACAACAAATTAACATAATAACTAATGCGACGTGTTGAGGCAGTTTGCATCGCTTATTATTTTTTTAATATCTGGTTCTATACTTGTAGTAGCTATTCTTAACACAGCCTCCAAATGTAAATCATTCAATCTTGATCTTGTTATACTTTTATTTAGATTCATTAAAGAAAAGGTTTGTTCACAAATATAAGTTGAGCTAAAGATTACTAAATACGTCTTGGCAAGTTTTTTTAAATTTCCATATTTTTCATTATTCAGTTGCTTATAAAAATTACACAAATTTTCTTGCTCTTCTCGATATTTCTCATGTAATAATTCATCACATTGTAAATTAATTATTTCTAATTGTATATCAACAGGAACGTCATCAACTTGTACAGAAAATGGATTTCGGATAATAGATAAAATTTTATCAATTTTTTTGAAGCAATCGAATCTCTGCTCGAAATCTGTCATTAGTGCAAGGATGTTTTTATTAAATGTTTTAACCTTTTCTTTTAAAATATTTAAAGATATGGTCTGTAACGTTGGAAAATGATCAAATTTACATTCAACCAGAATTGTAGAAAAAAGGCTAAGCTTCATTTTAAAAGCTCTTAATTTCTGTATTAAATCATGAGCAAATAAATTTTTTCCTTGTATACATGTGTTAAATTCGTTCAAATGTGTGAGAATATCCAAAGAAAATGCTAAATCACAAATCCAATTTGGATCTAATAATTCAGGAAAATCCTCGTTTTCTTTAAGCATTAAAAATATTTTTATTTCCTCTTGAAGGTCCCACACACGTCTTAAAACTTTTCCCAAACTTAACCAACGGATTTTATTGTGATATAGTACATCTAAATGACTGGTATTTAGTTCTTCATGGAGATCAATAAATTGCCTGTGATTTAATCCTTTTGATCATAGGAAATTCACTAATTTCACAACTACATTTGTAACATGATCGATTTTTAAAATATTTTTGCACTATGCAAAAATATTTTACTCGCCTGCTGGCAATGTCGCTTGAACATCGAGTGCAGATGAGTATAAAAGTTTTAATTCTTTATAATGGAATCTTTTTTAAAAAATATAGAAGTATCGAGAATTCATTCGATTAATTACTAGAAGTTAAATGTTAATATTGAAAAATTGTTCGCGGGCCACATAAATTCATTATGCGGGCCGGATCCGGCCCGCGGGCCGTATGTTGGCCATGCCTGTTCTAAATGCAAGGCAGCATAGAATCTGCACAGCACACCAGCTCACTTTTGACCTCATTGTATCCATGGGATGTGCTGTATCCTTGCAAAGAGTGTCTAGAAGGCTTCGTGCAGGTCATCTTTATGCAAGACGACCAGTTGTGTGTCCCCATTGACATCTGGCCAATGCAGAGCCCGATTGAATTGTTCTCGACAACATCACAACTGAACTTAATGTCAGTGGGACAATGTTATGTTTACTGATGAATCCTGATTTAGTCTGGAAACCAATTCCTAATGACTGATTGGTCTGGAGACAGTCTGGAACCAGATACCATCCCATTAACATTCAGGAAAGAGACAGTTTTGGAGTTGGTGATGTGTAGGTATCGGCAAAAATAACTCTCGCTGGCCACACAGACATTCATGCCTTCCCAGGAACAACTAACAGCTGTAAGGCATTACAGTTAGATCCTCAAACCTTATGTTTGTCCATTTCTTCCAGCAGTGGGTCCTGATTCTGGAACCAGATTATTTAATGGATGATAATGCTTGTCCTCACAAAGCTTGCTTGTTGGGCCAATATCTTGAGAGTGAAACAATAAGCTGTATGGATTTTCCTCTCCAATCACCAAGCCTAAATCCAATAGAACATGTTTTGGACACTCTACAATGACACATTGGTGGTCACAATCCATCTGCATTTGTGCATGAATGGCCATTACCCCCTCAAACCCTCATTGATACCTTGATTTGCAGCATGATGAGTTGTTGTGCAGCCTATGTCACTGTCCTAGATGATCATATACCATATTAAAGGTATCATTAACCCTTTACATGCCATTTTGAAGTAATAATTTTTTAATTTGAATCTTTGAATATTAACAGGAATTCATTTGTTTTTCAGGTATTAGGGGGATATATGATCATGACTTCACCGACATGTTTCATTGAAATCCAATGGTGGACTTGTTTGTAATTCATCTTTTTATATTTGTTGCTTAACTTTTGAGCACTATGTATTTTATAATATGATTGAACTTTTACATCTGTTAATTTAAAACATATTCTAGTTCAACCATACAACTTTTGTCAGTTAATACACTTTAATAACTGTAAGCATTATCGAATCATATCTTTTTTCAGATTCATGAAAGTTGGGCATCAGAATAAGACCCCATCGACCAGTGGTGATGAAAATGATAGTCCTAGTAAGAAAGGCTCATGGCGGCAAGCTATTTTCCACAGAGTTCAAACACCAGTACAGCCAAACAAGCAAATAAATGGTAAAGATATATATTAATCTATTATTGTCAGTTGCATTGTACAATCACTTCTTTATTTGCAACATTCAATGAAATATGATTGAGATGATAATAATTGAATTTAGAGATGGAATAATAAAAAATTTGACAGCATGATTTCAGTGTGATTAAAAAGCAGTATTAGAGACTGAAATTTAATGTAAAGCAGTGTCCCACAGTTTTATTCTAAATTTTAATCTTGCATCTTTTACTAGTGGGCTAGTAAATATTTTGTAAGAGGCCAATGAAGCATTTGCATTTCTTACTGTAAGTGGATACTGCTGATCTCAGTGGTAAAGTTTTAGGAAATATAAAATCTCAGAGAAAGCTTAATTTCCATTATTCACTAACAGTTGGAAAAGGAAGACTCGTCCATTTTTATCGGATTCGCTGGTCATCTACAATTGGAGAGTTGTACTGGAAGTAGACATATCTTGCATATGGGCAATCACTGTTCCTAAATATTTGTGTACAAATATAATATACATATGGCAATCACTGGAATCTCTTATTGAAATTTACTCTTCAGCAAGTCTTGAACAGTACAATTAAAGGTTATGCAAAGGTAAATATATGGGAACATTTTAAATATATATCATTATTTATTGCATATATTAGACAATAATATGAAAGCCATTTTTAGGCTATGGTCCATTTTCCATAATTTTCTGTAATATATATATATTCTGTAATATGTATGTATATATATTCTGTAATGTAATATTTATAGTGACCTATTTGCACCACCTATGGTCAGGGACTGTGTAATGCTCCAAAATGTATGATAAAGTTTTCAGACTGCTGGTGCCAGGCAATTAATCTTGCCAATAAATTAGATAAGGTTTTTCTTTTTAATACACTGGTTTCCATAAATTAAGGAAAAATAAGAAAAATCGCGATAATTCGCAAAAAAATTGTTCGATTTTCACCAAGCTTGTTCATGTTATCAATAAAGTAATGCTGAGTGAGCATATCATATGCAAATTAGTCTAGATTGCGTCAATTTGCATAATTAAATAGCAGCATAAAAACGGGTGTTTTGGAGTGGATTTTTTTTGTTGTAAATGTGAGTAAAGAAATTCGAAATAGCTATTTTATAGGAATGGTCTCAAGACACCATTTGTCAAATGAACTGCAGTGGAGAGCTATTGGTCAGCTTGAAGCAGGCCAAAGTTAGTCAGAATTGGCACGATGTCTGAATGCTAGTCCTTCTCTGGTCCATAAACTGTGGAATCAATTTCTTAACACGGATTCTGCATCTCGGAAGTTTAGCCATGGAAGGGCTAGAGTTACAACCGCTGTACAAGACCGATATCTGTGATTAACAGAATGAAGGAGCAGAATGTCTACTCTCTCATATCTACGATCCTCTTTTGCAGCAGCCACTGGGAGAGTTGTATTAGTAGTTTCTACTGTGCGTAGAAGGCTTCATGAGAGAGGTCTGTATGCTAGAAAGCCAGTGATTTGTATACCCCTCATGTCACGTCACAGGAGTGAGCGGTTGAATTGGGCACGCGTGCATATTAACTGGACAGAAGAGCAATGGAGGTTCTTACTCTTCACAGATGTGTCCAGATATTGCTTGCAGAGTGATTCTGGACATTATTTGATATGGGGAGAATGAGGTACTCGCTATCATCCCAGTGACATCTGTCAAAGAGACAGTTATGGCGGAGGTAGCGTGTGTGTTTGGGGTGACATTTCCTTAGGTGGACACACAGACCTCTGTGTTTACGAGTGGGAACCTCAATGCTCAAAGTTATAGAGATGACATCCTGGACCCTTATGTATGTCCTTACACTGGTGTAATAGGTGAAGCATTCATCTTACAAGACGATAATGCTCATTCACACAGAGCTCGACTAGTGGAACAATACCTTCAAGAGGAGACCATTATGTGCATGAAGTGGCCAGCTCAATCTCTCGACCTAAATTCGATTGTGCATGTGGAATGCTCTAGGGAGATGTGTTGCTTGCTGCCCTCAACCTGCCACCTGAAACAAAGGGGAGCTTATTACTGCTTTGAAGGAACAATGGTCATTACTCCTTACTGAGCTGATTCACAACAGCATGGAACATCGCTGTTGTGCCAGCATTGCTGTAAGGGGTGACCCCACTCCTTATTAAAGAACTTTGTCCATTGCATTTTGACACTTCATTTTTGGGCAAGTTCCTGCGTTATTTTTTTTATGAAAAATGTTTTAGTGTAAAATATTTTATACCATTCTGAAACTAGCATTGTAATTCATGTTTTCATCAAATTTCATTAAAATCATTCATATAGTTTTTTGTTTATCATAATTTTTCTGAAATTTCCTTAATTTATGGATGTACATTACATGAAAAAAGAAATAAAAGTAAACCCTTAAGTAAAGTAAACCCTTAAATGAACTCTGCTCAAGAGCAAAAAATAATAAATTCAAATTGAAAATTTCATAAAAAACAAACAAATGTTTACTCAAAAGATCTGACTTACCAAAAATACGTTGCACCAAAACCAACTTTTTACAAAAATGCTGCTCACTCTAGCAGCCCAGCAACTCGCATCTCTCTTCAAATCTAACTCAAAACCATGACACTATACACTCTGATTGTCACACTGACTCTACATGCTGGCATGCAAACTGACATGTATGACATTTGCATAAATGATGATCGCATGCTTGCACAAGCTATGATGTAAGTGGGTGTGTCCTACCATATGCACTTAGTGGCTGTCAATCAAAAAGCAAAGTTGTACATGTGCAAGTCCTCTAACAGTCTGGGAGAGGAGAATGGTGGATCAAATTAAATGAAAATCTCTAAAATGATAATTACAATATGAATGAAGTAAAACTGGTTAAGGAAAATAAAAGTGAAAGGGCGAACTATCACAACTGCTTGTGGTCTGAGGACTGTTCTAGGGGATCCACAAATTCTTCAGTCAGCATTCAACTTCATTAGTCAAATACATTTTGACTGTAATTTTTTTTCTAATTTTTGTTATTTCAGACCTACTTCCCAAATAATTTTGAAACCATATTAAATTTTCTTTGAGTTTTGTATTTCAGTAGTTTTTCTAATCTGGCATGCCAAAATCTTTTTGATGTCCAGGAACACTACTACTACTTTTTGTGTTTGTTTTAAAACTATTTACCATAGCTGATAATTTTGTTAGTAATTATGTCAGACTTTGCACTTTTGTAATTTGTATTGCATTGGGCTTAATGTGTTATATTTTGCTAGACAGTTAATGTTATGATGAAAAGAAATTGTCTCTGAAGCAGCTGGTTGCTACATAGTTCTTACAAGAACATGTAGTATAATATTCCATAGAAAAGATCTGTGAGGAAAGCAAGACTTCAGCAGAAAGACATCATAAGAAATAAAAGAAGACATCCATTACTTATCTGATTTAAGCCAGATCCTTTTGCCCCACAGCCAAAGTATGCTAACCACTCACCTGTCAGAACAGTTATTGCTATAATACATAAAAAAATAAAATATTTAATTTTTGGGGGAAAAACCACTAGGACATTTGTCTTGGGAGCAAGAACTATATCTATTGAAAAATTGTATAACAGTGTGTCAAATGAAACTACTATAAGCTTTTATATCTACACACACCAGCCACTGAATTAGAAACCTTAATGCAGATGTATGTAAATGTCACTTGCACAGCATATAAGCAAAATATTTGGTAATGTGCATCACCATGTGATCTAGGCAACTCTTTAAGACTGCTGCTTGTCAGTAATCATCAGTAGTATTGATCACAATGGGAAAAACAAAGGCTCTTTCAGGGTTCAATAAAGAGCTTATTGTGGGTGCCTGTTTGGCTGGAGTGACGATTTCAAAAACAGAGCTGACTGGTTTCTCAAAAGGTTAGTTATCTCAGGTCTTTAATCAGTGGAAAAATAATCCACATTGCTTGTCGAAGAGGTGTAAGTGTGGCGTGATGATAATCTGTCAGGAATGAGATCACCATCGTCTGAGAAGGCTTTACAGAGAAACAACTTCCTGTGCCCAGCAATTGACCGAAGCATTCAATGAAGGCTGTTCCCTACCCATATCTCAGCAAACTATGCACAGGGAATTGAAGAGGATCGGTATTAGCAGCTGCATGCCTATACAGAAACCACTGATTTCTGTGAAGAATTGAAAAGTTCTTCTACATTGGTGTCAGGAACACCGTGACTGGACACTGGAAGACTGGAAAAAAGTTGTGTCCGATGAGTTGCAGGACACCTTGTTCTGTACTGACAGTAGGCAGAGAGTTTGACGGGAGACCCATGAAGCAATGGATCCAGCTTACCATGTAACACAACTCAAAGTTCTGGAGACGGTGTCATGGTGTGGGGCACGTTCTATTGGTATGGAATGGGTCCTCTGATATTGCTGGAAGGTCGGGTGTTCTCCAAGAATTATCTGAACATTGTTGCTGATCAAATCCTACAAAGTTGATTTTTTATCCAGCAGATGATGGCTGTTTCATGGATGACAATGATACTGTCCATTGCACAAGATGTGTTCAACAATGATTCAGTGAGCATGAGAGCAACTTCCATCTTCCCTGGCCACCATAAAGCCTGGATCTAAACCCCATTGAGAATGTATGGGACATGTTAGAAAAACAAATCTGGGGGCAAAGTCCTCTTCTGTCAAATCTGAGCCAGTTAAAGGAATGTCTGGTGAATGCCTGGTGGTATGCTGTAGATGTAAAGGTACTCCAATACCTTGTGGAATCTATACCAAACTGCATATGTGCTGTAATTCGGTCTAAAGGAGGTTCAACTCTGTATTGAATAAAGGTTTCTAATTCAGTGGCCAGTGTGTGCATATGTAGTGTAATAGTAAATAACATAGTAGAAATATTTATTGGTTTTCCAACATCACGTATTTTGGGTGCTATGGTTAGTCTCTACTTTTATCATGAATATTTCTATGCATAAAATCACTAATTTCAATCTCACATTTTTTATTAGTGGATCATTAAATATTTTGTGAAAAGGCCATTCAAGCATTTGCTTTTCTGCTTGAATAATACTTTGGTTATATTATGTAGCAACATTTTCTCATTTGAAACTTGAGTGTAAGAGAGGTGTGGTCAAATAGTTTGTTTGATGGTAGGACTGGCACTTGCTGTTTTGCTGCCGCAGACAACTTGGACTCTGCTGTACCTCTTTCCAAGTCTGATTGTAGATATTTAATGTAATTTTTAACAATAATTGGAAATCATCTATTGAAAAATAGTAGTTTATACTTATTGTAGTCAAATTTATTGCAGCTAAGGTTGTTAGTTTGCAAATTTGCCACCTCAAAAAAAAAAATGCTGCCCATTGCAGTCATACTACTCCTGTTTGATGGGCTGCATTAGATATGCCAGCCTTTTGGCAGGCTGCATAAGATGTATCAGTCTTTCAGCAGCCAATTCTATGAAGAATGTCATAGGAACTGGGAGGAGGGTGTGTGTCTGTGGACTTGAGCCTACCAATTCACCATTCTAATAACTTTATTTAATATATGTAAACAGTTAACTTTTTAAAATATTTTAGAAATATAACTTTAAGTGTAATTTTCAACAGTAATTTGCATTAAAATATTTCATACTTTGTACATGCCAAATTACTGGGCTTGGCTATTGATCAGAAAAAAGCATAGGATCAAAGGCATAGGAAAAAAGCATACTGATCAAAGGGACCTAGGTTTGAGCCTGAGTAAGGCATGGATGTTTGTGTTGTTTTTCTGCTCAGGTCTCACCATTCTCACAGACTTTCTACTATGGTGTATTAAATTGACAGTATTAATTGTACTGTGGTGTATTACTGTCAGGCCTTGGGGCAGGGGTGGCTCAGTTGGCACTTTGCCCCGCTCATAATCTGCAGTTCCCAGGTTTGGGTCCCAGCTGGGTCAGCATTGAGATTTATCTCTGCAAAACTCCCCACCCTGCCCACGGTCAGTAGGGGACACTGACAGCCTTGGAAAGGCTGCTGCCTGTCGGATGGGACGTTAAGCCATGGCCTTGTGTGTGGGAGAGTCATACCCTGTGCACATTAAAGAACACGCTGGATGGCCTTGATGGGAGGCTACCATCTGTCTCCCACAGCCCCATTCCAGTGGGTCCTTTCCCCCAACCTGGCCATTTAGCCCATTGTGTGCAAAAAAGTGCTGCTCAGAGGTAAAACAATCAACCAACCTGTCAGGCCTCTGTGGCAAGCAGCTGCTTGATGGAGGTATTCAGCAACCATTAGTAGAACTTGATCTCAGGAAATAGTAGTAATCAAATGTTTATTGGAGCAATTGTTTTACAGTTTTGCTTAAAATTGGACTGTTTACATGTGAAGTTATATTAGAAAAAATAATTTCTTCTGAAAACTTCAATTTATTTTTATTTATTTTATGTTTCATTTTATAGTTTTCAGTCTTACAAATCTTCGTGGATTGTGTTTTGTTCATCCCTGGTATGAGAAATTATTAATATTGGTACAAGTATTAGTTTTTCGTATCCTACTATTCATTTCAACATCAGGAAAAAAAATTAATAATTTCTCATTGATCATGCCATTCATAGTAATTGTATCATTGTTGAATTATATTCCAAGCTTAGAAATTGTGTATGTAGTGTAAATAATTTTAAAATTTATGAATGTAGTGAATGTAGTGTAAATAATTTTAAAATTTAAATCAAAATAATTATTAGTATTACAAAATAGATGCATTTAAAAAAAAAATGTTTCTAAGTGGCTGGATAGTTGGTGTGTTCTGTAGTGGTTCAAAAAGACCTAAGTATAAGCCTTAGTTCTGATCAAAAAAAATTTTTTTTTAGATTTTACCATGGAGGCCTTCTTATTGCTGATTTATATTGAGCAGGTTATGTAAATTCTATGTATGGCAAGTGGTTAACTGAGGAGTAATTCCATTTTCACTAAATGATTCTTTTTAGACCTTTATCTTTGAAGGAGTAATTGAATGATCTCAGAATGTTATAATAATCTTAGTATCTTTTTGTTTATTAATTTAAGTCAAAAATAAAATAAAATAAAATAGAATCAATAATTCTGAGGAGTTTAGCTGTTGGTTTAATAGTAGCAGTAAGCAAGGAAATGTTGATCACATCCAGGTAATATTTAACATCACCTTACCCAGGCAATAAGAGAAAGTATATCTTTGTTGATGTGTTGGAGTTCCATCACAGTTAGTTTTCTTTGCTTAGTTAATTTTAAAAGTAAATAATATTTTGCTTGAATATTGTTATAATGATAAGTTACAAAAATAAAATACTGAATGATAAGGAAAAAATAAAATACTGAATGATAAGGAAAAAATAAATTATGTTTTACATGTGATTCAATATGTTTAATTTTTATTTTTAGGTGAGATGATTTGTAAATCGGAAGGTAGTGGCAGTACTTCTGAGGATGAACAGCAAATCATGGTGAAGAAAACAAGTACTCAATTGAGAGCTCTGTGGAAGAAGGCTATATTAGAGCAAATATTACTAATAAGAATGGAAAAAGAAAACAAAAAGTTGCAAGGTATAAAAATTTTAGTTGCATATTTCCTGAAAAAAGCATAGGTTGGCATGGCAGGATATAAAAATATTAGCATTTTAAGTGACACTAAATATTCTGAATTGACTAAATATGTTTTTCAATTTACAAGTGATTATCTGTGAATTATGTTGATGAGTTTTCTCACATATAATGCTAGACTGTATGGTAGGTATAAAATACCAACTTTTTTAATTCATTTTTAACGTTTAGGACAGAGAAGAATCCTGGAAGCTACTCCTAGCTTTTAAAGCCTTCTTGTACAAGAACATGTCTTACTAAAACTTAAGTCGATTTAACTGACCATTGCTTTAGTTAGGGCTAACACAAATATGTGGCTGGAATATTAGTAATAGTTCTCCCTAACCACTAGCCAGTTAAGGCTTTCTAAATCTTTGTAAATAATGCTTAAACATTCCTTAATCAATACTTAAGACCACATGTTTATTGGATCCTTTGTAGCTCTTTTAGGGGGGCACCAGACAGAAGCTCAATGGTTAGAACAGCATGCATGTTACCAGGAGGTTCTGGATTCAACAGTGTTTCTGCTAATGTGAAATTGTTCCACATTCTGTGAGCAAATGCTTCTCAGTTGTTAATAATTAGTTTCTCACTTATAACACTGCATTAGTATTTTGGATTATAAAAACACCATGGTTCTAAGTGACATTAAGTATGTTCTCTGATCAATTTGTAAAGCTATATGGTGCTTGATTTGATCTTGTCACATCTCTGTAAGTGGATATCTTGATTGGTGTCTGGTAGCTCAGTGGTCAGATCACCTGACATATTATCAGGAGGTCATGAATTCATATCCCAGCATCCCATATAGCTTAAGAATTTTTCTTTTGTTAAATTAGAAATTGTTTATCAATGTACAGGTAAATAATTGCATATGAACTATTAACACTAAACCTACCATGACTGGTCAAATTGACCTTTTCAAACTTTTGCGTAAAATTTCCCACATACAAAGTTATCACATTGCTATATAACTTTGACTTTTCTTATAACATACATACAATGATTTTTTCAGTATTTACTTCTCCTCTTATTGTCTTTTTTATAAGAAATATATGTAGCCTGTCCTACCTACCATGACCGGTCAATTTGACTGGTTGAAAGATTTCTGTTATTTAGCCTGTAAACTCAATTCTAAAACTATACAGTTGGTATAAATGAAAGGCTATCAAAGTGTGGCATGACTTCAACTGAAAGCAGAATGATCCTTTGATACACGAGCAGTTGTTTCCATCTAAGGCTAGGTGTAGATTTACGCAATATATGCCGAACAAACCAGATAAGTTTGGAATCAAATTTGGGGCGGGGGTGGCTCAGTCGGTAGCGCGCCAGGCTCGTAATCTGTAGTTCCCAGGTTCGAGTCCCAGCTGGGTCAGCGTTGAGATTTATCTCCGCAAAATTTCCCCGCCTTGCCCACGGTCAGTAGGGGACACCGATGGGCTTGAAAAGGCCGCCGTCCGTCGGATGGGACGTTAAGCCGTGGCCCCGTGTGCGGGAGAGCCATACCCTGTGCACGTTAAAGAACACGCTGGATGGCCTTGACGGGAGGCTACCATCTGTCTCCCAACAGCTGTTCCAGTGGGTCCCCTCCCCCAACCTTCTCTGAGCCTTCGGGGTCCTTGTGGCCTGGCCATTTAGCCCATGGTGTGCAAAAAAGTGCCGCTCAGAGGTAAAACAATCCAATCCAACAATTGGAATCAAATTCTGGTTAACATCTGTTGTCAATAGCAAGTATGTAATAAATGGATTTCCATATTTGGGAAATAATGAGAAAAGAGAACCTTCTGTTCCATTTGGGGGAGTTCATTGTCCGCAAGCTAATAGAACTATTGACAGGGTGTGGAAGGAATGTAACCACGGATAATTTTTTTACGAACATATCGTTAGCCACAAAACTGCTAGCAAAAAGAACCACTATTGTTGAACCATCCATGGAAACAAGCGAGAATTGCCAAAACTTGCCAAACATGTGAAAGATAATATGGCATGCTTTACAACAAAACTATATAAATCAGGCTATATTACTCTAACAATTTATAGAAGTAAACCAAATAAAAAAATGGTTCTACTAAGTTCAATGCATAACTCAATAGACACTGAAAAAAGTGATAAGCATATACTGGAAATGATTAGATTTTATAATAGCACAAAATTCAGTGTAGATGTGACAGATCAAATGGCAAGAAAATGCAGTGTGAAATCGAAATCTTGCAGATGACCCCTCCAAGTATTTTTCCATATTCTTGACCTAGCTGGAATAAATGCATGGGTTTTATATATAAAGAAACAACAGGGGAAAAAATTTCAAGGCAGGAATTTTTATTCCAGTTAGCTGAAGAACTTGTTGCTGAATATCAAGAAGGAAAAAGAAAAAGGAAATATACCGAAAATATCAACAAATATAAGTTCAGTTTCACATGTACAAAAAACTTAACAAGTAAGATATTGCAAAGACAACAAAACTACGAAAATCTGTTTGAAATGCAAAAAATATGTGTGCGGCAAATGTACATATGAGAACTCAGTAATTTGTAAAAAAAAATGCATTGAATATGAATAAGATATGCTTTATTTATTTATAAATGCAGGAAACTATAGAACTACAGTTCATTTTTCATGTTCTTTTCATGTTTATAATTGAAAAGAAAAAAAAATAAATTTGTTTTTTTTTTCATTTTGTGAAAGTTGTTTTTTGTTATTTAATTAAGTACCAAATTGATTTATTATCTGCATTCATTCATAAAAAAATATAACTTTTTTTAAGGACCGGTCATTTGACCTGTCACTGTATGAATAGGTATACATGAAGTGTTGGTAGGTTTAGTGTTAATGATGATATAAAATGAACACAAATATTAATGTGCAGATTTAACTTACCCTAGCTATTGAACTAAAGATTGATATGATATGGCTCATAGATGTAGTAATAAAATTTTCTGGTAGGGACACCTATCTTCGATCAACTCGTATGCATACAAAAGTATTTGTGAGCTTCAGTCTAGGAACTTCAACATTGATTGGGATTTACAGTTTAAATGAAGAGGCTTTTGGGACATGGTTGGCCCTCTTCAGTATACCAATGGCATGACTACACAAAGGACAGAAAAGCATACACTACTCTTAGGTTGTACATGTTTTTTCTTATGAGGACATGTCCAATAAGACAGTAGTCAGACACTTTGACCATGGCCTCATTAAATCTAACAATATGACAGCGCTTTTGAGCATGTCTAGCTTCATCTGAACATGATCTACATTTACTGATGATGGAATGCCAAGGTCAGAATTTGCATTTCACAAAAATCCTTGTTTTTTCAATTAATATTCATGTAACTTCCATGATTTTAGGCTTTCAGCATGCAGTCTTTCCAGCACTATCTATCTCATTTTGTAAATGTGCTGGAGATATATAGATAACAACTAATAGTGGAGATTTGGAGCTGTTGAACAGTGAAAGATTATGTTGATAATGCATAGTTGTCTAAAGTTGAGACTATATGATCTTTAGTGCTATGGCAGAATGAGATAGACAGTATTGGTACAACCAGTGGGATCAACTAATAGTGGAGATTTCGAGCTGTTGAACAGTGAAAGGTTATGTTGATAATGCATTAGTTGTCTAAAGTTGAGATTATGTGATCTTTAGTGCTATGGCAGAATGAGATAGACAGTATTGGTGCAACCAGTGGGATCAACTAATAGTGGCGATTTTGAGCTGTTGAACAGTGAAAGGTTATGTTAATAATGCATTAGTTGTCTAAAGTTGAGACTATATGATCTTGAGTGCTATGGCAGAATGAGATAGACAGTATTGGTGCAACCAGTGGGATCAACTAATAGTGGAGATTTCGAGCTGTTGAACAGTGAAAGGTTATGTTGATAATGTATTAGTTGTCTAAAGTTGAGATTATATTATTTTTAGTGCTATGGCAGAATGAGATAGACAGTATTGGTGCAACCAGTGGGATCAAAATGTTGAATCAGAGGTCTTGGGCATTCAAATATTTTCAATAGTGGGCTGTTTATCAATAATGAAATCAAGATGCAGAATGGAGTATTAATGGATAATATTGATTAAGTGATATAAAAAAAAGTGCACAGTATGTACCCAACTGATAATATGTCACAGTCAACTGAAACAATATAAACCATAATAGTTTCTTCTAAAATTACTCATTTTGGTATCACTTTTTTATTGAATACTTATTTAATAAGTAAATTATTTATTTTTTGTTGGGTTCAAATTTTTAAGGGTCTGGGGCATTCAACATTTTTCACCGATTTTTCACATTTTTCATTAATGAATAATATTAAGTGACATGAGAAATTTGAAATAACAATACAACTTCATTTTTGAATGCAGTTCTTGTGAAATGAAACACAATCAAAGTATCTTGTATCTACTGTGCAATTAAGTCAGCTTTCCCACAGTTTCTCTCAAAAAGTGAACATACACTGCTTTATGTTGAATGAAAGTTCCCAGCTAAATACAAGTATCAATACCCATATATATTCATTCAACAAGGAAACAAACCTGGTTTACAGGCCATAAGTTGCATGCTCATTGTCTAAATGATACATTCTTGTATAATTCTCTGTTCATTATTGTTTTTCTTTGCATTCTTATTGCACTGTACTAAAATTTAATTTTCACAAGTACTCATATTTTTTATTTAATATTTGTATGTAAAGTACATGTTTTAGTTCTTTAAATGTAAAAGTATAATGAATTCTTGTTTATATTAGAATAGGAATCAGAAACATGCAACTCTTTGAAGTGTATAATATGGCTTTTTATTACTTCCAGTACTAATTAAAAAGCTTACATTATTATCATTAGAATAATAACAATGACAATTTTTTTAAAGACTTAATGGAACATTCAGACTAAAAATATTGTTACAAAGAATCTCTTTGAGAATGAGGAAAGACACTAAAATGACTATAGGTCCCTATTTGCCATACATGCAGTTGCTACGTCTATGGAATAAAAGTCTCATATATTTTACGTTTTTATCAAAATTTTCTGGTTACTATTCATAGTTTTAGTAACTTGCTGTCCTTTGCCTTAGTCATTAGGTTGGTTTACCTTTGAGTGGCACTTTTTTGCACACAATAGGCTAAATGGCCAGGTCACAAGGACTCCGAAGGCTCAGAGAAGGTTGGGGGAGGAGATCCACTGGAACAGCTGTTGGGAGACAGACGGTAGCCTCCCATCAAGGCCTTCCACCATATTCTTTAGCATGCCTAGGGTATGGCTCTTCCACACATCGGGCCATGGCTTAATATCTCATCCAATGGATGGCGGCCTATCCAAGCCCATTGGTGTTCCCTACTGACCATGGGCAGGACAGGGAGTTTTGCGGACCTTAGTCATTAGGACACTAGATCTTAAGTAATATGGTGGATCACTTAAATAATTAACGTTTATTTGGTGAAACACCACACCACCTTTCACCTTTTATTAGTCCTTTTCATCAGCAAATTTCAGATAACAGCAATGAAATTTATCTGTTTTAAGTTAAACTTTTATAATTTTTGATAACTCTTCACACTTCTTGCGGTAAAATTTTTTTGTTTTATTTTTCATCATGTGAGCCCACAGGAATTGGCCACAGTATAAGAACTCCTTTGCTGGAATAAAACTAGTATGTTCCTATATATGTGTGTGTGCTTGTTGGTATTTCCACATAATTAGTTTAAAGGTAAAATACTAAAAACTGGCTCTTTGGAAGTTTGCCAACCTGTGTTAGAGTGAAAAAAGAAACCTTTGAGAAAAGAAAAGAACAAGTCAATTAAAGATGGTACCTAGCAGGCACAAAAGGTATATTTAATTAAAGCACCAGTTGTCATTACCAAAGACAGGTAAAAAGTTTCAGCTTGTATGTGAAAAATGTTGCAATGTATACTTCATTGTAAAATGTGGAAAATAAATATTACCAAAAATGTGATTTTAAAATGCATGATTTTCGAAGAAATCATTCATTGATATATTATTCCGTTTGGTTGATATTATATGTTAACATCAGTCAAATGGAATAATAAAGAGTGAGCATATACTTGTAAGATTTTTGGTAAAAGTTAAAATTTTCTATTCTTACTAAGTCTTAACGTAACAAGTTACTAAGTCTTAACCAAAGATTGACAGTGTTTTAGTATTGTGAGTGTTAATTTCATTTTGAAAGAAGCTTTGACAATCTACCCTATAGTTTATAATGTTAAACAGTTGGATTGAGTAGTTTTACCTCTGAGCAGCATTTTTGTACAGAACATTGGGGAAAATCACAACATTATAAATTATGTCACAAGGACTTGTAGGGCCCAGAGTTGGGTAGGGGACTTACTGGACAGCTATTGAGAGACAGATGGAAGTCTCTATTCAATGCCATCCAGCATATTTTTTAATGTGCACAGGATATGGCTCTCTTGTACAAGACTGGAGTGGAGTGTGTCAAGGTCCATGCCCCCCCCAAAAATGGAGGGCCTTTTGCTACTAAATAATATTATAGTCAAAAAACACCTTTTCAAGTCCAATGATGTCCCCATTTTCACTGAGGGTAGGATGATGGTTAGTAGTAGTAAATCTCAAATCAGGTACAGTTGGAACTTGAACTGGAAACTGCAGATTAAGTGCCTGCTGCACTATCAACTGAGCCACTCCTATATTAGTTAATATGATGAATCACTTGAGTAGTTAATATTTACATGGTGTAATACTATATAACTTTTCACCTAGTCTTCTTTATCAGCATATTTAAAGTAACAAAAATGTAAATAATTTGTTTAACTTCAATTTTTATAATTTATTATAAATCTCGCAGTAAACTTTTTCTGTTGTGTTCTATGGTCTAGCAGGAGCTTATTGATCGCAATAATAGAACTCCTTTGCTGGAATAAAACTAGACATATTTAGGAAAATCGTGACCCAGCCCTGTAAATTAATGTAGTTAAATGGTTCTTTTACAACAGAAACTATCAAATCTTAGAAATCTTGATTTTTTTTCAATAATATTTTTTTGGTATTTAAAGAATTAGGGAATAATTAACATTTATTAGCATCAGCTTTTTTCATTCTTTTCTAAAATCAATGGAATCTGAAATAATATTATCAAACTTATTAAAATGTATTTAATTTAGGAGACAGTTTGATATAACAGTTATTATTTATGCTAATTAACTTTTGAGATATATTTCTGATTGATAGTAATTATTATAAATCATGTAGCTTCCATAGCTCTTAAATAGCATGCTATGAACATGTGATGCTGACACTGAAGGATCGGTCTGTTTAATGCAAAGGAGAGGTGTAGATAATAAAGTGACCACTCAGTTATTACTTTATTAGTGACTTTAAATATTTAAAAAATAATTAATTTAAATAATACTGAGAAAAAATGTAATTTTGTTACTTTAATATTTCAATGGTAAATTTTTTGTAGTAAGCTTGGGATTTATATTTATTAGTTGTTTTGATTTAACATTTGTATTAAAATATATAGTTCTAAATGATTTTTTTCTCTAACTAAATGGTTTTAATTGCTAGTGAGTCAAGATGCTGTATCTCATAAGAGAATGAAACTAGATTATGAAGAAATTACTCCATGTCTTAAAGAAGCTATTCTTAGATGGGATGAATTGCTAAACCATTCTTCAATGAATATGGTGTATGTGGACAAGACAAAATTGCAAGAATTGGTCAGGGCAGGTAAAATTCACATATTTAAATATCAATATCTCTGGCATTTAGCCATTTGAAGTGAATGAATCAAAAATATATGTAATTGCTGAAAAACTTATTTTTTCACCAGAAATAAAAGTATTTTGAATATTAATGTTCATGATCATTATAAAAAAAAATTGCTCCTCAAAGAGTTCACTTGACTTGGGAACCTGACCGTAGCCTGTCAATATGTAAGAGTAAAGAAGATCTAGGAAGAAAATGTGACATCAGCAGAAAGATAAACTCAAATAAATGTCCATACCTTCCTAAGGATTCAAACTCGTGTCTTTGCTGCACAGCCATGTACACTAATTATTCATTCATTGTGATGATTTATAATCAATAGAAGTAGCAGTTTAAGAAGTGCAGTAATTTCAAGCTGAAATGTAATAAAGGAGGCAGCTTTGAGTTCCTGCTTATCTTTCCTCCTTAAAAGTACTATAAGTATTAACTTTCTGTTGCTGAAATTGTACTAAGCTGAAAACAGTAAAGAGGCTATAACATGTCTTTTATGCATATAGATATCTTTATATGAAAGAAATGTTAGTGTAAAGCTGTATGTCTTGTCTTTACAATACATATTTTTTAGTTTAACCTTATAAAATGTTTTAATGCAAAATAAAAAAAATGACAAATTAATTATTGTATAAAAATTGCTATTAGATTGATTAGCTGGTTTTCTTTCGAGCACATTTTTGATGCACAATGGGCAATGCAGCAATAGGCGATGCACAATGTATAATAAGTAATTAAGATAAAGTTGGAAAAGGAGACCTACTAGATAGGGGCTAAGTAAGTGTAATGGTGAATCTTCTGTAAGTCATCTTTTTTTTTTTAATTAAACAGGTGCATTGTTCAGTATGTGTTGTAACGCTCCAAACAAATGCAAAATACTTGAAGTTTTATGCTCCAGATAGCTTAGATGGGTGCCAGGCAATAATTAACAAATTGCCAAAAGTAGAATAAGTTGATAATAAGTTGATTTAGGGTTCAAATACCAGTGAGCGTTAATGAGTAAGAATCAAAATGATTGTCAAGTAAATATAAATATAATTCAAAAATCCTTAATTCGCGTTGCTCAAGAGAAAAAAACTGTACAGACTTAAAAGGTTTTAAATATAACAAAACAGGTTTATTTCCAAAATAATTCAACTCACCAAGACATCAATGAAGATACAACTCCTGTGCTACACGCACTGTGCTTGGTGCTACGCACCTTGTGCTCGTGCACTCACTTGTGCTTATGCTTCTAGTGCTTATGCTTATCCTACTGTGACTCGCAGGTCACCGGTTTTTGACATGAGCCGGCAATGCTTGCCGGGAAAGACATTAACATACTATGACGAACGAAGCAAGCTATGACGCAAGAGGGGGCGTGTCCTTGGCACTCGCTTTAGCGGTACAGTCGGAAGATCGGAGTTGCATGTACGCAACTCACAACATCTTGAAAACGAGTGCTGTGATGCCAAAAGGGAAATAAAAATCCCCAAAATGATAAATATAACGTAAATTAAACAAAACTGGTTAAGGTAAAGCAAAAGTGAACTGTGGGGCATCACAACTCCCCCTTCCAAAGGGAGTCAAAAGATTTGACCTAACAAATTTTGACGAGCAATTTTGAATAAAGGACACATCTTACGTCATTTACACATGGCTGAACATAAATAAGTAATAGTATGCTAGCGCAAATTTTGATATGACGAACTATTCTCACTTTGACACAATTTTCCAGCACAACCAAAGGTACCTCCTCCCTTTTCCTCCTAACAAAAATATGTAATTAACAGCTAACCTAGTGTCAATATATACCAGTGGCTGTGACAGTTAACTGTATACTAGCATCATCGGTCTATCTAGTATCACATTCTGATACAAACTCGAAATTGGCATATCTTGAACTGTACAGAAAAAATAGGTTAATAAACTCCTAATCTTACTAATTCTATAGTGTTAATAGATGAAAAGAAAAAATGGTTACATTGTTGCTAGTGGGGTGATAACTTCCGCTTTTCTCCTAACCACAATAAAAAATTCGTGAAAGCTAATTCTTCTCCTAAATCACATAAAAAAAAACGGGTATTCGAACACCGTTATCTCCTCCTAATTACATTCAAATACGCAAAGCTAAAAAAATTCAAAATTTACAAACAAGTGGGAATGTAATCATCCGCTAATTCTTCTCCTATTCACAGAAATCGCGATCTAGCTGAAATAAAAAATCATTAGTTACCTCACTATCACGATTTTACGTCCGAGCCCCTTACACTCGGACATCTTTTATCCGATGATTCACTTTTAACTACTGTTTTCGAATTTTTACGCTTTACTGGATATTATACTCGTTTATGAATTTTCTCTTTTTTAGTGGATTTTTACCTGTTTTTTACATGGGTCCTATACACCCCTTGTTATTGTTGACTTTTTACGTTTTACTGGATATTTTATGCGTTTATGAACCTTTTTACTTTGTTACTTTGATTTTACGCTTGTTTCTGTTTTTTACTGGGTCCTATACACCTATTTTATTGTCGATTTTACACGTGTTGTTACTTTTTGCCATTTTTACTTATCTTTCTTGTTCTGGTTATGATTCTGTGTGTTTTTAACTTTGGTTGTGGGTTCAAATGACTTTTATCAATTTATATCTTTTTGTTTGGCACAATATAGCCCTGTTGCTCTTGCGCCAAAAAACCCCAAACAACCAACCAACCAACCATTAGTTACCTCCCCCTTCAGAGCTAACGTCCCCCTCCCAAAGGAGTTATGCTGGTAACAACTCGGTCACCAGACTAGGCCATTTGGGGACAGCTCCAAAAAGGTACACAAAAAAACAAAATTCTGCAGTCATCATCATGGTCATCATCTATATATACCAATAAATACTGTCAATGTCATCCCAAAAATTACGTATCATTGACACATAAATATCACTGATGACACTGAACAGATTTAAACATATATACATAAATCGTATCTAAGAATAAAGAAAAAAGAGTGTAAATAATTTATAATATACGATGATAACATTTCATCCAATAACTTTTACATGAATCTCCTTTTTTTTTTACATAAATTCACTTTGGAATACATGTTATTTTACAATACAAATTCTTAAACATAAAAAATATTAAATCACTAATTCTCTTTCACTCTTCTCATTCATATCCATAAACATTTTACAATTTCTAAACTTTCCAATATCGACTTACAAAATTTTCAGCTATCAGTCAGCTGAAACGAAAAAAACTACAAAAATACATTTTAACTCACGTAAATACAATAACTAGAACCTCGATGAACAAGAATGCAAAAATAAATTCTATTCACACAAGTATAAACTCGAAGTACAATAATTTCACTTTCCAAAAATAAATATCGAACTCTAAAGTTTCAAGAATTCAAACATTGCTAACTATATAAATCACAATAAGCTTCTTCGTCTTCATCTATTCCAAAAAAAAGAGAACATTTATAAATCAACAAGTGCCAAGTGAAAGAAAAATATACTTAAATTTCATTGTTGGCACTCCGTGGCGATAAATCATCTAGTCCGTTTCCGATAACATCCTTCCGTCGTCGTTGGGTGGCTTCACGTAAAGTTGTTACTGAAGATCTCGTTCAAGTCAAGTCGTCGCTGTAGATCTCTCTCGTGACGTCATCTTCCCGATGTTCACTGCCGGTTGTCGCTCTGCAGGATTTGCGTTTTGTTGGCCTTTCGTCACGCTCTTGACGTCGATGGAACAGCTGAATCTGGCTTTGTCAGTCTTTGTCCTGTTGTGTGCAGTAGGTGATAATCTAATCTGTTCTTTTCTCTTCTGCTTGGTAAAGGTTCATCATCAGAGCCATCTTTCTCCTGGGTTTGTTGTGGAGCATCTACTTCTGATCTAGAAAATTCTATGTACGTTTTAGATAATTTTATATTCACAACATTAAAGTATCCTACTGAGGCATTAGTGGTCATATTGGCCAATTCATACAAAAGTGGAGAAAGTTTCTTCCTTATAACATATGGTCCAGCATATAATGGTGCAAATTTCTTGATGAATCCTCTTTCTTTATCACTCTTATGATGTGTTTTAATCAAGACCTTATCACCTACTTTAAATTCCATATGTCGTTGTCTTTTATTATAATCCTCTCGTTGCTTTTGTTGTGCTCGTAGGGAATTATCTTGTGCCTTTGAAATGGCTCTAATATGCTGTTCCGTTCTAAACTCAATGGATTGTGGAGATGCGGGTTGGCCAATGAGTCTGTCCCAGGGTAATGTTAGTTCTCTTCCAAGAAATATCCTTGAAGGCGTGAATTTGGTGGTTTCATGTAATGAAGTGCGTAAAACAAAGGAAAACTGTTGCAAATATTTATCCCATGTACTATGTCTATTTTCAACGTAAGCAGCTATCATTCTGCCAATATTTCGGTTAATTCTTTCTGTCAAATTTGATTGTGGATGATATGGAGTTGTATATATGTGTTTTATTTGGAACGTTTCACATACTTCAGCAAGCATATTGGAAATGAATTGGGGCCCATTGTCCGAAACTATACTCTTGGGTACCCCGTATCTGCATATAAATTCATTTACAAATTTCTTTGCTACGATTGTTGCTGTTGCATTTCTAACAGGAAATATTTCGACCCATTTCGAAAAATAATCTACTAAGACCAGAATATATTGGGATCCCGCTTGTGTTTGTGGATACGGGCCCATTAAATCCATGCCAACTAATTCCATGTGTTCATTGGAGATCGTGCTTTTCATAAGACCACAAGGACGGTTTTGATCGAATTTCGCGGTTTGACAAATTAGGCATGTTTCTACATAGGTTTTTACGTCTTTTTTCAAAGCTGGCCAATATGATCTTTTGGCCACTTTCTGATAGGTTTTCCGTGTACCTAAATGTCCAGCTGAAGGTACATCATGTAATTCTCGGAGTACGTACTCTCTTAAATTCTTGGGAATAAATGGGCGATAACTGCCTGTTTAACTTGGTCGTCTGCAGTAGTACAAAATATCGTTAATTAATCTGAAATGTCTGGCTCTTCCAACAATACTTGAAGCTATACTAGGATCTAGAGGTAATTCATCAGTTTTCAAATAATGATACACGTTTCCATATTCTAAATCTCTTTGTTGTTCAGTAATTAAATGTTCCTTGTATTCGATGGGAACTATTGTGGCGAGTGAGGGAGCAAAAGGCTTATCTTCGAGCTCTGGCGTAACTTCTGCCGGCCACACGGGAGCATGGGATAATGCATCTGGTAGCTGATGTGCACTTCCCTTTCGATGCTCGACCTTGAAATTAAATTCTTGTATGCGTAATGCCCAGCGCATTAGACGACCTGTTAGATTGGTAGATGTCTGTAACCATTGTAAAGCAGCATGGTCAGTAAAAATAGTAATGTCGGACGTGTCTAATTGTACTTTAAATTTTTCTAGAGCCCATATTACGCTTAGACATTCTTTTTCAGTCACTGTATAGTTTCTTTCAGTATGACTCAAACTGCAACTGGCATACATGATAACGTGTTCACAATTGTCATTCTGTACTTGGCTCAGCATGGCGCCGAGACCGACATCGGAAGCATCAGTGTAGATGTAAAAAGGTTTGCCTAACTGTGGTAAGGCCAACACGGGAGCATGACACAATGCATCTTTTAATGTCTGAAATGCTGTATCGCAAACAGGTGTCCAGTGAAACCGCTTTCGCTTTCGACGTAATTCACACAAAGGTTCGGCCAAATTAGCAAAATTGGGTACAAATTGTCGGTACCATCCACACATTCCTAAAAATCTACTAAGTTGTTTCGAATTGCGCGGTGTGGGAAATCGTTCTATGGCTTCGACCTTATTAGGTATTGTTCTTACTCCATCTTTATTAACATTGAAACCGAGGTATTGAATGTCCTCTCGGAGAAATGTGCATTTGGACAACTTTATGGTGAGTCCGGCTTCTCTTAACCTTGCAAATACTAAATTCAAATCATGTAGATGCTCTGAAAAATCCGTAGAAAAAATGACTATGTCGTCTAAGTATACTTCACAAATTTTTCCTTTTAGGTCACCCAGAACTACGGACATAAGACGTTGAAACATGGCGGGTGCTCCTGATAAGCCAAATGGTAAGCAACGAAATTGGAATAATCCATCTTTTGTGAGGAATGCTGTTTTGGGTCGATCTGGTGGATATACGGACACCTGCCAATATCCTGAAGACAAATCTAGTGTGCTAATAAATTTCTTGCCAGACAGTGTGTGTTAGTAGATTCTGAATAATAGGTAGTGGATATCTGTCGGGGACTGTAACAGCATTTAATTTTCGATAGTCTACGCAAAATCTCAAATCACCAGTTTTCTTTTTAATGAGCACAACCGGTGAAGCCCAAGGACTAAAACTTGGCTCTATTATTCCATCCTCTAACATTTCTTTAATTTGTGTTGAAATTATCTCTTCTTTACTGGGAGGATAATTATATGGTTTGCTGTAAACAGGTCTATTATTGCTGGTGTCGATATGATGTTCTAAAATCTGACATCTACCAGGCTTGTTGTTAAAAAGTTCGTAATTAGCATTGAGCAGAGTTTCTAACTTAACTCTCTCGCTATTTTCCAAATGAGCATTGTTAGCATGTTTTCTAATGTCTGATTTTATCTGATCTATATCAAGTTTTTCTTTCATGGTTGCTTTTAATGAAATAGTATTATTGGCAAAATCAAATTCAATCAAGTGTTTTCGTATTGCATCTATTCCTATTAAAGAGTCATATAATAATTCACTTATTACTAAGAATTCAAGTCTTATCTCCACATTATTTAAAGTGATAGGTAACTCAACAGTTCCTTGCAGAAAACACTGTTTGGAAGCACAAGCTAAGTTCAAAGGTCCACCGGACCATAGCTGCAAATTCAGTTTACAATTTTTCTGAATTTTATCCCATACTTTTTTATGTAGACATGTAAAATCAGCTCCTGTATCAATGCGAACTATGAATTTGGTCTTATCATGATAAAGCTTCACAAAAGGTAAATGTAGGACATTATGTATACCCACAGTAGCAAGACTTAACTCATGAGAGGGCTTTTCTTGAGGAACTTTGGCGTCTCGCTTCAAAGATCCCGATGAAAGTTTCCCGAATTTTCATTCCTTTGATAACAATATTTTCTTGTGTGTCCTAGTCGGCCACAAAAATTACAAGTGATAGTTTCTCTCTTTTGTTTAACCAAAGTTTTAGGTCTAGTGTTATGGTTCGAAGCTTGACGTGGCACAAAGTCTCTACTACGTTCATATTCTATAGTTCTAGGCGCGTTCGGCGCAAATTGTCGGGACCGTGTAACTTCCGGTCGTGCGGGAGTCATTCTACGCGACTCAACCTGATATTGCTGCTTTGGCGGGAATGGCATCCATTGTTGGTTAAGTGTATTTGCTGCAGATTTTCTTCTTGCAGTGTATTGCCGAGCCAATTTGACTAACTCTGCAATTTAATTCACGTTTCGTACTTCTAGGAATTCTCTAATGGGCAAAAGCAATTGAGACAAAATGCAATTTACAATATCAATTTCAGCGGCATCAGCATCGTACAGCTGGTATAACTCTACTGTACCCCATATAAATTTTTCTATGTCATCTCTTTCCCTTTGTCTTCGTGAAAACAACTCTGTAGCTAGTTCTGTAAAATCATTATAAGCCGGATATATGTCCATGATTTCGTTTTTAAATTCTTCCCAAAGTTCCATGCCGTGACGACATCCTACATTATTCCACCATTGCTTAGCACATCCAATTAGGCAAGATACTGCTAAAACAACTTTTTTGTTGCTTGGTACTTCATGTAAACAGAAATGCTCCTCCATGGACTTGACAAATGTCCACGATGATGGACGTTTCGAACCGTCGAACCTTATCTCAGGTAAAGGCCAATTAACATAAGGACTATAGTTAATGGATGGGTTGGCAAATCGTCGTTGTGGCGGTTGAAAATACTCTGTTCTATCACTTGCTTCTGACGGAACAGAAAATGGAACCTTACGTTCAAAGCTTCTTCATCGGTGAACTGACATAGCATTGTCAGCAAATTTAGGGGTTGTTGTCATTCCCCTTTTTTTTCTGATTATCATCAAGCAGATTCATTAGCACTTCTGCTTCCATCATTACATCTTGCAATCTACCCTTTACTCTTTCTATGTCGGGAGTCATTATGGCGGAATCGGCCATATTGTTAGCAGACATGTTTAGCGGTCTGCCGAAATTTTGAATTTTGGAAATTTTGAAAACCTTTTTTTAATCTTGAGCAGCGCTCAAAGGTACTGCTATACAACAATACAAAACTATCACTAAGCTTACAAAAATATAAATTTGCTTATCAAAAAAAAGATTTTTCTTATCGTGCCTACGTACGTGTGTGCCCGGACACTTCTAATCATTACATACAACAAATATCTTAAATACTCAGCAATATCTACACTGAAACTTCAGTACCTTTGAATAATACACAAAAAAATGTTAAGCTACTTGCTTAACAAAAATTTTCGCCGTAAGCTGCCGTTAAATCTATAAATAGTACATACAACTACTGAGCTCAAAAAAATTATTATCTTTGACAATCATACAAAATTTATCCACAAATATATATACTATCTTTAAATACTGGCGAGTCCCTGTTCGCTGCGCCACTTCTTTTACTTGACTCTGTAACGCTCCAAACAAATGCAAAATACTTGAAGTTTTATGCTCCGGATAGCTTAGACGGGCGCCAGGCAATAATTAACAAATTGCCAAGAGTAGAATAAGTTGATAATAAGTTGATTTAGGGTTCAAATACCAGCGAGCGTTAATGAGTAAGAATCAAAATGATTGTCAAGTAAATATAAATATAATTCAAAAATCCTTAATTCGCGTTGCTCAAGAGAAAAAAACTGTACAGACTTAAAAGGTTTTAAATATAACAAAACAGGTTTATTTCCAAAATAATTCAACTCACCAAGACATCAATGAAGATACAACTCCTGTGCTACACGCACTGTGCTTGGTGCTACGCACCTTGTGCTCGTGCACTCGTGCTTATGCTTCTAGTATTTATGCTTATCCTACTGTGACTCGCAGGTCACCGGTTTTTGACATGAGCCGGCAATGCTTGCCGGGAAAGACATTAACATACTATGAAGAACGAAGCAAGCTATGACGCAAGAGGGGGCGTGTCCTTGGCACGCGCTTTAGCGGTACAGTCGGAAGATCGGAGTTGCGTGTACGCAACTCACAACATCTTGAAAACGAGTGCTGTGATGCCAAAAGGGAAATAAAAATCCCCAAAATTATAAATATAACGTAAATTAAACAAAACTGGTTAAGGTAAAGCAAAAGTGAACTGTGGGCATCACAGTGTTGTCATATCATAATGTTCTATTCAATGATTGGCAGCTTTTCTAACCAATAGTGCTCTCTTTCTCACTAAGAGCATAAAAAGAAAAAGAGAAAAGAAAATCTTAATTCTGGAATGCCAGACCTTTCTGAGGTTATGAACTTAGTGACTGACAACTGTCTTATCTTAGTAGGCTAAATTGAGTATAATAACATTTTAATATTTTCACGATAATGCTGTTATACATAAATTATTAGAGATCCTTAAACTAAAATATTTTCAAATTTATAGGAGTGCTTAGCCTTAATAATTAGGTATACAAAAAACCTGCCCTATTGGCATAGTGGTTCGAAACTTTTGATGTTGTGATGCCCCCTCATTTGCTTTTACTTTACCTTAACCAGTTTTGCTTAATTTACATTATATTTATCATTTTGGGTTTTTTTTTTCATTTTTGGCATCACAACGCTCATTTTCAAGAGTTAGGAGTTGCGCATGCGCAACTCTGAACTTTCGATTGTCACCCACTAAAGTGCGTGTACACTCTTGCGTCATAGCTTGCGCCGCTCGTCAATTTATGCAAATGTCTTTCCCGGCGTGCAACATGACACATGCGGGCTTTGTACCTCTTGTTATAACCTGGTGACATGTTGTACACAGTTAGTGCAGTGTGTGTAGTCAGGGAAATCATCATGGGAAAGGAAAGGAGAAAAGGGAATGAAATATCCAGAGAGGAACAGCTAACATAATTTAAGATTTTAAATTTCCCTATTTTGAAGCGGAGATACTCACTACTGAGAAATACAGAACCAAGATAGTTGATCGATATTTGCTCCATTTTTTAAGTATAGTTGGCACATTATTGTATAAGGCGCACATTATTGTATAAGGCACTCATTCATACATACAGGAGTAGCCCACCATTAGAGCTCTTGAGGCAGAAAAAAAAACAAAGAAATAACAAACAAGTATATAACACAGTGCTACATACTTTGAAGATATATAAATATATAACATTATTACAAAGTCCTTCTTTTAGCATTTGTTGCTGTCTGTACAGTTGAAAGTTTTACTATTCAATTTTCACCAAAATTATCAGTAGCAAAGAATAAAGGCATTATGATGGCCTAGAATAGTGTCTTAATAAGAAGCTATGGCTTCAAAACATGTTGACACAGTGGTTCATGGAATTAGGCACAGAGTGAAAAAGTGTTAAAAACTCCCTTGGAGATAGGCAGTCAGCAAGCAACTGGACACAAGTGAACGCCAATAATAGCAACTGCTGGAAGCATTGGTGGAATGAGTTAACCACCTAAACATAAGTATCACACTGCACAGTAATTTTATGACTACTAGTTTGCCTTTACTCTTTTGATATTGATAACTCCAGTGAAAATTGAACAGTAAAAGTTTCAATTGCATGGAGAGCAACAATTGCTAAAAGAAGGACTTTACAGGTAATGGTGCTATATATTTATATATCTTCGAGTAACAGACAAATATGAAGTATAATATTTATAATTTGGCTTGCCAGCTGTCTTAGTTGTCAAATGGTTAGCATGCTTAGTTGCTGATCAAAGGGACCCGGTGTCAAGCCCTGGATAAGGCATGAATGTTTTTTATCGTTCTGCTGAGGTCTCACCTTCTTCATGACCTCTCTGTAGCATATTATGCTAACAGGCTTCTGTCAGTCTCTGTGACTAGTTAATGTCAGTAGCTGCTTAAAGGTTAAAAGAAACGAAATATAAAATTTTTATTATATAATAATTATTTGTCATGTATGCTGGCATATCAATCAATCATTGCATTGAATTTAGGCATCTGTGTTTCATCGTTATTTTGAGTTTGTACAGCATTGCTTCCACCTCCATAATTTTCAATTGTTTACCACATTCAGTGTGGCAGAGAATATTTGAGTCTGGTCTACTGAATTACTGATTTTTCACTCTTTTTTTATGTGAAGCATTTTCCATTAAACAAGCCACAGGTTTATCATTCTGGGCATGTCAAATCATCTTTACACTGTGTGACATGATATCATAAAAGTTCAGAGTTGAAATTGGTAACCCCATCTGGGGAGTGGAATTCAAACTTTAGCATAAGGCAGTAACTTTGAAGTTCACTTCAACACTGAGAGAAAGTAAGAACATTACACCCATCCATGGCTTGTGACAGTGAACATGTTAACAATATATGTGCAAAAATTATATATATATATGCACTCTGCTTAATACTTCAACTTCATTTCTGTTGTAAACTTTGGGGCACTACTTATAGTGACTCTTTACAACATGATTGGCTGCAGTCAATTAGCAAAACAACAAATAATTGAAAACCTCATTACTGGACAAAAATCTTTTTGAAAATCTTTTGCGAAAAAAGCTAGTTATTGATTTGTTGTTGAATCTTCTGGACAGTATGGTAAAAAAATTTAATGTAGTAGTATAATAATCAATTCATAAGTTATTCAATAAATTTATTTTTATGTGCAAAATTGGAATGAATAATTTTGTAGTGTATGAAAAGTAAAGTATGCTCTTTGGTTATACTACATAATTAGTTTTAAATATACTACTCAATATGAAACAACATTGGAATTAATTATTTTACACAATTGCTGAATATTTTAATTTATCAAAATTAACTTTTAAACCATTTCTAAAAGAATTTGATATGTATTACTATTTGATACTTTTGTTAAATAGAGAGCAAATCTCAGACTTCAGTTAGTGGTGCAGTAGTATAATCTTCATCCACAACTGTAATTGTTTTTAAACACCTGGTTTGATTCCCAATCTGACTCCTGAATTTTTATCTTTATTCAAACTTTTCATTTTCATAAAATGTATAGCCTTTTAATTTGTGTTTTGTCCAAAAAACTCTTCATGACTTGAAGACTTTTGGTACATGCTGATCATTAATTCCAGTGTAAAATTAATGAGACGGCATTTTTTTTTCACTTATTAAGTTTTTTCCCTTTAAAACAATTAACAGTTAAATATCTTTGTGACATTTGCAATTCCATTAAGTAGTTGTCTAGAATGGCAAATTTTAATTGGCAGTATATTTTCAATAGTGATCAATATTCTAAAACAAAAAATTCTCATTAATACCTATGTAATGCTCCAAAGAAGTGAAATACTTTTAAAGTTTGGACCCTTTGTCTGATCCAATTTTTTTTTTATGCTCTGGATAGTTGAGTCGGACGCCAGGCAATAATTAACAAATTGCCAAAAAATAAATAAAGTTAAATTAGGGTTCAAAATACCAGCGAGCATTAATGAGTAAGAATTCAAAAATATTAAATGATTGTCAAAATGTAAAGATAAATTCTAATCAAACAATTAACGTTGCTCAAGAGAAAAAATTAGTAAAGATTCAAAAGGTTTAAATAACAAACAAATTTATTTCCAAAAAACACTCACCCAAGCTTCAATGAAGAAGATACATCATTTCTCAACTTTGACTACACACACTGCACTAACTGTGCTCCTCCGTGCTTACTACCACACTCTATCTGTCTAACTTACTGAGCTACAGTGCTCTGTGACAACATGTCATCGGTTATAACAAGAGGCTTACAGTGCCCACATGTGTCATGTTGCATGCTGGGAAAGGCATTTGCATAAATTGACGAGCGATGCAAGCTATGACACAAGAGGGGGCATGTCCTTGTGCACGCGCTTTAGCGGGTGACAGTCGGAAGTTGGGAGTTGTGCATGCGCAACTCCCAACTCTTGGAAACGAGCACTGTGATGCCAAAAAGGAAATAAAAATCCCCAAAATAATAAATATAACGTAAATTAAGCAAAACTGGTTAAGGTAAAGTAAAAGTGAATGATGGGGCATCACACCTAATAAAACAAAAATTAAGTTTTCTACAAACAAGAATTTACCAAGAAAATGTAATATGTGTTTTTTTGATGATTTTTTTTCCATTTGATAGGCAATTAATAGCCCTTCTGATACCCTTATTAGAAATGTATTCTGTTTCAAGTATTCAAGCCAAACCCACCCAAACTATTTTGATAATTACTAAGCCCAAGTGAAGTTGTTAAAATAATTTTTACACAACTATAAAAGAAGTATACAGAAATTCATGCATCGATCATTTTTTCTTTTAATTCTTTCTAATATAGATTACAAACTTCAAAATAATAGAGCCATTACATCTGAAATCAGGCAGGGTGTCAGGTAACCCTCACGATTCTATTGTAAAACAATATGTTACTCTTTGTAAGAATACTGGAATGGCATCTGCTTTTGATAAAAAAAAAAACTCTCACGATTCTATTGTAAAACAATATGTTACTCTTTGTAAGAATACTGGAATGGCATCTGCTTTTGATAAAAAAAAACTCTTTTCGAATGTTATGGCCACTTGAAAATAATGGATTCATAAATGGCATGTGTTGCATTCCTAATATTTAAAAAACTGTTTCTTCAAACTTTTTACTTAAAACATCATATCTGATACATACATCTGAAAGTTATATGGCTCTCTTGTCATTAATAGAAAATTTATGAAAAATTGTCAAAATAAGATTAAAAAATGAATTTTTCTTTGTTTATTGTTTATATTACCATTTAAAATCTAGCAGTACCTTAAAAAATTATACTATTTGGTAGTTAATGCAGCAATATCTCCACACAAAAAGTTTCACTTTAATATATTGAATATTAGTACCCAAAAAATTTCCAATCATTGCCATTTTTTCAAGTTTTTTCATATTTTCATAGTCCAAAAATAATTTAAAAAACAAACCCATATCTAAAACTTTTACAAAAATCCAAATTTGAAACTTTTGCAAATTAAAGACAAAGACTTGATTTAAATAACTGTGAAAAGAAACTTTGATGTATTTTAGTGTAATATATTTTTTTTTCAGTCTTTGAATATTTCAATAGTTTTATTTTTATTACAGGAGCAATTATGAAGGAACTATTCCTAATATTTTAAAAGCTATTCATCGAAACTTTTTAATTAATTTTTAAGATATTGTATCTGACATATTAATCAGAAAATTATTTGTTTATTTTACCATTAATAAAACAATTTATGAAAAAATCATCAAGATAAGGTTAAAAAATTACGTTTTCCCGATTTCTTGTTTTTCTTGTTTATGTTACAGTTGAAAATCTGCAATATCTTTAAAAAAAATTGTGCTATTCAGTGGTTAATGCAGTAACTCTGTTAATTTGTGCTAAAAAATTGCAAGCATTGGAGAAGTGGCATATTTAAAAAATTAAGACAATAACTTGAGTTAAATAACTGTGTAAAGTAACTTTGATGTATATAAAAAATATGTTTTTGGTCTTTGAATATTTTGATAGTTTCATTTTTCCCTATTGCAGTATTATAAAGGAAGTGTATTGAAATTTAACAAAATGTTCTGCTAAGAAAAGTTAAATTGAATTTGTGATTCACCTTTTTTATTTTTATAGAAATATTAGTTTAGCTAGATTTCGTTGAATTGTAATGTAGCTACATTATTATACAGATCAATTTGTGGAAGATGGCAAAAGTGATATAGTAGAAAAAAATATGGCTAAGTTTTTTGTTAACAAATTGCAAATTAGAAAACTGACATAAACACCATTGAAGAAGTGATAATTGTTTAACTATATCACGAGAATAGTTGTGACTCTGTATCTGTCCAAATTGCTATTGTAGACATTAGACTAAAATGTTGCGGGCAGGTTAGAAGCCCCTAAACATTGGCTTCTTACTATCCCAAGTAAAAAGTCAGACAAATAAATTATAATATAGGTAAAACTGAAATTAAAGTTTTTCTGAATTTTAAAAAGTTCTTGAGATGATCTTGCCTTATACTGCCCCATGATTCAGCTACAAATGTGACCTCTTCTCCATATACCTCATATAAAATCTCCTTAAATACTCTTCATATAAATCCTTCTTAAATCTCCATTATTACCTCTCATAAGTCCTCCTTATAAATTTCTCCAAATCTCCAGCTAATTATTTGCAAGGGCCTTTATGGGCCAGGTAAATCTTAGAGTACGACATCGTCACTGGTGAGGCCACATAGTTACAATGTGTAGTGGAAGGACGCCAACTAAAGATATTCTGGTCCTGCCCTCCTCTTCATCTGCAAGGTGAGTTCCTCATATGCCATTTTGATATATGCTGCCATCTAGGCACAGAGCAGGGAACCAACATCTGAATTCAACTCATTAATTTTTATCTAGTTAATACTTACCTCATTAGAGAAATTCTTCCAAATTTCCTAACATCACTGCATATCAGCCAAATCAGACTTAGGCAGCTCCACTTGGGGAAGAGAACACATCATGATGAGATGAGGCTTCCCACAGCTAGGATTAAACTTGGGACCCAAGAGAAGCTGGCAAACACTGCTGAGAGATGATGACTTAATCCACAATGCCAAGAGACTAGCCGTGAAGGGCATCATTGCAATTAAGTGCATATTGCGTTCTTGTCATAACGGGCAAACCATTACATCCTAACTTGAGAAGAGTAAAACTTTTGGTGATATAGTATTCTTGGTCCTAATTTGCTTTCCTTTCTCACTGAAAAAAAGATTTTAAAAACATCAGCAGATCAAACAAGATACAAAAAATAACCGTCACAGTTTTTTCTCTTCAGTTCCATAACTTAAAATAATTAAGAGGGGTAAGCTTGTCACTTGAGAAAGTTCTGCGAAAGTGCATTTTTCTAGAAAAATCAATGCTGCCCATTGTAGGTTTTTATCCTTCCCCATTTTTTTTTTCTTAAAAAAAAATGTGAAAAACCCATTTTAAAGGTAATTTTACATTCTGTTTATTATAGAATTTTCTTCTAGGAATCTTAGATGCAGTGTTTGAATTTTGACTATAGTGCTTTTACTTCTATTGAGGAGAAATTTCATTGAGAATTCATCATCAGTAATCTTCTTTATTTCTTCTTTCAGAATTTATCTTTGAGACTGATAATGAGGACAATGTAAAAAATATATGTGATATCTTTTTTTAAGATTTTACATTTTTAGAGAGAATTTGTATTTAAAAAATATGTTATTATTTTATTCCTCTTGTGTGCAATCACATCTGCAATATTCTCTTCCTGTGTGGGAAGGAGCAAGTAAAATAGTATTGTATAGATTGAACTATATTACAAAAGTTTTTAAGAGTCATGTTAAAAAAAATTATTAACTCATACTTCACCTCTATTTATGGATTTGAATATCCTGCCAATAGCCAAATTGTACATTTTTAGAGTTTTAATTTTTATGTTTCAACATATTAACAAATTTAATTATAGTACCTCATGTTATTGGATTAGAGAGCATTATTATAAATTAATTGTACACAGAATTTATAAAACAAAATTAAGACAATGCATAATGTATATTGGGTCAAGATTATATAATCAATCAAGTTCTGAATTGAGAATGCTAAATATTTTAACTGTTTAAAAGGAAAGTTTTGTGTTGATTGAATGAACTGGATAATTATATTTCTCTTTTTAATTAAGCCATGTTGTCATTCATAATTTCTGTTTTATATTTATAATTTTTATGTGAGCAAACAAATTTTCTTAGGTGGATATAGTAAACCTATGAAATATACTGCTTTTTTGTGTCAATAAAGATTATTATTATTTTCTGGAGTTTTACAGTAGGCACAAAGCTGGGAGGATTTATTATTAATTTCAAAGAGCTTTTAATTTAAATCAAATGAACAAGGTTAATTCTAAAAAGAGTCGGTGTTTTTGGAAATCTCCATATGTTATAAAGTTACTTATGTTTGGGGTTTTCTGTAAGCTCTCTCTAGCAGTTTTATCTGCATCTTCATGTTCATAGATTCCTATATGACTAGGAATTGTAGAGGTAATGAAAGTTCATTTATATGTCTTTCAGACAATAGATGGTACAGTTGCTGTTTATGAATGTTGCATTATCTCAGTGATATCACTTCATCCAGTAGATAAATACACTCAACACATGATGTGATCAGTTTTGCTTATTCTTGAAAGTATCAGTAGGCATGCATTTTTTTGCTCCCTTGATGGTGAGCAAATGATGGACATGTTTTTTTTACTTTTGATGGGGAACATTTATGGTAAATATATGTCTGTAGTGTTGTACATATATGAAGGTGTTCCAAAATTTATTAGACTATGGAGATGAAATTGGAAGTGGATGAGCTCATCTCCTATGTTTGCTATCTCCTTCAAAGTAGTTTCCTTGTGCATGTATACATTGGTTTCAGGAATCTTTCCAGCTCCTGAAACAAGTCACTTAAGTCTGCTTTTCAGATGGTATTTAATCCTTATGTTGCATTATCATTAATTGAATGAAAACGTTCAAACAGTAGGTGATGAGCTCATCCACTTCTATCTTATCTCCATTTTTTCTCCAAATTTTGGAATATCTCTTATGTATGTAAAACACTATATTTTGTAGACATCTATTTACTGCAAATGTTTTCTCCATCAAAAGTTAAAAAAGGAATTGTATTCATCATATGTTCACCCAAAGGAACATAAAAAATGCATGCCTAATGATACTTTCAAGATAAAGTGCAACTGATCACAGCATATACCAATTGTATTTATCTACTGGATGAAGCGACAGTATCAAGTTGAGATATTTATGCCACATTCGTAAATATCATCTCTACTATCTACACCTGAAAGACATATAAATGGACTTTTATCACCTCTGCAATGGCAGTTTTGACAGATATTGAGTCACAACCATTCTCCTGATATACAGTTAATCAAATGTCATTTCTACAATGTTGTTTATATAAATTTTCTAATTTGTGATTTTTTATAAAAAAAAAAGCATGCCATATTTTTCCTACTACATCATTTTTGCCATCTTCCACAAATTGATCTTTGTAATAATTCAGCTTTATAAACATTACAATTCAGCAAAATCTAGTTAAATTAATATTTTTGCAAAAACAAAGAGTGAATCACAAATACAATTTAACTTAGCAATACATTTTGTTAAAATTCAATACAACTTCATTGTAATGCTGCAATAAGAAAAATGAAGCTATATTGAAATATTCAGAGACAATAAACATATTGTTAAACTACAATGCATCAGTCCCTTTCCACTGTTATTTAACTCAAATCATTGCCTTTAATTTGCAAACATTTCAGGCTTTTTGAATATGATGGGTTTTTTTTTTTAATTTTTTAAAAATATTCCACTTTTTCAAGTTTTTTCATATATCCAATGATTGCGATTTTTTTGGAACACTAATATTTAATATATTAAAGTGCAACTTTTTTGTGGAGAGATGACTGTGTTAACTACCAAATAGTATTTTTTTAAGGTGTTGGCAGATTTTGAACCATGATGTGAATATAAAATCAAGAAAAAATTGGTTTTCAACCTTATTTGTGGATTTTTCATAAATTTTCTACTAATGGTAAAAAAACAAATAACTTTCAGATGAATATATCAGATATGATATCTTAAAAAAAAATTCAAAAGTTAATTAAATAATTTTTTAAATATTAGGAATGATTTCTTTATAATGCTTCTGTAATGAAACAATTGAAGTATTCAAAGGCCAGAAAAAAAAGCTAAACTAAAATACATCAAAATTTCTTTTCACAATTACTTTATTGAAGTTTTTGTCTTTAATTTGCAGAAGTTTCGGATTTTTTGGATATATAGGTTTGTTTCTTTTTAATGATTTTTAAAATATGCCTATTTTAAGTTTTTCCTTATTTTCAATATTTGAAAATTTTTTCAAGCACTAGTCGAATTTTAACCAGTTGTAATTTAATTAAAACAAATATGAATATCAGTTACAGTTAGTAAGTTCTCTGGGTATCTGTTATTAACCCTTTTACTACCATCATGGCCTAACTGTAGTAGGAGGTAGTGAAGAGGAAGGAATAGTATAGGTTGGACGAGTCCATTTGAAATCTTACGCTATTATGGTAGTGAAAAGTGTTAAAAAAATAGAATTTCTGATTTCTAGGATAAATATTGTTTGAAATATTACTTTAAGTTTTGCATTTTCTGCATTTAGCATCCTCAAACAATATAAATTAATGCCTTTTGGAGGTTTTAAAACTATGAATTATGATATTTTGTTAGTTACCTAGTCAACTTGAAAATAAGTTTTCATTAATCGTTTAAAAAGTTGTATTCCCCCAACCCCCTGGGTATATTGGGGCAAATTGTTGCTGACACTTTAAACCACTTGATCATCACACTTAATAATAAAATATCAGATATTTTGCAATGATCTTTTGAAATTTTTTAATTATTCCACTGTCAGAGGGCACAATTGAAACGTTTGTGAAATTCGAAAAGTGTGGATCATAATAGTTTACCAATATCTACCAATGGGAAGAAAGATTTTTAATTTATTCCTGAAATCAAACAATTATTTCTTAAAAAAATATTGTTTCTCTCCTCTTGGGGATATGAGTGAAAATCAAAGAGTAAAAATCATTGTTATAAATTCAAGCTTCTCTATTTTCACATTTCACCACCAAAATTTCAAAGGTCCAACATAATTATATTGCATGAAATATTCATTTATAGTTTTGCCATTTTCAACTTTTTCTCTTGCTACAGGGCACAATTATAGCCATTGGAATATTCTGAAAGTATGATTCATAATATTTCATCAATACCTATTAAATCCAAAAATTTATTTATCTCTAAAAACAGAGAAGTTGAATGCTTGCAGACTGACAGACAGACAGACAGATAGCAACAAAGTAAAAACATTAGCTCATTTTTCTGAAAACAAGTACAAATCATTGTTTGCTAAGGGTGAATCATTATTAAGGGAGAAAATCTCTTGAGCACTATTCACTCTTTGATTATTTTTTATTATTTCACTAGTTTTTAATTTGTTTTTTTAACCATTTACTTATTTACTTTTTCTTATTTTTTTTAGTCATTTTATGCAAATAAGCCAATGTATTTAATGGGTTGGGTTGTTTTACCTCTAAGCAGCACTTTTTTTCACACAATGTGCTAAATGGTCATACCACAAGGATCCCAAAGGGCTCAGAGAAGGTTGAGTTGTTTTACCTCTGAGTGGCACTTTTTTGTGCACAATGGGCTAAATTTCCAGATCACAAGACTCCAAAGGCTCAAAGGGTTGGGTGAGGGGACCTACTGGAACAACTGTTGGGAGACAGATGGTAGTCTCTTGTCAAGGCCATCTAGCATGTTCTGTAATGTGCACAGGGGTGTCTCTCCAGTACATGGGGTCATGGCTTAATGTTTCATCTGATGCACAGTGGCCTTTCCAAGCCCATCAGTGTTCCCTACTGACCAAGGGCAGGTAAAATGCAGTGATAAATCTACCAACTGAGCCACCTCTACCCCATGTATTTGATGATTAAAAGCTTTAAGACTAAGAAATAATGCCACAGCATTTTTTTTTTGTTTTAAAATCACTTATATTCAGATAGAAACTTGGAAAAGAAATAAAAATATTACAAAACTTATAAAATATGACTGAAACATTGAGTTGAGAGTGAATTGTTTCATGTCAGGCTGTATGACTGCTGTAGAAAAGTTTTATTTTAACATAAAAGCAAATATTTCATTAAAAAAACTTAATTTCTTAATGTTACTATGAAATTTAGTTAAAAAATTGTTTAAAATGCCACTGAAATTGGCCCTACTTTTTGTAATCTTAGTTATTTCATAATCTGTTGTTGCATGAGGTAGCTGCCATTTAAGATCGGCAGAATCTGACATGTCACAGTGCAATTTCATTAGTTTTTAGATTATCAATATTTTAATCACAGTAGTGTTAATTGCAGTAAGAAAACAGGGGAGATATTCAAGCCACTTAGTGATCACATTATTGGCTTTCAAAGCTGCTGGGAAGGTTAAAGAGTTAGTGACTTAAGAGTTTAGACCCTAACCTTCAGTCACCCATAAAAAAGTAAGATTTTCTCTTAAACAGTAAGAGATAGAGGTACCAAATTGGTAAATCTAATGGCTTCCTCTTGTAATTTCAACCAAATATTCCCCCCCCCCCCCTCACAAAAATAAATCCCTCAAGAAAATGAGTAAAGAATTTCTCTTAACTGACAAGAGCTAAGGCTATCATATATAGCTTTCTCTTATCATACCTTAAAGCAAAATAAGAATTTGGTTCCCCCATTTTTTTTCCTTCCCCCCATAAAAATTTTTCATTTAAAAAGATAAAGAGGTACTGTATATTCAGTCACCAAGCATAACTCAAATGAATGCTTCTGATGTACGAATTATCATGGGCTACCTCAAATTATTCTCCCTCCTTTCTGCACTCCTAAAAAGAGGGAGAAATATTTTGTGAGGGGGCAAGTTGATCATAATAAGTTGTATGCCAAATGAGAGCTTTGTAACATGGGGAGTTAAACATCTGCTATATATTTCAGAGAATTTAATCGAGTAAGGACCTGAGCAATGCTGGGTAAATCTGCTAGTTGATCATATATTTACTGATTTTTTTTTGGTGTTTTGTTGTTCACATTAGGTTACCTGAAGCTCTGTTTTCCTTTTTGTTTGTAGGTATACCTCGGCACAAGAGAGGGGAAATTTGGCAATTTTTAGCTGAGCAGCACTGCAGTGTTACAGGTTCAGTAGTACCTGTTAGTCCAGATATTGATCTTTCCATTCCCTATGAAGAATTGTTAAAACAGCTTACCTCTCATCAACATGCAATTCTTATTGATCTGGGTAAGATTATATTTTGAAATTACTTATTCAAAATGTCATTGTAAAAAGATATATATAATATGAAATATAAGTTATATCAACTAACCATGGTTTGTGATTCTATATGCCTCTTACAGAAAGAGGCATTGAAAAACTTTGCACTACTTCTAGTGATGAGATGAACACATATGAAGTGCTGCGAATTGGGCAGCTTGGAGGCTCAGTGATTTGAGGTTATCAGCAACATTTTTCTTACCAGGAATAGCAGTATCTAAGCATTTTACTTTCTTTATTGCATATTAAGCCTCATGATATTACTTACTATGCTGTGTTAATGCACTCCTCATTGCTTTCCAGATAATGGTATGGTTATTTGTGTTGTCTTTCTGCTGCACTTTTGCTTTCCTGAATGCTCTTCTCTATGGTTTTATACTGAGACTCCTATCAGATCTTCATGGCTTTGGATTGGATTGTTTTACCTCTGAGCGGCACTTTTTTGCACACCATGGGCTAAATGGCCAGGCCACAAGAACCCCGAAGGCTCAGAGAAGGTTGGGGGAGGGGACCCACTGGAACAGCTGTTGGGAGACAGATGGTAGCCTCCTGTCAAGGCCATCCAGCGTGTTCTTGAACGTGCACAGGGTATGGCTCTCCTGCACATGGGGCCATGGCTTAACGTCCCATCTGACGGACGGCGGCCTTTCCAAGCCCATCGGTGTCCCCTACTGACCATGGGCAGGGCGGGGAATTTTGCGGAGATAAATCTCAACGCTGACCCAGCTGGGACTCGAACCTGGGAACTACAGATTACGAGCCTGGCGCGCTACCGACTGAGCCACCCCTGCCCCATCTTCATGGCAGGTGGGCTGCTTGAGGAGAAATAGTTTGTTTTAGACTCTTTAAATGCTATTTCAGTCAAGCATGAACATCCATGGAATTTTTACCCATGGAAAGGAGGGACAAAAATGTAGGAAAATGATGGAAATTTTTTTTTCCAATTAGAAGTCAAAACAGCTAGTTAGCATTTAAAAAATTATCATCCTTTTGTTCTTCTCTCAGATCATTGTTAAAAAGTCCTCCTTTTAGACTTCCCAAAAGCTTTCCATTCCTGTATTAAATTGGAAAGGCTTCTTTGTGCAGCTTTCTGAATTATGTGTTGTGAACACTTATGCATCTTAATATACCATTTATCACCATGTGTTCTCAGAACAGATTGACAGAATAAAATTGCTATTATTGTAAGGTTACTGAGTTTTAGGGCAGCAGTTATTTCTATTAACTGCTGTCCTAAAACTCGGTCACCTTATAATATTAATTACTTCTTGTTAATAGTAAGCAGAGCTGAATGATGCTAATATATAGTAATAAAAATTCTTGACTTTGTAAGTTGGTTTATACAGGGTGTCCCTGAATTCATGGCCCAAATGTGAGGGGATGGTAGTACACACCGAACCCACCAATATTCATCTTAGAATATGCAGCTGCATATGCAGTGAGCAGTCGAAAATGAAGGATAGACACAGAGGTTTCCAGAGTTACATTTATCGGAGATCATTACAACAAATGCTCAAACGTCCAGCCACTAACATTGATACAGGCGGCACAATGGCAGAGTACTGATCGGCATACCTGCTCGTAAACACCGGGTTTGCCACACACATTGGTGGCTGTGATGGACAGTTGGGCTACCAGATCCTCCACGAACTGTATGGGCATCTCGTACATGACACTCTTCAAATGTCCCCACAGAAAGAAATCGATACAAGCGGCGATCCAGATATACGATCGGGCGATCTGGGGGGACCACGGGATGGGAACACGCCCAATCCATCGGTTCCCAAATGTGGTATGAAGATGCTGACGCACGTCCATGTTGAAATGGGCGGGTGCCCCATTGTGCTGGAACCACATATGGGTGCGGATTGCAGCTGGAACATCCTGAAGCAATTCCGGCAAAACCTGTTGCAGAAAAGTACGGTATGTTCGCCCATCGAGGTGATCCGGCAGTAGGTAGGATCCAATTAAGTAGTCATGCATGATCCCCGCCCAGACATTGACAACGAACCGTTGCTGGTTCGAATTTGGATGTGTACCATGGAGGTTCTGGACCACCCACAAATGGGCATTATGGACATTCACTATGCCTTCACGTGAGAAGTTGATTCATCCGTATAGAGCATATGCGCCGGGAAATTGGGATGTGCAGCACTTTGCTGCAGGAACCATTGGGCGAAATCCATGTGCAGGGGATAATCAACAGCTGTCAATGCCTGCACTTGCTGCAAGTGATAGGGGTGTAGCCCTTCTTCATGCAGTACTCACCAGACACTGTTCCGATGCACTCCCAGACTCTGGGTGGCAGATTGCATGCTTGTACTGGGTTATCTGTCACCATACGCAAGATGTCCTCACTCATAGCTGGCGTTTTAACCATCCATGCTCGTCCAGCATCATGTCGACTGACGTGGAAGGTGCCTGCCTCAGACAGCTGGCGGTGCAGTCGTGCAAACATTTTATCATCGGGCACACGGTGTATAGGATATTGCTCACGTTAGAGTCTTTACACCTCTTTACCATTGTCCTCGGCTACGCCATACATCAGGTGCATATCAACTTTCTCTGCATTCGTAAACTGCTCCATACGTGCCTGGTGGACACTGAGAATGCTGGGATTTGGCCGATCCAGCACTTTTAAGCTGTGCCACCTCGTCTGTGCCCCTACCGGCACCGGGCTGCATTTGCGACCACATATTCTATGATGAATATTGGTGGGTTCAGTGTGTACTACCATCCCCTGACATTTGGGCCATGAATTCAGGGACACCCTGTATATATATGCATGTAACATATGTAGTTAACTGTGATATCTTTTGTAGCATGGCTGCCTCGGTGGCTCATTGGTATTGCATTGGCTTGCAGTGATACTATGATTGCCAAGGTCTGGGTTCGAGTCATGGGTGCTGGGTATTAATGTCTTCCATGGTCATTTGTTCTGTCCTATATGTTGTGATTGTGCCTCAGTTAAATAATTCTTCAGTTCTAAATATGTCATTGGGATATAAAGTGATAAATAGGCTGTAAATCCCATCAAACAAATTGAAAAAAAAAAAGAAAAAATTGTAGAATGAGATTTTGGAAAGTATTGGTATTAATGATTCTTGGATCAGTTTCAGATTGAAAAAGTGCACATGTTAAAGTCCAGTTGATCTGTGTTAATTAATAATTCGTCTCTACCTGTGATAGAACATAAGTTCAAGCTTAAAACCATTTATAAAACATAAGCATTTTTCCATTTCATAAAGGGAGGGGACTTTTTTTCCATTCTCTTTAATTCACCATTTCGAATTTTCAGTTTTGGATGTGTTGTACACTAGTTTTTAAATTTATATATTCCAATAATCTCCAGATTTGCATCTCATTGTGTATACTAAGGAATGAAATATGTGGAATTCTAAGGAATTTGCCATTGCTGTTAACCTTTGTTGAAATATGCTGCAATGAGTGATGAAAGAATTTTGAAATGAACTAACTAGTAACTGGTTATGATCTGAGTATTGGCATTTCAGTTTCAGCTTTCTCATTTGTTACATTCCATTATCCTTAGTTATCAGGGTTGTTTTGTAATCATTGGAGAGATTTCAGTATGATTTCTGCAATTTTTAAATTGAGCTTATAGGTCACACTAAATTTATCCTTTCTGACAGAGCAGCATAATATAAGAGTGAGGTTTTTAGGTAACAGATCCGAATGTTTTAGGTCCAAGTTGCAGTATTAAAGTTGAATGGAAAATAAAGATACTCTAGATAAACATAAGCAAGAAACAATCATCTCTAGACAAATCAATTCACAGCTCATCATTGATTTAAAAATAAAAAAAAAGATTTACTGAGTATTTAACCACTATTAAGCTGTTTTTAAGTAACTGGGTGAAGATGGATGAAGAGAAAAATTTTCTTGAGCTTGGTGAGATCTTAACCCATGCCTCCTGATGACATGTCAGGTGCTCTGACCACTGAGCTACTGGCCTCTGATCACTCTCTCTTCTACTAATGATATTATGCTATATACCATCTGGTCAATCACTATCTTTTGAGTACATTTGAGCACTCTGTTGTTTGGAGTTTTCCCAGGCATGTGCACACAACCAGCCACACTACAAGAGCCTCCTGACTGACACTCTTTTGTTAGCAAATCAGAATCTTCATCACCATCTGTTATGATCAATGATACTTTGTATTTAGACAAATGAATTCACAGCTCATCATTTATTTACTGAGCATTTAACCACTATTAAGTTGTTTTTAAGTAACAAGATTAAGATGGATGTATCTTAATCCTGTTACTTAAAAATGGCTTAATAGTGGTAAAACAGTCATCTTTCAACAAAGTTAAACCAAATGCTTTTTCTAGCAGAACTTTGAAACCACAATCAACCATTCAAGTCTCTTTTGATAGTTAAAAAGGAAGCTAAAAGGGAAAAATCATTCATTATTGACATTGTAAAAATATGTCTAAAAGCCAGTATTCTAATTCATAAGCTTGATCATCCAGCTGTTCCTCAGTATGAATGCGTAAGCATGTGAAAAAATAAACACAATTGTAATATATGTTGTTAAAATATTATTACTTAATTTAAGTCCATAATTTGTAAAAATATGGGACTGTAAAAATATGGACATAAACTGGAAGAAAAGCAGTGTACTAATCCCCAATGATGATGCATAGAACTGTCCAACCCCTCCTTGTCGTGATGCAGTCCATTGATACCTTTTGGAAGGGAATGAAAGGGGAAGGCTGCCAGATCAGTGTGGCCTACTGATCTGGTTATTTATGGCACATTTTTCTTTTTTTTCTGCCCTGCTGAGGATTGGTCAACTTCACATGGTCTTAATGCTGACTATTTTTGTCCACTAAACTGGACTAGTTTATGGCTTTGAGCTTGATTTTGGATCCTGGACTTGCTGCACTGGTGGGCCTCTGTTGAGGGAGAATCTGCTGCTGTGTTTTCTGTTTGCTTGTGAGTTGCCAGCCCTAAGTTAACAGAAGCATGGGTACCTTACATCAGCTGGATGATAATCCTGATCAGAGGCCATCTCAAATATCTGAACTATCACTTAGCTAGTTTGGCATCACCAATCCAACACTGGAGTAATGTGTCTCAGGCAGACCAGTTTCTTTCTAGATTCTGGTTCTTGAAAAAGTCCACTTGAAAATGTGGTGCCTGAAGTTCCTATCAGCATGGATGGCTTGAGCCTCTGGCGGTAGCCACATAGCTTGTTACTTTCCGCACTTGTGTTCAGGAGATATAGAGGAACAATCGTTTTCATATTATCCCCCCTTTTTTAGGGGGAATAAAGTACAAGGGGGTATTTTTTCATAGCCTATGACTCCCTGTGTTACGTTTTTGACAAGGGTGCATTTTGTTTCCTTTCCTCTTTAGTTTGGTTATTGATTATGTTATGTGAAATTCACTGCAATGGAAAGATTTTGGCATAAATGGTTTAGAGATATGAAAATTTCTGATTTAGATTATGCTGATGATTTAGCCCTTTTGAGCAAATAATGTTGGTGATATGAACTTTTTCATTAGAGCTGTTGATGAGACTGCTAGAGTAGGTTTGGTGATAAACAGAGATAAAACTAAAGTGATGAAAATTGGTCAAGCAGATGGTGCTTCAGTTGCTTTGAATAGCTGTACTCTTGAGCAAGTGTCTCAGTTTAATTATCTTGGGAGCTATGTAACAGATACTGGTGATGTGCAGCATGAGATGAATAGAAGAATAGAATTGCTTCTGGGACTTTTAAGAATCTATTGAAAGTGGAAAAATTGGTGTTTATGCCTAAAGAGTAAAATTAGGCTATATAATAGTTTGATTCTTTCTAAGGTTAGGTAAGGTACCAAAACATGGATATTTTGTAAGCAGGATATAACAAGAAACTGTATGCCTTTGATTCTTGATGCTTATGATCATCTTGGTCATTAAGTGGTTAGACTTCGTAAGTTATGATCATAACTTACGAAGTCTAACCACTTAATGACCAAGGTTAGAAGAAGCAACCTCCTTTGAGCATCATTTTGTGCAGAGAGAGAGATTGCATTGATATGGCCATGTTTCCTGTAAGTATAGTTGCAGATTGGCGAATAGGATTATGAGCAGTGTGCCCAAAAGCTTCATGAAAAGGAGGAGACCTAGGATGTGATGGACAGACAGTGTCAAATAGGATCTTGCTAGCATTGTCCTACAGTGACCAAATGGAGCAGCTATAGCTGAGGACAGACAAGCCTGGAGAGCAAATTACCTATGGCTGCTTTGTGTGTGTGTGTATGTGCTTGTATGCATGCCATACTATAAATAAAAAGGAAAATAATCGAAATAATGTTTCTGATGAATTAAAAGTTTTTAAGAAATGAAGAATTGACAGATGGTGTCACAGTTGACTAAATAAAGTGAACTGCATTAAGGATTTACCAGCTCTAAAACACGAAAACTTAGTTGATTCACATAGTTTTCATTCTATGGACCAGTTGGCATGCAACCAGTGATTGTGTAGTTGAACCTTAACTGGGTCACAATAATTACATTTGAGTTAGTGAATTATCTCAATACTATGATTCAGTATTATTGGCTTTAGGGACAGTACTGTTTTCTAAATATGAACCTTGTTATGGGATTTCATTAAAAAAAGAATCAGAGCTGGCCAATTATATGTTAGGGAATTAGTTGACTCAGTGCAGTGGTTTACCCAGAATGTTATAATGGAAAAATTGACATGTTTGAATGTAAGGGGTAGGCATGCTCAAGTTGCTGATTTTCTCAAATTTCTTTAGAAAAAAAATGGTGAAGCCCACAAATTTGGGGTTATAATCCCACAATCCCCTTCCCATTGAGCATGCCATTGGCTCAGAGATTATGGCAGCTAACATGTAACCAATTGTTTACAGTAGCAAGCAGTAGTAGCTGATTTTGAATCATGTACCACTAAGTTTTCTTGATGAAAAATAAGTTTTATGTACTGTGGCCCAGGTGACTCTTGAACCATAGAACTACTAATTATATTCCAGCTACTTCAGAGATTGTTCTCCCAATAACATGACCAATAATTCAAACCTAGAATGTTTAGTTATAATGACTAAAACAAGTTCAACTATTCTAACTGAATGCAATGCTTTTTCCATTATTGCCTACTTAAGTTGCCTTATAGTAGACTGCAAAACAAATATTGTGTTACAAAATCATTGACAATATGTAGCACACAGTCCTTGAGGTCAATGGACTTAAGAATATATTTCTTAACAGTATACTAAAACATGAAAACTATAATATTTAAAACGTCTTTTGTCAGCCACATTGTTTCTCCTCCTCCTGGAATGTATAAATTACAAGAATTGTCTGAAAATAAATGCTCCAATTTTGAGATGACGTATTACGATTTACATGCAAGTACATAGAAATAGTAATATCATGTAAAATATATTTGTAGACTTGTTTTTTCTACATATTCCTCATTACTTTCAGCACATTTGCACAACGTGAAAGCAGTGCTGTTATGTTGTGGAAGTGGCGTCTTGTTGATACACCAGTGGTAAATCATTATCATATGATTGAAAATAGTGTTTATGTAGAACATCTTTCGTAGGGCAGCATAAATAAAAGTCATAGAAGACTAGGTCTGAATTGAATGCAAGAAAAAGAACACTGTAATTTTAATTTTCAATAAACATCTCTGAGGAAAAAAAATCATTAGTATTATCTTTGGGGTGAGCATGTGGAATTTGCTCTCCCCCGTCTAAGAAAATTGTAAAATGCTGATTTGCCTTGCAAAACTGTGTTCCTGCTGGCACTCATACCTGCGATTATAGGATCTTCAAGTAAGGCTGGATTTGGAAATGATTAGAAGCTGAAAAAATTTCCCTCAAGTAGGGATTGTGTTACTCAGTAAGGTTTATAGTGAGAAAAAAAAAAGAAAAATCTTAAGTTTTGCACTGTCCAGGCACGTTAAGATTCCAGATTTAAAAAAAAACTCACATAAAAATTTCAGTCTTGTTACGATGACCGATTATACTCCGACCAAACGATTGTTATCTCGGAAAACAACGAAATGATTGTTGGAATAAGAAACCGATCGCTCTGAAAACCACGACAGTGTACTCAATAAAAATGAATGGAATCCATACTGATGTTCGCCAAGGTTAGCTTGATATAATGGTCAAGATTCGGTGCTTTTAAAAAGAAAAATTTATATTCCTAGAAAATATATTACAGGAGATTCATAATATCCTGTTAACGATGAGTATGGGATAATAAATGATGAAATAAAACATGCAGAATAATCCAAGACCACAAACAGGGTCGTAGCGAAGGGATGTGGTTAAGAGGGGGGGGAGGATAACGATAATTTGTCACCTTGGAAATCAGATTTTGCCAACTGAGAAAATAAGAATAATTTTGAAATTTTGCTATAATGTTACAAAAAAAACACCTCTACAACATTTTGCCCAGTTTTCTGGATTCTGAACAAGCTTTCTCGATATCAACAACTATTCTAAATTTCACAAAATCATTTCCATTCTTCACAACTGACTTGTTTTTTTACCAAGTGGTTTTAAATTTTTCCAACTTTCATAAATTTTGAAAAGATTTCTCGATTGCGCCAACTGTACTTAAACTAATCCCACTCTTACCAATCCTCCTATTTCTTTTGGCTTTGACATTTGTCAGTTTGTGGATTTAACAAAAAGTTTTCCGCCATATCTTTCGAACGCGATGGAGAAACTTAATGATTTATGTGTCAAATGAAAACTGGTGACTCGGGGAGTGCCATAGGCTATAAAAAAAATTGATCCCTCAACGCTTTCTTCTCCCCTGAAATAAAGGGGAATTATGAAAACAATCCCCTATATCTCCACAACGAGAGTACCGAAAGTAACAAGCTATACGTCAAACGAATGTTTCTGACGCGGGGAATGTCATAGGTTACGAAAACTTAACCCCTGTACTTCCCCCTTAAAAGGGAGAGAAATATGAAAATGGTTGTTCCCATATTCTCCTGAACGCGAGTGCTGAAAGTAACAAGTTATATATCAAACGAAAGCTTCTGACGCGGCGAATGCCATAAGCTGAAAAAGACTGACCTCCCTGCTTTCGTACCCCCACATGAAAAGGGGGTGAAGACTATAAAAATGATTGTCCCCCCTATATCTCTATTTCAAGAACCCGAGTGCTGAAAGCAACAAGAATGTGTCAAATGAAAGCTTTTGATGCGGTGAGTGTCATAGGCTATAAAAAAATTTATAGGCATATAGAAAATTATTGACACCCCCAGGCATTCTTCCCGCTGAAAATGAGAACTGTGAAAGTTGTTCCATTATATCTTGCGAATGCGAGGGCCTACTGTTACGAGTTAGATGTCAAATGAAAGCTCGTATAATGACCATCGTAAACTGTTACAAATTTTTCCCACACTATTCCTTCCCTGTTAAAAAGAAGGTGGTGGTGGGGGGGGTCGCGAGGTTAGACTTTAACAAGTCATATCTCAAATTAATGCTTGTGACTTCTCCAATGTCATGGGCTAACTTAAACATGACTCCAAAAGATAGGAAAAATGTGGTCGATGTTTAAGTCTGATATCAAATGAAAACTTTCGAAGGTAGGTGTGTTTAGTGACAAAAAAAAAATAAAATTAAAAAAAAATGCCGATCTTCTTATATAGAAAATAAACTTAAGCATATCGATGGTGCAATCAATCACTGAATTCGTATTCACTTCAAAGGAAGATAGGGCGCCGATTTACCTATTCGACAAGATTGCCGGCGCCCTATCTTCCTTTGAAGCGAATATGAACTGAATGACTGATTGCACCATCAATATGCTTTAGGTTTATTTTCTACTTTTTAGGGCCCATATAGGAAGATATTTTTTTTTAATTTTGCATTTCTTTCTTTGTCATTAAAAACGTCGATCAGATTTTCCTTCCCCTTCTTTGGAGTCGTGGTTGAGGTATCTCATGACATTGGAGACGTCAAAAGCTTTAATTTGAGATTTAACTAGTTAGGGCAACACCACCTAGAGATGTCCTCTAGGTGGTGTTGGTTAGGGTCGATCCCCCTAAATTTCCGCCCCCCCCTCCTTTTGGGAGAAGGGGAGAATGGTCGGGGACATAATTCGAAGTAGTCAACGAAGGCCCTCATATGAGCTTTCATTCATCCACTAACTCTTAACTCTAGGCCTTCAAATTCAGAATATATAGTAGAAGAAGGAATTTCACATTTCCCCTTTTTAGGGGGGAAGAAACTAGGGTGGTATATTTTAATTGCTTACAACATTCCCCATGTCGTAAGCTTTCATTTGGAAAACAGCTTGTTACATTCGCCCCTCACGTTTCGAGGATAAAGCAGAACAATCGTTTTTATATTTTCTCCTTTCTAAGGGGATTAATAACCTGTGACACTCCCAATGTCACAAGCTTTCATTTGATGCACATAGCCCATTACTTTCCACCTTGAAGCTCCGAAGATAAAGTGGAACAATCGTTTTATTTTTTACCCTTATAACAGAGGGGGTGGGGGAAAGAAAGCGTAGGCTTTTTTGGGGGGTTTTATGTAGCCTGTGACACTCAGCATCAGAAGCTTTCATTTGACGCATAGCGTTTTGCTTTCCGAAGACAGCGGGACAATCGTTTTCAAATTTACTTTTTTTTAGGGGGGAAGGAAGCATGGAGGATCAATATTTTTATAGCCTCTGATACTCCCCCTGTCACACATAAATCGTAACTTTCGGCTCTCACATTCTGAATATATAGTAGAACAGTCGTTTCATATTTATTCTTTTTTTAGAGAAAAGAAAATGTGAGGGGTCACTTTTTTTTATAGCCTATGACACTCCCCGAGTCACAAGCTTTCATTTGACACATAAATCAATAAGTTTCTCTATCGCTTTGGAAAGATATGGTGGAACAACTATTTTGATAAACCCACAAATCGATAAAGGACAAAAGAAAAGCAATAGGAAGAGAGGCAATTTTTTTTATTTGTTACGTATCTTCCTATGTGAAGCCTATAAAGTAGAAAGTAAACCTAAGGCATATCGATGGTGTAACCAGTCACTGAATTCATATCCGCTTTAAAGGAGGATAGGGCGCCGATTTTACCTATTCGATAAGATTGCCGAACCCTGAGGTGAATACGAACTTAGTGACTGATTGCACCATCGATATGCTTTAGGTTTATTTTCTACTTTTTAAGGCCATATAGGAAGATGTGAAATAAAAAATTTGAAAAATACCTAACTCGCCTGTATTTTACTACGTGGCTTTAAATTTTGCCAATTCCACAATATTTTGCCAAGTTTTCTCGATTTTGCCAAGTTTTCTCGATTTTGCCAATTCCCCGTAATTTCACAAAACCCATCCAAATTTTCACAACTTGCCTTTGTTTTACCAAGTGGCTTCGAATTTTGCCAACTGCCCTAGATTTTGCCAACTCGCCGTAATTTTACAGAAAAAAAAAATCAATTTTTACATCTTCCTTGAATTTGCCAAGTCACTTCGAATTTTACCAACTCTCCCTAATTGCACAAAAACAAACCCAATTTTAACAATGCCTGTATTTTACCAAGTGATTTCGAATTTTGCCAACTTGCCATAATTTTACAGAAAAAATTCCAATTTTTGCATCTCGTCTGAATTTTACCAAGTCACTTCGAATTTTGACACCTATTTCTAGATTCTGCCAAGAGTCACGGTTTTACCAACTCCCCTTAATGCCACAAAAACAATCCCAATTTTCAAAACTCACCTGTATTTTACCAAGTGGCTTCGAATTTTGCCAACTGCCCAAGATTTTCACCAACTCGCCATAATTTTACAGAAATCCCAATTTTTACATCTCGCCTGAATTTTGCAAAGTCACTCCGAATTTTGACAACTCTCCTCGATTTTGCCAACTCGCCTTACTTTTACAGAAAAAATCCCAATTTTTTCATCTAACCGGAATTTTGCCAACTCCTCAAGACTTTGCCAAGTTGTCCCGATTCTGCCAACTCACATGTATTTTACTAAGTGGCTTCTAATCTTGCCAACTGCCCTAGATTTTGCCAAGTTCCCCGATTTTGACAACTACCCTAGATTGTGCCAAGTTGTCTAGAGTTTGCTAACTCCATTTAGTTTTGCAAAAAAAAACCCAATTTTCACAACTCGCCTGGATTTTACAAAGTCGCTCCGAATTTTCCCAACTCAGATTTACTTTGGGGGGACCTGCCCCCATAGCTACGCCCCTGACCACAAACAAAATAGGAGGATGCCACATGACCGCCTACCGCTCAAATCGTTTGCAACAACACTCCGAAGAATTCGCCAGTGCAAAGTGCAGGAATCGTCGTTGCATTGCTGTTGCAAATTGTGGCGGTGTGCGCCCTCCCTAACACTAAATATTTCCCTGATAGCTAGACCCCAAACAGTTGAAAAAAACTGAAATTGCAATTTTACACTTTTTCTGCCAACAAAAATGTATCTTACGCTTCTTGTAAGCTTCGTTTATCGTCGTCTCCGCCAAGGTCTCCCCACTATGACGTCAAAATGCCTAGCCATTGACGGTCAAGAAACGCTTCCTCACGGAGTGGCACCACCCTTCCTTCATTCATCCTGAGCTACTACTACAGATGAGTACATTCAAAAGTAGAGCAAATCTCTTCTACAGGAAAACATTAATAAACATTATTCAGTGTCATCAAACGACTCAACAAATGATTTGCTGGAAACCTAACTTGATGAAACCGAGAAATTACAGGCAAAATTTACTTGAATGAATTCGACAGAGTAAAGAGAATTTCAACAAGAGAAAATATTTTCCACTATTGGAAAAATAAAGCAAATCACTGGAAATATTTGCAAGAATTGTTCTAGGGGTACGTGTAGCTCAGGTGTCTGAAGAGAGATTTTTCTATGTTTAATGGATTCTCTCTGACAGAATTAATATGGATTCAAAATTATTGGAAGACATTTTGCTTATAGTAGAATAACATTGATTGTGGTATGATGTCAATATTTTTGAATGAATTTCGTTTGATTTTTTTTTATTTTCCTCGACTATGCATTATAATGCTAATATTTGTGAAGGGAATTTCAGTTTTTTTAAATCATTTTCCTCGAGTCATTTTAGCAAATAGCTTTAAAAATATTATTCTGTGCACAAAAATCATTATAGTACTAAGAAATATGCACGTATGCTTATGCTCAGAAATTTTTATTAATTATGTTCCATTTTATTGCAGAAAAATTTGATAACTAAATAAAGCAACAAGAACAAAATTTTTAGTTATTCCTTTGTAAGTATAAACAATGCGTCAACAATTCCTAAAAATTTTGTGTAAATATCTTCAGTAGTTTTCGATTGTATAACTTACATACATTATTGGAATGCATACAGTGGTGTCATCCTATTTATTAATAAGTGGGTCTCACTAATGCAACTTTTGTTCCATTATTGTTTATAAACTACGATTTTTAAAAGTCAGTAACAGAAAAAAAGCCACAATAATTCTCTTTGTATGCATGCATTTATGTTAATGATTGTTATTAAGAGTGATAATTTAGCTATTTTTATTTGTTTAAAAACAACTAAATTGATCGCTCTGGTGCGGAACCGCTTGACGACACTCTTCATACATATATAATTAGATGATAATATATATTTCATGATTTTGTATTTGCGCTAAAAGTATTTCGCTATAACGAATTTTTCCCTATTCGCTTATATAACAAAATTTAAATTTTGCTATAACAAAAAACGTAACAAAAAACGATATTAAAATTTCGGCTGTAACGAAAAACCTAATGAAACGTTTTTTTTTTCTTTTCGCTTGCTAACATTGGTTTAAAGTGTGGAAAGTTTCTTAAAATAAAAGATTATGTAAGATGATTGATGGTTCAGACCATTAAGTGGATTTATACTAATCTCAGTTGAAAGCAAAAATATAATAAATTTGAAATCTCGTTGTTTTCCTATAATTTATTCGATAAACATTTAGGTGGTAAATTAAACTTTAGCGAACCTCAGCAGACAATTGCCTGAGGTGTAGAGTGATCATTTAAAGATTTGGAAAATTCAATTTGAAGAATTTACTAGATGTTCCCGTTTTCTAGAGATATCTAGTCTTAAAGTTTGCCGCTGCTATTCCATTAGTAAAAGATCTGTTAATGTTGTACATTTAATATTTAAAATAATATCTGAAAACAAATTCCGGGGACATTTTTTCGTCGGGGATAGAGCTTTTCATCCAGATACTGTCTCCGAAAAATAGCGACGTCTATTCACTCAGCTGGGGCGGCAAAACAAGTTACTTTCTAAAGGCGGAAATAATACCATTAACACTAATTTTAAGTACTGATATTTTTTTCAGACAGCAATATTTTCTACCGATAAATTCACATTAATCTATGTGTTAGTGCTTTTCATGTTCTTCAACAGATGGCAGCACTAATCCGCTGATTTATTTTGAAGCTTTTTTATTCCTTATTCGCTGGATGTTTTTAATATCTAAATAGCACCAATAACAACTTTATGATTTCTTATCAGTTTCAGTTGAAATTTAAGATCTTTGATATATTTGGCTGATTAAATTGCATATCTTAGATTGTTTAGCTACGTTTGTTTCACTAATTTTATAATACATAAAATGTTTTTGTTTAAATAATTATTACTTCCTCAACTTTCAGACGTTTATCCATGTTTGACGAAGTTTATTACTGTAGTCGTAAATCCCTTATGCACCAAGGCACGCAAAATGGCCCTTCAGTTTAAATGTGAAGGAAATGCGTTAACTTCATATGGTAGTTACTTTGAGGAAAAGTTCTGTTTTTTTACTCAAAGCTACGTTGAATTTAGATATTTTAAGGTTGGGTTGTTTTACCTCTGAGCGGTACTTTTTTGCACACCATGGGCTAAATGGTCAAGTTACATGGACCCTGAAGGCTCAGAGCAGGTTGGGGGTGGGGACCCACTGGAACAGCTGTTGGGAGACAGATGGTAGCCTCCCGTCAAGACCATCCAGCGTGTTCTTCAATGTGCACAGGGTATGGCTATCCGACACACGGGCCATGGCTTAACATCACATCTGACGGACGGCGACCTTTCCAAGCCCAGCAGGATATTTTAAGGAAAGGGTGCTTTTAGCCATGACTTACCAGAAAGTTCTAACTTTAAGTTTTGTGTATATATTTTTGATATGTTTGAATTACCATGTTTGAATCTGATTTTCGGGGACTTCTTACAAAATGTTATTCAAGCCCTCAGGTGGTATTACAAACCATATCCCCCTCTCCTTTGTATACATTAGTTTTTTTTTTCGTGAGCTTATTTCCTTTCAGACCAGACCAATTGTCATTTCAGTACATGAATTGCAAGTCTTATGAGGGTTGCCTGTATAATTTGATACTTGAGAAATGTGATTTATAGATTGCAAAATACTGTTTTAAAGATACGGTTTTATTTTTATATCTAAGGGGATCAAGAAATTCTTCATTGAAGGTTTATTTTCGATACCCTTAGGTATTTCGATACCCTTAGGTAATAGTAACAGGATTTTGTAATTTGATGGAAAAGAAATCTTCAATCAGTGTTGCCAGATGGATGCCTCGTTTCCCCCCTAGTTTGGCGATTTTTTTTTATAAAAAAAACTCGAATTCGGAAGTTGTTTCTTCCATGATTTCTAGTGTGCATTTTTTTTTTTGCAGTAAAACACTACACTTCGGATCATATGATGCAATAAATTTTTTCCAGAGAAAACTGAAAAATTACGGCTTTTTTGAATGAAAGTATTGTTGTGATTTCAACTAAATAAAGGCTCAATTATACATAGAAGTTAACAAAAAGCGCTAAACGTTTTCAAATTGAAAAAAAAAAAAAATTTTTTTTAAGGTTGACGATTTTCGTAAAACTTAACCAAAAAATTCTGCTTCTCCTTAAATGAAAGATTAATATAGCAAAATGTTTAAGTAAAAATAGTTATCATAGGTACCAAAAAAGGAACTTGAGTGATTTTAGCACCAATCCCTATAAATGGTTATTCTGTTCGATATTTTTAGAGTTATTTTGATATTAGTAACCATTTTGATTAAACTAAGTAAAACTTTCATTTTGATTACTACAAATATTAGTAAAATTATTACTTTGGAAGATTATTTATTAACATTTTTCAAAATATCAATAAATATTGCTAACTTTATATGACATTAATTTTTCGAAATGCTTCCAATTGCTGTCATCTTTGTTATCATATTTTTTATACATGGTAGCAATTGAAGACAGTCAGTTAGAGGCAAAAAATCATCAGAACCTTTTTTCTAAATTGTAACTCACTTGAACCACTTCCTCAATTACTCACAGCTATTATGCAGTTTTTCTCTATTTATTTTTGATGATATTTGCAAGGAATAATGTTCTCGAATCGAATTGTTAAGAAACTGATCAATGTTAATGAGTCTGTAGATATTTCCCTAAATTTTGTCCCTGCACCATCTAATTAACCATCTGCTTCAACCCAGAAATTTTAAGTGTTTTGTAGATATTTCCATTCATTCCATTGAACTACCTTTCATTCTTTTAATACATCATCTCTATTTTCACATACTCATTTGAATTTAAGAAGAATATTATTAACCTAGCAAGTTGCATTTTGTGGAAGAAACAAGATCAATTTCTCTAATACTTCGATATTTTATGTCAAGCGACATTGCAGTTCTTTCCATAATTCACAGAAAAGAAAACGCTGACATCTTTTTTTAATAGCTGAAAATTCAGTATTCACAATGCCAGATGGAGCGTGATTAAATGAATATCCCCATTAATGTTGTACAGTGTTGTAATAAGATGTTCCAGAAAATCTAAATAACTGATATAATTCTTTTCTGAACTTGATCTCTACATACACTCAACCCTCAAACAATGATCAAAATGGCAGTTGCGTTTAAAGTAGAATTTTACAAATTCAGGCTGTCATTAACCAAGTTTCACTTTTTTCCTCCCACACAATTATTCTTATTTTAATTTGTTACAAGAACTGTGCAAATAAACCATATTTTAAATAAATTCCCAAATTATTCCCAATAAAGTTATAAATCTCCCTGAACTTCCCTTCCTCCCAAAATATGTCCCTGTAGATTTCACCCCCAGATGCTAAAAAAAACCCCCATATATCTAGGGGGAAAACTCTCAATCTGGCAACATTGTTTTCAGTAAACTATTTCTGAATCATGAATAGGCTGTAATAACTGTTAAAGGGCAAAATTTTGTTATTCTGTAGAGTAACAGTTAATTTTAATTAAATAGTGAAAGTTTGTAATACTCTAACTATTTCATAACATACCTAGTTATATTGGGGTGGGGGTGGCTCAGTCGGTAGCGCGCCAGGCTCGTAATCTGTAGTTCCCAGGTTCGAGTCCCAGCTGGGTGAGCATTGAGATTTATCTCCGCAAAATTCCCCACCCTGCCCACGGTCAGTAGGGGACACCGATGGGCTTGGAAAGGCCGCCGTCCGTCGGATGGGACGTTAAGCCATGGCCCCGTGTGCGGGAGAGCCATACCCTGTGCACGTTAAAGAACACGCTGGATGGCCTTGACGGGAGGCTACCATCTGTCTCCCAACAGCTGTTCCAGTGGGTCCCCTCCCCCAACCTTCTCTGAGCCTTCGGGGTCCATGTGACCTGGTCATTTAGCCCATGGTGTGCAAAAAAGTGCCGCTCAGAGGTAAAACAACCCAACCCAAAATACCTAGTTATTCTATGAATATCTAACAGATACCAGTTGAAGTATGAATCTATGAAATTACGCAATATCTCTCGTCTAAATGCAGATATTACAGGAATCACACACAAAAAACAAAGTTACATACAAGAAGACATTCTAAAACTAATAGAAAGGCATCTGGAAATACATTATGCAAAACTCAAAACAATTTTCACAGATAAAGCTCATAATCAGGAAGAAAAAACTATGCTGGGGCCTTCTTTGACAAAGAAGACACTGAACTCGCTGCTTTGAAACAGGCTGTATTATGGACAAGAAAAGAATAAAAAAGCTGCCCTTGTAAGAAACAGGAAAGCTACCCTTCTCTCTCTCTGAAGGAACCTCACAACTGCTGTAACCAGAATTCCATCCGAGATATTTTGGTGCTCTGCCATCACCTTAAGAATGACAACATCTCTGTCTCCTTCCAGTGGGTGCCAAGTCACATTAGACTTCCTGGAAATGAAAGAGCTTAGAAAACAGACACAAAAAATAAGAATGTTTCGACAAGTGGAGAAAATTATTATAACTCTAATAAATATAAAGAATTGATAACACAAACTGCAATGCATAATCTCCAACAACTTTTCACTTTCAGCTTTTCACCTCAAACTCTTATAACTACAGACGGTTAGTCAACGAAAAAATTTACCTCTATATACATTTACCAAGACAAGACTATGTGAAAATCATCCGACCTTCATTTCGAAAATCTGGAAAAAGGCAAATAACTAGATTGATCACACATCTGCAAATGCTAAAAATTTAGAGAATACCAACCTATATTACAGAATATAAACCTACAATTCAGGACTTATTTAAAAAAATGAAATAAAAAAATCAAGCTGCAGAATTACCGGGAATTTTAAAGGAATGTCCTTAACAGTGGCTGAACATTTTCCTAAAAACCAACTAAAAAAAGAAGAAAAAGCATGTTTTTTTTTCCTCTGGCCTAAATTTCTACTTTGTGAGATTAAAAAATGATCAACTGGGAAAGTTTGCGATCCCAATATCGACAGAAGCTTCCCAAGATTCGATTGCATCGATCTGCTACTGCATCGTACGCGAAGTAACATGAAACATGCCAATGTATGCAAAATTTCTTACTGACATTAGTATTCACCGTCACTTATAAAGTCTTGTAAAAGCCTTAAAGGAATGGTAGAAAGATCCAAGTGTGACATGGATAAAACGGCTGATCTGCCTGACTTCGAAGGGAGGGGGGGGGGGGGGGCTCATGTTTTAGAGCGCGATGGGCAGGAACATCCGTAACTAATGTGATGGAATTTAGAAGAAAATCACAGGGCACAATATCCATAGTGTATGGTGAATGGCCTGAAAAAAAGTCCGCCAATCATGGTAAATGAGGGAGAAAAAAAAATCCTCTTACAGATAGAGACAAGTTTTGTTGGCGCGAGCTGTACGATGAAACAGAGCTTCTACAGTTTCTCTTTTATCGTGGAAGTAGTCTATCAGTTGGAATGCTTGCATAAGTCATTGATTGACAGAGATGACTGTCTACAGGACTTCAAAAACCATTTTAACTAGAACTATGCGCAAAGAATTGAAAATTTTCGGCCTATCATATCTGTCCACGGAGACCCTTCTAAGATTAGGTATTTATTATTATTTATTCATAATAATATGGCAAAAAAGTGTATATACTATTATCAAGATATACAATTCTGCGATAAAAGAGAAACTTGTTTTTGTGTGGCTAAAAAAGCGATTACAGGAAGTATAAAGTATTGCTGCTAATGAATTTGTCGATCTGTGCTAGAATGGAAACGAAACTTTTTCTGAGGAATGAGAACAACACAAACAGTAGAATGTTTAATAAGGATCAATAAAAATCACTTATGGTAAACAAAAGCGTAATTTTCTGCTTTCTGTCTGTAAACATGGTGTAGATGGTAGCGATGGAAAAAAAATTAACTCCTAGGTTTTTGGGTATTTGATGTAGCGCGAGTATCTTAATAACGATATTATATGCAGTGGAATCTATCAGTCATTGACGTTCTTGTTATTCTGGGTACTGATGTTGTGACTCTTGTATTCACTTAGAACTTTACAATCATCAAGCTTTTCATTTGTTCTATTATAACTGGGAAAGGAGGTTATGTCGAGAAAACTGCCTGATTTGTAGAACATCTGGAGGTTTTATAGTTGAAATTTAGTTTCTAATTCTGACTTTAGAAGAAACTGGAAGGAGAGCTATGCACCAATCCCCTGTGATGATGCATAGAACCGGCCAGGCCTAGCACCTAATGTCCGACTCCGCCTTCTCGTGGTGCAGACCATTAGTAACTTTCAAAAGAGATACTCTCTTGCGGAAGTGAACGGAAGGGGAGGGCTGCCAGATTAGTGTGGCCTACTGATCTGGACAACTATGGCTACTTTTCTTTTTTTTCTACCCTGCTGAGGAGTGGTCAACCACACAGGGTCCTGGTGCTGACCATATAAACCTACTGGACTGGACAGATATATGGCTCTGAGCTTGATTATGAATCCTGATTTTGCTGCACTGGTGGGCTTCTGTGGAGGGAAAATTTCCACTGTGTTTTCTGTTTGTTTGTAGGTTGACAGCCCCAAGTGAATAGATTCACAGGATATGTTTATCAGCTGGTGGATAATCCTGAGCAGAAGTCATCGCAGGCACCTGAACTCTTTGCTTCTATTGGCATCGTCAAATTCTACATTGGAAGAAGTCTTCTAGTGTATATGGCTTCAGTCTTTAGTGGTGGGGGAATGGGTCTTTGCCCCATGTCTGCGATTAGGGGGCTGTTTGATATTGTCGGCATTCCCTCTCTCAATAAACATAGTTTCTTTAAACATCCCACTAACCATTTTCTCTCCATAGGTAGTTGGAATGTGTGGACTCTGCACAGAGCTTTTTCTCTTGATGTCCTCACACAAGAATTCCACCATTATAATTTAGATATTCTCGGCTTGCAAGAGACCAGATGGACAGATAAAGGTCAGATTCTTAAAAATAATCTTAAATTTCTCTTTTCAGGGAGGGACGACAATAAGCATCACCAAGGTGTGGGTCTGCTTCTCAGCAGACATGCTAGTGATGCTCTTCTAGGATATGAGTGCATTAATGAAAGGTTTCTTACAGCAAAATTTCAGACAAGCGTTAAAGACCTGAATGTTATCTGCTGTTATGCCCCCACTGAGGATGCCGATGAGGATGAGAAGGATAGGTTTTATGAACAACTTCAGGATATTTTGAATTCTGTCAAGAAAGGAGATATTACCCTTGTTCTTGGTGACTTCAATGCCAAAGTTGGTACTGACTCTGACCTTTGGGGAGGGGTGATTGGCCCTTTTGGTATTGGTAGCTGCAATGGGCAACGTCTCCTACAGATAAGTAAACTCAATGGTTTCAGAATAACTAACACATATTACAAACACTGCGACATCCATAAGTACACATGGGTTTCACCTGATGGGCTGCATAGGAATATGATGGATTATATATTAATTAACAGCAAATGGGCTAGTTCTGTTAGAAATACCAGGGCATATAGGGGAGCTGAAATTGGATCTGTCCATTACCTTGTTAAAAGTGTCTTGCAACGTAAACTTAAAAAGTGTTGTGCTAGGATTAAAAAATTTGCTTTTAATACTGAAGCTCTGAAAGACCCAGTTATAGCCAAAGCTTACCATGATAGGTTACTTAGTCATTATGACAGTCATGGTATGCTTACTACTGAAGTTGAGGAAGAATGGGATCATTTTAAACAGGCTTTTTTGGACACTAACAGTACTCTTTTAGGAAAAAAGGAGCAGAAGAGACAGAATTATCTGAGTGATAAGGCACTTGAGCTTATTTCGGAAAGAAATAACTGCAGGAATGTCCTTAATCATACCCTACTAGTCCTAATAGAAAGCATTACAGAGAACTTAATAAACGTGTAAAAGATCAGTTAGCTGCTGATAAGAATCTTTGGCTTGATGGTTTGGCTGACAGAGCCAAGGAAGCAGTTAGACAGCACAACAGCAGAGAGCTGTACCAGATAGTTAATGTTTTGTGTGGTAGAAAACGGACAGGTATACAGGGATTGAAGGATAAACAAGGTAAGGTTGTAGAAGGTGAAGATTCTGTCATGTCTAGGTGGGCTGAGCATTTCAGTGATATTCTAAACAATGCGGTTAGTTCTATTACCATTGTTTGCAATGATGATAGACGCATTGGTGGCTTTAATGTTGGCCCTATAACACAATCTTAAGTTATATTGGCTGTTTCTAAACTTAAATTACATAAATTCCCAGGGGTAGATGAAATTACTACGGAAATGCTTAGAGCTGGGAATGTTTCGGTTACCACTTGGATGACTGAAATTCTGAATATCTTTTATGATAAAGGCATGGTTCCTAAGGATTTTACCATAGCTATTGTTATCCCTATTTTCAAAAAAGGTGATCGCAGTTCTTGTGATAACTATAGGGGTATTAGCCTACTCTCTGTTCCAGGTAAAGTTCTTTCCATGATTGTGCTTAATAGAATTAAGAATCTGGTTGACAGTTAATTGTGTGATGAGCAATGTGGATTCAGAAGTGGTAGGGGATGTGTGGATCAGATATTTTCACTTAGGCAGATTCTTGAGAAATGTTTAGAGTTTCAGAAACCTTTGGTTACTAGCTTTGTTGATTTCAAAAAGGCTTTCGACTCTGTTGATCGTCATAATTTGTGGTTGATTGTGAAATCATATGGTATACCAGACAAGTTAGTTAACATAATGAAAGCTCTCTATAATAACACTGAGTCGTGTGTGAGAGTTGGTAATGCTTGTAGCAATTGGTTTAGCATTACTTCTGGTGTTCGACAAGGGTGCATTTTGTCTCCTTTTCTCTTTAGCTTGGTTATTGATTATGTTATGCGAAATTCACTTCAAGGGAAAGATTTTGGCCTTAAATGGGCTGGAGATGCGAAAATTTCTGATTTAGATTATGCTGATGATTTAGCCCTTTTGGCAAATGATGTTGATGAGATGAACTCTTTCATTCGAGCTGTTGATGAGACTGGTAGTAGAGTTGGTTATAAACAGAGAGAAATCTAAAGTGATGAAAATTGGTCAGGCAGGCTGTGATTCAGTTAATCTGAATGGTTGCAGTCTTGAGCAGGTGTCACAGTTTAATTATCTTGGGTGCTATGTAACAGATAATGGTGATGTGCGGCATGAGATTAACAGACGAATAGGGATTGCTGCCGGGACTTTTAAGAATCTATGGAGAGTGTGGAGAAATAGGCGTATATACCTAAACACTAAAATTAAACTGTATAATAGTTTGGTTCTTTCTAGGGTTAGTTATGGTAGTGAAACTTGGACACTTTGTAAACAAGATAACAGGAAACTAGATGCTTTTGATTCCAGATGCTTACGTAGTATCTTGGGCATTAGGTGGTTCAACTTTGTAACTAATGATGAGGTTAGGCAAAGGAGTTTGCAACCTCCTTTAAGCAGTATATTGTGCAGAGAGAGACTCCGTTGGTTTGGCCATGTTGCCCGTATGAATAATTATAGATTGGCGAAGAGGGTTATGAACAGTGTGCCTAAAGGCCTCAGAAAGAAGGGGAGACCTAGGATGCGGTGGGCAGACAATGTCAAACAGGACCTTGTTAGAATTGGTGTGCAGTGGCCAGATGCAGTAGATGTAGCTCAGGATAGACTTGCTTGGAGAACTAAATTGCACGGTCTGGTTGGACCTCCGTAGCCCATGGCTGCTTGAGGATGATAATGATGATGATGACATCATGCAAATCTTAACCTAACTTATTAGCAATGCCTGTGAACTAATGTTACTTTCCTTACCTTAATTTTATCTTGTCTTTCCGTTGTCGATTTGTGATTAATGTAAATGCTGCAATTAGAAACAGATGGAATTAAAAAAGTTCTTATGTACCAAATGAAGGCAGAAGAAATTTTCTAATGTTTTAATTCCGCCACGAATGAAATGGAATTTACACTTCACAGTATGTTGCAAGTTCATTTTCATATATTTTGGTTTCTATCAGAAATGAAACTTCATGTATATTAAAAAATGCATTGAATGGTCTTGAAGTAAAATTTTCATAATCTAAGCTTTGGGAGATTATTTGACCTAGTTATATAGTATATTGTGGTAAAGAGAAGTAAATCCCTATCAGATGAAGTTTTTACTGCATCATTGTCGGTAAATAGTTTTTCTGACTGTTTTTAAGGAACTAACTACTACAGTTCGATTCCATTGTAAAGATATATTTGTTTATCCCTGTGTTTAGTAGAAATGTACCTTATACGTTCAGCTAAACGGAGTATGATGATATCTTTACTATTTTTATATAGTAGAAAGGATGCTCTTGGGAAACTATTCAACTTATTGTTCAGCTGGTTTTAATAGGTTTCGTAAATGCAGAAATGTATATAATGGAAAGAAAATTCGTCAGAGTTGAAAATAAAAGAATCTCATGTAACAGTTTTTTTTGTCATGATGTCTGAGAGCTGTGTGTCAGTGAAAATCGCCAAAGATTATGAGGGATGCAAGAATTCATCAAAAGACAAGGTAGACATTCATGTTTTACTTGGGATTCGGACCCGGGTCCCTTTATTTCCACATTAAAAAACGAGGCAGATAATGTTTTATCTGGGATTCGGACCAAGGTCTCAGATTTTCTCTCAAGACCGTTTACCGTGTTTTTTAATATGTACGAAGTTTCATTTCTGACAGAATCCAAAAGATATGAGAATGAACTTGCATCATATTTTGATGTATAGCTCTTCTAACGCTTGACATTTTGTATGTAAAGAGGAAAAACTTAGTCGTTTCATGCCTTTCATTCAATGTAATCCATTGATTTTTCCATTTCGTGTGCTAAACTGTAAAAGCAAGCCATTCGTTTCATGCGTACTTGCTTCGCATCTCTTATTGCCACAACATCGAATGCCTAGTGCATTATGCTTTCCTATGCTCATTGCTAGTCAGCATTGCAAAATGCAAACTTTAATCCTCTCTGTTGTGGCTGACGATGTTTTTTTTTTCTCTTTCAGCCGCGGCTGATCTGATCAGATATCACTAATGTAGGCTAATACCGATATGGCTGGCCGATAAACTCCACCGTAAACAGATCGCTAGGCTGATAATGATGCTAATGAAGCGCGGGATGCGGCCCTGTCCTGTAGCGCGAAAGGGATGAAGCGTGCGGAGGCATCGAGCCAAGGCGTGAAGGAGCGGTGGATCACCCTCCCCTCTGTCGTGCGACCCATTTACAGAAATTATCGGTTCGTACCTCCTCCTCCTCTTTTTCACAACATTCAGCGTTTCAGGGAAACTGGGTTATCCCGGGGCGATGTGGGAAGGAGGTAAGAGAGAGTTAAGATGTTGCACGTGCGAGATGAACAGTCGTTCATAAATTTCTTCTCCTGCTTTTGGTGGTCTAACCTCATTTTTTTTTAGCGAAATAGAATGTAACTATCTAAGACGTCATTCTCAGTGTATTTTAATGCTGTCGTGTCCTCGGTGCAGTCACGGTAAATGTTGAATAGACCAGCCCTCCGCGTTTATTAATAAACCGCGAAATGTCAAACGTATAATTTAGTTTTAGCTTAACGGAAGCATGCTGCTTGTCGTTGCTTGCGAATATGGTAATGCGAACGAAATGAAGCACAAATTGTGTAAAATATATGGCCAGAACTTGACCACTTTCTATCAGTAACGTAATTGTTTGAATTATTCGTTCAGTTGTAGAAATCTTATGGGAAAGTTCGTGCTCGAGTGGATTTTTCGTTTTTAACTCTCTCAGCAATGACTTGAATTTATTTTCTTTTGAAAAGTATGCGAAGTGGGTGCTTTTTCCACAGAGGTTCTGAACTGGTAGAGCTTAGAACTTTTACAATTGGGTCGTGAAACAGAATTAACTAGGTAAATATAGTTAATACAAAAATAAGTGAAAAAAAAACACAGAAACGTTAAAATGGACCACGGACAAATAACACCAGTTAGGCAAAATAGTTTTCGCACATGGAAGTCAAAATGTATATATCGTAATATGTGCTGAGATTCTCTGCCTATGTAAATAAAAGCTGCGTTCCCTCTCAAAAACAATCAAACCACGGAAAAATAATGTAGATCAGAGGAAACTTCAGAATTAAAAAGTAACAGAAAAACAATGAGCAAATTGAAATATATGCCAAAAGAAGAAAAAAAAACGCAAAAGTCAAAAATATTGGTGTTTCATTATTTTACCCTCTAACTTCGTTTTTGTTTTGAAAATAGGTCAAATGACCAGGCAAGATCTGAGAAGTTTGCTGCAATCGTGCAAAAATTATTTTGACTGCTTTAACACCACAATTGGACACCACAATTTTCCTATGACTAATAATTTATTGTTATTGTAATTAACTTTGGAAATGATAGATAAAGAAGCTTAGCTTTATTTCCTTCACTAGATGAGTCTCAATGTTTTGAGAATGCACCGAAATATAATCATAGCATATATAGATCAGGAGTTGGGTTGGGTTGTTTTACCTCTGAGTGTCACTGTTTTACATACAATGGGCAAAATGGCCAGGCCACAGGGACACCGAGGGCTCAGAGAAGCTTGAGGGAAGGGGATGCACTGAACAACTGTTAGACCTATGATAGCCTCCCATCAAGGCTATCCAGTGTTCTTTAACGTTCACAGTTTAACGCTATAGATCTCCCGTACCACCGTTAACGACCCATCCGTCAGACGGCGGCTTTCTCAATCCCATCAGTGTCCTCTGCTGACCGAGGGTAGGGCGGGAGAGTTTTGCGGAAATCTCAACGCTGGCCCAGACGGGACTAGATCAGGAGTGGCGAAACTTTTTATGAGATAGACAACCGAGGGGTATGTCTTGGCTGGCCACTATCCTGATGTGCCTAAATGTCAATTTAAAAGTTCTGCGACATTTTTATTTTTCAGTATGTACGGAAAATAAAATAAATAGATACCCCCCTCATGCAGCTGCTTGCCACAGAGGTCTGACAGGAGCCTGTCAGTTTATATGCCACAGTAGAAGATCTGAGAGGATGGCAGGACCTCAGCAGAAAAACGACACATACATCCATGCCTTACCCGGGGCTCGAACCCAGGTCCCTTAGGTCAGTAGCCAAGCGCGCTAACCACTCGGCCATGGGACGGCGTACGGAAAATACCGGATTAAAATAAATATAATTTTTGAACTTTAACTGATTTGATGTTCATCATCAAGCAGCCATGGGCTACAGAGTCCAACCAGATTGTGCAATTTAGTTCTCCAAGCATATCTGTCCTGAGCTATATCTGTAGCATCTGGCCATTGTACACCAATTCTAACAAGGTCCTGTTTGACATTCTCTGCCTACCGCATTCTAGGTCTCCCCCCCCCCCTTTCTCAGGTCTTTAGGCACACTGTTTATAACCATATTCGCTAATCTATAAATAGGCATACGGGCAAATGGCCAAACCAACGGAGTCTCTCTCTGCACAATATGCTGCTCAAATGAGGTTGCCAACTCCTTTGCCTAACTTTATCATTACTTACAAAGTTGAACCACCTAATGCTCAAAATTAGTTCCCAGGTTCGAGTCCCAGCTGCGTCAGCGTTGAGATTTATCTCCGCAAAAATTCCCCACCTTGCCCACGGTCAGTAGGGGACACCGATGGGCTTGGAAAGGCCGCCGTCCGTCGGATGGGACGTTAAGCCGTGGCCCCGTGTGCGGGAGAGACATACCCTGTGCACATTAAAGAACACACTGGATGGCCTTGATGGGAGGCTACCATCTGTCTCCCAACAGCTGTTCCAGTGGGTCCACTCCCCCAACCTTCTCTGAGCCTTCGGGGTCCATGTGACCTGGCCATTTAGCCCATGGTGTGCAAAAAAGTGCCGCTCAGAGGTAAAACAACCGAACCCTAATGCTCAAGATACTGCGTAAACATCTAGAATCAAAAGAATCTTTTTCGATTTAGTGTTAAGTAGAACAAATTTTGCGGTAAATAATGCTTGTTAAAAGATTATTTGGTAAATAAGTTTTCTGTTACCTTATATAATTTTTGCTTTGTTCCAAAATAAATTTATTTCGATTGCGATATTTTTCTGTGTAAAATCAGTTTTACTGTTATTTCATGTTACTGGCATAGCTTTATTTTTTGGATAAATAAATTTTATTTCTTCGACGTCAGTGTTTACTGCAGTAGTTTTTTTTTGGTGCAACTCAGTGGGCCATCAATAATGTCATTGGCAATCCCTATCCCGCAAAAAATGAGTCTGTAGCGCGCCGGGCTCGTAATCTCCAGTTCCCACGTTCAAGTCCCGCCTGGGCCAGCATCGAGATTTATCTCCGCAAAACTCCCATCTCTGCACTCAGTCAGTAGGGGACACCAATGGACTTGGAAAGGCCTCATCCGTCGGATGGAATGTTAAGTCGTGGCACCGTGTGCGGGAGAGCCATACCTTGTGCACGTTAAAGAACACGCTAGATGGCCTTGATGGGAGGCTACCATCTGTTTCCTAACAGCTATCCAGTTAGTCCCCTCCCTCAACCTTCTCTGAACTCTCGTGGTCCTTGTGACCGGGCCATTTAGCCCATTGTGTGCAAAAAAGTGCCGCTCAGAGGTAAAATAACCCAACAACATTTGCACAGTTATTTCGAGGAAGATGGGAATTTCCGTTCTAGATTATCCAGCTTTTTTAACATGTACCTACGGTATGGCTCTCTTTCATAAAGAGATTACTTAAAGTCCCGTTCGATGGGCTGTGGCCTTTTTATCTCAACGAGGTCCCTTTCTCACTAAGAACTTAAGAATGATGCCTCAGTTGGACTTAAGAACCATAGGTTGCGAACCTGGCTTAGTATAGACTGCGCATTGTCATCCCTTCTGAAGTAGCCATATTTTGATATCAGTGGCATACCCAGAAAGTTCTAATAGTGAGGGGAGGAGAGAGTGTTCTCTATCTTTAATTTTTGGAGCGTGGCATAGATAATTTATGCTATTTAAGTTCGAAGGAGATGTTGTAAACCCCGCCCCCTGGATACACTGCTCTCTGTAGCTATTAAGCATTTTGTGCACTGATTTGTTTCCTTCTTGTAATGTACTTTCAATGAAATCATTCATCTGTCGAGTAAAACAAAATTCTTTTCGTTCTGCGCTTCGAGTTTCTCCTACGATCTCGTTCAGGTCTGATGATTCGACCTGAAATATATTCCATTAGCCTATATAAAATAAAATTAGTAATTTTAATGACTTTATTTGTGTTTACACAGGTAAAAGAAGTCGTCATTCGCTTTCATGAAATTTGATGAATCGTCACGTACACTGAGGAAACTCGAGTGTAAATACACCCATGAGCTGGGTTCTTTTACTCTCAGCGTCAGTTTTTTTCACATAAGGGCTAAAAAGCCATATCACAAAGACCCCAAAAATTCAGCACTGGTTTGGAAGGGGATACACTGTACAGATCTTAACAGATAGAATTCTTCCGTGTTCTTTAACATGCATAAGTTGTGGTTCTTCTGCACACAGAGCCAAGACTTAAGGTGAAGCGAAAGGCGATTCTACGCTGATTCTCGCTCAACAGATGGCGCTGAATATCTCCCGATTCCTAGGGAGTGGTGGTGGGTGAGATTGACCACAGGGAGGACATTAGGAGGCTTCTGTATTGTTTGTGCTAAAGAGGGGTCCAGGAACTGATTTCTAAAAATAGCCTCAATAGGGGGAGAACGCCCCCAACGAAAAGCTAAATACCGAAGTTTGGGGCCATGGCCAAGCCCTAAGAGTCTGCTTCCTTGAGCTTCCGATTTCTTTTGCGTTTCACAGCTAAAATAGTTCTTACGATGATTTTATTCTTGAATTTTTTTAGTTTTATTGAGTAATTCTTTAGGCCAAACTTCTGTACGTATCCATTGTAAATACACAGATGACCTGTAGATATAGAATTCAACAATTATTCATCTGAAAAAAAATTATTGCATGTCACATCAGCAATAATTTTCTTTACGTATATTTGTAGTTTAATTTTATTTACGTTTTTATACGTATATATTACAGTTTCAATTATAAGTCATTCTTCCAAAAAATCAAAAGAAATTAGACCATATCGAAATATTCAATGTGGTCTATATTTAATAATTTAATATATATATATGAGTTTTGTACTGTGATAAAAAGATTTAATTCTGATGGCCAAGGGATTAGCTTACTTGACTACTATTGAAAAGGATCTGGGTTCGAGCCTCGGATAAGGAAATGATATTTCGTTTCTTGTGTTGACTCTCTGGTTCCACACAATGATACTGTAATATAGTTATACTTACAGGCTCTTGTCAGACCGATATGGCAAGCAGCTGCTTGAAGAATTTTTTTTTTATAAAAGCTTGGCAGAATCTTTTTAGTCTCTGATTTTCTCAGAACGTTTGTATTTTCAAAAATTTAGAGTACATTTGAAATAATTAGCTGGAAAGAATTTGGCTGCCCTGAGTGAGATTGGAACCTGATCTCCCAGAATCCATCCAGGACAACCATTTTTTTTTTCAGCAAATTATTTGAAGTATTTCTTGTCTACAGAATATTTTCCTGTCATACTTTATTAGTGAATTAGAGTACATTTTTTTTTTTAAATATTGTGCTATTTAAACTACCTTGCTTATGTGCGTTTGCAAATGCCTGGTCTAACAGTTCCCATTAGTTACACATCCTAGTAATTGATACGTGAGGAGAGGAATTATGTTCGCTTATTATTTCAGTGGGGCTACAATAATTGATTTTTAACAGAAAATTTATTTAATAGTTGCCAGTTCCAACTTAGGTAGCTGCTTGTAAAAACAATATCTCAGTTTTTAATGTGATTAAAATTTTTTTTATTTAATTAAATAGTGAGCAAACTTCTTTAGCTATTGAAAAGCACATTTAGAAATCCATATTGAACGCTCATCTTCCCAATTTTCTTCCGATGCAACAAAATGTTATATATTGCATGAGACATTTGCAGTCAAATTCCACTGGATAAATTTAGTTCTAACTCAGAGATATCTATGTTTTCCGAAATAAAATTACTAAAACTATCATTATTAAGAGGCCCTCTTCTTCAGAATTTCTCAAAAAAGTTTTTTTTCGTGTGTTCATTTATTTTACATTCAGTTATAATAATTGTGAAACTCAAAGGACATTAATTAACAATTATTATAATATTCAGTTATAATAATTGTGAGACTCCCAAGTACAGTCATGTCTCTTCACTGAGTGGAGAGGGGAGAAAATCTCAACCCAGGCATAGTGGAGACTGAAACCTTGGAACATTATGTTAAGAGCCTAGTGTAGCGCACTAGGCTCTTAACGTAAAGGAATGCACACATGGTTAGCAACCAAGTGAGCCTTCCTTTACGTTCTCTAATTTTATTTTTTAAACATCAAGATTCGTAAAAATGAAATATCAACGTTTAGATAGATTTGAGTAGGTTGGTTGTTTTACCTCTGAACGGCACTTTTTCTTATACGATGGGCAGGTCAAAGGACCCAAAGGCTGAGAGAAAGTCTGGGGAGGGACGCACTAGACAACTATTAGAAGATCCTAATGATTCAGAGCTGGCTTAGAGAGATATACACTGTACAGCTCCATAAATGCCAATTTTGACTATTTTAGGGAGATCTCTCCCTAAAATAGTCTCCTCCATTTGCCAATGAAGGTAGTTTCAATGTTATTTTCTGATTTTTAATGGGGATAAATTACATTTCATCCTTATGAAGCCCACAAAATGAAAATATGCATTGAGTATCCCGCTCTTAATCACTGTACTTTTGTATAAGCATTCATTTCTTCGGTCGTTGCATTAAATGATCATCCCCATAAAGACCCGTAGTTTTATTAATGCTTACTGAGAAATTACTGAGTTTTGAATCTGATCTCCCTAGATATAATATGGAAGTTTTTATTTTTCTGCCCAGTAGCTCTAGGTATGATGGATTTAATAGTTGTCGGCTGCAACAATTTTTGTGTTTCGTATGTATTTTTGTTTTCAAAGCATCAAAGCTATGCTGTCAGTTTAACATTTTACGCGCTCTTTTTTGTTTTTTCATGAGAGTTATGAAATCTGTTTCTGTAACTTTATATATTTATAACTTATTTGAGTTTCATAAACTTATGAAAATAAAAATTTACATTTGCTTTGTTCCACTAGCAGCCCACTGGCTTAGTGATAGACTTTGTCTAGAAGTGTTATAAAAAATACCAAAGAAATTTTTCGAAGCGCAATTATTGAAATAGACGTTAAATCAAGGATGGGAAATCTGTGGCCCATAAAATGATTCTATCCGGTCTGCCATTGTATTCAACAATAAGAAAAATTGTAGCCTGTATATCTGAGAAAGAATTTTAAATATATTGAATAAATTTTTTTCTCAGTGATTTGATATATCTAACCTAATTTTTATAACAAATATGTCAATTGCATCTTCATTTTTCCCTGCATCTACAAGGTCATAACTTTATATTGAGCATTATAAGCATTTATAAGCTCACCGAACAAAAAATTAGTCATCCTGGCTGAATGTCACCTAATAGCGCGTAATGCCTACGTGCGACCGAAGAACAGCAGAAATCCTGTCTGGCATGGATGCCACCAGTGTGTGGATGTAGTGCACATCAATATTCATTCACTCTTCCAGCAGCAAATGCTGCAGTTCGTCCGGATGGCTGGGATAGCGCTTCATTTGTTGCTTCAAATAGTCCCACAAGTTTTCTATGGGATTCAAATCTGGGGATTTGGTGGGGCAGTCGAGATGTTCGAAGGCTTTGGAATGCTCGTCTTGTCAATCCGACACACTTCGAGCCCTGTGCATGCGACAGTTGTCGTCTTGGAAAACTGGTGTATCCTTCTGGTGTTCACTGTGGAGATGCTGCACCAAAGGCAACATGTGGTCATCCAGTAGCTCCATATAGCCATTCTGGTTCAAGTGTGACGTCATTGCAACCAAAGGACCCATTTCCTCGTACATGAAACACCCCCAGAACATCAGAGTCTCCTCCAGCTTGAGCAGAACCTTTCACACAGTCCGCATGGAAGGCTTCATGTCGCCTCGCATCATTCGAGTACAAGTAAAAACGTGACTCATCCGACCAGATGACTCTTCCAAGAGTCGACAGTCCAGTCTTTGTGGGGCCTCTCCACTGTAGCCTTGCCCCTTGTGCAGAGCTGTTAACATGGGTCTCTTCTGCGGTACTCTGCTACAGATATCCATTGCATGCAGTTCCCTTCAGAGTGTTCGTTCGGAAACAGCTTGTTGTAAGCCTGCATTGACTGACGAGCAATTCCTGCCTCATTGCAAAACGGTTTGCCATAACAGTGCGTGACACACTGCGGTGGTTCCTATTGGTGAGCACAGTCTTTCTGCCGCAGTTTTGTCGACGATTAGTGGTGGACTGCGATGTACGCCACTGCTGGAAGACCCTTTGGACAATTGTAGTAATTGAATGGCAACACCCGATGTTCCGCTATACAAAGACAGCACTACATGATATGCGTGATGCCATGTTACCCCTATCTGTATCCAGAGAATCCATCAATCGTTAAGTTGTAAAATGTGACAGCGGAGATGACCTGTCATGATGAGCAAGACCATACTGATAAATCTGGATAAGTCTGGTTGTCTAATCATCGAGGTGAGTGGGAGGTCTTTGAATTTTGAGCGGTGCCTAAACATAATAGCCAAACATAGCTGAGAAATTTCAATCAAATAGAATATGCCAAACATAAATAGAAATTGAATATTGATGGTAAATTTTGAATTTAAAATGCCAATCTTGAAAGAAATACTTTCATTGATATTAATTATTTAATGAAAAGAAAGAAGGAAATAGATGAGAGGAAGAGAAAGGACGGCCAGCTGAGGTCCAGCGTGGATCAGAGCAACACTCCAATCAGGCATGGACCTAGTCGGCCTGAGGGAATAGGGAATAGCCCTCAGGCGACCCAGTCAAGTCCAGGCAACCTAAGGGCCAGGGAGCAAAAATCAACCCTGTTGAGGGGCGGCAGTGATGGAGGCTTTCAAACACACACTTGACTCCTCCCCCCCCCCCCCCACCACCACCATGGGTGAAGAGCGAACCGACCGGAAGCAAATCCAACAGCCAAGGCATCCCTCGACCCCCAAGAGAAGCACATGACATGGCAAGTGAGACGCAGGATTAGAATGGGAAAGAAATTTTGGAAGGAGTTATAGGGAAGGAAAGGGTCTCAGTTCCGAAGGAGGAATAGAGAAAGGAAAAGAAAAAAAAATAAATACACAAAAGAGTTTATTAATTTTATGGAATAAATGTCTATCTATCAGGTATTTTCATTGTTTGAGTGTGTGTCTAGACCCTTTGGACAGGAAATTAATAATCAAGGCAAAACCCAGATGCTCCGCAATATAAAATTGCACTACATCTATCGGGATAATGCCATAATCTCCATACCTACGTCGAGGGCAAGACAACATCATATAGATGCAGTGACTTGCACACACGTGGCACACAACCATTTCTTGTCACCGTATGAATCCCGTAGCCCACGGCACAGCTATTTATAGGATGTGTTTATTACTGGTGCGCCTTCTGTTTAAGTGTGTGGTCCTCGAAATTTTCTAAAGCGCACAATGCCAGCAAAGTATTCCAAACTTCGTGATGTGACCTGCGAAATCGAATTTCATAAGTGAATTGTCAATCACATAAGATTACACAGCCTTCGTTCAATTTTCATTTACAACACATAGGACAGAGAACAATCCTAGAAGACACTCCCAGCTATTACAGGCTTTCTCATAAAAGGACATGTCCTACTAAGACCGAAGACAATGCTGACAGCTGCCTCATGTAGAGCTAACACAACGCACAAAGTTTGTGCTACTGGTGCAGTGGCTAGCCCCTCTAGCCACTAAGCCAGTTTAATCAGAATTCTGTTGCCAAGAGTTATGGTCGAAATGCAGTTGTTCGATGAAAGATATTTTTGTTTGTTACGTAGGTTATTTTTAAACTTTATGCCATTTTTGGCGTCAATAAATATTGTACGTTCCATACTTTATTACCATAAGTTCGACTTTTGAAAGAATAAATGGTAACAACTCTAAAGTCTGTATGTTGTTGTTTGTAACGCCATGATCCACTGCATGTAACAGAAACGTCTGTACAGGAGTCAAGAACTACTGAGGAGGAAAGCAGAAAGCTGAAGACTACAGGTATTACTTTTCATTTGAATTTCGGGAGCAATGAATATCCCATCTAAAACGTTTTATTTTCTGCCTACAGCACAAAAGAGTTTAGAAAGATGCTGAAAATTTCTCACCTCAACCGTTTCCCAACCACACGATAGGAACATATTCGAGTTAGTTTGACTATATAGTTTGGTTTTGCCAAATCACTTAGCATATTAAGAGGAATATGAAGTCCCATACGTCTCTGTGAATACATCTGCTCATTGTTGAAATTTATGTTTTTTTTTTTAAACTTTTATTCATTGAATTAAGCTTTTAATAAAAGAATATAGCTGTCATTTAACTGTATGTTACTTTTACCAACACCAAGAGTTCCGTTTGTGGAGGGGAAGGGGACCCACTGGAGAGCTCTTAGTAGATAGATAAAGCTTACAATACAGATTACCCAGCATATATTTTAACGTTCCCTGAGTATTGCTTTCCTTCAGACGACATCACGGCTTAACATTCCATCCGACGGGCAGCAGCCTCTCCAAACCCATCGGTGTCGCCTTGCTTGCGGAGATAAATCTCAACGCAAGCAGAGTTGGGGCCAAACATTGTAATATTAGATTGCGAGTCTGGTGTGCTACCGATTGAGCTAACCCCATCTCCGCAATAAAGCGGAAGTAGTTCATTGCAATGGAAAACTGGGACGTATTAAAGCAAAATTTCAGAAGTTTCTGAGAGAACTATACTTTTCTCCTTTCATTGCATTAAATCATACTGTATTAAGCAAACATTATGAAGGTATCATTGATTATCGAAAGCTTATTGTGGAAAACTTGCAGAAAAGCGTTTTGCAAAAGTTATTTTACTCTTAATTCTTGTTTGATGTCGTCGGAGAATTCCCACTCATTAAGGATAATTGTTTTTACAGAGATTGTAGAGTAGACAACTCAATGAATGCATTTGGCAATTTTGGTAAATCACAAGTGGTATAGCTTTTGTGTTGATTTGGATATTACGTGTTTCTCGAAAGGGATGATGAGTTTTTTTTCTCATTGGTTGCGAGTGACAGAAGTTACAAAGGAATGTTGTAGAGCTAAATTTGCATCGAAATGTATGCTAATGATCGAACTTTTATAAAAACAAATGTATTTTTAATGATATATAAATCTGGGTCCCAACGTGCACATCACTTTTTAAAAAATTAGCAATTTTTTCTTTGTTCCTATTTTTTAAAACGAGGTACCCTTTTACAATGAATACATGTAGCAAATTTTAGTTATTAAAATAATAAAATATTATAATTTCTGTAATATTTTCTTGTTTTGAAGTCTTGTGTTTCGGACTTCAGGTGTTCGTCACATTTATTGTATATTATGTTTAAGCAGCCTAATAACGTTTATTTTTATAATAACTTTGTTAGCCAAGTTTTAAAAACTATCTGTAACTACGCTGCTTATTTAAATCGAAGAAATTAAACATATGTAATTATATTATCCTAGATTGAAGAAACTAACCATTTGTAGCAATATTTCGGATACAGATTTAAGAAACTAATCATCTGTAATTATGTAGTTCATTTTGATGAAAATAATCCTATTAAGTACCCAAACTCCCGATTATGTAAATAGGGACTGATGAGTACACCGAATAACCAATAAACACTGATAATGCCATTTTTTTCTCGGAGTCTTTTTAAAAACATATTATTGAAAGGACATTTAAACGAAATTCAAATCAGCTAATTGTTCCCTATTTTTTTGTTTGGAATGATCACACACAAACGGCCAAATAGTTATTAATCACTATTTCGTATCTGCAATCTATCTTATGTTGCTTCTGAATCAAAATTAAAGTCGCGTCTCTTGAATAGACATCTTTTTGATATAGTTGTGACAATGCCTTGTAGTCTAACCTACAGCTTCTACTGTGAAATGAACTACGAACCGATGAAAGATTTAGAACTACTAGTTTCTCATTTCATTTGTACAAAGCAGACTGAAATAGAAAAGCTTGAGATATATGTTGATTTAAAATTTAAACAGATTATTTACACAGATTTACAAGAGCAGAAACTACATGCATATGTTATTATGTATGTGAAATTTTATAATTAATTTTTCATTTCAAATTACACTTGTCTTGATGGGCACAAATAATCGGGAGTTTGTTGTACTAGGAAGTTAATATCGTGGTTATATAATCGTTGAGTTTTTTTGTTGATGACAGTAACATGCGATTTCCGTTATCATGAGATATGTTTTTTTTTTTTGGAGGGGGGGGGGGAGGGTTATGGAAAAACCACTGCCCTTCAAGTTGGGATGAGTGCTGGAGACCAGTTCTCCGTGTGCAGATATAAATCTTGCGTCTTATGTCCAAACCCAACATAGTGTTTCGCAGGCCTATTTAATGGCTGTTTACTTTTCATTAACGCCGCTACCACCTAATTGGCTGGTGTCAGCCACTCTACTGGTACTGGCATTGACAGAGGTTGACTTGGCCCTGCAATGGTGGGTTTTACCTCAGGCGTGACCGAACAAGACAAACGCCGCGCACCTGACCCTCCTCTCTAGGTCTGCGTTACTCACTTTTTTGACCCTTCACCTCGCCCTTCCACCATCTCCTCCCCGTTTGTTGTCTTTCCCCCTTTCTCTCTGCCTGCCTGCTCACCATTATCACCAACCTTTTGTGTATGGTTCTATATGTAGAGTGCGATTGTATGCGCTGCTGTCGGCGGCCAATAAGCACCGAGCACCTGACGTCACGGATGGTTATCCAGAGCGCCAGGAGAGGATGCGTAGATGAATACTGATGTTGATGCAGCTCATAAAGGGATGCATATGTCTCCTCTCTGTACGAAATGTAATTGGGTCAGGGCGGACGACACATGCACGAGGCACTTTGTTGCTTCGTACTTCCCTTTCCTCTCAATCTCTCGTGCCCGTCCCCTCGGGCGCAGGTCGTGCGGCGCGTGGTGCACGTGCTGTAGGGCCTCCCCTCACCCTTCGAGGCTGGATACGGTATTGATCAAGTTTGATTTATTAATGCCAACACTTAGTCGACGCCAAGTACATGCTAAATCGCGGTAACAATTTTGGGTTTCTTTTGTTAGATAGGAAATACAATGCAACGAATAATTAGTAGAACTAGTGGCAAGCAGCTGCTTGAGGGGGTATTTATATTTTATTTATTTTTACCGCTTTTGTGATGGTGTTATGAATGCGTCATATCGGTTGAAAGAAAAAGCTCATTTCTGTAATATCTATAACATCAATTGGTCTACTATTATTAACTAAAAATTTAAATACAGAGGGGGATTTCACTGATTTTTTGAAAAGTCTTGTTGGAGTAAAACTAGTGCTATTAAACAACAGTGCGTCATTTCTTCTCAGTAGCAATTACATTAAAAGTAACAAAAGATAAAGATCGGATGGTATGTTAAGTCTGGCCCATGTGCAGAAGAGCTCCATACCATATGCACGTTAAAGAACGATTTTGGATGACCTTGACGTGATATTTCCATCTGTCTCCTAACACTTCTCCAGTGGATTTCAGTGGACCTTCTCTGAGCCTTGGGGGTCTTTGTGACATGGCCATTATGCATGCTATTGTGCATAAAAAATGTTGCTCAGAGGTAAAACAACCGACTCTCAATGATCGTTTTTTTTTGCCATCTTCCAAGATTTCCGTGGTTGTTTATTTGCTTTTAAAAAGAAATTTCTTCCGAAACTGAAAGAGGGAGAAAACTTTTCAGTAACAATTATGTTAAATGTAGCAAACAAAATTACTATTAAATAAAATCGTAATAAAGTTCATGATAAATATTCTGTAAACAATTCTATTGATTACCGTTGCAATAAGGGGAGAAAAACGAGATTCTCTTCACTTATACAGAAGTTGTTTATGAGAACCCGGACTAAAATTACCTAAATGGCAGACACAGTAATATTTCTATTTAACCTTCTGCTGCGAAAACAAGGAAGGGAAATATGAAAAAAAATGCAGAAGCTCATATTGTTTCAGAATCTACATTATATACTTAGGCATAATTTGATATTAAAGTGATATTCTTCTTAAATGCTCTATTAGACTTTAGCCACATAAGCCATGTAAATAAGAGGTCTACGTACAGTAAGTCACTGCAGCTAACAGCGAAAGAGACTACACAATGATTTTGATATCTGAACAGTATGTTTAGGTAACTCGGAAATTTCAAACGTTATTTTATGCAATTCGATAAACTCGGGCAATGTCAGAATTTATTAAGGAAAGGTGAAATAATAAAAACTCATGATAGCCAGAAAGATCAGGAACCTTTTGCCACGTAGAAGCTAAAAGTGCTGGCGATGGTTTTAGTTTTGAAATGCATTTTTTGAACAATCGTGATAAACTGTTTTTGAGAACATTGAGAAGTGACTGTATTATTATTGGAGCATAATTTATTTTCGATAATGTGCAATTAATTTAAAGCCATCTGTCTACGAAATGCTTTTTAAAATAGTTTTTGTCAGCTTTTGTTACGAATCTGTGCACAGGTGGGATTGTTTTGCCTCTAAGCAGCATTTTTCTGCACACAACGGGCTAAAATGGCCAGGTCACAAAGACAACAAGGGCTCAGAGTTGGCTAACCAAGAAGCACACACAAGAGAGCTATTAGGAAACTGATGGTATACTCCCGTTAAGGCCATCCAAGGTGATATTTAATGTGCATAGGATATGGCTGTCCTTGCACACGAAGCCACTGCTTTACATCCCATCCGATAGATGGTGACATTTCCAAGCCCATCGGTGCATCCCCCCTTCCGTGTGCAGGAAAGCCATACCCTGTGCACAATAGGGCGGGGGTGGCTCAGTCGGTAGCGCGCCAGGCTCGTAATCTGTAGTTCCCAGGTTCGAGTCCCAACTGGGTCAGCGTTGAGATTTATCTCCGCAAAATTCCCCACCCTGCCCACGGTCAGTAGGGGACACCGATGGGCTTGGAAAGGCCGCCGTCCGTCGGATGGGACGTTAAGCCGTGGCCCCGTGTGTGGGAGAGCCATACCCTGTGCACGTTAAAGAACACGCTGGATGGCCTTGACGGGAGACTACCATCTGTTTCCCAACAGCTGTTCCAGTGGGTCCCCTCCCCCAACCTTCTCTGAGCCTTCGGGGTCCATGTGACCTGGCCATTTAGCCCATGGTGTGCAAAAAAGTGCCGCTCAGAGGTAAAACAACCCAACCCAACCCAACCCTGTGCACGTTTAAAGACGCGCTGAAGAGCCTGACGAGAGACCTGTTTCTTAACTGTGCAGTGGACCCACTTTCTTTATCCAGCCTCGAGCTCTTAGGGTCCTTATGACTTTGCTTTTTAGCCCATTCTGTGCCAAAGAAGACTAGTATATAGATAAGCTAACCCAATAATTCACATTTGTTGAGAAGGGAAGAATGTTGTGAAAAGTGAAGGAGAGCCTTAGCGATATTTTTACTCGAGGCCCCTGAAGAATAACCTTTGTCTCAGATTGGTGTCAGATTTTGGAAATCGGAATTTTTCATTTCATTTATTTTAAACATTAACCAAAAAGGTGGCCTGTAAGTTGATTGGGGGGGGGGGCAGGTTTCCATGCATTACTGCAATGGATGAAGGACCTAATATGGTTAAGAGCCCCTGGGTTATAGGGGGTCCACTAGAAAGAGTTGGAGTAGGCTAAAAGCCTACTCCAACTCTTTTTACTGAACTCGAGTTCAGTGGATTTTTCCACATAGTTTTGAGCTTTGGGGGTCCTTATGACCTGTCTTAAAGGGCAGCCAGAAAGTCTGTCTTCAGGGATGAAATAGCCCAACCAGTGCCATTTTTGAATAAATTATTTATAATGAACAGTTTACTATGATTAACCATACTGTTTTTCCTTGAATTTAATGTAAATAAATTACAATTTGTGCATATCTTCTTTCGGTAGGCGCCTTTGAACCGCGACAGGAAAATTGGTGGTACACGTTTAACAGAGCCACACCTTTTATTTGTGACTCTCCAAAATACACTTTTCACGATATTGAATAATAGTTCATCGAAAAAATACATTATAATTATAATTATAATTGTCTAGGCTAATATTTCTGAAACTTCCATGGTGGGGATGGCGCGATCGGTAGCGCGCCAGGCTCTTAATATGCAGTTTCCAGGTTCGAGTCAGTAGGGAACACCGATGGACATGGAAAGGCCTCCGTCCATGGAATGGGATATTAAGCCCGATGTACGGGAGAGCCATACCATAACATGCTGACGGAGCTACTAGCTGTCTACTAAAAGCACAAGGGCTAAGAGGAACTGTTAGAAGACAGATGGTAACCTCCCGTCAAGGCCATCCAGTGTTCTTTAACGTGCACAGGGTATGGCTCTCCCTACATGGAACCACAGCTTTATGGCCCAACCGATGGACGGCAACCTTTCCAAGCCCAATCAGTGTCCCCTACTGACCAAGTGTAGGGTGAGGATTTATGGAAGATAAATCTCAACTGTGGCACAGATGGGACTCGAACTTGCGAACTGCAGATTACGAGCTTGGTACGCTACTGACTACAGCCTCTATGGGTAATAATTAGTTGTTAATTGGGCGCCTTCCTTACAAATTTATGTTTTTTTGAAAGTTTTTGATTAAAGTCTGATTTTAATTATATATTACATTTTTTGTCATGTATCACTAATTCTTTCCTTTGTTTTCGAACCGGAACTTTCCCAACTCCTTCAGCATTGAGAGCGGATCGCTTTTTAATTTCAAAGACTGATATAATGTGACACGCCTTAATACTTGCTTCCCACATGTTTCATGAAAGACAGTTATTTTATACAGTCAGTAAGGCAGAAACAAAACTAATCTGTGTATTTAGTGTAGTCCTCGCTTCATATAAGAGATAACATCGTTCCTATTTCCATTATTAAAAACTCTTATTTGTGTGCGTCAAGGTTACTTCGAATGACCTCTCTCCTTGAATCCTTGTCATTACGACACATAGTGGGAGTTAATGCAATTAAATGGTCGTTCTAGTAGTGCAATGTTTAATATCCGGAACAAGTGTGGGTCTGTTTGTGAAGCATAAGGACCGGAATCTCTCGCAAAAAGCTCTGTATGAGCCTTGAAGTGTGCCGCTAATTGAGTTCGCACTACAAGGAATCAGAGGTAATGTAGTTTTCGGTTTTATTTCTGGTCCATGAATTAGCTTAACATAGTCCATTTAAACCAGGATTTGAGTTGAACCGCTTTCATAATATTCGGGGTTGGGTTTTGATAGCCTGTACTCTTTTTTGCGTTTAGTATGCAACGTGATTTATTTCTTTTTTTCTGGTTTAAGTTGGCCTCAAGTCTTTAGGTAAAAGGGACCCTACTCGTAATATGCACTTATATATGAAATCTGACTTTGTTTCCGAGGGGTGGATATAGTGCATGGATTTCTGTTGTAAAACTTGAGAAGCTTGTATTTTCTGCCTCTGACAGTGCAATGCGATGAATGGTTCTTTGCGATTCCGTTAAATTTTCTTTCAAGTGGTTGTTAGAGGAGATTGTTTCTTTGTTTACATGCTTCATTGGAGGTATCGCAAGTTGAATACGAAGTATTTCGAATTGAAAGACTTCGTTGAAATGCATAAGCGAACTCTTCACGATTTCATATACACATAAAAGTATGAAATTAATTGTTGTTATGAAAATACAATTACATTTCTTTTCTGAACTTTCTATGTTATTGCTTTAATATTTAACCACAGAACAGAAAAATTCATATATTATTAGATTGATGAGGAAAGTGCATTTCAGGGGTTGGGTTGTTTTATACCTGATCGGCACTTTTTTGGCACACAATTGTCAGGTCACAAAGACCCCGAGGGCTCAGAGAAGGTTGGGGAAGGGGACCTACTGGACAGCTATTAGGAGACAGACGGTAGTCGTCCGTCAAGACCATTCAGTGTGTTCTTTACATGCACATGGTATGGCTGTCCCGCACACCACGGCTTTACGCCCCATCTGGCGGACAAGGACGTTCCAAGCCCGTCGGTGACCCCTACTGACCCAGGGCAGGGTGGGGGTTTTGCGGATATAAATCTCAACGCTGGCCAGCTGGGACTCGAACTTGGAAATTGGCATCTTAGGGGTGGAAATGGATAGATTTTGTTTAATTATTATATTAGTGAATTACATAAAATTAATATTCTTTTTCTGCTACCATAACCAGTCTAATGCATTTTGCAATCTTAATTGTTTACTTTTTGCCTCCTTCCTGAGATTGAGGTTTTCAGATAAATCATAATTAAATATGAAATTTCAAAGTTATTAAATAATGCTAGTGTATTATCGAAATTCAGTTTCGACAATAAGCATAATTGTGCAGGCAGATACTGTATATGACTCTTGCGTGATGGGCAAGAGTTTGCATTCATATTTATTATTGGGGAGGTGCCCTGTTTTAAAGATAGAAATGGAAATCGCTTGAAGAGGGCATAATTTTAGTGAGAGAAACCAATCGTTGAACGTAAAATGATAAATGGAATGAGAAGTACCTTATTGATCACTCTTTTTCTTCCGTAGAATACTCCTATTTTACTGCATATAATAAAGGTATTAGTTATACTTTCTGACACTTTATTAAAACCATTCGTATGTTTATGTCAATGAATAGACGAATTCGTAGCTCCGTAACTTCCTAAATAAGCTTTTTTATATAGTAAAATATGAATAAGGATAAATTAATGGGCCCAGTCAAATATAACTAAATCTCGACTTTAAGCAACATTTAAAGATTTATGGAAGCTTGAATATTTAACAATATCAATGCTGGCCATAATATTTTATCTCAGAAATTAATTAAAACTCAATAAGTATTATTCCAAACCATTTAATAAAACGAGTTTATATTTTTGAAGTTTGTGTGAATAATTTTCTCAATATTAGTCAATTTTGTATAAATTTCTTAGAATCGTCATTGCTGCTATTAAATATTCCAGCTTTATAACTCTTTTAAATAAACGATTATAGTTTAAAAAACGCGATTTAGATGGATTTGAATGAGATCTTAATTTATGTTCAGTGACATTCCTCATAAGGAGCTTACGAAAATTATTTTAGAAGTTACGAATTTAGAATTTGATTTTCATGAATTTAGAATTTAATTCTCCATTGAAATAACATGGGAAAGGTCCTAGTAAAGTGACCAGTAAATATATTTCTTTATGTATATATGTGATCTGCTATTTCCTCACTTCCTTTAACGTTCGAGCAATAATTAACAAACATTGAGTATTGTGTTTCTACTGTTATGAGTGGCAGAAAATGATGAAGCACATGGAGTGGTGAGCTTGTAGTGCGGGTGTGAGGATGATGAGGATCAGACAGCGAAGCTCACATCTAGTCAGTCGCGAAACTCCAGCGCCTCCCATCTCAAACCTCCGATGCTGAACACGTGCGCTGGGCGATGTCGGATGCTACATAGGCACCCGGGTCACGTGCGCCCCTCCCCCGTCACGGCGCGGCCCTCTGATGCCGCAACTCGTCCTATCCGTACCTCGTGTGCAAATTGCCTCTATTAATTAGGATTTTCTGGCCCTACCCATGACCCAAATTCTTGTTTCTTTTTCCCCCCATCCTCCCTAGCATTCCACCTCCTGTGCCTCATTCCATGTTTCTTACCCCCTTAGTGGTCCTCTTTCTCTGTTCGACAACAGCGACCTCCTCCTCCTTGTTGTCATGACAGCGTCCCAGACGATAGTGGCACTGTTTCAGTGACCTCATTGTTCTTACTCCATTTACTCTTCCAACTATCGTGGTGGCCAACGTCTTTGTTCTCTTTCTCTTCTTATTCGGCCTCTCCTTTCACCCCTTCTGTTCATTTTTTTTCGCCTCTCAAAAGTGTATCAAGAGTGCGCACGCACACAACACCCATGTCTTTAACTTTCAATTTACCTCTCTCAGCCAGAATTTTAATTCAAGAAACAGTTTTCGGTAAAGCGCCTTCGTCGATTATGCGTTAATTAAAAAAAGTAAAGTGGCTCGTTAAAATATATCAATTTATGGCACACTCTTTTCATAAATCAAGATAGGATTCATTCGTCTTCTCGATTGAATTTTCTCATTCATTTCTTTACCACCTGTCAGTGTGTACTGTCTCGCCCATATGCCTACGCGTAGCATAATTATGTAATATTTTCTCCGGAATTGTTCCTTTGTTACGAGTTTCAATTTAAAATTGATTTCTGATTGTACTTGTCCTCGAATGCAAGTAATGTGCAGGTTCAGTTGTCTTATTTTGCAGCTTTAGTATAATTTTGATTGTTATGTGTATCACTAATTTTTACTGCGAAAAAGAACTTATCCGTAGTTAAATTTGTCACAGGTAATGCTCAAGATACACTTAATTTTTCTTGAAATTATCTTCTTTCACTATTTTTTATTGTTAAATGCGATTCTAATAATAAGTATTGGAATTGTAGTTACATGGAAGTCAGTTTTTGTTATTGAACTAGGTGTGACAAAGTTTCCATGTGCATTATTTTACTGTTAGGTTTCTCTCATTTTCTATGTTGTTAATCAGTGCGAATGCAGTCTTTACTCATAGTTTAGTTTCTTATTTATTCTTCGCAGTGGCTGAACGTAAGATTCCTTAAAGTAAAAGTTTGCTTTAGAAATAAGGCAAGCTTTAGTGAACTCCTATAGTTATTCTCAGGACTCGCAGTAGTGTTCAGAGTCAGAGAGAGATGAGATGGGGCCCGGGTCAGTCATGAATGTGTGGCCCCCACCACACTCCGAAAGCCATGTAAATATATGAATATATTTGCTGGATACTTTGAAAAATCAGGTTATGTATCATTTATTAAAATAAATTTTAAATTATATAACATATATAAATTTATTTAATTCTTTCTTATAGGGTGTCCCATAAACTGTTATTCCATATTTAATTATAGATTTAAAAAGTGCTTTATATACTAAAATAGTTAAATGTGTATCAAAAAACAAGTTTCTTAATTTTAAATGCTACAAATCGTCTTGAACACATCCAGTCAATATGTTTATTCCATTTAATTTTTGAATTCATTTTCAATCCTAAATAAATTATTTCGTTTACTTCTTCTATTAATTTTTAATCCTAGATAAATTATTTCGTTTACGTCTTCTATTTTTGGACAATTGCATATATCAGGTAATAAATCGTCCAACTTTGAACAGCTGATTCGATGTTTAGTAATACTTCTATTAAGCGTACGTTGTTGAAAACAAATACACATAAATTTAGTTTTTACTCGTTTACACTCAGTTTGTTAAGAGCAAACCATTTAACTGCTTTATTAAAATCATTTTGTAGATTGCAAATAGCGGTTTCTAAATCTGAGTGGAAGTTGATTAGCACTGTTATCATCAGCATACATATGTAATTTACTATTGAAATTAATATTAGCCAAATCTTTTATATATATATGAAATAGCATAAAGCCGAGAATAGATCTTTGTGGAACTCTAAAATTGATCTGAAATTTATTACTAAAATTATCTTTTATTTCCATGCTTGTTCTGATTAATATGAATTATAATCTTCTTATTGGTATTGCTTGAAGGATCATCTCCCATTTTTTTACACCCATAATTAAGTAAATTTGTTATCCACCCTTCTTCATTAATGGCAACTAAAGGGAGTTGTTTATCATCATATACTATGTTAAAATTTATGACATCACATAAACATTTGGCCAAAGCTTGCACTCTCTTCTTTGTAGTAGAATCATGAGTATAAAGGAGCACAACAGTAATCTTCTTAGCATTTTCTTGAATAATGGATAATGGACAGTGATTTTTATAAATTGGCTTCATTTCTGTTTTTTCAGGTCCTTGATAATATTTACGTTTCCACCAAAATATTCCTGCAAACACTGCAATTATCAGCACCACTACTGCTACAGCGATGTTTGCTATAATATTTGGTTCCCCAAATTCAACTACAATTACAGCCACAGTTGTTAATGTAACATCTTCTGCATGGTTTTGTGTTGATGTGTAATAAGTTTGGCCTGGTCTCTATGTAATTAGTAGCTTTTAAATCATTCAAAAATATTCCCTCTAATATCAAGTAAATATAATTTCAGTAGCAAGATGTCAATATCAGCGGAATAAAATGCTTTATTTAAGTCCATAAATACCGCAACGCATTTCTTTCCTATATTTAAATTAATATCTATATTATTTATAAGATCTTCCAAAAGGTTTTGCGTTCCCATACCTTTACGAACCCCAAATTGCTGACTTGACAGAAAATTTATTTTATTCAAAAAAATTTGAAGGCGATCTCCAACGTTTTCCGTTACCTTATCAAAAAATGTTAATAGAGGAAATTTAATAAATAAAAATTAAAATAATGAATTAAATTTAGAAGTATGTAACATTTTAATAATGAAATAAATAATTTTGCTCATTATTGCTTAAAATAAAATGCAGTCCGACATATACTAAGAAATAATTGATTTGACCCTTATAATAAAAAAAATATAAATAAATACCCCCTCAAGCAGCTGCTTGCCACAGAGGTCTGACAGGAGCCTGTCAGTTTATATGCCAGAGTAGAAGGTCTGTGAGGATGGCAAGGACCTCAGCAGAAAAACGACACATACATCCAACCCGGGGCTCGAACCCAAGTCCCATAGATCACTAGCCAAGCGTGCTAACCACTCGGTCATGGGACGGCTCTGACCCTTATAGGATTCTTTAAAATAAAGTGCGACCGGTGCCCAATTTTCACCTCAAGCACCCTTAGGCACAAGAAACGGTAGTGTATAGTCTATTAAAAGAATTTTTTTTACATAACCATGAAGAAAGAAGAATATATAATCGAAATGAATGTGAGAATTTTAATAAGTAATGCAGTTTTTTTTACCAAATACTTTAAAAATTATTACAATAAATTTCTTCTTCATTATGCACTAACGTTTAAAAATCCAACGTTTATTTTCATAATTATATAGTTTTCTTCCTCTCTTTTTTCTGTTCCGGGAACGAACAAATTACACTAAATTGTCAAAAATATTAGGGTTTTTTTATCTCTGAGCGGCATTTTTGCACACAATGGGCTAACAATGAGAACAACAGAGAAGGTTGAGGGAGGGTACCCACTGGAACAGCTGTTGTGAGACATGATAGCCTCCCATCAAGGCCATCCAATGTGTTCTTTAATTATGCACAGCGTATGACTCTCCCGCACACAGCGCCACGCCTTAACGTCAAATCCGACGGATGGCGGCATTTCCAAGCCCGTCTGTGTCCTCTACTGATGATGGACAGGGAGTTTTGCGGAGATAAATCTCAACGCTGACTCAGCTGGAACTCGAACCTGGGAACTGCAGATTACGAACCTGGCACGCTACCTACTGAGCCACCCCCGCCCCAAAAATGTTAGGACTCTTCCATGTTGTGTGTGAAATTTAAAGCAAATGATAAATTAGATTTTTGTGGCAGAATGTTACAAGGAATTGAAAATCTTAGAAAAATTTCATCGTCTTAATTTTGATCAATATTAAAGAGTTTTGGGACCTGAAACATTTAACAACTTTGTTTCTAATCATCAGAATTTACCTCTAAAGGTATAATAACTGTTTTGCTGAAATAAATATCATTTTAGAAGTTTACCTAATGGATTTTTAGTTTCCATTAATTTTGAAGCAGAGTTTAGGACGAAAACAACATCTTTTGTCAAATATTTTAGCTTCATTAACTCTTTAAATATTAAACGAATATGTCTTAAAATCGAGATTTGGATAATTTAATTGAAATTTATAATTTATCTCTTGCAACACATTTTCTGTAAAAAAGCTGATTTTCAAAGTTATGGTATTTGAATATGGTTTTCTACTCACATAGCATGAAAGTATCCCAATACGTTTAGTAATATATGTTCTCACAATCCATACTTTTTTAAAAGTTTGCTTTCTGTTGTCAGGAGAGTGTGTGATTTGAATAGAGAGTAATCGTTCTTTGTATCACAGATACACGCAAGTGATTTTTTACTCCTTATAATTGAAAAAGATATAATTTTGTTCGTACTTAAATTTACTTCTTCCAAGTATTAAAATGGGTACAATTTTGTTATTACTTAAATAAACAAATTATGACATTTAAATTCTAACTTCTTTATTATGTTAGCTTTCCTAGGCAAGTGCCTAATGGGAAATCCTGCCCTGAATGCAGCTCGCCAAATGCTGAGAGTAACTGATTTGCCCGCCTACATGATTTTTATTCGAGACTCATGTCTTAAGCGTTTGCAGTTGGAAATTGCATAGCGAATAGACAACAACTTTCCAATATATATATACGATTATCATACCTTGGTGTAATTTATGTTGATGAGAAGGAAAAAAAATGTTTTGCAACTCTTTTTTGACATTATCTGCTTGAGGGGGTATTTATTTTATTTATTATTTGCTAATATCGTATTTTTATATTTGCTAATATCATATACAGTAATATATATGATGATACATAAGATATATCATATACAGTAAACTATATGATGAAAAGTATCCGGACACTCACTCATCCACAATCTCTCGGTAATAGGAAATTAATATCGCGTTGGTCCACCCTTTGATTCTATCACACATTCTATCCACTAGAATTTGGTACGTTGCTGCGGGAATTGCCTGCCGTTCTGCCACAAGAGCATTAGTGAGACCGTTCACTTCTCCGCCCTGCCCACCATCAGTAGGGGACACCGATGAGCTTGGAAAGGCCGCCATTCGTCGGATGGGACATTAAGCCGTGGAACCGTGTGTGGGAGAGCCATACCCTTTGCACGTTAAAGAACATGCTGGATGGCCTTGACGGGAGGCTACCATCTGTCTCCCAACAGCTGTTCCAGTGGGTCCCCTCCCCAACCTTCTCTGAGCCTTCAGGGTCCATGTGACCTGGCTATTTAGCCCATGGTGTGCAAAAAAGTGTCGCTCAGAGGTAAAACAACCCAACCCAAAAGAGACCAGTCACTGATGTCAGGTGGTTCGGCCTGGCTCGCAATCAGCCTTCCAGTTCATCCCAAAGGTGTTCCATTGGGTTGAGATCAGGGCTCTTGCAAGTCAGTCAAGTTCTTTCACATCCATCTCATCAAACCATTCCTGCACAATCTTCGCTTTGTGGACGCGACATTGTCATGTTGGTACAGGAAAGGGTCTTCACCGAACTGTTGCCATAAAGTTGGGAACACAGAATTGACGAGAATGTCATTATAGGCTGCCGTGTTCACTGGAACTAGGGGGCCCAGTCCGAACCGTGAAAAACAGCCTCAGAGCATGATGTCTCTTCCTCCACCAAACGTCACAGTTAGTACAGCACAGTCAAGCAAGTGGCGTTCACCAGGCATCCCCCACACCCAGACTCGTCCGTTGAACTGCCAGATGGTGAACGTGATTCATCACTCCGGAAACGTGGTTCCACTGCTGCCGTGCTTTACACCACTGCAACCGACGCTTGGCGTTGATCTTGTTGATGTTAGGCGGCTGCTCGACCATGGAAACCCATTTCCTGCAGTTCGCAATGAACTGTTATGGTGCTGGCGATGCTTTCAGAGTCATTTTAGAACTCGGTGGTGAATGTTGCAACCGAGGAGAGGCGATTTTGTCGCACCACCCGCTTCAGCACTTGGCGATTCCTCTCTGTCATTTTATGTGGCCTACTGGGTTGCGATTGAGCTGTTGTTGCTCCTAGGCATTTCCGCTTCACAATAACATCACTTACAGTTGATCGGGTTTCTATTACTGCACAATAATATCACTTATAGTTGATTGGAGCATCTCAGCAGGGCCGAAATGTCCCGAATTGACTTGTTGCTAAGGTGATATTCTATGATCGCGCCATGTTGAAGTCATTGAGCTCTGCCGTACGACCCATTCTCTTGTTCATGCACGTCTGTGAGGTTTGCAGGCCTTTTGTACCTGTCTGGGCCATGGTTGTGGCGTATATGGGCGAATCCACTACTCAGAAGGTGTGTCCGGATACTTTTGATCAGATAGTGTATTTCATCAATATCTGATTGGTATTTGTTAATATCATTATATTTCATCAATATCTAATTGATTTACTGAACTTGTGCATGTAGAGAATGTTATTGAAATAGCTTTAGTGTTTTTTTTTTAATATCACTTTGTGGCTCAATCGCTACTGGATCGTAGCTGAATGTGAGACCTATGAAAGGAATCTGAATTTATACCGGTTTCCATAAATGGCCGAGTGGTTAGCGCGCTTGGTTACTGATCTAAAGGACCTGGGTTCGATCCCTGGGTAAGGCATGGATGTATGTGTCGTTTTTCTGCTGAGGTCCAGCCATCCTCTCAGATCTTCTACTTTGGCATATAAATTGACAGGCTCCTGTCAGACCTCTGTGGCAAGCAGCTGCTTGAGGGAGTATTTTTTTTTAAGAGAAAATGAGAAAAATCGCGATATTTCGCGAAACAAATTGTGCGATCCTCACCAAACTTGTTCATGTAACTAGTAATGCCGAGTGAGCATATCATATGCAAATTATTCTAGGTTGCGTAATCGGATAGCGGCCAGCTCGAAGCAGGCCAAAGTCAGTCAGACGTGGCACGATGGCTGAATGTGATTCCTTCTGTGGTCCATAGATTGTGGAATCAATTTCTTAGCACGGATTCTGCGTCTCAAAGGTTTAGCCGAGGAAGGGTAGAGTTACGACCGCTGTACAAGACCGATATCTGTGATTGACAGCACGAAGGAGCGGACGTCTACTCTCTCAGCTACGATCCTCTCTTGTAGCAGCCACGAGGAGGGTTGTATCAGCTTCTACTGTGCGCAGAAGGCTTCATGAGAGAGGTCTGTACGCTAGAAAACCAGTAATTTGTATACACCTCACGTCAGGTCACAGGAGTGAGCGATTGAATTGGGTACACATGCATGTTAACTGGACAGAAGAGCAATGGAGGTCCGTACTCTACACAGATGAGTCCAGATATTGTTTGCAAAGTGATTACGGACATTGTTTGATATGGAGAGAACGAGGTACTTGCTATCATTGCAGTAACATTCGTCAAAGAGATAGTTACGGCGAAGGTAGCGTGTGTGTTTGGGGTGGCATTTCCTTAGGTGGACGCACAAACCTCTATGTGTTGACGAGTGGGAACCTCAATACTCAGAGGTATAGAGATGACATCCTGAACCCTTATGTACGTCCTTACGCTGGTGCAATTAGGTGAAACATTCATCTTACAAGACGATAACGCTCGTCCATAAAGAACTCGACTAGTGGAACAAACTTCAAGAGGAGATCATTATGTGCATGAAGTGGCCAGTTCAATCTCTCGACCTAAATCCGATTGAGCATGTGTGGGATGCTCTAGGGAGACGTGTTGCTGCCCTCAACCCGCCACCTGAAACAAAGGGGCAGCTTATTACTGCTTTAAAGGAACAATGGTCATTACTCCCTACTAGGCTAATTCACAACATCATAAACATCGTGGAACATCGCTGAGGGCCTGCATTGCTGTAAGGGGTGACCACACTCCTTATTAAAGAACTTTGCCCATTGCATTCTGACACCTCGTTTTTGGACAAATTCCTGTGTTATTTTTTGACGAAAAATGTTTCTAGTGTAAAATATTTTATGCCATTCTGAAACTAGCATTGTAATTCATTTTTCCATCAAACTACGTTAAAATCATTCAATATATTTTTTTGTTTATCATTGTTTTTTCTGAGTTTTCCTTAATTTATGGAAACCAGTGTAGTTTGTAGATTCTCCTCTGCAGAATTCAGAATTTCATTAATTCGTGAAATTTCATATAAGGAACTTTAAAACAGATTGTACAATTAATTCACAAGGTGTGTTATCCATTTAGTGTTTTTTTCCGACATTTTAATACTTATTAGTTCAAGATTTTAACTTGTCTCTTGTCGAATCGAAACGCTTTTAAACATACAGCTAGTCACCTTCTTTACTGAACAATATTTTTTTACAACAATCAATTTCATTTTCAACATTCGTCACTCGACAATCATCTATACGTACCATGTATTAATATAAAACAGCATTTAAACTTTTTTTAATCTATTTTTATCATCGTTTCTTTTGTGTAGAAATGCTTTACATATACGAAGTATACATACGGTTAGTATTCTGGAACGCATCCGCCCGTCCCATTTCCATTATTTCTTATTAGATATTCGTATCTGACTAACACGATTTCACCTTATATGGATTTTTTGAAGAATTCATCTATTGTGTTCGTCGGGGACTGTGTGTACATGGCAATTGCAAAGTAGCTTTACAACTGCAAACATTTATAATTACAATCCTGATTTTAAAAAAATTGCTCACCCAGTAATATCTTGAATACTATACAAAGCGATGTGCTAAAAGATAGTTTAAGTAACAAATGATTACATTTGCAGCCTGTGTAGTGAGGCGGATACATGGATATTAGGGTAACATGAGTACGAGGTATGACTGCCTTTCGCGGCAATACGAGCACTAATACGGTCAGGAAGTGAGTCAGATAGGTTCCTAATAATGTCATGGTCTATGGTTCTCCAGATTTGCTGCACTTGCACCTTAAGATCCATCATGTTATGCGCTGGTGTCAGTTCTGGTCTCAAACATACGACGTCCCTGATGTGCTCAGTTGGCGATAGATCCGGGGACAATGGTAGCACGGGAACGGCTTGCAGACACTATTGAGAAACTCGTGCGGAATATGTGATCTGACATTATCGTGATGGAATGTGATGTTTGGCATGCTCTGCATTAACGGTAAGACTGCAGGGTGAAGCATGGTTTCCATATACTGCTGGGCCGTTATCCTAGACGAATATGAGAGATGACTGACTGTCATAAGAAATGGTGCCTCACATGAGGATCCCAGCTGTGGGAACTGTATGGTGCTCAAAGATACACGACATGGAAGCTCTTTAGCCACATTCGCGTGTGATATGTCACTCTCATGACGCATAGTGATATATCACTATGCTCATGCCACTCAGTGCGTTCGTTGCACCACTGTAATTTGCCATGCTCGTGACTTTGAGTGAGCAGTATGCAGAGAAGAGGGTGCCTCCCTTGCATACCAGCTTTGTGTAGGCATCTATGAATGGTACTGACAGATACCGCCGGTGTCCCATCAGTTATTTTGTCACTGGATGTCTGTCGAGTAGTCGTGTTTCTGGTACTGACAGCCATCTGGCGAATCTGCTGATAAACCTGATCCATAGTCACATGAAGATGGCCTGGTCCTGAATGATGACATGTAGCACATTCCCGTGTCCATTACCGCTAGCAGCAGCCAATTGTTTGCGTATCACATTCCAAATGTGCTGCAATTTCTCATGTAGGCCATCCTGCTTTACCTAAAGACCTATGAAGCAACCTCACTCAAACTCGTTGAGTTGATTAAACATTTGTCTACGATGTAGAAATGGCATTACCCTTCGATGGCAACCAGATTTACAAGTAAGGTTCGGTTTCTTTAATCTACAGTGTCTACTTTTCCCCAACGACAATCGTCCCTACAGGGGGCGAGGGTGGCTCAACCGGTAGCGCTCCATGCTCGTAATCTGCAGTTCTCAGGTTCGAGTCCCAGCTGGGCCATTGTCGAGATTTATTTCTCGCAAAACTCCCCGTCCTGCCCACTGTCAGTAGGGGGACACTGATGGGCTTGGAAAGGCTGCTGTCCATCGGATGGAACGTTAAGCCGTGGTACCGTGTGTGTGAGATCCATACCCTGTGCGCTATAAGAATACGCTGAATAGCCTTAACGGGAGGCTACCATTTGTCTCCCAACAGCTGTTCCACAGTGGGCCCCCTCTCCCAACCTTCTACGATCCCTCGGGGTTCTGGTGACCTGGCTATTTAGTTCATTCGGTAGCGTGCCAGGCTCGTAATCTGCAGTTCACAGGTTCGAGTACCATCTAGGCTAATATTGAGATATATGCCCGCAAAATTCCTACCCTCGGTCAGTAGAGGACACCGAAGGGCTTGGAAAACCCGCCTTCTGTCGTATGGGACGTTAAGCCATGGTTCCGAGTGCGAGAGAGCCATACCCTGTGCACGTTAAAGATCACTTTGGATGGTCTTGATGAGAGGCTACCATCTGTTTCCTAACAGCTGGTCCCCTCTCCCCAACCTTCTTTGTGACCTGGCCATTTAGCGCACTGCGTGCAAAAAGTGTCGCTCAGAGGTAAAACAACCCAATAACTCATCAACGAGATCTGATTAATTAGTTTACTGAAGTAATAGAGAAATTCGGTTACCTAAGTAATAGAGAAATTCGGATTGTTATTGGATTGTTGGTGTGAATATTGCTAGAATATCATTAGAGTAGATATGCAAAAAATCGGGCTTTTCAAAAGTAGCGAATGTGGAATAATGATCACAACTGGCCGTGAGCATACCGGTATAAAAATTAATTTCTTTTTCTGGATTCAAATCCAGTTCTAGCTCATGGATTCAAACCCAGTTCGCCACAGGACACAATAATCGTTACGCTACCGGTACTGTGTGCTAAGAAATAACGTTTTGATACCATTCTGTTGGTGTGAATATTGCTAGAACATCATTAGAGTAGATATGCAAGAAATCAGGCTTTTCAAAAGTAGCATCCACTTTACCTAATGAAAAGGCTGTTCTTCAGCTTTAATGAAGGGGTGTCAGATGTTACAGATTAAGAGTTGTGCGGCTTTTGAAAGACTGATTTTTGTGTGAGTGATGTTTGACACTGAGCTGTAGACAGATGGTACGTGCAAAGAATACGTGTTAGAAAGGAATAATGAGAAAGCTGGTTTAATGGAATTAGGAAATAAATGCGAAGATAGTTTGCTCTCGTTAAACAAAAAGTCAACCGAATAAGATTTTAGAAATATCTTTCTGAAAAATCGTCTGGTTGTAATTTCAGAATAAATTTCTTTGAACTGTGCGAAAAAGTTTCTATAAGCTAGTTTGGACCACAGGTCCTAACGTTGTTTGTTGCAAACCTATATTCAATTCATCCTTAACTCGTGCGTGGGATAAAATATAAATTGGAGTAAGATTTTTTCCTTCAGTACTTTTTCATCTAGATGCTACTTTTACGATTTATTGACATTTTATCATTTATAGACTGGTGTTTCACTAGAGTGGGAGCAAAATATTACTACGAAATGCATATTTTCCGTGCTTTGGAACAGACTCGAAGCAGTTGATTATTCCGCTCACGCTGAGACCTCTAAAGTACATGACTGAAGTGCTAAATAATATAATTGGAGATCTCATTCAGTTATTTGCAAGGATAGCAGAAAGTCATAATTTTGATGTCGACTGTAACGATAAATAAGCAGTCGGACTGTTACTCAGTTCTTCTGGATCATCATCGATGCAGCTTCCACTGAACGCTGCAAGTACGTGATCATTTGAGTGAATGGTTCTAAGTAGAGGCTGCGGCTGGGTGGCAATCCGGTCAGCCATGTATGGATCTGCTGGCAGTGTCAACAGGGCGTGGCCAGGCGCCATTGTGATTGACGGCAAATTGATCTACTAATCTCACGCCTCACAATGGAATGACTAAGTAGCTATGATGAATGCTTGAAGTGTTGCCGTTTTGTGAGAGCTGTCTCGTCAACGTAAGGAAAGAAGCTTTGGTACTGTTATTTGGGTATCATCAGATTAGATAGGTAATTTTAAAGGCATTTTCTGCTTCAGCTTGTCATGGGTTGTGCTAAAATGAGCACTGTTTACGATTTGATCTCTGCTTATTTCACGAGGTATTAAAAATGGCACGGTAAAGAAATTATTAATTCATAATAGAGAACGAGAAATTTTCTTTTTTTTACGGAATGCTAATTTGCTTTAGCCTGATTTTTGCTGTTGTAAAATCATGGATAACCCAAAACTAACAGTTATCCTTTCTAAATATGAAAAACCTACGATTTACTATTTAGTTTCATATTGACATGACCTAAATGAGTGTTTTTGAAACGGTAGTATTCATACATCCAGGAGTACGCTAGCTCTCATATTAGGGTGTAAGGAGAAAAATCCGGTAATGGCGGACGATGCTTTTTGGTTAAAAATAGCAGCCTTCCAAACAATTATATGACCATTTATTTTTATTTATATATTGTTCCATGTATAGCTTTTTTTCTTAATATCAGAGATTGCGAGTAGTGTAGATTCGTTTACAAAAAGTGTCGGGGGAAGACTTAAATATTCGAAATTACAGTAGAACAAAACACTTGAGGAGTTAGTAGAACAAAACACTTGAGTAGGGGAGTACAGTAAAGTTGAGAAACACTGGCTAAAATATGATATTTTTACCAATGGAGCGTAACCGGTCAGCTCTCTGAATTTACCTCATATCAGTAGTTTTAAATACTGAACCTTTTTCGCGTTATACTTGCGTCAGCATTTGAAGCTCTTAGCTTTTGGGAATATATTCTTATCAACAGTTTCTTAGCACTTGTAGGGATATATCCGGCTCAGCAGTTTGAAGTTGTGGACTGGAATCTGTAGGGTTAATCAATGTATTGTGAAGCCCTGAAATTCGAATAAAGCGTAGGGGGAAACTATGTGAAACTGTAATTTTTTTGGTTCATGACAAGGCTCGACCTCCATAACTGCTAAAGAGAAATTTGAAACAATGGAAGGCTAAAATTTCAAGCTCTTGATCACCCATCTTACATCCCTCCTCTCGCACCATGTGATTTCCACATATTCGGACCTTTGAAATATTCTTTGAGAAACCGTAAATCTTCTATAATAATGAAATTAAAAAAATATGATGTATGACTGGTTTTCACGATAACCACAAATTTTCTTTTTTGAAGATACGAATAAATTTATGGATCTTTCGAATTAAGGAAAATTTTATTTATTTGCATAAAATGTTGGACATAAATTGGTTATCGAAAATTTAATATTATCAGTTTCTAGCTGATCCTTTACACGTTTATTAAGCTCTTTGTAACGCTTTCTGTTAGGACTAGTAGGGTATTGATTAAGGACATTCCTGCAGTTCTTTCTTTCTAAAATAAGCTCCAGCGCCTTATTACTCAAATAATTAATTTCAGTATTTAATGCGGGTAGCATTTTTTTGTGTTGTATTTTTTAGTTTTATTTGCACGTTCAGTTTAATATTTTAGAAGGATATTATTTGAAAAACGTATCGTAAATAAATAATTTAAAAAACAGCTTAATATTTTGAGGCAATATATTATTTGATCTGATAAATAAATTGGCCTGTTTCCACTTAAAAGTGGAAAATTGAACTTCGCCTCTGGCGAAATGGGACTAATGGTGAAAATTTGAACAAAAGGATGATTCGGAAAAGTAAATTGTATTACTCATTAGTACCTATCCAACCCAAAAAACTTATTTCATTCATCTTTTAAGACAAAAAAGTTGCTTTTCTCAGGGGTTAAATCGCTGGGGTAGGTGTGGAAACTCTTTAATCTATCAATCAAATTTCAACATTATAACACGAATAGATATTTTGCAATAACCATTTAAAACTGCCATTTTCCAAATTTAGCTCCCTCTAAAGATAGAAATTAAAACTATTTAAAGATTCTGAAAAGTCGAATCGTACTATTACATTAGTACCTATCCAACCCAACATGATTTTTTTTTTATCTTTAAAAACAAGATCTACAAACAGATGGGCGGCAACACATTGAAAAAAAATAGATCGTTTTTCGAAAGCGAGCTAAAGCATAGCTTTTCTGCATAATTTAAAAATTGTAACTATGAAATGATAATATTAGAAACTCTAGCTCAAGGAATAAAGAAGATAGTTGAGAAGAAAGGCTACGCGAGATAGCCTATATGTTGCACTGTTTACGTTTCTATTTTTATATTTTATACACAATATTTGCCATTTTCAAAAATCCGTCAAATTTATTTTTAAATAAAGCTTTTATACTTTTTTGCAGATTTCATTTCTAACAGTTTAGGCTTTATCAAATGGCAAGGAGACCGCGAAGGCAAGCTGCACCAGGCCTCACAAAAATGCGCACCCACTCTATAAGTACATATGGGTTTCACCAGATGGGCTGCATAAGAATATGATAGGTTATATACTAATAGCAAATGGGCTAGTTCTGTTAGGAATACTAGGTCATATAGGGGAACTGAAATTTGATCTGACCATTACCTTGTTAACAACTTAAAAAGTTTGCAACCAACGGTTAATTAAGTGGAACTTAAAAAGTGTTGTGCTAAAATAAAAACTTATCATAATAATAAAGTTAAAAGACATATCATGATAATGTAAAATAGGAATAATAATATGTCAATATATTTCAAAATTTAGAATGTTTCCAAAATAATATATGTTGAAAATAAATAGATGTCAAAATAATAAATGTTGAAAATTTCCAAAATAGAATAAATAATAACTTAGTCACTATGACATTCATGGTTTGCATACTACTGAAATTGAGGAAGAATGGGACCATTTTATATAGGCTTTTCTTGAAACTTGCAAGGTGCAGCTTATCTAGGTAAAAGGGAGCAGAGGAGGCAAAATTATTTGAGTAATAAGGCGCTGGAGCTTATTTTGGAAAGAAAGAATTGCAGCAATGTCCTTTCAATACCATACTAGTCCTAACAGAAAGCGTTACAAAGAGCTTAATAAACGTGTAAAGGATCAGTTAGAAGCTGATAAGAATGTTTGGTTAGATGGCTTGGCTGACAAAGCTATGGAAGTAGGTAGACAGCTTAAAAGTAGAGAAATGTACCAGATAGTTAATGTTTTTGTGGGGGAAAAAACTGACAGGTATACAGGGATTGAGGATAAACAAGGTAAGGTTATAGAAGGTGAGGATTCTGTCATGACTAGGTGGGCTGAGCATTTCAGAGATGTTCTAAACAATGTGGTTAGTTCTACTACCATTGTTTGTAATGATGACAGATGCCTTACTGGCTTTAATGTTGGCCTTATATCACGTCTGAAATTATTATGGCTATTTCAAAACAAACTACATAAATTCTCAGGGATAGATGAAATTACTACGGAAATGCTTAGAGCTGGGAATGTTTCGGTTACTACATGGATGACTGAAATTTTGAATATCTTTTATAATAAAGGCATTTTGTTCGTAAGTATTTTACCAGAGTTACTTTTATTCCTATTTTTAAAAAAGGTGATCGCAGTTCTTGTGATAACTATAGGGGTATCAGCCTACTTTCTGTTTCAAGTAAAGTTTTTGCATTTGTGTTTAATAGAATTAAGAATATGGTTGACGGACAATTGCCTCATGAGCAGTGTAGATTTAGAAGTGATAGTAGTCGTTTAGATCAGATATTTTAACTCAGGCAGATTCTTGAGAAATGTTCAAATTTTTCAGAAACCTGGTGTTACTAGCTTTGTAGATTTCAAAAAGGCTTTCGATTCTGTTGACCGTCATAATTTGTGGTTTATCTTCAGATCTTATAGCATACCAGACAAGTTAGTTAACATACTGAAAGCTCTCTATAACAACACTGAGTCGTGTGTGAGAGTTGGTAAGGCTTGTAGCAATTGGTTTAGCATTGCTTCTGGTGTTTGACAAGGGTGCATTTTGTCTCCTTTTCTCTTTAGTTTGGTTGTTGATTATGTTATGCAAAATTCACTTCAAGGGAAAGCTTTTGGCCTTAAATGGGCTGGAGATACGAAAATTTCTGATTTAGATTATGCTGATGAGTTAGCCCTTTTGGCAAATGATGTTGATGAGATGAACTCTTTCATTCGAGTTGTTGATGAGACTGGTAGAGAGAGTAGGTTTGGTTTGGTGATAAGCAGAGAAAAAACTAAAGTGATGAAAATTGAGCAGGCAGGCTGTGGTTCGGTTAATCTGAATGGTTGTATCCTTCAGCAAATGACTCTGTTTATTTATCTTGGGAACTATGTAACAAATACTGTTGTCTGTGACATGATATAAACAGACGAAAAGGGATTATATCTATGGAAAATAGAATCTACGAAGAGTGTGGAGAAATAGGCGTATATACTTAGACTTTTATAATAGTTTGGTTCTTTTTAGAGTTAGTTATGGTAACTCTGAAACCCTTTGTAAACAAGATAACAGGACCCTTTGTAACAATATAACAGGAAAACCTGTTTGACCTTTTAACAGGAAAACCTGTTTAACCCTTTGTAAACAAGATAACAGGAAACTTGATGCTTTTAATTCTAAATGCTAACACAGTATCTTGGACAATTAGGTGGTTTGACTTTGTAAGTTGATGAAGTTACGGAAAGGTGTCGGTAACTTACTTTGAGCAGAGTATTATGCAGAGAGAGACTTGTTGGTTTGGCCATTTTACTCTTGTGCATAAGTATAGATTACTGAATAGGGTTATGAACAGTGTTTCTAAAGGCCTCAGAAAGAGGGGGATCTGGTTGGACTTCCATAGCCCATGGCTACTTGATGATGATGATGATATATACCCAAATTTTGAGTTTTGGATGTTCTGCTGAATATGATTTTATTCAGGCAAAATTGTTTCAGCTTCTGCCTTTTTTTATGTATAATTCACCACAATATTGTTAAGTTTCATTTTATTCGTTCCTGTTTTATAATAGGTCCATGCAAAAGTTTTGTCCGATTGATTTCATCATCTCTTATGCAAATGTACGGAGGTAATACATATTTGTTAGTGTGGTATGTGATGGTATCAATTTACAGTACAGGTTAGAATTCAATCCAAGGATTTAATTGTAAAGTGCATTTCAGTGGGTTTAGAATAGAAGTTGACAAAGTACATTTAAAACATGTAATACTCTACGACAGTGGTCCTCAACCATTTATACTTCACGTACCAGTGGCGTACCCTTTGTATAGATAGATAAAACTATAGTTATAATATAAAAATGGGAATAAAATAAAACACTGACTTTGTTACTAGATCTAGCGACTTTTCAGCTCTCACGGCGTACCCAAAAAAAATTTTACAGCGTACTCCACATGGAGAACCCCTATTCTACGAGTTCCGAAAAGCTGAAAGTGCGCGGCTAGGAACATTCGTAAAGTGTTTGGTGTGGATGCAGTAAATAAATGCAATGTCGCGCCTGCTGTTTTGATAAATTTCGTTCTGGCATCTTCAACTTTGGAAGAGGAGTCACGTTCAGGATGACTTTCGTGTAGTTGATGCAAATAAGTTAGTAGCCATAATTGAAGAAGATATACGCCAAACTAAGCGATTATAGATTCTTTTTTTGGCCTGCGAAATATTGGCGAAAGAAAAAATGGCCCGCGGTCTTAGAGAAGTTGGACAGCACTACTATATGCAGTCTCGTGGCCGAATGGTAAGCATGCTTTGTTACTGATCCCAGGGACCCGGATAAGTTATGAATGTTTTCTTTCTTGTGTTGTCCTTCGGCTGAGGATCTTCCTTGCAGATCTTCTCTAAGGCGTATTATACTGACAGGAGCTGCCAGACCTCAGTGCCAAACAGCTACTTAAGGAATAATTTATTTTTTTAATCATTACCATCCGTGGCCGAGTAGTTAGCGCGTGTGGCTACTTTTCAATGGGACCTGGGTTCGAGCCCAGGTAGGGCATGGATTTTGTGTTTTCTTTCTGCTGAGGTCCCGCCATCTTCACAGACCTTCTACTATGGCGTATTAAACTGACAGGCTCCTGTCAGACCTCTGTGGCAAACAGCTGCTTGAGGGGATATTTATTTATAATCAGGAAGAATGCTTATAGAACCGATACCATTTTCATCATCAACATCAAGGGTGGAAAGGTTATCACAGGTGAAGTTTCTGCCATTGCTAGATGAGCTGAGCATTTAAAAGGGGTTCTGAAGAAGGTCGTATTTAAAGTCGGACTTCGGCTTATTGTGGTGCAGGCCTTTAGGTCCTACCAGGGGTTCTCTCCCCTGAAGCGGAACGAAAGAGGTTCAATTTGGCCGACTCATTTGGACTCTGTAAAAACTTTTTTTCAGCCCTCCTTAGATTGGTCAACTTCAGAATGCTGACCACTTACACCAACCTGACTAGCTATGATTTTGGAGGTTGTATAAAAGTATGGTTGATTATGGGTTAATAGCAGATGGGCTCGCTGTGTTAGGAACAGCAAATTGTAAATAAGAGCTAAAATTTTATCACACCTCTTTCAAGGTGCTTTTCAACAGAAGCTTAAGAACTGTGTTGCTCTACGGTTAAAAGAATTACGATACTGAAGTTCTGAAAGACCGAAAGATAACCAAAAGTGTACAACGATAGGTTACTCAGTGATTATGATAATCGTCGATTATTTACAACCAGGTTTGAGAACGAATGGGGAGCATTTTAATTAAACAAGTTATTCTTGGAACCAAGAGTACGTTCTGGTAAAGACAGTCATTTAAGTGAAAGAAAGGAAGTCTAAGTTGAATCAATGCCCTACTGGTCTTCACAAGCAGCATTACAGAGGGCTTAAAAGCATGAAAATGATCAGTTGAATTTTGATGAGAATCTGGCTAAATTGCCTGGCTGAGAAAGCAGCTAGACAGCAGATTTGATAAAACAGAAAGTTGTATTAGATAGCAAATATTTTGTATGGGAAAAAACAATGGCATAGAGGGATTAAGGAATAAGAATGGCAAGGTTTCTAGTTAAAGTGGGATGAGCATTTCAGAGATGTTCTGAACAATGTGGTTAATGGCTTTAATATTGGCTCTATTTCATAATCTAAAGTTACTTTGGCTATCTCAAAATTTAAACTGCACAAATCATTAGGAATAGATGTAATTACTACAGAAATGCTGAGAGTTGATAATTGTTCTGTCGTCACATGGCTGACAGTGTAATGTTGAATATTTTTTATGATAAAGGGATTGCCCTTAATGATTTTATCAGAGGTATGGATATTTTCAACAAAGGTGATCGCATTTCTTGTAGTAATTACAGGGACATTATTCTACTGTGTGTTCCAGGTAATGTCCAGTGCATTATTGTGCTTAATAGAATGAAACATTTAGTTGATGGGCAATTTCGGGATGAATATTATGGGTTGAGAAGTAGTAATTTAAAAACTTCTAGTTATCAGATTTGTAGATTTCAAAGAAATTCATTTGACAGTTATAATTTGTGGTTATCATGAGATCATATGGCGTACCTGAGAAGTATACCATCTCTATGACAGCATTGATTCCTATGTGAGGCTTGGCTAAAGCTTGCAGTTTTGTGTTCTTGAAAGCTGTATTTTATCAACTGTTTAGCGTGGGATGTAGAATGGGAAAGAAAAAAAAAGACTTTGTCGTAGTTGTAACATTGTTATTTGATGTCTAAACTGTGATTTGAAAATTTCGGCTTAGATTAGGCTCATGATTTGTCTCTTTTGGCTGATGATATATTGTATATTGTTAGTATATATTTAAGTATGCGTATATGAAAATGTAAAATAAGTGTTAAAAGATTTGGGTTGGGTTGTTTTTTGCACACCATGGGCTAAATGGCCAGTTCACATGGACCCCGAAGGCTCAGAGAAAGTTGGCGGAGGGAACTCACTGGAACAGCTGTTGGGAGACAGATGGTATCCTCCCGTCAAGGCCATCCAGCGTGTTCTTTAACATGCACAGAGTATGGCTCTCTCCCGCACACGGAACCACGGCTTAATGTCCCATCCGACGGACGGCGGCCTTTTCAAGCCCATCGGTGTGCCCTACTGACCGTGGGCAGGGCGGAGAATTTTGCGGAGATAAATCTCAACACTGACCCAGCTGGGACTCGAACCTGGTAACTACAGATTACGAGCCTGGCGCGCTACCGACTCAGCCACCCCGCTACATATATTGTTAGTACAGAAATGGAAATTACTAAAGATTTTCTCAAAGTTTACATAAGAAAAGTTAAATAATTAACTCGAAGCTTCCAAGCAATCGAGAAGTAATGAGATTGCACAAGAATCGAGTGTCTGTGATGATTGAAAGTCAAGATTACGGATAGTTAACCTCTCCTTAGTAGATGAATCCATACCTTATCAAGTTTTGGCGATCTAACTCACTGAAGCCACAAAAAGACTCGCTACCACCAACATACTAGCATACAGAATTTGGAGTATTGGGAATCTTGTTTCAAACTTCCGCCCAACCAGGGTAACGGGAATGAAAAACTTTCTTGTTCATAGATGTAATATTGTTATTCGATGTCTTAACTATGAAATGGGTTTTCGGTAACCGTAGTGAGAAGATTGTAAAACCTAAATTCAAGTTTTTAATGTTTAAGAATTTAGAGATGTAGTCTTCCTTCTGATTGACAGTTAGCTTTCAGAGGTATCTATTACCATCACAACTTGTATGAAGATGTAGAAATTCTTAAGGGTTGTATGATGATGTTTTAGTGCCGTTGGCGTTAGCCGAGTTTTTATGACCCGCGCAATGGTACCGCTGATGCCTGTTTCTACTGCAGGGAGGCGGCAGAAGGTGTCTCCCATTCCCACGTTAGAACCTCTGGAATGTGTGTTCCGCAACCGGGCATTAGGCTTAGCTCTCCACCCTAGTCATCTATCACTGCAGAGACCAGCTAACAGTATTACATTCCTGGATGTTTGTGTTATTGAGTAGTGGGCTGTTACGGAAAGAGAAGAGGGATCTCACGGATGAGGAAAGTAGAAGTAAGAGAAAATGAAAGCACGGAAGAAACACGCAAGGAGATCCATTACAGTGGTTATGCTGCGACCACATTACCTGTTAGTAAAGGATCGGTTAGAGGTGTATCTCTCCGTGCAGGAGGTGATTAGAGGGCTTTGCTGCAACAGCTCTACAGAATGTGATCAGGAGTGATTACTGGTTCTGACAGGTCCTTATGCTTTCACTTTCTGCTCATTCACTAGCATGCATCGGAGGAGAACGTGAGAGTTGGGTTGGGCCGAGCAGAGGAAAATGGTTATTGTCTGTCGGTTTGTTGATCTAGCATGTCTTTGTACATATTGTTATACCGAAGTTGCAGCCAATAAAGAATATTTTTGTCGTAGTTCCATTAAAGTTCATTTTTGGCTTTCGTGTACTAATTATCTTACTATAATTATTTTGTTATGCATCAAGATTTCGAAATTACTTCATTTACGTTAATTTGGTTATTTTACTATAAAAACTTGCAGACATAAAAGGTTGTCTAATTCATTCTGGGTTGAGTCATTTTTATCTCTCAGCGATGCTTTTTTGTACACAATGGACTGAATGGCAACGTCACAAGGACCCCAAGGGCTCATAAAGGGTTGGAGGTAGTGGATCCGGATTAGGAGACGAATGGAAACCTCCCATCAAGGCCATCCAGGTTTTTTTTTTTAATGTGCGCGGGTCTCGGCTTTATTCTCCCACACACGGACCTGGTTTTATGTTCTATCCAATGGCCGATGGCATTTTCAAGCCCATCGGTGTCCTCCCCCCCTTCTGGCCGAGGTCAGTGTGGAGTTTAGCGGAGATAAATCTCAATGTGGCCTAGGTGGGATTCGAACCCTGAAAGTGCAGATTACGACCTTACCGCTGTAAATTACGGGTAGACTCTGATGCCTTCTATTTATTAACTTGAGTGAATATCTAGTGAAATTTCTTTCGTTCGCCCGAAGAAGGTTGGAGTTCCGCATTATAATTGTATTGTTAATCTAAGGGACCTGGGGTCGAACCCCGGGTAAGACGTGGATGTGTTTGTCGTTTTTCTGCTGAGGTCCTGCCATCCTCTCAGATCTTCTATTGTTAATCTAAGGGACCTGGGGTCGAACCCCGGGTAAGACGTGGATGTGTTTGTCGTTTTTCAGCTGAGGTCCTGCCATCCTCTCAGATCTTCTATTGTTAATCTAAGGGACCTGGGGTCGAACCCCGGGTAAGACGTGGATGTGTTTGTCGTTTTTCTGCTGAGGTCCTGCCATCCTCTCAGATCTTCTACTGTGGCATAAAAACTGATAGGCTCCTGTCAAACCTCTGTGGCAAGCAGCTGTTTGAAGGGGTATTTTTTTTACCGCTGAATCACCATTGTGCACGTAACACGCTAGATGGGTCAGATTACAGGGACCCAATAGCTCAGAGCTGGGTAGGAGAAAGAAATCATTAGACATAATGTTACGACAGATGAACTGGCAACAATGAAACCGTGATGTCCTCTATCGTCTTGATGCTCGTGTGAACTACAGCGTGAGAATTACGTCAGCAACCACTTCGAACGAACAACTTAAAAACAAAGAATAAGAGAGTTGTAATTAAAAAGTAGTTTGACTTAGTCTGTGCACTAAAGTATAAAAAAGAAATGTTTTTATTTGGTGTGTGCGCGGGAGGATAAATAAGTTTTAGTGTGAATCCTGTTAGTGGACTGGTAAGAAATAGAAGGATGCTTAGTACACTTAAAGATATGGCTGAGGAGATTATATGTTAGTGAAGAAAGCAGAGCTGATCTCAACTTTTCTGTTGGAAGAGTTCATCGTTTGATGCATAGTTATCTTTAGTTTATTTACAAGAATTGGTAAGTTATTCCTGGTAGATTACTTGTTTGTTCACAAATATGATTGTGCAACTTATTGAGTGTTGTAAAAGCCTTAGGGGCAGGGGTGGCTCAGTCGGTAGCGCGCCAGGCTCGTAATCTGTAGTTCCCAGGTTCGAGTCCCAGCTGGGTCAGCGTTGAGATTTATCTCCGCAAAATTCCCCGCCCTGCCCACGGTCAGTAGGGGACACCGATGGACTTGGAAAGGCCGCCGTCCGTCGGATGGGACGTTAAGCCGTGGCCCCGTGTGCAGGAGAGCCATACCCTGTGCACGATAAAGGACACGCTTGATGGCCTTGACGGGAGGCTACCATCTGTCTCCCAACAGCTGTTCCAGTGGGTCCCCTCCCCCAACCTTCTATGAGCCTTCGGGGTCCATGTGACCTGGCCATTTAGCCCATGGTGTGCAAAAAAGTGCCGCTCAGAGGTAAAACAATCCAATGTAAAAGCCTTATTTTATGCTTTGAGTGGAGATAGTAAGAATTATAGAGGAAACAGCTCTTTGTAGAAATAGTGATAAAGGACTATGTTCTTCTGAAGGTTTATTTTATTCTAATGAAAATTTGTGTTGGCTGAATTTAGTTTATGTAAATATTTTCATTCACATTTTTGTAATAAATTACACTATTTTAGAATTATTGTTGTTAAATATTATTTTTTAACTCATGCTCAGTTTCCATCCGTGAAATTTATAACAATAGGAAACTAATGGAAACCTTCTGTTGAAGCATCCAGTATGATCTCTAGCGTGCACGTGGTATGGCTCTCCTACACATAGGTTCTTTCCAGCGGTTGGCGGCCTTTTCAAGCTCATCGGTATCTCCTTTTTCACTGAGGTTTAAATGGGGGGTTAGCAGAAAATATCTTAACTCAGCCATAGTGGGAACTCGAATCCGAGAAAACAAGGTTGCAAATCTTGCGCACTACTGATCCCCCCCCCCCCAACACTATGGTCTTCGGTGCATCATTATCGCCAGTGTTCACATTCAGTATAGAAATTAACGCACGTTCGAAAAATTACATTTAAAAAGTGAAATTTAAATATCGCAACCATCGTTTATATATCCATTCCAGAGGATCTTGTTCTCTAACCTTCCCGTAGCTTTGTGGGCCATGTGACATTTAACCCATTGTGAAGAAAGGATCTGTCGGAGATAAAACAATCCATACTGTTAGCAATATAAAAACTAAAAATTATCAGGATCTTGATTTTAATTTTGGGTCATTCCATTTATAAATCAACACAGCTATCAGCCTCAACTTCTCTAATTTCGATGAGGTTGTTATTCTTATAGTATATAATACTCACGTTAAACAGAATGCGCTGATTTGTTTTTCTTTCTGGTAGTTTTCATACTTGTCTCAAACGTGAGAAAGAGCTAAAAATATTCAAACTGCACAGCTTTCTTTAAACCAGCGGTTCCTGAACATTTTCTTTCGAGTACCACCAAATACCTAGCTATTTTTTTTTACCAGGTCGATGTAAATATGATCTTATAAAACATCATTCTGCTAGCGAATGAAGCGTTTTCAAATAAGGTATATGAATAAAATAGGTACTATTAAAATGATTTTTTTTTTTTGCGATTATAATATTGTGAAATCGATGTGTGAATGAATGCACTAAACCTTCACACACTGCAGTTTTGGAATCGCAGCTTTAAACGTTTATAATTGAAATCTATTTATGCTACAGTATTAAAACTGGTTTTTTTAAACGTTGTGAAATGGTTTCAAATGAGATGTTTCATTCAATAGTAAATTAAAATTTCAAGGTCATTGCACAAAAGGATTTGGTAAGTGTCTTAACTGCAGTCGACCTGTAACGTCTTTAATAATATTTTACCTGAATATACTCATTTAATGTTAATTATTGTTATTAAAAGATATAAATTTGTATAATAAGGATGGACGTAATAACACTGGTGGATAAAAAATTTTGTCAATTGTAGGGGAACTGCGACTGGAACAGTTGAAGAACATCAAATGGTTCTTCAACTTTCCTTGTAGCTAGTTCATTTAGAACAAGCTACAAGGATCTTGAGTAAGAGGATGATCCTGCTGTACGAATGACTAGGGCTTAAATCTGCAAATGGTAGCTCAGCAATATCTCTTTTGTCACCTACGCAATTCAACGCTGACATTATACACCGAAGGGCCAAAACATTGTGACTAGCGCGTCTTTATGCAAATCGAAGCAACTGCAGGTAAACGACGGTGCGTATGAAGGTCATGAAACGGTATAAATAACACCTGATACTGAGCTCTGTTAATCAGTGTTATTCTTGTTCTTCAGATGGGAAAGGCAACGGTTGGGTTATTTCACCTCTGAGCGGCATTTTTTTTGCACACCATGGGCAAAACTCATGAGCCTTCGGGGTCACAAGGACCCCGAAGGTTCAGGGAAGGTTGGGGGAGGGGACCCAGTGGAACAGTTCTTGGGAAACAGATGGCGACCTCCTGTCAAGGCCATCCAGTGGGTTCTTTAACGTGAACAGGGTATGACTCTCCCAACATGGGGCCACAGCTTAACGTCCCATCCGATGGACAGTGGCCTTTCCAAGCTCATCAGTGTCCCATACTGACCGTGGGCGGGGAGTTTTGCGGAGATAAATCTCCATGCTGACCCAGCTGGGACTCGAACCTGGGAACTGCAGATTATGAACTTGGCGCATTTCCGACTGAGCCAAACCCGCCCTCGAAAGGCAGCAGACTTATTGAGTTTCACAAAAGCCAAATTGTATTGGCCAGACAACTGGGTCAGAGTATTTCCGAGATGGCAAGGCTTGTGATGTGCTTATGGTCAGCCATCGTTAGTACCTTCAAAAAGTGGTCTGAGAAGAGAAAAACCTCTGCTGGCAAGGTGTGGGCTGATCACAGATGTTAGAGGCGAGTGAAGGTTATCCCATATGGTACGAGCCAACAGAAAGGATACTGTGGCACAACTCGCCCGTAATTTGAATGCTAGTGAGGGGAATAATGTGTCACAACATAATGTTACATTGAACCCTGCAGAAAATAGGAATGCGTAGCTGCAGGCCGCTCTGAGTACCCATGCTAATCTCAGTTCACTGTCGACAGTGCCTACAATGGGTACGTGAGCATCAAAACTAGACCTTGAAAGATTGGAAGAAGGTCGTTTGGTCCGATGAATCTCGTTTTCTGTTGCACCATTAGGATGGCTGGGTATGTGTGCGTCATTTACCTGGGGAAGTGTTGGCACCAGGATGCACCGTGGGGCGAACACAAGCTGGTGGAGAAAGTGTAATGCTTTGGACAATATTCTGGTGGGAAATCCTGGTCCAGTCATTCATCTGCAGGAAACTAGGATGTCTACCTAAGCATCATTGGAGCCCAGGTACATCCTTTCATGGTAACGATATTCTCATCTAGTAGTGCCTTCTTTCAGCAGGGGGGCGGGGGTGGCTCAGTCGGTAGTGCGCCAGGCTCGTAATCTGTAGTTCCCAGGTTCGAGTCCCAGCTGGGTCAGCATTGAGATTTATCTCCGCAAAATTCCCCGCCCTGCCCACGGTCAGTAGGGGACACCGATGGGCTTGGAAAGGCCGCCGTCCGTCGGATGGGACGTTAAGCCGTGGCCCCGTGTGCGGGAGAGCCATACCCTGTGCACGTTAAAGAACACGCTGGATGGCCTTGACGGGAGGCTACCATTTGTCTCCCAACAGCTGTTCCAGTGGGTCCCCTCCCCCAACCTTCTCTGAGCCTTCGGGGTCCATGTGACCTGGCCATTTAGCCCATGGTGTGCAAAAAGGTGCCGCTCAGAGGTAAAACAAACCAACTCTTTCAGCAGGACAATGTGCCATGCCCCACTGCCCAGATTGTTCGAGAATGGTTTGCGAAATATGAGGAAGAGTCATAGGTATTGCCCTGGCCTCTAAATTCCCCAGAGTAGGGGGAAAAGGAGAGTTCTAACTCAGTGGCGGGTCAATGTTAATCCTATGTGACCCACCACCCATGTGTTTCAAGCTGGTGACGGGTCATTATCAAGCACATTGGTCAGAATTCTCACTGTTTTTAAGACTGAAGTCAGACAATGGTGAATAAAATACCTCTCTCCAGTAATGTATTAATCTGAAATTATTCAGTTAAATTGCAGATAATCCACTCGTAATTTCCACCAACGTCCATCTTGGTTTCCACAAATTTTTTCGAGTCCACCATTTAGAAACCTGACGTCACTACAAACTCCCGCGATTTTGCCGTTAGTCCATCATCTTGGTTTCTAACCTCATCCGAAATTACTAAGTCCAGACTCCGCCATCTTGGTTCCTGACATATTAATTAAATGCTTATCAGAAGTTCCACCCCCTTTATTAAACCTCCCCTTCAAAACTGTCATCCCCTCATTAATTAACGCATTATCGAAAGCCCCCTTTTTTAAAAAAAGAACCCCCCCCCCCCTCTTTTCCTCTGATTCCATCATTTTGACATCTGTGGTTGCGTCATCCTCCTACAGCGTGAGGTAAGTCCGCCATTTTGAAATCTGATGTCACCGATTAGAAGTTTCCTGTTCATTTACCACGGGACAGTCTTTTAAATCAGTTTCTGCGGGATAGTCCTCCTTCCACTATAAATACGACATCCATCAGTCAGAATCCTCATTCTGTTCTCAGATAGTGACAGTTCTCTGCTGCTGCGTCTCAGTGATTTTTTTCAACTGCTAGAAGCCAATAGTGATAGTCCTCGTGTAATTTAAAATCAGCTATTTTTCAACGCACTGTTTTATAATGTATCCATGTGATATATGTGAGAAGCGTGAAAAGCAGGTGATGCTACGAGTTTATATACTCTCTTCGGGCTCTGAGTCAATTCAATTTTCACTCGATATCTCAAATTTTCCATCGTTTTTCCAAACACAGCATTATTCATCAGTTTGAAGAAGTCCTTCTCGAAGTCGTTTCTAGCTTTCTTCCGCTGATCTGTATTAAATTCTATATATGGTTTTAGCCAGCAAGACTGATTAAGTTCTAAAACGCGATGTATTTTTTTCAGCTGCATACCGAAGGCTAAATATTGTTTCATATTACGGTAATGAAGGATATATTTTTCTTTAGAATTTAGATTTAGGGCTAATTTCACGACTGATTGGCTTGTATTTATTCCAAGGTTTTGGGCAACCTCTTGACAATATGGTGATAGCATGCTGCTGGTAATCTGAAGTTTCTCAGGGGCTAGTGGATAATCGTTATGCAAGTCGTGCAGAGAAACTGGATATTCTAAATCAACTTCCAATATGTACCCTTTATTCGAATCATCAGCAACTGCTGTAATATCTAGATCTGCTATTTCTTCTTTATTAAGCCATCGAAAATCGCTTTGAGGGAGACATTGCCCATCCATGAAGATTGTTGGCATCATAGTACATAATGTATTTAGAGGGTAACTGAGAATCATAGGTGTCCAAATACTTGTTGTTTGCAGTACTAAAACGATTGCATATCACAGAAATTCCTCCTCGTATGGGGGCGGGGGTGGCTCAGTCGGTAGCGCGCCAAGCTCGTAATCTGTAGTTCCCAGGTTCGAGTCCCAGCTGGGTCAGCGTTGAGATTTATCTCCGCAAAATTCCCCGCCCTGCCCACGGTCAGTAGGGGACACCGATGGGCTTGAAAAGGCCGCCGTCCGTCTGATGGGACGTTAAGCCGTGGCCCCGTGTGCGGGAGAGCCATACCCTGTGCACGTTAAAGAACACGCTGGATGGCCTTGACGGGAGGCTACCATCTGTCTCCCAATAGCTGTTCCAGTGGGTCCCCTCCCCCAACCTTCTCTGAGCCTTCGGGGTCCATGTTACCTGGCCATTTAGCCCATGGTGTGCAAAAAAGTGCCGCTCAGAGGTAAAACAACCCAACCTCCTCGTATGCTTTTTTCCAGGAAAAGGTACATTGTAGGGTCAGTTATCAACTCAAGATTTCATTTGTCATTTTTAAGCATGCTTGCCAGGCTAATCCAGGAGCTGTGTAAACATGACAGGGATCGATTTCGTAGTATCTGATGCATAGTTTTCTGAAACTTTCGAAAACATCAGCTAAGAGGAGCACGTCAGTCTTCAGGTACAAGTCATGATACTGGCCTAGATTTTTTTATGGTGAATGCATTCCATACTCTTATTGCATGGGTGTAGTCTTCTTCCCCTAACGCTTCTTCTGTGAGTTGGTTGTAAAATGCTTCACGTGGTGGCAATACTGTTTCTTCAAACTTTTCACTGTTATCGATATAATCATAGGGGTAAACTCCTTTTCTCAGAACCAAGTGTAGCCTTTCGGGTTCAACGTGATCCTTTAAAATATGGAACTCATCTGGTGATAAATTATTTACTAGCTTCTCAAGAGATGTGCTTAAAAACTGATAGGAGTCTATAAAATGTAATGTCCCCAGGGAGAAGGCTATGTATGTTTCCATGTTATTGGGAATGCAATTAATCTTCTTATTTTTGATTCTCCCGATTTCCTGCATAATAAGGTGGCTGTCATATCCCTTTAGGTTGTGAAAGATAACTGGAATCCTATTGGTTAACTTAAAGTTCAGATTACAGGAATTATGGGCAGCTCCTCGGAATTTACCTGTTTTATGATCGTGATCCTAGGGCATGCTTACAAATATGACAGTCAGTAGCGTTGTGAAACAGTTTCTCTTCACGATTCGAGAGTTGCATTGGCTTTATCATCGACAGTAAATTTTTGATGTTTTCTTCTTTAAGCAAACGTTCTAAAAATTCTTCTACTGCATTAGGACCTCTATAAACTACTGGAGGTTTATAGCTGCAACCATCAGGTCCAACAACAATATATGCAAATCCACAGGGTTCATGATTTGCCGTGATAGTGGTGTGAGATTTTTCAGGGTTAGGCATACAAGTGTCCACTTTCACTAGGAATGATTCAAAGTCGGCATAAATCACGTATGGAACGGGCTGCTGAAACTTAAAATTTGTGAATTTCAGCCATTTTTCTTCTTCAGTTGGGAATTCTACTCTCTGGGGTCCATGTTCTTGACAATAGGGGATATGATCCTTCAAGAGTGATTCATTTGCGAAACGGTGAAGACAGTAATCACAGTAGAAACGTACACCGTTATGTTTGGTGAGAGGACTGAGAAGTCTACTCATATTCTTAATGGAGCAATAATGTTGCTTTTCACCATCCGATAGCAGAAGGAGATTTGCATGTGCTTTAAATCTGAATGGTGTGATGTAGAGTGGGAACACCACTGTCTCATATCCAAAAACATTGACAGAAATATTGTTCATTTTTTCGAATTTTGATATTTGAATTATTGTTACAGGGAAAATTAGTCCAGATGTGTTTAATTTTTCTTCTAAATGAATGTAGTTGTTAAGTGTTTCCTATAGCGGGATACATAGAGGCTAAAACAGACCAGACAAAACATTTTTGGTCAGAATTACATACATTAACAATAGCACGTTTTAATAGTAATTCTCTTGGGGTGGGGATATAACTAGACCCTGCTAGAGGGGTATATTTTCCAATGTTCTTTCAGCGTGGAGTACGGCATCCAGTATCCATCCACTAGAGCTTCTTCAAATTCTTCAAATGAGGCCTTAATCTTCTTATACGCTGAATCCAAATCTCTGCTTAGGGATGATGTAGGAAGACTTGTGACACAGTTACTTCAGAAAAATGGAGTGCAGTGTTCGAAGGTAGAAGGGGAAACTTTTCGCTTGAAGCGCACTTGTACAGCAAGGTACCATTTAATGCTACCTTTCGAGGTCAATTCTTCTTTCAGATGTGTTATGAGTGACTCCCGTGAGGATTCAAGGAAAAAGGTGAGGTCAATAGATGTTTCGTCCGTTGCCACCAGCTTATGTGTTGACAAGGGTCCTTTTCATTTCTTTTGTAAACTGGCAGGGGTCTTCAGGGTCTGGTTTTTGTTTCTTCTGGGGAATACTTTCATCTTCAGAACGTTTTTGCTTATTATTGTGGGGCTTTCTTTGATGGCGCAAAAGACTATCTTTTCTCCCAAACTCCATTGCACATTCTTCACATTTGTAGGTTTTCCTGCAGGTGTGGATTAACTCATGTCGTCGGACGACATCTCTCCTTGAGAATGTCGATTAGCATTGAGAGCACTGAAACAGGCTATTTCCATCGTGATTTCTCTTATGACGAATGAGATGGGTCTAATGAAGGAAAGCCTTCTCACATATATCACATGGATACATTATAAAACAGTGCGTTGAAAAATAGCTGATTTTAAATTACACGAGGACTATCACTATTGGCTTCTAGCAGTTGAAAAAAATCACTGAGACGCAGCAGCAGAGAACTGTCTGAGAATAGAATGAGTATTCTGACTGATGGATGTCGTATTTATACTGGAAGGAGGACTATCCCGCAGAAACTGATTTAAAAGACTGTCCCGCGGTAAATGAACAGGAAACTTCTAATCGGTGACATCAGATTTCAAAATGGCGGACTTACTTCACGCTGTAGGAGGATGACGCAACCACAGATGTCAAAATGATGGAATCAGAGGAAAAGAGGGGGGGTTCTTTTTTAATAAAGGGGACTTTCGATAATGGGTTAATTAATGAGGGGATGACAGTTTTGAAGGGGAGGTTTAATAAAGGGGGTGGAACTTCTGATAAGCATTTAATTAATATATCAGGAACCAAGATGGCGGAGTCTGGACTTAGTAATTTCGGATGAGATTAGAAACCAAGATGATGGACTAACGACAAAATCGCGGGAGTTTGTAGTGACGTTAGGTTTCTAAATGGTGGACTCGAAAAAATTTGTGGAAACCAAGATGGACGTTGGTGGAAATTACGAGTGGATTATCTGCAATTTAACTGAATAATTTCAGATTAATTACTGGTACATTAACTGGTAAAATTAATTAACTGTAAAAAATTAAAGTACATTACTGGAGAGAGGTATTTTATTCACCATTGTCTGACTTCAGTCTTAAAAACAGTGAGAATTCTGACCAATGTGCTTGATAATGACCCGTCACCAGCTTGATACACATGAGTGGTGGGTCACATAGGATTAACATTGACCCGCCACTGAGTTAGAACTCTCCTTTTCCCCCTACTCCCCAGACATCAATCCAATCGAGCATCTGTGGTTTGTGTTGGAACAGCATATCCGATCTTGCGGCGGCTCAACCACGTAACTTACTTGAGTTGAAGGATCTGCTGGTAACGTATTGGTACCAGATACAACAAGACACTTTTAGAAATCGTGTAGTGTCCATTCCTCGCCAGGTAAGAGCTGTTTTGGAGGCACATGGAGGACCAACATCATATTAGGCAGGTGCTCATAATGTTTTGGCTTTTCAGTTATGTACATTTTTAGAGAAAATGTCAATTTTATAGAATGTCCTAGTTATTAAGCGTTTAAGCAACAAGGGATATAAATAATATCGTTTTTTTTTTTCAACATCCGTAGCCAAATTAATATAACTGTTTCGAAATTAAAGACGCTTGATTTTTGAATTTCATTCTTTCCCAAAGCAATATTGACGCATGGCTGGTCTCTTTCAGTAACAGTTCTGATAAAAAAGGAAAGAAAAATAGGAAAAAAAAAATACCTGATATCACGAAATTTCAAATAGAATTTATGTTAGAATCATCTTTGTTACATTTCTTTATACGTATCCATTGCAAATTTGTACTTTAAGTCTTTGCTTACTTTAAGTTACAGCAATTAGTAACAAAACTGCAATCATAAAAATCATACTCAAAACCTTTGAAACTGCCATATACTTTTTATGGTGCTTTTGTAGACTAAACATGTTTTAATTTTTGCTCATTAAGTAGCCTGTCGCATATATAACCTTGCTTTGAACTTTTATCGCTAATATCTCCATGTTCTGTGCTCAATTGTAATGTTTACAAATTGTGCATTCCAAAGTCGGTGGGAATATTTTTTCCCTATTTTATTACATAGATCAACATCCACATGTGCGGCTGTTTACACACGATTTACTGCGCTGCACACCTTCTGCCTATTCTTCACTTTCTTCGCATTCGCTGGGAATGCCTCTCGGGTCACGACCCCCAGCCGAAAGCCACGCGACTCTGGCGCAAGATCCGAGGGGCCGAAGGGAGAAAAAGGTTTGCAGATTTTCTGTTGATGATTTCGGCACGAATTTGGAGCAGCTTTTTATCAGATAGTGGGTCCGGAATGATCACTTACAGTGTGAGGAAAGCATGAAGAAAAGGAGAGAGATCGCAAAAGTAATGTGCACAGAACTGTCCCACGTGACACTCGAGATTGCCAGAGAAGCGTGCGGGTCATGTGACCCCGAGGACGTCTTACTTTAGCGTTCGAGTTTTGGAACGGGTTAAGGATAATTTGGCTCAGCTGATATTTCTCCATCGATTTTGTTCACTTTTATTTTCGTTTCTGCCCTTATTGTTCATGCTGACTTATTTGTAAACAATAGATCGTAAATGTTTCAAAATACAAGGGTAGTTCTGTGGTTATTTTCTCTCTCTCCTATTTTCCATTCTTTGTGTTGTTAATAACGAAAATTGTTTTAGTTCCGTTGTTTGTGGCAGCTCCGTTTCTGTTCATTGAGGCAGTTTCGATGTAAAAAATTGCTTTCAAGTGACCTCGACCCTGTAACTTTGTGCGACAACTGTAATTTAAATATTTAGAGTTGGTTATTATTATTATTACAAATCTAAGTTTATTATCGTAGTCATCAGCAATACTGTCATCTCCATAAATCTGTTCTTTCGATTTGTTGTTCTTCATCATTCTTTACCTGTGTAGTTATTTTGTGCCTTCAAGCTTTTGTCGCATTGTAAAACAAACTGGTTGACAGCCTATGATTTTCGAATAGGAACTGATATTGTTTGATTGATATCTAATAAGATAGTCTACATTTTTTTCTGTGCTTGTTTGGGTAATTTTGGCCTTATTATATAATCATTACGTTTTGAAAGGTACTATCCGAATACTTGACACCAGCATATTTACCTTTTTGAAATTTCGTTAGTCCTTTTGGTCAAATAATCATCTAACTATTTCTCCATCTGGTTTTGGGACAATGACCCATAAAGAGAATCGTATATGTTTTTTCATCTGTCATCTTATACTCAAGGAATACTCTGAAGCCACTGCGGCGCCCAATCTGATGTTCTGCAAATTTGTACAGTTAATTTGATATATTTCCTTTGTATATTATTTACAGATATTAAATGTTAATATATCGATCTAGAATCATATAACAACTTATTAATAAATATGTAATTTTTTGTGGTTATTGTAGAAAAAGAATTCAGTTTTTAGGTAATAATACCGAACAAAAAGTTTTAAATAATTCGTGCTTTGGTTTTCTTTGGCTTTATGAACACGAAGGCTTTTGACCTTCTTTAGTTCTATTATGTTCTAATCCTCTTTGTCATCAGAAAGCAAGATGCTTTTCCAATTTTATCACCTCACATATTTTCTTTTCTAAATTTTGGTAACTTCTATTACTTATCTCTTCAAGACTGTTCCTTGGAAGCTAAAATTCCCTTTTGAATTGTCGCGCTGTTAGCGGGTTGAATGATGTTGTCGATGGCTCGCGTTGCCGTGAAAGTCCGAAATGAAAGGATGGGGAACAATCATCAACAAATACTTGTTCGAAATTTTGCACAGAACCAACATTATTAGAATTTCACCGGCGACTGTTTGTAGCCAAGACGAAGTGGTGGATGTTTAAACGTAACGTTTAGACAAAATTTAGTGAAAATGAAAATTTAGTGGAATGAAAATTTTTCCTGCAAATTAGAAGTAATAGTACTATTTCCTATATAATACTGAACTATGTAACCTATTTCATTGTTAAAGTGCACTAAATTGTCATAAGAGTATTATGTATGAGCAGTTGCTTCGATCCTGTGTACTCGCGACAGTTGTAAGGTCCTATTGGTTCTTAGCCAGTCTTATAGACTTATTTTATATCTGTAGCATCAAATAACTCGGGCAGAGGCTGAATGAAAAATCTATTCCGATTATTGATACAATGTAAAATTCTGAACTGTCTGACAGTCTAGGTCGAAGATTTATTACCAATCACATTATACTAAGACGATGATGACCTCCCCCACTTCAGTTTCCAATGGAGAAAGTTCCTCATGCTAACTTCGAACCTCAAACGCTCTCTTCGCGGCACTCAACAACGGATGAGAAACGGATGTCAGAGGAGGTCTGGGAGTCGGTGTGTCCTTACACACCGACTCCCAGACCTCCTCTGACATCCGTTTCTCTTTTCTCCTCGCTAGCACTCGCTCAAGCCCCCTGGGCTGAAACAATTAACCCACTACTTTGAATCTGCAGTTTTATCTTCCCTAATTGCCCCAGGCAGCCTCCACTGATTAAGTTGACCCTACTTTAACCAATAGCCATATTGATGCTTTTTGTAAGCCGGAAACCGATTATACATGCTTCCACATAGGAACGCCTGGCTGTCTAGTCGAAAAATTGTTGGAGGTCACTTCCATTCATATTGTAAGAATGACACAAATATATCAATACATATGTATATATATGGGTAGAGGAGGGAAAGGAAGTGCCGAATTTGACACTTGTGTTTGGAGCTGAATGCTAATCCTTTGCTCTTAGGAAACGACTTATTACAAATTTAGCTAACACTCGTTAGCAGAAGAAAACTTTGTATACTTAACTATCTGTGTTCGAACCCTTATATTAGGCTGGTGCAAATGAAATGTCCGCTTTCAGCGGGCAGACATGTTCGACCCCTCCAGCAGATTGGTGTCATTCAGCAACGTCAGATGGCATACGTCACAAGGTCGGTATATATATATATATCTGGTGTATGCGTTATGTGCCTTATTTCGTGACGAGATTAAACCACAAATGCACGCTTCGATCAAAGTGGACTATTGAGACAGGCCAGTTGCGCGTAATTTTTCTGTATGAGTTCAAACTCGCACATTCCGCGGCTATAGTGGAAGGTCATTAATGCGGCATTTGGGTAGGGTACTGCAAATGAACATACTATACGCCGATGGTTCGCAAAATTCCATGCAGGAGACACGTCCCTTGAGAATGAGCCTCGTGGTCGTCCACCAGTAGCTCTAACAGATGAGGGTGTGAAGAATATCGTGGAAGCTAACGGCAAAGTGTCCGTGAGATCGCAGTAACGATCCGTGTGCATTATTCGACGGTAGTTTGTCGGCTGGCCACCCTGGGGAAGATGAAAAAGCTGGATGCCACATGAATTAACAGCAGTCAATAGGACACGCCATCTGGAGATGTACATTTCCCTCATTGCCTAGAACAAACCGGACGGAATCCTGCATTGGATGCATGGACCTGAGAAGAAAAGTGGGCCCTCTACCGACAATCGTCATCGATGAACAACAGGTAATTGATAATGACAAGACCCAGATGTTCCGCAATAATGCACTACATCTATTGGGATAACGCCATGTTTTATCACTATCCACCGTCGCGGCTGAACAGTACTATAGAAGTAAAGTCCAGCCTTTTGCAAAACCTAACTTGAATATTCGTCCTGGGTCGCCACAAACAAGAATATTGAGAATCCAAGTTGACACGGCGCCCGTGATGGGATCGATCAACAACAGTGATTGTATGCCGCGGAGCTACCAAAACATTGTCCAAAGCCACCCCCTATACCCGCGGAAAATGCTGGTTCTCGTATGGTGGTCGGCTGCTGGTGTGATTCATCATTCTTTTCTCCAACCAGATGAGACCATCAATTCGGACCACTATTGATCTGAAATGCTGCAGATGCAAGGAAAGCTCCGTACCAAACAGCCAGTTTTGGTCAACAAGCATGCGGTCCTCCTGTTGCATGACAATGCCCGCCCTCATGTCTCAAAGGACCGTCCAACAAATCCACCAGTTGGACTACGAAACACTGCCGTACCCTGCATATTCCCCTGACCTTGCTCCCACAGATTATCACCTCTTCTAGCTTCTGGACCATTTCCTGGCGGAGACCTTTCCAAACAACCGAGCTGTGTGTTAAGCCGTTGCCACCTTCTTTGCCTCACAGACTTCAGAGTTATCGGCGTGCGATCCACAGCCTCGTAACCCATTGGTACAAATGTGTCGATGCTGAGAACTACTTTGACTAGGTATCTGCTGTCCATTTTTGTGAGGATTTGCAGGTGGCACTCTTATTTCGGGCATTTTATGTGCACCAACCGAATAGTTTGTCGAAGAGCTTGAAAAGGGAATTTCGTTAAAGAGTTAATATTTGAGGTTTCCTTGTGCTGAGATCTTGCACCTTCCTCATAGGCCTTCTCTGAAGTGGCTTGACCTTAGAGGCTTGACTGCCTGAAAAAAGACGCTTGCGTAAGAAAATGACACTAGGAATTTGCACGTATATTTCATCACTTTTGTAACTGTGGGTAATAGAAGGATCTATATAAACCTTAACACGTGCTGCGTGGACAGATACTTTGTATCGAGGAAAAGGGGGAAGCTGACTAAACCCTGATTTTCTGTATATCATTATGATTTGCTTTGTATTCGCATTCATATGTAGTTGGAATTACTTTGTTAAATAAGCTTCATTGCACTCAAGAGAATTAAAATGTAGGGAAGGAATAAGAAGTAAACGAATATCGAGCTGAAGTTGAATACGTGAGCTTTTTTTTTAGTTTACATCTTCAAGATTTCCTCAATAATCCACTGAAGAGGAATAACATACTGGACTAGTTTGAACCTCAGCATCACGAATGAGATCTAGGATGTCGCGCCCCATCCGCCACCGTCATCCACCATCCCATTGTGGCCGAACTCCCGCCGGGCAGGTGTCCGAGAACAAAGCAGTTCCATGACAGGGCTCCTCCCTGCCAATTACAGAGATGGCACAAGTTTCCTAGTGCCGCGCAGGAGTGTCGGCCGACTTGGGTGGAAAGGTGTGGTGCAGCGGACCCCGCCCGCCGTGAGTGTTCTCTGATTTAATTTAGACTCCGGCAAGCGAGGGCTTCCCATCCCACCCACCTACACCGCCCCTCGGCGGACACCCGCACTGACAGGTGCGCGTGCCGCTTATAACAGACGACCCCTATTTCTTCAACCCCTCCTGCACATAACCCGCGGGCCGGGACATCATCCGGACGTTGTGCCACTGTGGGCGGCTCTGCATTGGCGCCTGTGATGTACTGATTGTGCGCCAGGTATCGAAAAAACAAAGGGAGAATCACCAAATTGAATAGGACAGAGATTTAGACAAGAGATGAAAGCTTGCAAAAGTAATATTTTGAAGGGTGAAATGTCTAATGCTCGATTGTTGAAATAAATATTGCTGATCTATATTTGTGTTCAAATGGCTTGGTATTTAGATTATGCTTGTTTTCTATTTATTCTCATAACTTGTGCGATTCATCGCATTCATTTTCGCGTTACCAAACTTTGCATAAATTGCTCTGAGTGTATCTTATATTGATTAATATGATAAATTGCAGTGGTTAAACATGAGATCTTCTACAGTATGAAATACATTCACTCTTCATTGTTCCTTTGATATCTGTCACATATTCAAAGAACTTCCAGACTCTTTACAGATTAAAATAAACGTGCATGGCCTTGGTGGGAGTGACTTGTTACACCCTCCTCACCAACACACAGGTGTCATAGACATACTCTTTATCGAAGGTTGTATTGTTCACACCATGTACTGGACGACCAATACAACCTACAAGCTTTATCGAAGCTTGTAGGTTGTATTGGTCGTCTAGCGCATGGAGAAACAATGTATTAATCGGAAAAGATGGTGGAGATAGTGTACCCGGTTTTACTGTCACTGATAATTATTCCACTCTCTACTGTCAATACGACACCAATAGATTAGCAAAACCTACCGTTCATTGTGTGAAATGTTAAACTATGGATCCTTATGCTGGAGAATGTGGCTATTCCAAGCCCATAGGTGACCTCTTTCACACCAAGATCAGCGTGGAGGTTAGCGGAGATAAATATCAAGCACAGTTTGAACTCGAACCTGTGAACATCAGATAAGAGTTGGCGCACTACTTGACTGAGCCCAAAACCCGTCCCACAATATTAATTCAAGATTGCTTAACCATGGATTATTACAAACGGCTTAGTTAACTTCGAAAATGACCTTTTAATCAATAACTTAATTATTAATAACTTACTTGTTAGTTGTTATTTAATTATTAGTAGCTTAATTGTTAATAGAAAGATAGTGTTCAGTAATTTAGCATGTCTAAAAGATGGACAGAAATATCAAACTATCATACGCGTAGGATAAGTGTTCAGAAAACCATCTAAAATGATTAATCATAAGATTTTTCTTCATGGTTGATTTAGGCAATCTGTTATTTTTTTTTATGTACGGCGGTTCTTTGAAATAAACACTATATCATATACTTAATATACACTGCTATACAAAATAGCTTTTATAATAAGCATTTTGATATTGTGTTTTTTTTTTCATTCCACTAATTATTGTATGATCCAGCTATGGTAGTTGTGAGTGTCAAGTTGGTTTTCTGAATACGAGACCGACTCCTGAGAAAACTGGCGATTCACAGAAGTCGTCAGTGTAAAGTTGGTTTTCTGTCATTAAGTGTTGATTTCATGGGAAAGCCGTATTTCCAAAAACAGCAGCAAAAAAACTTATGCAGTTTTATTTCCTTCATTGGTATTTTTGTGGTGGGCTCTAGTCTGTACCACCAGATTTTCGAGGCAAGTGGACTGCCCGCAGAACATTATTTTTGCTTGAATAACTTAAGACATTTTCTATTATATACTTCTTTTTAAAGTCGAACTGTGTTAATTTATGCTAATCGTTTTTAGCACGCATGTGTGTTTTAATTTTTTGGATCTTCTTCATTGGGGGAGGGAGGAGTTCTCTAAGTCAATAGCGCTCCAGGCTCGTAGTCTGTAGTTCCCATGTTCGAATCCACTTGTGTCAATGTTAAGATTTGACTCTTCTAAATTCCCACCATGTGCTTGGTCAGAAAGGGGACACCGATGAGTTTGGAAACAGCGAATTGCGTTTGAATTCAGCGAGGAAACCGCAATTGGTGCTTCGTCTTTTCTCATATATCAGAAGAGGATTGACAGCTGATTAATAACCATTGACCTAGAATCAATGAGAATTTTCGAAACTAACTACCCAATCTCATGTTCTGCCATTTCTACCCAGTTTTAATTCACCCACTCCACTGCTAGTTCCTTAGTTAACATTTGTCTTTGGTTTTAGAATCCATGGTTAAGTAATCTTTACGCGAACTGCCTCCATGACAATACAAAACGAGAAAAATTGGAAAAATGGATGCTTAGATGGATGGATTATCAAGTGTGCTAAGTGGAGCTGATCGCAGGTATATTACTAAATACTTCCCGGATATTTCAGGCTTATTCAGCGTATATCTATTTCTACTAGAGTTTGTATTTTTCGTAACTACGTAACTTCGTAGAAATGTTTTCACATCTCCTTTCGCGATACTTAAAGACTGGAAAGCTTTTCTACCAAATAGCCACATTGATTCGAATAGCTGGAATAAGCGAACATAAATTGCATTAGTTTAAATGTTTGGAAGTTTAAGAAATGGAAGATTCACTGACATAATTCATGTATCAAGAGATTAAGGATTCACTAGTATACACTTCGCATTATTCCTTTGCGACAAGGAGGAGACTTAAAATACCGTATACGTTTTTCGCATTTAATTATATATTTGTGTCTGAAGTTCTTATGTAAGACTTATATTTGGATTCTTCGCTGTAATTTTAAATCTTTTTTTTAGAACTTTTAAACTTGCGCCACCTAAACGTTTTGATGTCTTTTCAGAGAACAGTTACTTATCTATAATGATAAGTTGGCGCAAGCTGCAATCTGTGAATCGCCAGTTTTCTCAAGAGTCTGTTCTCGAATCAATCAATTGATGAATTACGAAATCGAATTTCATTTCGACTCGAATCAAATTGTACATAATATGTATTTTTCACCACCGTGTTCACTAAAAAGTTTATTTTTGCAATTCCATTATTACAACATGAATAATTTATAGTATATCAATTTTTTCGAAAAGTTTTATTTCTATAAATATTTTGTGATCTTCTTATATTAATCATAGCTCTGCCAATATTTAGCAAAAGCATTATTATAATTAGGCCTACTGTCCCATGAGCTGAGTAATTATTATCGTTCGGAGGATAAAATAAATAAATAGATTTAAAACTAGAAAGTCTTTAAAAACCTAAAATGATTTCAATTGCTATCGAATTCGAAAAATATTTGCCTGAAATCGACACCCGGAAAACGTATTTAGCAAACTTACTTTGCCATTAAAATACAGCTGTTGCAAATATTTTAATGTTCTTAGCATAGTTCAAAAATGCGAATTTTTGGAATGTTAAAGGTTTAACATTTGTATATTGAATTATTGTTTGGTGATAATTGAATTTTTAATTTTGCAGAAATACTAAATTCTTGGATAAACAAATTTTATATAGTAAAAATATTCGGAACGCTTGCGTAATTTTCTATCAAAAAGTATTTGCAGTTCAAACTTTAATCGTTGAGCAGGCTCAGTGTGAAATTGAAAACGAAATGAATCTTCCTAATTTGAAAGCGAAAATGAATCGTTTCAAATTTAACCCTGATTTGAATCGCATCTTGAAGTTTTTGAAGTCCAAGTAAATGCAACCAAACATTAACTGTAATAAAATTATAAATAAATGGAAAATTTTTAAAAATACCTATCTTCCCATATGAGCCCTAAAAAGTAGAAAATAACATTAAATCATATCGATGGTGCAAAGACTGAATTCGTATTCACTTCAAAGGAAGATAGGGCGCCGGTTCGAAGTTAACTAAGCCGTTTGTAATAATCCATGGTTAAGCAATCTTGAATTAATATTGTGGGACGGGTTTTGGGCTCAGTCAAGTAGTGCGCCAACTCTTATCTGATGTTCACAGGTTCGAGTTCAAACTGTGCTTGATATTTATCTCCGCTAACCTCCATGCTGATCTTGGTGTGAAAGAGGTCACCGATGGGCTTGGAATAGCCACATTCTCCAGCATAAGGATCCATAGTTTAACATTTCACACAATGAACGGTAGGTTTTGCTAATCTATTGGTGTCGTATTGACAGTAGAGAGTGGAATAATTATCAGTGACAGTAAAACCGGGACACTATCTCCACCATCTTTTCCGATTAATACATTGTTTCTCCATGCGCTAGACGACCAATACAACCTACAAGCTTCGATAAAGCTTGTAGGTTGTATTGGTCGTCCAGTACATGGTGTGAACAATACAACCTTCGATAAAGAGTATGTCTATGACACCTGTGTGTTGGTGAGGAGGGTGTAACAAGTCACTCCCACCAAGGCTATGCACGTTTATTTTAATCTGTAAAGAGTCTGGCTTAGAATAAAGAAGGAAGTTCTTTGAATATGTGACAGATATCAAAGGAACAATGAAGAGTGAATGTATTTCATACTATAGAAGATCTCATGTTTGACCACTGCAATTTATCATATTAATCAATATGAGATATACTCAGAGCAATTTATGCAAAGTTTGGTAACGCGAAAATGAATGCGATGAATCGCACAAGTTATGAGAATAAATAGAAAACAAGCATAATCTAAATACCAAGCCATTTGAACACAAATATAGATCAGCAATATTTATTTCAACAATCGAGCATTAGACATTTCACCCTTCAAAATATTACTTTTGCAAGCTTTTATCTCTTGTCTAAATCTCTGTCCTATTCAATTTGGTGATGCTCACTTGGGTACCGTGGATGTACTTGATACTACTTGCAGACTATGTCTTAGTGCCATGCCCGAAAAGACGACAATTTCTTGTTGAATATACCGCCCCCAAGAACCGCAGTACTCCATCAGTGTTATCTGATAGCGGAAGGTGTGGAGAGGCCCATCATTTCTACACAGTTGTGGCGGCTGGCTCCATACTCAGCACCTTACCGACGTAATTAAGATGGAAAGTGATAATAATGAACGTTCTCTCCAATTGTCTTCCATTCGGCCATCACCCTCACCAACACATCTGCTGGTCGTAAGCAACAATCGAATGATCATTTCCTCACTACGAATGCTCTACATCCGGCTTTGTACGGCCGTAACTGTCGTCATAGAGAAAGATAGCAATCATCCTGCTCTTGTGAAGGTTTTGCACAGATTATCCAGTATTAAAAAAGGAGTTAAATTAGCCCTTATGTTATTTGATATGCCAAAGTTTATCGCTTTTTTTCTTTTATTAACTGGATAGTGATGTACAAAATTTTTCATTGGTGAGATACAAAATCTAATTCCAAGATAGAAAAGGGAGCACTCACGGGAAGAGATTAGATATAGTTCAGCCTGATAGATGAAGGAAGACTCTTCAGATATTGCAGGTTTTTTTCACTTATTGTAGAGGGAAAGAAATATTTAGATTACAAACTTTAAAAAAAAATTATAAAAAACTTCTAATTTTTTTGTGGAAAAAGCCTCGTTACCCTTCTAAATCTTCGTTTACGTATTGGTTGCGTATTCTTCGTTGTATACGAATGAAATGTTACTTTAGGAGGAAAGTTAATATCCCGACCGTATCCAACTAGGATTGCAATATTCGAGACCTCTTGACATTCACCTAATCGTTTTCGGTGTGTTTCGACGAAGGTGATAGGCCACTGCAGCCGTATATCGGCAGCATACTAACCCCACTACCACTTAAATGTAGTACTGCAAAAATGCGGCTTCTGTGGGTGTATTTTTCCTTATGAAATTTGAAAGTAGCGTAAAATCGCATGAACACCGGTTAAGGGATGATAAGTAACTTTTACAGGATGTTTGGTGTCTGAATGCCGCATGAGACTGCGTGCATGGGATGCAAGAGAAGGGAGCGGACCTCGGTGCCACATCTCAGCTGCGTTGGCGGCAGCTCCGAAGGTCATACACGCACTCCCCCGCCGACCTCATCGGGGGCCAACGGGTTGTTTACCTTTGACCCCATGCCTCCCACGACAAGCGGCCGACGACCAGAGGCACTAGCCGGAGGTTGAAAATTTGATTGGCCCTGCCAAATTGCGGCGATTACACCGATCAGTGTGTGCGCAGTTAGGTATGCTGTGGGAAAGGGGTACATTTGCCCTGCACTTCGGTTAACCTCACAAGTGACCTGTGCCTGGTCATTGAAACTGTTGGGGTTAAGTTCGACAGAAAGGTTATATGGCCTGAAGATAACGGGGCAAAAACAAAATTGCGTACAGCACGACAGAATTTACCAATTGTGAGTTTTACAGAACACCTCCAATTACACCCACATCTGTTATTCTGATGAATATAAACGTATTCAGAAACGAAATTTGTTATGTGCATAAGATATTGTTATTTTGCATCAATAATCAAGAGATGCGTTTTTAATATTCACGTGGTTTGCTTACGTGGTTGTATCTTGAACCTAGCTAATCTTCAGTCAAGGTAAAGTGTAATAATCTCTAGTTTTGTGTGGGAAATCTGACTGATCTAAAGACTTCTTGCCTTGCTAATCACATGCTCACTTTTTTATTGTCCGACTAATGATACAATACTAGACTGCTATTATGATTTTGGTTGTATCTAGAAATCATATAACATTGATGTGAGATGTCTACTGAGCATAACTGGCAACGGTTCGTGGTTTCTTCAAAATTGAACTTATTCCTGACGGCGTCAGTAGAGTGCAAGAAGACAATGACGAACATTAAAAGGAAGCAAAATGGGGGAACCTGTTGACATTCCTACGATGCGCTTCCGAATGGCATAAATATTGCTCTGCCTTGGCGAGAAGCCCAATGAGATGTGGAACCTTTAAAGTTTCTGCAGCTGATTTCTTTGAAACTCTTTCCGATTCCAAACTTACAGCTCCCAAACAAGAAAACACGATTTTTTCGAAATAGAATTTGTAAAATATCTTATGTAATGTTATGTGCAACAAGTTTAAATATTTTGTTGAATTTATACAAGAAACTAATGATATATGTGCTCATTTATCACTAATGATAACAGGATCATTTTATATTCCTTTGGTAACAATTAGGGTCTTCGAACATATCCACTAACTCGCTTTATAATAAAATATCACTATAATTTAAAAAAAAAAACGGAAAAGGGAAGAAAAAAATTGCCTAATGGTAATTCTTTATCAGCTTATCCAACAGCATGTAGAATTGAATCTTTCGAGAGAGAAAAAAAATCCGCTTTTTTTTTCTATTCGTGCTGTATGAGCCAATTCAAAGCATCACCTGACTACTGTATCTACGTTAAACTCCCACTTTGCTCTCAGTCGTAAAGAAGACATCGATGGGCTCGGAAAAGTCACCGTCCGTCGGGTGGGAAGTAAAGCCGTTGCTCCGTCTGCAGGAGATTCATCACCTGTGCACTTTAAACACGCTGGGTAACCTTGACGGGAGACTTCCATCTGTCTCCTAACAGCTGTCCAATGGATCCCCTTCCTTAACCTTCTTGAAGCCCTTGGAGTCTTTCTGACCTTGCCATTTAGCCCAGTGTGTGCAAAAGAAGTGCCACCCAGAGATCAAACCACCCTAAAACAACCCAACCAAATCAATGAAACGAAAACAGCAGTTCTCACTGGGATTTGAAACTATATACATAAATTTATAAATAAAAAAATTGATTCAATAGTTAACGGTTAAATTTATATGCTTTACTATGAAATAACCTATCACAGTCCCTAAAGAAAAATATTTACTAAGTGTCGAATAAGTAATCGTTATATTCTTAGTCATTTTCTTCGTACTGATTAATTCTTGTTTCTTCATTCTGCCCCGCGTCAACAGAATGGTTTAACCTAGAGCCATTGCTCTGCCTGCCGCATTTAGATGCACATCTCACCTACTCCACCGTTTCCTCTTTACCCGCTTTCTGTTCACAGATGAATGAGCGCAGCCACCTGTGATGCAGCGAAAGAACTCTGGTTGCGGAGGTAGTGGCGACCCCAGACCTTCACTTCCCATCTGCGAGCCATGAGATGGGAGTTACCGGGGCAGTGCATTAATATGCCGGGGTTGGCAGTGGACACCCATGTCATTGCACGCGGCTCGCATGACGTGTACCCTTGCGCCCAAACAATAACTCTCTGTTTAAACTCTCGGCGCATCTCTGGAGCACTTCTGCTCATCGTCATGTGCAAGATATTCTTCCTTCCTCTTTTCCCCCATCACCACCCAAGGGCCGGGTCAGGAGAAGGCAGTCAGTCCACAGCTGCTCTTTGTAGACCCACAATGGCACCTTTTGGGACAATTTTATTGCGGCTCCACCTTTTATGTGTAGCGTGTGCCCGAGATATGGCAGCTAATGATAGACGAACGCTGTAATAATAACGGCTTCTCGTGCCCTAATGGCAGCATACTCTCCGGTAGATTTCGCGGCGATATTTTGTCGTTGAACGAGTGTTTAACTCTGAAGTGTGGGGCATTCAATCCGTTGGGTCCACCCTCTCCACCTCGACCCTTCTGTCGCCCTTTGTGATGTGCTGTTGAAAGGCGCGCAGTATTCGCGTTTCCTGTTTGCTGTGAGGACGCGGCTGCATTGTACGGGCAAATGGGTGACGTCCGATCGTCTCAGCGGTTCTTTTGTGTCCGAAGTGCCGTTCACCTGTATCCACCTTCATTCTCCTTTTCTCTTTCGAAGACCGGGGAGGAAGCTCAAGTTAGCCTTCTGTGGGAATTTATGCTCTTCTTACTGAAATGATCCGTTTAAATATATTATTCGAATGAACTTGCATTGATTTTATTTTTTATGTAGGAATAGTTTTAAAAACATAAGGCTAAGGTGAATAGAAAAATGTATAGGATGTATAGTTCTGTTATTATTACATTAATTTCTTTCAGTCATTTTCGTGTGTCACGTTTCAGTTATGGAAACATCGTCGTAATTCTACTTTAGAATGTTTACGAGTTGTTTTTTTAACCTATTTATTAGTTTGAAACTGGTGGTTGCCAAATATAATTTCATTACTTCTTGATATTTGGTACTAGTATAGAAATACCTTGTTTTATATCCTGCATTAACAAATTTGTTTTTGGTATTTTTCAAGACTTTTTTTTGCTAGTGATAAAACGTTTTAATAGTAAATTTCAAAAGCTTTGCCAAGATTAAAACACATTTAACACTAGCCGAAGTAAAATTAAATTAATTAAGCAAGATGGTGAAATTGGACAGAAGAAGTAACTTTCAATTATGGCCAACTCGCGGCTTCTTGAGAAGGTATCTATCTATTTTTATCTATTACAATTTCTTTCATGATTAATTTCTGATCTCGGCGAGTTTACAATTTAGATATTTTTTCAACCGAAAGAAAATGTCAGTTGCCTTTTTCATGTTTAAAGTAAGCGAATGCTTATAGAAATTAAATTTGTATCGTCAGCAAATGAGGTCAACTTTCACTTTAAATCAGTATTTCCCAAGCCATTAATACATAAAAGTTGGGTTGGTTTCTTTTACCTCTTAGCGGCACTTTTTTGTACACAATGGGCTAAATGACCAGGTCACAAGGACCCCGATGTCTCAGAGAAGGTTGGGGAAGGGGACCCACTAGACATCTGGTAGGAGATGTAGGAGAGCCTCCCTTCAAGGCCATCCAGCTTGTTCTTTAACGTGCACAGGATATAGCTCTTCCGCATACGAGGCCACGGCTTTACTTCCCATCCGACGTATAGCGGTTTTTCCAAGCCCATCGGTGTCCCCTGCTCACCGATAGCAGGGCGGGGGTTTAGCAAAGATAAATTTCAATGCTGTCACAGGTGGGACTCGAACCTGGGAACTTCATATTACGAGCCTAGCACACTACCGACTGAGCCAACCTCCGCCCCTATTATATAAAATAAACAGTAAATTTTCTATGATAAATCCATGGGGTCCAAACAAAAGTTTTTTCTTTGTATAATTTGTTTTAACCTGATAAACTATTTTCCAAATAACTGCCAAACCATTTTAAAGGAACACCTCGAACTCCAACTGCTTTCAGTTTTTGTAATAATATTCTATGATTAACTGTATTAAAAGCTTTCTGAATATATAAATAAATGTTAAAGCATAATTTCTATTGTTAATCGCAGTTTACATCATGTCAGTGAATCCCAATAAAGCATTCTTACATTCCCATTTCCCTCGTAAATCCAAACTATGAGTAAAAAAATATTTTTTCTAGGAAATCAGAAAGCTACACACAAACAATTTTTTCAAATTATTTTGAGGTCACTCAGAACAGAGCTATAGGCCCATAATTTGCGAGTTCAGTTTTACTACCATCTTTACAAATCGTCATAATTATCCACTGGTTTCCATAAATTAAGGAAAACTCAGAAAAATTACAATAAACAAAAAACTATATGAATGATTTTAATGAAATTTGATGGAAACATGAATTTAATATGCTAGTTTCAGAATGGCATAAAATATTTTACACTAGAAACATTTTTCGTCAAAAAATAGCACAGGAACTTGTCCAAAAATGGGGTGTCAGAATGCAATGGGCAAAATTCTTTAATAAGGAATTAATAAGGAACCCTTTACTGTAATGCAGGTACGACAGCGATGTTCCATACTGTTGTGAATCAGCTCAGTAGGGAGTAATGACCATTGTTCCTTTAAAGCAGTATTAAGCTCCCCCTTTGTTTCAGGTGGTGGGTTGAGGGCAGCAACACGTCTCTCTAGAGCATCCCACACATGCTCAAACGGATTTAGGTCGGGAGATCGAGCTGGCCACTCCATGCGCATAATGGTCTGCTCTTAAAGGTATTGTTCCACTTGTCGAGCTCTGTATGGACGAGCGTTATACGTTTTGTAAGATGAATATATTGCACCAGCGTAAGGACGTACATAAGGGTCCAGGATGTCATCTCTATATATTTGAGCATTGAGGTTTCCACTCGTCAGCACAAAGAGGTCTCTGCGTCCACCTAAGGAAATGACACTCATAACTGTCTGTCTGACGGATGTTACTGGGATGATAGCGGGCACCTCGTTCTCTCTATATCAAATAATGTCCGGAATCACTCTGCAAGCAGTATCTGGACTCATCTGTGAAGAGTACGGACCTACATTGCTCTTCTCTTCCATTTAACATGCGTGTGTGCCCAATTCAACCGGGGTGGGGGGGTGACTCAGTCGGTAGCGTGCCAGGCTCATAATCTGTAGTTCCCAGGTTTCAGTCCCAGTTGGGTCAGTGTTGAGATTTATCTCCGCAAAATTCCCCACCCTGCCCACGGTCAGTAAGGGACACTGATGGGCTTGGAAAGGCCGCCGACCGTCGGATGGGACGTTAAGCCGTGGCTCTGTGTGCGGGAGAGCCATACCTTGTGCACGTTAAAGAACACGCCGGATGGCCTTGACTCCAAACAAAACTAATCAACCAAAACCTAACAACCAGAGAAGGTTGGGTGAGGGGGCCCACTGGAACAGCTGCTGGGAGGCTACCATCTGTCTCCCAGCAGCTGTTCCAGTGGGTCCCTTCACCCAACCTTTTCTGAGCCTTCGGGATCTATGTGACCTGGGCTAAACCTATACAAAATACTGGCCTTCTAGCGTACAGACTTCCCTCGTGAAGCCTTCTACGCATAGTAGAAGCTGATACAACCCTCCTCGTTGCTGCTGCAAGAGAGGATCGTAGGTGAGAGGGAGTAGACGTCCTGCTCCTTCGGGATGTCAATCACAGATATCGGTCTTGTACAGCGGTCGTAACTTTAGCCCTTCCTCGGCTAAACCTCCGAGACGCGGAATCCGTGCTAAGAAATTGATTCCACATTCTGGATCACAGAAGGACTCACATTCAGCCATCGTGCCACGTCTGACTGACTTTGGTCTGCTTCGGGCCGGCCATTTGCTCTCCACCGCAGTTTATTAGGCAAATGATGTCTCGAGGTCATTCCGAGAAAATGGCTATTTTGAATTTCTTTACTCACATTTACAACATAAAATAAAGATCCACTCCAAAACACCCGTTTTTATGCCGCTATCCGATTACGAAAATTGACGCAACCTAGACTAATTTGCATAGGATATGCTCACTCGGCATTACTGGTTACATGAACAAGTTTGGTGAGGATCGCACAATTTGCTTCGCGAATTATCGCGATTTTTCTCATTTTTCGATAATTTATGGAAACTAGTATAGTTTGTAAATTTCAAGACTATATCTTGATTAAAATATATATATTTTTAATGAGTAATATGAATTGACAAAATCGTTTAGTTATGCACTTAACAATGTTTGCTCAAAAAATTTGAAAGATATGGACCAGATTCTGTATTATTGATGAATTGTTTTATCATTTATTCTGGGAATGAAGAGGAGCATATGAGGCTGCACGTTTCGTTAAAAAAACATAAAACTCTTATGTCAATATGAAATTAAATTGCAAGTTATATAATATTAATAGCCATATTAATAGTTTCTCACATTCCGGTATTTGTCCGTCTGCACAGTCGTGTTCATACTGGAAATTTATCATTAAGCAGTGTTGTACGTCTAAAAATAGGTGGTATGATAAGATATGGAAGTAAATCTACTGGGATTCTTTACTCCCCCCCATGCACTTCAAATATTTAAATAATTATCTGTGATTAATAGCCCTTTTAAACATAATAATGACTTCAAATTTAGAAATTCTGAAAGTTCGAAATTCGGATTGTTCGATAATTTTATTAAATTTTCGATTCGCCAATTGAGATGTAAGATCCGAAGCAAACTACTTAAGAGCTTTGGATAGCCCCTAATTAAAAGTTTAGTGAAAATTATTTCAGCTCTGAAATAGAATAAATTAAATTTTAATAGAAACTTTAAATATCAACTTCATTTTTAAACGAATCAAAAGGTGTGCATGACATTTTTGGATTTCGATAATATATTTCTGAACTGAAGGCAGTTTTTTTTTTTTATTAAAACCAGGTAAGTTTGTAACATTCGAATATTAACGTAAATAACATTTCTCTTAGTCGAACCGGGGCGGGGGTGGCTCAGTCGGTAGCGCGCCAGGCTCGTAATCTGTAGTTCCCAGGTTCGAGTCCCAGCTGGGTCAGCGTTGAGATTAATCTCCGCAAAATTCCCCGCCCTGCCCACGGTCAGTAGGGGACACCGATCGGCTTGGAAAGGCCGCCGTCCGTCGGATGGGACGTTAAGCCGTGGCCCCGTATGCGGGAGAGCCATACCCTGTGCACGTTAAAGAACACGCTGGATGGCCTTGACGGGAGGCTACCATCTGTCTCCCAACAGCTGTTCCAGGGGGTCCCCTTCCCCAACCTTCTTTGAGCCTTCGGGGTCCATGTGACATGGCCATTTAGCCCATGGTGTGCAAAAAAGTGCCGCTCAGAGGTAAAACAACCCAACAACCAACTCTTAGTCGAACCGAAGGCACTCTTTTTGCTCAGTATGAATCATCCATTTCATCTGAGATGCTCAAGTCAAAACTGTCTCTGACTCGGCCGGTATGCATGCGGGAGTATGTAAAATAAAATATTATTTCAAGTTCATCCGTCATATTAGAATCTTGACAGAAATTAGAAATGAAGGTCATATTTAAATGTTGTGTCGTGATGATTTGAATAACGAAACTAGTGTTATATAGCATGTATTTTTATGATCGTTGAATTCTTAGCTGTTACATTTAAGGTGCGTTGCTTGCATTTTATATTCCTAATTGGGCAATAAAGATTTTTACGAGGCCCTTAACTCAATACTAATTGGAAATAATCCTCACTTTATTCTGGGAAAGAAGAGAAACATATGAGGCTGCACGTTTCGTTAAAAAACATAAAACTCTTACCGAACTTGTAGAACTCTGCAAGTAATTTTTTGTGAAGACGAAAAATAATTATTATTCCGAAATTTGCCAAGATTAATGCCATTATTTTTTTCATTCGCTGTCTTTGCAAGGTTTGGATGACCTTCAAGATTGACCTTACTGTGGACGCTTGTCTTATTTATTTTTAGTTAAATGAGATACGTATAGTTATTGCGTTTAATTAATTCGCAATCCTTACAGTATCCTTGAAAAGGATGCAATAAAAAAGAAATGAAAGTGATTAAGTATATTTCAAGTGCTATAAATATTAATATCTGTATAAGTTTCTCTGGATATTGCGTAAAAACCACGTTAATTAAAATAAAATGTTTCTCTGTAAAAAATTCCCCTCAGACATGCACTTGCCACGGAGATATGATGGAATTCTGTCAGTGTAAATCATCATAAATTACACCTGCTAAAGGAGTAATTAAAATGTTATGATCTTACTTTTGAAAGGCTTTAATTCGTTTGCTGTGCCACATCTAATATCTGGATTTCCTTTCTCTTTCTCCGCATATATGAACACATCCATCATAAGAAGAACAAAATAGAAAATCCTTTCACCAACCACTGAAAGAAAATTTAATATTAAAAGGCTTAGGAAAAGGTAAAAAGAAATGGATTTTGACCACATAAAGAAATGGATAACATGAAAGAAACAAATTGTAGAGAAAAATTTTGGAGTTCGAAGCTTCAGCAGAAAGACAACATAATTACTTATTATTTAAACCCCTTTTGCGATTTGGCATTGTCAGTAACTATTGATTCGATCATAGAAAATATAGTTGGGTTGTTTTACCTCTGAGCGGCAGTTTCTTGCACACAATGTGCTAAATGACTAGGACTCCGAGGGCTCAGAGAAGGTTGGGTTGTTTTGCCTCTGAACGGCACTTTTTTGCACACAATGTGCTAAATGACCAAATCACAAGGACCCTGAAGGCTCAGAGAAGTTTGGGGGAGGGGATCCATTGGAACGGCTGTTAGGAGACAAGGCCATCCGGCGTGTTCTTGAACGTTCATAGGATGTGGCTCTCCCGCACACAGGACCACGGCTTAACGACGGCAGAGCGAGGAGTTTTGCGGATATAAATCTCAACACTTGCCCAGGCGGGACTTGAATCTGGGAACTGCAGATTACGATCCTAGTGCGCTATCGACTGAGCCATCCCGCCCCAGAAAATGTAGTAAATTGTTTTTATATACTTTTGTTTTTGCGATTCTAATAAATGTTTGTATATCTTTTCTAAATTATGATTTCCTCCTTTACTCTTGCAATATAATTAGTCACTAAACAAAAGCAGTATGATCGAAAGATTAAAAAAAAACTTGCTTCGTTCCATCTACTGACAAGTTATTTAAACAAATTCAAGACAAGTGGGCTGTTTCGATGCGCGGCAAAGGGAGTGACCCGCGCTGAGTTATAGCGAAAGGAGCGCCGTTGGATTTCGCTTCGTGAAGTTCTCGAGAATATTATTTATTGTGTTCGGTGGCTTCCCGCTTCGTTCCGAGTCTTGGGCCTCCGCTGGTCACGTGACCACCTGCCGAACCTCATGGGCCGGTACGGCCCTCTCCGACACAACTAATGACCTCCTCCGCTGCAGACACGGAAACGGCGCCTCATGCACGTCACGAGAGGTCAGAGATCGCGGGCACGGGTCACCTGTCCGACGGTCGGGTGAGCCCCGCCTCCATACCCCACCGGCTCTCCGCTACACACGTTCTGCACGCAGCCTCCCACTGAAAGGTAGCTTCTCCCACGTCGCTTGGGGTGACTATTGGTTGTATTAAGTTTGTCTTTACAGAACCGTACAGCTTTGAGAAAGAATCTTGAGTGAGACGTTTCGTCGAAAATTCGTGCGTGTAAACCCACATTTACAGTAGCTTAGTCTCTTTTCAAAGAGATTAAGTTACTGTAAATGGCATGCAAGCAGAATCCTATGAAAGCAGACCACGTTGGTAGAAGATAAAATCTTTTAACCTTTGCTGTTTCTTAGATTTGGAACTCAGAACTAGGTATCAAGAAGGGAGGTAGCTCTTTCCTCATTGTCAGGTTTTAATCAACGTGAAACAACATTGAGAACTACCCGAACTTCTTTATTTCAAGGAAGAATTGGTCGCTTTAACAATTAAAATGTTAATGTTATTATCCCACAGACGAATATTAACTCGAGTGGAACGTTGAATCCATTAATAACTCAGAATTTTAGTCAATGTAAATGCAAATGTATATTTTTCACTATGTAATAAAATTTATCTAAATCATTTCAACCCCTATGGATATCGTTATCCATAGGAGTCATATAAGTCACTGTCTTATTTCCATTGTCTCGCTCACGAAACTAAAAATAAAAAATAAATACCCCCTCAAGCAGCTGCTTGCCACAGAGGTCTGACAGGAGCCTGTCAGTTTATATGCCACAGTAGAAGGACTAGCATATATAAAAACTTTTGAAAGGCCTTAATTAATTCGTTTGCTGTGCCACATCTAATATCTGGATTTCCTTTCTCCTTCTCCGCATTATTGATTTCGTCTGTTATTTCAAAAGCGATTTTGTGAATTATTTCAAAACTACCCAAGTATGAAAATTGCAACTCGCCATTTAATTTTCAATCTCATTCAAAAATGTTGCTTCGAAGTTCAAATATTTAATAGTTAATAGAACCCATTTGATTCAAATGCGACTCAGTGTGTTTTCAAAATATCCAGATATGAAAAGTCGTGAGAAACGTGAACTTTTCATTTCATTGAAAAATGTTGGTTGAAAGCTGAATGAATATTATTGTAGTCATTTCAAAACTTAGCTTAGTTGTATAGACTTGTAAGTTCCATATAGTTATTAAATACCGCTTAAAGTGTTACTCTCAAAGTGAAATACAAAATAAATATCTCTAGAAAACGATATGCGAATTAGTAACGAATATGCGAAGAAAAAATTACACCAGACTTCAGAAATTATCAAAAACATTCCTATACAATATCATCCATTTCAATATTTTAAAATAGTAGTTGAAAGAAGGCTAAAAATTCGCTGCCCTATTAATTTAACACAACTTTGGCACTTAAAAGATATATTAATAGCGCACTAAAGTTTCTTGTTAATAATCTATCAAAATATATACAAAAAAAGATTGAATATAATTTTTTACGCTTAGAAATATTGACAGAAAAAAGAAACTTGCGGATTGCTTTTTGATAAATAAACTTTAGTGGAATTAGAAAAAAATTCTATCTTCTGTTTTCTCAGTGGTAATATTAGATTTTTTTATTAAATCTGCATTCCGAAGATCCATATGTTATCATAATCGATTCCTTGGGGCCCTTAATGAAAGTTAGGCTAATTGACAAATTAGCGTTACTAAATAAAAGTGTAAACTTTTTTCTTTAATATAGGACAGTTATAACTTGCAAATTTTTAATCGGAAACTAATGACTTCGTCATGATGATTAAAAATCGGCATTCCTTTTCGTATAAAGAATAAAAGTTGTTGGGTTGTCTTAGCTCTGAACGATACTTTTTTTGCACATAATGGACTAAATGGGCAGATCACAAGGACCCCAAGGGCACAGAGAAGGTTGGCGGAGGGGACACACTGGAAAAACTGTTGAGAGACAAATAGTAGCCTCCCGTCAAGGCCATCCAGCGTGTTCTTTAACGTGCATAACCTGTACACTGAGCCACGGCGTAACGTCCCATACGATGGACGACGGCATTTCCAAGCCCAACAATGTCCCCTTTTGACTGTGGGCAGGGAGTTTTGCGAAGGTAATTCTCAATGCTGGAGGTGGGGGGGGGGCATCTAAGGGTCTCTCCCCTTCGGAATGTTAGCAAGGATAATAGAGGTAAAAAAATTTTTAAACTTATAATATTTCATGCATTTCTCAACAAAGTTTTTAAAGACCTGTAAAAAGGAGGGAGAAATGCTATACTGCAAATCCGGTCTCTTGCCCCCCCCCCCCCCCCCGAAAAAAAAATCTTTTCTAGATACCGGGCTGCTATTAAGTGGAATAGTCAGTAGTTGTTCCATTGATATCTTAGGGTAATGTGGGAGAATATTTAACCTTCCATTTCATAATGCTGCTTAGAACTAATTTTTTGGGGGAATAGATTCGTGAAGTTTAGCCGCAGTTAAACCTATGGAGTTTCTTATAGATCGAATAATTTCTTTTTGTAAATATAAATATCTCTTCAAGTAGCTGCTTGCCACAGAAGTCTGACAGGATCTTGCCAGTTTAATGCCCCATAGTAATACCTACTATGGCGCACTAAATGAGGATGGCTGGATCTCAGCAGAAAAAGAACACAAACAGCTATTAGAGTGCCTCTTACCCGGGGCTCGAACATAGGTCCCTTTGATTAATAGCCAAGTCCGACGTAATTTAATTATGAATTTCACCGAATGGTAAAATATGATAAAAAAAATTCCCTTAAAATAAAGATTTAACGTTTGGTTTATTTAATAGTGTCAAAGGTGCAGGTCGCGAAAAAAAGTACGTTGAAAAAAACACCATAATTCGTCTTATACATGCACTCAAGTGACGCTGAAATAAGAACGGCTCATGCTAGGACATGGGAAGTCAAATTCCTAGCTCTGTAACTTCTAAATTGAAAATTTAAATGACTGAATATAATTTAACCCTCTCTTTCCCTCCGCTAAAAGGTTACGTGCTTTTATCTTTCTGGTCATTTTGAACCTGAGAAAGTTTTTTTTTTTCTCTATGATATATGAATAGGTAGCCACAATCAATTACATCAGTTATTTGTTTAGATATGAATAAAACCTCAGTATGAAGTAGAAGTCAATCTATCAACATATTTTACAAAATTTGATGGTAAATATAATAATGATACATACGAAGTCTAGTATGTGTAGAAATGGAAAAAATAGGACTCGAAATACATATAATTGTAAAATAGTATATCTATAATGGTGAAATGTAATTGAAATAGTAATTGCATTTTGTACATCGAACTAAGCACCGCATGCAATTAATTCTTCATGCCCTGTTTTGGTGAAAAAGGTCTAATAACATTTTTGAAATTGAATGGGTTTTAAAATTAATCTGACCCTAATAAACACAACGGAAAAATATACATTTGTGTTTTTCAACGTTTGAACACTCTGTTTTCGATGTGTTAAGAAAGCACATTGAAGTGTTTTCTTAACAATGTAATAGTTTGTAATCTTAGTAAAGTAATAGTTTGGGAAGACTATTTTCAAAAAGTTTGTTAAGAAAATGTACTTTAGTAAAGCAAAAACTGATTTTAGTTGTAGTTTATTTATTTCGTTTTTTGTTTTATATAGTCAGCGGGAACTTAAATTTTGCTTCCCTTACTTGTATCTCAGTAAGCATATTTTGAAATAAGGGCAGTTTAAATGCAAATCTTATAAACGAATCCTGATTGCTGTTAGCCTTAAGAGCTTTTATACCTTTTTACTTAGGTTTCAGTATTCTCCGAAAACAATATTTTACTTTGACAAAAGCTGCAAAAAAGATTTGCATGATATAGCATACGGCAATTCTTGTTTCATCATGATATTCCATCGAGATTCCAGTTTCCTCAAGCATCATATCATTGTTTCAGTAGTGCACAATAATGAAACCTCTGCACTAGCATCACCATAATTACCCAAAGCTACGTGGAAAGAAAGCAGCCTACCCTCTACCATAATTCCATGATCACAATACTCGCTTAGTCGCTGGAATCTCGGGACTCTATTAATTAGTGGTCAGACGAGTGTAGAGTTTAATTGTGCTCCCTTTGATTGAATTAGAGCCGCATAACCTTCCGGGAAGGGGGATAAGCCGAGATTGCGGGAAGCTCCCAAACGTCTTTGGGCGGTAAATTTCATTTTCATGAGCTAGTCATCTTCCGTAAGAGACCGCGCTCGATGTTTGCCGTGGGAATGGGTGGAACGTGGAGGTCGTGAGATCAGCTCCAGCCAGATTGTGGGAGTAAGAGGGCAGAGAGTGCGTGCGTGAGTGTATATGATGTGTTGTAAGTTTGGAGAAAATAAAAAAAAATGAGGAGGAGGGTGTCTACCTTTTTCGATTCAATGGACGATATGTTCCCATTACTGTTCCGATTCATGACCGTATGTATCTCCATTAAGTAGTAGTATACTCCCCAAAATTATATCTACATGGATAAACAAGGGATTTAATTATTTTGTTCTAGTGTTGAAAAAAAATCATGGTTTAAAGTTTTCTGCATATCGATACCATGCAGTACGTCGTGTATGAACTAATCTATTGGTATGACTTCCTTTGAGTTATAAATCATTTTTAAATAGTTGAGGAAGTGTTTGAATTAAAATTTTGCTTCATAGTAGGGGTTCTCAACGTGGGATACGCGGTAAAATTTTTTGGGGTACGCCATGAGAGCTCAAAAGTAGCTAGATCTATGTTATATATATGTGTGTGTTTTATTTTATTCCCATTGTTATACTATAACTATAGTTTTATCTATCTATACAATGGGGTACGCCAGTTATGTAACTGGCGTACCCCATTGGCTACACATTTCCAGGGGGTACGTGAAGCATAAAAGGTTAAGAACCACTGCTTCATAGCATCACATTTGCCTAAAGGATAATGGTGTATCATCCGAGATCAGTATTATAGGCCACAGAGGGGAGATCTGTGAGAGAGATGAACTATAGTTAAAAAAAAGTCTGTCTCTTTTCTTTTTCATTTTAATAAGAAATAATTTTAATTGAATCTAATAAGATATTGAAGTACCTAATTTAATGATGAGGTGTACAGTTCTGAGCTATCCCTCTCCTCCAATCAAATGTTTTGTCTGAACTTGTGATTATATTGGATAACATATTTCTTCAAGAAAAAGGCAGACAAAAGAAATCTTGAATCCAGAACGTAAAACTCGCGAGCACTTTTATTCAACACAATTTTTTTTGCGTAAAAGTATTACAATTTTTTGTGGACCTCTTCGTGTTTTCCTGATAATTCACATAAAAATTAAAAGAGCAAACATTTCGAAAATTGCAGCACTGACTAACACAGGCAGTTTTCATCCAAACAACAACATGGTGTTTTAATAAGTACACTTGCATCTCTTTTGTTGTTGGGGGGAGGGGGAAACATGCTACTTCTGTTAACAACAGCCACTAGTGTCGCACATTGTTGGTCGTAAACTGGCTGACACCCTTTTCATTGTCGCCTTTCAGCTAGCCTCTTGGTAGGAGACAGCTGCCCCTGTCATCAAGGTGTAGTCTACTTTCTTCTGCTTTCGAGCTCTGCGACATCCCTCCCACCCATCGTCATGATCCTTCAGTCATGCAGTCGCTCTTTAGATGTGATCTTTTGTGACACCTGAAACTGAAAATAAAAATATGCTGTTAAGTTACTGTAGAAATACAGTGAGTCATTCTCGATTTTTTTGGCACAATATTTCATATACTGGGAACACATTTGCATGAAGATAAAGTTGGATATAATTGAAATTTGTCCGAAGGCATAGCCGATGAACTTCACATAAAAATTCTTCAAAAAAATATACCTTAGCCAGTTTTAAGTAACTTTCTCATTAAAAAATTTTAATTAAGGAGTTGAATTTAGCAGTGTAGATTTTTCTAACAAATGCACTCTTAATTTCTGAAAATAAATGGTTCTCAGACAATCTGAAATAAAAGCAAAAAATGCAAATTTTGGGATTAATCGGCTTAGTTTCTGACAAGCTCAATTGATGCATGAAGTTACTTTGAAAATTACAGAAATATGTGTTCATTCGTAATAATAATCTCGCTGTGCCATATTTACTGATCACGATATCATCGTAGGAGCAATAGTGGGTGGCTCTCTCGGTAGCGTGCTGACTCTCAACTTTGCAGGTTCGATTTCCGATAGTGTGAAGTATTGAGTTTTTTTCTCTGTGCAAGGCCGTCGCTTACTAAGATCACCGGGGGTCAAATAAACGATAATTGTTCAGGAGAGCCTATTTAGGTACTATAAATTATGTTTTTGGTATTAAATTTAGATCACGCGATCAACACCCGACTACGTAGCAACTACTATTACCAAATCCTGAATTTTAGCAATAACTACGGTAAACGCGTCAGAAACTATGCAGTTCCATTTATTTTTAACTCTTTGCCTAGAGAATTTTTATCCATTCTTACGCTAAATATTAAAAAATTCTATCGCTAAATATTCAAACTCTCATAACTCATTAAATACTGAACGAATATTGTTGAAAATCGAGATATTGATTTATTTGATTTAAATCTTTATCTGCAATCACATTTTTCAAAACAAAAACTTTTCTTCTCTTTAGCGTACTCTATTTGGTGGCCGTCCGTGGCCAAGTGGTTAGCGTGTTTGATACTGGTCAAAGGGATCAGGGATGGATTTTTTTTGTTGTCCTGCTGAGGTCTCGCCTTCCTTACTGACCGTCTCTATGCCGTATTAACTGACAGGCTCCTCTCCGACCTCTTGCAATCTGCTGCTTGAGTGGGTATTTTTTTTTATATATATTTGGTGAGTAAAGAAGTAGCAATTTACTTGAAAACAAACTACCATTTGTCGGATGGGACGCTAAGCAGCAGAGGCGTAGGAATGTGTTGGAATCGGGGCACTTGCCAAGGGTGCCGGAATCACAGGACGGTGCTGGGGCGGCACTAGCAGTTCCACGATATTTGACGTTTATGTGCAAAATCGAATGATTAGCCGCCCGTAGTTCGTTGAAATTAATAAGTAATGTTTATACCGTCGTATCGTCAAGACAGCATATTATAATTTTCGTTATTTTCTACAAAAATATTTTTTTTCTTTTATCGGCGGACAATTAGGCGCCCCTTTTACTCCCCCCCCCCGCACCGCGCATGCCATAAAACAGCTTTGGGGCGCAATTTCAAACTGCTCGTATTGCTTTTACAAATCATGCCGTTACAAAATAAAATTTCGTTACATAGGTATCTTTTTCTTTGAACGGGAGTTCATAATTTGTACATTGTATTGAATTATTATTTTTATAAACCTCGGAGATGTTAAAGATCAACATCAGGATAGGAGCGTACATCATCACTTTGTTTCCTATCAATCGTGCGAGAACTGACTCAAAAAATTAATTTTGATGAGATTATTAACGATTTTGCCCAACGAAAAATTAGGAAAAATTAAATTACTTTAAAAAATAATTCATTGCAATTTCTTTTGCAATTATTTATGTGCAATTAATACTTATTCATGTAACTGTAGTAAAATAATGACAATAAATATATATAATATAAATAACATGTGTATTTTTTATCAATAACAGGACGGACAATTACAAATTTGCCAAAAGCCTAGCTACGCCTCTGCTAAGCAGTGACCCCTTGTGCAAAAGAACCATTTCCTGCATGCTAAAAAAAGACAGCAGTTCCTCTAACGATATTTTCGGTTTGTTTATAACTCTGACAGACTTTTGGGAAAAATGTTTTCTTTGGGAAAAATTTAAAATATCAAACATTGAAATCTAGAACGGGTTGTTTGGGTTGTTTTACCTCTGAGCGGCACTTTTTTGCACACCATGGGCTAAATGGCCAGGTCACATGGACCCTGAAGGCTCAGAGAAGGTTGGGGGAGGGGACCCACTGGAACAGCTGTTGAGAGACAGATGGTAGCCTCCCGTCAAGGCCATCCAGCGTGTTCTGGGTATGTCTCTCCTGCACACGGGGCCACAGCTTAACGTCCCATCCGACAGACGGCGGCCTTTCCAAGCCCATCGGTGTCCCCTACTGACCGTGGGCAGGGCGGGGAATTTTGCGGAGATAAATCTCAACGCTAACCCAGCTGGGACTCGAACCTGGGAAGTACAAATTACGAGCCTGGCGCGCTACCGACTGAGCCACCCCTGCCCCTCGATATTCAGACAAACATGTTTAAAATGGATATGTGTTGGTCTATTAGCTGAATAGTTTTAATTCCCTTGACTACACAATTATTCTAGAATGTGACTTTAGCACACTCGACGTTATGTGTAATCACAAAGATGAACTGATACACTGAAGAGCCAAAGCATTATGACCAGCGCGTCTTTATGCAAATCAAAGCAACTGCAGGTAAACGACGGCACGTGTGAAGGTCATGAAACCGCTTAAATACACCTGATACTGAGCTCTGTTAATCAGTGTTATTCTTGTTCTTCAGTTGGGAAAGACAGCGGATCTAAGTGAGTTTGACAAAGGTCAAATTGTAATGGCCAAATGACTGGGTCAGAACATTTCTGAGACGGCAAGTCTTGGGGGGTGCTCACTGTCAGCCGTGGTTAGTAACCTCAAAAAGTGATCCGAGGAGGGAAAAACCACGAACCGCCGACAAGGTGTGGGCCGACCACGGATCATTGATGCTAGAGGTGAACGAAGGATACCTCATATGGTACCAACAGAAGGGATACTGTAACACAACTCGCCCGTAATTTGAATGCTGGTAAGGGGAGTAATGTGTCATAACACAAAGTACATTGAACCTGCTGAAAATAGGGAGGCGTAGCCACAGACCTCTCTGAGTGCCCATGCTAATCTCAGTTCACCGTCAACAGTGCCTACGATGGGCACGCGAGCATCAAAACTGAACCTTGAATGATTTGAAGAAGGCCGTTTGGTCCGATGAATCTCGTTTCCTGTTACGTCATTTACCTGGGGAAGTGTTGGCACCAGGATGCATCATGGGGCGAAAACAAGCCGGTGGAGGAAGTGTAATTCTTTGGGAAACCCTGGTCCAGTCATTCATGTGCCGGAAACTATAACGTCTACCCAAACATTGCAGACCAGGTACATCCTTTCATGGTAACGGTATTTCCATCTAGTAGTACCTTCTTTCAGCAGGATAATGTGACATGCCACACTGCCCAGATTGTTCGTGAATGGTTTGCGGAACATGAGGAAGACTCGCCTTGGTCTCCAAATTTCTCAGACATCAATCCAATCGAGCATCTGTGGCTTGTGTTGGAACAGCATATCCGATCTGCGGCGGCTCAACCATGTAGCTTGCAAGAATTAAAGGATCTGCTGATAACGTATTGTTACCAGATACCACAAGACACCTTTAGAAATTTTGTAGCGTCCATGTCACGCTGGGTAAGAGCTGTTTTGGCGGCACGTGGAGGATCATCATCATATTAGGCAGGTGGTCATGATGTTTTGGCTATTCGGTGTATGTGCAATACCTGTTTAAGGATGTGGATCTTTGGTGTTGTGTCCGTTTAGATTATAGTGAAACAAAAAAATACTTATTGTGTGAAATAATCCAACGTAAATTTGGGAATTCTGAGAAGATCTATTGGATTCATTCATTCAAAAAAAGTCATTCTTTCGATTATAATACCTCACATATATTCTATAATGTATTTTGTGTGTCATGTTAAAGTATTGTAGTTAAAGAAAAAATTGGGTCATATTTGCAATAATTCATACTAAGTCAGAATACATCACATCAGCTGATTATGTTTCACAGTAAACTGTCTAATAAAAAATTGTTCCCTGTATTAGATTTGCCATTATCCCTTTAAAAGGTCAATGCTTCTGCTATTTTCAAGCAAAATTTTTTTGTATACTTTTTGCACTATTTAACTAGGAATCTTACTTGTAGAGAGGATATAGATCCAAAGATTGCATTTGAAATTTCGTTCTTAGTAATTTTCTTTTTCCAAAATGATACTGTCTCAGTTTTAAAAAGCAAAATCCGTTTATAGCATTCATAAGACTTGCTTTGATTTATCCAAGACTTTAAAATAGTTCTTTTATTAAGAAACTTTGTGTTTCTCGACTTTTCCAGCCGCTCAAGAATAAACAGCCTCGACGTCAAAAGGTTGAAGTGCAGACTTTGGAGGCGGTGTCTCATTGCGGTCGCGTAAAACCTCCATATGCTCTGGTCTTCACTGCAAGGCGTTGTTGTTATGACAACTGCTTGCGATAGCATTGAGAGACGGAGGTGGGGGAAAACAACAGGATCACGATGGTGTATAGTATTATGACTCACTTTTTTTTAACTCTGGTTAATCATGAGCCTTGTGCCATTCCATATCTGCGCTCTAAAGTGGGACGCAAGGGGCATGGCTCCCATGAGTAGCACAGATAGCAAATTCATTCACCATTGCTGTCGCTCCTGGCATCGGCGCATATGTAATGTGCGTCGGTGTACGAGGATATCGCATTCTCTCCGCACAATTAGTTACTTGCATTATTTATAAGAATGTCAATTGTTACTAATTTTTTTAAAGATTTGTGATAAAGGGTGTAATGTTACTATTTACCTGCTGTGTACTTCAAAATTTATTGTTGCATTTTTTAACTATATTTTAACATGTAATTCTAATAATCATTTTTGAGGACGATTTTTTTTCGTGTTGTGCTGTCGAAAAATTGAATGATTTTAAATTATTATATTTACGAGCTCCACCCCATTTGAACGATTAGCATGCTTTTCTTCAAGTCAAGACGATATTTGCCCAAATCACGGATAGCACATAAATATATGTGATTTCTCTATGGCGTCTTACACTAGCAGACTCTTGTCTGACTTCCACGACATAGGTGTCTGAAAGAAAGATTTCATTTACTTTATTATGGGTTTGGGTTGATAATCGCATGTTAAATTCATTGAATGCAGAAGTAATTATCAAAATATAAACATTTGAGTAAGAACCCATCATTAAAGAATACTTCCTGGAATTTCTCCTTAGAGAAGAATAACAGATTTTACCTACAACACGTTTTCGTAATTTTTCGATGAGGAGGAAAAGTAATAGTAGACTAATCACATATTTTTTATCCATAGTGCTCTTTGAAAAATCTGGAATTTCTCCCCTCTCAATAAGAAGACATGTGATTTTTTTTTTCACTTCATTAGGATACTAATTCAGTAATAATATCCCCTTTCTCAGGCAAGGCTATCAGTGAACAGGAAAAATAATAACCAATTGTTGACATCAAAAATCCCCCACTATTTATTTAAAAGTTACAGCTTAAGAGTTTTATTTGGAACCACAGAGTTTGAAATCCCCTTGACTCTTTTCTGTACCTAAGGCTTCAACTATTGAAAGTTCTTGTAGTTAAAAAGGAAATGGAACACAACTCATTTTGATAGAGGATTTCATTGATTAGAATTTTAGAGATCATTTAAAGGTTTTTAAGAATGAATATCTTCAGACCAATAGTTTTAAAGCAGCGGCAGTATTTTGTGACAAAAACAATTCTGCTTAAGGAAATATAAGACTTCCCATTGTTATGACAACAAACTTTACACAAAATACAATACGCTAAAATGGTGCCAATGTCTTCATTCCAATACTATTGTTATTCTCGCTGATACTAGTTCCTCCCTTCAGGTTTTAAAGAGAGATCTTTTCCATTCAAGTCAAAATAAGATTTTTTTTTTACTTGAACTTATTTTTTGACTATTCGAACACTTCAGTAAATTATAAAGTATGTGGTATAGCTTTCGCGACACTTTGGTGTTTTTGGAAATTGTAAATAAATATGCTAAATCAGCTATTTTACAAGATAAAAGTTTTTCACTTCCAATGGAAACGTCGCAGTTTAAGATTCTAAACAGAAACTTGATGAAAACTTTCAACATCGATTTGGTATTCAAACTCATCATAAATGATAGTAGAATTGTTCAATAGCTTTCATTGAATTTGATTACGAAAAAGGTTATTTGAATCTCAAAACTGAGAATTGGTTACGCTTTATTAATTGTTCTTTATTCTGAATAAAAATTGTTCTTTCTATGAACTGTGTTCTTATTATAAAGTGCCACAAACTGTATATCATATTTTCCTAAATTGCGATCTTTTTTTTTTTACAAAGGACTTTAATATTTAAAAAACTAAAAATATTCAAGGACTTTCACTATAAGTTATCTTTCACCAGACTGACCTAAATCTAGAAAAAAAAAATGCTATCAAAATAATTTTTGCGATTTGTTGTAAACAAGTTTATTTTACGGGATATAAACAATAATTTTTTTTTATTTCATCAAAAAAGGTATAATAAGGGATTCCACTTTGCTCAATACGGATTAAAAGAGACGAAAAGTCCAGAAATATCCATTGGGAATATGTTTTGACCAAGAAAAAGAGTCAGAAGATGTCACAAATTTTCTCTTTCAGCTTTACCGTACAAACGGGTATCAGAAAAATAGCTTTCAAGGCGCCATAAGTCGTCTAAGATTAGGTCAGTTAAGTGGCCTTTCCACGAACTCTTTCGTTCGTCAGTTTCAGAAGATGAAGCTGTCTGGGGAGCTGAGTGCTTGTAATCTGTTGACGCAACATGGCGCTGCCTGCACTGTAAGAGCTTGATGTGGCAATCTGTCTCCGGCTCTATTGCGTGCACCTCCTCGGCCTAGCCAAGGGATTAGCGGAATTACTGCTGCTCAGTGGGCTGATGTGCATCAATCAGCAAGCTGCTCCAGAGCACTACTCGCTGCTTTTTTTCTTATAAAGCGTCCCTTCGACAACCGGCCGTGTAGTGTAATCTTTGACTTCTCTCTGCTCTTCCAACAAATTTCTTTTTAGTATCTGCTATGAAATATTTTCTTAAAGCTAGTTAATTTTGGTTTACAGGTCTTTCACAGAAAAATGCTTACTATTTAGTAGCATGATTTAGACTTATATGTAAAATACAAACTAGGCTAATGGTTATATAGTGCGTTACACTATTTTCTGTATAACAAAAATTAGAATTTATAGAAGCCATAAAGTCTAGTAGAATGGCATAATTTCTGCTATATCTACTTTAATATAAGGTAATCTTCATTTTCCCCACATTAAAATCAGAAACGTTTATCTTGAATTCAAAACGTAATAGGGATAAAACTAATAAAACAACCCTTTAGAAAAAAAATTAAAATAAGGCAACTAGGAGCAATAATTATGCATTATGAAAAATGTAACGCTTAATTGTTGTAAAACAGTCGAATTTTAAATCACAAGAAAAATGTGGTGTATAATAATAGAAGAAGAAACTGTCCCCATAAAAAAACGTTAGAACTTTTAACACGAAAATATTACCATCGACTGTGCCCATATGCAATTACAACCGGTAGAGATATATTCTTCTTCTTTGTACTCGGCCAGTATCATAAAGGTGAAAAGGTACTGAAAATTGTCATTGGAAACTTTTGAACTTCTTTGCACGAATCATCGCTTGTCTAAATTCATTTGCTCTTCAATCTCTTGGATTTTATAAACTGGACATACGAAAAAATTTGATATTTAATGCAATGCTTTTTCTAGTCCGCAAAAGACTGCTGATTCTTTAAAACAGGGGTTCTTAAGCTGGAGTGTGGATGTAAAATTTGGATTAAGATTATTGAATTATACTGGTTTAAAAATCAGTCATTTACAATTTGATCATACCTTGAGTTAAAAAACTTTAAAATGTTTCACAAAAGAGTCCCAGCTGGGTCAGCGTTGAGATTTATCTCCGCAAAATTCCCCACCCTGCCCACGGTCAGTAGGGGACACCGATGGGCTTGGAAAGGCCGTCGTCCGTCGGATGGGACGTTAAGCCGTGGCCCCGTGTGCGGGAGAGCCATACCCTGTGCACCTTAAAGAACACGCTGGATGGCCTTGACGGGAGGCTACCATCTGTCTCCCAACAGCTGTTCCAGTGGGTCCCCTCCACCAAACCTTCTCTGAGCCTTCGGGGTCCATGTGACCTGGCCATTTAGCCCATGGTGTGCAAAAAAGTGCCGCTCAGAGGTAAAACAACCCAACCCAAAGCCTCACAAAAGATGCGAAAGAAAATCTTTCACGCTATCGACCTTATTGAGTTTTATGGAAAATGGAAGCTAGCTATTTTGGTCATTTACTCTACATTAAGACAGAGAAACCTGGAGAAATCTGCGAATACATAATATGTATGTTAAATTTTTCAATAATTCAAACAGATATCAATCCTAAAATAGTTGGGGATTTGAGGCATTCATACATTGCTGCAAGTGATGCGGGACCAGAAAAAAAAAAGGGGGGGGCTCAGTCGGTAGCGCGCCAGGCTCGTAATCTGTAGTTCCCAGGTTCGAGTCCCCGCTGGGTCAGCATTGAGATTTATCTCCGCAAAATTCTCCCGCCCTGCCCACGGTCAGTAGGGGACACCGATGGGCTTGGAAAGGCCGCCGTCCGTCGGTTGGGACGTTAAGCCGTGGCCTCGTATGCGGGAGAGCCACACCCTGTGCACGTTAAAGAACACGCTGGATGGCCTTGACGGGAGGCTACCATCTGTCTCCCAACAGCTGTTCCAGTGGGTCCCCTCCCCCAACCTTCTCTGAGCCTTCGCAGTCCATGTGACGTGACCATTTAGCCCATGGTGTGCAAAAAAGTGCCGCTCAGAGGTAAAACAACCCAATACAGAAAAAAGTTTAAAAAAAAAAAACCCTGTTTTAAAGTTTTCAAAAAATATTTTCTGAAGTTTCAGTTAACTCATTGTAGAGCATAAAATGAACTCTTTCTGCAGAAGGAATTGACCCGAAAAATTTCAAGATTGTATAGATGTGGTCACTGGAAGGAGAGCTATGCATCAATTTCCTGTGATAATGCATAGAACCGGCCAGGCCTAGCACCTAATGTCCGACCCCGCCTTCTCGTGGTGCAGACCGTTAGTTTCAAAAGAGATACTCTCTTGTGGAAGTGAACGGAAGGGGAGGGCTGCCAGATTAGTGTGGCCTACTGATCTGGACAACTATGGCTACTTTTCTTTTTTTTTCTACCCTGCTGAGGAGTGGTCAACCACACAGGGTCCTGGTGCTGATCATATATACCAATCTGAATGGAATTATGGCTCTGAGCTTGATTATGGATCTTGATTTTGCTGCACTGGTGGGCTTCTGTGGAGGGAAAATCTTCCGCTGTGTTTTCTGTTTGTTTGTGGGTTGACAGACCCAAGTGATAGATTCACAGGATATGTTTATCAGCTGGTGGATAATCCTGAGCAGAGGTCATCGCGGGCACCTGAACTCTGTTTCTACTAGCATCGTTAAATTCTACATTGGAGGAAGTCTTCCAGTGTAGATGGCTTCAGTCTTTAGTAGTGGGGGAACGGGTCTTTGCCCCATGCCTGCGATTTGGGGGCTGTTTGATATTGTCGCCATTTCCTCTCTCAATAAACATAGTTTCTTTAAACATCCCACTAACCATTTTCTCTCCATAGGTAGTTGAAATGTGAGGACTCTGCACAGAGCTTTTTCTCTTGATGTCCTCACACAAGAATTCCACCATTATAATTTAGATATTCTCGGCTTGCAAGAGACCAGATGGACAGATAAAGGTCAGATTCTTAAATTTCCCTTTTCAGGGAGGGACGACAATAAGCATCACCAAGGCGTGGGTCTGCTTCTCAGCAGACACGCTAGTGATGCTCTTCTAGGCTATAAGTGCATTAATGAAAGGTTTCTTACAGCAAAATTTCAGACAAGCGTTAAAGACTTGAATGTTATCTGCTGTTATGCCCCCACTGAGGATGAGGATGAGAAGAATAGGTTTTATGAACAACTTCAGGATATTTTCAATTCTGTCAAGAAAGGAGATATTACCCTTGTTCTTGGTGACTTCAATGCCAAAGTTGATACTGACTCTGACCTTTGGGCAGGAGTAATAGGCCCTTTTGGTATTGGTAGCTGCAATGGGCAACGTCTCCTACAGGTAAGTAAACTCAATGGATTCAGAATAACTAACACTTATTACAAACACCGCGACATACATAAGTACACATGGAGAGAATCCAAGTTGGTACTGACTCTGACCTTATATACCAATCTGAATGGAATTATGGCTCTGAGCTGTAGAAACCTGAAGAAATCTGCGAATATATAATATGTATGTTAATTTTTTCAATAATTTGGTACCGACTCTGACCTTATATACCAATCTGAATGGAATTATGGCTCTGAGCAGAGAAACCTAGAGAAATCTGCGAATACATAATATGTATCTTAAATTTTTCAATAATTCAAGCAGATATCAATCCTAAAATAGTTGGGGATTTGAGGCTTTCATACATTGCTGCAAGTGATGCGGGACCAGAAAAAAAAAGGGGGGGCGGGGGTGGCTCAGTCGGATGGCTGCATAAGAATGATGATTGATTATATATTAATTAACAGAAAATGGGCTAGTTCTATTAGGAATATCAGTTCATATAGGGGAGCTGAAATTGGATCTGACCATTACCTTGTTAAAAGTGTCTTGCAACTTAAACTTAAAAAGTGTTGTGCTAGGTTTAAAAAATTTACTTTGAATACTTGAATATATTTTATGATAAAGACATGGTTCCTAAGAATTTTACCAGAGCTATTGTTATCCCTATTTTCAAAAAAGGTGATCGCAGTTCTTGTGATAACTATAGGGGTATCAGCCTACTCTCTGTTCCAGGTAAAGTTCTTTCCATGATTGTGCTTAATAAAATTAAGAATCTGGTTGACAGTCAATTGCGTGATGAGCAATGTGGATTCAGAAGTGGTAGGGGATGTGTGGATCAGATATTTTCACTTAGGCAGATTCTTGAGAAATGTTTAGAGTTTCAGAAACCTTTGGTTGCTAGCTTTGTTGATTTCAAAAAGGCTTTCGACTCTGTTGATCATCATAATTTGTGGTTGATTGTGAAATCATATGGTATACCAGACAAGTTAGTTAACATAATGAAAGCTCTCTATAATAACACTGAGTCGGGTGTGAGAGTTGGTAAGGCTTGTAGCAATTGGTTTAGCATTACTTCTGGTGTTCGACAAGGGTGCATTTTGTCTCCTTTTCTTTAGCTTGGTTATTGATTATGTTATGCGAAACTCACTTCAAGGGAAAGATTTTGGCCTTAACTAGACTGGAGATATGAAAATTTCTGATTTAGATTATGCTGATGATTTAGCCCTTTTGGCAAATGATGTTGATGAGATGAACTCTTTCATTCGAGCTGTTCATGAGACTGGTAGTAGAGTAGGTTTGGTTATAAACAGAGAGAAAACTAAAGTGATGAAAATTGGTCAGGCAGGCTGTGTTTCAGCTAATCTGAATGGTTGCAGTCTTGAGCAGGTGTCACAGTTTAATTACCTTGGTAGCTATTTAACATACTGGTGATGTGCGGCATGAGATTAACAGACGAATAGGGATTGCTGCCATGACTTTTAAAAATCTATGAAGAGGGTGGAGAAATAGGCGTATACACCTAAAGACTAAAACTAGACTGTATAATAGTTTGGTTCTTTCTAGGGTTAATTATGGTAGTGAAACTTGGATACTTTGTAAACAAGATAACAGGGAACTAGATGCTTTTGATTCTAGATGCTTACGCAGCATCTTGGGCATTAGATGGTTCAACTTTGTAACTAATGATTAGGTTAGGCAAAGAAATTTGCCACCTCCTCGCAGCATATTGTGCAGAGAGAGACTCCGTTGGTTTGGCCATGTCCGTATGAATAATTATAGATTGGTGAATAGGGTTATGAACAGTGTGCCTAAAGGCCTCAGAAAGAGGGGGAGACCTAGGATGCGGTGGGCAGACAATGTCAAACAGGACCTTATTAGAATTGGTGTGGTTGCAGTGGCCAGATGCAGTAGATGTGGCTCAGGACAGACTTGCTTGGAGAACTAAATTGCATGGTTTGGTTGGATCTTCGTAGCCCTTAGCTGCTTGAGGTTGATGACGATGATGAGATGTGGGAAGAATCATTTTTTATACAACCTTTGTTACAATTTCATATGTAGGTATTTAGCTGAACTCGTAGGGCCCGAATAAGCCAGTATTATATAGGATAATATTACAAATTAAATCACTCCTTAAGCAGGTGCTTTCTACAGAGGTCTGACAGGAACCTGCTAGTAAAATACGGCATAGAGAAGATTATACTGTAGACGAGACCTCATGAAAAAAGGCAACATAAGAATATGTCTTATCTGGAGATCAAATCCCGAATACCTTTACCGGCAGCCAAGCACGCTAATCATTCAACTACTGGGACCATCAAGGAAGTAGACTTACGAAAAAAAAATTGCTGTTAGTTAATTCTGAGTTCATTCCAATAGAAAAAGTTGTATGAAGCTGCTTTGCTTTCTTTTCGTGTTCATATTGTAGGTTAATAACCCAGGCGTTAGATTTTAGTTTCTTTTCTCGAATAGTTTGCAAAAGAAGTATTCAGTCTTTGTGTTGTTGGCGCATAGTATATCATGCAAAAGTGAATCTGAAAAAATCATTGCTTGGTAGTACTAGAAGCTATTTTTTATCGAAACTTATCGTCGTGTTTCAAGAATTACATGGTAAGATTAATAGTAGATTTTTATGAAGAATTTTTTGATGAGGATGGGGCTAGATTCATCTGCACAGTGATGGTCTTAGGAAATGCGGGGCCCATACGTTTAAAAACAAACAAGTGAAAACCAAACTGCTAAAAAATTTACACTCCACACAATATTGCTAACTCTAAAATCTGTAGTTCTCACAAAATAGGACAATTTTTACTTTAGAATGAAAATTTCCTCCCTTCTCAAAAATTATAACCCCAGCGCGAGGCCCGATTGGTTTCAATCGGTTCAATCAGCATCTGAAGCATTTCAAGTTGAATCTGAAGGGAAGTCAATATATAGTAGAAACCAAGAAAATTAAAGTTGAAGAATGATAAAGTATTAGCAATACAACACTAATTTTGGGAGTTCTGTTAACAGGATCTGACGAAAATAAAACTGTAATCCTACCATGGAGTTCTCCTAGAATCAATTTAATTAAATTTATTTTGCTTTGTATACTGTTATCATAGCTTTCGATGTACATCACACGTGCTTTACCAAAAAGTGAACCAAGGACACCTATGACTAGAACATGTTTTGCCCACGCACGACGAGAAAGAAACAGCAGGGGCGGAGTATCAGTCTTTGTCGGCTTCCTTGCAAGGCCCGGCGGAGACTAAGGGATGCTACTGGATCGGAAAGCGGTTGCATTCTCCTGTGTGTAGTGTATATTATGCATATGCTTGTACACGTGTTTTTTCGGCTCTCAGCAAAGCTTGTAAAGATGTCTTAAGCTGTCATGACTTCTTCGACCAATTGTCTTCAAAAAAATCCTTATGTAAGTCGGATGTCTCCGTGACAATTCAAGAGACCGGGGTGAATGGAGTTGCCATGGAGACCACGGCCATCCTCCTCATCTAGGATTCAGCTCAGCGATCCATTGTCCACCACGAAGAGCTCTCAGACAGGTTCCATTTCGGGCGGGAGGGGGGGGGGGCGTTGCGGTCGTGCTGATCTCGTCGACCCGAGCCATCGACCTTTAGGGGTCGCCATCTGCCCCCGATGTCGAGGTTGGAGAGCGGCGTGGTGGGATTAGGTACAGAAGGTTTTGGGGTGGGGTGATGGAGATACAGTGAATGGCAGGGACCTTTATTTCCTAGTGATTGATAAAGGAAGATGGGGAGGAGGGGTGCTAGTGAGAGGTGACTAGGTGGCGTTCATTAGTTGGCTTTTCTCTAACACAGACATGACGGAATGCGCACATAAAGCACCGACTCCGCCACAGTCAGTCGTGCCGCCCTAGCAAGAAGAGAAGCGTGAGGGCCGCATCTGGTGACGGGGGTGTTCACCTGGTGTTCGATGCCCTAGTCCGTGCCAAGAAACAGGTGGAGAAGTAGTAGGTAGCTTGCTGGGAAGATGGATTCTGATATATTTGGTTGATCATTATTTTTGGGCCTGACAACATTCTCTGTTCACTCACCTCGTATTGTTTTCAGTGAGCTGAATGTAAAATGTGTATAGTGAACTTCGAACTTATTTATTGGATGAATGTTACGCGGATGTTTCTTGTTCGATGGTGAACTTCTAGAAGATGTGCTTTACGTGTCTTATCAAGCGACCACGTGGAAGTTTGATATCAAACAATTCTAAAGAATCCTGTCAGTTTAAATGGTCAAAGATAACGTATGTAAATGATCGTCTTCTGTAGTAGATATATTTCGATGTCTCTATTGTTCCTAAACTCTAATTTGGTCATCGGTTTCAAAGTAGCGAATTGCTAGCATATGAATTTCCTAATCTCTAAGGTTCAGAGATTCGGGTCCAATTGGTACAGTATCGAGATCTTTTATGCTTGCTCGTACACCGTCCCTTAGGTGAGAAAGCAGACACTAAGTTCGTTATTCCTAGGATGGAAGCTTACCCATTTAAAAGTTCTTCATTAAAGGCACTCTAAGGTTTTTCTATAATGTCTGTATCAGGCCCCGATCTAGAAAAAAAAAAGTGGGGCAGGGGGCAAGCAACACCGTCGAGCTGGTAAAAGGGGAGGGGAAGGCAGGAGATTGAATTTCCATTGCAGTGCAACATTTCTCCCTTCGCTTTAGAGGTTTTTAAAACTTTCATGAAAAATGCGTGAAATATCCACAAGTTGAATTTTTTTTGGCCTTCATTATTTTTACTAGCATTCTCAAAGGGAGAGCCTTGCTTCTCCCCTCCTAGATCTGGCCCCTGTTCTGTATAATCAAATATTAAAGCCATATAGTTGAGACAATGTACTTAATATACGGCATTTGAGCTTGATGAGTGCTTGCTTAATGTCATCTGTTGTGAAATCACAGTACATAAAACATGGAAAGAGTTACGAAGTTTTTGCATTTACAACAAGCTAGGCTCAGATATTATATATCGTTAAGCTGTGGCCCCCGTGTGTGAGAGAATTATACCTTATTTACATTCACTTAACATGTTCGGTGTCTTCTTTTCTCTAACCCTACTCAGATAAATTGGGGTTCTTGATCTGGCCATTTATCACGTTATGGGGATGCTATATTCAGAGATAAAATCAGTTCAACCTTCATTGTGTTTGACTATTCGCGTAAATAAGATTTTTTATTATTGCACTCATTATCGCTGGAACTTCCACTTATTTGTATATTTTGATGACTGGAGAAATATTTGTATTATGAAAATGCTTATCGTACCTGAAATAAGATAATAAAAAAAAAATGTAAAAGTGAAAGATATTCACAGATTGATGAAACTAGGAATCTATCTAGAGATTTCTACTGGTTGCGAATTTATGATTCGACTCTGAAAAGTGTTCCTTTTAGAGACTGGGGTAGGAGATCACGTAAATACTGGCAAAATCAGGAGAGTGACATAAATTTTTCACAAATTCCAGAGAGCAAAGACTGTCAAGCTGAAGAGGAGGATATGGGAAGAATATCGTGTAAAGAGAGTTGGGATCTTAAAAATTTTGTAAACCACTGATATATAATATTTGCTCATTTGCTTCTTCGGTGGGGAGGGGGTCTCAGTCGGTAGCGCTACAGGCTCGCAATCTGCAGTTCCCAGCTGAGCCAGCGTTGAGAGTTATCTCCGCAAAATTCCCTTCCCTGCTCTCAGTCATTAGGGGACATCGGCTACCTTCCAAAGACCGCCGTCCTTTGGATGAGACGTTAAGCTATGCGCTGCGTGCGGGAAAGCCATACTCTTTGCACTTTAAAGAACATGATGAATGACATTGATGGGAGGATGCCATCTGTCTTCCAACAGCTGTTCAGTGGGTTCCCTACCACTAATCTTCTCTGAGTCCTCGAGGTCCTTGTGACCTGGCCATTTAGTTCATTGTGGGCAAAAAAAGTGCCGCTCAGAGATAACAATCTCCTGCACAGTCGGTACCGCGCCAGGCTCGTAATCTGTAGTTCCCAGGTTCGAGTCCCAGTTGGGTCAGCGTTGAGATTTATTCTCAACGCTGACCCAACTGGTCACGCAAAATTCCCCGCCCTACCCACGGTCAGTAGGGGATACCGATGGGCTTGGAAAAATGGAAAAACCACCGTCCGTCGGATGGGACGTTAAGCTGTGGCCCCGTGTGCGGGACAGCCATACCCTCTGCACGTTAAAGAACATACTGGATGGCCTTGACGGGAGGCTACCATTTTTCTCCCAACAGCTGTTCCAGTGGGTCCCCTCCCCCAACCTTCTATGAGCCTTCGGGGTCCATGTGACCTGGCCATTTAGCCTATTGTGTGCAAATAGTGCCGCTCAGAGGTAAAACAACCCAACCCAAATCCTGCACACAGAGCCACGATTTTGCTTCCTATACGAAAGTCGGCAGCCTTTTTATTTCCAACCACATTCTTTTTCTTACTGGAGATTAGCAGGGAAAATTCTCAATACATAATTAGGATTCAATCTCGGTACATTAGATTAAGATCTGCCTGGTATCCTGCCAAATGACCGCGCATTGGTAGTAGGTTGGTTCTGGTGAAAGCCATAGACCAAATGTCAGAAAGTTTGTTTAAAGTTTTCACGTGGCTTTGCTGTTAAGTGCGTGATTTTGAGCAAATATGAGCGTATAGTAACCGTGCTTAGCATGATGCGGCAAGGGAGCGATGGATAACTCGATTATAGACTCAATTATATCCTATAAGAAAGGATAACTCAAAAATAGACTCAACTATATCCTATAAAAAGGATAACTTTTTTTTTAGTTAGAATATTAAGACATTAACAAGTTACAGGGGTTTATCAAAGTAATGGGAACACGTATTTCTGTTGTTTGTAGAGAACATTTTATTAATAAGATATAGGCCCACCTCGGGCGTTCAGAACAGACGCAATTCGACGTGGAATAGATTTATCCAAGTCATGTACATACGGTAATGGAATGTGGAACCATTCTTCCTGTAAAATATTTCTCAAATGTGCCAGTTATGATGGACGTGGAAAGTGTGTTCTGATCATGCGCTCTGGATATTCCCACAACTGTTGAATAATATTGACGTCTGGAGAATGAGCTGGCCAGGACAACTGCTGAACCTCATCCTCATGCTCTGCAAGCCACAACTTGACACTTTTCGCACAATGAACAGATGCATTATTCATTTGAAACCAGGGACGGTCATTAGGAACATTGCCCGCAACGTTGGGTGCAGGTGGTCCCCGAGAATGGATTCGTACTTGCGGATGTGACACGACCCTGCAGAATAACTAATGGCTCTAATGAATGCCATGATATGGCACCCCACAGCATCAGCACATCCACCTCCATGCTTCACAGTCGGAACCAAACAGTCGGGGTGGTACGCTTCTGAAGGTTTTCGCCAAACATACACTCTACCAGTGGTGGGAAACAATGTGTAACATGAGTCATCAGACCAGATGACACGTTGTCAATCTTTAGCATCGCAGTTTTTATGTGCTTTGCACCACCTTATACGTTTTGTGGCATTGATGTTGGTAATCAGAGGTTTGTGGATTGCAGCACGGCCATAAATATCGGCACGATGAAGTTACCGACGAACTGTTATGATGGAAACGGGATCATTCCGACTGGTGTCCAACTCAGCTGCTATTTGCAGTGCCGTGGTCTTGTGCTTCCGTTGTACAATCCGTGCCAACGTTCGCATGTTCCTATCTGACAAATTCGTATGGCACCAACAATTTACACGTTTGGAGGAAACGCCCTGTCCTTTTTGATAGGTAGTCATAATCTTCGATATAATTCCTCGTGTTACACCTATTATTTTCGCGGTCCTGGTTACTGAAGCTCCCTGCAAGACGCGCACCAATGATCATGCCTTATTGAAAGTCAGAGATCTGACATTGTCGACAATTACACCACAGTAACTGTTTCATCTGAGGCACTGCTTGTGATAACCGACATCGTACTTCTCCCCTTTATATACCTCACATCGCGGGTGACGTCGTCCTTGTGATATGCATACGGCGCATTGCGTGTACTCCAGTCACCGTCGGTGTTTCCATTATTTTGATAAAACCCTGATGTACCTAGTACATTTTAGTGCCTGATTGTATAAGCCGAGCGCTTTCAACTGTACTTGGCAGTCATTTGGCTGTTTTCTTATACGTTAATTATGATGGCGTGAAATCATTTCTCGATTTATCTCTTCGTTTTCAACTATAACCTATGAAATGCAGCCTGTTTTCTGTTTAAATGGGGCGACAATTCTAAAATATCATGGACTGAAGACGTTGAATAAGAAAACAATATTGTTGAATGCACTTTTTCCCCAATTTCGTGGGGCGGGGGTGGCTCAGTCGGTAGCGCGCCAGGCTCGTAATCTGTAGTTCCCAGGTTCGAGTCCCAGCTGGGTCAGCGTTGAGATTTATCTCCGCAAAATTCCCCGCCCTGCCCACGGTCAGTAGGGGACACCGATGGGCTTGGAAAGGCCGCCGTCCGTCGGATGGGACGTTAAGTCGTGGCCCCGTGTGCGGGAGAGCCATACCCTGTGCACGTTAAAGAACACACTGGATGGCCTTGACGGGAGGCTACCATCTGTCTCCCAACAGCTGTTCCAGTGGGTCCCCTCCCCCAACCTTCTCTGAGCCTTCGGGGTCCATGTGACCTGGCCATTTAGCCCATGGTGTGCAAAAAAGTGCCGCTCAGAGGTAAAACAACCCAACCCCAATTTCGTCATCAAATATTTTATAGCCTAAAAATGTTTACATTTTTAAAAGTTAAAGTATTTTTGAATAATTTTCAAAGGTTCAAGCTTAAAAGTTGCAGCGCTTTTCCCATTCTGTGTAATGAAATGATTTATGCTTTTCTCTCGCTCATGGTTTGATGTTTGCGTAGTTAGAATGTCATTTGCCTTTCAGCAGAGTTTAGCAGTGTATTTGAATATTTTTATCAGGCGTGAATGAATTTTATATACTGTTTTAAAAGTGTGCGATAGAAATTAAGTTGGAATTGCAGCCATCTAGTTGAATTTCTTAAGATGCATTTTCAACATTATCCTCTGAAAAGAAATGCGAGATCTTTTTTTTATTCGATTACTATTAAGTGAAGCTAATTTTTTATTATTAGTATTTTGAAAGGAAAGGATTGGGTCTATCAAACGCCTTATTCCAGTAAGTGGAAGTAAACGAACCGAATGTTCGAGAATTCGCGGTATGATGAATGTAATTTTTTGCTAGTGTTAAAACTAGAAAAATATACTGTTTTTATAGCGGTTTTTTGGAGGTAATAAGAAATGATGTAATAAATGTTTTTCAGCTATTAAGAATTTTGATAGAAATTGAAAAAGGCCAACGATAGAAAAACATCTTCAAAATAAGAATGTAGCAGTAAGCAGCAGGATGTCTCATTTTCAGTCTCCCATCTTCCAATTTCACGCTGCGCCACTGTATCGTACTGTACTAAATGCAAAAATTAACTGTAGAGTATATACCTTATGGTAGCTGGAAAATTGTAAATTGCTGAATGCAAACACAGTTAATTCTGCTACGTAATAATTTTCTAGCTGCTGTATCTGCACTAATACTATTACTTTTAATTAGTGATACTTGCAGACATTTGAGTTCAAATATTTCAAGGGAAAAAAGTTTATTATTGAAAACATGAATGCTACGCTTTGGTTTTGATTGCAATTCATGATAAGACTCTTTGAATAAGTAATGTAATTCCCCTCGAGGATGGGGAGGAAGTAGCTTAGTCGGTAGCGCACCTGGCTCGTAATCTGCAGTTCCCAGGTCGAGTCCCAGCTAGGTCAGCATTGAGATTTATCTCCGCAAGGACCATCGTCCGTCGGATGGAACGTTAAGCCATGGCCCCATGTGCGGGAGAGCCATAACCTGTGCACGTTAAAGAACATATTGGATTTCCTTGATGGGAGTCTACCATCTGTCTCCCAACAGCTGTTCCACGTGGCCCCTCCCCTAACCTTCTCTTCCCCTAACCTTCGGTGTCCTTGTAACCTGGCCATTTAGCTCATTGTGTGCAAAAAAAAAAAGTGGTACTCAGAGGTAAAACAACCCGATCCCTCGAAAATAACCCGAAATGAATGTTTACACTTCGCTTCAACTGCTATGTATTCGGATTTAGGATGTAAACTTTCTTCCTATAAAAAGATTGTAGCATTAAGTTTTTATGACCATGTGAGAGACTATTTTCAAGAATCTGAAAAAAAAAGTCAAAGATAATGAGACTATTTTCAAGAATCTGAAAAAAAAAAAAGTCAAAGTTATGCAGCTCATTTGCAGTGTATTTGCAGTATATTTTTTTTGTATGTTTTATATGCACACTGTATTAAAATGAATTTTAAATTATGAAATGATCTGATCACTGAAAGTTTCTAAAAAAACTTATTCATGCATTTGCATTTCATTTGTAGGCTTTCTAAATAACTATTTAATCCGGAAATCGGCACAGGTAGTACTTCTCACCATTGCTTACGCTTCGCTATTCTTGACGACCTTTAAAATAACATGATGCAGACAGACTTCTTTGCTCAATCATAACAGTAATCCATATAAAAGCGTGCGTGTGAAACAACGCTCTTATGGCCATTGTTTGCTGCTCTGTCCACCCAACGGTGAAACCTTTATTGTGTCCAACTCTATCCCATCGTGATGTCTGTGGAGGTGGAAAGGAAATGATCACCTGAGAAGTGAATTATACACATTTCCTTCTCTCCACTGACTGTAGACAGATATGCCCGTATGGGGGCGCTACTAAAACTGACCTAATGACTGTTGCCAGATCGGTTTATCATCAACCATCAGTTGATCGTCGGGTCGAAAGGTGTTGTTATCGCTGTGTGCAGATGGACTCAAAAGGGGAGATGTGACATGATATCAAAGGTAACAAGCGGCCCTTAGGACACCCACATATATTTTTTTATTATTTACCTTGGAAGCAGAAAAGTGGCTGGTTGCTGGCGCCATCTGTCTTAGCTACATTAAGATGTGACAGTTTGACACTAAGAGTAGAGGAATAAAGATCGTTTTAAATGTTTTACTTTTAAGTGTCAGTTCAAATCTCTTTGTGTAGCTACAATTGTAGTTCTTTGTTCCTAAGATTGAATACACTTTAAGCTGCTTTTATATATATTTAAAGGCTGTAATAGTAACTGCATGAGTGATCGCAGCTGTTAGAATCGTACTTAAGAGTTTCTTTTGCGGTACTTCTATCTGCACTTTCAGTAGTGAATTAATCAGTGACTTCACATTCTGTTGTTCTACAACGAGTTAAGCGTTTTGCATCGATAACGTGATCAATGAAATTCTAATGTTCACTTCAGGGGGGGGGGGGGTTACTTTTAAAACAGCCTCATATCGCAGGTATCAAAACGGTGACAGACAGGATCGGCTTGGAAAATCTCTGTACTCTGTATAAAGAGTACAGAGATTCAATGTATGGTTGCGCCCCAATGCGAAGTTGTTTTTCAGGCGCCCTTTTGGAGAAAAAGTTCCGATGCAGTGCTTAACTGCTTGAGCCGACCCTGTGTATGTGGACGGGCCCTGCTGCAATTGAAGAACTTTGAATAGTAAATTTTCTCAGTATTTAAAGGGAAAAAAATTACATTTATTTATTTTCATCATACGTATTGCTTTTCTTGTTTTATAAAAAAGTCGTTTACTCAAAAACTTCAAAGTTATCGAATTTTTCTGAACTATGTAAAGTTATCATATCAGACCACAAATTATCTTGTAAATTCGATAACTTCATATCGTTTTCAATACCCGTCATATTTTGAATAAATAATCTTATTATCTTTATTAATCTTACAGAAGATATTTTCTTTTTTTATCTAACTATGATAGCGTCCGATAATTTTCTTTTGGAAAATGTTTTTTAAATTTACGCATTTGTAAATAAAGCAAATGCTTTTCCAGAGAACATTTAGCGTAAATAATTTTTCGGAGGTAAAACAACATGTTGAGTTAACGATTAAGAATAATCTGAATTGATGAGTTGTAATATGAATAGTCAATATTGCAAAATCTCAGTACATTTTGGAAGATTTCAAGGTAGATAGCAGTTTTGATACTAAGTACACTATGCATTTGTTAAAAATTAAATATTCAAATTGAACCGAATCAAAGAACAGTGAATTTGTATTCTAATGTTTGATTTGGTTGTTTATTAAAAAGGTAGAATTCCAAACATCTAATTCTTTATTTATACTTTTTATTTTTGCGTTTCGTATCTAGTTTATTGTTACGAATTAAACGGATGGAAATTGAGCGCGAGTTCAAAAATAGTATTTAACAATTATAATTCTAAAATTATGTAATTTTTTACAAAAGTGTGAATGAAAACATTTATATAAAGTAAATTCAACCAACACAAATCTTCATCAGTATAAAAATCAAGCTTCAGAAGAACATAGCACATTATTACTATTCCTATAAAGAGTTGTTCCCTCTATAATTCTTACTATCTACAGTATTTATTTTTTTTTACAGTCAAAGCATAAAATAAGGCTTTTTACAACACTCGATAAGTGGCACTATCATATTTGTGAACAAACCTGCTGTCTGTCAAGAATAACCTTACCAATTCCTAAACAACTAAATAACTATTCACAAAATGATTTCCTTCCAAGATTTTAGTCATTAAGTACTCCAAAACTGCGGCTAAGTATGGTGGTTTCTCAGAACCAATTCTTTTCAGACGTTGATCATCACGCCTCAAACGATGAATTCTTCTTTTCCTTTACTAGTTTACTAATACGATCATACTAATAAACTTTTTTAATCTCCCACGTACACAGCAAATAAAAACATTTCTTCTTTATACTGTAGGGCGCAGATTAAGTCTGATAGACAAATTACGTTTTCCTTCCCACTCTAATTCCTCTTAATTACAACAACTTATTCATTATTTTTTTTTAAGTTATGTTCCTTCGAAATGGTTAGTGGCGTAATTCTCACGCTGTAGTTCACGCGAGCATCAAGACGAAACATCACATCGTGGTTTCATTATTGCTCGTTCATCTGTCGTAACAATATCCAGAAAACAGGAAAAATTCCTGAATCTAACAATTACCTTCTTTCTCAACAGGAAGGACGTTTCCGAACCATCCATTTTATGCGCAACCTTTGGGTCCTGGTCAACTATCGCTGTTCAATCTTCTCAAGGCCTATTCTTTGCTGGACAAAGAGGTAGGCTACTGCCAGGGATTGAGCTTCGTTGCAGGGATTTTGCTGCTGCATGTAAGTAATGCAATTCATTATTTAAATGAGTATGTATATGTTTGTCGGTTTCCGTCAAATTTTCTATGCTGTTGTGTGATTAGCTGCCTTTCACTGTTCCGTTCCCTAAGTTTTCTGCATACTAAATATTATAATTAATAGTATTCTTCCGTTCGAAATGTGTTAAACGGATGTTTCACACAAACAAAAATACGTATTGCACGTGAATTATGTAAATTACGTAATAACGTCTAGTATTTAAAATTCAGTATAATTTTATACTATGTCCAGAATCTTGGGCTGATAAAGGCCTGCTCTGTTCCTCACATTGGCTCTCTGTCTTCAAATATCCGATAAATAATGCCTCACAACTGAGGCGAATTGATACATGGATTTATTAGAGCTTCAGTCCAATATCCCAGGTTGCAAGTCCTAATAGTTGTATGAATCCACCTCTATCATTCTCTAGAATAGTTCTTACATCTAATATGTAAAGAAAGTTTGTGTGTCTGTTTGCTATGCATTCGCCCCCCCCCCCCCAGAAAAGTTAGAGAAACCAAACTTTGCATGAACATTTGAACATTTCCTTCACCCAGGGGAAGAGTACAGGCTATGTTCAAACCCTCTGGGGTGAGCGGGTTTGAATTTCTCGAAATTCCCATAGGCTTAGCATTGACGGTTAAAACCGTGTCTCTCATAGCATTGGCAATTATTCAAAATCACATGGGGAGTACTCTCTACTACAGCTTTAAAGAATTTGACTTCCTCTAAAGAGGAGGAGAAAAATTGTACCGGGAGAAGGACGATCGATGGTAATGAGTTTTATGTCAAATGTGAAAGCTCGCGAAGTGGTGAATGCCATCTACTATATACTTTATAGAATTTCATACTTCCCTCAGAGAAGAGGATACAATTTTAACCAAAGGGGGAAGGCGAAACGATCGTAGTGAGTTTTATGTCAAATGAAAGCTTGTGACATGGGTGTCATCTACTATATACTTCAGAGAGTTTCAGATCTCCCCTAGAAGAGTGGGATAAAATTCTTACTAAGGGGGGAGGCGAAACAATCGTAATGAGTTTTACGCTAAATGAAAGCTTGCGCCGTTAGAATGAGGGGCGGGGGTGGCTCAGTCGGTACCGCGCCAGGCTCGTAATCTGTAGTTCCCAGGTTCGAGAAGCTGGGTCAGAACTGATATTTATCTCCGACAATTCTCCGCCCTGCCCACGTTCTGCAGGGGACACCGATGGGCTTGGAAAGGCAGCCGTCTGTTGGATGGGACGTAAAGCCGTGGCCCTGTGTGTGGGAGAGTCATACCCAACCTTCTCTGAGCCTTCGGGGTCCTTGTGACCTGGTCATGTGACCATGGTGTGCAAAAAAAAAAGTGCGCTCAGAGGTAAAACAACCCAACGCAAACAAGCCGTTAGAATGCCATCTACTACAGAGATTTTTAGATCTCCCCTGAAAGTGGAGGATAAAATGTTTACCAAGGGGAGGCAGCGGTGGGAGACGAAAGGATCATAATGAGTTTTAGGTCAAATTAAATCTTGCGACGTGGGGAGTGCCATCCTATATTCGAAGGAGTTTCAGATCTCCCTCAAAAGTAGGGAAAAAAATTTTGCCAAGGGGGGAAGCGGGGTGCTAATAGATTATAATGATTTTAATGCCAGTGAAAGCTTCCGACGTGTAGAATGCCATATACTATATGCTTTAGAGAGTTTCAGACCTTAGCAACGCCTGGTAAATCTGCTAGTATGATATAAATATCGGACAATTTTGACAAATGGAAAGGTTAAATTATTTCAGTTTACTATCGTTTAAAAATGATTTAAGGATATTATTAACGTATTATATTATTGAAGGTTGTCTACTGTAAAATGCAGGAAAAAAAAGATAATGTGATTACATTATGTTACACTTCTGCGTCGAGTTTTTAAAATTCCGATCTAAAAAAACATTTTTATTTCATAATTAAAGCTATCAGATGCTTTTGATGTAAAAATATTCCAATATTTTCGACCAGTAATATGTTTTTTTCTAGTTGTCATCGAAAACGAAAATAGTGAATTCCGATGTTTTATTGAAAAAAGAAATATAGATATTTTCTAATAATATACAAATTGAACTTCCTTTGATATGGACAGACAAATGGGAATATTGCCATGTTAAGTCAATGCAAAGTCAAATTCGAATAAACGTAATTTCTACAATAAATATTTTATTTTACAAGACTAGATAATAAGACTAAAAATCTCATTCGAATTTCTCTAAATCTCAATTTTGAAATATATCCGTTCAGTACTTTAAGAGTTATAGAAGTTTGAATATTGAATAGCGGTCAGAAGAATTTACTTCGAAAGTTAATTGAAATTCTAAATAAAAGTATTATTTAAAACTATTTAATAAGAGTGTATATTTTAGAATTTTCTGAAAATAATTCTTTGAATAATTGTTAGTTTTGCCTAAGAGCCTTAGGAATGACTTTGCTGCTGTTAAATATTCATACTTCCATAGCTCTTGAAATACCCAACGATTATTGTTGAAAATCGAGATTTAGAGAAATTTGAATGAGATTTTGATTTATATAGTCTTATTTTCCTGCAAAATACTTATGGTAGAAATTGCGGATCTTTGAATTCGGCTCACCATTTGATTTAACATGGGAATGTTTTCATTTTTCTGCCTATTGCCTGTACATACAGGCCGGTAGAAAAAAATAGGGGAGGAGCAAGTCACTGGATTTCCATGCAGTATAACCTTTTTCCCTCTGTTTTAGACGTCTTTCAAAAATTTCGTAAAAAAATTGTCTCACACTGTCTGACGTTCTGACTCTACAATAAAATCTTGCGTCTCTTCCATTTTTTCTTAGAGCATCAATATCACAATTGCAGACAAGAGCAAGCTTTCTTCATCATCACTGAGTTATATTGTATAAAGCATTGTTCAGTTTTCCCCGTGGCAGTTTTGTACACTGCTGTTTTGGGACAAAAACACTGCCAGAACTGGTATCGGGCAATACACTGAAGCACGGTATTTCTCAAAACACGGTTAGCTACGACTTTTGTTGTAATTATTATTTTTGTATCTAATAAAAAATGCAAAAAACAGTTTACTTTTTAAACTATTATTTTAAAAGGTGCCTATAGCGCCCCTTCAGAAAAATTGATATAATGCGAGCGTTTAGCATCTCGGTCAATATATAAGAAATAGCTGTTTCGAAGCCAGGGCATCTGGGGGTAGGAAGCTACCCATTCCCCCTCCCCTGTCGAGAATGGTATTAAAAGTGTAAAGTAACAGAGGCTGGGTTGTTTGGGTTGTTTTACCTCTGAGCGGCACTTTTTTGCACACCATGGGCTAAATGGCCAGGTCACATGGACCCCAAAGGTTCAGAGAAGGTTGGGGGAGGGGACCCACTGGAACAGCTGTTGGGAGACAGATGGTAGCCTCCCGTCAAGGCCATCCAGCGTGTTCTTTAACGTGCACAGGGTATGGCTCTCCCGCACACGGGCCACGGCTTAACGTCCCATCCGACGGACGGCGGCCTTTCCAAGCCCATCGGTGTCCCCTACTGACCGTGGACAGGGCGGGGAATTTTTGCGGAGATAAATCTCAACGCTAACCCAGCTGGGACTCGAACCTGGGAACTACAGATTACGAGCCTGGCGCGCTACTGACTGAGCCACCCCCACCCCAAGTAACAGAGGCAAAAAATTATTAAACTTATGTATATTTCACGCTTTTTTCAAGAAATTCTTTAAAGACCACTAAAACGGAGGGGGGGGAAATGTTATACTGCAAAAGCAAACTAATCTCTTCCCCCTTTCCCCACTTTTTCCCTGTTCTACGTCAGGGCTTGCTCGAAATGAATAGATTGTTTTCGAAAAGCATTATGCAGAAGGTTGCATTCAATTCCCTTTTTAAGTAAACCCAGATTTTTGTGTGTAGTGGAAGTAGAATTAAAAATTTTAAAGTCTATTTTTATATTTTACATGTTTTAGCACCTTGTATATTGTACGTGTATAATATACAGAAATTTATTCGGATAATAACAGTTTTGCTGTAATTTTGACAAACATTATTTTTTATTTCCCATTGTACAGGGTGATCAAAAAGTCTCTGTGCACCTGATGAGGAATACCTGTACATTACAATAAACGTTGAGTCTAGTGCGTCTCGAGACATTTAGGAACACGTGATGGTATTAGTGGGAGAGTCGTGGTCGCCTGCCTGCAAAGCAGTCAGTGAGCCACATTGAACCAAGCAATCAGACACTGTAGACGTGCGTTGTGGCAATGGTGTTATCTGTTGAGGAGCGTATGTTCCTTGTGGAACATGTATTTTGGTGTGGAGGAGAATACACACAAGATGTTCAGCAACGATTCCAGGCATAGTTTCCGGAAACCAAGGTGCCCCATCATAATCAAGCAGTTGATTCAGAAATTCCGGGAAACCGGTTCCGTGTGTGACACCCAGATCTGGTAGACCATCAATACTGACAGAGGAGAAAGTGTTGGCTATCATAGACCACATGCTCCGAAGCCAGAAAAAGTCAATCAGGAGATTGTCACAGCAGGTTGGTGTTTCATATGGCTGTAAAAAAACGCCTAGTCCTACACCCTTACAAAATCACATCCATGCATGAATTAAAACCTGCTGACAGTGGTAAGCAGAGTGCGTACTGCTGGTGGTTTGTAGACTTCCTTGACCGTGAAGGAGAGGATATTTTGGACGTCACATTCTTCCCAGACGAGGCGTACTTCCATTTGTCGGGGTACGTAAACAGTCAAAACTCGCGCCTCTGGTCCTCACACAATCCCCATGAGTTCCATGATTTGTGCTGCATGATCAGAAGATTGGTGTTTGGGTTGAAATTTCGCGTAAGCTCATAGTCAGACCCATTTTTTTCTCTCTGAGACTGTCAAGTCCCAACGATACTGTGACAATATTCTTTATCCTTTCTTTGCGCAATTGTCAGAAGATGAAATTAACAGGACCTACTTTCAGTAGGATGGCGCCACAGCCCACACATCGCATATGTCTATGGCACTCTTGCACGATTCTACTACAGCTTTTAGTTTTATTTAGGACATGTTTGCGACGTGTTTGGGAACAGAATCATTTCGAAAAACATTCGGCCTCCAAGATCCCTGCCCGATTTTTATCTCTAGGGTGCGATGAAAAACTCTGTGTATGCAGACAATCCCGTACAATTGATGATTTGAAAACGGACATCGCAGAATACATTCGGAATGTGGACCATGCTGTGCTGAACGACAACTTCAAGGAACACAGTTCAGCATGTCACTAAATGTCTGGAGACACGCAGGACATACTTTCAACATTTATTGTAATTGTACAGGTACGAAGCTCTCATTCCTTATCAGGTGCACAGCGACTTTTTTATCACCCTGTATATATATATATCATTATTATTTGAGTGAGCATTTTTATACGCGATTGGTTTAGTTAGTTCTTTTTGGATGTTATGTCGCTTTTGTTCGCTATATGTTTAGTGTCAAGTCAAATCTTAAACGTTTTACTATTTGAAATATCTTTACATCTTTCGTTCAATTATAGCTATCCCTAATATTTGTGTTTATGGTCGCGAGAGGCATTTATATAATATCTGAACTGCCTCACAATATTTTGATCTATTTTTGATTTCCTTGACTGCCATGTCATGCCATTCCAAATACTTCTTCGAAGGACATTGTCTTAAACTTTTAGGGCTGTTATGCTAAACTAGACGGGAAATATCCACTACACATGCGCTCAACGCTACGGTGATGAGCTAGAAGCACTGCGGTATGCCATACCAGGGATTCCACCCAAATCTGCGTCCTGATGCTCATAATGAGCCTATTAGGCACAAGTTCCATTGCTTTGCTAGTTACAGGGTGTGTGGAGGGTGTCCACAAGAAACCAACGTGGGGAGCTTGAGTTTTCTTCCCCTTCGAAAGCGAGCAAACACAAGATTCTACTCTCTCGAACTCTCTCTGCCACCCTCTTGGTAAATCACCTCCAATTAACGACACACAGACCCATATTTTTTCAACCTTTACGACCAGTAGGTCGCAAGGTGAAACGTGAGTGTTATCTCCTTTTGCTTTTCCCCACAAGGCCGTGACCAACAACAAATCGACCTCCCACCGCGAAATGAGGTGGGGAGTCTTGATGCGGGAGTCTGTCGCGGCAGACACCCTGTTGTGATGGGACACAGCTGAGCATAGGATGGTCTATCTGCAGAGGCGACTGAAAGATGGCTTCCAAGAACAGAATGATTGTGACGTAGGTGACTCAAGGCGGAAACTGCACAGCTGATTTCCTTTGTTGACTATAAGGTTAATGGCGAAACTACTTGCAGGTTATACTAACATTAATTTGTTCAGTATAAAAACTAATCGTATTAATGCCGTAATATAAAAGTAATTTGGCTCCGGCGTTTCAAATTGAAAGGTTCCTCAGTGTGTGGACATATATTTTGTGTCCTTCCTGGACCATTGCAGTGAATAAAATTATTTAGAATACTAACAGTATATGTCAAAGTGAGTTTTTTTCAAAAATGTAGTATTCAAAGTGTTTAAAATAGCAGACAAAAATTAAAGAAGAAAATAAAGACAGTGTTGTAAAAATTAGTCTAAGCTTGGGAAAAAGTGTTAATATTTGCCGACTCAAAATGAATAAATCTGTGTTTCTATGCAGGGGATACTGTGAAGGAAATTATTCTGAGTCAGAAATAGCGTGAAAATGTCTAAAATAGATTCAGATAGGCAACGGCATTCCTATGTACAGTCTTTAGTTTCAGCGACATCTTTAAATATGGGCATCAACTTTCGTAGCACAACTTTTGTTACAGTAAAGGTTTTCAATGCTTTTAAATATTTTTACCCAGTTTTCACTTCGTTATCTTCATGCCACTTTAAGAAGAATCGAACTTCCTACGTCGTCACACCTAAATAAAAATTCAGAAATACATTTTTTAGAAATATATTCAGAAATATTCGTTCAAAATATTGTTCAGAAAAGACAAATAACAAAATGAAATTAAATTCTGGCCCAAACAAATCGTTAAAAATTCTGATGTTAATTCCCCCCCCCCCATTTTTTGGCATCACCGCGGTTAAGAACCTGTTTTAAGGCATATAAAATGGTGCTGAATGTAGGAATATGCACAAAGATTTTTCTGTACAGCAAACTCCCTATTTATCCGAATTGCAGATTATCTGTAATCTTTCATCTTCAGTATGGTGGTACAAGGATGGCTTCAAAGATAAACAAATACGAAAACATTACTTTATGCAAATAAAAATTCATCATTTTATGTAAATAATCATGTATGTATTCAGCTTGTCTTGTAAACCACTTTTATTTATTCAATTTTAAGATTTTGCATCAATTCATTAACTGCAGCTCTACTAACTTTAATATGCTTACTCCAACATTAAAATGAAAAGCATTTCTAAATTTCTTGCATCAGTTCGTCGTGTCTCTGAGTAATTACTATTCGTTAGAACTGTAAAAGCATCCGATGATTTGATTGAGAGGTTGAGGTGATACCTTTTCTGTTACATCAAATTGAGCATCTAATGCAGTTATTCTCAGCCTTTTATGAGCCTCCTTTCACTAAGTATTATGCATATTTTTTAACGCATTCTTTTGGAAATCAAAATAATTTTTCCTATGAAAACTTGTTGAAAGGCGACGGCGCTAGTGCCTCTCGTCATATAATGTCTTTTGATAAATTGATAAATCAAACGTTCCCTTTGGCGGGTACCACTGGTCTAATGGAACGAGGAGGTATATGACGTCGTGAACTGCTATGGGTGTGGTTCTTTCTTTAAAAAGCGAAAACTAGAAATTAGCTGATTTGAATCTTACTTAAATGTCCTTTTCAATAGTATGTATTTTTAACGCAAAAAATATACGAAATAAATAGCAGAAGAATGAAGTGCGATTATCTATGTTTTTCGGTAATCGGTATACTCATCGGCGCCTCAACCCATAAAAAGTTTTTTTTTCGCGAATTATATTACCGTAAATGTTCTAATAGGAGCCAGGGCTACAATTTTATGTAGTTTTTTTTTCTTGAATTTTGAATTGAAAATTTGAAAATTCTGAATTTGAGCTAGGATTAAAAATGAAATTAAAACCAGCTGGGCCCCAAACAAATGTTGCACGGAATTTTTTCAATTTATGAATATATGATTACATAAAATATACAGAAGACTGTTCCAGTTTTTTTCATGTAAAAACTTTAGAAATCTTTCCATGTCAGACACTTTTCTAAGGTAACTGTACAATTCCTCTTTCACGAAAAGGGAATCTTCACATTCAAAATAACGTCTGGCATCCTATCTGAGCCCCGGCTGCAATTTAAGCACGGACTGCTATTTATGCTCTGCATTTAAAATGTCATATATGGTATATACAATTCATAGTAGAAAAAAAAACATTACCCCTCAAGCAGCTGCTTGCCCCAGAGGTCTGGCATCAGCTTCTCAGTATAATATGCCATAGAAGTCTGCAAGGAATGCGAGACTTCAGCAGGAAGACAACACACTAGAATAGAAATAATTATCTAGAATCGAACCTAGGTCCCTATGATTAGTAGCCACTCGGCCAGTGGCATAACTAAAAGCGGGGGCGTTTTAATATATGGGGACTTTTGGAACATAGCTATAAATGTATTTAACTGTGCTAAAACTTAATAGAAAACTGAGGAATGTTATTTGGAGAAGCATAACTCATATAACAAAATGAAATTAAATTTTGCTAAGAACGGTAGCTTTAAATTTTCAGTAGTAATTCACTCTGTAGCATATACCGTTTTGTAGGAATAATACATGACTTTTCGAGTGGTAATGTTGTCGTTTGTGAATCTGGAACTAATAAAGATCTGTTATTTATATTCTGCAGTTTTAAATGCTACGAATTCTCTTCGTTAGGGTGTTTATAGCACAGTAGGAAGCGCTTTGCCTTGTGACTCGAGTTTTCAATTATGTTTCCGACTCATTTTTTTTTACCATTTTCCATCGCGATTCTCTTTTTGTTTAATATGCGTTATGGAAAGTCTAGATAGGTTTGGTCTAAGTGCTACTTGCTTTTAATTAGGTATGACATTTTCGGGTTAAAACTCCATTCAGGGAGTTGTTTTTTTAAATTCGGATTGGCAAGCAGGCAGGATACTACAGGGGCCACTGTTGACCAATTGTAATAAGGTCTTGTTTGACATTATATGCATCATTTGGTGATTAGGCACATTTGTGATTAACTAGTTGTGTTCAAAGCTATTTGAGGTACGCTTTAAATTTAAATATTTTCTTCAATGTGTATATTATTTTCCAACATATTGATTATTAAAACCCCACCATTATTTTTTAGACACTCAGTATTAGGATTCGTATATTCCGAATCTATTAGTAGCTTTATTGATGATGTTAGAGAAGGGCAAAGCTTTAAACGAATGTCGTAAACGATCTGTTCGTTCTGTAAACTTAATATTTGGATAACAGAGTGTGGTGGTCAAGAGGGTTGGGATGTTTTACCTCTGAGCGGAACTTTTTTGCACACCATGGACTAAATGCCAGGTCACATGGACCCCCGAAGGCTCAGAGAATGTTGGGGGAGGGGACCCACTGGAACAGCTGTTGGGAGACAGATGGTAGCCTCCCGTCAAGGCCATCCAGCGTGTTCTTTAATGTGCATAGGGTATGGCTCTCCCGCACACGGGGGTTGGTCAAAAGGTTTACACCGACTACCCCAGAGAAGATGGGGAAATGCATTTTTTTTTAAAGAGAAATGTAGATTTTTTTGGATTGGATAAGTGCTAATAAATATTCCAACTCGTACATTTGTTCAAATTTTTATGTTAGGGGGAGTTAAAGTCGGAAATGGATAAACTTCATTCTCTTTGAAAACGAGCATTCCATATTCGCCAAAGATGATTTGTCTTTTTAGTTTTAATTTCCTTTTCAGGTAGCCTGAATTTATTTAGACTGAAGACTCGCCATCCTTTGAGGGATTTTAAGATTTGCAAGGCAGTGTATTTATCAAATGACTCATCTTCACAATTGGCTCCTTTGAGCGGTTATTTAAAACGTGTTGATTAAAGTTTATTGAATTATGATGCTGTATTTTTCTGACACCCTTAACATTCCCCTTTGACACAAAAGTTTGTCAATCATCCATTGTAGGAGACTTCGTGAGTTTGCTTTTTTAAATCATTGCGACTAACTTTATTAAATGTATTACCATCATCATCTTCAAGCAGCCATGGGCTACGGAGGTCCAGCCAGACCGTGCAATTTAGTTCTCCAAGCAAGTCTATCCTGAGCTACATCTACTGCATCTGGCCACTGCACACCAATTCTAACAAGGTCCTGTTTGATATTGTTTGTCCACCGCATCCTAGGTCTCCCCTTCTTTCTGAGGCCCTTAGGCACACTGTTCATAACCCTATTCGCCAATCTATAATTATTCAACGGGCAACATGGTCAAACCAACAGAGTCTCTCTCTGCAAAATATGCTGCTTAAAGGAAGTTGCCGACTCCTTTACCTAACTTCATCATTGGTTACAAAGTTGAACCACCTAATGCCCAAGATACTGCGTAAGCATCTAAAATCAAAAGCATCTAGTTTCCTGTTATCTTGTTTACAAAGCTTCCAAGTTTCACTACCATAACTAACCCTAGAAAGAACCAAACTATTATACAATCTAATTTTATTCTTTAGGTGTATATGCCTATTTCTCCACACTCTCCATAGATTCTTAAAAGTCTCGGCAGCAGTCTCTATTCGTCTGTTAATCTCATGCCGCATATCAGCAGTATCTGTTACATCGCTCCCAAGATAATTAAACTGAGACACCTGCTCAAGATTGCAACCATTCAGATTAACTGACTCACAGCCTGCCTGTCAATTTTCATCATTTTGGTTTTTTCTCTGTTTATCACCAAACCTACTCTACTACCAGTCTCATCAACAGCTCGAATGAAAGAATTCATCTCATCAACATCGTTTGTGAAAAGGGCTGAATCATCAGCATAATCTAAATCAGAAATTTCCAATCTCTAGATCATTTAAGGCTAGAATATTTCCCTTGCAGTGAATTTCGCATAACATAATCAATAACCAAACTAAAGAGGAAAGGAAACAAAATGCACCCTTGTCAAAAACGTAACGCGGGGAGTCATAGGCTATGAAAAATTTACCCCCCGTGCTTTCTTCCCCCCTAAAAAAGGGGACAATCTAAAAACGATTGTTCCTCTTTATCTCCTGAAAGCAAGTGCGAACCACCTTAAATATGGTGGGCCACTAAGGGCAAGAAATCAAAAAACAACAAAGTATAAGGATGCACAAGAGACCTAAAATGGAAAACTTTCTGTGCTGAAAGCCATCATTTTAGGCCTCTTGTATCTATTCAAGACTTCGTGATTGTAGTCAAAAAGGCAAGATATAATCTCATGCGGATTGGATCGAATTGATTCGAAGAAATCATGCGAGATATACTTATATGAATAGATGTGATCGATGCCCAGGTCTTTGTGTAGCTGTGTCTATTAGTTACGAACCATGGGGCGTCGACCGCGCATCGCAAGATCTTATTTTGCAAGACCTGGATCTTGTGGATGTTGGTAGGAGTTGTGTTCTCCCAAATTGGCGAAGCTTATGAAATGATGGGTCAGATGACCATGTCATAAAGCAAAAGCTCCAAAACGATGGTAAAATGTGATCGGTGTTTATGAGTCATATATCAAAGTTTTTGAAGGTAGGTGTTTTTAGTGACAACAAAAAAATTTAAATTAAAAAATTTTAAAATGCCTATCTTCCTATAGTGTCCTAATTGATTGAAAAGTTATAACGGTGGAATTCTAGGTAGAAAAATACACCTAAAACATATCGATGGTGTAATCAGTCACTAAGTTCGTATCCGCTTCGAAGGGAGATAGGACGCCGATTTACCTACTTGACAAGATTGCCGACGCCATATATTCCTTTGAAGTGCATAAGAACTCAGTGACTGATTGCACCATCGATATGTTTTAGGATTATTTTCTATATTTTAGGACACTATGGAAAGATAGGTTTTTTTTTTAATTTCTTAATTTATTTTTTTTTAAATAGGGATAATACATTGAAGTGCCATTGAATTTAGTGATAGGAGACGTTATCCAAATTCAGTACTGCAAGTCCCGTATTTGCGCGCATACATGGCTGAAACTCTGGTCATATATAGCTGTCTAAAGGTAGCATTTTTAATCTTAGCACTTCTTAAGTTTAAGTTCCAAGACACTTTTAAGAAGGTAATGATCAGATCCAATTTCAGCTCCCCTATGTGACCTGGTATTCCTAATAGCACTAGCCCATTTGCTATTAATTAATATATAATCTAACAAATTCTTATGCCTGGTGAACCAACGTGTACTTAGATGTTGCGGTGTTTGTAATAAGTGTTAGTTATTCTCAACTATTAAGTTTACTTACCTGTAGGAGACTTTGCCTATTGCAATTGCAGCTACCAGTACCAAAGGCACCTATCATCCCTCCCCAAAGGTCAGAGTCAGTGTCAACTTTGGCATTGAAGTCACCAAGAACAACGGTAATATCTCCTTTCTTGACAGAATTCAAAATATCCTGAAGTTGTCCATAAAACCTATCCTTCTCATCCTCATCGGCATCCTCAGTGGAGGTATAACAGCAGATAACATTCAAGTTTTAATGCTTGTCTGAAATTTTGCTGAAAATAAGAAACCTTTCATTAATGCACTCATATCCTAGAAGAGCATCACTAGCGTGTCTGCTGAAAAACAAGCTTATGCCTTGAAGATGCTTTCTTGAAGATTCCTCCCTGAAAAGAAAAATTTAAGATATTTTTTAAATATCTTATCTTTATCTATCTATGTGGTCTCTTGCAAGCCGAGAATATATAAGTTATAATGGTGGAATTCTTGTGAGGACATCAAGAGAGTAAAATCTCTGTGCAGAGTCCTCACATTCCAACAACCAGTGGAAAGAAAATGGTTAGTGGGATATTTAAAGAAACTATGTTTATTGAGTGAGGGAATGCCGACAATATCAAACAGCCCCCTAATCGCAGACATGGGGCAAAGACCCGTTCATCCACCTCTAAAGGCTGAAGCTATCTACACTGGAAGGCTTCTTGCAATGTAGAATTTGACTATGCCAGTAGAAGCAAAGAGTTCAGGTGCCTGCGATGACCTCTGCTCAGGATTATCTACCAGCTGATAAACATATCCTGTGAATCTATTCACTTGGGGCTGTCAACCCACAAACAAACAGAAAACAGAGCGGAAGATTTTCCCTCCTCAGAAGCCCACCAGTGCAGCAAAAACAGGATCCATAATCAAGCTCAGAGCCATAATTCCGTTCAGGTTGATATATATGGTCAGCACCAGGACCCTGTGTGGTTGACCACCCTTCAGCAGGTAGAAAAAAAAGAAAAGTAGCCAGAGTTGTCCAGATCAGTAGGCCACACTAATCTGGCAGCCCTCCCGTTCCGTTCACTTCCACAAGAGAATATCTCTTTTGAAAGATACTACCGATATACACCACGAAAAGGCAGAGTCAGACTTAGGTGCTGTGCTGGCTGTTCTGTGCATCATCACAGAGGATTGGTTCATAGCTTTCCTTCCAGTGAATACCTTTCTACCATTTCAGGAACGAGAAATATTAAACATACCCTAAAACACATAAATGTATTCGATAATAAGTACTCAGAACTTTAAAATCACCTGATGGGTATAATGGCTGAAACTAGACTAAACCAAATAACAGATCACTGTACGTCCATTAAGATTTTCAAAATCTGCATTCAAATGTTGATTTCACAGCAATTGTGGAAGTTCAAATAGGAAAGTAATTTGGACTAAGGGAAATCAAAACTGTCAGCCTTCCTCTCTGACAGTTTTGATTTCAGTTAGTTCAAAGAATAGAGTAGATCTTTCTGTGAGGAAAGGAGAAGTAAATTCTTGAATCATCAGATATCATTAAGGGCTGCACACAGACAAGCAGAAATCTTTCGAGCATATGGATATAAGTTTATTATGTGAAGTGGATGTTGATGATCAATATATGTATATTCATAATATTGTTGTAGATAATGTAGGGGTAGCTCGGCCGATAGCACGCCCGACTCGTGATCTGCAATTCCCAGGTTCGAGCCCCACTTGTGCCAGAGTTCAGATTTATCTCCTCTAAATCTCCTCCTTCTTTCGGTCAAAGAGGACACCGATGGACTTGAAAAGGCCTTCTTCCGTTTGATGGGACATAAAGTCGTGACCCTGTGCGCGGAAGACTCATATGCCATACACATTAAAATACACGTAGGACCTTAACGGGAGGCTTCCATCTGTCTCCCAACAGCTGTCCAGTAGGTTTCCTTCCCCCAACCTTCTCTGAATCCTTGTATTCCTTGTGACTTGCCTATATAGCCCATTGTGTGCAAAAAAGTGCCGCTCAAATTCAAAAGAACCCAAATGTATATAATGTAATTACTCCGTGGCCGAATGGTTAGCGCGCTTGGCTACTGATCTACGGGACCTGGGTTCGAGCCCCGGGTAAGGCATGGATGTTCGTGTTGTTTTTCTGCTGAGGTCCTGCCATCCTCTCAGATCTTCTACTGTGGCATATAAACTGACAGGCTCCTGTCAGACCTCTGTGGCAAGCAGCTGCTTGAGGGGGTATTTATTTATTTTTTTTATTTATTATACATAATTGTAATTATGTATAATAGTAATTACATTATGACATTGTATATATTCATATATTATTCCACATTGTATATATCATAAATCGTGTAATTTTTATTGTTAGTGTGAATTTAACTACACTCGCCTGCTATCGTGTCGTGTGTAGGATAAGAAATTTAAATCATACTCTGGTTGGAGGAGCTGTGTCTGGAGAGATAGAAATAGCTTCAATCTGAGAGAGAGGTACGGCGAAGATATTTGCGATCTGGCCAAGTTATTTTTCTGGGCGGTGTGTGTATATTTTCTGGACTTTTTTCCTTGTGGATCTGGACAGAATGCATTTGTTAGAGAGTGTGCTTTGATTGATCATTCTCCCAGCTTCAAAACTATACAGTTCTAAGGAAAGGAAAATGTGCACGTGGTACAAATTTTTCGAGGAAAGAAAAACAAATCCGCACTTTATCAAGTTTTGAAATCAAATTGCATGACCTCGGAATTTTAAATGTCACAAATTTGAGCATATTGTTATATAAAAGAAAATAACAGTTTATTAACTTTCCCCAAGGCTCAATTAGGACAAAAAATTATAGCAATTTTGAAATAACATTATGCAAACAAAAAAAAAACCCTATTCGAAATTTGAATCCTTTTACTCAAACGCTAATTGACTTAGATTACTATAATAATATAATATTAATATTGACCGATATAATCGGCAAGGGCCGGGTTTTGAGTCAGCGTAGAATATTCCCCTTAGCAGAAAAGTGTAGTGAGTCAGTGATGTGCTAAATATAAATTCATCAACATTGTGGTTTGTTGTAATCTCTTTCACGACAACGCACGTTCCCGTATAGCTAATAACCGCAAAGTTGTTCATGGAATGTGGTGGGAGGTATTAACAATGGTGGAACAAAGTATATAATGACGCAAAAAGGTTGGTATGCCCTTAACTGTCCGAGAGAAGGGTACTCAGTCTAGATTTTTTGGAAACTAATGAATGGAAAAAAATGTATGTAACAGATTAAATAAACTGAATTACAGAAGCATTTAATGTTTTATGTAACCTTGCACAGAAAATGAAACAACAAAACATTTTGTGAACAAAAGAACTATCTGTTCTTTATAGTGTATTTAACAAAATTACAATGTTTTCCATTAACGTAAATAAAAACAGGGATACGTATGTAAGTAGTAAATTATTCGGATTGTGAAATATTTTGGTAAATGTTAAAAAAAATCGAGCCTTGACTGTTTTGAGGCCCCCATGAATGTGGAGCCCCCTGGCCAGTGCTTTCCGCTAGTGAGTGCTGAATTATCTGTATAGGGTTGAACTCTTACCATATTGATTTCCATGTTTCTGGTCTCTGAAGACTGCACCCAAAGGATATCGATTCCAGTCTGATGCTGAAGTGCAACAGAGTTAGGTGCAGCAGCCGAAAGAATTTTATATGAGGTATCCAACTTAATATTAATGCTAAATGCTTACTGTGACTCTGGATGGACCAACTATATCACAAGTAATTGCCCTAGGACAGTTTTTATTGAAAATTAGTTTATTTTTTAAATAGATCATCAATTTATTGGCTGATTGCAGTACGTTTGCAGTTAGGGATTCAACGAGTTAACTGGTAATTCATTTGGCAGCAAGAATAGAAAAGGGTTGTTTCTGCAATGTTTCAAAGATTTCAATATATTCTGAGGCCAAAGCTAAATAAATCTAACAAAAAAAAATCTACTTGCATGGTGGTTAAAGTGCATGTGCTACTTAGCCATCTGAATTCATCCTTGATAGCACTATTGAAAAACCGAGAAAACTATTTGCAATTTCTAATAAGAATAATCCGAAGAAGTTATTTAAATTCATAGGGTATCGGTGCTTGCGCATTGGAACTTTGGTTTCAAAACATGCATACTCTCTCGCATAATGGTTGGAAGTTTTCATGTGCTTTAAATAGATTTAGTCAAGATCTCATTAGTCAGACTGCACCATTTTGCAAGATCAATTTCACATATCTGAAATTCGAATCCGAAAATAAGGTGGTGGCAATTAAGCATGCTCGCTAACTAGTCGATTACTGGCTAACCACATTAATTATTACTTAGTACACAGTTTAATCATAATTATATGCAGTGTTATGATCTGATTTTACAATTGTGGCTGATTTTAGGATTAAGCTGCCACATTTTCTCCAACCAAAATATTAGTTCTTTTTCAGAAATCCAAGCCGAAATCTATTAAAGATCTTTCACACTTTAAGTTTTTTTTTTCGTTTTACATGGCCCTGGTTACATTAGCGAAAGATCAAAAAAACTTTTGAAAATTTTGATCACTCTTATATTATGGCCACAAACATGAGTATAAATTAATCGACATGAAAGTAATCAATACACTTGGAGTATCTCTTAATGCCCGTGAAAGAGTTTCTCATCAGGGCTGCATTTCCGGATGCTGAAGTAAAAAGCGGAGGTACTTATATCGGAGAGAATCCGGAGGACACAGACATTGAAGATGGACAGCTCCTCTTTGCTAATGGTCCCGATGAACTAGCCGTTAACACTAACTTCTCCTGGTCCCATTTATCACTCCAATGCCGACCCGGGATCGGCAGGGGCACGCTCCAAGCTGACGACGTGATGGATGGGCGAGCACCCTTCAACGGCTGATTTATCTCTTCTCTGTGGCGCTGACCCCCGCCCTGACCTCTCGGGTCAACGGCTGCCGGGTGGATCCGTTCATTTGGAGTGACGGCAGTTTCAAGGGCTCCCTGTGGGGTTCTCACGTGAATGTCAGGTATCAGCCCTGGTGAGAACTGTTTTGTATAATCCCTCTCTCCTCCAGCTATCACTGGGGTTTCACCAAGACTCAGCAGTTTCTTCTTCTCGACGACATTCAAATGTCTGTTCAAACAAGTTTCTACGGCATTTTAGTTTTGTAAAATATTGAGACTTGACAAAATTCCCAATATCCAAAAGTAATATTCTGTAAATAAAGATAAATTTATCATTACCAGTATAAGAGCTAGGACCACCAAATTTAGTTTACTGCTTCCTTTCTTAACTTAAAGCAACTTAAGTGCTTACAACTCTCTTCTTCCTCTAACAGAGTGAAAACTAGGAGTTGACTTAAGTAGAATTCGGGCTAGAATCGACGCTAGGAGAATTTGCATAAATTGTCAGGATTGATTACATCGATTCTCTGTATTTCATAAGTAATTTCTTTTAAAATCAATGGATACACCGCAGTTTGAAACTATTACCAACCTCAATGACAGTTGAGAATATCATGTACAGATGACCTATGCTTCACTGGCACTCAAAAGGTTAAATCAAAGCAAGGTTTTTTTTCAACTTCACAATTTCCTCTTGAAAAAGGAGGAAATGCTTTAGTAAATGCTGCGCATAACGACTTGTAGCTCAAATGAAAGCTTCTGACGGCAGTATCATGAAAGTTTCTGACGGCAGTATCATGAACTACTTCAAATCATGTTACTTCTTTTCTGCTCTTCCCCCACCCGCCTCCTCCCAAAGAAAAAAAGAGGAAAATTACGCGAATGGCAATGATTTGTATGTCAAATGAAAGCTTACGACATACCATATACTACATACAGGGGTTTATCAAAATAATAGAAACACCGAAGGCGACTGGAATACAGGCAATGCGCTGTATGCATATCACAGAGACGACGTCACCCGTTATGTGAAGTATATAAAGGGGAGAGGTACGATGTCGGCTGTCACTTAGCAGTGCCACATGCGCTGGTGAAACAGCTGTCGTGGTGTAATTGTCGACAATGTCAGATCTCAGTGACCTCCAAAAAGGCATTATCATTGGTGCGTGTCTTGCAGGAGCTTCAGTAACCAGAACGGCGGAAATAATAGGTGTAACACGAGGAACTGTATCGAAGAGTATGACTACCTATCAAAAAGGAAAAGGGCGTTGCCTCCAAACGTGCAAATTGTGAACGCCATACGAAGTTGTCAGATAGGGATAGGCGAACGTTGGCACTGATTTTACAATGGAAGCACAAGACCACGGCACTGCAAATAGCAGCAGAGTTGGACATCAGTCGGAATGATCCCGTTTCCGTCATAATAGTTCGTCGGTAACTTCATCGTGCCAGTATTCATGGTCATGCTGCAATCCACAAACCTCTGATTGACAACATCAATACCACAAAACGTGTAAGGTGATGCAAAGCACATAAAAACTGGGATCCTAACGACTTGCAACGTGCCATGTGGTCTGATGAATCGTGCTACATATCGTTTCCTACCACTAATAGAGTACGTCTGGCGAAAACCTTCAGAAGCGTACCGCCCCGACTCTTTGGTTTCGACTGTGAAGCATGGAGGTGGATGTGCTGATGCTGTGGGATGCCATATCATAGCATTCCTTAGAGCCATTAGTTATTCTGCAGGGTCGTGTCACATTCGCAACGTGCGAATCCATTTTCCGGGACTATCTGCACCCGATGTTGCGGGCATTATTCCCTGATGACCGTCTCTGGTTTCAAGCGGATAATGCACCCGTGCATTGTGCGAAACGTGTCAAGTTGTGGTTTGCAGAGGATGAGGTACAGCCTTGGCCACCTTAATCTCCAGACCTCAATATTATTGAACATTTGCGGGAATATCTGGAGCGCAAGGTCAGATCACACTAATGTTTTGTAAATGCCACCTTTTTTTACCGACGAATTTGGGGCTTTCTCCGAAGAATCTTGAAACAAAACGAACGAGGTGGTTCTCAAAACATCGAGCGTTATTCGAACTTTTGCTGCATCGCGCACCTGCTAATACTTAGTTATAATAACATAGATAAATGAGGTATAGGTCTAAGTTATCCAGAGACTTATACTATATAACTCCATGATAATGTAACGGAAGGAGTACGTACAACAACGAAGACATGACTGTGGTACAGGTGACACTCAAGATATAGCTCGAAGTGCGAATTACACTAACCACTTCGAATGTTGATTCAACATGAAAAGATATTCAATTGTTAGTTCGGAGAATTGGAGAGAAACAAAAAGTTGATTTGGTGTTGTGCGCGATTAGTCGGCTTAGATGTCGTTCTAAAATTACTATTTTGTGTGTCTTGACTGAGATGTTGTTACCATCAGTGTAAAACAGTGATTTGATTGTGTTCAAGAATAGAAAAGGTCTATTTTTTAGTACGATGGTATTTCTTCATACAAGTTGTGATACTACAGAACAGAAGGCACGTGTGGTATAAATAAAACATTAGGTCGTGTTATAATAAAAAAAAGAGATACTTTCTACTCTTGCAAACAAAGTAAAGTAGTTGTTACTAATAATTGATTTATGAAACCTGTTGTTAAATATTTGATAATGTGCTAAGTAGAGATCTATTTGATAATGTGCTATCTACTCAAGTAAAGATTATTTCGATTCTTTAAATTGGCTAATTTGAATGTCGTATAAAGGATATTCGAACGTTCTGTTCTATTAGCATTTGTTAGAGAAGATAGTCAATTATTAGTCATAAGCATATTTAGTTCAGTTATTTAAATTCTCTTTCTTCTTGTACAAATAATTGTTTTATCTATTAAATTAGTTCATTTATAGCTTGTTTATTTATTTTGAATTCACACTCGGTTAACTAATATCCAAATACTAGAAATTTTAATTAATTTGTAATAATAACTTAGATCTCTACACTCATTGATCTTTGCTTACAGGGGCGGGGGTGGCTCAGTCGGTAGCGCGCCAGGCTCGTAATCTGTAGTTCCCAGGTTCGAGTCCCAGCTGGGTCAGCGTTGAGATTTATCTCCGCAAAATTCCCCGCCCTGCCCACGGTCAGTAGGGGACACCGATGGGCTTGGAAAGGCCGCCGTCCGTCGGATGGGACGTTAAGCCATGGCCCCGTGTGCGGGACAGCCATACCCTGTGCACGTTAAAGAACACGCTGGATGGCCTTGACGAGGGGCTACCATCTGTCTCCCAACAGCTGTTCCAGTGGGTCCCCTCCCCCAACCTTCTCTGAGCCTTCGGGGTCAATGTGACCTGGCCATTTAGCCCATAGTGTGCAAAAAAGTGCCGCTCAGAGGTAAAACAACCCAACCCAATCTTTGCTTACATTATTGTCGTGATGCGAGCGCTCTCTCCCCCCACAACCTCTGCTCCTGATAGATTAGAAAATGTTGGTATAAGAGTTGAAATGTTGAATTTCATTTCAATGATTAGGTACAGGCTGTAACAACGACGAGAGAGGCCTTGCAAGCAAGGTCAGATCACACTTATGTTTTGTAATTGCCAACTTTTTTTTTACCGACAAATTTGGCGCTTTCTCCGAAGAATCTTGAAACAACAAGTGAACACAAGTGAGGACGCACAAGATGAGGGGGCACAGAAAAGGGCTACTATGAAACTATATTTGAGGGGGCGCAAGTTTATTTGGTTTATTTAAGAAATTTCTTGCTTCGGGCGCAAAAAGAGCTAGTTACGGCTATGATTAAGTACTTTTTTTTTGCAACAAAGGAAACTGCTTCTGTGCATAGACTTAGGGGTAGACTTATATACTTATGTGATGTAATTTGGATTATTTGACGACGAAATAACTCCTCGTCTGAAGGTTAATTGTTTTCTCTTTTGCTACACTTATAACTTCGCGGCTTTCAACCTAATTAGCCTGTTTAGCGAAAATCTGCAGAACACAATGAATCAAAATCTGATCTCAGACTAATTGGAATTAATCTTCACTGTATACAATGCAAGCCTTATAATGAATCACCAAGTTCCAAGTGGAGGTTTTTGGGTTCGATTTAAACAACTGAAGCAGTAATTACAAGAGAAAGTCGGTTTTCTCAGTATAAGAAGGGATCAGTTTTTCTTACATTGTGAGTAAATATTTGATTGAGTTTTTACTTATTTTTCTATGATAGTTGTACCGAAGAGCTATTAAAATATTTTGAGGTCTTACGATTTTAATATCAGTATTATTTACTTATTCATCCCGTGGTCAATAAATAACGTCTAGTGATCGACAAGGGGCTCAGTCTATATTCAAGAGTATTTGTTCTGCAAGTTCTCTCTTCAGCTGCGGGTGGAGTTGGCTAATGACTATCTTTGCTAGGTTGCTAACACACGCTTAATTTCTCAATTACCCTGGAGGCTGCCCACTGTCACGAGTCTTTTGTCCATACGATCACGTCTTGAGCTCCGTGACCACGAATAGAGAGATCAACAACTTGCCTCACTAATGTCTTGTCCTTTCTGTCTCCCTCCCCGCAGATGCCAGAAGACCGAGCCTTCCACATGGTGAAGCATATCCTCTTCCATCTCGGCTTACGGCGCCAATACAAGCCGGACATGGTCGCCCTGCAGGTGAGATCAAAGGTCAATTCTCTGTCTATGGTAGTACAGTGATGCTTGCGATGTCTAAACTAGGTTAATGAAATCTGTAACAAGTTCACTAAATCTGTACCAGACTGCAGTAATTTATGTGATTAATTATCTTGTACTCCTTTTAACTATAGGCAGTTAAATGTTTCTTTGTTAATCGTGTTGCTTTTGTGATAGGTATTTATGTGCTCAACAGTTTCGTTTGAAAGGAAATATAAATATTATCTGACTCTTTAGGCAAACTTAAACGCTAAAATTAAACTTGGTTGTATTGGAATATAATGTTACTAATTTTATTAACTTTCATGAAAAGATTGCGTGAAGATTTAATTGCGGCAGCAAGTATTAAAATGTTTCGTTATTTTTTGGACATGATGCTAATTTTTAATACAACTGGAAATCTAGCATTAGAAGTACATTTATTATACATTTTTTGTTATTAGTAATGTAACTATGTATGTTTAATTACGTACGATAAAAGAACTGTTGAAATGTTTCTAAGAAATGTTAAAAAACGATGAAGTAAATTTCTAAATTAACATATCCATTTAATGTGTATATAGTCTTGTTAAAGTCCTAAAGATCTTATGTGTTGTTCTTTCTCGAATTTGCTTTTCCCTGTTATAGAATTTTTCATTTAATCAGCATTTAAATGCAGGAATATTTCCAATGGGAAATCCTTGCTTCCTATAGTTTTAAATTGTGCCTGAAGATGCGGGCATTGGAACGCAAAAGGGAACAGAAATAAATGGATATATATTGAACAGGGAATTTAAATACTGACCAGAAATGTTTTTCAAGATTGTTAAACCATAGATTATTAATTTCTATTAATCTTCATTTGTTGTAAGACAACATATTTCCAAATGAGTAGTAAGATGTAGTGCAGAAATAAATATTTCTTGTGCTTTGGTTTCTCATTTCCAGCCATAAAAATTTTAACTCCACCCTGCTCTCGGTCAGAAAGTGGGCACCAGTAGGCTTGGAAAGGCCACTGCCCATCGAATGGGACATAAAGTTGGGGCTTGTGTGCGGGAGAGCCATACCCTGTGCACGTTAAAGAACATGCTAGATGTCCTTGACTGGAGGCTTCCATCTGTCTCCTAAAAGTTCAGTGGGTCCTCTTCCCCAAGTGGTGGAGGTGGCTCAGTCTGTAGTGCATCAGGCTTGTAATCTGCAATTTCCAAATTCGAGTCCCAGTTGGGCAAGTGTTGAGATTTATCTCTGCAAACTCCTGCCCTGTCCACGGTCAGTAGGAGACACCAATGGGCTTGGAAAGACTGCCATCCGTCGGATGGGATGTTAAGCTGTGTTTCTGTGTGTGAGAGACCATACCTGTGGACGTTAAAGAACACACTGGATGGCTTTGACTGGAGGTTACCATCTATATCCCAACAGATGTCTAGTGGGTCCCCTCCACCAACCTTATCTGAGCCCTTGTGGTCCTTCTGATCTGGCCATTTAGCCCATTGTATGCAAAAAAGCGCCGCTTAGAGGTAGAACTACCTAACTCATTCCCCAACCTTTGTTGGGTCCTTGATGTCCTTGTGACCTGGCTATTTAGCACTAATGAGCTAGGAAAGGCTGCTGTCCATCAGATGGGACATTAAGTCATGTGCTGGAGAGCCCTAAGCTGTGCACATTTAAAATATATGCAGGATGGCCTTAACTGGAGGCTTCCATCTGTCTCTCATCAGCTGTCTCTTCTCCCCCCCCCCAACCATCTCCGAGCCCTCAGGGTCCTAATGACTGACCATTTAGCCTATTGTGTGCAAAAAAGTGCACTTAGAGGTAAAACAACAAAAAAACTTAGGACCAAGAAGCATTTTAAAAATTGAGCAATGGTCAAGGACAAAAAATGTATAGATTATATAAAATATCGTCACAAAATGAGAATAGCATTTCGATCCACTTACTAAGATTTCATCATCATCATCCTCAAGCAGCCATGGGCTACTGAGGTCCAACCAGACCATGCAGTTTAATTCTCCAAGCATATCTGTCCTGAGCTACATCTGCTGCATCTGGCCACTGCACACCAATTCTAACAAGGTCCTGTTTGACATTTTCTGCCCTCCGCATCCTAGGTCTCCCCCTCTTTCTGAGGTCTCTAGGCACACTGTTCATAACCCTATTCACCAATCTATAATTATCCATACGGGCAACATGGCCAAACCAGCGCAGTCTCTCTCTGCACAATATGCTGCTTAAAGGAGGTTGCACTCCTTTGCCTAACCACATCATCAGCTACAAAGTTAAACCACCTAATACCAAAGATGTTACGTAAGCATCTAGAATCAAAAGCATCTAGTTTCCTGTTATCTTGTTTACACAGCGTCCTAGTTTCACTACCATAACTAACCGTAGAAAGAACCAAACTGTTATACAGTCTAATTTTAGTCTTTAGATGTATATGCCTATTTCTCCACAATCTCCATAGATTCTTAAAAGTCCCGGCAGTAATGCCTATTCGTTTGTTAATCTCATGCCGCACATCGCCAGTATCTGTTACATAGCTCCAAGGTAAATAAACTGTGACACCTGCTCAAGACTGCAACCATTCAGATAAACTGAATCACAACCTGCCTGACAAATTTTCATCGCTTTAGTTTTCTCTCTGTATATAACAAAACCTACTCTACTATCAGTCTCATCAACAGCTCGAATGAAAGAGTTCATCTCATCAACATCATTTGCCAAAAGGGCTAAATCACCAGCATAATCTAAATTAGAAATTTTCTTATCTCCATTCCATTTAAGGCCAAAATCTTTCCCTTGAAGTGAATTTCGCATAACATAATCAATATCCAAGCTAAAGATAAAAGGAGACAAAATGCACCCTTGTCGAACACCAGAAGTAATGCTAAACCAATTGCTACAAGCCTTACCAATTCTCTCACACGACTCAGTGTTATTATAGAGAGCTTTCATTGTGTTAACTAACTTGTCTGATATACCATATGATCTCACAATCAACCACAAATTATGACGATCAACAGAGTCGAAAGCCTTTTTTGAAATCAACCAAGCTAGCAACCAAAGGTTTCTGAAACTCCAAACATTTCTCAAGAATTTGCCTAAGTGAAAATATCTGATCCACACATCCCCTACCACTTCTGAATCCACATTGCTCATCACGCAATTGACTGTCAACCAGATTCTTAATTCTATTAAGCACAATCATGGAAAGAACTTTACCTGGAACAGAGAGTAGGCTGATACCCCTATAGTTATCACAAGAACTGCGATCACCTTTTTTGAAAATAGGGATAATAATAGCTCTGGTAAAATCCTTAGGAACCATGCCTTTATCATAAAAAATATTCAAAATTTCAGTCATTCTTTTGGTAACCGAAACATTCCCAGCTTTAAACATTTCCGTAGTAATTTCATCTACGCCCCCCCCCCCCCACTTGGGGATTTATGTAGTTTAAGTTTAGAAATAGCCAAAATATCTTCAGATTGTGTTATAGGGCCAACATTAAAGCCAGTAATGCATCTATCATCATTACAAACAATGGGAATAGAACTAACCACATTGTTTAGAATATCACTGAAATGCTCAGCCCACCTAGCCATGACAGAATCCTCACCTTCTATAACCTTACCTTGTTTATCCTTCAATCCCTGTATGCCTGTCCGTTTTCTACCACACAAAACATTAACTATCTGGTACAGCTCTCTTCTGTTGTGCTGCCTAACTGCTTCCTCAGCTTTGTCAGCCAAGCCATCAAGCAAAAGATTCTTATCAGTAGCTAACTGATTCTTTACAGGAAGTTATCTCGATCTTTTTAAAAAATACTGTAAGTGAGCTATGATTATTAGCGTTTAAATATTGGAACAGACTAAAAGTTAATCTAGTGTTTCAGAACTAATGGATATCATTGACTACATTAAAAGGGATTTGCAAATGTTTTGAACGAGAGTTTTCAACAATAAAAGTATGCCTGATACATCTGTTATTGTTACCTTTGTTTTAATGGAGAGATCACAGAGTGAGAGATCGCAGTTAGAGTGGCCTTTGACATAACGTGCTCTGCATATCAGACCAAGTTGAAAAATTAAAAAAGGACGATAAAAATGCAATGTTCTCTTATTATTCATATATATTATTACTGAATAAATTGATTGTGGATATCTTATGCTTTTGAAAATGTCTTTGAGAGAAAATTCCTTTTGTATGTAGATGTGTATATTGTGTACAATTGGCATTATTTTCTATTTAGATTCAGATGTATCAGCTGTCTCGCTTGATGCATGACACATACAGGGAAGTGTATGACCATTTGGAACGATATGACATTGCTCCAACTCTGTATGCAGCTCCTTGGTTCCTGACGCTCTTTGCTTCCCAGTTTCCTTTGGGCTTCGTCTCCAGGCTATTTGGTAGGTTGGCTTTATTGTCTCAAATACAAACATGTGCATGCATTTATTTCATTATCTCCAATTATTTACGTATTGTGAAACCAATATTGCAATACATTAGAATCACCCGATTTAATTTCCTACAAGAGTGCTTCTTTGAAAATGGCAAAAATGACCACTGCCTGCATTTCTAAAATTTTATCAGCTCTTATTACTTTAAGGGATTCAATAGATTTCAGCCTTGGTTTGTGCACTTGTGGTATAAATTTTATTTTTGAAATCTACTTGTTTTCTCAGGGCTTTGTAGACTTCATAATCATAGGCTCCCAAGTTAGCTCTATATATAAATATTGTTATCTAGTATATGTCTCTAGTGGGACCATTGTCTCTGATGTTACAATGTGGTGTGCCATTTTCAGGAGAAGTTGTTAAGGATAGCGCTCGTTTTCAAAGTTGAAAGGTATAAAGAAGTGTCTGAAATCAACTATGGAACAGAAATGATTCTCTTCACTTGCACTACTCCCAAAATGAGAGTGAGCTTTTGCAAAAAAATTTTTGCTTGAAGATGTAATCTGAGATTTTTCTAGAAAAAGAGCCACTAAGTTAATATTTAATTTATATTTACTTATGACATATTATAATTTGTGGTTTGTTTATTGACTAAAGAATTAATTAAGCTTGCATATTTATATGTATCGCCATTACAAATTTTGTACATCAGTTATGTGTACTCTAAGAAAAGCAGTTTTTTTTAGTTATTCGATCAAAGCAAATTATGGACGTTTGATTAGCGGTTTCCTTATTTTTAAGCCAACTAAGAATAGTTCATAGATCCCAATTTTTTAAGCCCTAAACAATATGGCTAATGGATAATCTATCCTTGAGTTTCGGCCTTTCAGATTACCCTAAACGACTTAAGAATTAAATGTTATATTCCTCTGTTGCAATACCATAAATATTTGATCTATATGTATATTTGTTACAGTTGTAAAGTAAAAGCGAGTGTAATATGAGGTGAATTTATCAGAAATTACTAATCATTTATGATTATATCAACAATTTGCTTGATCTCATTATCAGTTGCCATGTTTTTAGTATTGATGTTTTATTGCTGCCCACTTGATATGCCAAATAGTGGTTGTTTTGATTATGATCTACCTATGTTTTACATTTAATCCATTTTATACAGCTGTATATTATGTTAAATCTAGTTCTAACTTTTTACACTAAATAAAACTAATTTTCAATATAAATGCTGGATGGTTACTAGTTCCTATTAATTTATTGCAGTATTTGGATGACTGTGAGTTGCATAATATGAGCATTGAGATTATTTGTATGAAACTAAAAAGAAGTTCTTTTGAGAGCATTTTTTGTTTGGTTTGGCATGAAAGAAGTATATTTTCAATACAAAGATTTTTCAGAATGCACATTGAAATAATAAAATTTAGTTTTGTTGTAATTCTTAATTCTGAAATCACCCTTACTAAGAAGAATTTTGTTTTTATTACCAAGTGGTTAGCAGGTTTGAATCAGACAGATTTTCTCTATAGTGTAATTCTGAATAGCACCTATCAGATTTCTGTGGCAATTGGTCTAAATACATAACAATTTTATGGCTGTCTGATTAGTAATATACACCAAAGAGCCAAAACATTATGACCACCTGCCTAATGTTGTTCCTCCACGTGCTGCCAAAACAGCTCTTGCCTGGCAAGGCATGGAAGCTACAAGATTTCTAAAGGTGTCTTGTGGTATCTGGTACCAAACGTTACCAGCAGATCCTTTAACTCTTGTAAGCTACATGGTTGAGCCACTGCAGATTGGATATGCTGTTCCAATACAAACCACAGATGCTCTATTGGATTGATATCTGGGGAATTTCGAGGCCAGGGCAATATCTAGAAGTCATCTTCATGTTCCACAAACTGTTTTCAAACAATCCGGGCAGTGTGACATGGTGCATTATTGCTGAAAGAAGATACTACTAGAGGGATATACCATTGCCATGATAGGGTGTACCTGGTCTGCAATGATGTTTAGGTAGGTGGTAGATGCCATAGTTTCCTGCACATGAAAACTGCACATGAATGACTGGACCTAGGGTTTCCCAGCAGAACATTGCCCAAAGCATTGCACTTTCTTCACTGGCTTGTTTTCGCCCCATGGTGCATCCTGGTGCCAACACTTCCCCAGGTAAATGACGCACACATACTAGGCCGTTCACATGTTACAACAGGAAACGAGATTCATCGAACCAGGCGACCTTCTTCTAATCATTTGAGGTTCAGTTTTGATGCTCGTGTGCCCATTGTAGGCACTTTCGACGGTGAACTGAGGTTAGCATGGGCACTTGGAGTGACCTGCAACTATGCAGTCCCATTTTCAGCAGGATTTGATGTACTGTGTGTGGTGACATATTACTCCCGTCACCAGCATTCAAATTACAGGCGAGTTGTACCACAATATCCCTTCTGTAGGCTTGTACCATATAGGATAGCCTTCACTCACTTCTTGCATTGATAAACTGTAGTTGACTCACATCTTGCTGACAGTTTTTGGTTGTTCCCTCCTCATACCACTTTTTGAAGGTACTAATCATTACTGACCGTGCGCACCCAACAAGTCTTGCCATCTCAGATATGCCTGACCCAGTCGTCTGGCCATTACAATATGGTCTTTGTCAAACTTACTTAAATCCGCTGCCTTTCCCATCTGAAGAATAAGAATAACACTGATAAACAGAGTTCAGTATCGGGTGTTATTTAAACGGTTTCATGGCCTTCACATGCACCGTCGTTCGCAACCTGCAGTTGCTTTGATTTGCATAAAGATGTGCTGGTCATAATGTTTTGGCTCTTCGATGTGTGTCTTGTATTTATTTGACTATTTTTATTTCTGCTTGCAGTAGGAGAAGATATCTATAATTTAAATGTCCATGACACTAACCTGAATTTAAACTTGAAATCCTGCTGCTTCAGTATTATAGTAAACTAAATCGATACCACTGCTTCACAAAGGTGACAATTTTATTAATGTTTAATCAGTTTTGTACCAGAAAACCTCACCTCCCCCCCCCCCGCAAAAATGTCTCAGGGGGCCGTTTTGTTTCATTTAATGTGCATCATCACATACTTGAATTTTAATTCTTTGAAAACGTATATAATAAACATCTGAGATATATTTCAGAATTCGACATTTTGGAATGAATCAGGGCTGAATCTAAGGAGGAGTGGGGGGAAAGGGCCATGCCTGCACCCCTTGAGAATGCTAGTATGTGTAATGGTTTCCAAAATTTATTAAACTGGGCAATTTTTCATGAATATTTTCAGAACCTCTAAATCGAAGGGGAAAAATTTTACACTGCAATGGAAATCCAGTCTTTTGCCCTCCCCAACCCTTTAATATTTCTTTGGATCGGGGCCTGGAATGAATAATTTTAGCCACTTTCTTCCTAAAATATTACTTCAGTTTTTTTAAATGGGCATAAATAAAATTTGTATTAAAATGCTTACATTGTTTCAATTAAATTATTTTGAATATTATTCATTTTTCCACTCTATTGAAAAACTAGACTTATATTCATTAGAAAATGAGTACCCTATATTCACCTCTGGCGAATATAGGATAATCGTTTTCAGAGAAATTTAATAGTAGTAATTAGTACTAATGGGTGATTGGAAAATGCAAATAGTAATATATTATTAGTCCTATAAAACGCCAAAAGCATATCTTATTTTTCCATTAAAATAAAAAAAGTTGGGTTTTCTTACCTCTAGTGTAAGTCATCATCAAGTGTATATAAAATAAAATTATTTATTTATTACTACTACATTGAAATATAATTTTAAATTTCAAAAATAAGTACTAATTTAATAAAAATAAGAAGTAACCGATGGAATATTAAGTAATTTTATTTTAATTAAAACACATATGACAGTTATCCCATTCTTTATAAACACACTCGCCAAACTTTCTAATTTCTAGCATAAATGTATCGTTTGCAGTATTGCTTCAAAATTCACCATTTTTTTTACATTTAGTGGCCTCTGTATTGAGCCATTTGGAGCATTTGAAAACTACTAATCATCATATTTCTTTAGTACCTATTCAACTCAAAAGGAATTGTTTTATTAATATCTCAAAACAAAAATTTGCTTTTTCTCACCATCCTGGTGAAGGATCAAATTGTTGCTGCCAGTGTAAACGCCTTGATCACCACATGTCACCATTAAAATATCATATTTCCAACCAAATAGATCGTTTGCAAATTTGTTTAAAATTTTGAAATTTTCAAAATTTCCCTCTGCCAGAAGGCACAATTAAAGCTTTTGGGAGATTCTAGAAGAGGGAATTATAATAATTTATCACCCCAACCCAAAAAGAATTTTCAATTTATCTGAAAAAAACAAAAAACAAACAACGCATAAAACAGAAAATTTTCAATCATAAAACACAATTATTGTTGCCAATGCAAACTTCATAATATTCACATTTCACAACCAAAATTTGAAATCTTTTATGTAGTTTCATCTGTTGTGGTAGTATAAAATTTCTCAATTTTCAACTTTTTCTGAGGGCTCAATTTTAGCTTTTGGGAGATTCCGTAACTGCGATGCATAATTTTTTGTTGAAGAATTTTTTGAATTTATTTCTAAAAACCAAAAAGTTCGATGTCTGCTAACGGACAGATGACAAAGTGGAAACATTATCTCGTTTCTTCTGAAAACCAGCTAAAAATAATATAACATCAAAAGAATAGGGAAAATGAAAAAAATATAGTGATAATATTGATAACATTTCTAGTCTTAAGAGTTAAACAGGAGGTTTGACTTACCATGAGAAATCACTAGTCGGCCCGAAAAAATGTCATTACCTGCAAATGTCGTGATATTATGTTATTGAAGTTCATGGCCAAACTCGGGTTTTGAACAAATGATTTCTGGTCCATAAGAAGCAAGGAGAGGTATTTCTAATAGGGAAAAGAATGCTGATTTTTCATAGTCTGTTATTATTCGTTCAAAGCCATAAAAAAAATCCTGACTTTTCCTTTAAATAGTTGTATCAATCTTCACCAGAAATTTTGAAATTTTTTGCAGGGGCCCCTCTAACCATAGGGCCCCCCCCCCATTTCGTGGGGATTTCAGGGACTAGCAGTATGCCTCTGTGTTTAATAAGTTTAGCCAAAAATCCTCAAATTTCAGAAGAGCCATTATTCAAGTGTTTAACAGTGCCATTTTTCAAGTGTTTAACAGCTCCTGTAATGGTGAATGAGATTCATTGATAAAACGACCTAACATAGGCTTACTTATGTGAGGGGTCCTGTCCTTATGCAAATCAAAGCAACTGCAGGTAAACGACAGCACGTTTGAATGTCATAAAACGGTATAAATAACATCTGATACTGAGCTCTGTTAATCAGTGTTGTTTTTGTTCTTCAGATCTGAAAGGCAGCAGACTTAAGTGAGTTTGACGAAGGTCAAATTTAAATGCCCAGACGACTGGGTCAGGATTTCTGAGATGGCAAGGCTTGTGGGGTGCTCACAATCAGCCATGGTTAGTACCTTCAAAAAGTGGTCTGAGGAGGGAAAAACCATGAACTGCCAGCAATGTGTGTGCTGACCATGGCTCATCGATGCTAGAGGTGAGCGAAGGCTATCCATTATGATATGAGACAACAGAAGAGATATGTGGCACAACTCACCCGTAATTTGAATGCTGCTGACAGGAGTAATGTATCACAGCACATAGTACATCGAACTCTGCTGAAAATGGGGCTGCATAGCCGAAGGCCACTCTGAGTGCCCATGCTAGCCTGGGTTCACTGTTGAAAGCGCTTGCAATGTACATGCAAGCATCGAAACTGGACCTCGAATGATTGAAGAAGGTCATCTAGTCTGGTGAATCTCGTTTCCTGTTGCACCATGTGGATGGCTGGGTAAGTGTGCATCATTTACCTGGGAAGTGTTGGCATCAGAATGCTCAGTAGGACAAAAACAAGTCGGTGGAGGAAGTGTAATGCTTTGGGCAATGTTCTACTGGGAAACTCTAGATCCAGGAAACTATGATGTCTGCCACCTACCAAAACATCATTGCAGACCAGGTACAATCTTTCATGACAATGGTATATCCCTCTAGTAGTGCCTTCTTTCAGCAGGATCAAGTGCCATGCCATACTGCCTACATTGTTCGAGAATGGTTCGCAGGACATCAGGAAGACTTCCAGGTATTGCCCTGGTTTCCAATTCCTCAGACATCAATTGAGCATCTGTGGTTTGTGTTGAAACAGCATATCCTATCTGCGGCGGCTCAACCACGTAACTTACATGAGTAAAAGGATCTGCTGGTAATGTGTTAGTACCAGTTACCACAAGACATCTTTAGAAATATTGTAGCATCCATGCCTCGCCAGGTAAAAGTTGTTTTGGTGGCATGTGAAGGGCCAATATCATATTTGGCAGGTGATCATGATGTTTTGGATATTCAGTGTATATGTAATAGTTTACTTAACTATGAATTTTGCCATAATGCTTATAAATTCCCAAAAATTCTATTTTGTGATACCTTGAACTATTCTATCTTTTTTGCTATTCCTTTTTTTGTGAAATATATCTTTTTCCTCCCTCCATTCTAATGTTCTTCTTTTAAAAACTTGAAAAATACTATATGTTTTTATTTCTTCTTTTATTCTTTATTATTTCTCGTTGCCTCCATTCTGGTAATTAGGATTATTTGTGGGAAGGGCTATTCTTTTTGGAAAACTGGACAGCCAGGTGTTTTGCCATAATCACAAATATGTACTTTTACCAAACCATACAATATTTTAATACTTATTATTTTTATAAGATTTCCAGATGACGCCAGAGAGCAGGCAAGTAAAAAAATCTATAAACAATAAAATTGTATAGTAAATTACTTTTGTTGATAGAGAAATGATGTTCAAACATATCTTTTTTCTGTTTTCTTTCAGATTTAATATTCCTTCAAGGCATGGATACTATTTTTAAAGTGGCTCTTGTGTTATTAGGAAACCATCGAGAACTAATTCTTCAATGCCATGGTTTTGAATCCATCATGGAATTTTTAAAGACCTCTTTACCTTCTATGGGAATCATCCAGATGGAAAGAGTTTTTAATCAGGTATAATTTCTAATCGTTTGTTTTTGTATAGTTTTTTTTATTAGACATATCTTGAGAAATCTTCATATAGTCAAAAAAAGAAAATCTTAACTTAAATTTGCAGAATATTACATGGCGAAATCTGCTTTAACCTTTTTGGAATAGGCACATTGAGCATTGCATGAAGACTGCTAATCCATATATTCTACTAATTCAGCTTGTACCTGGAGTAGTAGAAAAAAAAATTGGTGCAGCTGTATTGAACAGAACAGAATGCTATTCCTTTTTTTGTGAAATATATCTTTTTCCTCCCTCCATTCTAATGTTCTTCTTTTAAAAACTTGAAAAATACTATATGTTTTTATTTCTTCTTTTATTCTTTATTATTTCTCGTTGCCTCCATTCTGGTAATTAGGATTATTTGTGGGAAGGGCTATTCTTTTTTTCCTCTTAGATCTGTCACTGATTCAGCTTATTCTGTGGAAGGAAATTAGCTATTATTATGCTTAATTCTCAGATGTTTAACTGTAATAATTTGATGAATTCATTATTCAATAATCCATTGTTATACAATGAATCAACATAAGGTTAGTGCCCATGAGCTTTCAAGTGAGAGGGCCAATTTTTGGAACTCAATGCTGTATTTCTCGAGAACATATCCCTCTCTGTTACTCTGCTCATCAAAAGTTTGAAAACCAAAGTTTTGAAAGTCTTTCTGTAGTGTTATACATTTTTGTAGCATTCAGCCATATTGGCAATGTTATGTAGCTTGGGCCAGTCTCTCAATGATTTAGGAATTTCATACCACCACTTGAATTCTATGAGAAAAAACGTTACTGGTGTGTATTGAACAGAAAGTTATTTTGCTTTAGACTTCACTTTAAAATATCTTTCATAAAATGAATAGTCTAATGCCAAAATGGGAGAGAAATTAAGTTTCAGATGGCAAAACATTTAGTGTATAATTATGCCACTTCTTATATATAATAAATACTTATTAATTCAAGTTAATTTAATAACCGAAGTGTAGGAATATCAAATGCAATATGATGCTTATGAGGTGGGGGTTGGATGGGTAAGTAGTGTGCCAGACTGGCAATCTATAGTTCCCAAGTTTGAGTTCCACTTGTGCCAGTATCGAGATTTATCTTTGCTAAACCCTCACCTTGACCTCAGTCAGAAGGGTATACTGGTAATGAATTGTTTCAAGATATATAATATGAAAAACATATCCCTGTCTGTTAGATATCCCATCAGATGTGGTGTAAAGTCATGGTCTCCAGTGCAGAAGAGTCGTATCCTGTGCATGTTAATAGAAACGTAATATGGCCTTTACAAGAGACTACCATGTGACTCCTAATAGCTGTCCAATGTGTCCTTTTCCTCCATCCTTCCCTGCGACCTGGCCATTTAGCCCAATGCGTGCAAAAAGTATGTGCCACTCAGAGGTAAAACAACCCAACCCAAGTTTATTAATAAAGTAAATAAATTTAAATAGAAATGTAAGAACATCATAGTCAAGTTATTTATTCTTGAAACAATTTATTATTTTATTCTTGTTTTAGAGCAGTGATAGTCAACTGCTGCCTCGCTGGGCACATATGCAGCCCTTGACCATTCTTTTGTGAATGTGGGGTACATATTTTGGAAAAGTTTTTTTTAGTGTGATACGGTTTATTTTAAAGAGAGAGAAATGTTGTAAAATTAGTACTTATCCAATCGATAACTCGTAAAACTCACTGTTTTTGACGAAGTTATTTTTGATGGATGAACTTTTTTTTCTTTCCTTAAAATCACCGATGGACTTGGGAAGGTTGCCATCTGTTGGATGAGACGCTAAGCCGTGCTCCATGTGTGGGAGAGCCATACTCTGTGCATGTTCATGGAACACTCTGAATGACCTTGACGGGAGGCTACCATCAGTCTCAACAGCTGTTCCAGTGGGTCCCCTCCCCCAGCCTTCTCTGAGTCTTCTGGGTCCTAGTGGCCTGGCCATTTTAGTGCATTATGTGCAAAAAAGTGCCACTCAGAGGTAAAACAACCTAAATCCTTAAAATCAAAACTGAAAACTTAATTTTGTTATGTGTTCTGCATTGAAAACAATTAAATCCTCACAGAGAAATAGTTTTACTAACAGTCATTTATAAATTTAATAAAAATAGCATCACTTAAAATTCACTTTGCTTTTAAATTCATACGAATGTTCACAATGCTCATATTAATTAATTAAGGTTTTTCTCCTTTTATATTTACTGAAATATTTGTTATTTGGCATTTTAGTCAGCCTTTTATCTTTTTGCTAATAAATCAAATTGTGTTAAGTTATTTAGGTAATTTGATTCATCTTATGTTTTTACCAACCTAAATATGCACTGCTCGACATTGAAAGTGCCCCCATCCAGAAGGACATGTACAAACATGAAAATAGAAGGGTGGGTGTGCACAGTTGAGATATGCAAATGATGATAATCCAGAGCCAATGACGTGTGTGGCTCAAGAGATAAAAGGTGCAAGAAGGAACAAGGATGTTATTGTGTTTATGCACGTGGAATTTGTGTGAACGGTTGAGATTAGGTGGTTCCACTTGGAAATTGTTCAGCGAAGGCCGAAAATGCTTGGTACACACCGTCAGCAGATTTATCGCCATTTGGGTGCTTTAGAGAGAGGAAGAATTATGGGCCTATGTGAAACTTGATGGACTACACGTCATGTCACTGCCCATGTTCATCGGGATGCACCAACTGTTGAATGCATTTATTCACTAATTGATTCTTTGTTCTTAATTTCTAGCTGATCATCAGAACAAAAAGAGGAACGATTCAGTTGCTTCATTGTTAAAAGACATTCACAATGTGGATAAATGAAAGATATCAGGGTAATCAAAAAGATAGTTAAATTCTAAGGGTTATGAAAATTGAAATATAAAGTGAACTTCTTTTAGACTAGTACCAGAAAGAGAGAAAGAAGATCGCAAAGACTTAGTCAATATTGTAAATGCATTTTAAAAACAACTTTTTTTTAATATATCGTTAATAGCAAATCGCCATTGATCGGTTCCATAAAGTTGAAAACTCTTATCGTAAAATATTACACAAACGTTTCCATGGCATTAATATGGGAAATTTTGTAAGTATGCTGAATTCAATATCAGAAAATTGGGTCATACATAAATTTTGATGGTTTTCATGAGCCCAGTACGTATTGGAAAAGGACGAAACTGTGCAGCCGAAATCCATGCCTATGATTATCACGCCTGAATGACTTCAATGACCAGATTTTATTAGGAATGATCGAACTGAAGACTAGCCAAGATTTAAAATAAAAAGGTAGAGAAGGTCAAATAACTTCAGAAATTAGAAAAGAAAAACGATTCGAATTCAAGCCTCATAGTTATTTGAAATTTTGGAGCAAACTGTTAGCTAAAATTAATTATTTTGAAAAATCTCTTTTCCCGTAGAATAATACTATATGTTCTATTTATTTTATAAGCTACGCATGATTTCAGGTTTTTTTTTATCCTGTTAATCAAACTGATGATTAAAATTGCAGACTAAGAGCTTGAGACACTGAACTCGTTTTACAGATGTAGTTCGAAAACTCCTCGATGTTTCGAGGCACTTCCTTATATTTTGTGATTATTATCATACAGAGACGTTCGCATTTCTAAAACGCTACCTCAGTCAAGGTAACAGATGCATTTCCAAATGCTGATGAGGTATTTTTTGAAATGCCTCAGCATTTGGAAAAAAAAATAATATGAAAATTTTTAACCCATTGCATAGTCTTACTGAGTTATACCTTCATCAGCATTTGGAAGTTCTGACTGCGTGTCGGAAAATTTCCTTGCGGTGTTTCTCTTGATTTTATAGCACTGTTCTTATTTTGGATAAACCTGATTGTATTGTCTGAAATCTGTTGAACGTTTAATTAACTTTGCGCAGAAGAATCGGCACTTGAGACCGCAAAAAGCTAAGTTCGTAATTTCAACTTTACCATAAATTGTTCTTTACGTGTTTATATACGTCGGGCTTGAAAATAACATAAGTTTTTTTTTTTTAAGAGCGGGGGAGGGGATGGATCATGGCCCTTTTGTACCTGATTGCATACTGCAGTCAATGACATATCCAATACTGTTTAGTTTTCACGCTGTCAGTTCTTTGTTGGTGGCGTATATTGTACTAGTTGCCCATAATGAAATTTTCCCAGGCCAAACGTGTATACATAGTCGAAAGTTATTTAACAACCAAATCATTTTTAACTATTCAAGCTGATTTCAATGAACAGTTTCCTGATTCTCCAGTACCCAAGAAGTCTACAATATCACGTTTAATTGCACGATCCCACGAGACTGGAAGCTACATACTGGTCGGCTTTCTCTATTAAGTGATGAAAAACTTGAGGACATTAATCAACGTTAGAGAAGAGAGAGAGAGGACACTTTCAACATCTGTTGTAACCCTTCCTTGACAATTTGTAAATGTAAATTGAGAATAAATGAAATTTTCTAATATGGACTGCGCGAATTTTGAATACTCTATAGAATCGACTCAGCCATCCTTCCACTTTTAAAATAAAAACGAGCGAAGGTCTTAAAGGTAAGAATATGACAGAGTCGATTCTAGTTCAGTGGTTAGAACACTCTGGCATGAATCTGGAGAGACGTGGTTTGAGTCCTGCCAATCGTCAAATTCAACTTTTTCACAAAATTATTTATGAATAAAATGCATATTGTGAAATATCAAGATTGTAAATATATTCCTTAACAAATAAGGGTTGGGTTGCTTCATTACCTCTGAGTGGCACTTTTTTGTACACCATGGGCCAAATGATCAGGTCACAAGGATCCCAGAAGCTCAGAGAAAGTTGTGGGGAGGGAACCCACTGGACAGCTGTTGGAAGACAAATGGCAGCCTCCCTTCAAGACCATCCATCGTGTACTTTAACGTGCACAGGATATGGTTCTTCACAGGGTGTGGCTCTCCATGGCTTAAAATCCCATCCGAAGGACGGCGTTCTTTCCAAGCCAGCAGTGTCATCTACTCAAGGTTCATGGTGAAATTAACCTGTAATGAGGGGACCTACTGACCGAGGACAGGGCGGGGAGTTTGTGGAGATAAATCTCAACACAGGCTCAGGTGAGACTCGAACTGGGAACTGCAGATCATGAGTCTGGCGCGCTACTGACTGAGCCACCCCTGCCCCTTTTAAAAAGTAAGACAGGCAAGAATTTAGCTGTTAAGTATATGCAAAGAATGTTTAATATCTAAATGAAATTTCTTACTTTTGGAATGCCTAATGGATTTTTTAAATGAAATACAATGTGTAATGTTATTTTGAAGGTAATAATAGAGAAGTGAAACGAATTTAGAGCGTTTCTAGATATGAAACGTTAGATTAAACGTATAGTGTAGATGACAACATATTCTCGTATCTTGAGATGCCTTTCCGTTAGACGTTATCTGTCATCCTATTATGATAAGTGCTTTAGATGTGTAAATGTCTCAGCATGCTCACTGGCCTGAATCCCGTTTCATTGAGGTCAGCTGTGGTCTTGTATCAAGGTAGGTCTTAATCCTTAAAATGGACAATTATGAAGACTGTGGAAGCAAGGTAATGTCTAACATTGTCCCTTAATTATGGTAAAAATTATTTATTTCTATTTGCAGGATTTCAATACGTGATTGTTTCTTCTGCTTGGAAATTTCAGAAATATAGAACAATATTTTTTGTACGCTGAAACTGAAAATTTGAAGTGTATTAACTTAACTCAGCTACTCGGATATTATCTATTCGTAACAAGTGATAACTAGAATTCTACAATTCTAGTTATCAATTTAATATAAGCAAACTAACTGGTTTAAAAATTATTTAAGAAATAATTTTGGATGAACGGAGTCTTTAATATTCACAACTAGAATAAGTAAAACGTGGCAGGATCAAAGTTAAAAATTAGCCCTAATGTTATCTCTTTCGTATCTTGGCTACACTGAAAATAGTGGTGACTAGCTCGTCTTTATGAAAATCTCGTTTCCTGTTGCACCATGTGGACGGCTGGGTACGTGGACATTGTTTACCTGTTGAAATGTTGGCAACAGGATGCACCGTGGGACGAATAAAGCCCGTGAAATAAGTGTACTGCTTTGGGCAATGTTCTGCTGGGAAACCCTGGGTCTAGTCATTCATGTACAGGAAACTATGACCTGTACCACATTGTACTATTTGTTGCCAGATGTTCAGCAACCATGCAATCCCCGGTTCCGTCTCATGACACTACCAAGTTAACGGAAAGTCGTGACTATTTAGAGTCAGGGGCAAGAATACACCATACAGATGCATCTCGTCCCCAACCTCACATGGCAGCAGTCCTATAAAAGGAAAGCTAACCACCGGTAGAAACCTGAAAATTTAATATGTTCCCCAGTTAGCTATGAACAAGGATATGTAGATCCAAGTTCGTTCGGCACCCGGGGTGGACTCGTAGTGGGGCCCAGACTTTGAAAAGGGCTCGTGCCTACTAGGTGACCCAATACGTTCGGCCGTGTGCTTGAACTGCTCCACGTAGCACCTGATTGAGGTCTTGACACTGTCCAACCGGGCCACCAAACCGGTCAGCGATGTCTTCGACCTCAGTTGTTCTTGGCTTTGTCCAACTGGGGACCCAATCCAGTCAGCAAAGTCTTCGACCGGTTGCTGGGCCCGTAGCCCCCCCACAACATCATTGCAGACCAGGTACATCCTTTCATGGCAACGGTATATCCCTCTAGTAGTGCCTTCTTTCAGCAGGATAATGCGCCATGCCACACTATCCGGATTGTTCAAGAATGGTTTGTGGTACATGAGGAAGACTTCCAGGTATTGCCCTTGCCTTCAAAATCCTCAGACATCAATGCAATCGAGCATCTGTGGCTTGTGTTGGAACATCATATCCGATCTGTGGCGGCTCAACCATGTAATTTACAAGAGTTAAAGGATCTACTTGTAACTTATTGGTACCAGATGCCACAAGACACATTTAGAAATCTTGTAGCGCCAATGCATCGCCGGGTAAGAGCTGTTTTATCGTTACATGGAAGACCAACATCATATTAGGCAGATGGTCATAATGTTTTGGTTCTTCGGTGTATATGTAAGTAGTAAGGTAGAGAAAATTGCTCAGTATCAAATAATGTAACTTGATATAAGTAGCTTTAAATATCGTGTGTACATAAATGTTAACAAATTTTGGGAATTGTAAGGAACTTCTTTTAAAAGCAATACAAAAAATACGCCGGGCATTCAAAAAGATCTTGACACATGTATGTAGATTTCCACTCTTTCCTCCGAAGTTAACGAGCTACAACTTGTTTAAAGTATTGTCCAAAATTTGTTATTATGTGTTAAAAACAAATGTTGTGTCATCATTTTTTTCTTCGCTGCAGCGCGTAAAGTTCTGTCTGCGAAATCTGTGCATTGTTCCTATGAAGACTCTCAAAGACAAGGATAGATTTTACATTTTCACAAGGGGCGGGGGTGGCTCAGTCGGTAGCGCGCCAGGCTCGTAATCTGTAGTTCCCAGGTTCGAGTCCCAGCTGGGTCAGCGTTGAGATTTATCTCCGCAAAAATTCCCCGCCTGCCCACGGTCAGTAGGGGACACCGATGGGCTTGGAAAGGCCGCCGTCCGTCGGATGGGACGTTAAGCCGTGGCCCCGTGTGCGGGAGAGCCATACCCTGTGCACGTTAAAGAACACACTGGATGGCCTTGACGGGAGGCTACCATCTGTCTCCCAACAGCTGTTCCAGTGGGTCCCCTCCCCCAACCTTCTCTGAGCCTTCGGGGTCCATGTGACCTGGCCATTTAGCCCATGGTGTGCAAAAAAGTGTCGCTCAGAGGTAAAACAACCCAACCCAACATTTTCACAAGGATGCAGCTTGGGGACGACATGAAAAAATTCATGCCTATTTATCACAAGTATATGGGAACCACGCCAGTTCATATGGCAACTGTTACAGGATGGATGCACAAATTCAGGGAAGGACAGCAGAGCTTGAAGACCTCCCTCCTGCAGGAAGACCGAAAGAGGCCATTTCTTCCATAAAAAAAATCTTATTTTGGAATATTTCGTCATGGCTTGGAAAAGCCAACATCAAGTGCTGAACGGAAAAGAGCCCGTGCGCATAAAAAAAGGCGCTCTATGACCTTAATAGAATGCTTCCATCATCCTCTTAAAAACTACTGATATCTCCTTTTCCCATTCTGTTCCGAGCTTGGGGTTGTTATTCATGGGTACTGACAAATACATTTCCAGGTGTAGAGGCAGGGCATGAGTGGAAAAAGTAAAAGCGTGTTTAGAATTTCAGATAAATAAAAATAAATATCCCCTCAAGCAGCTGCTTGCCACAGAGGTCTGACAGGAGGCTGTCAGTTTATATGCCATAGTAGAAGGTCTGAGAGGATGGCAGGACCTCAGCAGAAAAACGACACATTCATCCATGCCTTACCCGGGGCTCGAACCCAGGCCCCTTAGATCAGTAGTCAAGCACGCTAACCACTCGGCCATGGGACGGCGAATTTCAGAAAGGGCAGAATGCTATTTTTGGCGGGAGAGAGGAGATTAAAAATGTGAATCGATTTTTTTTCGTATTACTATTGTGAATTTCCGGGGGAAGTTAACGCTCAGGCCTTATCGCCTTATTATTTAGCAAAAAATCCATGCCTATTTATCACAAATATATGGGAACCACACCTGTTCATATGGCAACTGTTACAGGATGGATGCACAAATTCAGAGAAGGACAGCAGAGCTTGAAGACCTCCCTCCTGCAGGAAGACCGAAAGAGGACATTTTTTTCATAAAAAAATCTTATTTTGGAATATTTCGTTATGGCTTGGAAAGGCCAACACCAAGTGCTGAACGGAAAAGAGCCCGTGCACATAAAAAAATGCGCTCTATGACCTTAATAGAATGCTTCCATCATCCTCTTAAAAACTACTGAACTGCAAAAAAGCATGAATTGCATATTAACACAGATTTTGTGAGCGTGGATATTTATATCCAATTCACCCTCACCATGCACACGGTCAGAAAGGGTATACCGATGGACTAAGAAAGGCAGCCATCCATCTGTTGGGAAGTTAAGATGTCGCCGTGTGCAGGAGAGAGAGAGAGAGCTATATCCTGTATACGTTAAAGAAGACGTTGGATGGCCTTGATGGTAGGTTACCTTCATAATAAACCATCTGTTTTCTAACAGCTGTCCAGTGGGTCTCCTTTCCTCAATCTTTTCTGAGCCCTTGGGGTCATTGTGCCCTGGCCATTTTAGTCCATTATGTGCAAAAAAGTGCCGCTCAGAGGTAAAAACAACCCACATCAACACATTCACTGCACGCCTTCTCACTTTATGTCTATTAATGTTTATTCATAAATGCATTAATTACGTTTTAATGAAAAGATTCTACATGTTCTTTTCCATGTCTTGAAGTGAAATAACATTTTCCGTAATTGTTGCTTTCAATAGCATTCGGCGACTTGAATTCAAATTATGAATCTATCAGAATGGTGATGTTGTTTTAACGTCAAAAATTAAGCAATTGTCCGAAGTAACCTGCGTTTTTTTTTTATCAGTTCCCTTTTTTTAGTTTATAGAACTCGTGAATTGTGCAGTGTCCATCAGTTTTGGAGAAATCAGTTTGTCCTGGTGGCTGTCAACAACCTACTGCAGAAATGGTGGAGGTAGACATCATTTATTGGCTACGTCATTTGATGTGGGCCTGAGTCTTTGTATTAGCTGCACCGACAGGCACAGCTGTGTGGATTTTCAAACGGCTTGCTTCATACTTTGATTTTGTGCATTTCACATAAAACTGTCTGCTCAGCATTTTTTGTTGAATTTTAACGCAGCTGTTGTCAGAGGCTCTAAGGATTCGTACTCTTCTAGGCAAACAATGACTCTCACCCCCATCACTCCAGATCTGTTAATTTATTAATGTTTATTTACATTAAGCATTAAAAAACATCATAACTAAACTTATAAAACGCAAGACTAATGCATAACTTTCCATAATTTATATTGTGTTTGGCTTTTGTTTTAACCTGGTTACGTGACTGGTGAGGGGGTGGGGAGGAAGTGCATGAGCAACCCTCTGGATGCTTAGAGCGCCTATAAAAACTTTTTTTAGGCGCTCTTGCGCTGAATGCATCACACAGGCCCTACAGGATGATAGGTAAAAAAGACAGGTATTTTTTATTTATTTTTTTATTTATATCTTCCTATTGCTTTTGGCTTTGACATTTGTCGGTTTGACAACCGACAAATTCCACCATATCTTTCGAACTCTATGGAGAAACCTGGTGATTTATGTGCCAAATGAAAGTTTGTGACGTGGGATGATTCATAGGCTATAAAAAATTGACTCCCGTGCTTTCTTCCCACTTGAAGAAGAAGAAATATGAAAACAATTCTTAAGCTATATCTCCAGAACGCGACGGCCGAAAGGAACAAGCTATACATCAAATGAAAGCTTGTGATATGGGGAATGCCCTAGACTATGAAAAATTGATCCCCCTCATTATTTATTCCTCCCTAAAAAATGGAGGAAATATGAAAATGATTGTTCTTATGTATTTCCTGAACGGGAGTGCAGAAAGTAACAAGCTATGTGTAAAATGAAAGCTTGTGAAGCGGGGAATGTCATAGGCTATAAAAAATTGACCCGCCATTGTTTCCCCCCCACACACACTAATAAACGGGAAATGTGAAAGTCGGTCTATTATGTCTTCCGAAGGCGAGGGCCTACAATTATGAGTTAGGTTTCAAATGAACTCTCGTATAATGACGGTCGTAAACTATTTGGAATTTTGCCCCCACTCTTCCCCCTGATAAAATGGTGGCGTAATTTCGGGGGAGGGGAAGTCGACCTTAACGAGTTGTATCTCAAAGCTTGTGACTTCCCATTCAATTCTTCTTCACCTCAAACACTCGGGGGAAAAAAAGGATGTGAATATGCTCGATGTTTACGAGTCAAATATCAAATGAAATTTTTGAAGGGGAGATATAAAAATACCTACCTTCAAAAATACACCAAAAATGACAACAAAAAAATTAGTAATTTAAAAAATTAAAAAAATACTTATCTGCCTATATGTCCTAAAAAGTAGAAAATGAACCTAAAGTATATCGATGATGCAATCAGGCACTGAGTTTGTATTCGCTTCAAAGAAAGATAGGGAGCCAGCAATTTGGTGAGTAGGTAAATCGGCGCACTATCTTCCTTTGGTCAATACGAACTCAGTGACTGATTGCACCATCGATATGCTTTAGGCTTATTTTCTACTTTTTAGGGCGCTATAGGAAGATAGGAAATAAAGAAGTATAAATAAATTAAAAAATTTCAAAATTATCTATTTTCCTATTGCTTTTCTCTTTGACATTTGTCGGTTTGTGGATTTGTCAAAATAGTTGTTCCATCATATCTTTCGAACGCGATGTAGAAACTTAATGATTTATGTGTCAAATAAAAACTTGTGACGCTGGGAGTGTCATAGGCTATAAAAAATTGATTCTCATTCTTTCCATCTAAAAAGGGGGAAATATGAAAACTTTTCTGCTATATCTCCAGAACGCGAGTTTCGAAAGTAACAAGCTATACTTCAAGTGAAATGTACTGACGCGATGAATGTCATAGGCCAGTGGTTCTCAACTTTTTATACTTTACGTACCCCCTGGAAATGTGTATGTAACTGGCATACCCCTTGTATATATATATATATAGATAAAACTATAGTTATAATATAACAATGGTAATAAAACATATATACTCATTAAATTTTGTATTCATAAATTGCATATATCGATAAACACAAAAAATGACATTTTTGAACAGCAGTGTTACCAACTTAGTGACTTCGTTACTAGATCTAGCGACTTTTGAGCTTTCACGGCGTACCCGAAAAATATTTTCCGCGTACCCCACGTTGAGACCCTTGTCATAGACTATAAGAAATTGACCCCCCCATGCTTTTTCCCCCTAAAAAAGGGGAAATATTTAAAATATTATCTCTCTTATATCTTCTGAACGTGAGTGCGAATGTAGCAAAATATGCTTTAAATCAGGCGTGTCCAAACTTTTAACTTCCCTGGGCCACATTGAGTGAATATTTGACTTCCCTGGGCCACACTAAGTGAAGATGAAGTGTTTTGGGCCGCACATAAAATATAAAATATAGTTAATGAATATGAATAATAAAACTTCATTTATTTTCTTATGTTTTCTATTATAAAATAAAAAAGGGCAATATAAACCTAGTGGGATATCAAAAACTCGCTGAAAATTCAGCGAGAGGAAAGCCAACGGGTCGGATCGATTTGGCAAACTTTCGCGAACGTTCGATGGCCCCTTTTTCTGTGAAGGGCTCCCTTGACCAAAAGGATTAGGAAATCAAAATACAATGCAATATACTGCATACAAATATTGTAATTCTTCAAAAAATTCGGCGTCGAGTGGGATACACACATAATTCGAAACGTAAATTCTCATGGCATACTAAGATGTTTTTATTTAAATTTTTATTTCAAAATAAATGTCAACGAATCGATTATATATGAAAAATATTGCAAACATTTATTTTTTTAATAAAAATTTGTAAATTTAAATATTTTCATAATTTGCGTTTGGGCCGCATTTTAAAGGCTTTTGGGTCGCATGCGGCCCATGGGCCGCACTTTAGACAAGCATGCTTTAAATGAAAGCTTGTGACGTGGGGAATGTCATAAGCTATAAAGAATTGTTCCCCCATGCTTTCAAAACGGTAAATGTGAAAGTCGTTTTACTATATCTTCCAAATTAGAAGGCCTACAATTGCGAGTTAGGTGTCAAATGAACGCTCATGTAATGACTGCCGTAAACTATTTAGAATTTTACCCCCACAATTCTCTCTCCTGATAAAAGGGGAAAGGAGATTTTCTCGGTGTTAGACTTTAACGAGTCATATCTCAAAACTTGTGACGTCTCCAATGTGTTGGGTACCTCAAACACGACTGCAAAAGGGAGGGAAAATATGGTCGATATGTTTATGAGTTATATATATATCAATTAAAATCTTTTGAGGGTAGATATTTTTAGTAACAAAAAATTTAAATCAATTTAAAAAATACCTGTATTGCTTGCTATATGAGCAGTAAAAAGTAGAAAATAAACCTAAGGCATATCGGTGGTGCAATCAGTCACTGAGTTCGTATTCACTTCACGGGAAGATAAGGTGCCGATTTATTTACACAACAAGATTGTCGGCGTCCTATCTTCCTTTGAATACGATCTCAGTGACTGCACCATCGATTGTGGGGCGGGGGTGGCTCAGTCGGTAGCGCGCCAGGCTCGTAATCTGTAGTTCCCAGGTTCGAGTCCCAGCTGGGTCAGCGTTGAGATTTATCTCCGCAAAATTTCCCCCGCCCTGCCCACGGTCAGTAGGGGACACCAATGGGCTTGGAAAGGCCGCCGTCCGTCGGATGGGACGTTAAGCCGTGGCCCCGTATGCGGGAGAGCCATATCCTGTGCACGTTAAAGAACACGCTGGATGGCCTTGACGGGAGGCTACCATCTGTCTCCCAACAGCTGTTCCAGTGGGTCCCCTCCCCCAACCTTCTCTGAGCCTTCGGGGTCCTTGTGGCCTGGCCATTTAGCCCATGGTGTGCAAAAAAGTGCCGCTCAGAGGTAAAACAATCCAACAATGTACCATCGATTTGCCTTAGATTTGTTTTCTGCTTTTTATGCCCCATATATTGTAATATAGGCATTTTTTAATTTATATTTCTTCAATTTCCTTCTCACTGTTGCTTCCTGCATAGATTTTTTTTACTCAGATTATGTAACTGTGTGCTTTAAAATTTTTTTCTTTTATTCTCTAGTTTGCCTTACCATTAGTTCTAAAAGCCTTTGCGCAATCAAATAATCAACTAACCAGCTCTTTTCCTTCAGTGAGATATTGGATTTTTTTCCCTATTGGCATTGGAGCCGAGTACGGGAGGGGAGGCCGAGAGGCTCGTCCCTAAAAATTCCATTATATATCTAACAGACAAAGTAAATATGTCTGGTATCTTGTTATTATATGTGAGCCCCCTTACTCAAGGGGGCGGGGGGGGCTCAGTCGGTAGCGCGCCAGGCTCGTAATCTGTAGTTCCCAGGTTCGAGTCCCAGCTGGGTCAGCGTTGAGATTTATCTCCGCAAAATTCCCCGCCCTGCCCACGGTCAGTAGGGGACACCGATGGGCTTGGAAAGGCCGCCGTCCGTCGGATGGGACGTTAAGCCGTGGCCCCGTGTGCGGGAGAGCCATACCCTGTGCACGTTAAAGAACACGCTGGATGGCCTTGACGGGAGGCTACCATCTGTCTCCCAACAGCTGTTCCAGTGGGTCCCCTCCCCCAACCTTCTCTGAGCCTTCGGGGTCCATGTGACCTGGCCATTTAGCCCATGGTGTGCAAAAAAGTGCCGCTCAGAGGTAAAACAACCCAACCCCTTACTCAAGAGTTTAAAAAGACGTTATCATTAAAATGAATAAAGCAAATTTAATAATAACTGATAATTTTAAATACTTAGGAGTTAATCTAGATTCTAAACTAAAATGGAGCCAATATTTAGATTCTGCAAAAAATAAAGCTAATGAATTATTCATTTTTTTAAGATACTTGGGGAGCTCAAGATAGAGATGTACTCAAAAAAATCTACTTTTATTATACAAGTCTATTATTTTACCTAAATATACCTATGGTATTGAATTAATAAATAATATTTCAAAAACTAAAAAAAAAAATGGAACAAATGCAAATAAAAATTTTAAAATATTGTCTGGGTTTTGTTCAAGGTATTAATGGATTGAATGCCTATGCGGAAACAGCATTTCCTCCTGTAGAAATTAAATATATATATGCTATCTAATTTATTATATAGAATTATTTAAAAAATAAAGATCATCCAGTGACGGAAAAAATAATTGATGATTTCAATGATGTTACAATAAATGAATTTAAGGAAAGAAATATATTAAAGAATATTAAAAAAAAATTAAGTGGAGATTATCAAGTACAAATTCTATGCTGGACATCTTCGTTTCCAGTAATGGAAAATCGAATTACTGGTATTGAATCAAAAAATTGTTTAGATAAACTTAATTTAAAAAATTTAATTGAATCATTTATTCATGATAAATATCAAAATTAAATACGTATATATATACTGATGGCTCCCTGAATAGAGAAAGAACTATAGCTTCAGGGGCATTTTATTGTATAAATGACAATTATGAGTCACAATTTAAGACATATAATCCTGTTACAATAGCTGAGTTAACAGCTATTGTTTTAGCAATAAATTGGGCAAAAAATTTTTATAATAGTCCCTTGGCCGAGTGGTTAGCGTGCTTGGCTACTGATCTAAGGGACCTGGGTTCGAGCCCCGGGTAAGGCATGGATGTATGTGTCGTTTTTCTGCTGAGGTCCTGCCATCCTCACAGACCTTCTACTATGGCATATAAACTGACAGGCTCCTGTTCAGACCTCTGTGGCAAGCAGCTGCTTGAGGGGGTATTTATTTGTTTTTTTATAACATTGTAATATTTACTGATTCGAAATCATCCATTGACATTATATACCAGGATCTTACAAAAAATAATTTTAAAATTATCATTAGTGATATATCAAATTTAATTAAAAAGCATATTATCCACAATAATATAATTCACATACAATGGGTACCAGCCCATATTGGATTAAAATTCAACGAAAAAGCAGATATTTTAGCAAAATCAGCTATAAATCTAAATACCTGTATGGAATCTCCAGTTTTTATTTTCTTAGTGAAAAAACAAAATAAAATGCATAAATAATTACAAGAATGGTATAAGGAATAGACAAAAAAACACCCACAGAATAGTATTTCAGATAAAATTATGCTATTTAATAACTATGGTTTAAAAAAATGGAAATCAATGGAATTCTAAGAATTAAAGTTAATTCTGCTATTACTAAATCACTTTTATTTAAAATGAAAAAGGTGAATACTCCAAATTGCTTAAGTTGTAATAACATAGAAACATTAGAACATATAATATTTTATTGTAAAAAATACATTAATGAAAGAAACAAATATTTTTTAAACCTAAAAAAAATAATGTTAGTACATATTCTTTCAACACTATATTGGAACCTGAAAACAATTTTTTAAGAAGAAAATTTTATAAAATGCTGATTTATTTCTTGAAAGAAATAAAGATATTTGATGTATTATAAAAAAAAATATGAAAATAAAAGAGAGAAAAAGAAAGATAAACAAAAAAATCTTTTCTGAATGAGTCTGTGATTTGAATTTTTCTTTTCACAGGAATATTCAATGTGTTGAGTTATTGTAATCAGTAATCATTTTTAGAGCAACCGTTGATTATTTCTTCCGAAATAATCGTGGCTTTAAAAAAGGTTAAAAAAGCTTCAATTTGAAAGAAAGTATTTTAAAAATGTCTTGAATAGCACATAAAATTCGAATTTTATAATTCAGATATTTAAATATATGTATAAATTATAAGTAAAATGATGCACTTTCAGACAAATTTTAAAAGTTATACTAGTAACAAAAAACATCGTAAATTGGAAATTCGAAATGAAGAACTAAAAAAAAGGTCAAAAAAGGTGTTTCCAGATTATGCTATAGATAGGGATTTAAAGTTTTAATGGAACAAGTTTTCTGTTTAAATCCAACTGCCTCCTTGCCCCCCCCCCTTCCCTCCTGTTCCGTAATGGAATAGAAAAATAGAAATTATATTAAACTTCAACTGGTGTTCTGTCACGGAGGTGAAAATATATTAGACTTTTATATGAGCAGTTTATTTTGAAAGTGGGGCAATTTTTGAAATTGTGAATTTTTCCATTTTTGAAAAAAATGAAGCTAATGAGTCCATTTTTGAAAAAAATGAAGCTAATGATAACAATAAAAAAACAAAAATACCCCCTCAAGCAGCTGCTTGCCACAGAGGTCTGACAGGACCCTGTCAGTTTATATGCCATAGTAGAAGGTCTGAGAGGATGGCAGGACTCAGCAGAAAAACGACACAAACAGCCATGCCTTACCCGGGGCTAGAACCCAGGTCCCTTAGATCAATAGCCAAGCGCGCAAACCACTCGGCCACGGGACGGCTTAATTATAACAATAGATAGAACTTAATATGATAAACACTATTATATAATAAATTTACATTATCTAACACCATAAAATACATAAAAGTTGTCTATTAGTGCTTACCAATATTTTTAAAAATGTTGAAAAAATTTAATCCCTTAAATATCTCGCAAGAACAAAAAATGGACTTGTCCCACTTTCAAAATAAACGGCTCATATATTACAAATATTTTTCAAGGACTTTCGTAATTTTCCCCTCAGTTTTAGTAGTATTTTTATACCGGAATGGCGTTCCGGGTCGATCTTCTCCGCTCCCTTTCACTCGGATTGTAATTTCCACTTGCGTGTAAAATACCAGAATGAAAATCGTTTTGGAAATGCAAGAAAAATGCTTACCGTTACTGTTTCTAATGAGCCTAGTTAAGTGACCATGCTGTTTAAATCAGGAAGAAAGAAATTGAGAGGCGCGTAGGGGCACGAAATGCTCTAAAAAAGAAAAATACTGCGGACAAAATGTTTAAAATATATATAATATTTAAGAATGTAGCTTAGCAAATTATATTTATTGCATTTAGTTAAAGTTGCAGTATTTTTAACTGCCAATTGGTATAGTGGAATCGTAGAGATCCCAGCAATGTTCCTCATTCCTACTACTGGAAGGATTTGTCGAACGAAGATGCAAATACTGATTCCCAGGGCCGCCTACTGACTTTGCATCCCGCCTATATGGATGATGAGTGACTCATCAACGCTCATGTTCATCGTTCATGTTCTTCAACGCTCATGTTCAATCATTCAGCAACGCATCAGGACACCGGTATTCAGTGTGATAAAATTCTAAGTGCAAATTACTAATCGTTAACTTTCATCGGTATATAATTGCGAATTGTATCTATATAAACATGAAACTATTTAAAATAATTTAATTTTTAATGTTGCTTTTGTATGTTAGATAAAATTTCTTGTTAGAAATAAAACTTTTTTCCTCTGTGGAGTGGGGAATAGTTGGCGTTTCCAATGAACTTTGGGTGGAGGGAGAGAGGGCTTTCAACGGACTTTGCACAAAGGCGACCATGGCTAGAAACAGACTTGCTTGCTTTTGTATGCCTTAAAATGAGTTGAAGTGTGTCATTTAACCAAACAGTTAGCTATTTCTTGAGCTAGGAGATATAAAAAAATAAATACCTCTCAAGCTGCTGCTTGCCACAGAGGTCTGACAGGAGTCTGTCAGTTTATATGCCATAGTAGAGGGTCTGAGAGGATGGCAGGACTTCAGTAGAAATATAACACACACATCCATGCCTTACTGGGGGCTCGAACCCAGGTCCCTTAGATCAGTAGCCAAGCGTGCTAACCACTCGACCACGGGGTTATTAAAATTTATGATCACTCTAACCCCCTACCACTATTATGTTCCAGTTTTTTCTCCATGTTTTGAAGTAGCGTTTCTGAAAGTATTTCAATCGATGCACCCCTTAGACTCAGTGACACTTCATCTATCCATTTTCAATGCCGACTTAATTTCTTACCTTAAACTATATGTAATTGTAAATAATAATAATGATTTCTTCGAGTTGATTAAAATATATATGTAGGAAAAGCCAATAGAGTTGAAATTTATTTCCATTCGTTTTACTCACAAATTATTTGCCAAAAACACATAAATAAAAGATATTAAACAAGCAACTGAATTTTTTATACACGTACAAAATGAAATATTTATAGTTTATATAGATCAAAGGTTGTTAACAGTGTAAAATTGAATATAAACAATTTACCAAAATGAAAAAGAAAAAGTGCGTATATAAAATGCTGATGTAAAATAAATGCCCCAACTAAGCTAATCTTATACAAGACTGAGTGATGGATATTTGAGCGACGTTTCCGATGCAAATACGAGGCATGGAGAAATCAGATTTTCCCACCCATCTATATTTTACCGCTATAAATCTCTTTTTTTTTTAGGTCCCACCTGTCAATATACGAAATATATATCACATACCACCTTATGGGTGCATGGACACCCTGGTTCAGAATCACTGTGTGGGCCGAGGTTGTTCAGTTAGTAGTGCGGCATGGTCGTAATCTGCAGTTCCTAGATTCGAGTTCCACCTGGACCAGCCTTGAAATTTTTCCCCGCCCTACCCACGGTCAATAGGGGATGTCGATGGACTTAGAAAATCCGCCGTCCATGAGATGGGACATTAAGCCGTGTTCCCCGTGTGGGGGAGAGCCATACCCTGCGCAAGTTAAAGAAGATGCAAGATGGCCTTGACGAGAATTGAGAGGAAAGAGTGGGTCGCCTTCCTCCCACCTTCTCTGAGCCCTTGGAGTCCTTGTGACTTATCCATTTAGCCCATTGTGTGCAAAAAAGTGCCGCTCAGAGGTAAAATAACCAAAAATCACTGTCTTAACGGAAATATTAGTTACTATAAATATGATAGTGTCTGCAGCTCAAATGAAAATGAAACTTTGCTCGACATAGCTGTTATCTCTGTTGGTAAAAAATCATTGCTTGAGAAACTTTCCGCTGACTTGATGAAATTCAATTGACTCATTGCCCACCCTCCTCGATTTAGCTGAAGGATACATGTGGAAGTGAATCAGAACTCGGAATAACACCTTTGTAACTGTAATGTAGACTCATCCATATCATTAAGCGTGCTTAGAAAGCCACTCAAAGATCCCTAACTTTGAAAACATATTTTGTACTGTAAAATTAAATTGAAGATCTCAATCAAATTTATCCAAAATAATTTTCATTAATATTAGTTTAACGTTAAAAGAGTTATGGAAGCTGAAATATTTAACAGAAGAATTCGTAGTCATAAATTATTACTTCAGAAGTTAAAACGCGTAATAACTGTTATAACAAATCGGTGCTAAAAATAGATGCAATTTAAATGTTTGTAATGATCCGCTCTTCACTGGTTTTGAAGAAAGGCATTTGGGACGATCGTAATATCAGCATGTACTGTTAAATGTTCCAGTTTCTTCAACTCTTTAAATATTAAATGAGTAATGTTTGAAGAATCGAGATTTTAGTGAGATGTTTATTTTTTTCTCCCGCGATATTTTTCCGTGAAAAACTTATTCTCAAACTTAGAGCGCTTCGTACCTGGGTTATCATTCGCATAACATGAAAATATATCAATACTTTTGATAATGAATAACATAATTGATTTCACAGATTTTAAAAGAACTTCGAAAATTTCTTACTTACCCATACCAAAAGCACATGAAGTCTGGACTAAATCCAATTTATTTAAAAAATGTCTAGAATCAAATTGGGGAAGGGAAATTAATCAGTTAATCGAAGAAAAGGCGATTCAACTTGAACAGTTTACATAGCTTTGATTTAATATGTTTTCTAAAAAAAATCCTTCACTTGATTCCTCCAACAGGTATTTACATTAGATGTGAGCAAGCAGCTGCATGCCTACGAGGTGGAGTACCATGTGTTACAAGAAGAGATGCTCTATAGTCCATCCAGAGGAGATACAGAACTCATTCAGAAGCTGGAAGCAGCAAACAGAACACTCAAAGTACGGAACATGGAGCTCATGGAACAGCTGCAGGTAATGCAGTGACTTTATTTTATAATCACCTACAATTCTAAACCATATTACCCAGTGCTTTTTTACTTCATTCTTGTTTGAATGAAAAATCGCATTCAGAGCTCGTTCTGAAAAACTGGTTTATATCCAGTGGCCAAGCTATTTTTTCACTAAATATTTTCAGTTAATAATTTTTCGCTATATTTTTCATTTAATAAAATATTTATGAAATGGAAAAAGTATTATTTTTCAAGTTTGAATTGTGCATTTTTGGTTATATATAAGAAAATTTTCAAACTGCAATTTCTATTTTCAAAGAAAATGAGGTTTTAAAAAACATGTAGCTGTCTTTGGTCTCTCAGTTTGGATTCTATTAGCATATATAATCAATGCCGACCCTGGAAGAGTTAATTCGAAAATAAGCCTTTTAGGGAAAATAAGCCTTTTAGCCATTAGATAAATTGAAAATATTCAGCTGATATGTAAGAGACTTATGGAAGCTGATTGAAGTTTCTGACTTCAATACCTCTACATATTAAAAGAATATTGTTGAAAATTGAGATTTATCTTCAGTGTTATTTTTCTATTAAAAGCTGTTTTTCAAAGTTAGAGGGTGTTGGATGTGGCTTTCCATTCAAATTGCATGGATGTGCCCTAATGCTTTGGATAGTGTGGTGTATTATTAATATGAAGTGTGTGTCTCTTGTGCAGTTAAGGGTGGGAGTGGCTCACTTGGTAGTGCACCAGGCTCGTAATCTAAAGCTCCCAAGTTTCTGGACCAGCATTCAGATTTATTGAGATGGATGACTTAATACACCACACTATCCAAAGCATTAGGGCACATCCATGCAGATTATCCATCCATTCAGATTTATTGAGATTTAATATTAGAAGAAAAGGCCACAGTGCAGATGATGACTTCAGTATTCAATGACATGTGGCAGTTATGAAGGTTTGTGCAAAGACCATTCAACGAACAATGACAGCTGACACCCATATCGAGCACCCTTGTTAACAGCATTGTCACTGGGCTATGAGGCTGCAATGGGATGAAGGAATGTTGCCAATAGGCCATGGAAGATTGGAAATGGGTAACTTGGTCCAACATATCAAGGTTCCAACTACAGCATGCTGACAGCAGGCTGCTTGTGTGGCCTAGACACATGAGACTGTGAACTCCCAAATCTCAATTTGGAGTGTTATGGGGCATGTATATTGGAATCCCTTGTACCTATTGAGACTACCATCACCACACAAGGCTATGTTGACGTACTATCCATTTCCCACAGCAGGATGCCTCCTTTTAGCAAGACAATGCAGCATCTCGTCATTCCCATTTTGCATAGGACTAGTTGGAGGAGCATTCCAGTGAGTTCACAACCCTCGAATTTGAACCCTATTGAGCATCTATGGAATCAAATGGAGCGATGCATTTGAGGCAATATCATCGGAACATTTCCCAACACTGGTTAGTCCATGCCATTATGTGCTACTGCTGTTGTGAGGGAAAAAGATGGACCCATACATTATTAGGTGTGTGTGTAATAAATTGTCCTTTCAGTGCATTTATGGTAGGAATTTGATGTTTAAATAGTAGAGTGTAATGATTGGGAATGGTTGATAACACCAGATTGCATCTTTTTCTTAGGGGGTGGAGATTGTCTCAGACACTAGACTTAAAATCTGATGATCCGAGGTTTGATTTCTGACTTTGTCAGCATCACAACAGATCTCTGCTAATCTCCACCCAGCCCTCTGTGAGAGAGGGTAGACCATTAAACTTGAAAAGACCATGTCCCTGAAATAGGACATTAAGCTGTGGCCCCAAGTGCTTTCTTAGTATGCAATTCATATGCATTCTAAACAATAATTGATATGCATGCTACTGGAGAATGGAAACTGTACACATTAAAGTACATGCTGAATGGTCTCCCAATTATTTCCAAACAGCTGTAGAGTGGATTTCCTTCAACTTTCTCTGAGCCATTGGAGTCTTTATGACCTTGTCATTTAGCTCGTTGTGTGCAAAAAAATGCCACTCAGAAGTAAAACAACACCTGAACTGTTGACTGACTAGGATGCAATGACAAAATTAATTCACGTAACTGTTGTGCAAGCATTTTGTTGGGATCATTGCTTGAACTTTTTGCATATGAAAAAGAAACTACTGAGTATGAAGAGCGTGTATCATTAGAACATGAAATGCACACTGTGATTTTTTTACTGGCAATCACCAACTACTGACTGATCAGTTGCAAACCTGTTCACCAATGCATATTGTGGTGTATCAGCAATTATCGTCTGATGCAGATGCTGCCATCTACTGCAAGGTTCTAATTCCAAGTTCTGGCTGGAGGAGGGATTGGCTCAATTGATAGCATTCCAGGCTCGTAATCTGCAGTTTCTAGGCTTGAGTCCCATCTGTGCCTGCCTTGAGAATTTTTCCACTAATTTCCATTATACCCATGGTATGGTGATATTTTTCCGTGAAAAACTTATTCTCAAACTTATGGGCGTTTCTTCTCCCAAACCATGGGGAGAAAGGGGACACCATTGGGCTTAGAAAGGTTGCCATCAGTCAAACGGGATGTTAAGCTGTGGGCTACTGTGCAGAAACTGTACCCTCTCACATTAAAGAACATGCTGGGATTCCTAAAGTTATTCAGTTGATCCTCCTTTTCCAATCTTCCCTGAGGTCTTGGGGTCCTTGTAACCTTACATTTCAACCCATTGTGTGCAAAAAGTGCCACTCACAGGTAAAACAACCCAATCTAGTTGTTGCTAGTTTGATTGTGCCATATAGTCACAGGGATATGATAATATGTAAGTGGATATGCACACATGTACAGCTGGGCTTGTGGGCACATAGCATACACAAAGACTATTTGAACAATTGTTATAGCATAACTTGTGTGCTATAAATTCTGAACGAATTGTTTCTGGATATATGTTTATAGGATTGTTTCTTCTTCTTTTAGAGTAGTTCCCAGGTTTGAGTCCCAGCTGGGTCAGCGTTGAGATTTATCTCCGCAAAATTCCCCGCCCTGCCCACGGTCAGTAGGGGACACCGATGAGCTTGGAAAGGCCGCCGTCCGTCGAATGGGACGTTAAGCCGTGGTCCCGTGTGCGGGAGAGCCATACCCTGTGCACATTAAAGAACACGCTGGATGGCCTTGACGGGAGACTACCATCTGTCTCCCAACAGCTGTTCCAGTGAGGTCCCCTCCCCCAACCTTCTCTGAGCCTTCGGGGTCCATGTGACCTGGCCATTTAGCCCATGGTGTGCAAAAAAGTGCTGCTCAGAGGTAAAACAACCCAACAATCTTCTTTTAGACCCTAAATATTCATTCCTGAGTTTGGGCAGTATATGAGCTTATGAAGGTAAAGAGAAGGGAAACTTGCCTCCTGAAGAGCCCACCATTTCTCACCATCTGGAAATGCCCATTGACCTAGGACCCCCACTTAAAGAATTCGTTAGATATCGACATGTGTTTTGTTGTCTGTGCTTTTTATATGTTTTTATGATATTTCTACATGTTTTGATGCAGTATAACCTTTATTACCAGTATGCTATAGCACAAAATTAATAATAAACTAATTCCAAAATGCACTAATTTTTATGCTTCTACTGTACATATTAATTTTATAAAAAATTCTATTTTTCATAAAATTTCATGTGCATAGTATTATTCATGGATAGCTGAAGATTGGCAAAGAGGATTATGAACAGTGTGGCTAAGGGTATCAGGAAAAGGGGAAGACCTAGGATGTGATGGGCAGACAATATTAAACAAGACCCTGTTAGAATTTGCCTAATGCAGCAGCTGTAGCTCAAAAGAGACACATCTGGTGAACAAAATTACACATTCTAGTTGTAACTCCATAGCCTATGGCTGCACGAGGATTTTGTATGTATGTGTGTATATATGTACTAGGGGTGGTCATAAGCCTCAAGTCTTAAGGGAACCATTAAGAAATGTATGAAGGGTTTTATAGTCCCAGGAATGGCACTCTTAATTTTACTAGTGGATTATTTAGTAATCAGATCCTTTTTTCAAGCTTGTCATTTGACTTCTATGATACCGAAGACATCAGGGATGATTTTGCTTCTTGGAAAATAAATGATAACCAAATTCCTTCATCACTAATTCCCTCAGGAATGAAAAATGGCTGGCTGCTTAAATGAAAACACACACACACAAGTCTCTTTCAGCGGACTATAGCCACCTCCTTATGACTGCCATTGGTTGCTACTGTAGAAATCTAAATCTATCAAAATATGGGTCAGGGGTGGCTCAATCGGTAGCATGTTAGGCTTGTAATCTGCAGTTATCAGGTTGAAGTCCCACCTGAGCTCAAAATAACCAACCAACCCACCTGAGCTAGCATTGAGATTTATCTCTGCAAAACTTCCCTCCCTGCCCTTGGTCAGTGTGAGACACCAATGGGCTAGGAAAGGCCACCTCTCCATTGGATGGGACATAAAAGCTGTGGTCTCATGTGTGGGAGAGTCATACCCTGTGCATGTTAAAGACCGTGTGTGGAAGGGTCATACCCTGTGCATGTCTGTCTCCCAACAGCTGTCAAGTGAGTCCCCTCCTCCCAACCTTCAATGAACCCTTGGTGTCCTTGTGACCTGGCCATTTAGCCCATTGTGTGCAAAAATGTGTAACTTGGAGGTAAAACAACCCAACTCTATCAAAACATAAGCATCTCTTTTGGATATTTATGTTTTGATAAAATAATTGATTTTGAGAGAAGAGGACAAATCCTATAAGCATATATCTAGAAACAATTCATTCAGAATTTATAGCACACAAGTTATATTACAACAGTTGTCAAATAGTCTATGATAATGATATCCCTGTGACTGTACGGCACAATCAAACTAGCAACAACTGGGTTAGGTTGTTTTTCCTCTTGTGGGTATAAATCTGATCATAAATGCGTAGTATTAAAAACTGCTTTTATCCTATCATATAGAAGACATCTCAGAGACAAAAAGTTAATATATTTGAAACTATATGATTTTGTCAGTAGCATTATTCAAGTAAAATTAGTATGTCCATCAAAATTTCTTTAAGTACTATTCTTATTGGAAAATGGTTTATGAAAATTTTATATAAAAGTAAGCAGTGGTGGTCTACCTTACATTTGGTGCTGAATATGGGAAATATGGGAAATGTTTATAAGCTCATTTAGGTATTTAGTTATTGGTTTTCGTTTACTCATAACTGTAAGTACTAATTTGAGAACTGTTTAATTAGCATATGGATGAGGTTGAGTAAAAAAAAAAATTCTCCTATGTGACATCCGAAGTGTAGGGACTCAACCAGGTAAAGGGAGAACTAGGATCACCATTTTGTTAGAACCCTTTTGAGCAACATAATCATATCCATTTTGTGGGGCTGGATGAAGAAATACTACATGTATGTTTTAGTCCTGTGCCTTCAGAACTAGGTTCCAGAAAGGTCATTCAGCACACATAGGAATTTGGACATACTTGGTAGTCCAAGAGAGCTTTGCAGAATTGTCTCAAGAAATATCGCATGACCATGTTTAATGGTATTTTCAACCAAGTGGTTCAAAAACCATTAATAAAAATTACAGAAGAGGTTCACAGTGCAGTAATTAAAATTAAAGATTTTAATATAATTCAAAAAATTTTGTTTTTGAATGCAAATTGTGACTTTACTACAGAACAATTTAGTAGTCAGAACTTATTGTTTGTACTTGTTTTAGTTAAATTATTTTGTTAGGTGGATTACCTAATGCTCAATGCAGCATTTTTTCATGTGTTTCAGCACTGAGTGACTGTGCCAAGTTGACAATCACTATATTTTTGAAATATTTAATAGTATACTGTACAGCTTTATTATCAATAAATATGTATAGATCATGTGTGTTGAATCTGTTAGCAGCCACCAACTTAGTGTCAACCTTATTTTTTGAAAGTACCTGCCAGTGTACAAAAGCTTCCTAAATAGAAGAGTTAAACAGAGATAACCATTGTCACGCTGATGTTAGGAACCTGCAAATATCTACATTGTTATCAGGAGTAGAATGTTTTAAGAGGAGCATGGATATGAATGAGCTCCTCCTAACATCCCACTGCTAACAGACTGTGATGTCTTGCCCCAAATCTCCTCCTTCTTTATCCATCTTTCTATGTTCCAACTCAAATTCTCCTTAATTTCTTTCAAATTCCACAATATACTTCTATAATCTTCATCATCTTAAATCTTCAACATCACCATCTTTACAAATCTCTCAAATTTCGTTATCTGGCTATATTTAATACAGGGCCTCTATGAGCCATTAATTTCAATGTACTTCAGTCATCACATTCAAGGCCACACTATGTGTCATTGAAGTGGAAGGGAGCCATCAGAAGACTGTAGCCATACATTTTACATTCAGATCACATGATTGTGACTACCAACCTCCTTCATCAAATAAGCAGATGCTTTGCGGGTCATTTATTAAAACTTTTGTATAACTAACATGAATAGGAATAAAGATTATCATTATTGTTAAAAATAAGCTGAACTATTTTTCCTTTTCTTGCCATCTATTGGCCATTTTAACAATCCTTCTTTATTTATCATCTTTATTCATACTGCCATATAGACACAGAACAGGGAACCAACATCTGAATTCAATCATTATCTTTTTAATTAATTCTAGTTGTATGGGAGAAATCCATCCAAATCTCTGAACATCACTGCTTATCAGACTTAGGCAGCTCCGCTCAGAGAGGAGAACACATTAATGCTGAGATTAGTCTTTCCCAAGCTGGGATCGAACTAAAGACCCCTAGGGAAGTCGACAAATGCTGCTGAGAGGCAATGACTTAATCTACAGTCGTTATGATTAATTAAAAATGTGCACCCTATTGTAACTGTGTATTGTTATAACACATTGGATGGGTAAGATCTAGTCTGTAGAACCAGTTTTTATGGTGTTTGTTCTGTGTTATGCCATATAACATGTGAGCAAACACGAAAAAAATAATAAAAAAATATCCCCTCAAACATCTTCTTGCTGTAGAAGTCTGACAGAGCCTGTTAGTTTAATATGTTATAGAGAAGGTCTATGAGGAAGGCGAGACCTCAGCAGAAAGACAACACATCCATTGGGCTTGTATCTAGGTCCTTTTGATCAGTAGCCAAGCACACTAACTAATCTGTCACGGGATGGCAATACCCTCCTTCAAGCAGCTGCTTGCCACAGAGATTTGAAAGGAGCCTGTCAATTTAATATTATGCCATAGATAAGAATCTGTGAAGAAAGTGAGACCAATAATTTCAAATATCATGGTGGGTTGGGTTGTTTTACCTCTGAACAGCACTTTTTTGCACACCATGGGCTAAATGGCCAGGTCACATGGACCCTGAAGGCTCAGAGAAGGTTGGGGGAGGGGACCCACTGGAATAGCTGTTGGGAGACAAATGGTAGCCTCCTGTCAAGGCCATCCAGCGTGTTCTTTAACGTACAGGGTATGACTCTTCCGCACACAGGACCACGGCTTAACATCCCATCCGACGGACAGCGGCCTTTCCAAGCCCATCAGTGTCCCCTACTGACCGTGGGCAGGGCAGGGAATTTTGCGGAGATAAATCTCAATGCTGACCCAGCTGGGACTCGAACCTGGGAACTACAGATTACGAGCCTGGCGCGCTACCGACTGAACCACCCCCCGCCCCATATCATGGTGTGGATTCAACATCAGTATAGATATTGTAGCAAAACATGGTGGCCAGTGGGTCTAGTTTGGTAGAGAATGCCAAAATTAGGGATTTTCCAGTTAATGGATTGACTGAACATTCTGGCAAACATGGTATATATCAGAAGCAGGGAAGGGGTGAAAATCAAAAAGTAACAATGGGGCAGAAGAAAGTATCCTTCAGCGTTTAAATGCTCATAGTAAAGATAAACAGCCATTGTCACACTGGTGTAGGGATTCATGGTATCTAAATGAAGCAATGATAAATTAAATTTCAAATAATGAAATCAGTTATAAATAATACTTTATTTTAAAGAGTACACCTTTATTTCATATAACTGTAAAATAATGTTTAAGTAATTTTTGATAGGTCTAGGCTTATCCTGGTGCAAATGGAATGGTTTTGTATTTTATCTTTTCAGTCAAAATGTAAAAAAATGTGCATGAGAATATTTAGATAAAGTTCTGTCACTCAAATTCTTCATTGGTTTTAATATTTTGTGTTATTAAAATGTTATTAAAAATTGCTTGAAAGAAATTAAAGTTCTCGAAATCTATATATTGCTATATTAAATCTATTTTTAATTATTCAGAAACTTACATAAGTTACTATTACTAGGTGTCTCAGTCTATCATTTACAACCTGGAATCATCAGAATCTAGCCATAAGAGTACCATCCAACGCTTGGAGGTCAGAATTAGATCTCTTGAAGAGGAAAAGGATGCTCTCGTTCACAGTCTGGGAATAATGAAGAAAAGGCTACAAAAACTAGAGGTGGCCAGTATAGCATCAGAACCAGATTCTCCTCTTGATGGGAGGCCACCTTCATTTGGGGTGGTGTATGCACTGGCAGGGTCAGAAAAGGATGAAGATATACAGTTCAAACAACTGATTAAGCAATTTTGTGAAGAAAGGAAGATGTCTGGGGAAACAAATGATGGAGCCGATGGAGCAGGAGATATTAAAAATGAAAGAGATTCTGGAGAGAAAGATATCGGTGGTCTGTGTTTCATCCCAAATAAACATAGAGCATCATCACTTGGGGACCTAAAGAATCAGTTTGGGAAGTCTCCACACAATGTTTAGGTTGTGTAACAGTAATTTTTTAACATCAAAATGAGTGTTTCTTTATAGGCATATTATACAAACAGATAGTGATATATATATATATCAGATTAATATTTACAGAGCCTGGAAAAGTTTAATTCTCAACAATTCAAGGAACAAATGTAATAGCTCTTAGCAGTGTACAGCAAATACTGCCTTGGCGTCTGATCGATGATCATGTGCAAAATGTTTTTTAGAATTCTTATTCAGAAGATTTGAATACAGTTATTTACAGTGTTCTAAAGTTCAAAACAAAATAGCCTAACAAAAATCAAGTACCTGCCAGAGACCAATGTGTTGTTATATTGAAGGCTTAGCCGTAATGGATGTTTCAGTATTTCAGAAATAATATTTATTCGAAATAACACTTGTTAGTTTCAAATTATTAAAATAAGCGGAATTGAGAATAGCCAGATGTTGTGTCATGTTCTAGAAAACTTCGCATATTTCTTTATAGATAACAATCAAACAATGGTAGTGAGAATTTACAGCTTTTACCATAAAGAGACTTCTGTGGAATCTTTACCGATTTTGATTTTCATTAGACACAAGAATTTCATGATGTAGTTATTTCTTTTGGAATTAAGTTGTTACAGACAACAAAAGTTCATTTGCTGGTGCTGTAGTTAATAAAGCATAGAAATTGAACTCTTCTATTTTTACAACAGCACTGCTTTTGGTGCAATTGTGTAGCATTCGAAGACATTAATGAAGGTTTATTATATGGTTAAACTTAATTCTTTATATTTATGATAGAGAAATGTCATATGCAATTTGAGTTTTTAGTAATGAGGAGATGTTAGCTTTTGTTAACCTGTTTGTTATATTTCTAATGACTTTTGTTTTTGTGCTGTTAAATATTTATATAGATTCTTTTGCTAGAATTTGAAACAGCTGTTTTCCGTTTTCCATATGTACTTTACCCGACTTTAAAATAGCTCTTTTTGTAGTTTTAAAAACAAAGGCAGCATTTTCTTCAAATGCAATTTCCTGAACACAAGTGCCATTAATAATTTTGCCTTCTTCGTGTGATAACTCTTTTTACCACATGGATGTGATGACAAAGAGTAGCATGAATAGTATAATCAACCATTTATTTTTTCCTCTTTACATGCAACTGTCAAGTGCAAATGTTAGGGTTTTTTTTAACGATTTTTTGTCATTATAGCTGCTTTCTATTAAATGTCTTCTATTAAATTTAACTCTGCATCCTTAAAGATCTACTACTTCTGTTTCAAACGATTTGAAAGCCTCTTGAACTTAGAAGTGTCCAATTTTGATCCAGCTTTTGTAAAATAATAAAACCTAATCTATTCTAGACCATAAGTGATTCTGTTACACAGATGACAATGCATTTTATGCCCTTTGATGAGAACTTCCATGTAGTAGGTTGTTCCCATTATGTAGCACATTCCCATTACCTAATCTATTATGAACAATTCACTGTTTTAAATGAAAATATTTTGTGGATATGATCTATGAACGTTTGTTGTTATGAGACCATACATCAGCAATTTGAGCTTGGTGAATTTCGCAAGCAAGCCTTTCAAGGTGGTATTTAGTTGAAAAAGGTGAGTATGAAAGCAAGCAGAAAAGAGCAGAAATTCAATATTTTTTAAATAAAGTTTACTTTATCAGTATATAATTCTCATACATGTCAGTTGCAGTTATGATATGTTATTATATCAACGTTTGAAAATATTTTTGCAGTCACCTATATATTGGGAGTTTTACTCAGTTTTGATTTATAATTCTCCCCATTCATATTCCCTGTCCTATTTAGCATGGATGATGTTTGGGGTTAAAATTTGTCAGAACCAAGAAGTTTATTAATAGCAGAAATAGGCAGCAAAGTCAGCTGCAAAAATAAACGAAACAGTTCATACTGCATGCGTTTGGATGTAGTTGATTTAGAAATTTAAATGTTCGTTATTTCAGAATTGTTTCTCTGGAGTTTTTAGTTTTGATTGAAATTCTGTTAAATTACCAAAAAAAGGTCAGAACTGATAGTTCATGTCTATCGTTTATAGAGCTGTGTGTTTTTTTATCTTCTCTGATTAGACATTACTCTAATTTAACCACTTTGCAAAATTCATTTTGGTGTAATTATTGATATGTGTCCAATTATACAGTATATGGAATACTGTGTATTCAGTACTCTAATGCATTTTGGTATTCTGAATACTTGTTTACGTACTCTACGAAGTGAAAATGTGTAATACTCATTACACGGTCATCTTTGTGCATCTAGTTATGTGTAATAGCAATGGGCATCCTCACATTTGAAAATGTTTATAATTGAATCACTAATACTAACCATTTAAGTCTTAATTATTCATTGTTTTCTTCTGCCTCGAAATTTTTCTGTTTCTAAGTATTATTAAAATAGAATCCATCGGAAGGCTGGGGGGAGATCCTTCAACTCTTCAGATATAATAAACCCTTTAAAAATTTATGATTTCTCAGTTATAAGCGCTTGAAGTGGAATAGAGTGTAGGAATTAAGCTTATAATATTGAAGGTTAATTGTTGCTGTTCGGATAAACAATTCTCCACGGTGCCAAATTGTAACATCTATCATCCTGGTCATTTCAAAATATACATAAATTGGATTTAAAGTTGAAAATTTCATTTCAGCTTCTTTTAAGATAGACGTTCATTTTTCTTTATCAAGTTAGGGAGGTGGGGGTAAGATATTTTATCCGTTGCAATTTGCAGAGAATGAGATACGAAGAAACTCTCTAAACGGATTGTTTTAAAATTAACTTTTTAATAGAAGGAGAAAAATTTAGTTGTACATCATAATATATGGTATAAGAATATGGTAACAGCCGATTTGGCTAATGGCTAGTGGCGATGTAAAAACTAAAGTTTTCAAGCGTTGTGGGTTCGGGTGTTTGAATAGAAACGCATAAAAAATAACATGCTTAGAAGATTTCATTGTGTATCCTGACGTAAAATGCCTTATGTTTAAGTTTGGAGAATTCCATTGGATTTCATGTTACTGAATGGATTCTGAATTATTGTTGTCCAGATTTATTTGCAGTGGTGATATTATCAGAATATAAAGACTTACTGCAAAATGTTTTAGCAATAAAGCAGAGCTCCAGTGTCAGCAATGATTTGCGTCCGATATGCTTATTCTCTTCGCCACCATTTGCTCTAATAATCAAGAACCAAATTGCATTAAAACAAGACGCAATATGGCCTTGTTGCCCCTGTGCCATAAAAATCCAAACAAAAACAAGCATTAAAAGAATTGATTCCAACTCTGATTGGCAAAATAATAATAACATTTATTTTTTCATCTTTAATATCTAATTGTTCATAATCACATATCGTGAAGTGGGTTATTACAGTTAAAGAATAATTGGAAACTATCATCTGTCTCCTAACAGCTGCTCAGTGAGTCCCCTCCCCCCGACATTCTCTGTACCCTCGGGGTTCTTGTGACCTGAACATTTACCCATTGTCACAAAAAGTGCCGGAGGTAAAATAGCCCAACCCTAAGCAGCAGTGAGCCCTTGGGAGACCTATATTCTGGTCATTTAGACCATTGTGTGCACAGAAGGTCTACTCATATGCAAGAAAAAAAACCCTAACAGTTATAAAATAAACCCTATGTTCAATGGAACAGTACACTGGTGATCTTTGATGTGACACTTAACAATATTCAGACCATTTTATCTTGAGCTTTGAAGACTCTATTGTCACACAATTTAACGTATTGTCTAGCTGAAGTGACCAATTGAGGGGTTTGAACAGTATTCTTTGCAATGTAATAAAAAACCCAAAATGATTCCACTAAACTCTGACAAACGTTATGTTTAAGAGCAAAAAATATTTTATTGCTTCGGCTTGAAATTTGCAAATACTGCAGAGATGTAATGCTTCAGATATCATTTCTAATTGAATTTAACCCACCAATTTAACTAAACTTTCGTTCTCCTAACTTATTCATAACGAGTCGGGTCGATTAGAATTTTTTTTAAAGAAAATAATCACTAGTTAGCAAAATCTAAACATCTGTTCTATTTTCGTGTTCGAAGAAAAAAAAAATGAATTCCTTCCAGCCCAGGAACGAAAGCAGCGTTCGGGTCCATTCCGGCTCTATTCGATAATCCCCCTCAACCCATCCTTTAATTTTTTTCTGATCTGGCCCTAGACGGAAGTAATCGTCATCATTTAACATTTTTTTAAAATAAATAGGAATATTTGATTGTGCAAAGTTTATCTGTAAGGTATCATTTAGGTAAACAATATCGCGCAAGTTAAATATTTTTTTAAAATTTTTTTGGGTGTGGTTTTTTTATTTTTCATAATTTTTATTCATTTTCTCAAAGGGCTTCGCTTTGAGACTACATTATTATATATTTACAAAAGGGCAACTACATATTTTACAAAAGTAAAATGTGTAGTTGTCCTTTTGAAATCTCAGTTTAAGAAGCACTTAAAGACAGATAAATATTCAGTTATCATTGGAATACCAGAAAAAGGTTCTATGGATTATCTTAATCAAATTTATTATGGACGTAAAGCACCAGAAGGAATTAAAAACGTGAGGGGCGTAAGAATTAACTTTTATTGCATCCATATCATTGTTTACATTATAAACTTATTCAATTCATAAGGAAATTTAGTGATAAAAATTTTCACGTACAACCACTACTAAAGACAAGATCAAAACAAGACAGCTTATTAAATGCAGATGTTGAGAAATATGCACCTAGTTTTAATTACATAATGGATTATTTCAAAAATATTCATAAGTGGTATTTTAATATCCTTTTCTTAAAAAATTTTTCAGTATTATTTTTGTCAATAGCGAGATCTTAATCTCTTTTATTCACAGTGTTTTATTTTAATTATTTATTCGCTGTCGCATTCATTAAATAAATTTGTTGTCCATTTCATTTGCCTATAAAGTAGCATTTGTTAACCCTTTCAATATAGTGTGATGTTTGGGTGTGATTCCCAATTAGTTCAGGCGCTAATTTTGGAGTCGAGCGATTTATGATAATTGCCATTCACCTCCTTACGATCTTATAGCTTAAGCTTGTTGATTTATTATTATTTTCTCTCCATGGCATAATTATTATTCTTTTGGTTTCATAATTATTATTCTTTTGGTTGATATATTGTTAAAAAAAATTGTCTTTTTTGCCTCCCCATCTCAATTTAACATGATTGCCTTACTCTGTAAGATCCGTTGACAGTGATCCCTTTATCGTTTTCCTCGCCCTTAGCGATATTAGTGGGAATAGAGTCTACTATGATTTAAAAAAGTAGTGTCGATACCTTTGATTTCGAAAGCTGTTAAGTAAGCGAGTATGGAACATTCGAGATGATATTACGATTAAAAGAATTGAAGACCTTGGTACAAGAATGCAGTAGCTCCGTTTGAGTTACTTTTCGCATGAGAGTCTCAATCGAGTAGCATCAGTAGCTCCTGTACCTCCCTTGCATTCACTATATTACAAAAGTAACCGAACACTTCCATGTAAATGGAAAGCCACAGTCAAAGCTCCCTTTTAAAATAAGTTTTGTAAGCAAAAATGTCACTAGAGATAGACTTAAGATCTCACTCATATCCCTTTATATATTTTCTGCACTATTACTTTAATATTTGAAGAATTACAAAAGCTGAAACAGATAACTGTAACTTATGCTACTCATGTAAATGTGCTTCAAAAGAAAACAACTGTCATAACAAATCGTTCAGTAACGTAATATTTGAAGTTTATGTAACGATTTTTTTCAATTTGAGGAAGAAAATGTTTAGAAAGAGTGTGACAGCTGCTTATGCTGTTAAATGTTAAAATTTCAATAACTCTTTAAATATCAAGGGAATATTGTTGAAAATTGAGATTTATAGAGATTTGAGTGAGATCTTCAGTTTACCTCTAGTGATATTTTCCCTTAAAAAACTTATTTTCAAAGTTATGGATCTTCGAATGTGGCTTTCCATTTATATAACATGAAAGAGTCCGGAGACGTTTTGTAATATCTGTATAGGATTCTGTCGCAACGACGGTCTTGCGTTAATCAATATGGAAAGTTTTTGTTTTCCTGCAGAATTCTCTAAAAAGAAAATTATAATTAAATTGCTGCACTTTTGTGACAAGGTCTTTTATTACAGAAAGTAGTTTTAAGATTATTCATCTGTTCTTCTATTGCTATCAATGTTGTGAACGCCAAATGAAATCCCACTTTAATGAAATGTGCATTACGATGTGACAAACTATTTTATTAGAATATAATGCTAATATAGGAGCATAACCAAGATAGTTTGATTAAAATGGGTATTTTAAGCATTTTTTGTTTCATATAAAGCTGTGGTAGTGAAATAGATCGGAAAAGAAAATACGTTAATACTAATTGTTAATTAACCCAAGTAATGTTGTCTTTCATTGACAATCTCTTATATCGCTATATGCTGAAAGTATTAAAATTGCTTAAAGATAATGAATTTTGCATTGTTAATCAAAAATCGTGTGTAAATAAGTAGTAATGTACATATATGTATAGGTAATTAGTGAAGCAGTACTTCATTAGCAAGATGAACTAACCGACAAACTAGTCTGGGAAAGAGGGTATGTAACAGCATTCCTTGGAAGTGTCAGTGATAATACAGAAGTCAATTAATATGTCGCAGTAACTATGTATTTGACTGTTAATTATATTTTGCATTTCACATTAGGTAATTACAAATCAGTGTTAAGTTGCTCTTTTAAACAGCATCGTAATCATGTTTAGATAATTCTGAAATATGAAAGGAAATCTATGTTTAAAAGAATGGACACCAGACGTTTGGTAGGAAGTGTAATATAATTTATAATAAAACATAAATATTTTATTTATTATTTAAAATAATATTTTATTTTATATATTGTATAAATATTTTATTTATCATAGTCACTGAAAAACATCGAGAAACTTCGATAAGGCAAATTTCAAAGAAAAAAAGGAGAGAAAATTGGTGTTATTGATTATTTGATTAAACAGAAATGTCGATGCGTCGGCTGGGAATTTGAACGGAGCTTTTCCGCTTATGCCAAACATTCAAGTATGCCATTGCTAATTATGATCTGACCAGAAAACTTGCCTATCATTTTTCTAACGTACTAATAACGTTGCTCACACCCGTTCTTTTGTGGTTAGAGCTACTCCTAGGGTATGTTGAGAATGGCGACTGGCTAGGTCCGTGCACTTGGAATGGTTCCTGCTCAGAGATAATGACAAGAGAACTACTGGTCATTTAATTATGACTACATCTCATTTTTGTCAGTGGGAAGTTAATTTCAGAGCTAAAATAATTTAATATCTAAAATAAGCTCTTTATGAGAAAATGTGGCTGAGGATTAAGATTTCAATAAAATCTATCTAAATCTCGATTTTCAACAATATTCTTTAAGTATTTAAACAAGTATAGAGATTTAAGATTTCAGAACAGCAAGGTTTCCTAAGAAATTAATCAAAAACAAACAAATATTTAAGGAACTATTAAAGATTTTTTAAAAATGTACACTGGTTTTCATAAATTAAGGAAAATCCCCATGTTAAGTCAATGGAAAGCTAACGTCAAAGCACTATAACATCTAGAATAAGTTTTTTTGTTTTGAAAAATGTGATTGCAGATAAAGATCTCAATCAAATAAATCAATATCTCGATTTTCTACAATATTCGTTCAGTATTTAATGAATTATTAAAGTTTGAATATTTAACAACAGCAATGCCAATAAGAAACTTATACAAAACTAAAGAATAGTAAAAGAATTCTTCACACAAAGTTCAAAATGTAAACTTATTTTATTAAACACTTTTATACAATACTTATTACTATAAGTTTTAATTAACTTCTGAAGTCAATTTTTGTGGCTGGCATTGCTATCGCTAAATATTCAAACTTTCATAACTCATAAAACTCTGAACGAATATTGTTGAAAATCGAAATATTTATTTATTTGATTGAGATCTTTATCTGCAATCATATTTTCCAAAACAAAAAAAAAACTTATTTTAGAAGTTATAGAGCTTTGACGTTAGCTTTCCATTGACTTAACATAGGGATTTTCCTTAATTTATGGAAACCAGTGTAGTTATTTATGAAATGGTTTGAAATAATACTTATTTCAGTTTCAATTAACTTCAAAGGTAATTTCTTTTATCTAGCATTGCTGTTGTTAAATGTTCAAACGTCACCAACTCTTTAAATACTGAAGGAATGTTGTTGAAAATTAATATGTAGAATTTATTGAGATCTTTCAATTTACATTTTGTCACATTTTCCTCTAAAACACTTGGAGCGGGTTGGATGGACCTGTTGCTAAGCCGTGGATTGGACAGATGTGTTGTAGAGCGTCGAAGTTAGTGACCTATTGACATAGCATGTGAAGCGCTGGTCATACTTCAATGATCACTGTATATATCGTATTTTAATATTTAGGGGGCCACCGAGGCGCCATATCCCCCACCCCTAGGGTCTGTCCTGTGTATTGGCTATACAATTGGATTTGACGTGAAATTTTTGCAAGTTGATGTGAGCCTTTCAGAAGCTCGAGAGCTTTTGAATTTGAGAGGAAAAGTTTGAGATGAAAGTTTATTGAACCTTTTTATTAAAAAAAGCTATTGTCCAAGTTTGAGAGGATTTTTTTTCTCGATTGGTTGTTATTTTTCAAAACTAAATTTTGTCACAAAGTGCATTAATATGAGTACTTAATCGGTTGCCAATCGATTTCTTATATCGATATCGAGTATGATTTTTTAGTCAGAAAAGGAGCAACATAATATTTAGAGTGTTTAGAGGCCTTTTCACTGACTAGTGCAATTAATCGAGACAGTCGGAGATCCCCAAAAGTAGGAGTCATAGGACAACTGCCCCTTTTTTCAATTCAGATTTCAAATTATCACTGTTGGTAGCATTTTATATTGTTAGTTATTTGTATCCCCATCACTCTAGTTCCGTCATTAGTCGGATAAAAAAATTGAAATGAATGGTGGATAATCCCACTAGAAATTGGTGGATCGCTAGAATTTAGACAAATTGATCCATGCAAATCCACAGAGATTAAATTTTTTTGCATGAAGAAGGATAATTTCGGCTTTATTTAATGCTAATACGCCACTATTCAGATATCTACATAATTCGTATGTGGATATGATAAGCAAATATATTGTATATTTGCTCATTTCGGTGGTAATTTAACTTCGAGATGGTTTAAATTTTTGCAAAATAGTGTACGTAGTTTACTTATCCTCTTTGTGTCTCAAGTTAGTATGCAGGATTTCCAAAAATGTGAATCACGATCCTACTGGTGGCTAAAGATCGACCAAGGAATCGTGAGAAGGAAAAACTAACTGTAAAGAATGACAGTGCACAATGAGACAAATATTTTGCTTGCATTTATTTCGTATAATCAGTGATTCAGTTTCTTACAGTTAATAATCCTAGCTTATTCAATGAGTGGCTGTTTCTTCATGATTTCGTATATTATTCATCATACACAGTTAAGGAATTAGTGTGCAGAATTTGAGTCATGCCACGAAAAGCTTAACTGTCCTAATGACTACAACATAAATACTACTACATAATATGACTACAACATGTCAGTATGGGGTTCGATTTCCACCTAACTCAAGTTCAATCGTCCTCCGCACTTAAGGGCAAAAGTTAACTTATTAGGATGTTTTCTGGTTGGCAGTTCAACCTAGAGTAAAAGAATTGAACATCAAAGTCTTTCAGGCACATCAATCCCATCTAGTAGTCTTTCAGATTCACAACCAAAGACTAATTCGTTTTCTCACTGGAGTTTTTCTGTTGAGGTCTTTCTGTTGAGTATTTGGGGGCGGGGGTGACTCAGTTGCTGGCGCTCCATGCTCGTAATCTGTAGTTTCCAGGTTCGAGTCCCAGCTGGGTCAGCGTTGAGATTTATCTCCGCAAAATTCCCCGCCCTGCCCACGGTCAGTAGGGGACACCGATGGGCTTGGAAAGGCCGCCGTCCGTCGGATGGGACGTTAAGCCGTGGTCCCGTGTGCGGGAGAGCCATACCCTGTGCACGTTAAAGAACACGCTGGATGGCCTTGACGGGAGGTTACCATCTGTCTCCCAATAGCTGTTCCAGTGGGCCCCCTCCCCCAACCTTCTCTGAGCCTTCGGGGTCCATGTGACCTGTCCATTTAGCCCATGGTGTGCAAAAAAGTGCCGCTCAGAGGTAAAACAACCCAACCCTGTTGAGTATTTGGGAATAAAACATAGTCGCGCTAGACAAAGCAAGTTCGTATTTGAGGTTTGACTTCTCGAAGTTTTGATGTTAAATTTAAAACTGTTTCTTATGTTACAGTTTTTCAGAATAAGAGAATGAAACAGCGAAAGGAACAATAGAATTAACTTGGTTGTTACTTAGCAACTTAATTTTAGTGAATTTTGAAACTTCAGTGCAAGTTAAAATACTTCTGACGCATTGTTTCGAGCGAAACGCACATAGACTTTAAATTTGATAGCATTGCCATCGATTATTTTTGTATATGCTTTAATTGGAAGTCGCAGTTGCCATTAGAAATTGATGCTACGAAATTTCATAAATCTATGAATTCTTTGTTTTTTTAGAGAGAATAAAGCTCTTCTGCGGTGTTTTATTATTTTTCAGGTAAATGGTGCATTCACAACTTCTGTTTGAAAATTCCAGCTGTAGAGCTATTAATATTGAGGATATTTTTCCCCTATTTGCTTTTAAAACCAATTTGGTTAATGCTATCAGAAATATTGAAAATGTAAACTATTTTTACTCTAACCATTTCCATTTAATCTTGCTGGATGAACGTTTTAAAATCTGTAAAAAAAAAACAACAGATTTTAAATGTTCGTTTGATTTTATAAAGGCTATCTATTCTGTTAACATGTTGATGTCGTTAGCGGTGCTATGGCCGTGTTTGCTGTACATGAAGTTTATAGAACTGTCATCAGAGAACTGTTGGTTATAAAATATACCAACAGTTCTATGATGAGAAGCATAAGCATTTCTCCGCAAAATTCCCGCCCTGCCCACGGTCAGTAGGGGACACCGATGGGCTTGGAAAGGCCGTCCGTCGGATGGGACGTTAAGCCGTGGCCCCGTGTGTGGGAGAGCCATACCCTGTGCACGTTAAGGAACACACTGACTGGCCTTTACGGGAGACTACCATCTGTCTCCCAACAGCTGTTCCAGTGGGTCCCCTCCCCCAACCTTCTCTGAGCCTTCGGGGTCCATGTGACCTGGCCATTTAGCCCATGGTGTGCAAAAAAGTGCCGCTCAGAGGTAAAACAACCCAACCCATAAGCATTTATGAAATATGAGAATCGTACTTACTTCCAAGTTGTATGGTAGCCATAAATAATCTTTAAGGTAATAAAAATAAATACTCCATCAAGCCGCTGCTTGCCACAGAGGTCTGACAGGAGCCTGTCAGTTTAATACGCCATGGTAGATCTGTGAGGAAGGCGGGACCTCAGCAGAAAAACAGTACACACGTCCATGACCTTACCCAGGTCCCTTAGATCAGTAGCCAAGCGTACTAACCACTCGGCCACGGGACGGCTTAAAGTAATAGGCAAGTGAATATTACGATTCACTGTCAAGACCCGATCTGATATGACTGAAAATTTCCACTTTATTATCGATTCCGTGAAATACGAGATCCCTATTTAAGCTGTATCCCGCGATTTATGAAATATACGGATTGTACTTACTTCCAAGTTGTATGGTACCTTTTAATATTTTTGATATTCAGGAAGATTTGCTTTCTCTAGACGATTCAGGAAGTTTTTTTCCCCCGGAGAATTAATCAATGCATTAATTTCTAATGGAATTTTTAGTGATATTTCAAAGCATTAAAAATAAAAAGCACAGAAAAAAATAATTTTTGACATATATTACTTGAAATATCCTAATGAAACCCTAAAACTTTTGTGATGAAATGTGAATCAGATATCAACAATCTCAAAGATTATGTGTCCCATGTTTTGTATATGCTTGTCTCAAAAGGCTTCTGTATCATATGTAAATTGCGATATATGAGAAGAATTTTAGGCTTCTCCCTTTTTTTTTGTTGTAAAAAGCAAGTATAAACAGAAATATGTTACTAAACAGTATTGTAATCGTTACATATCTTCTTGATATATTCTGTAGCCTTTAGGTGTTTTTCAAGAGAAGTTTTGGCCAAAATCTAGTTCATGTTTTCGAATTTAGTAAATTCAAGAACATCACTAATTGAACAAATTGCGAATATAATGAACAATACTATGCTTTTGTTCTTTCCCATTTTCCGCGGAAATTCTACAAGGTATAATTTTGTCATATTCTTTTACCACGCCAAAATATCACTCGCAAAGGAATTGAGGCTGAATGAAATGAAAAGGGTTCAGTAGCTATGTAAAAATCATTCATTGTCTGTGAAAGTAATTAATCTTAACATCTATTATAATATAACAGAAATTAACTGATGTTTTCTAGAGGCGGTTCTGTACATAATATTATATGTGATTAATTATTTTACTACTCAAAAGTGGTTTGGATGTATTTTACCCTGCCACAGAAAACTGCCTATTAAAGTCTCTTCTTCAGAAGTTTTTGTGTATTCATTGATTAAAAATATTTCACGACCATTTTTGTAAATGTTCAAAAAATATTGCGCATATTCAATGTTGTCATCCCAATTTATTAACAACCGGTTCTTTTTCAATTATAATTTATATTTTAGTGTTGTTTGTAACACTCATTTATGGGGACTTGGAGCTCTGACTTCGAAAGGTCATGACGAGTTTTCGCATCGCTCCTGGATTACTTCAAGTACCAATGATTAGCTAACTATTTACTCAGTGGTTTGGTGGACTTGGTGCTCTGACTTCGAACAGTCATGACGTGTTTTCGCATCGTTCCTGGATATTAAAGTTTTTAGTTATTCTTAAACTTAACTTTCCTAATAACCTTGGGCGAGATCAGGTGAAAATCCTGGTGTAGCCCTTTGTAGGAAGACTTAGCTAGTTTAGCTTAAATTTATACTTTGAGTTCTTTTAGTTAGCTTTTCAGTTTAAATTTCTTCATGACAAAGCTATCTACTCTGGATTATACTACCAGATATCTACATTATACTCGATTTTTGTATTAGTGCAGGCCAATAGCCGACGTGAGTTGGCCGCTATAAGCATCGGAAGAGTACACTGCCAATAGCTGACTTAAAGTTAGCCGTTATTGGTGATGTAAAAGTATTTGCTAATAGCAGACTCTGCAAAAAATTGAAATTGGAAATATACACTTGTATTTTCAAGTAAGTTTTGAAAAATCCTCCGTTGAGGTATTATTTAATCGCTTTTTCATTTACCAAGTTCTAGTGTTTATTCCCGATTTTATCGCTACCGATTCATATTGTATTCATTTTTCTATTATTCGTTTGCTGTTAGATTTTAAATCTAACACATTTGTTCTATATTCTATTTACTCAGTTTTGAGTTGTTACTGATTTTGACAGATTTCTGATAGTTATCAGGAATCCGTTCTTTTGAAACCGGTTCTTACCGCTTCTGACAGTTGTAGCTGTCAAAAGTTACAACTGTTTTTGCATTCGAAACTTCCGAATTTTTTCACATTATTTTTGTGAAATTGTTCTATTTTGATATATTTATACTTATATATATATTCTTTGATATTGTTTCACACTTATTTATTGCTTTATATTTGCAAAATCTCGAATAGTAAAGCTGTTATAAAATGTCAAATTCTGACATGGATTCTCAATCCGTCCCAGTCCTGACAGAGAGCTTCTGCAGTGACGTCATAAAGGACGACAGAAAGAACTCTGGAGTTCCAGTTTCAACTGACAGTTCTCAGTTGATTTTTAGCGCACAAATTTGTGCATATCTATTGGATAAAAACAAGATCTTATTCGATTTGAATTCTGCAATCGCCAATATACCTTCTATGAAGAAAATACAGTCTTCTGCCTCAAGACCGTGTGAACCTCAAGACCGTTTAAGGATGCAATCTTAGAAAGGTTCTACTTGGAGAAAGATATTAATGAACATATCTGTTCTGCACATTGCTCTAGTAAGACTATTGTCCTAGAGTCAGTCCAGAGTTTAAATTCAGCCCCAAATCATGGGATGGATTTTCATATTCAATTTATCCATTTTATATAAACTCTATTCTAAAATTAAATACTGAAAATTTTGAACAAAATGGCAATAAAATTTATATAAGCTGGGTTCCAGGTCATACTGCAATAAAGGAAAATGAAGAAGCTGACAGAATAGCAAAATCTTCACATGAACTTGAAAATATAACTAACATTCAAAAGTTTTATAGTAGATCTAAACAAGAATTAAAAAATCTTGAATTTATTTTGACTGAAAATTATTTTCAAATTAACTCTCTGGTTAAATCTAACTATAGATTCAATCTTTCAAACAAAATTAATTACCTTTTAAATATTCCTTTTAAAAGACAAGAATTTAAATTTATTTTAAGACTCAGAACAGATACAATTATGTTAAATAAATCAAAATATTATTTGAAACTTAGTAATTCTCCAAATTGTTCCACCTGTAACTTAATAGAAAATTCTAACCACATACTATTAAACTGTGATAAATATCAACTTCAAAGAAATAAATTTTTTAGTAATCTTGAAAGTATAGGATTAAAAGACTACAATATAAATACAATCTTAAATTTTCCAATATTATCTACACAAATTAAAATTTTTAATTTCCTGCTAGACTTCCTCCTTGAGACTAACATATGTCAAAAAATATTAAAAAAAAAAAAGAAGAAATAAAAAAGAAAAAAAAGAAAAAAAAATAAATAAAAAAAAAATATTAAAAAAGAAAAAAATGAAAATGAACTATTGGAAAAAAGAAAAAATAATAATAATAAACAGAAAAAGGGGAAAAAAATTAATTTTTGTTTAAAAAAAAAAATATACATATATATCTGTCACAAAATAAAAATTCTTTTGGAAAAGATTTCCAAAAGAAGTTAGAAACTTTTTTCACTAAATCAAATTTGGGAAAGCTTGAAAGAAGACCTCCCATATAACAGTGACGTTAATTGAATTGAATTGGGATGGATTTACATTTAGATGAAACCAAAACTCCTATTAAACCAAAGAAGGGTCCTGGAAAACACTCAAAAAGGGGAAAGGGACATAAAAGAGCCTTATCTCCCAATGTTGATTCCAACTTTGCCTCCAAGACTAGAATTTCGGCCTTGGAGGAGGAGTATTTGGATACACAAGCTCTGAAATGGAAGCTTCAGATTCTATTTCTACTCCCAAGGAGATTAGAAATAATAAAGGAAAAATCCTCCCAATCATTATTCGTTCTCCTAAGAACTGGATGAACACTCCACAAGGAATGGACAAAAATTGCTGTAGAGGCATTTACTGCTAAGACCTCTGGCGAAACAGTCAGATTACAGACTAGATGTTCAGATGACTATAGGTCATTTGTTCGATTCTTTGAAGCCTCAAAACAGCAATTCCATACATACAAATTGAAAGAAGAGAAAAATTTCTGGGTAGTCATAAAAAATCTACCTCATGACATAACTTCCGATGATGTCCGTATTGCTCTAGTTGACTTGGGCTTTACAGTCGTAAAAATTTCGCAGATGAGACGTGGCAAAGATAAAAAGTCTGATCGCTGCCTTCTTGCTAGAATTACCAAAAGACACAGTCAACAAAAAGATATACGATGTCACTGACCTCTTTCATCTGAAGATTCACATTGAGAGCTACAGAACTAAGAAAACTCCAACGCAGTGTGCCAGCGCTATAGCCATACACAAAGTGGATGCTTTAATCATCCACGCTGCGTGAAATGCGCTGGTAATCACGTAACAAAGGACAGCCTTGGGAAAAAGGGTGAAAGTCCGCCCAAATGCGCCAATTGTGGCCTTGGCCATACGGCCAATTACAAATGCTGTTCCTATTATCCTACCAAGAAGGTTGTGACTACTCCAAAGGAAAAATCTAACATTGCTCCATCTTTAAAGGCTGTTAGTACTCCTGTCACACCTGAATTATCTTACGCAAGTGTTGCTGCGAAAGGCGCACCTGCTCCCAAATCTATTGGTAAAGAGAAACCTTTACCTAAGAGAAAGCATCCTACTGCTGTACCTCCTATGCAAGCTCCTTCCACAAGCGAGCAGTTTGATGCCACCATCTTAAACGATTTGAAGGAAATCTTTTTGATTTTCAAAAATCTTAATGTCTCTAAGAACTTATTAATGGCTAAGTCATTAATTAGTGAATATCAGAATGCCAACGGCCTTATGGGCAAACTCACAGTTGGGCTAAAAGCGTTCGACTATTTACTCTCTTCGCTGTCCTCATATGGAGCACAACTGTAAGAACTACCTCGTAATTTTTTCTTGGAATGCGAATGGCATTCTCACCGATTTATGGGAGTTCAGTTACTTTTTGTCTGACTCCTAAGCTAATACTGTCCTCTAGGGCGAAACCCACCTTAGAGCTTCTGATAAATTGAAGTTTCCAAACTTCCAGGTCTACAGAACGGATCGACAGCATAACAGGGGTGGAGGTACTGCTGTTATCATCAAGAGATCCATCAAACACCATCTTTTACCAACTGTAGACTTCGATACGTTGGAGATTACTGCTATTGCAGTCAACGATGCCCTTTTTGGAACTTTGAATATATATGCGGCATATAAACCGCCCAACTCTGATATTATTTTAAACCATTTTAAAATAATTTTTAACACACTCGTACAATTTTAGCAGGAGATTTAAACTCCAAAAATGTTACTTGGAACTCCAGATCTTGTAACAAAAATGGAAATATTCTCTTCGACTATGCCGCAACCAATGGCATTATTGTGGACGCTCTCAGTGAGCCCACCTTCTATCCTTACAACTCCATGCACAGACCAGATGTATTAGATCTGGTCATATTTGGAAATTTTTTACCATCCTATGAACTTTGTGTTCATGATATTTTAAACTCTGACCATTTACCAGTCTGCTGGGGCGGGGCTGGCTCAGTTGGTAGCGCGCCAGGCTCGTAATCTGTAGTTCCCAGGTTCGAGTCCCAGCTGGGTCAGCGTTGAGATTTATCTCCGCAAATATTCCCCGCCCTGCCCACGGTCAGTAGGGGACACTGATGGGCTTGAAAAGGCAGCTGTCCGTCGGATGGGACGTTAAGCCGTGGCCTCGTGTGCGGGAGAGCCATACCCTGTGCACGTTAAAGAACACGCTGGATGGCCTTGATGGGAGGCTACCATATGTCTCCTAACAGCTGTTCCAGTGGGTCCCCTCCCCCAACCTTCTCTGAACCTTCGGGGGTCCTTGTGGCCTGGCCATTTAGCCCATGGTGTGCGAAAAAGTGCCGCTCAGAGGTAAAACAATCCAAACCAGTCTGCTTGACTCTGTTCTCGTCTGTCACCCTTGTCCCAGACATTTTTAGAGTCGTAAACTGGGGACTCTAAAACTACAGTCAACGGAAAAGTATCCGGATCCTGTAATCCTCTATCTCTCAGGAAGATTGATGATTCAATTTTCACCTTTACTGATCTTTTTAATCAATCTAGAATTGATGCTAGTACCATTCATAAACCTTGTAAGGATTTCTATATTCTTCCCAGATTTCTTTCTGATCTTGTTAAAGAGAAAAACAAAGCCAGGCATAAATGGCAGAGATCTAGAGAGACTCGTGACTAGAATACCTACTATGCACTTAAGATCGAAGTAAGACGAAAGCTCCTGGACCACCGTGGTTTTACTTGGAACAAGAAAATTGCCTCACTTTCTACAAGTGATGGCTCCGTCTGGAAAATGGTTAAAACCTTAAAAAAATCCATGGAAAGGATGGACTGTGATGATAAACCGAGGATGATAAACTTGAAGTTTTTGCGGATGCCCTTGAGATTCAATTTCAAGAAAATTCTGATCTTTTCAATGATAACACCTGTGATAAAGTGGAAGAAACTCTTTTTCCGTTTCTCTCAAGTGGATAGATCTTGAATTCGTTTTACATCTCCATCTGAATTGACTCGGGCCATCCGCAAATTGAAACTCAATAAGGCTTCAAGTCCTGATGACATATCCAACAGGATGCTGAAGAACCTCCCGAAAAAAAGCTATCACGCATTTGTGCAACATTTACAATTTCCTCCTCCGGCATCACACCTTTCCCTTTCTGGAGATTTGGAAGAATGCCTATGTTAGGCTCATCCACAAACCGGGTAAGGACCCATCCTTAGCTGACAGCTATCGCCCAATAAGTCTTTTATCATGTTTAGGAAAGTTGTTTGAGCGAATTTTGCTCAACCGACTGGATGAATTCCTTTCAAACCATCCTATCCTACCTGAGTCGCAGTTCGGATTCAGACGTGAAAGATCGACTCAGCATCAAGTCCTCAAAGTAGTGTGGAGAATATTGCTAAGGCACTGAATGAAAAGGAAACTGTTGCTGCCGTTTTTCTAGACGTGGCCAAAGCTTTTGACCGCGTCTGGATGGACGGCCTCATCTATAAACTGAAAACGATTGGAATTCCTTCGGGCCTTACTCGTATCCTTCAATCTTATCTTTCAGATAGAACCTTCCAGGTTCACATTAGATCCTCTATTTCCACAAAGAGAGTGGTTCCACAAAGGCTCTCTCCTAGGCCCCAGTCTCTTCTTATTGTACCTTTTTGACATTCCTTCTTTTGACCGGATTGTCATTGCTCAGTATGCTGATGATATTGCACTCTCCCCTTCTTTGGGAGTTGAGTATGCAATAAGAAGACTCCAGAGTTGTTTGAATGAGTTAGACTCATGGTACGATAACTGGAAGATGAAAATTAATGCAGATAAGAGAAACGCCATACTTTTTAGTGGCAAGAGGATTAATAACCCTCAGACCTTACTTTTTATGAATGAAGACATCAGATGGCAAGATACTGTGAAATATCTTGGAATCACCTTGCAGAAGAAATAAATGGGATCCCCACATTCACGGGATAATCACTAAGGTGAACACCGTCAGATGTCAGCTGGGACCTCTTCTCAGACGGAACTCCGTCCTTTCCATTGACCGTAAGCTTTTGCTCTACGACATGGTCATACGTCCCATCATTTCCTATGCTTCCCCTATTTGGGCGAACACTACTGCCACCAATATCCACAAGATTCAGGTCTTGCAGAACAAGATCTTGAGATGTGAGGTCGATGCCCCTTGGTTTGTAACGAACAGACAAATGCACAAAGATCTGGGCATCGACCATATTTACTCTTATATTAAGTTTCTTTCACGTGTTTCTTTGAGTCAGTCCAAAGCAATCCACATGAAATTATATCCTGCTTGCTTGACTACAATCATTAAGTCATTAATAGTTACAAGAGGCCTAAAATGATGTCTTTCAGCAAAGATAGTCATCCATTTTAGGTCTCTTGTGCATCCTTACTACTTTTACTGTTGATTTTTATTGCCCTTCGGGACCCACCACTGGTGGTTTACTTTTATTGTGTTTACACTGATGCCAACTAGGCACATGTTCAGATGGAAGAGGTTATGGGTACCCATGTACCTGGTACTCTGTTTATCAATAACCGATCTATGATCTATGGTATAGAAATCAAGAAGCTTCGACTGATTCCTAGTAATAATATATTCACAATATAATATACAACTGATTTGAAGCACAAACATTAAGTCAACCTATTGAATTTAAAACGATTTTAAGACTGTAATAGTCTCTTCCCAACTTTCAACTACATTAATTGTTAAGTAGTTTTCATGTCAACCATCGGTAATGAATGGGCGGAGTTGGCTCAAGAGGTAGCGCATCAGGCTCGTAATCTAACGTTCCCAGGTTCGAGTCCAGTTTCTAGGTATACGTTGACATCTTCTTCCCTAACGCATTCGGTGAGAAAAGAAATCGATGGATTTAGGAAGGCCTGCCGTTCGTCGATGGACGTTAAGCCGTGTGCAGAAGAGATAGATACAGTGCACGTTTAAGAACATGGTCTAATGCGAGACTTCCATTTAGTAACAATTATCCAGAGGGTTCCTTTCTCATACCTAACCTTTGGGGTTCCTACACGGATCACTTTCAGCTACCTGACCCCTTTTTAAGAGGACCCGCATGTTCTAAACTAATTTCTGTAGTCGCTACGCGATGACTCGATCAGCAGAATTGATTGCTAAAATTTTAATGTTCATTTTGTATGCTGATTAAAAATGCTTTGTAAAAAATGCTGTACCTCTATACCGCTATTTTTGTGCACACAATGAACTAAATGGTTAAATCAAAAGAACCCAAGGTTCAGAATTAGATAAGGGAAGGGGAGCCCTTATGGTCCCCTCTCCATCGGTCAGTAGCGGATACTGATAAGGTTTTAAAGTATTTCGTCCGTCGTATATGGCATTAAGCCGTGGCCCTGTATGCAGGAGAGCCATACCCTGTGTACGTTAAAGAGTACATTGGATGGCCTTGAAGAGAGACTTCAATCTGTGTGCTAACAGCTATCCAGTGGCTCCCTTCTCCCAAATTTTTTGGTCCTTATACCTGGTCATTTAACCCATTGTGTGCAAGAAAAGTGATGCTCAGAAGTAAATCAATCAACTCTTAGGCTCCTTGTGACTTGGCCATTTAGCCCATATTGATGTCGCTCAGAGGTAAAATAATCCAACCCACACCCTGTGTAGCTTTCCTACATACGGATTAATCTCTTATCCAACAAAGGATGATCTTTCTCACTAAAGGCAAGGTGGGAATTAGCGAAGATAAATCTGAACACTGCCACAATGGAATTCGAACCTGGGAACATCAGATGATGAGCTTTTGCACGCCACCGGGTGACCCAAACCTCACGACTACAGTTATATAGTTTCGGAACCAAACTACTACGAATGCAATTTCAAAATGATCAATGATCTTTGGAGGACAAAAAAATAATTGCAACATTTTCGAATTGCTTACAAAGCCTGAAAATTACACTCTGATGCAATGTGATGAATTTTACTTTTTCCACCGCAGATTGCGCTATCTTGAAGTCTACCGATGACTGCCCTTTTTCGGAATCGGATACATGATGTCTCTTAAACCTTTCGCTATTTCATAATTACATTCATTGGCACTAGTACTAGTAGTCATTGTCACGGACGTGTGCATTTTATAGTCTCGTTTGCATATCTAGACTCGTGCGTTGGAATATCATCCAAGTTGCATTGCCATTTTTTAGGATGCTAAAAAATTCAATCTATCTCCCTAAGGCATCCCAAGCACGTTCATTAGGATTTAGGTAGACTGTATGGAGGATATTCATTATGCCTGAAGATGTGTTTTTTCTAAATATTATGCTGCTAAGTTTGGTCTATGTGGCCCGGCATTATCATCCATTTACAGGAAGACCTCACTAGTTGGTCCTCTAAGGGACTAAAAATGCCCATAAACTCGAATCCATCATTTCCAGTAGGTGACAGTTTTTATGGAAACTTTTTGGAATCCATGGAGTCTGCATACAATTAACGAATACTCTGTATTAACTGCGATATTGAGATTTAATTCCTTTTGTGTTAATAATAATAAAAATAAATACCCCCTCAAGCAGCTGCTTGCCACAGAGGTCTGACAGGAGCCTGTCAGTTTATATGCCACAGTAGGAGATCTGAGAGGATGGCAGGACCTCAACAGAAAAACGACTGTACTCAATAATTAAAGATTTTATCTTCACAAAGCCCCCACCATGAATTTGGTCAGAAAGGGAACGCCGATGGTCTTGAAAAGGGCCAGCGTTGAAATTTATTTCCGCAAAAGTCAACGCCCTGCCCACAGTCAGAAGGGGACACCGTTGGATTTGAATAAGCTACCATCCGTCGGATGGGACGTTAATGCGTGGCGCCGTACGTAGGAGATCCATACCCTTTGCACGTTAAAGACTACTCTGGATGGCCTAGACGGGAGTTTACCATTTGCTCCTAACAGCTGATCAGTGGGTCCCCTTACCCCAGCCTTCTCTGAGCCCTTGTGACCTAGCCATTTAGTGTATTGCGTGGACAAGATGGCCTAGCCATCTCGTCATAGCCAAAACAACCCAAACTAATCACACGATTAAATTATTACAAGCGATACAGACTAGAAATGTCATTACGACCAGCAATGACAAGTATTCAGGCGCAATGCTTTCAATTTTGAGAGACTAATTGTGTTTGAAAATCAGCGTAATGTAAAATAAGGAAATCTGATCAACCTTAGATATTTGGTGAATCCGAACTTACGTAACGCGAACGCTAATTGTGTTCTCCACTGGCGAAGCTATGAGATAGCGCAGTTGACTCTTCGATAATGTTGTAAACTGTCAACTAGCCTAGGATCAATGAATTGAGATCAATAGTGTTTGCATAATAGATTAAATTAAAATAAATCGTGAGACAGTAAATTTCAAACTCAATTTTTGAGGCCCCTTATAATCGTGAGGCCCTAAGATGTAGCTTATGCGTAAGTCCGGTCCTGGTTACAACCCTTAGATACTCACGTAGTCCTGTGATTGGAAAAATGGAACAGTTATTCTCGTTATGACTGATAACGAAGCTGTCCTATTAGAAGGAGAATCAATGCAGTATTGCAGCTTACTACCATGTTTTGCATGAAAGGAGGCATCAAGCAATACATTTTATATTTCATGCATTTTTCGAGAAATATTTTAAACTCGTAAAACGGAGAGGGAAATATTATACTACTTTGGAAATCAAGTGTCTTCCCCCCCCCTCCCTTATACATTTTTTCGGCTCGATTTTTTTATCTACATCTGGGTCTGTGTCCAGGAATGACTCTCCTATGCACAGAACCATGGCTTTAGCCTCCCATCCGACGGCACAGTGTGGATAATATGAGTGGCTTAGGTAAGCTGCAACTGAAGAGCCTGAGCAGTTGATCCTAGGTTGGTTCATTGACATTATTGTATAAAATATTGCACAGTCATTATTGTATACCAATGCTAATATGTTTTCATCATATCGGTTTCGTTTCTGTTACTACCGAATGCAACCTAGTATCTTTCTTTAATCTGAGACACAGTGAGCACAATCAGAGATCAGAAAATTGCAATACGGAGCACCGGTCAACATGTTTATGCCCATAATCTCCTTCTTCGATCTTGTAGAGAACAAATAGTGCCGGTATGGCATTGACAAATGTGGAGAAACAATGATCCACCTTAAACTGGCAGGCGCCAGAGCCCGAAGGCTACAGTTACATCAAAATGGCTCTGGGCCTTTTGAATCTGCGTTCCTTGATGACTTCGTACTTGACTAGGCCAGAAATAATAGGGAATGGATTGTTTACAACCTTTTCGAAGAATTGGCTTGATAAAGTCCTTGACATATGGGATATTAAGGTCGCAATGTGAAATTGAGTTGCGGACATAAATGCAGTAGCTGATCTGAGGTAAAGGTTTTGAAAAACTCGCCATTTCTTGATCTTGTATTCACTGCAGTATCCCCATACAGTTGGATTGGGTTGTTTTACCTCTGAGCGGCACTTTTTTGCACACAATGGGCTAAATGGCCAGGTCACATGGACCCCGAAGGCTCAGAGAAGGTTGGGGGAGGGGACCCACTGGAACAGCTGTTGGGAGACAGATGGTAGCCTCCTGTCACGTTTTCCTCCACGTGTTCTTTAACGTGCACAGGGTATGGCTCTCCCACGCACGGGGCCACGGCTTAACGTCCCATCCGACGGACGGCGGCCTTTCCAAGCCCATCGGTGTCCCCTACTGACCGTGGGCAGAACGAGGAATTTTGCGGAGATAAATCTCAACGCTGACCCAGCTGGGATTCGAACCTGGGAACTACAGATTACGAGCCTGACGCGCTACCGACTGAGCCACCCCCGCCCCAATATCCCCATACAGGCAATGCATACAGTAAGATAGGTCTGAAAATAAGTTTATAGAGAAACATTTTGTTTTCAATTGTCAGTGCAGCTTTTCCACATAACAGTCAATTTAGTTTGTATTTAACCGACTTTGCTTTCGTTATGACTTCATTAATATAGTTTGACAATTTAGTATTTTGTGCAAAACAATCCCAAGATATTTTGCAGAGTCGCACCAGTATCAAATATTGTATCAAATATTTCAATACATGGGAGGATATACATTCCTTTACTGGTGAAAAGAGGGGCTGAGCTTTTGTTGGCATTTAGTTTTATTTTCCATTTAGTGCACCACATCTGAAAAAGAGTTGACATCAAAATGTACGCTCAATGATGAGGCAATCATCTCTATCGTCCGCGTATAGAGCCAACTTCACATTACACGTGGTTGGTATGTCATGTAGATGTTAAAAAATGTAGGTCCAAAAATTGAGCCCTGGGGCACTCCAGCTAAGATCTGTTTTAAAGTGGAAAATGAGTCTCCAACACACCTTGAAAGTACTATTTCTGAGGTAGCTTGAGATGAGAAGAATCAACGCATCTGGGAATTTTACGTCAACAAGTTTTTTAATGAGACCATATGTCCAGATCCGGTCAAATGCTTTGGCAACATCCAAGAGCACAACAGCAGAGGATTCCTTTTTTTATTCAGTGCTTCTGACACTATTTGCACCACTCTCAGAGTTTGATGGACAGTGGAGTGGGATATTTTAAAAGCCAAACTGTTCTGGCTGAATGGCATTTGTGTTATCCAGAAAAGTATCAGTTCTATTTAAAATAATTTCTCAAATAATTTTGCAAGGCAGGACAGCAGGCTGATGGATCTGTAGTTTTGTGGAAACACAGGATCTTGGCCTGATTTGTGAATCATGGAAATTTCTGCGTGTTTCCATTCATTAGGGACGCATGAAGACGCAAAAGTCGGTTGAACATAGAAACGATCAATACAAGTGCTTCGGTAGATTTTTTAAAGCTGTATTTGTGATTTTATCGTAACCAGCCGCTTTCTTGGTTTTCAGATTCTTGATAATTTGTCTAAGTTCCCCGATAATTACGTGTTTTAGTGTGGAAGTAGGTTGATTTTTAGGAAGGCTTATTACTTTATTTGTACGCTCAATATCGCAGTTACCATGTTGATGATATATTTATCATCAACATGGTCATAATTAGGAGTGAACTGGGTTTCTAAAACATCAGGGAAAGCTTCTGCTTTGTCGATATCAGAATACACCATTCCATTTTTTCAATGCAATGGCGGCAACTAGGTTTGAACCCTTTCAATGCTTTTACCATTTTCCAAAGGGAGTTGTCTTTGATGTTCAGCGTGATAAGCTTCTTTGTCCAACAACCATGCCTGTGTTCATTCAGAGACTTCCTAAGTGTTGATTGCAGTCTGTTATAAGCAGTTTTGTCATGGCGACTCCTAGTCAGTTGCCAATTTCGTCGAAGGCAGTTCTTTTCTTTAATCATGTTTCTCAGGCCCTGCGGAAGCGTACTGTCATATGAAGCCTGCTCCTTGGCTTTGCTAGAGGTATATGTGCTCGGTTCCCCAATATTTATACCGCGGCCTTTTGACTCTAGAGCCTTCGAAACGAATCGAGTCCATCAATCCAGTGGAGAATTTTCATATCGGCGTAAATCAAACCATCATAAATCAAGGACCTACTGTACTAGGTAGTTTTAATTTATATCGTTAGCGATCACTAAATATGGAAACTGCGAAACGTTTAACGAATGTTATAAGTAATCTGTTTATGGCAAAAATTTGAAATTTCTGTGCTGTAGTGTCAAGAGATATTCCACTGAAAGCAACAATTTGCCCCCTTTTCTCAGAGCAGTGTAAAAAAAGCAACTTTTGAATTTAAGGAATAAAAGACAATACTTTTTATGCTATATAACAAAGTACAACGATTTGTATTTTCCTAATCATCCATTACTTCGAATTAAAACTTTTACGAAGTGGAAAAGTAGGTAAACGAAAATTTTAATTCTCTTTGAAAACGAGATTCTCACAAGCGCCAGAGGCGAATTGCGTTCATCTAGTTTCCTAATCATTAGTTCTATCCAATTTCCCTTTCGTAACGTCGTATATGTAGTATTGCTCCTTTTGGTGATAGGTTTCACATAAATGCTGACAGATGACTTTAGTTCTGCCCGATCAGCGTCACGCCCAAATTCCGTTGATCGATCGAATGGCCTATATTGATTAATCGTTTGCTTATCGGGTTGACGGATAGCCTACAACGTTGTATTGTTCTTCTGATTGGTTGATTACAGCTATTACTGACCTGCTGCTTTATTGGTCAATCGATCAAGGGTTTTAAGTGCCAGACTGATTTTGTTTCCAAGGTTCAACTTCTGTGCTACACAAACACCAACTGAGCCTGACCTATAAATCTGACCTACTACTGGAAATGACACCTTGTAACCAGAATGTTTGGTCTCTGTTTACTTTAAAGGTAATGATTCTCCATTGGAAGAATTTGGGACTTTTTCTAACTTTCCTAATGGGTGCTTTTAACTTCTGAGTTTGCGAAACTTCAGACTTTCGTCACTAATTTCTGTCACTTGTAATCGAATATCCAGAAGGTTTTAGCAAAGGTATGAGAGAGAACATGAAATGTTCGGTAAAAACGTTTTTCTTTCAAAATCATTTTTTTAATGACTAACGGAAGAAGTTTCTCAAATTCGTAAACATTGCTAATTTCTTTTTTTTTTTAATTCACATCTTTCGGTGTTTATGGCAATTCTTTTTTTTTGGTAAACTGAAAACGACTTTAGCTTACATGTAACGTTATGCATCTTGGAGAAATTCTCTGAGATCGGGAGACTAAATTCGCAATCACTTAAAAAAGAGTGTAAGTGTATTACAATGCAAACTTATTTAGTAAACATATTAAAACTCTTTATAAGAATTTAATCTATTATGATATGCGAGGAAATTTAATGACCGTTAACCTCTTCCGTTTCATTTATGCCATAAGGTGGTGATTTTTGTTAACCTTTATTTGTTTCTGCAACAAATAAATAAATATCTTCTCAAGCAAGAGGGGGTGGCTCAGTTGGTAGCGCGCCAGGCTCGTAATCTGCAGTTCCCAGGTTCGAATCCCAGCTGGGCAAGAGTTAAAATTTATCTCCGCAAAATTCAACGCCCTGCACTCGGTCAGTATGGGATACCGATGGACTAGGAAAGGTCGCCATCCGTCAGATAGGACGTTAAGCCATTGGCTTCGTGTGCATGAGAGCCCTATCCTGTGCACGTTAGAGATTGCACGTTAGAAATGCATGAGAGCCCTAACCTGTGCACGCTGGATGGTTTTGACGAGAGACCATCCAGCATGTTCCTAACAGTCTCACCCATCTGTCTCCTAACAGCTGTCCAGTCGGTTCCCTTCTCCCAATTTTCTCTGAGCACTCGGAGTCTTTGTGACCTGGCCATTTAGTCCATTTTTGTGCATAAAACTGACGCTCAGAGGTAAAACAACTCCCTCAAGCAGCTGCAACAAATCTAAACTCCATGACGTCCCATGGGTGAAGAGCATCCTTCCCCCATACACAGAGACCGATTTCATAGAAATAACGTATTTTTATATATAAGTATATACTGTATAAGTATTAGATCTATATATATACACAGTCCTACCAAAATACTGGAGAATTTCCATATTATGTCAATATGAAACTAACTTCGAAGCTCTATAATGTGTCAGTCCAATCAGAGGCTCATTGCAAAAGAATTTGCATTTCATTTAAGTAAGTAATCAATATACTGAATCTCGCTCATTTCATCCAATTATTTGACCAAACATTTTTAGGTGCCTAAATAAACAATTTTTTCCATTCATCATCATCATCATCATCATCATCGTCGTCGTCGTCGTCGTCGTCGTCATCATCATCACCAAGCAGCCATGGGCTACGGAGGTCCAACCAGACCGTGCAATTTAGTTCTCCAAGCAAGTCTATCCCGAGCTACATCTACTGCATCTGGCCACTGCACACCAATTCTAACAAGGTCCTGTTTGACATTGTCTGCCCACCGCATCCTAGGTCTCCCCTTCTTTCTGAGGCCTTTAGGCACACTGTTCATAACCCTATTCGCCAATCTATAATTATTCATACGGGCCATATGGCCAAACCAACGGAGTCTCTCTCGGCACAATATGCTGCTTAAAGGAGGTTGCAAACTCTTTTGCCTATCATCTAAAATCAAAAGCATCTAGTTTCCTGTTATCTTGTTTACAAAGTGTCCAAGTTTCACTACCATAACTAACCCTAGAAAGAACCAAACTATTATACAGTCTAATTTTAGTCTTTAGGTGTATACGCCTATTTCTCCACAATCTCCATAGATTCTTAAAAGTCCCGGCAGCAATACCTATTCGTCTGTTAATCTCATGCCGCACATCATCATTATCTGTTACACAGCTCCCAAGATAATTAAACTGTGACACCTGCTCAAGACTGCAACCCTTCAGATTAACTGAATCACAGCCTGCTTGACCAATTTTCATCACTTTAGTTTTCTCTCTGTTTATAACTACACCTACTCTACTACCAGTTTCATCAACAGCTCGAATGAAAGAGTTCATCTCATCAACATCATTTGCCAAAAGGGCTAAATCATCAGCATAATCTAAATCAGAAATTTTCGTATCTCCAGTCCATTTAAGGCCAAAATCTTTTGCTTGAAGTGAATTTCGCATAACAATTTAGCTTAATCAATAATCAAGCTAAAGATAAAAGGAGACAAAATGCACCCTTGTCGAACACCAGAAGTAATGCTAAACCATTTGCTACAAGCCTTACCAACTCTCACACACGACTCAGTGTTATTATAGAGAGCTTTCATTATGTTAACTAACTTGTCTGGTATACCATATGATTTCACAATCAACCACAAGTTATGACGATCAACAGAGTCGAAAGCCTTTTTGAAATCAACAAAGCTAGCAACCAAAGGTTTCTGAAACTCAAAACATTTCTCAAGAATCTGCCTAAGTGAAAATATCTGATCCACACATCCCCTACCACTTCTGAATCCACATTGCTCATCACGCAATTGACTGTCAAATAGATTCTTAATTCTATTAAGCACAATCATCGAAAGAACTTTACCTGGAACAGAGAGTAGGCTAATACCCCTATAGTTATCACAAGAACTGCGATCACCTTTTTTGAAAATAGGGATAACAATAGCTCTGGTAAAATCCTTAGGAACCATGCCTTTATCATAAAAGATAATCAAAATTTCAGTCACCCAAATGGTAATTGAAACATTCCCAGCTCTGAGCATTTCCGTAGTAATTTCATCTACCCCTGGGGATTTATGTAGTTTAAGTTTAGAAACAGCCAAAATAACTTCAGACTGTGTTATAGGGCCAACATTAAAGCCACCAATGCATCTATCATCATTGTAAACAATGGGAGTAGAGCTAACTACATTGTTTAGAACATCACTGAAATGCTCACCCCACCTAGCCATGACAGAATCCTCCTCTTCTATAACCTTACCTTGTTTATCCTTCAATCCCTGTATGCCTGTCCGTTTTCTACCACACAAAACGTTAACTATCTGGTACAGCTCTCTGGCTGTTGTGCTGTCTAACTGCTTCCTCGGCTTTGTCAGCCAAACCATCAAGCCAAAGATTCTTATCAGCAGCTAACCGATCTTTTACACATTTATTAAATTCTCTGTAATGCTTTCTATTAGGACTAGTAGGGTATGATTAAGGACATTCCTGCAGTTCTTTCTTTCCGAAATAAGCTCATCACTCAGATAATTCTGTCTCTTCTGCTCCTTTTTTCCTAAAAGAGTACTGTTAGTGTCCAAAAAAGCCTGTTTAAAATGATCCCATTCTTCCTCAACTTCAGTAGTAAGCATACCATGACTGTCGTAATGACTAAGTAACCTATCATGGTAAGCTTTGGCTATAACTGGATTTTTCAGAGCTTCAGTATTAAAGGCAAATTTTTTAATCCTAGCACAACACTTTTTAAGTTTAAGTTGCAAGACACTTTTAACAACGTAATGGTCAGATCCAATTTCAGCTCCCCTATATGCCCTGGTATTCCTAACAGAACTAGTCCATTTGCTGTTAATTAATATATAATCAATCATATTCTTATGCAGCCCATCGGGTTAAACCCATGTGTTCTTATGTATGTCGCGGTGTTTGTAATAAGTGTTAGTTATTCTGAAACCATTGAGTTTACTTACCTGTAGGAGACGTTGCCCATTGCCACTGCAGCTACCAATACCAAAAGGGCCAATCACCCCTCCCCAAAGGTCAGAGTCAGTACCAACTTTGGCATTGAAGCCACCAAGAACAAGGGTAATATCTCCTTTCTTGACAGAATTCAAAATATCCTGAAGTTGTTCATAAAACCTATCCTTCTCATCCTCATTGGCATCCTCGGTAGGGGTATAACAGCAGATAACATTCAAGTCTTTAACGCTTGTCTGAAATTTTGCTGTAAGAAACCTTTCATTAATGCACTCATATCCTAGAAGAGCATCACTAGCGTGTCTGCTGAGAAGCAGACCCACGCCTTGGTGATGCTTATTGTCGTCCCTCCCTGAAAAGAGAAATTTCAGATTATTTTTAAGAATCTGACCTTTATCTGTCCATCTGGTCTCTTGCAGGCCGAGAATATCTAAATTATAATGGTGGAATTCTTGTGTGAGGACATCAAGAGAAAAAGCTCTGTGCAGAGTCCTCACATTCCAACTACCTATGGAGAGAAAATGGTTAGTGGGATGTTTAAAGAAACTATGTTTATTGAGAGAGGGAATGCCGACAATATCAAACAGCCCCCTAATCGCAGACATGGGGCAAAGACCCGTTCCCCCACCACTAAAGACTGAAGCCATCTACACTGGAAGACTTCCTCCAATGTAGAATTTGACGATGTCAATAGAAGCAAAGAATTCAGATGCCTGCGATGACCTCTTCTCAAGATTATCCACCAGCTGATAAACATATCCTGTGAATCTATTCACTTTTGGCTGTCAACCCACAAACAAACAGAAAACACAGCGGAAGATTTTCCCTCCACAGACGCCCACCAGTACAGCAAATTCAGGATCCATAATCAAACTCAGAGCCTTATATCAGTCTAGTCCAGTAGGTTTATATGGTCAGCACCAGGACCCTGTGTGGTTGACCACTCCTCAGCAGGGTAGAAAAAAAAAAGAAAAGTAGCCAGAGTTGTCCAGATCAGTAGGCCACACTAATACAGCAGTCCTCCCCTTCCGTTCACTTCCACAAGAGAGTATATCTTTTGAAAGGTACTAAAGGTCTGCACCACGAGAAGGCGTGGTCGGACATTAGGTGCTAGGCCTGGCCGGTTCTATGCATCATCACAGGGGATTGGTGCATAGCTCTCCTTCCAGTGACTACCTAGCTACCATTTACACTCATTACAAATGTCTTTTGTTGTTGTTTTTTAATCAATATATTTTCTTGATCCTTTAAAAATATTTTTTTTCTTTCCCCAACTCATTACTAATTAGAAGAGTATGTTTTCCCTTTTAAGTAGAGAATTTTGCCTGCGATTCTTTAAGAATAGTTTTATTCCTAGTGACTCTTCACTAAAAGTCTGTTATAGAGCTTCGAAGTTAAGATTCTCATTGACATGGAAATTCTCTCACTTCTAAGCCCTATAACTCCTAAAATATGCCTTTAATGGGAAAATGTGACTGAGGATAGCTTAAAGATGATAATCAAATCTACTTAAATCTCAATTTTTAACAGTATCCATTCAGTACTTTAAAGAGTTCCGGAAGCTGGAATATTTCGCAACAGTAATGCGCCAAAAGAATTCCTCAGGAATTGATTAAAACTTAATAAGTATTGTTTCAACCCTTTAATAAAATAAATCTCCATTTTAGACATTTGCCTAATAATAATTTCAATATTGGAAAATTATGAATGGGTTTTATAGAAAGGAAAATTTATTATTAAATATTTCAGCTTCCGTAACTCTTTAAACACGGAAAAAAGATTGTAAAAAAAAAAAATCGAGATTTAAATAGATCTGATTATGGTCTTTCATTCATCTTCAGTTTTCATTAAGTGCATATTTCAGAAGTTATAGAGCTTCGAATTTGAATTTCCATTGACATGGACAGTCTCTAATATTTTGATAGGGCAGTGGATAATCGCGTGAGATCATCGCAGTAGATGCAAGCCTTGTAAGCAGGGGCGGATTGGGAGCAATTGAATTGGAATGTTTTACCTCTGAGCGGCACATTTTTGCACACCATGGGCTAAATGGCCAGGCCACAAGGACCCCGAAGGCTCAGAGAAGGTTGGGGGAGGGGACCCACTGGAACAGCTGTTGGGAGACAGATGGTAGCCTCCCGTCAAGGCCATCCAGCGTGTTCTTCGTTTGCCCAAAGAAAATGCGACAAAAAAGGGTGCTGATATTTTCATTATTTTGTCTGGTTTTCTTTTATTGATTTTCCATCTGTAGAAAATCAATATTTTGGTTTTTATAAATAAATTGAAAATTTCTTTAAAGTAGGATAGGCAGGGGCGGCGCTACCGCGCGTGCAACTGCACATGGCGGCATTTATCCTTGCTTTTCATTATTATTTTAAATTTCGAACTTTCAATTTATGTGTTGTTTGCTAGCCAAAAAATGAGAAAAAGACTGCTTAAAAATCTTCAAATAACGCTGTTTTACCGGAATTTTAAAGGCCTACTCTATCATAGATCATAACACCGCATTGGCTGTTCTGGATTTTCGACCTATAAATAAATACCCCCTCAAGCAGCTGCTTGCCACAGAGGTCTGACAGGAGCCTGTCAGTTTAATACGCCATAGTAGAAGGTCTGTGAGGATGGCGGGACCTCAGCAGAAAAACAACACACACATCCATACCTTAACCAGGGCTCGAACCCAGGTCCCGTAGATCAGTAGCCAAGCGTGCTAACCACTCGGCCACGGCATGAAAAGTTCTTTATAAATATATGGTATAAGTTTTCAAAGTTTGTTTGCGTAAGACTGCTACGATAAAAAATTAAGACAGCATATAATGGCTTGGCTTTTATCAAAAATGTCGTGAAATCTCAGTTAATGGCCAAATACAAAAAATCTAGTGTTCGATAGGTTTTGGTTCTTAATATTAAATTATTTTGCTTCAACGTTGTTTATAAAAAGATACAGTGAGATTCACAAAGGGTGAAAAATGTTTCATGTGATAGCATAAATTCCGATCACAGTTTTGAAGAAAAGAAAAACATTCATCCTGTTTTTGTAAAGACAAAACAGCACAAAAATGAATCTATTGAAAGAAATCGAGTATTTACCTTTATGTTGCTTTTGTAGTTCTAGTTATCTGATTCCAGTATAATTATTATACAATATAATTATTATACAGATTATCTTATATAATGTTGACTGACTGTCGATTCACGACGTGAGAATAAAAAAGCACCCTGAACTAAAATCATCATCACCTCGGATTTATATCTAACTCTGCTAATAGAGTTAGCAGCTACTGCAATTGAAAGAGTGTTTATCCTATTTCAAATGTCTTAAGAGTTAATGACCCACCCCCACACGTCTCCATCACCACTCTCAACTCACCCCAGTCTCTCATGGACCATAAATAATCATTCATTGAAAGTCATCATCATTATGCCTGTCATCTGCTATCTGTTGAGCAAACGTCTCCCATCAAGGAAGCCAATTTCTGGAAACTGAAGGCTACCATTTAGTAAGATCAACTTGTCATTCAAGATTAAAGAGAACCGCTTATCGACACCTTCTGGCAGCGATCAATATACTTCAGACAACAACATGGTTACATCCTGTCATAAGAGGGGCGGGGGTGGCTCAGTCGGTAGCGCGTCAGGCTCGTAATCTGTAGTCCCAGGTACGAGTCCCAGCTGGGTCAGCGTTGAGATTTATCTCCGTAAAATTCCCCGCCCTGCCCACGGTCAGTAGGGGACACCGATGGACTTGGAAAGACCGCCGTCCGTCGGATGGGACGTTAAGCCGTGGCCCCGTGTGCGGGAGAGCCATACCCTGTGCACGTTAAAGAACACGCTGGATGGCCTTGACGGGAGACTATCATTTGTCTCCCAACAGCTATTCCAGTGGGTCCCCTCCCCCCAACCTTCTCTGAGCCTTCGGGGTCCATGTGTCCTGGCCATTTAGCCCATTGTGTGCAAAAAAGTCCGCTCAGAGGTAAAACAACCCAACCCAACATCCTGTCATAAAATAATCTACTAAGTCCATTCTACACGTATCCAGCCCTTCACCGCGTGTTAAATATTTCCAAGGGAGTAATTGCAAAACATCTGGGATTTGAAATCAGTGAAAGATAACTGCTCAGTTCTCTCATTTTCAAGCCACTTCTGGTTGCCGTTTGTTCTTCTGTGGTTCGCTGCTGTTTTATGGACATGACGTCTCCATACCTCCGAACTTTAATTACTAAGAGAGTTTTTCTGAATGCATGGCCGAGTGGTTAGCGCGCTTGGCTACTAATCTAAGGGATCTGGGTTCGAGCCCCAGATAAGGCATGGATGTATGTGTTGTTTTTCTGCTGAGGTCCTGCCATCCTCTCAGACCTTCTACTCTGGCATATAAACTGACAGGCTCCTGTCAGACCTCTGTGGCAAGCAGCTGCTTGAGGGGGTATTTATTTATTTTTTATTTACCTAGAGACAAACTCTGGGCTGCATTGTTGTTGCTGAAAGAAAACTTAAAAAATGCATGTATTTTATATAATAAATACCCCTTCAAGCAGCTGCTTGCCACAGAGGTCTGACAGGAGCCTGTCAGTTTATATGCCAGAGTAAGAAGGTCTGTGAGGATGGCAGGACCTCTGCAGAAAAACAACACACAGAACCATGCCTTATCCGAGGCTCGAACTCAGGTCCCTTAGCTCAGTAGCCAAGCGTGCTAACCACTCGGCTATGGGACGACTAAAAATTATTTTCCGGTACCGGGAATCGAACCCGGGCCTCCTGGGTGAGAGCCAGGTATCCTAACCACTAGACCATACCGGAAAACCATGTATTATATCAAGATTAAAATAAAGAAAGGAAATAGTGTCTAAGGTCCCGACGGCCCAGTCCGTCCCTGCTTGTGAGCCACAGTTCGTTATCATGTATTGCTTGTTGGGTTGTTTTACCTCTGAGCGGCACTTTTTTGCACACCATGGGCTAAATGGCCAGGTCACATGGACCCCGAAGGCTCAGAGAAGGTTGGGGGAGGGGACCCACTGGAACAGCTGTTGGGAGACAGATGGTAGCCTCCCGTCAAGGCCATCCAGCGTGTTCTTTAACGTGCACAGGGTATGGCTCTCCCGCACACGGGGCCACGGCTTAACGTCCCATCCGACGGACGGCGGCCTTTCCAAGCCCATCGGTGTCCCGTACTGACCGTGGGCAGGGGGGGAATTTTACGGAGTTAAATCTGAACGCTGACCCAGCTGGGACTCGGACCTGGGAACTACAGATTACGAGCCTGGCGCGCTACCGACTGAGCCACCCCCGCCCCAGTGTATTGCTTGTACATGGGCGCACAAAATGACTTCTCAGACCACGTGTTTGAGACTTCTGTGGTTAAAGAAGCATGACATCATACAACTGAAGTTCATATTGAAAGCAAAATAATCAAGGAGGGAATGTCACATCTTCCAGAACAAACATTTTGAGACTCAAAGTTCAAAGTTGCGCGCTCCAGGTGGTAAAATGTGTTTCCTTTTCATGGCCTTTTATATGCTGACGTTCGGCCTCCCAGTATTGCTGGTCTAAGAAGACCACAACCAGTTTTCAGTCAAGAGTCCCAAGTTATTCTCAGCAACATCGCTTTTACCAGGCCCGGATCTACCAAAAAAATGCAAGTGTGTGTTTTTGCATACCATGGGCTAAATGGCTAGGTCACAAGGACCTTGAAGGCTCAGAGAAGGTTGGGGGGAGGGGACTCACTCGACAGTTGTTGTGAGACAGATGGTAGCCTCCCGTCAACGCCATCTAGCTTGTTCTTTAACGTGTATAGGGTATGGATCTCCTACATACGGGGCCACGGCTTAACGTCCCATCTGACGTACAGCGGCCTTTCCAAGTCCATCGGTGTCCCCTACTAACCGTGGGCAGGGAGTTTTGCGGAGATAAATATCAACGCTGCCCAGCTGGAACCCGAACTTAGTAACTTCAGATTACGAGCCTGGCGCGCTACCGACTGAGCTACCCCGCCCCCTGAATAATAGGCACTGATAGACTTGAAAAGACCCCGCCGACAGGACACCCATACCCTATGCACGTTAAAGAACACGCTGGATGGCCTTGACGGGAGGATACCATCTGTCTCCTAATAGCTGTGTTGTGGATTCACTTTCCTGGGCCCTCGGGCTCCTTGTGACCTGGTCATTTAACCCATTGTGTGCAAAAAATGCGCCGCTCAGATGTGACTCGAATAATCCACCATTTTAGTGGTAATTAAAAATGATTTGTAAAGTGCAGAAATGTATAAAATAAAATAAATACCACCTCAAGCAGCTGCTTGCCACAGAGGTCTGACAGAAGCCTGTCAATTTATACGCCATAGCAGAAGGTCTATGAGGATGGCAGGACCTCAGCAGAAAAAACGACACACATACATGTTCCATCATTTTTTGCCTCTATTACTCTTATTAGCATTCTCAAAACGTTTTTTGCGAAGGTATGGCCCCCTTGCCACCCCTACCCCCTCCTATATCCACGTGAACTGAAAGCCAAGCCGGGAATAACTCTTAGGAGAAAGTTTGAATCTTCCTTCAATGCTTATGATATCTACGGTGACCATTTTAAGGGGGCGGGGATGGGTCAGAAAGCCTGTCCTTTACCATACATCTCTTTTTTCTTTTATCTTTTCAATAAATGCGAAGCCTCCTTTTGAAGTCCTGGGGCATATTGTTCCTTTCTTCCTTGCCGTCAAAGCTGCCACCTGTCAAGGGTCAGGCTTGGCTCAACCGTTATTGCACCAAGCTCCTAATCTGTAGTTTCCAGGTTCAAATCGCATCTGTTGCCTGCGTTGAAGATTTTCTTCGCTAACTCCCGTTCTTCGCTCCCCGCCCTGCCCACGGTCAGTAGGGGACCCCGATGGGCTTGGAAAGGCCACCGTCCGTCGGATGGGACGTTAAGCCGTGGCCCCGTGTGCGGGAGAGCCATACCCTGTGCACGTTAAAGAACACGCTGGATGGCCTTGACGGGAGGCTACCATCTGTCTCTCAACAGCCGTTCCAGTGGGTCCCCTCCCATAACCTTCTCTGAGCCTTCGGGGTCCATGTGACCTGGCCATTTAGCCCATGGTGTGCAAAAAAGTGCCGCTCAGAGGTAAAACAACCCAACCCATTCTTCTCTAGGTCTAAAAGGTAACATTGATGGACTTATAAAGGCAAAGATATATATTAAATACAATAGCATTACTTGCAATTTTCTCTTCTAAAGCCTCTGTCGTTGGGATGAGACGTAAAGCCTCGGCTCGGTATGCAGGAGAGCCACACCCTGTGCACGTTAAAGAACATACTAGATGGCGACGGAAAGCTACTATCTGCATCCAAACAGCTGTGTTGTTGTGGATCCCAGAGACGTACCCAGAGGGGGGAGGTGTTCTTCCTCCGAAAATCCTGCATTCTTGTATTAAATTTCAAACTTGTCTGCCTGCTTTGAAATCCAAAACAGTTTATTTGTATAAGTTTATTTTAGCCCCATATTTTATGTCTGACACTAAAATAGATTTAAAAGTATCAAGCGGGACTCGAACCTGGGAACTGCAGATTACGAGCCTGGTGCGCTGCTTTCTGACCCATCCCCGCCCCCTTAAAATGGTCACCGTAGATGTCATAAGCATTGAAGGAAGATTCAAACTTACTCCTAAGAGTTATTCCCGGCTTGGCTTTCAGTTCACGTGGACTACTATCCGTATAGAATATCATTTTAACTTTTTCTGTTCGGTGGAATATTTTAATAATTGGGACTCAAGTCTTATTTCTAGACCCCCCCCCCCCCTGCACTCCCCTCGAAGCTGAATTTTCGGATCCTTCCCGAAACTGAATTCTAGGGATTAAAACAAAATTCTGGGATCCGCATGTCCAAGAATCGGTAAGTGCCTGGTGGATCCCCTTGCTCAATTTTCTCGTAATCCCTGGGGTTCAACCCTCTGAGCCTTCGGGTTTTTTGTGACATGTCCATTTAACCCATTATGTGCATAAATATAAACGAAACCAAAGCCATCGGCCAATCAAGCGAGAAACGTCATTTAATATGCGAAATCTGAAATTATTTTTCTCGGGCAATGTTAATTCTAGCCAGTTTCCTATTTTCCTTTCAGGCGGGGGTGGCTCAGTCGGTAGCGCGCCAGGCTCGTAATCTGTAGTTCCCAGATTCGAGTCGTAGCTGGGTCAGCGTTGAGTTTATCTCCTCAAAATTCCCCGCCTTGCCCACGGTCAGTAGGGGACACCGATGGGCTTGGAAAGGCCGCCGTCCGTCGGATGGGACGTTAAGCCGTGGCCCCGTGTGCGGAAGAGCCATACCCTGTGCACGTTAAAGAACACGCTGGATGGCCTTGACGGGAGGCTACCATCTCTCTCCCAACAGCTGTTCCAGTGGGTCCTCTTCCCCAACCTTCTCTGAGCCTACGGGGTCCTTGTGACCGACGGACCATCCGACTACAGATTACGAGCCTGGCGCGCTACCGACTGAGCCACCCCCGCCCTTTTTTGAAGAGTAAAAGAGGATTGCGTTTATTGCACCAGGCTCTTAATCTAGTTCCCAGGTTCTAGACAGCGATGAGATTTACCTCTGTTAAACTCCTAACCTCGGTGAGAAAGGGAGAAGACATCGAGGAGCTTGAAAAGTCCGTCGGATGGGACGTAAAGCTGTGTTTCCGTGTGCGGCAGAGCCATACCCTGTGCACGTCAAAGAATACACTGGACAGCCTTCACAGGAGGCCCTTGAAATCTGTCTCCTAACAGCTGTTCATTGGGTTCCCTCCCCCCAAACTTCTCTGAGCCCTTGGGGTCTTTGTGACCTGGTCATTTACTTATTAAGTGCAGAAAAGGAATACTCAGAGGTAAAACAACCCAACCCCAAATGTAGGAGATCCATATCCTGTGTACGTTAAAGAATATGCTGTATGGTCTTGGCAAGGGTCTGCCATCAATCCCCCAACTGTTCCAGTGGACTCCTTAACCAATCTTCTCTTATTCCTTGAGGTCCTTGTGACCTGTCCATGTAGTCCATTGTGAGTAAAAAAAAGTTCCGTTCAGAGGTAAAATAACCGAACCTTATAATATATAAGAAGTGTGAAGTATCAACTGCGTAGTCTCCTAGTCTCCCCTGTTGTCATTTTTTCCGATTGTTTGGTTCCCATAATCCAAATATGTCATTCCGAATCATGATGGCGCACCAAGTTTCTTTTGTTGTAAGTTGACCTATTTGTAACGACATATCTAAGATGTTGGATTCCATTGAAAGGCATTTCAGGAAAAGCGCGCTTCATTGATTGTGTGGGGAGGGGGTGGCTCAGTCGGTAGCGCGCCAGGCTCGTAATCTACAGTTCCCAGGTTCGAGTCCCAGCTGGGTCAGCGTTGAGATTTATCTCCGCAAAAAATTCCCCGCCCTTCTCACGGTCAGTAGGGGACACCGATAGGCTTGGAAAGGCCGCCGTCCGTCGGATGGGACGTTAAGCCGTGGCCCCGTGTGCGGGAGAGCCATACCCTGTGCACGTTAAAGAACACGCTGGATGGCCTTGACGGGAGGCTACCATCTGTCTCCCAACAGCTGTTCCAGTGGGTCCCCTCCCCCAACCTTCTCTGAGCCTTCGGGGTCCATGTGACCTGGCCATTTAGCCCATGGTGTGCAAAAAAGTGCCGCTCAGAGGTAAAACAACCCAACCCAAACTCATTGATTGCGCGAGTAGCTGGCAGACACATCTGAAGCTTCCAAAGATCTGAATTATTAAAATACTCGAAAAATATTATTCAAATATCATTCCAAGTAACAACCAATCAAACTAATTTATTTTTATAAATTTCTTTCTGGAAACAGAGATTTAGGTAGTTTTACCTTTGAGCGGCATTTTGTACACACAGTGGGGTAAACGATCAGGTCACAAGGACCCCAAAGGTTCAGAGAAAGTTAGAGAAGGGGATCTACTGGACAGCTGTTTAAGAGAAAGATTAAAATCTCCTTTCAGAGCTATGCAGTGTAGTCTTTAAAGTGCACAAAGCATGGCTCTCCCTCAGGCTGCACCAAGCCTTAGCGTCCCATTGGACGGAAGGCGCCTCTTCATGCCCATTAGTATGCTCTTCCTTACCGAGTTCAGGGTAGAGGTTTAGCGGAAATAAATCTAACGCTGAGACAGTTGTGACTCGAAACTAGGAACATGAACTGGACTTGGTCTCCACCGACCAAGCGCTTCTAGACCAGAGGGACAAGCAATCAACTGGCAACAACCACCACCTCTATATGACCACTCTTCTACTCTTTGGCAAAAAGCACAATCTGCAGTCACACTCCCTGCACCTGTCGCTGGGGCTCGTAATCTGTAGGTCCCTGGTGCGAGTCTCAAATATGTCAGCATTGAGATTTATCGTCACTAATCGCCACCTTACCTTTGCTGAGAAAGAGGACACCGATGGGCTTGGAAAAGTTGCCGTCGGAACACATGGGGCGGGAAGCCGTGGAACTGTATGCAGGATAGCCATACCTGGTTGTTTTACCTCTGAGTGGCGTTTTTTGTGCTAAATATAATGGGCTAAATGGTCAGATCACCAGGACTGCAAAGCTTAGAGAAGGTTTGGGGAAGGGGATCCAGAAGATGGCTATTAGCTATATGGGATGCTACTCTTGACCGGATGCTACATCTGTCAACTAACAGCTATCGTGTGAATTCCTTTTCCTTCCCCAACTCTGAACCTTTGAAGTTTTCGTGACGTCATTTTTTAGCACAATGAGTGTCAGAGACAGAACAAACGCAACTTATACACACACGAGATCATTATATTTCGGAAACCTCTCGCCGTCATTATTGCATCACTTTCCCACTTAAGAAGTCGCTCCCCATAATTTAAGAGGCATTGAAATGAACGGTTGTCTCTCCAACCAAAGAGAAAATCTTTTTCTTCCCAAAACTCTTTTAATTCTTTATCCATCTTCTCTTTTAAGGATTGAAAAATAAAATCTTCAAGTAGTCCACATCTTTTATTGCATCTTCCCCTAATTCGCCTTTGACACCTTTTCTCAATCTCCAGCACGACAAGCCCAACAAAAGAGCTCTTTTTTAAAGTCCAATTATACATTAATTGGAAACTCTTTAATAGGGGAATATCTTCCTCGCCTGACACCTGAATGGCCTTCCTTTGGCAGAGCACGGCCTTGATGGCCCCTCCCATTTCTCCTTCAAGGCCGAGGCACGCGCATAGAGAGAGAACGACGATACCAACCGGCGGTGGATGGTCGACCTTGCTGAGGTGTCTGCGGCGTTCCCCACCCTTCGCTCCCCGGAGGAACATTTATCAAGTCTCTCCCTTTCCATCCACCGATAACGTGGCTTCTGTCGCTGCTTTCGCCTTGGGAATCTGGGTTACTCCGGTGATGCTTGCCGGCCGAGGGAGCAAAAGATGGCAGAGATTGCTGTCGTCTTCGTTTGCAATCAAGGAATGTACTTTTCATTGACCTTTTTTTCTCTTGAAGCGTGTAAATGGCTTTGACGAAAACAGGGGAAAGGCATAAACGAATAAATATTATTTGATACTTTGTTAATATTCTCTTTAGAGATTTCGATCTTGGAATGTGAGAATGCAGAATGCATGTCAAAGAAGGGCAGGAATCGTTAAGAACGTTTGGCCGCCAACACGCGGCTCTTTGAAAAAAGAAATTTTGGTTCGTTGAAAAAGAACTTGAGACTCGTTGAAAAGAACTTGTGCGACTTATTGCAAAAGAACTTGAGACTCGTTGAAAAGAACTTGTGCGACTTATTGCAAAAGAACTTGAGACTCATTGAAAAGAACTTGTGCGACTTATTGCAAAAGAACTTGAGACTCATTGAAAAGAACTTGTGCGACTTATTGCAAAAGAACTTGAGACTTATTACAAAAGAACTTGAGACTCATTGAAAAGAAATTACGATTCTTTGAAAATGAACTTGTACTACTCATTGAAAAAGAAATTACGATTCTTTGAAAATGAACTTGTACTACTCATTGAAAAAGAAATTACGATTCTTTGAAAATGAACTTGTACTACTCATTGAAAAAGAAATTACGATTCTTTGAAAATGAACTTGTACTACTCATTGAAAAAGAAATTACGATTCTTTGAAAATGAACTTGTACTACTCATTGAAAAAGAAATTACGATTCTTTGAAAATGAACTTGTACTACTCATTGAAAAAGAAATTGAGACTCATTGAAAAAACTTGCGATTCGTTGCAAAAAAACTTGTTATTCATTGAAAAAAGAACTAGAGACTCGTTGAAAAAAAACAACACAAAAACTTTCGACTCGTTAAAAAAGAACTTGAGACGCATTAAAAGGAACTTGCGACTCGTTAAAAAAAGAACTTGCGACTCACTGAACATAAATTTGCGATTCATTCAAAAAGAATTTGCGACTCATTAAAAAGAGTTTGCGACTCATTAAAAAGAGTTTGCGACTCATTGAAAAAAACTTGCGCATCGTTGCAAAAGAACTTTCATAAAACAAATAATCAATATAACGAATCTGGCTCATTTCTTCAAGTATTTTTTGCATCAAACATTTTTAGGTGTTTAACGATTTTGCCAATTGATGTACTCATTAAAAATGTATATTTTTGTTTTTTAATCCTTTTGTTCCTTTACAATAATACAGTTTTTCCCCCCAATTCATTACTCATTGGGAATGTGTGTTTTTAAGCAGAGTATTTTTCTTGCGGCTCGTTAAGAATATATTATTTTCTCGTCGCTAAGTTTCGTTTCGCCATTCCTGGTTTGAAACTACGTGTGATTGGAGTGAAGGTTTCACTGTAAAAGTGAAAGAATGTATTTTTGATGTTAAATAAGCTTGGAATAAGTCAAATTTTTAAATATTGGCCTAACTCCAACAGCATACAGAGACATTTTTCTTTCTCGATATAAAGAAATAATTCTCAACCTTTTCTAAGCAATGGATAGCTTTGTATAATTTATGTATAGCGCCATATAAATACCACTGGTGATGCGTGCGTGGACCAACAGTTTAGAAACGTCGGTAGAAAGTGCAACAGTTTAGAAGGTTGGGTTGTTTTACCTCTGAGCGGCACTTTTTTGCACACCATGGGCTAAATGGCCAGGTCACATGGACCCCGAAGGCTCAGAGAAGGTTGGGGGAGGGGACCCACTGGAACAGCTGTTGGGAGACAGATGGTAGCCTGCCGTCAAGGCCATCCAGCGTGTTCTTTAACGTGCACAGGGTATGGCTCTCCCACACACGGGGCCACGACTTAACGTCCCATCCGACGGACGGCGGCCTTTCCAAGCCCATCGATACTGACCGTGGGCAGGGCGGGGAATTTTGCGGAGATAAATCTCAACGCTGACCTAGCTGGGACTCGAACCTGGGAACTACAGATTACGAGCCTGGCGCACTACCGACTGCGCCCCCCCGCCCCCCAACAGTTTAGAAACATCTGTATAAAGAAGAAAAACTAACGAATTCAAGCTTAGAATTTGAACCCAGTTCTGCTCTCCTACGGCTAAAAGATGCTTAAACTTTAAATGAAATTTTAGTGTTAGTCCGATCACAAATTTTTAATTTTTAACATTTTTAATTTCCAACTCCTATCTCAGAATTGTTCGAAGTTTTAATCACTCTGTTGATTCTTCCATTTCTCAAAGGTGCCAAGGATAGATCTAGACCAGTCCAGTGGTCCTCAAAGGGGGAGCCATGAAATTTCGGCTGATATTACAGATAAAAGGAAATCACTAATCCATTTTGTTTCTGCATTCTTCCACTGATTCTTCATTTAGCTTCTTCCGTTTAATCGAAACCTTATCCATATTAAATCTTAATGTTAAAGCCAAAATTAACACAAACATGCTCATAACACGTATGGCATGCGCATTAACTTCAATACATGTCAGAACTTGAACAGAATAGCTCTGCATTTACAGACAACTCCACAGGAATAAAAAAAATAAAACAAATACCCCCCTCAAGCAGCTGCTTGCCACAGAGGTCTGACAGGAGCCTGTCAGTTTATATGCCATAGTAGGTCTGAGAGGATGGCAGGATCTCAGCAGAAAAACGATACATACATCCATGCCTTATCCGGGGCTCGAACCCAGGTCCCTTAGATCAGTAGCCAAGCGCGCTAACTATTCGGCCACTACTGAAAACAAACTACGCTGTTTGAGTCTCCCGAAATTTTGCCAATTTAAATTTTTAGCGTGCCGCGAGTATTCGCGGCGAAAATAGAGCGTGTCGTGAGCAAAAAAAGAGGGAGAGTCACAGATCTAGATGCTTTCCTATTTTTTTTATATTTGGGATACAAGAGTCACTGATGTAGATGCTTTCCTTTGGGATACAAGAGTCACTGATGTAGATGCTTTCCTTTGGGATACAAGAATCACTGATGTAGATGCTTTCCTTTGGGATACAAGAGTCACTGATGTAGATGCTTTCCTTTGGGATACAAGAGTCACTGATGTAGATGCTTTCCTTTGGGATACAAGAGTCACTGATCTAGATGCTTTCCTTTGGGATACAAGAGTCACTGATCTAGATGCTTTCCTTTGGGATACAATAGTCACTGATCTAGATGCTTTCCTTTGGGATACGAGAGTCACTGATGTAGATGCTTTCCTTTGGGATACAAGAGTCACTGATGTAGATGCTTTCCTTTGGGATACAAGAGTCACTGATCTAGATGCTTTCCTTTGGGATACAAGAGTTACTGATCTAGATGCTTTCCTTTGGGATACAAGAGTCACTGATCTAGATGCTTTCCTTTGGGATACAAGAGTCACTGATCTAGATGCTTTCCTTTGGAATACAAGAGTCACTGATCTAGATGCTTTCCTTTGGGATACAAGAGTCACTGATGTAGATGCTTTGCTTTGGGATACGAGAGTCACTGATCTAGATGCTTTCCTTTGGGATTCAAGAGTCACTGATGTAGATGCTTTCCTTTGGGATACAAGAGTCACTGATGTAGATGCTTTCCTTTGGGATACAAGGATACAAGAGTCACTGATGTAGATGCTTTCCTTTGGGATACGAGAGTCACTGATCTAGATGCTTTCCTTTGGGATACGAGAGTCACTGATCTAGATGTTTTTCTTTGGGATACGAGAGTCACTGATCTAGATGCTTTCCTTTGGGATACGAGAGTCACTGATCTAGATGCTTTCCTTTGGGATACGAGAGTCACTGATGTAGATGCTTTCCTTTGGGATACAAGAGTCATTGATGTAGATGCTTTCCTTTGGGATACGAGAGTCACTGATCTAGATGCTTTCCTTTGGGATACAAGAGTCACTGATGTAGATGCTTTCCTTTTGGATACAAGAGTCACTGATGTAGATGCTTTCCTTTGGGATACAAGAGTCACTGATCTAGATGCTTTCCTTTGGGATACAAGAGTCACTGATCTAGATGCTTTCCTTTGGAATACAAGAGTCACTGATCTAGATGCTTTCCTTTGGGATACAAGAGTCACTGATGTAGATGCTTTGCTTTGGGATACGAGAGTCACTGATCTAGATGCTTTCCTTTGGGATTCAAGAGTCACTGATGTAGATGCTTTCCTTTGGGATACAAGAGTCACTGATGTAGATGCTTTCCTTTGGGATACAAGGATACAAGAGTCACTGATGTAGATGCTTTCCTTTGGGATACGAGAGTCACTGATCTAGATGCTTTCCTTTGGGATACGAGAGTCACTGATCTAGATGTTTTTCTTTGGGATACGAGAGTCACTGATCTAGATGCTTTCCTTTGGGATACGAGAGTCACTGATCTAGATGCTTTCCTTTGGGATACGAGAGTCACTGATGTAGATGCTTTCCTTTGGGATACAAGAGTCATTGATGTAGATGCTTTCCTTTGGGATACGAGAGTCACTGATCTAGATGCTTTCCTTTGGGATACAAGAGTCACTGATGTAGATGCTTTCCTTTTGGATACAAGAGTCACTGATGTAGATGCTTTCCTTTGGGATACGAGAGTCACTGATCTAGATGCTTTCCTTTGGGATACGAGAGTCACTGATCTAGATGCTTTCCTTTGGGATACGAGAGTCACTGATCTAGATGCTTTCCTTTGGGATACGAGTGTCACTGATCTAGATGCTTTCCTTTGGGATACGAGAGTCACTGATCTAGATGCTTTCCTTTGGGATACAAGAGTCACTGATGTAGATGCTTTCCTTTTGGATACAAGAGTCACTGATGTAGATGCTTTCCTTTGGGATACGAGAGTCACTGATCTAGATGCTTTCCTTTGGGATACGAGAGTCACTGATCTAGATGCTTTCCTTTGGGATACGAGAGTCACTGATCTAGATGCTTTCCTTTGGGATACGAGTGTCACTGATCTAGATGCTTTCCTTTGGGATACGAGAGTCACTGATCTAGATGCTTTCCTTTGGGATACAAGAGTCACTGATGTAGATGCTTTCCTTTGGGATACGAGAGTCACTGATCTAGATGCTTTCCTTTGGGATTCAAGAGTCACTGATGTAGATGCTTTCCTTTGGGATACAAGAGTCACTGATGTAGATGCTTTCCTTTGGGATACAAAGATACAAGAGTCACTGATGTAAATGCTTTCCTTTGGGATACAAGAGTCACTGATGTAGATGCTTTCCTTTGGGATACAAGAGTCACTGATGTAGATGCTTTCCTTTGGGATACAAGAGTCACTGATGCAGATGCTTTCCTTTGGGATACAAGAGTCACTGATGTAGATGCTTTCCTTTGGGATACAAGAGTCACTGATCTAGATGCTTTCCTTTGGGATACGAGAGTCACTGATCTAGATGCTTTCCTTTGGGATACGAGAGTCACTGATCTAGATGCTTTCCTTTGGGATACGAGTGTCACTGATCTAGATGCTTTCCTTTGGGATACGAGAGTCACTGATCTAGATGCTTTCCTTTGGGATACGAGTGTCACTGATCTAGATGCTTTCCTTTGGGATACGAGAGTCACTGATCTAGATGCTTTCCTTTGGGATACGAGAGTCACTGATCTAGATGCTTTCCTTTGGGATACGAGAGTCACTGATGTAGATGCTTTCCTTTGGGATACGAGAGTCACTGATGTAGATGTTTTCCTTTGGGATACAAGAGTCACTGATGTAGATGCTTTCCTTTGGGATTCAAGAGTCACTGATCTAGATGCTTTCCTTTGGGATACAAGAGTCACTGATGCAGATGCTTTCCTTTGGGATACAAGAGTCACTGATGTAGATGCTTTCCTTTGGGATACAAGAGTCACTGATCTAGATGCTTTCCTTTGGGATACGAGAGTCACTGATCTAGATGCTTTCCTTTGGGATACGAGAGTCACTGATCTAGATGCTTTTCTTTGGGATACGAGTGTCACTGATCTAGATGCTTTCCTTTGGGATACGAGAGTCACTGCTCTAGATGCTTTCCTTTGGGATACGAGAGTCACTGCTCTAGATGCTTCCCTTTGGGATACGAGTGTCACTGATCTAGATGCTTTCCTTTGGGATACGAGAGTCACTGATCTAGATGCTTTTCTTTGGGATACGAGAGTCACTGATCTAGATGCTTTCTTTTGGGATACGAGAGTCACTGATCTAGATGCTTTCCTTTGGGATACGAGAGTCACTGATCTAGATGCTTTCCTTTGGGATACGAGAGTCACTGATGTAGATGCTTTCCTTTGGGATACGAGAGTCACTGATGTAGATGCTTTCCTTTGGGATACGAGAGTCACTGATGTAGATGCTTTCCTTTGGGATACGAGAGTCACTGATCTAGATGCATTCCTTTGGGATACGAGAGTCACTGATCTAGATGCTTTCCTTTGGGATACAAGAGTCACTGATGCAGATGCATTCCTTTGGGATACGAGAGTCACTGATGTAGATGCTTTCCTTTGGGATACAAGAGTCACTGATCTAGATGCTTTCCTTTGGGATACGAGAGTCCCTGATCTAGATGCTTTCCTTTGGGATACGAGAGTCACTGATCTAGATGCTTTCCTTTGGGATACGAGTGTCACTGATCTAGATGCTTTCCTTTGGGATACGAGAGTCACTGCTCTAGATGCTTTCCTTTGGGATACGAGAGTCACTGCTCTAGATGCTTTCCTTTGGGATACGAGTGTCACTGATCTAGATGCTTTCATTTGGGATACGAGAGTCACTGATCTAGATGCTTTTCTTTGGGATACGAGAGTCACTGATCTAGATGCTTTCCTTTGGGATACGAGAGTCACTGATCTAGATGCTTTCCTTTGGGATACGAGAGTCACTGATCTAGATGCTTTCCTTTGGGATACGAGAGTCACTGATCTAGATGCTTTCCTTTGGGATACGAGAGTCACTGATCTAGATGCTTTCCTTTGGGATACGAGAGTCATTGATGTAGATGCTTTCCTTTGGGATACGAGAGTCACTGATCTAGATGCTTTCGTTTGGGATACAAGAGTCACTGATCTAGATGCTTTCCTTTGGGATACAAGAGTCACTGATCTAGATGCTTTCCTTTGGGATACGATACGAGAGTCACTGATGTAGATGCTTTCCTTTGGGATACGAGAGTCACTGATGTAGATGCTTTCCTTTGGGATACGAGAGTCATTGATGTAGATGCTTTCCTTTGGGATACGAGAGTCCCTGATCTAGATGCTTTCCTTTGGGATACGAGAGTCACTGATCTAAATGTTTTTCTTTGGGATACGAGAGTCCTGATCTAGATGCTTTCCTTTGGGATACGAGAGTCACTGATCTAGATGCTTTCCTTTGGGATACGAGAGTCACTGATGTAGATGCTTTCCTTTGGGATACAAGAGTCATTGATGTAGATGCTTTCCTTTGGGATACGAGAGTCACTGATCTAGATGCTTTCCTTTGGGATACGAGTGTCACTGATCTAGATACTTTCCTTTGGGATACGAGAGTCACTGATCTAGATGCTTTCCTTTGGGATACGAGAGTCACTGATCTAGATGCTTTCCTTTGGGATACGAGAGTCACTGATGTAGATGCTTTCCTTTGGGATACGAGAGTCACTGATGTAGATGCTTTCCTTTGGGATACGAGAGTCACTGATGTAGATGCTTTCCTTTGGGATACGAGAGTCACTGATCTAGATGCATTCCTTTGGGATACGAGAGTCACTGATCTAGATGCTTTCCTTTGGGATACAAGAGTCACTGATGCAGATGCATTCCTTTGGGATACGAGAGTCACTGATGTAGATGCTTTCCTTTGGGATACAAGAGTCACTGATCTAGATGCTTTCCTTTGGGATACGAGAGTCCCTGATCTAGATGCTTTCCTTTGGGATACGAGAGTCACTGATCTAGATGCTTTCCTTTGGGATACGAGTGTCACTGATCTAGATGCTTTCCTTTGGGATACGAGAGTCACTGCTCTAGATGCTTTCCTTTGGGATACGAGAGTCACTGCTCTAGATGCTTTCCTTTGGGATACGAGTGTCACTGATCTAGATGCTTTCCTTTGGGATACGAGAGTCACTGATCTAGATGCTTTTCTTTGGGATACGAGAGTCACTGATCTAGATGCTTTCCTTTGGGATACGAGAGTCACTGATCTAGATGCTTTCCTTTGGGATACGAGAGTCACTGATCTAGATGCTTTCCTTTGGGATACGAGAGTCACTGATCTAGATGCTTTCCTTTGGGATACGAGAGTCACTGATCTAGATGCTTTCCTTTGGGATACGAGAGTCATTGATGTAGATGCTTTCCTTTGGGATACGAGAGTCACTGATCTAGATGCTTTCGTTTGGGATACAAGAGTCACTGATCTAGATGCTTTCCTTTGGGATACAAGAGTCACTGATGCAGATGCTTTCCTTTGGGATACAAGAGTCACTGATGTAGATGCTTTCCTTTGGGATACGAGAGTCACTGATCTAGATGCTTTCCTTTGGGATACGAGAGTCACTGATGTAGATGCTTTCCTTTGGGATACGAGAGTCACTGATGTAGATGCTTTCCTTTGGGATACGAGAGTCATTGATGTAGATGCTTTCCTTTGGGATACGAGAGTCCCTGATCTAGATGCTTTCCTTTGGGATACGAGAGTCACTGATCTAAATGTTTTTCTTTGGGATACGAGAGTCCTGATCTAGATGCTTTCCTTTGGGATACGAGAGTCACTGATCTAGATGCTTTCCTTTGGGATACGAGAGTCACTGATGTAGATGCTTTCCTTTGGGATACAAGAGTCATTGATGTAGATGCTTTCCTTTGGGATACGAGAGTCACTGATCTAGATGCTTTCCTTTGGGATACGAGTGTCACTGATCTAGATACTTTCCTTTGGGATACGAGAGTCACTGATCTAGATGCTTTCCTTTGGGATACGAGAGTCACTGATCTAGATGCTTTCCTTTGGGATACGAGAGTCACTGATCTAGATGCTTTCCTTTGGGATACGAGAGTCACTGATGTAGATGCTTTCCTTTGGGATACAAGAGTCATTGATGTAGATGCTTTCCTTTGGGATACGAGAGTCACTGATCTAGATGCATTCCTTTGGGATACGAGAGTCACAATAGAAATTAAAGTCGCTGTAGTTCTCTAGCAATTGTTATAGTGAGAATTAGAAAATAATATGCTAATGGGTCTATTAATATGTATAGAGATATTGCTTGGAGGATGAGCGGGACAATTCTGTAGCGTGGAAGATGATGTACTGCTCAGGGATTTCATTCTTGATAGGCTCGAAAAGCCATTCATTAGGGATTTCTTCAGTAGTAATATTTTAAATCCCATTTATCTCCAGTGTCCCATGTTTCTTCATCGAAATGGGATTTGGAGTCAATTTGGATAATTCTTTTTTGACAGGGTTGGGCTGCCTTTGAGCGGTGCTTTTTTGCATACAATGATCTAAATGGTAAAGTCACGAAGATTCCTAGCAATCAGAGTTGGGTAGAGGATCAACTGAACAGAGGTTAGCAGACAATGGAAACCTGCCGTCGAGGGTTACTGTGCAAAAGTTACGGCTCTCCTGCACCCCAGGGCCAGTTAACGTTTCACTTCGTGGACGGGGCCTTAAACCATCCTCGTTCTTTTCTCTCTGTGCACAGGAGTTCCTCATAAAATTTCTCTGCAAGAACAATTGGGAATCTAATCTGGTAACGTTAGGTTACGAGATTAGCACTTTACCATCTCCAGCAACACAGAGAGAGAGGATTAGAGTTAGTGTTTTGAACTCTAAAATTTCCTGGTGAACTGGGCGAAATTCTAAAATAATGTCCTTCATATTTTCTTGAAATCAAAGTGTCCCTTCTTCCATGAAAAATCACGAACGAAATTTTTTTACGTGTTCCGAGGGGTCTGTTCCTCATATAAAACCGTTCCTCATATGAAACCGTTCCTCATATGAAACTGTTCCTCATATGAAACTGTTCCTCATATGAAACCGTTCCTCATATGAAACTGTTCCTCATATGAAACTGTTTCTCATATGAAACCGTTCCTCATATGAAACTGTTCCTCATATGAAACTGTTCCTCATATGAAACCGTTCCTCATATGAAACTGTTCCTCATATGAAACTGTTCCTCATATGAAACCGTTCCTCGCAACGTACTGTCTAAGTTATAGTTCTCTGAGTATGTCTGTTTCACGCAACTGCTTCACGTGTGAATGCTCTTTCAGATCTGCAAAAATAATGTTGGTTGCCTTTAGATGAAGCGGAGTGGAGATAGATAACTCCCATAGACCAAATGGTTATGATGAAACGATCGCAGCGCCTCTTTCGGTCAGATTCTGAACTTACAAACAGCCATCCACCATTTGCCGCCTAAGATTAACTATGAAATGCAGTTGACATTGGGGCGGGGGTTAGCTCAGCCGGCATTATGCTTTCATTTAAGAGATTTATTTACGCTTAACTCTCACTCTGCCATCGGTCAGAAAGGGGCCACCGATGGAGTTGGAAAGGCCACCGTCCATCCGATAGAACGTGTGCACGTTAAAAAACACGCTGGATGTCCTTGATGGGAGACTTCCATCTGTCTCCTAACAGTTGTCCTGTAGGTCCCGTTCCCAAACCCTGTCTTGAGCTCTTCGGGTCCTTGTGACCTGGCCATTTAACCTATTGTGTGCAAAAGAAGTGCCGCTCAGAGGTAATACAACCCAGATTACATTTCACTTAGAATGTAGCATTAGCATGTAAATCTTTTATAATACAATGAATTAAAAAAAAATTTTTGGCAAGTTGGGTTGGGTTATTTTACCTCTGAGCGGCACCTTTTTGCACATCATGGGCTAAATGGCCAGGTCACATGGACCCCGAAGGCTCAGAGAAGGTTGGGGGAGGGGACCCACTGGAACAGCTGTTGGGAGACAGATGATAGTCAAGGCCATCCAGCGTGTTCTTTACCGTGCACAGGGTATGTCTATCCCGCACACGGGGTCACGACTTAACGTCCCATCCGACGGACGGCAGCCTTTCCAAGCCCATCGGTGTCCCCTACTGACCGTGTGCAGGTCGGGGAATTTTCCGGAGATAAATCTCAACGCTGACCCAGCTGGGACTCAAACTGGGAACTACAGATTACGAGCCTGGCGCGCTGCCGACTGAGCCACCCCGCCCCATTTGGAAAGTGAAATGCATTGAATATTTATTTACCAGTTAAGCCCACTCCAAACGTTTGACGCGAAACGTAACCTTATCGATAAGTTCATCGTACTTTTCACTGTTAACTGTAATACAATGATAGGCGATGGCAGCGCCCCCAGAAATTCCAGACACTTCCCGAGGGATTACTCCCTACCCACGGCAGGTAGGCACCCGATCTGTTATCCCAACAGGGCTAGAACTAAGTGGGACCACCCCACCAAATTTGGGACCGATCTTTCAAGTAGTCGGGGAACATCAGGGAAACCGATCATTTCTCTTCACCGATGATGTTGCACGTGTTCTCCCGCATCCGTTCGTTGACCCGGAATTACGGCTATTATATGATATTTCCTAGTTGTGGGGTAAAAGAGCACAAGAAGAACAAAGCTCGTCTAATGTCCATCCTTGGCAAAATTAAAAGTTGGCACACCAAATTGAAGCTTTTAAGTATTTTAGGACTCCAAAAATCTTAAAAGGACCAGTGAACGAGAGATGATGATCGGGAAGATGCCTTCGATGAAGCAGCGATGCTGAAAAAGAAGAGAAAAAGAAGTAGAGGATGCTTTTGCCTCCTCTGTCAACGTAGTAATGGATGAGGCTCCTCCTCTGAAGACCAAATACAACCCATCGAAAGGGGAATCAACATCTTCCGTCATTTGCAGCGTGGAACAAGGGTCGGGTGACTTTGAGCGGTTCCGACCTCCAGGTCGAGCCCAACCCTTCTCCTCGGCACGGTAATTAGTTGTCGTTAGCCTAATTAATTACTCCTCTGGGGTCAGGTGGGGTCAGGGTAAGGAGGGAAAGTCCAAACTGAGCCGTTTTCACCAGACGTCAAGAATGAGAAGAACCCCTCAGATATGCAGCGACAAGCATTGATTTATGAGCCACGAAATCGTGACGGATATTAATAAACTCTATTTGAATTTCTTTTTTTCTCTCTCTCTATTTCATAATATTTATGCTTGGAGAAATCAACAAGAGAAAATGAAATTTTCTCTTTGAAGTAAAAGAGATCACAGGGGTTCGGTCACGTGCAACGAATGAGAAATGAGAATCATAAAAGATGGTACCGGATGATTTTTTTGTTGTTGTTGACGTTCTTTTATGTCACGCCGATGCCAAAGACTTTTTTTTTTCTTGTTGTTTGTAGGTTTTGGAAAGATCGTTTTGGGAAAGTTGGGTTGTTTTTCCTCTGAGCGGCACTTTTTTGCACACCGTGGGTTAAATGGCCAGGTCACATGGACCCCGAAGGCTCAGAGAAGGTTGGGGGAGGGGACCCACTGGAACAGCTGTTGGGAGACAGATGATAACCTCCAGTCAAGGCCATCCAGCGTGTTCTTTAACGTGCACAGGGTATGGCGCTCACACACACGGGGCCAAGGGTTAACGTCCCATCCGACGGACGGCGGCATTTCCAAGCCCATCGGTGTCCCTTACTGACCGTGGGCAGGGCGAGGAATTATGCGGAGATAAATCTCAACGCTGACCCAGCTGGGACTCGAACCTGGGAACTACAAATTACGAGCCTGGCGCGCTACCACCCTTGGTGATAAAGGGGACACTGAATGGAGTACAAAGATTGCCGTCCGTCGGATGGGACGTAAAGTCGTGACCCTATGTGCAAGAGTGCCATTACCTGTGTATGTTAAAGAACACAGTGGATAGTCTTGACGGGAGACTTTCTTCTATCTTCTGACAGCTGTCCAGTCGGTCCCCTTCCCCAAATCTTCCCTGAATCCTTGAGGGGCGGGTGTAGCTCAGTCTGTGCAGTCCCCAGGATCGAGTCCCGCCTGGGATTTATCTCCGCAAAACTCTTCGCCTAGCTCTCTGTCATTAGGGGATACCAATGGGCTTGGAAATTGCCGTTCTTTCGGATGGGACGTTAAACCGTCGCTTCGTGTGCGGGAAAACCATACCCTGTGCACGTTAAAGGACAATCTGGATGGCCTTGACGAGCGGCTACCATCTGTATCCTAACAACTGTCCAGTGAGTCCCCTCCCCCCAACCTTCTCTGAGCCCTCGGGATCCTTGTGACCTAACCATTTAGCCCATTGTGTGCAAAACAAATGCCGCTCAGAGGCAAAAAACCCGAAACAAATCCTTTAAACCTTGCCATTTACCCATTATATGCAATAAAGTGTCATTTGGAGGTAAAATAAGGCAACAGCTACAAAACCTACGGTTCGTAAGCTTATGCTCTATCCATTAAGACACTAATTCTAAATCTTTTTTTACTCTTGAAACAAAAAATCTTAAGCTCGTGTCTGTGTGATGTGATTCCTCGTGTCTCACCTGATGGCTGCGATGTCCATTTTCCTTTCCCTAACTAAATTTCAGTTCTACACATGCGCAGTCTTTTCTATACATTACAGATATAGACGGTTATCAAAAAACACAGCGGCATAGTCTAAATAAGTGTGAAAAAATAATTAGTTCTTTTTTTATAAGTTTCACGAACCGCTGGGGGTAGTAAGCGTTGCTTAAAGTTGAAGGAACCCTTCCTAAGCTTTACGTCATGGCGTCGTGAACAGGTTGTTGCGAAGAGAAAAAAATGATTGAAGCTTTGTGAAAGGTTTGGCCGATAATGGCAAAACATAGAGAGAGATAAAAGTCTTTCCGTTCGGAAGGTGGGGTCAGTGGCCGGGGTCAAAGGTCAGGCTCTGATATCGCCCTGATAATGTTCTTTACCCGTCATTGCGTATTTGTTTGCGGCAAATAGAGTGCAAATGTTTCGCGATTTCCACTCCCGAACAATTGCTAAATCATCGCAGCGAATTTCCCTTTATTTCTGAATCCTGCGATAAACTGTCAAAGTGAACTTAGGTGACGCAACGTGAGGGTATTTTGTTTTTTGTGTGAAAAAGACTTCTCTTTGCGGTCCTGGACAGGACAAAGATATATTTATTGAACGATCAGGCTTAGAAAAGTAAGTATGCCATGATTTAGTAATTTCTTTTTTTTTTTGTTTTTTCTCTTCAATATTTTGAAGTGTTAAATTTACCCGGTGTGTTATTTCGTTTCTTAACTACATTTAATGGATTAAATGATAGCGAATAGATTGGTGGAATTTGAGGGAGGTGCGTGTTTTATTTTATGTCAGATTTAATGGATGGCCTGATGATTGATCTGGTGGCAAATCTAATGAATGGTCTAATAATCAAATATAATTCCTGATTTGATGCAAACTTTAATGATTGATCAAGTGACAAACTAATGAATAATCTGCAAATAGAATCTAATAGCTGACGGATGAATAAATGTAATGAATGATCTAATGACAAAGTTAACGATCTAGTCTACTGACTGATATCTAAGTTGGGTTGTTGTTGTTGATAGGACCGCCTCGTGGAACGGAACACGTGAGAGTCTCTGTCGGAAAAAAAGTGTAAAAATAAATAACTACAAATATTCTGATTGGTAATAACTACACATTTGTTTCTCTTTTTGGAATTTTTAAAAAATTTTCGTATGAATTAGATTAAAATAAAATGAAAATGGACAGACACTGATTGTTAGGATGTTTAATCTCTGAGAGGCACTTTTTCTACACTCAATGGGATCAGGCACAAGGACACTGAGGGGTCAGAGGTGATTGGCGAAGGGGACCCACTGGCCAGTTGTTAGGAGACAGATTGAAGTCTCTTGTCAAGGATATCCAGAGTGTTCTTTAACGTACACAAGCTCTGGCGTACACAGGCTCTGACTATCACAAAGAATCACATCTTAAAGTTCCATCCGACGGACGGCGACATTTTCCGCCTATCGGTGTCTCACCGAGAGAAGGGGAGGGGGAGGCGCTTTCCGCTGTAATGGAGATAAAATCTCACGCAGAGAGAAGGGGGGGGGGGAGGCGCTTTCTGCCAAATGGAGATAAATCTCACGCTGGAGAAGTTGGAACATGAACCTGGGAACGGCAGATTTACGAGCCTGGTGAGGCCACAGACTGAGACAATCTCCGCCCAACTAATATCTGATGAGAAATTTAATGAATGCTATGATCAATTTTAGTGGCTGATATCTGAGGAGAAATCCAATGGCACTGGTTTACAAGGTTTTTATAACACGAAAAAATGTAGTTGCCTTTAATTATTTTTCAGGTGCTGATTTCAGATCTGGCCTTAAAAAATGGCTAGCACGTCACGTTTTTATGTTATTGTTCATTTTGACTCCTATTAAGATCTTCCTATACCAACACTTCCAAGCAACTGGGAGGGTACTAGATATTTTACTTTTTGTGGCTGGCAACACCGATTGCCAAATGGGAGAAAACATGTAACAGTAACCTAACCTCAGACCGCCATTCTTATTGTTTTCATTGTAGGAGGAACAACGTGCTGTACGTTGAAGAGTGAATTTTGGCGTTTAAATGGCACAAAGGCAGCGTCGCGGATGTGTTAATGTGCCAGATAAGTTTTGTTATGTGTGTGGGATTTATATTTTAAAATCCCAGGGTCGTTCTTTGACAAAGATTGTGAAGAAAGCCTGTAACTTGTATTTTGGAGGTCATATTGGAGATCAGGACAAAACATGGGCTCCACATGTGTGTTGCATTTCGTGCTTTGTTGGCCTGAGTGAATGGTTGAAAGGTAAGATAAAATCCATGCCCTTTGCAGTTCAAATGGTTTGGCGTGAGCCAACTAGTCACTTGCCTGATTGTTATTTTTGTTTAATTAAAGTGTCGGGCTTTTCAAAAAAGAACAAAAGCAAAATACAATATCCAAATCTGCTTTCAGCCATAAGGCCAGTTCCTCGTGAAGAAGATCTTCCTATACCAACACCTCCAACTAACTGGGAGGAGACGGATTCACATTTATCAGAGGAAGATTTTGAGGCACATACAGATCCTGATCCTACGTACACCCCTAAAAAGTTAGACGAGCCTCATCTGATTCAGCAAAATGAACTAAATGATCTTGTTCGAGACCTAGGATTCTCCAAACAAGCTGAGGTTTTAGGTTCGAAACTTCAAGAGTGGAATCTTCTGGCCAAGGGTACCAGAGTTTCTCTGTTCAGAAAGAGAAATTTGGCTTTATCTGCTTATTACGAGATGAAAGATGGTTTGTGTTTCTGCACAGATATTTCACGGCTGATGGAAGAAATTGAAACAACTCACGACTCTAAGGAATAGCATCTATTTATAGATTCGTCAAAATTCACCTTAAAAGCTATCCTTTTGCATAAAGGAAATCAAAAACTTTCCATTCCAGTGACACACGCTGTGGGAATGAAGGAAACTTATGAAAGAATGAAAAAAATACTCACTGCTATAAAATATGACCAGTTTAAGTGGACAGTATGTGGTGACCTAAAAGTCATATCTCTCTTGCTCGGGCGTCAAAGAGGCTTCACGAAATTTTGCTGTTTTCTGTGTTTGTGGGACAGTAGGGCCAGAAAGGAACACTACAAAACAAAATACTGGCCCAAAAGAGATGTTTTTATTCCTGGAAAGAGTAATGTGAGGTATAAGCCTCTAGTTTACCCCTCTGATGTTCTGTTCCCACCACTACACATCAAACTGAGGCTTATGAAAAACTTTGTAAAGGCTATGGACAAGATTGGTAAAGGTTTTTTGACTTGAAGGAAAAATTTCCAAAACTAAGTGATGCCATACTCAAAGATGGGATCTTTGTTGGTCCTCAGATCAGGAAGCTACTGAATGATACTGTCTTCGAAGAAAAGCTGAATATGAAGAAGCGCGCTGCATGGAAATCCTTCACATCTGTGGTTCAGGGTTGTCTGGGGAATCACAAAGAGGAAAACTACCATCAGCTCATTCAAGATTTTCTCAAAAACTACGAAAATCTTGGCTGCCGAATGTCTTTGAAGATCCATTTCTTGCACTCACATCGTGACATCTTTTCCAAGGACTTAGGAGCTGTCAGTGATGAGCAAGGGGAAAGATTTCACCAGGATATCCGAACCATGGAGGAGAGATACCAAGGCAGGTGGGACCCAGCAATGATGGGTGACCACTGCTGTTTTTGCAGAAGGAAGATACTTCAGCACATAAAAGACAAAAATAAACTTCTTGCAAGTATAAAAGATCCTTACCCATGTTTTCTTATTTTGCGTTTCAATATTATTTCATTTGTTATTTTATATTCAGTAGCTTATAACTATGATGTTTCTGATTTTTTTCACTGTAATCATGCAATTAATTAATGAGTTTTAAGTTGCAATTTAATAAAATAATCACATTTATTTTCATCTCCGAGATTTGCATATTCATTGAAATTTGAAATACATCAATTCGTAATTTTTAAACTTTTTTATCAGCGTTAAAAAAAACAGCTTAGAAAGCAGCATTCTTCCTCCATATGAGACATTAACTCTTGATCTTTTATACATGGAAGCATTCTTCTTTCATAGTGGCCAGATGCAGCAGATATAACTCAGGACAGATATGCTTGGAGAACTAAATTGCACGGTCTGGTTGGACCTCCGTAGCCCATTGCTGCTTGAGGATGATGATGGAACATTAAGTTTTGATCTCTTATTAAATGGGAGCATTCTTCCTTCACATGGGCATTAAGTATTGATCTCTTATAATATGGGAGCATTATTCCTTCATACGAGACATTAATTCGTGATCTTTTATTACATGGAAGAATTATTCCTTCATATGAGACATTACGTCTTGGTCTCTTATTACATGGGAGCATTTTTCCTTCAAATGGGACCATAAGTCTTGATATCTTATTACATGGGAGCATTTTTCCTTCATATGAGACATTTAGTCGCGATCTCTTATTACATGGGAGCATTTTTCCTTCATATGAGACATTAAGTCGCGATCTGTTCTTACATGGGAGCATTTTTCCTTCATATGAGACATTAAGTCGCGATCTCTTATTACATGGGAGCATTATTCCTTCAAATGGGACCATAAGTCTTGATATCTTATTACATGGGAGCATTTTTCCTTCATATGAGACATTTAGTCGCGATCTCTTATTACATGGGAGCATTTTTCCTTCATATGAGACATTAAGTCGCGATCTGTTCTTACATGGGAGCATTTTTCCTTCATATGAGACATTAAGTAGCGATCTCTTATTACATGGGAGCATTTTTCCTTCAAATGGGACCATAAGTCTTGATATCTTATTACATGGGAGCATTTTTCCTTCATATGAGACATTAAGTCGCGATCTCTTATTACATGGGAGCATTCTTCCTTCAAATGGGATTTCTTGCTTCATAAGAACATCCGTCCTTAAGATCGAGTTAAACCGTAATTTTTTTGCAAGAAGGAAACGTGTGATTCAAAATAAAGATTTCAATCAATTCAATTCAATTCACCAACACCATTCGTTCGTTATTTAAAGACGAACGAAAGCCGGTGTATCAGGAATGCCAGTTAAAATAACTGATCTGAGAAGTTAATTGAAATAGTTAAGAAGAAAGTAATAACGTAATACCTATGTAACATTACTGCAATACGTATATGAAGAGAATTTTTGACACTTTGCTCTAATAATTATTTAAAAATTTCATCAGTTTTTGGTTCTCTTATTTCGGCAGGACAAGAAAAGTAGTTAAATTTTCTTCTAAATACGGAATAAATATTGTTCGAAATCGAGCTTAAGATATTCGTAGTTATTTTAATCGAGTTTTTTAATGTATCATCAGTCTTATTTCTCTATGGAAAACTGCAATAGTTACGAAGCTTTAAATGGTCTTTTTATTGATGTAATATGGCTCTAGAGTTTTCAAGAAGTTTGACATTGACACATCCACATCATGTGACACACGGTGCATTCAGGACGGATGCAAAAAAAAAAAATAGGGAGATGTAAAGGGGCAAGGAACTGGATTATACTTGAAAATATCAAAACGTCATCCGGTATTTTTTTTTTCTAGAAAATATTCTCTCCAAATATTACAATACATGTTTTTCTTGAAGAATGTGTAATCCCTCTCTTTACGCGATCTCACTTTACGTGTTTTCGCTATAACGCGATTTTAAAAAGTTAATTTAAAAATCGCAACCAGTAGCAATTTCGCAGTCACCGTGCGCGCACAAAGTCACGTGCGTGGCTTCGCACGTGACTTTGTGCGCTCACCGCTTTGACAAGGCAGCATCGTGCTGCATGTCAGTCAAACAGAAGGTCTAGAACTAGTAAGCTCCATTGTTAGAGTCCTCCGCAACCCAAACGTTATGGGTGAAAGAGGTAATTGTGATCAAAATACTTCCAAGACTAAAAAACAGAGAAAAGCTATAACACTGGAGAAAAAATTAGAAGTTTTAAAGAGGTATTAACGTACGAGCGCACAGTCGACATAGTCAGAGCTACAGGAATTTCAGAATCAACTTTAAGAACAATAAGAAATGAAGCAGAGAAAATAAAAGAAAGTTGCAAAAGTGCGACGAGAATGTCGACAACTAAGATAACACAGATAAGGGCACCAATTATGGAGAAATTGGAAAGGAGGTTGGCCCAATGGATTGAACATGAAAATCAACGTCCTGTTCTGTTATCCACCTTGATTATTCTGGCTAAAGCGAAAAGTTTGTTTGATGATTTGAATGTTATAGATCCTGATCCTAAAGTGCAATAATGGGTGGTTTGAACGTTTCAAGGTGCGACATGGATTCCATAATCTCAAGCTGACTGGCGAGGCTGCGGGAGCTGATGTTGCTGCTGAAAACTTTCCAGCAAAATTTATAAGTTTATTTCAGGAACATGGTTATTTGCCTCGCAAGTGTTCAATCTCGACGAAACGGGGTTGTTCTGGAAGCGTATGCCTAATAGAACATATATATCGGTGCAAGAAAAGAGGGCACCAGGTTTCAAAGTTTCCAAGGACCGTCTCATTTTGCTGTTAGGAGGATATGCATCTGGTGATCATAAAACTAAACTACTGATGGTTTATCACTCCGATAACTCTCGCGCACTCAAAGGCTACTCAAAGGAGGATTTGCCTGTTGTACGGCGGTCAAATAAAGAGCATGGATTACCACCAGAGCTGTGTTTGAGTCCAGAGCTGCGTTTGAAACCAGAGCTGTGTTTGAGTCCTACGTTTGCAATGAATTGCGTCGTGAATTGAAGGCTTATTGTGACAGGATAAATGTCAAAATTCTGCTTCTAGACAATGCACCAGAACATCCTCCAAGCATCACTGAAATTGATGAGAATATCAAAGTTATTTTTCTGCCACCAAACAACATCTCTCATTCAACCCATGGATCAGGGTGTTTTTGCAACTTTCAAGAGTTTTTATCTCCGCAGAACATTTTTCGCAGCTAGTTCAAGCTACCAACAGTGAAGATTAGATTTCAGTGAAAGAATTTTGGAGGAAAAATGACATAAAAATGGCAATTGACAACATTGGAGAGGTATGGGCAGAAGTTAAGCAGTCTTGCATGTAGGGAGTTTGGAAGAAAATTTTACCTGGAGTTTCTGATTTTAATTTTGATCCTGAAAGTGAGCTTGCCAACTCAAGATATGACATAGGTAAAATGTCAAAATTTGTGGATTTGAGGATGTAGATGAGAGAAATGTGGATGAACTGCTCGAGTCCCACACATCAGAGCACACCACACATCATTAATGAAGAACTTTTGGAAATGGAAAACAACATGAATGACGAAAGTCAGGAGCCCTTCCTTTTTTGCTTCGCCCATCAAACAGATTTCAACAAAACAAATGACTGAATTTTTTAAACACATTGACAATGCCATCACAATAATTGAAGAAAATAATCTTAAATGAGACTAGAAGCGCCAAAAGTTGCGAGAGAAATTCAGAATTCTTTGGCTTGCTACAAAAGTGGTAGATGGGTTACTTTAGTTGCAGGAAAAGAGTGTATTAGTCAAGCAGTTATTTGAAGAATTTAACCCGTGGTTGAGTGGTTAGCGCGCTTGGCTACTGATCTAAGGGACCTGGGTTCGAGCCCCGGGTAAGGCATGGATGTTCGTGTTGTTTTTCTGCTGAGGTCCTGCCATCTCTCAGACCTTCTACTCTGGCATATAAACTGACAGGCTCCTGTCAGACCTCTGTGGCAAGCAGCTGCTTGAGGGGGTATTTATTTATTTATTTAACCTATGCGGTTTTCTCTGCATACCTCACTGGACTAAACTAACGTTAGGATAAGAATGGTTCGACAGGCGTGCATCGGAAATGGAGTGTTTGTTCCTGAGGGAAGGAGCTCTCCGGGACAAAGTCCATGACCCAACCACATGCAACCACGCTTAGGTTATTGAAAACATATAATTAACATTTTTCAAAAACGGAATTATTACATTTGACTTCCTACGGAATACACTGATTTATTTCTAAACTTATTTCACGTGTAAAATTCTAGCTGAAGTTTCGTATAAACTCTAGCTGAGAAACACCATACAGAGCAGTTCTGATACGTAACGAAAAAATCTTTATTGAAAAAATTATCATAGGAAATCATGAACCTCATATTTGTTAGTTTTATACATACAATACGTGTATAGATACATGACAGTCAGGATAATTATTTCGTTTAAATTAAGCTTTGTGGAAAAGAAAAACTCTTGGAGATGAGAGGTTTAACAAATCCATAAAAACCATCACTAAGGGAAAGTATGAAAACGAACTTCTGTGTGCGAATGAAATCGGTAAAAAACAACGTACGAAACGTAGTGTGCAAACTTTATGCTTAGAAATTACTGACTAATAGTTTTTTTAACTTTAAATCTCTCTGCCTGCTTTAAGTCGGAAATATCAAACGATCCTGAAAACTAAAATTCGAGACGATATTTAGGACTGTTATACACAAAAATGCTTTTTAAATGGAACTGTATGTTAGGGAAAAATTTTAAACCTTATCAAAGTAATTTTTTTTTTCCAATTGCACAAAACGTTTGTGTATAAGAAAATAAATAATCTGAAAATGGAAAGTATGATAAACTGAGATAAAAGTTTTTAGAAGTTAAAACTACGCGAAATTCAACAGAAAAACTTGTAATTGGAAAATAAAAAATTTTTTGAAAACCATAATATTAATAGAGTTAAAGACGTAGTTAAGAGTTTCCAAACCTTAGTTAAGTGTAATACTAACAATGATGTAAAGTGGAAAAATAAAACTGAAAATTTCCTAAAGTCTTTTATTAATTGAAAATCAAATTCTAAAACTGAAATTGAATCTTTGAAATAAAAAAGAAAAATGAAACACTTTTTTTTGAAAGTTATTATTTGAAAACAAAACATGTGAGAAAATCAAAAAGTGAAAAAAAATGAATAACGTTTTTAAAATTTGAAAAAATATTACAAATACTTAATGCTAAAAAGTTTTAATGAAAAAGAAAAACTCAATTTTTTCGAAAAGTATTATTTAAAAAAAAAGAAATGATTTTTTGAAATCTCACAAATAAAGTTTTCCTATGAGGGAATGTGAAAGACCGTATTGTTCATTATTTCCCAATACTCGAGAAAAGTATACACATCGTTTCGTTATTGTAGGGTGAATCTGTATAAGCAGGAATGTCATAAGTTAAGTTTCTGGCAATATGTGTTGATAAGGAAGAATCGCTTCGTGTAGATAGAGAAGAGTTGCGAAGAGAAAGAAGAAATTGTACGATTGGTAATCCTTTCTACACAAATGAAGTAGTTCTAAAAAGAACGGTTTTTTTCTTGTGTTATGCCACCACTTCAACAATGTTCGCTATTTCGATGGAGGTCATAGCGTCCTCCACCACGGCCCGATAGTCCATGCTTTCTACATGTTTTACTGCCATTTCTTCTGCAAAACAGACTCTGCATAGATATTCATGTGCCACTTCATCCAGTTCAATGATGATGGTCTCTCCATCAGACTCAATGTTTAAGGCTTGCAAAATTTTTTCTGTTAATATTCGCATTAAAATTTGTAGACACTCTTCATACGATATGGGCTTTTGGTACGACGGGATACCGACACTCTCGGGCATAGATCGAACAACTTCACCGAAGGATAGCGTAGTTTTCTCCATGGTGACCAACGACAAACTGATCCGTCAGCTACGACCAAGGAGGGCCACTTCAGCAACTGTATCCCCATTGGTTAGAATATCAACAACCGTTATCTGACTGTTGAAATCTAACGGTCCCACTTGTTGCTGTGTCACAAATTCCTGTCAGAACTTGAATAGATTGCATCATTACCAAACATCTCGAAATTAAGTCTTTTCAAGATTTGAATTCGATTTAAGCTCAATAAATGTTTCAGGAGAATACACCAGTTCATCATAGAGGTCGTTTAGCAAATTTCTAAAGTTCAATGTTGCCAGAAAAGATGATTTACGAATTGCAATTAATTCAGGTCCTACTTGTTTCCTAAACTTTTCAGCAACATCATTGACACTCAAATTTTTAACGGCATCTGCGAAATCAGTATCCATTGGCTTATCTGCGATTTTTACACATGAATGGCATAGATCTTCACACTCAACACACTCTTCACACTGTTGCTGCAAAATGCAAAACATTTTCTTTTTTATTGCTGATCTCAGCGTTTCTTTCAACTCATCGATTACTTCTTTTCCTTGTTTCTTAATATTATATGCAATACAATTTGCCAAAGGGTTTGCAGCTAATTCGGCATTCCACAGTGCATTGGAAAATTCGAATTTCAAAGCTAGCAAACTGCTCGTAACCGACTTGCTCATGTCAGTCAATGTCTCCCATTGCTCCACACTGAGCAGTATTGACGATGTGACTGGTGCATTGCCTATCGAGGAATAGCTTTTTTAATCAACACCCATGCTTACCTTTGAGCACTACAAGACAAATCGTAGAGTCCAGTTCATACTCAGCATATTCCATGTCATTAAAAGCATCGAGGATTGTAGGTATATAGGAGAGCAGTTCATACCACTGTTCTTCAGATAGCATCACACCATTCTTTGTAGGATACAGTTTTAATGAATTATTATACCTCTTAAACAGGCGTATATGCACTTTTGGGTAATTCTTTTCAATTTCAAAGGTAAGCATGGGGTGTTGATTAAAAAAGCTATTCCTCGAATAGGCGATGCACCAGTCACATCGTCAATACAGCTCAGTGTGGAGCAATGTTGTGCTCAGTGTGGAGCAAAATTCGAATAAATTCGAATCTTTGAAATTCGAATTTATTCGTAGACAAGGAATAAAATAATTAATTCCCAATGTGGTTTACAAGGAATAAAAAATTCATTTGCGTAACAAAAAAAAAAATATATTCCTAATTTACAAGAAATAAAAAATAATTCCCAAGTTAAATGTGATACGAGAAACGAAAAATTAATTTACTCTTTAATTTGAAAGAAATAAATTTATTCGTAGGTTATAAAAAAATAATGTTCGGTTCTTCACTGAGATCATCTACCTTTAAGCTTTCAAACCACATGAAATCCGTGGCGTAGTGGGTAAGAGCGCTGACTTAATCTCTGAGGTTGTGGGAATCGAGCCCATTCGCGGAAGACGGTTTTTTAAATAGTAGTACTTGCTAATATATAACATGTGTGGCGCCATCAAAAATAAATTCGTGAATTAGGAAAATTCGGGGCTTTTCTTCAGGAGGGGGCTTAAAAATACAGGTGGGTCAACAGGGGATGACCTCAGAATTCAAAAAGGCAAAATCGGGGGCTTTAGAGGTGTTTACTTCACGATGGGTTTGGTGGATTCTTCGAGGGAGGCGTGTGACGTCAGAATTCAAAATGGCGGACGACGACCAAATCGGGGACTTTTTGAAAAGGGGGCGTGGTCGAAAAGTGCGATATCGGAGGGACTTTTGCGGCTCAGGGGTCAAAGGTCGTTTCCTGCTAAAGTAACCCATCTACTACTTACAAAGAACTTTATAGAGAGAAGACGAATACTGTTCGTCAGCTGAGTCTCGACTCTTTCATTAAAAAAGTTGAAGATCATCAGCCTATCATCCCAGGGACTTCAAGAGAGCAACAGAGTGATGATCCAGACTCACCAGACCCAGTCCATTCATCATCCAATTGAAGACTGTCAGAAGTATATAGTTTTTTAAGTGTTTATGACAATGTATTAATTAAATTCATTCATTCATCCAGCAGTTCATTCATTAAAATGTGTGTTTTGTATATGAGTTTAAATAATTCATTCATTAAAATTTCTTTTCCTCACAGGTGTAAAGTTTTAATTTTTTTATCCTTCTGCAGAAACCCCTCTCTCTCTCACCCATGCTGCATTCAACTCACTTTACGCGATTATTTCATAGAGCCAATTAATCGCGTAAAGCGAGGGACACCTGTATATACCGAGTTGGGTTGTTTTGCCTCTGAGCGGCACTTTTTTGCACACCATGGGCTAAATGGCCAGGTCACATGGACCCCGAAGCCTCAGAGAAGGTTGGGGGAGGGGACCCACTGGAACAGCTGTTGGGAGACAGATGGTAGCCTCTCGTCAAGGCCATCCAGCGTGTTCTTTAACGTGCACAGGGTATGGCTCTCCCGCACACGGGGCAACGGCTTAACGTCCCATCCGACGGACGGCGGCCTTTCCAAGCCCATCGGTGTCCCCTACTGACCGTGGGCACGGCGGGGAATTTTGCGGAGATAAATCTCAACGCTGACCCAGCTGGGACTCGAACATGGGAACTACAGATTACGAACCTGGCTCGCTACCGACTGAGCCACCCCCGCCCCTGTATATACCGAGTGAAAATGAATTGTGACCACCCAATTTTATGTCAAATGAATGCTAACTTCGAAGGTGTATAACTTTTAAAATAAACGTTTTTTTTTAAGGAAATGTAACTTAAATTAAATATCTCAATAAATTTTATTTAAATATCGATTTTTAACATTTTTCTTCAGTATTTGAAGAGTTAGTGACATTCTAACATTTAACAACAGCAATGGCCGAGTGGTTTGCACGCTTGGCTACTGATCTAAGGGACCCGGGTTCGAGCCCCGGGTGATCTAAGGGACCCGGGTTCGAGCCCCGGGTGATCTAAGGGACCTGGGTTCGAGCCCCGGGTGATCTAAGGCACCTGGGTTCGAGCCCCGGGTGATCTAAGGCACCTGGGTTCGAGCCCCAGGTAAGGCATGGCTGTTTGTGTCGTTGTTCTGCTGAGGTCCTGCCATCCTCTCAGACCTTCTACTATGGAATATAAACTGACAGGCTCCTGTCAGACCTCTGTGGCAAGCAGCTGCTTGAGGGGGTATTTATTATTATTTATTTTAATGCTAGATAAATGATTTTATCTTTGAAGTTAATCGGAGCTGAAATAAGTATATTTCACACCATTTCATAAATAATACATATTTCAAAAATGTTTAAATAATTCATTTCACATTTGTTTAAGTTTTTGATAAATTTCAGATTACTGCTCTAAATCGAGATTTAAATAGATTTGATTGAGATCTTTAAATTATCCTCAGATACATTTCATTTAAATTATCCTCACACAAATTCCCATGGGGAATGGTTCTCATAATTCAATGGCACTGAGTGTACCCTTCGCGGTCACCTTATTAAATACATCCATGTTAATGCCAATATTCCAAAATAAGCTTATAAAAAATGTGACTAAAGATCTCAAAGAAATCCATTTCAATCTCGATTTTCAACAGTATTCGTTCGGTAGTGGTTAGCACGCTGGGCTACTGATTTATGGGACCTGGGTTCGAGCCCCGGTTAAGGCATGGATGTAGTAATGTTTTTCTGCTGAGGTCCCGCCATCCTCTCAGACCTTCTACTCTGGCATATAAACTGACAGGCCCCTGTCAGACCTCTGTGGCGAGCAGTTGCTTGAGGGGGTATTTATTTATTTTTATTTATTTTGAGAGTTGCGAAATTTAGAATATTTAACTGTCACAATGTCAGTTTAAAAAAACTGCCCAGGAAATTAATAAAAACAACTTAAAACAAAAGCAGCAACCGTTTGCTAAACTTTATTAACACATGGAAAAATATTTTTATCAGTTCGCGTGATAATTAAGTTGTTTATCGCCAGGACGAGATAACTTGCCAAATGTTTCATCCTCGATAAATTTTTGAATACTGAACGCATGTTGTTGGAAATCGAGATTGAAATAGATTCGATTGAGATCTTTAAAATATCTTCAGTCACATTTTTTCATAAAAAGCTTATTTATGAAGTTACTGGACTCTGTATCTGAGTTAGTATCGGCGTAACATGGAACTCTACCTAAAAAGTAGAAGTTGAGTATATGTAATTACGATTTTAAGCTGTTTACGATTTAAAAAAAAAAAGGAGAATCTATTGTAGAAATAATATTGCAAGAAAAATGAGTTTCTGCGTGATATAGAACTGGATCCCAATTCTCTTAGGAACATGCCAAGTGTTCTGACCACTACACTATCCACGGATAATTTATTTCTCAGCAGTTTATTTCCCGAATTTTTGTTTCTCGTGGCTGGGTTGTTTTACCTCTGAGCGGCACTTTTTTGCACACCATGGGCTGAATGGCCAGGTCACATGGACCCCGAAGGCTCAGAGAAGGTTGGGGGAGGGGACCCACTGGAACAGATGTTGGGAGACAGATGGTAGCCTCCCGTCAAGGCCATCCAGCGTGTTCTTTAACGTGCACAGGGTATGAGGGTATGGCTCTCCCGCACACGGGGCCACGGCTTAACGTCCCATCCGACGGACGGCGGCCTTTCCAAGCCCATCGGTGTCCCCTACTGACCGTGGGCAGGGCGGAGAATTTTGCGGAGATAAATCTCAACGCTGACCCAGCTGGGACTCGAACCTGGGAACTACAGATTACGAGCCTGGCACGCTACCGACTGAGCCACCCCCGCCCCGTTTCTCGTGGCGCCGTTAGTGTTGGGGAACAATAACCTTTCCGTTGTCAAGGAAGGTATCATTCTTAGTTTAACTCTGAAATCAATTTTAGAAGAAAAATTGTCTTAAACTGGGTGCGATACGAACGCACGACCTCCTGATAACATGACAGGTGCTCTGACCGCTGAGCTACCAGTAGCAGATCAAGATCTCCTCTAATTGATGTTATGAACTTTCTACCTACAATACACAATTTTCTGTGTCTCATGAAGTCATTTTCTTCATCAATTTATTCTTCATCATTCTCCCATTTCTCCAATTCTATACTTGTAACATACTTGCCATCTTCATAATATACTTGTCATCTCCTTTTTAAGGCTCCTTTTGAGCAGCTGGGACATTGCCTTCCTGAGACATAAAATTGTGTATTGTAGGCAGAAAGTTCATGTAGAGGGGATCTTGATTGGAGGCCGATAACGAGGGAAACGCAAGAGGTCAGAGCACTGGACAGGTCATCAGCAGGTCGGGGATTCGTATCTCACGCGGCTCAAGACAGTTTTTTTCCCTAAAACTGATATCGACGTTAAACTAAGAATATCATCTTTGACAGTTGAACAAAAACGTCGACAAATTTCTTCATTTTATGCCAACATCAGTATTTCAGAAGTGGCGTAAATGGATTGGATTGTTTTACCTCTGAGCGGCACTTTTTTTGCACACAATACGCTAAATGGCCAGGCCACAAGGACCCCGAAGGCTCAGAGAAGGTTGGGGGAGGGGACCCACTGGAATAGCTGTTGGGAGACAGATGGTAGCCTCCCGTCAAAGCCATCCAGCGTGTTCTTTAACGTGCACAGGGTATGGCTCTCCCGCACACGGGGCCACGGCTTAACGTCCCATCCGACGGACGGCGGCCATTCTAAGCCCATCGGTGTCCCCTACTGACCGTGGGCAGGGCGGGGAATTTTGCGGAGATAAATCTCAACGCTGACCCAGCTGGGACTCGAACCTGGGAACTACAGATTACGAGCCTGGCGCGCTACCGACTGAGCCACCCCCGCCCCTTGTGGCGTAAATGAATTTGCCACTCATTCCAAAACGTTTTTAAAGTAACAATCATTCTGGAACACCTGACATGTCTCAAGGAGACGTGGGTTCGAGTCCCACTCCACTGCGGAATTCATTTTCATCAATTGATCCCTATTGATTGGAGCGAACTATTTTTTTCATTTTGTCGTCTGTCTGTAGATATTACTTTTTCCCCTTTTAGAGATAAAATAATGATTTTTTTTCGATTGAATTGACGAAGTTTTAGTAGCACCCTTACATAAAGCAAAAATAAAGCTTTATATACCCTTTTGAAAGGACAATATTTTAAGTGACTATTACAAACGACTTTCTACGTACGTATGCTAGAAATTCGAAATTTTGGCTTTTTAATGTAACGATCAAGAGGATTACATTGGTAGTAATCTTTTACCCCTTACTTCCTGGGGTGGGCGGGGCGGGCGGGGGTGGCCCAGTCGATAGCGCGCCAGGCTCGTAATCTGTAGTTCCCAGGTTCGAGTCCCAGCTTGGTCAGCGTTGAGATTTATCTCCGCAAAATTTTCCCGCCCTCCCCACGGTCAATAGGGGACACCGATGGGCTTGAAAAGGCCGCCGTCCGTCGGATGGGACGTTAAGCCGTGGCCCGTGTGCGGGAGAGCCATACCCTGTGTACGTTAAAGAACACTCTGGATGGCCTTGACGGGAGGCTACCATCTGTCTCCCAACAGCTGTTCCAGTGGGTCCCCTCCCCAACCTTCTCTTAGCCTTCGGGGTCCTTGTGGCCTGGCCACTTAGCCTATGGTGTGCAAAAAAGTGCCGCTCAGAGGTAAAACAATCCAATCCAATCCTGGGGTGGGTGGGAAACGCAACTTTGTTTTAAGAGAAAAATGAAGAATTCCTTTGGTGTTTCATAACTGATAATAAAATATTCCTTTTTGGTATTTTCCTCATTAGCCATTAAAGCTGCATTCACTTTAAAAACGAGCATTCCGTAACCATCAGAAGCGATACGTTGTTTATATACTTGCCTTTCATCTCCTTTGGCATTCCTTTATTGATACTGAAAAGATCATTAAAAAATATCCTTTGCATGCCATTGTCCTTGGACCCCTCTTTACTCTATCCTGTCTTGTGTATACGTTTGAAATATTTGAAGTGAGTCCTTGGTTTCACTTTTAATTTTCATTTCGGCATTAAAGGAAAGATTCCCTCTTGAAACTGTTGCTCAGGTTGCCGAACAGACGAAGCCAAATGTCCAACTCTCTGTCTCAATGGGGCGGGGGTGGTTCAGTCGGTAGCGCGCCAGGCTCGTAATCTGTAGTTCCCAGGTTCGAGTCCCAGCTGGGTCAGCGTTGAGATTTATCTCCGCAAAATTCCCCGTCCTGCCCACGGTCAGTAGGGGACACCGATGGGCTTGGAAAGGCCGCCGTCCGTCGGATGGGACGTTAAGCCGTGGCCCCGTGTGCGAGAGAGCCATACCCTGTGCACGTTAAAGAACACGCTGGATGGCCTTGACGGGAGGCTACCATCTGTCTCCCAACAGCTGTTCCAGTGGGTCCCCTCCCTCAACCTTCTCTGAGCCTTCGGGGTCCTTGTGGCCTGGCCATTTAGCCCATGGTGTGCAAAAAACTGCAGCTCAGAGGTAAAACAATCCAATCCAACTCTGTCTCAACCAAATGTCCTATCTGCCCTTTTGAAGATTAGCACCCCTGCCCCGCCTAAACCACATACTTACGACATTCCAGTTCACTTCGGAAACATCATTACCGACACTTGTCACTGCCTTGTCAATAAGTTCCTTGTCAGTTCCTTCCACTGCCTTATCCGCTCTGATTCGTGTTTACATCTCCGTTATCACTTCCTTCGCCTCTCTCTTCCACCTCTTCCTTCTCACTGACTCCCTCCCATCCCTTCCCACCTTCCTCCCAATTCCCATCTACCTTCCTATCTCGTGTGCATGCCACGTGTCGCGAGGAAGATAACGAATGACATTGAGTCATATGACGTTCGGGTGATGTGGTCATGCCTCAGAACACTTAAAAGCGAGAAGATAAAAAAAGAAAGAAAAAAAAAACACTGGGTTGAATTTCGGGACAGTCCCTGACTTGTTTTTATTCAGAGGGTTTGACGCTTGGTTCGTACTTTCTCAATGACGAAACCGAATCGTCATCTGCCGTGGTGAAAAATAATTGTGTAGTGTGAATATCCGAGGCTACTACTCGGATGTGCATCCAGCCCGCATGGGCACGGTGCATTGCACCGTCTGTACCGGGGCGGGGGTGGCTTAGTCGGTAGCGCGCCAGGCTCATAATCTAGCTGTTGGCACAATTGGGACTCGAACGTGGGATCTGCAAATTACGAGTGTAGTGTTCAAACTGATTGTGATAAGGGAATAAAGAAAAGGAAATCTCAAACCAGATATAGCAGGTACAGAGGTGTAACTACAATTGGTACAGACGGTTGGGTTGTTGTTGGGTTGTTCTACCTCTGAGCGGCACTTATTTTGCACACCATGGGCTAAATGGCCAGGTCACATGGACCCCGAAGGCTCAGAGAAGGTTGGGGGAGGGGACCCACTGGAACAGCTGTTGGGAGACAGATGGTAACCTCCCGTCAAGGCCATCGAGCGTGTTCTTTAACGTGCACATTGGTGTGTCTCTCCCGCACGGGACCACGGCTTAACGTCCCATCCGACGGACGGCGGCTTTCCAAGCCCATCGGTGTCCCCTACTGACCGTGGGCAGGGCGGGGAATTTTGCGGAGATAAATCTCAACGCTGACCCAACTGGGACTCGAACCTGGGAACTACAGATTACGAGCCTGGCGGGCTACCGACTGAGCCACCCCCTCCCCGTTTCTGTTAGGACTCTTTTTAGCAAATGGATTTGTGAGGAGATATTTATTATTAGTTTTCAACTTTCATTACACTCTGACAGCTTATTTTAATCATTCCATTTCAGTTGACATTTACAATTTATCTAGTAGTCGATTGTTTAGAGCGAAAAATAAAGTAATAACTTACACTTTAAGCAATTGAGCGCTCTAGAAATCTGACAGGAACCTGCCAAAATAAAGCGCCATAGAGAAAATCTGCGAGAAAGTGAATAGCAGAAAAACCAATGAAAAGAAGCATCAGGACCCGATGCAGCCAAGCACACTAACCACTCGATCATTGGAAGAAAGTAATGTAATTTTAAATCATAAATATTTAGTTTCAATTTTAATAACTAATAGTTTTTATTAATAATTAAAAAAATTGATTTATTTTTAAGAACATCTCTTTATATTTAAACACAGTCGCAACTAATTGCGAAATGGTACGGATCACTAAAAAACCTCTCCATTCGTTACACAATCACTTGAGAAACTGTCGAGGCTCAGTGATGTTCAGATGCTCCTCCTGAAGCAGCTGTTTGCCACAGAGGTCTCCCAGGAGCCTATCAGTTTGATATGACGTAGAGAAAGTTTGTGAGGAAGAAAATACCTCAGCAGGAGACTAAAACACGAGAAAAGAAATATCCATGTCTTACCCTCGGCTCGAGCTTAGATCCCTTTGGGGGCGGGGGTGGCTCAGTCGGTAGCGCGCCAGGCTCGTAATCTGTAGTTCCCAGGTTCGAGTCCCAGCTGGGTCAGCGTTGAGATTTATCTCCGCAAAATTCCCCGCCCTGCCCACGGTCAGTAGGGGACACCGATGGACTTAGAAAGGCCGCCGTCCGTCGGATGGGACGTTAAGCCGTGGCTCCGTGTGCGGGAGAGCCATACCCTGTGCACGTTAAAGAACACTCTGGATGGCCTTGACGGGAGGCTACCATCTGTCTCCCAACAGCTGTTCCAGTGGGTCCCTCCCCCAACCTTCTCTGAGCCTTCGGGGTCCATGTGACCTGGCCATTTAGCCCATGGTGTGCAAAAAAGTGCCGCTCAGAGGTAAAACAACCCAACCCAACCTAGATCCCTTTGATCAGTAGCCAAGCGTGCGAATAAATCTGCCACTGCGATATTTCGGTGATAAAAGAAATACCGATGAGCTTGGAAAGCCTGCCCTCTGTCTCACACAGAAGAAAAGCCACCTCCGTGCATGTTAAAAGTCTACCTGGATGGTTTAGACCAGAGTCCGCTTTCTCGTCCCCTCAGCTGTCCAGTTCAATCCCTAGTCATTTGGGGCATTGTGTAGCGTACGATGACCCAAATGATAATATGAAAGCATTTCTCTTTAGGCGAATACTTTTTTTACTACTGATGTGTGTGATAATTCAAGCAAAGTAATTCTTTAAAAATGATACATGGTAATGAGGAAAAGTATGCAAAACTGTAGATGGGCAAGAAAATAAGCTTCACTAGGGTTAATAATGGATCACCTTGGGAATCACAAACGATAAAGTGCAACAAATCAGCACGAAACTAGGAAAATTTCACCTGTAGATAATATCAGCAAAAAAAAAGGGAAGTGCACAGGTAAAAAGGTAAATGTCAACTGCAGAAAACTTATTTGTGGATGTATATAAATATAAGACACAATTGAAGTAATCATCAGATCATCACCATTTAATATTAAAATACAGTATATCGTTGTGCTGTATTTGTTAATAACTAAACCTATGTCATACCCCTTACACTGTTTATAGTGTGGAATATATTAGCAATTATAACTTTAACAATTAAGAATTAATTATAAATTTATACAGATTAGAAGCAACGCATGAGAATATCCAATATAAATTTCTAAAAGAATCTTTTTTATCAAAGGCTTTTTTATTACAAGCAATCCCGGGACTTTTAAGAATCTATGGAGAGTGTGGAGAAATAGGCGTATACACCCAAAGACTAAAATTAAACTAGTAGCCGTCCCATGGCCGAGTGGTTGGCACGCTTGGCTGCTAATTCAAACGGACCTGGGTCGAGCCCCGGATAAGGCATGGATGTATGTGCGTTTTTCTGCTGAGGTCCTGCCATCCTCACAGACCTTCTACTATAGCATATTAACAGACAGGCTCCTGTCAGACCTCTGTGGCAAACAGCTGCTTCAGGTGGTATTTATTTGTTTTTTTTTTTATTATATAATAGTTTGTTACGGTTTCTAGGGTTAGTTATGGTTGTGAAACGTGGACCCTTTGTGAAAAAGATAACAGGAAACTTGATGCTTTTGATTCTAGATGCTTACGCAGTATCTTGAGCATTAGGTGGTTCAACTTTGTAACTAATGATGAGGTTAGGCAAAGGAATCGCCAACCTCCTTTAAGCAGCATATTGTGCAGAGAGAGACTCCGTTGGTTTGGCCTTGTTGCCCGTATGGAATATTAAACATTAGTGAATAGGATTATGAACAGTGTGCCTAAAGGCCTCAGAAAGAGGGGGAGACCTAGGATGCGGTGGGCAGACAACGTCAAACAGGACCTTTTTAGAATTGGTGTGCAGTGGCCAGATGAAGCAGATGTAGCTCAGGACAGATATGCTTGGAGAACTAAATTGCACGGTCTGCTTGGGCCTCCGTACCCATGGCCGCTTGATGATGATGATGATGTTTATTACTATACCCATTCACCTTGTTAAAATTAACAACAAAATTAAGATCAACTTTCCCTAACTATCCCAACTAGGGTTTTACTTGTAGAAGTTACTTAAACAGTCGTCAATTCACGAAAATTTTTGCACTCACGTCTCATGGATTTCCATTCGTGGATTACGTGGATTTGCATTCATGTATCATGAGTCTGCATTCGTGTATCATGCATTTGCATTGATATATCACGTGGATTTGCATTCATGCATCACGGATTTGCATTCATGTATCACGTGAATTTGTATTCATATATCGTGGATTTGCGTTCATGTATTACATGGATTTGCATTCATGTATCGCATATATTGAATGGCTTTCTAGAATGTTATCGGAAATTCATGTCATCAGCATGAATTTCTGCAATTAGTTGTCGCGGATTTTTGCCCAAATGAAACCCAGGAAATGCGTGATCATTAATAACTATAATTGTAAAGTCTGCTTTCATTAAAATGTGAATATGTTGGCCTTATCATTTTCGTTCATTTCCTCTTCCAAAGAGATAAGTTTTGTACAGTTTTATCATCCAGCTGGTCCGCTGGCCATTTAGCCCATTGGGTGCCAAAAAATGCTGCTCAGAGGTAAAACAACCCAACGTACACTACAATCACTAATAATGAAAGACTGATTAACCTGTAATGATCCTTAATTCAATTAGGTTAAAAGAAATTAAATTTATTTCCAGTGTATCGCAATAAAAATATTTTACGCAAAATATCCCACCAAGTTGAAGCTGGTCAGTTGGGAATATATATTGAATAACATACAATCCCAGGTAGGCAGGCACCTTGTAGGGGATATGCATTAGATAAGAATAGAGTAAAAATTGTCATTAGCCGGGTGGGATCCGAACCCAGGATCTCCTGATAACATAACTAAGCAAATTGCCAGTAGCTCAGCGGTTAGAGCACCTGAAGCGAAGTTTGCTAATGACAATCTTTCCTCTATATTTATCTAAGAGAACTTTATTATCTAAGAATTTCTGATATCAAAGAAAATAATTTTTCTTTGATATCAGAAATTCTTAGATTTACAGTTTTTTAAGTTTACAATTTCTCTACGAGGCAAGTTAAATTCATACAGTATTTGATATTCTATGGAGTTTCGTCCATAGTTATTATAGAATGTTTGCAGTTTTAAAAAACCTTAGCTTTATTTCTTGTAAACTTATTGCGGTAAATATTTGGTTTTTATCTATGATCAAAGAAGTTATTAATAACACAACACATATACACTTTAAATACCTAAATTCTTAAACAACCCAAAAATATTGTCCTTTATGGCAAAAGTATTTTTAACTTTCCATTTATACAATCTTCTCAGTAGATTATTTTTTGCTATTTAAATTTTATTTAATTCTGCCTTATAGACTGTTCCATAAACTGTTATTCCATATCTAATTATAGATTCAGAAAGTGCTTTATATAAAACATTTCTTTGTATATCAACAAACAAATTAAGTTTTCCCATTTTAAGTGATTTTTTTATTTCAAATTTATTTTAAAGGAAAATTAAAATTACTAATATATTCGGTTGCCTTCTGGGATCAATATTCTAATTTTAGGAGATTGGATCACGTCTCCCATAAATTATTCTCCTGGCAGATTAAAAATTTATCCCCACAAGCAGCTGCTTGCTACAGAGGTTTGAGAAAAGCCTGTCAGTTTAATACACCAAAGCAGAAGATCTGTGAGAAAGGCGAGACCTCAGCAGAAAGATAAAACAAAAATCCGTGCCTTACCCAGGGCTCGAACCCAGGTCCCTTTGATTATTAGTCAAGCTCGAGCCTAGAGATAATTCTATGGTTTTATTCCTCTGATACTTATGCCAGTTTTAGTTTTTCCGCAGTGTTTAGTAATAACAATTATTAAAATGTTTACAAGATCTTTTCACATAGCTTGAACTTTAGTTACAAATAGCATTTAAACTTTACTTATTTACTTCTGAGTTCAAAATTGATCAAAAATTTTTAAAACCAATTTACCAAGAATCTATTACAGTACGTTGCCACTATCAATTAACGTTATGAAAAAACGTTTTTATGGTGTCAACGGACATGAGACAGCGACGTCGATCAAGTCTAGTCAACAATGTCTGTGCGCCTGCCAACAACCATCAATTGTGCTTTTGAAATATGGCAATTCATGGTACCCTTCATTAGCGGCACCTAGTGGTTAAATTCGACATCGTATTTATCTGTTTCATCAGCACCAACAGTAAGAAAGGAAGAAAGGACAATTGCGCCATGTAGCTGACGTTAAATATCCGAAACTGTTAATAGGAACACCTAAAGGAAAGAACCACCAAAGTGGTCATCATAATCATCACAAAAACTGATGGGGCAAAAAACGAGGGATGGGAAGGGACTATTTGTTTAGAGTTCGCGTGATGAACAGTGATGTCGAGATCATTGTTCCTGATAGAAGACGAAAGTGCTTTTTAAATGTCCTTATGACTCCATAATTGTTGGTTACTGATTGGTGCAAGAGCGAATCGTTCTACTCTCTAAATTGCTTCTTGAAGTAGGAACCCTTGGCAAAAAAATGACCTCTTCTGCTTATCCGTGCATTCTCCTGATTTTTCGACGCTTGCTTTCACGAGCTGATGATTTCTGACTTACCTTAATAAGCCTGTATGTAAAGGAATGCCTTGCACACAGGCAACGAATACCATTCATGAAAAATAACTAAAGGTAAACGCAATGCAACCATTTCCTCAGGCACTGCCAGAACGATTAATTCAACGTAGGAATTAGCAATTGTAAAGGAGTGGTTAATGAGAGCGACATTGGTTCATGTCCTTCGCTTATTACTTCAAGTGGCGGGAACGAATTTTTTTTTACATCGAATATTCTCCCGGATTCAATCATGGGATCTTCTCGTTAGGGGCCAATTGCTTGACCATTAAGCTAAGACCTTTAGGAGTTGTCTGGGAGAATTTTTCGCATTTGTATAACCTTTGATTGAACATCAGTTATCATTTGAAAGAATTTCATCTACTTTTTATATATTCATATTATTTTATATCTATTTATTCGCTATAAAAAATACATTGAATATATTAAATCCAATTCTGTCTCAAAGCTACTGCTTATCATCAAGAAATACAAAACAATGATATTTCTCATTTAGTTTTTATTTTTTAACTTTAGTTTGTTGTTTCATAGTTTTATATCTCATTGCAAAAGTTTTGTTTATTTAGATCAGGCATATCCTGTTCCCGAGTCATTGCAACAGAGCTTGGGTTCAAAAAGCAAATCATCATTATATTCAGTCTGACTTATTTCTTCCAATTTTTTGACCAAATATTTTCCGAACCATTCCTAACGATTCTGCTAATTCACAGTACTCATTAAAAATGTACATTTTTGTTTTTTAATCGATATATCTCCTTGATTTAAAAAGAAGTTTTTTCTTCAGTTCATTACTCATTAAAAATGTATGCTTTCGTTTTTAAGTACAGAATTATCTTCTTTAAGAATCTAGTTTTTAGTCTAGTGCAGTGATTCCCAACCTTTTCTGGACCATCGCCCCCTTTAGAAGAGAACAAAAATTGCAACGCCCCCTAGTCCATAATAGTTAATTTTATATGAAATATTAAAATATTGTTGCATATTATCTGTACCTAATTTATCTGTTTATCTATCTATTAAAAATCATAAAGCAGAAATTAATAAAACGACAACCAAATGTACAATAAAATTGTTTATTAAAATTTTAAAAATAAACACAGAATCAATAAGAAATAAAAATATAATGAGATAAACACAAAATTAATAATAAATAAAAAAAATTAATGAGATGGTTGAGGCTGGTGGTGTTAACAATTTGTTAATGTCGGGTTCCAATTTCGTTAGCATCAATCGCAGATCGCCACGTTCCACTGAACGTGGCGATCTGTAGAATGTGTAGTCTGTTCCTCTTCTTTGACAGTAAATTAGCTACTGCACTGAATCCACGCTCAGTCATATAGGACGAAGGAAATGCGATTAAAAACTTCTTTACTATTGCCCACAATCCAGGGTAGAGAACTGGTATTGATTTTTTGAAGCCAGAACTCTTGGTATCCATGTTTGAATTTTACTTTGAGTGCTTCGTTAGTCGTGAGTTCTAAGAGTTCCTCTTCCAAATTTGATGATTCTTCAGTATCTGTGTTTGCGAAAGGATCTAAAACCCAACTCGGTATATTCATGTTTAAAATATCTTGGAAACGCTCCGTAAAATCAACATGAAGAACTTCCAAGTGTTGGCAGTAAGTAAGTAAATCTTCCGGTTTTTGCAGAGACTGCTGATAATGTGGGAAAGTGGTTGTATTCACCTCTACCTAGATTTCGTTTGAATAGAAGAATCCCGCAAAAGCAGCTATGACGTTTTTTGTTTTAATTAAATTCAACTCATCACCTTGCAATTGTAAATTAACTTGATTAAATATTTTAAACAGGTCTGTCAAATAAGCGATGTCATTTTTTGACGTAATCAGGTTTTCGCGCAATTTTTCGTCTCTGTCTTCAAGAAAGTCCAGTACTGAGTCAAATAGATTGAAAAAACGATTCAGATAAACACCTTTAGAGAGCCAACGTACTTCTGTGTGCAGCAGCAAGCGATTGTAATCTTCATCATTTTCATTACAAAGCTTACCAAATAATCGGTCATTCAATGAATTGCTTCTAATCTTATTGATTGCTTTAATAACGTAATGGAGCGACGTATGCAGACATTCATTCAAAATTTTTGCAACCAAATGCTGACGATGAATAATACAATGTACAGCGAGTACATTTGGTACTGCTTGTTTCAAATGCGCTATGAAACCCTTATGACGTCCTGTCATTGCTGGAGCACCATCAGTAGCAGCAGACAAAATATTGCAAATAGGAATTTCTTTCTCTAGAAAACACTTTTGCATGGTATTAAATATAGATTCTCCCTTTGTATCAGATTCCAGATTTTTTAGCAAATAATAACTCTTCATGAATTTTTTCTTCTTTTATAAATCGTACATATGATAAGAGTAGAGCTTCGTTATTTCGTAGAGTTGATTCATCGAGTTGAATGGAAAATTTGCAAGTCTTTAAGTAATCACATAATGATATTTCAACGTCTTTTACCATTTCATCTATTCTTCTTTGCACTGAATTATTAGTGAGAGGAATTTTTTTGATGATATCTGACGGTGTCTTATGATGAAGAACAGTTTTTAATATCTCTTTGACTGCAGGCAAAATTAATTCCTCGCCAATTGTGTGTGGTTTTCCTGCTTTTGCGATTAACAATAAAACGTTATATGAGGCTCGTAGTCCATCATCATCTTGTTTAGAAGACGACGCAAAAAAGGTTTGACAAGTTGGCTGTTTTAAATATTGCTTTTCCAGTTCTTGAAAATAGGATAAATCTTTGTTCTTCTTATCAGCATGCATTTTATTTAAATGCTCTTGTAGCCTAGAAGGTTTCATAGCTTCATTTGAAAAAACTTTTCGGCAAATTAAACACATAGGTAATGATTGGTTTGTAGGAGAGTACGTAAATCCATATTTCAAATACTCAATACTGTACTGCCGGCATTTCTTTTTAGATGTAGATTCAGACATTTTCAAATACAAATTAACTTCTCAACAGATTTATAGATAGTTATAAAAATAATGTTTATAGTGACTTCTAACACTTATCACTCACGACTATTTATCACGGCGAAGCACATAAAAATAATAAAACATTCCTAGAGCTATCACTTTAATAGATTTGATTTTGTGCACGCATTAACTTGTATGTTTGCGATGCCGGCGCACTTGCTTCGTAAACAAGTCATTTCAAGCTCCCATATTCTTGTCGAAACATGTTAAATTGCATGAACCGCGTGTTTGCCTACCAATTTGCAAGGACTTGTCACCGTCAATCTATTCTAAACTAAAACAAATTAGGTATAGGTATACCTAATGCTAATTTAAAAATGCTTATTAACGCGATAACAATAAGATAATTTACATAGCTAGATAAAATATTTATTCATGAAAACAGGTATTTTCAAAGCATTTTATTATATTAAAAAAAATTATAAAAAATATTAAATATAATAAATTTATTATTGTTATATTATTATTGCATCAAGGTTGATTTGCCTATCAGGACGGACACACATGTCCAACATAATAAGCCTGATATAGTAGTGCATGTTAAAGTATTGAATGAGATTACAATTATTGAAGTAGGAATAACATCTCAGGATAACCTGCAGACAGTAGAGGTTGAAAAGAAGAGGAAGTATGATCTGCTGGCTAATGAGTTGAGCCTAATTCACAAGTGTAATGTTAATATTATACCTTATGTTCTGACTACGTACCATAAGGTACGTAGTCAGTGGGATGGTATTGTAATGTGTGGACGTGGATGGGGATGTAACGTGGGATGGTATTGTAACTACGTACCATAAAGCATACTCAAAGCGACTTAGAGTGGGAAAACATATTGAAGCTTATATCCAATCTGTGATCTTGAAGAGAACTTTTGAGAGCATCTCAGTCGACTTCAGACGTACCAGTACGCTAGTAGGCGGTAGCAGGGAACTTATTGTCCAAGCTGCAGTTGAAAAGCTGTACATGACGGATGAGGTAGTGGATGACCAGAATCACCAGGAAGACACCACAGAATAGAAGAGATAAAAAGGTTGTCACAGAAAATTCCATTAAATTTATTTATTTATTTGACCGCCCCTCTTGACTGCCTCAACGCCCCCCATTTGCCTCTGGATCCGCTACCGCCCCCATGGAAGGCTCCAGCGCCCACTGGGGGGCGGTATCGCCCCCGTTGGGAATCTATGGTCTAGTGGCTCTTCACTAAATTTGGGTTTGACCAACAGATGGCCGATGGACCAAGTTATGACGTCACTGTAAGTAATACTATGTCTAGAAAATATCTTAGAAATTTATTCTTAATTTTATTACTTGTTTATTAATATTTATAATAATTCAGCCGAAACATTATTCTTATTTATTGTTAATAAAAACCTTAATAGAAATATTAGTACAAAAGTACACCAATAGTAATGACACATATAGATATATAAGAATTTTCTAGATTTTAGGACAACTAATGCAGACGTCATAACTTGGTTCACTGGCCTTCTGTTGCAGGAGGTGTATTATATATATTTTATTTGATATGCATTATATATATTTTTTATTGATATCATCATTATCATGATTTTGAAACAGCCATCGGCTACGGAGGTCCAACCAGACCGTGCAGTTTAATTCTCCAAGCATATCTGTCCTGAGCTACATCTGCTGCATCTGGCCACTGCACACCAATTCTAACAAGGTCATGTTGACATTGTCTGCCCACCGCATCCTAGGTCTCCCCCTTTTTCTAAGCCTGTCATAACTTGGTCCATCGGCACATCTGTTATAGGAGGTGTTGGTCCAACCCAAATTTAGTGAAGAACCACTAGACTAAAAACTAGATTCTTAAAGAAGATAATTCTCTACTTAAAAACGAAAGACATACTATTCATAACCCTATTCGCCAATCTATAATTATTCATACGGGCAACATGGCCAAACCAACGGAGTCTCTCTCTGCACAATATGCTGCTTAAAGGAGGTTACCGACTCCTTTGCCTAACCTCATCATTAGTTACAAAGTTGAACCACCTAATGCCCAACATACTGCGTAAGCATCTAGAATCAAAAGCATCAAGTTTTCTGTTTCTTTATCACAAAGGGTCCACGTTTCACTACCATAACTAATGTTAGAAACCGTAACAAACTATTATAGAGTCTAATTTTAGTCTTTAGGTGTATATGGCTATTTCTCCACACTTTCCATAGATTCTTAAAAAGTTCCGGCAGCAATCCCTATTCCTCTGTTAATCTCGTGTCGTACATCCAGTGTCTGTTACATACGTAGCTCCCAAGATAATTAAACTGTGACACCTGCTCAATCACTTTAATTTTATCTCTGTTTATTACCAAACATATTCTACTATCAGTCTCATCAACAGCTCGAATGAAAGAGTTTATCTCTTTCATTCGAGCTGTTGCCAAAATTCGATACTTTTGGCAAATGATGAAATTACTACAGAAATGCTTAGAGCTGGAAATGTTCTGTTATCATATAGATGACTGAAATCTTGAATATCGATTCTTTTGGCAAATGATGAAAAAGCATCATTTGCCAAAAGGGCTAAATCATCAACATAATCTAAATCAGAAATTTTCATATCTCCAGATTATTTAAAGTCAAAATCTTTCCCTTGCAGTGAATTTCGCGTGACATAATCAATAACTAAACTAAAGAGAAAAGGACACAAAAAGCACCCTTATCGAACACCAGAAGCAATGCTAAGACAATTGCTACAAGCCTTATCAAATCTCACACACGACAGTAGTGTCCTGACAACCCAGTCCCCCCACGCACTGTGCTTTCCCTCTATGACGTCACTGACCACGCCAGCTTCCGGCCACGCCCCTAATTAATAACTAATTAATAACCAATCAATAACTAATTAATAACTAATTAATAATCAATAATTATTTAAAAATTACTTCGCAATTAATTAATCCCCCTTTAATAAAAAATCCTCCCCCTTTATTAAAAACCCTTCCTTCCCCCCTTAACACGTGACGCCATCTGGTGACTATGAGGAGTACTATTTTCGGAAAAATCACTATTTTAGCTCTAATTCCCCGATTTTGACTCCCCCTTTATTAAAACCCCCTTCTTCCTCCCCCCTTTTTTTTAACCTGTGGCGCCATCTGGCGAATATGAGGAGTACTATTTCCGGAAAACCCCCTTATTTTAGCTCTAATTTCCCGATTTTGACTCCCCTTTATTAAAAATTCATCCCCCTTTATTAAAAAAACCCTTCCTTCCCCCTCCCTTTTAACACCTGGCGCCATCTAGTGACTATGAGGAGTACTATTCTTAGAAAAACCCTCTATTTTAGTCGTAATTATTCCCAGACTCCCTCCCCTTTATTAAACCCCTTATCAAAAGTTCACTCTATTAAAACTTCACCGATCACAAACTCCCCTCATTTACAAGTCCCCTAAACTTAGAAAATCAACTCTTAAAGTTGTATATTCCCTGTATTACCAATTTTTATTCCTTATTAATTAAACCCCTTATCAAAAGTGCACTCTATTAAAACTTCACTGATCACAAACTTCCATCCTTTACAAGTCCCTTAAACTTAGAAAATCAACTCCCAAAGTTGTATATTCCCTGTATTCCTTATTAATTAAACACTTATTAAAATTCCCCTCCCCTTTATTAAACACCCTTATCAAAAGTTCACTCTACTAAAAAGTTCACTGATCACAAACTCCCATCCTTTACAAGTCCCCTAAACTTAGAAATACAACTCCCAAAGTTGTATATTCCCTGTATTACCATTTTTATTCCTTAGTAATTAAACACTTATCAAAAACTCCATCCCTCATCATTAAAAACCCCTGGTCGACCCTTCACGTGATAAATCAGTTTTCTCTATGCGCATTTAATTGGTGTCATCCAACGTCCTGTATTTTAAAAAAATCCTCCCGACGCAGTCATTTGAACCCGCTACCTTGGTGTCCACATTCATTTTCCCAAGTCCAGCTAAACTTTGTCTGGCAACCCCTTCTCAGAATGGCTGATGCAATCCTTGAAAATAATTACTCATATGCGAATTCGAGCTTCACTAGAATAAGGACTATCCCACAGTAACTGTCCCGCAGAAAATGAAAAAATGCTATTGGGTAAAAAATTAATAAAAGGGAAAAAAATCTGATTTTATTCGTCATGATGAAAAATATTGAAGGGTAATAGGGTCGACCTAAAAGACCAGCATTGTGTATGGACCACGTTTTATTGACGGTTGAATCTTGGATCTGTGTTGTTTCCGTATCGGGTCTTACATGGTGAAAACCCACTGACACTCTTGAGACGGTTCTCAGCATTCCCAATTCTACCCTTTATGATACGTCAGCGTTTCAATGTAGACTTTTGAAATGACGCATCCTAAACCTTCAAGAGTTGAGCTTATTTAGTCTCCATCGGTGTTGAGACCATCAGATATCGGTGCTTCTGCGTCAGGACTTGTCTTGGAAAGTGGTTTTACATTAAATTCCTTACAAATTTCAATCACCTCACAATTTATTAACTTATTTTCCTTTACTAAGTCACTTAAAAAACATCGTGATTGCAAAAGTATGACTAATAAAACTAACTGTTTTAATTCCTATATACCTGTTACGCGACACGGTTTAAAAATACTTATTACTGCTGTATCCTCAGTACTGGGAAGTAACGCTACTCAAAGAAAATCAGCTATGGGAGTAATCATTAATCTACAAACACTCACACAGTTTTTAAAAATCATCTCTTCCACCGTTTATCGGCGAACGTGAAGACGGTGATGAAATTCACGCTGCGGCGTCAGTTACATGCTTCTACCAGTAAATTCTGTAAAGACTGCAGCAGAATGCTAAAAGTAGAATTCACACGTTTCCGTAAAAAACGCAACACGAATGCGTGTTAATAGAGGACAATAGTTTTAACAATAATCTACTATAAAAAATAATAAGTCTCACTCGAACGTACCCTTCTCAACATACGTAGGCTAATCCACCGAAATGAGAAAGCTTCGGCGCAACATGAAAATCCAACTATATGTTCTGATCGGATCTATCCGGTACTTATGACGTTGTTCTCACGTACAAGAAGTGACATGTCTATGAGCGTGAAAAATTCCTTCTCTCCTGCTTCGAGTCGGCTACACACCTACTAATCACTGTCACGTGATTCTAAAGAAATGCGGAGGGGACGTGCACGCAGCAATTGGTGACGTACAAAGGTCAGGGGTCGCTAACGCGTTGACCTGTGGAAAGCTGACAACCGGAGCATGTCTAATTTTCATGCGAAAGTTTCATGCGAGAATCGCTTGTGTCTTATCTCCCTCAAAGATCTTTTGAACAAAGTTAATAATCTATTAACAATCTATTATTATTAATATCTATTAACAATTTATTAATTAATCTATTAATACGCATTCGTGTTGCGTTTTGTACGGAAATGTATGAATTCTACTTTTAGCATTCTGCCGCGTAGTCTTTACAGAATTTACCCGGTAGAAGCATGTAACTGACGCCGCAACGTGAATTTCATCACCGTCATCACGTTCGCCGATAAACGGTGGAAGAGACGATTTTTAAAAACTGTGTGAGTGTTTGTAGATTAATGATTACTCACATAGCTGATTTTTCTTCGAGTAGAGTTACTTCCCTGTACTGAGGATACAGCAGTAATAAGTATTTTTAAACCGTGTTGCGTAACGGGTATATATGAATTAAAACAGTTAGTTTTATTAGTCATACTTTTGCAATCACGATGTTTTTGAAGTGACTTAAAATAAAATAAAAATAAATAAATACCCCCTCAAGCAGCTGCTTGCCACAGAGGTCTGACAGGAGCCTGTCAGTTTATATGCCATAGTAGAAGGTCTGAGAGGATGGCAGGACCTCAGCAGAAAGACAACACAAACGTCCATGCCTTACCCGGGGCTCGAACCCAGGTCCCGTAGATCAGTAGCCAAGCGCGCTAACCACTCGGTTAGTAAAGGAAAATAAGTTAATAAATTGTAAGGTGATTGAAATTTGTAAGGAATTTAACGTAAAATCACTTTCCAAGACAAGTCCTGACACCGAAGCACCGATATCTGATGGTCTCAACACCGATGGAGACTAAATAAGCTCAACTCTTGAAGGTTTAGGACGCGTCATTTCAAAAGTCTACATTGAAACGCTGACGTATCATAAAGGGTAGAATTGGGAATGCTGAGAACCGTCTCAAGAGTGTCAGTGGGTTTTCACCATGTAAGACCCGATACGAAACAATACAGATCCAAGATTCAACCGTCAATAAAACGTGGTCCGTACAGAACGCTGGTCTTTTAGGTCGACCCTATTACCCTTCAATATTTTTCATCATGACGAAAAAAATCAGATTTTTTTTCCCTTTTATTAATTTTTTACCCAATAGCATTTTTTCATTTTCTGCAGGACAGTTACTGCGGGATAGTCCTTATTCTAGTGAAGCTCGAATTCGCATATGAGTAATTTTTTTCAAGGATTGCATCAGCCATTCTGAGACGGGGTTGCCACACAAAGTTTAGCTGGACTTGGGAAAACGAATGTGGACACCAAGGTAGCGGGTTCAAATCACTGCGTTGGGAAGGATTTTTTTTTTTTAAATACAGGATGTTGGATGACACCGATTAAATGCGCATAGAGAAAACTGATTTACCACGTGAAGGGTCGACCAGGGGTTTTTAATGATGAGGGATGGAGTTTTTGATAAGTGTTTAATTACTAAGGAATAAAAATGGGTAATACAGGGAATATACAACTTTGGGAGTTGTATTTCTAAGTTTAGGGGACTAGTAAAGGATGGGAGTTTGTGATCAGTGAAGTTTTAATAGAGTGAACTTTTGATAAGGGTGTTTAATAAGGGAATCCCCCCCCCCTATTTTATTGGGATCAAATAGTTTCGGAAATCAAAAGTTTACACAAATTCATTCTTTGATCTCTAATTCTTCTGCAGTGAAATGTACGCCATTTGATTCCTTTTCGAAGTTACAGAACTTTAAATTTGATTTTAATCGGCATAATGTAAAAGAAAAATTTTCTCTTCTTTCTGCACTGCCTCATCATCACTTAAGTAAGGAATATAATCTAAGTGTTTTTTCTTTTGCCTCGTCATCGCTTAAGCAAGGAATAGAAACGAAATCTTTTCACTTTTGCCTCGTCATCTCTTAAGTAAGGGACGTGAATGAAATGTTTTACCTTTTACCTCGTCATCTTTTAAGTAAATGACGGGAACGAAATGTTTTCTCTTTTGCCTCGTCATTGCTTAGGTAAGGGACACGAACGAAATGTTTTCCCTTTTGCCTCCACATCTTTTAAGTAAAGGACGCGAACGAAATGTTTTCCCTTTTAACTCGTCATTCTTAAGTAAGGGACGGGAATGAAATGTTTTCCTGTTTGCCTCGTCATCACTTAAGTAAGGGACGCGAACGAAATGTTTTCCCTTTTGTTTCGTCATGGCTTAAGTAAGGGACGCGAACGAAATGTTTTCCCTTTTGGCTCGTCCTCGCGTAAGTAAGGGACGCGAACGAAATGTTTTCCCTTTTGCTTCGTCATCTCTTAAGTAAGGAACGTAAATTAAATATTTTTTCTTTTGCCTCGTCATCGCATAAGTAAGGCTACTCTCGGTCTACTCTCGGAACATGAACGAAATGATTTGGCTCATAATGACTGGAAGTGCGAATTTAATTGAAATTCGTCGCCACTTCTAAGAATTCGCCTTCAAGAAGATTGAACTAACGAGAAATGACATTACATTTGTGTTACATAGTCTTCGCTTATAAAAAGGATTCTTGTCTGGACACCTTTGGGGAGTTGGATCGCTTTCATCATCTCCTATTCATCACTGCCTCTCTCGCTACTTTCGCTCCATCCCTGTCTCGATTGGTGTCTTGTCCACTTTTCCCCTTCGCTCCATCTGCGAGCGAACGATTAAGAGGCAAAGGCCGGCCCAGTTGCCCCTAGCAACCCTGATTAGCACCGTGTGCGAGGATAATGCGGATCAGCGCTCTCATCGGATGGAATTACAGACTACCGAGACCGAGAGTAGAGTAGCCTATGATTTATCGTGCCAGGTTTGATAGAAGACGGTTATCAGATGGAGAAACAAGTTCTGCTGGTGGGAGAGCGATGGGGTGTCGGAACGGGTGAGCTCTCGGCGGAAAGATTAGGCAGGGGGACTTGCGAATGACGTCACGTCGGTAAGAATGAGAAACATCTGAAAGTGGAGATGTGATGGATGGTCGAGTTTTAATCCGTGCTTCAGCTTGTTCCTATTTTTATTCGCGTGTTTGGAGTGGGGGGATGAGGGGAGCGAAAGAGGCGGAAGAATTGTGATTAGCCTCGTGTCAGTTTTACAGTCCATCGTTGCAGAAAGAAAAACCGAAGCGAAAAGAGAGTCGTATCAGTGTGGGAGTGTCGGTCGTGCTCTCTCTGGCTCAGTCGGTGAAGAAGACGCGATGCGAATTGGATGCCGATCTTGTCATTTTGCATCCGATCAGGAAGATAACGAACTGATGATCAAAGAAGAAAGAGAGGTGTTTGGGAAGTGGGTTACCGCAAGATGAAGAAGAACTCTTAGTCAGATGAACGCTTCACTGCATTGTCACACAGAAAGAGGAAAGTAATCGATCATTCAAATAAGGATCAAGAAAAATGTAGCTCCGTATCTTTGCAGCATCCCTTTTAAGCTTTTAAGCAGAGGGGATGAATAGATGGATGAAGAGTAAAAATAAAGTTTTCAAATAGCATCAACGTGTGACATCTTATGAAGAGCTGGATTTAGTGCGCTCTTTTTCAGCAATGAGGACACGACACAGGTGCTTCGTTGAATACTAGTGTCTTAAGAAGCATTCACTCTTAGTTTAAAGTCGATATCAAATATAGAAGCAATGTTGCCTTGAGCCGGTTGGGATAGGAACTCACGACCTCCTGATAACATTTCAGGTGTTCTCGTGGGTTCGTATCCATACCGGCTCAAGACAATTTTTCCTCTAAATTTGATATCGACGTTAAACGAAGAACGATTATTTCCCTGAGAGTTGAACAAAAACGTTGAAAAATTTATTTAGTTTATCAGTGCCTTGATTACGAATTTTCTTGTGGTTGTGTAGTAATACTAGTGGTTTATTCGGGTTGTCGAATACTGGTGTTTTACTGGGCTTTATGTTGTTCCCATCATTTGTGTTTTTCGGTTATCCGCTTGTTGAACACGACGGATGATAGGGAGATTGCTAAATATGGCAACATTTAGATGGAGATTAATGCTTATAATTTAAGCCATGGTGGCTTTAACCTGTCAGCTGTTAATTGACCCAACTTTCTCTTCTTCAGAAATAAATTATCAGAGGAAATAGTCCTGTAGACATGAAACGAAATAATGAGTTAAAAAACATTGTTTGTCCTGACTGAGACAACCAATTATTTTTAAGCTCAACATTTCAAGTCTGCCTTCTTCAGTCCCATCTAAGTGGCTCTGATATGGCTCTCCTGCATATGGCCAAAGCCACCTACCTATACGATACCGGGCTCAGACTGTACATTAACAGATTTTTTTTTTAGTGCTACACGATACTCAGTATATAAATAATAAATAAATACCCCCTCAAACAAACAGCTGCTTGCCACTGAGGTCTGACAGGAGCCTGTCAGTTTATATGCCACAGTAGGAGATCAGAGAGGATGGCAGGACCTCAGCAGAAAAACGACACACACATCAATGCCTAATCCGGGGCTCGAACCCAGGTCCCTTAGATCAGTAGCCAATACGGTCAAACTCGGCCAATACGGTCAAAAAACGCAACCAGTTTTGATTTACAAGTTTATAAATTGTTTTACATGGTACGGATTAAGGTTTTTTTTATGATGTAGACATAATATATTTTTATGAAGTATCATCGGTATAGCGTCAAGGCCAATTGGTTTCCCTTTCTCACCAATAACAGAACGGATAAAAATTCTTCTCAGCAAAGTGAGTGGAAGTTCTCTCGATTTACGGGATTTCAAGTTACGCGTATCGCGATAACACGATTTCAAATGAGTTTTGATATATACAAAAGAAGTGGATTGATTCGCTCACAGTATTTCCTCCTTAATATTTAATGAAGACTAAAAATTAACGAAATGATTTGTCTAATTCAAGAAAATAAAAGTTCGTAAATAACTAAAATGAATGGAGTTAAAATTGAGTCAATTGTTTAGGTCCAATCCACTTCCTTACCGAGGGCATGGTAGGGGTTTAGTGGAGATAAATCTCAACGCTAGCCGTCCCGTGGCCGAGTGATTAGCGCGCTTGGCTACTGATCTACGGGATCTGGGTTGAGTCCCGGGTAAGGCATGGATGTATGTATCGTTTTTCTGCTGAGGTCCTGCCATCCTCTCAGACCTTCTACTATGGCATGTAAACTGACAGACTCCTGCCAGACCTCTGTGGCAAGCAGCTGCTTGAGGGGGTATTTATCTTTAAATTGGCGCAGTTGGGACTCGAGCCTGGGGAACTGCAGATTACCGGTCTGGCTAGCTATCGACTTAGCTACTCCTTGCCTCAAATGCATTATAATAAAATGACTCGGGTCGTAACAAAAGTAGCAGATTCTTATTTTCAAAAGGGAAGAAGATATTTCCCTAAACAGAAGACCGAAATAACTTGGAATCTCTGTTGGTCTTGTCCGGGTTTCTCATGCAACATACACTCAGTGCTCACTGAATTATGACCACCTCCTTCCATGTTACATAAGTGGAAGCTAACTTCGAAGCTCTATAACTTCTAAACTAAGCGTCATATGAGAAAATGCATCGGAGGATAAATTAAAGATCTCAATCACATCTATCTAAATCTCGATTTTCAATAATGTTTGCTTTGTACTTAAAGAGTTATGGACTTTGAATATACGTATAACAGTAACAATGCAAGTCTAAGGAAAACTGAAAACTATCGAAAAATTATTTACATTAACTTTTTCAAATATAAATTTTTTGCATTAAAAAAAACGTGTTGAAATAATACTTCTTATTCCAATTATAATTAACTTCTGAGTTAAATTCTAACGTTGGGCATTGTTGTTGTTAAATATTCAAACTTCCATATCTCTTTAAATCCTAAAGGGATATTGTTGAAAATCGAGATTTAGATCGATTTTGCTTGAGATCTTTAATCTATCTTCAGTCCCATTCTGTCACAAAACTCCTTTTTAGAAGTTATACAGCTTGGAAGTTAACTTCCACTGACACAACATGGAGAGAGGTGGTCAGAAGTTAGCTTCCACTGATACAACATGGAGAGAGGTGGTCAGAAGTTAGCTTCCACTGACACAACATGGAGAGAGGTGGTCAGAAGTTAGCTTCCACTGACACAACATGGAGAGAGGTGGTCAGAAGTTAGCTTCCACTGACACAACATGGAGAGAGGTGGTCAGAAGTTAGCTTCCACTGACACAACATGGAGAGAGGTGGTCAGAAGTTAGCTTCCACTGACACAACATGGAGAGAGGTGGTCAGAAGTTAGCTTCCACTGACACAACATGGAGAGAGGTGGTCAGAAGTTAGCTTCCACTGACACAACATGGAGAGAAGTGGTCAGAATTTAGTGAGCACTGAAGGTATATTCATGTTACTACTAGATAATTAATGATTACTTTTCATACATATTTTATGGGACAGCAAAAATTATTTTGCATACACATCTTTGTAGAATAGTAAAATTAATTCTCACTCTGTATTTTCATCTTATCGTCATACACCTACCGGTAGAAAAAAAATAGATAAAAATTTATATTTGAAAACTCACTTCCTATAAATCTTGGGATAGCAGGAAGCCCATTGTTGAAGGGTTTCTAACCTTCCCATCACATTTTATCACATCACATCACCTATAAATCAGAATCTTTTCGGAGATATTAAAAGTGTCTAGTGTGGAAATTCATGTCATATATATATATCAAGAAGGTAGAATACTGCTCAATGTATGTTTATCCAACCAGATAAGATGATTTTTACAATCTGTATTGAGTGACCAGGATTTGTTAACCAAAAATTCGGTAAAACTTGGAAACAGTTTCTAACGGCTTTTCTTGTTCATACCAGAAACACTATAGGTCATCATTCACTGAGCACTGAGTATGTAAACACATACACAGGGACATGCTCGCTGGCTTAGTTAACAGGTACGCTTAACCATTAGATCAGGTAAGGCTGAATACATTAATTATTTCTTTTCGATTATGTTTCTGTTTCATAATAAATCGAAAATACTTAAATATAGCCTGATTTCCTACAGAAAAGTTAATTAGGAAATGAACGATAGCGTAACATCCTTTTATAACATTATTGCTAGCGGAAAAGATAAAATTCGAGTAATGCGATTTTGAGTTATGCGATCATTCTTCGAAACGCAACCATTGCGTAATTCGGCGGATAAATGAAATTGAATCGGGGAACACCTGGTTAGAAGTTTAGCACGCTACAAAACACCTGTCTAGTACTAATTTTTCAAATGTCATTTTCGCCAAAGTGTATGTTTTTTCCCTCATTTTTAACAGTCTTTTATTCAAAACTCTTCTCTCAAAGATCGAGTCCTGGCTGCACGAGGGGCCGTCCAAAAAGTTCTTAACATGCATCTGCAAAACAAAAAAACACTTAGATCAACAAATCTTTTACTGTCCTTCAAAGTCCTCCCTTCCAGCATCTAGGTAAAGTTGCAGACGATTACGCCAATTCTGGAAAGCTTGGTGGTACAGTCGGTCAAAAAAAGTATCCGAACACTATGGTTGATTACAGAATTCAGAAAAAAATATCTGGCAACGATTTTTTTAGAAATTAGAGATCTGGCAACCTTCGTGTCACGAATGTTACCAGATCACTAATTTCTAAAAAAAATCGTTGCCAGATATTTTTTCTGAATTATGTAATCAACCATAGTGTTCGGATACGTTTTTGACCGACTGTACTTCCGTTGGGGAATTCTCCGCAATTCTGAACGAACCTATTTTGCAATGTCTTACATCCTTCAAAAAGGATTCCCAGCAAGTTCCCTTTTAATTTTTGGGTTGTTGGGTTGTTTTACCTCTGAGCGGCACTTTTTTGCACACCATGGGCTAAATGGCCAGGTCACATGGACCCCGAAGGCTCAGAGAAGGTTGGGGGAGGGGACCCACTGGAACAGCTGTTGGAGAGACAGATGGTAGTCTCCCGTCAAGGCCATCCAGTGTGTTCTTTAACGTGCACAGGGTATGGCTCTCCCGCACACGGGGCCACGGCTTAACGTCCCATCCGACGGACGGCGGCCTTTCCAAGCCCATCGGTGTCCCCTATTGACCGTGGGCAAGGCGGGGAATTTTGCGGAGATAAATCTCAACGCTGACCCAGCTGGGACTCGAACCTGGGAACTACAGATTACGAGCCTGGCGCGCTACCAACTGAGCCACCCCCGCCCCCTTTAATTTTGGAAAGAACCAAAAATCACATGGTGCAAGATTGGTTGAATATGCAAGATGGAGGTAGTAACTTGCCGGGTTTTGTGAGCACTGGCCACAAAAGTCATGTCATGAAGAAGGAAAACCCTTGACACGCCTGTTGTTGGACGCTGCTCCTTCATCTCTTTAACCATTATGAGTAAACCACTGTTGGTTTAGTATTGATCATTTATACTTATTTCTTCAGGTAAGGTTTCCACGCTACCACTGCTTGACAAATGAAAAAAAAAAAAATGTGAACATCCTCTTTTTTGACTGAAAATTTTGTCGGAATATTTGAGGACGCGGTTCAAACACTGCAACCCAAGCACAAAAACGCAACCCAACTACTGTGTTTTGGTTTCGGAGTTCTATTAGGGAGTTCTATTCATATTAACCACGTCTCACCACCTCTGACAATATTTAACCGTTTGGGACCACTAGGTTCAAACATTGCAGCATTTCCTTGCACGAATCGACTCTAGCCCTTTATTGCTGTTCCGTCAGTTTGTGGGCTACCCATTTGGCACACATCTTTTAGAACCTTAATTGTTGATGAATAATTGTTTCTACACTCTCGATCCATACGTCCACTGACATCTAAACTTATTTCATGAACAATGATGTGTGGGGTTTCCTTAATGAGTTCACGAAACAGCAGATACGGTTCTTTCGTTCACGGCCTCCTTTGGTCATCCTGCACGAGGGAGGTCTTCAAAGCTCTGCCGTCCTTCTCTGAATTTGCACATCCATCCTGTAACAGTGCCATATGAACAGGCATGATTTTTTTCCCCGTCGTCCTTGTGAAAAAATGAAATCTTTATCATCATTAGTAGTAATAGTTCCTCATCTCATTCTTTAGTTAACAACAAAGCACAGATTTCGCAGTCCGAAATTTACGTGCCGCCAGCGAAGAGAGAAATAATGATACGGCGTTTGCTTTTAACACCTAATGACAAGTTTAGACAAGCTTTCAAACAAGTCACAGCTCGTTAACTTTGAAGGAACGAGTGCAATTCTACTTACACGTGTCAAGAACTGTTTGGACGCACTCCGATTATGCCTCGTTCTCTTATGACGAGCTTAGTGGGAAAATTTGTTAAAGAATTAGAAAAGTGACTAATCACGGAAAAACCTTTGCCTCAAACAAATCATTTTAACTCCCGCAGTCACGAAGCTTTCCAGATTACTTACTACAAGAATTAAATTTATCGTAGATCGTAGATCGTGCATGGATATGCGATGTTCCGAGTAAAACATTACCTATTACCACTCCATCTGATAATAAGTTCAGTTGGTATAAGTAAAAAATAAAAAAATAAATAAATACCCCCTCAAGCAGCTGTTTGCCACAGAGGTCTGACAGGAGCCGGTCAGTTTATATGCCATAGTAGAAGGTCTGAGAGGATGGCAGGACCTCAGCAGAAAAACGACACATACATCCATGCCTTACCCGGGGCTCGAACCCATGTCCCTCAGATCAGTAGCCAAGCGCGCTAACCACTCGACATATAATAATTAAACCACCCGTGGTTGGGCTCCCGTGAGTGGCCCACCACGGTAGCCACTAGGGCCACGTACCTGCCCGTGGGTGGCCCTATAGGCTAACATAAAACACAAGCTAAAAAGAGCATATATTACGCACAAGAGACCTAAAACGAGTAGCTTTCCTCAGAGAAAGCTATCATTTTAGGCCTCTTGTAACTTATTAAGAACATTATGATTATAATTAAGCATAGAAGAAATAATCTCATTAGGATTATTTTTAACTGCCTCAAAAAACCTTTTTGAGATGCATTTAAATATGAGTATATATGAGGTCGATGCCAAAGTCTTTATGAAGTTGTCTGTCAGTAACAAACCAAGGGCATCGACCTCAGATCTCAGTATTTTGTTTTGCAAGACCTGAATCTTGCGTATATTCGTGTAGGTGGTGTTCGCCCATATAGAGGAAGCATAAATGATTATGGGACGAATGACCATGTTGTACAATAATAATTTATTGTCAATCATCGAGACATTTCTCCGAAGAAGAGGTCCTAGTTGACATTTTATTGCATTGGCTTTAGTGATAATATCATAAATACTAAATTTAATATGTCAATAATTAATCACATAATAATACTGATCATTCTGCCGGTAGTTTACAGAGGCATAAAATAAATGAAGTGTTGCGAAACAATGTCATCAATTTATCATTATAAAAATTGAAAGAGAAAACAGTCATATGGAATAAATTATTTAAATATATACTTAAAAATTTCAAAAAGTAGTAATATAAAGTAAGATATGAATTGAAACGATTTTGATAAGATAAAGTCAGGAATTTCACTCGGCCGTCCTCTGGCAAAGTGGTTAGCGTGGATCTGGGTTCGAGCCTGCAGTGTAAGGCATGGACGTTTGTGTTGCTTTTGCTGCCGATTTCCCGCCATCCTCACAGACCTTCTATACTAAGGCATATTATACTGTCAGACCGCTGCTTGAGGGATTATTTATTGTTTGACCACTTTTTCACAATAATTATGGTAAAGTGCGAGTACCTTATCAAATACCCAAAGTTTTTATTCTCTATCGAGAGATCTATTATACCTGAGCACTTATTCAGAAATTAAAACTAAAGTTTCGAAATGGTTATTACATGAAAATATTTAAAAAGTAATGTTTAAAAAATCATATCCTGTATCTGGTATAGTTTTAAGCAACTGCAATATTAATGTGAAATGATGTCTTGTGATATTTTTGTGCAATGCGTGTTATAATCCGTCATTTTATAGGTTTATTTTATAAATATTTTAATTTTTCATGTTTGTGTTTTAATACGTGTTTTTCTTTTTGTTGTTGTTATTGTTTTATTTTCTGTTTTTAATTATGTGTTTATTTTCCATTATATATGTCTTATTCTTTAATTAACCTGTCATATGATTGAAAGGAATCCTGCTGACAAGCCGTAAGGCTTAGCTGGGTAATCTATGTGTATATAACCATACTAAGACATAAATAAAGTTATATTATATATAAAAAAAAGTGTGGTCCTTATTGTGGACACAGTAGAATTAATGAATTTTCAACCAAAATCATATTAATATGGTATTAGAAAATTTTCACACACACCCCTCCAAAGAGCACATATTTTATTAGCGGCCAGAACAGTGCCTCTTTTTCAAGAGCACACATTCGTAAAGTACCAGAGAGTTTATAATCCAAAGGACTTTTCATCATGTTTCAAAATTACATTTCTTTTTCTGATAGGATCGATTATTGCCCACAGTTTCACTATTCTGTCATGTCCATATCTTTAATCTCTGTTTCACCATTACGAAGTTATCTGAGCTGGAATATATTAAATTTTAATTCCATTCAAATAACTGTATTCCAAATTAACCAATTTATAGCTAAAAAGTTAATTTTACAGAGTTTAATGCATTTTGGACACCTACAGAAATAGAAATGCTCATAGAAATACGTTCAATAGTTTAGAAAAATAGGTATTGAAGTATAGTCAAGGCTACTGTGTTATTTTTAATTTATTCAACATTTAACCTGTAATACAATCAAGAGTGCATAAAAGTGCAACAAAAATTGATATGAAATCCTGAGTAATTAAACTTATCAAGGAAAAAAATGGCGATATTTATGAGTCATATATTGAATAAAAGCTTCTGAGGTAGGTGTTTTTAGTGACAAAAAAATATATAAATAAATTGCAAATTTTAAGAATGCCTATCTTCTTATATCAGCCCTAAAAAAAGTAGAAAATAAACCTAAAGTGTATCGATGGTGCAATCAGTCACTGAGTTCATATTCACTTTAAAGGAAGACAAGGGCGCCTATTTACCAACTCAACAAGATTGCCGGCGCCCTATCTTCCTTTGAAGTGAATACGAAATCAGTAACTGATTGTACCACCGATATGCTTCACGTTTATTTTCTACTTTTTAGTACCCGTGTAGGGAGATAGGTATTTTAAAATTATTTCAATTTATCTACATTTTCCCATTAATTTTGCATCAACTTAACTGGCATAGTGGTTAGGCAGCTAGCGACTGTTCCAGCAAGGCAAACTTTGTGTGTTGTGTTAGCTCTAACTAAGGCAGTGGTCAGCAGTGACTTCGGTCTTAGTAGGGCATGTCCTTGTATGAGAAGGCCTGTATTAAGCTAGGAGTAGCTTCTAGGATTCTTCTATGTCCTATTTGTCGCAAATCAAAAAAAAATAGTAAAAATATCTCTTAAATGAAAGAGAGAACTATATGATATCTGTTTCACTTAGACCAGGATTTTTCCTCTTATGAGCAACGAAATCTTTGGAAAGGGTCGCAGCACATTTAATTTTAACTTTGAATTCTCGTACTGTATGGAAACGAGAAAAAATATTTTAAAGTCCATTCATGCCATAAAAGCCACAGAAGTAAATATGTAAAATACCTAACAAATGAAATTCTTTTTTAAAAAACAGTATTAAAATATATATAATATAATTGGAAAGAACCAATGGAAAAGACACATCGTTCACATTAAATTTTGCAATAACTGCATACATTGTAATTTACAGCCGCGTTATGTCAATACTAGCCGTTCCCATGGCCGAGTGGTTAGCACGCTTGGCTACTGATCTAAGGACCTGGGTTCCCGTCCCATGGCAGAGTGTGGTTAGCACGCTTGGCTACTGATCTAAGGACCTGGGTTACCGTCCCATGGCCGAGTGGTTAGCACGCTTGGCTACTGATCTAAGGATCTGGGTTCCCGTCCCATGACAGAGTGGTTAGCACGCTTGGCTACTGATCTAAGGACCTGGGTTCCCGTCCCATGACAGAGTGGTTAGCACGCTTGGCTACTGATCTAAGGACCTGGGTTCCCGTCCCATGACAGAGTGGTTAGCACGCTTGGCTACTGATCTAAGGACCTGGGTTCCCGTCCCATGACAGAGTGGTTAGCACGCTTGGCTACTGATCTAAGGACCTGGGTTCCCGTCCCATGACAGAGTGGTTAGCACGCTTGGCTACTGATCTAAGGACCTGGGTTCCCGTCCCATGACAGAGTGGTTAGCACGCTTGGCTACTGATCTAAGGACCTGGGTTCCCGTCCCATGACAGAGTGGTTAGCACGCTTGGCTACTGATCTAAGGACCTGGGTTCCCGTCCCATGACAGAGTGGTTAGCACGCTTGGCTACTGATCTAAGGACCTGGGTTCCCGTCCCATGACAGAGTGGTTAGCACGCTTGGCTACTGATCTAAGGACCTGGGTTCCCGTCCCATGGCCGAGTGGTTAGCACGCTTGGCTACTGATCTAAGGACCTGGGTTCCCGTCCCATGACAGAGTGGTTAGTACGCTTGGCTACTGATCTAAGGACCTGGGTTCCCGTCCCATGACAGAGTGGTTAGCACGCTTGGCTACTGATCTAAGGACCTGGGTTCCCGTCCCATGACAGAGTGGTTAGCACGCTTGGCTACTGATCTAAGGACCTGGGTTCCCGTCCCATGACAGAGTGGTTAGCACGCTTGGCTACTGATCTAAGGACCTGGGTTCCCGTCCCATGACAGAGTGGTTAGCACGCTTGGCTACTGATCTAAGGACCTGGGTTCCCGTCCCATGACAGAGTGGTTAGCACGCTTGGCTACTGATCTAAGGACCTGGGTTCCCGTCCCATGACAGAGTGGTTAGCACGCTTGGCTACTGATCTAAGGACCTGGGTTCCCGTCCCATGGCCGAGTGGTTAGCACGCTTGGCTACTGATCTAAGGACCTGGGTTCCCGTCCCATGACAGAGTGGTTAGTACGCTTGGCTACTGATCTAAGGACCTGGGTTCCCGTCCCATGACAGAGTGGTTAGCACGCTTGGCTACTGATCTAAGGACCTGGGTTCCCGTCCCATGACAGAGTGGTTAGCACGCTTGGCTACTGATCTAAGGACCTGGGTTCCCGTCCCATGACAGAGTGGTTAGCACGCTTGGCTACTGATCTAAGGACCTGGGTTCCCGTCCCATGACAGAGTGGTTAGCACGCTTGGCTACTGATCTAAGGACCTGGGTTCCCGTCCCATGACAGAGTGGTTAGCACGCTTGGCTACTGATCTAAGGACCTGGGTTCCCGTCCCATGACAGAGTGGTTAGCACGCTTGGCTACTGATCTAAGGACCTGGGTTCCCGTCCCATGGCCGAGTGGTTAGCACGCTTGGCTACTGATCTAAGGACCTGGGTTCCCGTCCCATGACAGAGTGGTTAGTACGCTTGGCTACTGATCTAAGGACCTGGGTTCCCGTCCCATGACAGAGTGGTTAGCACGCTTGGCTACTGATCTAAGGACCTGGGTTCCCGTCCCATGACAGAGTGGTTAGCACGCTTGGCTACTGATCTAAGGACCTGGGTTCCCTCCCATGACAGAGTGGTTAGCACGCTTGGCTACTGATCTAAGGACCTGGGTTCCCGTCCCATGGCCGAGTGGTTAGCACGCTTGGCTACTGATCTAAGGACCTGGGTTCCCGTCCCATGACAGAGTGGTTAGCACGCTTGGCTACTGATCTAAGGACCTGGTTCCCGTCCCATGACAGAGTGGTTAGCACGCTTGACTACTGATCTAAGGGACCTGGGTTCGAGTCCCGGGACTGATCTAAGGGACCTGGGTTCGAGTCCCGGGTTAAGGCATGGTTGTATGCGTTGTTTTTCTGCTGAGGCCCTGCCATCCTCTCAGACCTTCTACTATGGCATATAAACAGACAGGCTCCTGTCAGATCTCTGTGGCAAGCAGCTGCTTGAGGGGCTATTTATTTTTTTAAAGTTTTTTTATGCTAAGGTTTTATTACAGTTTCCATTCGAGTTAATGAATGAATGAATTAATTTTCTTAAGGAATGGCAAAATAAGTGTTAGTTTTATTTCATGTCCTATTCACTCATCATTGTGAATATCTCCTTAAAACTAAATCTAAAGATATTAAGTAGCAAATATAATGAATAAGCAAAATGTATGATTAGCAATTTTTCTTTGTAGATTACGAACTTTTATTTTTTAAAATGGACTTTTCTTCTAATAAATGGTTTACATTTAATTTCTGACCTCTTTTTACAGTGTTACATGAATATTAGAATTACTATTAGAAGAGCAATTTCAAAATGAATGTTTATTAAAAGATTCTGGTACCAACTGCGAAAGTGTGCTACTCAGTTTAGTGCATTCCCGAACTAATACGTCTGAAGCTAATACGTATTTTAGCTCCAAAAATGGTGTAAGCACATCGAAAATCAAACAATTTGCGCTAGTCACGGATTAATAATAATGTGTTTTAGAGCTGCGGATCCCATCCTGTGGTCCGCATTGACATCTGAGGGGGTCTGCAAGAAATACATTTTTGAGGTGGTTAAGCGGTTAAAATACAGCAGATCCCTCCACAGGACTCCAACATTTTTTTTTTCAAATTAAAATAGCGGTCCTTCGCTTTCAAAAGGTTAGGAACCGCTGTTTTAGAGTACCAGGCTGAAAGCCCGAAACCTCCTTCATCATGATTTTTAAACCTTAAAAGGAATGAGATGGAATCCACTAATAAAAGCTAAATCACTCAGTGTGGGTATAAGTGGAACAAAATTTTCTGTGATTAAGGTTTTCTGAATATATCGAATTGATTTATTAATGTTCATTAAAAAATATCACGATATTTAAGATCAAGAATGATCCTGTGTCTTTTAACCTTATTTGAAAGTAAGTGATAGTAATCTATTAATGACATAGTGATTTCATTGGGATTTTTGAGGAGTGAATCATTAAATGCGGATGCACTTTTCTTGATTTAAGTGAAGGTATGCTCAATGTCCAGGTCTTTATGAATACTCTTTTTTTTTTTACAAACCATGGGGCACTGATAGCAGATCTCAGCACTGGATTTTACAGTATGGCAATGTTTGTTTTAGAAGTATGATTCTAAATAAGGCACGCATACGTTGGCCGAATAACAATTTTAGAAATAAGTAACTTAATTTAAATAGTAAGTTGCGATATCCGACCAATAAGGGGACGAGGGTGCTCAGTAGGTAGCGCGCCAGGCTCGTAATCTGTAGTTCCCAGGTTCGAGTCCCAGCTAGGTCAGCGTTGAGATTTATTTCCGCAAAATTCCCCGCTCTGCCCTCGGTCAGTAGGGGACACCGATGGGCTTGGAAAGGCCGCCGTCAGTCGGATGGGACGTTAAGACGTGTCCCGTGTGTGGGAGAGTCATACCCTGTGCACGTTAAAGAACACACTGGATAGCCTTGACGGGAGGCTACCATCTGTCTCCTAACAACTGTTCCAGTGGGTCTACTCCCCCAACCTTCTCTGAGCCTTCGGAGTCCTTGTGACCTTGCTATTTAGCTCAGTGTGTGCAAAAAAAGTGCCTCTCAGAGGTAAAACAACCCAATCCGACCAATAAGAGATTTAAGACAACATCTAACTATTTGTGCTTTTCTAACTACGTTATTAATGAATCCATCTGAGTTTATAAGGAAGTTCAACCCCAAGATATTTAAGACCAAGAAATATTGTTGTCAAAAATCTTGAGTGGTTGAAAGTTTATTTTCTTGTGTGTAAACAAAACGGACTGACTCTTGTCAGCATTAATTTTAATGCGCCATCTTTAATAACCTTTCTCTAACTTATCCATCCAGGCCACATTGCAATTTGAATTTTATCCAAGGAAGGAAAATCTTAAGTATATTAGTGTTATTCAATTTTTAAAATATATATTTAAATAATATTCATTGCGGTAGTAATTGAATAAAGTAAATAATGAGCAAAAAATTAATTTTTATTTATCAATAGCATAAACAAAATAAGCTAATAATTGTATTATTCAAATCTTTATCCTAAAAAGAAACATTTTTTTCATAGTATTGTGATAAATTGAATAGATTAATAAATTATCAAATATAAGTTCAATATTTTTTTTAATCTTTAATTCGTGGGAAGGAAAAAAAAAGTCTCTCGTTTACTGTCAATTTGCGATTGTGAATCCGAAATTCATCATTTTCACCTTTCACGAAAGATTCTTCTTGTTGCATCATGGCAACAGTGATGTAACTTCCTTCGAAGGGAGGGTGGGGGGGACCATCTCTAGGAGGAGAGCGCTCTCTTAAAAAATGTTAGTAGCTGGAACGAAGGCAAAATATATAAACACATATGTATTAAACATATAGAGTGTGGGCACTAATTTACTGAGCAATTTTGAAGTCGTATATTTAACAAGCAAAACTCGGGTTGGGTTGTTGGGTTGTTTTACCTCTGAGCGGCACTTTTTTGCACACCATGGGCTAAATGGCCAGGCCACAAGGATCCCGAAGGCTCAGAGAAGGTTGGGGGAGGGGATCCACTGGAACAGCTGTTGGGAGACAGATGGTAGCCTCCCGTCAAGGCCATCTAGCGTGTTCTTTAACGTGCACAGGGTATGGCTCTTCCGCACACGGAGTCACGGCTTTACGTCCCATCCGACGGACGGCGGCCTTTCCAAGCCCATTGGTGTCCCCTACTGACCGTGGGCAGGGCGGGGAATTTTGCGGAGATAAATCTCAACGCTGACCTAGCTGGGACTCGAACCTGGGAACTACAGATTACGAGCCTGGCGCGCTACCGACTGAGCCACCCCCGCCCAGCAAAACTCGACTAACTGAATTGTTAGAAGACACCTCTTACGTTAAATGTTTCGACAATGGATGGTGACTGTGATTGGACTATTATACAAAGAAATTAGATTGTTATTTGCTGATGATTGTATTATTTGAAAACGCAGCGTATGTTGCGCGAAACAATGAGATTTTTTATGAGGCGTGATAAAAGACGTCGTCAACGCCAGGGCAAGCCCTAGGCACTTCTTTTTCGTAGTCCCCTTAGCATATGCATTTTTCTGGGTGCATCGATTTTCATGGGTAGATGTGTGATCATATTATCTCGAATAAATTTTCTAGATAACAAAACGGTATGTAATAGACCTTGACGTTTAATTTCATCGCTATTTATTTAAAAGGGCTTTGGTACAGATTTTGTATAATTATAAATGGGAAATAAATCCATAAAAATGGTGAAAAAAAGCAATAGTCAATTTTTTCCGTACGCCCTAGGCACAGTGCGTACGATGCCTGTTGGATAATACGAACCTGGTCTATGCAGAGGTCGCTCAGTCGGTAGCGCGCCATGTTTATAATCTGCAGTTCCCAGGTTGGAATCCCAGCTGGAGCAGTGTTAAGATTTATCTCCACAAAACTCCCGTTCTGCCCTCGGTCAGTAGGGGACACCGGTGGGGAAGGGACGTTAAGCCGTGGCCCCGTGTGCAGGAGAGACATACCCTGTGCACGTTAAAGAACAAGTTGGATGGCTTTGACGGGAGGCTACCATCTGTCTCTCAACAGCTGTTCCAGTGGGTCCCCTCCCCCAACCTTCTCTGAGCCTTTGGGGTCCATGTGACCTGGCCATTTAGCCCATGGTGCGCAAAAAAGTGCTGCTTAGAGGAAAAACTACCCAACCCAACCCTGGTCTACGCGGAAAAGTACCAAAAACGCAGATGACAAGAAAACGGTAATCAAGGAGCTTTCTGCGAAATTCCAGCAGAGTTACGTTGCCGAGCAGGCAGCAATGTGCTCAGAACCTTCAAGTTTGATCGATCAAGATTACTATTATACGAAGCACCTGAAGTGAAGTCCTCTTCCTGAAGTACTTCAGGAAAAAAATAAATTCTAGATCCACTGAACCTTTTTTTGTTTCTATTCAAATTCAAAAATGTTCAGTTATTTAGTGCCCACGCTGTACATTACAACCATCCATGTGGCCGAGTGGTTAGCGATCTTAAACTACTAATCAAAGGGACCTGGATTTTTGGGTTGGGTTGTTTTACCTCTGAGTGGCACTTTTTTCCACACCATGGGCTAAATGGCCAGGTCACGTGGACCCCGAAGGCTCAGAGAAGGTTGGGGGAGGGGACCCCCTGGAACAGCTGTTGGGAGACAGATGGTAGTCTCCCGTCAAGGCCATCCAGCGTGTTCTTTAACGTGCACAGGGTATGGCTCTCCCGAACACGGGGCCACGGCTTATCGTCCCATCCGACGGACGGCGGCCTTTCCAAACCCATCGGTGTCCCCTACTGACAGTGGGCAGGGCGGGGAAATTTTGCGGAGATAAATCTCAGCGCTGACCCAGCTGGGACTCGAACCTGGGAACTACAGATTACGAGCCTGACGCGCTACAGACTGAGCCACCCCAGGGACCTGGATGAGGTCGCGCCTTTCTCACAGATCTTCTCTATGGGATATGATACTGTCATAGATCCGTGTCAAGCAACTGCTTCAGGGCTAATTTATTTACACATATTTAGTAAGATAATTTTCCAAATGAAAACTGAAACCTCTTCCTTTCCCTAGATCCAACCTGAATAAGCAGCAAAACATTGAAGGATCGAAAGTTCTAGGTGAAAATGAAGCAATAACAAATTATTATCACTGTTTCCTTTCAAATATTTACCATCTACTTCCGAAATGACTTTTCAGGAAAAGACTCCGAAAACAAAAGGAGCAATTGTTTGCTTTTCGGTAAATGATTGACAACGCGAAAGAACTGCAGTTCAAAGAGCAGCGACCTTCTTGCTAGCGCTTGGTGCTGGTACCGCCATACATGGCAACGGGCGCTCACTGTGCTAATCAAACAGCCAGGCATGGCTGTGGCCCTTCTCTGGGTCGCTCTTGCCTTCTCGGCAGCGATGGTTTTAATAACCGTTCTTTTTTACCCCCCCCTGCTCTCTTCTGCCCCTCCCCGATGAGTTAAGCAAGGAAGTGTGACGTCATGTTCGTGGAGGGCGTGGTCGGGTCACGTGGCTGACCTTGGCCAGCACGGAAAAGTTCTGGAGGTGGGTGTGGTCCACGGAGGTGGGGCGGGGTACCTCCGGGTAGGGGGGGGAAGATGGTGAACAAAGCTGACACGTGAGTAACAAGGCTGGATGCTTGAGACTATTTGGATATTATTTAGAAGCTAAAGAGGATTAATAAGTTGTGTGGTTTCAGTTTTGTTTCATAATGTTGTTTTCTGTTCGGGTCATCCAGAAGCGAAAGGTTACTGGATTCGCAGTTTTTGTAAGGGAGTAATAAAGAGGTGAGGTTGTAATTAGAGCTTTTAAGTGGATGGAGATCATCTCTGCGGATTGAATCCAGAGTGTTCGTTCATAGACTCTGGTAAGTGTCAAGTTTTGCCTTCTTATTTTAATGATGAATTTAATTGAGGAAATCTTGGTGTCTATTGATTCTTTCAGGGTTGGAAACTCTGTTTTTTTCAAGTCAGATAGATGAAATTGGTTCGCGCGAATTCAACGGATCAGTTGGTGTTAAAAAAACGTTGATGAAGACATGGGTTTAATGGTCTGGAAGTTATTTTTTCTTTAATGACAATAGTAATTATCAAATGAGTTTTAAATCAGCGTGGGTAATGATCCATACTGTCTAGCAGTTTGCCTGTTAATAATAATAATAAGTTATTTTGTACGATGGTTGAGAGGATTGTGTTAAAGTCATTATGAAGTTATTAGATTGGCTTAGAAAGTATGGGGAATAATTATCAGGAAAAAAAGTGGAAGCGAGGGAAAAAATAGAGGAAATCAAACTTTTCATCAACTTTAGATCAAACTTTTCATCAACTTTAAATCAAACTTTTCAATATTATTATAAAAATGGAGTTAATAATTTTTTTATAATGTTGACCTTGATATATCGCTACCTGATATATAGTTATATCGCCTAGTAGTGAATTCCAAATTGGAGTCGTTCGATAAATTAAAAAGAAATCTCACTTTGGTTGGCTTTGAAATTTTGGGAGCAGTAAATAATAGGTTGTTAGAATGTAGACCGTGGCTATGTGGCAATCGCATATAGAGTGCTAGACTGAATGAAACGGGTGACACCCATTATATATCGTGTCGTGAATAGGGTAATAAATTATTAATTAGGAAAATAAATCACAGCTCTGTTCCAGATAGACACGTAGGGATTTGGTAATTGAAACGAATATGAGAAAGAGTTATGCATTCCTGTTTGTAAAATGAATTTTGATGATGATTTTCAGTCTCCCATTTTTGACTTTTCTACGTCATTCGTATTTCTTTTATTAATGCCAAAAAAAGTGGAAGAGCTATTCGAGTTCCATTCCAATGTAAGTTTTGTAAAACATTAAAGTATAGGAGGATGTGGAATTTCCAATACAGCTCAATGTGTAAGTTTGCCTAGAGCAGTGGGGCGGGGGTGGCTCAGTTGGTAGCGCGCCAGGCTCGTAATCTGTAGTTCCCAGGTTCGAGTCTCAGCTGGGTCAACGTTGAGATTTATCTCCGCAAAATTCTCCACCCTGCCCACGGTCAGTAGGGGACACCGATGGGCTTGGAAAGGCCGCCGTTCGTCGGATGGGACGTTAAGCCGTGGCCCCTTGTGCGGGAGAGCCATACCCTGTGCACGTTAAAGAACACGCTGGATGGCCTTGACGGGGGGGGGCGCTACCATCTGTCTCCAGGTCACATGGCCAGGTCACATGGACCCCGAAGGCTCAGAGAAGGTTGGGGAAGGGGACCCACTGGAACAGCTGTTGAGCTGTTCCAGTGGGTCCCCTTCCCCAACCTTCTCTGAGCCTTCGGGGTCCATGTGACCTGGCCATTTAGCCCATGGTGTGCAAAAAAGTGTCGCTCAGAGGTAAAACGACCTAACCCAGTATGGCAACACTGGTTTATCTCTGCTGATCTCAAGATGCAATTGGTTGTTGATGATGTAAGGATTTCAGGAGCATTGATTTTTCTCCAGTCAAATATTCAGATTCCATTTACGAAATAGCCAATAAATAAAGTGCAGAAAAAGAACAAAAGATAGAATTCATTCTTCGCACTTTTAGGAACCTTCTTTGCGAGGATCTATATTTTAATTAAAATGTATCAGGTAATGATGAGACGAGCCGTCCCGTGGCCGAGTGGTTAGCGCGCTTGGCTACTGATCTACGGGATCTGGGTTCGAGCCCCGGGTAAGGCATGAATGTTCGTGTTGTTTTCTGCTGAGGTCCTGCCATCCTCTCAGACCTTCTACTCTGGCATATAAACTGACAGGTTCCTGTCAGACCTCTGTGACAAGCAGCTGCTTGAGGGGGGTATTTATTTTTTTTTTATTTAATGATGAGATGAGCGTCTGCAGAAAGAATTATGCGGTGTCCGTGGCACCGAAAAAGTTGGGAACACGCTTAACCAAAATTCTATATCAGTGTATCTCATCGATATCCCTTGAGCATAATTGAGATGTTCCACAAGCTTTGGAAAAATTAATGCAAAAATTTAATTATTGATAATCGTTTTATCGGAAAAACAAACTAGTTGGCAACACTAGGGGCGACCTTTTTTTTTTTTGATGAAACTTATTCCACGAACTGATGAAATATCTTGGACCATGCATATGAAAATTCCCATTGAACTTGAGTAATATCAGTTTAAATTTGAAGATGTAGGCATAATCATTATGAATGAATTTTTTTTTAGAAATAGGCATTTGCTAGTGGTTAGCGCGCTTGGCTACTGATCTAAGGGACCTGGGTTCGAGCCCCGGGTAAGGCATGGATGTATGTGTCGTTTTTCTGCTGAGGTCCTGCCATCCTCTCAGACCTTCTACTGTGGCATATAAACTGACAGGCTTCTGTCAGAACTCTGTGACAAGCAGCTGCTTGAGGGAGGGGGGGGGGGGGTATTTATATATTTATTTATTTATACTCGAATAAAACTGCATTTTATTCGATAATTGTTTTCACAGTAATGCATATCATGCATACACGAACATCACAACCAAAATAAACCAATTTCCTTCGAAGAAATTTTCGCCAGGTTGTTGTTCGTTGTTTTACCTCTGAGTGGCTCTTTTTTGCACACAATGGGCTAAATGGCCAGGTCACAAGGACCCCGAGAAGATTGGGGGAAGGGGACCCACTAGACAGCTGTTAGGAGACAGATAGTAGCCTCCCTTCAAGACCATCTATCGTGTTCTTTAACGTGCACAGGGTATGGCTCTCCCGCACACGGAGCCACGGCTTAAAATCCCATCGGATGGACGGCAGCATTTCCAAGCCGATAGATATCCTACTGAGGGACGGGTGGTGAGTTTTGAGGAGATAAATCTAAACGCTGGCCCAGCAGGGACTCGAACCTGGAAACTGCAGATTACGAGCCTGGCGGGGGTGGCTCAGTCAGTAGCGCGCCAGGCTCGTAATCTGTAATTCCCTGGTTCGAGTCCCAGCTGGGTCAGCGTTGAGATTTTTCTCCGCAAAATTCCCCGCCCTGCCCACGGTCAGTAGGGGACACCGATGGGCTTGGAAAGGCCGCCGTCCGTCGGATGGGACGTTAAGCCGTGGCCCCGTGTAGGGAGAGACATACCCTGTTCACGTTAAAGAACACGCTGGATGGCCTTGACGGGGGGCTACCATCTGTCTCCCAACAGCTGTTCCAGTTGGTCCCCTCCCCCAACCTTCTCTGAGCCTTCGAGGTCCCTGTGACCTGGCCATTTAGCCCATGGTGTGCAAAAAAGTGCCGCTCAGAGGTAAAACAACCCAACCCAAACCAACGAGCCTGACGCGCTACGACTGAGCCACCCCCGCCCCATTTTCGCGAGGTTTTTCTCATCAAGCAAATGATACCTTCAGGTATTCCACGTGAAGTACTTAACACTTTGAAGTGTTCTTTGGTCCACTAAACGTTGAGAAACACTGGTCAAGATTATGATCAATGGCCACACGAAAGTACTTCATGAAAGCAAAAACCGGAATATGGGTCTTTGTCACATGTGGGATGCATTTGACATTCTTAGAAAAATAATATTGATATTTTTAGTTTGGGTGGGGTTATTTTTCCTCTGATGGGCAGTCTTTTGCACACAATGGGCTAAATTGCAAGTCACAAGGACCCCAATGGCTCAAAGAAGGTTGGGGAAAGGGAACACACTGAATAACTGTTATGAGACAGATGGTAGTCTCGTATCAAGGCCATCCAGCGTGATTCTTACTTAGCGTGCACAGGGTATGGCTCTTATGTACAGTGGCTCAAAAAAGTATCCGAACACTATGGTTGATTAGAGAATTCAGAAAAAATATCTGGCAACGATTTTTTTTAGAAATTAGTGATCTGGCAACCTTCGTGTCACGTGACACGAGGTTGCCAAATCACTAATTTCTAAAAAAATCGTTGCCAGATATTTTTTCTCAATTCTCTAATCAACCATAGTGTTCGGATACTTTTTTGAGCGACTGTACATAGAGAGACGGCCCATCGATGTCTCGTTTCTCACCGAAAGCAAGGAGGGGTATTTTAGCCGAGATAACCCATATGCTTTCAGAGGTTGACTGTATCAGTTTTATAGGGTTGCGTATCTCTCAATTATAAGTTGATTGACAGGTAATTAATGACACTGTCGAAGCGTCTACTGTGCAGTCTCCTAGTTGTCAGTTACGCTACGACTTTGGAGTTATATTAAAACTTTTGCCATAAAGATAGCAGCACTATCGCACAATCTAAAAACAAATCTTTGTGAAAAAATGTCTCATTTCATGAAAGAAGACGGGGACAAGATTTCCAAAGAAGCTGAGAAGAATCCGGTGAAACGCTTACGGAAGAAATCTCAAAGTCAGACCAGTTGGAATTGGACTACGGTCATACAATTTTGGCAAGAGCACGAAGAGGGAAAACTTTCCACCAAAGTTTCTAGGTTCCAATCACCTTTTTTAAGAATACTAGCGACATCTTGCCAACATTTGGCGCGAAATGTACCTTCGATCTCCGATGGTAACATTTGCGTCAAAAGTGTGGTGCTTAATGCACCATTCATAACTTTCAGAACGGAGCTGAGCGACTGCAGTGCCCCCACATCCCTTGACAAATGTCAAAGGATCAATCCCCTCTCATGGCTGGTGGGACACGATCTCTTCATTCAACGTGGAGCCACACAGGGAGGAACTAGCACGAGCCTGGCGCGCAACCGACTGAGCCACCCCCGCCCCACTTCCAAAGTGTGTGAAAGAAAAACCGCCTTCAGAGCTTTCTAACTTTGAAAGTAAGCTGCTTTACAGAAAAGTGTTACAAAAGATAAATTAAAGATCTTAATTAAATTTATCCAAATTTCGATTTTAGCAAATATTCGACTGATATTTAAAGAGTTATTGAAGCTGAACTATTTGACAACAGAAGCTGCTGACGTTTGCGCAAAGGACTCTCTGACGTAAGGATTTAAAAGAGCTATCGAGATTCTAGTAGTAGTAGTTCTTTATAAAGTTTGAGCTATCATAAAATGTGATTTAAAATTTGTTTAATTCAAGATACCATTTAAATGCTCTGGATCATTAAGACTAATTTTATAAACTAAAATTAGTTTTAGTTAGTGGGCTGCTACGTGAAGCATATATGTGTGTGTGGAGGGGGGTGGCTCAGACGGTAGCGCGCCTGGCTCGTATTCAACAGTTCCCCACGGATTCGAGTCCCGCTTGAACCAGTGTTGAGATTTATCTCCGCAAAACTCCCCATCATGCCCTCGGTCAGTAGGGGACACCGATGGGTTTGGAAAGGCCGCCGTCCGTGGGATGGGACGTTAAGACATGACCCTGTGTGCAGGAGAACCATACCCTGTGCACGTTGAAGAATATGCTGGATGGCCTTAACGGGAGTCTACCGTCTTTCTCCCAACAGCTGTCTAGTGGGTCCTGTGGTGGTGGTGGGGAGGGGAGGGGGGGCGCGGGTTCAGATCACGTATGCGGACTGAACTGTGCCAAATGTCGTATTGCGATTCCGATGACATAAACATCGCTCAATAGCAGAGATCGCTTAGTCTTAAAACTTAAATTCATCAATACTTAGGTGAAATCCTAGGTTCGCAGGTTGTTACACCCGTACCGATGTGTGCCTCAGACTTACTGCGCCAAGTGATGTGTAGAAAGATGTTCAATAATTCAAACACGACAATAGTATATAGACGACACAGTTATTTGCATTCATATATAATTACGTGTTGGAGATGACTCGATTCCTTGGGCCTTCGCTGCTTTGCTACTGCAAACAATCATGCAATGAGATGGAGATCTGTGCTTTGCAGATTCTCGCTTTACCGACCTCACACTCGGCGAGAAGATATTTAATCCTCTCCTACTATCAGGTTCACACAGAACCGTACCTCGGTTCACACAGAACTGAACCCTGGTTCACTTACTATGTACCTCTACGCAAAAACGCTTTATTTTTTGAATACCATTCCAACAAAAATATATTTAACGGAATAAATATTTATTATGATACAAAAAAAAAGATCACTATAACGAAATCTGTAAAAAAATAAAATTCTTAAACAGTATGTGCAGTCCGTCCCATGGCCGAGTGGTTAGCACGCTTGGCTACTGATCTAAGGGACCTGGGTTCGAGCCCCGGGTAAGGCATGGATGTGTATGTTGTTTTTCTGCTGAGGTCCTGCCATCCTCACAGACCTTCTACTATGGCATATAAACTGACAGACTCCTGTCAGACCTCTATGGCAAGCAGCTGCTTGAGGGGGTATTTATTATTATTATGTGCAACGTGCATTTTTCTGTCTTTAAGTGTTTTAAATGATGTGAAATGTCTATCCAATCACAGCATTCTGTATATCATGTGTTCTTGCATATAGCCCTGTATGCATTTTTTTGCAGATCTCAGTACCTTCATCTCTCTAAATCAGTGGTTCTCAACCTTTTATGCTTCATGTACCCCCTGGAAATGTGTGCGTAACTGGCGTGCCGGTTATATAGATAGATAAAACTATAGTTATAGTATAATAATGCCAACTTAGCTACTTTGTTACTAGATCTAGCGACTTTTGAGATCTCACGGCATACCCCAAAAAAATTTACCGAGAACCCCTGCTCTACATAATACTGTTACTAAATAGTAAAATTATGTAACGAATTAATATTATACATATTATATTACTTGTAATATTCAGTAGGCAGTAACTTTTAAAATTCAAATTATTCGTTTGAAATTTAAACATTTTTCTTTCTCGTTTTTTTTTTTTGCTGGAAATAAATTACACCAAATCGTAAAAATCGTAAATATAATGATAAAAAAAGAAAAATCGAAGACTAAATCGTAAATCAAAAATATTAGGACATTTCCATTTTGTTGGAATGGAAAACTGTGTTCCAAATTCCTTTTAATGAAGGGTTTTATTGCAAAATGTCGCAGGAAACGCAAAATCTCAAAAAATCTTTCAAATCTAGACTTTTGAGCAATATTTGTTTACTATTTAAAGGATTCTGTAAATTGAAACTTTTAACATCAATGTTGCTACTCGTAAGAATTTACCTTAAAATTATAACAAATTCTTTACTGAAATAAATGCAATCTGGTAAAAGTTTAGGTAATGTTTTTTTACTTTGCATGAATTTCGAAGCATTGTTTATGAAAAGCAAAATAGCACCATCTGCTATCAAATATCTGAACTTCAAAAAGTCTTTAAATATCAATATTTTCTAAAATCGAAATTTTGATAAATTTGATTTTTATTTTAATTCTGCAATATTTTACGTAAAAGAGCGGGCGACGTGGCTCAGTCGGTAGCGTACCAGGCTCGTAATCTGCAGTTCCCAGGTTCGAGTCTCATCTGGGTCAGCGTTGAGATTTATCTCCTCAAAACTCCCTGCCCACAGCCAGTAGGGGACATCGATGGGCTTGGTATAAGTCTTCCATCCTTCGTATGGGACGTTAAGCCGTGGCGCCATGTGCGGGAGAACCATACCCTGTGCACGTTAAAGAACACGCTGGATAGCCTTGACGGGAGGCTACCATCTGTCTCCTAATAGTTGTCCAGTGGGTCCCCTCCCCCCAACCTTCTCTGAGCCTTCAAAAAAGTGCCGTTCATAGCTAATTCAAATTTCTAATTCGTTAATATCAAGTTACTGTCATATTTGTTCTATTATTATTGTTTCAGTCAAGTTCGTTAATTAATTTAGCTTCGTTATTAGCAGCTAATATAGAGAGAAGTCTTCCCCGCTTCGTAATGACACGGAAAGATTTTCAAGACAATGTGTTGCACATCATTTAAGGAGTCATAGAAAGATGATTGTTGGGACAGATAGTTAAAAAAAATTAACTATGTTTCATTATGAACTCTAATACGCGGTAAATTTCTTTCATAAAGATAATTTATGAAATCTTTAAACATAAAATATGTAATTATCATATATTTTTTTTGTTCCATTTCACATAATGAAATTTCTGTATAACAAATGTTTATTCACTCCCAGAACTGCGTTATAATCACTGCATTTTATATTTGTGTTTTTATTTAAAAAATAGTTTATTGTTTTCAAGTATTTCGAATTAACTAGATTTTCCAAAATAACAAGTTTTTTTATTCATTTGAATTTCAAATTAAAATAATAAAAAATAAATCGGCGATTTTCATATTTCTTACGATCACCGAACAAACTTCTGAAACGACAGTTTCCCTACGTGGAACTATCTCTTCGGATACTGTCTTGACAAAATATTGTGAACACTGCGTCGTGCTGAAGTATCGCGAAACGTGTCAATATGTGCAAAATATTTTACTGACGTTAGTATTCTACGTCATTCCGAAGTCCTTAGCTGTAAAGGCATGGTGAAAAGAAAGGTCAACTGCGACATGGGTAAAAAGGCTGATCTGACTTACTTATCATTGGATCTCGATAGTCAGGAGCATCTGTAATGGAGGTGATGGAACTCAGTGTAAAATCTCGGGGCACAATATCCCAAGTGTATGGAGAATACAACGGCCTCAAAAAACGTCCGTCAATCGTGGAAAATGCGGGAGAAAAAAATCGTGGTAAATGCGGGAGAAAAAAATCGTGGCAAATGCTGGAGAAAAAAATCGTGGAAAATGCGGGGACTTTTACAGATAGGGACATGCATTTGTTGGCACGAACTGTACTGCTAAAAAAATTAGTTAACTCGTTTGGAACTTCTGTAGCCATTGGGAGACAGTTTCGAAGCAAATTGTTTACAGAAGATTTCACCAAACGACGGTTTGTATTATTCTCAATCTATCCTGTAGGGAAACACGACAAAGGATTTCTCTTCTGGTCAGTCGTTATGTGATAGAATGAAAAAATAGGACAAAAAAAAATATCGTTAACACTAAGAAGTAGATTTCCTCCTTTTTCATTATGAAAAATGGAAATTGTTTCATAAATTGCGCGCTTAGGTTTTCGTAAGGAGAAGCGGACAAAAAAAATGGGTCTCTCTATATATGCACTAAACTCCCATTAACTCGAAGTTAAAAGAAAATGAAAAAAAAGAGTTATCGAATCAAGCTAAAAATACACATAAGCAGTTTAAAAACCAGTTACAGAACCCCCAATGGAATCCCACCTATTGGAATGTTCTTGTTCCCACATTGAGAAATTGTTTTAGCAACTTGATTGGTCAACATCAGGAAATTCTGCATGCCTCATTCTTTTTCCTTTATCTAACTGTTTTAATACCATATCTTTTTCTTTAACCCAGCTGATAGAGTACAACTAGGAATTCGTTGGCACTGTCTTTTTTCTTCTTTACCTTTATTTCAACAGCTCTGATCACTTTTGCTTTATCTCTTAATGACATTCCACTCACGCATTGCTTACATCGTAATCCAATTAAATCTGTATAAAGAGAAACTAGCCCTAAACTGAAATTTCATTTAAAGCACTTATCTGTTAACCGTGCGGAGATGCTGGAAGAGTGCGCATCCAATTAGAACGTCGTCCACCGGGCAAAAATTTCAGCAACATCACCTCGTCATCAGTAACAAAACAAAATTTCATAGAAAGTGAAAGTTATCAAAAAGGGATTTTGTTTTTAACATTCTTTATAAAATTTCGAGGTATGAAGGTGACGGGAAAAAAATAGATCGAGTTAAGAGTTTGGTTGGACGGCACTTTTTTGCACACAATAGCCAGGCCACAAGGACCCCGATGGCTCAGAGAAGGTTAGGGAAGGGACTCACTGGACAGCTGTTATAACACAGAGAGTGGCGTCCCGTCAAAGCCATCCAGCGTGTTTTTTAACGAGGTATGACTCTACCGCACACGGGGCCGCGGCCTAACGTCCCATGCAACGAACAACGTCCTTTTTAAGCCCATCTGTGTCCCCTACTGACTGAGAACAGGGCGGGGAGTTTTACGGAGATAAATCTCAATGCTGTCCCAGGTGGGATTCGATCCTGGAGCGCTACCGATAGAGCCACCCCCGCCCCTCAAGTTAAAGAGGAAGAAAAATGCAATAAATGTATAAGTTTTCGGTTGGGCCGTCCCATGGCCGAGTGGTTAGCGCGCTTGGCTACTGATCTAAGGGACCTGGGTTCGAGCCCCGGGTAAGGCATGGCTGTTTGTGTCGTTTCTCTGCTGAGGGCCTGCCATCCTCTCAGACCTTCTACTATGGCATATAAACTGACAGGCTCCTGTCAGACCTCTGTGGCAAGCAGCTGCTTGAGGGGGTATTTATTTTTTATTTTTTTTATTTTTTTCGGTTGGGAATTTTAAAAATATAATTGAATTAACGAAATATTCGAGATATAGAGATTTTGGTTAACAGGAGTTGACTGTACTTAAATGGGAAGGGAAACATAAAAACTCTGTCAGGGGTGAGGCTGCGGGAGAGGTGTAAAAAAATGTGTTGAAAATACTAAATGTGAAGAAATTTAAATTTTTTTTAAGTTCAATTTAATGTTATTTTAAATGTTTTTGTGTTTGCGTTCTGATTGGAATCACAAGAAGTTCTTCAATATTTCATTCTCCGTAAGAAAAATCCTGGAACACCTTTCTATCACAAATTAAGTGCTCTGGATAAAACTCAGTTTTTATATGTGGTTAAAAAAAATGGATAAAATTGATAAAAATGGATAAAAATGATTTGGTATTGTTATATGTTCAAGGGTGTTTTCCTTTTTATTCAATTCGTGACGCACAGTTACTAGCTTATCTGCAGCAAACGAATATGTTAATTCGGAACTCGAACCCTGACCTTTACAGTGTCACCATGAACCTAAACGATACCACTGTGCTACCTAGGTGACTGTTCGAAACCAAACTTAAAAGGAGATAGACGGAGGAGGCTGGGGGGGGGGGGGGGGACGATGAGAATCTCTATTCATTTCGATATCAAAGATGGAAACCACTGATTGGGGAGTATTATAAATTTTTCAGGATTTGAGACGTTGTGGCAATTAATGTGTCTTTATGATCAGATGCTCTGAGTCTCGGGGGCCATTGTGACCTGTGTATGATTTAGCACATTGTATAGGAAACAAAGTATTGCTTATTTAAAATAAAAAACCAAAAATCTTATAAAGAAATATCGATTCCCATCTGCTCCGTGTGCGGGAGAGCCATACCCTGTGCACGTTAAAGAACACGCTGGATGACCTTGACGGGAGGCTATCATATGTCTCCCAGCTGTCCAGTGGGTTTCCTCCCCCAACCTTCTCTGAGCCTTCGGGGTCCATGTACCTGGCCATTTAACCACTGTGTGCAAAAAAAAGAAGTAAAATAACCCAACTCGTCTCGTTATTGATATTCACTTTCAATAGTATATTAAATAAAATAAAAAAAAAATACCCCCTCAAACAGCTGCTTGCCACAGAGGTCTGACAGGAGCCTGTCAGTTTATATGCCATAGTAGAAGGTCTGAGAGGATGGCAAGACCTCAGGCTTCTGGAAGTCTGCTCATGTGCTTTGCGAATGTGATTTGAATTCTTGAGCTGACATTTACGACTACTGATGCATTCACAATTTCGTCTCAAAACCTTCAACGTTTGAAGACGAAAGCGATTTTATTTCTTCCTTGAACCGGATTGATTCTCCCACTGGAGCAGCAGAAGACGTTTATTTCCCAGGCAGTAAAAGTCCCAAAAGACCAATTGTAACTGCGTAATTAACTCAAAGAATGAAAAAGAAAAAAAAAACTTTTGGCACTCTACCAAGAGAAATTTCGCAGCAACTGAAAGGACAAGGAATCACATGGTTACGAACTTAATTAATTGAGCTTGGGATTGTCTGATAGTTAATGACTGTGAAATTTGACTTTTTTAACCCCATTCCCTTCAACAAGCTGCATAATTCTTATGAGATAATTATCCCATTTTTCTGTTCAAATCTGTTGGTTTCAAGTGATCGCAAACTGTCTTATTTGCTCAGAAAAGTAATACAGTAAAACCTGCTTAATTTGAAATTCAAGGAACAGAAAAAAAAATTCGAATTACGGAAAACCTGGTTCATTCGAAATTTAGCAAAGCAATAGAATTCTATGGTAAATGATATCACAAATGTAGAATATATAAAAAAATAGATATGACTTATTTAATAATGGGATATTAAATCCAATTCCAAAAGAAATTATTCTCAAAATTGGACACAAAAATTATATTTCATTAATGGACAATAAACGTTATCACTATTACCAACTGTAATTTTAAGACCATACAGTCATAAATATCACTGTATAGATTATATAGTATAAAGGACAGTAAAAACAAAAACTACTAATTTAAAATACATTCCTAAATCGATTTACACAGCATCAGATTAACACGGTTTAGGTTTACGTAGTCAAGAAAATGCAACCAGTTTCGCTTTATACAATTATATACTCGATTTTACACGACACGGATTATGCATATTTGGAAGTAGCAATGGTATTCGGTTAAGAGAGATTATTGAACTGGCATCCCAAAGCAAAAATCAACTAAATGGTTGTAGTTGATATTATTTATTTTCAAGAATAAACAGGCAATATTAATTCCTATATTAATAAATAGCATGTAAAAAAGACAATAGATTCCTACATTAATAAGAATCATCAATTGTAACGAGGTATATTTATTTTCTTTAACTAAAATTGTGTTCTTGCCACTGTAATGCAATCTGTCTGGTGACATCTTAATCAAATGAAACCTGTTTTGAATCAGCCTCGAGATCTGACTTTTCTAGACTGAATTCTTTCAGGCAAAAAAACTCGTGTTTTATCTCATTTTTAGCGGCAACTTGAACTTTGCAGACTATTATATAGGTTAAATGCAGCTAATTCGTAAATACACTGTTTCATAAAAATTGCTTATGTTTCATTTTGTTAACTAAAATTCTTTCACTATATAACTCCCAGAAAGATAAACAACGGTTGCAGAAGAAGAACATGTCCCCAAATCCTCCCACATGACTTTCGTTTAAGGAAGATAATGTTCACAATTTTATTCAATTCCTAAGGAGTGGTAGCCGTGGACACCTTACCTGAGAAAATGACTATAAATGGACATTACTATACCAACATTGTTTTGCCCGTAATGGTTAAGGAGATGAAGGAGAAGCGTCGAACAACACGTGTGTCAAGGGTTCTCTTTCTTCATGACAACTCATTAAGGTGCTCACAAAACCCGACAAGTTATATGCTGTCCAGGGCAGGAAAAAATCAGACAGTTACTCCATCCTGCATATTCACCCGATCTTCCACCATGTGATTTTTGGATGTTTCCAAAAATAAAAAAGTAACTTTCTGGGAAGCCTTTTTCAAGGGTGCAAGACCTTGCAAAATGCATTCATTCCAAATTGTGGAGTATTCCCCAACAGGAGTACCCCCAAGCGTTCCAGAATCGGCGTACATGTGTGCAACTTCCCATAGATGCTCTAGGGAAGTACTTTGAAGGACAGTAAAAGTTTCGCTAAGGTAAATGTAATGATTTTTGTTCTGCAGATGCATGTCAAGAACGTTTTGGACGTCCCTCGTATTATATCTCTCAAGAATACCAATGGTGTTAAAAGTTTTCTGCTTTATTCTCATCTGCTTATTGTTAAAGAAGTAGCAGGTTAATAAATTTAATGAAACATTAATCATTAAGGGAAGAAACAGAATGGAGATATTTTAGGTCCGACAATAATTTTCATAACAATGCCAGGCTTTACTCTGAATAAATGAAGGTTAGGGGTGGGGGGGGGGGGGAATAAGTAGTATCAGGACACTTCCCCAATCACTAAATCGATCTATATCGATATAATAATCGTAATCGCTTAAGAGAAAGTCCCTCCGATATCGCGCTTTCGACCACGCCCCCTTCTCGAAAAGTTCACGATTTTTCTTCACCCATTCTAAATTTATTCAGCTCCCCATCTTCAAACACCCCACGTTGACCCTCCTGTATTGTTTAAGCCCTCCTAAAATGTCTCCGATTTTTTCGGACTCACCTTTAAGCCCCCTCTGAAAAAGTCTTCGATTTCTGTAACTTATTTTTGATGCGCCATCTAGTGTTTAACACAAGTACTATAATCTTTAAAAAAATTCATTTTCTGTACTGTTACCTCACAGCTTATCAACGCACAACGCTCTAACCCACTACGTCACGGGTAACGCATATGTAGAGTGCTTAAATATAAATGATCTCTTTAAAATTGAATAAACGTATTTTTTATTCCTAGAAAACTACATTTAACATAGGAATAGTGTTTAATAAATTTTTATTCCTGGAAAATCACATTTAATTTGGGAACTAAGTTTTAGTCCTTGTATTTTAGGAATACATTATTTTTATAAATGAATTTTGTTTTTATTAACCTACGAATATATTATTTTCATAAATAAAATTTTTTATTTCTTGTGAATTGCAAGTAAGCACGTCAACTTCTCACCTCTCCTGTGGACCACGTTTTATTGACGAATGGATTTACAATCAGAAAAGTCCTGCGAAATCTTTTGAAATGTTATTTTTTTTCCCTAATAAAGAAGTACACCTCTTCGCTCCGTATAATCATTAGTGGTGCGATTCTGAGAAATCTTTTTTAGAAATAAACTTACCCCTTCTGCGAACTAAATGAAATAGGCCAAGAAATAAATTTATGTCTTCATCACCCAATCTCACGTCTCCTGAGGGACCACAATTTATTGACGAACGACGCAATAAACGGACTATAGAAATAAATGCTTGAAAAAGAAATAACTGTTTTCAAAAGCCCCAATTATCGAGCCCACATTCTGCTTGTGGTTGATTTTTTTCCTTCCTATTATCCTGCATTTTCACAGAAGCACGTTTTATTGATGGCCGTCGCTACCATAAGCATTATTTCAACAATCTGAGAATTAAAAAGTCCTAGAGTCCGATTTTTTTCGCCTTCCTATCATCCTGTGTTTGCACGGGACCATGTTTTATGGACGGATGGTACCACGAAAGAGACCGAGAAATAAACACTATTTTTTCCAAGAGCACATTACTCTGAATAATAATTATCAGCCTTTTTGATCCGTCTTTTGTTTATTTCTCTCCCTTCCCCTCAACGTTGCTTGCGGTGATCTGCCAGCATGAGGCCTTTACCTTCCTTGTCAACTCCTTCTCTCACGTGATTCTTTGACCCGCGCTAATGTAATCGCACTTGTAACCGACCCATAGATGTAAGAGCTCTAAGTTTGACATTAATGTCACTTCGAGTGCAGAGAAGTATTTAAATAACTGTTTACCTGGTTTATTAAAATGGTTTTATCCACCAGATGGCGCGTACTTTTGTAACAAATATCTGTAGCAAAAACAATTTATTTTTATAATATTTTTAAATTCATAAAAGAACAGAAACTGAAATAAGTCATTAATGAAGGAAAAAGTAGTAATTAACGAATTCCTTTTAAAATTTCTATACAGACGAGCATATTTTAATAATTTAGTTTTGATTTCGAAGCAACCCGTTTTTTAACAATCTAAATTGCTTCATTTGAAATCGAAACGATATTTGTGGTATCGCTTCTCGGCCTCCTATGGCTAAGATCAAATGTTCTCGTCAGCATGTCTGTCGCGGTCTCTATAAGGGATCATGATATTAAACGTATTTTTGGAAGTAGACGGAGTTTGTTGAGCTTGCTCAGTCTCTGTCACGGGTTGGCTCGGTATTGCGCAACCACCGAGATCCGCTCACATTTACTAAATAAAGAATAGATAACAATTATTGATAGGCAAAAGTGAGTATATTCTTTCTTTTGAATCGCTAAACAGTCGTTCAAAAAGACATCCTTAACGATGTCGACATCAAGGCAAAGAAGGTCTAAGAAGCCCAGCCAAGGAGTGTCTAAGGGAGAAGAGAGCAAGCTGCCATAGCGATAATGTAAACTTTTCGATTGCAACGCCCACTAAACATGGCAAATTCGTGCATTACAGTAAAGCCACCTAGCCAGGGAGTGCAGCGAGTTGCCTTTGAAAACTAAGGTTAAATATTTATGTGAGTTAGTGACTTGACAGATGGAATCACTCATTTTCCATAAGAAATCATGGCACAGAAATAGAGTCGGGAAGAAATATGATTCAACGAAAAATTCATTCAATTGCATATATTACGATCAGAAAAATAATTTAGTGGAAAAATTTTAAACAAGAAAACATGTTCTTATTTCATACCAAATTTTATCTAAAAAAATATGAACAAAATTTCACTAAGATACAAAATTAAAACGAACAAAAATTAGTGTGAGTAACGAATTTCACTTCCATAGAGATAACATTGAATTCACGTTTTAGCGTGCAAAACACACGTTCGAGAGGAAATTGTTTTGAAAACTTATTTTGTGATGAAACAAGACGCGTGTTCTTATACACATTTTTCGTTTAGTGTACAAAAATAAAGGCAAAATTTATGCAGGATAGAAATATTAAATGATTAAAAAAAAGTTTTATGTTGAAATTTTACTTCTCATAGGGATAACATGGGATTTAGTGTACAAATTTTGTGTCGGATACAAAAACGTTTTAAACATAAAATTGGTTTGCTGATAATTTTATAAACACAAAACTGGAAACGTGTTCTTATTTTAAATGAAATTTTAACTTATTTAAAAAAATAAGAACTGGAACTGATAAAGAACAAATGATTACGGAGAAAGTCCGCCACCCCATCTAGTTTAGGCAATTCTCAACCATTCCTGTAAACTGTGTGTGATTTTACCCCCGTTTCGGTGCATTCTCTGAGATTTTTACACTTATTCTATCGTCCTTTCCAATGTGATTGTCCGCTATAATTCATTTTTTTAAGCAACTCTCTTACTCGATGCGATATATTTTAGTTATTCTTTCATCGGTTCCAGTGATATTCTATCGTCGATTTCAGTAAACCTTGCGTGATTTTACAGATTCTGTGTGCAGTGTACGTTTTGCTATTTTCCACTATTAAATATTGTATTTCGGTACTGAAGCGATTATATCAGTCATTTTTGTGCATTTTACTGTTATTCGGATTCCAGGATATTTTGAAAATATTTTCTTTCCCGTGTAAACTTTGCACAATTTCAATGTAATTTCAGTGTACTTTCTAATATCTTTCAGGTTCCAGTTATTCTTCCATCTCATTATATTATTCTGGTCATCCATTCTTATGTACTTTGTGTTATTTTCCAGCATTACACATTTCAGTATATTCTAATAGTGATGTAATACTGCCATTTACGCTTATTCATCCTCCCATTTTTTATATTTTCTTCCCATTTCATGGCATTTCCCAGTTATTATCCATTTCATTGTACCTTTTGAGACAGGACTTTATGTCGCATTCCACCGACGTATTTGTATCCGACACAAAATTTGTGCACTAAATCCCATGTTATTCTTATGAGAAGTAAAATTTCACCATAAAACTTTTTTTTAATCATTTAATATTTCTATCCTGCATAAATTTTGCCTTTATTTTTGTACACTAAACGAAAAATGTGTATAAGAACACGCGTCTTGTTTCATCACAAAATAAGTTTTCAAAACAATTTCCTCTCGAACGTGTGTTTTGCACGCTAAAACGTCAATTCTATGTTATCTCTATGGAAGTGAATGAATGAACTAATTTTTGTTCGTTTTAATTTTGTATCTGAGTGAAATTTTGTTCATATTTTTTTAGATAAAATTTGGTATGAAATAAGAACATGTTTTCTTGTTTAAAATTTTTCCACTAAATTATTTTTCTGATCGTAATATATGCAATTGAATGAATTTTTCGTTGAATCATATTTCTTCCCGACTCTATTTCTGTGCCATGATTTCTTATGGAAAATGAGTGATTCCATCTGTCAAGTCACTAACTCACATAAATATTTAACCTTAGTTTTCAAAGGCAACTCGCTGCACTCCCTGGCTAGGTGGCTTTACTGTAATGCACGAATTTGCCATGTTTAGTGGGCGTTGCAATCGAAAAGTTTACATTATCGCTATGGAAGCTTGCTCTCTTCTCCCTTAGACACTCCTTGGCTGGGCTTCTTAGACCTTCTTTACCTTGATGTCGACATCGTTAAGGATGTCTTTTTGAACGACTATTTAGCGATTCAAAAAGAAAGAATATACTCACTTTTGCCTATCAATAATTGTTATCTATTCTTTATTTAGTAAATGTGAGCCGATCTCGGTGGTTGTGCAATACCGAGCCAACCCGTGACAGAGACTGAGCAAGCTCAACAAACTCCGTCTACTTCCAAAAATACGTTTAATATCATGATCCCTTATAGAGACCGCGACAGACATTAAGCTGACGAGAACATTCACTACACTTTGATCTTAGCCATAGGAGGCCGAGAAGCGATACCACAAATATCGTTTCGATTTCAAATGAAGCAATTTAGATTGTTAAAAAACGGGTTGCTTCGAAATCAAAACTAAATTATTAAAATATGCTCGTCTGTATAGAAATTTTAAAAGGAATTCGTTAATTACTACTTTTTCCTTCATTAATGACTTATTTCAGTTTCTGTTCTTTTATGAATTTAAAAAATATTATAAAAATAAATTGTTTTTTGCTACAGATATTTGTCACAAAAGTGCGCGCCATCTGGTGGATAAAACCATTTAAAAAACCAGGTAAACAGTTATTTAAACACTTCTCTGCACTCGAAGTGACATTAATGTCAAACTTAGAGCTCTTACATCTATGGGTCGGTTACAAGTGCGATTACATTAGCGCGGGTCAAAGAATCACGTGAGAGAAGGAGTTGACAAGGAAGGTAAAGGCCTCATGCTGGCAGATCACCGCAAGCAACGTTGAGGGGAAGGGAGAGAAATAAACAAAAGACGGATCAAAAAGGCTGATAATTATTATTCAGAGTAATGTGCTCTTGGAAAAAATAGTGTTTATTTCTCGGTCTCTTTCGTGGTACCATCCGTCCATAAAACATGGTCCCGTGCAAACACAGGATGATAGGAAGGCGAAAAAACTCGGATTGTAGGACTTTTTAATTCTCAGATTGTTGAAATAATGCTTATGGTAGCGACGACCATCAATAAAATGTGCTTCTGTGAAAATGCAGGATAATAGGAAGGAAAAAAATGAACCACAGGCAGAATGTGGGCTCGATAATTGGGGCTTTTCAAAACAGTTATTTCTTTTTCAAGCATTTATTTCTATGTCCGTTTATTGCGTCGTTCGTCAATAAATTGTGGTCCCTCAGGAGACGTGAGATTAGGAGACGATGTGTGATGAAGACATATATTTATTTCTTGGCCTATTTCATTTAGTTCGCAGAAGGGGTAAGTTTATTTCTAAAAAAGATTTCTCAGAATCGCACCACTAATGATTATACGGAGCGAAGAGGTGTACTTCTTTATTAGGAAAAAAAATAATGTTTCAAAAGATTTCGCAGGACTTTTCTGATTGTAAATCCATTCGTCAATAAAACGTGGTCCACAGGAGAGGTGAGAAGTTGACGTGCTTATTTCCAATTCACAAGAAATAAAAAATTTTATTTATGAAAATAATATATTCGTAGGTTAATAAAAACAAAATTCATTTATGAAAATAATGTATTCCTAAAATACAAGGACTAAAACTTAGTTCCCAAATTAAATGTGATTTTCCAGGAATAAAAATTTATTAAACACTATTCCTATGTTAAATGTAGTTTTCTAGGAATAAAAAATACGTTTATTCAATTTTAAAGAGATCATTTATATTTAAGCACTCTACATATGCGTTACCCGTGACGTAGTGGGTTAGAGCGTTGTGCGTTAATAAGCTGTGAGGTAACAGTACAGAAAATGAATTTTTTTAAAGATTATAGTACTTGTGTTAAACACTAGATGGCGCATCAAAAATAAGTTATAGATATCGAAGACTTTTTCAGAGGGGGCTTAAAGGTGAGTCCGAAAAAATCGGAGACATTTTAGGAGGGCTTAAACAATACAGGAGGGTCAACGTGGGTCTTTGAAGAGGGGAAGCTGAATAAATTTAGGATGGGTGAAGAAAAATCGTGAACTTTTCGAGAAGGGGCGTGGTCGAAAGCGCGATATCGGAGGGACATTCTCTTAAACGATTACGATTATTATTTCGATATAGATCGATTTACCAATAGGAGAAGTGTCCTGATACTACTGGAATTGTCGTAACTCTCCAGGCTCCTAATGTATAGTAACCAGGTTCGAGTCCCACCTGGGTCAGCGGCTAAACCTCCACCTTGCCCTCAGTGAGAAATAGAACAGCGTAGGGCTTGGAAAGTGTGCCATCCGTCGGATACCACTTTAAGCCATGGTTCAATGTGCAGCAAAGCGCACATCCTGTGCACTTTAAAGAACACACAGGATGGTCTTCTCCCAAACATCTTTCTTTTGGAGTCCTTGCGACCTGATCATTTAGCCCAGGTATAGGCAACCTTTTCTCATAGGGATCATAACCTTACTTATTGCATTAAAAACTCTAAACTAACTCTCTTCCCCCAATGTCAAATGCCCCGAATAGACAATATATGTAGACATTTAAGTTTCCACATATACCTACTTATTTCAAAAAGGAACATCGTCTTTTATATTATTAATGGAAAGACTTATTTTTAATTAAAATTAAGATTAAATATACAAGAAACTGAAAGTAAATAGCATAATTAGATAAAAATGAAAAGCATTTCAATGGAAATTAACATCGACTCCGCATACAAAAACCACTAATTAAGCTGTGCTAGAAAGATCAGTATTTCATCAAGAGACAAATAGAAATATTCAAATTTTGATGCAGGCTCTGTAAAGATGTTTTCTACATCTTTACACAGCAGCAAGTTCATCGATACACCTGAAAACGATTTTGTGGGATAAACTTATATTATCATCATTTTTTTTTCTCTCTGGACGAAACATGCAAAAAACTGTTTGCAGGCATTCCTTTACAAATTCGCTGTCAGAATAATTTTTGTAACATTTTGCAATTTTTTCACTAAAATCAAAACTTGAAGGCATAATAGAATCGGAGTCTTGAGAACTTTGGGAAATAATTTTTTTTTGGCGAGTTTAATACAGCCATAAGTTTCTGAATTTTTTTTTATTGTTGACTTTGATAACTTTTACAATTTTTTTTACAATTTGTTTACGGATGTAGCGTCTATTTGGGTGAGAACTGAGCTCTTTAATCGGGAGCTGAGCTGTACATTCTGAAAACCCGATCTAACCCTAAGCGCAAAGCCTGTCATGTGGGTCGATGTCGTCATAAATTAAATTTAAGTTACTACAGACATTTTAAAAAACAGTGTAAAGGTAAATTGGGAAAGAAAAAAAATTGGTATTACACAAAGTACTTGAAAATAAATTTAAATTATTTAATGAATTCAAATATTAATGCCGCCATGTTCGCGGGCCATTTGAAAAGTGTCCGCTGGCCACGGGTACCCATTGATTGAAAAAAGATTGATTAAAAATTAGAACACGTTTCCAGTTTTGTGTTTATAAAATTATCAGCAAACCAATTTTATGTTTAAAACGTTTTTGTATCCGACACAAAATTTGTACCCTAAATCCCATGTTATCCCTATGAGAAGTAAAATTTCACCATAAAACGTTTTTTTATCATTTAATATTTCTATCCTGCATAAATTTTGCCTTTATTTTTGTACACTAAACGAAAAATGTGTATAAGAACACGCGTCTTGTTTCATCACAAAATAAGTTTTCAAAACAATTTCTTCTCGAACGTGCGTTTTGCACTCTAAAACGTGAATTCTATGTTATCTCTATGGAAGTGAATGAATGAACTAATTTTTGTTCGTTTTAATTTTGTATCTTAGTGAAATTTTGTTCATATTTTTTTAGATAAAATTTGGTATGAAATAAGAACATGTTTTCTTGTTTAAAATTTTTCCACTAAATTATTTTTCTGATCGTAATATATGCAATTGAATGAATTTTTCGTTGAATCATATTTCTTCCCGACTCTATTTCTGTGCCATGATTTCTTATGGAAAATGAGTGATTCCATCTGTCAAGTCATTAACTCACATAAATATTTAACCTTAGTTTTCAAAGGGAACTCGCTGCACTCCCTGGCTAGGTGGCTTTACTGTAATGCACGAATTTGCCATGTTTAGTGGGCGTTGCAATCGAAAAGTTTACATTATCGCTATGGAAGCTTGCTCTCTTCTCCCTTAGACACTCCTTGGCTGGGCTTCTTAGACCTTCTTTGCCTTGATGTCGACATCGTTAAGGATGTCTTTTTGAACGACTGTTTAGCGATTCAAAAAGAAAGAATATACTCACTTTTGCCTATCAATAATTGTTATCTATTCTTTATTTAGTAAATGTGAGCCGATCTCGGTGGTTGTGCAATACCGAGCCAACCCGTGACAGAGACTGAGCAAGCTCAACAAACTCCGTCTACTTCCAAAAATACGTTTAATATCATGATCCCTTATAGAGACCGCGACAGATATTACGCTGACGAGAACATTCACTACACTTTGATCTTAGCCATAAGAGGCCGAGAAGCGATACCACAAATATCGTTTCGATTTCAAATGAAGCAATTTAGATTGTTAAAAAACGGGTTGCTTGGGAAACAAAACTAAATTATTAAAATATGCCTATCTGTATAGAAATTTTAAAAGGAATTCTTTAATTACTACTTTTTCCTTCATTAATGACTTATCTCAGTTTCTGTTCTTTTATGAATTTAAAAATATTATAAAAATAAATGTTGTTTTTGCTACAGATATTTGTCACAAAAGTGCGCGCCATCTGGTGGATAAAACTATTTTAAAAACCCAGGTGAACAGTTATTTAAACACTTCTCTGTACTCGAATTCACACAATACGGAAATATCCCAACACGTTTGATAATTTAGTGCAATTTTGTTCAGGATTAAAAATGCGAGTAACAAAAATATTGAAATTTCAAAGTGAATAATTTAAATTTAAATGTTACTGCATATTAAATACTAGTTACATGCTATATATAAAATTAATTTGACTCTATTATTTTTCATTGGAATTCCTACATTCATTTCGATTGGATTATTTCTTTTTTTCACGGTTTTGAAATATATTTTTTTAGCAAACGGAAAAACTATTATACAAAAGGCGGCACCATTTCGTGAGCCAAGAGGCCCGCGAGGTGTAAATTAGGCCCTGCATTTAACTGTCTGATAGTCCAGACACAATCGGAGATTTAAGAACCACTTCATTAACTATAAGTTATTTTAGGGAAGTTCGAATAGCTGAATACGATCTAAGTATATCACAAATGTTAAGGAACACTAATATTGGTTATAATGGAAGATCATATTGGAAACTACATAATTTGAAAAAAAAAATTATAAAATGATGAGGCTTAAGCAAATAGGTCCTGATCTGATCTTACTAAATCTCGATTTTCGATTCTTAGTACAATGTTGAAGGTAAATTAAAAAAAAAAACATGAATAATGAGCTTCCTGGGGGTACTCACCAAGTAGTAACACTCAGTAGAATAAGTTCAGTTGAGTGCAAAAACGTACTTAGTTTCGGGGCGAAGGGCGATTGAGAATAAGTTTTATATGGTGGTTTCCCAATTGCTAAAATATTCCACCTAACACGAAAGATTAAAATAATATTCTATATGGAATCAGATTTCAGATTTTATAATTGTTTTATCTATATTTTAGTGTCGGACATAAAATATGGAGCTGAAATAAAGTTATACAAAGAGAATTGTTTTGGATTTCAGAGCAGGTAAATGAGTTTAAGATTTAGTGCAAGACGACTGGAGTTTCGGAGTGGTCCGACTCCCCCTCCGTTGAGTGATCTTTTAATAAGTTCATAACCTGCATTTACTTTTTGCTTTTGTTCTTTTCATTTCTTTCGTAAAGTAAATCATTTGCTGTTTCTATCGGAAATATCAGTAATTGTTTGTCGACATTGTGTCGTTTCTGTTCTTAGAATTATGAGATAGTATCTTGATAATTGCAAAATAAATGGTTTTTTAAAGCTAAACACTAGCCACAAAGTGTCTGTGGGTGAGGTGAAAATGCCTAAATCGTGGAATTATTGTATACGCATTATTGGTGAGTGCTCTATACAGTATAGGGTAGGTCTGAGCAATTTGCAGTCGGCTAAGCTGTTTCCATACATGGTGAGAAAAAATTTCAACCCATATCTTTCCACGAAGTTTATCTATTTTTCGACTATTTCTCAGTCTATATGTTCTCAATACTAATGGCCTGCATTTTTACAGGCCATATTACGCTTTTATCATATTAAGATGAAAGAAACCATGATTATGTTTCTTCTCAAATAAATTTTCCATTAATATGATATTGTAATTTTGCGAGATGGACATACAGAATTTTCAATAAATCATCTTCATGAGAAAAAATAATCTATTATTGTTCTTCCTTCTATTCATTATCCTATTCTCTTCGTTTCCCATTTGGAGGGAGGTATGTTTGGGGATTTCGCGATGCACATGCACAATGTGGAATGATGCTACTGCAGCGAGTTACATGTGAAGTGAAAGTTCATGACAAGGGAAGTGTAAAAAATTATAAAACTGATATTCTTCCTTTTCTCACCCTGAGAAAGGGAAGGAAATTTGCAAACAATTGTTGCACTTTATATCGTAGATGAGCCAGGCATAATTATAGGTCAAATGGAAGCGTATGACGTTACGAGTAGCTTACCTCTTTGAGGCACTTTTTTTGCGCACAATGGACTAAATGACCGGATCACAAGGACCCCAAGGGCTCAGAGAAAATTGGGGGGATAACTGGATTCATTGGATAACTGCTAGGAGACAGATAGTTGCCTCCTGTCAAAACCACACAGCGTGTTTTTAAAGTGCACATTTTCTGGCTCTCATGTACACGGGGTCATGGCTTAACGTCCCATCTAACGGACGGCTGCCTTTCGAAGCACGTCGGTGTCTCCTTTCTGACCTAGTATAGAGTTTTAGCGTAGATAATTATCAAACAGTTGGAGCTCGAACCCAGGAACTGCAGATTACAATCTTGACCCGCTGTCAATTGACCAATCCCCATCCCAAACGTTGTAAGTGTCATTAGCTTAAAAATCGTTTGCATCTATCCTTTCTTCTTCCTAAAACGGGTTTTGGGTTGGGTTGTTTTACCTCTGAGCGGCGCTTTTTTTTGCAAACCATAGGCTAAATGGCCCGGTCATAAGGACCACGAAGGCTCAGAGAAGGTTGGGGGAGGGAACTCACTGGAATAGCTGTTAGGAGACAGATGGTAGCCTCTCGTCAATGCCATCCAGCGTGTTCTTTAACATGCATATGGTATGGCTCTCCCGCACACGGGGCCACGGCTTAACGTCCCATCCAACGGACGGCGGCCTTTCTAAGCCATCGGTGTCCCCTACTGACCGTGGGCAGGGCGGGGAGTTTTGCGGAGATAAGTCTCAACGCTGGGACTCGAACGTTGGAACTGCAGATTATGAGCCTGGCGCGCTACCGACTGAGCCATCCCCGCCACCCTAAAACGGGAGGAAGTGTGTCAACACTTCTCGCGCAATGGTGATAATTTGCGGCTCGCGAGTCGCACGAGGCACTTTTTAAAGGGTTAAACCATGGCTCCGTGTGCAAGAGAACCATATCCTGTTAATCTGGTTAACAAACATTGGATGGTGTTAACGGAAGGCTTCTAACATTTACCCAATGCGTACTTTTCCTCTACGCATTTCTGAACCCTTGGTGTCCTAATGAGCTGTCCATTTAGCCCATTTGTGTACAAAAAAGTGCCACTTATAAGTAAATCACCCAACTCCTCCAAAAGAGGGGAAATAATGCTTTTAGTTAAAGATAAAATCTCTTACGGAAGACATGATTTTCCTGAAAACTGATGGGGCGGGGGTGGCTCAGTCGGTAGCGCGCCAGGCTCGTAATCTGTAGTTCCCAGGTTCGAGTCCCAGCTGGGTCAGCGTTGAGATTTATTTCCGCAAAATTCTCCACCCTGCCCACGGTCAGTAGGGGACACCTATGGGCTTGGAAAGGCCGCCGTCCGTCGGATGGTACGTTAAGCCCTAGTCCCATATGGGGAGAGCCATACCCTGTGCACGTTAAAGAACACGCTGGATGGTCTTGACGGGAGACTACCATCTGTCTCCCAACAGCTGTTCCAGTGGGTCCCCTCCCCCAACCTTCTCTGAGCCTTCGGGGTCCATGTGACCTGGCCATTTAGCCCACGGTGTGCAAAAAAGTGCCGCTCAGAGGTAAAACAACCCAACCTTGAAAACTGATGATTTAAAATGAACTGAAAATTCATAAAATCTATATTTCTATGCGTGACCAGAAAAAAATTGTAAAAAATAGCTGCCATTGGTGAAATCACATGCTCAGTAGATATTAATTTAAAAGAATACGCAAACGTTGGCATGTTTAGAACTGCACCCTGTCCAACACTCATTTCTTGCATGGAACAGAAAGGAATGGGGCAAATAAGACGAGTTCAAAAGGGGAGGCCATGCCCACTTACCCCCCCCCCCCTCGCAAAACCGGTGTCCTTAAAGAATAATATTGTTTACGTAACGAAATTTTGCCCAAAGATAATGCAAAATTCTCAAGCAGCCAAGGATGGCGAAAACCCCACAACACTGCTCAATGTATTTGCAACTATTTTTAGATATTTAATGAAGGCCGGACTTTGACCTTCGAAGGCCCTAAAGCTATGACACATTTAAGAGGCCCCAAAAATTGGAAAGTCGAAATATAAATATTTTTTCTGATTGAAGGGAACATCGAAAAAAAAAAAAACCATGAAATTTATGTGGTGAAAACATTATTGTATCCTTGGCAAGTGAACAGAAAGTATCTACACAACAGATTAAATATTAAAAAAAATTTTAACACAAGAAATGTTGAAAGGCATTTCTTTTAGGCTCGTCATATTGTGTGGCCCTAATCTATAGCTTTTAGCCGTCCCGTGGCCGAGTGGTTAGCGCGCTTGGCTACTGATCTACGGGACCTGGGTTCGATCCCTGGGTAAGGCATGATGTTCGTGTTGTTTTCTGCTGAGGTCCTGCCATCCACTCAGACCTTCTACTATGGCATATAAACTGACAGGCTCCTGTCAGACCTCTGTGGCAAGCAGCTGCTTGAGGGGGTATTTATTTTATTTAATCTATAGCTTAGTTAAAAAATTAAAATAATACCCCCTCAAGCAGCTGCTTGCCAGAGAGGTCTGACAGGAGCCTGTCAGTTTATATGCCATAGTAGAAGGTCTGAGATAATGGCAGGACCTCAGCAGAAAAACGACATCCGGGTATCGAACCCAGGTCCCGTAGATCAGTAGCCAAGCGCGCTAACCACTCGGCCACGGGACGGCTAGTAAGTTAGCTTATGCATAAGTCCGGCCTGTATTTATTTAGAAATAAAAACAGTTTGAAACCTTTTGCTGAGTAAGATAAAAATCGGAATTTTATCGTTACAGCTAAATAAAAGAAAACTGAAAGTAAGATGAAAATGCTTCCATTTTTCCTGTTCAAAACAAGGTTACCTTGCTTACATTTTGTTCGCTAGAGTAGACCATAAAAAGCATGCAACCAGTGAACGGGGTGCAAGTCGCAGCTTAGCACTTCAGGCCATTGCTTCACCTGCAAGCTTAGGCTGTTGAGAAAATGAGAGACGTCTATCATTGAAATGAATTTATGGACAGAACTGACGACATATTTGGGATTGTAGGAGGCACACCTTTGCCGGCCTAATGGCAGAAATTAGCTTTTTTATATTGTTCTCCCTATGCAAATTATAGCAATTGAGAAGGGAGTGTGCTATAATAATATAAACATATAAGTATTTCCTTTGTGTGGTTTTGCTTCAGTTGAAGTGAACGAGAAAATGGGGTTAAGAAATGTTCTAACGTTGCTAAACATGTGTCATTCAAAGCATTTGTTACGCTGCGTTTTTGTACGTAATAGAGGAACTAAATGTGAACCATTTTTTTACTACTCATTGAATAATTGTAGTTTTAAGTTTGAAATAATCTAATCATTGGGTGTGGATGAGGTCATGCATTCGCCTTGTGATGATGTTGATCTGTTGTAAAGTCTTCGTCTGTTGGGATACGGGTGGAAATTGAAAACGAATTAAGGAGCTATTGGAAGATTGTATTGAAAAACAAAAACCACCGGTTCAGTGTGTAATAGGCTTGGCTTAGTAGCATACGATTGCTGGTAAATTTATGTGGGTTGCGCATGAAAATGATTTGACATCGTTTATTTTAAACGAGCTGTTGATGTTGACTCAGTGAGTAATGGAATGTGGACAATGTTAATAAATATAGGAACATAATCTAGCCTCGAAAATCGGGACTCGATCTCAGTTCGAAGTTAAAGGTTAAGAGGCGAGTGCAAGATCGAAATTTCGGGAGCGAATCGAGATTTCCCTTCTCGAATTTCCGCGAAATTTAACCAAAATGAAAGCTATAGCGATAAATTCTTTTTCACATTGATCCTTTCATTTTCAGAACACTTTCTTTTTAAGGCATGACGATGATACTGTTACAGATTAAATGGATGAAACTGAGCGTGAGTTCAATTAAATAGTACACAGAGAGGACAAAAGTCATCGGATATGTGCTTAATAACGGGTTGGCCCTCCTCGAGCCCTCAGCAGTGCAGTCGCACGTCGAGGCATGGAGTCAACGAGTTGTCAGTACCGTTCTGCAGGGATGGCAGCCCACACATCTTGCAATGTAGACCATAATTGTGTTGCATTGGATGGTGCTGGATTCATGGATTCTAAGCTTGTTTCCATTGTGTCCCACAGATGCTCGAAGGGGTTCATATCGGGGGACCGTGGCGGCGAATTCATGGTGGTAAAGTCAATGGAGTGTTTCTCGATCCATCTCCTACCGACCAAAGATTGGTGACACGTTGCATTATCTTGTTGGAATACCCCTTCACTATCAGGGTGCTTGAGAGTCATGAAGGGGTGCAGGTGATCTGCAAGAATGTCCACGTATCTCATACCTGTTAGCAATTGCTCCAAACGGGCGAGAAAGCCCAACGTAGACCACGTGACTATACCCCACACCATCACAGAGCCGCTTCAGCCTGAACAGTACCTTGCAGACAGGAAGGGTCCATGGCTCAGGTACCTTCCATGGCACATGCCTTCCATGGCACATGCTCAGGGTACGGATCTCTTGGAGATAATAAGAAATAAATACCCCCTTAAGCAGCTGTTTGGCAGGACCTCAGCAGAGAAACATCACGAGCATCCGTGCCTTACCCGGGGCTCGAACCCAGGTCCCTTAGATCAGTAGTCATGCGCGCTAACCAGTCGGCCATAGGACTCCAGCTTAACGTCCTGTCTTACGGACGGCAGCCTCTTGAAGCCCATTGGTATCCCCTTTCTCACCGAAGGCAGGGTGGGGACTTAGCGAAGATAAATATCAATGTTGACACTCGAATCTGGGAAATAAAGATTATGAGTCTGGCGCGCTACCGATTGAGTCAACCCAGGCCCACGATCAGCAAGGAGAATGAAAAATAGTAATGACTAATATTAGTGAAAAATAAATAGAACTGAGATAATTTCATGCAGAGAAGTGAATTTAGGCAAAATATGTACGTAAGCAACCGTAAGAATTTTTTCTCAGTTACGAGATCAAAGTTTGTTAAGATAGTCTCAAAATCTAAACATATATAAACTTTTCAAAGGAACATTTTATTTGTTAAGGACTTATATAATATCTAGCACCTTGATTTATTTTTTAGATATGAGATTTTTGGTGAGATTTATTTTTCTTAGTTAATTTTCAATGCTTAAGATGTAAGTCTGATGATGATTATTTTTAAGAAATCGAAATATTGGATATTAAATTAAATCCATAAGAGTATGAAATAGTTTTTAGAAAACGTTAATATTGGTCAAAACTTTTAGATAACATTAAATAAAGTTTCTTCTCATAAAAAAGAGGTTATTAATCCGGTAATACATGCAATCCGTACACTACTAAGATATTATAAGTAAATAAATAACTCCACTAATAGTAATAAGTAAATAAATAACCCTACGAACTAGATAGGGATCTGACTATGGGTTGGGTTGTTTTACCTCTGAGCGGCACTTTTTTGCACACCATGGGCTAAATGGCCAGGTCACATGGACCCCGAAGGCTCAGAGAAGGTTGGGGAGAGGGGACCCACTGGAACAGCTGTCAGACAGATGGTAGCCGTCAAGGCCATTGAGCATGCTCTTTAACGTACACAGGGTATGGCTCTCCCGCACACGGGGCCACGGCTTAACGTCCCATCCGACGGACGACGGCCTTTCCAAGCCCATCGGTGTCCCTTACTGACCGTGGGAAGGGAATTTTTGCGGAGATAAATCTCAACGCTGACCCAGCTGGGACTCGAACCTGGGAACTACAGATTACGAGCCTGGCGCGCTACCGACTGAGCCACCCCCGCCCCGAAGAACAACGTAAGAACCATCTATACCTTATCCAGTTCTTTTCCATCAATAGCCAAGCATGCAATGATCATATTTTTTATTTCTCTAAGAGGACAGGTGCATGATGTCATAGGGGGAAAGCACTGGCAGGGGACTTATAATAATGGGGCAAATAATAAGAATTATCAGCTTTTTTAAAAGATAAATAATATGAAAAAAGGTAAAAACATCTTAATTTAGTTTAAGGTTTTCTCCTTTAATTCGGTTAATCAGGTTTAAGATTAATTTTATTTTTTTTAAAAGTTTTTCTCGTTTAATCCTTCTTTCCGGTTTAAAAAGAAATACGACTCTCTTAGCGTTGTTTTAGTTTAGAATAAAAAAATTGTTTTTATTCCAAACTAAAACAATGTTGAATACAGAAAAAAAAAAAACGAAACGCCTAGAAAATCTTGTTCTTACAGGGTGTGGCCCTTTTCCGTGGCCCTACGTGGGAAGGTCACATGACCTTTACCCAGGGGTTGAAATTGGGGACGCGCATGCGAAGTAGAGGTACCGCTAGAATCAAAAGAAACGCCCAGAGCCGAAGGCGGGCTTTATTTGGATCAGAGTCAGATTCAGATCCTACCCCACTCACATTTCTGTCTCAGCCACCCTTGTTGTTTACTGTACACAACTGTTCTTATCTAGCCTTTCGTTAGGTCCCATATTCTGAAGCTGTTCCCTTTGCGTTGCTAAGGTAACCATTCTCTAAGGAGGCAAGAAAACTGTTTGTTCGACTCTAATTTATTTTTTTAATGTACTGTTAAATGTCTGTAGATTATTTTTTGTGTGTGATTGACGGGAGATTATGAAAAACGATTCTTAAAAAAAATAGTAAAATAAATAAAATGAAATAAAATGCCACCTCACAGCTGCTTAACGGATATTATAAAATTAACATTTTTGAACAAAGAACAGTTTTTTTCCCCGTAATGCGGAAACACGGAAGCCATATTACATAAAATTAAATCTCGTTTAATTGTAAAAAATATCTAGTGTTTTCCGAATATCAGAATCTTATACGTAATTAGAAAGAAATTATCCTAAGCACGAAGGGCGGGATTTGGTTCCGTCGGTAGAGTGCTAAGCTCATAATCTGCAGTTCCCAGATTCGAATCCCAACTGTGCCTGCATTAAGATTTAAATCCGATAAGCCCTCGGCGAGAAAGGGCGAAAGCGTTGGGATTGGAAAGGCAATCATCAGTCGGATGAGACGTTAAACTGTGACCACCGTACGGTGCTTTTTTTGTATTCACTGGACTAATGGCCAGGTCACAAGGACCCCAAGGGCTCAAAGAAGGTTGATGAAAGTGGACCCAGTGCACAGTTCCTCGTCAAGGCCATTCAGCGTGTCTTTAACTTACAAGGGTATGCAGGAGAGTCTTACTTTGTATGTCAAAGACACGCTGGATGGCCTTGACGGGGTTATCGGACTTGGTCCCCTTTCACCAACCTTCTTTGAGCCCTTGGAGTCCTTGTGACAAGGCCATCTAGCCCAGCATATGCAAAAAAAGTACCGTTCAGAGGCTACAACAACTCAATCTTTACGTGAATGATTAAATTCTAACTCGGAATCCATGTCGGAAGGAATTGTTTAGAATATTACTGCATATTACTAACATTTTACTTTGCCAAGGGCTCTTGGCTTACATTTGGCAATTCGCTCTGCAACCTTCGCTAACCAAAGGAACTCTACTTTTTGCCCTTAACTCCGGATCTTAATTATGAATTTCAATCTTTTAAGCTGAGACTTCCTTCGCTTTTTCAAAATCACAGGATTTCAGGGGACCTCTGCCAAAGAGGCACAAGCCTCATTCTCTGTCGCCAATTGGCTAAGACGTCTGTGTCCACCCAGGGAAATATAATCTGTTCCTTCTCACCATCTCTGTTTCCGTTTGAAGAGCATATAGATCTCATTTCAAACATTTGAAATGATGTTCCATTTTTACGAGAACCTCTTTATTCTTTACTTTAAGTAGACTTATCTCTTCATCCTCTTTATATTAATATCGAGCAATGTATATTGTAGAAAAATTTAGAATATTGGAGCGTTAGTCCAGTGAACTATACATGTTTACGAGAAATGCGTTTGACATGCTCAAAATAGCACATAGACGACTTCGGGCTCAGAATAATTTAAATTTCAGATGTTTCTTATAATTGTGAACTACCATAACTAACCCTAGAGAGAACCAAACTATTATACAGTCTAATTTTAATATTTAGGTCTATACGCCTATTTCTCCACACTCTCCATAGATTCTTAAAAGTCCCGGCAGCAATCCCTATTCGTCTCTTAATCCCAAGCCTCACATCACCAGTATCTATTACATAGCTCCCCTTTAAGCAGTATATTATGCAGAGAGAGACTTCATTGATTTGGCCATGTTGCCGTATGGATAATTATAGATTAGCGAATAGGGTTATGAATATTGTGTCTAAAGGCTTCAGAAAGAGAGGGAGACCTAGGATGCGGTGGTCAGACAATGTCAAACAGGACCTGTTTAGAATTGGTGTGCAGTGGCCAGATGCAACAGATGTAGCTTAGGACAGATATGCTTGGAGAACTCAATTGCACGGTCTGGTTAGACCTCCGTAACCCAGCGCTGCTTGAAGATGATGATGATGATTCAGTAAATAAAAATAAGCATCATGCGGCTATTGATTATTTTTTACGTATTAGTGGTTAATGCTCTTGGTTACTATTCAGAGGGACCTGTGTTCGAGACCTGGGTAAAGCAAGGATGTTTGTGGTTGTTTTTTTGCTGAGGCCTTGCCATCCTCACAGATCTTCTCTATGACGTATTAAACTCTATGGTTCTTGTCAGACCTCTGTGGCAATCTGCTTAAGGGAACATTTTTTTTTATTCTATCTTTAAAGAATGAATAGTTCTTTCAATTTATAATGATGTTATCCATGAACTTTCAATTTCTATTAGTATTTGTAATATTTTTCGTTCCAAACTGCATTAACATTTTAATTTTGTTATAGACATAGAATGATTAAAATTAATAATTTAAGAATAAAATAAATGATTACCGACATGCATTTCTGTATATATGTCTCATGATGCGTCAGAGCAATTTTTTTTAAGAAATGGGGCTTGGGTTCAGAGGAACTCAGAAGCAATAACTTCGGACTCAAAATATTGAGGCCAAAGTAACCTGGGGGTGGGGGTGGCTCAGTCGGTAGTGCGCCAGGCTCGTAATCTGTAGTTCCCAGGTTCGAGTCCCAGCTGGGTCAGCGTTGAGATTTATCTCCGCAAAATTTCCCGCCCTGCCCAAGGTCAGTAGGGGACACCGATGGGCTTGGAAAGGCCGCCGTCCGTCGGATGGGACGTTAAGCCGTGGCCCCGTGTGCGGGAGAGCCATACCCTGTGCACGTTAAAGAACACGCTGGATGGCCTTGATGGGAGGCTACCATCTGTCTCCCAACAGCTGTTCCAGTGGGTCCCCTCCCCCAACCTTTTCTGAGCCTTCGGGGTCCATGTGACCTGGCCATTTAGCCCATGGTGTGCAAAAAAGTGCCGCTCAGAGGTAAAACAACCCAACAACCCAAAGTAACCTCTAATATTTACAAATACAGTATATCTTTATCTAATTATAAAGTCGAGTAAGAGGACATGATAATCTCACTGAATCAGAGCATTCCGAAGTTTGTGGGAAGGGGAATTTGTTGAAAGTAAAGGTTCTATATGATGAGATGTATAGCCTTCGCCAATCAAAAATGGTTTATACTATATCTATCTATTCCCCTAACGATAAAATGAGTCTCTTTCTAGTAGGATAAAAACTTAGTCAAGTAGAGCCTAGAAACTCAAAGGCCTTCATTATCTCAGTCAAAGGTTTCGTTTTCCAACTATTCACGGAATTTTTAGGTAGATAGCGAAACGAATGCTATGAATCTACGAGAAAAAATCTTCAAGGAATTTGCCCCTGGAAAAGGGGGAAAGATTCTTCGGAATATGTATCTGAAACGTTAGTAAGATGACGTATTTCTGAATCATAGGAATTTTATTCTGGTCAGAAACAAGGTACAGAAAATCAGAGGAGGAATTTATCAAATTTTACATTTGTTCTATAGTGACAGCTCCAATAGCAGATGAGCTGTGTTTGACGCGGATTAAAGAGACCCGTTCGAATTCCGAATGGAGCATAAATATTTTTATTCGCTTGTATTCCTGGTGAGATTTTTTCTATAGCATGTCACTTATATGTTCATAACGAAGACAGATCCCCTTAGCAAGTTATTAGCTCAGAGAACTCTTAAGCAAATACACAGAGAAAGTGGTTTAATCATGGACGAGCCTGGTTTTGGATTGTTTGGGTTGTTTTACCTCTGAGCGGCACTTTTTTTGCACACCATGGGCTAAATGGCCAGGTCACATGGACCCCGAAGGCTCAGAGAAGGTTGGGGGAGGGGACCCACTGGAACAGCTGTTGGGAGACAGATGGTAGCCTCCCGTCAAGGCCATCCAGCGTGTTCTTTAACGTGCGCAGGGTATGTCTCTCCCGCACACGGGGCCACGGCTTAACGTCCCATCCGACGGACTTTTCAAGCCCATCGGTGTCCCCTACTGACAGCGGGCAGGGCGGGGAAATTTTGCGGAGATAAATCTCAACGCTGACCCAGCTGGGACTCGAACCTGGGAACTGCAGATTACGAGCCTGGCGCGCTACCGACTGAGCCACCCCCGCCCCACAAAAACAGAGAGTTATTCTTCAAAGATGTTTGAACATTTCTCGTAACTTATTAGGGTCGAAAATTTTGAAATATTTAATTTAATGTCGACTACCTGTTTCATTCAGATTAGTTTGATTTTTTCAAGTTTACGAGTATTCCCTTTTGTTGTGATAAAAGCTATTATTTCTGTTACACGAAAATAAAATGGCTGATCATAATCATGGGTTTTCGCATTTACATTCTTCGCTGCATCCCCCTTGCCACGTATACAAGACGTTGAGGAGAATGCTGTGAACCTTGGACTTCGCTGGAGTTGACTCAATCGGTATCACGACAGGCTCCTAATCTGCAGTTCCCAGGTTCGAGTCCCAACTGTGTATGAGTTGAGATTTATCTTCGCGAATCCCCACCCTGCTCTCGGGGATAAAGGAAACGTTGATGGACTTAGAAAGGCCGCCGTCCGTGGGAGGGGGACGTTAAGCCGTGGCCCAGTGTGTAAGATAACTATACCTTGTGCACTTTAAAGAACACGTTGGATGACCTTGACGGAAAGCTACCACCTGTCCCCTAAACGTTGTCCGGTGGATCCTCTCCCACAGGCTTCTATGAGCAGTTGGGGTCCTTGTGACTTGGCCATTTAGCCCATTGTGTGTAAATAAAGTGCCGATCAGAGAAATCACTCTTCGTGACTGAAAACATAGTAGAAGAATCTTGTCTCACAAACTCAACACTCTACAAAATTTTCTCCAATCATTCACAGTTTCTTTATTTTTTTCCGCCCCAAATATAGATATGGGGCAATTTGTTTTAGAAGAAATGGTTTCTTTTACAATCTAATCGAAACTGATTTGAAAATAGATTTATTCAGGGCTGGAACTGATTAGGGTAAAATCCACAATTTATTAGACAAGGGAATGACAAAACTTGTAATAAGATATGTCTCAGACAAAAACTTGTTTGGATGCATGCGATACAAAGCTTAATTAATGGACATAAGATTACCGGAATCTCTTGGGAAAATCAATTGCTGAGCTGTTAAATAATGTCGCTGTCAGGTACACCTTCCGGCCAGAGGAAAGAAACAAATTATGTATGGGTTTCTGGGTACAGTGGAGAGGAAGGTCCAATATCTATTGATCATGGTTAACTGCAAAGTATTTAGAATTGTATATTAGAAATCTCTAAAGCGTGTCTGAACTTCATTGTGGCATGGGAATGTTGGCTTTAATTCAGGTTTCATAAGGAACTCCTCAAAAGGAAAAACTATCTCGGTATATACGAGAGTAAATCGGAAAGTAAGATTCTCAGTTTGTTCCCCCCACAAACTAAGAACCATCCATGTTTCTGCCAACACCTAGGGGCGGGGGTGGCTCAGTCGGTAGCGCGCCAGGCTCGTAATCTGTAGTTCCCAGGTTCGAGTCCCAGCTGGGTCAGCGTTCAGATTTATCTCCGCAAAATTCCCCGCCCTGCCCACGGTCAGTAGGGGACACCGATGGGCTTGGAAAGGCCGCCGTCCGTCGGATGGGACGTTAAGCCGTGGCCCCGTGTGCGGGAGAGCCATACCCTATGCACGTTAAAGAACACGCTGGATGGCCTTGACGGGAGACTACTATCTGTCTCCCAACAGCTGTTCCAGTGGGTCCCCTCTCCCAACCTTCTCTGAGCCTTCGGGGTCCATGTGACCTGGCCATTTAGCCCATGGTGTGCAAAAAAGTGCCGCTCAGAGGTAAAACAACCCAACTCTCCAACACCTCGTGCTAGTGCCAAATAGCGTCACTAAGTGACAGCAGTCATCACTATTACACACCCGTGTTGTGATGCGCGAATCGGAGCGACATGGCAAAGGTACTGCACCTGTATACGAAGTTGGAGATTCGAGAATTAGTTTCGTTTCTGTGGGCGTAGAAGATTTAATCGGTGGAAATCCATTGAATGCTTGTGGCTGTGTGCAGCTCGCATGTCATATCAGTGAAATATGTATGGAAATGGTGCTATGCATCTAGCATGATGCATCCTCCCATTGAGAATGTTATTAAACAGAACAAAGGGTGAAAAAAAAATTTAAACCTAGATAGTATATTACTTGTATTTTTTCAAAAATTTGTTAAAGCGCGCTAAAACGGAGAGAAAAAATGCGTTTACTGGAGCAGCATCCCAGTTCATTCCGACTCGATCATGCCCCCCCCCCCCCCCTTTTTTCAATTTTTTTTTAGATTTGTGTCTGGTGCTGTGAGTTCAAAAAATGGTCATTTGACTATAGTGGAGGAGAATCTCTGTATACGTATAAGTGGGACCCAAGAGATTTTCCACATTCCCCACCCCGTATTACAGGTCTTTAAAAATTTCTTAAAAAATACATGAAATATACATAAGCTTCCTGATTATTTACTCCCATTTCTCTTACTAGCATTCTGAAATGGGGGGAGCATGATGCCCTAATTTTCCCCTCCCCTCCCTAGATCTGGCCCTGCCTTACTGCATACGAAAGCTTGGTTTACACTTTGCAATCAATTGCTAGACCACAGGCGGCCTTTCTTTAGATTAAAAAAACCTAAAAGGTAATGTACAGTCGTTCAAAAAAGTATCCGAACACTATGGTTGATTACAAAATTCAGAAAAAATATCTGGCAACGATTTTTTTTTAGAAATTAGTGATTTGACAACCTTCGTGTCACGTGACACGAAGGTTGCCAGATCATTAATTTCAAAAAAAAAATCGTTGCCAGATATTTTTTCTGAATTCTGTAATCAACCATAGTGTTCGGATACTTTTTTGAGCGACTGTAGGTGGTCATATTATTTTGATACTAGATCCTGTGGGCTCACTCACGGAAATATTGAGCGTGTGCAGTTACCGTTCGCAGCAAACTGGAGCGTGTGCAGTAACTGCACACGTTCCAGTTTGCTGTGAACGGTAACTGGAGCGTGTACAGTTGCTGTACACGCTCCAGATATTTTTCCTGAATTCTGTAATCACGTGACACGAAGGTTGCCAGATCACTAATTTCTAAAAAAATCGTTGCCAGATATTTTTCCTGAATTCTGTAATCACGTGACACGAAGATTGCCAGATCACTAATTTCTAAAAAAATCGTTGCCAGATATTTTTTCTGAATTCTTGTAATCAACCATAGCATTCGGATACTTTTTTGAGCGACTGTGCACAGAGTCTGAAAGGGTTAAAACCTTATAGGTAAGTAGAGAGCCGTCCCGTGGCCGAGTGGTTAACGCGCTTGGCTACTGATCTAAGGGACCTGGGTAAGGCATGGATGTGTGTGTCGTTTTTCTGCTGAGATCCTGGCATCCTCTCAGACCTTCTACGCTGGCATATAAACTGACAGGCTCCTGTCAAGACCTCTGTGGCAAGCAGCTGCTTGAGGGGGTAATTATTATTTTATTTTTTATTAAGTAGTGGTGATTGGATTGTTTTACCTCTGAGCGGCACTTTTTTTGCACACCATGGGCTAAATGGCCAGGTCACAAGGACCCCGAAGGCTCAGAGAAGGTTGGGGGAGGGGACCCACTGGAACAGCTGTTGGGAGACAGATGGTAGCCTCCCGTCAAGGCCATCCAGCATGTTCTTTAACGTGCACAGGGTATAGCTCGCCCACACACGGGGCCACGGATTAACGTCCCATCCGACGGACGGCGGCCTTTTCAAGCCCATCGGTGTCCCCTACTGACCGTGGGCAGGGCGGGGAAATTTTGCGGAGATAAATCTGAACGCTGACCCAGCTGGGACTCGAACCTGAGAACTACAGATTACGAGCCTGTCGCGCTACCGACTGAACCACCCCCGCCCCATTAAGTAGTGGTGAAAACAGGGGTGCACATGCTTCTTCTGTGAAAATTGATTAAATTACTTATTAACACTGATTAATTTCGTTCATTCACAATGCACAACTGTTGAGCATGGCTGTGATGTTTTCATTACGTGCCCCCCTGTCAATTTTTCTACTTGCACCGCTGTAGATAACTAACTGTTTAATTCAGAGTGATATCAATGTTTATGGTTTTGATAGCGTTAAAACTTTCCTGATTTGAGAGATATTAAACAAAATATCCGCGTTAATACGAATTAAGAAAGAACTATATTTTGTAAAGAGGAATAGAAAAACATTACAAAGTAATAAAACGTGATGTTTCGATGTGTCTGGATACGTATTTCAGCCTTATAGTGTAATCTTATTTCGATAAAATATTTTAAACGCAAAATATTGTTTATATTAGATGTATAATCATATGAATTTCCATTTGTATTTTTTTTCTAACCATGAGAAGAATTGGGTTGTTTTACCCCTGAGCGGCACTTTTTTGCACACAGTGGGCTAAATGGCCAGGTCACAAGGAACCCTAAGGCTGGGGCGGGGGTGACTCAGTCGGTAGCGCGCCAGGCTCGTAATTTGTAGTTCCCAGGTTCGAGTCCCAGCTGGGTCAGCGTTGAGATTTGTCTCCGCAAAATTCCCCGCCCTGCCCGGAACTGCAGATTACGAGCCTGGCGCACTACCGACTGAGCCACCCACATAAGAAGAGGATAAAATATAAAGAATAATAATGAAATAGGAAATGTGTAACATTTAGATTTTCGAGTGAAATTCATTCGTTAAACAAGCAACATTACTACTTTTTTATGCTTTGAATTCTAGGAGTTTAATCGACAGTTTCCAGGTTCGAGTCCCAGCTGCGCCAGGGTTCAGATTTTCCTCCGAAAATCCCCACCCTGCCTTCGGTGAGAAAGGGGACACCGATATGCTTGGAAAAGCAGCCGTTCATCGGATGAGACATTAAGCCGCGGCCGCTGTGCAGGAGAGTCGCGCCTTGTGCACATTACCAACATTCTGGATGGCGTTGACAGGAGGCTCCACCTGTCTCCTAACAGTCCTCCAGTGGGCATCCTTCCCTCAACTTTTTTTTTTCAGTCTTTGGGGTCCCTGTGACCTGTCCATTGGCTGATTGAGTGCAAAAAAATTACCGCTCAGAGGAAAAACAACCCAACCCAAATCCGACCCTCGCAACAAGTGGACTTCCCGAGGTGAAATTTAGTCTCTAGAAATAATTTGGTCTCATCCTCTAAGAATATTGCGTGAAGTAGCAAAATGTTATACAAAACTTCCACAAGAGAATTATTTCCAACTTTGAGGAAGAGTGAATTCCCATTCAGACATACATACTCGATCTGGTATTAAAATTATTGATCAAATAGGGTTGGGTTGTTTTACCTCTGAGCGGCACTTTTTTGCACACCATGGGCTAAATGGCCAGGTCACATGGACCCCGAAGGCTCAGAGAAGGTTAGGGGAGGGGACCCACTGGACAACTGTTGGGAGACAGATGGTAGCCTCCCGTCAAGGCCATTCAGCGTGTTCTTTAACGTGCACAGGGTATGGCTCTCCCGCGCACACGGGGCCACGGCTTAAAGTCCCATCCGACGGACGGCGGCATTTCCAAGCCCATCGGTGTCCCTACTGACCGTGGGCAATTCGCAGGGCGGGGAATTTCGCGGAGATAAATCTCAACGCTGACCCAGCTGGGACTCGAACCTGGGAACTACAGATTACGAGCCTGGCGCGCTACCGACTGAGCCACCCCCGCCCCCTACTCTGATCAAATAATCCCACTTTTTAATCACTTGATGATTCTTTGAGCGAGTACAAGATTGGAGGGAGGGAGAATCACCCCGGACACAGGAGCCCATCCCTATCTTCTAACAACGTTTTCATTTTCTCTGGCACCTTCCTCATCCTAGACGACAAATGAACAGCTCGGAACCATTCCCCTATCAATTTGGCGTTTATATAAACCATTCATCATTTCTAATAACTACGTTGTATTCACATTACAACACGGCGTGAAAGTAGAGTGATAACAATAATAACATTGTCGACACTGTGGAAACGACCTTGCAGGAATGTCGTCTTGTGAATACTAATGGTGGGGGGGGGGAGAGAGAGAGAAATGGGAATCCTCAGCTGCTGGGAGACCTCGAGACGGAAGAGTTGAATGGGCAAGGACGTCGAGCCTCGAATCTCTTTTGAAATGGATTTCGTTTTAAAGAAGATGCAGCACGTGGAGGGAAATCGGCACGAGGACATCGCGTGTATTTTGGAATCATAGTACGAATATTGTTCTCTGACATTCAATTGCAGAAATGAAAGATGATTGGGGGAAAATTAATGATTGATTTCTGAATAGATTTTCAAAAGGTGTCAATTTCTCAAATTATTTGGGAGCTTGGGTTTGGGTGCAGGGGTGTAAAAGAATGTAAAAAATAGAAAACTTTTTTCGGATAGTCCCTTTGTTATGGGTTGGGTTGTTTTACCTCTGAGCGGCACTTTTTTGCACACCATGGGCTAAATGGCCAGGTCACATGGACCCCAAAGGCTCAGAGAAGGTTGAGGGAGGGGACTCACTGGAACAGCTGTTGGGAGACAGATGGTAGCCTCCCGTCAAGGCCATCCAGCGTGTTCTTTAACGTGCACGCAGGGTATGGCTCTCCCGCACACGGGGCCACGGCTTAACGTCCCATCCGACGGATGGCGGCCTTTTCAAGCCCATCGGTGTCCCCTACTGACCGTGGGCAGGGCGGGGAATTTTGCGGAGATAAATCTCAACGCTGACCCAGCTGGGACTCGAACCTGGGAACTACAGATTACGAGCCTGGCGCGCTACCGACTGAGCCGCCCCCCATTTGTTATGGAGGTAGGACAGTAGCTTGTCAGTGTGAGACAGTGACGAGCAGAGTGTTAGAGCAGAGCAGAGATTCTCAAACTTTTTTGATCACGTACCCCTAAGACAGAAAAAATTTATAGTGCGTACCCCAGAATATATTTGTGTATTTGTTCATCTTTAATTAATTTTATTTTATCTGTCACTTAGCTTATCCCCAAGTATCGACTCGCGTACCCCACTTTGGAAACCATTGCCTTAGAGAAAAGAGATTCTCAAACTTTTTCTTTGATCACGGCACGCTATTTTTCAAAACGAATACTCGAGGAATAATAAAAATTTAAATTAGCAACACCGTGAGAGACTCGCGCATGCGCAGTTTGCCTTCAATAATAGCCATTTCTGGGAGTCGTTTGTAAACAGAGAGTTATTCTCTTCAAGTTCTGACATGTATTCATCAAAATTATTATTTATTGAGGTTGGTGCATACGCCGTACGAGTTAAGAACACGTTTAGCGACAATTTTGGTTTTAACATTAATATTTAATGTGCATAAGTTTTGGATTGAAGGGAAGAAGTTAAATGAATAATCAATAGCAGAGAGTAGCAACAAAATGGTTCATAAAATTTCTTTTATCTGCAACGCCATGCGAAATTTCGCGGCACAGCTTTTGAGTCGATCGAATCCAATCGAAACTTATCTAAGGAAGTTTTTTAGTCGAATGACGCATCTCTAATTTCCTCAGTTCTGAGTTGATTCAGCTGGTAACGTTCCAGGCCCGTAATCTGTAGTTCCCAGGTTCGAGAGCCAACGTTGAGATTTATCTCCCCTAACGCCTACCTTGCAGTTTGTGAGAAAGGGGACATCGTTCTGCTTGTAAAGTCCGTCGTCCGTTGGGGCGGGGGTGGCTCAGTCGGTAGTGCGCCAGGCTCGTAATCTGTAGTTCCCAGGTTCGAGTCCCATCTGGGTCAGCGTTGAGATTTATCTCCGCAAAACTCCCCGCCTTGCCCATGGTCAGTAGGGGACACCGATGGGCTTAGAAAGGTCGCCATCCGTCGGATGGGACGTTAAGCAGTGGTCCCGTGTGTGGGAGAGCCATACCCTGTGCACGTTAAAGAACACGCTGGATGGCCTTGACGGGAGGTTACCATCTGTCTCCCAACAGCTGTTCCAGTGGGTCCCCTCCCCCAACCTTCTCTGAGCCTTCGGGGTCCATGTGACCCTGCCATTTAGCCCATGGTGTGCCAAAAAGTGCCGCTAAGAAGTAAAACAACCCAACCCGTCGTCCGTTGATTGAGACGTTAAATCGTGAACCCTTGTGCAGGAGAGCATACCCTTTGTATGTTAAAAAACACTATGGAGGCCTTGATGGGAATCTACCATCTGTCTTCTAACAGCTTTCCTATGGATCCCCTTTCCCAACCTTCTCTGAGCCCTTCGGGGTCCTTGTGACCTGGCCATTTGGACCCATGATGTGCTAAAAAGCGACACTCAGAGAAAAAACAACCCAACAACCCAAATTGCAATTTCTTCTCTAAATCATTGCAATCTCCTTTCTCAATAAGTGCAATCTCCTCTCTCAATAATTACAATCTCCTCTCTGAATAATTTCAATCTCCTCTCTCAGTCATCGCAATCTCCTCTCTCAGCCAGATGAGCAGAATCCTCGACATCATGAAAGCGAAAAAAAAATGAAACCTAAGCATCGCCAGTTTGCCATCTTTGGTGCACCACCGATTCGTTACCTCGCTACGCAGCAACAAAAAAGAACCCCATTGTTCAAAAATAAAAACGAACAAATCCTCAAAGCGAAATTTGACCCCTCCCATTTCCACGAGTCACGGCCAAAAGCACGGGAGCCTATTTTTCACTCGCTACTCTACCCTGCAGGGTTAAGTCCGACTTCCTAATCATTAGACCACCCCTGGTTCTAGGAACATTAGGAATAAGAGCTCCAAGGAACTTCAATTTCCCAACCACCTGAAATATCCATCGATCTCGCGCGTATTCCGCCTCGGGAACACGAATAACTGAAGGATCAATTTACGTGGCTGGGACCTATTTATTTAAACAACACCTTCGTGTGAATTTCCATTACAGGTTGTTCAGGCAGCCACTTCAGAGTTCAGTGTCTGGTTAACCCCAGTGTTCACTAGTCACATGACCACGGTGTATTCCCTCAAGTAGGAGGTGTATGTGCACATCTTGGAGTGGGATGCGGCAAGTGTACTGAGCACAGGGGAAGCTCGGGAGCATTCTGTTTGCTGCAGCGTACAACGCGTCGTTCCAATCTCCAGCATCTGCAGGAGGTCTGCGAGTTCTCAGCAGAAGCCGCACCTTAGTGAATACGAAACTAACTCGTGATCCTGACCTCTCGACACTTCGTATTTCATCGTGACGTCACCCAGCGAGTGTCTGCGAGTTGGCACGTGAATAAGAATGAGGTGGACTCAAAGCCCCAGTGAGGTGCGTTTCATCGCGCAGGGCTCAATACCACTTTGGGGCTCGCAGAGCTTCAGAAAATCATGGTTTGTGGGCATGGGAGTCATCCCGGTATTTGTGATAGGGCTGATTGTGCCTTTGTGTCTGGATAGCGTGTTTGTTGTTCAGATGACATTGGCTGGAATCCTGTGAGACGTGTGAATGTTGTGTTTCCCTCCTGCTGAGAGAAATTCATCCTTTCTCACAAATCCCTTTCTCACCCTTTCTTACAAACTTTTTTCCCCTTTCTAACAAACTTTTTTCCTTTTTTTTTTTGCTATTGATTATTCATTCTTCACAGCAGGATTCACAGGTTAAGAATTCTTTCTTCCAGATCAGCGATCCTTAACCTGTGATGTCACTTCATACTTTCAGTCTTCTTACGCACAACGCAATACACGTATTTTGTTTGTAGCAACACGTTATGTAAAGAAGCTTCAATATACAATTAATTTCTAAGTGCTTAAGATAATATTTTCTCACGATTTCATACAGCCATTTATATTCTCTTGTAGTTTATATTAGCAGAAAAATAACTCTTCTCTGATAATTTGTTCGATTTTTTTGGGGTAACTTTTCAAAACAAGGAGTATATATATAATTCCCTTTTTTAATTAATCGGAATATTTAAAAGTTTTAGAATAAACGCATATTTGCTATGAAATAAATCGTTATATTACCGGGGTGGGGTTGCTCAGTCGGTAGGGCGCCAGGCTCGTAATCTGTAGTCCCAGCTGGGTCAGCGTTCAGATTTATCTCCGCAAAATTCCCCGCCCTGCCCACGGTCAGTAGGGGACACCGATGGGCTTTGTAAAGGCCGCCGTCCGTCGGATGGGACGTTAAGCCGTGACCCCGTGTGCGGGAGAGACATACCCTGTGCACGTTAAAGAACACGCTGGATGGCCTTGACGGGAGGCTACCATCTGTCTCCCAACAGCTGTTCCAGTGGGTCCCCTCCCCCAACCTTCTCTGAGCCTTCGGGGTCCGTGTGACCTGGCCATTTAGCTCATGGTGTGCAAAAAAGTGCCGCTCAGAGGTAAAACAACCCAAGTTAACTCCATGCAATGCTCGATTGCTAAAATTCAACTGTTCTCTTATAGCCTGTTCGATTATACTACAGAACTTTTACTTTTGCAAAATGGTACCAAATTTCATTACTTCAGTGAAGTCAGAATATTTCAAAGAAATGATGTGTGATTGCGAAATTAATTGTTTCGACTTGCTAATGAGTTTTAATCCATTCATTTCTTCTAGAAATGAGTTCACAATGGTATAAATGCAATGTCTGGTCAAATTATTAGGAACAAATGCTCCGTCGTATAGATCACGGTACAGTTTCCAAATTTCAAAATTTTTTCTATTCTCTGCTTCTTGTTCTCGCTGAAATGGGTTTTGAAATATTGCTAACGTTTGTCTCTCAGAGCTGAGTAGGGACGGGGGTGGCTCAGTCGGTAACGCGCCAGGCTCGTAATCTGCAGTTTCCAGGTTCGAGTCCCAGCTGGATCAGCGTTGAGATTTATCTCCGCAAAATTCCCCGCCCTGCCCACGGTCAGTAGGGGACACCGCTGGGTTTGGAAAGGCCGCCGTCCGTCGGATGGGACGTTAGGCCTTGCTCCGTGTGCGGGAAAGCCGTACCCTGGCACGTTAAAGAACACATTGGATGGCCTTGACGGAAGGCTACGTCTGTCTCCCAACAGTTGTCCAGTGGGTCCCCTCCCCCAACCTTCTCTGAGCCTTCTGGGTCCTTGTGACCTGGACATTTTGCCAATGGTGTGCAAAAAAGTGCCGCTCAAAGGTAAAACAACCGAACTCACAGCGATGAACTGTAATATCTCTGTTTTGTCGTAGAATTCGTGCCAACAGACGCCTGTTACTCTCTGTCAGAGCCTTTGCCACGCCTTTGCTCTCGCATTTGCCACGCCTTTGCTCTCGCATTTGCCACGATTGATGGACTTTTTTGATATCATTGGCATTCTCCATGCACTGGGATATTGTGCCTGTGATTTTCCGCTGAGTTTCATCACCTCCGTTATGGATGGTCCTGCCCATCGCGCTCCAAAGATGAACCGCCTTTCGAAGTCAGTCAGATTTACCTTTTTACTGATGTCGGACTTGACTTTGCTTTCCGCTATACCTTTACGGTTTTTGTAGGACTTCGTAATGACGTAGAATATTAACGTCAGAAAAAAAAAATGCATTCAACGGCATGTTTCATGGTACTTGCAGACGACGGGGCGAGGGTGGCTCAGTCGATAGCAAGCCAGACTCCTAATCTGAAATTCCCAGGTTCGAATCCCACCTAGGCCAGCGAAGAGATTTATCTCTGCAAAACTCCCAGCCACGTCCTCGTTCAGTAGGGGACACCGATGGTCTTGGAAAGGCCTCCGTCTGTCAGATAGGACGTAAAATTGTGGCCCCGTGTGCGAGAGAGTAATACCCTGTGTACGTTAAAGAACACGCTGTATGGCTTTGATGGAAGCTACCATCTGTCTCCCAACAGTTGTCCAGTGGGTCCCCTCCCCCAACCTTCTCTGAGTTCTCGGTGAAGAAATAGCCTGGCCATTTAGCCCATTGTGTGCAAAACAGTGCCGTTCTGAGGTAAAGCATCCCAATACAATGTTCATAATAATTTAACCACGCAGTTATTAACAATCAATTTATTTAATTTATTGCTTACCATAAAAATGACAGCTATGCTATTTCCCCATAGAGTAATAGAGTAAATCGATTTTCGAAGCCTTAAACAGTATTAAGATCTAACTTTCATTTCCATTCGGCTGCCATTGCCATTTTCTATAATATTCAGAACGTTCTGAATGTGCTTCTCCATTTCTTTCATTTGGAGTCCGTTGTCACTGAAAATGGCATTGATGAAAGTACTGATGCCTCTGCAAAACGTTTCACCTTTTTGGGGGGAAAATTGAATAACACAACAACTTAATTTGAAAGTTTAATAACATTTATGTAAAATGCCTTTTTGAATCAGCACTATTAACGATTGGAATTCCTTAGCCTGTGGTGATCTTACCTGACTAAATCTAATTATTTAGAACGCCTATGAAGATCTTAACTAACATGTAAATTTTAGGGCAACTATATCAGTGTGAAGGATGATGAGAGACTCCTCTCGATTGATTCCTGCATAGAAGAGATGTTAGCGATCTCTCTGAGATTGCAAAATCGGTCTGACACAGTTCTCTCTGAGACTAGAAAATCAATCTGACACAGTTCTCTCTGAGACTAGAAAATCAATCTGACACAGTTCTCTCTGACACTGAAAAATCAGTCTGACGCAGATCTCTTGAGACTTGAAAATCAGTCTGACGCAGATCTCTTGAGACTTGAAAATCAGTCTGATACATATATCGTTGAGAGCGAAAAATCAGTGCGTGCAGGTCTCTCCGAGATTAAAAAATCAGTGTGATGCAGATCTCTTGAGACTTGAAAATCAATCTGGCGCAGATCTCTTGAGACTTGAAAATCAGTCTGACGCAGATCTCTTGAGACTTGAAAATCAGTCTGTACATATATCGTTGAGAGCGAAAAATCAGTGCGTGCAGGTCTCTCCGAGATTAAAAAATCAGTGTGATGCAGATCTCTTGAGACTTGAAAATCAGTCTGACGCAGATCTCTTGAGACTTGAAAATCAGTCTGACGCAGATCTCTTGAGACTTGAAAATCAGTCTGATACATATATAGTTGAGAGCGAAAAATCAGTGCGTGCAGGCCTCTCCGAGATTAAAAAATCAGTGTGATGCAGATCTCTTGAGACTTGAAAATCAGTCTGATACATATATCGTTGAGAGCGAAAAATCAGTGCGTGCAGGTCTCTCCAAGATTGAAAAATCAGTGTGGTGCAGATCTCTCCGAGATTGAAAAAATCAGTCTGTCGCAGATCTTTTCAAGACTGAAAAATTAGTCTGAAGCATATTTCTCGAGACTGAAAAATCAGTCTGAAAATAAATTTCTCAGTTCACACTGTCATTCTATTGAAAAAGCTTATTATCTCGTTTAATGTCCTTACTACTTCAAGTCGAACACTAATCGTTTAATACAGAATCAATGAACATCAAATATTTGAATCACTACTACTGCTGCTGGGAGGGGGGGGGGGGGCTCAGTCGGTAGCGCGCCAGGCTCGTAATCTGTAGTTCCCAGGTTCGAGTCCCAGCTGTGTCAGCGTTGTGATTTATCTCCGCAATAATTCCCCGCCCTGCCCACGGTCAGTAGGGGACACCGATGGGCATGGAATAGGCCGCCGTCCATCGGATGGGACGTTAAGCCGTGGCCCCGTGTGTGGGAGAGACATCCCCTGTGCACGTTAAAGAACACGCTGGATGGCCTTGACGGGAGGCTACCATCTGTCTCCCAACACCTATTCCAGTGGGTCCCCTCCCCCAACCTTCTCTGAGCCTTCGGGGTCCATGTGACCTGGCCATTTAGCCCATGGTGTGCAAAAAAGTGTCGCTCAGAGGTAAAACAACCCAACCCAACTACTGCTGCTTGTATTCTCTATTAAGAATCCACAAGTCCCATCAATAGAACCACTTATTGGAGTGTCTCACTATTTCCTGATATTACTTTAACGTTTAAATTCATTACCTTCTAACTGTCAACCTTCCGATGACATTATTTCCATAGAGCAGGGTTGTTCTCAGTGGCGTGCTGGGTGCAAACAAGTCCACGCTGAAAATTTGGAGAGTGAGCAGTGTTTTTGCGCACCAAAGGACTTTCTGTTTGATTTTAACTTTGCAAATGATATCTACTGAAAAACGATGTCTGGTGTGACTACGATATTCACCTCAACTGGAAACTGTGATATCACAGGAATTCCGGCCTTGAAACTATAACGTCACAGGGTTGGGTGGTTTTACCTCTGAGCGGCACTTTTTTGCACACCATGGGCTAAATGGCCAGGTCACATGGACCCCGAAGGCTCAGAGAAGGTTGGGGGAGGGGACCCACTGGAACAGCTGTTGGGAGACAGATGGTAGCCTCCCGTCAAGGCCATCCAGCGTGTTCTTTAACGTGCATATGGCTCTCCAACACACGGAGCCACGGCTTAACGTCCCATCCGACGGACGTCGGCCTTTCCAAGCCCATCGGTGTCCCCTACTGACCGTGGGCAGGGCGGGGAATTATTGCGGAGATAAATCACAACGCTGCCCCAGCTGGGACTCGAACCTGGGAACTACAGATTACGAGCCTGGCGCGCTACCGACTGAGCCACTCCCGCCCCTAACGTCACAGGAATCCCCTCCTCAGATAACACGGCATACACGTCTATATACATTCTACCATCTGGATATTTGGACTTCGCAGGTCACTGTTTACTCAACTACATTTTCAAGCAGGCCAACTCGTACTGTAGGCCCTCGTATACGAAAGGAATAAGATACAATGAAAGAACGATTTCCACATTTCTCTCTTTTTAGTGGGGAAGAGAGATCATGGAGGAATAATCTTTTTGTTTTTTACAGTCTATTATATGCCCCGCATCATAAGATTTCATTAAATGCGTGACCTGTTAAAATCAGTCAACGTATTGGGGTGATATGGTGGAACAACGATTTTGACAAACACTCAAACTGACAAACGACGAACTAAAAGCAATAGGACGATCGGTAGAAATAGAAAGAACGAGTAATTGTTTACTTTATGATCTGTAGACATTAAACTTTATTATTTCAATAGATATGTAAAAAAATCTTTCTGGGTTGGACAGGTATTAATGAAATATCACTTCACATTTCCTGAACCATCCATTAGTTTGAATTTCCACCATAGATGGTGATAAAGTTGGAAAATGACAAACTTCGTTCTCTTTCAAAATAAAAATAACCATACCCTTAGCAATCCACGTGAGGAAAAAAACCAACAACTAAAAATTAGACTGTATAATAGTTTGGTTCTTTCTAGGGTGAAACTTGGACACTTTGTAAACAAAATAACAGTAAACTAGATGCTTTTGATTCTAGATGCTTACGCAGTATCTTGGGCATTAGGTGGTTCAACTTTGTAACTAATGATGAGGTTAGGCAAAGGAGTCGGCAACCTCTTTTAAGCCGCATATTGTGCAGAGAGAGACTCCGTTGGTTTGGCCATGTTGCCCATATGGATAATTATAGATTGGCGAATAAGGTTATGAACAGTGTGCCTAAAGGCCTCAGAAAGAAGGGGAGACTAGGATGCGGTGGGCAGACAATGTCAAACACGACCTTGTTAGAATTGTTATGCAGTGGCCAGATGCAGTAGATGTAGCTCAGGACAGACTTGTTTGGAGAACTAAATTGTACATTCTGGTTGGACCTCCGTAGCCCATGGCTGCTTGAGGATGATGATGTGAAACTCATCATTTACAACCTCTTACATTAATTCCTCGTAATATTCACATACTTTATAATAAAAAGAGCATCAGATGTGCTCGCCATTTAAAAACAAAACATCCATAAATGCTTTCAAAAAGCATGCTTAAGTTCTTTGAACTTCAATTGGATCGATTAATTCTTCGCTCTCGCTTCCCATTTACAGTACTATAGATTCGTGTAGAGTCATTTAAACTTTCTGTGCAAAGCCGCATTGGATCTTTTACACCTAAATGTTAATAGAGAGGGAAAACAAAGTTCCTATGACACAATGGGTTCTTAGCTGAATCAATATTGGTACTCCTCAGCAAACGATTACAAATGCTTCAGAAGAAAACCCTTGCACAAAATCTTGCAATGTCTGTCTTGTATCCAGGGGACGAAAGAAAACCCTTTTAAGAAAACATTTATTCAATGTGATGATCTCTATATGTGAAGCACGTCTGACTCTCTATTGATAAGAAACATACAAGTGAGCATTTAATTGCCGGCATGGGAGCAGTCATCACAGTAGTCTGGTGAGTTTCCCCTTGCAATTGCCTTACCAGATGAAACAAATCGATGATTTGGCGTCGACCTTCGGCTTTGATTTACTGTCAAGCGAAAAACAGAAAGGAAAATAAGGGACAGAGAGATTTAAAATTCTGATAATATCGAAAGTAGTAATGAATTGGAATCAATGAATATTGAGTTATTATTCCCGATCCACGTACATGTTAGATGTTATCTGTGTAGGACAGTGCTATTTCAGTGGTTAGTTTGCTGCAATGGGTCTCAGAGCCTCATCGTTTCTTCCGCCTTCAAAGTTTAAATCGCCAACTTTGCTGTCGTTTCGATTTTTTCCGTTTGAAAGTTCTTAATGACTTATATCGAAGATTTCTATCTGCTTTTAACAGCTGTTTATTGGTTCTTCTTCCTTTCAACTGTTCAGAGTTCAGCTGCTGGGATTTTTGTTCCTCTGAGTGGCACTTTATGCACACAAATGGGCTAAATGGCCAGGTCACAAAGACCCCAAGGGCTCAGAGAAATTTGGGAAAGGGAACCCACTGGACAGCTATTAAGAGACAGACAGTACCTTCCCGTCAAGGCCATCCAGCACATTTTTTAAACAGCACTAGGCCTTGCCTCTTTTTCGCATAGGACCACAGCTTTATGTCCCACACGACGGTGGTCAACCTTTTCCTTGAGGCGTTTCCGATCAGTCCATGCTCCAAATTCAATGCATCATAATAAATTTCGTAATAAAGTGTAATTCTGTGAATTTAATACGTCATAAGCCAAAAGGAAAATTTTCTAACCCCCATGCACATTTTTTTTCTTTTCTTTCAAAGACTTTTTCTTTCATTCAGCCTCAATTGGCAGAGTGGCTAGGAAGGTTAAATTAAGAATTTAATTTAAGCTAAGAATGGCCAATTTTGCTTACCTGTTGTCATAAAGTATGAACACCTGTAGTTTAAACAAGAACAGAAGTCACAAACTTAAAATCCTGCTATTGACGAAATAACCGAAGTAATTCTTGTGCAAGAGATATCGCTACCCATTATAATCACACAATAGAATCACTGGAATAGAAATCAATGCACTTCACGAAGGGTTTTCAAATGGTTTTTCTTTTTTGCATTGTAACTTTTTTAAAAACTCTTTGACCCTTTTTTCAAAACACTCTCTATATCGTTATATATTTCATTATAAAGTATGGAGCGATTTTTCTTTCATATAATACAATAAGGAAACGCTGCCCCCCCCCCCCGTGACTCTTCTCCCTTTACGATGACTATTTCTGCACTTTCACCAACATTAATATCATAAGATTGTGACTTCTCCGTTAAATCTTGCTTAATCCATAAGAAATGCTACATGACGTCATCATACCTAGGCAAATATTGACTACTCATCTCTCTTGATGCCTGAAACACTGAACATTTTCTATCTCTTAAAGATGACACTGTAATCTCAAAACTCAGTGCAATGATATTACACTAAATTCATAAAGCGAAATTCCTCTGTATATAAGGTCATCAAAAGATTTGTCTCGGTAAACTTTTAGGTGTTTACATTAGCTTTAACATTACCTGTGAATTTCTCTACTAGAGGGGGCGGGGGTGGCTCAGTCGGTAGCGCGCCAGGCTCGTAATCTGTAGTTCCCAGGTTCGAGTCCCAGCTGGGTCAGCGTTGAGATTTATCTCCGCAAAATTCCCCACCCTGCCCACGGTCAGTAGGGGACACCGATGGGCTTGGAAAGGCCGCCGTCCGTCGGATAGGACATTAAGCCTTGCTCCGCGAGCGGGAAAGCCGTACCCTGCGCACGTTAAAGAACACATTGGATGGCCTTGACGGAAGGCTACCATCTGTCTCCGAACAGTTGTCCAGTGGGTCCCCTACCCCAACCTTCTCTGAGCCTTCTGGGTCCTTGTGACCTGGACATTTTGCCAATGGTGTGCAAAAAAGTGCCGCTCAAAGGTAAAACAACCCAACCCAATCTCTACTAGAGCGCTTAATGGATGGTGTGTGCTGCCTTCTAGTGGCAAGGACCAACATTAAGAGTGTCTATCTTCCCGAAAGAAATTCGCAGTCAGGAAGGTCATATTTAGGGTCATATAAAGTGTAAATGTTGCAACCTTTCTCTCTACTCTGACCTGACATTGCTTGACCGCACAGATGCAGCAATATGGGAGTAAGAGTAATTGGCACTCCAATTGGCTGCCTTCTATCTCAAATTGACCGCTTGCCCTTTCGCTCGAAGACAAAAGAAGTAAACCATTGATCAAATTGAGTCTTTTTTTCAAGCGCACAAAATTTTTCGTTACCAGTTAAAACGAAAAGAAAAATGTTACACAGCGAAATGTGAGTATAATGAACGCCAGAATAACGAAATATTCAGTATAACGACCCAGACCAATTTACTATGTATCTCTTTGTAAAAATATTTCATTTTAACGAATGCCAGTATAACGAAAACATCAGTTTAACGAAATAAATATTTATATCGATACAAAAATAATGACCGGTATAACAAAATTTGTAAAAAGAAAAATCCTTAAACAATAATTTTAGCATCTGATAACACTGTAATAATTTCAACAATGTGAAATATCTAACCAATCTCAGCTCTGTGAATTACGCGCTATTGTATATCGTCCGCCACGTATTTTTGCCGATCTCACTGCGTGGCATAAAGGTTCTCTACACGTGCTGGCATAATGCTTTAAAGAGGCGTTGCCACATTTTCTGCCACGATGCTGATTATATTATACAATACTGTCAGCGAAAAGTTCTTTCAAAACTGTTCCAATCTAAGGATGTTATTTTATCATTTGTTAAATTTAAATTGTTGTTATATTTGTTCGTTTTTATTATTATTGTTTCATCAAGTTCGTTAATTAATTTAGCTTCGTTATTAGCAGCCAATATGGAGAGAGGTATTCCCCGTTTAGTAATAACAAAGAAAGATTTTTCCGGCCAATGTGTTGCAGAGTTGTGACAACATTTAAGGAGTCACAGAAAAGAGACAGTTAAACAAATTGAACACTTAATACACGGCAATTTTTTTTCGTAATGATTATTTTGTAGTATGTAACTATCCCAGCAATTTTTCTTTATTACATTTCTGCATAACAAATATATACTGCTCACAAAAATTAGGGGATATTTCAAAATGAATATGAAGCGAAGAAATATCTCCTAATTTTTGTGAGCAGTATATTTTCCTAATCCACTCGATTTATTTATAACGACATTTTACTGAAGAAGATGCATTTCGTCTCTGGCAATGTCGGAATCTCGTTTTCAAAGAGAATGAAGTTTTTCCTACTTTTTCATTCCTTAAAAGTTTTAATTCGAACTAATGGATGATTGAGAAAATGCAAAGAGTACTATATTTTATATAACACAAGAAGTATTGGTATTTTGTTCCTTAAATTCGCAAGTTGCCTTTCTCATACCCTTCTGAGAAAAGTGAGCAGATTATCGGTGTCACCAGAATAAATATCTTTCTGCACCCTACCACCGAAATTTAAATTTTATGACGTAGATAAATCAGCTGCAATATTCGTTAAAAGTTTCCTCTTTTACACATTTAGTAACCAATCCAAATAATAAAAAATCAAATTACATCTTAAAGTACAACAGTTGCGTTTCTCAACCCCCTGGGTGTAAAGGGGCAACTTATTGTTGCAGATGCAATGAAAATGACCTTCACATTCTACCACCAAAATTTCACATTTCTGGCATCAATATATCGTTTGAAATAGCCGTTTGAATTTTTGATATTTCCACCGCTAGAGGGCGCAATTTAAACTTTTTGGAAAATCGGAAAGTTTGAATCATCAATACTTATCCAACATAACTTTTTTTTTCATTTACCTCTAAAACTAAAGAAGTTTAATATCTGCAGACCGACGAAGAAACAGATGACAAAAGCAAATTTTTCATTTTGAAAACGAGATTAAAAGAAAATAATTTTAGAGTCAGAACTTTGCCGAGACATTTAATGGTCATTCACGATTCATATGTCAGGAAAGGAGTTCATCATATCCATTGTTTCCATCCTTCAGAGCTATATATGTAGGTTGCGAATGCAAAAAAATTAAAACCAATTTTTCAAGAATCTTTTAAAGAACTCCAAAACGAAGGGGAAAACGTTCCATTGCAATATAAATCAGTCTTTTTCCCCCATTTTTAAATTTTTCCCATCCGATTGCGTCAGTTGCCCCCCACCCTCCTTCCTTATATATTGCAACTACAGAATTTCTCACCTCTTGTGTCTTCAGTCGATCACAATGTTCATTTGTGCAATTCTGGATGTTTTAATTCTCTCTTCCCACTTACTGCTGCAAGGGGAATTGGATGTAGCGAGTGAGATATCTGTTTTCTGGGCCTTGGATTGATCAGTTGGCAGCTTGATGGGACAGCTGGATATAGTAGCCCTGAGTGGGGGGAGGAGGGAGGGTACTGGAGATAAATCTCAACGTTGGCACAGGTAGGATTCCGAACCTGGAAACTGCAGATTACGAGCCTGGCGCGCTACCTACTGAGCAAAACCGCGTCCCCTGTGAGAATCACATAGAAATGAAAAAGCAAAATTTTTAGTTTTGTGCATAATATGAGCAGTAGTGGCTTTGCCCCTGCGGCCTAAGCCGCCATTCTCGCCAGGGGTGCTTCGCCCCCCCCCTTTTTACTCTCTGTTTTCAGCTCACTTCGTTCGCTCCTTCCAGAAAAGTGACTCATCAAAGCCATATCAAAATTTGCATTTATGGAGGATTTAATAAAAGACCAAACTCATTTTGCAACCAGCCAATAGGGTAGGTGCATTAGTTTACAGATAATCCTCCGGACTCTTTTTTATATACTGGCAGAAATAATTTATTATTACATAGGATGCAGCAACTCTTACGAATATTTCGCAACACACTTTCGTATGTTTCTAATTATAATTCACTCTTTCGAACGTTCGATGCACTTAAATTCAAAAGTCATCAGTTCCACGATTTAGAATTTAGAATGTTGCACGAAACGTTATTAAAAGTTAATCTTTTGTCCATCAAAGGAAATGAAGTTCAGAATTTAGCAAAAAAAAAACTAAATAAAATTCTTTTTAAAAAGCAGCTATTCCGAAACATAATTTACAGCACACGATTTATAATAATTCACTCGATTAGAGCCATTATAATGGAAAGTACGAACTCTTTACTGCGACGGGGAAGGTGCCATTCAACGAAAAGTAATCTTCTGATAACCTTGTAAAATACATTTTGACTTATAGTTTCCTCTGACGATCTGGCAACCTGACTACGTTACACTTTTACAGAGTTAATCTGTGATTATTCATGGAGTTACGAAGAGAGGGAGATGACCTATCGCTTGAAAACTGTAACCCGTCGTCGCCATATTGCTCTTACTCGTAAGCGTCAGTTGTCTATGTTAACGAGAGATTGTGCAAAAAAGGCTGGTTTCTCTACAGCATATTCCTGCAGAAATTCACCTGCAAAATAGATAAAAGGAATGCCACTCATGTTTATTATTATCATGTCTGCAGGACACATCCTGTGATACTTTACTACTAAAAGGAATGGCATTTCATTGGTAAGAAGATGAAATAAATCTTTCTTCCGTCGTTGTTTTAATTATATTGGAAAGTAGTGTAAAATATCTGCTACTACTGCTCTATATTGCTAAAATTATTTTTGGTTTGAAATATCCCTTCACCCTTTTTTTTCGTTTGGAGGGTATTATTGTTGAATTGCTTTTATTTGATTATGTAATTTATTAAGATAGACGTCCAATAGGGACCTCAACAACTGGGACCTCAACAACCGCTTTTAAAAACCACAGATAAATTTGATCATGATGTTTAAAAGAATTAAAAAAGACTAAATTTCCATGCACCTAATAATAATTCTACTGTTATTAGGAATTATTACGATTTAATTGTGCGAATATTCATGCGATGACACATGCGATGACAACTGACCTTTCAGCGCGACTCTCAGGGTTGGAGTATCATGGCAGTTTCGGATACACTATCCGACTATGCTAACTGATAGTAAGGGCACCTCCCCCTATTCCTACCTCCATGTGATTATCATAGTAGATAGGGTGATGAAAATTTTATGTAATCATAAATATTTTGAATCACACCTGAAGATCTGATCACGGTAAATAGTTTGCGAAGTGATGCGTTAATGGTCTCTGGCGTTTTGCTTGGAACACTTTATCAATTCTTTTCAATAGGGTTCCAAATGAACTTGGTAATATTCAAAAGAGAATATATATATATAAATTATTGCAGTATTGCAGAAAGGAAATATAAAGTTATAAAATAGAAAAACTGTTTTATAAAATGAACCTTACGTGCAAAAGTTAATATATATATAACCACCGGAATTTTAGTACTTTTGCATTCGCAATTCATATAAAAACCTCTTATGAAATGAAATCGCGAGTATGATGAACTCTCTTCACGATATTATGATTGATGACTACCCATTAGGTTCTGACTCTTGTTTTTTTTTATGTTGTTTTCAAAAAAAAGAAAATTTCTTTTGTCTTCTGTCTCTTCGTCGGTCTGCAGACATTCAACTTCTTTATTTTTAGAGGTAAATGAAAAAAAAAAGTTATATTGGATAAGTATTGATGATTCGAACTTTCCGATTTTCCAAAAAAGTTTAAATTGCGCCCTCTAACGGTGGAAAAGTTTGGAAATATCAAAAATTCAAACTGCTATTTGAAACGATATATTGATGCCAGAAATGTGAAATTTTGGTGGTAGAATGTGAAGGTCATTTTCGTTGCATCTGCAACAATAAGTTGCCCCTTTATACCCAGGGGGTTGAAAAACACAACTGTTGTACTTTAAGATGTAATTTGATTTTTTTTTATTTGGATTGGTTACTAAATGTGTAAAAGAGAAACTTTTAACGAATATTGCAGCTGATTTATCTACGTCATAAAATTTAAATTTCGGTGGTAGGGTGCAGAAAGATATTTATTCTGGTGACACCGATAATCTGCTCACTTTTCTCAGAAGGGTATGAGAAAGGCAACTTGCGAATTTAAGGAACAAAATACCAATACTTCTTGTGTTATATAAAATACAGTACTCTTTGCATTTTCTCAATCATCCATTAGTTCGAATTAAAACTTTTAAGGAATGAAAAAGTAGGAAAAACTTCATTCTCTTTGAAAACGAGATTCCGACATTGCCAGAGACGACATGCATCTTCTTCAGTAAAATGTCGTTATAAATAAATCGAGTGGATTAGGAAAATATACTGCTCACAAAAATTAGGAGATATTTCTTCGCTTCATATTCATTTTGAAATATCCCCTAATTTTTGTGAGCAGTATATATTTGTTATGCAGAAATGTAATAAAGAAAAATTGCTGGGATAGTTACATACTACAAAATAATCATTACGAAAAAAAATTGCCGTGTATTAAGTGTTCAATTTGTTTAACTGTCTCTTTTCTGTGACTCCTTAAATGTTGTCACAACTCTGCAACACATTGGCCGGAAAAATCTTTCTTTGTTATTACTAAACGGGGAATACCTCTCTCCATATTGGCTGCTAATAACGAAGCTAAATTAATTAACGAACTTGATGAAACAATAATAATAAAAACGAACAAATATAACAACAATTTAAATTTAACAAATGATAAAATAACATCCTTAGATTGGAACAGTTTTGAAAGAACTTTTCGCTGACAGTATTGTTACTTACAATATAATATAATCAGCATCGTGGCAGAAAATGTGGCAACGCCTCTTTAAAGCATTATGCCAGCACGTGTAGAGAACCTTTATGCCACGCAGTGAGATCGGCAAAAATACGTGGCGGACGATATACAATAGCGCGTAATTCACAGAGCTGAGATTGGTTAGATATTTCACATTGTTTCAATTATTACAGTGTTATCAGATGCTAAAAGTATTGTTTAAGGATTTTTCTTTTTACAAATTTTGTTATACCGGTCATTATTTTTGTATCGATATAAATATTTATTTCGTTAAACTGATATTTTCGTTATACTGGTATTCGTTAAAATGAAATATTTTTACAAAGAGATACATAGTAAATTGGTCTGGGTCGTTATACTGAATATTTCGTTATTCTGGCGTTCATTATACTCACATTTCGCTGTGTAACATTTTTCTTTTCGTTTTAACTGGTAACGAAAAATTTTGTGCGCTTGAAAAAAAGACTCAATTTGATCAATGGTTTACTTCTTTTGTCTTCGAGCGAAAGGGCAAGCGGTCAATTTGAGATAGAAGGCAGCCAATTGGAGTGCCAATTACTCTTACTCCCATATTGCTGCATCTGTGCGGTCAAGCAATGTCAGGTCAGAGTAGAGAGAAAGGTTGCAACATTTACACTTTATGTGACCCTAAATATGACCTTCCTGACTGCGAATTTCTTTCAGGAAGATAGAAACCCTTGACGTTGGTCCTTGCCACTAGACGGCAGCACACACCATCCATTAAACGCTCTAGTAGAGAAAATCACAGGAAATGTTAAAGCTAATGTAAACACCTGAAAGGTTACCGAGACAAATCTTTTGATGACCTTATATACAGAGGAATTTCGCTTTATGAATTTAGTGTAATATCATTGCACTGAGTTTTGAGATTACAGTGTCATCTTTAAGAGATAGAAAATGTTCAGTGTTTCAGGCATCAAGAGAGAGGAGTAGTCAACATTTGCCTAGGTATGATGACGTCATGTAGCATTTCTTATGGATTAAGCAAGATTTAACGGAGAAGTCACATTCTTATGATATTAATGTTGGTGAAAGTGCAGAAATAGTCATCGTAAAGGGAGAAGAGTCACGGGGGGGGGGGGCAGCGTTTCCTTATTGTATCATATGAAAGAAAAATCGCTCCATACTTTATAATGAAATATATAACGATATAGAGAGTGTTTTGAAAAAAGGGTCAAAGAGTTTTTAAAAAAGTTACAATGCAAAAAAGAAAAACCATTTGAAAACCCTTCGTGAAGTGCATTGATTTCTATTCCAGTGATTCTGTTGTGTGATTATAATGGGTAGCGATATCTCTTGCACAAGAATTACTTCTGTTATTTCGTCAATAGCAGGAATTTAAGTGTGTGACTTCTGCTCTTGTTCAAACTACAGGTGTTCATATTTTATGACAACATGTAAGCAAAATTGACCATTCATATCTCTCTGCGTCCGAACCTGGACATCTGTTTCTTCTGATTTTATCTCGCCCTTGCATCGATTTAAGAATTAGTTTAACAAAGGGCTAACACGAAATGAAAAATATAATTAATTACTCCTCAAGAAACTGGTTTCCACAGAGTTCTGACAGGAGCCTGTGGGGGATTACCTCTGAGCGACACTTTTTTGCACACCATGGGCTAAATGGCCAGGTCACAAGGACCCCGAAGGCTCAGAGAAGGTTTGTGGAGGAGCCCACTGGAACAGCTGTTGGAAGACAGATGGTAGCCTCCCGTCAAGTCCATCCAGCGTGTTCTTTAACGTGAATAGGGTATGGCTCTCCCGCACACGGGGCCACGGCTTAACGTCCCATCCGACGGACGGCGGTTTTTCAAGCCCATCGGTGTCCCAACTAACCGTAGGCAGAGCGGGGAATTTTGCGAAGATAAATCTCAACGCTGACCCATCTGGGACTCGAACCTGGGAACTACAGATTACGAGCCTGGCGCGCTACCGACTCAGCCACACCCATCCCAAAGCCTGTCAGCATGAGCCATAGAGGCACAGCTGGAAAATGGGAGGGAACGCTGTTGAACATCTAGTTCCAGAGTGCAGTGTGAACCATAACTCTTTTCAACTCTTTCTTGGGAGGGGAGAGGGGGCTAAGTTGGTAGCGCGCCAGATTCGCAATCTGCAGTTCTGAGGTTCGAGTCCGACCTGGGCAAGCGTTGAGATTTTTCTGCACAAAACTGCCTACCCTGTCCACGATCAGTAGGGGATACCGATGGACTTGGAGAGGCTGTCGTTCGCTGGATGGGACGTTAAACCGTGTGCCGTGTGGCAGAGAGTTATACCCTATGCACGTTAAAGAACACACTGGATGTCCTTGGCGGGAGGCTACCATCTCTCACCCGACAGATGTCAAGTGGGTCCCCTCCCTCCACCTTCTCTGAACCCTCGGGATCTTTGTGACTTGGCCATTTAGTCCATTGTGTGCAAAAAAAGTGTCGCTCAGAGATAAAAAACCCCAACTGATTCTGGAGTCCAAAAAACAACTATACCCCTGCATTGAAGAGAACTGCGAAGAAGGCGAAACCTCAGTAGAAAGACAACACTGGAAAAAAAATCTATACCATACCCGGGGCTCGAACCCAAGTCACTTTGATCCGCAGCAAACCACTCAGTGACATGATAGAGAAAAAATATACTCATTCTCACCAAGACAATCGTTGGGGCGGGGGTGGCTCAGTGGTAGCGCGCCAGGCTCGTAATCTGTAGTTCCCAGGTTCGAGTCCCAGCTGGGTCAGCGTTGAGATTTATCTCCGCAAAATTCCCCGCCCTACCCACGGTCAGTAGGGGACAACGATGGGCTTGGAAAGGCCGCCGTCCGTCTGATGGGACGATAAGCCGTGGCCCTGTATGCGGGAGAGCCATACCCTGTGCACGTTAAAGAGCACACTGGATGGCCTTGACGGGAGGCTACCATCTGTCTCCCAACAGCTGTTCCAGTGGATCCCCAACCTTCTCTGAACCTTCGGGGTCCATGTGACCTGGCCATTTAGCCCATGGTGTGCAAAAAAGTGCCGCTCAGAGGTAAAACAACCCAACTCAACCAAGACAATCGTTGAATTTAACGTAAAATTATTATCATTCGCTTAATAGCTTCGAAACATTGGAAACTGGTTCTTACTGTGAACACTTCTAAACAAGTTAATGTGCGATTCCTGGAATTCGTCGGTCTTGCTTCCCGTTCTGCTTTTTCCTCTGACAGCAACATATCATTGACAAGAACCTGAACTGATGCCAGTATTAAATCATAGACATAAAAACCAAATTCCGACTTGTTTTTCCGAAAACTGACTGAAACTAGTTTTAGTGAATAGGACTATTCTTCCAGGAGACAATTTTTGTGATGTGTTAGCTTTGAGGCAGTTGTCAGCCAACTTGACTTTGACCTTTTAACCCTTGGAGTGCCAAGATTGATTAGATCGAAGTTAGGAAAATTAAGTAAACTGCCAAGATCGATTATATTGAAGATTAGGAAAATCTGCGCAAACTGTCAGGATCGAAGCTAGCAAAAGTTGGAAGCTAGGCAAAATTGCGTAAACTGCCACGATCTATTAAATAGGAAAAGTTGTGCAAATTGCTAGGATTGGTTAGATCGATATTAGGAAAATTTGCGTAAATTTGCAAGATCGATTAGATCGAAACTACGAAAATTTTCGAAAATTGCCAGGACTGCTTAGACAGAAGCAAGGAAAATTTGCGTAAATTGTCAGGATTGATTAGATTGAAGCAGGGAAATCTGGTGTAAATTCCAGAATCGTTTAGATCGAAATTAGAAAAATTTATCAAAATTTTCAGAATCGAACACTATTTTTCGAGGAGGTAAGTTGAATAGGTACGGTATGTGATGTATCTTGAAATTTCGTCCATAGAATAGAATTTTGGTTGTTTTAAAGAACCCTTTGCCTTTTTTCTAGTAAAATTATCGTGGCAAGTGTTTTGCGTATAACTATTATTAAAGAAGTTATTGATAGCAGAAATAAACAGATATAAACTTTTAATGGATAAAATTTTGAGCAAACAAAAATATAATCTTTTCTTATTTGGTTCCATTCTACAAAAAGGGCCAATAATACCTTGAAGAGGAGAATTTCTTACAATGTTTGGAAATTTAAAATCTGAAATTTCACTTCCTATAACAAGAAAGCTACGTTTCAGCAATTCCAGTTTAAATGCAATGAAAAACCTTTCGAAATTGGGGGGAAGACGCTCCCAATGTCGATTGGTAGGTCATTAGGTTTCTTTTTCTCGGTCTCACTAACGTCTTTCGAGGGGCGGGGGTGGCTCAGTCGGTAGCGCGCCAGGCTCGTAATCTGTAGTTCCCAGGTTCGAGTCCCAGCTGGGTCAGCGTTGAGATTTATCTCCGCAAAAATTCCCCGCCCTGCCCACGGTCAGTAGGGGACACCGATGGGCTTGGAAAGGCCGCCGTCCGTCGGATGGGACGTTTAGCTGTGGCCCGTGTACGGGAGAGCCATACTCTGTGCACGTTAAAGAACACGCTGGATGGCCTTCACGGGAGGCTACCATCTGTCTCCCAACAGCTGTTCCAGTGGGTCCCCTGCCCCAACCTTCTCTGAGCCTTCGGGGTCCATGTGACCTGGCCATTTAGCCCATGGTGTGCAAAAAAGTGCCGCTCAGAGGTAAAACAACCCAACGTCTTTCGAACGAAACTCAAGCAGCGCTCGTCAGCCAGAACGTTTTTCACACATCATGCGTTCTAAAAATAAGGCATCATTTTCACACTTTCCTTACCAATATCCACTTTTCTAGCATATTCCCTATAAGTTGCATAGCTTTGATTTGGTTTGTTTTACCTCTGAGCGGCACTTTTTTGCACACCATGGGCTAAATGGCCAGGTCACAAGGACCCCGAAGTTTCAGAGAAGGTTGGGGAAGGGTACCCACTGGAACAGCTGTTGGGAGACAGATGGTAGCCTCCCGTCAAGGCCATCCAGCGTGTTCTTTAACGTGCGCAGGGTATGGCTCTCCCGCACATGGAGCCACGGCTTAACGTCCCATTCGACGGACGGCGGCTTTTCCAAGCCCATCGGTGTCCCCTACTGACCGTGAGCAGGGCGGGGAGTTTTGCGGAGATAAATCTTAACGCTGACCCAGGTTGTACTCAAACCTGGTAACTGCAGATTACGTGCCTGGCGCGTTACCGACTGAGCCACCCCCGCCCCAAGTTGCATAGCATTCACGTGGATGGAGTGACTTAAGTACACCAATTTTGAGTACTGGTGGGTTTTAGGCAATCGTCAACTTACCTTAACCCAATGATGCGGAATTATCATCCATAGAGCCCTGCTCCGATGCTGATATCGGCTTTTTTCATCTGTGGATATCCAAATTTAAAAGCTCTTGGCGGATAAATATTAATGTTAACGCGTAGTAAAAACCGCGGGTAAAAATTGATGTTTACTGGGAAATTGGACAAAATATGTAGCAACAAGGACAAACCTTACAGCATAACTGATGGCTGACATGAGTGAAAAAAAAGAATAGATAATAAAAAAGAAAAATAAAAAAAAATTGATTTGAAAGTTAAATGATTATATTCAATTTCGATCTATTGAGATAAAGACACAAATTGGAAGAAAAAAAGCTTACTTTATGTGAAGCAGTCTTTGCACTGACAAAGCAAAATACTCAGTGTTGCGTAGGTTTCTGGACTATTTTACCTCTGAACTGCACTTTCCTGCACACAATGGGCTAAATGGCCAGATCAAAAGGATCCGAGGGTCAGAGAAGGTTGGAGGTGGGGGGAGAGAGATGGGGTAGCCTCCGTCAAGGTCATCCAGCGTAATTCTTTAACGTGCACAGGATATGGCTCTCCTGCACACGGGCTTAACATGTCCGATGGACTGAGGCTTTTCTAAGCCTATCATTGCCCTCTACTGACCGGGGCAGAGCGTGGAATTTTGCGGAGATAAATTTGAACGTTGGCCCAAGTGGGACTCGGAACTGGGAACTGCAGATTACGAGCGTGGCGCGCTACCGACTGAGCACTCACCAGTGTGTTGCGTAGAAAACGAATTAAATCTGAAAAAATTTCAGTCGTGGAGATTACTAAGTTTACAGGGTGAATTATAAAGGGAAGGTATAAATATACCGAGCTTTTTTCTGTAGACATAGAAATCAATAAATACTGAAAAAATGAGTTTTCTCGATGTGCGGAAAAAATTACAAAACTGAGGAAAAAAATTTGGAAAAAATTGCGGTAAATATGAGTTTAGCCAATGTACGGGTTGCGCGTGTCTGTAATGTTAATAGAGAATCTGAGAAAAAAAATCTATCATCACATGGCCCTCCTCAGGCACGCAGCAGGGTTTTGTTTCCAGGGGAAAGAGAGGGGGATCCGAGAATAAGACTTGAGTTGAGCTTTCCAGTTGCCAAAATATTCCGACAGGTTGGGTTGGGTTGTTTTACCTCTGAGCGGCACTTTTTTGCACACCATGGGCTAAATGGCCAGGTCACATGGACCCCGAAGGCTCAGAGAAGGTTGGGGGAGGGGACCCACTGGAACAGCTGTTGGGAGACAGATGGTAGCCTCCCGTCAAGGCCATCCAGCGTGTTCTTTAACGTGCACAGGGTATGGCTCTCCGCACACGGGGTCTCGGCTTAACGTCCCATCCGACGGACGGCGGCCTTTCCAAGCCCATTCCGACAGAAAAGGTTAAAATAATACTCTGTATGGGATAAAATTTTACAGTTTTTTTTTTAATGTATTTTGTGCCTCGAACATGTAATATGAAGCTAAAATCAAATTGCACAAAGATATCTGGTTTAGATTTAAAAGCAGGTAGACAAGTTCGAGATTCCGTATATGACAACAGGATTTCGGGGGAGGAGGAAACATCCCCTCCGTCGGGTACTTTTTTGGCTTTCCTGAATAGGCAAATACTTAACGTCCCATCTGACGGACGGTGTCATTTCCAAGCCTATCGGTGTCACCTTTCTGACGAGGGTAGGGTAGGAGTTAGCGAAAATAAAACTCAACGCTGGCCCAGGTGGGACACAAACCTGGAAACATAACATTATGAACCAATCCCCACCCAGCCCCTAATTTAAGTATGAGACGGTATTTGGCATTATCAATCTAGTTTTAAGTTTGTGTAATGTATGCTGGAGTTTCAGTTTTAGGATGCTTAAATCTTTAGAATCACCCTAACTCATGAAGTATTTAGTAAAAAATTTATGTTTTTTTTTTGCAGTGGATGGATTTTAACCCACGTCCTCCAGTTGGGTTGGGTTGTTTTACCTCTGAGCGGCACTTTTTTGCACACCATGGGCTAAATGGCCAGGTCACATGGGTTGGGTTGTGTTGTTTTACCTCTGAGCGGCACTTTTTTGCACACAATGGGCTAAATGGCCAGGTCACATGGACCCCGAAGGCTCAGAGAAGGTTGGGGGAGGGGACCCACTGGAACAGCTGTTGGGAGACAGATGGTAGCCTCCCGTCAAGGCCATCCAGCGTGTTCTTTAACGTGCACAGGGTATGGCTCTCCCGCACACGGGACCACGGCTTAACGTCCCATCCGACGGACGGCGGCCTTTCCAAGCCCATCGGTGTCCCCTACTGACCGTGGGCAGGGCGGGGAATTTTGCGGAGATAAATCTCAACGCTGACCCAGCTGGGACTCGAACCTGGGAACTACAGATTACGAGCCTGGCGCGCTACCGACTGAGCCACCCCCGCTTCCCGTCCTCCCGTAACATACCAGGCGTGATAACCACTACATCATCAACGGCTAACCTTTATTTCAGCTAATGTGACTGATGGACTTTCCGATATATTATTTGATTCGTCCCTGGCGTCATGTACCTTAGCTCTCTTAGTATCTCAATCTATTTAATTTCCGTTTCTGAAACGTTTTATAAGACACACAATCCTCAAGACTAGTACTTAAAACAGAACTAAAAGAAAAACGGATCAAAAAGGAAAAAAGAGGTTTCTTACAACGGATAACATCTGCGTGTCATCGCTTCAGCTTTTGGAGCGGAACTCAACAGCCAAGGGATGCAGCATAGCGAAGAGAAATTAGCGCAAATTTAGCAGCTGTCGATAACAGGCCTATTAACCACAGATGCCATCTCACGACAGCTAACCTTGTGAAACCAGACAACTAAGCTCTCGCCATTTCCAGTCGCTGTCGATATTGAGTGACGACTTGTCCAAGAAAAAAAAAATTCTTTAGTCTCTCTGTCTCCTCTTGCTACCTTCCCCCATGGCTTATGCATCACTACATTTTCTCTTATTCTTTACTTGCTCTACGTGCTCCATACCTAATTAGGGCAGTGTCAGTTTTCTTGAAATACAACGCTAGCTGCCGTAAATTGTTGTGGTGACTGATTTTTATCTGGTTGGTTTGTTTTCTTACTGGAAGGAGCAAACAGGAGAGGCCTGCTCCAAAGGGACCAACTATAGGCTACGTTTCGATGGTCCTTTCACTTCTATACAAATGATTAATATTTTTATACAATAAAAACTCGATTTTTCTGATTAATTGGGGAATGTAGGTACTTCGGATAATCGGAATTCCGGATAATCGATTTTAAATAAATCTAGTAGACCTATTCCTCGATTCAGACGTATTTAGTTTATACGGTTTCAGGTTTACACTGTCAAGAAAATGCAACCAATTTCGTTTTACGTGATTATAACCTCGGTTTGATTCGCTATGGATTGAGATTTATTTTTATGTATGTAGATATAATACATTTTATGAAGTAGCAGTGGTAAGGGTTGGTTTGTTTTATCTCTGAGAGGTACTTTTTTTACACAATGGGCTAAATGGCTAGATCAAAAGGACTCCGAAGGCTCAGGGAAGGTTGTGGAAGGGAGACAGATGGTAGCCTCCCGTCAAGGACATCTAACGTGTTCTACAATGTGCACTGGGTAAGGCTCTCCTGCACACGGAGTAACGGCTTCACGTGCCATCCACTGGACGGCGGCCTTTCCCAAATCTATTGGTGTCCCCTACTGACCGTGGGCAGGAGTTTTGCGGAGATAAATCTCAACGCTGGCCCAGCTGCGACTCGAACCTGAGAACTGCAGATTACGAGCGTGGCGCGCTACCGACTGAGCCACCCTCGCCCCCGGCATCAAGGGAGTTGATTAGATTGTCAACTAAAAGTAAAAATCCAATAAATGGTTTTAATTGATATATATTTATTTTCAAGAATAAATAGATAATATAAAACCTTATATTAATATACCCATCATCTGTAACAAGTTACATTCTTTCGCTAATAAAATTCTATTCTTACCATTGAAATGCAATCTGTCTCGCGACATCTTAATGAATTAAGCCTGTCTTGAATCGGCAACGATATTTCACTTTTCTAGCTGGATTTTTCAGACCGTTCAACATTTCATCTCATTTTTACCAACAAGTTTTACTTTGCAGACTATTATATAGGCTAAATACAGCTGATTGGTTATAGCAGTTTTATAAAATATCATATAAATACTGATTTTACAAAATAAAGCGCTAAGTGTTTAAATGGTAGCTAAGTAGTCACTGGAAGGAGAGCTATGCACCAATCCCCTGTGTTGATGCATAGAACCGGCCAGGTCTATCACCTAATTTTGGATCCCGCCTTCTCGTGCTGCGGGCTGTTAGTACCTTTAAAAGAGATACTCTCTTGTGAAAGTGAACGGAAGGGGAGGGCTGCCAGATTAGTTTGGCCTACTGATCTGGACAATTATGGCTACTTTTCTTTTTTTCCTACCCTGCTGAGGAGTGGTCAACCACACAGGGTCCTGGTGCTACCATATAAACCCACTGGACTGGACTGAATTATGGCTCTGATCTTGATTTTGGATCCTGTATTTGCTGCACTGGTGGACTTCTGTGGAGGGAAAATCTTACGCTGTGTTTTCTCTCTGTTTGTGGGTTGACAGCCCCAAGTGAATAGATTCACAGGATATGTTTATCAGCTGGTAGATAATCCTGAGCAGAGGTCATCGCAGGCACCTGAACTCTTTGCTTCTATTGGCATCGTCAAATTCTACATTGGAGGAAGTCTTCCAGTGTAGATGGCTTCAGCCTTTAGTGGTGAGGGAACGGGTCTTTGCCCCATGTCTGCGATTAGGGGGCTGTTTGTTATTGTCGGAATTCCCTCTCTAATAAACATAGTTTCTTTAAACATCCCACTAACCATTTTCTCTCCATAGGTGGTTGGAATGTGAGGACTCTGCACAGAGCTTTTTCTCTTGATGTCCTCACACAAGAATTCCACCATTATAATTTAGATATTCTCGGCTTGCAAGAGACCAGATGGACAGATAAAGGTCAGATTCTTAAAAATAATCTTAAATTTCTCTTTTCAGGGAGGGATGACAATAAGCATCACCAAGGCGTGGGTCTGCTTCTCAGCATACACGCTAGTGATGCTCTTCTAGGATATGAGTGCATTAATGAAAGGTTTCTTACAGCAAAATTTCAGACAAGGGTTAAAGACTTGAATGTTGTGTGTTGTTATGTCCCCACTGAGGATGCCGATGAGGATTAGAATATTTTATGGACAACTTCAGGATATTCTGTATCTTTAAAGGAAGGAGATATTACCCTTGTTCTAGGCAACTTTAATGTTAAAGTTGGTACTGACTCTGACCTTTGGGGAGGGGTGATAGAAGGGTTTATGAAAATAATGGAAACACCGACGGCGACTGGAGTACATGCAATGCGCCGTATGTATGTCAAAGAAACGACGTCACCAACGATGTGAGGTATATAAAGGGGAGAAGTACGATGTCGGTTATCACAAGCAGTGCCTCAGGTGAAACAGCTATTGTGGTGTAATTGTCGACAATGTCAGATCTCTGACCTTCATTGGTGCGTGTCTTGCAGGAGCTTCAGTAACCAGAACTGCGGAAATAGTAGCTATTATATACACGAGGAACTGTATCGAAGATTATGACTACCTATCAAAAAGGACAGGGCGTTACCTCCAAACGTGCAAATTGTGAACGCCATACGAAGTGTCAGATAGGGATAGGCGAACGTTGGCACTGATTTTACAATGAAAGCACAAGACCACGGCACTGCAAATAGCAGCAGAGTTGGACATCAGTCGGAATGATCCCGTTTCCGTCATAATAGTTCGTCGGTAACTTCATCGTGCCAGTATTCATGGTCATGCTGCAATCCACAAACCTCTGATTGACAACATCAATACCACAAAACGTGTAAGGTGATGCAAAGCACATAAAAACTGGGATCCTAAAGACTTGCAACGTGCCATGTGGTCTGATGAATCGTGCTACATATCGTTTCCTACCACTAATAGAGTACGTCAGGCGAAAACCTTCAGAAGCGTATCACCCCGACTCTTTGGTTTCGACTGTGAAGCATGGAGGTGGATGTGCTGATGCTGTGGGGTGCCATATCATAGCATTCCTTAGGGTCATCAGTTATTCTGCAGGGTCGTGTCACATCCGCAACGCACGAATCTATTCTCGGGGATCACCTGCACCCAACGTTGCGGGTATTGTTCCCCAATAGATATGATGTCTGTTAACCGTTTGTTTTCAAAAGGTTAAGAGACATTGTAACAGACGGAGCCACTAGGTTAAACATTGCCAGTATCTCCTTGCACGAGACGACTGTAACCCTTTTTTTTCTGTTCTGTTAGTTTGTGGGCTACCTTATTGGCACAGATCTTTCGGAACTTTAAATGTTGACAAAAAAATGTTTTCCTTAATGAGCTCACGAAGAGCAGCGATGGTTCTCTCGTTCACGGTCTCCTCAGGCCTATGGAAGGAGGTTTTCGAAGCTCTGCCGTCCTTCTCTAAATTTGCTCATCCATCCCGTAACAGTGCCAGATGAACAAGCATGATCCTCATATACCTGTGATAAATCGGCATGATTTTTTTTCTCCTCATCCCCAAGCCGAATTCTTGTGAAAATGTAGCAACATCGCAAAGATTTTGCAATAGCAACAATGCACGGATTTCTTAGACCGAACTTCCCGCGCCGCAAGCGAAGAGTTGGGTTGTTTTACTTCTGAGCGGCACTTTTTTTGCACACCATGGGCTAAATGGCCAGGTCACATGGACCCCGAAGGCTCAGAGAAGGTTGGGGGAGGGGACCCACTGGAACAGCTGTTGGGAGACAGATGGTAGCCTCCCGTCAAGGCCATCCAGCGTGTTCTTTAACGTGCACAGGGTATGGCTCTCCCGCACACGGGGCCACGGCTTAACGTCACATCCCACGGACGGCGGCCTTTCCAAGCCCATCGGTGTCCCCTACTGACCGTGGGCAGGGCGGGGAAATTTTGCGGAGATAAATCTCAACGCTCAGCATCTGGGACTCGAACCTGGGAACTAGAGATTACGAGCCTGGCGCGCTACTGACTGAGCCACCCCCGCCCCTACCAAGCGAAGAGAGAAATGATGATACGGCGTTTGTTTTTAACACATAATAACATGTTTATATAACCCTTCAAACAAATCGTAGCTGGTTTACTTCGGAGGAACGAGGGCAAATGTACAGACACATGCGAAGAATTTTTTGAATGCCCTCCGCATCAGGGACATTTCTTTCATGTGCTATCGTTAAGAAAAAGATGTAATCTCTCGCCAAGGCCATCCCGTGTGTTCTTTAACACAGAGGGAGGTGGCTTAATGTCCCATCCGACGGATGGCGTGTTTCTCAAGTTCATCGCTATCTTCTCTAAAACTACGATGAAAAGGCATTGACGGATGATTCCATCTGTTACCTAACATCTATTCAGCTAATGTCCTTCCCTAACCAGCTCTGATACCTTGTGGGTCCTTGTGACCTCGCCATTTAGCCCATTATGTGTACAAAAATGCCGCTCAGAGGTAAAACAATCCAACCTCACCAGAAGCTTAGTGAGCTGCCATTCCTGCACAAATCAAGATCCATTGAAGTAAAATCTCCCACTCCGAAACCCCAAATATGCCGGAGGGCTTCTCATATACGATCCAATACACACGAAATACATTTGCTGAAGTGTTCGCCTCCCAACCGATAACACCCTTCTTCTGCAGAAGCGACATGATTCGACATGAGCATCGAGGATGTCGAAGTACTCATTACATCCTCCATTCAGTCAATTCCCTCCCCCATCATCATTATGATCATCATCTTCGGATGCGATGGATCAGAGAGATGCGATGATGTTCTACCATTAGAGCACGCACTTCGTAGCGTGCCACACTCTTTTCACGCGAGCGATCGCTCGATCCTATACCTCCCCCCTCCGTTTGACACCTCACGCGTGACAAATGCGTCCACGTGTCCTCGAGCAGGTCGAACCCGAGCCGCAAGGTTCTGGCCTCTCATTAAGCGATCACGACCTAGATAAGACTGGTTCCCCTGACTTGCGCACACTGTTCCGCAAAGGCTGCCGTTTTAGATCCATTCAAGCAACGGGGAGGAAATGCGATAGAAGGCGCGGAGAAAAAGAGGAGAGGCGATGAAGAGGGGAAAATGATGGAGGGGGAGGAAAAGGGGGAGGAAGGTTGAGAGAGAGAAAGCCTGATTTGTTGATGCTTGTCCTAGTGGCTAACCTTTAATTAGCCCGCAGATCAGCCTTCTGGCGATGGTCCGAAACAGAATGGCTTCTTTCTGAAGGCTGGGGTTTCGCAAAGGAGGTAAAAGATAACGACTTCAAAATGGCCACACACCGAAAAGAAAAGAAAAACTGACATATTACGCCATTCTCTATTTGAGAGAGTAATTAGATCCTCTTGACTATTATTCTCCCTCTTTCTGAGTGCTATTTCTCCACATTTTATTTCTGAAGGATTTAGCATTTTTAATATACCAAGGAAACTCTGCCACACTATATTTCCCTATAGCTAGATGTTTGCAGTCAATCTCGCAATGTATTCAGTTTCTTTCTTTCCTTTATAGCACTCATCGTTTTTGGTTGCTTTTGAATTGGTGTTGTTTACGTTAGAATCATCCTCAAAAAATATTTCCTTCAATGACGCGGATAAAAAAGTCTGAAATATAAATATTTTAAGTGATCACACTGAAATTTCTGCATGTTATTTGCATGCATTTAATAGACTTTCTTACTCAAAAATAGTTTATGCAATAACACGATCAAATGATATAAAATACTCTGTGTGCATTAACGATACAAATGAAAAGTTTGAAATTTAAATATTTTTTTAAGTGATCACACCTAAACTTTCTTAGCTAAACTGATCTTCATGCACTTCCTCGACTTTTTGTCCAATAACATGAACAAATTTTGATAGAATGATCTCTGTCTCTGCGCAGTAATGATGCCGAATTTTACCTTTAAAAGACAGGTGGGGGTGGCTCAGTCAATAGCGCGCCAAGCTCGCAATCTACAGCTCCCAGGTTCGAGTGTCAGCTTTGAGATTTATCACCGCAAAATTCCCCGCCCTGCCCACGGTCAGTAGCGGAACACCGATGGGCTTGAAACAGGCCGCCTTCCGTCGGATTGGACGTTAAGCGGTGACCACGTGTGCGGGAGAGCCATACTCTGGCACTTTAAAGACCACGCTGGATGACCTTGGTGGGGGAGGCTACCACCTGTCTCCCAACAGCTGTTCCAGTGAGTCCCCAACCTTCTCTGAGCCTCCGGGGTCTTGTGACCTGGCTATTTAGTCCATGGTATGCAAAAAAGTGCCGCTCAGAGGTAAACCAACCTTTAAAACAATTTTACGTTGAATACCGGATTATTATTTTAAAATATACAATTCTTGTGGAGGTTAAAATTGGTATCGTTGTTTCGTTTCGGGCAGAGACTTTTTAAATTAAAACTTTTCAAAATTTCATGCTACCAAATTATCTCGTTATCCATTTCAATGTCACTAACTTCTTTTCGTCGGAATGGAAATATCCATTGAAGAAAAAAGTGTATAAATGCTCATTAATGTCTTTGAAATAATTAGTTGAAAAAAATTGGTTTTCCTGAATGGAACTCGAACCTGCGCCTCCCAGAAGCATGCCAGGCATCCTAACCGTTGGACCATCAGAAGCTTCAATTTTTTCAACAAAGGAAGTGCGTGAAGATCAGTTTAGCTAAATGGTGATCCAGCGGTTAGGACGTTCGGCATACTTCTGGGAGGCGTGGGTTCGAGTCCCACTCCTCCATAACACCAATTATTTTTCAACTAACTATTTCAAGTATTTCTTGGCTACAGGATATTTTTTTGTGATACTTTATTACTGTGTTAACGTCTTTGTTTGCACAGCAAAAAGATCAGGGATTTCAGCTCAAGTCTTGCTTCCTTCGTGTATCTACAGCGTATTAGTGACAGGAACCTTTCAGAGCACCATGACTACCTGAGTAATCAAAATTTTGTTTAATCTTTAGGAAGCCACTCTGAAGAATATTTGTAATAATATTCCAGGATCCAATTAGAATTATTTTTATACTTAGTTTTGCCCATTCCTCTGGAATATCATTTCATTTTCGATAGTTATGTGTGCTTTATGTAATCTACCATTTTGGTACCAACTTGGGAAGTATCAGTATGAACTAAACACTGCGATGTCTTGTACTGGAAAGGATAAAAGGGGTTAAATAGTTATATGTAGTGATCATTAAACAGTTGACTGGGGTTACCAAGAGAATTTCGAAGTCTGGAAAATTTCAGTCGAATCCGTAGGGACGAAATTGTCAGATTCTAAAGCTGAACGCTTAGGATTCAAAATCTTGAGATTCTTAGTCAAACTAGTAGGATTCAAAATTTCCGATATTATAGGGTTCAAAGTTTAATATTCTTAACTAATTCGCAAGCTTTAAAATCTTGAAGTTCGAAGAATTAAAATCTTCAGATTCTTATACGAATTCATGATGTTCAAAATCCGAAGATTTTTGGTTGAGTACTTTGGCAAAGATTCTGAAGAGTTTGAGCCGTTTATAACCTCGAGATTCTTAGTCGAAACCTTACGGCTCAAAATATTGAAGAACGAAGATTTGAAAATCTTCACTCGAACTTCTACGATACAAAATTTCAAAAATCGCAAATTTTAAAATTTTGATATTCTTACTCGGATTCTTAAAGTTTAAAATGTAGAGATTTTTAGTTTACCTCTTAGGTTCGAAATCTTGACAACTTTCGACCAAGTCTTAAGTTCAGAATCTTGATTTTTTTTTTTTTTTTTTTTTATCGAACCCGTAGGGTAGAAAATGTCGAGCATCCTAGAATTCAAACTCTTAGTTGTTTCAAAATATTAGTAGTCGACCTTTAAGGATTCGAAATTTTAAGATCCTTAATCAAACTTAGGATTAAAAATCGTAAGTAAAATCGTAAAAAAATCGTAAGTAAAATCGTAAAAAAATCGTAAGTAATCCTACGGGATTTTAAAAAATCTCGTAGGATTTAAAATCTCAAGTAAAATAAAGCTCAAAATTTTAAAATCCTTAGTCAAATTCTCGAGGTTCAAAATTTCTAGATTATTAAGTTTTAAGATATATTAAGTTGAAATCCTAAGTTCAAAATATGGAAATTCTCAAAATCTTCGGTTTGTAACTTTCGGATTCATAGTTGAACTTTAAAGATATAAAATTTCGAGGATCGAAGAGTCAGAATTTTGAGATTTTTTGTAGGAACGAATTCCTAGGATTAAATAGAGATCTGTATAGTTAGAGGGTGGCCATCTCGGTGATTCACTGGCATTGGTTGATAGAGTCGCGTGGTTTATGGGCGCCATGTTTTGTCGTACCGTGAGACGAAAGCCTATGAGTTAGTGTATGTATAAGTTAAAACTTCTAAGTTGTCATAGTTTTATATATTTCTACCACTTTTTTGTCTATTTTATAAATGCCTTTTTTATAAATGCTATTTTATAATGTCATATTTTATAAATGCCACACTGCGCTGCATTTGGCTGTAAAAATTTCACTCAAAGAAATAATTTAATGAATATTTTTTCCCGAGGAACTCTATCAGAAGACAACAATCGGCTGCAAAAGTGAAACGAGCTAACTAAAAACCAACAAATAATTTCTTTTAAGGTTCGTTTGAAAAACGAGCTAAAGCTTTCACTTTGTCATCTGCCTATGCAGTATTTGTTCGTCTGTCTGTTCGTCTCTCTGTTAACTGTTGTCTGTCCATCTGTCTTTCCACCTGTTTGTCCGTCTATAGACAATATTTTTTTTTACTTTCAGAGCTAAATGAAGAATTCTTTTTGGGTTGGATAAGTGTCGAACAAATATTGTGATTAGCAATTTTAAAAATTTTCAATAGCTTTAATAGGGCCATCTAGCGGTGGGAAAAGATGGAAGATGCTAAAATTTCAAACGAATATTGCAAAAAAACCAATTACAATGGAAATCTGAAATTTTGGTAGTAGAGTGTTGTGGTCAGAAGGTTTACAATGGCAACAAGGCTTTGCCGTCTTAGCCAAAAGGGGGAGACGAAAATGAAAATTTTTTAAAGAGATAAACGAAACTATATATATATTTGTTTTACAGGCACTAACAAAATATTAATGATTTAAACAATATTTGATAATCTCAGCGTTACTTGCAGACGTTTAAACATCTATTAATCAATAAATATTTTTTGTTAAAAAAGCCGGCTTTAGTTCAACAGGTTAGAATGCTATGGCATGTTTCTGGAGAGTTGCGGTTTCGAATCCTGTATGTCGGGGGAATTTTTTTTCCATAAAAATATTAATACTTACGTTTTTCGAATCCCCATCAGCTGCAATTTCCAGTGTTAGAGAGTGCTAAAGGCGGTAAATAAAAACTCGAAAGGCGACCTCTAGCGGCGGAAGAAGCTGGAAAATACCATACAGGTACTAATAAAATATTAATAGTTTATTTTCTCAATTATACAGTAGTTCGAATTTCCACTGTCAGAGGGTACTGAAAGTGTAAAATAATTAGAAGAACGCATATCGCCTCTGGCGCATATGGGAATCTCATTTTCAAAGAGAATGAAGTTCTTCCTTTGCCTACTTTTTCACTTCTTAAAAGTTTTAATTATGGATGCTCGTGTTGTTTTTCTGCTGAGGTCCTGCCATCCTCATGGGCCTTTTACTCTGGAGTCCAGTTAGTTTATAAGGTCAGCTCAGAACCCTGTGTGGTTGACCACTCTTCAGCAGGGTAGAACTTTATGTTAGAATAAACTTATTAAAGTTATGAAAATACTTTTATGTCAAAACCTTTGAATATATTTATATTTCTTATTTTTAATGAGGATTTTCATTTCTTATATCCGTTAGAGGAAGCACCCACGGAGGCTGATTGTTGCCAATGGTAACTTCGTAACCTTGTGTTCTAATTACTGTTCCTAAGTTCATACACAATAGATTATGATGATATCAGAACTATCAATATGTAAAGAAAAAGGAAAAACTTAAAATAATGCAAAATAATGAAAAGAATTAAGATGAGAATATTTTGCATATTAACAGGGACAACAAACAATTTGCTCTTATTGTCCTGTCTAGTCATATATTATATTTAAGAATGAAACAAAATTGAAATAAAAATGAAATAAAGAGAGGAAAAGGTTAAAAAGTTGGCAACTCGCTTTTAAATAGTCAAACCTCATGCACAATTAGACCACAACTCTATATAATTGTTCAATGTCATTTATCTGCATTAAGAAAGATTTTATCTTCTTGAAATGTATTTGGTACAGTTCATTCTTAATATTATAAGGCAACAAGTTAAAAAAAATTTGGCCCATAAAACATGAAAATGCCGGTGTGAAATTTCTTTTCTATTTAATGGAACAATAAATTTATATTCTGAATCCCTCAAACTTCCTTTTGAAATCTTCATCTGCAAAATTATAGGGGATCTATATATATGTAACAAACTATACAGTATACATATAATTTTTGAAATCAAGAATAATATTATCCTTAATAAGCTTATTGTACCAGTTTTTTTATGGAAAGTCTTAGCTTTTAAATATTTATTTTGTATGTTTATAATATTATTTAAGGAACATAAATATATACCTTCCTAGCTGATAAACCCATAACTAATAGTAGCATTAAACCATAAAAATACAGTTGAATTAAATATTTGTTTGATACAATTTTTCTTGAATAATATAAAATAAAATAAAAATAAATATCCCCTCAAGCAGCTGTTTGCCACAGAGGTCTGACAGGAGCTTGTCAGTTTATATGCCACAGTAGAAGGTCTGAGAGGATGGCAGGACCTCAGCAGAAAAACGACACATACATCCATGCCTTACCTGGGACTCGAACCCAGGTCCCTTAGATCAGTAGCCAAGCGCTAACCACTCGGCCTGGGACGGCTAAGAAATTATTATGCATAAAAAATATGAAAACAAATTTTTTCATTAAATGAAATTACTTCTGGTTTTAACTACAATTTGACAAACTAGCAAACATTTAGCAACCTGCTCATGGGAGTCCAACTCAACCCATATTGCATGTGTATTCCATACAGTCATCCATAACTACCCACTATTTTTCATGAAAATATAAAAATTTGCATCTAATTCCATCAGACTTAATCAAATGTTTTCATTATTTCCTGGAGTGTAATAATCTGTGAAAAAAATACTGTTGTAATTAAACTTCGTTTACTAAACTGTATACTGAAATCCCTATCAGTTAACATTGTGCACTGTAAATAGATTATAAAATTAAAGATGTTTTGATAAGCGTAGACTGGGAAACATTTTTTACATTTTGTGTGTCTATTAGCATAAATTTAATATAGTAAATATTCAGTAATGTTAACAATGCCCAATTTGGGGGCGTAAATGTTTAGTAAAAAAAAAGTGCTGGTAATACACACATTCTAACAAGGAAATAAAAGAGTGAGAGAACGTTTTTTTTTTGTAACGAAACCAATATGGAAAAATAATTAAATAATCCACATACATATACTTTTCCTAATAAAAAAATCATTAAAAATTTACCTTGCAATAAACAATAACTATTATAGTGAACAGATGTGATGGATATAAACAAATATGTATTATGGTATATGTTTTCTTTCATGGCGTTTTAAATTACTTAGCTGCGTAAATCCTGCACCACAACAATTACATATATAGGGCCGTTCATTTAAATGAGTTCTTTTGTGTACAGCAAGAGCAGCAGCTTGTATGAATGTCTTTGCACACAAATCACACGAGTAGGGTCGCTGTCCTATATGAATGGACTCATGACTTTGCAGAGTATATTTACGAGCAAATTCTTTTCCACAATAGGCACACTCATGTGGCTTCTCTCCGGTATGTGTGAGCACATGTCTTTTAATATCAGATGCTTTGTCTGTAGAATATGTACACAAATGACAAGTATGTCGTGGCAATTTTTCTCCATGGTAATTTCTGCGATGCGATATGAAGAGTGATTCCATGACAAACTGAGCATTACAGAGCTCACATTCAAAAGCTAACAAACCTAATTATGGGATAGAAAACAAACAATTATTTCTAATCCTTTATTAGTCACAGTAGAACTTATATCTTTCTACCATAAATCTCAGCTTTGAAATATAATAAGTAAAAATTTCATTTATGAGCTGGTATTGCCAACTGGTAAAAAATATTAGTCCAGAATGAAATATTTATTTATTACATACTGATTATATAAATTTATAGAAATTGTAATAAAATTTAATCTTATAATTTTGTGATTTTAATATGCATGCATCATAACCTAATTAATGAATTTGGAACAAAACACAAGAAAAAGAATGCTTTGAATCTACATATCACTATATACTTCATAAACAGTAAAACTTCAATATAATGCATCTCTTATTTGCTTGTTTTAAGGTTCCATCTATTATCATGCATAGCTGTTTTCTCTAGTTTTCCTAAATAGAATTCAAAATGCTTGATCTCCATACAAACATTATATAGGAGTTTCCTATGTTATAAAATACTTCTCAAAGTAGAAACACTATACTGAAAGCTGAATTGGAGGTCACAAGAATAAAGATAGATATTACTACAATGGTGTAATCTTCGATTTATCCTACAGTATCTTCTTTTTCTCTATTCGGAATTATAGTTGACATACTGTTGATACATAAGTTTCAGAACTCTCGCTTGTAAATATGTATAGTGGTTCTGAAAAGAAGTGATATCGATTAATTGAGATTTTCACCACCATTAGAAAATGCATAACACACTCATTCAATGTAGTTGAATAACAAAAGTATCTACATAAATAAAAGGATTTTAAAATTATAGTTCTAACACAATGTTTCAAACTACCAATGCTTATTCCTTACTTATTTTCATTAATAGAAAAACAAACAATTTCCAACCCAGAAACTGATTTTTTAACGATATTTTAGTTTTTAAACACCAAAAGCAAACCATTGTGGAAAACAATATTTATATGAATCTAATATATTTTTTGGCATGTAAATAGTAAATGAATCAACAAATCTTTTTCAGGGCTAAACTGCAGAGTTGCTCTTAAACTATTTTCCTATTTAATCTCACTGAATATTCTGATCCAACATAATGTTGCTTTATGCTGAACTAACATAATTCTCAGAGCCAGATAGTTCTTTAAAAAAAAAAATTTGAAAACAATATATATAAGAAATTAAACTTTTATTTCGCATAGAAATATTTACTCTTCATTAGCTGCCAGGAAATGCATTCCATTTAAGCACCCTTACATTATTGAAAGTTGACATATATAAAGATCAAATTAAGAAATTTTCCATAAATCTTACAATTAATAAGAACTGTAGATTGGTAGTAGACTAAAAGCTTAATATCATTATAATTCAAAAATCTTTTCATGTCGTTATACACTGAGATGTCAGTTATTAGGTACACCACCCCTGGTCACATAAATGGTTCTACACATAATACGTCACATGACTGCAATGTGCAGTATACATCAGGCAGACCAGCTCTTCAAACAACAGAGTTGGACTGAGTGTCATAATGGGCAAAACAAGCAACCTGCTGACAGACTTTGAACATGGCATGTTAGTTGGTTCTAGCATCTACCAAAAGGCCATCATATATAACCTATATAAATAAAACATTAATATTTTTTGCAATCATAGCTATGTGAGTATTCCATTTTAAATTGGAGTCAAGATATACTCCAAGATAATTAACACAATTAACTTGAGAGATCTCATTACAGCAGCAATCATAGGTCTATCGCAAAAATTAGAATGAAATTTTAATTTATTGCATAAATTTATCCAAGTTATTCAAGGAAAAGTGAACAAAATTAGTTTTATCTACATTTAACTTTAGCAAATTAGCATCAAAACATTTTTTAACTTTAGTCAAGTCAGAACACATATCACTATACATAGTTTCAGTATCTGAACTTTGATATAAAATAATAGTATCATCTGCATATGATAATAACTTTCCCCGAAGATTTTGAGAAAAAAAAATCGTTGTAAGTAAATGTTTTGTTTAAGAATGGTGATATTACTTGAGGTTAATATCTTCTACAATCTTCGAAGCTGTCGAGCTTATTAGCAACAAGTCTTATAGACATATGCAAAATGTATAAGTTAGGCATGTACTTATAACAAAAACGACTTGACGTCATATCTTTCTTCTTCAGACATCTTCTTTGAACAATGCATCATCTGAATCTACTTCGTGTCTTTTCATTCCACTCCTTGAGTGTTCTGCGAAATAAATAATGCTTGTCAAGCTTGGTTTGCCATGGGTGTCGCACATGACAGCTTTTGATTCTGCTCAAGAAACTTTTTTTCAACTCTTCTTCCTCTACAGCTCAACAGACACGCTGATTTATATCCTTTTCTCTTCACCGGGGGGGAAGGTGGAGTACTTCGGTTGGCACACCACCTTTTCTAACGACTCTTAATTTATTATGCGATGGACAGGACACCAATTCATGCCTCTGCGAAGTGGTATCGTGTATCCAGGGAAGTCCATTGACGAACTCCCCGCTGATAACCACCGATGTTCACGTCTCTGACACGATAATTAATGGGCAACAGCTCAATTAGGGCGGGCGTGTCCCTTGGAGTCGAAGGTCAGGTTGTTGACGAAACGACAGGTAGTTTTTTTGTCTTGGTCTCTGCCATTTTTCTTGGTTCTTTTTTTCCTTCCCTTCCTGTGTAGAATCGGAAATGATTTGTAGAACTACTTTGCATGACAATCGTTGTCAGGCAAGACTCATGTTGCATGCTCTTGTTCTCTGATATGAATTCGAATATTCTATGGGATTGGTTGATTGCCCAATCTTGAAAGCGTCGTCGTCATTAGATACTATTTTCCGCGTCTAGTAATTGATTCGACAAATCAATCTATCGTGTGGTTTTTTTGTGTTGAAACAAAAGACTTGTCTCTTCGAAAATAGAGTATAGTTTTCTTTTTTTGAAGAGATGCTCTGAGGTAATCTTTGTTTACTGATGCTTCTTTTCTTTAATGGATGAAGTTTGAAGAGATTTACGATAGAAGAGGCAAGAGGAAAATCATCCCATTCAAAGGGATCATTCATTCTTATCTTTTTTCCTTCACTTAGATCTTTAGAAAATATTACTGCAGTGACAACAAAGAGTTTGAAAAAGTTGAGTTAGGTTGCTTTACCTGTGAGTGTCACTTTTTTGATTTGACAATGAGCTAAATGGAGAGGTCACAAGAACCCTGAGAGCCCATAGAAGACTGGGAGGAGGGTCACTGTATATTGTTAGGAGACAGATGGTAGCCTCCCATCAAGGCCATCCAGCGTGTTCTTTTACGTATAGAGGGCATGGCTCTCCCGCACACTGGTCCACGGCTTTAGGTCCCATCCAACGGACGGCGGCCTTTCCAATCCATCGGTATCCCATACTGACCGAGGGTAGGAGGGGGAGGGGGGGGGGGTTAAAGGAGATAAACCTGAAAGCTGGCCCAGATGAGACTCTAACTTGCAAACTGCAGCGTAGAAGCTAGGAGAGCTGCCGACTAAGCCCTAGTTTGAAAAAAGAAATACCACGAAATATGTTTGCTGCTATTATGGATGAGTTAGGTTGGTTGTTCTACCTCTCAGCGAAGTTTTGTTTCGTACGCAATGCGCTAAACGGCCTTTGAATATCTTATGCGCTAAATCATCCTTTGAATAGGATGAAACGGCCAAGTCACAAGACTTCAGAGTGAGGGAGAGATTATAACCCATAACCCCTGTTGGTTATGCCACTGATCTGCAGAAGAGGAGGAATGTTTTTAGGTTAATCTCTTCAGTGCCGGTTTCTATGTGGGTTTTGGCTGTCTTACCTCTGAGAGGCACTTTTATGTTAAAAAATGGGCTAAATGACCAGGTCACAACAACTTTAAGTTCTCAGAGAAGGTTGGGGGAAGAGGATAAACTGGGAAGTTGCCAGGAGACATGGAAGTCTCCTCTCAAGGCCATCCTGTGTGTTTTTTAACATGCACAGGGTATATCTATCCCACACAAGAGCCACGGCTTAACATCCCATCCAATGCCTTTTCGAAGGGGCGGGGGTGGCTCAGTCGGTAGCGCGCCAGGCTCGTAATCTGTAGTTCCCAGGTTCGAGTCCCAGCTGGGTCAGCGTTGAGATTTATCTCCGCAAAACTCCCCGCCCTGCCCACGGTCAGTAGGGGACACCGATGGACTTGGAAAGGCCGCCGTCCGTCGGATGGGACGTTAAGCCGCGGCCCCGTGTGTGGAAGAGCCATACCCTGTGCACGTTAAACAACACGCTGGATGGCCTTGACGGGAGGCTACCATCTGTCTCCCTACAGCTGTTCCAGTGGATCCCCTCCCCCAACCTTCTCTGAACCTTCGGGGTCCATGTGACCTGGCCATTTATCCCATGGTGTGCAAAAAAGTGCCGCTCAGAGGTAAAACAACCCAACCCGGCCTTTTCGAAGTCCATCGGTGTCCCCTTCTTTCTACCGAAGACAGGGATTGGATGTTAGCAGAGAAAATCTTAACGCCGTCACAGGGTGAACTGTGTATGCAGATTACAAGCTTCGCGATTACCGACTGTAATAATCCTACTTCAGTGTAACAATAGAATTTAGGTTAGAATCCCGCATGGCTATTTTACGTCCAACAGATACCTTTTTTCTGATGTATGATGCATTTCTGCTGAGGTCTCGCCTTCCTCACAAATAGTTTCTTTGGTATGTCTTGCTGAAAAGTTTCTGTCAACCCTCAGTGATACTAGAAAAATAATTTTATTTTGATAACTACCGTTGGCCCACCAAAATAATCAGAAATTGGTCCTTTTTTCTCCTCCAAAAACTTTGGTACATTGTTGAGATTTGGTCATCAGACATTTGTTTCAAAACTTTGAGACCACCAAATGCTTAGAGAGTCAGCATACCTCATTCCTTTGTATATTTCAAAAGTATTTTTGGAAACATTCTTTGAATATTTACAGTTTTCTGAAACTTGAACAGAGATGTTTGGAGTCAGACTCGTTATGGGGATGAAACCGATGCTTCACCGGGCTCCCAATACCTCGGGCTCTACATGAAAAAATAAAAAATAAATAAATACCCCCTCAAGCAGCTGCTTGCCACAGAGGTCTGACAGGAGCCTGTCAGTTTATATGCCATAGTAGAAGATCTGAGAGGATGGCAGGCCCTCAGCAGAAAACAACACGAACATCCATGCCTTACCCGGTGTTCGAACCCAGGAACAAGAGATTAAAACGACTCATTCTATTAGAGGACTGAACATGATCAACGAGAGCCTACTTTGTTTTCCTATGTATTTAACTTCCTTCCCTTTATGAAAAAAAAAAACTCATATTGTCCTGTGCAGACAGCTTTAATCACGTCCAATATTGCCTAAAGACTGAAATCAATGTTTGCTAGGAGTAATTATCATTAGCATTGCCATCAGTGGATTTGCCATGTAGCAAAAACTGCTGAAGACCGACGCCCATTTCCTGAGATTACAATGCGTATCGCAAATTATAATGAAGGTAATGAATAAGCGACTGGCGACGCTAATTCCAACTGTGTTGTCCACCTGAAATGACTTCTGACGTAAAAAAAAAGTACAGACGACTTGGAATTCAGTCGTAATTTAAATTTGTAATTACTTAGGTAATTCTAAACCAAAACAGTGAAACGAATAATTGCTTTTGATTGCAGTTGGAACCTTTGATCAGTAATCAAACTAGATCATGAATCACTAGCAATTCAAAATGGGCCCCATACAGTCTTTCATTATTGTTTCAGGCAATGAATCACTCTTAACCTTTGTAATAATGTTGCTCAAGAATTTTAAGGTTTCAAGAATTATTTCTATTATTTTTCGTTCGAAATACGAGTAACATTAAGATTTTTGGTCTTTAAAATTAACGTTTAATAATTTGAGCAGAGGCGTATCGAAGTTGTAAGGTTATAACCCCACCTTTGAGGGCTTGAATGACATATTTTCTAAAGAAGTCCCAGAAAATCAGACTCAAGACAGTATCCCCCATCTCGTTAGACTCAACCCCTTCCTCTCCCAGGGACGGGGGTGGCTCAGTCGGTAGAATATCAGACTCGTAATCTACAATTCCCAGGTTCGCTATGTTGTGTTGTTTTACATCTGATCGGTACGTTTTTTACACGTGCACAGGATATGGGTTCTCCTGCACATCGTATAAGTTCATCCCGTATAAGTTTTATTTTATTTTCATTGTTATGTTATGAATATAGTTTTATCTATCAATACAAGGGGTACGCCAGTTACATACTCATATCCAGGGGGTACGTGGACATAAAAGGTTGAGAACCACTGGTCTAGAATATGAGGCATTAAAAATTATTTAACCCCATAATGCACTTTCAAAGATTTAAGGGTGCTAAAGCACTTCTCTTAAATCTTTGGAAGCTCGAATTTGAAAATGATAAGACTATTTACGGGTTGGGTTGTGTTGTTTTACCTCTGAGCGGCACTTTTTTGCACACCATGGGCTAAATGGCCAGGTCACATGGACCCCGAAGGCTCAGAGAAGGTTGGGGGAGGGGACCCACTGGAACAGCTGTTGGGAGACAGATGGTAGTCTCCCGTCAAGGCCATCCAGCGTGTTCTTTAACGTGCACAGGGTATGGCTCTCCCACACACGGGGCCATGGCTTAACGTCCCATCCGATGGACGGCGGCCTTTCCAAGCCCATCGGTGTCCCCTACTGACCGTGGGCAGGGCGGGGAATTTTGCGGAGATAAATCTCAACGCTGACCCAGCTGGGACTCGAACCTGGGAACTACAGATTACGAGCCTGGCGCGCTACCGACTGAGCCACCCCCGCCCCACTATTTACGGATACGGGCCATTGTTTAGGGGAACTATGTGTTTGACTGGTAGGAAGTAAAAGAAAGATATGAAGAAGTTACAGTTTCTCAGGATACTAGAAATGGGCATGACCTACCTCTTATTCTTGATATTCAAACACGAAAGGAGAAATATGAAATAAGACATTATTCAGCAAGCGATGAAATTATCGGTCAATTTGTGGAAGTTGTTTCCTTTCCTGAGGCACCAGCAAAGATTGCATTGTTTCCAACAAGTTAAATCACCTCTTTGGGTGAAAATAAGGTAACAACTTTCTTTATACAAAAACATGCTCAATTCCCATCCCACCAATGCAGATGTCTTCATCAAGCTACTGTATAGGGAGCCCCAGAATTTTTTGTGCATGTAAAAAATATCTTAGGTTCAGTACACCCCTAAAAAAAACCTGGGTATGCTCCTGATCGTACTGTTATTTGCCAATCTTAACTCAGCATATATGACCCAATATGCCATTTGAATAGTGCAGCTCAAAATCAGTTCTGATCTTCAACTGGTGTTAGAATAGAGAAATCGTTTCTTTGTATCATTTTTAAGGTTAAAATCAAATCTAAAATTCCGTGGGAGGGCAAAATATACTCTTTTTTTTCTGTAAAATTAAAGGGCACTCTGCAAAATTTTAGGATGGGCACTTGCCCACCGCTTCGTGCACCCCACCCATTCACAAATGGGGCGGATCAGTCGGTAGCGCGCCAGGACCGTAATCTGCAGTTCCCAGGTGTGAATCCCAGATGGGTCAGCGTTGAGACATCTCTGCAGGGGACACCGATGGGCTTGGAAAGGCCGCCGTTCGTCGGATGGGACATTAAGCGTGGCCCCGTGTGCGGGAGGGCTACACCCTGTGCACGTTAAAGAACACGCTGGATGGACTTGACGGGAGGCTACCTGGCCAGCTGTTCCAGTGGGTCCCTTCCCCCAACCTTCTCTGAACCTACGGGGTCCTTGTAACCTGGCCATTTAGCCCATGGTGTGCAAAAAATTGCCGCTCAGAGGTAAAACAACCCAAACTATTCACAACACCATATAAATACCTTTGGAATGGATGTTCAATGGAGAATCGAAACCTTTGCGCAATGCAACTATCTCGAACGATATCGAATTACCTGTAATTTGGTTTTGCGTTTTGCATTTTAAATTCAAGTCGCTTTGGACTTATTCTGGGATTCAGTTTCTCGTCTTCCGAACTTATCATGAAATTTCTAACCAGGTTTCAGTTCCGCATTTCTTATAAAATTCACATTCAAGAATGGGCCACGCTGAGCGAATGGTAGTGTGGAGTGGGGGCATTGGCTACTTCAAGTCATATTTTGCTATTGCTATATAATTGTTGTTGTTGTTTTTTTCGCAATAGGTGACAAAAATGCCGTTAGATATGATTAAACGTATTCTAAGAAACCACGCCCATTCTTTGAATAATACCAATTGCGCTTTTTAAAAGATTCTTTCCCACCCTATCCCCCGTAAAAATTTTTGCGGACACCACTTCAGTTGATTTTTATCACCTCGAAAAAATATGACTTTTTTTTTAACAACTCTCGTAACTTTATTGTAACTGAGAACACCTCTGAATTATTTTGTTTCTGTTTGAAACATTTATAACTTCATTAATTTGAATTTATTTTTATGCATAATATTTTTAGATCATTTGACAATTTTAGGCTCTATCAAATGCACTAAAACTAAACAATAATTCTGCATAAGAGTGAAATGTTATTAACCAGGCTACCGGGCGAGTACTCAGGGGCAGGGCATCCCCTTAAATTTTTGGAAACTCAAAAATAAAAATGACTAGCAGATTTTCCCGGTATTGTTCGAGTCCCAGCTGGGCCAGCATTGAGATTTATCTCCACAAAACTTCCCGCCCTGTCCTTGATCAATAAGGGACACTGATGTGCTTCGAAAAAGATTGGATGGGGTGTCCTTCCGTAGGAGGGACATTAGCCGTGACTCCGTGTGTGGGGAACCTTATGCCCGTTAAAGAACACACTGGTTGGCCTTGACGGGAAGCTACCATCTGTCTCCTAACAGCTGTTCAGTGGGTCCTCTCCTCCCAACCATCTCTGAGCACTTGGGGTCCTTGTGACCTAACCATTTAACCCATTGTGTAAAACAAAGTGCCACTCAGAAGTAAAGCAATCCAAATCCTCCTATTACTCAAAATTATCTAGCTTCCTTACCGTTGATTGCATTGCTGCACCCCCTCCCCTACTGCTACTCAAATTTGTTCAGCCCCTTTAAAAAAATAAATAAATACCCCCTCAAGCAGCTGCTTGCCACAGAGGTCTGACAGGAGCCTGTCAGTTTACATGCCATAGTAGAAGGTCTGAGAGGATGGCAGGACCTCAGCAGAAAAACGACACACCATTAATTAATCTCTTTCACTAGCATCACCATGCCGATAAAGATGTTTCCATGCAAGTAGATAAATTTGTGCTCACATAAGGGGAAAAATTAAGTTTTTTTAAAAGGAATATTGAGAATTAACTTTTTCTTTGCAAATTCCATTATTTAGTCAAAGTTTAAATAAAAGCAATAAGAAATCCTTGAAAGTGAAAGTGAAAAATACTTCATTTGTTCCAATATTATCGAGATTGAGCCATTATTAGATATATTTAATTTTAATGCCGAATTAATAATATTTAAACTAGTTTAATAAATTGGAATTGCTTGCCAGAATGAGTTTTTTTCTGCCACCAAAATGGCGGCAGCTAGCAAGGTACCTGGGTTGTTGTGGGTTGTTTTACTCTGAGAGGCACTTTTTTGCACACCATGGGCTAAATGGCCAGGTCACATGGACCCCGAAGGCTCAGAGAAGGTTAGGGGAGGGGACCCACTGGAACAGCTGTTGGGAAACAGATAGTAGCCTCCCTTCAAGGCCATCCAGTGTGTTCTTTAACGTGCACAGGGTATGGCTCTCCCGCACACGAGGCCACGGCTTAACGTCCCATCCGACGGACGGCGGCCTTTCCAAGCCCATCGGTGTCCCCTACTGACCGTGGGCAGGGCGGGGAATTTTTCAGAGATAAATCTCAACGCTGACCCAGCTGGGACTCGAACCTGGGAACTACAGATTATGAGCCTGGCGCGCTACCGACTGAGCCATCCCCGCCCCAAGATACCTGGGATCACGGTTATGTTGCAATGCAGAATCGAGTTCCCCTTTACCATATCAATTATTCTAATGTTGCTTTCATTTGATACAAAACTTCTTATGGCCAACCCCATCAAATTTCCATCCCTCTTTTCTGAGGGGCAGAAAGTGCAATACATAATTGCAATTTAATTGATAATTTGAGGTAGCCTATGATTGTATATCTAAAGTAATATTCAACATTTCATTATAAGCAGAATATCATTCACTATAAATTCTGAATTCATGAAGTCAAGGCTTGCATAACATTTCTGCGATATACATGTTTAGAAAATGCTTTTGTTTCGGTTTCATCTTAATAGCAAGAAATGCTTTCAAGTATCAGGCAAAGGCCAAATGGATTTTCTTGCTGAAACTATCCGTCTCTGTAGAGTGATGATCTTTATGATTGCATCAATGATTCTCTTTTTGATTGCAATAACGATGATCTTCCTGATTTTATTAATGATGATCTTTATGATTGCATTAGTGGTGATCTTTATTGCATTAAGGATATCATTAAGATTGCATTAATGATGATCTTTAAGATTGCATTAATGATGATCTTTAAGTTTGCATTGATGATGATCTTTCAGATTTTATTAATGATAATCATTATGGTTGCATTAATGGCGATATTTATTATTATATTAATGGTGCGAAATATACACTGTCCTACCAAAACCTATTAGAGAATTTCAATGTTTATTTCAATCGGAAGATAATTTTGAAGCTGTGTAATTTCTAAAATATGCATTTAATTGAAAAAATGTGACTGAAGAACAAGATCGTAATCAAACATATTTAAAATGCGATTTTGAACAATATTCGTTGAGAATTTAAAGAGTTATGGAGGCTGCAATATTTAAAAATCCTAATGCGTCGTTAGACTTTACATCAGATATTAAGACTTAATTAATAATTATTATTTATTTTAAAAAATGTTAAATGAAATAAATATGTGTTTTGGGAGTTTTCTTAATGATTTTTTCAATGTTAGAACATTATGAATGATTTGGATAAACAAGATGATTTATTGTTTAATATTCTAGCTTCCATAACTAAATACTATTGAATATTTTTGAAAATCGAGATTTAAGCCTATGCTGATTTTCGACTCCTTGGTGAGGTATAACATTAAGCATACCGTGCTAATATTTCGTTTGAAAATTCTCTGATAGAGCTGTTTTTTTTTTAAAAATCATACATTGCAGAAAAATATCGCTAAATGTACACGAACGATTTTTTTTGTGCAATAAAGAAAGAAAGAGGCTGCCTGAGAAATATTTCAATTTTTTTCATGATGTTGAAGAAACATTATTATTTGCAAGCCTGTACAGCGTTCAGATTAGCAGGTCCCAACCGTGACTCAAAGTAGACCTCTTTTTCTTTATAAATTTTTAATAAAGAAATCTTAGCATTTATTTTAATGTATAAAGGCGGTTCAAAATTAACCTGGAATTTTTTTGTACAAAAGAAACGAATAGGAATAAACTTATCAAACTATGGATCTTTCTCTAGGTACTCTCTCTTAACATTAGCACACTTGTCCCATCTCAGTGGAAAACTGTATTCCAGCCATCTAGAAGGATTTGGGTTGCTGTCGTAGCCACTGTAGGACACACTCCTGTAGTTGTTCATCTGTAGTGAATTTCTTCCCTCCTAAATCCTCCTTAAGTGTGCTGAATAAGTGGAAATCACTTGGAGCCAAGTCAGGACATGTAGGGGGGATCGGCCGAGAATTTCCCAGCCCATTAATGCCATAGCTGTCGTTGTCACATGAGCCGTGTGTGGCCTAGCGTTGTCATGCAACAGGATGACCTGTTTCGACAATTTTCCTGGCCTCTTCTTGAAGTAGGCGGGTCGAAGCTTCTCTTTTACGAGGAAGCGTTATACTGTGCATTCATTATTACTCCCCGTGCAAGAAAATTCACCAGGAGTACCCCGTTTGCATCCTAGAATACAGTAGTTATTACTTTCTTGCAGACGTCACTGCCTTGAATTTCTTCAACCATGGGGAATCCTTGTTGTGCCATTCACAGCTGGTTCGCTTGATTTCTGGTATAAAATATAATAAAAAACTTGTTTTCTGGTATAAAATAATGAACCCAAGTCTCATTACTGATCGCGATCCGCTGCAAAAATGCATCTCTCTCAGACTTAAAACATTGCAAAAGCTCTGTACAAATGGAGACATGAAACGACTTCTGATCAAATGTCAACGCCTTTGGTACATAACATGCTCACACTACCTACACTGATGTTGCCTATTGCAATTATGTACCCTTAACCTCCTGTTTTTCAAAATAACCTGTTGCACACGATCGATGTTCACTTCGGTCACAGCAGTAGCTGACACATGTCCATGCGGTTCATTTGCCTCTCGGCCCTTGAAAAACTTGTTGCACTAATCATCGACAATTGCCTTTGATAGTATTTTATCTCCATACTGTACTTTCAATCTTCGCGAAATTTCAGCAGATTTCACTTTCTCTTTCACAAGAAATTTAATAATACAACACTGTTCCTCACTCACTGACTCCTCTACAAACTCCGTGCTTCTCACAATGCACCTCGCACTCGCCGCGTGGACGAAACCATTGGTGGCATGAAAGGAGGTTCACACGTATTTACCGTACGGATTCTGTTGCAATTGGTACAAAACGTGGAGAGTTACAGTAAAATGTCCAAGTGAGCCTTGAACCACCCTCGTACTTTAGTGTTGCTCTCAGCAAATTACCAAAACTGAAACAGCAATGATATAGAAAGAAAAATTGCTATGAAAATGCTTAAAAGTTCCAAAGTTAAAGATCCGAAGTTGAAAAATGTGCAGAATGCTGACATCTTAATTTGACTATCAGGATCCAGCCGTCCCGTGGCCGAGTGGTTAGAGCGCCTGGCTACTGATCTACGGGACCTGGGTTCGAGCTCCGGATAAGGCATGGATGTTCCTGTTGTTTTCTGCTGAGGTCCTGCCATCCTCTTAGATCTTCTACTGTGGCATATAAACTGACAGGCTCCTGTCAGACCTCTGTGGCAAGCAGCTGCTTGAGGGGGTATTTATTATTATCAGGATCCACTATTGATTGAGTTTCTGGAATGCGGTGACAACATCAAACTCGACATTGCGAAACTTTTAGCACTGGAAGGAAGGTAATAGAGTCGAAGTGCTCAGGAATTTTGAGCAGGAAGATGGCCAAGTGGCTATTACAACGCGGAACAGATGGGGTTAGGAATGGCTGGAGCACCGTTTCTACAGTTCTGGCACCTCCCTTAGTAGCTTTTCACATTTCTGGATATCTCAAAAATGCCATGAACAGAAGAACGTTGAAATCAGACGAAAGAGTTATAGTATATTGTCACGCACTTAATGTCATGTCCCTCGAATTTTATATTATATTTATTTATTGTATATTTTTGCTGTATTATATTGCTGTATATATTTTTATGTGTTCTTTGAAATGTTTGTGCTGGGATGACTCACTGTTGTTGTTTTTGGGTCTGAAGCTGGCTGCTTATGAAAAGAATCAATGCCAGAAGTTGTTTGTGCCGTATATGACTAACTAGCCTGCGGCGTGAAGTCCGCTCATGAGGCTTGGGGAAGGAGTTAGAAGTATCAGTCTGTGCGTTAGCTGTCAAGCGAAGAGGTCTCGTTGACACACGTCCTCTTCGCGTCTTTCTCAAATGACTCAAATCTCTCAAGGACGCCGCCTTTCTCAAATTAACCCTTGAAGTCAGGATGCGATTCCAAGAGGGAATCCAGATTCTTGGAGAATCTTGTCTTTTGCTCTTGTGGTTCAGGAGGAGCCACCGTGTAGGTAAAGGAAAATCCTTTCGCCGAGTTTTTGAGGTCTGTAAAGGAGAAATTGCAGAGTGTGCAATTCTCCACCTCATTTTAGTAATGTTTGCAGTAGCAAAGCAGCAAAAACTCACGGAGTTGAGCGGTGAATTTGATAGTAGTTTTGTGTATTCAGAAAGAACCACAGTGTGAAGCAGCAAAGGCCCACGGAGTGGAGTTCATTCCCAGCACGTTGCTGTATATAGTGTGAATAAAAATTGTGTCGTCCCTATATAACTCTCGTGCAGTAATTGATGGACCATTGTTATTCGTCATTCAACGCAGCACCGTTGAGGCATACAGTAGCACGGGCGTAAAAACCCGCGAATCTGTGAATTCACCGAAGTGAATTAAGTAATTACATCGTCTCTCTCTCCTGTTTGGACTGGGTCATCACATCTGGCTCAGTCAATCAAGATCCTGTGAAAGGAAGTCATCACTTCTGTCACAGTCTGACAGGATCTGAACACACCGGGTCACTACATCTGGCCCAGTCGGACAGGATCCGAATTCCCGGGCATCACACTTAACAGCCAAAGTCGCTCTAGGAGAATATCATGCTGTTAATTTCCTGTTGGGACTAATATCTCAATAGAAATCACGAATTCGAAAAGATCCTGAAATCATTTATGCTGCATTTTCGATTTGTCCATATTTCATTTCAGCGACCTTTATAGTTTGGGAATCTTCTATTAGATTTTTGAATAATGATGGCACTGTGTACTCTTCGCATTTCACTAATAAAATTTTAATTACTTATATTATTCACATCTTAGCTTGAAATTACCTTTGTATAATACAACGCAACAATTCTGAGTGTACAAAAAAAAACTCACTTTATAATCACATATTAATTTCAGAGACTCAAATATGATGACCCATACTTTTCCTTGATTTTTTTCCTTGAAAATAAACTTGCCTTAAAAACGTGTAAATGAGTAGTTTGATAAATCCTTCTAGCACAAAGTTAAAATGTCTGTTACTCAAATCGCCATCTATGGCATAACTTTGATTTTAGAAGTCCTGTTAAATTCATCATGAATATTTCAGGAAAACCACGATGAAATTAAGATGGCACTAATGTGGCACAATGATCAGCAGATACTACAGTTAAAGATAAAAGAAAGAAAAAACGCAAAGAAATGCATATTCGCAAACTTAAAATTTTAATTGAGATTTAGAAAAATATTTCATTCAGATTGAGAAAAATATTTAATTGAGATTGAGTTGGGTTGTTTTACTTCTGAGCGGCACTTTTTTGCACACCATGGGCTAAATGGCCAGGTCACATGGACCCCGAAGGCTCAGAGAAGGTTGGGAGAGGGGACCCACTGGAACAGCTGTTGGGAGACAGATGGTAGCCTCCCGTCAAGGCCATCCAGCGTGTTCTTTAACGTGCACAGGGTATGGCTCTCCCGCACAAGGGGCCACGGCTTAACGTCCTATCCGACGGACGGCGGCCTTTCCAAGCCCATCGGTGTCCCCTACTGACCGTGGGCAGGGCGGGGAATTTTGCGGAGATAAATCTCAACGCTGACCCAGTTGGGAGTCGAACCTGGGAACTACAGATTACGAGCCTGGCGCGCTACCGACTGAGCCACCCCCGCCCCAATTGAGATTGAGGTGCAGAATTCAATCTCAAATGAGATTGCCATCCATGCTCAACGATCTATTTAATCTCCAAGTGGAGGTTATAATCAGAAATGCACGTTTCGTACGCTTTTTTTCTACTTACTAAAGCACTCTAAAATAAAATAGCGTTATCCCAAACATCCAAACAAATCTCAAAAACTTCCATCTGTTCGTTAATCATTTCTCCCTCCCCACTCTGATTGATCGATACGGCGATGACAGGGCATCTGGGATGCGCTGCACTTCTCCATTCTTCAGCACGTGCTGGGGATGATTTATCACGCGCACTCGACAAGACGCATTCGCCTCGTCGCGAGGACGCCTTCATCTGAATCTGAGCAATACCTAGCACCTGGGAAGGGTGAGATGATAAGACGAATGACCAACGCTTCGGAATCGCTACTTCACGCGATGCGAAAGGAGACGTTTAAGGCCAAAAAGCGTTTTTCATTCGCCGCAAAGGGACAAGGCGCTCGGGGAGAGATAGCGCTCATTTCTGGCATGTTTGAAGATGGACGGCGCATTTCACGGATAGGACGTCTCTTGATGCCGTGATAAAGTAAGACCACCGTCGACGATGCAGATGCAAAGGGTTCGAGCCAGTTCCGTAGCTGCACTACTTTGAAGAGACGCTTCGAGGGGCAATCGTGATCTTCTTTTGATCATTGCGGACCTTCTTTTTCTTTTTTCTGCTCGCGACAATGGGTATAGAAAAGGCTTAATTCTTTGAACTTTAAAGATTGAAAGGCCTTTAGGCTTTGAATGCTGAGAGCACATATCTTCAACGGATGACAGACTCTCGACCAGACACTGAAGGAGGCTTTCTGAAGGAAGGAAAAATGACCATTTTTTTTTACATTTCTTTTTTTCGATTCTGGACGACTTTTTAAAAGTGTATATGATATAAAGAGAATTTGTTTTCAGCAACAATATTCCTCCCACTTTTCCCAGAGTTTGGAATTACCTTGAAAACGTAAATGACATAAAGTAAATTTGTTTTTAGGAATATTTTTTTTTTCTCTCTTCAATTTCGGACTATTTTGAAAATGTATATGAAATAAAGTGCATTTGCTTTTAATGGTAATCTTTTACTTTTTCTTTTTGTTGTCAAATGAATGTACATTTTTAATACACATTCATTCATCTGAATGATGTATCAGATGAAATATATGATGAATGTATATTTTTAATAAGATAATGATAAGATGATTGAATGTATATTTAATTAAGCAAAACTACCAAAGCATGACGCGGGAAAATTTGCATGCATATAGTGTCCCATATATTTTTGTGTTCTGAGAATTAAAAGTTCTATCTTTAATTCCAATTAATATTTTTAACCGTGTAAAAATATTGGATTTAGTCTGTAATTCTTGAGTGAAATTGGAGATGTAATTAAAAAAAAAAGAAACAATATACTAAAAATATTACATTTAGTAAATCGCTTAATCTTTTCTTCCTCTCATAAAAAATTTTAAATTTTTAATTTTTATCTCCTTTTAAATAATAATAATAATAATTGTATTTTGTCGTCCCTCTGTAGACATAGAACTTTTTTGTTTGTGGAGATAAGATAAAAATTCTTCTTGTTTTTAATCTCCCAAAAAGCTGTAATTGCGCCCTCTAAACATTGGGAAAAAACTCGAAAATTCGAAATCTCATTCGATGTACAGAAAAAAAGTAGAGATGCAGAACTCAAAACTCTGAAAGAAAAATTAGTCGGTGGCTGGAATTTCCAGTGAATATACTAGATTTATTGCTGTGGTTTTCATTTTGGTCGTTTAGAATTGGGTTAGGTTGGTTATTTTACCTCTGAGCGGCACTTTTTTGCACATCATGGGCTAAATGGCCAGATCACATGGGCCCCGAAGGCTCAGAGAAGGTTGTGGGAGGGGACCCACTGGAACAGCTGTTGGGAGACAGATGGTAGCCTCCCGTCAAGGCCATCCAGCGTGTTCTTTAACGTGCACAGGGTATGACTCTCCCGCACACGGGCCACGGCTTAACGTCCCATCCGACGGACGGCGGCCTTTCCAAGCCCATCGGTGTCCCCTACTGACCGTGGGCGGGGAGTTATGCGGAGATAAATCTCAACGCTGACCCAGCTGGGACTCGAACCTGAGAACTACAGATTACGAGCCTGGCGCGCTACCGACTGAGCCACCCCCGCCCTTATGGGCAGTGTGGCATAGCGCATTATCTTGCTGAAAGAAGACTCTACTGGATTGGGTTGGGTTCTTTTACCTCTGAGCGGCACTTTTTTGCACACCATGGGCTAAATGGCCAGGTCACATGGGCCCCGAAGGCTCAGAGAAGGTTGTGGGAGAGCTGTTGAGAACAGCTGTTGGGAGACAGATGGTAGCCTCCCGTCAAGGCCATCCAGCGTGTTCTTTAACGTGCACAGGGTATGACTCTCCCTCACACGGGGCTACGGCTTAACGTCCTATCAGACGGACGGCGGCCTTTCCAAGCTCATCGGGGTCGTTTAGAAGACCAAAAGTTATCTGGATTGGTAGTCTTGCTCGCATTGTAAGAACCTTAGTAATGTCTTAAAGTCCAACTAGAATATGTAAAATCAATGTGAACTTCGATGTGAATGCTTATATTAAAGTTCAACTTCAAACACTAGTGAGTTGCATTTATTAAAGAAAGCTCTCCGAGTTTGATAGTCGTGCTGTTTGCATCATTGGGGAAATTCCAAGAAGAGTGATATGCCTATCAAGAAAGGTGACAGCAAATTCTTGAAGGTTTTAGGATTTTAAACTGCTCAGCCCACTTTGGGGGAAAAAAATTCATGATGTTTGGCCTCGGTTTAATGGTGTCGATTGTACTTATTAAAATCCACCATCAACATTAATAACAGCAAAAAGAGAGAGAAAAAAAAGAGAATACGAATACGGAGCAGTTTGATGGCCGAACGTTTATCATCAGCAACAATAGGCGATCTGGCAACAGGTGTCTGGAAAGAAGATCTTCAAGAACGAAACTGGCAGTAACAAGAACAGACCTACCTCGAGGCTATGTTTTTCGCCGAGAAGCATTGCTAAGAGGGCACATTGGATTTTAAGGCCTTGATAGTATTTTTAACCCCTTCTGTTGATGCAGACCTATTCGGAATAATATGGAATGACTGTAATGATAGTAATTAAAGTTCTGTAATTGTTTCTCTATCTAGATTAGTCTAGTAATGAATGGCAACAGTCCAGCCATTAAAACCAGTTATCGCCCTCTATCGCCGAAGAATCTATTTCCCAGGTACAAAGCAGCAGTTATTATTGAATTACATTATAGGAAAGTAAATATCGCTTTCAAGGTTAAGCAAGATAGGGAAGGTCATTCAAAGTTGTGAAATTTTGCTGAGCTAAAATATTTTTTTTAAAGTGATAGACAATAAGAAAGAAATCAGCGTTTGGGATTGGCGGAAGCAGCTACAGCAGTTTTATTTGGCCTAAGGGATTTCTGAGTCTAGTCTTGTGAGAGATATAACTAATGGTTGATTTGCGAAGGGTTTGACACAAACACGTGATCAACGTCCTTAAAAGACTTATTTGAAGTTATTAACTTCTCGGCATTGTATCATTATTCCAGAAGAAAACTGACCGTTTAACCTTTAATATATGCAGATCACTCCTATGCATAGAGGCAGCAATACATGCTTTACATTCATTTGCTTCTGTTTTTGTAGGTTTGGATGTACACTATGAAATTTATAACGTATGTTATGGTAACCCAAACCAGAATAAATATTATTTATTTCGATATGAATAAATTTCTATAAGAAATAAAGGAAAAAAGAGGTTTTGATGGGAATGGAGATTCGTTATTGAAAATAAATATGACTGTGTCTTCAGGCTATGCCGTGAAGCTTGTCGGCAGTATTGAATTCTTGGAATGCAGTGAGTTGCAACTTATTTCACGGATCATCAGTTGCTGAATATGCAAATTAACTTTTTTTCCCATAGCCTCAAAAGTTTATGTTTGTTTTTTTTTTGGTGCCCTAAACGATCCATAAGCTTGAAGTTCATGACAATTTCATTTTGAATTAAGGATAGCGCAAGCCTAGTCAGTCTGCCGTGTTTGAATCGATGGTTTAAAGAATCTTTTAAGAATCTTCGTTTGAAGGAAGTAGCTGAAGTTTGTTGGATCAAAATTATTTGACGTGCAATGCAACTTTAAGTGCAAACTACTCGGTTGACGAATGTTTAGCGCGTTTTTTTCTACAGATGAAAGAAAACCGGATTTGAGTCCCTGATAATGCATGGATGTTTCTTGTGTGGTCTTTCAGATATTCTTTTTGGCGTTTTATACTAACAGGCTCCTGGCAGATTACTGTGAAAAGTAGGTGCTTGGGAAGTAATTTACTTTTATTTTTCAGTATAAATTTTAAAGTAATTCCAATGTGTCAGAAGTCCCCGACCAATGCAATGAGGGCATAAAATGCAAAATGTAAAAGCGAGACTCAATTAAAATGACAGATGTACAGGTTTTCCAAAAAGGACGCAAACCTCTATTGTATTTTTCTATTTAAACTTGACAAAAGACACAAATTTTTACAACCTTTACAACAGATGTTGAAAGTGATTTCCTGCAACCTGGATGCAGGTTCGTACCCGTTTCATGACATTTGCAGCCACCTTTCGTAATGTTTGTTTTCTTATGTTTAAAATTTCTCTTTCAATGTTAGCTTTCAAGTCTTCAAGTGTATGAGGATTGTTTTGAAACACTACACATTTGAGATATCCCCAAAGGAAAAAATCTGGAGGAGTAAGATCTGGGGATCTTGGGGGCCACAAATATTTTTAAATCAAATGATCACCAAAAACATTCCTGCAATATGACCATTGTGTCATTTGCAGTATGGGCAGTCGCGCCATCTTGTTGAAACCAACACTCTCGTTCATTCACATCCAATAGTGCAATAAACTATTGGATGAGGTGACGATAAACTTCACCAGTTATACAGTTGAGTCAAAAAATAAAGGCCCTATCACGCGACGACTGGAAATTTCACATCAAACACCAATTTTCCGTCCGTGTAATGGTCATTCGTAAAAAGCGTAAGGATTTTCACTGCTCCATATTCGACTGTTTTGACTGTTTACATACCCATCCAAGTGAAACCAAGCCTCGTCTCTGAAATAAACACGGTCCAACACCTCAATTCCATTTTCATGAACAAAAGAACGAAACTAACGACAGTACCGTAAATGTTTTTCATGGTCTGGTTCTTTCAGTTCATGAACGACATCAATGCGGTAGGCATGAAATTTTAACTTCTTTGTAGCTCTGTAAACAGTATCTGGTGACAGTCCAACCTGTGAAGACAACTTTCTAAGAGATTTTCTGGGTGAGCGAGTAAAATGCTGAGACACATCATCAAGAACTTCGGCAGTTAACAGTGATGGCCGGCCTGGGCTCTTTCGATCCTGTACTGACCCAATGTCACGAAATTTATGAATCAAACAAGATATTGTCAACTTGTTGGGAACTGCAGATTGAGGAAACTTCAACTCAAACTCCTCTCTCACACGTTTGTAAGATTTGTGCGCACAATAAGTCTGAACAATAAATACACGTTCGTTTTTGGAAAACGACATAGCTGACACAACACAAAGGAATGAATGCTTGAGTGAGACTAACGCGTGACAAGGTCATTTCAACTGCTAAAGGTTGTTAACCTTGAGTACAATAATGCCAACTGACTGATATTATGGCATAAAATATGCATGTGCATAAGTTCTACTCTCTTATATTTAGGTTGTGTCCTTTTTGAAACACACTGTATGAAGAGAGCAAATCATTTTTTAATTGAAAAAGGAATAAATCAAATTATTCATCGAGTGGTTAGCGCGCTTGGCTGCTGATCTAAGGGACCTGGGTTCGAGCCCCGGATAAGGCATGGATGTTCGTATTTTTTTTCTGCTGAGGTCCTGCCATCCTCTCAGATCTTCTACTGTGGCATATAAATTGACAGGCTCCTGTCAGACCTCTGTGGCAAGCAGCTGCTTGAGGGGGTATTTATTATTATTTTATAAACAAATGAATAAAATGAAACGTGACAAAAAAAAATTTTAAATTGATATTATCTAAAAAGATCGTTAAATTTAGGGAAATTCAGTATCACAATACATGTAGAATATCAAATATCTTAATGAAGGAGTTATTTATTAGATAATTATGCAGTAGCAGGGCCTAATCTAGGGGAAAGACGCCATGTTCCCCCCTATCTGCATAAAGAATTTTAATAATCGGAACGTAGGCGAGCATAACTGGAATGATATAAGTTGAACGTGTTTCTCAAGAATGTGTTTTAAAAGTCTGTTGAAATAGAGGGTGAAACGCATATGTTGGATTTTGTGGGCAGTGGCATATCTTGGTTTACTAAGCAAAGCATGGATTACTTAATCTCCCTTTCTTAAGATGAATGAAAGTGAATCCCTCTGCATTTCGCTTTCAAAGCATTATTTGCCAATTATCTTTCATATTGCAATTAATAATTAATAATCTTGAAATAAATATCTGTGTTTCTTTTGCGAAATCAAAAGAGGTTTAAGAAACATCCAATCGACATAAGACATGATCAGTAAGGACTGATTAGAGAGGCTGAGCTTCACTTATTAATACAGGGCATGAGAATACCTACTTTCTAAAATGTTATTATTCTAATAAATGATTTTCCAGAGTTTAGCTATCCTGGTTTCGGAAAGAGTGTTCATTATTTTGTTGTTCTTTTCACGTAAAGAATTTTTAGAAACTGGGAAGAAAGGAAAGGGTAATATAAATCAAATTGTTGTTTATTTTAACACAATAAACAGTTTCCATTGCTTTGTTAAACCCTTAGAGTGTCAGGATAGATCACGTCGACGCTAGGTTGGGTGGTTTTACCTCTGAGCGGCACTTTTTTGCACACCATGGGCTAAATGGCCAGTCACATGGACCCCGAAGGCTCAGAGAAGGTTGGGGGAGGGGACCCACTTTAACAGCTGTTGGGAGACAGATGGTAGCCTCTCGTCAAGGCCATCCAACGTGTTCTTTAACGTGCACAAGGTGTGGCTCTCCCGCACACGGGGCCACGGCTTAACGTCCCATCCGACGGACGGCGGCCTTTCCAAGCCCATCGGTGTCCCCTACTGACCGTAGGCAGGGCGAGGAGTTTTGCGGAGATAAATCTCAACGCTGACCCAGCTGGGACTCGAACCTGGGAACTACAGATTACGAGCCTGGCGCGCTACCGATTGAGCCACCCCCGCCCATCAACGCTAGGAGAATTTGGAATAATTATCAGAATTGATTAGATCACTCTTTCTCTCTGGACTCTGCATATAGGCTTTGTATTTCACGTGTAATTTCTTATGAAATCGAAAGATAGAACGAATGGATAGAGCAGAGTTGATATTATTAATAAAAATAATAAATACCCCCTCAAGCAGCTGCTTGCCACAGAGGTCTAATAGGAGCGTTTATATACCATAGCAAAAGGTCTGTGAAGATGCCAGGACCTCAGTAGAAAAAACAACACGAACATCCAAACCTTACCCGGGGCTGGAACCCAGGTCCCGTGAATCAGTAGCCAAGCGTGCTAACCACCAGGCCACGGAATGGCGTATACTCTTACTAACTTCAATAGCTGTTACGAAGATCATGTACAGATGACTTATCCCTCACTGGCACTCAAAGGGTTTAAAAACAGTACAAAAGACTGATAAAGAAGAACATTTATGCAAAACGAATATACATTTTTACTTCATCAATTTTTTTTTTCTGAAATCAATGTCTTTTGTTCTTAAAGTTACGTTTTCTTGCCTACTGCAGGTTTGTTGCGATTCCGAATTCTAAAAGCAGGCAGGATCGTTTCCGCTATTTCCAAGACTTAGGGTTGGAGCGAAAGTTTTGCGGTTCTAAATTCTGAAAACAGCTGGATCGTCTACGTTACTTCAAGGACTTGGGGTTTGAGCAAAGCTTGCTTCGATTGAAATAAATAAAAGTTTAGAGCAAGCATGGTGACTTTATCAAAATTACAGTCTCTTGCTACAGGCCTGTATCGAATTTACAATTAAAACAAAATGCAAGGATGACTCCAGGCAAAAGGGTTGCTGGCCTCCTCATCATTTTTTCTGCTAAAACTAGAATAGAATATTAGTTACGTCAGTGAGTCGGGCAGAGATTGAATTATTTTACCTCTGAGCGGAACTCTTGTGCACTAAATGGACTAAATGGCCAGGTCACAAGAACTCCAAGGGCTCAGAGAAGGTTGGGGAAGGGGATCCACTGGGTAAGGGTTAGGAGAAAGACCAGAGGCTTTTGCCAGAGCCATCCAGCGTGTTCTTTAACGTGCACGAGTATGTATCCCCTACACACCTGGCTTTGTGTTCCATACGACTGACGGCGACGTTTCCAAGTCCATCAGTGGCCCCTTTTCACTGAGGGTTGAGTTGGGTTGTTTTACCTCTGAGCGGCACTTTTTTGCACACCATGGGCTAAATGGCCAGGTCACATGGACCCCGAAGGCTCAGAGCAGGTTGGGGGAGGGGACCCACTGGAACAGCTGTTGGGAGACAGATGGTAGCCTCCCGTCAAGGCCATCCAGCGTGTTCTTTAACGTGCACAGGGTATGGCTCTCCCGCACACGGGACCACGGCTTAACGTCCCATCCGACGGACGGCGGCCTTTCCAAGCCCATCGGTGTCCCTTACTGACCGTGGGCAGGGTGGGGAATTTTTTGCGGAGATAAATCTCAACGTTGACCCAGCTGGGACTCGAACCTGGGAACTACAGATTAAGAGCCTGGCGCGCTACCGACTGAACTACCCCCGCCCCCCCTTTTCGCTGAGGACAGGGTGAGGATTTGCGTAGATAAATCTCAATGCTAGCACGGTTTGCATTTGAACCCGGGAACGGTAGAATACGGGAACGGTAAATTATTATCTTGTGCCATTAAAGAACCCACGATGCCCTTTATAGTGGGCTTCCTCTGTCTGCCAATAGCTGTCCAGTGGATACCTCACCAAAGCTGAGATCTTTGTTACGATTACAACTGCTAAAAATGCTTTTACGCACGACTAAATCGTTTACAGACCCATTTTTACGTGAAAGTAGTTATTTACAACGAAGATAGAAAAGACATAAGAATGCCACCATTTTTCAGTGTTTTTACCACACTCATACATGTTGTCATAACGAACCTCGATGTATCAAATACTGTGGATCCCATTTGAACTCAAACTGTTGGGGTACTTAAATATGCAAATTGCAGTTATATAGATGTTATGCAGCAAGTGATCTGCAAAATGGATCTTGGATCTATATAATAATTAGATTCGAGTTTTCAAACATTTTTTTTTTATTTTTGCCATTTACAGTTACTTACATTCAATAATAACATTATAGTCAATCTGAAATAAAACTGTCATGAAACTAAGACATATCAGCTGGTGCACCCCAAGCACCGGTTGAAGTGGTAAGAACTGGGGTACCCCAGGTACCACCGGGTGTTTTTTGCGGAATAAAAGGATCGGGATTCGAGTCTCCCGGATAAGACCTCTGTTTCCTTTCGGCTGAAGTCTCACCCTCCTCACAGATCTTTTTTATGGAGTAATATATTGTTGCGGATTACAAAAATGGATAGCCACTGAGCGTGAGTATTAAAAGCTATATTTCAAAACCAAATTCAATACAAGGTAAATTGTTACAAAGGAAATATGGATGAAGTATCTTATTAACAAATCAACTATTAACATGCACAAGTCATCAATCTTCCTGCATGAGCACACAACATCAGCTCTGTGTATTTTACTAAATACTACCTTTTACTTGATTTACCAGGTCACCCGAAGATCTTCACTCGTAAACCAATTCTCGTCCTGTGCTAATAACTTTTCACACAATAGCCGAACAAAAAGACAGTCCGTGTAGACATTCGAAGTTAGCCATAAAAGTTCCCACTTTTATACTTCCGCGTATACACAACACATCAAGTTACTTCTTGATACTTAACGATAAAAGATCCCACTTTTATCCTTCCGCGTATACACAACACATCAAGTTACTTCTTGATACTTACGCGCACTGTCTCAGAACAGCTCACCGTCCATTTTCGAACTCACCGACCGTTACAACACACAACGACCGTTACAATACAAAACCGTTAACGCTCCACTCTTCTTCTCCAAATTCTCCCAACGTTCTTATTCGTTGGCTGAAACTTTGCTTTCGGTTGCCAGATTCTTCTGTCGTAACAATATTAACAGGCTCCTGTCACCCCTCTGTGGAAAACAACTGTTTGATGGATAATTGTTTTACAATTTTTTGTTGTTGTTTAAGTTCTTGGATTGTTGTTCCTCTGAGCGGCACTTTTCTGCACACAATAGGCTAAATGGCCAGGTCACAAGGACCCCGAAGGCTCAGAGAAGGTTGAGGAGAGATGACCCACTGGAACAGCTGTCAGACAGATGGTAGCCGTCAAGGCCATTGAGCATGCTCTTTAACGTGCACAGGGTGTGGCTATCCCACATACGGAGCCACGGCTTAACGTCCCATCCGACGGACGGAGGCCTTTCTAAGCCCATCGGTGTCCCCTACTGACCGAGGGCAAGACGGAGAGTTTTATTTGTGACTCATAAAACAAATTATCAACGTATTCTTCAAATTCCTTTCAATAAACATTTTTAGGTTCATAACTAAATGATATTTGCCCAATTCGTAGAATTTATTTAAAACGTATATTTTTGTTTTTCTACCAAGATATTTTCTTCATTCCCTAAAATTATTATTATTATTTTTGTAAGAATTTCTCCTTCGGCTCCATTAGAAATAACTCTTTTTTTTCAGTGGCTTTTTGCGGAGTTTCAATTGGTCACACTTGCTTAAAGAGGATTGCTAACTTAAACAATTGTCAAAAGGAGAACATATAAGCTTCTTTAAACGCCTCGAGATTTTTTTGCAGTTTACAAATAACTTAAATATTAAAGGGATTTATGGACATGAGAAATATTAGCATTTTTTTTTACTAACGGTTGGCAACATTGAGTCTTGGGTCCTTGTGACCTTTCAATTCAACCCATTGTGTGCAAAAAAACAGTGTTGCTCACAGACAAAAGCATTAATCACTCACTGTGTATGTGAGCAGTCACGTCGATGACTTGCTGGACGACTGCTTGTCGGCCCGTTATTATTTTCGGAGCAAGATACAATTTTGAAATTGTTCTTAGGAAACTTCTCTTCATTACAGAAGCAAACAGACAGTTGAAATATTTTTCAAGTCACTAGATACACTCAACTGCCATTTTATTAGGTGCCATTCAAGGTTTTCTCAATCGTAATGCCAGTTACATAACTGAGTTACTTCTTAAATAAATTTTTTATAAGATAATGTGATTGCAAACAAAACTATATTATTACATATATAAATTTAATTTACAAAGAATTGAAAAAAAGTGATATAGTTGCACATTTTATATTTTCGTTTCTAATGTTGTTATTAAATTCTTCATACATAAGTATCATTCCTTGGCAAAGTGAAAAAGTGGCAACCCAGTTCAAACCCACCTTGTCAGGAAAGTTTAAGCTTGTTGAACCTGCCACAGTCCAAATGAAGATGTTCGCTAAGTAGCAAGATCTTCAACCATTGTTTATTTTGGTAGAATCAGCCAATCAAGTAACAGGGCCACTAAAAAATGGTGACCTGGCTCTTGTAATTCAGCGTTCAGTTTCACTCATGGCATTTGTGCCATTGCTATAATATAGATCAGTGGTTCTCAACCTTTTATGCTTCACGTACCCCCTGGAAATGTGTATGTAACTGGCGTACCTCTTATATAGATAGATAAAACTATAGTTATATTATAATAATGCCAACTTAGCGACTTTGTTGCGGCGGGGGTGGCTCAGTCGGTAGCGCGCCAGGCTCGTAATCTGTAGTTCCCAGGTTCGAGTCCCAGCTGGGTAGGCGTTGAGGTTTATCTCCGCAAAATTCCCCGCCCTGCCCACGGTCAGTAGGGGACACCGATGGGCTTGGAAAGTCCGCCGTCTGTCGGATGGGACGTTAAGCCGTAGCCCCGTGTACGGGAGAGCCATAACCTGTGCACGTTAAAGAACACGCTGGATGGGCTTGACGGGAGGCTACCATCTGTCTCACGTCAAGCCCCTGTTTCAGTCCCCCTGTTCCAGTGGGTCCCCTCCCCCAACCTTCTCTGAGCTTTCGGGGTCCTTACTCTCTCACGGCGCAAAATTCCCCTCTCTGCCTACGGTCAGTAGGGGACACCGATGGGCTTGGAAAGGCCGCCGCCCGTCGGATGGGACGTTAAGCCGTGGTCCCGTGTGCGGGAGAGCCATACCCTGTGCACGTTAAAGAACACGCTGGATGACCTTGACGGGAGGTTACCATCTGTCTCCCAACAGCTGTTCCAGTGGGTCCCCTCCCCCAACCTTCTCTGAGCCTTCGGGGTCCATGTGACCTGGCCATTTAGCCCATGGTGTGCAAAAAAGTGCCGCTCAGAGGTAAAACAACAACCCTAGCGACTTTGTTACTAGATCTAGCGACTTTTGAGCTATCACGGCGTATCCCAAAAAACTTTACCGCGTACCCCAGGTTGAGAACCCCTGATATAGATAATGTTAAGATTCTGGACCGTGGTTGTAGTGTTAAAATTCGTACTGACAATACTTAAACAACCGACGTAGTCCTGATTCGTAAAGTAAATGCTGTGATTGTCTACAAAACACGGCAAATAGTGATTACAAGACGAATATAAAAATGAAATTTTTTTGATTTAGCTACGACAAATAATGAATATTAAACCTGAATTCGTTTATTATTTTTCGTAGTTATTTTTGGCGGGACAGTGTCCTAGGCGGCGCTGAGCGTATAATTTACCGTGTTTGCAATATCTGTAAAGGTGCTAACTGTCTTTCATCTGGGGGGGGGGCATCTTTCATTACAACACGAACCAAAATAAGCTTCCATTTTTCAAAAAAATTTAAACCTATCCAATTTGGTTGCTGAGACTTATAGCTAAATAATCGCTATGTCCCAATGTGAGAAAATAGAATTGCTTCACGTGTCGATAACCGAGCAATTTTTACTAAGGGATAAACGTGACAGAAATAAACGACCATACCATGGAAGGGTCTAAAATTTTAATAATATATTTTATTAGGTTTAATTTTCTTGAACGGGAACAAAGCTAGCGGTAATTATGATGAAAAATTCATAATCAATGAAAATTTTCTCCAAATATAATTTTCAGCTAAACAAGAAGAAAATTACAAAAAAGTACTGAAAAAAGGGAAGAGATATTTTAATTATCGGAAGCAGAGATAATATTTCAACAAGAATTGATTGTTGACAACAGCTGTGAATAAGCTTAGACGTAGTGATTTCTAATGTGAGTAAAAAATTTTAATTTTAAAGTAATTTCTATTACATAGAGAAGTTGTAATCTTCTGTCAGTGTGAATAAACATCAAATGGACATGAAAAGATAGAGAGTAAGTTCCTATTTTGAGTAGAAATTGAGAATTTAGGATTAAAAATTTTGTAACTGAGTTTACGTGTAGCGGAAGAAAGGAAGGGGAAGCACACGACACGTGGGAGGGATGAATTCCCACATGACCCGGCAAGAACTATTGTCTGCTAGAGCTGCAGCATAACTACTACGTGGTAAGAGTTTGTGGACGATCGTTTGTTTTGTTTTGGTCATGATCGTTTATTAGAGTGGATTTGTCTCCGGATTAAACTTTCTTTCTGCAAAAACTGTTCATAGCTGGGGATATAAAAGGAATTTTGACAGAGAAAAATTAATTGCTCTTCGTGTGGAAATGAAATCCTCGGAATCTCCGACTGTGTCGAATGCTGTAGTTGTGGAAATAATTTCTCTTTCTATTGTCTCAATCTAAAGGAATCAAACTTCCGAAAAATGCCACAGGATCCCAAAAAGAAACTGAAATGTAAATCGTGTAACACTGGAAAGGGAAATGTTGAGACCTCAACTCAGGAAAGAGCTGGAAATGCCGAGGGAGGTCACTTGAGAAACAATGAAGATGCAGAGAAGTTTTTTGAGGATATGGTGAAGGAACAGTTCCGCATATTTTGAGCGGAAATTATGTCAACGAATGAAAATTTTCGCAAGGAGATTATGCAAGAAATTGAGGAATTTAATAAAAGTGTTTCCTTTTGTTACAATAAGCTGGATGAACACAATAAAATGCTCAAGGAAATTACTAAGCAAATTTCTGAAGTACAGTGTCAGACCAAAAAATTAGGAGAGTCTACTTCAGTATTGAAAGGAGAGGTTTTTGAATTGAAATGGAAGTTAAATGAAATGCATCAATATAGCCGAAACAGGAACGTAGAATTGGTTGGTTTTTCTGAGAGAGGGCAGGAAAATATGGAAATTGTTGAAAAATTTGCTCAGAAACTGAAAATTGAGACGAAACATCTGGATGTGGAGGCTGCTCATAGGGTGTCAGTTTCAAATAAAAATAAAATAAAATCTATCATCGTACAATTTGTATCAAGGAAGACTAAAGATCTTTGGATTAGGGCCTGGAAACAAAAAAAATAAACTAACCGCGAAAGAAATTGATGATCGATGTGAAGATGGAAGAATTTATATTAATGATCACTTGACACTAAACAGCTATTATTTTAAGGCAAAGGAAAAACAGCGCGAATCGGACTACAAGTACGTTTGGGTCAGAGACTCTAAGATCTTTATGTGAAAAGACGAAGGTTCTGGTGCGGTTAGAATCAAGAACTTTCAGGATATGGATAAACTGAGATAGTTAAGTTTCTATGAGTGTAATTTTTAATTATTGCGAAATGCATATAAAATGGCTACTTTTTTGTCGTATGACATGCAGAATGATGTTACTGTTTCTGATTTTGGTTTGGATGATGTTCGGAGTATTACAGATGATGATGAAATTGAAGAATTGTATATGATAAATGATTATTATTCCAATGTTATTGAAATTGATAAAAAAAATGTTTATGATAAAAAATATTTTTGTTGAGGCTGTGGAATAAATATTATACAGGGAAATATGAGAAGTCTGAGAAAAAATTTTGATCATTTTTGTGGTATTCCTAAATTTAATTGAATTAAAACCAGAAATTATAGTACTTACTGAGATTTGGGTAAGAGAAGAGGAAATAGCCTTATATAAAATAGATGGATATAAAGAATATTATAAATGTAGGGAGAAAAAAAGGTCAGGAGGAGTTATTGTTTACATTAAAGAAGGATGGGAAGTGAACCAGATTTTTTCTGATTTTAAAACTGCTGACTTAGTGGAATTGCATATAAAAGCATTCAATTGCGAACTTGGCCTTGATGCAATCTACAGAGCGCATGAATTCAGTAAATTAGAATTTATTGATGAATTCGCAACATGGCTAAGCTGCGTTAAACGAAATAGTATGATAATGACAGGAGATTTTAATTTGGATTTATTATCTGATGATCCACACAAAATAAATTTTTTACAAATGATAAATTCAAAGGTTTCCATTCCCGTCATTCTTCTGTTACTATATGGAAAGTACTAAAACCTGCCTAGATCATCTTTACATTAGAAATTTTAGATTAGACACTGTAACTACATATATTGTTAAAATTGACATCTCAGATCATTTTTTTGTTGGAAGTAATATAAAGTGTGGTTTTTATAGAGATGTTTCTACAGAAAAGCTTTCTACAAATTTTAAACTAAGATTCAATATACTAAATTGAAAAAGTTATTGTCAGAAAAATCATGGGATCATGTCGAGAGACAGGTAAATGTGAATTTAGCATTTGATGCATTTCTAAGGGAATTAACTCTACTAATTAAAGATGCGCAGATTACGTACTCTAAAAAGAAAATTAAAAAAAAAAACATAGATAACAGAAGCTATTGTTAATTCAATCAATTTTAAAAGAAATTTATATAAAAAATCTAAATAAAAAAATTGGATGAAAATGAAAATGATTATTTTAAAAGATATAAAAATATGTTAATTAATGTAATCAGGGAAGCTAAAATGATTATTATAATAATATTTTTATAAAAAATGGAAATAATACTAGAAAAAATTGGAATCTGGCAATGAAATGTGTGACGGAAGAAAGGTAAAGGGCAATCCTCCTCAAATTATCACGGATAAAAATCACTTACTTTGGTTTGATGAGAAGCCGCAAGAATTTGTTAAAAAATTTAACAATTATTTTATTGGTGTAATTTCTTCGTTATTTAAACAAAACCTACTTAATGAAACCCAAATAGAAGAGGTAATAAGAAATTTAAAATGTAAAATGACTAATTCCATATTTTTCCCTTATATCCAGAACAAGAAATATTTTATACTATCAAGAAACTGAAGGAGGGAAAATCACGTGGTTCGGGTGAAATTACAGTTACCACTATTTAAAATATTTTTCCGGAAACTAAATTATATTTTGTAAATTTGTAGACTTTTCTTTTGTAAAAGGTGTTTTCCCTGAAATTTTAAAAACAGCTTTAATTATTCCAGTGTTTAAAAATGGTGATTCTAAGTCAATTGAAAATTACAGACCAATTTCGCTTCTATCAACTCTTTCTAAGATTCTTGAAAAAATTGTTAAAAATTAACTTGTTAACTTTTGAAATATGCATAATTTATTTGCCCCAAACCAATTTGCATTTCGAAAAGGTTTGCTCAAACTTCGATTTTAGAAATGATCATGCAAATCTACAGAAACTTAAATCAAAATGTTAAAACAGTTGTTTTTTGGATTTGAAAAAAGCTTTTGATTCTGTGAATCATGATATATTATTAGAAAAGTTAAAAACCTGTGGTGTTAGGGAAAATTTGTTTTCATGGATTAAGAGCTATTTAATGAATAGGAAGCAAAAAGTGAAAACTGAAAAACATATTAGTGAAGAAACAAATGTACAGGTTGGTGTCCCTCAGGGTTCTGCTTTGGGACCTTTATTTTTTTGCTTTATATTAATTGCTTCTGTACATTGGATTTGAATGATAAAATAATTTCATTTGCAGATGATGCTGAGCTAATATATTCTGGAAAGGAAAAGCAAATTTTAGAGAATATAAATAGTGACTGGATAGAAATAAGGATGTGGGCTAAAAGTCAATAAACTCTTTTTAAATACAAAGAAAACGAAATATATTTTTATTAGACCAAGAGAAAAATCAGGTCGATATTTTTCATGATAGGGTCATTTTCCACTCTGAATTTTGTGCTGGAAAAAAATTGCAATTGTGACAAAATTGAGGGTATTGAATGCTATAAATATTTAGGTAGTTTTTATTGATAGAAAGATGTCCTGGAAAATACATATATCTGATGTTGTTAAAAAGATTAACTGCATTATACCTAAAATTTATGATATCCGGAAATTCGTAAATTTATCTTTATTGAAAACTGTTTACTTTTCTTGGATTAAATCTTATTTTCTCTACGGTTTATTATCGTGGGGTAGAGTCTATTTGACAACAATCAAACCTTTACACTATGTGCAGAACAACATGATTAGATGCAAGATGAAACTAAGAAAATTTGAAAGCATTGCAAATCTACACAATGAATTAGGTATTTTACAAATAAGGAAATTATATGTGTTTCAGGTACTGAAATATAGAAAGAAGAATTTTTTGTTCAAACCTTACGGACATTTGAAAAGAATACTCGACTGTCAAAATACCTTTTCTTACTTGATTTAAAAGCGAACAAAATTATTGTTGAAAAATATTATGTTTATTTGGCGCCAAAGTTTTTTAACTGCTTACCAGAGTACATTAAAGGAATAAGGAATGATAACTTTTTCTATAAGGAATTAAGAAAATGAATTTTAAATGTGGTAAATATTGAGACTATGTTTTAGAAATAAAAGAGATTTAAATGTAATATAATTTCATTTGATGCTGAGTTGCCCTTAAGGTGCTCAACTGAACCACTAACTAACGCACAATTTCAATATAGATTTTTATATTTTTTTCTGTTTTCTACCCAGTAAAGTTTTTTTTTTATTTCATTTATTCCTAATGATAATTTTCAAACTTATAAATTGGATAAATATTTACTTAGATCAAGCTAACAAAATGTGAAGAAATGTGAAACTGAAGCGTGTTGCCTTTTCATTTTTATTACAACATACCTGTTAAATTTCTTCCACAATCGAGTTTTTACTCTCGTGGAAGATCAACATTTTTTCTCAGACTTTTACTGAAAAATGTAGGTAAAATCATAAAACACTAATGAAATATAATATTAAGATTTTTCATATACATGGTATGAATGAATATATGATTTTTATTGGACAAACTATGTATAAAGAAGAATATATATTAGAAAATGTAATACTTTAAAATTGTGTATCTGAGATATACAACATTATATATATTTCATTATAATTTCAGCTTTAAGGTAAAAAACATGTAAATGTAATGTACTACATATTCTGAGAACAAATTATCTATCTTAGCTATCTAATTATCATGTCTTGAGATTGTCGTTGTCAACATGATTTGTAAAGCAATTAATATATTTGGATATGCTTCTGAAAGATTATTATGGGGCGGGGGTGACTCAGTCGATAGCGCGCCACGCTCGTAATCTGCTAGTCCCCAAGTTCGAGGCCCAGCTGGGTGAGTGTTGATATTTATCTCCGCAAAACTTCCCGCCCTGCCCACGGTCGGTAGGGGACACCGATGGACTTGGAAAGGCCGCCGTCCGTCTGATGGGACGTTAAGCCGTGGCCCCGTGTATTTGAGAGCCATACTCTGTACACGTTAAAGAACACGCTGGATAGCCTTGACGGGAGGCTACCATCTGTCTCCCAACAGCTGTTCCAGGGGGTCTCCTCTCCCAACCTTCTCTGAGCCTTCGGGGTCCTTGTGACCTGGCCATTTAGCCCATGGTGTGCAAAAAAGTGCCGCTCAGAGGTTAAACAACCCAACCCAAATCATGTCTTGAGACTGTTATTAGCATTTGTGTTTTTGCTTTACTAAATATTAAATAAATTTAATATTAAAATTTAATATTTAAATATTAAAATTAAGTTTAAAAGGACAGAAATTGTGTTAATTTCAATCTAAGCAACACTGAATCATTGGTTTGCCTTGACAATTTTTTTTTTGTTAAAAATGCGTTTTCTTGGAGTGGGCCAAAATAAAAAAAAAATGTAGATTTAATTGAAATATAAAATTATCTAATGCATCGTGAATTTCTTTCATAATGATTTTTTTTTTGTAGTACGCAACTCTGATAGCACGTTTTTTATTTGATTCTAAGTACAACGAATATATTTTGGAGACCTGCTCGCTTTCCTTATGCTGATATTTCACTGTACTAGCCACGAAAACAATATCCAATCACAAATTCTTTCCGTAAACATGGAAAAAGAAATAAATAAGCCTATTTTGTTTATTTGTATCGTATTGGAATTTATTCTCAGTCCGTCTAAATATAGAAGTGAAATTGTATTTTTCCTGGAAACTGAATTAAACGTTCGTAAAATTATTTACAAAACAAAGGTTTATCTGTTTTGAATTTTGAATCATTCGCTGCGTTTGTTTCTACTTACAGAATCCTTGCGACTTGAATTGTAATAACGGTTATAAAAAAGAGATTAAAACCATAGGTATAAATATTATGCATAGAATGTGCAATGGAAAAATACAGATAATGGGAGAAATGTAACAAACAAAAAATTTAAAAACCTGTCGCATGCTCTGATGAAGCAAACTACAGCTGCCGGTAGATGGCAGTGTAAAAACACCACATCGTGAGTTTAACTTTCTAGTAGCATTGAATATCATTAGTACAAAGCGAATTCGCATATAAAAACTACATAATGTGCAACATAAACGTAAAATAAATTGAATAATTAGTCTCTAACAACAGAATAAACTTATTAATAACTCGAAAAGTACATCTTTAGCCAATCTTTGGCCAAAATTCTGTCATTTAATCCAGAGAAGACAGAATAGAGACATTGGATGTTTTGTACGTAACGCCATCTGTCGGTAAAAATATTTTTCAACGTCGTGGCTTGCGATTTAACATTTGCTTTTCCAGGATTCCTTAATTTTTCTAATGTTAATTCCTTAATTCTTAATTCTCCTACATTTTAATATCTCATCTGCTCGTGCATTTCGTTTTTTATTGTGGAGGTTGCACGAGACTTCGAAGTTAGGAAATTGATGAATAAATAATCTATTCATAAATAGAATAACTTAAATGGCCGAAGTGACGATGATTAGTTATTTCACTAAGTCAAATGGATCGAGTGATATTTTCCATTATGATTTTTTTATCATAGAAAAAAATGGAAACTTAGATATTTCTAGAAATCGAAATTTGTCTTCGATGGAATAGTAAAAAAAGTAATTCTGATTTAAAAACTTCTTTAAATCAAATTCACGATATTGTTTTAATCAGTAAATAATTTTACAACTTCTTTTCTTTCGTTGAATCTGATTCAGTTTCAACTGTTATATAATCATAAGTATCATTCAAATCTGTTTGTTTGCCAAGAATGCTAGTTCAGATTCCACCTCCAATCTTTAATGAGCCTTTGGGGTCCTTGTGATCTTGCCATTTTGCCCATTTTATGCAAAAAAAATTCAGCTTGGAGGTAAAACAACCCAACTAACACAAAACTATAAATTTTTATTTCACTTTCTGTTTTTGGCCCAAAGCTTTTATTATCAGTCTTGCAAGCGAACCAGCACACTGAGGGGCGTACCCAGTTTTATACCCCCCCCACCCGCCCCTCCTGACAATCTGGCGTCTTATGCGAAATCTCAAACATGTCTACCTCCTTTGAAATCCAAACAGTTGTCTTTGTATGGTTTTATAGTTGTCTTTTATAACCCCATATTATAAGCCTGACACTACGGTCGCTCAAAAAAAGTATCCGAACGCTATGGTTGATTGAAGAATTCAGGAAAAATATCTGGCAACGATTTTTTTTTTTTTTAGAAATTAGTGATCTGGCAACCTTTGTGTACAGTACACGACGGTTGCCAGATCGAATCTTTTAAAAAATCGTTGCCAGGTATTTTTTCTGAATTCTGTAATCAACCATAGCGTTCGGATATTTTTTTGAACGACTGTACAAATATATTTTAAAAGAAGAGTATAAAATTTTATTCCATATAGAACATTATTTTAACCTTTCCTGTCCAGTGGAATATCTTAGTAATTGGGAAAGCCTATGTCCCGTAGCCGAGTGGTTAGCGCGCTTTGTTACTGATCTAAGGGACCTGGGTTCGAGACCCGGCTAAGGCATGGATGTTTGTGTTGTTTTTCTGCTGAGGTCTCTTCTTCCTAACAGACTTCTACAATGGCGTATAAGCTGACAGGCTCCTGTCAGACCTCTGTGGCAAACAGCTTTATGAGGGGGTATTCAAGTCTTATTCTCAACCCCCCTTCCCCAAACCACAACCCCCCCCCCCCGAAACTGAATCCTGGGTACGTTCCTGAACACATTCCTCTCTGCAACGAGTGTTATCGTCGTTAGCAAACGCATCTCTTGCTCTTCGATCTGTTCTAATGCCAATAAAGATAGGGGCGGAGGTGGCTCAGTCGGTAGCGCGCCAGGCTCGTAATCTGTAGTTCCCATGTTCGAATCCCAGCTGGGTCAGCGTTGCCAGCTGGGTCAGCGTCAGTCCTGCCCACGGTCAGTAGGGGACACCGATGGGCTTGGAAAGGCCGCCGTCCGTCGGATGGGACGTTAAGCCGTGGCCCCGTGTGCAGGAGAGAGCCATACCCTGTGCACGTTAAAGAACACGCTGGATGGCCTTGACGGGAGGCTACCATCTGTCTCCCAACAGCAGTTCCAGTGGGTTCCCTCCCCCAACCTTCTCTGAGCCTTCGGGGTCCATGTGACCTGGCCATTTAGCCCATGGTGTGCAAAAAAGTGCCCTCAGAGGTAAAACAACCCAACCCAACCTCTTCGTCAACATCTTTCTTCTCAACATCAGAGACAGGCATGGCAGCCATCATCTCCCCAGGAGATGCAGAAACAGTAGCAACCTAGCTATTACCTGTGAGTGGGACATTAAATGGCGATGCTTCTTGCTGAGGAAGGTGGATGGGGAGAAATTGCGCTTCGTAGTAATTACTTCTTCGCATTGGCTTCAACGAAAGCCACTCCCTGTCTCTGCTGTCTCTTCCCACATCACTTAAGAAGTGATGATGGCTTCCCGGACGATTTTCTTCATGTTCCCAAAACTTAAAGAAGCGCTACATATGTTAACGATTCTACGTGAACTTTTTAGATCCTTGACTGCAGAAAGGATATTTCTTCCAAATAGTTTTTCGTAAACGTCAGTTTAGATATTAAATCTATCTCCCCCAATATTTGTTATTTGAAGATATGCGACAGGTTTTCCACTCATCTGTCTCTTAAACGCGGTAAGGAAGAAGACGAGAGTAGATGCTGACGTCTATCAGATGGGACATTAAGCCCTGATTCCGTATTGAGATGAAAAAGTTCATACTGTCAAGCTGAAGTACGCGAAAGCCGTACTTAGTGTCTTTGACGAAATGCCTCCATCTGTCTCTTAAGAGTTCATCCAACATGTTCTCTTTATCAGCTCCGTTCTGAGCGTTGGAGCTTTTGGTTCTGGCAAATTCTAAATTTTTATTCACTTTTTATTTTGGAATTTCTTCCCTTTCTATATTAATTTTCACTGTTTATCTTCGTATTTCTTTCGTTTCGGCATAAAATTTCATTCTTCTGATATCTTTTCTCCAGCATAAAAGTAGTCTGCCCCCCCCCCCCCTCCGTCGGATGGGGTGTTAAATTCTGTCCCAGTGTGCAGGATACGCTGGATCAAAGGCTTCCATCTATCTCTTAACCCTTTCAGGACCATAAGGTTTCTAAGAGTAAATATTAGTATGTAACTGTTTATTTTAGTTTGTTTAGACGGAAAATAAATAAAAATCATAAGAAAAATACATAACAATGTGTAGTTTTTTTGGAATTTTATGGGAAATATTTTTCCCAATGGACTATAAAAGTAACACAAATTATAGTTAGGCTTATTATGCAATGTCTTTTATTTATTGGTTTATTAGAACAAAATGTTAACTAAAATAATACAAAATTATGAAATAAAATTACTACACAAAATGATGTGCTAATTATGATATTCGGCGAAGCAATTTCTTTTGGTAGTGAGGCAAAGATGGACATTGCACATAGTACATATATTAAGCGTCCTGACAGTTCTGTTTTTGTTTTCTAAACGTTCCCGTTTACGTAATTGCGTTCGGCATACGTTCTATTTTGACATTCTGCATAAAAAATGCAGATGTTATAATTAAATACGACAATCATTAATTTTAAAATGGGAAAAATGTTTCCCTTAGTCGTGAAAGGGTTAACAGCTGCCCCTGGATCCCCTTTACCAACCTCCTCTGAGCCCTTGGGATCTTTGTGACCCGGGCATTCAGCCCATCCTGCGCGCAATAGTGCCACTCAGAGGTAAAACAACCCAACCTTGCCTTCCCTATGGCGATTAATATTGGTAGGAACTTGCGACGCATCCGTGTCATGTAAGAAAATTTTCACCTCAAAATATTTGAAACATAATTTTCCTAGATCCCAATAAACACAATTCATAAACCAACAATCCAAATCAAAGCAGCAAAATCTTTATTATCAATAGAGTAAATAACAATCATCGTATAAACCAGCTCTGCTTCTCAAAATTATAATGAAGTGAAAAGTCTCCATCACGTGAATTTCACATTCCACCATCTTCTTCATCATCACAAAGAGCTCCTCGATGTTCTGTTCGCAGTGGCAGGTTCGCTTGAAGCCATCTCGCAACAGACTACATATTTATACGGCCCCTTGTGACCACGAGTCGCCAAATAATACCTCCCTCAACGCGCCATTAACTTGTGTGGTTATCTACAGACGCAGACAACGCGTAGAAGAAGCTTGTGTCGAAGCTTTGGCTACTGTTTCACGCACTACTTTCGCAAAGGAGGGAGGAAAGAAACATCTAGAGGATGAGCACCATCGGCTCATCTTCTTTTACTTTTCTTTACCACCTCCTCGAGGAGCAATTGTCGGACAGAGACAGAATAATGCGACTTGAAAAAAAAAACACTCTCACCGTTAGCAAAGAGAGTTTTTTTTTTCTTTAAATTCAAGCTTCTATTCCTTCATTTCCAACTCTTTCTGTTTGGCATATGAGGCCTGTAATTTTGGTTTACCGCCAGAATCCCGAAATAGCAATTCATGCTCTTTCTTTTCCTGATGTTCCTTATTGGTGTGAACAGCGAACAATGGGCGCGATGGGCGCGAGAGAGAGATAGGATTTGGTGCTCTTGCAGGCTCCCTAGTAAACACATGCTGCGATGAAAAGAGATTCGCATTTATTCCATCATCACAAGAGAGATTTTTTGTGCCCGTAGGAGAGTTGACTACGTACTCAGAACTGGCCATAGCACGTTGTGATGAACAATAAGCAATATAGCAACTAGGAAAAGAAATGTACTAAGACTTCTTGTGAAGTCCCAGTGCTTTACTCTTTCAGGGAAGTTGAATATCTGGTCAGAACCGAGGCTGTAACATATTATGAAAAGCAGTAAGGAAGAAACAGCGAAAGTAGGAGCTACGCTTGGAATTTCAACTGCTTATTGTTCTACGAAGCGTAATTAAGATTCGTTGCAGAAAAGATAAACCGAGCCTAACGAACAACTTATAGATCCAGCCGTGGCGAGGAAAAAAAGACAGAATGCTCCATTAGAACATAACTAGGTGGAGGTTGCTGGATCAGCCTCCGACGTTCAAGAACTTTTTCTCCCTCCCATCAGTGAAAAAGCAGAGAAGATGTGCTTAAAAGAATGCCTTCCTTCTAATGGAATGTTAAGCCGTGAGAGTTGTTGGGTTGGGTTGTTTTACCTCTGAGCGGCACTTTTTTGCACACCATGGGCTAAATGGCCAGGTCACATGGACCCTGAAGGCTCAGAGAAGGTTGAGGGAGGGGACCCACTGGAACAGCTGTTGGGAGACAGATGGTAGCCTCCCGTCAAGGCCATTCAGTGTGTTCTTTAACGTGCACAGGGTATGGCTCTCCCGCACACGGGACCATGGCTTAACGTCCCATCCGACGGGCGGCGGCCTTTCCAAGCCCATCGGTGTCCCCTACTGACCGTGGGCAGAGCGGGGAATTTTGCGCCGTGAGAGAGTAAGGAAGGCACCTACCAAGAACATGTTTAAGAACATGCTGAACAATGAATTGCATTTACACGTAGCGTTCTGTCAGTGTGTAAACTTGACTCTTTTGTGAAATCGTATTTTTAAAATCGGGTTCTTGTGACCAGTTTATGCAACAGCAGCTCTCTTAATAGTAAACCCTTCTATGAGAAGGAGAGTCTTATAACAACTGGTCAGTTAGAGGTCCCCGCCACCATCACCTCGCACTGTTTTGACAGTAATAATTAAATGTCCCTTCCTTCTGCAGAAGCTCATTGATGCGAAGAACGGAAACTTAAACGTTTAATTTTAAAACTTGCAAAATATTGAATTTAATTTTCTGTTCTTATTATACTTCGCTTTGTATAAAAGTTTCGCTTTGTATAAAAAAGTGCCGCTCAGAAGTGAAACAATTCTCTGATATAAACGTTTAATATCAGTTGAACTGTTTTACTTCTGAGCGACACTTTTTTTTTGCACACAATGGGCTCAGTGACCAGGTCGCAACGACCCCAAGGGGTTAGAGAAGGTTGGGTGAAGAGACCCCACGAGAAAGTTGTTAGAAAACAGATGGAAGACTCACGCCAAAGTTTATCTCCGCAAAATTCCCCGCCCTGCCCACGGTCAGTAGGGGACATCGATGGGCTTGGAAAGGCCGCCGTCCGTCGGATGGGACGTTAAGCCGTGGTCCCGTGTGCGGGAGAGCCATACCCTGTGCACGTTAAAGAACACGCTGGATGGCCTTGACGGGAGATTACCATCTGTCTCCCAACAGTTGTTCCAGTGGGTCCCCTACCCCAACCTTCTCTGAGCCTTCGGGGTCCTTGTGAACTGGCCATTTAGCCCATGGTGTGCAAAAAAGTGCCGCTCAGAGGTAAAACAACCCAACCCACGCCAAAGTCATCCAGTGTGTTCTTTAATGTGCACAGAGCAGGGCTTTCCTGCACAAGGGGCCAACGCTTAACGTCCATCCATATTTTATAAGATCAAATAGTGTATATAATATAGTTTAAAGATTTTCTATTTCAAAATTTCGTTATAATTTTAACATAAAAGCATATAGTAAATTGGCAGAGGGCAGAAAATAATTTCGTTTTGCTGAATATTTATCCACCGTTCGTTACACAAGCATTTACCGTACAGAGCTCTGAATGCAACTTTTTTAGTTCATATTATCCCAAAAGTTTTATTAAAACCTAAATGAAAAAAAAAAACATTATACACTTAACCGTTAAGCAAATGAAGGTCAGTTATTGAAAATTGCGTAATGGTTCCTTCAGTTTTCATCATTGTTAGCGAAATATTCTTTTGGAGTATGATTTTATATTTTGTCTTTCTACGATGCTTAAAATTAAAGATTGGATTTTTCCAAAGCTAAATGACGATGGGGTGTCAATCTGATTAATTCTGAAGCGAAATATACGTTTAAAGTGTAGGAAGCTCTCAGATTTTAATTTTCAAACAAAAACTCTCCGTTATTTAACGTTACAGCTCTCACTGCGTTTTGAATTCTGAAACAATACTATAATGCAATGGTTCTCAACCTTTTATGCTTCACACCCCCCCTGGAAAAGTGTATGTAACTAGCGTACCACTTATGTAGATAGATAAAACTATAATTATAGTATAACAATGGGAATAAAATAAAACATATATATACATACACACATTAAATTTTGTATTCATAAATTACATATATCGATAAACACAAAAAAATGGCATAAACAATTTAACAAATCTTATAAAATTATAAACATTTTACTGGGTAATCAGATCTGGCGACTTTTGAGCTCTCACGAGCGTACTCCAAAAACATTTTACCCGTACCCCACATTGAAAACCCCTACTATAATGTATTATTTTACAATTTTCAGAAAGGGAAGAAGGTATTCCTGGGCACAGAGGGTGGAGATAGAAACTCTATTGAGCTGGTACTGGCTTCTCATACGACATACAAACGTTTGAAATAATTTACTCAGGGCAAAACTAAATTTTTTTCAGCTAATTATTTCAATTGTTTCTTGTGTACAGGATATTTTCCTGTGATACTTTATTACTGAATTAAAATCAATAAAAAATAAATACCTCTCAAACAGCTGCTTGCCACGGAGGTCTGGCAGGAACCTGTCGGTTTATACGGCGTAGTAGAAGGTCTGTGAGGATGTCGGGACCTCAGCAGAAAAGCAACACAAACATCCATGCCTTATCCGGGACTCGAACATGGACTATTCTAACTTTTCGATGGAAAGCCTATTTCCTATGTTTTATCACCCTAGTAAGTAGTTCCTAAAGTTTATGTGCCCAATCATCCCCTAGGAATCAGGAACCCCTCATTAATGAGAAAGTACGTGGATTCTCCCATAATGCGAATTCACTAAACATTTGCATGCTGTAGACCATTTGATTTTATGCAGATGGTTAACTTAATTCTTGTTACAATATGATATATCGTTTAGTGAGATTGGTTACTAATGCAGCATTTTAAGCAACAATTTATTATATTTAACTCAAACTTGAGTAAAAAAAGCGTGGCCCAATCATGGTAAAATGATATATAGAACCACATGAAAACTCTCCCCAGATTCTTAGGGGTCAAGGGAGACCTTTATTGTTCCTTCCTCAATAGTTTTGGGCCGTGTAATGCTAAATTCTTGTAAAGTATTTTAAACATTCGTTTTGAAATTTTGCACTTTTCATTGCGATTGTTTTGAACTTGTCAAATTTCTTCGTGAGAAATTTGAAAGTTTCCGCAATCTTTTAAACAAAAAAAATGGGCAATAATAATTTTTCTTTTGCAGAATCTATTCAGAGAAATGGATCCTGAAAAGAAGAAGAGAAAATGTTGCTCACATTTCATGATGTGAGGTAAGTAAATTTTTTATTCTCCTTTTTTTCATACATTTGCAGAGAATTGTTTACTACGGAATTCAGTGAACGAAATAGCAACTTAAAATAATTTTTAAGTTTATTAAGCCCCCTTTTCCCGTTCAAGGGTAAAAAAAGGAGCAATTTCGTCAACGTAACACAGACGCAACGCTAGTGCAGGGCACTCTTTCAGAAACGTACAAATAAGCAACAAAAATGAATTTAAAAAAATAAATAAATAAAAATACAGTGGTTTATCTATTTAAAAGTGTATTACAGTTGAAGTTCAAAGAAGTTTTAGTATAAGAATGTAAGAATTAAATACAACAGATTGCAAATAAAAGTATCCATCTTTAGTGCATCTAATATTTTTACCCGATCGTGAGTGATTGAGCGACAGGGGATCATGCTGATTCTAAATGTAATGCAGAAATGATGGAGCTCTGAAAATTTACACCAACGGGGAAATCCGGGCCGTAGATCTGAGGAAAAATCCGAAATTTGACCTGTCATTCGAAGTCAAATAGAGATCATAAAGGTCAAACCTTGATTTGCGAGTGCTAGAAACGTGGAAATTGATGTCTAGGGGTAAAGCACTCTTTAGATAGATCTCGTAAACGTCTAGGGGTAAAGCACCCTTAGATAGATCTCGTATGAAATTTTAGATGTCAAAAGTCAAATCCCGATCTACAGGTGCTAGAGACCAAAAATTGGTACCTGGGTGTATTTTGGGTCGTATTACTCGGAAATGTTGCGAAACGTTGAATATGATGAGTCCTTCGAGGTCAAAGGTTATAATATAATAATATATATTATTTATATAAGAATTTGACCTTTGACCTACGAAATATTTAATATTTTCATATTTCCCCTTTTTAGGGAGAAAGAAAGCAAGGGGGGGGGGGGGTAATTTCTTTTTAATATCCTATGACATCCCGTGGCCGAGTGGTTAGCACGCTTGACTACTGATCTAAGGGACCTGGGTTCGAGCCCCGGATTAGGCATGGATGTGTGTGTCGTTTTTCTGCTGAGGTCCTGCCATCCTCTCAGATCTCCTACTGTGGCATATAAACTGACAGGCTCCTGTCAGACCTCTGTGGCAAGCAGCTGCTTGAGGGGGTATTTATTTATTTTTTATGACATATGACGCATACTTGTTACTATCGGCATTTGCTTTGTGGAGATACAGTGGAACAATATCAGGTCATGAAGTTGACGCACCATCAGTTGAGCCCTTCAATTTAGGGAAAGCCTTGATCGCTCAGATGTTGCTGTATGCTTTAAAAATAAACCCAGTCCAAGACTAACACGATTTTTAAAATAGGGCTGGTTTTCCACTAATACAACTGGTTCTCGGATTAACACAATGTCTTAACTACTGCTCTTCGATCGTTTATATTACTGCATTTGCCACATAAGAAGACACCTTTGATGATTTGCTTTCCTCATCCGTCTGACCTATCCTTTTTTGTAATTTCTTCCAAAAAGATGTTTCACATTTTCCTGTACAAATTATAGTGTTTCGAACAGCCGAAACACGGAGAACATTTGAATTGGCGATGACAATGTACCAGTATGTAAATTAACCCTTATTTCTTTGAGATTTTAACTTGTCACGTGTCGCATAGATACGCTTCTAAACATGCAGTTAGCCATCTTTAGGCCCCGGATTTAGAAAAAATCGAGGGAGGGGGGCAAGAAACACAATCAAGCCGAAAATAGAAACAAAAGGTGGAGGGAGGGGCAAGAAACTGTATTTTCAATGCAGTACAACATTTCCCCATTCGTTTTACAGGTCTTTAAGAATTTCTTCAAAAAAATTTAATATAAATAAGTTTCATAATTTTTGCCTCTTTTTACCATTATTAGCATTCTGAAAGGGGAGGGCCATGACCCCCTGGCCACCCCCTAGATCCGGCCCTGGTCATCTTCACACGACAATATTTTTTACATATCTCCGCAAAATTCCCCGCCCTGCCCACGGTCAGTAGGGGACACCGATGGGCTTGGAAAGGCCGCCGTCCGTCGGATGGGACTTTAAGCCGTGGCCCCGTGTGCGGGAGAGCCATACCCTGTGCACGTTAAAGAACACGCTGGATGGCCTTGACGGGAGGCTACCATCTGTCTCCCAACAGCAGTTCCAGTGGGTTCCCTCCCCCAACCTTCTCTGAGCCTTCGGGGTCCATGTGACCTGGCCATTTAGCCCATGGTGTGCAAAAAAGTGCCCTCAGAGGTAAAACAACCCAACCCAAATATTTTTTACAACAATCTATTTCTCGTTTTCGACATTCATTACTCTATAATCCTCTATACGTAACATGTATACTGGTTTCCAAAAAATTAAGAAACAACCCTATGTTATGTCAATGGGAATATAACGTCCACGCTTTTAGAGAGAAAAAAATGTTTTTTGAAAACATGTGATAGCAAATAAAGATCTCAATCAAATATATCAATATCTCGATTTTTCAATAATATTCGCTCAGTATTTAAATGAGTTATGGAAGTTTTAATAATGAACAATAACAATGTCAGTCACAAAAATTAACTTCAGATGTTATTAATACTTGGTAATAAGTATTGAACGAAAGTGTTCAATTAATAAAATAAATGCATTTTATTAGTTTCTGTAAAGAATTCTTCCGCCATTCTTCAGTTTTGTATAAATTTCTTAAGACTGTCATTGCTGTTGTTAAATATTCAAACTTCATAACTCAGGAAAAAAAATTGTTTTTTGAAAACATGTGATACTGAACGAATATTCTTGAAAATCGAGATATTGAAATATTTAATGAAAATCTTTATTTACTGTCATATTTTTTAAAATTGAACTGGAACAACTGTTGGGAGACAGATGGTAGCCTCCCGTCAAGGCCATCCAGCGTGTTCTTTAACGTGCACAGGGTATGGCTCTCCCACACACGGGGCCACGGCTTAACGCCCCATCCGACGGACGGCGGCCTTTCCAAGCCCATCTGTCCCCTACAGACCGTGGGCAGGGCGGGGAATTTTGCGGAGATAAATCTCAACGCTGACCCAGCTGGGACTCGAACCTGGGAACTACAGATGGCCGTTAATTATCGATATGACCTGAATGAAAATCTTCGGTTACATTATTCTTGATTGGAAGGAGCATTGAGGAAACCGCCGAAACGAAACATCTCTATGTTAGGTATTAATAGAACAAATACAACAACGTCTCCAGCGTAAATCTTATATACGAGACACGAAAAGTCCTACAAAGTATGCCATATATTAGATGTGGTCAGGAAACTGCCCGGGGTGTTCAAAGCCTTTTCTGAAGCGTTGCTCTCCATGAACAATTGAAACATGCTTCATGCAATCTGTGTCATTTGGCGTGCCTTTCGAGACGGCGAAAAAAATAATTCTCTTTCGTAAGGGCATGCAGACCATAATGCATGGAAGTGACTTGGTAATCACTTCAAGTTAATGTCTACTGAGTGATTACGTGAGGTTTTAATTGCTCACTATCTCAGAGTTTTGATTGTAGAAAGCCACAACTGTCAGTTTAATCATGGTTTTTATAAGGAAGCTGCGAACGTCACGAAATCTGCATTGACCACGCATCGAATTGTGGGAAACGCGTCATCTTCATCTTCATCGTAACAAGAGAGAGAAAAAAAAGGGACCCAGGTCGACCGCGAAACAACTTGTTGCTCTCTTGTTTACGTTCCTAACTCGCCAGAAATGTCTCGTTCGAGTGTCATGAGAACGAGTGGCCAGCCACTCTCTTGTCACACCTTTAATTACTTTCTGATTCTTTCGTTCCAAATGAGATGAAGTTTTGAAGGGGGGGGGTGGGGTTGTAATTATTTATAAAAGAGGTAAAGGTAATTGCCTCTGGAAGGTTTTGTGTTTGGTTTGGGCGTAGATTTGCGACCCGATTTCATTCATTAAAAGACCAGGAAGTCGGCACTGTCCCTTTTTTTGGTTTTGTGGTGGGAAAAATCAAACATTTCCTTTCTGTGCATTCGTATTTGACTTTGAACAAAGTGTGAAAGAAACGCGATGGAAGAAGACGGAATCGAGGAGAAAAATATCGAGGAGAAGCAAGGAGAAACAGTGGAGAGAATAGAAAAATCAAGAAGAGGAACGAAAATATGGAGAAGAGAAATAAAAATCGAAAAGAAGAAAGAAAATATGGAGAAGAGAAAAGAAAAACGACAAGAGGAAAAAAATAGAGAAAATCAAAGTGAAATCAAAAATAGGAAAGAAAACATTGAGTAGAAGAAATATTGAGAAGGGAAAAAAAAAAACAATAATAGGAAAGAAAATATCGAGAAGAGGAAAGAAAATATCGAATAGGGGAAATATTGAGTAAGGAAAAGAAAAATCGAGAATAGGAAAGAAAATATTGCGAAAAGAAGCGAAAAATCGAGAATAGGAAAGAAAATTTGGAGATGAGAAAAGAAAAAAATCAAAAGCATAAAAGGAAAAATCGAAGATGGAAAAGGATAAATCGAGGAGAGAAAATGGCAAACCATGAAGAGAAGAACAAAGAGGAAAACGGGCAAATCTAGTGAGGAAGGATAAATCCAGGATAGAGAAATATAAATCGATGAATGACTAAATTAGGGAAATCTGATTAAGATCTGTGACTTAGAGGTGTGATGAATTAGTTCTGAGATTTTGTGCATTACGACGGTGGAGTTAATGGACCAAAATGCTGAGTAATAGTAGCAGAGGGATCATCACATTCCTGGGTGTAGCCACTTCCTCCTCCATCAAACCAGTACCCAGCAGAGCATGTTCAAGTTCAGACATGTCTTGGGCCAATGTAGTGATCGACACATACAGACCTCTCTATTCAAGAATATTTGTCCCATAAAACATTCTTGTAGATCCCCCACCCTCCATTATCACTTATCCTTGGCCCATGTCACTTTTTCCTCTTCCTAAAATTCAAAATGAAGGTGAAAAGACGAAGATTGGATGACATTCTATATTCAACTGAATATGAAAGTGGAAGTCAATCGTTAGAGTTGAAGATTTAGAGTGATTCTTACAGAAGTGGTAAGAACTTCGAGAGACTTCCGTATTATTAGGGAGTGATTACTTTATAGGGGGGGCGGGGGGAGGGCTCAGTCGTTAGGGCGCCAGGCTCGTAATCTGTAGTTCCCGGGTTCGAGTCCCAGCTGGGTCAGCGTTGAGATTTATCTCCGCAAAATTCCCCGCCTTGCCCACGGTCAGTAGGGGACACCGATGGGCTTGGAAAGGCCGCCGTCCGTCGGATGGGGCGTTAAGCCGTGGCCCCGTGTGCGGGAGAGCCATACCCTGTGCACATTAAAGAACACGCTGGATGGCCTTGACGGGAGGCTACCATCTGTCTCCCAACAGCTGTTCCAGTGGGTCCCCTCCCCCAACCTTCTCTGAGCCTTCGGGGTCCATGTGACCTGGCCATTTAGCCCATGGTGTGCAAAAAAGTGCCGCTCAGAGGTAAAACAACCCAACCCAACTTTATAGGGGTCGTCTATAAAAATGTTGCATTTACGCTATTTTTTTTTAAAGTCTTAGAACTTTTTGACCAAAATTCACATATTCCTCAAAGACATTTCCTCCATCCCGACTCCAAAATCTTCTTAAAGTTATGGGTTTGGAATATGGTTTTGGACTCACACATCTTCCTTTTTCTTTCCCTAATTGTATTCAGCAATGAGTAAATGATACGTAATGACGTAAATTGCTGGCAGGATTTCAAATTTCGTTCGTCTACCAATTATTTTCACCTTTGACACCGATCCAGAAGAGATACGATTTGTCGACAGATAAAAGTTTGCTGCATCAATTAATTTTTCAAATACGAAGTTTATGAAAGAGGGTTTTTTTTATTTTTTTAATACAAATATTATATAAGTTTATCACATAAGGGTTTTTTTTTTCATACAAAACTTATATTAGTTTGTCACGTGAGTAAATCCTTCAATGCCTAAGACGCAACGTCCGTGATTGGGATACCTCTGAGAGCTACTTTTGTGCACAAAAAGGACTAAATGGTCACAAGGACCATAATCTTCGGAATTGGTTAGGTGAAGGGAACTCACTAGACAGCTGTTAGAAGACAATAGCAGCTTCCCGTCAAGTTCATTAGTTACAAAGGATCACGCTCCTGCACACGGAGCCACGGCTTAACCTCCCATCCAACGGACGGCGACTATTCCAAAGCCCATCGCTGACCCCTTTTTCACTGAGAATCGAAAGGGAGTTAGCAGAGACAAATCTCAACGTAGTTGGATCTCTCAACCTGCAGATTACGAGCCTGGCGCGCTCCCGGCCGAACCAACCCTCGTCCCAACAACATCAATTCTGCTCGTCTTAACATAAACCTCTCTGCTCGTCTTAACATAAACCGGAATTTAATTCCATTCGAAACGAAGCCAATGTTTATCCTTGATTGCTTTCCGTCCTTCCCATTTCTCGAAGACGAAACGACCATCTCGATCATCCAACTCCTCTACAACATCATCCTCTTGCATCTCCATCCCGTGACACGAAGAGGAGGAGGAGACCGCAAACAAGTCGTGGCTCACCTCGTGACAATTGTTGTTACGGAAAACCGGGACAGACCCTGACTGACAACTCTTCCCCCCCTCCATCTCTCCTCCCCTCCTCTCCCCACCAGTGATAATAATGATGACAGAATCCAGTGTTCTTGGCATCATTTCTTCCTCCTTCCTCAATGCATGGAATGAGGCCACATGGGTCTGCACAGCACACTTGGGCAGGCGTGACCCGGGTCGGAACCGTCTCTTTCTTCTTGCCTGTAGGAGCACACTTTTGATTCGCTACTTTGGGTGTTACTTGGCATCAACAGTGCGGGGATCTATGCTCCTCTCCTTTGGCCACACAACCGCCCCGTCGAACTTCTTCTCTTGATGTTTTTTTTTTCCCTCTCTACATCATCCCCCGTCTTTTGTTTCCTCGATTTCTGCAACTCGTTCCTAGATGCTCTTTTTCACGTGACTGGTTTTATCCGAGCTACGACTTGCAAGATGGCTCCGAGCGATTTCATGCCGGGAATTTTAATCCCGCGCATTAGCTCATCGGGTGATTGATAAAGATGGGGTCTTATGCTTTGATGAAGGACGGATTATAAACAACGTCTTGCAAGGCAACTCCATTACGAGTGGATCGGCCTTTGTGACCGCAGAACAACCGGCATTGCGTTGATCAAAAAGTGCCTCTTTTCGTCTTGACACGTGGAGGAAGACAAGGTCACCAATTAAAATCTATTTTATGTGTGTGTGTGCAAAGAAATGCGGAGTTTTCTTTTTCGTTTCGAACCAGGACCTCTGCTATTGTCTGGCATAAATCGTTCAAGTCCAAAACATTGCAAATGAACAGGTGCATTCAAGTCACTGTCCGTTCGATTACCCTATTAGATTTGAAATCGGGAGGAAAAAAAATATGGTCCTTGTATTATTTCATTTTCCTGAGGTCTGTCGCCTCTCTCACAGGTGTTCGCAATGGGTGTTTGCAGTCAATTTCTGGCGGAGTGGTTGCGAGCGTTAAATCTTCCCATTACGTTTCGAAAGCCGTCAGGATAAATTATGAATGTTGGATAGAACTATTGACGAAGTTTTGCGCATGTTGTGTCAGGAAGATGAACTTCTGTGCGTTTTTCAAAGCGGAGTCGTGATCACTGTGGATTGAGTTGTTTCACCTTTGAGCGGCACTTTTTTGCACACAATGAGTTAAATGGCCAGGTCACAAAGACCCCGAAGGCTCAGAGAAATCTGAGAGGAGGGTATCAACTGGACAGTTGTTGGGAGACGGATGGAGCCTCCCATCAAGGCCATTTAGTGTGTTCTTTAACTTTCACAGAGTATAGCTCTCCCGCACATGGGATCATGGTTTAATTTCCCATCCGACGGACGGCGATCTTTCCAAGCCCATTGGTGTCCCCTACTGACTGGATGGCAGGATAGGGGAGTCTGCTGAAATAAATCTCAAATCTGGCCAGCTGGGGTTCGAACCTGGAAACTAGCAGATTGCGAGCCTGGTGCGCTACCGTCTGAGCCACCCGCCCTCGATCCTAATGGAAGTGTCCCAATTTGATAAAAGCCAAGGCTTTGATTTTGGAAATTGACGCTTCATGACGTCGTTAAATGTTTTTAAGATGGAGCCTATTGAAAAGTTCCGTTGAAAAAAATCGATTTACACTGTCCTAACGAAATATTAAGATAATTTCCGTGTTATGTCAATAGGAATGAACTTCGAAGCTCTATAACTTCATTGATTGATTGAAGATAAATCAGTCTTTTTAAATCTCGATTTTCAACAATATTCGTTCAGTGTTTAAATAGTTATGGAAGCTGGAATATTTTACTTCTGTATATTTGTTTTATTAAATTGTTTAAAACAATACTTATTAAGTTTTAATTTCAGAAGAAAATTTTCATGACGCCATTACTATTGTGAAATATCCCAGCTTCCATGACTCTTTAAATATTAAACGAATATTGTTGAAAATCGAGATTTAGAGAGATTTGATTACGATCTTTATGTTCAGTCACTTTTTTTTTCGTTAAATGCATATTTTGAAAGTTCTAGAGCTTCGAAACTAGATTTCCTAATATTTTTGTAGATATCTTGTCGACTAAGAATTATATCTTTGGCATCATTTAATCATCAAGAAGTGTTCTGTAATAAACACGTCCATAGTACCCCGTTTAAATTTTCCCTTTCCTGGACGATATAACTCTTTTGGTAGTGTTTTACCACGACAAGATTCTTATTTAACGGACCAGAGAATTTTATATTTATTATAAAAGTGTTCAAAAAGAATAAACAACGGTTTGCAAAGAAGTAACTAGCGCCACCATAGATTGTCGGGCATTTGTGCAATGCAGGAAAACTAATCTCCAAGGCACCCCATGCATTCCCTGTCAGAGTTTTTTGAGTTGATCGTGTCTTACTTGAACAGTTTCAGTACTTCTCAAAATTGCCACGCGCGTAATCAAAAATAATTCTGGATGGGGAGAGGAAGTCAAGCATAATTTCTATACAAACACAATATTTGAAATAATAGAAGGAAAATTTTTATATGGAAGTAATATTTCTTTATTTACTTCTGATAAAGTATTTAATTAAATGCAATACGAAATGGGTTAAAAGGAATTAAACATACCCAAACAATAGAAATCTTATATCTTAATCATCTTAATTTTTTTTACAATTTTAGAATTTTGGGAGAAAGCGGGGACTAGTTTATGGTCCATCCTCCCCCCTGTCAATATGACTGAAAATTGCAAAGCATAATACATTATATTAACATGAGAATGAAGTCTAAATTTGATCATTACTACACGTTAAAGAAAATAAGAAAAATGCACAACGCTGCACATTTATCATTTTTTTCTTCAATGAACTCTTCCAGCGTTAAGTGTGTTTAATTAACTGAATTCATAAATAATTCAAACGTTATCTTGAATTTCAACTAAAATTTTATTATTATTATTCATTTTTGTTTTGATATTTTTAAAATAATTTTTACCTGTTAATAGTCAAACTGATTTAAGCTTTATCTACGCAGTGACTTTAACCATAATAATCTCTCGAGCATTTGATTCTTATTAAAAATGAAAACGTTTCTACTGATTGTGCATTTGTTCGTAACTAGGTTAAAAAAATTAAAAACAATTAACATTTTAATAAAGTTTAAATAATATATGTAATATTACACATTTTTATAGCGAGAAAATAGCCACCGCAAAATTAAATATCGTAGTGAACAGCGTATTTATGTTGTGCAAAAGTCATAGGTGATGGTAATAGGTTGAGGGTGATGTTCCGTGTTTCATATGATATTGTGATTACAAGTCGTCATGTCTGACTCGCCTTTTTTTTCATCCCATACATTTCCTTACCTAGTTCATGATCATTTTCAAACTTTCATTTACTGCAAAGTTACCATTTTCAAGCTCTCATTTTTATCTTAATCTCTCATTTTCAAACTTTTACTAAATGCAAAGTTACTAGTTTCAAGCTTTATATTTAATGCAAATCTCTCATACTGAAGCTTTCATTTAATTTAAAGTTACCATTTTCAAACTTCCATCCCTAAATTTGCTTTATTCACACCTCTCTGATCAAAGGGGCAGATTGTTGTTAGGGTTGGGTTGTTTTACTTCTGAGCGGCACTTTTTTGCACACCATGGGCTAAATGGCCAGGTCACATGGACCCCGAAGGCTCAGAGAAGGTTGGGGGAGGGGACCCACTGGAACAGCTGTTGGGAAACAGATGGTAGCCTCCCGTCAAGGCCATCCAGCGTGTTCTTTAGCGTGTACAGGGTATGGCTCTCCAGCACACGGGGCCACGGCTTAACGTCCCATCCGACGGACGGCGGCCTTTCCAAGCCCATCGGTGTACCCTACTGACCGGGCAGGGCGGGGAATTTTGCGGAGATAAGTCTCAACGCTGACCCAGCTGGGACTCGAACCTGGAAACTACAGATTACGAGCCTGGCGCGCTACCGACTGAGCCCCCGCCCCAAATAATAGAAAAGTAAAAATTTATCGAATGTCGAGTGCTTCTCTTGTGTTGCAGCTAAACACCTATCCAACGCAAAAAGAATTTTTAATTTACCTCCGAAAATAAAAAAACCAGAATGTCTGCAGACGGACAGACGATGAAATAAAAACGTTTTCTCTTTTTTTTGTATGAAAACGAGATAAAACGAAAAAAGTTTGGAGTTCATTTTTTTAACAATCCAATTTACTGTTGGGATAATCGGCATTCTGTGGCACTATTATCAATTTTGAATTATTTTAATATTAATAAATATAATTCAATAGTTCAGGTTCCGTCTGGTACACTTTTAAAGCCACAAAAGTACAACAAGAAAGTTTCGAAAATGAATCTAAACCCCGTGAATACGAGAACACAACTTGAAGAATTATTTAATTGTTAATTATATTATTCATAAAAGTATGAGTAATAGTAAAAAATAAAATTTAAACATAAACTACCTTATTTACATCTTTAATTAATTTTCTATCTATAACTAAAAGAGAGCCCCCATCACGTAAGAGTGGAGCTCTGAAGTTTCACGAGAGTATGATGAATCTTCATATGATAATTAGTGATTATTTACATACAAGGGACGTAATTCTGACTCTCGTATTTTTTTAGGCTCGTATTAAAAAATAAAGAACTAGTGTTTTCATTTTGTCATCTGCCCTGTAGTAGACACTCAATTTTTTATGTTTTTACAAAGAAAAATTTTTCTTTTTCCAATTGACAGGTGATGATAAAACATTACGATTAGCATTTCCCAACCCCCCCCCGGCCCCTTCAATATAGAGAGCCCATATTATAAGAGTGTTCAAAAAGAATAAACAACGGTTTGCAAAGAAGTAACTAGCGCCACCATAGATTGTCGGGCATTTGTGCAATGCAGGAAAACTAATCTCCAAGGCACCCCATGCATTCCCTGTCAGAGTTTTTTGAGTTGATCGTGTCTTACTTGAACAGTTTCAGTACTTCTCAAAATTGCCACGCGCATAATCAAAAATAATTCTGGGTTGGGGGAGGAAGTCAAGCATAATTTATGAACAAACACAATATTTGAAATAATAGAAGGAAACTTTTTATATGGGAGTAATATTTCTTTATTTACTTCTGATAAAGTATTTAATTAAATGCAATACGAAATGGGTTAAAAGGAATTAAACATACCCAAACAATAAAAATCTTATATCTTAATCATCTTAATTTTTTTTTACAATTTTAGAATTTTGGGAGAAAGCGGGGAGGAGATTATGGTCCATCCTCCCCCCTGTCAATATGACTGAAAATTGCAAAGCATAATACATTATATTAACATGAGAATGAAGTCTAAATTTGATCATTACTACACGTTAAAGAAAATAAGAAAAATGCAGAACGCTGTACATTTATTATTTTTTTCTTCAATGAACTCTTCCAACGTTAAATGTGTTTAATTAACTGAATTCATAAATAATTCAAACGTTACCTTGAATTTCAATTAAAATTTTTTGCTTCTTTTAAAAAATATTAAAACAAAACTAAAGTGAAATAAGAATAAAATTTTAGTTGAAATTCAAGGCAACGTTTGAATTATTTATGAATTCAGTTAATTAAACACATTTAACGCTAGAAGTGTTCATTGAAGAAAAAAATAATAAATAGACAGTGTTGTGTATTTTTCTTATTTTCTTTAACGTGTAGTAATGATCAAAATTAGACTTCATTCTCATGTTAATATAATTATCTGAATACATAAAGAATTCAAACATTATTTTGAATTTCACCTAAAATTTTATTCTTATTATTCATTTTTGTTTCGATATTTTTAAAATAATTTTTACCTGTTAATATTCAAACTGATTTAACCTTTATCTATGCAGTGACTTTAACCATAATAATCTCTCGAGCATTTGATTTTTATTAAAAATGAAAACTTTTCTAACGATTGTGCATTTGTTCTTAATTAGGTTAAAAAACTTAAAACCAATTAAAATTTTAAATGAGTAGGAAGTAGTTCGGAAATGCTGATCGTAATGTTTTATCATTGCTTGTCAATTGGAAAAAGAATTTTTTTTCTTTGTAAAAACATAAAAAATTGGGTGTCTACAGGACAGACGACAAAATGAAAACATTAACTCTTCAAATTAAAATCTTAATCACTATCCAAGCTGTTTTATTTTTGTTCCAGAAGATCAAAATAGCATTTTGATCGGTGAATACAGGATAGTAGGGATGTTATTCGCTTCTTGTCGATATATTTCAAGTCCTTTCCTGTTGCACGGATCACACAATGGTATTTAGAGAATGCGAATCTAAATAAAATACAAGTCTGAAATATGTCACACGTAAATAATTCATCGTCCTCTCACGAAACTTTAAAGTTTCACTTCGATCCCGGGTAAGGCATGGATGTTCGTGTTGTTTTTCTGCTGAGGTCCTGCCATCCTCTCAGACCTTCTACTCTGGCATAATAAACTGACAGGCTTCTGTCAGACTTCTGTGGTAAGCAGCTGCTTGAGGGGGTATTCATTTTATATTGAGGTCCTGCCATCCTCTCAGACCTTCTACTATGGCATATAAACTGGCAGGCTCCTGTCAGACCTCTGTGGCAAGCAGCTGCTTGAGGAGGTATTTATTACATTTGAGGGGCTCTCTTTAATTATAGATAGAAAATTAATAAATATTACTCGTATTTTTATAAATAATATAATTAGCAATTAAATAATGCTTTAAATCGTGTTCTCATATTCACGGGGATTATATTCATTTTCTCGGATATTTATTCAACGGACCTGGGTTCGAGCTTCGGGTAATGAATGTCTGTTTGTGTTGCCTCTCTGCTGAGGTCCCGCCATCCTCACAGACTTTTACTATGGCGTATTAACCTAACAGGCTCCTGTTAGACTTCTGTAGCAAGCAGCTGCTTGAGGGAGTATTTTTTTTTCCAAAGGACTAGTATGAATATAATAAAATGAGCTGGTTTCATGCTGCAATTGATTAGCTGGCGATGAACAACCTTTAACGGCGAAAATTAGAAAAAAAAAATTAGAAAAAAAGTTTTAGAAAATGCGAATTTCGTTATTTTGAAAATCCCACTGTAACCTTGAAGAATTTTTTTTCTTCTATCTTAAAAGAAGTTTAATATCTAAAGACCCACTTGTGTGCAGACAGAACCACGTCTTAATGTTTTTTCTGCTGGACGGTGCCACTTTTTGCAACGAATAAAATTTAGCAGTTTTGAAAGACTTACATTACCCTATTAAAATATGTTGGCAATGTAATTTCGAAGCTCTCTAACTAATAGAAAAATGGGACTGAAGATAAAGATCATAATCAAATCTATTTAAATATCGATTTTTCAAACGGTATTCGTTCAGCATTGAAATAGTTACAGAAGCTAGAATATTTCGCAACGATAATGGGTGATAAGAATTTACTTCGCAAATTAATTGAAATTTAAATAATAAACATTGTTTTAAAACATTTAATAAAATAAATACGCAGTTTAGAAATTTGTATAATGATTATTTCGATATTAGACAATTGCAAATGATTTTTATGAAACAACTAATTTATTATTAAATATTTTAACTTTCATAGCACTTTATATACTGAACTGATAATTGTTGAAAATTTAGATTTAAAGAAATTACATAAATGAACTTTAATTTATCTTCAGTCACGTGTTTCCATTAAATGCATATTTTAGGAGTTATAAAGACCCTATTGAAGTAACATAGAAATTCGTTAATATTTTTGGTAGGAAGTGTATCATATTGGAATGTACGTACTAAAGTGAAATATCACCCTTTTTTTTTTACCTGTTAATACTCAAACTCATTTAAGCTTTAGTCTTTGCAGTGACTTTAACCATAATAATCTCTCGAGCTTTGAGTCTTGTTAAAAATTTAAATGTTTCTAATAATTGTGCATTTGTTCTTAATTAGGTTAAAAAAATTAAAACCAATGAAGATTTTAATACAGTTTAAAAAATATATCTAATATTACACATTTTTATAAAGATAAAATAGCCACCGCTAAATTAAATATCGTATTGAAAAGTGTATTTATGCCGCGTAAGCATCTTAGGTAATGGGAATAGGTTGAGGGTGATGCTCCGTGTTTCATATGATGTTGTGATTACAAGTTACCATGTCTGACTCACCTTTTTTTAATTCCACACATTTCCTTACCTAGTCGATGATCATTTTTAAACTTTCATTTACTGCAAAGTTATTAATTTCGACAAGCTTAATGCAAATCTCTCATTTTCAAGCTTTATATTTAATGCAAATCTCTCATTTTAAAACTTTCACTTAATTTAAAGTTACCATTATCAAACTTCCATCCGTAATTCAAAATTATAATTTTCAAGCATCCATTTAATTACCGGCTTCAAGCTCTTATTTACGCAAACCTTTCATTTAATGCACAATAAAAGTTTTGTTATCCTAGTTTTTTTATTTCGGACTTCTAGTTTTTGCAAAAAAAAAAATCCGCCGTACGAGCAAACCACGTAGAGTCAGATCAATTAAATGTGAATCAGTTTTGTTCATTGTTCTAACCAAAAATCATCACCCTCTGTTAGAATGCTTATACTGTACAATATTTGCATGGAGAAATTTCCTATATATGCCATTTACAGCTTTCAATGAATGTGATGGTGGTTGATCAATCGTTCGCTCTTCTCAAGAAATAATCTGTTTATGCAAAACAACAATAATATAAATATGCGAAAAATTATTTCTGTCCGATTAATTGGCATCGCCAAATGCGCAGTTTTTAACTTTTATCCAACTTGAATGGCAACAGTATTTCAAGCATGTTGCGTGCATACTCGCATCCTTCCTTGGGCAGTAATTTGCTGCGAGTTTCAGGGACCGTGCATAAATTTCTTATACACGAAAAAGTGGGTTGGGTTGGGTTGTTTTACCTATGAGTGGCACTTTTTTGCGCACCATGGCTAAATGGCCAGGTCACAAGGACCCCGAAGGCTCAGAGAAGGTTGGGGGAGGGGACCCACTGGAACAGCTACCGGGAGACAGATGGTAGCCTCCCATCAACACGACACAGTGTATTTGCTTTTACTGCAAAATTGCAAAAAAGGCTTTTGTGTATGTAAGTCGTATAAATACCGGAATTCTTCATTTCAGAGCATTCACACGTGCAAGTGTATTACTGCAATTAGAGTTTTATTCTACCGTTGCATTTTGTGAAATTTAACGATTCTTTCAATTTTTAAAACTTTCTGGGCAGTCATCAGAGCTTTGCATTAAATGAAAAACACAAAAATGTTAGAAAACGAGAATTTTACATTCGGTGAAAGCTTGAAAATGTCAGCTTTGAATTAAATAAAATTCTTAAAAATGACAGCTTTGAATTAAATAAAATTCTTGAAAATGACAGCTTTGAATTAAATAAAATTCTTAAAAATGACAGCTTTGAATTAAATAAAATTCTTAAAAATGACAGCTTTGAATTAAATAAAATTCTTGAAAATGACAGCTTTGAATTAAATAAAATTCTTGAAAATGACAGCTTTGAATTAAATAAAATTCTTGAAAATGACAGCTTTGAATTAAATAAAATTCTTAAAAATGACAGCTTTGAATTAAATAAAATTCTTGAAAATGACAGCTTTGAATTAAATAAAATTCTTGAAAATGACAGCTTTGAATTAAATAAAATTCTTGAAAAATGACAGCTTTGAATTAAATAAAATTCTTGAAAATGACAGCTTTCAATTAAATAAAATTCTTGAAAATGAGAACTTTGTATTAAATAAAATTCTTAAAAAGGAGAACTTTGTATTAAATAAAATTCTTGAAAATGAGAACTTTGTACTAAATAAAATTCTTGAAAATGAGAACTTTGTATTAAATAAAATTCTTGAAAATGAGAACTTTGTTTTAAATGAAAGCTTAAAAATTATAACTTTTCATCAAATGAAATCGCTTTTTTTTGTACCGGAACGGTGTGTTCCCGTTTGTGGTAATAAAAAACATTTGCAGAGTCAGATCCCTAAGTTGGCGGGGAGCATCATACTTTGTATCAGGAGCCTAGGATCATCACCCTCTTTCTGACATCGTAACTTTGCGCTTTTAAACCTATATACAAGCCTACAATTTTCCTTAGATTAGAAGGTGGTGGCTGTTTTTCACATTGAATTTTGAGGTATTTATCGTTATAAAAGAATTTCATTATTTCTATTCTTCCATGCTGTGCATAGGTAAAAGTTGTCATTATCGCACATAAATGTTAATTTCACTGCGAATCCACACTTTTGCTCATGCGCAAAGACCGGGCAGGGTTCGAAGGATAGCTTCCGGTGTGTCGGAGTCTCTTGTCGCTTTGACCTCTTTCGTTGGAAGAGACTTTTTATAGCATGGATACTACCGACTTCATCCATTCTAATGCATATATTTTTTGGAATGATCCACTCGAATTTGACTTGGGTTGTTTTAGCAGCACTTTTTTGCACAAAATGGGCTAAATGACCAGGTCACAAGGATCCCGAGGGCTCACATAAGGTTGGGGGAAAAACACTGGAAGTTGTTAGAAGACAGATGGTAGCTTCTCGTCAAGGCAATCCTGCATGGTTTTTAATGTAAATAGAATATGGCTCTCCCTTACACGGCGCCACGGCTTAACATGTTTTTTCGAGCCTGACAAATCTCGACACTGGGCCATGTGGCACTGGAACCTGGGAACTGCACATAATGAGCTGGGGGGATCAGCCGTAGCACTCCAGGCTCGTAATTTGGAGTCCCGAGTTTCGACTCCCACCTGGACCAGTGTGAAGATTACTATCCACAAAACCTCCACCTTGACCTCGGTCAGAAAGGGAGCGATAGGCTTGTAAAGTCCGCCATCTGTCGGAGGGGATGTAAAGCTGTAGTGCCGTGGTCGAAAGCCATCTGTCGCTATCAGTCGTTCAGTGTGTCCCTTTCCCACAATTCTCTTTGAACACTTGGGATACTTGTGCCCTGGCCATTTAGCCCATTTTGTGTAAAAAAAGTGCCCTCAGAGACTGGGTTATTTTACCTCTGAACGACATTTTTTTGCACACAATGGGCTAAATGGCTAATTCACACGGACCCCAAAGGCTCAGAGAAGGTTGGGGGAGGGGACCCGCTGGAACAGCTGTTGGGAGACAGATGATAGCCTCCCGCCAAGGCCATCCAGCGTGTTCTTTAACGTGCACAACGTATGGTTCTCTCGCACATGGGGCCACGAGCTTAAGGTCCCATACGACGATGGCGGCTTTTCTAAGCCCATCGGTGTCCCCTAGTGACAATGGGCAGAGAGGGGAATTGTTCGGAGATAAATCTCAATTCTGACCCAGCTATGATTCGAACCTGGGAACTGCCTATTAAGAGCCTGGTGCGCTACCGACTGAGGAACTCCCGTCTCCCATCTCAAGGGTAAAACAACCAACCGGGTATATACTTGAGAAACAAATCCCATACGCTAAATTTATCTCCACAAAATTCCCCCTCTGCCCACGGTCAGTAAGGGACACCGACGGGCTTGTAAAGGCCGCCGTCCGTCGGATGGGACGTTAAGCCGTGGTACCGTGTGCGGGAGAGCCATACCTTGTGCACGTTAAAGAACACATTGGATGGCCTTGACGGGAGTCTATCATCTGTTTCCTAACAGCTGTTCTAGTGGGTCCCCTCCACCAACCTTCTCTGAGCCTTCGGGGTCCTTGTGACCTGGTCATTTAGCCCATTGTGTGCAAAAAAGTGCCGCTCAGAGGTAAAACAACCCAACTGGGTCAGTGTTGATAGTATTCTCCGCAAAACTCCCCGCTCTGCTGTCGGTCCAAGGGGACACCAATAGGCTTGGAAATACCTTCGTCCGTCGGATGGGATGTGAGAATGGAGCCGTGACCCTGTGTGCGGGAGAGCCATACCCTGTGCACGCTAAAGGCCTTGACGGGTGGCTACCATCTGTTCCTAATAGCTGTTCAGTGAGTCTCCTTTCCTCAACCTTCCCGAGCCCTCAGGGTCCTTGTGACCTGGCCGTTTAGTCCATTGTGTACAAAAAAAAAATTGAAGCTCGGAGGTAAAACAACCCAAAAGTCTCTCAAGGTTCAAATTACCATCATCAACAGCGACATTTCAAAAGCGACTTGTTTAAAGATATGACTCCAGTAGAATTAACTTTATGTCTCTCTTATAGATATAACTTCCTTTCTAATGTCGTTAACCACAAGAAAACAAAATTAAAAAAAAATGCTTCAAATATTTACTGATTTAATAATGAATGCAAAATAGTATCGTAAAAGAAACGAGATTTTTAAAAAATGCAATAGCTACCACTATTTTTATTTGAGAGAATTTCCGGCTATCATAAATAGATAGCGTACAACTTAGAATTGGTAATTGAGAATGACGATTACGGGTTATGTTGACCTTTCGAGATACACAAATTGTAAAATCTGACTCTATTACTTTTTTTTAAATAAATTTTTTAATGATTTTTAAAACAGTTTTTATAATCATTAATATTCATGAAAGTAAGGCTATATGGTGATTTTTGTAAAAAAAAGAAAGCTAGAACAGAGGTAAAACATTGGGAAAAATATTTCAAGAAAATAACTTCCGAAAGGCACTTTTCTTTTGGCACACAATAAGTCAGGTCACAAAGACCCCCAAGGGCTCAGAAGAAAGTTTAGGACAGAGGACTAACTGTTAGGATGAACAACTGTTACAGATGGGAAAGCTCCTGTCAAGGCGATCCAGTACGTTCTTTAAGGTGCAGAGGGCAGGGTTTTTTTTAACGCTCTCGGGCACACGGTGTCATGGCTTTACATCGTATCCGATGGACGGCTGCTTTTCCGACACCATCGGTGTCTGTCGGCTATAAAAATAATGGTAGCATCGGTGTCTCCTATCTCGGCAAGGGCACGATTTTAGCGGAGATAAATCTCAATCCTAGGTGGGATTGGGTTGTTGGGTTGTTTTACCTTTAAGCGGCACTTTTTGCACACAATGGACTAAATGGCCAGGTCATAAGGGCCCCTAAGGCTCAGGAAGGTTGGGGGGAGGAGATCCACTGGATGACTGTTGGAAGACAGATGATAGCCTCCCGTCAAAGCCATCCAGCGTGTTCTTTTACGTGTAAAGGTTATGGCTCTCCCGCATAAGCAGCCACGGTTTAACGTCCCATCCAACGGACGGCGGCTTTTCCAAGCTCATTGGTGTCCCCTAGTGAGGGGCGGGGAGTTTTGCGGCGATAAATCTCAACGCTGGCGCGGGTGGGACTCGAACTTGGGAAATGCAGATTACGAGCTTGGGGCTCTACCTACTGAGACCCACCCCCACCTCTCAGGAGGGGCTCGAACCTGGGAACTGCGCATCATGAACCTGGTATCTCCCGACTCCGGTACAATATGTAAGTCACTTACAAAAAGTAAAACGTTACGTAACACGTAAAGGAGTAGAGCGTAACGTAACACAAACCCCCCTCCCCCCCCCCCTCGCTTTCTCCAAAAGGTTAACGTGAGGTCACATAGTTCGGGAGGAGGTTAAAAATTTAGTGAAAAAAAAACATTATTTAATTTTGATTGACACCCGTATAGCAAATGCGATCTGAGTACTTATGCTTTCTAACTTTCTCAGCAAGATCTGAATCAAATTAAAAACGATCAAGCAAGATGGCAATTGCAATGCTTTATTATGTTTTTTTTTAATTATTTGGTTCGTGACGTCATAAAAATTTAAATGCAAATATGACAACGTGTTACGAGTTCAACGCATGAAAAAGAATGGAATTAAAACACAACCATTCGCTTTAGACCAGTGTTTCCCAACCTTTTTTGTGCCATGCCCCACTTAAGTGGGGCGGGGGTGGCTCAGTCGGTAGCTCGCCAGGCTCGTAAACTGTAGTTCCCAGGTTCGAGTCCCAGCTGGGTCAGCGTTGAGATTTATCTCCGCAAAATTCCCCGCCCTGCCCACGGTCAGTAGGGGACACCGATGGGCTTGGAAAGACCGCCGTCCGTCGAATGGGACGTTAAGCCGTGGCTCCGTATGCGAGAGAGCCATACCTTGTGCACGTTAAAGAACACGCTGGATGGACTTGACGGAAGCTACCATCTGTCTCCCAACAGCTGTTCCAGTGGGTCCCCTCCCCCCAACCTTCTCTGAGCCTTCGGGGTCCATGTGACCTGGCCATTTAGCCCATGGTGTGCAAAAAAGTGCCGCTCAGAGGTAAAACAACCCAACCCAAAGCCCCACTTAAGCCTTTCTAAAATTCCTATGTCCCCCCCACCCTATGTAAAATTAAATTGTTCGTTGAAGTAACTTAAATGATAGGTTTCAGGAAGAAGTCACTAGGGAATTGTAGAGGAAACACAGTAAGTAAATTTTCAAAACATAATGGAGAACAAAAATTCAAGTACGAAAAAATTTTAATAAACATGAGGGACTTTAAAACTTGGGTCATTGGGGTGAACTGTTAAGACTAAGATGAGCCACCTCACAAAGACAAAAAGGCATATACTATGTTCGTCCTAATACCCTCTGTAATTTGTATTGATTCTTGGCAAGGGCTAGGGGTGCCCTCATTGTTCTCTTGAAGAGTTGGGTGGGTTGTTTTACCTCTGAGCGGCACTTTTTTGCACACCATGGGCTAAATGGCCAGGTCATATGGACCCCGAAGGCTCAGGGTAGGTTGGGGGAGGGGACCCACTGGAAAAGCTATTGGGAGACAGATGGTAGCCTCCCGTCAAGACCATCCAGCGTGTTCTTTAACATTGGGTTGTTTTACCTCGGAGCGTCACTTTTTTCCACATCATGGGCTAAATGGCCAGGTCACATGGACCCCGAAGGCTCAGAGAAGGTTGGGGAAGGGGACCGAATGGAACAGCCGTTTTAACACCCACATAAATTGACAAACACAGCAAATGATGTGGGAAAAGCAATTGGAAAGTAAGTAGAAGTTAATTGAAAAATTGGAATTCAACCACCACTATGTTAATAAAGTAATTTAATTCAACAAAATATATCGTTCGTTCACATATCGTTCGTATACGCAACACATAAAGATACTAATATCTTTATCTCACGGATGTATCTCAACGATACGTCCAACATTTAAGAAAATTAAATTATTCCTGCGAAGTGAACAAATGATCCGCTCGTGCATTCTTTGCGAGTCTTGATACTGAATTGAATCATTGATATTGCTTCTTATGCTCCAAAGCATCTTTTGATGCATTAGGTCACGTTTAGTTTAATTTCAGTAGGGGTTAGCCGTTAAAAACCATATTAATCGAATTATGGTAATTAAGTCAAATGACAGTGCTTTTGTCCAATTAACATCAAAAAGCATTTGTCGGAATCTGATTTTTCAGCAAAACAAATATATGTGTTTGAAATAAGTGTGAAATCTATTATATTTGTTGATTAACTGATTATAAATGAGGAGAACCTGGGAGTTAGGATAATAAGAGGTGTGAGAAATCCAATTCGTTTCGGATAAAAAATTTGATAAACGTTAAAGGGAAGTGGTTACATGGACCCCGAAGGTTCAGAGAAGGTTGGGGGAGGGGACCCACTGGAACTGCTGTTGGGAGACAGATGGTAGCCTCCCGTCAAGGCCATCCAGCGTGTTCTTTAACGTGCACAGGGTATGTCTCTCCCGCATACGGTGTCAGGCTTAACGTCCCATCCGACGGACGGCGGCCTTTCTAAACCCATCGGTGTCCCCTACTGACCGTGGGCAGGCGGGGAATTTTGCGGAGATAAATATAAACGCTGATCCAGCTGGGACTCGAACCTGGGAACTAGAGATTACGAGCCTGGCGCGCTACCGACTGAGCCACCCCCGCCCCTCTCTTGAAGAAGGCTAATGACGACTAACAATGTAATCTTCGGGTTTTCTTTTGTCCGGGCTCACTAATCCTACGGCCGCCATACGGTTAAACTCTGAACGAGTCCATTTTCGAATTGCCCCCCTTGACAATCAAATTGCCCCCTGTGGGGCGTGGGCCCCACGTTGGGAAACACGGCTTTAGACTAAATTGATGCATTATTATTTAATTATATATTATTATTATTATTATTATTATTTAATTGTATATTATATTATTATTATATATTACATTGTTATTTAAAATCACAATACACAACATTAAGCGTATCGAGGACTAAAACTACCACTTTATTTATTATAATAATTTATCCGGGTTAATAAGAAATCCAGAGAGCTAAAACTTTCAAGAGGAGAAATGATGAACTTCAGGTTATTGATTGTTTGTGATGTTTACCTTGGAGAACTGAATCTTCGAATATATTTTTTTGCACACTGTCGGTTCGGGGTAGGGGATGGCTCAGTCGGTAGCGCGCCGGGCTGTTAATCTGCAGTTCCCAGGTTCCAGTCTGAGCTGGGTAAGCGTTGAGATTTATCTCCGCAAAATTCCCCGCCCTGCCCACGGTCAGTAGGGGACACCGATTGGCTTGAAAAGGCCGCCGTCCGTCGGATTGGACGTTAAGCCGTGGCACCGTGTGCGGGAGAGCGATACCCTGTGCACGTTAAATAACACGCTGGATGAGCCGAGGTAAAATTAATTAAGCAAGATGGTGAAATTGGACAGAAGTAATAAAAGGACCATCTGTCTCCCAACGGCTGTTTCAGTGGGTCCCTTCCCCCCAACCTTCTCTGAGCCTTCGGGGGATGTCCTGCCCTTTTTGACAGGTAATCATAATCTTCGATACAGTTCCTCGTGTTACACCTACTATTTCCGCCTTTCTGGCTACTGAAGCTCCTGCAAGACGCTCACCAATGATCATGCCTTTTTAGATGTCACTGAGATCTGATATTGTCGACAATTACATCACAACAGCTGTTTCACCAGTGCATGTGGCACTTCTTGTGATAACCGACATCGTACTTCTCCCCTTTATATACTTTACATCGCAGGTGACGTAGTCCCTGTGATATGCATATGGCGCATTGCGTGTCGGTGGTGTTCCTGTTATTTTGATAAAATCAGTGTAGCTGTACACTCCCCTCCCCCAATTCCTTGCCGTCGCCAATAAGGTTAACGTGGTGTTACATAGCTGGGTTAAAAATTCAGTGTAAACAACGTTATCTAATTTTGATCGATACCCGTGTAGCAAATGTGATCTTCAATACTCATGCTTTCTAACTTCCTCAGCAAGATCTGAATCCAATTAAAAACGATCAAGCACGATAGCAATTACAGTACGTGATTAAATAGGCAAAAAATGAATACCACCTCAAGTATCTGCTTGCCATAGAGATCTGAGAGGAGCCTGCCAGTTTAGACATATGTCGCAGGGAGATGATGAAAATAGGGATTTGATCAAATCCCTAAGGTATATGATCAATTCACGGAAGATGTTAAGATAACAACTCTGTGGGGTGATTTCCCTGAAGAAAGTAAGTGATTTGATCAAATCCCTTAACTGTTTTAGTGAAAATAAAAAAAAAAATACCCCCTCAAGCAGCTGCTTGCCACAGAGGTCTGACAGGAGCCTGTCAGTTTATATGCCACAGTAGAAGATCTGAGAGGATGGCAGGACCTCAGCAGAAAAACAATACCAACATCCATGCCTTATCCGGGGCTCGAACCCAGGTCCCTTAGATCAGCAGCCAAGCGCGCTAACCACTTGGCCACGGGACAAAGATGAAATAAACAAGTCAGGACTCGCACAGCTCTATGTTTCGCTTGTTACCACTCCCCTTTACCTCACCGCTCCCCTCTGGCGTCCGTGCCGGCCAGCGCCCAAACATTACGCGAGGAAGGTTGCGCGCATTTTTATTATTGTTTTCTATATTTCGAGTTTTATCAAGTACCTACCGTAGAAAAATTAGTTCAGATATAGAAAAAAAATCAAACTCTGACCGAATTTGTATCTGAAGAACAGTTTAATGAAACTATCAGGACGTTTTTGAACAAGCGGCAATAAAAAGAAAAACCTTTGTGGACTCGCGAAAGGACAGAAGAAGCTGTCACAATCATTGAACAATTTAAATTAGCACCACTACTTAAACATTTTTCCCAGAAAGGTGAAAAAAGGACCCTTTCTAGTGTCCAAAGTAGTGTCCCGTGAGTTAAAGATTCATACTCAAGAGATTCACCACTTGACGGATTCGTTCTCACTTGGCCTCCGCTCATTCGGGGCGTTTCATTATAATTCGGACCACGCAGTCACGTGACCCGAAGATTCATACTCAAGAGATTCATCACTTTACAGATTCGTTCTCACTTGGCCTTCGCTCATGAAGGGCGTTTTGAATAATTCGGCAGGCGGTGTATTGTAGATCGAGATACATTAAGAATACCTTAAAAAGGCGATTCGGAAAGGAGATAATAAGAGGTGAAAAAAGGCGATTCGGAAAAAACGAAAAAAGTACAATGTACCGGCTATTACAATTCCGTAATAGCCGAAATAATTTGTGTTTCAATGACTATTGTTGTATTAACTATTCTACATTTAATAATGCATGGTTTACTAAATAAATACTTTTAATATCTAAACAATGTTATTTCATCTTTTCACTAAAACAGTTAAGGGATTTGATCAAATCACTTATTTTCTTCAGGGAAATCACCCCACAGAGTTGTTATTTTAACATCTTCCGTGAATTGATCATATACCTTAGGGATTTGATCAAATCCCTATTTTTATCATCTCCCTGCGACATATACACCGTAGTAGATGGTATAAGGTCTGTGAGGGAGGTGGTACCTCAGCAAAAAAATAACACAAAACCTCCATGCTGTATCCGGGGCTCGAACACAGGTCCCTTTGATTAACAGCCAAGCACGCTCACCACTCAGCCACGGGACTACGACCCTTTTATTCTTTGGCTCATGACGTCATAAAAAATTAACTGGAAATAAAACAACTATATATATTAGTTATGAGTTAATGCAAAAAAAAATAATGAAAGTAAACATTACCATGCTATTGAGACTAAATTGATATAATTATGTATTTTATTTAAAATCATGACAACATTAAACTTATCGAGGATTAAAACTACCGCTTTATTTATTGTAATAATGCACCAGGGTTCATATAATATGCTACAGATGACGTAGCTTAAAGAGGATTAATGATGAACTTCTAGGTTACTGATTGTGTGTGATGACATAAATCCTGTTTGCCTCTAAGAACTGAATCTTCGAATGTGTTTTTTGGTGATATTCATGGGTCTTTATTTTTACACACTGCCGGCTCGTGACTGCGATGGCTCAGTGAGAGCGCACCAGCCTCATAATCTGCAGTTCCCAGGTTCGAGTCCCAGCTGCGTCAGCGTCCAGATTTATCTGCGCAAAATCCGTCCATGGTCAGTAGAAGACACCACTGGGCTTGGAAAAGGCTGCCATCCGTTGGATGGGACTGTAAGCCGTGTGGCGGAGAGCCAGGGCTGGACTTGCGCATAAGCTAACTAAGTTGTAGCTTAGGGTCTCACAATATGTGCGGCCTCAAAAAAATTCAGTTTGGAGTTTTTTGGCACGATTTTTTTTTTATATAGTTATTAATCTATTGTGCACAGTTATCATGATAATCAATGTTTTCACAACATTAATTTCGTATTTAGATTTTAATGCTCCCTTCAATAAGAATAATAATATATTCTTATTGACTTCAATAAGAATTATATATTTGGACTTGAAATTTATGGGGGGCTTTTTAAACTTGCCATAGCTTAGGGCCTGAGAAGGTCAAAGTCCGGCCCTGGGGGAGACATACCCTGTGCACGTTAAAACACACTGGATGGCTTCGCGTGAGGTTAACATCTGTCTCTCAACAGCTGTCCAGTGAGTCCCTTCCCCCAACTTTCTCTGAGCTTTCGGGATCCTTGTGACATGGCCATTTAGACCATTGTGTGCGAAAAAAGTGCCACAACCCAACAATTGGCTCGATTATCCGCACCCGATTAGACGTATGTCTTTTTACCTTGTGGGGCGGGGGTGACGCAGTCGGTAGCGCGCCAGGCTCGAGTCCCAGCTGGGTCAGCGTTGAGATTTATCTCTACAAAACTCCCTGCCTACGGTCAGTAGGGGACACCGATAGGCTTGGAAAGACCGCCGTCCGTCGAATGGGACGTTAAGCCGTGGTTCCGTGTGTGGGAGAGACACACCCTGTGCACGTTAAAGAACACGTTGGATGGCCTTGACGGGAGGCTACCATCTGTCTCCCAACAGCTGTTCCAATGGGTCCCCTCCTCGAACCTTCTCTGAGCCTTCGGGGTCCTTGTGGCCTGGCCATTTAGCCCATGGTGTGCAAAAAAGTGCCGCTCAGAGGTAAAATAATCCAATCCAATCCCCTCCTCGAACCTTCTCTGAGTCTTCGGGGTTCTTGTGTCCTGGCCATTTAGCTCATGGTGTGCAAAAAAGTGGCGCTCAGAGGTAAAACAACCCAACCCAACCTTTTACCCTTGCACTCAAAAGTAAATGTAAACGACCTAGGAATGTCCCACAATCGGTTTCCAACACAACGGGAGTATACTAAACTTGATATCCACGTTTAGAAAACCCCCGTGATATGAATGTTAGTATTCCATTTTTTTCACCCACCCTGATCCTTCGGGATCTATATGACCTTCTCATTTAGTCCACTGTGTGCAAACAACTTCCCGTATGAAAGTGTGAGCGGAGGACGCGAAAAGTGAACACGTGCTTCTCTCGCAATCCATCTGTGCTTGGATTGCGCAAGAGGGCAAGACTTAAGTCACAAGGAAGAATTCTGCATTAATTGGCTAAAAATATAAAACCAATTTAAACAATTAAATAAATCCTTCAAAATACAAAGCAACTCTTAAAATAAAATAATATTATTATTTAAAAATGAAGACTTTGGCATGCAATAGAGAAATATTTCACCTTCCAATAGCTTTTATTTCAGAATCTACTCGTACCTATTAGTGATTCAACCTAAACGAAGGTGTGTGAGCTTAGTAAGCTTCGTATCAGAGGTTGATGAAAGGAAGATTGTTTGATTCCGTGATAATTCTTACTACTCTAAGAAGATCTGACTCTGGTTTTCTTTTTGTCAACGAATTTTTGAAGATAGTGGGTTGAGTTGTTTTACCTCTGAGCGGCACTTTTTTGCACATCATCATCATCATCCTCAAGCAGCCATGGGCTACGGAGGTCCAACCAGACCGCGCAGTTTAATTCTCCAAGCATATCTGTCCTGAGCTACATCTACTGCATCTGGCCACTGTACACCAATTCTAACAAGATCCTGTTTGACATTGTCTGCCCACCGGATCCTAGGTCTCCCCCTCCTTCTGAGGCCTCTAGGCACACTGTTCATAACCCTATTCGCCAATCTATAATTATCCATACGGGCAACATGGCCAAACCAGCGGAGTCTCTCTCTGCACAATATGCTGCTTAAAGGAGGTTGCAGACTCCTTTGCCTAACCTCATCATTAGTTACAAAGTTAAACCACCTAATACCCAAGATACTGCGTAAGCATCTAGAATCAAAAGCATCTAGTTTCCTGTTATCTTGCTTACACAGCATCCAAGTTTCACTACCATAACTAACCCTAGAAAGAACCAAACTATTATACAGTCTAATTTTAGTCTTTAGGTGTATACGCCTATTTCTCCACAATCTCCATAGATTCTTAAAAGTCCCGGCAGCAATACCTATTCGTCTGTTAATCTCATGCCGCACATCACCAGTATCAGTTACGCAGCTCCCAAGATAATTAAACTGTGACACCTGCTCAAGACTGCAACCATTCAGATTAACTGAATCACAACCTGCCTGACCAATTTTCATCACTTTAGTTTTCTCTCTGTTTATAATCAAACCTACTCTACTACCAGTCTCATCAACAGTTCGAATGAAAGAGTTCATCTCATCAACATCATTTGCCAAAAGGGCTAAATCATCAGCATAATCTAAATCAGAAATTTTCGTATCTCCAGCCCATTTAAGGCCAAAAGCTTTCCCTTGAAGTGAATTTCGCATAACATAATCAACAACCAAACTAAAGAGAAAAGGAGACAAAATGCACCCCTGTCGAACACCAGAAGTAATGCTAAACCAATTGCTACAAGACTTACCAACTCTCACACATGACTCAGTGTTATTATAGAGAGCTTTCCTTATGTTAACTAACTTGTCTGGTACACCATATGATCTCACAATCAACCACAAATTATGACGATCAACAGAGTCGAAAGCCTTTTTGAAATCAACAAAGCTAGCAACCAAAGGTTTCTGAAACTCTAAACATTTCTGAAGAATCTGCCTGAGTGAAAATATCTGATCTACACATCCCCTACCACTTCTGAATCCACATTGCTCATCACGCAATTGCCTGTCAACCAGATTCTTAATTCTATTAAGCACAATCATGGAAAGAACTTTACCTGGAACGGAGAGTAGGCTGATACCCCTATAGTTATCACAAGAACTGCGATCACCTTTTTTGAAAATAGGGATAATAATAGCTCTGGTAAAATCTTTAGGAACCATGCCTTTATCATAAAAGTTATTCAAAATTTCAGTCATCCAAATGGTAACTGAAACATTCCCAGCTCTAAGCATTTCCGTAGTAATTTCATCCACCCCTGGAGATTTATGAAGTTTAAGTTTAGAAATAGCCAAACTAACTTCAGATTGTGTTATAGGGCCAACATTAAAGCCAACAATGCATCTATCATCATTGCAAACAATGGGAGTAGAACTAGCCACATTGTTTAGAACATCACTGAAATGCTCAGCCCACCTAGTCATGACAGAATCCTCACCTTCTATAACCTTGCCTTGTTTATCCTTCAATCCCTGTATACCTGTTCGTTTTCTACCACACAAAACATTAACTATCTGGTACAGCTCTCTGCTGTTGTGCTGTCTAACTGCTTCCTCAGCTTTGTCAGCAAGGCCATCAAGCCAAAGATTCTTATCAGTAGCTAACTGATCCTTTACGCGTTTATTAAGTTCTTTGTAATGCTTTCTATTAGGACTAGTAGGGTACTGATTAAGGACATTCCTGCAGTTCCTTCTTTCTGAAATAAGCTCAAGTGCCTTATCACTTAAATAATTCTGCCTCCTCTGCTCCTTTTTCCCTAAAAGAGTACTGTTAGTTTCCAAAAAAGCCTGTTTAAAATGGCCCCATTCTTCCTCAACTTCAGTATTAAGCAAACCATGACTGTCATAATGACTAAGTAACCTATCATGGTAAGATTTAGCTATAACTGGGTCTTTCAGAGCTTCAGTATTAAAGGTAAATTTTTTAACCCTAGCACAACACTTTTTAAGTTTAAGTTGCAAGACACTTTTAACAAGGTAATGGTCAGATCCAATTTCAGCTCCCCTATATGCCCTGGTATTTCTAACAGAACTAGCCCATTTGCTGTTAATTAATATATAATCAATCATATTCTTATGCAGCCCATCAGGTGAAACCCATGTGTATTTATGTATGTCGCGGTGTTTGTAATATGGTTAATTGGCCATTGGCCATTGGCTAATTGGCCAGGTCATATGGACCCCAAAGGCTCAGAGAAGGCTGGGGAAGGGGACCCACTGGAACAGCTGTTGGGAGACAGATGGTAGCCTCCCGTCAAGGCCATCCAGCGTGTTCTTTAACGTGCACAGGGTATGGCTCTCCCAGAACACTTAACGTCCCATCCGACGGACGGCGGCCTATTCCAAGCCCATCGGTGTCCCCTACTGACCGTGGGCAGGGCGGGGAATTTTGCGGAGATAAATCTCAACGCTGACCCAGCTGGGACTCGAACCCGGGAACTACAGATTACGAGCCTGGCGCGCTACCGACTGAGCCACCCCCGCCCCACCTCTCAGAGGTAAAACAATCAAGTCATTCATAATAGAAGTCCAATCTTAATTAATACAGAGTTAATTTTTCAAAATTTTAAGGAAATAAATTTGTCGTCTTTTCTGTGTTGGTTATTTTTTTATTGAAGGCGAAGATTCAACAGGAAGTGAGGCCTTAGGGGCTTTTCCTGTCCCCTCAACGAGACGAACTCCTTCCGCAGGTAATGTCATTACGTGGGGAATGGAGACAAAAGGTGATGCACCTCTGACCTCTGACCCCCTCAGGGTCGGGTGTTGACGGGAAGGGCGCATAAACATGTGGACAGATCAAGCCGTTGCATGCGCTAATTTGCTGGGTGACGTTTGCCGCGACGAACCTTTTTGCGATGAGGGTCGACTCGTGAGTTAGCCATTAGCTATTCAACGCTTGACAGCCCCAGTGGTTAATGAACTTGGGGGAAGTTATCTATTATGCGAGGGAGGAATTCTTGCCTTTGCTGACTCTCGACGAACACCCAGCAGGTTTGTAATGCTGTCAAATATCCCTAATAAGAGGAAGCTTTATTTAACCTTTCAGTGTTATTCGGTCAATACAGTTGCTTAACATTGAGACCTTCATTTTTTGTTAATTTTCTGGCGTTTTAGTTTTGAAAGTTTCCTGCAGATCGATCTGTTTTACGAGTTGAGTTTAAGGGGGTTGAGTCGTTTTATCCGGTTTGGGTTATTTTATCTCTGAGCTGATTTTTTTCACAGAGTGGGCTAAATGACCAAGTACAAGGACCCCGAAGGCTCGGAGAAGGTTGTGGGGAGACGACACACTGGACAATTGTTGGGAGACAGATGGTAGTCTCCAGTCAAGACCATCCAGCGTGTTCTTTAAGGTGCACGGTTCCCCCCTGGGTCCACGGTTTAACGTCCCATCCGACTGGCGGCAGTATTTCGAAGCCCATCAGTGTCCGCTACTGATCGAGGGAAGGTTAGGGAGTTTTACGGAGATAAATCTCAACGCTGGCCTAGCTGGGACTCGAACCTGGAAACTGCAGATTTCGAACCTAGCGTGCTACTAATTGACCAGCTTCCTCCCTAGTTTAAGGGGATAGGGATGCCTTAGTCGGTAGCGCACCAGACTCGCAATCTACAGTTCCCAGGTTCGAGTCCCACCTTAGTAAGTGTTAAAATTTATCTCCGAAAAAAACTCCCCACCTTGCCTAAGGTCAGTAGGCGACACCAAAGGGCTTGGAAAGGCCGCCGTCCATCATATGAGACATTCAGCCGTGGCGCCGTGTGTGGGAGATCTATACAGGTTAAAGAGCATGCTGGATGACCTTGACAGGAGGCTACCATCTGTCTACTAACACTTGTCCTTTGGGTTCTTTTCCCCGCAACCTTCTATGAGCCCACGGGGTCCTTCTGACCTCGCCGTATAATAGACGTTCCCTCAGCAATGAAAAACTTTTAGCCTTATCTGTAGGTTTGAAAAATTTTTAAGTTACCGTTATGTTAGGTGACTTATCGATAGTTTTTATCTAATATTTTTTCCCAACACTGAGCATGCGCGTTCTGTACTCTCAATTGCCCTCTATAATTTCCAACGAAGTATTAAACCAAATTTTGTTTTTGCGTTAATCCTATTTATAGTTTAGACCCATTCTATCTGGTTCAAAAATATATTTATCTTTTTCCCAACCAAATCTATGGTAATATATGTGGCCTTGATCGCAAGCTTCTGTATAGAAATGGTGATCTTGATATGCTTGCAACATCTGCCTTTCATTGGATCACTCCTTAAATCCGAGTCTTATGACACATATGCATTTTTCTCTAATTCATGTCGTTAGTTTTTCTTGTGCAATGAATCTCTTGGCATTGTTGAACCTGCTTCCGAGTCAGTTGAACATAAAAAAAAATTCTTCTGAAAGTTAAAGCAACGGGAATAAGTTTAGAGACGTTTATTGTCACAAGATGGCGCTTGCTACTATCAACTATTTTTGCTAACTGGAAACGAAGTCTTCAAATCCAAGTTTCTTTTTAAGTTATTTGAAAACTTTTTTTTTGTTTCCCTTTTAATGACACCATTAACCAAGAGTCTGTCCCTCCTTCCCAGGTTCTTTGACAATTTATACAATGGAGGTAACGAAACTTTATTTTAAAACAAAAACTCACAAATAAAAGATGAAACTGTCGTGTTAAACGATTTAATGTTTTGCAATTTGACTTTTAAGATTCCATCACATTAGTTCATATAATGATTAGGGATTCTTTGTTTTATGCTTATTAATCGTTAGTAGTTATTGACTTCAAACCTGTTTAATAATCATAGAAATAGCGAATGAAATGGATTGACTTTCGCTTTCCAGTAACCAGTTGGAAAAGAATACGCCAAAATAAAAGAACAAAATGGCAATGAAAAAATGAATGAAAAACGTGGAAATTTACAAGCAGTATTTTAAATTGCTGATAATGGATAGATATCTCAATCAAATAAATCAATATTTCGATTTTCAACTATATTCGTTCAGTATTTAATAAGATGGCAGTTTGAATACTTAACAATAACAACGCCAGTCACAAAAAATGACTTCAGAAGTTAATTCAAACTTAAAAATAAGTATTGTATCAAAGTATTTAATAAAACAAGCGTTTATTTTAGAACTTTATGTAAAGAATTCTTTCACTATTCTTCAGTTTTGTATAAAGACTAGCATTCCTCCCTCAAGCAGCAGCTTGCCACAGAGGTCTGACAGGAACCTGTCAGTTTATACACCATAGTAAAAGGTCTGTGAGGATGACGGGACCTCAGCAAAAAGACAGCACGTACAGCCATGCGTTATCCGGGGCTCGAACCCAGGTCCCTTATATCAGTAGCCAGCGTGATAACATGGGACAGCAAAAAACTAGCATTGTTGTTGTTGAAAATCGAAATATTGATATATTTAATCGAGATCTTTATCTGCAATCACAATTTTCAAAACAAAAAAATTTATTTTAGAAGTTATAGAGCTTTGATATTATTAGATTTATTATAAAGCTTCTCATTGGCTTAACATAGGATTACTCCTTAATTTATGGAAACCAATATATATATATCGATATGAATACATAAATCTGTAATATTAACTACTCTTTGTTGTAAGTTCTCAGAAATCATTCAATTGTGGCATTCATTCTATGCATTCATTTATATTATATTCCAAGATACCTTGGAATATAATACAAATGAATGCATAGAAGCCTGTCAATGTAGTATGCAATTCCAAATACACCATATTGCAAAAAGTAATTGGACAACTTCCATGGCAAGTCTCATTCAAAGGTTTCCGAACCTAGAAAATAATTTGTTTACGAAAAAATGTAACTGGAGGCAAATTGAAGAACTCAGTCAAAGCTCTCTAGATATCCATTTTCCACAATATTCGTTTAATATTTAACGAATTATATTTAATTAATGAATAATATTTAACGAAACTAAATAAAGTAAATTATGGAAGTGGAACATGAACTATTCCTTTTCTACACACGTAAATTTCAAAAGATAAAACACAACACTCGTAGTATAAGTTTACTAACATAAATGTAATATTTGAAATTTGTGCAAATATTTTTCCAGTTTTCTTCAGCTTGTGGGGGGGGGGGTTGTTTTACCTCTGAGCGGCACTTTTTTGCACACCATGGGCTTAATGACCAGGTCACAAGGACCCCGAAGGCTCAGAGAAGGTTGGGGGAGGGGACCCACTATAACAGCTGTTGGAAGACAGATGGTAGCTTTCCGTCAAGGCCATCAGTGTGCTATTTAACGTTCACAGGGTATGACTCCCCATACACAGAGCCACGGTTTAACGTCCCATCCGAAGGTCGGCGGCCTTGTCCTAAGCCCATCGGTGTCCTCTACTGACCGTGAGCAGGGCGGAAAGTTTTGCGGAGATAAATCTCAACGCTGACCCAGCTGGGCATCGAACCTGCGAACTGCAGATTACGAGCTTGGCGCGCTACCGACTGAGCCATCCCCAAGCCGACAGTGTGCAAAAATAAACATTCGAAGATTCAGTTCTCCAAGGTACATCACGAGCAATCAATAACCTGAAGTTCATCATTTCTCCTCTTGGAAGCTTAAGCTCTCTGGATTTTATATTAACTCTGGTGGATTATTATAATAAATAAAGTGGTAGTTTTAGTCCTCGTTACGCTTAATGTTGTGTATTGTGATTTTAAATAACAATGTAATATATATTAATATATAATATAATAATGTATTGCTGTCCCGTGGCCGAGTGGTTAGCGCGCTTGCCTACTGATCTAAGGGACCTAGGTTCGATCCCTGGGTAAGGAATGGATGTATGTGTCGTTTTTTCTGCCTTTCCAAGCCCTTCGGTGTCCCTTACTGACCATGGGCAGGGAGGGAAGTTTTGCGGAGATAAATCTCGACGCTGACTCAGCTGGTACTCCAACCTGGAAACTGCAGATTACGAGCATGGCGCCCTACCGACTGAAAATATTCCCCCCGGGTGGGGGGGGGGATATTTTGGGAGAGTATAACAACGGTGTTATGTTGCTAAATGTTCCAGCTTCAATAACTATTAAGTGAATATTGTTGAAAATTGAGATTCACAGAAATCTGAGTGAGATCTTCAATCAAAGTTTTCTCGTAAAAAGCTTATTTTTAAATTTATGAAGCTTTGAAACAATAAAACTACTGACAATCCGCCACAAATATTAACTGAACATCATGATGGTTCCTCAGCTTCATGAGGCCCCGGTGCGTGCCTTAAACCACGTCAATTTCTCTCCTCCCACGTCAATCTCTCTCAATCACTTAAAAAAAGACAGATCAGTTTGAAACAGAATCTCTGAACGAAATCCTCGAAAGCAGTGCGAAGAAATAATTACCTACTGAAGATTCTACGAAGCAGCCTTTGCTCTGAATAAGAAACTAAATTGAGCACACCCTTTGCATATCAAGCAGCTAGAGAAAAGATAACTTAGTAAGTTTACGAACTGTGGCTTAATATCTCTTCTGACACTTGGAACGAAGAAAACTAGCCTTTCGTATATACTTTTTTTCCATATGACAAGGTAACATTCGGTGTTTTTTATATCGCCTTCACCACCTCTGCGCCGTAAGATTTTATCCGCAGTCCCTGTTTTACCTCGATGCCGCATCAGACAGCACTGTTTGAGAACTAGTCGCGTAAATTCATCACAGATATTAATTTGGACGCGCAAAGTGACGCCCGAATCAGTTAAGCGTTGAATACCAACGCCCCAAACCTGTCAAAGGCTGTTAAGTGACACGTCTACTAATGAAAATGGGATCATTCGTTATAATGTATGGTGGGACTTGATGATATAAATCAGGACTTCGGGATGGGATTAAGAGTTTTATAGTGTCTCTATCATGACCCTTGATGGATATAAATATTAAAGAGACGGATGGAAGCCCACGGGCGCGCTTGCTTATGGTGTGAGAGATATTATTTATTGTGGATATTGTTGGCAACGCATATGAGGAAGTAAGAAACACCCAGAAAGAGGATTGGGGATGGAAAGATGAGGTTTTTTGCTGGATGAGAGGTGAATTGATGATTTGTGTGCAGCTTTCGATGAAGATAGACAATGAATCATGTAAACTCAGAGAATGTCAATAGATGACTTCAGGTAAGAAAACTCTCTGGGTATAACACAAAAAAATTGAGGAAAATCCTTAACTGGGCGTTACTCAACAACAGGGTTCCTTCAAACTATGGTTCGAAGAAGAGTTTCATTTGATTCGCCAGCGCTGGTAGATTTAATTTTGATTACAACTCTTGCTTCTCTCAGATAATTACACTGACAAATAATAGTTACCATGAGCTTGGTAACTTCTAGTTAACGAGTTTGAAGTGAGAAACGGATAGGAAAAGATACGTTTATAGCTCTTCATGAAATAAGAAACGATATTACCGGCATTGAAATTAGCAACACGAAATAAAAAATGGATGAATTTGAAATGGCTAAAAAGACATTTTTAGCATACAAAATGTCTCGATAACAAAATGTTATCGAGACATTTTGTATGCTAAAATATTTCAACAGCAAATATTTTAGCATACAAAATACCTCAATGGCAAATATTTTGGCATACCAAATGTCTCGATAGCAAATATTTTAGCATAAAAATGTCTCAATAGCATATATTTTAGCATACAAAATGTCTCAATAGCAAATATTTTAGCATGCAAACTGTCTTAATAGCAAATATTTTAGCATACAAAATGTCTCGAAGCAAATATTTTAGCATAAAAATGTCTCAATAGCATATATTTTAGCATAAAAATGTTTAAACAGCAAATATTTTAGCATACAAAATGTCTCAATAGCCAATTCTTGTCAAAGTCACAGCAACCAATTTTTTTAGCGTCGAAATAGTTTCCGAACCAATAACGTCTAAAACAGGCCTGGGCGAGTTTCAATTTTTCAGCTGATGACCGCTTTTACTTCTGAGCGGCAGTCTTTTTGCGTTTGTGAGGGGGTATTTATATATAGCAAAAAATAGGTGGCGAGCCGTAGTTTGCCCAAGCCTGGTCTAAAGTGTCATGATGATGATGTTTCAGCGTTGAAACGTCGCTGAAACCCAAATAGCACAGGGACGAGAAATTCACGCAATGAAATGTCGCAGGGAAGAAAAATTAATGCATTGAAATGTGATAGGAACAACAAAATTGATGGAAAGAAATGTCTCAGGGGCGAAAAATCGATGAAATGCCGCAGTGACGAAAAATAAATGAAATGTGATAGGACGATAAATCGATGATATGTGATAGGACGAAAAATTGATGCAACGAAATGTGATAGGGATGAAAAATTTGATGGAAAGAAATGTCTCAGGGACGAAAAATCGATGGAATGAAATATCATGGCTACGAAAAATTGATGCAATGAAATGCGATAGGGACGAAAAATGTTAGGTTAGTTGGGTTATTTTACCTCTGAGCGGCACTTTTTTGCACACCATGGGCTAAATGGCCAGGTCACATGGACCCCGAAGGCTCAGAGAAGGTTGGGGGAGGGGACCCACTGGAACAGCTGTTGGGAGACAGATGGTAGCCTCCCGTCAAGGCCATCCAGCGTGTTCTTTAACGTGCACAGGGTATGGCTCTCCCGCACACGGAACCACGGCTTAACGTCCCATCCGACGGACAGCGGCCTTTCCAAGCCCATCGGTGTCCCCTACTGACCGTGGGCAGGGCGGGGAATTTTGCGGTGATAGACGAAAAATGTATGCAATGAAATATCAAAGGAACGAAAAATTGTTGGAATGAAATATCAAGGCTACGAAATATTGATGCAATGAAATGTGATAGGAACGAAAAAGATGGAATGAAATGCCAATAAGGACGAAACGTCGCGGGACCTAAATTTTGAGGGCGGAAGGTCGTAAACCCGTTTCAAGTCACCAATTTCCTGTGAAAAGCATATCTCAGACCCAGTTCGATCAGTTCGTGTCAAATGTTTAACCTCCGGTTTCGACAAAGGAATCAAGAGACAGGCTTAGCCAAACGTCCCCACCTGTCAAGTCTAATCTCCGCTGAGCCATCCTTAGACACATTGCGAAGTATGTTGCACATTTTGTGAGAAAAAATATATATAAATACCCCCTCAAGCAGTTGCTTGCCACAGAGGTCTGACAGGAGCCTGTCAGTTTATATGCCAGAGTAGAAGGTCTGAGAGGATGGCAGGACTTCAGCAGAAAAACAACACGAACATCCATGCCTTACCCGGGGCCGAACCCAGGTCCCTTAGATCAGTAGCCAAGCGCGCTAACCACACTGCCACGGGACGGCATTTTGTGAGAACGTTACCTCAAATCTGTTTCTTTTGGTCTCCTCTTGAGTTCGTTGCGATGTGTCGATAGATTTACCAAAGGAGGGTGGGGGGGGGGGGCAGGTTATGATACCATCCCACACACTCCGTTTTTGAGAATACTAATAAGGATAATGGAGGCCAAAAATTATTAAACTTGTGCTTTTTTCGCGCATTTTTTCATGAATTTTGTTTGTAACCTCTAAAACGAAGGAGAAAATGTTACATTGCAATAGAAAACCAGACTCTTGTCTACCACTTCCCCCTTTATTTTTTTCTAGCTCTGGACTTGGATTTACTTCACATGCAAAATAAAAATCTACTGTTCAAGAGTCAAACCAGGACCTTATCCTAAGGTTGGAAAGTTCAGGTCTTAGGTTTAAAATTTTCACACGTGTAAACACAATGACAGTATAACAGACACTCATGCCGTAGATATATACTGACGGGTTTGGAAAGACAAATATATTGTAAAAGGAAATTAATAGGCTTTGATGAACGAAACTGACGTGAAAAAGACGCAAGCAGGCCTGGAAATAGAAAGTAACAGTGAAAGAATAAAAAAATGGATGAATTTGAAAATGTTTCAACAGCAAATATTTTAGCATACAAAATGTCTCAATGGCAAATATTTTGGCATACAAAATGTCTCGATAGCAAATATTTTAGCATAAAAATGTCTCAATAGCATATATTTTAGCATAAAAATGTCTCAATAGCAAATATTTTAGCATGCAAACTGTCTCAATAGCAAACATTTTAGCATACAAAATGTCTCGATAGCCTTAAGGAAGACATAGTCTTTGAAACTAAACCAATGGGCCAATGTTTCAACAGCAAATATTTTAGCATACAAAATGTCTCAATGGCAAATATTTTGGCATACAAAATGTCTCGATAGCAAATATTTTAGCATAAAAATGTCTCAATAGCATATATTTTAGCATAAAAATGTCTCAATAGCAAATATTTTAGCATGCAAACTGTCTCAATAGCAAATATTTTAGCATACAAGATGTCTCGATAGCCTTAAGGAAGACATAGTCTTTGAAACTAAACCAACGGGCCAATGTTTCAACAGCAAATATTTTAGCATACAAAATGTCTCGATAGCAAATATTTTGGCATGCAAAATGTCTCGATAGCAAATATTTTAGCATAAAAATGTCTCAATAGCATATATTTTAGCATAAAAATGTCTCAATAGCAAATATTTTAGCATGCAAACTGTCTCAATAGCAAATATTTTAGCATACAAAATGTCTCGATAGCCTTAAGGAAGACATAGTCTTTGAAACTAAACTAATGGGCAAAAAGGCACAGATGGGCGCGGAAAGAGAAAGACAGTGACAAGAGAAAAATAGGTTAGGGTGGAAAAATAATAAAAATAAATAAATACACCCTCAAGCAGCTGCTTGCCACAGAGGTCTGACAGGAGCCTGTCAGTTTATATGCCATAGTAAAACCTATAGTAAAAGAAAAGAGACACATATAATATGATTGGAAAAAAAAGACACCATTGAGAAACTGATGACAAAACAACAGCCAAAAGTCTTAAAAAGACAACGATGATTTTTAAAGGCCACTGTCCGCGGATATGATATTAATCCGAGAGATTTTGTGTAGGATGGGTTGGGTTGTTTTACCTCTGAGGGGCAGTCTTTTGCATGCAATGGGCTAAATGGCCAGGTCTCAAAGACTCTAAGGGATCAGAGAAGGTTCGGGAAAGGGAACTCACTGGACAGCTGTTAGGAGAGAGCACGCACCCTTACCGTGAAGGCCATCCAGAGTGTTCTTTAACGTGCACATGGTACTCTCCTGCATATAAGCCACGGCTTTACGTATCATCCGACGGACGACGGCCTTTCCTAGCCTATTGGTGTCGCCCTACTGACTGAGGGCAAGCCGGGGAGTTATTTTGTGTAGGAAAATCGTAAGATATGCGCATTAAAAAACCTTCATTTGAATATCAGTTTATTTCTAAAAATTACCGAGATCGTATTTTTTCTACAATCCTATCCTGGAGTCTTGGTTGAACTAAATAATTTCGCTCAGGGATAAAAACATCAATATTTTCCCGCAATATGAGAAAGTAAGTCCAAACGTGGTTGGGGCGGGGGTGGCTCAGTCGGTAACGCGCCAGGCTCATAATCTGTAATTCCCAGGTTCGAGTCCCAGCTGGGTCAGCGTTGAGATTTATCTCCACAAAATTCCCCGCCCTGCCCACGGTCAGTAGGGGATACCGATGGGCTTGGAAAGGCTGCCGTCCGTCGGATGGGACGTTAAGCCGTGGCTCCGTGTGCGGGAGAGCCATACCCTGTGCACGTTAAAGAACACGCTGGATGGCCTTAACGGGAGACTACCATCTGTCTCCCAACAGCTGTTCCAGTGGGTCCCCTCCCCCAACCTTCTCTGAGACTTCGGAGTCCATGTGACCTGGCCATTTAGCCCTTGGTGTGCAAAAATGTGACGCTCAGAGGTAAAACAACCCAACCCAACCCAAACGTGGTTATAGCAAATTCCGCAAAACAAATGGTGAAGTGAATGTTTACTTCCTCTATTTTCACACAAGTAGTATCTTTGTCTTTCACCTTACTAAACCACAGCAACTGATGGCGAACGAAAGTTAAAAACAACGATGTTAAAACCAATTTCTGTCTCTTTCAACAAAAGCCATTTTGCACGTCCGCTAAATCCATTAAGCCGCTGCTCTCCCCAAACCCTCCCTGGGGATCCTATTCCTTTGTTAAAAGGAATGACTTGCAGAGCATTACTCATTTGCATGCCACTGAAAACAAAGCCCAAATTAAGGATCTGAGGTCTTGTTAGGTGGGCAAGTATCTGGTAATTGTTTTCACCCATGAGAACACACACGCTGCTCTCCCGGGCCAAGAAAACCCATTAGAGCAAACGGCTCCACGTAGTTGCGAGACTTCAAGCACTTTTAATAGAGAAACCAGAAGTTATTGAAGAGTGGGAAAGAAGGTAAACCCAAAGAAGGTAAACCCAAACAAAACTCCATTCTCCTCTCTGCATTTGTGGAGATTCGATTATTTTGTAACATTTACTAAACGGGCCGAAAAAGAAGACAAGAGACAAAGTTCACTTTATGGTTTCTTTTTTTTTCTTATTTCTCTTTCTAGCCCCGAGGCTTTTAAGGAGATAAAGGTCCCATTAGTTGAACTCAAAACAAAAGGCTGCCAGTTTGTGAATAGCTCATTAAATATCCGCAATGTCCGCCTCATTTACGTTTTAATTATCGCTTGTCTTTTCGCTTGCAGTCTAGAGAACGTCGGAGGCAAAAAACGATGGCCTTAATTAGCGCTGAAAACTACAAGACAGAATTCGGAAATTCTGTTTGTTTTAGCCTTGGAAACGAGAAGTGGATTCGAGTTTCGAAATTCTTTGCCCTGATAGCCGCGTGTGTGAGCCTATTTACCCAGAAGCCACTAAACGACTATTAAGAAGAGTTGGCTTTGGTTTTTTGCTTCCAACAGCTCCGTTAAATAGTAATGGAAAGAAAAAATCGGGGCTCCCGTCAAGACTTGGCTGTCACAAGGTTTGTGGAGGAAAAGCTTTTATCTTGAGACTATAGTTTCGTTGAATCGCAATCAGAGAACAGAAAAAAAAAAGAGATCGTTTTTGTATATTGTTGGTTTCTTTCGAGAATGTAAAGCCAGATTAAGTTGATTTTTTTCTCCGATAATATTTATAAAAATTGATGAAAATTTAAATATTACCCCATTTTATCATTTTACAAATTTCACTAAGCCTGTCCTCATCATTATCATTAATATTTATCGTCGGTATTAGCATCATCGTAATCGGTCATTATGATTATCATTAACAGCAATGTCCTCATCGCAATTAGGGGCGGGGTGGCTCAGTCGGTAGCGCGCCAGGCTCGTAATCTGTAGTTCCCAGGTTCGAGTCCCAGCTGGGTCAGCGTTGAGATTTATCTCCGCAAAATTCCCCGCCCTGCCCACGGTCAGTAGGGGACACCGATGGGCTTGGAAAGGCCGCCGTCCGTCGGATGGGACGTTAAGCCGTGTCCCCGTGTGTGGGAGAGCCATACCCTGTGCACGTTAAAGAACACACTGGATGGCCTTGACGGGAGGCTACCATCTGTTTCCCAACAGCTGTTCCAGTGGGTCCCCTCCCCCAACCTTCTCTGAGCCTTCGGGGTACATGTGACCTGGCCATTTAGCCCATGGTGTGCAAAAAAGTGCCGCTCAGAGGTAAAACAACCCACAACAACCCAGGTACCTTGCTAGCTGCCGCCATTTTGGTGGCAGAAAAAAATCGTTGCTGATAGTAATCAGAAGTTAGTAATTTTTTTTATTCCTCACATATTTTCCTAACCCTATTAGTACGCAGGTTGCTATTACACCTTAACTTGCAACTAGAGCAACAGCACTCGAGTATCAGCTACAGTAATGCGAAGAATTATAATGATTATAGTTGTGCGAATGCTCTATGATTGGCTTGGAATAAAGGAATTAGTCTGTTATGTGAAATGGGCTGGCCAGTAGGAATGGAATGCAAGTTAGATGCCTTTGAGAGTGTGTGTGAGTGTTTATAAGGAAAAAAAGTATTTGGACTATCAATGTAAGCAGTGTTTGTTATTTATAGTCTAAAAAGCGTTTTGATAAGCTGAAATATACTTTGATCATGGTGTTGAGATGCGTTCTTTGAAACAAACCCACTAATTATCCAATAAAGAAATCAAACACTAAGAATCTTCCCTTGCAGCCCATTTGCTAAAGAGATTGGTAAGAGTCTGTCAACATATTGCGAAATAGAGCTCTGATACACCGATGGGCTTGGAAAGGACGCCGTCCGTCGGATGGGACGTTAAGTCGTGGCCCCGTGTGCTGGAGAGACATTCCCTGTGCACGTTAAAGAACACGCTGGTTGGCCTTGATGGGAGGCTACCATCTGTCTCCCAACAGCTGTTTCAGTGGGTCCCCTCCCCCAACCTTCTCTGAGCCTTCGGGGTCCATGTGACCTGGCCATTTAGCCCATGGTGTGCAAAAGAGTGCCTCTCAGAGGTAAAACAACCCAAAATTCTGAATGCATGGGAATAAAATTTATGAAACACAAAAATTTGCCTAAATTCTTCCTGTGTGGTTTTTGAATATCTATTAATTTTTATTTACTTCATATTAATTTATATATTTATTTTTCTTTATATTTTAAATTTGATTTAAAAATATTTGGTATCCTATTTTAATGATATTCTAATTAGTAATTTGTTCGAAATTTCCGTTCGCTTTCAGTTGTTTTAGTTTGGTTCCATCGCGTTTAAATCTGCATTGAAAATCACGCAGTTAATTTTTAACCATTCATTTTAGACGTTTACGACTCCAATTTTCGTTCATGTTAGACTAATAATTACATTATTTTTTAGTCATGTCAAAAAAAAAAAACTCCAACGAGAAAAATCGCCCCTGTTGAGGTTACTTTTCCACCTGAAATCACGCAAGTTCTACACTGGAACTTGCGTTCCCAACAACAGCTGTTCCCATTGGAACAGCTGTTGGGAGACAGATGGTATCCTCCCGCCAAGGCCATCCAGCGTGTTCTTTAACGTGCACAGGGTATGGCTCTCCCGCACACGGGGCCACGGCTTAACGTCCCATCCGACGGACGGCGGCCTTTCCAAGCCCATCGGTGTCCCCTACTGACCGTGGGCAGGGCGGGGAATTTTGCGGAGATAAATCTCAACGCTGACCCATCTGGGACTCGAACCTGTGAACTAGTGAACGCGTAAGTCGGAATTACTGAAGTCAGTGAGATATGTGCACTGACTCCCCAATTAAAATAAATGTACAATTCCCATATACTCGAGCATATTTTCTTCCGCGATTTGTTCCTAAGAATCTCTCGTATTAAACAGACCTTTGAAATCCTAAGCGATGACTAGCCACTTATATTTCTCCGCAGAGCAGAAAAATTTATCCACCCCCTTTCACGTGCCATAGATGAGAAACCGGACAAGTAGTTTTCGCCATAGCCGACGCCAGTAACCATGAATGCCGCCCGGAGACTCCCGCGGAGGGGCAAGACCGGGGAACATCCCTTTCTGACCTCCGACTTCTTCCTCCGGAGGCACTCTTCGCGAGGTGTGGCTTTGGGTGACGTCACTTTGCCATTAGCACCCCACCTGGCTTTGTCACCTGCGGGTGGTGATGACCTCATAGGAGATCTCCAAAAGGAGTAAAACGAAAGAGAAGAAGAAACGAGTCGTTGAACGTTACACCCAGCTGGAAATGCAAAGAGAAGCGAATACGGGAGGAAAGAAATCTCTTTCAAGACAATGGCGTAGCTGGAATTGCTTTTGAGATTCGAGGCAGGAAGACTCTCCGTTTGTTTGGATCGCCGTTGGTTGCTTTTTTTTTGTTGCGCATTGAAATAATTGACCTCGTTGTAAGTGTTCATGAATTCAGGAAATTGTGAATAAGATTTAGCCTTAACCGTGATGGAGGTATTCTTGCAGTGGGCACACCATCGTGTGGTAGCTCTAGGTGAGGAAGTGGACATAGAATAGGTAAAGTAGTGGTCATGTTATAACTGAGTCTCTGGTCGTAGAATGACTCAGGCCGTGGTCATTGAATAACCGAGGCAGTGGCCGTAGAATGACTCAGGCAATGGCCAGAGAATAACTGAGACATGGGTACAGAATAACTAAAGCAAGGTCATGGAATAACAGGCAGTGATTATAGCACAACTGAGGCAGTGATCACAGAATAAACGATGCCGTGGCCATTGAATAACCGAGGCGGTGGAGGTAGAACAACTGAGGCCGTGGCCATAGAATAACTGAGACAGGGGTATAGAATAACTAAAGCAGGGTCATGGAATAACAGGCAGTGATTATAGCACAACTGAGGCAGTGATCACAGAATAAACGAGGCCGTGGCCATTGAATAACCGAGGCAGTGGCCATAGAATAACTGAGACAGGGGTATAGAATAACTGAAGCCGGGTCATGGAATAACAGGCAGTGATTATAGAACAACCGAGGCAGTAATCATAGAATAAACGAGGCCGTGGCCATTGAATAACCGAGGCGACTGCCTAGTGGTCTTTCCTAACAGCTGCCCTGTGGGTCTCTGAGCCCTTGGGGTCCTTGTGACCTGGCCATTTAGCCTATTGATAAAACAATTCATTTGATACCAATTGCTAAAGTAGCCGCAGAACCACAGGGAATCAACAATTTCTTCCATCAATGACCTCACACAAATCCCCGTTCTTCTGCTCAGGAGTTATGGTTATTATAAATGATACTAGAGTATCACTGGGACAAATAAGTCCAATTAAAAAGGAGCAGGGGTAGCTCAATCGGTAGCGCGCCAGGCTCGTAATCTGTAATTCCCAGGTTCGAGTCCTAGCTGGGTCAGCGTTGAGATTTATCTCCCCAAAATTCCTCTCTCTGCCCACTGTCAGTAGGGGACACCGATGGGCTTAGAAAGGCGCCATCCGTCGGATGGGACGTAAAGCCGTGGCCCCGTGTGCGGGAGAGCCATACCCTGTGCACGTTAAAGAAAACGTTGGATGGCCTTGACGGGAGGCTACCATTTGTTTCACAACAGCTGTTCCAATCGGTTCCCTCTCCCAATCTTCTCAGAGCCTTCGGGGTCCTTGTAACCTGGCCATTTAGCCTATGGTGTGCAAAAAAGTGCCGCTCAAAAGTAAAACAACCCAAATCCAATTAAAAAATACCACTGAGAAATATATGTTCCGTCCCCCCCCACCTCTACTTCCCTTGCAAAAATTGAAACATTTTTGATGTTACAAAGTCATTAGCAAATCCTTTAGCATAAATACTTTGAACCAGTTTAAAAAAAACAAAATCGGAGTAAAAAATTTTAGTGTCCATGTAGTGTAGCTTGCCTTTATAAACGGATTTGGGTTGGGTTGGGTTGTTTTACCTCTGAGCGGCACTTTTTTGCACACCATGGGCTAAATGGCCAGGTCACATGGACCCTGAAGGCTCAGAGAAGGTTGGGTGAGGGGACCCACTGGAACAGCTGTTGGGAGACAGATGGTAGACTCCCGTCAAGGCCATCTAGCGTGTGTCTTGACTGGAGGCTACCATCTTTCTCTTGTCTTTCGTGCCGAAATCGAGATTTATTTTAATTCTAAACTTTTGGAAATCATATAGTTTCTCTTTTTATTTTGTTTTCTTGATATTCAGGAATCTTTCTTGCGGTGTCGCGGTGTCTTGGCTGCATGACCTTTCTGTTGTCTTACTAACGGCAGTGAGGATGACAAAGGTCACGACCTTCCTCACCACCACCACCATAGGGCTCCAAGTGTTGTTTGACCCCGACGCCTGCGGCGCGATTAATTCCCAGAAATGTACGTGAGTGGCGACTCCAACCTCGTCATCTGTGGTTTGACCTGTGTCTGTCCCACCTTAATTCCTTTTATTAGCAGTGGAATGTGGCTGCTGCATAGGGGGCCGGGTGGGGGAGAGAAAACGCCCTGGATCAGGCTTGGAGAACTGATGCTGCTATCTGCAAAATGGCAGAAGAAGTCTCGGCTCGAATCCTTTTCAACATACATTTTTGACACTGATTCTGATAGTAAAAATTTTGGGCTCGAACCTGTAAATTAAAGATTGAGATTCTGGTTCACAAATTATGGGAGGTGATTTGATCTGCTCATTTCACCTAAGTCCATTTATCTGTACCTTGTTCTAAGATTATTGATAATCTCAAAGACAAGAACGGTAGAAATTAAGACACTACAGGGAACAGACCAGATTATCCCTCTATTATCCTTTCCTTTTTCATGGTGATTACTTCTCACAAACAGGCCCAATAGATTCTGGTTCACAAATTATGGGAGGTGATTTGATCTGCTCATTTCACCTAAGTCCATTTATCTGTACCTTGTTCTAAGATTATTGATAATCTCAAAGACAAGAACGGTAGAAATTAAGACACTACAGGGAACAGACCAGATTATCCCTCTATTATCCTTACCTTTTTCATGGTGATTACTTCTCACAAACAGGCCCAATAAGGTATTCTTTTCACTATCGGAAAACTCAGGCTGAACCATTTAAAGAGCAACACAAAGATCAGAGTTGTTAAAAAGAAAAAGAACAATATTACATTTTTAGGGGATAACCTAGTATGATGGTGAGAAACAACGGCTTTCTCACAGGACTTTTTTTCTGGTAAGCGCTTTGTCAGGAGCGGCCTTTGGCCACCACGATCGCCAGACTCGCACTACTTGACTTTTGTTTGTGGGGATAGCCAGTGACGTAACTGGGGGAGGAGAGAGGCGGACGCCCCCCCCCCCTTTGATTTTACTCATTTGGGGGATATTGCGATATTTTTTCGTTTGCTGCCTTCAATTCATAGGGTGGTAAAGCTGTCGCATTGCAGTGCACTGCATTATGGGGGTGACAGTCATCGCCCCAGTCGCCAAATTACCTTGTTACGCCACTGGGGATAACGTAATTAAGAATCAATTGCAATAACCCACGAAAGTCTGGAGGAGCTGGAACATAACACTAAACATGCTGTTGCCGGCATTGGTAAGCAAACTTTTCGAAAAGTTTCAAGGAACTTTGCAAAAACAGATCTTTGTCTTCCAGAAGGTGATGGATATTTTCATCATCTGCTGTAATAATACTGAAAATTGTTTATTTGCATTTATATCCCCGGTAACTTTGAAAATATATGATACACAATACACCTATCCCTCGATTTACACGGTACTCAGTTCACACAATTTTGGCTTTGCACGGTCAAAAAATGCAACCAGTTTCGATTTACACGGTACTGACTGAGATTTCCTTTCTATGTACGTCTCAGTCAGTACCGTGTAAATCGAAACTGGTTGCATTTTTTGACCGTGCAAAGCCAAAATTGTGTGAACTGAGTACCGTGTAAATCGAGGGATAGGTGTATTGTGTTGCGTTTTAAATGGTACAGTCGGTAAAAAAATATCCGAATTGGATGGTTGATTACAGAATTCAGAAAAAATATCTGTCAACGATTTTTTTGGAAATTAGTGATCTGGCAACCTTCGTGACATGTGAAAAAAATGTGACCAGATCACTAATTTCTAAAAAAATCGTTGCCAGATATTTTTTCTGAATTCTGTAATCAACCAGAGTGTTCGGATATTTTTCTGAACGACTGTACACTCTGTATTCATTTAATATCAGATTCATTACAGAAAAATTACCGTTTAATTCTCTGAACAGATCAAAATAAAATGAAGAGAAAATTTTCAACTTGAAAGAACAAGACAAACATTTTCGGTGGCAGCTCTTTGGCACAAAATGGGCGTGGTCAGAGTTGTAAGAGTCCAAGTCCTGCATGCTGTTTGTGGGGTGTGTCGAAAGAGGACACAGCAAATCGAAACAAAGAGGGTTACGGAACAAAAATAAAACCGATCACTGGTGTCAAAGGCTGAAAAAACAGACAAGTACAGTAGCGCTTTAACTCTGTCGCCAGACCCTACAGGAGGTCTTGTCATTGGTGGTATTTATATGTGAGAAGCAATGGTAATATAGCGTTTGAAAAACTAACTAGAAAGGAGCATGTTTATATAAATGTGGGCACTGGCTCCATTTTTGACAGCACAAGATGGATGAGGGAGGTTTTTCGATTTCACTCAGCATGGAAGGAGCAAATAATCATTACGTGCCTTTATTACCTGTTCCCTCAATGTGTGCGGATGTGTACAGACTTCATATGTCTGTGCATATATGCTCAGGTAAGCCAGCAACGTTTCAATCTCGGCAGCGAGGCCCGCGGTCAAGAACGTCACATTGCTTATGCTGAATGAATAGCAATGTCCTGTTGTGGGTTGCTTTTTTTTTTTTAAAGTGACATGAAAAGACATGGCCAATGGGAGACATAAATAGTTGGCAAGTAGCTGATTGTATCTGGGAGAGATGCTTATAAAAAATGACGTTGTTCTTCCTTTTGTTATGATATCTTTTTTATTTCTGTGCGATGGCTTCTCGAATGATGAGTGAACAGTTAATTTTGGTCTGTTGAATTTTATCATTTGTTTCTTCTGCTTTTTTCTTTTAAATGCTTTTATGCTGGTTTATTTGAAGCCACTATACATATACATGGCATTCTACTAATACTGGGGGGCGGGGGTGGGGGTTTCAGTCGGTAGCGCGCCAGTCTTGTAATCTGTAGTTCCCAGGTTCGAGTCCCAGCTGGGTCAGCGTTGAGATTTATCACCGCAAAAATTCCCCGCCCTGCCCACGGTCAGTATGGGACACCGATGGGCTTGGAAAGGCCGCCGCCCATCGGATGGGACGTTAAACCGTGGTCCCGTGTGCGGGAGAGCCATATCCTGTACACGTTAAAGAACACGCTGGATGGCCTTGACGGGAGGCTACCATCTGTCTCCCAACAGCTGTTCCAGTGGGTCCCCTCCCCCAACCTTCTCTGAGCCTTCGGGGTCCATGTGATCTGGCCATTTAGCCCATGGTGTGCAAAAAAGTGCCGCTCAGAGCTAAAACAACACAACCCAATTAATACTGCGGGTAAAAATTGTCTCGTGCCGAGGGGGGGGGGGGGGGAATCCGGACCCACTGCCTGGCACGAGACAATTCTTCCCCAATGCCCATAATTAGCAGAATGCGACACCAAAGATAGTGGCTTCAAATAAACCTAATGATCGCTGCGAATACAAAAGAAGCTTTTGTGTTAATTGTATCCACGTCAGAGAAAGAACAGTTAGTATGTAAAGGGTCTAGAGTTTCAATCCAGAATAGATGCTGCAGTTGGTTTTTGCTTCTGAGTGGCAATTTTTGTGCACACAATGGGCTAAATAGCCAGGTCATAAGGACTTCGATGGCTCAGAGAAGGTCGGGAGAAGAGGACCAACTGGACAGCTACTAGGTTGGGTTTGTTGGGTTGTTTTACCTCTGAGCGGCACTTTTTTGCACACCATGGGCTAAATGGCCAGGTCACATGGACCCCGAAGGCTCAGAGAAGGTTGGGGGAGGGGACCCACTGGAACAGCTGTTGGGAGACAGATGGTAGCCTCCCGTCAAGGCCATCCAGCGTGTTCTTTAACGTGCACAGGGTATGGTTCTCCAGCACACGGGGCCACGGCTTAACGTCCCATCCGACGGACGGCGGCCTTTCCAAGCCCATCGGTGTCCCCTACTGACCGTGGGCAGGGCGGGGAATTTTGCGGAGATAAACCTCAACGCTGACCCAGCTGGGACTCGAACCTGGGAACTACAGATTACGAGCCTGGCGCGCTACCGACTGAGCCACCCCCTCCCCAGACAGCTGCTAAGAGACAGATGGAAGCCTCTCCTGTAACTCGGATTAACGTCCCATCTGAAGGACGGTGGCGATTCCAAGTCTATTGGTGCCCCCTACTGAGCGTAGGCAGGGAGTTTTGCGAAGATAAATCTCAACGCTGGTCTAGGTGGGACTCCAACCTGGGAACTGCAGATAACGAGCCAGGTGCGCTACCGGTTAAGCGAACCATTGTCCCCAATCTTCTCGTTTGAATCTAAAGGAATGTAAGAGCTGTTTCTTATTTATCATTGGTGCTGTTTTTTCAGCTGAAACCTCCTTTTTATAATAATAAAAATAAATTGTATGAAATATGTTTAAATAATACGAATTATATACTTAATCTTTTATTGTAATTGATAGATAATAAGGTTGCTAAACAATTTACTGTCCCGTGGACGAGTGGTTAGCACGCTTGGCTACTGATCTACGGGACCTGGGTTCGAGCCCCGGGTAAGGCATGGATGTTTGTGTTGTTTTTCTGCTGAGGTCCTGCCATCCTCTCAGACCTTCTACTCTGGCATATAAACTGACAGGCTCCTGTCAGACCTCTGTGACAAGAAGCTGCTTGAGGGGGTTTTATTTATTTTTTTATAGTTATGGCCGAGTGGTTAGCGCGCTTGGCTACTGATCTAAGGGACATGGGTTCGAGCCCCGGGTAAGGCATGGATGTATGTGTCGTTTTTCTGCTGAGGTCCTGCCATCCTCACAGACCTTCTACTATGGCATATAAACTGACAGGCTCCTGTCAGACCTCTGTGGCAAGCAGCTGCTTGAGGGGGTATTTTTTTTTAAGGTTTAATAAAAGACAGATACAGAGAGGATTTCACTAATATCTGCTGAAAAAGATATGAAAGAGGATGATTAATGTGAATGAACCGATTATCATACTTATTAGGTCCACTACATTTTCGCTTATTAGAAATGATTGGACCTCCACTCGCATTTTTCAATTCAACAAAGCATTACATGGCTAGTTCAAAGTCATCCTCATGTGGCATTGGAAAATAAATGTGAAAAATGAAAATCAAGAGAAAGGCATTTTATGAAAACGTACTCCGCGTTTCGAATTTGTTATAAAAATTGCATCTTTCTTAAAAATTATAATATTTCGCGAGCTTAAAAGTTAGACTTTGTTCAGTTTTCTAAATAGACTAGAGCAGGGGTTTTCAAATTGGGGTACGCGGTAAAATTTTTTGGGGTACGCCGTGAGAGCTCAAAAGTCGCTAGATCTAGTAACAAAGTCGCTAAAAGTTGGCATTATTATACTATATAGAAAAAAATAAATACCCCCTCAAGCAGCTGCTTGCCACAGAGGTCTGACAGGAGCCTGTCAGTTTATATGCCATAGTAGAAGGTCTGTGAGGATGGCAGGACCTCAGCAGAAAAACGACACATACATCAAGCCTTATCCGGGGCTCGAACCCGGATAAGTAGCCAAGAGATCACTCGATCAGTAGCCCCTTAGATCAGTAGCCAAGACCCCCTTAGATCAGTAGCCAAGCGCGCTAACCACTCGGCCATAACTATAAAAAAATAAATAAAACCCCCTCAAGCAGCTTCTTGCCACAGAGGTCTGACAGGAGCCTGTCAGTTTATATTCCACAGTAGAAGGTCTGTGAGGATGGCAGGACCTCAGCAGAAAGACAACACAAATGTCCATGCCTTATCCGGGACTCAAACCCTGGTCCCTTAGATTAAGTAACAAAGCGCGCTGACCACTCCGCCACGGGACGGCTTATAATTATAGTTTTATCTATCTATATAAGGGGTACTCCAGTTACATACACATTCCAGGAGGTACATGAAGCATGAAAGGTTAAGAACCACTGGACATAAGCATATCACTTCTGGCGCATATGGAAATCTTGTTCCCAAAGAGAACGACGTTTTTCGTTTACCTACTTTTTCACTCCTTAAAAGTTTTCATTCGAACTAATGGATGATTTGGGAAATGCAAATAGTAAAATAAATAAAATAATAAATAATAAATAAAAAGTAATAAAAAGTATTTGTCTTTTGTTCCTTAAATTTCAAAAGTTGCTTTTCTCACACTCCTCTGAGAAAAGAGGGCAGATTATTGCTGTCAGTGGAATTCATAAATTTCAAATTTCTACCAAAAACAGATCATTCGCAACAATCGTTAAAAGTTTTCCTGTTTCCGTATTCAGTTATCTCTAAACGTACAAATTAAAACTATCTAAGTATTTGGAAAAAGCGAATTATATTTCATTAGTACCAATCCAACTGGGCTCAGTCGGTAGCGCGCCAGGCTCGTAATCTGTAGTTTCCAAATTCGAGTCACAGCTGGGTCAACGTTAAGATTTATCTCCGCAAAATTTTCCGCCCTGCCCACGGCAGTAGGAGACACCGATGGGCCTGGAAAGGCCGCCGTCCGTCGGATGGGATGTTAAGCCGTGGCCCCATGTGTGGGAGAGCCATACCCTGTGCACGTTAAAGAACACGCTGGATGGCCTTGACGGGAGGCTACCATCTGTCTCTCAACAGCTGTTCCAGTGGATCCCCTCCCCGACCTTCTCTGAGCCTTCGGGGTCCTTGTGACCTAACCGTTTAGCCCATGGTGTGCAAAAAAGTGCCGCTCAGAGGTAAAACAACCCAACGTTAAAGAACATGCTGGATGGCCTTGACGGGAGGCTATCATCTGTCTTTCAACAGTTGTTCCAGTGGGTACCATCCCCCCAACCTTCTCTGAACCTTCGGGGTCCTTGTGACCTGGCCGTTTAACCCATGGAGTGCAGAAAAGTGCCGCTCAGAGATAAAGCAACCCAACTAAAAAGGAGTTTTCTAATTGTCTCTTCACGCAAAAAACAGTCCATTTTCCCAAAAGCTGATTTTCCCACCCACCCTTGGCATAAAGGGTCAGCTCATTGTTGCCATGGAAACTTATGCCCTTCACATTCGACCACAGAAATATCAAATTTGTAGCAAAATTTGTTGAAATATTCGTCAAAATTTTGCCAATTTCACCCTTTCCACCGTTAGAGGGAGCGATTAATAGATATAGGAAGGTTCCGAAAGTGCGAATCCTAATATTTTCTCAGTACCTACCAAACACAAACGAAATTGTTAATTTATATCTGAAACCTAAAATATTACGTTTCTCCCCTCCCAATGGGTCTAAGGGGTCAATTCATTGTTGCCAATGGAGACCTCGCGACCTTCATATTCCACCACCAAAATTTAAAGTCTCTAGCATTTTCGAACATTTTTCAAGAAATTCTCTAATGATATATAAAACAGAGAGGGAAAGGTTATTCTGCAATGGAATTCCAGTCTCTTGCCTCTTTCCTTTTATGGGGGGAGGGTGTCTCAGTCCTAGCGCACCAGGTTCGTAATCTGCAGTTCCCAGGTTCGAGTCCCAGTTGGCTCAGCGTTGAGATTTATCCCGGCACAACACTCCGCCCTGCCTACGGTCAGTAGGGGACATTGATGGGCTTGGAAAGGTCGCTGTCCGTTGGATGGGACGTTAAGCCATGGCCCCGTGTGCAGGAGAGCCATACCCTGTGCACGTTAAAGAACACGCTGGAAGGCCTTTGCTGGAGGCTATCATATGTCTCCCAACCGCAGTTTCTATGGGTCCCCACCCACAACCTTCTCTGAGCTTTCGGGTTCTTTGTGACCTGGCCATTTAGCCCATGGTGTGCAAAACAGTGCAGCTGAGAGATAAAACAATCCAACCCCTTCCTTACACTTTATTTCGACTCGAAGGAGACTCCTTTTTCCTCATTTTTTTCCCAGGTCCTGACCTGGTCGAGCCCATTCCTCATCGCGCATCAGATTACATTCTTGGAACATCTGCTCAGATTTGGAGCTTCTCCCCAAATCTTTTCCTTTGCACATAAAATAAATCGTTATTTTTACAATTGACTAAAGTAGTCATTTTTTTTTAAACTATACAATAAACAAATTAAAAAGAATTAACCTACCACTTTTTTTTTCTACCAAGAATGATTCACTCTTATATAGAGACGCGTCGGACAACGGATTCGGTATGTCCGAACAATACTGAGTGTGATTAGCAAATTTAATCCGTTCATTGATAACGAAGTGATTAAAATTCGCCTCGTTCTGACTCACGTTCGCTTTTACTTTTTAGCTCCTTTAAAAGAAAAACACGAGCTGATGTTTTCAATTTGTCGTCTGTAGACATTCGATGTCTTTTTGTTTTCAGATATAAATTAAAATTTGCGAAAAAAGGCGGATAACGCTTAAATTTTAAGAGAATATGGCAAACGATCCATTCATGCTGGAAATTTTGTTGGTAGAATCGCCAGTCGAAATCAGTACACCCATAAAAAAAGACATTCGTTAAAGGTGGTTCGTAATCTGTAGTTCCCAGGTTCGAGTCTCAGTTGGGCCAGCGTTGAGATTTATCTCGGCAAAATTCCCGCCCTGCTTCAGACAGTAGGCGAAACCATGGGCTTGGGAAGCCGACTGCCGTGGCCTCGTGTGTGAGAGAGCCATACCCTGTACACGTTAAATAACACTTTCTATGGCTTTTCTAATAGCTGTACAATGTATCTCCTCCCCAATCCTCCCTGAGTCTTCGGGGTCCTTGTGATCTGGCCATTTAGCCCATGGTAAGCCGTTCCGCGGCCGATTGGTTAGCTCGCTTGGCTCGGGGATCGATCTAAGGGACCTTGGGTTCGAGCCCCGGGTAAGGCATGGATGTTCGTGTTGTTTTATGCTGAGGTCCTGCCATCCTCTCAGACCTTCTACTCTGGCATATAAACTGACAGGCTCCTGCCAGACCACTGTGGCAAGCAGCTGCTTGAGGGGGTATTTATTTATTTTTTATTTTTTTTTGTGCAGAAAGACTCAAGTCTTATTCTCACCATTGGGCTGTTTTACCTCTCAGTGCCGCTGAGAGGTAAAACAGCCCAATCCAAAGGACCTTAATCTTGTCCTGCTTTTGATGTTCATTTAATACCCTGTTCTAATGATATACTAATTAAGAAGTTTTCGAAATGTTTATTTTCTCGCTTGTAAAAAATATGCGAGATAAATATAGTTTCACTTTTTCGTCTGTATAAATCGAACATTTTTGTTCATAGACATAAATTAAAAATTATTTGTGTTGGATAGGTTTTGATGAAACATTACGATTTGCACACTCCAATTCTCCCAAAGCTACAATTGCCTTCTCTAATATTTAGGGGGAAAAGTTAAAAAATTCCAAAATTTTAGCACTTTTTTTGCACCCCCCCCCCCCCCCCGTTAGAATAAGACTTGAGTAGGGTTTCCCAGTTACTTAAATATTCCCCTTCACAGGAAAGATTAAAATGATATTCTATATGAAATACAATTTTATAGTTGCATTTAATGTGAGGCATATACTATGGGTTTAAAATAAAATTTTACAAAAAAATTTAGATTTCAAAGCAAGAGAGAGAGTTCGCATTAGACGACCTGATTTCCCCCCCCCCCTGAGTTTTTATTTAAATTTATCAAAACTAGAAACATGCATAATTTTCTTAACTATATACTGAACATATAAAAATGTCATAAATATAACCGACTCATATTTTTTTAGCTCGTTGGAAAAAAAAAAAATTCGAGCTGCTATTTGTTTCGCTTTTCCATTCTCTCCTCTGCAAACATTATTTTTTCAGTTTCTGCTTTTAGAAATAAAACAACCCGCATCCCCCCCCCCCCCCCCCCCCCCCCACACACACACATTTTAGGATTTCCACGCTTGGGAAATGCTAAATTCCTAAAAGGATAAATTTTATTATCTTTGACGCAAGCGCCCCATATTCGCAGGAGACAATACGTTTTTCTGCCAGTTTTATTTTCATAATACATCTAACCGTAGAAATATTTTCTTCAGCGTTGCATATTAATGTCTCAGTATACGCAGTATCCCAAAAAAGTGAAAAATAAAGGAGGCTACATTAGACCCATGATAAGAAGTATAATATTCTAAGATAATTCAATGGAGAAATTACTTTAGAGTTGACTTCGTCTATCTGACGTCATCTCTGTCCATTTCTTTCTCTCGAAGTCCTGTTTTCCATCTTTTCCTCCACACGAGTCCTACCTGGCCCAATGATGAGGTTTAATTCCACAAAACCCCAGCTCTGCCCACGGTCAGTAGGGGACAGCGATGGGCTTGAGAAGGTCGCCGTCCGTCGGATGGGACGTAAAGCCGTGGCTCCGTATGCAGGAGAGCCCTACTCTGTGCGCATAAAAGATACGCTGAGTAGAGTCGACAGGACGAATAACGGAAAAAATGATATAATTTACGAAATTTGAAGTGTTATTTTTAAGTGGTATGACAAAATAATTCGCCGAACATCTTGGGATTGCACCACGATATGAGTTGGCCATATTGTCCCCCAAAATGGTGGTTGTTGTTGTTTTGTAGTTTTACCTCTGAGCGGCACTTTTTTGCACACAATGGGCTAAATGGCCAGGTCATATCTTGTCCTACTTTTGATGACAAGGACTCCGAAGGCTCAGAGAAGGTTGGGGGAGGGGACCCACTGGAACAGCTGTTGGGAGACAGATGGTAGCCTCCCGTCAAGGCCATCCACCGTGTTCTTTAACGTGCACAGGGTATGGCTCTCCCGTACACGGGGCCACGGCTTAACGTCCCATCCAACGAACGGCGGCCTTTCCAGGCCCATCGGTGTCCCCTACTGACCGTGGGCAGGGCGGAGAATTTTTGTGGAGGTAAATCTCAACGCTGACCCAGCTGGGACTCGAACATGGGAACTACAGATTACGAGCCTGACGCGCTACCGACTGAGCCACCCCCGCCCCCAAAATGGTGGTCATCGATCTCCATGATAACAGGAGACGCCCATTAAGTCCCCCCAAGAGTTCAGAGAGAGCCTTGCTAGGTACCATGAAGAAACATGTATCAGGCTTTGATTGAGATTAGCGGTCCTGTAGATCAGTTTGAAGCGTAGGTGCTTTGTACTGAAGAGTGACTAAGGGGTTGTCCATAAATTGCGTAACGATCGAGAGGTGAAGTGCCTGGTAACAAGAGAGGGGAAGAGCGTTATGAGACACACTTTTTTTCTGCGCACAATGTACAGTTGCTCAAAAAAATAACCAAACACTCTGGTTGATTACAGAATTCATAAAAAATATCTGGCAACGATATTTTTAGAAATTAATGATCTGGCAACCTTCGTGTACAGTACAAGAAGGTTGCCAGATGACTAATTTCTAAAAAAATCGTTGTCAGATATTTTTTATGAATTCTGTAATCAACCAGAGTGATTGGTTATTTTTTTGAGCGACTGTACTAAATGGAAGCCTTCCGTCAAGGTGCTTCCGTCAAGTTTGCCGTCAACGTGTTTTTGAACATATCCACAGCGTGGCTCTCCTGCACATGGGGCCACGATTTAACATGAAATCTGATCCATCCCCATTAACCTAAATTAGTAAATTGAAAACGTCTGTTAATAATGTGGGCTATTTATCTCTCAGCTTTCGTTACACTTTTTCACAGTACGAAACAAAACGGCGTTTGGGGGCGCTACTTACTTCTAGCCGAAGCTGACACAAAGAATGTACAGAGAGGGGTAGAAGAAGTAAAAAAAGCGCTAGGCGTAAGTGGCGCCGCCGATTGGACATTTGGCGAACCCTGTCATGGCATATTTAATCCTTAATATAACAGCAACTGTTACGCGTCCTCAAAAGTATTTCATTCATAATATCAGAGTAATTCAAAATAAATCTAAACTATGTTTACGAGGGGCATGCAAAAAAAAAAGTTCTTGACATGCATCTGCAGAATCACTTATTTGAACTAAACTTTTAATATACTTCAAAGCTGGGGTTAATCCCACAGCATCTATACAAATTGAAGACGTCTACGCTAATTCTGAAACGTTTGGTGGTACTCCTGTTGGAGAATACTCTGCAACTCTGAATGAACGGATTTTGCAAGGTTTTGCACCCTTGAAAAATGCTTTTTCTAATTTTTGGAAACATCCAAAAATTGCATTCCATTCAAAATTCCTTTCGGGTGCATTTTCAGGATGGTTAGTTGTTTGATATTTTTCATGCTCCAGATAGGCGTTTTTTCCGTCGAAATTTTTCCCTAAAACAACGGAATAAGTAAGCATCATTTCCAAAAGAAGTAAAAGACGTCTGCTGTAAATTAAAAAAAAATAATAAATACCCCTCAAGCAGCTGCTGGGGCGGGGGTGGCTCAGTCGGTAGCGAGCCAGGCTCGTAATCTGTAGTTCCCAGGTTCCAGTCCCAGCGGGGTCAGCGTTGAGATTTTTCTCCGCAAAATTCCCCGCCCTGCCCACGGTCAGTAGGGGACACCGATGGACTTGGAAAGGCCGCCGTCCGTTGGAAGGGACGTTAAGACGTGGTCCCGTGTGCGGGAGAGTCGTTCCCTGTGCACGTTAAAGAACACGCTGGACGGCCTTGACGGGAGGCTACCATCTGCCTCCCAACAGCTGTTCCAGTGGGTCCCCTCCCCCAACCTTCTCTGAGCCTTCGGGGTCCTTGTGACCTGGCCATTTAGCCCGTGGTGTGCAAAAAAGTGCCGCTCAGAGGTAAAACAACCCAACGTTAAAGAACATGCTGGATGACCTTAACGGGAGGCTATCATCTGTCTCTCAACAGCTGTTACAGTGGGTCACATCCCCCAACCTTCTCTGAACCTTCGTTATCCTTGTGACCTGGCCATTTAGCCCATGGTGTGAAAAAAAAATGCCGCTCAGAGGTAAAACAACCCAACGTTAAAGAACATGCTGGATGGCCTTGACGGGAAGCTATCATCTGTCTCCAAACAGCTGTTCCAGTGGGTCCCCTTCCCCAACCTTCTCTGAACCTTCGGGGTCCTAGTGACCTGGCAATTTAGCCCATGGTGTGTAAAAAAGTGCCGCTCAGAGGTAAACCAACCCAACGTTAAAGAACACGCTGGATGGCCTTGACGGGAGGCTATCATCTGTCTCAAAACAGCTGTTCCAGTGTGTCCCCTTCCCCAACCTTCTCTGAATCTTCGGGGTCCTTGTGACCTTGCCGTTTAACCCATGGTGTGCAGAAAAGTGCCGCTCATAGGTAAAACAACCTAACTAAAAAGGAGTTTTGTAATTGTCTCTTCACACAAAAAACAGCTGCTTTCCCACCCACCCACCCTTGGCATAAAGGGTCAGCTCATTGTTGCCGTGGAAACTTATGCCCTTCACATTCGACCACAGAAATATCAAATTTGTAGCAAAATCTGTTGAAATATTCGTTAAAATTTTGCGAATTTCAACTTTTCCACCGTTAGAGGAAGCGATTAATAGCTATAGGAAGGTTCCGAAAGTGTGAATCGTAATATTTCATCAATACCTACCAAACACGAGCGAAATTGTTAATTTATATCTGAAACCTAAAATGTTACGTTTCTCTCCTCCCCATGGGTCTAAGGTTTCAATTCATTGTTGCCAATAGAAACCTCGCGACCTTCATATTCCACCATCAAAATTTAAAATCTCTATCATTTTCGAAAATTTTTCAAGAAATTCTCTAATGACATATAAAACAGAGAGAGAAAGGTTATTCTGCAATGGAATTCCAGTCTCTTGCCTCTTTCCTTTTATGGGGAGAGGGGTCTCAGTCGTAGCGCCCCAGGTTCGTAATCTGCAGTTCCCAGGTTCGAGTCCCAGTTGGCTCAGCGTTGAGATTTATCCCCGCACAACTCCCCGCCCTGCCCACGGTCAGTAGGGGACACTGATGGGCTTGGAAAGGACGTCGTCCGTTGGATGGGACGTTAAGCCATGGCGCGGTATGCAGGAGAGCAATATCCTGTGCACGTTAAAGAACACGCTGGAAAGCCTTTGCTGGAGGCTATCACATGTCTCCCAACCGCAGTTACTGTGGGTCCCCACCCACAACCTTCTCTGAGCTTTCGGGGTCTTTGTGACCTGGCCATTTAGCCCATGGTGTGCAAAAAAGTGCAGCTGAGAGATAAAACAATCCAACCCCTCCCTTACACTTTATTTCGACTCGATGGAGACTCCTTTTTCCTTATTTTTTTCCCAGGTCCTGATCTGGTCGAGCCCATTCCTCATCGCGCATCAGATTACATCCTTGGAACATCTGCTCAGATTTGGAGCTTCTCTCCAAATCTTTTCCTTTGCACATAAAATAAATCGTTACTTTTACAATTAACTAGTCATTTTTTTTTAAACTATACAATAAGCAAAAATTAAAAAAAGAATTAACCTACCACTTTTTTTTCTACCAAGAATGATTCACTCTTATATAGAGACGCGTCGGACAACGGATTCGGTATGTGCGAACAATACTGAGTGTGATTAGCAAATTTAATCCGTTCATTGATAACGAAGTGATTAAAATTCGCCTCATTCTGACTCACGTTCGCTTTTACTTTTTAGCTCCTTTAAAAGAAAAACACGAGCTGATGTTTTCAATTTGTCGTCTGTAGACATTCGATGTCTTTTTGTTTTCAGATATAAATTAAAATTTGCGAAAAACGGCAGATAACGCTTAAATTTTAAGAGAATATGGCAAACGATTTATTCATTCTGGAAATTTTGTTGGTAGAATCGCCAGTCGAAATCAGTACACCCATAAAAAAAGACATTCGTTAAAGGTGGTTCGTAATCTGTAGTTCCCAGGTTCGAGTCTCAGTTGGGCCAGCGTTGAGATTTATCTCGGCAAAATTCCCGCCCTGCCTCAGTCAGTAGGAGAAACCATGGGCTTGGGAAGCCGACTGCCTTCGAATGGGGCGTTAAGCCGTGGCCTCGTGTGAGAGAGAGCCATATCCTGTACACGTTAAACAACACTTTCTATGGCTTTTCTAACAGCTGTACAATGTATCTCCTCTCCAATCCTCCCTGAGTCTTCGGTGTCCTTGTGACCTGGCCATTTAGCCCATGGTAAGCTGTCCCGTGGCCGATTGGTTAGCGCGCTTGGCTAGGGGATTGATCTAAGGGACCTGGGTTCGAGCCCCGGGTAAGGCATGGATGTTCGTGTTGTTTTCTGCTGAGGTCCTGCCATCCTCTCAGACCGTCTACTCTGGCATATAAACTGACAGTCTCCTGTTAGACCACTTTGGCAAGCAGCTGCTTGAGGGGGTATTTATTTATTTTTTGTTATTTTTTGTGCGAAATAGTGTCGCTCAGAGGTAAAACAGCCCAATCCAAAGGACCTTAATCTTGTCCTGCTTTTGATGTTCATTTAATACCCTTTTCTAATGATATACTAATTAAGAAGTTTTCGAAATGTTTATTTTCTCGCTTGTAAAAAATATGCGAGATAAATATAGTTTCACTTTTTTATCTGTATAGATTGAACATTTTTGTTCATAGACATAAATTAAAAATTATTTGTGTTGGATAGGTTTTGATGAAACATTACGATTTGCGCACTCCAAATCTCCCAAAACTATAATTGCCTTCTCTAATATTTGGAGGGAAAAGCTAAAAAGTTCCAAAATTTTAGCACTTTTTTTGCACACCCCCCCCCCCGTGAGATAAGACTTGAGTAGGGTTTCCCAGTTACTTAAATATTCCACCTCACAGGAAAGATTAAAATGATATTCTATATGAAATACAATTTTATAGTTGCATTTAATGTGAGGCATATACTATGGGTTTAAAATAAAATTATACAAAAAAAATTTAGATTTCAAAGCAGGAGAGAGAGTTCGGATTAGACGACCTGACTTTCGCCCCTCCCCTTCCCTGAGTTTTTATTTAAATTTCTCAAAACTAGAAACATGCATAATTTTCTTAACTATATACTGAACATATAAAAATATCATAAATATAACCGACTCATATTTATTTTAGCTCGTTGGAAAAAAAAAATTCGAGCTGCTATTTGTTTCGCTTTTCCATTCTCTCCTCTGCAAACATTATTTTTTCTGTTTCTGCTTTTAGAAATATAACAACTCCCCCCCCCCCCCCCCTACACACAGACACATTTTAGGATTTCCACGCTTGGGAAATGCTAAATTCCTAAAAGGATAAATTTTATTATCTTTGACGCAAGCGCCCCATATTCGCAGGAGACAATAGGTTTTTCTGCCAGTTTTATTTTCATAATACATATAACCGTAAAAATATTTTCTTGAGCTTTGCATATTAATGTCTCAGTATGCGCAGTATCCCAAAAAAGTGAAAAATAAAGGAGGCTACATTAGACCCATGATAAGAAGTATAATATTCTAAGATAATTCAATGGAGAAGTTACTTTAGAGTTGACTTCGTCTATCTGACGTCATCTCTGTCCATTTCTTTCTCTCGAAGTCCTGTTTTCCATCTTTTCCTCCACACGAGTCCTACCTGGCCCAATGATGAGGTTTAATTCCACAAAACCCCAGCTCTGCCCACGGTCAGTAGGGGACAGCGATGGGCTTGAGAAGGTCGCCGTCCGTCGGATGGGACGTAAAGCAGTGGCTCCGTATGCAGGAGAGCCCTGCTCTGTGCGCATAAAAGATACGCTGAGTAGAGTCGACAGGACGAATAACGGAAAAAATGATATAATTTACGAAATTTGAAGTGTTATTTTTAAGTGGTATGACAAAATAATTCGCCGAACATCTTGGGATTGCACCACGATATGAGTTGGCCATATTGTCCCCCAAAATGGTGGTTGTTGTTATTTTGTAGTTTTACCTCTGAGCGGCACTTTTTTGCACACAATGGGCTAAATGGCCAGGTCATATCTTGTCCTACTTTTGATGACAAGGACTCCGAAGGCTCAGAGAAGGTTGGGGGAGGGGACCCACTGGAACAGCTGTTGGGAGACAGATGGTAGCCTCCCGTCAAGGCCATCCACCGTGTTCTTTAACGTGCACAGGGTATGGCTCTCCCGTACACGGAGCCACGGCTTAACGTCCCATCCGACGAACGGCGGCCTTTCCAGGCCCATCGGTGTCCCCTACTGACCGTGGGCAGGGCGGAGAATTTTTGTGGAGATAAATCTCAACGCTGACTCAGCTGGGACTCGAACCTGGGAACTACAGATTACGAGCCTGACGCGCTACCGACTGAGCCACCCCCGCCCCCAAAATGGTGGTCATCGATCTCCATGATAACAGGAGACGCCCATTAAGTCCCCTCAAGAGTTCAGAGAGAGCCTTGCTACGTACCATGAAGAAACATGTATCAGGCTTTGACTGAGATTAGCGGTCCTGTAGATCAGTTTGAAGCGTAGGTGCTTTGTACTGAAGAGTGACTAAGGGGTTGTCCATAAATTGCGTAACGATCGAGAGGTGAAGTGCCTGGTAACAAGAGAGGGGAAGAGCGTTCTGAGACACACTTTTTTTCTGCGCACAATGTACAGTTGCTCAAAAAAATAACCAAACACTCTGGTTGATTACAGAATTCATAAAAAATATCTGGCAACGATATTTTTAGAAATTAATGATCTGGCAACCTTCGTGTACAGTACAAGAAGGTTGCCAGATGACTAATTTCTAAAAAAATCGTTGTCAGATATTTTTTATGAATTCTGTAATCAACCAGAGTGATTGGATATTTTTTTGAGCGACTGTACTAAATGGAAGCCTTCCGTCAAGGTGCTTCCGTCAAGTTTGCCGTCAACGTGTTTTTGAACATATCCACAGCGTGGCTCTCCTGCACATGGGGCCACGATTTAACATGAAATCTGATCCATCCCCATTAACCTAAATTAGTAAATTGAAAACGTCTGTTAATAATGTGGGCTATTTATCTCTCAGCTTTCGTTACACTTTTTCACAGTACGAAACAAAACGGCGTTTGGGGGCGCTACTTACTTCTAGCCGAAGCTGACACAAAGAATGTACAGAGAGGGGTAGAAGAAGTAAAAAAAGCGCTAGGCGTAAGTGGCGCCGCCGATTGGACATTTGGCGAACCCTGTCATGGCATATTTAATCCTTAATATAACAGCAACTGTTACGCGTCCTCAAAAGTATTTCATTCATAATATCAGAGTAATTCAAAATAAATCTAAACTATGTTTACGAGGGGCATGCAAAAAAAAAAGTTCTTGACATGCATCTGCAGAATCACTTATTTGAACTAAACTTTTAATATACTTCAAAGCTGGGGTTAATCCCACAGCATCTATACAAATTGAAGACGTCTACGCTAATTCTGAAACGTTTGGTGGTACTCCTGTTGGAGAATACTCTGCAACTCTGAATGAACGGATTTTGCAAGGTTTTGCACCCTTGAAAAATGCTTTTTCTAATTTTTGGAAACATCCAAAAATTGCATTCCATTCAAAATTCCTTTCGGGTGCATTTTCAGGATGGTTAGTTGTTTGATATTTTTCATGCTCCAGATAGGCGTTTTTTCCGTCGAAATTTTTCCCTAAAACAACGGAATAAGTAAGCATCATTTCCAAAAGAAGTAAAAGACGTCTGCTGTAAATTAAAAAAAAATAATAAATACCCCTCAAGCAGCTGCTGGGGCGGGGGTGGCTCAGTCGGTAGCGAGCCAGGCTCGTAATCTGTAGTTCCCAGGTTCCAGTCCCAGCGGGGTCAGCGTTGAGATTTTTCTCCGCAAAATTCCCCGCCCTGCCCACGGTCAGTAGGGGACACCGATGGACTTGGAAAGGCCGCCGTCCGTTGGAAGGGACGTTAAGACGTGGTCCCGTGTGCGGGAGAGTCGTTCCCTGTGCACGTTAAAGAACACGCTGGACGGCCTTGACGGGAGGCTACCATCTGCCTCCCAACAGCTGTTCCAGTGGGTCCCCTCCCCCAACCTTCTCTGAGCCTTCGGGGTCCTTGTGACCTGGCCATTTAGCCCGTGGTGTGCAAAAAAGTGCCGCTCAGAGGTAAAACAACCCAACGTTAAAGAACATGCTGGATGACCTTAACGGGAGGCTATCATCTGTCTCTCAACAGCTGTTACAGTGGGTCACATCCCCCAACCTTCTCTGAACCTTCGTTATCCTTGTGACCTGGCCATTTAGCCCATGGTGTGAAAAAAAAATGCCGCTCAGAGGTAAAACAACCCAACGTTAAAGAACATGCTGGATGGCCTTGACGGGAAGCTATCATCTGTCTCCAAACAGCTGTTCCAGTGGGTCCCCTTCCCCAACCTTCTCTGAACCTTCGGGGTCCTAGTGACCTGGCAATTTAGCCCATGGTGTGTAAAAAAGTGCCGCTCAGAGGTAAACCAACCCAACGTTAAAGAACACGCTGGATGGCCTTGACGGGAGGCTATCATCTGTCTCAAAACAGCTGTTCCAGTGGGTCCCCTTCCCCAACCTTCTCTGAATCTTCGGGGTCCTTGTGACCTTGCCGTTTAACCCATGGTGTGCAGAAAAGTGCCGCTCATAGGTAAAACAACCTAACTAAAAAGGAGTTTTGTAATTGTCTCTTCACACAAAAAACAGCTGCTTTCCCACCCACCCACCCTTGGCATAAAGGGTCAGCTCATTGTTGCCATGGAAACTTATGCCCTTCACATTCGACCACAGAAATATCAAATTTGTAGCAAAATCTGTTGAAATATTCGTTAAAATTTTGCGAATTTCAACTTTTCCACCGTTAGAGGAAGCGATTAATAGCTATAGGAAGGTTCCGAAAGTGTGAATCGTAATATTTCATCAATACCTACCAAACACGAGCGAAATTGTTAATTTATATCTGAAACCTAAAATGTTACGTTTCTCTCCTCCCCATGGGTCTAAGGTTTCAATTCATTGTTGCCAATAGAAACCTCGCGACCTTCATATTCCACCATCAAAATTTAAAATCTCTATCATTTTCGAAAATTTTTCAAGAAATTCTCTAATGACATATAAAACAGAGAGAGAAAGGTTATTCTGCAATGGAATTCCAGTCTCTTGCCTCTTTCCTTTTATGGGGAGAGGGGTCTCAGTCGTAGCGCCCCAGGTTCGTAATCTGCAGTTCCCAGGTTCGAGTCCCAGTTGGCTCAGCGTTGAGATTTATCCCCGCACAACTCCCCGCCCTGCCCACGGTCAGTAGGGGACACTGATGGGCTTGGAAAGGACGTCGTCCGTTGGATGGGACGTTAAGCCATGGCGCGGTATGCAGGAGAGCAATATCCTGTGCACGTTAAAGAACACGCTGGAAAGCCTTTGCTGGAGGCTATCACATGTCTCCCAACCGCAGTTACTGTGGGTCCCCACCCACAACCTTCTCTGAGCTTTCGGGGTCTTTGTGACCTGGCCATTTAGCCCATGGTGTGCAAAAAAGTGCAGCTGAGAGATAAAACAATCCAACCCCTCCCTTACACTTTATTTCGACTCGATGGAGACTCCTTTTTCCTTATTTTTTTCCCAGGTCCTGATCTGGTCGAGCCCATTCCTCATCGCGCATCAGATTACATCCTTGGAACATCTGCTCAGATTTGGAGCTTCTCTCCAAATCTTTTCCTTTGCACATAAAATAAATCGTTACTTTTACAATTAACTAGTCATTTTTTTTTAAACTATACAATAAGCAAAAATTAAAAAAAGAATTAACCTACCACTTTTTTTTCTACCAAGAATGATTCACTCTTATATAGAGACGCGTCGGACAACGGATTCGGTATGTGCGAACAATACTGAGTGTGATTAGCAAATTTAATCCGTTCATTGATAACGAAGTGATTAAAATTCGCCTCATTCTGACTCACGTTCGCTTTTACTTTTTAGCTCCTTTAAAAGAAAAACACGAGCTGATGTTTTCAATTTGTCGTCTGTAGACATTCGATGTCTTTTTGTTTTCAGATATAAATTAAAATTTGCGAAAAACGGCAGATAACGCTTAAATTTTAAGAGAATATGGCAAACGATTTATTCATTCTGGAAATTTTGTTGGTAGAATCGCCAGTCGAAATCAGTACACCCATAAAAAAAGACATTCGTTAAAGGTGGTTCGTAATCTGTAGTTCCCAGGTTCGAGTCTCAGTTGGGCCAGCGTTGAGATTTATCTCGGCAAAATTCCCGCCCTGCCTCAGTCAGTAGGAGAAACCATGGGCTTGGGAAGCCGACTGCCTTCGAATGGGGCGTTAAGCCGTGGCCTCGTGTGAGAGAGAGCCATATCCTGTACACGTTAAACAACACTTTCTATGGCTTTTCTAACAGCTGTACAATGTATCTCCTCTCCAATCCTCCCTGAGTCTTCGGTGTCCTTGTGACCTGGCCATTTAGCCCATGGTAAGCTGTCCCGTGGCCGATTGGTTAGCGCGCTTGGCTAGGGGATTGATCTAAGGGACCTGGGTTCGAGCCCCGGGTAAGGCATGGATGTTCGTGTTGTTTTCTGCTGAGGTCCTGCCATCCTCTCAGACCGTCTACTCTGGCATATAAACTGACAGTCTCCTGTTAGACCACTTTGGCAAGCAGCTGCTTGAGGGGGTATTTATTTATTTTTTGTTATTTTTTGTGCGAAATAGTGTCGCTCAGAGGTAAAACAGCCCAATCCAAAGGACCTTAATCTTGTCCTGCTTTTGATGTTCATTTAATACCCTTTTCTAATGATATACTAATTAAGAAGTTTTCGAAATGTTTATTTTCTCGCTTGTAAAAAATATGCGAGATAAATATAGTTTCACTTTTTTATCTGTATAGATTGAACATTTTTGTTCATAGACATAAATTAAAAATTATTTGTGTTGGATAGGTTTTGATGAAACATTACGATTTGCGCACTCCAAATCTCCCAAAACTATAATTGCCTTCTCTAATATTTGGAGGGAAAAGCTAAAAAGTTCCAAAATTTTAGCACTTTTTTTGCACCCCCCCCCCCCGTGAGAATAAGACTTGAGTAGGGTTTCCCAGTTACTTAAATATTCCACCTCACAGGAAAGATTAAAATGATATTCTATATGAAATACAATTTTATAGTTGCATTTAATGTGAGGCATATACTATGGGTTTAAAATAAAATTATACAAAAAAAATTTAGATTTCAAAGCAGGAGAGAGAGTTCGGATTAGACGACCTGACTTTCGCCCCTCCCCTTCCCTGAGTTTTTATTTAAATTTCTCAAAACTAGAAACATGCATAATTTTCTTAACTATATACTGAACATATAAAAATATCATAAATATAACCGACTCATATTTATTTTAGCTCGTTGGAAAAAAAAAATTCGAGCTGCTATTTGTTTCGCTTTTCCATTCTCTCCTCTGCAAACATTATTTTTTCTGTTTCTGCTTTTAGAAATATAACAACTCCCCCCCCCCCCTACACACAGACACATTTTAGGATTTCCACGCTTGGGAAATGCTAAATTCCTAAAAGGATAAATTTTATTATCTTTGACGCAAGCGCCCCATATTCGCAGGAGACAATAGGTTTTTCTGCCAGTTTTATTTTCATAATACATATAACCGTAAAAATATTTTCTTGAGCTTTGCATATTAATGTCTCAGTATGCGCAGTATCCCAAAAAAGTGAAAAATAAAGGAGGCTACATTAGACCCATGATAAGAAGTATAATATTCTAAGATAATTCAATGGAGAAGTTACTTTAGAGTTGACTTCGTCTATCTGACGTCATCTCTGTCCATTTCTTTCTCTCGAAGTCCTGTTTTCCATCTTTTCCTCCACACGAGTCCTACCAGGACCAATGATGAGGTTTATCTCCACAAAACCCCAGCTCTGCCCACGGTCAGTAGGGGACAGCGATGGGCTTGAGAAGGTCGCCGTCCGTCGGATGGGACGTAAAGCCGTGGCCCCGCATGCAGGAGAGCCCTACTCTGTGCGCGTAAAAGATACGCTGAGTAGAGTCGACAGGACGAATAACGGAAAAAATGATATAATTTACGAAATATGAAGAGTTTTTTTTAAGTGGTATGACAAAATGATTCGCCGAACATCTTAGGATTGCACCACGATATGAGTTGGCCATATTGTCCCCCAAAATGGTGGTTGTTGTTGTTTTGTTGTTTTACCTCTCAGCGGCACTTTTTTGCACACAATGGGCTAAATGGCAAGGTCACAAGGACCCCGAAGGCTCAGAGAAGGTTGGGGGAGGGAACCCATTGGAACAGCTGTTGGGAGACAGATGGTAGCCTCCCGTCAAGGCCATCCACCGTGTTCTTTAACGTGCACAGGGTATGGCTCTCCCGTACACGGGGCCACGGCTAAACGTCCCATCCGACTGACGGCGGATGGGACTTTCAAGCCCATCGGTTTCCCTTACTGACCGTGGGCAGGGCGGGGAATTTTACGGAGATAAATCTCAACGCTGACCCAGCTGGGACTCGAACCTGGGAATTACAGGTTACGAGCGTGACGCGCAACCGACTGAGCCACCCCCAAAATGGTGGTCATCGATCTCCATGATAACAGGAAACGCCCATTAAGTCCCCCCAAAAGTTCAGAGAGAGCCTTGCTAGGTATCATGAAGAAACATGTATCAGGCTTTGACTGAGATTAGCGGTCCTGTAGATCCGTTTGAAGCGTGGGTGCTTTGTACAGAATAGTGGCTAAGGGGTTGCCCATAAATTGCGTAACGATCGAGAGGTGAAGTGCCTGGTAACAAGAGAGGGGAAGAGCGTTCTGAGCCACACCTTTTTTCTGCGCACAATGTACAGTCGCTCACAAAAATATCCGAACACTCTGGTTGATTACAGAATTCAGAAAATATATCTGGCAACGATATTTTTAGAAATTAGTGATCTATCAACATTCGTGTAGAGTACAAGAAGGTTGCCAGATCACTAATTTCTAAAAAAAAATCGTTGCCAGATATTTTTTATGAATTCTGTAATCAACCAGAGTGTTTGGATATTTTTGTGAGCGACTGTACTAAATGGAAGCCTTCCGTCAAAGCCATCCAGCGTGTTTTTGAACATATCCACAGCGTGGCTCTCCTGCACATGGGGCCACGATTTAACATCAAATCTGATCCATCCCCTTTAACCTAAATTAGTAAATTGAAAACGTCTCTTAATAATGTGGGTTATTTATCTCTCAGCTTTCGTTACACTTTTTCACAGTACGAAACAAAACGGCGTTTGGGGGCGCTACTTACTTCTAGCCGAAGCTGACACAAAGAATGTACAGAGAGGGGTAGAAGTGGTAAAAAAAGCGCTAGGCGTAAGTGGCGCCGCCTATTGGACATTTGGCGAACCCGATCATGGCATATTTAATCATTGAGATAACAGCAATTGTTACGCGTAATCAAAAGTATTTCATTCATAATATTAGAGTAATTCAAAATAAATCTAAACTATGTTTACGAGGTCCATGCAAAAAGTTCTTGACATGCATCTGCAGAATCACTTATTTCAACTAAACTTTTACTATACTTCAAAGCTGGGGTTAATCCCACAGCATCTATACACAGTTGAAGACGTCTACGCTAATTCTGGAACGATTGGTAGTACTCTTGTTCGGTCTACGCTAATCCTGGAACGATTGGTAGTACTCTTGTTCGGTCTACGCTAATTCTGAAACGAGTGGTAGTACTCTTGTTCGGCGGTCGCTAATTCTGGAACGATTGGTAGTACTCTTGTTCGGTCTATGCTAATTCTGAAACGATTGGTAGTACTCTTGTTCGGTCTACGCTAATTCTGGAACGATTGGTAGTACTCTTGTTCGGTCTACGCTAATTCTGAAACGATTGGTAGTACTCTTATTCGGTCTATGCTAATTCTGAAACGTTTGGTGGTACTCTTGTTCGGTCTATGCTAATTCTGGGACAATTGGTAGTACTCTTGTTCGGTCTACGCTAATTCTGGAACGATTGGTAGTACTCTTGTTCGGTCTACGCTAATTCTGAAACGATTGGTAGTACTCTTGTTCGGTCTACGCTAATTCTGGAACGATTGGTAGTACTCTTGTTCGGTCTACGCTAATTCTGAAACGATTGGTAGTACTCTTGTTCGGTCTACGCTAATTCTGGAACGATTGGTAGTACTCTTGTTCGGTCTACGCTAATTCTGGAACGATTGGTAGTACTCTTGTTCGGTCTATGCTAATTCTGAAACGATTGGTAGTACTCTTGTTCGGTCTACGCTAATTCTGGAACGATTGGTAGTACTCTTGTTCGGTCTACGCTAATTCTGAAACGATTGGTGGTATTCTTGTTCGGTCTATGCTAATTCTGAAACGTTTGGTGGTACTCTTGTTCGGTCTATGCTAATTCTGGAACGATTGGTGGTACTCCTGTTCGGTCTATGCTAATTCTGAAACGTTTGGTGGTACTCCTGTTGGAGAATACTCTGCAACCCTGAATGAACGGATTTTGCAAGGTTTTGCACCCTTGAAAAATACTTTTTCTAATTTTTGTAAACATCCCAATATTGCATTCCAATCAAAATTCCTTTCGGGTGCATTTTCAGGATGGTTAGTTGTTTGATATTTTTCATGCTGCAGATAGGCGTTTTTTCCATCGCAGTTTTTCCCTAAAACAACGGAGTAAGTGATCATCATTTCCAAAAGAAGTAAAAGACGTCTGCTGTAAATTAAAAAAAAATAATAAATACCCCTCAAGCAGCTGCTTGCCACAGAGGTCTGACAGAAGCCTGCCATTTTAATGTTAAAAAAATAAATTAATACCCCCTCAAGCAGCTGCTTGCCACAGAGGTCTTGACAGGAGCCTGTCAGTTTATATGCCACAGTAGAAGGTCTGAGTCCTCAGCAGAAAAGCCATTTTAATACGCCATAGTAAAAGATCTATGCATATGGCGGGACCTTAGCAGAAAGACAACACACACATCCATGCTGTACCCGGGGCTCGAACCCAGGTCCCTTAGATCAGTAACCAAACGCACTAACCAGTCGGCAAATAACATCTCTCCTCCCTTACACTTATTAGCATTTTGAAGGGGAAAACAAGACCCCTTGTCCCCTCTCTAGATGTGGCATTGATAATTACTAGTCCCATGGCCGAGTGGTTAGCGCGCTTGGCTGCTGATCTAAGGGACCTGGGTTCGAGCCCCGGGTAAGACATGGCTCTTTGTGTCGTTTTTCTGCTGAAGTCCTGCCATCGTCTCAGACCTTCTACTCTGGCATATAAACTGACAGGCTCCTGTCAGACCTCTGTGGCAAGCAGCTGGAGGGGGTATTTATTTATTTTATTTATGCTAGAGCATTTTTAATTTTTTTTTTTAAGAGCAAACGTTTTCAGTTTGCAGAGACTCATTTTTTGTTTTTTCATTTCTAGAGATAAAAATTCTGTGTTAGGCTGAATAGGTATTGATGTAATGTTACTATTTGTCCTTTCTGGATTCCTTGAAAAGCAGGCGCGTATTCGGTAGCAATGCTCAAGATGCTAGAGCACCCCCATTTGATTTTTTGAAAGCTCAAAGAAACAAATAAACAAAATCTATCGTTTCATTTTATATGAGTATAGAGGGTTCAACCGACCAAAACTTTCCATATAAACGCAGATTTAACTAACTAACAGGCGCAGTTCAAGGATTTGGGGAAAATTCCATGTTAACTTCAATTGGGTAAAAAAGAGCCCGAAACAGTTGCTGCTTGTTCGGGTACAGAAATATGGGCATGGCCTACCTCTTATTTTTAATCTGCAATTATGAAGGAATAAACATGAAATAAGACACTAATCAGCAAGTGATGAAGGTATCAGTGAATTTGTAAATTCTAATCCACCATTAACTGAATATATATAAAATTATTCTACGTAAATTGCTTCGAATGGCTATGGACAAAGAAAAAAGGGATTTGAATTGGGGAGGTGAAAACACAAATGTCCGACAATGGTACATGGGGTGCTAAGATGTTCTCAAGGCTGTTGTAAAAATTGAATCCTTAATAGGAGTTTTGCATATGATTGGATAATATGACTTAATAGGAGTTTTGCATATGGTCTTGACGCGAGGCTACCATCTGTCTCCCAACAGCTGTTCCAGTGGGTCCCCTCCCCCAACCTTCTCTGAAACTTCGGGGTCCTTGTGACCTGGCCATTTAGCCCATGGTGTGCAAAAAAGTGCCGCTCAGAGATAAAACAATCCAACCCCTCCGTTACAATTTATTTCGACTCGATGGAGACTCCTTTTTCCTTATTTTTTTCCCAGGTCCTGATCTGGTCGAGCCCATTCCTCATCGCGCATCAGATTACATTCTTGGAACATCTGCTCAGATTTGGAGAGAAGCTCCAAATCTTTTCTTTTGCACATAAAATAAATCGTTACTTTTACAATTAACTAGTCATTTTTTTTAAACTATACAAAAGGCAAAAATTAAAAAAAGAATTAACCTACCACTTTTTTTTCTACCAAGAATGATTCACTCGTATATAGACACGCGTCGGACTACGGATTGGGTATGTGCGAACAATACTGAGTGTGATTAGCAAATTTAATCCGTTCATTGATAACGAAGTGATTCAAATTCGTCTGTCTTCTGACTCTCGTTCGCTTTTATTTTTTAGCTCCTTTAAAAGAAAAACACGAGCTGATGTTTTCAATTTGTCGTCTGTAGACATTCGATGTCTTTTTGTTTTCAGATATAAATTAAAATTTGCGAAAAACGGCGGATAACGCTTAAATTTTAAGAGAATATGGCAAACGATTTATTCATTCTGGAAATTTTGTTGGTAGAATCGCCAGTCGAAATCAGTACACCAATAAAAAAATACATTCGTTAAAGGTGGTTCGTAATCTGTAGTTCCCAGGTTCGAGTCTCAGTTGGGCCAGCGATGAGATTTATCTCGGCAAAATTCCCGCCCTGTCTCAGTCAGTAGGAGAAACCATGGGCTTGGGAAGCCGACTACCGTCGAATGGGGCGTTAAGTCGTGGCCTCGTGTGTGAGAGAGCCATATCCTGTACACGTTAAACAACACTTTCTATGGCTTTTCTAATAGCTGTAGAATGTATCTCCTCTCCAATCCTCCCTGAGTCTTCGGGGTCCTTGTGACCTGGCCATTTAGCCCATGGTAAGCCGTCCCGTCGCCGATTGGTTAGCGCGCTTGGCTCGGGGATTGATCTAAGGTACCTGGGTTCGAGCCCCGGGTAAGGCATGGATGTTCGTGTTGTTTTCTGCTGAGGTCCTGCCATCCTCACAGACCGTCTACTCTGGCATATAAACTGACAGGCTCCTGTCAGACCACTGTGGCAAGCAGCTGCTTGAGGGGGTATTTATTTATTTATTTTTTGTGCGAAATAATGCCGCTCAGAGGTAAAACAGCCCAATCCAAAGGACCGTAATCTTGTCCTGCTTTTGATGTTCATTTAATACCCTGTTCTAATGATATACTAATTAAGAAGTTTTCGAAATGTTTATTTTCTCGCTTGTAAAAAATATGCGAGATAAATATAGTTTCACTTTTTTATCTGTATAGATCGAACATTTTTGTTCATAGACATAAATTAAAAATTATTTGTGTTGGATAGGTTTTGATGAAACATTACGATTTACGCACTCCAAATCTCCCAAAGCTATAATTGCCTTCTCTAATATTTGGAGGGAAAAGCTAAAAAATTCCAAAATTTTAGCACTTTTTTGCCCCCCCCCCCCCGGTGAGAATAAGACTTGAGTAGGGTTTCCCAGTTACTTAAATATTCCACCTCACAGGAAAGATTAAAATGATATTTTTATATGAAATACAATTTTATAGTTGCATTTAATGTGAGGCATATACTATCGGTTTAAAATAAAATTATACAAAAAAATTTAGATTTCAAAGCAGGAGAGAGAGTTCGCATTAGACGACCTGATTTCCCCCCCCCCTCTCCTCCTCTCCCCTGAATTTTTATTTAAATTTCTCAATGCATAATTTTCTTAACTATATACTGAACATATAAAACTGACATAAATATAACCGACTCATATTTTTTTAGCTCGTTGGAAAAAAAAATTCGAGCTGCTATTTGTTTCGCATATCCATTCTCTCCTCTGCAAACATTATTTTTTCTGTTTCTGCTTTCAGAAATAACCCCCCCCCCCCCCAACACACACACACACACACCTTTTAGGATTTCCACGCTTGGGAGGTGCTAAATTCCTAAAAGGATAAATTTTATTATCTTTGACAGAAGCGCCCCATATTCGCACGAGACAATACGTTTTTCTGCCAGTTTTATTTTCATAATACATATAACCGTAAAAATATTTTCTTGAGCTTTGCATATTAATGTCTCAGTATACGCAGTATCCCAAAAAAGTGAAAAATAAAGGAGGCTACATTAGACCTGATAAGAAGTATAATATTCTAAGATAATTCAATGGAGAAATTACTTTAGAGTTGACTTCGTCTATCTGACGTCATCTCTGTCCATTTCTTGCTCTCGAAGTCCTGTTTTCCATCTTTTCCTCCACAGAGTCCTACCTGGCCCAATGATGAGGTTTAATTCCACAAAACCCCAGCTCTGCCCACGGTCAGTAGGGGACAGCGATGGGCTTGAGAAAGTCGCCGTCCATCGGATGGGACGTAAAGCCGTGGCCCCGTGTGCAGGGAGCCTTACTTTGTGCGCATAAAAGATACGCTGAGTAAAGTCGATAGGACGAATAACGGAAAAAATGATATAATTTACGAAATTTGAAGTGTTTTTTTTATGTAGTATGACAAAATAATTCGCCGAACATCTTGGGATTGCACCACGATATGAGTTGGCCATATTGTCCCCCAAAATGGTGGTCATCGATGTCCATGATAACAGGAGACGCCCATTAAGTCCCCCCAAGGGTCCAGAGAGAGCCTTGCTAGGTACCATGAAGAAACATGTATCAGGCTTTGACTGAGATTAGCGGTCCTGTAGATCCGTTTGGAGCGTGGGTGCATTGTACAGAATAGTGGCTAAGGGGTTGCCCATAAATTGCGTAACGATCGAGAGGTGAAGTGCCTGGTAACAAGAGAGGGGAAGAGCGTTCTGAGCCACACCTTTTTTCTGCGCACAATGTACAGTCGCTCATAAAAATATCCGAACACTCTGGTTGATTACAGAATTCAGAAAATATATCTGGCAACGATATTTTTAGAAGTTAGTGATCTGCCAACATTCGTGTAGAGTACAAGAAGGTTGCCAGATCACTAATTTCTAAAAAAAATCGTTGGTAGATATTTTTTATGAATTCTGTAATCAACCAGAGTGTTTGGATATTTTTGTGAGCGACTGTACTAAATGGAAGCCTTCCGTCAAAGCCATCCAGCGTGTTTTTGAACATATCCACAGCGTGGCTCTCCTGCACATGGGGCCACGATTTAACATCAAATCTGATCCATCCCCATTAACCTAATTTAGTAAATTGAAAACGTCTGTTAATAATGTGGGCTATTTATCTCTCAGCTTTCGTTACACTTTTTCACAGTACGAAACAAAAAGGCGTTTGGGGGCGCTACTTACTTCTAGCCGAAGCTGACACAAAGAAAGTACAGAGAGGGGTAGAAGCGGTAAAAAAAAAAGCGCTAGGCGTAAGTGGCGCCGCCTATTGGACATTTTTCGAACCCGATCATGGCATATTTAATCATTGAGATAACACAACTGTTACGCGTAATCAAAAGTATTTCATTCATAATATCAGAGTAATTCAAAATAAATCTAAACTATGTTTACGAGGGCCATGCAAAAAGTTCTTGACATGCATCTGCAGAATCACTTATTTGAACTAAACTTTTACTATACTTCAAAGCTGGGTTTAATCCCACAGCATCTATACAAAGTTGAAGACGTCTACGCTAATTCTGGAACGATTGGTGGTACTCCTGTTGGAGAATACTCTGCAACCCTGAATGAAAGGATTTTACAAGGTTTTGCACCCTTGAAAAATGCTTTTTCTAATTTTTGTAAACATCCAAAAATTGCATTCCATTCAAAATTCCTTTCGGGTGCATATTCAGGATGGTTAATTGTTTGATATTTTTCATGCTCCAGAGAGGCGCTTTTTCCATCGCAATTTTTCCCTAAAACAACCGAGTAAGTGAGCATCATTTCTAAACAAAGTAAAAGACGTGCGAAGAGTCTGTTGTAAATTTTAAAAAAAGTAATAAATACCCCTCAAGCAGCTGCTTGTCACAGAGGTCTGACAGAAGCCTGCCATTTTAATATGCCACAGTAAAAGATCTATGCATATGGCGGGACCTCAGCAGAAAGACAACACACACATCTATGCTGTACCCGGGGCTCGAACCCAGGTCCCTTAGATCAGTAACCAAACGGCTAACCACTCGGCAACTAATATCTCTCCTCCCTTACACTTTTTAGCATTTTGAAAGGGAAAACAAGGCCCCTTGTCCCCTCCCTAGATGTGGCACTGATAATTACTAGTCCCATGGCCGAGTGGTTAGTGCGCTTAGCTGCTGATCTAAGGGACTTGGATTCTAGCCCCGGGTAAGGCATGGCTGTTTGTGTCGTTTTTCTGCTGAGGGCCTGCCATCCTCTCAGACCTTCTAGTATGGCATATAAACTGACAGGCTCCTGTCAGACCTCTGTGGCAAGCCGCTGCTTGATGGAGTATTTATTAATTTTATTTATGCTAGAGCATTTTTAATTTTTCTTTTTAAGAGCAAACGTTTTCAGTTTGCAGAGACTCATTTTTTGTTTTTTCATTTCTAGAGATAAAAATTCTGTGTTAGGCTGAATAGGTATTGATGTAATGTTACTATTTGTCCTTTCTGGATTCCTTGAAAAGCAGGCGCGTATTCGGTAGCAATGCTCAAGATGCTAGAGCACCCCCATTTGATTTTTTGAAAGCTCAAAGAAACAAATAAACAAAATCTATCGTTTCATTTTATATGAGTATAGAGGGTTCAACCGACCTAAACTTCCCAAATAAACGCAGATTCAACTCACTAACAGGCGCAGTTCAAGGATTTGGGGAAAATTCCATGGATTGGATTGTTTTACCTCTGAGCGGCACTTTTTTGCACACCATGGGCTAAATGGCCAGGCCACAAGGACCCCGAAGGCTCAGAGAAGGTTGGGGGAGGGGACCCACTGGAAGAGCTGGTGGGAGAAAGATGGTAGCCTCCCGTCAAGGCCATCCAGCGTGTTCTTTAACTTGCACAGGGTATGGCTCTCCCGCACACGGGATGGCGGCCTTTCCAAGCCCATCGGTGTCCCCTACTGACCGTGAGCAAGGCGGAGAAATTTTGGAAAATTCCATGTTAACTTCAATTGGGTAAAAAAGAGACTGAAACAGTTGCTGCTTGTTCGGGTACAGAAATTTGGGCATGGCCTACCTCTTATTTTTAATCTGCAATTATGAAGGAATAAACATGAAATAAGACACTAATCAGCAAGTGATGAAGGTATCAGTGAATTTGTAAATTCTAATCCACCATTAACTGAATATATATAAAATTATTCTACGTAAATTGCTTCGAATGGCTATGGACAAAGAAAAAAGGCATTTGTATTGGGTTGGGTTGTTTTACCTCTGAGCGGCACTTTTTTGCACACCACGGGCTAAATGGCCAGGTCACATGGACCCCGAAGGCTCAGAGAAGGTTGGGGGAGGGGACCCACTGGAACAGCTGTTGGGAGACAGATGTAGGCCATCCAGCGTGTTCTTTAACGTGCACAGGGTATGGCTCTCCCGCACACGGGGCCACGGCTTAACGTCCCATCCGACGGACGGCGACCTTTCAAAGCCCCATCGGTGTCCCCTACTGACCGTGGGCAGGGCGGGGAATTTTGCGGAGATAAATCCCAGCTGGGACTCGAACCTGGGAACTACAGATTACGAGCCTGGCGCGCTACCGACTGAGCCACCCCCGCCCCTATTTTGGGGAGGTAAAAACACAAATGTCCGACAATGGTACATGGGGTGCTAAGATGTTCTCAAGGCTGTTGTAAAAATTGGATCTTTAATAGGAGTTTCGCACATGACTATCGCTATATGCGTTAAGCACAAGGTTCTATGTACAAAGAAAAAAATTAATTTGGATAATGAAAAAATGATTACATTCTCATTATTCAAAATAATTTTTTTTAATAATATCTTTTTAATTAATGCTTATTATATTTGGCTTTGAAGGCTGCCGTCCGCCGGATGGGACGTTAAGCCGTGACTCGTGTGCGTGAGAGCCATACCTTGTGCACGTTAAAGAATATGCTGGATGACTTTGACAGGAGGCTTCCATTTATTTCCCAAGGTGTTTCGGTGGGTTCATTCCCCCAACCTTCTCTGAGCCTTTGGGATCCTTATGACCTGGCCTTTTATCCCATTGTGTACAAAAAAGTGCCGCTCAGAGGTAAAACAACCCAACCCAAGACAGGGTAAGAAATTTCCCAAAACATAGACAATGTCTTAAGTAACTTACTAACAAGGGGAATGACATCTAGGAAAAATATGAGAAAGCAACAAAATATTTTAATTGAAATAATAGTCTTTTGGAATTCGATCGTACTTGAAAAAGTTCTATCGACATCATTTTGATTGATTTATGATGAATGGATAATAATAGACATTTTTTTTTTGTCTAGCTTTGTTCTTCTATAGGGAAAAAAAAACAGTTCCTTTGTTAGACAGACGTGAGGTAGTTTCTCCCATCTGGTGACCGAATCGAGTACTACTATTATGAAGTGTTTAATATGAGTAAAATAATATGGCAAAGGCTTCTAATAGTACTTTTGTGATTGACTGAGGTGAATATAGAATTTATGTGCAATCCAGTACGCCATCAAATACCGGCAGGGACTTCTCCTGAATTCGAAACTTCATATTTCTTTTCAGTGACCTCTATTTGACCTTGGCGAAGATATCGGAATTTAAAATCCTAATCAGATGACGTTGCTTGCCATAATTTCTGAACCTCAAATTGAATTCTTTTTTAATTTTTGATTTAATGCATTTATTAAGTTATATGTTTTTAAATTATAACGTGCCAACTAAAGCATAATAATTTTATTTATTAATGTACATAAATTTCATGAAAAAAAAGAGTTAAAAGAATCATATAAAAACTACCACGAAGAAAGATTGAAAAGCATTTCATTAAGAAATTTATATATATATAGCTATATCGTTAACGTTCATTTTCCTAATACAAATAATTTCGTATACGACGAAGAGAGAGAAAAATCAATATTCGCAGTTTTATATTTATGATTGACATCAAAGCATTTCTAAATACCAGACTAGAAAAGAAACTGCTAAATATCTGAAAGGATCTGCTCGTCTTTTTTTTCCGGATACCCGAAATTTTTCCTCCCCTAAAAAAAATGCACCCCCTTTTTAAAAAGTGATAGGAACTGCTTGTAATTGGTAAGCGCTAAAACCGTCAAACTCACTATACCGCTTCCTCTAATTATAGCTTGTACCAATATAAGGGTTCGAACCCGCAAAATTTTTCCTCCCACCAGTTAAAATGTGATAGGAACTGCTTCTAAACAGTAAGAGCTAGAACTGCCAAACTTAGTTTACTGCTCCCCTAATCGTAAACTTAGATCGACGGTAGATTAAAAAAGTGGTAGAAACTGTTTCTAAATGGTAAAAGCTGGATCCACCAAATTAAGTACACAGATTCCTCTAATCGTACTTAGAACAGTACGTAGCCCTATGATGAAGCCTCTGGTAAAGGTGTTCATATGTTGGTAGGATTCCCGATGACGTCACCCAGGCATTCTCACTCCTTACACGTGCTTTCGTTGCGGAGATCACTCCGATGCAGGCTTAGCTACGCCGATCCCTTTTGCCCTGTTATCTCTCTCACCTATCACGTGATTGGAACGCAACTGCACTGATTTCCGTAACCCGACTGTCGACACATGCCCACCTCTTTGCAGGGTATGCGTGGTATTGCATTTTCTATGTCGAGCAGTGTATAACTGGAATCCCCAAATAGTTATACAGATGATCTCTCTCTGGGTCTATGAGACTCATCCTTCGCAATATATGCCCTGTTAAGTACTAATGGGTGGATCTATGCCAAATTACACCAAAGTACAGTAAAATTTGTTGGGCTGTTTCCCTCTGAGCGGCACTTTTTTGCACACCATGGGCTAAATGGCTAGGTCACAAGGACCCCGAAGACTCAGAGAATGTTGGGGGAGGGGACCCACTGGAACAACTGTTGGGAGACAGATGGTAGCCTCCCGTCAAGGCCATCCAGCGTGTTCTTTAACGTGCACAGGGTGTAGCTCCCACACACGAGACCACGATCCCATCCGACGGACGGCGGCCTATTCCAAGCCCATCGGTGTCCCCTACTGACCGTGGGCAGAGCGGGAAATTTTGCGGAGATAAATCTCAACGCTGACCCAGCTGGGACTCGAACCTGGTAACTACAGATTACGAGCCTGGCGCGCTACCGACTGAGCCACCCCCGCCCCCTACAGTAAAAGAGTCGGGTGGAGAGTTTAGGAAAAATTCAAGATACAAAATCGTTTTGGTCTGTGAGGGATGGAGAGATTTTTTTTTCTTGATCCGGGCCTGGTTTTATATAGCATTTATTACTTTATTTTTGCAGTATTAAGTACTCATGGAATAAAGTATTATTATTATTAACAAAACTGTTTCCAAATAAACCCTTTCCATTTTTATTAACAAAACTGTTTCCATTAATCTATAATTAACTGCTGCTTTTTAATGCATCTGTTGAAGTCGTCTACGCTATCTACTTAATCTGTGACGTTCGAGTACCCTGTGTCGGAGCTGAGAATTTTTTTGCATTTAATCCACTCTTCCTTCGCTAAGGAAGAGGATATCAATGTGCTTCAAGTGGTCGCCGTTCGTCGGATGGGACATTAAGCCTTGGTTAGTGTATGGGAGGGGCGGGGGTGGGTCAGTCGGTAGCGCGTCAGGCTCGTAATCTGTAGTTCCCAGGTTCGTGTCCCAGGTGGGTCAGCGTTGAGATTTATTTCCGCAAAATTCCCCGCCCTGCCCACGGTCAGTAGGGGACACCGATGGACTTGGAAAGGCCGCAGTCCGTCGGATGGGATGTTAAGCCATGTCCCCGTGTGCGGGAGAGCCATACCCTGTGCACGTTAAAAAACACGCTGGATGGCCTTGACGGGAGGCTACCATCTGTCTCCCAACAGCTGTTCCAGTGGGTCCCCTCCCCCAACCTTCTCTGAGCCTTCGGGGTCCATGTGACCTGGCCATTTAGCCCATTTTTGTGCAAAAAAATGCCGCTCAGAGGTAAAGCAACCCAATCCAACCTGTAGAAAAAAATATTTTTATGATGTAAAAGGCAATAATTTAAACTATAATACAAAATCAAATTTTCATAATTAAATAAATATATTCAGGAGGTTGGGGAGGGGGAGGGGAATCGCCGAAATTTCCTTCCGCCTGTATCGTATTTATTTACCGCCTGCTGCCCGTACGGCTTTTTCTTCCTTCTTGCTGTCCGTTGTTTCGTTGATAACAGCCATGACCCTTTCAATAAGCTAATGCAACTCTAGTGGGAACAGGACTTGTTCATTTCCGCAAATTAACGAAAGTGCAAAGAGCCGAACTTTTTTTTATTATTATTTTCCCTTGGCGATACAGCAGATGTCGCCACTGAGCTTTCCCGCCCCCTAGTTTTAATTTGGATTCCTTTTTCCCACATTTTCCGAAATATATACGGGTTGTTGGGTTGTTTTACCTATGAGCGGCACTTTTTTGCACACCATGGGCTAAATGGCTAGGTCACATGGACCCCGAAGGCTCAGAGAAGGTTGGGGGAGGGGACCCACTGGAAAGCTGGGAGACAGATGGTAGCCTCCCGTCGGGGGCGGGAATGGCTCAGTCGGTAGTGTGCCAGGCTCGTAATCTGTAGTTCCCAGGTTCGGTTCCCAGCTGGGTCAGCGTTGAGATTTATCTCCGCAAAATTCCCCGCCCTGCCCACGGTCAGTATGGGACACCGATGGCCTTGGAAAGGCCGCCCCCTTTTGAAGAGGAGTTCCCTTTTTACGAAGAGATGGGAGGGGGGCGAGTCTCCCTTTTTCTGTTAGAAAGGTGTAGGGAGCTAGAAAGGTAAGGAGGAAGTTGCACAGCCTCCTCTTGTTACTGTTCGGTGAATTAAACTGCACATCTTGAAGCTGGTCGTAGATCATATCTTTTTCTGTAAAAAATCTCCCCTCTTTTGGGAGGAGGAATGAAAATGAGAAGCAAACCCTAAAATTTCTTTAAGTGATGATAAGAGAAAGTTATCTACCGAATTTGGTTTTCTTAGCTCTTACCATTAAGAGAAGTTCTTTCATTTTTGGGGGGATTAAAAATCATTCCAAAACAATTCACCTTCCTTCGGCAAATATTGAGGAAAAAACCTTCTCCTTGACCTTAGGGACAATCATACAATCCTAAGAGTATACATTATCTATTATATTAGTAATGTTTTATATTGTCTCAAGACAATTTTCCTTTATGCTCACATTGACCTACAACATAATAGTGATAAAAAAGTTGTTATCTTAAGTGGTCAACAAATGCGTAAGGAACAGACAAACAACTCTCCAAAATTTGATGACCACCACCAATATGAGATGTGGTCAACATATGTGACTCTGCACATATTGAACCGATTCCTCCCACTTTCTAAGCACGGTGTCTTTGTCCAGGAGTGCTTCCCCATCTGACACTTTGCTTGACAAACTGACTGTACTTTTTGGGGCGGAGGTGGCCCTCGAAACTCCCCGCACTGCCATCGGTCAGTAGAGGGCACCGATGGGCTTGGAAAGACAGCCGTCCGTAGGATGGGACGTTAAGCCGTGACCACGTGTGAGAATGTTATCCCTGTGCACGTTAAAGAACACGCTGGATGGGCCTTGACGGGAGGTTACCATCTGTCTCTCAACAGTTGTCCATTGGGTCACCTTCCTCCAACTTTCTCTGAGCCTCCTGGGTCCTCGTGATCTGGCCATTTAGCCCATTATGTGCAAAAAAAAGTGCCGTTCAGAGGTAAAATAACCCAACTCTACTTTTGGTGTGTGAAGTTCTCCGAATTAAGTCCCCGTTGCCAAACAGACTTCAGGAATTCTATTAACGGATCTCGGCTGCTATGCAACTTGGACTGCACTCTGCAAAGGGTGGAGGAAGAACTTCATTATCCGTTTGATGTGTGACGCATTTAACGTGGAGCCCACATGAAAAATATTTACAGAAAATATGCTTAAAATTTTCTGATTTCTACGCAGTGTCATTCATATCAAGCAGAATAGAAACTCGATGATCCGGATTCATTTAGGGATGTAGGTAGTTCGGATAATCGAAATTCCGGATAATCCATTTCAAATAAAACAAGATTGGGTTGTTTTTGTCTCTGAGCGGCACTTTTTTCACTAAAGGGGCCAGGTTACAAGGACTCCGAAGGCTCAGAGAAGGTTGGGGGAGGGGACCCACTGGAACAGCTGTTGGGACAGGTGGTAGCCTCCCGTGTCAAGACCATCCAGCGTGTTCTTTAACGTGCACAAAGTATGTCTCTTCCGCACATGGGGTCACGGCTTAACGTTCTATTTGACGGACGGTGGCCTTTCCAAGCTCATCGGTATCCCTTACTAATGAGGGCAGGGAGTTTTGCGGAGATAAATCTCAACGCTGACCAGCTGGGACTCGAACCTAGGAACTGCAGATTCGAGCCTGGCGCGCTACCGACTGAGCCACTCCCGCTCTAGGTATGACCCCTGATAATTGATGAGTATTTCTTTCGTGCATTACCTTTCTCACTGATTTGTATTATTAACGTATTAACTGACAGGCTTCTGTCACGCTTATCGCCACAGAGCTCTGCTTGAGGGTTGGGTTGTTTTACCTCTGAGCGGCACTTTTTTTGCCCACCATGGGCTAAATGACCAGGTCACAAGGTTCAGAGAAGGTTGGGGGAGGGGACCCACTGGAACAGCTGTTGGGAGACAGATGGTAGCCTCCCGTCAAGGCCATCCAGCGTGTTCTTTAACGTGCACAGGGTATGGCTCTCACGCACACGGGGTCACGGCTTAACATCTCATCCGACGGACGGCGGCCTTTCCAAACCCATCGGTGTCCCCTACTGACCGTGGGCAGGGCGGGGAATTTTGCGGAGATAAATCTCAACGCTGACCCAGCTGGGACTCGAACCTGGGAATTACAGATTACGAGTCTGGCGCGCTACCGTCTGAGCCACCCCCGCTCCAGCCCGCAGAAGGGAAAGAAAAGATATTAGTAAAACAAACCTCAATTTCGAATTTTGCGCTAGTTCCTTGTGAACATCAAACAATGTACGGGATGCTTGCCTACTTGACAGTTTCACTGCAATGCCCTTCTAAATAAACACTTGGGTAAATACCAAAGTTTATAGAGATATATTAATGTGCAAAATCAAGCAAACTATTCTGACGAAAATGAAATATTGTAGAAAGCTTTTCTTTAAAAAAAAAAGTGTAATTAAAAAGAGAATCAAATTATAATAATTTTAGCTACCTTTTATTCGTTAATAGTAAATACACATCTACATATATTGTGCTGGAAATGAGTGTGTTAATAGAAGCTGTAAGTGAAGATGAGAATGATGATCGATGTTGATGAATTTACTGATTATATGTTCGTCCTCAGTCCTTCTGACTCTTCGCGTTTTTTTTCCCCAACAAATATGCGATATTTTGGGGAATTGGCCCGATCTATTCGCGATTGCCTTACTCTTGATAAAATGCATTTCTAGATTCCATTTCGAAAAAGTTTAACATTTGATCTAATGAAAACAGTTCTTTTTGTGTGTGTGTGTGTGTGGGGGGGGGGGGGATCAGGGGCGTCTGCAGAGGAGGGCAAACGGGGCATTTACCCCCCACCTGGGATCGAGTAAAATATTCCACAAATTATAATCGTAACAATTTAAACGTAATTAATTAATATACATTATGTATGTGTTTTTGTATTGATGCAATACTGTATTCCTGAGATTTAAATGTAATATAATTTCATTTGATGCTGAGTTGCCCTTAAGGTGCTCAACTGAACCACTTACTAACGCACAAGTCAATATAGATTTTTATATTTTTTTTCTGTTGTTCTACCCAGTAAAGTCTTTTTATTTTTTATTTTTTATTTCATTTATTCCTAATGATAATTTTCAAACTTATAAATTGGATAAATATTTACTTAGATTTTTTGATCAAGCTAGCAAAGTGTGAGGAAATGTGAAACTGAAGCATGTTGCCTTTTCATTTTTATTACAACATAACTTAAATTTCTTCCACAAGCGAGTTTTTACTCTCGTGGAAGACTCAACATTTTTTCTCAGACTTTTACTGAAAAATGTAGGTAAAATCATAAAACACTAATGAAATATAATATAGAAATTTTTCATATATATGGTATGAATAAATATATGATTTTTATTGGACAAACTATGTATAAAGAAGAATATATATTGTAAAATGTAATATTTAAAATTGTGTATCTTAGAAATACAACATTATATATATATATCATTATAATTTCAGTCCTAAGGTAAAAAAAACATGTAAATGTAAAGTACTGCATATTCTGAGAATAAATTATCTATCTATCTATCTATAATCTACTTGTGAAAAAAAAAAACCCGAAAAATTAAATAATTAATTAAAAATTTATTGATGTAATTATTTGTCTCCAAGCTGGACCCCCCCCCCCCCTGGAAAATTTTCTGTGGACGCCCATGGGGAAGGCAGAGTTATTTCATTTTGAAGCGAGGCAGGCTTATTAGCTGAGTTTCTGGCAGAGAAAAACTAGCTGACACAAATGGACGATTGGAGCACCCCTGCTAGCAGCGCCACTTTTAGCAGCAGGCCTTAATTCACATTTTCCTACTGACTTTCATAGTGTGGGGACATCTTGCCGTTGCCGTTCGCTATTTAACTATTATTTGTTCACTTTATTGCCTTTCAAAAATATATTTATTAGGAGTATAGAATTAATCTATAATTTGCTGCTACTTTTTAATGCATCTGAAGTCGTCTACGCTATCTACTTAATCTGTGACGTTCAAGTACCCTGTGTCGGAGCTGAGAATTTTTTTGCATTTAATCCACTCTTCCTTCGCTAAGGAAGAGGATATCAATGTGCTTCAAGTGGTCGCCGTTCGTCGGATGGGACATTAAGCCTTGGTTAGTGTATGGGAGGGGCGGGGGTGGGTCAGTCGGTAGCGCGTCAGGCTCGTAATCTGTAGTTCCCAGGTTCGAGTCCCAGCTGGGTCAGCGTTGAGATTTATCTCCGCAAAAATTCCCCGCCCTGCCAACGATCAGTAGGGGACACCGATGGGCTTGGAAAGACCGCCGTCCGTTGGATGGGACGTTAAGCCGTGGCTCCCGTGTACGGGAGAGCCATACCCTGTGCACGTTAAAGAACACGCTGGATGGCCTTGACGGGAGGCTACCATCTGTCTCCCAACAGCTGTTCCAGTGGGTCCCCTCCCCCAACCTTCTCTGAGCCTTCGGGGTCCATGTGACCTGGCCATTTAGCCCATGGTGTGCAAAAAAGTGCCGCTCAGAGGTAAAACAACCCAAACAACCAAACAGAACTCTAATTGATTTCGTTCAATTGCTCTGACACTTCTGCTCTTTAAATTTTCATTTTGCACAATGTTTAAATATGCAACGAATATTATTGGAAATAGATATTTAAATAGATTTCGCTGAGATCTTCATTTAAATTTAAGATTTAATTAAAAATTTAAATTCCTTTGCTTGTGGGCATTGAATGAACTTAGAAATGGACCGTGAAATTCTAAAATTATCCCATTTCAATCCATTTGATTTCATAACGATGTTTCATCTAAAGACCCGATAAATTCGAGAGAAGTATTCAATGAAATAATTTTGGACTCCCCAGCAAAGAATTCGTACAACTTCATTAAGGCGTGAAATATTTATTTGCCGGCCTGTAACAAGCAAAGAAAAGTGCGAAACATTTCTCGAAATGGCCTCGGCACCTTGTTCTTTGCACCTTTCCGTGAGAATCCCGTGGACTTTGACATTGGGCGGACCAGGGAACGGCGACCACCCGCGTTTCGGGCAATCGATGTTGTCAGGCTCTGGTTATTTATTGGATCTTTTGCTCTGGTTGGGGATGCTGACTGGCCCCCAGAACAGAGAGGCAATTCCCTTTTCAATTCTATAAAAATGATCTTCGAAAGCCTAGAGGAAAAGTTTCGCTTTTTTGATACGAAGGAAGAAAGAAAAAAAAGGGAGAAGCAGAAAAGGTGAGTAATGAAGACCAACTGAAACGAATTTGATAACTTTATTATTCGCTGGTGAATGTTTTCACAGTAGAGAAAGAGAGATGGAATTTTCAGTTGTAAGAAAAATGCCGAGTTGAATTTTTCTCTTCTCCATTTTGACACCTGGTTTTTTGCACACTTTTGTATACGATGATGACAAAAACAATTTCCTATACAATGGCGATAAAGGCACTTTTCTAAAAAATTACGATTATGATAAAGACACTTTTCTATATGATTATGATAAAAACAATTTTTCATACGATGATCATAAAACAATTTTTTATTCGATGATGATAAAACAAAATTTTCTCTACGATGATCATAAAACAATTTTTTATTCGATGATGATAAAACAAAATTTTCTCTACGATGATCATAAAACAATTTTTTATTCGATGATGATAAAACAAAATTTTCTCTACGATGATCATAAAACAATTTTTTACTCGATGATGATAAAACAAAATTTTCTCTACGATGATCATAAAACAATTTTTTATTCGATGATGATAAAACAAAATTTTCTCTACGATGATCATAAAACAATTTTTTATTCGATGATGATAAAACAAAATTTTCTCTACGATGATGATAAAGACACTTTTCTATACGATTATGATGGAAGCAATTTTCAGTACGATGGTGTTGGTCTATTTTCTATACGATGGTGTTAAACAGAATTATCTGTGCAATTATGATAAAAATAATTTTGTATACGATAGTCATAAAGACGTTTCCGTATACAATGATAAAAAAAACAATATTTGAGTGCGATGATGACAAAAACAATTTTGCGTACGATTATGATAAAATGATTTTGTTATATGATAATAAAAACGCTATTTGGTATGCGATGATGATAAAAACTATTTGGTATGCGATGATGATAAAACTATTTGGTATGCGATGATGATTTTCGCATACGATGATGATACAAACAATTTCTCATACGACGAAGATAGAAACAGTTTATTATACGACGAAGATGGAAACAATTTCTCGTACGACGAAAATAGGAAACAATTTCTCGTACGACGAAAATAGAAAACAATTTCTCGTACGACGAAGATAGAAACAATTTCGTATACGACGAAGAAAATATTTCTCATACGAGGATGATAGAAACAATTTCTCATACGACGAAGATAAAAATAATTTCGTATACGACGAAGAAAATATTTCTCATACGAAGATGACAGAAACAATTTCTCATACGACGATGACGGAAATAATTTCGTATACGACGAAGATAGAAACAATTTCTCATACGTTGAAGATAGAAACCGTTTCGTATACAATGATGATAAAAAAATTGTGTACATTGACGATAAAATCATTTCTATATGATGATAAAAATACTTTTGTGTAGATGGTGATAAAAGCAATTTTCTAATAGTTAAAAATCTCATACACTCAATGACCACTTTTTTAAGAACATCGTGGTGTTTTGTAAAAGATCCGTAACTTCTTAAATAAGTTTGTTATAAAAAAAATGTGTGTGTGGAAAGCGGTATTTTGTGCTAGCTTAAAAGCATTCTGGATGGCCTTGACGAAAGGTTCTATCTTTCTCTTGACGGCTATTCAGTGGAATCCCTTTCTGAACTCTTCTGAGCGGCACTTTTTTGCACACAATGGGCGAAATGGCCAGGTCACGAGGACCCCGAGGCTCAGAGGAAGTTGGGGGGAGAGAAAGTTGGAGAAACGAAATTTCTGATTTGTTCTGTAAGTTCTAACTTTTGTATTGAACACAGAGAATGACATCACTGAGTAAGCGATCTGAGTGATTCAGTATTATAGGGGGAAAGCATCTTTCCCCCCCCCCTCCCCCTACCTTAGTACTAAAGATTGACTTTCAATAAATGTTATTTGGGTTTCGATCAGGAGTATGTATTTGGAAAAATACTAGTTTTAAATCAAGAAAAGTCTTTGAATTTAAAATTCAAATATTCTTGATAGTTTAAGTCAAAAGATATGGTACATAATGATATTTGTTGTCAGTATTTTTTAGGAATGTTAAATATTAAAACATTTGGATGAGCTTATGCTGGTTATATTGCAATTGTGTAAATTCATCTGAGAATGTTATTAAATGAGCCAAATAAATTCCAACCACTCTTTTATACGTCTCGGAATCTTTGATGAGGCACACAATGGATGGAGTGCATGCTTCTGGAGGGTGTGAGAGAACATATGGGGCTGCTGCCATGGTTACCGTATTCAAGACAACGATCACCGTTTTCCTTCACCCCATCAACCAACCAATCGTTGATAGTGCGTGACACTCGCGCCTCACGACCTCACGCGCCACTTCCAAGGGAGGTTCTTCACCACTCTGCTGCGAAGTGGGGTGTGAGGGGGGGAGGGGAGGAGGAGACGAACCTCTAATTTCCTCCGCCGTGTTATTTCGATCAATCAATCTCTCTATGGAAATCAATACGTATGGTCAAACCCCACGCACTGATATTATACGTTATTATGATTGTCATTATCTTTCTGAAGGAGACGCCCCAAATCTGGACCTTGCTTAAATGTATAAGGTTTGAGAAGTTCCGGCCAAAGGCGTCAAGAAGGGGAAACTTTTGGAAGGGGTTGGTGTTAAATGTGTTTCTGGGGGGGGGGGGGGGAGGTCTCAGCAACAACAAGGTCACGGATTTGACCCTTTTGTTCTTCTCATAGGGCACCTGGTGTTCCGGTATCGGATCGTTTTATCCAGTTTCTCCTTACTCACACTTAAGTGGTAGTTATCCGGTTAGAACCACTGAGTAATGGTTGCCAAATCCCCGATCACGATCTTGGGCAGCACCACACGAATACGATTCGTCTGCTGTGGCGAAGTTATCTTGCGAGCAAGTTATTGATTTAAATAGTGAAGCAGAAGCGAGTAGAATGATCAATAACTGAGGAGATCGGTTTCGGTCGCAGAAGCTCTTTCTCTCCCTATCTGTAACGATTTCGACGATTTGAATAATTCTGTGGGTTTGAGAGATGGTGGAACTTCTGACTGTTGAAGGGGGGGGGGGGGAATTCCGATCACTTTGTAGCAGCATTTGGAGAGAAACACTCACGAATAGGTGAGGAGATGGATAATTTTTTTCTTCCAGAGCCGATGATGCACTCTGCACGAGGAAGAAGAAGAAGGTTTGGATGCTGAGTCAGGTAAGGATGATGAGGGAAATGATGGCAGAGATGAAACGATCACTTCAGTTCAGGAGATTGCTAGTTACGACAAGGTTGAAGAAGCAACCAGAAGCAGCAGGAGATGTATCCGAAGAAGCAGCAAATCGTGAGGAAGAATAGTTGATGGTAAAGATAGACATTTGAATGTATGGGCCTATTACTTGCACCAGTTCCTCTCGAAAAAGAAGCAGCAGTAGCAGACAGAAACTTCAGACAAAAGACATAACACATGCACTGGCAGCGTTTTGATAAATTGTTTCCACAATGCTTTGAGTTCATGCTCAAAGCTTATCAATGGAGGAAAAAGTTCTCCTGGCAAATAGATATCTGTTGTTCTGGCTCGTCGAGAGAGAAGATTTCAAGGTGATGTCATGTCACGAGATAATTAGTGGTTTGTGCATTTTTTTTCCCCTCGCCACTGAATATTATGCATAAGCAACCATTTCCTTTAGGTTGAGGTGGTTAATATTTCATCAGTCGTCCTCGTTTGTTGAACAGTTGTTGGCACGAAAAACTAACTCGCAATGTTTGAAGTTAATCTATCATTCATCCAGCTTAAATATTCTGATTGTTCGAAATATAGGCGTACAGATTTCGATCAGGGGTATGTATTTGGAATAATTTTTTGCTTTTTCTCATTGCTATTGAGGTTATTTGCTTTTGGCTATTTGCAATTTTGATCTAAAAGACTATTATCTTTGCGATTTATATGTTGGTGAATTTAATAAAGTGTTTGAATTGAGAGCAGAGGATTCCCTCCAAAGAATATCATCTAACCCTCGCAGATCTTTGGTAGGATTAAATCAACATATTATAAATAAATAAAATGGGTTGTTTTACCTCTGAGTGGCACTTTTTTGGCAACAGTGGAGTAAATGCCAATGGGGTAATAGAGACTTACCCCCTCAAGCAGCTGCTTGTTTTACGTACCTAAATCATTTCATATTGCTCTTTCGTTTTGACCGCATTTTGGGTTGGGCTGTTTTACCTCTGAGCGACCCTTTTTTTCACACAATGGGCTAAATGGACAGGTCACAAGGACTCTGAAGGCTTAGAGAAGGTTGGGGGAGGGGACCTAATGAACAGCTGTTGAGAGACAGATGGTATCCTCCCGTCAAGGTCATCCAGAGTATTCTTTAATGTGCACAAAGTCTGGCTCTCCCACACATGGGACCATGGCTTAACGTCCCATCCGGGGTCTTCGGTGTCCCCTACTGACCAAGTACAGGGCAGGGAGTTTTACAGAGATAAATCTCAACGTTGGCCCAGTTGGGACTCGAACTTGGAGTCTGCAGATTACAAGCCTGGCGTGCTACCGACTGATTTTTATTTGCTTTCTTTTTCAGTTAGCACTGTAAGCAGCTAGTCGTTCGTGTCTCATAACGGGAAGAAATATTGCAAATCAATAATTGCTTTTAACAAATTCGGTCATTCGGTCAAAATTCAAATAAAAAAAAATAGGAAATCCTTATATATGAAAAACACCATTTTATTCCAAAGTATCCGCCATTAGATATATTTCATTTAAATCACATTTAAATTACATTTTACTTTACATAATGAATAAGAATTGCTTAACAGAATGAGTTTGTTACCACCAAAATGGCCGTCCTAACAAGATGGTTTAGGCCACCTTTTGCACCCAAAGCGCTATCTCTTTCTCCTTTACTATATACTAGCTGAACGTACCTGGCATTGCCCAGGTGTCAATTTTAACCTGCATATTCCTATTTTCACTGCATTAAAGATAAATTTTGTACCCCCCGACACTTTAGCACAGATTTTCAACAGGAAGAAATTTTCCCGGTGTAAGCTTGGATCGTTGTTGACGTCAGCGAGTACTCCTCATAGCCCGTGGCTTAGTTTCTGCCTAAGCTATCAAGATTTTATTTCCGTTGCCACAGATTTTGCCGCCCTATGGCTCCCGTGATATTCGTTCGCACGGTCCAAATTTCCTGCACAGCGTCCCCCGTGTGGCCCGGTGATTTGTTTAAAAATCAGGTTCTCACTTGGCCCGTGGCTTCGTTTTTACACAAATAGTGACAGCTCCAGTCTCACTTTTAATCTGCATATTCTGTTGTTTCCTGCACTGAAGGTTAGTTTTGTTAGTATCAGCCCCCCTACATTTTATCACAGTTTGAACACGAAGAATTTCTCGGTGTTGCAAGGTCATTGCTAACTCGTCGCGCTCTCTCAGAGCCCGTGACAAACGATCGAGATAGTTATTTCGTCAGATTTTGGCATTCTGTAATTCCCGACGTACTTCACCGAAAGGTCCCAAATTTCGCAGGGGTGTTCCCCCTGCCCGACTCCATGTTTGGTTAGGAAATCAAGTCCCTAGCTGCAATGGAACGACTGAATAATGGCTTTGGAAATGTGGGGAATCTGGCAACGGCAGTAGATTTAAGTGCTATTTTAGCTGTTTACTTTCAGAGTTAGGGAGCAGTAAATGGCAACAATAAATTTGACAGAAATTCTCGTTTCCCGTAGGAATAGCATGGTAAATATTTTTGCTTCTAGCAAGCCCCCCTTTTAGACTTTTGAGCTGAAATTTGGCACTGCAATCCGAACCACAACCTAAATCATTCTCTGAAAATTTGGAGCGTGTACGTTGATTTCCAAATGAGTTATGACTGCCATAGACAGACAGACATCTTTCATTACATAGATATAGTTTGGAATTACTCGGTCGCTGTATTTATGACATTTTTTAATTTTCGTTGACTTTTTATTTTGTGTTAATAACTTGGTTTGCGCTGAGACCCAAACAGTCAGTGCACGCTGGCGAGATTAGTTGAGTGTTGTTGGTGAGGTACGAACTTTACCGCAAGCATTGCACGTGAGGGCTTCGAATTTGTCATACAACGAGTAAAGTCTCACCTCTCCAACACGCACCCTGCAGCATTAAAAGTCTCACTTCTGTGAAACATAAGCTTTTAGAGTGGTCGAATTATTTATTGCCCCTCCCACTTACTGCGAATTATCTGTCTGCATTAGTTAAATTAAGTTCGGTTTTCTGTGAGGGGGCTACACTTCGAGAAGCAATGTCCTAGTTTCACTAAACTATGAAATAGTGTCCCGGTTTCACTTTTCTGAAATCACATTTACCGGGACTTTTACAGCCTGTTTCTTGTCTGTCTGGATATCTATCGATGGGGCGGGGGTGGCTCAGACGGTAGCGCGCCAGGCTCGTAATCTGTAGTTCCCAGGTTCGAGTCCCAGCTGGGTCAGCGTTGAGATTTATATCCGCAAAAATTTCTCCGCCCTGCCCACAGTCAGTAGGGGACACCGATGGGCTTGAAAAGGCCGCCGTCCGTCGGATGGGACGTTAAGCCGTGGCTCCGTGTGTGGGAGAGCCATACCCTGTGCACGTTAAGAACACGCTGGATGGCCTTGACGGGAGGCTACCATCTGTCTCCCAACAGCTGTTCCAGTGGGTCCCCTCCCCCAACCTTCTCTGAGCCTTCGGGTCCCTGTGGCCTGGCCATTTAGCCTATGGTGTGCAAAAAAGTGCCGTTCAGAGGTAAAACAATCCAATCCAATGGATATCTATCTACCCTCCGGGGTCAAAGTCAGGCCCTTGTGGCTCGACCCTTTCTCCCCCCCCCCCTCATAGTGGGGAAATACTTTTGTTCAGCTGAGTTAGAGATACCCTGCGGCTTTGTTCAAAGGAAGTTTACTCCCTAAGATGTTTAACGAAGTGAAAGGTCGCTGTTTTTTATCGATCAAAATGTGGAGTCCCCTTACACAACTTATCCAATTGCTTTTCCTTAAATAACTTGTTCAATGGGTGATTTTAATTAACTTGGATGACACATTGATCATCAGTGAAATTGGTGAAAGTTGGAAATTTCTGTTTCGACCTCAAGTCTGATGATTACGGAAAGATAAATATGCCCGTTTTCTGATCACAATATGTCGTTTTTTTTCTCCAAGCGTTATCCTTAATGGCTTGTCTAATTAATCTTTTTATTTAACTGGTTCAATGGATTTTCTCGGGTAACTTGTCCAATGAATAAACTTCGATTTGGTCAAGGAGTACTCGTGTTCTCGTTAACTAACCTATCTTAAGAGGCTCTCCATTCCCAATCCTGTTCTGAGTCTTAAAGTCCTTGTGATCGGACCATTTACTAGCTCATTATGGAGGGAAAAAAATCGCCTTTCAGGAGTCAAACAATTCAACCCGAATTAATAGATCCTGTTTGACTCTTTAAACTCTGCTTCATAATGGCAACAAGAAAACGAGATTTGGACGATTATGAAGATATCGACTTCAGGTCATTTAGTAATAACGATTTTTCTTTTCTTTTCAAATTTCTTCTCCTGTTCCTTTTCTCTTGATGATATGCTTCACTACTCTGCCATTTAGACAATTTCGAATCAAGTTCTAGCCAAAGTTCTCCAACTTTTTCCACACCTGTTCTTCTATTTCGTTCTGCCGTGCCTCTTGTGCCACTGCTTGGAGGACAGGTCGAGAAACGAAATTGGAGGCCTTGGACTAAATGAAATGGACTCAATCTTCTTTCGTTTCGTTTCCTCTCTTCTTTCCTTCTTCTGCAGTGGCTTTTGCTGGCATGCAGAAGATAATGATTGAATTCAATTGTCTCTCACGAGGCTGCGGATGAGGTGTGCCTGCAGTCCTAAAGAGGGGGAGGGACGCCAAAGAAAGGGGTGGGACTCGCTCTTAACAACAACAGAAGTATTTTTGCAGTTACTCTCTTGTTCTTTGTCTGTTTTATCTATAACTCGATTTATGCTTTTATCAGTTCCCTGCTAAGTGTGTATTCAAGGGTGGTGTTAACTAGATTGGTTTGCCGATCTCAGTCCAAGATAAAGAACACGCACACGAATACGGAGAAAGTGTGGCTGTCTCGAAGAACACGGAAAGATGTCTTTCACGATAACCTGGCTCTTTATTGAAAGAAATGTTAAAAGATATTTATCGTTGTTTAGGTGGGCTTGTTTTTGAGTCTAGGTCTCCCTCAATTTGTTTATGTAAATGCTTTAATTTTGAGACCCTTGGAAAGCTGTTTTTGCCCACGTATTTAATAAGATAGCCCAACACTAATACAAACACTGCTGTTGGGTTGGGTTGTTTTACCTCTGAGCGGCACTTTTTGCACACCATGGACTAAATGGCCAGGTCACATGGACCCCGAAGGCTCAGAGAAAGTTGGGGGAGGGGACCCACTGGAACAGCTGTTGGGAGACAGATGGTAGCCTCCCGTCAAGGCCATCCAGCGTGTTCTTTAACGTGCACAGGGTATGGCTCTCCCGCACACGGGGCCACGGCTTAACGTCCCATCCGACGGACGGCGGCCTTTTCAAGCCCATCGGTGTCCCCTACTGACCGTGGGCAGGGCGGGGAAATTTTTGCGGAGATAAATATCACGCTGACCCAGCTGGGACTCGAACCTGGGAACTACAGATTACGAGCCTGGCGCGCTACCGACTGAGCCACCCCCGCCCCCACTGATGTTGGGATGCCGTTATATGTGAAGGGGGAAATGCCATATGGAAAATTAGCTATTTAGGTAAAAATATTGCTGAAGATAAATCTCAACAGAATTTTTTGAAATGCTGAATTATCAATGGCTTTCATTTGATGTTGATATTGGAGGTTGGGTTGTTTTACCTCTGAGCGACACTTTTTTGCACACAACGGGCCAAATGACCAGGTCACAAGGACCCCAAGGGCTCAGAGAAGAATGAAGGAAAAGGACCCACTGGATGGTAGTTGGGAGACAGATGGTAACCTCTCGTCAAGACCATCTAGCGTGTTCTTTAGCGTTCAGAGTGTTATGACTCTCCTGCAGACGGCGCCACGGCCTTATCAGGCAGACGGTGGCCTTGCCAAGCACATCGATGTCCCCTACTGATCAAGGGCAGGGCGGGGGATTGCGGAGGTCAATCTCAACGTTGGTTTACGGGTGATGAAATGTTACAAAACATCGTAGCTAGCCAAAAGAATTTGCTTCGAAATTGAAACGTAAATAATAACCGTTATGACAAATCGTATAACTAAAATGTAATTTGAGAAGTGTGAGTATTGATTCTTTTTAATTCTCGTTACTTTTGTGAAAGTAAAAGTTTTCTATGAAGACTGTAACAATTCAATAGTAATTAAAAGTGTCCCACCTTTACTATTAAGTATATATGTCCATATATTTGATATATATAGTTGGAACTCGAAGTTTTCCACTTGAAGACAAATCACATTTGATAAGATAGCCCCGTTGCTATGATACGCTAATCTCCAACATGTAATGGGACACTTTCATCAAGCGTAAAAAGATGCCGCATTCAAAGGTCTCTAACTTTGAAAAGTACCCTTTTGCCTAAATATGTATATATATATATTGGGGCTGGTATGGTTCAGTCTGTAGCGCGCCAGGCTCGTAATCTGTAGTTCCCAGGTTCGAGTCCCGCCTAGGCCGGCGTTGATATTTTTCTCCGCAAAACACTATGCCCTGCCCTCGCTCAATAGGGAACGTCAATGGGCTTGGAAAGGCCAATGTCCATTGGATGGGCCTTTAAATTGTGGCCCTGTTTGTGGGAGAGCCATACCTTCTGCACTTTACAGAACATGCTTGATGGCCTTGACGGGAACCTGCCTCCTGTCTCCCAAATAGCTGTCCAGTGGGTCCCCAACCTTCTCTGATCCCTCGGGGTCGTTGTGACCTGACTATTTAGCCCATTGTGTGCAAAAAGTTGCCGCTCAGAGGCAAAACAATCCAGCATAACCCTAAAAAAAAATTAAGATTTCAAACAAATTTATTCAAATCTCAATGTAAAAAAACCTGTGCTGATCAAAGAGACTTGGGTTCGAGCCTTGGATAAGGAATGGATATTTCTTTCTGTTGTCTTTCTGCTGAAGTCTCGCCTTCCTTACAGACTTTCTTTATGGAGTAACTGACAGATCTTTGTGATAAGCAGCTGCTTGATGAGGTGAAAGAACAGAAGAGTAAATATTAGTTAGATCTATCATTTATTTCGAGTAATATATTTTCGTATAAAAAGCCTGTTTTTAAAATTAGAGAGCTTGGAATGTTGCTCCAACGTGTTCCAAAATACTTTTGAGGACATTGTATATCAAATAATTGCAAAAATAATTGCAAAAAAATTGATGTGAAAGAAAATAATAACCATAAAACTTCTTATTGGATACTAAATGGTAAAAAAGTCACTTGAACATCACCACCTGGAATAAATGAGAGATCTTAATAATATCTTGGTTTTAAACAGTAGTTTAATAATAAATAATTATTGATTTCCTATGAAATCTATGTAAAGTTTATAAGTTTGTTTTTCGTCCCTCAAGCAGCTGCTTGTCACAGAGGTCGGACAGTTGTTCCATAAAGGATTCTATTATTAGAATATTAAATAATAGAAGTCTTTGTTCACGCTTCAATACTGTGGTTTCCAGAAATTAAGGAACCACCCTACGTTATGACAATGGGAAGCTAACATCGAAGCTCTGTAACTTATAAAATAAGCTTCTTAGTTTTGAAAAATGTGATAACAGAAATAGATCTCAATCAAATAAATAAATATCTCGATTTACAAAAATATTCGTTCAGTATTAATCAGTTATGCAAGTTTCAGTATTTAACAATAACAATGCCAGTCTTAAGAAATTTATTTTAACTATTTTATTTAAGTTTAAGAAATTTATAACACTGAAGAATACTGAAAGAATTCTTTACACAAAGTTCTAAAATATAAACTTATTTTATTAAACCCTTTGATACAATACTTATTACTAAGTTTCAATTAACTTCTGAAGTCAATTTTTGTGGCTGGCATTGTTAGCGCTAAATATTCCAACTTCCATAACTCATTAAATACTGAACGAATAGTGTTGAAAATCGAGATATTGATTTATTTGATTGAGATCTTTATCTGCAATCACATTTTCAAAACCAAAAAACTTATTTTAGAAGTTATGGAGCTTTGACGTTATCTTCCCATTGACATAACGTAGGGTTGTTCCTTAATTTCTGGAAACCAGTGTATAAAAGATTTAATTAAGATACGTATATTCGAGCCCCGGGTAAGGCATGGCTGTTCGTGTCGTTTTTCTGCTGAGGTCCTGCCATCCTCTCAGACCTTCTACTCTGGCATACAAACTGACAGGCTCCTGTCAGACCTCTGTGGCAAGCAGCTGCTTGAGGGGGTATTTATTTTTTTATTTATTTATGCAAAGGAATTATTAGGTTACTGAAAACCTTACAACGGTTAAATTGAAAAAATATGCGAAACATCGCTAAGGTTCGACCTGATGTTGGAAGGTGGGGGAAAAAAGTCAATAGTTTAAGGGAAGAAAAAAAAAATGTACATAAAGCGATCATTTTAAAATTGAACGCTCACCTGGTATTAATAGCATTATGATGAGAACCTAAAATGTTCTGAAGGCGAATCATTTAATCTTTTCGCCTTTTACGATAGAATGAAACGCGTTTGCAAAGGCGACTATGACGCAATAAAATACTTTTTTTTTATTGTGAAGATGGGAAAAAAATCATTTAAAGCTAAAACACGTTACTAGATTTCGTGTCACCGTTGACAATTTACAGCTGCTCATTGGACAAAGGAATCACCCTTATCAGTAAAATCAAGAGCGTGTTCGATCATAAATCTGAATAAACATCTCGGACATTTTAGAAAAAAACTTTGCTTAAGTTATTCTCCGAATCACAAACCATAACATGATTTTAGTGTCTTCAGTCTTAAAAATAAACAACGATGAAAAGACGGCTAGAGGAAGCTGTAAAATCCTTATATAGACATCATAAATGTTGCGGTGTAACACGACAAACTCAGAGACACTTCAGGCTAAACTTCTTATTCAACCAATTTAGGTACGAACTTAATAATTTCGTGTTTTTTTTTTACTTCTAAACTTGGCTCTGTATACTTCGTATTAACGTGAATAATCCTGCTATCACGATTTCACAGTGCTTGGGGCAGAACGTGGTGATAGCATCGAATAGTCGTTATGGTTTTTGGACCGACGGATTTGCGATTTCAGATCAGAAATAATGGAGTAGAAGGATCGGAGATCTTTTTCCGTTAGGTAGGGCGTTATTGGTTAAGTGCATGTGCTTTCCAGGGGTATCGCTGTCTTCCGTTTCCATAACGCAATAAAAGAGAGGTCGTTAAATAAGTTCAAGCAAAGGGAAAATTGCCGAAAGGGTAGCCGCTAACTTCTACAAGAAGCCTCTTAACGGGGAGGCAAGTATCTGCGAAAAAGATAGCCACTTTTTCACATCTTTACACGTCGAAATGTTTTTCTCCTGTTTTTGATTTATTAATGCGCTTCTGTGTGCTTTTAACCAAACGATGGGTGGAAGGGCGACATTCTTTGCATTTCATTAACACCCTTTTTAGGGGATTAATTCCACCGTTTTGCGTTTTGCTTCTTTGGTTGTTTGGCTGGTTGTGTTCACTTCCAGTTTTACTCTGCTTGGGATTTTTTTCTGTTTTATTTATTCCTCTAGATGCTTGTTTACGTTCGTTTAAATCAATAGTCCAACGAGGATGTATTTAAATGAGTTGGGAAAAACGGAAAAAGAAGCGGGAGTAAGAATTTGGGTTGTTTTACCTCTGAGCGGCACTTTTTTGCACACCATGGGCTAAATGGCCAGGTCACATGGACCCCGAAGGCTCAGAGAAGGTTGGGGAGGGGACCCACTGGAACAGCTGTTGGGAGACAGATGGTAGCCTCCCGTCAAGGCCATCCAGCGTGTTCTTTAACGTGCACAGAGTATGGCACACGGGGCCACGGCTTAACGTCCCATCCGACGGACGGCGGCCTTTCCAAGCCCATCGGTGTCCCCTACTGACCGTGGGCAGGGCGGGGAATTTTGCGGAGATAAATCTCAACGCTGACCCAGCTGGGACTCGAACCTGGGAACTATAGATTACAAGCCTGGCGCGCTACCGACTGAGCCACCGCCGCCCCGCGGGAGTAAGAAAAACACAAATAGTTTTATTAAATTTAAATTTTGTAGTATTCAGAATTATGTTTTTTAAAATGGGTTGCGTTGTTTTACCTGTTAGCGGTACTATTTTTTACACACAATTGACTAAATGGACAGGTCACAAGGACCCCGAGATCTGAGAAGGTTGGGGGAAAGGGGGACCCACTTGACAGCTGTTAGGAAACAGATGGTATCTTCCCATCAAGGCCGTTCAATGTATTATTTGACGTGCAAAGGACATGGCTCTCCTTTTACACGGAAACACGCTTTATGTCCATCCGACGGACAGGGCTTTTCCAAGCCCATCGGAGTACCAAAAGTAGGGTGAAGATTTAGCGGAGATAACTCTCAATGTTGGCTCAGGTGAGATTCTAACCTGGGACCCGCAGATTTTGACCTCGCTCCTAAGGTAAGTAGCAACTGCAGAGACGCTGAGACCATGCATTTGACAATTCGACAGTTCTTCTAAGACTGGAGTAATTTAGGCTGACTTAATTAGTCTGTTTTGCTTTTTCTTCCGCTAAGAAAACAATTTTAACAGCTTCTTATAGGGTACGAATATTTTCCAGATTTTTCTCTAACGTCCCACCATATTAATCAACGAGCTAAATTAATTACTCGAATTACGGAGTAATTGTGTATTTTCATGCAGATTTAATTAGGGTTTCAGCTGCAAAGATCAGTGGGTGATAGAATTAGGAAGTCTCTCGTATTATTTTAATCGTCAGAGAGAGGTTTACTCATTGGTCAGGAAAAGAATGTTTTAACTATTTCGTTTCTGAGTCATCTTGTAACAAATGTTATTTGGTTGTCGGGAACTAACCGTAATGGTCATTTGCCTCTGAGTCATCTTTTACCAAGTGTTCTTTTGCTGTTGGGAACTAGTCCGATGGTCATTTGCCTCTGAGTCAACTTTTATCAAATGTTCGTTGGCTGTCAGGAACTAGCCCGATGGGGGGCGGGGGTGGCTCACTCGGTAGCACGCCAGGCTCGTAATCTGTAGTTCCCAGGTTCGAGTCCCAGCTGGGTCAGCGTTGAGATTTATCTCCGCAAATTTCCCCGCCTTGCCCACGGTCAGTAGGGGACACCGATGGGCTTGGAAATGCCGCCGTCCATCGGATGGGACGTTAAGCCGTGGTCCCGTGTGCGGGAGAGCCACACCCTGTGCATGTTAAAGAACACGCTGGATGGCCTTGACGGGAGGCTACCATCTGTCTCCCAACAGCTGTTCCAGTGGGTCCCCTCCCCCAACCTTCTCTGAGCCTTCGGGGTCCATGTGACCTGGCCATTTAGCCCATGGTGTGCAAAAAAGTGCCGCTCAGAGGTAACACAACCCAACCCAACTAGCCCGATGGTCATTTGCCTCTGAGTCATCTTTTACCAAGTGTTCTTTTGCTATCGGGAACTACTCCGATGGTCATTTGCCTCTGAGTCATCTTCTATCAAGTGTTCTTTGACTGTGGGATTAGGCCTGGATGGTAATTTGTTATGATCAAAGGCTATGATGACGAAACAGACAGAGGATTTGGCGGGATGCTTTTAAGGCTGTTGACTGAATAATTGTTACTCTCAGTAGAAAACATTCAGTATTCGTCCTTACAGTGTTTGCATTTAGGATGGAAATTACTCGTGAGTTTACTACTCCCAGGAGAGGCAATGGATATCTTAACATCCTTCTCTTTTCCTAAGATTTAATCTTTTTGAAACGAAACCGCACTGATAATATGTTCTTTCATCTTCCCGATAAGCTATAGTGAAAATAAAAATGAATTTTGAATTCTGGACATTTAAAAATATTGTTAAGTTATCCCTTCTATACTTTTTTAAAGCTAAGAATCACGCGCCTCTCTCCTGCACCTCTACCGCACACTTTTTCGTCTCGCCGTACTCCAGGATATAACCGAGAAATACTTGTAGAGGACCTAATGCCTATTTCCTGTCTCTGATGATTTTCGCTTCCTTGCATTGCATGTGACATTGCGGAAATTCTGGGTGGAGTTACTAGAAGGCGGAGTCCATTTCCGGGGGGGGAGGGGGTGCACATCCCGGCATTAGTGCTTATCTCGTGCAGACGGAGGCTTCCGTCGTCTATTAGAAATGTTTTCATGACTCTGAGTTAGGAAAGCTTCAAAGTTACTAAGTTCTTAGTAAGAAGTGGTAATATTTCTACCTATACAAAAGTAGTCGAACTGCTGTTGTTTTAAACGTTGTCATGGTGTTCTGTCCAAGTTTAATGTGTTAATTCAAACACTTTTTACCATTCAAACATTTTTTACATTCCTAATAACATGGGGGCGGGGGTGGCTCAGCGGTAGCGCGTCAGGCTCGTAATCTGTAGTTCCCAGGTTCGAGTCCCAGCTGGGTCAGCATTGAGATTTATCTCCGCAAAATTCCCCGCCCTGCCCACGGTCAGTAGGGGACACCGATGGGTTGGAAAGGCCGCCGTCCGTCGGATGGGACGTTAAGCCGTGGCCCCGTGTGCGGGAGAGCCATACCCTGTGCACGTTAAAGAACACGCTGGATGGCCTTGACGGGAGGCTACCATCTGTCTCCTAACAGCTGTTTCAGTGGGTTCCCTCCCCCAACCTTCTCTGAGCCTTCGGGGTCCATGTGACCTGGCCATTTAGCCCATTGTGTGCAAAAAAGTGCCGCTCAGAGGTAAAACAACCCAACCCTAATAACATGTCATTACTATACTTCAGATTTCAAAAAATATATTTTTACTCTGCTTCAAGTTCCTAAAAACATGTCCTTACTCCGCTTCAAATTTGCAAAAATATATTTTTACTTTGCTTCAAATTCCTTTATATGTATATTCTTACTTTGCATCAAATTCCTAAAATATATTTTTAATCCTCTTTAAATTCCTAAAAATATTCTCTTACTCCGCTTCAAATTCCTAAAAATATTTTCTTACTTGGCTTCAAATTCGTAAAAATACACTACAGGAAATAAAAATTACAACACCTGGAAGAATTAATGCCGTTTTATTGAATTACAGGCACACACAGCCCGCATTAGTCCCCACACAGCCCGCATTAGTATGCAGTACATATGTCGCAGGGAGATGATGAAAATAGGGATTTGATCAAATCCCTAAGGTATATGATCAATTCACGGAAGATGTTAAAATAACAACTCTGTGGGGTGATTTCCCTGAAGAAAGTAAGTGATTTGATCAAATCCCTTAACTGTTTTAGTGAAAATATAAAAAAAATACCCCCCTCAAGCAGCTGCTTGCCACAGAGGTCTGACCTGTCATTTTAGTAGTTTATATGCCACAGTAGAAGATCTGAGAGGATGGCAGGACCTCAGCAGAAAAACAATACGAACATCCATGCCTTATCCGGGGCTCGAACCCAGGTCCCTTAGATCAGCAGCCAAGCGCGCTAACCACTCGGCCACGGGACAAAGATGAAATAAACAAGTCAGGACTCGCACAGCTCTGCGCTGTGCGAGTCCCCTCTGGCGTCCGTGCCGGCCAGCGCCCAAACATTACGCGAGGAAGGTTGCGCGCATTTTTATTATTGTTTTCTATATTTCGAGTTTTATCAAGTACCTACCGTAGAAAAATGAGTTCAGATATAGAAAAAAATCAAACTCTGACCGAATTTGTATCTGAAGAACAGTTTAATGAAACTATCAGAACGTTTTTGAACAAGCGGCATGAAAAAGAAAAAACCTTTGTGGACTCGCGAAAGGATAGAAGAAGCTGTCACAATCATTGAACAATTTAAATTAGCACCACTACTTAAACATTTTTCCCAGAAAGGTAAAAAAAAAGACTCTTTCTAGTGTCCAAAGTAGTGTCACGTGAGCTAAAGATTCATACTCAAGAGATTCACCACTTGACGGATTCGTTCTCACTTGGCCTCCGCTCATTCGGGGCGTTTCATTATAATTCGGACCACGGAGTCACGTGACCCGAAGATTCATACTCAAGAGATTCATCACTTTACAGATTCGTTCTCACTTGGCCTTCGCTCGTGAAGGGCGTTTTGAATAATTCGGCAGGCGGTGTATTGTAGATTGAGATACATTAAGAATACCTTAAAAAGGCGATTCGGAAAGGAGATAATAAGAGGTGAAAAAAGGCGATTCGGAAAAAACGAAAAAAGTACAATGTACCGGCTATTACAATTCCGTAATAGCCGAAATAATTTGTGTTTCAATGACTATTGTTGTATTAACTATTCTACATTTAATAATGCATGGTTTACTAAATAAATACTTTTAATATCTAAACAATATTATTTCATCTTTTCACTAAAACAGTTAAGGGATTTGATCAAATCACTTACTTTCTTCAGGGAAATCACCCCACAGAATTGTTATTTTAACATCTTCCGTGAATTGATCATATACCTTAGGGATTTGATCAAATCCCTATTTTTATCATCTCCCTGCGACATATACACGAGCGAAACGTTCAGGTACTACCGGACCTTTCACCAATTGAATACGTCTAGGACATCTGAATACCCAAGAGGTGCGCCAACTACTGTCGCTGAAATGGAACAGTGACTTCGCGCTATTTGGCGTTCTATCCCTCAATGAGACATTATAGAGCTGTACGATAGCCTTCCCCACCGTGTTCTTGAATGCATTGCTGCGCGAGGTGGTTCAACATCATACTAATTATACCACTTTACTGGGTAGATAAAGTAGTATTTTTCCATATTTATTTTTTATAATGTAATCATTCGCACATCTCAGTGTATGCTGCAAAATGTTGGTAACATATCGTTGGGCAGTTAGAGATCCCCTTGTGATGGCCAGTTCTGACTGAGATGTCCGATTAATGGAACCCCCACACCAAGACACCAGGTGCTGGAGCTGTGTGACGATGTAGCGCGCACTGGGTGGCATTCCTTTCCCCTGGATGACAGCGAACACGTTGTCTACCTAACGTGACAAACTAACAAAGACAAAAACGAGATTCATCACTATACACCGGGGCGGGGGTGGCTCAGTCGGTAGCGCGCCTGGCTCGTAATCTGTAGCTCCCAGGTTCGAGTCCCAGCTGGGTCAGCGTTGAGATTTATCTCTGCAAAACTCCCCGCCCTGCCCACGGTCAGTAGGGGACACCGATGGGCTTTGAAATGCCACCGTCCGTCGGATGGGACGTTAAGCCATGGCCCCGTGTGCAGGAGAGCCATACCCTGTGCACGTTAAAGAACACGCTGGATGGCCTTGACGGGAGGCTACCATCCGTCTCCCAACAGCTGTTCCAGTGGATCCCCTCCCCCAACCTTCTCTGAGCCTTCGGGGTGCATGTGACCTGGCCGCTTAGCCCATGGTGTGCAAAAAAGTGCCGCTCAGAGGTAAAACAACCCAACCCACTAAACACCACGATACTCCACTCTTGTTGGTTCCAATTTCCTTCTGAGGCGAAACCACTGAAGACGTGCTTGCATGTGTGCAGATGTGAGGGGCAAATGCCGTGCCGGACGATAGGCTTGCAATGAAAACTGTAAAAGCTTGTTGTTTATCGTCCGCCTGGTAGTGTTCGATGTGTAAACCTGTTATCTATCCTTTTGCAGTCGCGAATCTGTCACACAATGCCATGCGTCGCAAAAAGGCGGTCCTGTCTCTCCGTGGTCATACGTCATCTTCCTGATCCTTGTTGGCGTGTTCTGGTTCCTTCTTGAACCCACTGGCGCCATATGTGTACGATGGTGCTGGGATTGTGGCCAACAAGGTTGGCTACATCTCTGTACGAGAAACCAGCTTCTCTAAGGCCGATGATTCTTACATGCTCAAATCTGTTAACTGTTGGAACGGCTGTCGAGGTCCTTTATCTGTGTTTGACTGCTCCGCACCTATGACTCGCGCCTTTCTATTCGTTTCGATCGTCCTGCAAACCTAATCATTTCCAAGCATTTCCATACACTACCTCCTCCCTAAATTCCGTCACATTTGCATAACTTCTTGCAAGTGTTGCATTTTTTATTTCCTGTAGTGTACTTCAAATTCCTAAAAATATATTCTGACTCTCTTCTTGTGAGTCGTTTCTTTTTCAGACATGAAATATTTGAATTCTAAATACCGATCCAGACTCATCGATTCCAATTTAGACAAGTGCTTAAGAAAAGGAGACTCAAATTGTGCGCCATATAATAATAATAAATAAAATAAAATCTCCTGAAACAGCTGCTTGCCACAAAGGTATGATAGGATTTTGTTGTTGTTGTTGTTTTACCTCTGAGCGGCACTTTTTTGCACACCATGGGCTAAATGGCCAGGTCACATGGACCCCGAAGACTCAGAGAAGGTTGGGGGAGGGGACCCACTGGAACAGCTGTTGGGAGGCAGATGGTAGCGTCCCGTCAAGACCATCCAGCGTGTTCTTTAACGTGCACAGGCACCGTGTGAGGTATGGCTCTCCCGCACACGGGACCACGGCTTAACGTCCCATCCGACGGACGGCGGCCTTTCCAAGCCCATCGATGTCCCCTACTGACCGTGGGCAGGGCGGGGAAATTTTGCGGAGATAAATCTCAACGCTGACCCAGCTGGGACTCGAACCTGGGAACTGCAGATTACGAGCTTGGCGCGCTACCGACTGAGCCACCCCCGCCCCGGTCTTATAGGAACCTATCAGTTTAATACGTCACAGTAGAGGATCTGTGAGGATGGCCGGCCCTCAGCAGAAAGACAATACAAACATCCATGCCTTAACCCGGCTCGAACCCAGGTCCCTTAGATCACTAGCCAAACGCGTTAACTACTCGACCACGGGACTGCCTAATAATGATAAACTGGCTGAATATTCGCAGTGTCTTATATTTCGAAATATTTCTATTTCATTGATTTGTTTCCATTTATAATTGTTTAATATATCATTTAATAAAGTTTATTTCTTACATATATATGCATGCACATTTTTAATCAATATTGGCACATATCTACTCGTTGCTTTATGCGACCTTCAAGCTCGCAAAAATTTAAATGGGGCTCTCAAAGGTTGACGACGCTTTCTTTACACTCACTCAGAGACTTCTTGATTCAGAGCGTTTTTGTAGAGTCAGACTCAGATCTCAGTAAATATTTGGAGGAAAAATATCACTGAAGATGAATTAAAGATCTCGGGTTTCAGCAATATTTCCTCGGCATTTAATGTAAACTAAACTGTCAGGTCACAAAGACACAAAGACCCCAAGAGCTCACGTTGGGAAGGGTAGGCTCGTATCCAGGATTTTTTTTTCAGGGAGAGTTCTATACCTAAGGTTTTAGGGGGGAGGGGGTACTGAACCTAAGTTTTTTTTTTTTTGGATAGTCTTGAAAAACATCATGGCACGCCACATACAGTAACATGCTTAAGATATTTGTGTTGTCGGTGGATTGTGGGGGGGAGGGGGGGGGGGCTTTTTCTATATATGCATTCGAAGCAGTTTATATAGAAGAAACTTGTCCTCTTTCAACCACAAAAGGTGGTTCACGTAGTTAAAAACGACGCTATCTATGCTGGTTGCTCAGAAAACAAACATTTCACCAATTTACAAATAATGACTTATTTTATGTTTATTCTTTCATGGTTGTAGATTAAAAATGGGAAGTAGGAAATCCTCAATTTCTACACCCTGACGAACTGTAACTGCTTCAGCAGCATTTTTTTACACTCAGTTTCATTTGACACGGAGTTTACCTCAAATCCTTGCTAGGGGAGAATGGGGACTCAGTTGGTAGAGCGACAGGCTCGTAATCTGCAATTGACAGATTACGAGCCTGTCGCGCTGTCAACTGAGAGCTGATAATTTCAAAGCTGCCGCTTGAGATTACCGGCTCTCAGTAGTCGCTCTATCAAACGAACCGGTATTCTCAATGCGGCTCTCAGCAGTCGCTACATCAAACGAGCAGGTAATCTCAATGCTGGCCCACCTGGGTCAGCATTGAGATTTATCTCCGCAAAACACTCACCGCGCCGCACTAGGTCAGTATGGGACACCGATGGGCTTGAAAAGGTCGCCTCCGTCAGATGGGATTTTCAGCCGTGGTCCTGTGGGCGGAAGAGCCATACAGGACCACGGTTGACCACGACGGGAGAGCCATACAGGACCACGGTTGACCACGACGGGAGAGCCATACAGGACCACGGTTAACCACGACGGGAGAGCCATACAGGACCACGGTTGACCACGACGGGAGAGCCATACAGGACCACGGTTGACCACGGCGGGAGAGCCATACAGATGAAAACCAGACCACGATGGTATACAGGACCACGGTTGACTTTTACTCTGGTTAAAACGGTCGCCTCCGTCAGATGGAATTTTTTGCACGTTAAAGAACACGCTGGATGGCCTTGATTGGAAGCTACCATTTATCTCCAACAGCTGTCCAGTGGGTCCACACACCCCAACTTTCTTTGAGACTTCCGGGTCCTTGTGACCTGGCCATTTAGATTATTGTGTACAAAAGGTGCCACTCAGAGGTAAAAGAAGCGAATCCTCAAACCGCGCCCTGTGAAAGGTTTAATTGTATTCCAGTTTAGAGCTTTCAAAGATTTAAGGGGAAGTGCATTTAGCACCCTAAGCCCACATCTTCCCCGAACAGGCGACTGGAGAAGCTCACCCACTGGACAGCCGTTAGCAGACAACAGATGGTAGCCTCCCGTCAAGGTCATCCAGTGTGTTCTTTAACGTGCAAAAGGTTCTTAACTCCACACACGGAACCACGGCTTAACGTCCCATCCTATGGACGGCTGTCTTTCCAACCCATCGGTGTCCCTTTTCTGACGGGTTGGGTTGGGTTGTTTTACCTCTGAGCGGCACTTTTTTGCACACCATGGGCTAAATGGCCAGGTCACATGGACCCCGAAGGCTCAGAGAAGGTTGGGGGAGGAGACCCACTGGAACAGCTGTTGGGAGATAGATGGTAGCCTCCCGTCAAGGCCATCCAGCGTGTTCTTTAACGTGCAAAGGGTATGGCTCTCCACACACGTCCTCCTATGGACGTGCAAAGGGTATGGCTCTCCACACACGTCCTCCTATGGACGTGCAAAGGGTATGGCTCTCCACACACGCCCATCCTATGGACGGCTGTCTTTCCAACCCATCGGTGTCCCTTTTCTGACGGAGGGCAGGCCAGAGGTTAGCGAAGATAATTCTCAAAGGCACAGTTGGAACTCTAACCTGAGAATTTCAGATTACGAGCCTGGCGCGCTACCGACTGAGCCATCCCTTTGCCATGACGAGAAAAGAAACCTGGGTTCGATCCCGTAGGATTCATTGACTTTTCTTCTGGTGTCTAGAGTTCCTCACAGATCTCCTCTTTAATCTTATACTGAACAGTCCTCTGTCAGACCTCACTGACAAAACAGGTGCTTACGCATTATTTATTCATTTCTATATCGGGCGCTATACCTCACTAATTTCGGTAACCATTACTCCTTACTAGAAGAAAAAAAAATTAAAAGATTCCAGGCTTTCGTTGAATAAAGTCAAATTTAATAATTTAAACATGTTACTACCATGATTCCAAGATTAATCTGGCTGGCAAAAATTAAATTACAGCTCCATTTTATGTCAATAGGACACTTACTTCGAAATTCTGTAACTTCTAAGAAAAGCTTTTTACGGTAAAATGTGACAAAAGATAAATTAAAGATCTCAATCAAATCATTTGGGGCGGGGGTGGCTCAGTCGTTAGCGTCCAGGCTCGTAATCTGCAGTTACCAGGTTCGATTCCCAGCTGGGTTAGCGATGAGATTTAGCTCCGCAAAACTCCCCGCTCTGCCCACGGTCAGTAGGGGACACCGATGGGCTTGGAAAGGCTGCCGCCGTCGGATAGGACGTTAAGCCGTGGCTCCGTGTGCGGGAGAGTCATACCCTGTGCACGTTAAAGAACACGCTGGATGGCCATCTTTGATGGGAAGGCTGCCATCTGTCTCCCAATAGCTGTTCCAGTGGGTCCCCTCACCCCAACCTTCTCTGAGCCTTGGGGTCCATGTGACCCGGCCATTTAACCCATGATGTGCAAAAAAAGTGCCGCTCAGAGGTAAAACAATCAAATCTATATAAATCTCGATCATTTCTATATAAATTTCGATTTCATAGTTGCTATTTAGAGAATTAGGGGAGCTGGAATTTTTAACATCAACAATGGATTGCTATGAAACTCATGAGCCCCATCGCCGAGTGCATAGCGCGTTTAAGCTACTGATCAGGGTAACCTGGGATCGACTTCTGGTAAGGCATGGGTGTTTGTGTTTTTCTGCTTAGGTCCCACCATCCTCACAGAATCTTCTCTATGGCGTATTAAACTGACAGGCTCCTGTTAGACCTCTATGGCAAGCAGCTGCTTGAGGAGAAGGATTATTTACGGATATTGAAGGATTACTGATACCAACGTCCGAAACATACACTTATTTTATTAAACGTCTCAAAACAATAATTATTTAAATTTTAATTAAATTTAATTAAATCGCGATTGTTGCATATTTAAACGTCTATAACTCTAAACACAAAACGAACAGGGCTGAAATTTGCGATTTGGATAGTTTGATTGAGCCGTCCCATGGCCGAATTTGGCGCACTGGGCTACTGATCGAAGAGATCTAGGTTCGAGCCTCGGTTAAAGCATGGATATTTGTGTTGTCTTTCTACTGAGGTCTCGCCTTCCTCATCAGACCTTCTATTACGGAGTATAAACCGACAGGCTCATATCAGACTTTTGTGGTAAGCAGTTGCTTGAAGGTGTATTTATTTATTTTTATATAGTTTGATTGAGATCGTTAATTTAACTTCACACATTTTACCATAAAAGGCCAGCGTTGAGATTTATCTCCGCAAAATTCCCCGCCCTGCCCACGGTCAGCAGGGGACACCGATGGGCTTGGAAAGGCAGCCGTCCGTCGGATGGGACGTTAAGCCGTGGCCCCGTGTGCGGGATAGACATACCCTGTGCACGTTAAAGAACACGTTGGATGGCCTTGACGAGAGGCTACCATCTGTCTCCCAACAGCTGTTCCAGTGGGTCCCCTCCCCCAACCTTCTCTGAGCCTTCGGGGTCCATGTGACCTGGCCATTTAGCCCATGGTGTGCAAAAAAGTGCCGCTCAGAGGTAAAACAATCCAATCCAATCCAACCATAAAAGGCTCGTAAAACGAAGGCAATCATTGGTTAAAAGCGAAAACTGCGCCTGAATAAGCAAAAAAAAGAGTATTAATCGACAACATGATCTTTTTTCCAGTGTCATTATGAAGTCGATCTCACCCTATTACTTTCTCCCATCGAAAGCCTATATTTTTCCCCCGGGGAAGGCAGCTCCCGTTTAACCTCCAGTGTACAGGTCTCTGACTCAGCGGAAACGGAAACAAAGTAGCTGTCTTCTTCCTTGACCTACGTAGGAAAAACTGCACTTCGAATGGAGTCCGTATCTCGCGTGGCGCCCCGCCCAGCCTGTGTCAACACGGGAAGCATCCCCCGTCCCCACCCAACTGTTTACCTGAACGGCCGCCACACCCTGACGTTGTTTCGCTCTAAACAGTAGGATTCTTTCTATCCACGGCTCTGTGGTGTTACTGGTATCGCTTCTTTGGCCTTTTTGTTCACTGGCCGTGGATTTCACTCTCATTAATGTATTCCTTTCCCATTTGATGACGGAAGGACATTTTTGTAGTCATAAAGAGGAGACTTCTGCCTTAGTCAAAGTGCTGTTGTTAGAATTGATGGTAAGTCATTCATCTCTTAATAAATATCACCCAGCTTTATTGGGGGGGGGGGCGATAAGATTATACACTCAGGTGGGAGGGGGGAGGGACGTGACTGTGGAAAAGAAACTGCTTAAGTTTCAAAACCGGTGTAGCTCCTTCCCTTTATTTTGCAATAAGGATTGATTTGGGTTGGGTTGTTTTACCTCTGAGCGGCACTTTTTTGCACACTATGGGATAAATGGCCAGGTCACATGGACCCCGAAGGCTCAGAGAAGGTTGGGGGAGGGGACCCACTGGAACAGCTGTTGGGAGACAGATGGTAGCACCCCGTCAAGGCCATCCAGCGTGTTCTTTAACGTGCACAGGGTATGACTCTCCCGCATACGGCGCCACGGCTTAACGTCCCATCCGACGGACGGCGGCCTTTCCAAGCCCATCGGTGTCCCCTACTGACCGTGGGCAGGGCGGGGAAATTTTGCGGAGATAAATCTCAACGCTGACCCAGCTGGGACTCGAACCTGGGAACTACAGATTACGAGCCTGGCGCGCTACCGACTGAGCCATCCCCGCAATAATGATTGAATAAAGACTGAGTCTTCAGAGAGTGCAATATTTTAATTCTTAGCTACACTTTTGAGCACAAAATGGGCTAAAAGGTCAGTAACAAGGACCCCAAGGGTTCAGAGAAGGTTGGGGACCCATTGTACTATGTCAATGTAATTTTGCTCTCAGTAGTGTTAAGAATAGGCTTTTGTGGGTAAAAAATTCACTCGAAATTATTCACTTAAATCTTTTTGTATATAATAATTTCAACGATGTTCGCTCATGAATTAAAGAATTGAGGGAACTGAAACATTTAGCAGCAATTGTTAAATAAATACTCCCCCTCAAGCAGCTGCCTACCACAGAGGTTTGGGAAGGGCCTGTCAGTTTATACGTCACAGTAGAGGTCACAGGCGAAATCTTAGCAGAAAGACTCCATAAGTATCCATGTCTTATCCTGGGCTCGAAGACTTACGAACCCCGGTCCCTTTGATTAGTAGCCAAACCCCCTGAACCAATGGACACCGATGGCCTTGGAAAGGCCGCCGTCCATCGGATGGGACGTTAAGCCATGGCCCCGTGTGCGGGAGAGCCATACCCTGTGCACGTTAAAGAACACGCTGGATGGCCTTGACGGGAGGCTACCATCTGTCTCCCAACAGCTATTCCAGTAGGTCCTCTCCCCCAACCTTCTCTGAGCCTTTGGGGTCCATGTGACCTGGGGCGGGGGTGGCTCAGTCGGTAGCGCGACAGGCTCGTAATCTGTAGTTCCTAGGTTCGAGTCCCAGCTGGGTCAGCGTTGAGATTTATCTCCGCAAAATTTCCCCGCCCTGCCCACGGTCAGTAGGGGACACCGATGGACTTGAAAAGTTCGCCGTCCGTCGGATGGGACGTTAAGCCGTGGCCCCGTGTGCGGGAAAGCAATACCCTGTGCACGTTAAAGAACACGCTGGATGGCCTTGACGGGAGGCTACCATTTGTCTCCCAACAGCTGTTCCAGTGGGTCCCCTCCCTCAACCTTCTCTGAGCCTTCGGGGTCCATGTGACCTGGCCATTTAGCCCATGGTTTGAAAAAAAGTGCCGCTCAGACTTAAAACAACCCAACCCAACCCATGTGACCTGGCCATTTAGCCCATGGTGTGCAAAAAAGTGCCGCTCAGAGGTAAAACAACCCAACCCTGAACCACTCGGCCACGGCACTGCGAAACAGTTGTCTCAAGAGACTTGGATGAGCAAAAGCAATAGGACGAGATAAACTACTTAATGACATAAAGGTGGAAGAAAGTGTCGAGTTAAAGTATGTTTCTTTAATTTTGTCCACTGTCTATATGCAATAGAGAGAGGCGAAAAAAGGTGCCAACCGGAAGCGATCGAGACTCGAGACGATTGCGTATGCGCGAGCCAAACGAGGAAATAGATACTAGAATCACTGAAGTTGTGTAACACTTCTCCGCTCAGTCAAGCAATTCATTCGATAAGAAAGGTGATTAGCAATGAGCTTAAAAATGATCATCGTCCCTCGCATTGCACGTAGAGCCACGATTCTGTGTCTAGGCGGGAGATTAGAGTATCGTGGTCACCACACTTTTAAATGTTTTATATTTTGGGGAAAATAGAATGAAAAGTAAATCCAAGCGAGGTAGTTTTTAATGAGGGTGAAGGATTGGCTTTGCCAGACTCGTAACTGCAGTTCCCAGGTTCGAATCCCAACTATACTATAGCAGCTTTAACATTTATCTTGACTAACTTCCACAACTTTATCGGTGAGAAAATGGACACCGATGGTCTTGGAAAGGCCGCAGTCCGTCAGATGGGACGTTAAGACGTGACTCCGTGGACAGGAGAGCCATACCCTGTATATGTTAAGAACATCCTGGATGGCTTTGATGGGAGGCTTCCATTTGCCTTCTAACATCTGTCCAGTGTGTGTCCCCTTCCCCATCCTTCTCTCAGCCTTTGGGATCAGGGGTGGGTTTGGCTCAATCAGTAGCGCACCAGGCTTGAATTAGTTCCCAAGATAGAGTTCTGTCAACCTTCTCTGAGTCCTTGGGGTCCTTGTGACCTGGCCATTTAGTCCATTGTGTGCACCCCTCAAAGGCGAGAGGTAATTTTATTGCTGGGAAAAAATTCGAGGGAGTAACAATTCAGAAAAAAAATCGAGAGGACTCAAGATACAGAACAACAGGACCAATCCTTAATTTTGTAAATAAGCTTTCTATAAGACATGTCACAAGAAATAATTTAAACATCTGAATAAAATCTCCTTGAATCTTGATTTTTCAACAACATTCGACTAGTATTTAAAGTAATGAAGTTGGAACATTAAAAAAAAACGTCGTTCTGCTATTTTTCCTAAGAATTAGCTAAAATATATAACGATTCATTACATAAACTTCTAAATAGGCCCATATTTTTTTCCAACAGTTGGATATTACATCTTTTATTCTTTTTGTCATAACTTGGAGATACATTCCTATGAATAGAGGACGGGGGTGGCTCAGTCGGTAGCGCGCCTGGCTTGTAATCTGCAATTCCCAGATTCGAGTCCCAGCTGGGTGAGCGTTGAGATTTATTTCCGCAAAACTCCCCATCCTGCCCACGGTCAGTCAGGTCAGGGCTTGGAAAGGCCGCTGTCCATCGGATGGGACGTTAAGCCGTGGTTCCGTGTGCGGGAGAGCTATACCCTGTGCACGTTAAAGAACACGCTGGATGGCCTTGACTGGAGGCTACCATCTGTCTCCCAACAGCTGTTCCAGTGTGTCTCCTCCCCCAACATTCTCTGAGTCTTCGGAGTCCTTGTGACCTAGCCATTTAGCCTATGGTGTGCAAAAAAGTGCCGCTCAGAGGTTCGAGTCCCAGCTGGGTCAGCGTTGAGATTTATCTCCGCAAAATTCCCCCGCTCTGCCAACGGTCAGTAGGGGACACCGATGGGCTTGGAAAGGCCGCCGTCCGTCGGATGGGACGTTAAGTCGTGACTCCGTGTGCCGGATAGACATACCCCGTACACGTTAAAGAATACGCTGGATGGCCTTGACGGGAGGCTACCATTTGTCTCCCAACAGCTGTTCCAGTGTGTCCCCTCCCCCAACATTATCTGAGTCTTTGGGGTCCTTGTGACCTAGACATTTAGCCTATGATGTGCAAAAAAAGTGCCGCTCAGAGGTAAAATAACCCAACCCTATGAATAGAAAGAGACCTTGGCGTTAAATACAAATATTTAATAAATATTGTTCAAAGTCAATATTTAGGGAGATTGGACTGAAATCTTGAACTGATTAATATCCTGTTGATCCCCATAAAAAAAGCTTTTCCAAGTCGGCTTTCAGTTCAGTGGGTAGAATGTGAATGTACACATTTGTTTGTGAATTGTTTTATTTGTAAACGAAATTTTTTCCATACAAAGGTCTAAATGACGAGGTCACAAGAAACCCAAGGGTTCAGAGAAGATTGGGGAAGGGGATACACTGGACAGCTGTTAGGAGACAGATGACAGCATCCTCGCGAAGGCCATCCATCTTGTTCTTTAACGTGCACACAACACCACGATTTAACGTCCCATACGACGGAACGCGGCCTTTTCAAGACCGTCGGTGTCTCGTTTCTGACCGATGGTAGAAGGGGAGTTAGCGTAGAGAATTCTCAACGCAGTCATAGTTGGGAATCGAACCTGGTAGCATCAGGTTTCGAGACAACCCTGCCCCGAATGATCTCATAATTTTTCTGTTTGTAAAATGTGGTATTTTTTGGGACATAACTTCCTCCAAAAAAAAATGTCAAAAATCGATACATACGAGTGTAGCGTGGGTTGGGTTGTTTTACCTCTGAGCGGCACTTTTTTTGCACACAATGGGCTAAATGGTCAGGTCACAAGAATCCCGAGGGCTCAGAGAAGGTTGGAGGAGGGGACCTAGTTCACACTAAGGAGGGACTAGTACTAGACAGCTGTTGTGTGGCCCCGTGTGTGGGAAAGCCATACTCTGTGCACGTTAAAGAACACGCTGGATGGCCTTGACGGGAGGCTACCATCTGTCTCCCAACAGCTGTTCCAGTGGGTCCCCTCCCACAACCTTTTGTTAGCCTTCGGGGTCCTTGTGACCTGGTCATTTAGCCCATTGTGTGCAAAAAAGTGCCGCTCAGAGGTAAAACAACCCAACTCTCGCACATGGGGCCACGGCTTAACGTCCCATCAGACTGATGGCGGCCCTTAGAAGACCATCGCTGTCCCCTATTGAACGTGGGCAGGCGGGGAGGTTTGCGGAGATAAATCTCAATGCTGGCCCAGGTGGGATTCGAACCTGGGAACTATTTATTACGATTCTGGCGCGCTACCGACTGAGACACCCTCACTCCAAAGGTTATGAAATAAATATAGAGGAAGAATTGTCATTATCCGGGTGGGATCTGAACACACGACATCCTGATAACATGCCAAGTGCTCTGACCACTGAGCTACCGGCCATAGCGTAGCGTGAGTCGTAATTGGGGAGACTATGAGATTGCGTAGTTGACACTTCGACAGTACTCTTAGATAACAGGTCAATGACGTATCAATCATCTGCTAATCAACCAATCGTTTATGAGAACTGTGAATACGTCAAATGCCTTAATACTCTCCTTAATCCTTAATCCTTAATTACTCTCTTAATCTCTTAATTAATCTCCCCTCCTTAATTACCGCTCACTCTACGCCAATGATAAATAACAAAACTTAAGAAATTCCACAACTCCCGAGAATTTATTAACACCCCTTCCCACAATCTCTTATTGAAATCTACAGTGTTACAAATGAAAATATTTTCATCCCTTATTTATAGGGATTATTATAATATATATATTTATTATATCCCTTATTTATATTATATTATATAGCCAGGGCAGTTAAAGATCCTCCTCCCCCCCCCCCCCTCCTCATTGGAAAAGAAACGTAAATAACTTAATAAAAGCCTGATTATATATCGCCTTCCTTTGAGTATAATATCATCATCGTCCTCAAGCAGCCATGGGCTACGGAGGTCCAACCAGACCGTGCAATTTAGTTCTCCAAGCAAGTGTATCCTGAGCTACATCTACTGCATCTGGCCACTGCACACCAATTCTAACAAGGTCCTGTTTGATATTGTCTGCCCACCGCATCCTAGGTCTCCCCTTCTTTCTGAGGCCTTTAGGCACACTGTTCATAACCCTATTCGCCAATCTGTAATTATTCATACGGGCAACATGGCCAAACCAGCGGAGTCTCTCTCTGCACAATATGCTGCTTAAAGGAGATTGCAGACTCTTTTGCCTAACCTCATCATTAGTTACAAAGTTAAACCACCTAATACCCAAGATACTATGTAAGCATCTAAAATCAAAAGCATCTAGTTTCCTGTTATCTTGTTTACACAGCATCCAAGTTTCACTACCATAACTAACCCTAGAAAGAACCAAACTATTATACAGTCTAATTTTAGTCTTTAGGTGTATACGCCTATTTCTCCACACTCTCCATAGATTCTTAAAAGTCCCGGCAGCAATCCCTATTCGTCTGTTAATCTCCTGCCGCACATCACCATTATCTGTTACATTGGTCCCAAGATAATTAAACTGTGACAACTGCTCAAGATTGCAACCCTTCAGATTAACTGAATCACAGCCTGACTGACCAATTTTCATCACTTTAGTTTTCTCTCTGTTTATAACCAAACCTACTCTAGAACCAGTTTCATCAACATCATTTGCCAAAAGGGCTAAATCATCAGCATTGACAGCTCTAAGTATTTCCGTAGTAATTTCATCTACCCCTGGGGATTTATGAAGTTTAAGTTTAGAGATAGCCAAACTAGCTTCAGATTGTGTTATAGGGCCAACATTAAAGCCACCAATGCATCTATCATCATTACAAAGAATGGGAGTAGAATTAACCACATTGTTTAAAAAAAAAACTGAAATGCTCAGCCCACCTAGCCATGACAGAATCCTCACCTTCTATAACCTTACCTTGTTTATCTTTCAATCCCTGTATACCTGTTCGTTTTCTACCACACAAAACATTAACTATCTGGTACAGCTCTCTGCTATTGTGCTGTCTAACTGCTTCCTCGGCTTTGTCAGCCAAACCATCAAGCCAAAGATTCTTATCAGTAGCTAACTGATCCTTTATACGTTTTTTAAGTTCTCTGTAATACTTTCTATTAGGACTAATAGGGTATTGATTAAGGACATTCCTGCAGTTCTTTCTTTCCGAAATAAGCTCAAGTGCCTTATCACTCAGATAATTCTGTCTCCTCTGCTCCTTTTTTCCTAAAAGAGTACTGTTAGTGTCCAAAAAAGGCTGTTTAAAATGATCCCATTCTTCCTCAACTTCAGTAGTAAGCATACCATGACTGTCATAATGACTAAGTAACCTATCATGGTAAGCTTTGGCTATAACTGGGTTTTTCAGAGCTTCAGTATTAAAAGTAAAATTTTTAACCCTAGCACAACATTTTTTGAGTTTAAGTTGCAAGACACTTTTAACAAGGTAATGATCAGATCCAATTTCAGTTCCCCTATATGACCTGGTATTCCTAACAGAACTAAATATTCTTATGCAGCCCATCGGGTGAAACCCATGTGTACTTATGTATGTCGCGGTGTATGTAATAAGTGTTAGTTATTCTGAATCCATTGAGTTTAGTTACCTGTAGGAGACGTTGCCCATTGCCATTGCAGCTACCAATACCAAAAGGGCCTATTATTCCTCCCCAAAGGTTCCCCTGTCAGTACCAACTTTGGCATTGAAGTCACCAAGAACAAGGGTAATATCTCCTTTCTTGACAGAATTCAAAATATCCTGAAGTTGTCCGTAAAACCTATCCTTCTCATTCTCATCGGCATCCTCAGTGGGGGCATAACAGCATAAAACATTCAAGTCTTTAGCACGTCTGAAATTTTGCTGTAAGAAACCTTTCATTAATGCACTCATATCCTAGAAGAGCATCACTAGCGTGTCTGCTGAGAAGCAGACCCACGCATGTTGTGATACTTATAGTCGTCCCTCCCTGAAAAGAGAAAGTTAAGATTATTTTTAAGAATCTGACCTTTATCTGTCCATCTGGTCTCTTGCAAGCCGAAAATATCTAAATTATAATGGTGGAATTCTTGTGTGAGGACATCAAGAGAAAAAGCTCTGTGCAAAGTCCTCACATTCCAACTACCTATGGAGAGAAAATGGTTAGTGGGATGTTTAAAGAAACTATATTTATTGAGAGAGGGAATGCCGACAATATGAAACAGCCGCCTAATCGCAGACATGGGGCAAAGACCCTTCCCCCACCACTAAAGGCTGAAGCCATCTACACTGGAAGACTTCCTCCAATGTAAAATTTGACGATGACAATAGTAGCAAACCATAGAAGCAAAGGTGCCTTCGATGACCTCTGCTCAGGATTATCCACCAGCTGACAAACATATCCTGCGAATCTATTCACTTGGGGCTGTCAACCCACAAACAAACAAAAAACACAGCGGAAGATTTTCCCTCCACAGAAGCCCACCAGTGCAACAAAATCAGGATCCATAATCAAGCTCAGAGCCATATATCTGTCCAGTCCAGTGGGTATATATGGTCAGCACCAGGACCCTGTGTGGTTGACCACTCCTCAGCAGGGTAGAAAAAAGAGAAAAGTAGCCAGAGTTGTCCAGATCAGTAGGCCACACTAATCTGGCAGCCCTCCCCTTCCGTTCACTTCCACAAGAGAGTATCTCTTTCGAAAGGTACTAACGGTCTGCACCACGAGAAGGCGGGGTCGGACATTAGGTGCTAGGCCTGGCCGGTTCTATGCATCATCACAGGGGATTGGTGCATAGCTCTCCTTCCAGTGACTACCTAGCTACCATTTATTACCAAATATAAAATTTGTACAAGTTCGACAATATGTTTCATTTAAAATAATGCTAAGTGTTAGTAGTAAAAGTTCTGCCTTCCCCTTAATCCAGACTTGCCTACTTCATTGGGGCGGGGGTGGCTCAGTCGGTAGCGTGCCAGGCTCGTAATCTGCAGTTCTCAGGTTCCGGGGGTGGCTCAGTTGGTAGCGTGCCAGGCTCATAATCTGCAGTTCTCAGGTTCTGAGGGTAGCTCAGTTGGTAGCGTGCCATGCTCGTAATCTGCAATTCTCAGGTTCTGGGGGGTGGCTCAGTTGGTAGCGTGCCAGGCTCGTAATCTGCAGTTCTCAGGTTCTGGGGGTGGCTCAGTCGGTAGCGTGCCAGGCTCGTAATCTGCAGTTCTCAGGTTCCGGGGGTCGCTCAGTTGGTAGCGTACCAGGCTCGTAATCTGCAGTTCCCAGGTTCGAGTCCCAAGCTGAGTCAGCGTAGAGATTTATCTCCGCAAATTTCCCCGCCTTGCCCACTGTCAGTAGGGGACACCGATGGGCTTGGAAAGGCCACCATCCGTCGGATGGGACGTTAAGCCGTGGCTCTGTGTGCGGGAGAGCCATACCCTGTGCACGTTAAAGAACACGCTGGATGGCCTTGACGGGAGGCTACCATCTGTCTCCCAACAGCTGTTCCAGTGGGTCCCCTCCCCAAACCTTCTCTGAGCCTTCGGGGTCCACGTGACATGTCCATGATGTGCAAAAATGTGCCGCTTAGAGGTAAAACAACCAACTAACCAACAAGCTTACTTCCTTTCCCTCCACATCTAATTTCTATTACTGCAAAAAAAATCTTCTGAATAAGTTATAATCATCAATGAAAATCAACGAGTCATCCCTCGATCAATGGTTTACTACAGAAGTCTGACAGGAGCCTGTCAGTTTAATACGCCATCGAGTAGATCTGCAAGAACGGCGAGACCTTAAAAGAAAGAAAATGCAATTAACGATACTTACATTCCATACCCGGGGATCTAACCTGGGTACCTTTGATCATTAGCCACACACGCTAACCACACACGGCCAAACCAACAACAACAATTTAAACATCAAATAATCGAGTCTTTATTCTCAGATAAGTGACCCAAAAGTTGATTACCCATAATCTCCAAACGGACATAACAGCATAATAACGAATGAACATTCAAGTTCCAAATGTATTCCGAAAACAATCAAAATTGTTTAATTTTCTCTTTTTCTTCCATTAGCTCCCTGATTCAAATAATTCTTTATTTCTCCTTCCTACCAGAGATAGAGCATTAATGCATCATTCTGTTTGGGCTTCTAGCCCGAATCATTTGTCCAGTTTGATCCATTTGTAGGCGAGCCAGAGCCTACTAGTGCTACAAAAACCAAACACTTACAACGGCTCCTAAAAGAGTCATTACTTGGCTGCAGTTCACTTTCTGCGATGTGCCAGACACCATTGAGAAGGGAACGGATAGATCTATAGACAGGCTTCTTTTTGCCCTCCCTATTCGCGGAGTGGGATCATTAATTTCACTTCCCTGTCTGTTCTCCGAGAGTTCGCTTCACTGGAGGTTACCTTCCAAAGAGATGAAGGCAACAGGCTGGGCTGGTCCTTACCTTCGACTAATGGATTTTCTAATTGTACTTTGATGAGTTTCTCGCCAAGGGAAAGGAAGGATTCTGTTTTTTTTTTGTTTATCGTCCATCTATTGTTTTTCTTTTACTGTTGACCGTTCTCTTTCGCTGATGAACCTTCTTCTCCAAGTCCCCGAAGTTTCTGCCTCTTCCGTAGTCTGATGTTCCGAGCTGTAATTAATTATCTTTGAAAGGGTAATTAGTTTGTCAGAATCTGACTATTGTTCGTGATCTCCGCTGCAATTTCCATGGATGGCAGAGGAAATGAAGCGAAATTCCAGGAAAAGGGGGTAAATTTTGATGAAGATCGAGCTTAAGGGAAAAGCCTGTTACCAAACTGTAACAGATAAATGATTCTTTGTTTTGAGTTAACACTCGCGTTTTTGTGCTAAATTTCGTGAAGGTATTTTTTTTTTCGTTTACTAAAATATTTTTTTTTTGGAGAAGAATTTCTGGGCGAATGTTGGTGTGGTTGAAGAGTTGTTGTACTTAGAAGTCAGAGAAATCTGGGTTGGGTTGTTTTACCTCTGAGCGGCACTTTTTTGCACACCATGGGCTAAATGGCCAGGTCACATGGACCCCGAAGGCTCAGAGAAGGTTGGGGGAGGGGACCCACTGGAACAGCTGTTGGGAGACAGATGGTTGGGCAAAGCTTCTCCTATATCAGAGCTTGCCTGTTACTGTAATTTCTACTACAATGTGGTAAATCTATGAAGGAGCAAGACTGAAGAGGGAAGGTAAGAATCTTGAAAGAAAGATAAATCATGCTCTGTGATTCGAACCAGATTTCTTTAGTTTCCTACATGCTAATCATTTAGCCATGGAACAGATCCCACACAGGCTGGATACACCATTAACCATTAATAAATGGTTAATGGTGCATTAACCAAATTAATAATCCATAAACTAAAATACTTTTGTTTTACACTTCACGATAGAATGATACAAGGTCTTCAAATTGTCTAGCATTGGGTTGTTTTACCTTTAAGAGGCACTTTTTTGCGCAATGGCCACTTTACAAGGACCCCAAAGGCTCAGAGAAGGTTGGGGGAAGGGGTCACTGGATAGCTGTTAAAAGAAAGATGGAAACCTCTTGTCAAAGTCATCCAGCGTGTTCTTTAACATGCACAGGGTGTGGCTCTCCTGCACACAAACCGCGGCTTTACGTCCCATCCGACGGACGACGGCTTTCCAAACCCATCGATGTCCTCTTTGTGACAGAAGACAGAATAGGGATTTAGCGAAAATAAATCTCAACGTTGCCGTAGGTGAAACTTGAAATTGGGAAATGCTGGTTACGAGCCTGGACCGTTGGGTTGGGTTGTTTTACCTCTGAGCGGCACTTTTTTGCACACAATGGGCTAAATGGCCAGGTCACATGGACCCCGAAGGCTCAGAGAAGGTTGGGGGAGGGGACCCACTGGAACAGCTGTTGGGAGACATATGGTAGCCCCCCGTCAAGGCCATCCAGCATGTTCTTTAACGTGCACAGGGTATGGCTCTCCCACACACGGGGCCACGGCTTAACGTCCCATCCGACGGACGGCGGCCTTTCCAAGCCCATCAGTGTCCCCTACTGACCGTGGGCAGGGCGGGGAATTTTGCGGAGATAAATCTCAACGCTGACCCAACTGGGACTCGAATCTGGGAACTACAGATTACGAACCTGGCGCGCTACCGACTGAGCCACCCCCGCCCCAACCTGGACCGCTATCGACCGATCCACCCCGCACCCTGCAAAGCGTACAGTTCGGATGAAATCCCTTGTATGGCCATTAATTCGAGTGTAATTTTATCATTGGCTGTTTGGCTGATTCGCTCTCTTTTTGGAGAGCACTAATGAGTTCAAGGATAACGAAAGCAAAACAAATGCCACGAGACAGATGTCGACGGCAATTTCCGACGGTGTCTTTCCTCTTTTGAAACGGCAATCTGGGGCAAAGAGAGACTTTTTTAATTTTTTCCCCGAAGTGACAGTCTCTGATACGGTTGCCAACACCCGTCCTCTTTCATTGTGGGTCACGCCTCGTCTCGTCAATTATAAAGGCAAAGAATTCGATTCGTTCTGTTGATGGAACTGTTGTAAAGCAGCTGCTGGGACTGTAGTCGGAAATTATACATTTAAATATCGGGGGCATTTTTACCTTGAGGTTTGGTTACTTGAGTTGCGGACAGCCTTCAACCGAGCTGATGTGAACTGACGTTTGCTCGCAGACGAACAAGAATTTTGTCCTTCTTGATCAGACGATAGTTCATGAGTTGTAACAGACTATTGATTCACTTTTACGAAGAAAAAAAGAAGTATGCTTTCCTGATTATGATTGATTCAGCTTTTTTATTTGGAAAGCCTTTTTTCTTGTACGATTTGCTTCATTAATTGATTATTATTCAGTTGGGTTGTTTTACCTCTGAGCGGCACTTTTTTGCACACCATGGGCTAAATGGCCAGGTCACATGGACCCCGAAGGCTCAGAGAAGGTTGGGGGAGGGGACCCACTGGAACAGCTGTTGGGACAGGGTATGGCTCTCCCGCACACGGGGCCACGGCTTAACGTCCCATCCGACGGACGGCGGCCTTTTCAAGCCCATGGGTGTCCCCTACTGACCGTGGGCAGGGCGGGGAATTTTGCGAACATTTTTCAGGTCTTCAAAAATTTTAATTTAAAAAAATTCATGAAATATAAATAAGTTTATTAAATTTTCGCCCTCTATTACCTTTATTAGCATTCTGAAGGGACAAGGGGGCATGGCCACTTTGCCCCCCCCTCACCTACATATGACCCCGTAGCAGTTTATGTCGCAGAGACACATTTACCATTAAGTTTTAATGATTGTGAAGAACGCCTATTCCGTGAATGTTAAAGAGAAAGGCCGAGTGGTTAGCGCGCTTGGCTACTGATGTAAGGGACCTGGGTTCGAACCCCGGGTAAGGCATGGCTGTTTGTGTCGCTTTTCTGCTGAGGGCCTACCATCCTCTCAGACCTTCTACTATGGCATATAAACTGACAGGCTCCTGTCAGACCTCTGTGGCAAGCAGCTGCTTGAGGTGGTATTTATTTATTTTTTATACTCTCCAAAGGGAGGAACAGGATTATAAGATTAACGGCGGGATTATCAACGATTATCTGTGACTGTCTAGTTTTGTGTGATAGGTTTTAGTTTAAAGACAGACGGGGTCAGATGAATCATCTATTGAGGATGACAGTGGTAGTCATCGCATTCTTCAATGGGTCAAGGACAGTGTGCCCAAGTACTCCTAACTAGGGTCGCAAAACCAAAATGAAGTTTTTTATTTACTTATCAACAAGCTTTCCGATTTTAATAAAAAAAAAGCCAGCAAAAGTTCCTTAAGAAGCTATCCAATGGTTCTACCTATCTCAATACAACTTTTGACCAATGTCTCGGAAACAGCTTTTGAAGAGTACCTCAAGAACAGCTTTTGACCAAGTTCATTTCACTTCATTGTCCGAAGAGCAACTTTTTGCCAGGTATCTGAAGAGTAACTTATGTCCGGTTCCTCAAGAATAACTTTTCCCAATGTGTGAAAGCAACTTTTCCCTCTCCATGAAGATCAACTTTTGTCCATTGCCTGAAGAGCAACATTTGGTCAGTTCCTTAAGATCAACTTTTAACTATTAAAATAAAAAATAAATATCCCGTCAAGCAGCTGCCTGCCAAAGAGGTCTGATAGGAGTCTGTCAGTTTAAACGCCATAGAAGAAGACCTCAGCAGAAAGACAATACAAACATTCATGCCTTACCCGGGGATCGAACCCAGGTCCCTTTGATCAATAGCGAAGCACGCTAACCACTCTATCTCGGGACGGTAAATTTACCTATATGCTGAAGAATATTTTTGTCCCAGGCCTTCAAAAAGTTATTTGCTGCGCTGATTAAAAACAATCGAAACCAAAATTTTTCTTCTTTCCTCCTTTTGGGTTTCTTCCGACGCAAACCTTAGTGTCATGATCACCATGTACAGGCACACCAGCCGAAGACCTTTAATATGAGACAAAGCAAAACAAGAAACGAGTGTTGCTGTTGTCTTGGGGGTTGGTCTTTCTCTAAACAATAATCCCCTTGCTTCTTTCAGTTACAATGAAAGACTTTCAGTTGCCCAACACCCAGCGGTGTTGGTACCCCTGCATTCTGGCTCCTCTACTTGTTCGTCACACGTCGTAGCCTCGAGGTGAGGTCCCACCCACCTCAACAAAGGGTGCAGACCCCACCCTGGCCGGGCGATGCATTGACATCACCCGCACCAAGACGCCCTACTCTGCAGACGCCACAGCCGCCGAGACGACATCACCACTTGTTGACTCAGCGGGTGTGGTATCGCGAGCCGCCGCCTGTGGCGCTGTCATCGCTGTCTCCCATGCCTCGCATCGCAATTGCCCCGAAGCGATCGACGTTAACACTAATCATTACGACACTTGTTATAATAAGGTTCGTAATGTGCACTTGGGTTTGTATGTGCTGTTATTATCTGAGGTAAAATGGAGAAGGTGACAGTTGTAATAAAGGTGATATAGGCTTTATTGATTCACCGCCATTTAATTTTGCCTAGCCAGTCAAAGTCATGTTAGATTTGTTGCAAATGATAATCCAATGCGTGTATGTTTTTTTATTGTTTGGTTTTCTGAAATGTGAGTCAGTATTGATGCAGGTCATATCTTCCTAATGCAATTGAAATACTTATCTCACAATTCGGCATGGACTTTTATGCCCGGCAGAGGCAGAAAGATATTGAATTGCAAACTTTTTTTTTAGCTATTCTAGTGCATTCGTCACATTTCGCATTAACGCATGGGGCGGGGGTGGCTCAGTAGGTAGCGCGCCAGGCTCGTAAACTGTAGTTACCAGGTTCGAGTCCCAGCTGGGTCAGCGTTGAGATTTATCTCCGCAAAATTCCCCGCCCTGCCCACGGTCAGTAGGGGACACCGATGGGCTTGGAAAGGCCGCCGTCCGTCGGATGGGACGTTAAGCCGTGGCCCCGTGTGCGGGAGAGACATACCCTGTGCACGTTAAAGAACACGCTGGATGGCCTTAACGGGGGGCTACCATCTGTCTCCCAACAGCTGTTCCAGTGGGTCCCCTCCCACAACCTTCTCTGAGCCTTCGGGGTCATGTGACCTGGCCATTTAGCCCATGGTGTGCAAAAAAGTGCCGCTCAGAGGTAAAACAACCCAACCCAACCCGCATTAACGCATGCTTCTAATTAATATTTGTCATTAGATCTTGCGAATAAAATAAAAAAATTAATACCACTAATAGTATTATTAATGCAATTTCTCATATAGCTGTAGAAGAATTGGACTGACCTGTTCCACCATTCACTATGGATGTCCATAATGAGAGGGGGGGAGGGTCATTCCCCTCTCTACCCCCTGAATTTCATGTGAGGGATCGACAGGATACCAGCTCTCCTTTTAATTGGTTACGTTGTGTCGTTTTACCTCTGAGCGGGAGTTCTGTGCCCAAAGAGGCTAAATGCCAGGTCACAAGGTCCCCTTTGGGTCAAGGTCACAATGACCCCTTGGGTCCTTCGAGAAGGTTGAGTCTTTCCTGAGGTCCTTGAGGTCCATCGAGAAGGTTAAAGAGAGGGACACATTGGACAGCTCTTAGGAGACAGATGGAAGCCCCATAGTCAAGGCCTTCCACTTGCACACGGGTCCACGCTTAACCTCCCATCCAACGGACGGTGGTCTTTCCAAGCCCATCGGTATCTCCTTCTTGACCGAGAGCAGGGTAGGAATTTACCAGAGGCAAATTTCAACGCTAGCCCAGTTTGGACTCGAACCTGGGAACTACAGATAACGAGCCAGGTGCGCTACTGACTAAGCCAATTCCCTCCCCCACATAATCGGTGAGAAAGAGTCACGCTAGACTCGGAGAGATTTCGTCTTTCCGGCAGGACCTTAATACGTGGTTCTTTGCAAGATGAGAGAGACATAAGCTTGTGTGCATTGCAAAAGATACCTAACATCTTTTATGGAATCCATCGCATCTGCTTCTTAAGAGCTGTCCAAGCCTCTCTCATCCCTCTCCTCAGATGTGGGTTCTTACCAAAGTGAAAGGACATTAGAGAAGTGGAAAACAGTCTAAATTAGATCCATCGATAGAACAATATATTTTTTTGCAGACCTATTACATTTTGGCCCTGGATATTTTTTGTTTTGCTTTAATCTTTTTTTTTGTTCTCATAAAAGATTAATATGAATGCTGTAATTAATGTGAATTTCGTAAAAAATATATGAATTTCCACCCCCACCCCCCAAAAAAATTATTTTGAACTTGGGCACCCATGGGTTGTGGGGGTTACGTGGGTGGATTTTACTATTCTATCTACTCTATGTATAGCGTTAATGTATTTGGTTCCCGTATATGTCGTATATAATTTCTTGATGTTTCTGTATGTATACCCGCTGATAGTGGAGACCCAGAACAGGGTTTTAGTAAGCACCCTCTTGAGAACTTGAATAATTTACATTTTCTAAAAAGTTCCCGCCGATAAGAGACTTTAGCAGGTATTCTCCCACTAGACTCGGACACTCCGTCACCAGGGGAATACTAGTCCACATACCAGGGGACCATACTAGTCCACATACCAGGGGACCATACTAGTCCATATACCAGGGGCGAAACGATCATTTGGGACTCAGGGCAAAGCATCTAAGTGCTGGTGGTTGTATACACCCATTTTATACAATATGATAGGGATCCACTCGAATATTTTGTACCAGGGCGCATGACAATCTGGTCCCCGCTACTGCATGTCCCCCATTAGATTTCAAAATGATTCATAAACCCCCAGTGGAAGTTTCTTGGCATGCTATTGCCAGCTCATGATTCCCAACCCCTGTGAACAATGGCAACAGTTTCTGATTACTTCTCTGTAAAAAAGTATATAAATAAATTTCAAAAAAATTATAAGCATAGATAAATATTTCTGTTTACCCTGCCCACAGGTCCTAGGCATTGGTAGTTTACTTAGCCCAGTTTCAGGGTGTAACTTCAAACAACCTGCCATGTGCCTGGACGAACACAAATTCGGATATAGAGGTGAGGGTTTCAAATTATGAACCTGGTATTGTGACGTAGCAATTCAAGATCTCAGTTTCTAGTTGCTCCCAAGTAATTTGGGTTGAATTGGATTGGATTGTTTTACTCGTGAGCGGTACTTTTTTTTGCACACAGTGGAATGAATGGCCAGGTCACAAGGCCCCCGAGGGCTCGGAGAAAGTTGAGGGAAGGGACCCACTCGGACAGCTGCTAGGAGACAAAGCCTCCCGCCAAAGGCCATCCAGCGTGTTCTTTAACGTGTACAGGGTATGGATGGCTCTCCCATACAGTCATTCCCATCCGACGGACAGCAGTCTTTCCAAGCCCATCGATGTCCCCTACTGACCAAGGGCAGGATGGGTGTTTAGCGGAGATAAATCTCAAAGCTGGTACAGGTTGGACTCGAACCTGGGAATGCAGATTACGAGCCTAGCATGCTGCCAACTGAGCCAAACCCCGCCCCTCTATCAAGTAGCGTGCAAAAAAAGCAAGTGGAAGTTATGGTTATATATATAAGATATATTTTTAAGGCAGTTTCCCAAAATTAGATATTCTAGTATGACAATCCCTTCCATTAGATTCAAACATTCGACTCTCAGAGTCTTCCCCACTGTAATCAAATATTCGACTCTCAGTCTTCCCATTAGATTCAAACATTCGACTCTCAGTCTCCCTAATTAGATTCAAATATTCGACTCTCAGTCTTCTCCACTAGAATCAAACATTCAACTCTCAGTTTTCCCATTGGTTTCAAACTCAATTCCCATTAGATTCATCTCAATTTGACTCTCAGTCTTCCTAATTAGATTCAAACATTCGACTCTCAATCTTCTCCACTAGAATCAAACATTCAACTCTCAGTCTTCCCATTAGATTCAAACATTCGACTCTCAGTCTTCCCCACTAGACTTTATGTCCTTATGCCTAGTGGGCATTAGGACATAGCCTAGTGGACTAATGGAGTCCTAGTGACCATAGTCCTAGAGGCCTAGTGGGCATTAGGATATAGATTAATGTTAATAAAACATCCAACTCTCAGTTCATCGACATTCGACTCTCAGTTTCCCATTAGATTCAAACATTCGACTCTCAGTCTTCCCCACTAGATTCAAATATTGGACTCTCAGTCTTCCCACTAGACTCAAACATTCAACTCTCAGTCTTCCTAATTAGACTCAAATATTCGCCTCTCCGTCTGTTCCATTAGGTTCAAGCATTCGTCTCTCAGTGCATTCGTCTCCCAGTGTCCCCCATTAGACTGAAACATTTCTGGGTACGACACTGCATTCAAGTTCTTTTAATTGCTAAAATATCGATGATTACTGAAAATTTCGACATTTTTACAAAGTGTTCATACATAATTAACCTTTATATATGTCAGGTCATATTTTTTCCCGTGGCTACCACTTGGCGCACTTGGCGCACTTGGCTATTAATTAAAGTGATCTGGGTTCGAACCCCGGGGAAGGCATGGATGTTTGTGTCGTTTTTCTGCTGAGGTCCCGCCATCCTCACAGACCTTCTACTATTTGCGTATAAACTGACAAGCTCCGTCAGGCTTCTGTGGCTAGCAGCTGTATGAGGGGGTATTTTTTTAATTTACATTTTAATTACATATATTAATATACTATATACATATTGAAGTTTTTATAATTATCGCTAATTGAACAACCACATTCAAATTAATTTCCATTTAGACCGAAGAGCATCACAAACCATTCTTCACTTATTCACAATTCCTAGGGGCGGCGGGGGCTCAGTCGGTAGGGCGCCAGGCTCGTAATCTGTAGTGCCCAGGTTCGAGTTCCAGCTGGGTCAGCGTTGAGATTTATCTCCGCAAAATTCCCCGCCCTGCCCACGGTCAGTAGGGAACCCGATGGGCTTGGAAAGGCCGCCGTCCGTCGGATGGGACGTTAAGCCGTGGTCCGTGTGCGGGAGAGCTATACCCTGTGCACGTTAAAGAACACGCTGGATGGCCTTGACGGGAGACTACCATCTGTCTCCCAACAGCTGTTCCAGTGGGTCCCCTCCTCCAACCTTCTCTGAGCCTTCGGGGTCTATGTGACCTGGCCATTTAGCCCATGGTGTGCAAAAAAGTGCCGCTCAGAGGTAAAACAACCCAACAACCGAACACAATTCCTAATGCAAACCCGCTATCTACTTCACGCCTGCACGGTAATCGAGTGACCAGCCGAAAAGGCTTTTCTACGAAATTATTCAGCGAATGAAATTTTTCCGAAGCATCTTCCTTTCCTGCTTTCTATTTCCTTCCCGGAAATACTGCTAGAGGCTGTGAATCCTGATAACAGACTGCTGCAAAGCACTGCCAATCTGCCTTACATCATAGCAATCCCTGAAAGTGCGGATGTTATGTTTTACAGCAATACGGGGTTAAACTAGTTGAATATCATGCAACACTCTGTCCATTAAGTTAGTGCTGCTGCTGTCTTTGACTTTATGAATGTGACGTCAAATCTTGTTAATGGAAGATAGGGCATGGGTATGAAATGAGCATTTGAACATTGTAAATCAAAATTTCTCAACAATATTCATTTAGGGTTTGAAGAATTCTGGAAGCCGAAATATAGTTAACTTCAGAACTGCATCATAAAGCTTACCTTAAAACTTTATTAAAAAAAAATAACTTTTAGAACGAATCATTTACTAATAAAAGCGTGGGACGGGTGTGGCTCAGTCGGTAGCGCGCCAGGCTCGTAATCTGTAGTTCCCAGGTTCGAGTCCCAGCTGGGTCAGCGTTGAGATTTATCTCCGCAAAATTCTCCGCCCTGCCCACGGTCAGTAGGGGACACTGATGGGCTTGGAAAGGCCGCCGTCCGTTGGATGGGACGTTAAGTCGTGGCCCCGTGTGCGGGAGAGACATACCCTGTGCACGTTAAAGAACACGCTGGATGGCCTTGACGGGAGGCTACCATCTGTCTCCCAACAGCTGTTCCAGTGGGTCCCCTCCCCCAGCCTTCTCTGAGCCTTCGGGGTCCATGTGACCTGGCCATTTAGCCCATGGTGTGCAAAAAAGTGCCGCTCAGAGGTAAAACAACCCAAATAAAAGCATAATTTTAAAAGTTGTATAATAATTCTTTCCGTTCTACTTTCTTTTGAAAGAAACGAGTTTAAAGAAGATTTTAACGGCAATTATTATTATTAGGATTAAAATGTTCCATTATTTCCAAATTACAGCAATAGGTGGAACATTTAATCCTAATTTGGATAAAATGGAACAAATTACAGCAAATATTCCATTTTATCCAAATTAGGATTAAATGTTCCACCTTCAAAATGAATATTTTTTTAAATATAGATTTAGAGAGAATTTGAATCAGTGCTTCAATTTTTCTGAAAAAATGAATAAATAATGATAAAATAAAATCAATATAATAATAATTTTCTGAATAAATAATGAATGAAATGCTTATTTTGAAAGTGAGGGAGATTTGAATGTGACTTACCATTACAAGACATGGAAGAAGAACCCAATATGCGTTGAAGAATAGCTTTTATAAACCCGAGAGGCACATTTTAGACAGAGAATGAATGGGGTGAATAGCAAATCACAAAGTTTCGGTGTCTCATAGAAGAGTTGGAAAAACGAATCATTCATTGCACGCAGGGAATGGTTATTTTGCCGCCCGGGTTGAACTTGGATATCTGTCACCTCTTTCTTTAGATCTGCTGTATTACCTATTGATGAACAATTTAGCTAAAGTTAAATTAAAGTTAATGTCATTTTTTAATCTTGTTCAAAAATAGGTTGACTTACCACAATCAATCTTCCACCAGCTATGATTGTTTATTCTAAAATTTGCTGCCCCCCCCCCACCAAAAAAATACCTCCCGTTGCCATAGCACCGGCCCTGTGATTGAACAGTTGTTTTGACTCTGAGTGTCACTTTTATTTCACACAATGGACTGGTTACAAGGACCCAAGAGCTCGGAAAAGGTTGGGGTTGGGTTGGGTTGTTTTACCTCTGAGCGGTAGGCTCAGAAAAGGTTAGGGGAGGGGACCCACCGGAACAGCTGTTGAGAGACAGATGGTAACCTCCCGTCAAGACCATCCAGCGTGTTCTTTAACCTGCACAGGGTATGGCTCTCCCGCACACGGGGCCACGACTTAACGTCCCATCCGACGGACGGCGGCCTTTCCAAGCCCATCGGTGTCCCCTACTGACCGTGGGCAGGGCGGGGAATTTTGCGGAGATAAATCTCAACGCTGACCCAGCTGGGACTCGAACCTGGGAACTACCCAGGACTACAGACAGAGCCTGGCGCGCTACCGACTAAGCCACCCCCGCCCCCGAAAAGGTTGGGGAAAGGGACTCACTGGACAACTATGGTATGGAAGCTCCCATAAAGGCCATCCTCCATATTCTTTAAGGATAAAGCATTAAGGCACAAACAGTTACAAAAAAAGCATAAGGAGCACAGCATAAGGAGTTACAAAAAAAAAAACATTAAAGGCCATCCTGCGTGTTCTTTAAAGTGCACTTAAAGTTCTTCTGTATATGAGGCAAGGGCTTACAACCCATCTCTAGAACAGCCACCTTCCATGCCCTTCGGTGTTCCCTTTCTCACCGAAGGCGTGCTGAGGAGGGGTGGGTGGGGGTGGGGGGGTTAGCGGAGATAAATCTTAACGTTGCCACAGTTGGGACTCGAACGTGGAAACTGTATTCCACCGACCAAACCAATCCCTACCCTACAGTTTTTGGGAAAAGAGAAGAAAGTTCTAAAAGGAGGACAAAAAACAACAACCGGAAATGAAAAACAAAGGAGGGGAAAAAAAATAACTAAAAATGGAAAACAAAGGAGGACATGATTTCAATTTGTGAAATAAGTTTTTTTCAAGTGCCAACTAACAGTTCAGTCACAAAGAGATTTAATGCTTAATAAATATATTTTTAAACGTGACGATTTTTATCCATTACTTGATAAGCAATCAAGATTTATTTTAGCCTTAGCTGCATAACGGTTAGGCAACTAACTACTGTTGCAGGAAACTGTGTGTGTTGTGCTGACCCTAGGTCTAACTTAAGCAGTAACTTAGCAGGGCACATCACTTGGGACTCTACAAACTCACATCAACTTGGGACTCTACAAACTCACATCAACTTGGGCCTCTACAAACAAAGAATATTTTCTAAGGTTCTTCTCTATCCTGGCGGGGCGGGGCGGGGGTGGCTCAGTCGGTAGCACGCCAGGCTCGTAATCTGTAGTTCCCAGGTTCGAGTCCCAGCTGGGTCAGCGTTGAGATTTATCTCCGCAAAATTCCCCGCCCTGCCCACGGTCAGTAGGGGACACCGATGGGCTTGGAAAGGCCGCCGTCCGTCGGATGGGACGTTAAGCCGTGGCCCCGTGTGCGGGAGAGACATACCCTGTGCACGTTAAAGAACACGCTGGATGGCCTTGACAGGAGGCTACCATCTGTCTCCCAACAGCTGTTCCAGTGGGTCCCCTCCCCCAACCTTCTCTGAGCCTTCGGGGTCCATATGACCTGGCCATTTAGCCCATGGTGTGCAAAAAAGTGCCGCTCAGAGGTAAAACAATCCAATCCATACGTATGGTAACAGATCTACCTTTTCGTCTCGAGTGGTAAAGGACCTATCTTTTCATCAACATATGGTTGCAGACATACCTATTCATCTACGTATTGTAACGGACTTACCTATTCACATACGTATGGTAAGGTACGTATGGTGGAGATTCATTTACGTATGGTACGTATGGTGGAGGACGTATGATACTCTAGTCACAGGGAATTATTGGGATCAGGAGTAGCTCTTATTAAGTTCAACTAACTCGGGATATGATTGTTCTGCATGTGGAGCCAGGCGCAGATCTGGAAAAAAAAATAAAGGAAAATGAGTGAAAATAACCCGAGCGAAAAGGTGGGGGGGGGGGGGGGGTAGCAAAATGGGGCCAAAATGAACCGAAACACAGTTCGGTTTTCAAAGTTTTTCCACTGTTTTAGTGGTTTTTAAAAAATTTATTGAAAAAATTCCTGTAATAATACTCAGGACTTAAGTGCACGGTAAGTGACACCGATGGGCTTGGAGAGGCCGCGGTTTTATCTGCGCGGGGGGGGGGGGGGGGGGGTTTAACCCTTATCCCACTGTAAAGGAGATACGTACCCTGTATTGTTTTTAGAACACCCTAGATGGATTTGTCTCCAGGTGGCTGTTCAGTTGGTCCCTTACCAACCTTCTCTGAATCCTTGGGGTCCTTGTGAAAAGACCATTAGCCCGCTGTGTGCAAAAAAGTGTCGCTGAGAGGCAGAAAAACCACTCTTGTGCAGCAAGGAAATGTCGCTCGCGCATGAACCCCCTCCCCCTATAAACAACGTAAAAATTTCGAAGGAATGAAAAACGAAAATTGCCACGACTTGTCCTTCTCAGAGAGGGGCGGGGGTGGCTCAGTCGGTAGCGCGCCAGGCTCGTAATATGTAGTTCCCAGGTTCGAGTCCCAGCTGGGTCAGCGTTGAGATTTACCTACGCAAAAATTTCTCCGCCCTGCCCACGGTCAGTAGGGGACACCGATGGGCATGGAAAGGCCTCCGTCCGTCGGATGGGACGTTAAGCCGTGGCCCCGTGTGCGGGAGAGCCATACCCTGTGCACGTTAAAGAACACGCTGGATGGCCTTGACGGGAGGCTACCATCTGTCTCCCAACAGCTGTTCCAGTGGGTCCCCTCCCCCAACCTTCTCTGAGCCTTCGGGGTCCTTGTGACCTGGCCATTTAGCCCTTAGTGTGCAAAAAAGTGCCGCTCAGAGGTAAAACAACCCAACCCAACCTTCTCAGAGAAGATTGAAAAAGGGTGTGCATCGCTTATGAGAAGCGGGCGGATCGCAGAAACGTGATGTAGACTTTTGATGGATAAAGTTTCTCTCACTCGAGTCAGATCTCCCAGCTCATCGCCTGCACGAGAGAACCCACTCGTCTGCTTCGCTTCACTCCACTTCAGTAGGTAGAAATTCTAATAACCTTCGAAGCGTTGAGGACAGACATCATGCAGCTCCCAAAATCAACGGATTGCCCGTTCGCCTCTTCCCGAACTCAATCGATCATCGCGTGATGGGGTTGACACGCGAGCGAAATTCGATCCGTGGCTTACAGGTGGCGACTGGAGGCCGACGCCGAATACCAATGAAGGTGTCCGTCGCCGTTTCAGGTCAAGGTATTCTGGGCTGATGCTGCTGCATCAGTGAGATATGGGTTGGATGTTTGGAATGATGCTTTTGGGATGGGGCTGAAAGAGGCAGTGGATTGAACACCAGTCAGAGATGCGATCCAGGGACATCTCTAGGGAAGATGATCTTCTGGTTACTTCTGACACGGATGTTGCGTTCCATTTCTGTTGATCAACCGTAATGACCTTCGGTGAGGTTGAAGGTACTCTCTTTGAGGCTGAGGCCAAGGGATTTGCTTTTTTAACACTGAAGACATGCTTTTGGTTACTGAGAACAGTGCATGGGTCTAGGTAGTGCAAAAAACAGTTACAAATTACTCACTAATCAGGGGTTAGAGATCATCCATTAATTGCTCAACGGGGGTGGGATGGGTTGGGTTATTTTACCTCTGAGCGGCACTTTTTGCACACCATGGGTTAAATGGCCAGGTCACATGGACCCCAAAGGCTCAGAGAAGGTTAGGGGAGGCGACCCACTGGAACAACTGTTGGGAGACAGATGATAGCCTCCCGTCAAGGCCATCCAGCGTGATCTTTAAAGTACACAGGGTGTAGCTCTCCCGCACACTGCACCACGATTTAAAGCCCCATCCGACGGACGGCGGTCTTTCCAAACCCATCGGTGTTTCCTACTGACCGTGGGCAGGGCGGGGAATTTTGCGGAGATAAATCTCAACGATGACTCAACTGGGACTCCAACCTGGGAACTGCAGATTACGAGCTTGGCGCGCTACCGACTGAGCCACCCTCGCCCCCAGGGGTGGGATAGAGATTAGGGATTATTTTAATACATCTCTTATAGGACATCATGCATCTCTTATAGGACATCAGGGGAGGGGAGGACATTTTTGAAAATGTTATTTTTTCCACTTTTCTGATGATAGAAAAGAATTGCTTTTACTACAATGACACTCCTTTCTATGTTTATTACTTTGCTAAAAGGAAAACCTTTACAAAAACCTTTCTTAACAAGGAAGGGGAGGAAAAGATTTGGGCCAGCATTGCTTGTATTGTACAAGGGGAGAGTGTTTGAAATTTGCGTTGATTATTTTTAAGGACTCCTCCTTGCTAAGGGAGGGGGCGGCTGGCTCAGTTTGTAGTGCTTCAGGCTGATAATGTACAGTTCCCAAGTTCGAGTCCCAGTTGTGCCATCGTTGAGATGTATCTCCGGTAATACTCCCCCTCCCCTTACCCTCAGAGGGAAAGGTGACTCCAATGGGCTTGAAAAGGCAGCCGTCAGTTAGATGGGACTTTAAGCCGTGGTCTCGTGTGCCAGGACAGTCCTACCATGTACATCTTAAAGAACACACTGGATGGCCTTGACGAGAGGCTTCCATCTGTCTCTCAACAGCTGTCCAGTGGTCCCCTTCCATCGGGTTGGACGTCAAGCTGTGGCTCCGTGTGCACAGGGAGAGCCTTACCCTGTGCACGTTAAATAATACGCTGGATGGCCTTGACCGGAGGCTACTATCTATTTCCCAAAAGCTGTTCCAGTGAGTCCCCCCTCCTCCAACCTTCTCTGAGCCTTCGGGGTCCTTGCAACCTGGCCATTTAGCCTATTGTGTGCAAAAAGTGCAGCTCAGAGGTAAAACAACTGAATCCAACCCAACAACCAAACCAGGTTGCGTTGTTTTACCTCTGAGCGGCACTTTTTTGCACACCATGGGCTAAATGGCCATGTCACATGGACCCCGAAGGCTCAGAGAAGGTTGGGGGAGGGGACCCACTGGAACAGCTGTTGGGAGACAGATGGTAGCCTCCCGTCAAGGCCATCCAGCGTGTTCTTTAACGTGCACAGGGTATGGCTCTCCCGCACACGGGGCCACGGCTTAACGTCCCATCCGACGGACGACGGCCTTTCCAAGCCCTTCGGTGTTCCCTACTGACCGTGGGCAGGGCAGGGAATTTTGCGGAGATAAATCTCAACGCTGACTTAGCTGGGACTCGAACCTGGGAACTACAGATTACGAGCCTGGCGCGCTACCGACTGAGCCACCCCCGCCCCACCAAACCAGGGAAAACTAAATTACGTGTAATAACTAAAGAAATAGGATACTATTTTTTTCTTCATGGGAATCTTTTTTTTTTCTGTCCCTACCTTAAATAAAAAGTATTTTTAAAACACTACAAGTCGCATCACAGTTCTTCGGGGACAAACGTTCTTCTGTCATGAATCCCAGCAATTCGAGGATTTTTCCCTTATCATCAGTTTTAATATTGATTTGTTTACACATAAATATCGTTATCAGATTACATGGATTTCTTATCGTAATGAAGAGACAGTGTGGGAACTCCCTCTGAAGACGAAAAGTGGTCCTATATTACGCCTGGAAATTTCTCCCGAATTTCTCTCTCAAACTGATGATAGCCTGTAAAAGCTCTTCTGCTGCAGACATCGGCATCTCTTCTTCCTAAGCAGCAAACTCATCACTTCACCTACCTGTGACACCGTTAACCCTTCTGCCTCTCTCCCCCCCCCCCACTTCTTTTCCCTTTCCCCAATGCAAACAAGCCAACAAACCATGAAATGCCGACAGAACTAAGCCATCCGTGTAACGAGATGTCTGTGACGTCATTTCACTTCTTCTCTTACCCGTCTCCCAAAAGAGATCTCATGTCCGGTCACGTGGGTGCTCCATTTCCTTTCCTTCCTTCCCCCCCTCCTCCTCCCACAGGACGTGGCGGGAGCGGCAATTCACCACAATGCACTTCGTCTTTTTCTTCTGCTTCTCTTTTGCATGCGGTCTCCTCCCTGGGTTGGGAGCAGTTACCACCCTGTTCCAGGATCTGAAGGAAACGCCCTGGCGCCTCATTGGCTCCTCAGGGAAAAACAAGAACGGAAATTCGGCTCTTCAGGAAGGAAAAAAAAAAGGAGGATACGAATTTCCGAATGCATTTAAAGAATCTGAGTCCTTTTCATCGCAGAAATTCAAACTTTTCCAGAATTTTGATTTTGTCATTTTTCAAACTGTTTTTGGCGGAATTCTTGGCGGCGTCGGATTTAGATATAAAAGGGGCCCTGCTAGAAGTCTAAATTTTAGGACCCCATATAATAACATGCGGAAAATATATATACAGGGTGAAACTGAAAAAGTGGGCAAAACTTTACGGGGTGGTAGAACGCAGCTATACGAGCAATATTCGTTATAGAAAGTATGGGCGGAACGCAAACGGCGAGCCGCTAGGTGGCGTTGGAAATGATATAAAAGGGTCGGTCCTCACACCCAACGGCATTTCTACCGTGGATTGCCGAGAGGATGGCTGGTTATACTAACCACGAAATGGCGGATATGCACTTTGTGTACGGTGCGGCTGACGGGAATGCAAGTGAGGCACAGAGTATCTCCTCTCCTTCTTGTGTTCATTCTTTAAATGTGACAGTGGAAAACTACCTTTTAACTTCTCACCGCTTGCGTTCCGACCATACATTCTATGACGAATATTGCTCGTATAGCTGCGTTCTACCACCCCGTAAAGTTTTGCCCACTTTTTCAGATTCACCCTGTATATGTCTAAGGCCATTATAAAAATTTACCTATTTTAACCAAACTTTTATATTATTAAATAAGTATATATATATAAAATAATAAACTAAGTTTACCTAAACCTTTATATTATTAAATAATTAAGTAACAAAGGTAATATGTTTCCAAAATGTCAGGAAACTCAAAAGTTACTTACTGATGACAAGAGTGGAATTAGTAACATTTGCAACGTCTTAAATTCCAAATTTCCAAAATTGCTAGATTGGTAGAAAGTGATCAATCATATCGCCCGAGAAAGTCCCGATTTGAACCCATGGGCTTTTTTTTTGGGGGGGGGGGATACATAAGAAAGCAACTTTTTCTTTAAAAAAAAATCTTAATATGCGGCATTTAAAGGAAAGAATTAGTTCAGCTATTGCAAGTCGAGCAGAATATGGATGGAAGTTGACTATCATGTCATCAATGGCGCCCAGAGTGAAGTCTGTTGAACACAAATCAAAATTTTAGGAGTTTATTAACATTTTGTACACGCAATTACTTAGTTAAAATAGGGGCGGGGGTGGCTCAGTAGGAAGCGCGCCAGGCTCGTAATCTGTAGTTCCTAGGTTCGAGTCCCAGCTGGGTCAGCGTTGAGATTTATCTCCGCAAAATTCCCCGCCCTGCCCACGGTCAGTAGGGGACACCGATGGGCTTGGAAAGGCCGCCGTCCGTCGGATGGGACGTTAAGCCGTGGCGCCGTGTGCGGGAGAGCCATACCCTGTGCACGTTAAAGAACACGCTGGATGGCCTTGACGGGAGGCTACCATCTGTCTTCCAACAGCTGTTCCAGTGGGTCTCCTCCCCCAACCTTCTCTGAGCCTTCGGGGTCCATGTGACCTGGCCATTTAGCCCATGGTGTGCAAAAAAGTGCCGCTCAGAGGTAAAACAACCCAACCTAATCGAAACACACAAAGTTTGCTTCCTGTAACAGCACGTGCTGTCATCACTATGCATCTTAAGGTCAAATAACCCTTGACTGCTTATCAAGTATGAATAAAAATCGGCACGTCATATATTTTGAAGTGTACTGAATAATTGGAATTCTGCCTTTTTCTGACTAAACTGCCAGTCGGTATTTAAAATAAACTTGATAGGAAAAAACTTATTTCACAAATTGAAAGCGTTTTCTCCTTTGTCCTCTGTTTTTACCTTTTCTGTTCTCCTTTTAGAACACTGGCATCTGGTAAACCTAATATAACCTCAATACTGAAAAAAAAAAAAATCGAAATCTTTGTGATTTATTCTTCCCAATGACGAAAGTTTCTTTCTCGTATGCCTTTCAGTTTTTTGAAAATAAATTTTTGAAACTGTTTAGATCATTTATAATTAAGGAATTTTTTTTTTATTTTTAGCAATATGCCTCATAGCCCTTTTCCCTCACTCCAAATTGTGAGGCTTTTTCATTGAAAATATTTCAGTAATAGCCAACACCTTTATCTTATAATAGACTAAGTTTCATTAAATATAAATAAATACCTCCTCAAGTAGCTGCTTGCCACAGAGGTCTGACAGGAGCCTGTCAGTTTATATGCCAAAGTAGAAGGTCTGAGAGGATGGCAGGCCTCAGCAGAAAAACGACACATACATCCATGCCTTACCCGGGGCTCGAACCCAGGTCCCTTAGATCAGCAGCCAAGCGCGCTAACCACTCGGCCATGGGACGGCTTCATTAAATATACCAGTTTCGAAAATTTATTTATTAATCCTAAATTTCTCTTTATCTTCTAAGTAGATTATCTTAATTGCTTTAATTATGTGAAAACACACAGACCTATAGAATTCTCAATTAATTCACATAACAAGATAGCTCTAGGGTCTATAACCCTTAACGTAGAAAGAATGCCAAGGAAAATATTAATTCTAAAATTGAAAAATAAATCGTAGGTATCATTTTGTGATTAATTTTCATAGTTTTAATTTGGTTCTTGTTAAAATTGCAAAGAACTTTGTTAGAGTGGCGTACTATCAATTAATATTAAAAGTTAAGTTGTTCTACTTCTAAAAAACCCGCTATTTTGTACCAAATTAGCTTAAATGGCCAAATCAAAAAGATCCCAAAATTTCAGAGTTTGGAGGTGAAGGGTTGGATTGTTTTACTTTGAATGGCACTTTTGTGCCCATAGTGGGCTAAATGGGGGGGGGGGGGTGACTCAGTCGGTAGCGCGCCAGACTCGTAATCTGTAGTTCCCAGGTTCGAGTACCAGCTGGGTCAGCGTTGAGATTTATCTCCGCAAAATTTCCCCGCCCTGCCCACGGTCAGTAGGGGACACCGATGGGCTTGAAAAGGCCGCCGTCCGTCGGATGGGACGTTAAGCCGTGGCCACGTGTGTGGGAGAGCCATACCCTGTGCACGTTGAAGAACACGCTGGATGGCCTTGACGGGAGGCTACCATCTGTCTCCCAACAGCTGTTCCAGTGGGTCCCCTCCCCCAACCTTCCCTGAGCCTTCGGGGTCCATGTGACCTGGCCATTTAGCCCATGGTGTGCAAAAAAGTGCCGCTCAGAGGTAAAACAATCCAATCCAAACAATCCAATGGGCTAAATGGCCAAGTCACAAGGACCCAAAGGGCTCAGAAAAGAGTTGGCGAAGTTCATCTTAAGGTAGAGCCCCCTCTGTCCATGGCTGTTCGAATAGTATGTATGCATGCATGTATGTCCTATTAATTACTTATGCAATGGACACTGTATCTGCTGCTTTTGAACCTGCTTACCTTTGAAACTATGGGTTCCAAGGGGGGGGGAGTCGCTTCTATCGCCCCTCCCCCATTCGTAAATCACTTATCTCCCCGTCAAGAGGGCAACTTCTAGGAATGTCATAATGTTTCAAAAGCATCTGAAAATCAGTTAAAATACTTCACAAAGCAGTTGGACAGCCTTCTTTTTTAATTCAATTTCGGTGTATTCATAACTAAATGTGCGTGTTGAAAATGTTCGCAATTTTTTTACCATCAATCAAGTCTTTTTCACAAAATGCTGTTTTCACAATCATTGCAGATTTCTGCTTGATTCGAATGGATTTGAATAAGGCAGACTGTCCATAAATATGGATCTGAGTGGATCTTCTGAGTTTTAGCTGACAAGGCAGATGACCACGTGTGACGTCACTTCCATGTCTCCTGGATCTCACAGGTAAACGCTTGGACTTTTTCCTTTCAATGAGCTTCTCACTCATCTGCGTATTCCTGTCTGTACCAGTTTTAACTTTAATGTGTGAAGACAAATACAATCCATGGCTAAAACTATTAACATAAGATTCATTTTTGTAACACTGCTTTGAAATATTTAAAAAATTCATCGCTCAATTTCAAATACAATAGTTTCTCGAAAACATCATACCAGAGGTCTGTGACAGGCGTCTGTCAGCATAATACGTCATAGAGGCAATCTGTGAGGAAAGTGAAACCTCAATAGTAGGACATCCCAAGAAAAGAAACGTCCATGCTTTATCCGGGGCACCAACCCAGTTCCCATTGATCTAGAGACAAATAATAAACGACTCTTGTTGAACTTCAAGATTTTAAAAATTGGATTGAACTCTTGAGTTTATCTCCAATGATATTCTTTTTATTTAAGAAAGATCCCGATTTGACCCCACTGGACTTCTTTATTTGAAATTTCAATTTGAACTTTTCGGTTTTATTTTTATATAAATGTACATCATTACAATGTAAATAACCCAAGAGCATCAGCTCATCCAAGTTATTGTAAAATTTAACACAGGAATAAAATAATGGCAACATATTTTTAACATATAATATATACAATCTTAAACATCTTCAATCATAGTTGAATTTGCATTTGCAGAAAAGTCTACATATTCTTTTCAACAAGAGTGGCAAAATATATGTTGGGTTGGGTTGTTTTACCTCTGAGCGGCACTTTTTTGCACACAATGGGCTAAATGGCCAGGTCACATGGACCCCGAAGGCTCAGAGAAGGTTGGGAGAGGGGACCCACTGGAACAGCTGTTGGGAGACAGATGGTAGCCTCCCGTCAATGCCATCCAGCGTGTTCTTTAACGTGCACACTGTATGTCTCTCCCGCACACGGGGCCACGGCTTAACGTCCCATCCGACGGACGGAGGCCTTTCCATGCCCATCGGTGTCCCCTACTGACCGTGGGCAGGGCGGGGAATTTTGCGGAGGTAAATCTCAACGCTGACCCAGCTGGGACTCGAACCTGGGAACTACAGATTACGAGCCTGTCGCGCTACCGACTGAGCCACCCCCGCCCCGCAAAATATATGTGATTTCATTTTTCTATACAGATAAATTTTGTGTTCGTGCAGACAGAAAAGGGAAATTTTTAGGAGTTATCTTAAAGTATGAAAGTAAGACTCCAAATCAGTTGTATTTTGGAAGAACTATCTCAGTTTTTCTTTATACGTGAAATATCCACAAATGTAATTTCTGAGATCAGGTGGTAAGGAATTAAATAACTGAGGTGAAAGATATAAATAGAGTTTGTGAAGTATTTTTTTTTTGTCTGGGCAACCATATATGTAATTTCTTCATTTCTCAAACAATTTTTATAAATTTTCATTTGAAACTCAGAATCGTGTTTATAAAGATAAAGCATAAGCTTGTACCTATAAAGGTGTCTTAAAGGAAACATATTTAATTCGCAGTATTAATTATATATATTTAAATTATTATTTTATTGAATGGCTAAGTTGCACCATAGCATAAAATTACATAACTCAGGGCAGACTCGATTCTTTTTATATTTTTTATGTAAAAAAAGAATGTTTGCAATATTAGAAATATTAAACATGACATTTACATAGCATAGGAAAGCCCTTAATACTTTTGGTGAGATAGTGAGGGGTATAATAGTATAAGCAGAAGAACTTTCTTTCCATGGAAAGGTATAAGTTGGTAAAGGGTTGGATTGTTTTACCTCTGAGCGGCACTTTTTTGCACACCATGGGCTAAATGGCCAGGTCACATGGACCCCGAAGGCTCAGAGAAGGTTGGGGGAGGGGACCCACTGGAACAGCTGTTGGGAGACAGATGGTAGCCTCCCGTCAAGGCCATCCAGCGTGTTCTTTAACGTGCACAGGGTTGGTTCTCCCGCTTACGGGGCCACGGCTTAACGTCCCATCCGACGGACGGCGGCTTTTCCAAGCCCATCGGTGTCCCTACTGACCGTGGGCAAGGCGGGGAATAAGTTGGTAAAGAGCAGCATTATTGTTACAATATGCTTTTAGAGCATTTACAAATATTTTTTGTACGATTTACAAAGCATTAAGAGTACATTTGCAATTTAAGAAAAAATTTATACTTTAGCACTTATTTGCAATTTTTTTTTTATCATGATATTATTATTTGTCAAATGTTGAGCTTAATATGCGTTTGCTTGAAATAATCTGAATTTCAAGATATGTAATAAAAAAGTTAACTTTTATCACAGGTTTGTCGCAGTAAATGAACTGTTTCCGAAATGTGTAGCGGTTAACGGATTATTAAAGAAGTTTTTCAAGAGAAAAAGGTTTAAAAACACATATTTAGACTATTTTATGTGCAAAAGAACTGCTGGGGGGGGGGGGAACAACCCGATCTAAAGCTGTTTATAAATATTAATCATTGCACCACCCTGCCTGTGTTTTTATCAGTTGCCCTCTTGGGAAAAACAATGGATGATAATAAGAAGATAAAAAGTTAGTTTCTTTATGCTGAACACTCAGCAAAAATCAGCAGTGGATTTAGCATTTGGGCAACTTCATTTTGAGGCCCCCTCTAAAAATTTAAAATGATGTTTTTTTAAGGATGTTAAGATAGATAGATAATTTATTCTCATAATATGCAGTACATTACATTTACATGTTTTTTTACCTTAAAGCTGAGTTATAATGAAATATATATAATGTTGTATATCTCAGATACCCAATTTTAAAGTATTACATTTTCTAATATATATTCTTCTTTATACATAGTTTGTCCAATAAAAATCATATATTTATTCATACCATATATATGGAAAATTTTAATATTATATTTCATTAGTGTTTTGTAATTTTATCTACATTTTTCAGTAAAAGTCTGAGAAAAAATGTTGAGTCTTCCACGAGAGTAAAAACTCGCTTGTGGAAGAAATTTAAGTTATGTTGTAATAAAATGAAAAGGCAACATGCTTCAGTTTCACATTTCCTCACACTTTGCTAGCTTGATCAAAAAATCCGAATAAATATTTATCCAATTTATAAGTTTGAAAATTATCATTAAGAATAAATGAAATAAAAAAAAAACTTTACTGGGTAGAAAACAGAAAAAAATATATAAATCTATATTGAAATTGTGCGTTAGTAAGTGTTTCAGTTGAGCACCTTAAGGGCAACTCAGCATCAAATGAAATTATATTACATTTAAATCTCTTTTATTTCTAAAACATAGTCTCAATATTTACCACATTTAAAATCTATTTTCTTAATTCTTTATAGAAAAAGTTATCATTCCTTATTCCTTTCATGTACTCTGGTAAGCAGTTAAAAAACTTTGGCGCCAAAAAAACACTGAAATGCATTAATCGAAAAAAAAACGCCTTTATTATCGCTATTAAAAATAAATAAATAAATACCGCATCAAGCAGTTGCTTGCCACAGAGGTATGACACGAGCCTGTCAGTTTTTAGCTATAGTAGAAGGTCTGTGAGGATGGCGGGACCTCAATAGAAAATCGACACGAACATACATGCCTTATCCGGGGCTATTATTATACATTTTTGATCAATTAACAAAACGTTAAAAATAAAAAATATAGTTGATCTACGGGACCTGGTTAGCGCGCTTCGCTATTGATCAAAGGAACCTGGGTTCGAGCCCCGGGTAAGGCATAGATGTTTGTGTTTTTTTTTTTCTGCTGAAGTCCCGCCATCCTCACAGATCTTCTCTGGCATATAAACTGAAATGCTTCTTTCTGTTAGACCTGTGTGGCAAGCAGTTGCTTGAGGGAATATTTTTTTTAATTTCTTTTTTTTTGATACTGTGGTCCCAAGCGCGCGCTTCTTGTGTCTTGTGCTGTGATCTATCACTGGACCAATAAACTCAAAGTGTAAGCTCAAAATCATTTTTGCTATCATCAAACTCTCTTTCTGTTCTTTCCACGAGCCAAGCTTCCCTCCAAAACAGCCAGCGCAGGGCGCGCCCGACGCGGCCACGTGCGTCGGCACGAGCCCGGGCCAGTCGGTAGCGCCTCCTCTCGTCGCCGCGCTGGCCCGTAATGAGCGCTTCCCCACCCGACGTTAACGCTCGGGCGGCCACGTGCGACGGCATTGGGGGCACGTGGTGCCGCGTGCGGGCCCCACCCTGGTCCCGCACACCCCCGTGTGTGTGGCCGGAGAGATTGAATTTAAAGTGACCTTGGTGGAAGTGGCCCACACCCTTCTTCCTCTCGGAGTCCTGATCTCTCTGTGCTCGAGATACACGAGACGGCAACGCCGCCAACTTTCGGATCTAAAAGATAAAAGAATCGGAGATAGGTTTCGTGATATTGTTTCATGATACGTTTCGTGTGTCGAGTATTGTTTCATCCAGACATTCTAGATGGTTGCTGTGGTAGACTTAATTGTGTGGTGCAGCATTATTTGCAATTAGGAAGAAGTTGTTGGGTTGGGTTGTTTTACCTCTGAGCGGCACTTTTTTGCACACCATGGGCTAAATGGCCAGGTCACATGGACCCCGAAGGCTCAGAGAAGGTTGGGGGAGGGGACCCACTGGAACAGCTGTTGGGAGACAGATGGTAGCCTCCCGTCAAGGCCATCCAGCGTGTTCTTTAACGTGCACACTGTATGTCTCTCCCGCACACGGGACCACGGCTTAACGTCCCATCCGACGGACGGAGGCCTTTCCATGCCCATCGGTGTCTCCTACTGACCGTGGGCAGGGCGGAGAATTTTTGCGGAGATATTTTGGAAGAAAGAGAGTATGGATTGTTTTTACCTCTGAGCAGCACCATTTACCTTGGACAGCTGTTAGGAGACAGATGGATGCCTCAAGGCCATCCAGTGTGTTCTTTAACATGCACAGGGCTTGAGTCTCCTGCACCAGATCCAAGGTTAATGTGCTATCCGACGGACGGCGGCCTTTTCAAGCCTATCGGTATCCTTATTGACCGAGGTTGGGTCACTGAGATAAGTCTCGACGCTGGCCCAGGTGGGACTCGAACCTGACAACTGCAGATTACAAGCCCATTGCGCTACAGCCTGAGCCAGCCAGCCACCGCCCCTAAAATAAAGATTATGAGACTGAGCTAGAGTAACCTGACGTCCTTGTTTTCTGAACTTTCTTAGTTCCTGGATGTCCCCGAAAATATGAAAAAATGCCCCTGGAAATGTAACCAGAATTATTTTTCAGATTTTTTTTAATGTTCAATTTACTTTACAACATGAGTAGATAAAGAATGAGCAATAGAATAATAGTGGCAACACTGTGGTAAAAATTTCGGTCGATAATCAAATAAATGAAATGAATGAAAAATTGATTTTGGAATTTTACACTTAACCCGATTAAATTGTGAGTTGTCAAACTAGGATGACAAGGCGTTCTCATTTACTGAGGACTTCTTATCAAACCTGTAAAATTCTCCGCCCTGCCAAGATCAGTAGGGGACACCAATGCGCTTGGAAAGGCTGCCGTCAATCGTTGGAGGGACGTTAAGCCGTGGCCCCGTGTGCGGGAGAGCCATACCCTGTGCACGTTAAAGAACATGCTCTATGGCCTTGATGGGGCTACAATCTGTCTTCTAACAGATGTTCAGTGGGTCCCATCACCCCAACCTTCTTTGATGGACAAATGCGTGATGAACAGTGTGGATTCAGAAGTGGTAGGGTACTAACTGATCAAATATTTTCACTTCGACAGATTCTTGAGAAATGTTTAGAGTTCCAGAAACCTGTGGTTACTAGTTTTATAGATTTCAAAAGGCTTTTGACTCTGTTGACATTATTTGTGGTTGACTATTAGCTCATATGGAATACCTGATAAGTTAGTCAATGTAATGAGAGCTCTCTGTAATAACTCTGAGTCGTGTGTGAGAGTTGGTACGTCTTGCGGTGATTGGTTTAGCATTGCTAGTGGAGTTAGGCAAGGGTGCATTTTGTTTCTCTTTAGTTTGGCTATTGATTATGTTATGCAAAATTCTTTGTAAGGGAAAGATTTTGGGCTTAAATGGTCTAGAGATACTACAATTTCTGATTTAGATTATGCAGATGATTTGGCCTTGTTGGCTAATGATGTTGATGAGATGAATTCGTTCATTAGGGCTTTTGATGAGACTGGTAATAGAATAGGTTTGGTGATAAACAGAGAAAAAACTAGTGATGAAAATTGGTCAGACAGATGGCGCTTAAGTTGCTTTGAATGGCTGCACTCTTGAGCAGGTGTCACAGTTTAATTATCTTGGGAGCTATGTAAGAGATAATGATGATGTGCGGCATGAGATTAACAGACGAATAGGGATTGCCGCTGGGACATTTAAGAATCTACGGAGAGTGTGGAAAAATAGGCGTATACACCTAAATACTAAAATTAGGCTGTATAATAGTTTGGTTCTTTATAAGGTTAGTTATGGTAGCGAAACATGAACCCTTTTTAAGCAGGATAACAAGAAACTTGATGCCTCTTATGCTTAGGCTTAGGCAGTATCTTGGGCATTAGGTGGCTTGACTTTGTAAGTAATGATGAGGTTAGAAGAAGGAGTCATCAACCTCTTTAGAGCGGCATATTGCGCAGAGAGATACTGCGTTGGTTTGGCCATGTTGACCGTATGCAGAGCTGCAGATTGGCAAACAGGATTATGAACACATGCCTAAAGGTTTGAGAAAAAAGGGGAGACCTAGAATGCAATGGGCAGACAGTGTCAAACAGGACCTTCCTAGACTAGGCCTAGAATGGCCAAATGCATCAGCAGTAGCTCAGAAGAGACACATCTGGAGAGGAAACTTGCACAGTCTTGTTGGACCTCCGTAGCCCATTGCTGCATGAGGATTTTGTATGTACGTATGTATGTATGACACTCGCCGCTCCATAAGCTTTCATTTGACACATAGCTTGTTACTTTACACACTCGCGTTCAGGAGATATAGAAGAATATTCATTTTCGTAATTTCCGGCTTTTTTAGGGGGCAGGTAAGCATGGGAGGTCAAAATTTTAATAGCCTGTGACATTTCTCGTGTATAACTTGTTACCTTTGGCTTTCGCCTTCTGCAGATGTTAGCGAAACGAAAGTATTTAGATATCGCCCTTTTTTTTAGGGAGGAAGAAAGCACGGGGGTATGGGGGGGGGTCAATATTTTTATAGCCTATGACACTCCCCGCGTCACAAGCTTTCATTTGGCACAGAAATAATTAAGTTTCTTCATCGGGTTCGAAAGATATGGTGGAACAACGTTTTGCCAAATCCACAAACCGACAAATCGACAAAATGTGAAAACCAAAAGTAATAGGAAGATGGGTAAAAATCTTAATATAGTGCGAAAATTAAATCACTTATAGTGAATCGCCTGTATAGAAAAAAAAATTAATATAAATAAAATAAAAAACATGAAAAAAATGCGAAATTTAACAAAAATATAGAAATAAAAATAAAATAGCTTAAAAGGGATTAAAAAATAAGAAATTTGGCAAAAAAAAATATTTTTGGAGCGTGTGATTCTACATCTTTTGTAGCTATCAATCTTGCGATTTTCTGAATTTTTTTTTTTCCAATGCTCACAGACAGACTTCATTCAATTTACCATTTGTTCAAAATATCGTAATTTTGGTGGTTTATGTGGACAACGGGACGTAATCCTTGGAATCGGGACTGTCCCGAAAATTTCGGGAAACTTGGTCACTATATTTCCACCCCCACCCCCCTCTGCTACAGCTTCATATCCATCTGCTCTGATGCAGAGAATCATAAATCTTTCGGAAATCGAATGGCACAGTTTTAAAAAAGGAATTTTGAACTTTCCCAAACAATAAAGTTTTAATTCACATTTGAAGATATCATCCCAATATACATATCACTGAAGGAGTAAAACTTAGAGAATATATACAAACCAATAACTGAAATTTTTTAACATCTATAATACCCATTAGGCTTATTAAAGAAAGACGCCTGTCCCTACTAGCCAGTTCTGGATCTAAAAAAAAAAATGCAGCGTCAAGGAGGGAATAGGGCTGGAAGGGACCAGAATGTTGCTTTAGTGAGCTTTCATTTTATGGTCTAATGTACGCTCAACGGTTGGGTTGGATTGTTTTACCTCTGAGCGGCACTGTTTTGCACACCATGGGCTAAATGGCCAGGTCACATGGACCCCGAAGGCTCAGAGAAGGTTGGGGGAGGGGACCCACTGGAACAGCTGTTGGGAGACAGATGGTAGCCTCCCGTCAAGGACCATCCAGCGTGTTCTTTAACGTGACAGGGTATGGCTCTCCCGTACACGGGGCCACGGCTTAACGCCGCATCCGATGGACGGCGGCCTTTCCAAGCACATCGGTGTCCCCTACTAACCGTGGGCAGGGCGGGGAATTTTGCGGAGATAAATCTCAACGCTGACCCAGCTGGGACTCGAACCTGGAAACTGCAGATTACGAGTCTCGCGCGCTACCGACTGAATCACCCCCGCCCCCAAAAGTACTCTAATACACCCCCGACTCAAGAGAGTAGATAAAATTTTACTTCATATTAAGAAATAATATGAAGTAAAATTAGATCTACTCTCTTGAGTCTGTGGTGTATTAGATGACTTTTGTTAATTGTTCATGACATCGAACTGCTGAGGAGCCCATTCCATGAACCAGCGATAACAACGAGCGCAGGAGACAACGGCCCAACAATAGCAATATCAGCAAACGGTCTATGCCGGAGAGCGAAAAGGAAACTAACTGCGGTGGCAACAAACATAAGTAGGAGTGTACCACAGCAGGTTTTCAACAAAACGGGAGGATAGTGAACCTTATATTAAGATTTAGAGACCCCGTGACAGAAGCTTAACATTGCTATTGTTATTATTGTTACAAATTTGCAAATGATGTAATTATTTCTGCAATTTCCTTAGTGAAGTATTGTGCTTACGTATAAAGTTATGCCTCAACTGTGTCCCACATGTTAAAATCTTTCCTACTGGCTCCCGCAGGCTCAGAAAATATCTTGACATGCATAGGTTGTGGCCCACTGGATTAGATACTAAGTCATGACACATAACAGAGTAATTAATTAACCAAAACCCATTCATTGCCTTAAAGAGTCTACACCTTCAACCCTTTCTGAACCGTGGGATCATTGTGACTTATTAGTCATTTTAGCCCATTATAAGCCAAAAACTTCAGCTTAGAGATGAAGCAAGAACCTTTTTCGTATTTCCAACAGCCCTCAACAGATCATCTGAACAGAGTCACGTTGTTCTCTCATATCTTTGTAATACGTCAGCTGTCTTATTCTCTACGATTTGCCACCCATCCCGAAATATTTTCTTGCCTTTACGATTCATAACCTAAGCCCTGAACGAGCAGAGGTCAAGGTGCAACATGCCCGCCGCACTCTTTCACCCGCGCTCCCCAGCCCCCTCCCCTCCCACTTTCAACACAACGGCCTTGATCTTCAGAGCATAAGCAACCTGCCAAATATTTCTGAGATTTTTTTATTATCCCATCACTTGCTTCACTAACATTTTTGTTTTCAATTTATTGCGACTCCGCACTCCTCTTTTGCACCCCCCCCCCCTCCAATGCAATTATGTTTCGAAAGAGTTCAGCGCATCGGCGCTTAATGGGATCCTCATTCTTGTCTTCGTCGGAAAATGATCCCTAAAGGAACACCAATTTCTCCCCTGAAATATTACGAAGCGATCACCTCCCACCCTCCTGCAACTTGCCCACCCCCAATTTCTTCCTCAGCCTCCATCTCGCCTGATATTCCTCGCTGACATCCATTGTGAATTCAATCCACTCTCTTCCACCTCCAACCCCGTGCGATATGTATCCCAAATGCGTCTAAAATGGCACATTAGCCACCCACCGTTAGAGGATGTTCTCCGACTATGGCGGAAAGAAAATAAAGGGTGCAGGAAAAAAAGAGACGATCGTTCGCTTTAGGTGGTTGTGACTTGTAAAAGAAATATCGTAAACGATCTCTCACTCCACTTGGAGGAAGTTTTGCGCTTCCAGGCACATTCTGAAGGGACCTGCTCACGACCGGGACTGACGTTATTTATTGATTTTCGTTGCAAATTTTTGAAGCGCGCAAGGTTGGCTGATGCCCCTTGATTCGCCTGCAGAGGAGCATGCCTCTAACCTCTCCTGAGGCGGATGAGGAGGAATCAGATGATCATCGGCAGAGGAGCACGCCTCTAACCCTTCCTGAAGCGAATGAAGAGGAAACAGATGATGATCGAGTCGCTTCTCTTGACATCGTGATCAAATTGTAACAAGGACGCCGACATGGGCTCATTCATTTTTGTGTTGTTCCAGTATATTTCTTTTTTTTAACGAATTTTTTTCATTTGTCGATTATGATAGTCATGAAATAATGCAATATATAGAGGTTCATTTTTCTTTTGATTAAGAAGCAGCAGAGAACCAAATTCCAGTCAAATAAGCATTCTTTTGAATGACGATTATACGACATAACCTTTATACAGTGCAACACCAAAATATCAGAGTTGGGTTGTTTTACCTCTGAGCGGCACTTTTTTGCACACCATGGGCTAAATGGCCAGGTCACATGGACCCTGAAGGCTCGGAGAAAGTTGTGGGAGGGGACCCACTGGAACAGCTGTCGGGAGACAGATGGTAGCCTCCCGTTAAGGCCATCCAGCGTGTTCTTTAACGTGCACAGGGTATGGCTCTCCTGCACACAGGACCACGGCTTAACGTCCCATCCGACGGATGGCGGCCTTTCCAAGCCCATCGGTGTCCCCTACTGACCGTAGGCAGGGCGGGGAATTTTGCGGAGATAAATCTCAACGCTGACCCAGCTGGGACTCGAACCTGGGAACTTCAGATTACGAGCCTGGCACGCTACCGACTGAGCCACCCCCGCCCCACCAAAATATCAGAGAATTTCCATGTTATGTCGGTGGGGATCTAACTTCGAAGCTCGGTAACTTCTAAAATATGCAATTAATGGAAATATGTGATTGAGTATAAATTAAAGATCATAATTAAATCTTTTCAGTCTCAAAATTCAACAATATTAATGCAGTATTAAAAGAATTATGGAAGCTGGAATATTTTACAATAGTAGTGCGTGATAAGAATTTCTCTCTGAAATTAATTAAAATTCAAACAATAAGTATTGTTTTGAACCACTTAATAAAATAAATATACAATTTAGAAATTTTCCTAAAGATTATTTCAGTGTTAGACTTATATTATGAAAGATTTTTATGATCAGATAATTTATTGTTAAATATTTGAACTTTCGTTATTCTTTAAATACTGGGCGATTATTGCCGAAAATCGATATTTAAATAGATTTGATTACTTTCTCTATCTAGGGGCGGGGGTGGCTCAGTCGGTAGCGCGCCAGGCTCGTAATCTGTAGTTCCCAGGTTCGAGTCCCAGCTGGGTCAGCGTTGAGATTTATCTCCACAAAATTCCCCGCCCTGTCCACGGTCAGTAGGGGACACCGATGGGCTTGGAAAGGCCGCCGTCCGTCGGATGGGACGTTAAGCCGTGGTCCCGTATGCGGGAGAGACATACCCTGTTCACGTTAAAGAACACGCTTGACGGGAGGCTACCATCTGTCTCCCAACAGCTGTTCCAGTGGGTCCCCTCCCCCAACCTTCTCTGAGCCTTCGGGGTCCTTGTGACCTGGCCATTTAGACCATGGTGTGCAAAAAAGTGCCGCTCAGAGGTAAAACAACCCAACACTTTCTCTATCTTTAGTCACATTTTCCCATTAATTGCATATTTTAGAAGTTATAAAGCTTTGAAGGGAGGTTCCCATTGATATCACTACTTTGCTTGTAGAGTAGGAAGATAATGGAATGATCTTCCAGGGGGCGTTGTCATCTCTTTTACCATAGCCATTTTTAAAAAGCATTTACGAAGCATGGACTCAAGTAAATATCTTAAATGCTTTAAGTTTTAAATGTTTCATCTGTTTTTATCTCAAGATTGCCAAAGGACTCATTTATCTGCAATCCATTTTTTTTATATGAGATGTACATAATCATTGAATTCATATTATGTTTATAATGCCATATGCTTGTTAATTCTCCCAAATGGAGTCAGTGTAAGTTGCATTTACCTTCCATTTATTACTATTAAATTAAATTAATATTTTGATAGGGCAGTGTAGTTAAATATTAGTAAAAGAAAGTGACTTGTAGTTGAAGTTCAGCAGAGAAGCACCCGAAATGTTATGAGAAGTTTAGAGAATTTTTCTTTTTTATTGTGAGTGGAAGCTTTGTAAAATAAAAGCTCAGACTCTGAAGTGTTCAAAATTTCCAGAGGAGCATTTTTCATATTGACAATTCCATTCAGTTCATGGACGAAAGGGTCGAAATATTTTAAATAACTCTTTAACTCTCAATTGAAACCTGGGGCGGGGGTGGCTCAGTCGGTAGCGCGCCAGGCTCGTAATCTGTAGTTTCCAGGTTCGAGTCCCAGCTGGGTCAGCGTTGAGATTTATCTCCGCAAAATTCCCCGCGATGCCCTTGGTCAGTAGGGGACACCGATGGGCTTGGAAAGGCCGCCGTCCGTCGGATGGGACGTTAAGCCGTGGCCCCGTGTGCGGGAGAGCCATACCCTGTGCACGTTAAAGAACACGCTGGATGGCCTTGACGGGAGGCTACCATCTGTCTCCCAACAGCTGTTCCAGTGGGTCCCCTCCCCCAACCTTCTCTGAGCCTTCGGGGTCCATGTGACCTGGCCATTTAGCCCATGGTGTGCAAAAAAGTGCCGCTCAGAGGTAAAACAACCCAACAACAACTAAATTGAAACCATAGTCGGTTTCAAGTGACAGGGGTTGGCTGAATCGGTAGAACCCAACACTACCCATTTGCTCTGCTCTCCGTAGGTTCGAGTCTCAAATGTACCAGCGTTGAGAGATTTATTTCCATTAAACCCCACCCTACCCTCGGTCACAAAGGGGACACCGATGGGCTTGGAAAGACCTCCATCCGTCGGATGGAACGTTAAACCTTGGCTCTGTGTAGGGGAGAGTCCTGTGCACGTTAAAGAATACGCTAGAAATGGCCTTGACAGCAGACGGTAGTCTGTCGTCAAGGCCATTTCTAGGGCTCAATTTTTTTTCAATTTCTAGGGCTCAATTTCTAGGCTCAATTCCATCTATCTCCTAATAGCTGTCCAGTGGGATCCCATCCTCCAACCTTCTCTGATCCCTTAGGGTCCTTATGACTTGGCCATTTAGCCCATTGTGTGTAAAAAACAGTGCCATTCAGAGGTAAAACAAGCCAATCCTCGTATCCTCATTTACAGGTCTCCTTATCTGGTATATTTTTAAAAGTTAAAAATGAAATCTGATTTTTAAATGTTCCTTTCGCACTCCCTGGGCCCCCTTTCCAATACTCCTTATTAAGAGTTCCTTATTTTTTTTTAAACATTTCATATATTCGAACTGGCCCTTATGCATTTCCTTGTTAATTTCACCCCTCTCTGAATTTTAATCCACCCTTGTAGGGTTTGTAGGTTTTGTGCCTTGCTTTTGCTTGTCAGTTGTTCTCTGATCCTTTTCTTCCCCGTTCCCCTCTGATCCTTTTCTTCCCTGTTCCCCTCTGATCCTTTTCATGCCGATCTCTCGACATTCCTCTTCCTCAGTTCTTTCCTAATCTCTTCAATCATCCCTTTTTTGTTCCTACCTCATCACATCGTAAAGTTGAAAAAAGGATTAACAATTAGGAGCATGTAAAGTCCGTGTCGTGAGAGACTGACCGTAGTCAAAAAGAAGATCACGTTGCTCTCCATCTTTTGCCGGCAAAACTGACGATATTGAAGCGAGCTTGACACTTAAACTATATTCGCGCCACTCGAATGCGGAAGTTCAGTTCTGGGGTGAATAAGCAGTTCACCTAATTGCACTTCAACTAGATGCGGAATCTGGACTGAGAATGCGAATCCCACCTCCCCCTCCCCCCCCCCCCCCCCCCCCGGTCTCCTCTTCGAAGCACATTTATTAGCGTAAAGAGTTTGGATCACTTTGTTTTTCTCTTTGTCTTTTTCCGTGTTTGGTTTTGTCAGTTTTTGTCTGCGTGCGGTTTTCAAGAAGAAGTCAATTTTGCAAACACAGCAAAATTGCTGTCAAGTTACGACAGGCCAGTTCGTTCAATTGGCAGTGAACGCTCCTGGGGATGACCCCCATTGACACGACGGCGGATAACAAGCTCGGCTTCTGCTCCTTCTTCTTCTGCTGCTGCCTCCGACTGTGGACAAACAGAAACTCAGCAGGAGCAGCATGTTAAGTGGCTCCTAATTTCCGTCTCATAACTCGAGCAATACTCCGGGAAACTGCGAAATTGGCGCGTTTCGTTATTTTTCGCGTTCTACTAAAAATTTCTCACGGTTAAAGTTTCTTGCTTTGCTTGCTTTGTTCAGAGAAAGACGTCGCTTGTTTGCAAGAACGAAACTTTAGAAGGTTTTCCCACGATATGAAGGTAAAAAATGTTGAGTTTAAACTGAGACGTTTGAAACTCAGTTCCTTGTCAATGTTCCTCAATTTATCTATTTTTTCGGACCCTACATTTGGTGAAAATGTGAATACGAAACTCTCTTAGGGCCGCTTCTGTATTTCGTCTCAGGTGCGAAGATGCAAACAGAGGGGGGAGGATATTCAGTGGATTTGGAGCATCTTCTACCCCCCTCCCCTTCATTACTAGTGAATTTTCAGAAAGAGCGCTTAAATTCTTGAAAGCTCTTGATTGTGGATTTATTTGATGTACACCATTTTTGTGGCTGAATGACCTACGTTTAATATAATTTATTCATTTTCCTGCAGATAAGCTATTTAGCTTTGCGGGTCAATTGTAAATGTATTTGTATTCTTAAAAAATAAATAAAAAATAAAAGAAAAGCTATTCGTAGACAGGGATTTAAGAGTTTGAGAAAATGCCATGTAACTTGAATTGCGTAAAAGAGATATTGTCAAGACTTTTTTACTCTATTTATATTCTCGAAATATTACCCTGTGTTGTCATTTCCACAGACATTGCGGAGTGTCGATTTTCAAGAAAGAGAATCTTTTTTAGACACAAGTCTTTCCTACGCATGTGGAACTGGCGCTTTTGGCAATGCATACTTAGGGGTACTAACCAACGTTGCTAGGGTATCTAAAATATTACAGACTTGAGACACTCTCCACATCACATGCTTTCCTTTTTTAACATGGGGAAAGTAACTTGAGGTATCACATGACACTCCACATCTCTGAAGCTTTTCACCTTGAGATTTAACTTTTTTTATGCTTGGTAAACATTCACACATTTCTTCTTTTAGGGAAGATTCTTTTGAGGGGAGAACGTTTGACGGTTTCACTTTGCCTACCGAATTTGAAGGTACTACCCATTGTAAATTAGGAAACGTTTCCTCTTTTTTTTGAGGGGGAGGGGGAGAAAGGAAGATGAGAACCATATGCATTGTTTCAAGTTGTGATGAAAAGGAAGATGAGGACCAAACACATTGTTTCAAGTTGTGATGAAAAGGAAGATGAGGACCAAACGCATTGTTTCAAGTTGTGATGAAAAGGAAGATGAGAACCAAATGCATTGTTTCAAGTTGTGATAAAAGGAAGATGAGGACCAAATGCATTGTTTCAAGTTGTGATGAAAAGGAAGATGAGGAACAAACGCATTGTTTCAAGTTGTGATAAAAGGAAGATGAGGACCAAACGCATTGTTTCAAGTTGTGATGAAAAGGAAGATGAGGACCAAACGCATTGTTTCAAGTTGTGATAAAAGGAAGATGAGGACCAAACGCATTGTTTCAAGTTGTGATGAAAAGGAAGATGAGGACCAAACGCATTGTTTCAAGTTGTGATGAAAAGGAAGATGAGAACCAAATGCATTGTTTCAAGTTGTGATGAAAAGGAAGATGAGAACCAAATGCATTGTTTCAAGTTGTGATGAAAAGGAAGATGAGGACCAAACGCATTGTTTCAAGTTGTGATAAAAGGAAGATGAGGACCAAATGCATTGTTTCAAGTTGTGATGAAAAGGAAGATGAGGACCAAACGCATTGTTTCAAGTTGTGATGAAAAGGAAGATGAGGACCAAACGCATTGTTTCAAGTTGTGATAAAAGGAAGATGAGGACCAAACGCATTGTTTCAAGTTGTGATGAAAAGGAAGATGAGGACCAAACGCATTGTTTCAAGTTGTGATGAAAAGGAAGATGAGGACCAAACGCATTGTTTCAAGTTGTGATGAAAAGGAAGATGAGGACCAAACGCATTGTTTCAAGTTGTGATGAAAAGGAAGATGAGGACCAAACGCATTGTTTCAAGTTGTGATAAAAGGAAGATGAGGACCAAACGCATTGTTTCAAGTTGTGATGAAAAGGAAGATGAGGACCAAACGCATTGTTTCAAGCTGTGATAAAAGGAAGATGAGGACCAAACGCATTGTTTCAAGTTGTGATGAAAAGGAAGATGAGGACCAAACGCATTGTTTCAAGTTGTGATGAAAAGGAAGATCAGGACCAAACGCATTGTTTCAAGTTGTGATGAAAAGGAAGATGAGAACCAAATGCATTGTTTCAAGTTGTGATGAAAAGGAAGATGAGAACCAAATGCATTGTTTCAAGTTGTGATGAAAAGGAAGATGAGGACCAAACGCATTGTTTCAAGTTGTGATAAAAGGAAGATGAGGACCAAATGCATTGTTTCAAGTTGTGATAAAAGGAAGATGAGGACCAAACGCATTGTTTCAATTTGTGATGAAAAGGAAGATGAGGACCAAATGCATTGTTTCAAGTTGTGATGAAAAGGAAGATGAGGACCAAACGCATTGTTTCAAGTTGTGATAAAAGGAAGATGAGGACCAAATGCATTGTTTCAAGTTGTGATGAAAAGGAAGATGAGAACCAAATGCATTGTTTCAAGTTGTGATGAAAAGGAAGATGAGAACCAAATGCATTGTTTCAAGTTGTGATGAAAAGGAAGATGAGGACCAAACGCATTGTTTCAAGTTGTGATAAAAGGAAGATGAGGACCAAACGCATTGTTTCAAGTTGTGATGAAAAGGAAGATGAGGACCAAATGCATTGTTTCAAGTTGTGATAAAAGGAAGATGAGGACCAAACGCATTGTTTCAAGCTGTGATAAAAGGAAGATGAAAACCAAACGCATTGTTTCAAGTTGTGATGAAAAGGAAGATGAGGACCAAACGCATTGTTTCAAGTTGTGATGAAAAGGAAGATCAGGACCAAACGCATTGTTTCAAGTTGTGATGAAAAGGAAGATGAGAACCAAATGCATTGTTTCAAGTTGTGATGAAAAGGAAGATGAGAACCAAATGCATTGTTTCAAGTTGTGATGAAAAGGAAGATGAGGACCAAACGCATTGTTTCAAGTTGTGATAAAAGGAAGATGAGGACCAAATCCATTGTTTCAAGTTGTGATAAAAGGAAGATGAGGACCAAACGCATTGTTTCAAGTTGTGATGAAAAGGAAGATGAGGACCAAATGCATTGTTTCAAGTTGTGATGAAAAGGAAGATGAGGACCAAACGCATTGTTTCAAGTTGTGATAAAAGGAAGATGAGGACCAAATGCATTGTTTCAAGTTGTGATGAAAAGGAAGATGAGAACCAAATGCATTGTTTCAAGTTGTGATGAAAAGGAAGATGAGAACCAAATGCATTGTTTCAAGTTGTGATGAAAAGGAAGATGAGGACCAAACGCATTGTTTCAAGTTGTGATAAAAGGAAGATGAGGACCAAACGCATTGTTTCAAGTTGTGATGAAAAGGAAGATGAGGACCAAATGCATTGTTTCAAGTTGTGATGAAAAGGAAGATGAGGACCAAACGCATTGTTTCAAGCTGTGATAAAAGGAAGATGAGGACCAAATGCATTGTTTCAAGTAATGATAAAAGAATACAGTTTTAGAAAAGTTTCTTCAGAAAAGAGGAGGAAAAAATGCTTGGGACCAATCAAACATAGAAAAAAGTTTTTCCACAATCTCAGGAATCATCATACGAAATTTGATTGCAATATCTTGAAAGATCTGCAAATGTATGACGAACAGATAGACACTCCCCACGTCACATGCTTTCCTTTTTTAACATGGGGGAAGTAACTTCAGAGATGTGGAGTGTCCCATGACACTCCACATCTCTGAAGCTTTTCACCTTGAGATATAACTTTTTTATGCTCGGTAAACGTTCACACATTTCTTCTTTTTTGGGAAGATTCTTTTGAGGGGAGGACGTTTGACGGTTTCACTTTGCCTACCGAAACTGCAAAATTAACTCAGCGTCCACTATATTTAGATTTAGTTTTATGTTATGTTAATAGTAATTCGGATATAGAATTCAGTCATTTCTTAAATAAGCTTTTTGCGAAAAATTGTCATTGAAGATAATTCAAAGATCTCAATCCAATCTATTTCACTCTCGATTTTGAACAATGTATGCTCATTATTTAAAGAGTTATGGAAACTGAAACGAGTCATTTGTTAAATGTTATGCTAAAAATTCACTCGAAATTTGCGAAAAATAACGTAATTACGACTCTTTTTTGCACAAAATAGGCACAACACACATGGGTCACAAGGACCCCAAGGGCTCAGAGAAGGCTGGGAAAAAGGGGACCAATGGATAGCTGTTAGGGGACAGATGGTAGTCCCCCGTCAAGGCCATCGAGCGTATTCTTTAACGTGCACAGGGTATGGTTCTGCCACCACGGCTAAAGTCCCATCCCACGAACGGAGGTCTTTCCAAGCCCATCGGTGTCCCCTACTGGCCGAGGGCAGGGTGGGGATTTATCGGAGATAAATCTCAACTCTGGCATAGGTGGGATTCGAACCTAGAAACTGCAGATTACGAGTCTGGCAGGCTACCGACTGATCCAATCCGAGCCTCGTTGTTTAGGGTTGGGTGGGTTGTTTTACCTCTGAGCGGCACTTTTTTGCACACCATGGGCTAAATGGCCAGGTCACATGGACTCCGAAGGCTCAGAGAAGGTTGGGGGAGGGGACCCACTGGAACAGCTGTTGGGAGACAGATGGTAGCCTCCCGTCTAGGCCATCCAGCGTGTTCTTTAACGTGCACAGGGTATGGCTCTCCCGCACACGGAGCCACGGTTTAATGTCCCATCCGACGGACGGCGGCCTTTCTAAGCCCATCGGTGTCCCCTACTGACCGTGGGCAGGGCAGGGAGTTTTGCGGAGATAAATCTCAACGCTGACCCAGCTGGGACTCGAACCTGGGAAGTACAGATTACGAGCCTGGCGCGCTACCGACTGAGCCACCCCTGCCCCTCGTTGTTTAGGAAAGTACCGAATTCTGTGTCTGAGTTACTGTTGACATAATATGGAACTGTAGTGGCCTCTGGGGTATACGTTTGCTGTATTTGAAGAGCGTTGAGAAATGTGTGAACAACGGGAAAAAAGATGTTTTAATCTGTTTTTATATAAACATTAACCGTTATATGCATTAGATAAACTTTATGATTTTGATATAACAAAAATATCCATTTCGCTATAGTCTGGATAAACTTTCTTTGAACAAAGCAGCAGGATGTTTCATGGAATTTGAAACTCACATTGAAATATATTCCCCATTTGGGGGAGAAATGGTCGAGACGCAATTTGATTTATATAAAATGTCCGAAGAAACTAGAATGCACATTACATCTGTCGAATATGGGAATCTCGTTTTCAAAGATAACGAAGTTTTTCATTTACCGATTTTTGCAGTTATTAAATTTTTTTAATTGGAACTAGTGGATGATTGGAAAAATGCAAATAGAGCTTTTTTTTTTACAACCTTGGTTTCGAAAGAACCATACAAATACACCTCCAGGCATATAGGAAGTAGGCTGTCGCAGAATATTTGCATTACGTTAATTTGAAATGTTTTCTCCAAACTGTATGTTTGCTACAGTTTAGTATGTCTATTTGTTCTATTGTAAGCGTCACGGGAATTGGAGAAACTTGAATATTAAGGGACCGTACATTGAGTTCATCTGTTAAGAGTTCCCCCTTTATGCAATGTATATTCATCATCATCATCATCCTCAAGCAGCCATGGGCTACGGAGGTCCAAAATCAGTCCAGTGGGTTTATATGGTCAGCACCAGGACCCTGTGTGGTTGACCACTCCTCAGCGGGTAGAAAAAAACAGAAAAGTAGCCATAGTTGTCCAGATCAGTAGGCCACACTAATCTGGCAGCCCTCCCCTTCCGTTCACTTCCACAAGAGAGTATCTCTTTTGAAAGGTACTAATGATCTGCACCACGAGAAGGCGGGGTCGGACATTAGGTGCTAGGCCTGGCCGGTTCTATGCATCATCACAGGGTATTGGTGCATAGCTCTCCTTCCAGTGACTACCTAGCTACCATTTACAGACCCAATGTATATTACGCCTGTAATATATGTACAGAGTGGTGCACGGGATTTTGGAATAGGAAAGGTTTTAACTCTCCACGCGACGATAAACTGCAAAAGTGGGCGTGGCACTTCAAATTTGCGCATGTTCAAAAAGTAAAAATTTAGTGCATCTTGTTTTTTACAAAAATGTTAGTTCTGAGAGCGTGATGGGGGATATTTGTAACCCCTAAAACCTCTAAAACCTCTACAGTAGATAACACACTATATAGGTCCGGATCAGGGAGGACGACTCAACTCCCTCCCCCCCCCCCCTCCGAAAACAGTAGTAAGGGTAGCGGCAAAAAATTGTTAACTTATGTATAATTCACGCATTTTTTTCGAGAATTTTTAAAGACTTCTAAAACAGAGGGAAAAATGTTATACTGCAATGGAAATCGAATTTCTTCCTGGAGTTTTTAACTCCCTCACCGCATTTTTTATTTTGTTGTAGATTCAAGCCTGTCTCTGTACATCTTAAAATAAAATAAATATCCCCTCAAGCAGCTTCTTGCCAGAGAGATCTGACAGAGTCTATTAGTTATACGCCATAATAGAAGGATTTGTGAGGCTGGAGGGGGGGGGGGGGGGTTGCCTCAGCGGAAAAACAACACAAATATCCATGCCTTACCCGAGTCTCGAACCCAGGTCCCTTAGATCAGTAGCCAAGCGCGTTAACTACTCAGCGACGGTACGGCGTAAATATTATAAACATATAAATGTATTTACTTACAACGACTTTTCAAAGACAATTCCTTTTATTTATTTGTTTTTAAGCATTTGACAGGTAGCGAAAAATAAATCCAGTAAATTTTTTAAGTCTAAAATCAATTTTATATCCCTTTATTTTGGAAGAAATAAAATTACTTAAATATTTATTTATATTTCCTAGTTTATTTTTTTTAGTCCTATCATTTTACTCATTTTTATTCATATGTTTTAAACTGACTGATGAATATTATTTTCAATTAAAAAAAAAGAATGCTCTTTTTTTATTCCATTTTCGTTGAAGAATTTTAAATACTCCCCTTTGGGTTTATCGCAGTGCAGGTTACACCTATATCACTCGCTGAGACAGATTCCTGAGTGACAGATCTTGGTCAACATCAAGTCGTAAAGAGACAATATATAACATTTATCCTAATCATCAGCCTTGCTCATCGGTTTAGAAATACTCATATTAACCGCATACCTTCAGCGGTCTCTGTTCGTTAGCCCTATTCAATCTGGATCGGTATTTTTATGCGCTTGCTTCCCAATGTCATCAACACATTTCCTGCCTCTTGGATCACCTCATTTGTAAACGATTCCTTGGCATTCAGAGAATGGAGGAAGTAAGGTCGGAGAAAAGTTTTTATTTCCAATAATCCTCCATTAGCTCCACTTACTGTAAAGGGTGAGCTGATGGTGTCACCGATACCTGTGATCAAAGGCTCCCCCCCTCCCCCCCATCAGAATGCCTACGCCAATTTCGCGTAAAGTTCGCTCATTAAGGCATAAGTTACGAGTGTAATTTTCCTTCATATTCCATGGTTTGCGGGGCTTTCAAACCGGATCTATTGGGGAAAAAGGCATCGAGACGAATTAACATGTGGTGGAATGTGGTCGCGCGTGCCCTCGCTGTCCGAACTGTATCTCCAGCAGAAACCTTCGCTCACACACGCTAAAAATGCTTCTAATTGTTTTGACACGCAGTACTTACTGTCGTCGTGTGTAAAAAAGACTGCATCGGACATGTCGATGACCACTTTTTTTTTCACTCTTCTGCTTGCGTAGATGCACTCAATTATCTGCCTCATGTGATACACGTGCCACGTGTAGGTGATGCAGCCAACAGGAAAGCCTTAGATAGGTAAATTAAGTCTTCTCTATTACGTTCTTTTTCCTAATAAGGGACCGTATAAGGACACCATTTGTATTCGTCACGACTTTTTAAGCTTCCCTTTTGCATTTGTGTGTTCTCTCGTCTCAGCGCGCTGATGGCCAGGTGTGGCCTAGTGTTCGTCGAGTCGGCCTCTGGTTATTAACCTGAACGACATATTTGCACTACTAACATTAAATCGGCCAGGTCAAATACGAAGAAGGGTTAGGGATGCCAACTCATTTTTTTTTAATTGCTGACAAAAGGGAAGGGAATGTGTTTGTAGCACCTTTGGCCTAAATGTGAGATCTGTTCCCACGGAACAGGGGTATTATTGACTCATTTATTAAAGTAATTAAAGTATGTCGAGCCTAATGGATAGTGTTAAGGAATCGAATTCTTTGCGTGTTTGCGTGGGAAAGCACGATAGCAGGTGGTATGCCAGTCACATAACCTAAGGTTTGCAATTTCCAGTCCTGGTTGTGCCAGGGTTGGAAAAGTTTCTATTCTTCCGGGTCCTACATTTGGTGAAAATGTGAATTGTAAACCCGCACGACCCTGATAACTGTAAAGCATCTAGAAGATATCGAAGATCACAAATGGATATTCTTTAGTCATCTTAGATTATCTTGCGAATATTTTCAGGATATCGTAGTTAGGCGGGAAGCCTGCAGTCCATCCGTTGGGGCTTTAATCCGCGATTCATTGTGTGCTGAAATAACCCTACATCGTAAATTGAAAACATGCTGGAAAACCTTATGGGAGGCTCCCACTTCCCCTAACAGTCGCCCATCAGTTGGAACTTTAATCCGCGGTTCAGTGTGTGCTAAAATAATCCTACATAATGAAATTAAAACATGCTGGAAAGCCTTGTCTGGAGGTTCCACTTCCTCTAACAGCCGTCCAGTTGGCTTCCTTCCACAAATCCTCTTATGAGAGTAGATGTCTTTATGACCTGGTCAATTGTGCTGCAAAAAAACAAACAAACCCTGGTTTCAAAGGGAAAAACTCAACGAACCTTATTATAAATGGGTCAGTGGTGGATTGCCGCATAGGCACTCATCTGGGGTCTTGAAACTCATAGTGGGCTCAAAATAGTGAAATCTCGGTTTTATACATCGTTTGAAAAAAACAAACAAACTGTATAATGTTTTCACTTGTTTCTACGTCTGTAAACATTCACCTTCCTTGCTTTCAGAGATGAATTAAAATCAATTAAAAATTCTTTTTGGGTTGGATAGGTGTTGATGAAATATTACGATTCGCACTTTCCGAATCTCCTAGTTTAAATTGCATCTCCTCAGAGTGGAAAAATTTGAAAATTTCAAACTTTTAAACGAATATTGCAAGCGAAATATTTATTCTATAAATTTCAGATTGTGGTGGTGGAATGTACAGGTCATGAGCTTTGCATTGGCAGCAATGAGTTGCTCTTTACACCAAAATAAATAAATACCCCCTCAAGCAGCTGCTTGCCACAGAGGTCTGACAGGAGCCTGTCAGTTTAATATGCCAAAGTAGAAGGTCTGAGAGGATGGCAGGACCTCAGCAGAAAAACGGCACAAACAGCCATGCCTTACCCGGGCTTTAACCCAGGTCCCTTAGATCAGTAGCCAAACGCACTAACCACTCGGCCACGGGACGGCTTTATACCAAAAGGGATAGGTAAATGCAACTGTTTTGTGTCAGGAGACAATTGGAAAATTCATTTTTAGTTATACAGTATAGGTACTAATGAAATATATCTCGCAATTTTCAAATATTTAGGTAGAATTTGCCTCCTTTGAGGGCACTAATTACAGAAAAGACGGAAGCTTTTAACGAATATTGTAAGTGATTTGTTTATGGTAGAAATTTTAAATTTCGGTGGTGTCAAGTTCCATTGACAGCATCAATCTGAACCCCTTTTTCTCACAGGAGGGTGGGTGTGAAAAAAAAAAACAAATTTTTGTTTTAATGGATTAAAAAGAAATACTATAAAAGTACTAGTAAATACTATAAAAGTACTAATAAAATGTTCTACTTGCACTTTCCCAATCATCCATTTTATTTCGAATATAAATTTTTAAAAACTTGCGAAAGTCGATATATAAAAAGCTTCATTCCTTTCAAAAACGAGATTCTCGTATTCGACGGAGGCGATATGCGTTCTAGTTGTCGAACATTTTATTTAGTAAAACATTTCACAATCAGTATAGTCTGACACACATATCGCGTGTTTTTACTTATATTAATACTAAATATAATGTTATTTTTTGTTAATACACTGTAAAGGACAGATATCTATTTCCATTTCTAAAATTTCTTTTGTTTTTCAGTACGTGCTAATTTTCAATTTCAGCTTTCCTAAGATTTAATTTATTTAATCTGCTGCATACATCTTTGTATGTTTTAGGAATTTTTGTAGATTGATCTTCTCCCTGTTGACCTCCTGAACATTTTGAGCCCGGGTCTTTGAGAAACCTTAATACAACAGTGGAATGAGTCCCAAATTTCACTATGCAGTGCATGTCTAATTGTTTCATAGAGGTAGCATTTTTGTTTGCGATATAAGAGAGAAGAACCTGAAAACTATTCCCAATTAATGTAGGTGTCTAATAAGCGGAAGTTTCACAGGAAGGCATAAGAACAATTTTGCTACATTTCACAGGAAAGCAGAGGAAAAATTTTGCTACATTTCACAGGAGAAAAAACTGGACGGCTGTAGAACGTAATTTTTTTTTTGCAACAGCACAAGAACTGTTTTGCTATATTTAAGAGGAAAGCACACGAACTTTTTTGCTGCATTTCACAGGAAAGCAGAACTGTTTTGATACATTTCACAAGAAAGCACAAGAACTATTTTGCTATACTTAACAGGAAAGCACAAGAACTATTTTGCTATACTTAACAGGAAAGCACAAGAACTGTTTTGCTATACTTAACAGGAAAGCACAAGAACTATTTTGCTATACTTAACAGGAAAGCACAAGAACTATTTTGCTATACTTAACAGGAAAGCACAAGAACTATTTTGCTATACTTAACAGGAAAGCACAAGAACTATTTTGCTATACTTAACAGGAAAGCACAAGAACTATTTTGCTATACTTAACAGGAAAGCACAAGAACTAGTTTGCTATACTTAACAGGAAAGCACAAGAACTATTTTGCTATACTTAACAGGAAAGCTCAAGAACTATTTTGCTATACTTAACAGGAAAGCACAAGAACTATTTTGCTATACTTAACAGGAAAGCACAAGAACTATTTTGCTATACTTAACAGGAAAGCACAAGAACTATTTTGCTATACTTAACAGGAAAGCACAAGAACTATTTTGCTATACTTAACAGGAAAGCACAAGAACTAGTTTGCTATACTTAACAGGAAAGCACAAGAACTATTTTGCTATACTTAACAGGAAAGCTCAAGAACTATTTTGCTATACTTAACAGGAAAGCACAAGAACTATTTTGCTATACTTAACAGGAAAGCACAAGAACTATTTTGCTATACTTAACAGGAAAGCACAAGAACTATTTTGCTATACTTAACAGGAAAGCACAAGAACTATTTTGCTATACTTAACAGGAAAGCACAAGAACTGTTTTGATACATTTCACACGAAAGCGCAATAATTGTTTTGCTATATTTCACAAATGTCATTCATTTGATGTGTTTATCATGAAAAAGTCTACATAAATTATATTTCTTTTCTGTTATATTCCTATTTACTGCTTTCTGAGTATTCAGAATATCGCAACTTTTCGGACGGGTTTTGCATCGTAATATGCATGCAGAATTTCAGTTGAATGACGTTAAAATTAATTTTTGTGTATTCTTTTTCGTTTGCTTCATAAAAAAGCACATTTAAATGGAAACATTTTTTTCCTTCTATAAACAAAAATTCGTGTCTGAAATTAAGTCCGGAGCTGAGAGAGACAACGAGAAGCGCAAACGATACAGGAGCTATTTTGTGAAAACGGAGACTTTCGAAAACCCAAGGCAACGCCTAGTGAATCTCTAGTAGTTTATAAGCTCTGTATTCCACTTTATTTTAACGAATACCTGAATAATTCGTCAACAACTGATATATGCTTTTATCTTTCATTTGAGATTCTATTCCATATTCATAATTCTGCCTCCACGAGATACAAGATATAACTCCTTCCCACCTTTTTTCCACTACCTCACTCTGTTGGCACGCTTAAAACGCCCCATCAAGAGTCTCGTGCAATACATATCACCGCCTCTCCCTCGTGCTCTTTTCTTCCAATCATCCCTTACTTTTGTGGCAAGCAACAACAGTCAAGGACTGGGAGGACAGCGCACTACGAAAAAGTGGAGCAAAGACTAAGCTGAAGACAAAAGACTCAGAGGGAGAGTAATGAGCATGCAGCCAAGTGATGGATTAGGAGAAATATCTGATTCTGCTCACCAAGGGCAGAAGAGAAGGACTCCTCCTTCTGTTGGGTGGATCTTCATCTTCTATGACGTCTGATGAGGTGACGCCGTCCTTGCTTTACGGGAAATGCGATGTATGCTAAGATGGTGAGCGCTTTTGTCTGGTGAGAAGTAAGTGCCACTCAACCCCTTTGCCGTCGAAGCTGAAGCAGATGCCTGATAAGAATCCGAAATGCTTTCTTCCCTTCTCCGGTGAACCCTTTTCACTTCGACGGTTGTGTCCCGAACCGGTTTGTTGGAACAGAAGAAGAGTTCCGTTATCCGACAATATGAAGAGGAGGAGGAGGAGGAGCAGCAGTAGAGAAAGAGAGAGCATTCATTATTTAATCTTTAGGGTAGGGAAAATGGGTGGATCATTTATTCGATTAGATTTTCACTAATTGTGTCTTGAAATGTTTTATTCCTAAGTGGCACTCTTTTTTAGCACACATTGGGCTAAATGGACAGGTTACAAGGACACCAAGGACTCAGAAACGATTCGGGGAAGTTGACCCACTAGACCGTTTATCAGTTATTGCCGACCATGTAACGGCCAATGGCCATTAGGAAAGAGATGGAAGCCTCCTGTCAAAGCCATCCAGTGTGTTCTTTAACGTTCACAGGGTATGGCTCTCCCGCACACGGGTTGGTTGGTTGTTTTACCTCTTAGCGGCACTTTTTTGCACAAAATGGGCTAAATGGCCAGGCCATAAGGACCCAAAGGCTCAGAGAAGGCTGGGGGAGGGGACCCACTAGAATAGCTGTTGGGAGACAGATGGAATCCTCCCGTGAAAGCCATCCAGCATACATGCGCAGAGTATGACACACGTGACCAGGGCTAAACGCCCCATCTAATAGACGGCGATCTTTCCTAGCCAATCAGTGTCTCCTATTGATCGAGGGGAGGGAGGAGAGTTTTAGCGGAGAAAAATTTCAACGCTGACCCAAGTAGAACTCGATCCTGGGAATTATGTTTTATTTATGTTTGTTTCTTATATACCCCCCTTAAGCAGCTGCTTGCCACAGAGGTCTGACAGGAGTCTGTCAGTTTATATGCCATAATAGAAGGTCTGAGAGGATGGCAGGACTTCAGCAGAAAAATCGACACAAACGGCCATGCCTTATCTGGGGCTCGAACCCAGGTCTCTTAGATCAGTAGCCAAGAGCACTGAATCTGTTATATTATGTTTCTTAGTTACATCTGTATTTGGATCCCTTGTGTAGGGGAGAACAAGAAAAAAAATGGTAACTTGGGCCTAACACATAACTGAGAATGATAACACTGGGCAACACACAAAAAACTTTGAAATTAAAATAGCCAGTCTTTACTAATTTCGAGGTGCTGAACACGAAAATGACAATAAAATTTGTGGATTAGCTATTGTTTAGGAGACAGAGATGGTCGTAGAGAAACGACTCAGTGCGCATTGAGTACATTGGTAACCATTTCACAACGCTGTATTTTAAACTCCAGATTGCAACATATTGAGTTGTATTGCATCAGCCCGCCATACACACAACCCCCGGTGGTATTGCATCATTGTCTGATGTAATGTAGTTGAGTCGACATCGTGGCTTTACGATCGCTGACAAAAAATGATGCAATCGTTAGTTGTAAGCGACGTTTCGTAGGGTGAGCAAGTCTTTTGAGCGACTCCCATTTTCCCCTGAGTCATAAGTACAACACAAGTGATCCTTGCAGTTTTAATCCAGCAGTAGTGGTGCCTTGTAGCTGTGTTAATAGTGCAGATACATTTTGTTACATTTGCGGGAAAGTGACGTTTGCAAGCCAGAAAAGAGCCATCACTCCAATAGTGAGAGTGGCCTAAGAGTTTTATTTTGGATGCAAGATCGGGGACCAGGACAAGACCTGGGCCCCACACATATGCTGCAGTAAGTGTGCAAGAAATCTTCCGAAGTGGCTGAAAGGCGAAAAGTGGCAATGCCATTTGCTGTTCCTATGGTTTCGAGAGAGCCAAGCAATCACACAAATGACTGCTACTTCTGCATGGTTCCACCTGTTTCTGGAGGCATCACAAGGAAAAAGAAATGGACAATAGCGTACCCGAATATACAGTCTGCTCTCTGATCAGTTCTGCACAGCGAAGGTCTTCCCGTTCCCGAATCTTCAAAAGAATTTTCCATCGATTCAGACGATGAGGAGGGAGGCAAACTGACGTCGGTATCTCCGCAGCCTTCGATGTCTAATGATGATCCACATGTCTGCCAAGGTGCGTCATCTGCGCCATACATTCTCACCGAAGAAAAAATGAACGATCTTGTTCGCGATCTAGACGTGTCCAAGGTCAAGATTGGATCAAGACTTTAACAATGGAATCTTTTCAAGGAAAATGTCCAAGTGACTTCGTTTCGAAATCGTCATGAGTAGTTTGCGCCTTACTTCAGAAAGGAAGATGACCTTGTGTTCTGCTCCGACGTAGATGGCTCAATGAATGCCCTCGGAATCAAACATGACCCTCAAGTATGGCAACTATTCATAGACTTCTCGAAATTGAAGCGGTGTTGCTGCATAATGGAAATTGACTTCCATCCATTCCGGTTGAACACGCTGTCTACATGAAAGAAACCTGCGACAACCTGAAACAGCAGTTGAACTATCTTCAATACAGCACGTACGGCTGGCATCTCTGTTGTGACTTGAAAGTAGTGGCTCTGTTGATGGGTATGCAGTTGGGATATACGAAGTGCTGCTGTTTCTTATGTGAATGGGATGGCTGAGCAAAGACTTTGCACTACGTGAAGAGGAAATCTCTGAAGGTCGGAGAGAAGAATGTGAAACAACCAGCACTGGCAGAAACGCACAAAATCCTGCTACTCTCCATACACGTCAAACTCGGTGTGATGAAAAACTTCGTATAAACCATGGACTGGACTGCATCAGCTTTCAAGTACTTGTCTGACAAATTCCCTCGATTCAGCGAAACGAAAATTAAAGAGGGAATTTTTATGGGTCCTCAGATCCCGAAACTGTCCAGAGACCAGATGTTCGACAACCTGCTTTCAGGGTGACGAGAAAAAGACTAGGGACGCGTTTCATCTTGTGTCAACTAAATTCCTTGGGAATGTCAGGACAGACAACTACAAGAAACTGATTAAGGACATGTTGTCACTGTATCACAAACTTGGCTGCAATATGTCCTTAAAGATCCACTTTCTCCATTCCCACTTAGATTTCTTCCCCGACAACTGCGGCATAGTTAGTGATGAGCACGGTGAACGTTTTCACCAGGACATTGCAACGATGGAGAAATGATATTAGGGAAACTGGTCCACTTCAATGTTGGCTGACTACTGTTGGACGCTCGCCAGAGATGATCCTGAGCAGCTGCACAAGCGAGGGGCAAAGCGACGTCGGAAATAGAAGCGGAGTTTTACCGATACATGTCATACGTACGTATTACTCTATTATATAAGAAACTATTGCGGATTTCACAGAAATCATAGTCAGTTTTGCATTTTCATTGTCATATTCGTGTTCAGCACCTTGAAATCTTTAAGAAATGGCTACTTTTATCTCAGAGGCATGACATTTATGAAAATTTGTTGCCCAGTGTAAGTAGCAAAAATAATACAACAGAAAGTTTCTTATATCTTAATAGTAAGATGCAAAAAGAAGAAATAACTATTCGAAGCTGCACTTCGAGTTTTCCAGTATGGAAAACAAAAATTAATCATAACCAAATTATTTGCGAAAAATAGGTAATAAGAAGATGGCGGAATGATATTGAAAGATGTCCCGATTATTTAGGTCAGAGATTCCGAAACTATGGTATACGAAACTGGCAACCAGTGGTACGCTAATTTAGAGCCATCATTCATTCACATGCAGATTTGCACATTGAAACATTTATCAATGAAAGAAAATAAATTACTTTTCAGTACTCCCTATTTCATTGGGGCGGGGGTGGCTCAGTCGGTAGCGCGCCAGGCTCGTAATCTGTAGTTCCCAGGTTCGAGTCCCAGCTGGGTCAGCGTTGAGATTTATCTCCGCAAAATTCCCCACCCTGCCCACGATCAGTAGGGGACACCGATGGGCTTGGAAAGGCCGCCGTCCGTCGGATGGGACGTTAAGCCGTGGCCCCGTGTGCGGGAGAGACATACCCTGTGCACGTTAAAGAACACGCTGGATGGCCTTGACGGGGGGCTACCATCTGTCTCCCAACTGCTGTTCCAGTGGGTCCCCTCCCCCAACCTTCTCCGAGCCTTCGGGGTCCATGTGACCTGGCCATTTAGCCCATGGTGTGCAAAAAAGTGCAGCTCAGAGGTAAAACAACCCAACCCTATTTCATTCATATTTACCTAGTTCGAAACTATATTTACATTTAGCAAAACGAAGTTCGTAAGTTGATATTTGCTAAACACAAAAAAATTTGCAACTTATTTTCAAGTACACAAAAAAAAAAAAGCGGTAGGGAAGTCACTGGTTTAAATGACAATTTATTTGAAAAAAAGAAAAGAAGTAGAAAAAGAAGGTAAATAAAACGAAACAATGAGTCAGTAGGCGTGGGCTTACTTAAGTTTCAAAATATAATGAATGAATAAGAAAACAACTGAGAAGGTAAAAATTGAGATAGGGATTGGTTACGAGGTTAAAGGTGTTTTTTTTCTCTGATGACGTTCTGCTCGCTAGGGATGGAATTTGGATCTGTCCCATCCAATGTTTTCAAACGATGTGAACTATGTTGAAATCGGTGGGTTGCGATTTTTCGAAAAGGTCCTTAATAAAAATAATATTAAATTTTATATCACAGGATGGCTTTTTTTATCACAGGAATATTTTATTAAATTTTATATCACAGAATGTCCCACTCAGAGTCGTCTCTTATCATTCAAATCCGTCATTTTCCCATTCAAATTTTTCCAACAATTAGAAAAAATATTTCTGTTTGCATTGCTATGTCGTCAGAAAGAATAGTTTAGGTTTCAATACAAAAACAGATCCTTTACATCAGAATATTTTCTTTTATATATTACAACACTTTGCGATACTTTAACCCTTAATAAGACCGTGGGAAATATGTTCCCAAATAGCTACGCATGTTTTTATTCTCTGTTGTTCCGTCACAATTTTGGAATCTTAAAAGTGTGCCGTGGACTCAAACAGGTCGGGAAGCACTCGCTTGCCGAACACCATATGCACGAGTAGAGATGCCAGGTGAGGGCGGTTTTGAAACGATTCTCGGGGCGGGGGTGGCTCAGTCGGTAGCGCTCAATCTGTAGTTCCCAGGTTCGAGTCCCAGCTGAGTCAGCGTTGAGATTTATCTCCGCAAAATTCCCCGCCCTGCCCATGGTCAGTAGGGGACACCGATGGGCTTGGAAAGGCCGCCGTCCGTCGGATGGGACGTTAAACCGTGGCTCCGTGTGCGGGAGAGCCATACCCTGTGCACGTTAAAGAACACGCTGGATGGCCTTGACGGGAGGCTACCATCTGTCTCCCAACAGCTGTTCCAATGGGTCCCCTCCCCCAACCTTCTCTGAGTCTTCGGGGTCCAGGTGACCTGCCCATTTAGCCCATGGTGTGCAAAAAAGTGCCGCTCAGAGGTAAAACAACCCAACCCAACCCAACAAAATATTCGAGAATATATTTTGCCAATTTTAATCAAATTTCGAATCTCTAGAAGCTCTATAATGTTAAAATGTTGTGCATTTAATGTAAAACTATGACTGAAAATAATTTAGAAATCATAATCAAATTTAAATCTCGATTTTCAGCAACATTTATTCAGTATTTAAAGAGTTATGGAATATTTCACACAAAAATTTACAAAAATCATTCATAATATACGAATAATCATTCGCAGACTTCTAAAATGCATATTTATTTTATTAAATGGCTTAAAGCAATACTTATTGCTTAAGTCTTAATTTTTAAAGTAAATTCTAATGACGCATTGCTGTGGTGAAATATTCCAGCATCCATAACTCTTTAAACGCCGAACGAATATTGTTGAAAATCGAGATTTAAATATATTTCATTACAATCTTTATCTTCAGTCCTATTTTCCTTTTAAATGCATATTTTAGAAGTCATAAATCTTGAAAGTTGATTTCCCATTGACCTATCGCGCTGTCAATTGGAACATTAATGGAAATTCTGTAACATTTTGGTAAGTGGGTGTATAATTCGTTTGGGATGCAAAATTTCTGGGGCGGGGGTGGCTCAGTCGGTAGCGCGCCAGGCTCGTAATCTGTAGTTCCCAGGTTCGAGTCCCAGCTGGGTCAGCGTTGAAATTTATCTCCGCAAAATTTCCCGCCCTGTCCACGGTCAGTAGGGGACACCGATGGGCTTGGAAAGGCCGTCGTCCGTCGGATGGGACGTTAAGCCGTGGCTCCGTGTGCGGGGTAGCCATACCCTCATACCCTGTGCACGTTAAAGAACACGCTGGATGGCCTTGACGGGAGGCTACCATCTGTCTCCCAACAGCTGTTCCAGTGGGTCCCCTCCCCCAACCATCTCTGAGCCTTCGGGGTCCATGTGACCTGGCCATTTAGCCCATGGTGTGCAAAAAAGTGCCGCTCAGAGGTAAAACAACCCAACGCAAAATTTCTTCCAATCAAATCATGACAAAATTCAATGTTACCCGAGTACTTTTCCAAATGATGATCACATTTGATGGCTTTGAAATCTTTGTGCAGCAGCAATAACGAGATAAAAAAATTTAAACTCACTGGTAAAAACTTCTCGTACTCATGCTCCTTCAATTATCTGCGTTCAGAAACAAATTTCCGTGATGATGCCAAGAGAACATTTTTCTTCCTTTGTCCCAAACGATAATAAAGAATTGAGTGTTCCGGTCATCTAAGGTTAATAAAGGTCTCTCATCCTTAAACGATTAAATATCAGTTCGGTATTTGTTACTTCTGCTCCTCGTGTTCGGAACGGCAGAGCGGTTCTCCCGCAAAAATAGAGTTTGCTGCGTGTCCCATTGTCACTGGCCAAGCTCCAGGCTGTTCCCACACTAACCATTGTTTACGTTTGGTAACATGGTTGCAAAAACAGACGTTGATCTCAATTTATAGAGCACAGTGTCAGTTGAATTTTTTTCTTCTCTTATCCTCTTCTGCTTTTAAGCTTGCTTAGAGTCGTAAATTTTTATCCTAGATATCTCTCTCTCGTGTGTGCTTTTTTATACACAGTTATTTCTGGCTTTTGTTTTTTCCAGTTTGAGTTTCCGCCATGGATTGGTCATTGTTTTCAATGATTTTCGTCTCTGACATGACAGGCGCGCATTCGAGCCATGGTTCTGCACACGCCGTTAGGAGGCATCCACTGATGAAGACCTCCGCATTTCTGCCAAGAGAAGTTGAATTATTTGCAATTGGATCATCAAGATGGGACATTAAAAATATGAAAAAATACAGCGTCGAAATGGAGTACTCATCTGCTTTTTTCTTTCGTGTATATTAGAGAAGGAAGATTGAATCAATTTCTCATCGAACAATCAGTCATTACCATGACCTCCGGAAAGGTCAGGGGAAAATATTTCTTCGCCATAATTAAAGAAACTCAATGGGCTTCCATAAGGCGTTGCCAATCGCTAATTGATACTTTCGGGTAGTAATAATATTTTGGTTTATATTTCCGGCTGATTGTAACCACTGTAATGACACAAAATAATTTTCTGTTGTTTTTTTCAGTGAACCTTTTGTTTTGTGGTTGTGTAATGATTATTAACTAAAGGGTCGGCGAAATATTCAAACCAACATGCTCGCAGTGGCGAAATGGGTAGAGTACTTGGCTCTCAGAGGAACGGAATCTGGGTCCGAATCTCGGTTAAGATTTGGGTTGTTGGGTTGTTTTACCTCTGAGTGGCACTTTTTTGCACACCATGGGCTAAATGGCCAGGTCACATGGACCCCGAAGGCTAAGAGAAGGTTGGAGGAGGGGACCCACTGGAACAGCTGTTGGGAGACAGATGGTAGCCTCCCGTCAAGGCCATCCAGCGTGTTCTTTAACGTGCACAGGGTATGGCTCTCCCGCACACGGCGCCACGGCTTAACGTCCCATCCGACGGACGGCGGCCTTTCCAAGCCCATCGGTGTCCCCTACTGACCGTGGGCAGGGCGGGGAATTTTGCGGAGATAAATCTCAACGCTGACCTAGCTGGGACTCGAACCTGGGAACTACGGATTACGAGCCTGGCGCGCTACCGACTGAGCCCCCCCCCCCTTTTTTTTTTTGTTGGAGGAAATGGTTTCAAAACGTGGATTCAATTTGGAAAAAAAAAATTCTAATACGCAATCTCTTTTATTTTAAGGACTTGAGTTGTTTTTACCATTAAACAACACTTTTGTTTAGATCTTGACTCAATTTGATTCTTATCGTTACGTAAAACCTTTCCTTCGTATCCATGGCGCATCTGTTGAAGAAAGTGGTTTTTGCATTCTTCGTTATTTATGAATTAAATTAAACCAAATGAAAATAAATCATTTTAAATTAACTTTCCTTGGTTTTTATACGAAAATAGGTACCTCCACTGGAAACTGTTAAGAGACAGATGGTAGTCTTCTATCAAGGCTATCGAGCGTGAGTAGTGAGTAAAGGAGAGTTCTGGACCAGAGGCGGGTCAATGTTAATCCTATGGGACCCGCCTCCTTGTGTTCTAAAGCGGAGGCGGGTCTTTCCTCCACACAAACAGGTCAATATTTCCCTCAATAATTTACATAATTATTTTTTTTTTTTAAATCAGAGATTTTCTTTTTTTTTTCTTCTTTTAATTAGTTTTTTTACCCAATAGCATTGTTTCTTTTTTTGTTTCTGCGGGACAGTCTTTTAAATCAGTTTCTGCAGGATAGTCCTTCTTCTAGTATAAATGCGACATCCATCAGTCAGATTCCTCATTCTGTTGTCAGACGTTGACAGTGACGGTTCTCTGCTGCTTCGTGATTTTTTTTTTTTCAACTGTTAGAAGCCAATAGTGATAGTTTCTGACGTCCTCCAGTTTCTGCGAATAGTCCTTCTAGTATAAATACGACATCTATCAGTCGGAATCCTCATTCTGTTGTTAGACGTTGATAGTGGCAGTTCTCCGCTGCTGCTTCGTGATTTTTTTTTTTCAACTTTTAGAAGGCAATAGTGATAGTTCTCCCTGTCCTCGTGCAGTATCAACTATTTTTCAACGCACTGTTTCATAATGTATCCATGCGATATATGTGAGAAGGTTTTCATTCATCAGACCCATCTCATTCGTCATAAGAGAAATCATGATGGAAATAACCTCTTTAAGTGCTCTCAATGTGAATTGGCATTCTCAAGGAGAGATGATGTCCGACGTCATGAGTTAATCCACACCTCCAGAAAAACCTACAAATGTGAAGAATGCGCCATGGAGTTTGGAAGAAAAGACAATCTTTTACGACATCAAAGAAAGCCCCACAATAATAAGCGAAAACGTTCTGAAGCTGAAAGGATTCCCCAGAAGAAACGAAAACCAGACCCTGAAGACCCCTGCCAGTTTACAGAAGAAATGAAAAGGACCCTTTCAACACATAAACTGATGGCAACGGAAGAAACATCTCTTGACCTCACCCTTTTCCTTGATTCCTCGCGGGAGTCACTCCTAACTCATCTGAAAGATGAATTGACCTCGAAAGGTAGTATTAAATGGTACCTTGTCGTGCAAGTGCGCTTCAGGCGAAAAGTCTCCCCTTCTACCTTCGAACACTGTACCCCGTTTTTCCGAAGTAACTGTGTTACAAGTCTTCCTACATCATCCCTAAACAGAGAACTAGATTCAGCGTGTAAGAAGATAAAGATCTCATTTGAAGAATTTGAAGGAGCACATAGTGGATGGACACTGGACGCCGTACTCCACGCTGAAATGAACATTGGAAAATATATCCCTCTTTCAGGATCTAGTTATATCCCTACTCCAAGAGAATTACTGTTAAAACACGCTATTGTCAATGTATGTAATTCTGACCAAAAATGTTTTATATGGTCTGTTTTAGCCTCTTTGTATCCTACCACAGATCATCCACAACGTCCTACCACCTACATTCATTTAGAAGAAAAATTAAACACATCTGACCTAATTTTCCCTGTTACAATAAATCAAATATCTAAATTCGAAAAAATGATCAATATTTCTGTTAATGTTTTTGGATATGAGAAAGAGGTGTTCCCACTCTACATCACACCATTCAGATTTAAAGCGCATGCAAATCTCCTTCTGTTATCGGATGATGAAAAGCAGCATTATTGCTCCATTAAGAATATGAGTAGACTTCTCAGTCCTCTCACCAAACATAACGGTGTACGTTTCTACTGTGATTACTGCCTTCACCGTTTCGCAAATGAATCCCTCTTGAAGGATCATGTTCCCTATTGTCGAGAACATGGACCTCAGAGAGTAGAACTCCCAACTGAAGAAGAGAAATGGTTGAAATTCACAAATTTTAAGTTTCAGCAGCTCGTTCCATACGTGATTTATGCCGACTTTGAATCATTCCTAGTGAAAGTGGACACTTGTATGCCTAACCCTGAAAAATCTCACACCACTATCACGGCAAATCATGAACCCTGTGGATTTGCATATCTTGTTGTTGGACATGATGGCTGCAGCTATAAGCCTCCAGTAGTTTATAGAGGTCCTAATGTAGTAGAAGAATTTTTAGAATGTCTGCTTAAAGAAGAAGAAAACATTAAAAATTTACTGTCGATGATAAAGCCAATGCAGCTCTCGAATCATGAAGAGGAATCATTTCACAACGCTACTGACTGTCATATTTGTAAGCATGCCCTAGGAGCAGATCGTGTGAGAGATCACGATCATATAACAGGTAAATTCCGAGGAGCTGCCCATAATTCCTGTAATCTGAACTTTAAGTTAACCAATAGGATTCCAGTTATCTTTCACAACCTAAAGGGATATGACAGCCACCTTATTATGCAGGGAATCGGCAGAATCAAAAATAAGAAGATTAATTGCATTCCCAATAACATGGAAACATACATAACCTTCTCCTTAGGGACATTACATTTTATAGACTCCTATCAGTTTTTAAGCACATCCCTTGAGAAGCTAGTAAATAATTTATCACCAGATGAGTTCCATATTTTAAAGGAACATGTTGAAACTGAACGGTTACACCTGGTTTTGAGAAAAGGAGTTTACCCCTATGATTATATTGACAACAGTGAAAAGTTTGAACAAATAGTATTACCACCACGTGAAGCATTTTACAACCAACTCACAGAAGAAGCACTAGGGGAAGAAGACTACACCCATGCAATAAGAGTATGGAATACATTCAACATAAAAAATCTAGGCCAGTATCATGACTTGTACCTGAAGACAGACGTGCTCCTCTTAGCTGATGTTTTCGAAAGTTTCAGAAAACTATGCATCAGATACTATGAAATCGATCCCTGCCATGTTTACACAGCTCCTGGATTAGCCTGGCAAGCATGCTTAAAAATGACAAATGTAAATCTTGAGTTGATAACTGACCCTACAATGTACCTTTTCCTGGAAAAAGGCATACGAGGGGGAATTTCTGTGATATGCAATCGTCTTAGTACAGCAAACAACAAGTATTTGGACACCTATGATCCTCAGTTACCCTCTAAATACATTATGTACTATGATGCCAACAATCTTTATGGATGGGCAATGTCACAATGCCTCCCTCAAAGCGATTTTCGATGGCTTAATAAAGAAGAAATAGCAGATCTAAATATTACGACAATTGCTGACGATGCGAATAAAGGATACATATTGGAAGTTGATTTAGATTATCCAGTTTCTCTACACGACAAGCATAATGATTATCCACTAGCCCCTGAGAAACTTCAGATTACCAGCAGCATGCTATCCCCATATTGTCAAGAGGTTGCCCAAAGCCTTGGAATAAATACAAACCAATCAGTCGTGAAATTAGCCCCAAATCTAAATTCTAAGGAAAAATATGTCCTTCATTATCGAAATCTCAAACAATATTTAACCTTCGGTATGCAGCTGAAGAACATACATCGCGTTTTAGAATTTAATCAGTCTTGCTGGCTAAAACCATATATAGAATTTAATACAGATCAGCGGAAGAAAGCTAGAAACGACTTCGAGAAGGACTTCTTCAAACTGATGAATAATGCTGTGTTTGGAAAAACGATGGAAAATTTGAGAAATCGAGTGAAAATTGAATTGACTCAGAGCCCGAAGAGAGTATGTAAGCTCGTAGCATCCCCTGCTTTTCACGCTTTTCGTGTTTTTGACAACGACCTTGCATGTGTGCAATCAAAGCTAACTAAATTGAAACTCAACAGGCCTATTTATGCTGGTTTCAGTATTCTAGATATTAGTAAACTATTGATGTATAGCTTTCATTATGACTATATTAGTCCGAAATATGGAGAAAAAGCTAAATTATTGTTTACTGATACAGATTCACTGTGCTACGAGCTTCAAACCGAGGACGTGTATGCTGATATGAAAGACGTTATAGATCATTTTGACACGTCCGACTATCACATTGATCATGTTTTGCATAGTACACATAATAAAAAGGTACTAGGTAAAATGAAAGATGAACTTTCGGGAGTACCTATCAAACAATTTGCAGGGCTTCGTTCTAAAATGTATTCCCTTCAGAGTTTACATGAGGAGAAGAAGACGGGGAAAGGAGTCCCCAAATACATCGTAAAAAGAACCCTTCGTCACAAGGATTACAGAGACTGCTTAATAAACAAATCACCTTGTCGAGTAGATTTGACAAGGATTCAAAGTAGCAGCCACCATCTTCATACAGTGAAAGGTGTAAAGCTTGGTTTGTCACCATTTGACGATAAAAGATATATTTTAGAAAATGGTTATGACACCCTTTCGTACGGTCACTACAAAACATTGAAAAAATAACATAGCAGAAAAAACGAATATTTCACTGTGATTTTTAATATGCTTGAGCTATTTATGTATAAAAAATATGATAATTTTATCCAAATGTGTGCATATAACCCCCTATATATGTAAAAATAATACATGTTATTATTATATGTAGATAGCTGTATGTAAAAACCATTTCCTCTGTTAACCTGCATTTTTTTTTTGTAAGCAGGCTGTAAAGTATAATCAATGTGAAAAAGCATCATTGTGAAATGTATAAAATTGTAAACCAATGGAAATCATTACATGTGCACGCATTGTCATTGTTTCACCTAATACTTTGAAATCAATAAAAATTTTTAAATGAAATATATGTGTCGTCTGAGTCTTATCCTTGGCAAGTGGAGCGATAAACAAGCGTTAGCCGCTTCTCACGTGACTTACTCCGCATGCACCTGTGATGCTGACTCACTTCCAACCTCTCATATCCTGTTGGAAGGTCAGACCTCACTCACTGCGAGAAAGCTCTTCTAGGATCCATTTCTGGGATTACACTTATAATAAAAGGTGAGTAATTCTCTAAATTTTCATGGTTTATCAAACATTACTTATAATTTCGTGATGTAGTGACGTTCTCAAGTATTAAGAAGTGATGAAAACATAAGATTTCCTTTCAAAGTTATCGTAACTCGCTTGCTTGCTTGTTACCGGAACAAGCCTCCTAGAAATCAACGTCTTTTTTTTTTAAAGCAATCACCTCTCAAAAGCACCGGGACTTCAATAAATGCTCTGAGTGCTGTGTTTATGAAAAATATATCAGTACGGGATGAAATTCTAATTTTTACTTTGCAGAGACGAGAACTTTACGTAGATTTTTACAGAGAAATAATCGAAATTATTGCATCAGCCATTTAGCGATAAAGTATTTTAGAGCAGATTTTTACTGAATATTAATACTTTAGAATAAAGGATAATTTCCTGTATATAATACAGAGGTGTACAGACGAATTTTATTTCCTACGAATAAAAAACAAAAATAGGATTTTCATATTGTTATTCGAATTACTCACTTACCACTTATTTCAACTGTTTAGTAAAAAAAAAATACATTTAATTCCCAGTTTTTTAACGACTGAGATAAAAAAAAATATGCTTACCTACATTAAATACAATGTAAAATAGCGAAATTCACCACTTATTTCAACTGTTTAGTAAAAAAAATACATTTAATTCCCAGATTTTTAACGACTGAGATAAAAAAAATATGCTTACCTACATTAAATACAATGTAAAATAGCGAAATTCACCACTAATTTCAGCTGCTTAATATCAAGAAATACAGGCGATTTCCTGTTTTTTTTTTAGCATTGCACATAAGAGAAAAAAAAAGACTAGCGAACGTATTAACATGTATACCTCTGGTACTTAAATATGACATGCTCTGTGTTTCAATATTACACATTTTTTCAGTAGTTTACACATTAATTACTAATTTTTTTTTCATTCAACAGTTAAGTATCACAATTGGAAGTAATGTGCGCAATATTTCCTGTTTAAATGCATCTCTCTACAAAAAAAAAGATTTCCTTTCAAAATTATCGTAACTCGCTTGCTTGCTAGTACATTACATGGCCCGAATCGAGCCACCTCGAAATCAACGTTTTTTTTTTTTGAAGCGATCACTTCTCAGAAGTGGAAGACTTCAATAAATGCACCGAGTGCTGTGTTTATGAGAAAATTATCAGCACGGAATGAAAATCTAATTTTTTTTACTTGCAGAGACGAGAACTTTACGTAGATTTTTACAGAGAAATAATCGAAATTATTGCATCAGCCATTTAGCGATAAAGTGTTTTACTGAATATTAATACTTTAGAATAAAGGATAATTTCCGGTGTATAATACCGAGGTGTACAGACGAATTTTATTTCCTATGAATAAAAAAATAGGATTTTCATACCGTTATTCGAATTACTCAGTTAATTCACCACTTATTTCAACTGTAAAAAAAATATACATTTAATTCCCAGATTTTTTAACGACTGAGATAAAAAAAATAATATGCTTACCTACATTAAATACAATGTAAAATAGCGAAAATTCACCACTAATTTCAGCTGCTTAATATCAAGAAATACAGACGATTTCCTGTTTCTTTTTTTTAGCATTGCACATAAGAAAAAAAGACTAGCGAACGTATCAACATGTACCTCTGAGACTTAAATATGACATGCTCTGTGTTTCAATATTACACATTTTTTCAGTATTTTACACATTAATTACTTCTTTTTTTCATTCAACAGTTAAGTACCCAATTGGAAGTAATGTTAGCAATATTTCCTGTTTAAATACATCTCCAGAAATCCGCTTTAAAACATTTTCTTATAATTTAAGGGGAAAATAAAGAATTTTAATTGAATTTCTTTTAACACTATATACTTAATATATTGTAATCAACGTATTCTATATACAAAACGAATTAATACAGCCTAGTTACTGGAAATTAACATAATGTTGAAGTGCTTTCTACCTAAAGATTTAAAAAAAAAACCTGAAGACTTTAATTTTAATTACATTTTCAGCCACTAGATGGCGACACAGTTACTATTAGACCTTGGGACAGACGAGAGAAACTTGAAGCCTTTGCTCAGAGCGCCACCTAGCGGGATTTTCAGTAGTTTCATCACACCATACCGATCCCCCTTTGCACAGTGCTTTCCCCTCTGACGTCACCACCTGGACTTTGACCCAAGGGGAATCGGTATGGTGTGATGAAACTACTGAAAATCCCGCTAGGTGGCGCTCTGAGCAAAGGCTTCAAGTTTCTCTCGTCTGTCCCAAGGTCTAATAGTAACTGTGTCGCCATCTAGTGGCTGAAAATGTAATTAAAATTAAAGTCTTCAGGTTTTTTTTTTAAATCTTTAGGTAGAAAGCACTTCAACATTATGTTAATTTCCAGTAACTAGGCTGTATTAATTCGTTTTGTATATAGAATACGTTGATTACAATATATTAAGTATATAGTGTTAAAAGAAATTCAATTAAAATTCTTTATTTTCCCCTTAAATTATAAGAAAATGTTTTAAAGCGGATTTCTGGAGATGTATTTAAACAGGAAATATTGCTAACATTACTTCCAATTGGGTACTTAACTGTTGAATGAAAAAAAGAAGTAATTAATGTGTAAAATACTGAAAAAATGTGTAATATTGAAACACAGAGCATGTCATATTTAAGTCTCAGAGGTACATGTTGATACGTTCGCTAGTCTTTTTTTCTTATGTGCAATGCTAAAAAAAAGAAACAGGAAATCGTCTGTATTTCTTGATATTAAGCAGCTGAAATTAGTGGTGAATTTTCGCTATTTTACATTGTATTTAATGTAGGTAAGCATATTATTTTTTTTATCTCAGTCGTTAAAAAATCTGGGAATTAAATGTATATTTTTTTTACAGTTGAAATAAGTGGTGAATTAACTGAGTAATTCGAATAACGGTATGAAAATCCTATTTTTTTATTCATAGGAAATAAAATTCGTCTGTACACCTCGGTATTATACACCGGAAATTATCCTTTATTCTAAAGTATTAATATTCAGTAAAACACTTTATCGCTAAATGGCTGATGCAATAATTTCGATTATTTCTCTGTAAAAATCTACGTAAAGTTCTCGTCTCTGCAAGTAAAAAAAATTAGATTTTCATTCCGTGCTGATAATTTTCTCATAAACACAGCACTCGGTGCATTTATTGAAGTCTTCCACTTCTGAGAAGTGATCGCTTCAAAAAAAAAAAACGTTGATTTCGAGGTGGCTCGATTCGGGCCATGTAATGTACTAGCAAGCAAGCGAGTTACGATAATTTTGAAAGGAAATCTTTTTTTTTGTAGAGAGATGCATTTAAACAGGAAATATTGCGCACATTACTTCCAATTGTGATACTTAACTGTTGAATGAAAAAAAAATTAGTAATTAATGTGTAAACTACTGAAAAAATGTGTAATATTGAAACACAGAGCATGTCATATTTAAGTACCAGAGGTATACATGTTAATACGTTCGCTAGTCTTTTTTTTTCTCTTATGTGCAATGCTAAAAAAAAAACAGGAAATCGCCTGTATTTCTTGATATTAAGCAGCTGAAATTAGTGGTGAATTTCGCTATTTTACATTGTATTTAATGTAGGTAAGCATATTTTTTTTTATCTCAGTCGTTAAAAATCTGGGAATTAAATGTATTTTTTTTACTAAACAGTTGAAATAAGTGGTGAATTTCGCTATTTTACATTGTATTTAATGTAGGTAAGCATATTTTTTTTTATCTCAGTCGTTAAAAAACTGGGAATTAAATGTATTTTTTTTTTACTAAACAGTTGAAATAAGTGGTAAGTGAGTAATTCGAATAACAATATGAAAATCCTATTTTTGTTTTTTATTCGTAGGAAATAAAATTCGTCTGTACACCTCTGTATTATATACAGGAAATTATCCTTTATTCTAAAGTATTAATATTCAGTAAAAATCTGCTCTAAAATACTTTATCGCTAAATGGCTGATGCAATAATTTCGATTATTTCTCTGTAAAAATCTACGTAAAGTTCTCGTCTCTGCAAAGTAAAAATTAGAATTTCATCCCGTACTGATATATTTTTCATAAACACAGCACTCAGAGCATTTATTGAAGTCCCGGTGCTTTTGAGAGGTGATTGCTTTAAAAAAAAAAGACGTTGATTTCTAGGAGGCTTGTTCCGGTAACAAGCAAGCAAGCGAGTTACGATAACTTTGAAAGGAAATCTTATGTTTTCATCACTTCTTAATACTTGAGAACGTCACTACATCACGAAATTATAAGTAATGTTTGATAAACCATGAAAATTTAGAGAATTACTCACCTTTTATTATAAGTGTAATCCCAGAAATGGATCCTAGAAGAGCTTTCTCGCAGTGAGTGAGGTCTGACCTTCCAACAGGATATGAGAGGTTGGAAGTGAGTCAGCATCACAGGTGCATGCGGAGTAAGTCACGTGAGAAGCGGCTAACGCTTGTTTATCGCTCCACTTGCCAAGGATAAGACTCAGACGACACATATATTTCATTTAAAAATTTTTATTGATTTCAAAGTATTAGGTGAAACAATGACAATGCGTGCACATGTAATGATTTCCATTGGTTTACAATTTTATACATTTCACAATGATGCTTTTTCACATTGATTATACTTTACAGCCTGCTTACAAAAAAAAAATGCAGGTTAACAGAGGAAATGGTTTTTACATACAGCTATCTACATATAATAATAACATGTATTATTTTTACATATATAGGGGGTTATATGCACACATTTGGATAAAATTATCATATTTTTTATACATAAATAGCTCAAGCATATTAAAAATCACAGTGAAATATTCGTTTTTTCTGCTATGTTATTTTTTCAATGTTTTGTAGTGACCGTACGAAAGGGTGTCATAACCATTTTCTAAAATATATCTTTTATCGTCAAATGGTGACAAACCAAGCTTTACACCTTTCACTGTATGAAGATGGTGGCTGCTACTTTGAATCCTTGTCAAATCTACTCGACAAGGTGATTTGTTTATTAAGCAGTCTCTGTAATCCTTGTGACGAAGGGTTCTTTTTACGATGTATTTGGGGACTCCTTTCCCCGTCTTCTTCTCCTCATGTAAACTCTGAAGGGAATACATTTTAGAACGAAGCCCTGCAAATTGTTTGATAGGTACTCCCGAAAGTTCATCTTTCATTTTACCTAGTACCTTTTTATTATGTGTACTATGCAAAACATGATCAATGTGATAGTCGGACGTGTCAAAATGATCTATAACGTCTTTCATATCAGCATACACGTCCTCGGTTTGAAGCTCGTAGCACAGTGAATCTGTATCAGTAAACAATAATTTAGCTTTTTCTCCATATTTCGGACTAATATAGTCATAATGAAAGCTATACATCAATAGTTTACTAATATCTAGAATACTGAAACCAGCATAAATAGGCCTGTTGAGTTTCAATTTAGTTAGCTTTGATTGCACACATGCAAGGTCGTTGTCAAAAACACGAAAAGCGTGAAAAGCAGGGGATGCTACGAGCTTACATACTCTCTTCGGGCTCTGAGTCAATTCAATTTTCACTCGATTTCTCAAATTTTCCATCGTTTTTCCAAACACAGCATTATTCATCAGTTTGAAGAAGTCCTTCTCGAAGTCGTTTCTAGCTTTCTTCCGCTGATCTGTATTAAATTCTATATATGGTTTTAGCCAGCAAGACTGATTAAATTCTAAAACGCGATGTATGTTCTTCAGCTGCATACCGAAGGTTAAATATTGTTTGAGATTTCGATAATGAAGGACATATTTTTCCTTAGAATTTAGATTTGGGGCTAATTTCACGACTGATTGGTTTGTATTTATTCCAAGGCTTTGGGCAACCTCTTGACAATATGGGGATAGCATGCTGCTGGTAATCTGAAGTTTCTCAGGGGCTAGTGGATAATCATTATGCTTGTCGTGTAGAGAAACTGGATAATCTAAATCAACTTCCAATATGTATCCTTTATTCGCATCGTCAGCAATTGTCGTAATATTTAGATCTGCTATTTCTTCTTTATTAAGCCATCGAAAATCGCTTTGAGGGAGGCATTGTGACATTGCCCATCCATAAAGATTGTTGGCATCATAGTACATAATGTATTTAGAGGGTAACTGAGGATCATAGGTGTCCAAATACTTGTTGTTTGCTGTACTAAGACGATTGCATATCACAGAAATTCCCCCTCGTATGCCTTTTTCCAGGAAAAGGTACATTGTAGGGTCAGTTATCAACTCAAGATTTACATTTGTCATTTTTAAGCATGCTTGCCAGGCTAATCCAGGAGCTGTGTAAACATGGCAGGGATCGATTTCATAGTATCTGATGCATAGTTTTCTGAAACTTTCGAAAACATCAGCTAAGAGGAGCACGTCTGTCTTCAGGTACAAGTCATGATACTGGCCTAGATTTTTTATGTTGAATGTATTCCATACTCTTATTGCATGGGTGTAGTCTTCTTCCCCTAGTGCTTCTTCTGTGAGTTGGTTGTAAAATGCTTCACGTGGTGGTAATACTATTTGTTCAAACTTTTCACTGTTGTCAATATAATCATAGGGGTAAACTCCTTTTCTCAAAACCAGGTGTAACCGTTCAGTTGCAACATGTTCCTTTAAAATATGGAACTCATCTGGTGATAAATTATTTACTAGCTTCTCAAGGGATGTGCTTAAAAACTGATAGGAGTCTATAAAATGTAATGTCCCTAAGGAGAAGGTTATGTATGTTTCCATGTTATTGGGAATGCAATTAATCTTCTTATTTTTGATTCTGCCGATTCCCTGCATAATAAGGTGGCTGTCATATCCCTTTAGGTTGTGAAAGATAACTGGAATCCTATTGGTTAACTTAAAGTTCAGATTACAGGAATTATGGGCAGCTCCTCGGAATTTACCTGTTATATGATCGTGATCTCTCACACGATCTGCTCCTAGGGCATGCTTACAAATATGACAGTCAGTAGCGTTGTGAAATGATTCCTCTTCATGATTCGAGAGCTGCATTGGCTTTATCATCGACAGTAAATTTTTAATGTTTTCTTCTTCTTTAAGCAGACATTCTAAAAATTCTTCTACTACATTAGGACCTCTATAAACTACTGGAGGCTTATAGCTGCAGCCATCATGTCCAACAACAAGATATGCAAATCCACAGGGTTCATGATTTGCCGTGATAGTGGTGTGAGATTTTTCAGGGTTAGGCATACAAGTGTCCACTTTCACTAGGAATGATTCAAAGTCGGCATAAATCACGTATGGAACGAGCTGCTGAAACTTAAAATTTGTGAATTTCAACCATTTCTCTTCTTCAGTTGGGAGTTCTACTCTCTGAGGTCCATGTTCTCGACAATAGGGAACATGATCCTTCAAGAGGGATTCATTTGCGAAACGGTGAAGGCAGTAATCACAGTAGAAACGTACACCGTTATGTTTGGTGAGAGGACTGAGAAGTCTACTCATATTCTTAATGGAGCAATAATGCTGCTTTTCATCATCCGATAACAGAAGGAGATTTGCATGCGCTTTAAATCTGAATGGTGTGATGTAGAGTGGGAACACCTCTTTCTCATATCCAAAAACATTAACAGAAATATTGTTCATTTTTTCGAATTTAGATATTTGATTTATTGTAACAGGGAAAATTAGGTCAGATGTGTTTAATTTTTCTTCTAAATGAATGTAGGTGGTAGGACGTTGTGGATGATCTGTGGTAGGATACAAAGAGGCTAAAACAGACCATATAAAACATTTTTGGTCAGAATTACATACATTGACAATAGCGTGTTTTAACAGTAATTCTCTTGGAGTAGGGATATAACTAGATCCTGAAAGAGGGATATATTTTCCAATGTTCATTTCAGCGTGGAGTACGGCGTCCAGTGTCCATCCACTATGTGCTCCTTCAAATTCTTCAAATGAGATCTTTATCTTCTTACACGCTGAATCTAGTTCTCTGTTTAGGGATGATGTAGGAAGACTTGTAACACAGTTACTTCGGAAAAACGGGGTACAGTGTTCGAAGGTAGAAGGGGAGACTTTTCGCCTGAAGCGCACTTGCACGACAAGGTACCATTTAATACTACCTTTCGAGGTCAATTCATCTTTCAGATGAGTTAGGAGTGACTCCCGCGAGGAATCAAGGAAAAGGGTGAGGTCAAGAGATGTTTCTTCCGTTGCCATCAGTTTATGTGTTGAAAGGGTCCTTTTCATTTCTTCTGTAAACTGGCAGGGGTCTTCAGGGTCTGGTTTTCGTTTCTTCTGGGGAATCCTTTCAGCTTCAGAACGTTTTCGCTTATTATTGTGGGGCTTTCTTTGATGTCGTAAAAGATTGTCTTTTCTTCCAAACTCCATGGCGCATTCTTCACATTTGTAGGTTTTTCTGGAGGTGTGGATTAACTCATGACGTCGGACATCATCTCTCCTTGAGAATGCCAATTCACATTGAGAGCACTTAAAGAGGTTATTTCCATCATGATTTCTCTTATGACGAATGAGATGGGTCTGATGAATGAAAACCTTCTCACATATATCGCATGGATACATTATGAAACAGTGCGTTGAAAAATAGTTGATACTGCACGAGGACAGGGAGAACTATCACTATTGCCTTCTAAAAGTTGAAAAAAAAAAAATCACGAAGCAGCAGCGGAGAACTGCCACTATCAACGTCTAACAACAGAATGAGGATTCCGACTGATAGATGTCGTATTTATACTAGAAGGACTATTCGCAGAAACTGGAGGACGTCAGAAACTATCACTATTGGCTTCTAACAGTTGAAAAAAAAAAAATCACGAAGCAGCAGAGAACCGTCACTGTCAACGTCTGACAACAGAATGAGGAATCTGACTGATGGATGTCGCATTTATACTAGAAGAAGGACTATCCTGCAGAAACTGATTTAAAAGACTGTCCCGCAGAAACAAAAAAAGAAACAATGCTATTGGGTAAAAAAACTAATTAAAAGAAGAAAAAAAAAGAAAATCTCTGATTTAAAAAAAAAAAAAAATTATGTAAATTATTGAGGGAAATATTGACCTGTTTGTGTGGAGGAAAGACCCGCCTCCGCTTTAGAACACAAGGAGGCGGGTCCCATAGGATTAACATTGACCCGCCTCTGGTCCAGAACTCTCCTTTACTCACTACTAGCGTGTCCTTTAACGTGCAAAAGGTGGGGCTTTTCTAAGAGAGTTGCAAAAGTTTTCAGTTTTCCTTTGAATATGGATAGCTGTGGCAAAATAAATACGAAGAACTTTTCGTTAGCATTCAGAGTTGCAACGATCTTTCAATGCTCTCTGGAGTAACATCAAAACTCACATTCACGAAATCTAAACTTCGAAAGGTTTCCATCTTCATAAGCTCCAAAAATACTGATGTTAACACGCATGGCGGGTTGGGTTGTTTTACCTCTGAGCGGCACTTTTTTGCACACCATGGGCTAAATGGCCAGGTCACATGGACGCCGAAGGCTCAGAGAAGGTTGGGGGAGGGGACCCACTGGAACAGCTGTTGGGAGACAGATGGTAGCCTCCCGTCAAGCGTGTTCTTTAACGTGCACAGGGTATGGCTCTCCCGCACACGGGGCCACGGCTTAACGTCCCATCCGACGGACGGTGGCCTTTACAAGCCCATCGGTGTCCCCTATGGACCGTGGGAGGGCGGGGAATTTTGCGGAGATAAATCTCAACGCTGACCCAGCTGGACTCGAACCTGGGAACTACAGATTACGAGCCTGGCGCGCTACCGACTGAGCCACCCCCGCCCCCACGCATGGCGGATAAAGTCTTTTATTTGATAAGATATGTAGAAGCATGAGCAATTATTATTGCATTATTGATGGCTTTTCATGAGTGAAAAGAAACTACTTGAGATAATGTTAAAAGAAACTTAATTTAAAAATTCAATGATGATATTCAGTCTAAAAAAGAAAAAAAAGTCCAATGGGATAAAGTCACAAATAAAAAAAAATTATCCTATGTGAAAGAATCGATCTCTTTGCCCGCAAAGCAGAATATAAATTCAAAAAATTGCTGCGGTGTCACGTAGAAAAGGGAACTGAATATTTAGGATAAAAAGGAGTGCCTTCCCATATCCCAAATAACTGCATTTAAATGGGCAAAATTAATTCAGAAAAATTTGCAAAATTAGAATTAAGTAAATTTTTTCTAAATATAGTAAAACATACTTTTTCAAACAAAAGGCATTTTTATTTTTCACAGTATAGTTTTTCAGTTATTAATTAATTAATCAATAATATTGAAAGCTGATATTGCAGAAAATTAAGATTTAAAGAGACGCACAGGGTATGAAATTAACGATAATTAATTATTCAATTAATCATTAATAAACCAATAGAATGTTTTTTTTTACTCGCAAACATTCATCGGATTTCAAGCATTTGCAAAATCTCGATTGTTATTAAGTAGGCAATAAATGCAGCTGCGGATAAGACTTGCGGCTACGGGTGCGGATAGGATTTTTGCTATCCGCGCAGGGCTCCCATGTAATGACTGCTAATAGAACAGTGGTTCTCAACCTTTTATGCTTCACGTATGGGGCGGGGGTGGCTCAGTCGGTAGCGCGCCAGGCTCGTAATCTGTAGTTCCCAGGTTCGAGTCCCAGCTGGGTCAGCGTTGAGATTCATCTCCGCAAAATTCCCCGCCTTGCCCACGGTCAGTAGGGGACACCGATGGGCTTGGAAAGACCGCCGTCCGTCGGATGGAACGTTAAGCCGTGGCTCCGTGTGCGGGAGAGCCATTTTTAAAGAAACTTTAAAGAACATGCTGGATGGCCTTGACGGAACGATACCATTTGTCTCCCAACAGCTGTTCCAGTGGGTCCCCTCTCCCAACCTTCTCTGAGCCTTCGGGGTCCATGTGACCTGGCCATTTAGCCCATGGTGTGCAAAAAAGTGCCACTCAGAGGTAAAACAACCCAACCCAACGCTTCACGTACCCCCTAGAAATGTGCATGTAACTGGCGTACCCCTTGTATAGATAGATAAAACTATAGTTAGAGTATAACAATGGGAATAAAAAACAACATATATATGCTAATCAAATTTTGTACTTAATTTACATCTAGCGACTTTTGAGCTCTCACGGCGTACCCCAAAAATTTTCACCGCGTACCCCACGTTGAGAACCCCTATAATAGAATATCACTTGTATTCATAATCCAAGATTTGAGGATTTTGCGAAAGCATCTCTATTAACTTCAGTTTCTCTATACACCTGCATGTTAAGGTATTTTACCACAAGTGCACCTCCACGTTATTTGAATGGAAAGCCAGATTCAAATGCTCCTTAAATTTGAAAATAGGGTTTTATGGGATATTGTTGTTGGAGATAACTTGCAGATTTCACTCAACTCTCTTTAAATCTTGATTTTCTGGAATATTCGTTCAATATTTAAAGAATGACCGGAGCTTTACTAATGTTTTTTTTTTTGTAGACAGATAACACTATGGCATATCAGAATTATATCGAGTCCAAGGTGATGTGTTTGTTTCGGCAGTGTGTTAACCCTTTCACGACTAAGGGAAACATTTTTCCCATTTTAAAATTGGTGATTGTCGTATTTAATTATAATCTTATCTGCATTTTTTATACAGAATGTCAAAATAGAACGTATGCCGAACGCAATTACGTAAACGGGAACGTTTAGAAAACAAAAACAGAACTGTCAGGACGCATAATATATGTACTATGTGCAATGTCCATCTTTGCCTCACTACCAAAAGAAATTGCTTCGCAGAATATCATAATTAGCACATCATTTTGTATAGTAATTTTATTTCATAATTTTGTATTATTTTAGTTAACATTTTGTTCTAATAAACCAATAAATAAAAGACATTGCATAATAAACCTAACTATAATTTGTGTTACCTTTATAGTCCATTGGGAAAAATATTTCCCATAAAATTCCAAAAAAACTACACATTGTTATGTATTTTTCTTATGATTTTTATTTATTTTACGTCTAAACAAACTAAAATAAACAGTTACATACTAATATTTACTCTTCGAAACCTTATGGTCCTGAAAAGGTTAAGAGAACTGAATTGTTACACCTATAAAGATCATTAATAGTCAGAATTAAATTCTACTGGAATTTCTGGATTTATGGATTGTACGCCATTAACTGGTAGAGTAGGGACGAGTGCATAATTTAGAAATGAAAGGCTAACTCTTTTCTCTCTTATTACAATGTTGTGGAAAGCATCAGACAAAGCAAAGCATTCCTCCAATATATAAAATTTACTTCACTTTAACACTGTCAGTAATTTTTTAACAAAACTTTTATAGGTACCACATATTAAATCAATGAAATAATCAGGTAGATTGTATTTGTTCGTATATTGTACTTATATAAAGAAAAGTTTCAAAATCGTCGAAAAACATACTGATTTTTTTTTTCTAAATTAGTTATAAATTGTCATGAAGAAATTAATGTGATCTCTAAGATAGTTATCGTATCGGTTTAGACAATGCACTAGCATAAAAAATTTTGAGATTAGTCAATCAGTCAATCAAAACTTCTTCACCACCAGGAACTTGGGGCGTTTCGTCCCTCTCTTCCAGATGGGCAAAAATGGGGCAATTGCCTAAAAGCAAGATTCTCCTTAGTTCCAAGTTCCTTTAAATTCTTTAATACAGATTACAATTATGCAAGGATCTCAAAATTCCTTGGAAACAGAATCTTCTAGGCCTAAAAGACTTTTAATCAGTAATATTCTTTCTCTTTGGAATGTTTATTAATTCTTCCCTTTGATTTTTATATTCTTCACAATTAAGTAGCACAAGCGATGCCTTTTTTTTCACATCGCAATGAAGGCAACTTGGAGAATTAACCTTTTTCATTTTAATGAAGAATCGTTTAATAAAGTTGAACCCGTAATTTACTGATTCAACTTCATTAAGCTTTCCTTAAGAGGCAAAACAATCCAAAACAACGCGACATGCAGGCTTTGGGTTCGGTTGTTTTATCTCTGAGCGGCACTTTTTTGCACACCATGGGCTAAATGGCCAGGTTACAAGGACCCCGAAGGCTCAGAGAAGGTTGGGGGAGGAGACCCACTGGAACAGCCGTTGGGAGACAGATGGTAGCCTCCAGTCAAGACCATCCTGCCTGTTCTTTAACGTGCACAGGGTATGGCTCTCCAGCACACGGGACCACGGCTTAACATCCCATACGACGGACGGCGGCCTTTGCCAAGCCCGTCGGTGTTCCCTACTGACTGTGAGCAGGGCGGGGAATTATTGCGGAGATAAATCTTAGCGCTGACCCAGCTGGGACTCGAACCTGGGAACTCCAGATTACGAGCCTGGCGCACTACCGACTGAGCCACCCCCGTCCCGACGTCATGGAGTTAAAAAGAGTCATAAGTAAAATAATGTATTGACTTTTGGAAAGAGTTATAACTGCCTGTAATAGAAATAATAAACGGATTGAAAAAATAAATAAATAAGCACAGAAATCTATTGCTTAAATCCTAAATCATCTTAAAGTTCTAAACAATTTTACCGTGCAAGAATTTCGGTGATGAGTAGGAGTAGATCTTCTTGGTCTTCTGCCGACCTGAGCTAATAGAGTTTCAAGACCAGACAACAGAGGCTAAATCATCTCCCTTCCTATTGGGTAAGAAAGAGCCTGACCAAGTAGTGAGAAGTTTTCGCCTCACCAATTGGCGCTGGAAGTGTGACTGCAATGAGCAATGCGACACAGCAAAAAGAAGAAGACTGGTGATGGTGATGATGATGGAGAAGCGAATAATGCGTCACCATCATCCGCCCAACCCTTTTGCCCTTAGATGAGGGTGGCTAACTGACTCGAAGAGCAGACGTCCTCCTTCCAGTGCCTGGTAACGTGACCCTCAAAGGCATCCAACTGTGTTTTAGCTTGCTGACCTGACCACATGTCGATCTACAGCATTTCTACCACCTGGCCCTTCTCTGCAGCATTAACTCATAATTTGGAACTCTCCTCGCTGCTTATGGGCTCTGTTTCGTGAGCGAAGGCGGCTGCCTTTCGCGACGTTTTCATCTGGGGGTCGTCAGAAGTAATCGCCCTCAACCGCCTCGGTCTCCGATTGCAGCCGAAAGAGTCGCTGGGTCTTCTGCCTTGGAGGTTTAGAAACATTTCCATGGAGGTGAAAAAAGAAGTTTTCAGTTGAGGCCTCTAGGGGCAGAAATGGCATGGTTTAGTCTGTTGTGGTTTTGGTTATTTGCTTTTGCGGAAGGTTTGTAAAAGTCTTTTTAGTTTTCTTTGGTAGTGAGTGTTGTGGAGAAAGTGGCAGCCACGTCAGTATAATGTGGTTGTTGTCTGAAACTTTGTAATATTTTGTTTGTCTTAACTGTTTGGCTTGAATTCATGATTAGCGGTTAAAGTGATCATTCATGGAAGACCCAAGAGGAAATGGAGGAGATTGATAAATGAAAATATTGCATGTTTCCCTCCGTTAGATCTCATTAACGTTAATCATTTAATTTTATCAGATATAGTTCCATGTTAATGTCAATAATAACTCATATACAGAACTCACTAATTTCTTAAAGGAGCCTTTTAACAAAATAAATGTTAAAATAATTGAAAGATTTCAATCAAATCTATTTCAATCTAGTTTCCAAAAATGTTTTCAGTATTTAAAGAGTTATAAAAGCTGAAACGTTTGGCACATTTGTTCATTTTCAAAAAAAAAATAAATAAATAAATAAATAAAAATTGCCGAAAATTAACATAATTAATATGCTAATTGCTAAAACCTGTCTCTACACCTGTTTGTAAAATTTAGTATAAGAGTCGTTGCTTTCGTTTCATTTACCTTTCAAAGTAATTATTTAAACTGTCATTGTTGCTGTTCAATATTTCATTTCCGTGGCTCTCTGAATAAAAAAAAAATAAAATAAATACCCCCTCAAGCAGCTGCTTGCCACAGAGGTCCGACAGGAGCCTGTCAGTTTATATGCCATAGTAGAAGGTCTGAGAGGATGGCAGGCCCTCAGCAGAAAAACGACACAAACAGCTATGCCTTACCCAGGGCTCGAAGCCAGGTCCCTTAGATCAGTAGCCAAGCGCGCTAACTACTCGGCCATGGGACGGCCTAAAAAAATAAATAAATACCCCCTCAAGCAGCTGCTTGCCACAGAGGTCTGACAGGAGCCTGTCAGTTTATATGCCATAGTAGAAGGTCTGAGAGGATGGCAGGACCTCAGCAGAAAAACGACACAAACAGCCATGCCTTACCCGGGGCTCGAACCCAGGTCCCTTAAACCAGTAGCCAAGCGCGCTAACCACTCGGCCATGGGACAGCCTAAAAAAATAAATAAATACCCCCTCAAGCAGCTGCTTGCTACAGAGGTCTGACAGGAGCCTGTCAGTTTATATGCCATAATAGAAGGTCTGAGAGGATGGCAGGACTTCAGCAGAAAAACGACACAAACAGCCATGCCTTAACCGGGTTTCGAACCCAGGTCCCTAATATCAGTAGCCAAGCGCGCTAACCACTCGGCCACGGGACGGCTCGCTCTGAATACCGAACGAATATTTTTGAAAATCGAGATTGAAGTAGATTTGATTGAGATCTTTAAATTATCTTCAGTTACATTCTTTTCTTAAAAAGTTTTTTTAAGAAGTTAGCGAGTTCTGTATCTGAATTACTATTCACATAACATGGAATTGTACTTAATAAAGCGCCGGCTGATGAGTCTATATACGTATACATTAATCACTAAAAGTATACCCTGTAGAATGCAAAAAAATATCGCTCTTTTTACAAACCCTCATTCCCATTTCGGACAAAATTCTGCAAAAATTTCATCTTCACTGCTTTCTGCAGTTATTCAGGCGCATTTATTCTTTTGTCTGTTAAACTTGCGAGTTAACCCAAACGAATGGGTGTTAAGCGTTTCTTATTCGTAAGCAGCAACCCTTTTCTTTTAAAGTAAATTTTAGAATTAATATTGGAGTGAAAAAGGTAATGTCGAAGCAGATTTGGGTTGGGTTGTTTTACCTCTGAGCGGCACTTTTTTGCACACCATGAGTTAAATGGCCAGGTCACATGGACCCCGAAGGCTCAGAGAAGGTTGGGGGGAGGGGACCCACTGCAACAGCTGTTGGGAGACAGATGGTTGCCTCCCGTCAAGGCCATCCAGCGTGTTCTTTAACGTGCACAGGGTATGGTCTCCCGTACACGGGGCCACGGCTTAAAGTCCCATCCGACGGATGGCGGCCTTTCCAAACCCATCGGTGTCCCCTACTGACCGTGGGCAGGGCGGGGAATTTTGCGGAGATAAATCTCAACGCTGACCCAGCTGGGACTCGAACCTCGGAACTACAGATTACGAGTCTGGCGTGCTACCGACTGAGCCACCCCCGCCCCTATCGAAGCAGAAAAAACAGGGAAATGAATGAATGAAAAACCAGAACTTACGTTTCGGACTCTTCTCCGATCAGATTGCCGCTTCGCAGTAAATATAACTCTCTAGATTGGGTTGTTTTACCTCTGAGCGAGACTTTTTTGCACACAATGGACGAACACAATGGAGTCACAAGGGCCCCGAGAATTCAGAGAAGGTTGGGGAGGGAACCCACCTAAACAGCTGTTAGTAGGCAGATGGTAGCCTCCTGTCAAGGTGGGGCGGGGGTGGCTCAGTCAGTAGCGCGCCAGGCTCGAAATCTGTAGTTCCCAGGTTCGAGTCCCAGCTGGGTCAGCGTTGAGATTTATCTCCGGAAAATTCCCCGACCTGCACATGGTCAGTAGGGGACACCGATGGGGTTGGAAAGGCCGCCATCCGTCGTATGGAACGTTAAGCCGTGGCTCCGTGTGCGGGAGAGCCATACCCTGTGCACGTTAAAGAACACGCTGGATGGCCCTTGACGGGAGGCTACCATCTGTCTCCCAACAGCTATTCCAGTGGATCCCCTCTCCCAACCTTCTCTGAGCCTTCGGAGTCCATGTGACCTGGCCATTTAGCCCATGGTGTGCAAAAAAGTGCCGCTCAGAGGTAAAACAACCCAACCCAGCCTCCTGTCAAGGCCATCCAGCGTGTTCTTTAAGTACACAAGATAAGGCTCTACCCAGACATGGGCCACGGCTTAATTTTTCATCCGACGAACGGCGGCCTTTCCAAGCTCATTGGTGTCTCCTGCTGGCCATCGACAGCGCCGGGAGTTTTGTGGATATAAGTTTTAACCCTGGCCCAGCTGAGACTCGAACCTGAGAACTGCAGATTTCGAGCCTGGTGCGCCACCAAACTCTGTGTGGACACCAAAATTTTTATATATACATTGGAGGAAATTGAAAAAAAAAACACCCAGCAGGAATTCCTTTAAGAACGTCATATTATAATCTGTTAATATTTAAGAGCAGCAGAAACCGTGATCCGAGATTGAAAGTCATTTGGTGCAATTAAGACGTCACTGGAGACGACAACATGCAAATGTACGAGCGTCTATTTAAGGACTAGGACGTGAAGAAAGCAGTTAATCATCTTGTTCAGTGCTCTTTGAAGAAGCTACCAAGCCTGGACGATGCAGGCACGCAACATTTGTTCAGTTAGTGGAGTTTGAGCGAGGTCGTATAGTGGGTCTTTGGGAAGAGGTTGGTCTTTTCGTCAAATTGCACACTGAGCTGGACGAGAGGTACCGGCAATGGTACGATGGTCAAAAGAGCATTCGCACACTCGCAGACGTGGTTCCGGGCAACACAGAGTTACGGATGCAAGAGAGGATCGACGTATCAGGAGGGCGGCGGTGGCAGAGGGAATGGCTACGGCATCACAAATTCGATCCTCTGTCGTACCAAGGGTGTCTACAAGAATGATACGCAATCGTCTTTTGGAAGCAGAACTACGGGCACTTGTGCCGAGCTCGTAATATGTAGTTCACAGGTTCGAGCCCCAGCTGGGTCAGAGTTGAGATTTATCTCCGCAAAATTCCCCGCCCTGCCCACGGTCAGTAGGGGACACCGATGGGCTTGGAAAGGCCGCCGTTCGTCGGATGGGACGTTAAGCCGTGGCCCCCTGTGCGGGAGAGCCATACCCTGTGCACGTTAAAGAACACGCTGGATGGCCTTGACGGGAGGCTACCATCTGTTTCCCAACAGCTGTTCCAGTGGGTCCCCTCCCCCAACCTTCTCTGAGCCTTCGGGGTCCATGTGACCTGGCCATTTAGCCCATGGTGTGCAAAAAAAGTGCCGCTCAGAGGTAAAACAACCCAACTTGTGCCGCTGGCACGGTTACCACTGTCACCTCGTCACTGTCTAGCACGTTTGCAGTGGTGTCAAGGACGAGTTCATCGGAGGGAAGAATGACAGTCTGTGGTCTTCAGTGATGAAAGCCGATTCTGCTTAGGAGCGTCTGATGGTCGTTTACGCTTCCGAAGATGACAAGGTGAGTGGCTTTTTCCATCGTGCATTCACCAGCAACACACAGGGCCCACACCGGGCATCATGGTGTGGGGAGCGATTAGCTATCACTCTCGTAGATGTCTGGTGTTTGTATAAGGTACACTGAATAGCAATACATACGTCAGCGACATCGTACAGCCGATCGCCCTGTCATATTTGAGTGTAATCCCAAATGCGATATTCCAGAAGGATAACGCCAACCCACGTTCCCCCCGCGCAACTCAACATGCTCTTCAGGCAGTGCACCAACTCCCTTGACCAGCACGCTCTCCGGACTTGTCTCCAATCGAACACGTCTGGGAACTGGATCGGACAAAGACGTCTGCGGACTGATGCAGGCAATGACCATTGCTGAATTGCGCGTTCAAGTTGAAATCGCATGGAATGGTATTCCCCAGTATGATATCCAGCATTTGTACGACGGATTACATGCCAGATTGGAAGCTTGTATTGCTGTCCGAGGAGGTTCAACACCATATTAAAATGTACCTTTTGTAAAATGTAATACTATTAAAAGATAAAGTAAACATTGAATCGCTTCACACATATGATCACTGTCCTTTCTCAACAAGTTGTTTCTACTAAATAAATCTCATAGTTATGCTTCAATTGTTAATGGTGTTCTTTTTTCAATTTCCGCCAGTGTAGGTTTGTTAGAGCAATTCAGCGGCCAGATATAAACCCGAGGTGTGATATAAACCCTTTTACAGTTAATGTTTTCAGGAGAGATATTTTCTTACTCTCGTTTCTGCGAGGGAAAGAGAAGTAGTTGCACGCTATCTATAATACTGATTAGCATGTGCTTTCTCTTTCTACATGGGGCGGGGGTGGCTCAGTCGGTAGCGCGCCAGGCTCGTAATCTGTAGTTCTTAGGTTCGAGTCTCAGCTGGGTCAGCGTTGAGATTTATCTCCGCAAAATTCCCCGCCCTGCCCACGGTCAGTAGGGGACACCGATGGGCTTGGAAAGGCCGCCGTCCGTCGGATGGGAACGTTAAGCCGTGGCCCCGTGTGCTGGAGAGCCATACCCTTTGCACATTAAAGAACACGCTGTATGGCCTTGACGGGAGGCTACCATCTGTCTCCCCACAGCTGTTCCAGTGGGTCCCCTCCCCCAACCTTCTCTGAGCCTTCGGGGTCCATGTGATCTGGACATTTAGCCCATTGTGTGCAAAAAAAGTGCCGCTCAGAGGTAAAACAACCCAACTCTCTTTCTACATACAGTGTTTCTCTACACCTAATGGGGGAGGGAAGGAAATCTCAGTCGGAAACTCTCCGACATCGTAATCTGATCGTACCCAGATTCGATACACGTTAACAATACCCTAAAACGTTAAAGGACATTTCTTATTGCTTTGACGGGAGTCTTTCATCCGTTTCTTAACAGCTGTTTTTGGGTCCCTTTGTGACGTAGCCGTTTAACCCATCGCGTGCAAAATAATGCCACTCACATGTTAGAAACCAACCCTACCATTGTGGATTTTAGAGGCAGAGTCACTAATGTTCATTTTGAGGCAGTCATTTGCGTAATTTATGTGCACAGAATATCCTTTCTCTCTGGATGAGAGCTTCTGTCATCTTCCTTGTACAGTCGCTCAAAAAAGTATCCGAACACTATGGTTGATTACAGAATTCAGAAAAAATATCTGGCAGCGATTTTTTTAGAAATTAGTGATCTGACAACCTTCGTGTCACGTAATTACAGAATTCAGGAAAAATATCTGGAGCGTGTACAGCAACTGTACACGCTCCAGTTACCGTTCACAGCAAACTGGAGCGTGTGCAGTTACTGCACACGCTCCAGTTTGCTGTGAACGGTAACTGCACACGCTCAATATTTCCGTGAGTGAGCCCACACGATCTAGTATCAAAATAATATGAGCGACTGTGCAGAGATATGACTTTTGAATAAAAACAAAACTTCGTTGTTTCCCATATTATATTGTTTTGGAGTTATGTTTAATTTCATATTTTGAACTAATAATTATGTCTGCAACAAAACTATTCTACCATTTCAAGCTCATATTTCCCAAACACTTTATGAAATAATTCTTAGAAGCACCCAAGATATAGAACACTTTCTTTAAGCAATTAAATCGCAACTCAAACACATGTTCCTGTCTCCAAAACCAGCCAACCTTGCTTATACACTATCACCAGAAAACATCTGATTTGTGTGGGCCATCATCTTCCACCAAGAGACAGCTGAAAGGTATACTTTGTTATACATTGTATAAAGAATTTCATAAACCAGAGAGTAGATTTCCAGCGATACTCTTTCACTTGCTATCATCTCTTCTGCGAGTGTTTTTCCCAGTACTACCTCGTGACATATATGTGTGTGACTTGGCTCTGGTGACGGAGGATATAAATCTTTCTCCTATCTCCCACATACATCTCTTACCTTAAGCAATTTCAAGTACAGATCTTTGGGCTGGGTGCAGCCTGAATTCCCTTGCACTCTCCCTAACTTTCTCCACTGAATGTGTCCTAGGTTCCCCCTCATTGGCAATGCGATGACATCGTTTCTCCCAGTTATTCGGGGCGGGGGTGGCTCAGTCGGTAGCGCGCCAGGCTCTTAATCTGTAGTTCCCAGGTTCGAGTCCCAGCTGGGTCAGCGTTGAGATTTATCTCCGCAAAAATTCCCCGCCCTGCCCACGGTCAGTAGGGGACACCGATGGGTTTGGAAATGCCGCCGTCCGTCGGATGGGACGTTAAGCCGTGACCCCGTGTGCGGGAGAGCCATACCCTGTGCACGTTAAAGAACACGCTGGATGGCCTTGACGGGAGGCTACCATCTGTCTCCCAACAGCTGTTCCAGTGGGTTCCCTCCCCCAACCTTCTCTGAGCCTTCGGGGTCCATGTGACCTGGCCATTTAGCCCATGATGTGCAAAAAGTGCCGCTCAGAGGTAAAACAACCCAACCCAAAATCCCAGTTATTCCTTTTGGTGGAAGAATACTGACTTCCATTCTCTCATTACGCGCTTGAATCTGTTTTGCTATTAATCCTTAAAGTGTCGGATTAATTATCATTTGTTCGTATTGTCTTTCTTCTGAGGTCCCGCCATTATCACAGACCTTCCACTTTGGCGTATAAACTGACAGACTCCTGTCAGATCTCTGTGGTAAGCAGCTGCTTGAGGGGGTATTTTTTTTCCTTCAAGATGAACATTTAAAGAACTATAGAATTTTATCCTGAAATGACAGAATTGTTGTTACTCACAAAGTTGTTGTTACTGTTTTGTGTTTAATTTGGAAAAAAAAACTTTTTAAAAAGGATTTTTTTTTTCTTAGAAAATAGTTGAATGTGTCATGAGTCCCATGTTTATAGGCCATTTCCTGTGATACTTTACTACTGGAGAATGAAATACTTTAATAGTACCACAATTTGTAAAATTTTTGTTGACACAAACAAACCCATCCCTCCCATTAGTAATTTTTTTCATTTCTTTTGTAATGTTACAATATTTTTATATAAACTGTGGGTTGGGTTGTTTTACCTCTGAGCAGTTCTTTTGTGCCACAAGGACCAAGGGCTCATAGAAGGTTGGGAAAGGCAATCCACTGAACAGCTCTCAGCCTCCTGCTAGCCTCCTATTATTATTATCCCTGAACTCCTGCTAGCCTCCTGCCAGGCTCCTGTCTGACCTCTGAGGCAAACATCTGCTTGAGGGGTATTTATTTATTTTTAATTAAATTTAATCTGTTAAAATAATTCTGGTAGCTATTGTTTTTGAAATTTTAGTAAATAATTCTAAAGCCTCCTGCTAGGGCCCGTCCAGCGTGTCCTTTAAAGTGCAGAGAGTATGGCACTCCTGTACCTAAGGTCATGGCTTAAAGTCCCATCCGATGGATGGCTCAGCTCAAGCAAAGGGGCAAGTCGAATTTAGCAACATTTCTTCATTATTTAGTAATTAAAAAATTTCATCAAAGAGCAATAATTATTAATTCTCTTCTCTTTAATAAATGTGTGTACAGATGTAAAAGGATAGGTGGTTGCTCGGTTGGTACCGCGACAGGATCTTAATCTGCAGTTCCCAGGTTCGAGTCCTAGCTATGCGAACATTGAGATTAATCTCTGCTAATCCCCAACCTTGCTCTCCGTGAGAAAAGAGACGCCGTTGGGCTTGCAAAGACCGTCATCCGTCATATAGAACCTTCAGCTGTGGTTCCGTGTTCAGAGGATCTCATATCCTGCACTCGTTTAAGAACATACCGGATGATCTTGATGAGAATCTCCCATCTCTTTCCTGAATAGCTGTCCAGTGGATTACCATCCCCTACCCATCTCGGAGCCGTTGAGGCCCCTGTAAATTCACATTTCGTCCATCGTAGACAAAAAAAGCGCCTTTCTTAAGTAAAATAATCCAACCTAACTTCATTCAATCTATTATTTGTCCTTTATTCCAAGCTTTATATAATTAGCCTTGTAAACATATACTAAAATCGGAAGAAGTGTGAACTGCTGACAATTCCCTGTTGAGATTATTCTAAACTTTTGTCCACGGCTGGATAGAAAAAAAATATAACTCCTAATGAAGTGTTCATTACTATTGCTATATGTTACTACTATTCTCTTAAAGACCGAAAGGAACTGGTAAAGAACACCTAGATACAGCAGGCGCGGACAGTACAATAACCGCCGTCCCGTGGCCGAGTGGTTAGCGCACTAGGCTACTGATCTAAGGGCCTCGGGTAAGGCATGGATGTATGTGTTGTTTTTCTGCTGATATCCTGCCATCTTCACAGACCATTTACTATGACATATAAACTGACAGGCTCCTGTCTGACCTCTCTGGCAAACATCTGCTTGAGGGTGGGGGGGGTATTTATTTACTCTTAATTAAATTTAATCTGTTAAAATAATTCTGGTAGCTATTGTTTTTGAAAATTTAGTAAATAATTCTGAAATGTTCAGTAATATTCTAACAAATTCGTAGCCTTACAAACAGAAAGTAAATGATCTTCATTTAAGAATTTTAATTTAATAGCGTAGAGTTAAATTTTAAACACATTGAATTACTTTAAATTTCAGGCAGGGTTCTCCTTTGTTTCATGCCTGTCCAGGCCCGTTATATTGAGGGGCGAGAGTAGCTCAGTCTGTAGCGTGCCAGGCTCGTAATCTGCAGTTCTCTGGTTCGAATCCCAACTCTGCTAGCTTTTAGATTAATCTCCGCTAACCCCACCTTGTCTTCGGTGAGAAAGGGAACATCGATGGTCTTGAAAAGGTCGCCATCCGTGACATGAGACCTAAAGCCGTGGCCCCGTGTATAGCAGAACAATACTTTGAACACGCTGGACGTCCGTCCCTTCCATCTGTCTCCTAACAGCTGTCCAGTAAGTTTCCCAACTTTCACTGAACCATCGGGGTCCTTGTGACCATTTAGCCAATTTTGTGCAAAAAAGGGCCCCCTGAAGTCTATCTGTCTCCTAACAGCTCTCCAGTAAGTTTCCCGACTTTCGCTGAACCATCGGGGTCCTTGTGACCTGCCCCATTTAGCCAATTTTGTGCAAAAAAGGGCCCCTGAAGTCCATCTGTCTCCTAACAGCTGTCCAGTAAGTTTCCCGACTTTCGCTGAACCATCGGGGTCCTTGTGACCTGCCCCATTTAGCCAATTTTGTGCAAAAAAGGGCCCCCTGAAGTCCATCTGTCTCCTAACAGCTGTCCAGTAAGTTTCCCGACTTTCGCTGAACCATCGGGGTCCTTGTGACCTGTCCCATTTAGCCAATTTTGTGCAAAAAAAGGGCCTCCTGAAGTTCATCTGTCTCCTAACAGCTGTCCAGTAAGTTTTCCGACTTTCGCTGAACCATCGGGGTCTTTGTGACCTGTCCCATTTAGCCAATTTTGTGCAAAAAAAGAGCCCCCTGAAGTCCATCTGTCTCCTACAGCTGTCCAGTAAGTTTCCCGACCTTCTCTGAACCATCGGGGTCCTTGTAACCTGCCCCATTTAGCCAATTTTGTGCAAAAAAAGGGCCCCCTGAAGTAAAACAACTCAAACCCAACCAGTTGTATCGAGATGACTCCGAACTGGTAATCCTTCACCAATTCATTCACACAATCCCCAATTTCATTCCGGTGGTGAATCGGGGAAAATTTATCATCAGAAAAACACCGACTTCGAGTTTTCTTATTTCTCCTTTCAGGACCTTGTACACAAGGAAGAAAATTGCGGTCGTGTCGAGTGCATATTTACTTAATCACCGGAGTCTCCGCGGCGGTACGTGCGCCAGACCTCGCGCTTCCACCGCAGACACGCTCCAAGATGACCGATCGAGTTCGATTAATAACAGACGAACAGAAACCTCGCAGCGCGAACGACGATTAATAACAGACGAACAGAAACCTCGCAGCGCGAACGACGATTAATAATTCTTTGAGCAGACGTCAGTCTGATTTGATCGAAGAAACGAGGTTACCCTGTAATTTCTGTCAATGGGCCATCATTAGATTGCACTGCCAAGTGATGACACCTCGCCAACTTCAGAAACCTGGCAATCTGTGGCCACAAGCAGTTAGTCGCCGTCTTTTCTCTCGACAAAGGCCAGAAGGCCTTCAATAACTGAAATGTTTGTCGTTTTCTTTTGCTTTCATTTTTTTATTTTTTTGTGATATCAGCTGAAATCATGCTTTTAATCCATTTTGGGAGCTATTAACTTAAATTATCGTAATAAGCAGACATATTGAAGAATCCCCCCCCCCCACACACACACACCAAAAAAAAAAAGAGAAATAAACTGTGCAGAGATAGAGGAAGTTTATCTGATTTTACGGCATTGATTTTTTAAACTAGAAAATCAAATGATAGGGTTTAAAGTTGATTATATTTTTTTATAAGATTGTATCGTAATCTATATAGGTGAAAACTCACGAGGCAAGGCCTTTAATGCAATTTCTCTGGTGTCTATTGTGTCTTTCACTTCTACATTGACTTGTTTATTAATGGTCCAGCCATCGTTTATCTCTCCATTTAATTCCTTTCCTACTTATTTCGCTAACAGAAATGTTATTAAACTAATTTGCGATTCGTGCAAGATACAAGGTTGAACATTCATTCGAATGCAGGCATTGCTTAAAACGTAGTGTTGCTTCAGCGTTCCTCTTACGTTCGAGTGATGTAAGGGTTCCCTTTGACAAAACATAATCTGGCCTTCACCATCAGAAACACGGAAATAAATCGAGCATATTTCCACTGTTTTATTCAGGCCTCCTTTTTGACCTTTCATCATTATTTACCCCACTCACCTGTATGTGGGTTGTTGGGTTGGGTTGTTTTACCTCTGAGCGGCACTTTTTTGCACACCATGGGCAAAATGTCAGGTCACAAGGACCCCGAAGGCTCAGAGAAGGTTGGGGGAGGGGACCCACTGGAACAGCTGTTGGGAGACAGATGGTAGCCTCCCGTCAAGGCCATCCAGCGTGTTCTTTAATGTGCACAGGGTATGGCTCTCCCGCACAGGGCGCCACGGCTTAACGTCCCATCCGACGGACGGCGGCCTTTTTCAAGCCCATTGGTGTCCCCTACTGACCGTGGGCAGGGAGGGGAATTTTGCGGAGATAAATCTCAACGCTGACCCAGCTGGGACTCGAACCTGAGAACTACAGATTACGAGCCTGGCGCGCTACCGACTGAGCCACCCCCGCCCCCGGGGCGGAATGTGGTGCAAGGCCACAATGGGGGTTCGCTCAGTCGGTAGCGCGCCAGGCGCGTAGTCTGAGATTCTCAGGTTCTAGTCCTAGCTATGCCGAAGTCCAAAGTTGAGATTTATTTCCGCTACACGCGTTCTGCCTTACTTGAGAAAGGGTTGACGAGCTCGGAAAAGCCGCCGTTCGTCGGATGGGACGTTAATCAGAGGTTCGGTGTGCAGTATAAAAAACACGCTGGATGACCTTAACAGGAGGCTTCCATCTGTCTCCTGTCCAGTGGATCCCCTTCCCCAGCCTTCTCCGAGCCCTTGGGGTCCTTGTAACATGGCCATTTAGCTCATTATGTGCAAAAACAGCACAGCTCAGTGACAAAACCCCAACTTGAAGAGTACCATTTTTACAGGATGTTTACAATTCTTTTTAACTTCGAATTAGTTTAAAATGAGGGAGTTCAGTATTTATATTGTTTTTGTTTCTGGGAAAGCGTGCACAAAAATTAAAAAATTCTATTTTGATAGCTTTTTTTACCCCGTGACATGTAAAGCAAGCATTCACCAAAAATAAATTCGTTAAGGAAATGGGACTTTTGCAATATATTTCCTTATTCTTTCTGATAAAAAATAAAATAATAAATACCCCCTCAAGCAGCTGCTTGCCACAGAGGTCTGACAGGAACATGTCAGTTTATATACCACAGTAGAAGGTTTGAGAGGATGGCAAGACCTCAGCAGAAAAACGACACAAAGAGCCATGCCTTTCCCGGGGCTCGAACTCAGGTCCCTTAGATCAGTAGCCAAGTGCGCTAACCACTCGGCCATGGGACGGCAAACGATGTTTTATAAAGAGTTATACCTTTAAACAGTGATAAGGGTTTTTCTCCCCAAACTCTACTATTAAGGAACTGACTCGATTTGGACCACATTTGCCTCACATCCAGTTATTTTTCAATGATCTTAGAGGCGTTATATACTACCTGGCCAAATTATTCCAAATACCCACCTAATACTTGGTCAGTCTCTGCGGACAGAAATGACAGCCCCGGACTCAACGAACGGTGGCTTTCCACTACAGATGAACCAACTAGCACAGATAGACAGACTACTTTCATATATGTCCATTGTAGCACAAAAGCGATGTTAGCTCTCTTGTCGAGCAGGCGCTCGACTAATGCTGTTCGAAGAGTTTTCGCTACGCCGTTTCAGCTCTTTAATTTTGTGTGCTTACTCCCATAATCTCTTTTTCGTGCATAAAATGTTTTTTTTTTACATAAATCACGTCTCAACGATAAAGCTAATTTCCAGCTGGGTGACATGAACAAAAAAGAAAAGTCAACGAGCATTTATGTATAACAATTGCAAAATATTAATATTGTTACGACAGATGAACGTGCTACAATGAATTTATGATAAACGCGTCATGAACGTTCGCGCATGCTACAGCGTGAGAATTACGTCACCAACGACATCGAATGAACTTGATTGAAGAATAAGGAATAAAAGTTTTGGGTTGGGTTGTTTTACCTCTGAGCGGCACTTTTCTGCACACCATGGGCTAAATGGCCAGGTCACATGGACCTCGAAGGCTCAGAGAAGGTTGGGGGAGGGGACCCACTGGAACAGCTGTTGGGAGACAGATGGTAGCCTCCCGTCAAGGTCATCCAGCGTGTTCTTTAACGTGCACAGGGTATGAGGGTATGACTCTCCCACACACGGGGCCACGGCTTAACGTCCCATCCGACGGACGGCGGCCTTTCCAAGCCCATCGGTGTCCCATAAAAGTTTTGATGAAGCGCAGTTGGAGTGCAAAAGGAAATGTAGTTAGTCTAAGTTTTTACGTCACAGAATAATCTAAAGAAGAAGTATTTTATGTGGTGGGTGCGCGGGAGGTTAAAAGAGTTGATTAGTGTACAATTTTGTTTGTAAAACTAGTAAGAAAAGACAAAGGGTTGTTTACGCTAAAATGAAGATTATACGAGAGACATGGCAATCAAAATGAAGAGGTAAATATGTTAGTCGAGTAGACAGAGCTGGTCTTAACTGTTCTGTAAGAAAAGTTCATCACTTGGTGTATAATTACATTTAGTTGTTTGTAAGATTATCGATAGATTGTAGATTTGCTCACATATGTGATAAGCACTGGTTGAATTTAGTTTGTATAAATGGTTTCATCCATAATTTTGTAATAAATTACATTATTTTAGAATTATCATTTGTTATATACTAATTAATTGTACTCACGTACAGTTTCATCCATTTAAATTTGCAACAACAATAATAATAATTAATAATAACAATAATAATTTTTATCCCGCCTAACACTGAAGGGTCAGATGGTGATTGGTCTCTTACATCTTTACTATTCAAGGTCTGCTATAGTTCATTAGCTAAGACAGCAGGAGATATCCTGTAAACATGGGACTCATGAATAAATAAAAATAAATAATAAATGTAACTAATAAAATTGAGTTTCTCTCTGAGAAAGGGGCGGGGGTGGCTCAGTCGGTAGCGCGCCAGGCTCGTAATCTGTAGTTCCCAGGTTCGAGTCCCAGCTGGGTCAGCGTTGAGATTTATCTCCGCAAAATTCCCCGCCCTGCCCACGGTCAGTAGGGGACACCGATGGACTTGGAAAGGCCGCCGTCCGTCGGATGGGACGTTAAGCCGTGGCCCCGTGTGCGGGAGAGCCATACCCTGTGCACGTTAAAGAACACGCTGGATGGCCTTGACGGGAGGCTACCATCTGTCTCCCAACAGCTGTTCCAGTGGGTCCGCTCCCCCAACCTTCTCTGAGCCTTCGAGGGTCCATGTGACCTGGCCATTTAGCCCATGGTGTGCAAAAAGTGCCGCTCAGAGGTAAAACAACCCAACCCATTCAGGAGACATAAGCACGAGTCTCAATTCATCACTATTTGTGTAGCAGTTCTGATTTACCGCAGTCCTGATTGCAAACGACTGTCCCTGTCTGTCAGAACCTATTTTCTCCTGCATTGCCACTATTAGCGGACGGTTTTTGAACCCCTGACTTCTCCATACACTTCGGAGATTATGCCCCGTCAGCGTCCGATCAGCGTGCACTGTGGGACGGCTCACGACTGGGGGTCACGTGACAGAAGATCAACCGGTCTGGTAAATCTCAGCGATAGCCCAGGCGGGATTCGAACTTGGCAGCTGCAGATTACGAGCCTGGCGTGCTACCAATTGAGCCAACCCCCAATCGATTATGATTATGTATTGATTAACCATTTAAACCTAAGAAAAGTCTCTAGGTTCGAATCCCAAAGAAAGCATAGATGTTTACGTTATTTTCATGATGAGGCCTCCCCTCACAAGTTTTTTTTTATATCCCAATAAGCTGATAAATTCCATTCAGACTTTCATGGGAAATGGGTTGTCTGAGAGAAAAATTGATTTGCTATTTTTCTCGTAATATTCGCTTCGTTGTATTCTTTTCAATGGAGCAATTGTAGTCCAGAGTATCCTAGTTCGAACCTCTGCTCAAACAAGCTGGCATCGCTAGGTCGCTTTGAATTATTCAATCACACACAATCTCGTCTGTGGAAAAATGGATTCTTCTCAAGCCTTCATATCCCGAAGAGTTAATATTTTATTACTTCCGCTACAAATTACAAGGAAGCTTGTACTCGAAATCCAACATATCATCATCATCACTACGCGAAACCGACCTCGATCATCACATACAGAGAGAGCATCATCACTGGAGAATGCTCGCATATTACCAACATTGCACTACGAATTGTTTTGCAGTGGAGTCACATGACACACACAGACACCGCGCACATACTGGTTGGCGGTTCCGATCAGCGAATGCTGTGGGACGGGTCACGACTGGAGGTCACGTGACAGAAGGTCAACCGGTCTAGCGCTCTCCGAGCCCACTCCTCCCTCCAGGGATGCTGCAGGTGCAGGCCAGACCTGCCTGCTTCTCTCGCATGCCCAGGAGAGGTCCACTCCATGTAGAGATTTTTCCTTAACAGAGCGGCAAGTTTTACTGCTAGGCGACTGCCCTGGGAAAGTAGAAAGAGGTCATACCCTCAGCATAACGCACGAGGCCGGGGCGATGTCCCCCAATCCTACCTGCAAGGTCGGCGACCTTTGACCTAGGGCCAAGCCGCAACCCATCAAAGGCATCTTTGTATTGTTCAAGGGATGGCGATGAGTGCATTGCAACGTGGCTTACTTGCATTGGTGTAGGACGGGATGAGCCTACGACGGTGTCCGATGAGGAAGTATTGAAGAGTTGTTTCTAAAAATAGCAACCGTGGATAAATATGTTTTTTGTTATCAAAAACAGATCTCTAATCTTGTGTTATCATTTGAATAAGCATATTTCCGTGCGACTCTGCCTGTGTATTATTAGTATTTGTGATTGTATTTGTGAGATCATCTGCTTTTGAAATTCATTCATTTCTGTTCATGAGTAAGATGACTTTGATGATTTCTTTTCTTGAATGAAGCAGGTTCTGAGAGTCTGGGGTCGAATCTCCGCGCAATAAAATACTTTACGTGCCTATTTTGCGATCATAATTTAATAAGGATGCAAATTCGTGTTCAAAGATCTTGCCAGACAACTATGTCTGGTAAAAAAAAATACCTCCTCAAGCAGCTTTGCCACAGAGGTCTGACAGAAGAACAAATATATTTATAAATTTTTTGCAATAATCAAAACCGTTTACATCGCCGACCTTTGTCATATTGTTAAGAACTTTTATTTGCGCTAATAATCCAAGTGCCGTCCCGTGGCCGAGTGGTTAGCACGCTTGGCTACTGATCTAAGAGACCTTGGTTCGAGGCATGGATGTGTGTGTCGTTTTTCTGCTGAGGTCCTGCCATCCTCTCAGATCTCCTACTGTGGCATATAAACTGACAGGCTCCTGTCAGACCTCTGTGGCAAGCAGCTGCTTGAGGGTTTTTTTATTTTTTTTTTAATAATCCAATGAAAGGAAAAAAATAAATAATACAGGATTATGCGAAAATTACATTATAGCGACAATCGTACACTCGTATGTTATCGAAGTACTACAGCTTTCTGTTAGTTATTTAGTTAGGTCAATGGGCCAAATTTATGACGTGAGCTTGAGTAGTCCTTCTTCCTCTTCTTCTTGGACATAAACTATAATTCCGGAAATCACTCGGGGCCTTTCGCCCCTCTCGTCCGGAAAATCTGTTAAGAACGGAGATATATCGGAGAGTTTTTCCAATTGGGTCCGGAAAACCGAAATTTCAAAAGCAAAACCGTAAAATTGCCAGTACTTAAGTCCATAAAATTTTGCCCATAAAATTGCCCCTACTTAAGCTGACGTAATAAATTTGGTTCCCTGGCTTTCTGTTATAGGAGGTATTGATTTAATGATACCAAACAATTATCTCATCAAGTATTTTACCCACTATACAGTTGTCCTTAACCCACAGCGCAGGGGGCGGGGGGGGGGCTCAGTCGGTAGCGCGCCAGGCTTGTAATCTGTAGTTCCCAGGTTCGAGTCCCAGCTGGGTCAGCGTTGAGATTTATCTCCGCAAAATTTCCCGCCTTGCCCACGGTCAGTAGGGGACACCGATGGGCTTGGAAAGACCGCCGTCCGTCGGATGGGACGTTAAGCCGTGGTACCTGGTGCGGGAGCGCCATACCCTGTGCACGTTAAAGAACACGCTGGATGGCCTTGACGGGAGGCTACCATCTGTCTCCCAACAGCTGTTCCAGTGGGTCCCCTCTCCCAACCTTCTCTGAGCCTTCGGAGTCCATGTGACCTGGCCATTTAGCCCATGGTGTGCAAAAAAAGTGCCACTCAGAGGTAAAACAACCCAACAACCCACAGTGCAAAGATGGGTGCAGAGGAAATATTGTCTTGGGCCGGGTGAGACCTGAACCCACGTCCTCCTGATGACAAGTCAGCTGCTCTGACCGTTGAACTACCGGCCGATGATCAATCCCTCTTCTACTGCCGATGTTATGCTACAGCTCCATCTAGCAACCCTTGTCATTTAAGTGCATTTGGGCACTCCACTTAGTCTTCCTTAGCCACAGGCACATGACGATACAAGAGCTTCTTGGTTTATGTGTTTTTTTGCGAGCAATCAGGATCTGCATCACTTTCTGATCCAATCAATAGTATCAATATATATATGCAGTCGTATCAGAATAATATGACAGTCTACCATAGTTATATGTATGGTGGGTGGTTATATTATTTCTGATACGAATGTGTATATAGAATAGGGAAATTCAGTCTCGGTTGATTTCATCAAGTATTTTAACCACTATTAAACTGTCTTTAATCCACAGGGCAAAGATCTCAGCAGTCAGAGCACCTGACGTGTCATCAAAAGGATGTGAGTTCAGATCCCATCCGACCAAGACAATTTTTTTTCTCTGCACTCATCTTTGCCCTGTGGATTAAGGACAACTTAATAGTAATTAAACTACTTGAGGAAGTCTTCCAGTGTAGATGGCTTCAGCCTTTAGTGGTGAGGGAACGGGTCTTTGCCCCATGTCTGCGATTAGGGGGCTGTTTGATATTGTCGGCATTCCCTCTCTCAATAAACATAGCTTCTTTAAACATCCCACTAACCATTTTCTCTCCATAGGTAGTTGGAATGTGAGGACTTTGCACAGAGCTTTTTCTCTTGATGTCCTCACACAAGAATTCCACCATTATAATTTAGATATTCTCGGCTTGCAAGAGACCAGATGGAAAGATAAAGGTCAGATTCTTAAAAATAATCTTAAATTTCTCTTTTCAGGGAGGGACGAGAATAAGCATCACCAAGGCTTGGGTCTGCTTCTCAGCAGACACGCTAGTGATGCTCTTCTAGGCTATGAGTGCATTAATGAAAGGTTTCTTACAGCAAAATTTCAGACAAGCGTTAAAGACTTGAATGTTTTATGCTGTTATGCCCCCACTGAGGATGCCGATGAGGATGAGAAGGATAGGTTTTACGGACAACTTCAGGATATTTTGAATTCTGTCAAGAAAGGAGATATTACAGTTATTCTTGGTGACTTCAATGCCAAAGTTGGTACTGACAGGGGAGACCTTTGGGGAGGAATAATAGGCCCTTTTGGTATTGGTAGCTGCAATGGCAATGGGCAACGTCTCCTACAGGTAACTAAACTCAATGGATTCAGAATAACTAACACTTATTGCAAACACCGCGACATACATAAGTACACATGGGTTTCACCCGATGGGCTGCATAAGAATATTTAGTTCTGTTAGGAATACCAGGTCATATAGGGGAGCTGAAATTGGATCTGATCATTACCTTGTTAAAAGTGTCTTGCAACTTAAACTCAAAAAATGTTGTGCTAGGGTTAAAAATTTTACTTTTAATACTGAAGCTCTGAAAAACCCAGTTATAGCCAAAGCTTACCATGATAGGTTACTTAGTCATTATGACAGTCATGGTATGCTTACTACTGAAGTTGAGGAAGAATGGGATCATTTTAAACAGGCTTTTTTGGACACTAACAGTACTCTTTTAGGTAAAAAGGAGCAGAGGAGACAGAATTATTTGACTGATAAGGCACTTGATAATACACACATATTGATAATAGACACATATTTCGGAAAGAAAGAACTGCAGGAATGTCCTTAATCAATACCCTACTAGTCCTAATAGAAAGCATTACAGAGAACTTAATAAACGTATAAAAGATCAGTTAGCTGCTGATAAGAATCTTTGGTTTGATGGCTTGGCTGACAAAGCCGAGGAAGCAGTTAGACAGCACAACAGCAGAGAGCTGTACCAGATAGTTAATGTTTTGTGTGGTAGAAAACGGACAGGTATACAAGGATTGAAAGATAAACAAGGTAAGGTTATAGAAGGTGAGGATTCTGTCATGGCTAGGTAGGCTGAGCATTTCAGTGATATTCTTAACAATGCGGTTAGTTCTATTCCCATTGTTTGCAATGATGATAGATGCATTGGTGGCTTTAATGTTGGCCCTATAACACAATCTGAAGTTATTTTGGCTGTTTCTAAACTTAAACTTCATAAATCCCCAGGGGTAGATGAAATTACTACGGAAATGCTTAGAGCTGGGAATGTTTTGGTTACCACATGGATGACTGAAATTTTGAATATCTTTTATGATAAAGGCATGGTTCCTAAGGATTTTACCAGAGCTATTGTTATCCCTATTTTCAAAAAAGGTGATCGCAGTTCTTGTGATAACTATAGGGGTATCAGCCTACTCTCTGTTCCAGGTAAAGTTCTTTCCATGATTGTGCTTAATAGAATTTAGAATCTGGTTGACAGTCAATTGCGTGATGAGCAATGTGGATTCAGAAATGGTAGGGGATGTGTGAATCAGATATTTTTTACTTAGGCAGATTCTTGAGAAATGTTTAGAGTTTCAAAAACCTTTGGTTGCTGGCTCTGTTGATTTCAAAAAGGCTTTCGACTCTGTTGATCGTCATAATTTGTGGTTGATTGTGAGATCGTTTGGCATACCAGACAAAAGTTAGTTAACCTAATGAAAGCTCTCTATAATAACACTGAGTCGTGTCTGAGAGTTGGTAAGTCTTGTAGCAATTGGTTTAGCATTACTTCTGGTGTTCGACAAGGGTGCATTTTCTCTCCTTTTCTCTTTAGTTTGGTTATTGATTATGTTATGCGAAATTCACTTCAAGGGAAAGATTTTGGCCTTAAATGGGCTGGAGATACGAAAATTTCTGATTTAGCCCTTTTGGCAAATGATGTTGATCAGATGAACACTTTCATTCGAGCTGTTGATGAGACTGGTAGTAGAGTAGGTTTGGTTATAAACAGAGAGAAAACTAAAGTGATGAAAATTGATCAGGCAGGCTGTGATTCAGTTAATCTGAATGGTTGCAGTCTTGAGCAGGTGTCACAGTTTAATTATCTTGAGAGCTATGTAACATATAATGGTGATGTGCGGCATGAGATTTAAAGACGAATAGGGATTGCTGCCGGGACTTTTAAGAATCTATGGAGAGTGTGGAGAAATATGCGTATACACCTAAAGACTAAAATTAAACTGTATAATAGTTTGGTTCTTTCTAGGGTTAGTTATGGTAGTGAAACTTGGACACTTTGTAAACACGATAATAGGAAACTAGATGATTTTGATTTCAGATGCTTACTCAGTATCTTGGGCATTAGGTGGTTGAACTTTGTAACTAATAATGAGGTTAGGCAAAGGAGTTTACAACCTCCTTTAAGCAGCATATTGTGCAGAGAGAGACTCCGTTGGTTTGCCCATGTTGCCCGTATGGATAATTATAGATTGGCAAATAGGGTTATGAACAGTGTGCCTAAAGGCCTCAAAGAGGGGGAGACCTAGGATGCGGTGGGCAGACAATGTCAAACAGGACCTTGTTAGAATTGGTGTGCAGTGGCCAGATGCAGTAGATGTAGCTCAGGACAGACATGCTTGGAGAACTAAATTGCATGGTCTGGGTGGACCTCCGTTGCCCATGGCTGCTTGAGGATGATGATGAAATAAACCGAGGTCTGTGAATTTCCCAATTCTACAAATCATTATCTATTCTATATTTGTAGTGAAATATTTGCGTGCTGAAACTTATGAGATAGTTTCAAGTTGTAAAGCATTTTAAAATCAAATTTTTTAACATTTGAAGAATGCATTTAATAAAGCTGAAGTTTCAGAAATATGCCTCTTCCAGTTATCAGTCAGGATTTGAATCCGAATTTCAGTTATTCCAATCAAGATTTGAAACCTATTGAACATCTGTGGGACGAAGTGAAACGATGCATTCGAACCCTATTGAGAATCTGTGGGACGAAGTGGATCAATGCATTCGAACCCCTACTGAGCTTCTGAAGGACGAAGTGGATCGATGCTTTCGACCCCTACTGGCATCTGTAGGACGAAGTGGATCGATGCATTCGAACCCTATGATCGATGCATTCAAACCCAAAAACTACCACCAGAAACTTTCGAAATATTACAGAAAGTTAAATGAAATAACATTTCTTTACATTCTGATGATCAATTATTGCTCTGTTTAGCAGCTGTTCCCTCCTTATATACACTGATAGTACACTTTATTATATCCACAAACCTGCCCTGCTCCGCCACAATAATGTGACCATCCGAAATCCCTTGCAGGCTATAAATTGGTCAGATACCAACCTGCTGTAATAGCGTACCTGCGACTGTTATAGTGGGTAAACATGCCGACCTGAGTGAAATCGATTGTGGACAGATTGTCGGTGCAAGGAAGATGGAGTTTTCCATATCCATGGCTGTAGACGTCGAAGATTTCCGTATGTAATTAGGGGCGGGGGTGGATCAGTCGGTAGCGCGCCAGGCTCGTAATCTGTAGTTCCCAGGTTCGAGTCCCAGCTGGGTCAGCGTTGAGATTTATCTCCGCAAAATCCCTCGCCCTGCCCACGGTCAGTAGGGGACACCGATCGGCTTGGAAAGGCCGCCGTCCGTCGGATGGGACGTTAAGCCGTGGCCCCGTATTCGGGAGAGCCATACCCTGTGCACGTTAAAGAACACGCCGGATGGCCTTGACGGGAGGCTACCATCTGTCTCCCAGTGGGTCCCCTCCCCCAACCTTCTCTGAGCCTTCGGGGTCCATGTGACCTGGCCATTTAGCCCATGGTGTGCAAAAAAGTGCCGCTCAGAGGTAAAACAACCAACCAACTGTAACCGTCAGGAAAAATGTGTCTGTAACTGGGTCATTGATGCTCGAGGTGATCGCTGCCTCTCCCATATCATAACATTGAATGGAGGGCCACAGTGCTGATGATAACATTGATATTCAATGAAGGGCAGCTATCAAATTTTTTGCAAAGACCATTCATCTGATGACAAGACTAGACTATATGGCAGCCAATGCCCACATCGAGTAGCCTTGTTATCATGTCACCTGTCTATGAGGCTCCTAGCCCTCTGTTGTTGGGTGGGGCGGGGCAAGTCCTAGAGCAAAAGCAGCTTCGGTCTCAAAGTAGAGAGTTCTGGAGCCGGCAGACGAGCTAACTCAAATCCCTCAGGTTTGCTCTAACTTGGCCATTCCTAATGGATATTGTGGCCACCCAACCTGATACCTCTCTGATCGCTTGGACCCTTCTGAGTTCGTTAGTAAACCCTTCTGTTATCGGGAACCGGAGGATGTAATTGCCTGACATCTGCACCTGGAGCCCCACAGTAACTGTGGGTAGAGATCTCAAAACTCTCCAGATACAATGGGGAGTTCCCATGACCTATCAGTACTGTCGCTCAAAAAAGTATCCGAACACTACGGTTGATTACAAAATTCAGAAAAAATATCTGGCAACGATTTTTTTAGAAATTAGTGATCTGGCAACCTTCGTGTCACGTGATTACAGAATTCAGGAAAAATATCTGGAGCGTGTACAGCAACTGCACACGCTCAATATTTCCGTGAGTGAGCCCCACACGATCTAGTATCAAAATAATATGACCACCTACAGTCGCTCAAAAAAGTCCCCGTGTGCGGGAGAGCCATACTCTGTGCACGTTAAAGAACACGCTGGATGGCCTTGACGGGAGTCTACCATCTGTCTCCCAACAGCTGTTCCAGTGGGTCCCCTCCCCCAACCTTCTCTGAGCCTTCGGGGTCCATGCGACCTGGCCATTTAGCCCATGGTGTGCAAAAAAGTGCCGCTCAGATGTAAAACAACCCAACCCGCTCAAAAAAGTATCCGAACACTACGGTTGATTACAGAATTCAGAAAAAATATCTGGCAACCTTTTTTTTAGAAATTAGTGATCTGGCAACCTTCATGTCACGTGACACGAAGGTTGCCAGAGCACTGATTTCTAAAATAATCGTTGCCAGATATTTTTTCTGAATTTTGTAATCAACCGTAGTGTTCGGATACTTTTTTGAGCGACAGTACCTGCCCTAGGTAGTGGTCGGGGGACAGTAAGGACCAGCCGACTGTTTGGACCAATGTCTTTGTTTGAAGACCATTCTCAGTTGTGTCCCAGGGCCTCTGCCACTCTTTTGTCATCTGCTTGCCTAATGTAAGGCTTCAGAGTGTTTCTCGAAGTCTTACCGCAATTTCAGGCTGGGTGTCAGCGTCTGCTGGGTGTCTGCTCAATGAAGGGCAGCTGGTCTGTCCACTCTCTCTGAGGCTACAGTAGGTGAAGGAACATCTCCAATGGACAGCAGAAGATTGGGAATGAGTAGCTTGGTCCAATAAATTGAGGTTTCACCTACAGCATGCTGACAGGGGGTCACATGTATGGCATAGACAACATGAGGCCGTAGACCCTAACTGTCAAGTCGGGGTTTTACAGGCAGGTGGAGGCAGTGAAATGTTCTGAGACATGTTTTTTGGCTACCTTAAATATATTGGTAAGCTCATCTCTGGAGGTCACATTCTGTTCTAATTCTTCTATGGAATTACAAGAACATTACAAGGAGCCACAAAGTGCGCCACCTTCGGACCTCTTATACCTATTGAGTCTGGGATTCACTCCTTTGCACTGAAGCTGATTTTGCTCTTTAACTTATTTTCCATGTCTTTCTAGTCTGGTTGCTCCCTGCACCCCCTTTAGTGCCACCCATACTCCAAGCTCCTACTGGTCTCCCCTGAGACAATCTCTCGACTTTTACTTCAAGGCTCTTGCCACTTGTGTAGTTTTCAAAAACGGAGTACGAGAGTAGGGGGAAAGTGGGGGTTCTGGACCAGAGGCGGGTCAATGTTAATCCTATGGGACCCGCCTCCCTGTGTTCTAAAGCGGAGGCGGGTCTTTTCTTCACACATACAGGTCAATATTTCTCTCAATAATTTATTTATTTTTAAATCAGAGATTTTTTTTCCACCTTTTTTTTTATTATTTATTTTTCATTTTTACCCAATAGTGTTTTTTTCCTTTTTCTGCAGGACAGTCTTTTAAATCAGTTTCTGCGGAATAGTATATTAATCCGAAATTATATTGTTCAGTTAAATTGGAGGTAATAATATATAACAGATGGTATTGGATAACAACTAGGTCATAATTTCCAGAGAAAACTATCTTGGTTTCTACCCTCATCCGAATTTTTTCTAAGTCCAGAGCAGTCATTCTGAATCCTGACGTCACACGGGCCGTGTGACTCATCTCGTAGTTAACAATTCTCATGGTCTCAGAATTCTCCATCCTAATTATGGAGCCATGTAGTGTTTAACGAAAGTACCCATGTTGGAAAAAAAAAAAACTCTTTCTAAGGTGGGTTTTGAACGCGTTATCTTATGGGTCAAGAAATTTAATCTGCGTACTAACGCACATGGCTGTAGCTTTTTACTTACCCAGGTTGCTTAGATGTGTCTGAAGTGGGGATAAGCGTTCTTTATTAAACAATCTCGGTTGGTTCTATTTCCTTCACGAGTTTTATATTGATGTATTTTTATTAACATTTTTTTTATTTTATTAACGTATGTTTTTTTTATTTTTATAACCAAAGTATTTTTTTTTTATTTCTTTTCAATTCGTGATTATTCTCGTAAATTAACCCATGTATATTTCTATACTTTAATGTGGTAGTTGTATATTTCATGTATTTATTCCTTATTAATTAAACATTTATCCATAACTGATACCCCCTTTATTAATATGCAACCTCTTTATTAAACACATATAAAAAGTTCCATCCCCATCGAACGGCTAACCTCGTAATTTCCACCCTCAAAATATTTAAGTCCAACCAAACTTTCCGTGGCAACCCTTCTCAGAACGGCTGATGCAATCCTCCAAATAATTACAAAGTCCCATATTCATATAATTCTAAGTCCTGCAACGTGTATTTCACAACAAACGTTCGGTACCTCACACCTACAGGGGACCACGTTTTATTGTCGGATGGTTTTACAAACTTAAAAGGCCCTACGTATTTAAAAAAAATATATTATTCCAAACGGAGGAATCACACATCTCTGTGTAATAATTCGTATTTTTTAAATATCTACAAATTTTAATCTTGCATGCTCATGCCAGTGGTCTTATCGGTTCATTGCTAAAGGGTGAGTGGAGATTGAACTCGGATGAACGCTATTTGCTACTGATTAATAATTTCCTTCATTTAAATCAAGAGTTTGAGTAAATAATTCTTTGAACCAAATGGTGCCACTATCGTTTCTTTTTTATTTCCTCCTAAAAATCATTAGCTTTCATACTAAACAATTTCAAAATAAACATCGTAAACGGTTTTTTTTTTAACATAGTCCTGTGTAAAGTGTGTGTGGGGGGGAGGGGGAAGTCCTTACTCTGAATAATTATTATCAGCGTATATGGATATAGTTTTACCATTCTGCATCAACAGACCAAGCAATAAATTTATATCTTTCTCTCACATTTTTATTCTCAACCACGTTTCATAGGAAGACATCACAGTAATCATTGCTTGAAAAAATAACTGTTTTCAAAAAAAAGTCCCATTTATCGAGCCCATATTCTGCCGGTGGCTGATGTTTCCCCTATCATTCTGCATTTTCACAGAACCACGATTTATTTAGAGTCGTCGGTATCATAAGCATTATTTCAACAATCTGAGAACAGTCCTATCATTTACGCAACATAAAATAAACATTTTTTTCAAGTTCACTTATTCCCTCTGTATAATTATTAGTGGTATATTTTTCATTAAGAGTGATTTTTTTTTCTTCATCACATACCCCTCCTGCGGACCACGTTTTATTGACGGTTGCCAATAATCTGAGAATTAAATATAGCAGTAATGAATATGTTATACAATGGGTTTTACACTGTTTGCTCTGTATAATAATTATCAGCGTTGTTTATTTGGAAATACTTCCCCACTCTGTGAAAACAGTCCACGAAATATATTTTTTAACCTCCTCCCAGTTTTACAACTTTTCATGGACAGTATTAAATGTTTTAAATTCCGAATAGGGCATTACACTCCTTGCTCTGAAGGAGGACTTTTTTTTTTACTACTTATCTCACTCATCATGAGGGACCACGTTTCATTGACGGATGACACCGCGTAGGTGACCGTGAAATTGTTTGTAATATTACTCCATATTGGGAATTCCTTGCTTTTGTCGGTGGCTGAATTCACTCGTGCTGTGTTTAAAAATATTTATACTCGTCGGGCTGTATGAAATGTTTACATTGTATCTCACGCTTCCTTCATGTCTCGCTAGGAACCATGTTTTAATGACAGATGGTACCGTGAAAGTAACCTAGTAATTCTATTTTTCCATAATGGAATTTACACTCTTAACTCTGTATAATGCAGATCGCAACAATATACTAGTAATATACGTTATTTCTCATATCTGTGAATCACATTCTTCGCATATCTGTCTAATACCATTCTTAGTGTTAAAAAACACTCTGAATGACCTTGACAGGAGTATTTCTCCCCTAACAGCGGTCTAGTACCCTTTCTCTATCGAACTATGAGCCCTTTGCTCCATGTACTAGGCAATTTAATTAAATTGAATGCATAAAAGACCCCTCAGAATTGAAAAACCAACGAAATGGTTGGTAAAATTGCTTTGAAAAACAGTAAAATGAAATGGCAGAATATTTGTAAATACGCACACATTGCAATTGTTGGTAGAAAGACACTATATGCAGTGAATTTGGAATAACAGTAAATACGCACACACTGCAGTGGATGGAAGAATATTTTCAAAATTCTTCTAAGTGGAAGGCATTCCAGCATATTTTGTAGGTATTCTATCATCTCCAGTACATTTTGTTTGATTATGCATGCTTATACGTATCAGCTTACGTAAAAAAAACTAGTTCCAACACGAATGCGTGTTAATATAGGACAATACTCAAATACAATAACCTACTATAAAAAATAATACATAAGTCTCACTCGAACGTACCCTCTCAACATACCTGGATTAATCCAGCGAAATGAGAAAGCTTCGGCGCAACATAAAAATCCACCTAACTATGCTTTGGCATATATGTTCTGATCGGGCGTCTGTACTTATGCCGTTGTTCTCACGTAGAGCGTACAAGAAGCGACGTGTCTTTGCAAACTAAGAGCGTGAAAAAAAAACCCCTTCACTCCCGCTTCGACTCTGTTCACGTGATCTGCTGAAATGACACATCACAGCAACAAGCTGGCCAGCTTGTTGGCAACTGTCATTAAAACAAGCTAGCCAGCTAGTTGTCGTGATGTGTCATTTCAGCAGATCACGTGAACAGAGTCGAAGCGGGAGTGAAGGGTTTTTTTTTAAGGCATGGAGGCATGTGTCGTTTTCTGCTGAGGTCCTGCCATCCTCTCAGATCTTCTGCTTTGGCATATAAACTGACAGGCTCCTATCAGACCTCTGTGGCAAGCAGCTGCTTGAGGGGGTATTTATTTTATTTTCATTTATAGTTTGTTATATATAGGAACCTTACAACTTTGCAGATGAAAATTTCAAAGGGAAATTTGAGAAATGAGGAATATAAGTTTATTGTTCCATTAACTAGAAAAGAAATTTCACAACGGCATTTCATGTTTTATGGGCCAAAGTTTTTTTTAACTTTTGCCTTATAATATTAGCAATTAACTTTACCAACAATATTTAAGAAGAAGATAAAATCTTTTTTAATGGAGTTAAACGACACTGAATAATTATATAGAGTTGTTGTCTAATTGTGCATGGGGTTTGACTAGGTAAAAGCCGGTAGCCACTTTTTTAATTTTTTCCTTCATTTGTTTCATTTTTATTTTTTTTTTTACTTTTGGAAATATATAACTAATAACAGTACAAGGGGGCGGGGGTGGCTCAGTCGGTAGCGCGCCAGGCTCGTAATCTGTGGTTCCCAGGTTCGAGTCCCAGCTGGGTCAGCGTTGAGATTTATCTCCGCAAAATTTCCCGCCTTGCCCACGGTCAGTAGGGGACACCGATGGGCTTGGAAAGACCGCCGTCCGTCGGATGGGACGTTAAGCCGGCCCCATGTGCGGGAGCGCCATACCCTGTGCACGTTAAAGAACACGCTGGATGGCCTTGCCGGGAGGCTACCATCTGTCTCCCAACAGCTGTTCCAGTGGGTCCCCTCCCCCAACCTTCTCTGAGTCTTCGGGGTCCATGTGACCTGGCCATTTAGCCCATGGTGTGCAAAAAAGTGCCACTCAGAGGTAAAACAACCGAACCCAACCTTAGTGGATGCGAATATGGTCATTTAAAAGCTCTCGGCGGATAAAAGATTAATGTTAATGAGGGTAGCGGATAAAACCATGGATGAAATAAATGCTTTTAACGCAGATAGGGATAGGATCTCGAATTCGATGAGATGTGCAGGAACATGAGCAAACATTACTGCTTTATTGATGGCTGATATGAGTGAAAAAAAAAACTGCTTGATATAATGGTAAAGAGAATTTTGATTTGAAAATTCAACGATGATATTCATTCTAAAAAAAGGGGGGAATGCATTTGTGGCTTCATCAGGAAATGAAGCCACAAAATTATTAAGTGAAATAAACAATCTTTTTGCCGGTAACCCAAAATATAACTTGAAAACGTTACTAGAATGTTATGCAGAGAAAACCGTTGGTTGGTTACCTCTGAGCGGCACTTTTTTGCACACCATGGACTAAATGGCCAGGTCACAAGGACCCCGAAGGTTCATCGAAGATTGGGGGAGGGGACCTACTGGAACAGCTGTTGGGAGACAGATGGTAGCCTCCCGTCAAGGCCATCCAGCGTGTTCTTTAACGTGCACATGTATCGCTCTCCTGCACACGGACCACGGCTTAACGTCCCACCGACGGACGGCGGCCTTTCCAAGCCCATCGGTGTCCTCTACTGACCGTGGGCAGGGCGGGGAGTTTTGCGGAGATAAGTCTCAACAGCTTAGTCTCGAACCTGGGAACTGCAGATTACGAGCCTGGCGCGCTACCGACTGAGCCACTCCCGCCCCTGCAGAAAACTACAATTAAATTAATGAAAATTTCAGTAATGGAGATCATAAAGTTTGCATAGTGATGTGTAGAGGGGAGTTAGAAGGTAAAAAAATGGAGTCTCCCCCATAATCGACGATAACTTCATTTAAAAGAGTAAAATTAACTCAGAAGAATTTGAAAAATTAGATTTCAGTAAATGTTTGTCTAATATTTACTAAATCATATTTTCACGAAAAGCATTTTTTTGTGTCGCAGTGCATTTTTTCAATTAATAATTAGCCATTAATAAACCATTAGACTAATTTCTTTTATCCCCAAACGTAGTATATCGGACCTAGCATTTGCAAAATCTCGACGATTATTAAGTAGCCGATATACGCGGATGCTGATGGAGTTTTCCGGATAAGAAATGACCATGAGGTTTTCAATGAGGTTGTTGATAATATCTTGCGGATGACTTTTGCTATACGCACAGCGCTCTAAATATGCAAATGAAGAGTGCACGTTAAAAACCGCGGGGAAAGAGGGAGGAGTAGCGCTGTTTCCTCACGGTTTTTAACATAGTAGGTAGTGCGCCAGGCTCGTAATTTGCAATTTCTAGGTTCGACATCCCAGCTGAGCCAGCATTGAGATTTATCACCGCACACCTCCCTGCTTTACCGTTAGCTAGTAGGAGACACCAATGAGTTTGGAAAGGCTGCCGTCCATCGGATGGGATGTTAAGCCGTGGCTCCTTGCGCGAGAGAGCCTGTGCACATTAAAGAACACATTAGATGGCGTGGATGGGAAACTACCATATGTCTCCTAACCGCTGTCTAGTGGGTCCCCTTCCCCCAAGGGGGGGGGGGGGCTCAGTCGGTAGCGGGGCAGGCTCGTAATCTGTAGTTCCCAGGTTCGAGTCCCAGCTGGGTCAGCGTTGAGATTTATTTCCGCAAAATTCCCCTCCCTGCCCACGGTCAGTAGGAGACACCGATGGGCTTGGAAAGGCCGCCGTCCGTCGGATGGGACGTTAAGCCCTGGTCCCGTGTGCGGGAGAGCCATACCCTGTGCACGTTAAAGAACACGCTGGATGGCCTTGACGGGAGGCTACCATCTGTCTCCTGACAGCTGTTCCAGTGGGTCCCCTCCCCCAACCTTCTCTGAGCCTTAGGGGTCCATGTGACCTGGCCATTTAGCCCATGGTGTACGAAAATATGCTGCTCAGAGGTAAAACAACCCAACAACCCGTCCCCCAACCTTCTCTGAGCCCTCGGGGCCCTAGTGACCTACACTTGTGTTCCTTACTGACTAAGGGGACAGGGAGTTTTTGCGGTGAAAATCTCAACATTAGCCCAGGTGTTACTCGAACCTGGGAACTGCAGATTATGAGCAGTGCGCTACCGACTGAGCCACCCTCGCCCCCACTTGATATATATTGTAGGAAAAAAAATACGAAAGCGTTTTAAAAATGATAATGATAGAGGAATTACAAACGAAGGATTTTATCTTAGAAAAAACAAACGCAAAATACAAATTAAAATAAGAAAAACTGCAAGATGCTACTACACTGTAAAACTGATAGCAAAGTTTCCTTGTCTTATACGGAAAAATTATGTAATGAATCATCACGAAATTCATTAATTTTCAACTTAGTTCTCTTGGAGCAAAGGATGCACAGTTATAAAACCCCTGAAACCAACTTCAGTTGAAAGTAAAAAAAAAAATCCGTTTTAAATAGAGGTTTTTTTTAGATCCCTTTACCTGCTGAATTGTATACACCACTTTCTTTTCAATTAATTGGAGTCGTGACTACTACTCCCATTTCCACATCCATTCCACGAAATGCAAGTGAAAAGAGAAAAAGCATAAAAAACGAAAAGAAACTGGCGACGACCTAAAATACCATTCGGCATTGTCTTCGTGTTCCATAGTTGATAAAGATTCACTACATTTTTCCAACACTTGAATGCTGGGAGGAGATGATTCTGGCGGCTGTGGCTTCTTCCTGAACCGCAAGATGAAGCGGATACCAACAGAAACACGATCAGGATTCAGCCTCTACTTGTGTCGGCGAACAGAGAGTGAGATGGGGCATGAAGGCTCGACCTTTTTGCCCCGGCCAGGTCGATTACATTAAGGAACTAATGAACCGCGGCCCCGCAAAGAGACCATAGCGAACGGGAGATCATCACGGAACCCCAAACAGGCACGTCCTGCTCCCCCTGCATCACACAATGACTGCATGCAAATCATTATGCAAATGAGACGTTGATCCTCTCACCCCTCCTCCTCCTTTTCTCCATCCGTGGTCATTCCATCGCTGATCTGAAGTGTTGATTGTCGCTTTCATGTGTTTTCCACGTTTTGCTGTTACCCGCAACGAATGAATTTGTCCCAGCAGCCATTAGCAACTGATTAAAGATGAAAGAGTCCCATTCAATCTTTCCTCTGACCGCCCACTTCTGGCTGAGGATTCTCTTCTACGCTCCCATATTTCTTCTCTACCATTATTTCTTTTCGTTAATGGGACTTCGGAGTTTTTCGTTTTGGTTTTGTTTTGTTTAGATCAAAAGTGCCTTGCTTCGGTTTGTTTCTAGCGTTTTACACCGCGAAATTGTCAAGTAATGACGAACAGAGGAGTAAAAATGTTCATCTCTTCGCATCAGGCCTCCAACAACGTATTCAAATAAGTCAGACATAAACTGGGTTCGAAAGGAATAAATTGCAAGTTGGGAAAAGAGGAAATTCCGATATCCAGATAGTGTACTCCTTAATAGTGCCTTTGCTCCCTATTGAGGATCGTTAAAAAAATAAATAAATAAAGATTTAGAGTATATTTCAGGAATCCTGCATCGAAAAAAACAAACAAAACATTTTTTGAAATGTCGTTTTGCACCTGAAAGGTTGAACGTTTGTAACTCGAAATTTTATTTAATACTTTTTTATCTGAACCAATGGCACGTAGCTTATTAATTTTGCGAATAAATAATAAAGGGCCGTATCTAGTGGGGGGCAGTGCCCCCTCCCCTTTCAGAATACTAATGAGGGTAATGAAGACAAAAAAATGTTAAACATGATTATTTCATGCATTTTTTAAGAAATTTTTTAAAATACCTCTAACAAGGAGGAAAAATGTTTAATGGAATTAGTCTCTTGAGCGTCTTTGCTTTTTTCCAGCTCGATCGAGTCACTTGCTGATCGAAATATACCTCCCTCTTTTATTGATTTTTTTTTTCTAGATTCAAGCCTGCTTAATATATAGAGTGATTTTGAAAAAATAGCAATTGTCTTCCAAATGAACTTGGCAAATACTTTCTGCCGAAGCTAAAATCCTGTTTAAGTAGCAGAAGGGTTGGGTTGTTTTATCTCTGAGCGGCACTTTTTTGCACACCATGGGCTAAATGGCCAGGTCACATGGACCCCGAAGGCTTAGAGAAGGTTCGGGGAGCGTACCCACTGGAATAGCTGTTGCGAGACAGATGGTAGCCTCCCGTCAAGGCCATTCAGCGTATTCTTTAACGTGAAATGTTTGGATCAAAAGGCACAGGGTATGGCTCTCCACACACGGGGCAATGAAACGTGCACAGGGTATGGCGTGCACAGGGTATGGCTCTCCCACACACGGGGCAATGCTTAACGTCCTATCCGACGGACGGCGGCCTTTCCAAGCCCATCAGTGTCCCCTACTGACCGTGGGCAGGGCGGGGAATTTTTGCAGAGATAAATCTCAACGCTGACCCAGCTGGGACTCGAACCTGGGAACTACAGATTACGAGTCTGGCGCGCTACCGACTGAGCCACCCCCGCCCCAAGTAGCAGAAGGAGTAGTTTTATACGTCCCAGTGCTATGACGTTTTTCTTAGTCAACGTTTCCAGCCTTTTAACAGTGGCGAAACTAGATATATATTGCCAAGTCCCATGGAACTCCAACATAAATATATATACAAAAAACCTGTTTGTTTGTTTTCTTACCCTCCCACCTCAAAAAAGTTTTTTTTAATGGTTTTTTTTTTTATATTATTAGTAGTCATTGCAGCACAGGATTATTTCACGGCAGTTTTAATTTTTAATAAATTAACGGGGACCTGAGGTTTTCTTTCTTTCACAAGCCTTGATTTCCTGGGCAAATATTGTATGAAGAGAACTTCCACTGATCACATACGATTTCTTCGTTGATTTTTATATGCATTACAGATTAAAAAGCTGTTTCACATAAATATGTGGTTGAAAATTGAACTTTAAGATGGATAGTTTTTTTTTTTCAAATTGCAGGATATTTTGTTAAGCCCGAGAATACAAACTTTTCACGCACCCTGGTGCCCTGGTATTAGTTATCACTAATAGATATGCACTCTTTGTTCTTCAAAGTTAGATCTATAGTTACAGCTTTTTTCTTTAAATGTGTTCCTTTTTGGCCTGTGAAAAAATTCGCTCTTCCGTATTACAGGTTTTCTGAGAGTGTGATATTCTGGTCGACCATGTCTACGTCTTTCCCAGTCCTACATTTCACTATTAGTGTCATTTTGATATCCAAACATTTCACTTTTAGTGTCCTTTTGATATTCAAACATTTCACTCTTGGTGTCCTTTTGATCCAAACATTTCACTCTTGATGTCCTTTCGATCCAAACATTTCACTCTAGATGTCCTTTTGATCCAAACATTTCACTTTTGATGTCCTTTTGATCCAAACATTTCACTCTCGATGTCCTTTTGATCCAAACATTTCACTCTCGATGTCCTTTCGATCCAAACATTTCACTCTCGATGTCCTTTTGATCCAAACATTTCACTCTTGATGTCCTTTTGATCCAAGCATTTCACTCTTGTCCTTTTGATCCAAACATTTCACTCTAGATGTCCTTTTGATCCAAACATTTCACTCTTGATGTCCTTTTGATCCAAACATTTCACTCTTGATGTCCTTTTGATACAAACATTTCACTCTTGATGTCCTTTTGATCCAAACATTTCACTCTTGATGTCCTTTTGATCCAAACATTTCACTCTTGATGTCCTTTTGATCCAAGCATTTCACTCTTGTCCTTTCGATACAAACATTTCACTCTAGATGTCCTTTTGATCCAAACATTTCACTCTTGATGTCCTTTTGATCCAAACATTTCACTCTCGATGTCCTTTTGATCCAAACATTTCACTCTCGATGTCCTTTCGATCCAAACATTTCACTCTCGATGTCCTTTTGATCCAAACATTTCACTCTCGATGTCCTTTTGATCCAAACATTTCACTCTTGATGTCCTTTTGATCCAAGCATTTCACTCTTGTCCTTTTGATCCAAACATTTCACTCTAGATGTCCTTTTGATCCAAACATTTCACTCTTGATGTCCTTTTGATCCAAACATTTCACTCTTGATGTCCTTTTGATACAAACATTTCACTCTTGATGTCCTTTTGATCCAAACATTTCACTCTTGATGTCCTTTTGATCCAAACATTTCACTCTTGATGTCCTTTTGATCGAAACATTTCACTCTTGATGTCCTTTTGATCCAAACATTTCACTCTTGTCCTTTTGATCCAAACATTTCACTCTAGATGTCCTTTTGATCCAAACATTTCACTCTTGATGTCCTTTTGATCCAAACATTTCACTCTTGATGTCCTTTTGATACAAACATTTCACTCTTGATGTCCTTTTGATACAAACATTTCACTCTTGGTGTCCTTTTGATATCCAAGCATTTTACTTTTGCTGTCCTTTTGATATCCAACTATTTCAATCTTTGTGTCCTTTTGATATCCAACTATTTCAATCTTTGTGTCCTTTTGATATCCAAACATTTCACTCTTGATGTCCTTTTGATACCCAAACATTTAGGTAATTGTACATCAGTCCTTCAGATGTGACGCTAAGCCGTGTCTCCATGGGTAGGAGAACCATAACCCGTGCACGTTAAATAAACACGAGATTTTCAGAGAAAAAAAAACAACTTAATGTGCAGCAAAATATAGGCTTGCAGGTGAAAACAACCGACCCCTTTTCACTGCATTTAAACACTAATGACTGGGTCACAAACACACAACACACCAGTGGTAAAAAGAAACTCAGTAAAGATGAAACTTAACGAATCGTATAATTCACAAAGCCAAGAAAGAATGGCTCACTAAGCAAAGGTTTCAATGTTATGACCCTAAAGTCATGTTGCACTTGTCAACGAGAAGCGGTTGCTCGAATGTTTACGGCTGAGGCTTCAAATTTACAGTTTGGCTTTGAAGTGAGCTGACGGTTGACGGTCTTCAGGAGAAGGGCAGAGCAACGCCCTCCAGCGGCAGCGGGGTGAGATCGGATTGCTGGGCCACGAAAAAGTGTGGCTTACGGAATGACCTGGATGTTAATATATCCCATTCAGTGAAATGAACTGGAGGCATTTATTTGGTAAGGTTGATGCTTACTGGCCTCAGCGGAAGAAAAAGATGCAAAAGCCGGTTCTTTTACCATTAAGGAGTTGTATTTGGTGGAAAAAAAACACAGCGATAACGAGAATATTAATTTATGATTATGAAACATTTGCTGTGCAAAGAAACCTTTCGCCAAGGTCTGTGTATAAAAAAGGATGGTCTTTTAAAAAAATGCTTATCACTGTTATGAAAGCAGAATTATAAACTGGAAACAAAATATATGTACGTATTTATATATAAGAATGACATTCGTAAATAGGAATGTTTGGATAAAGAATTCAGTAGAGCAGAAAAACTTGTGAAGTCGGCGATTGCCTTAAGGTACGGTATTTCTGATGAAGTGGTATGTATAAAAGATATGGTGAGGAGGGAATTTTTCAAATCAAGTTTAGCTTTGTGTAGGTTCGTTTAAAAGTCAAAAGTTCCTCCCCCTAGTTGGGGGATCAGATGGAGGTCAAACATATTATTACGTCTTGTTACGTAGGAGTGAGGCGGAGAATAATATTTCAACAAAAACAGAAGTACGTATTCTATGAAAGATATCTATCCATTGGTCCTCTTTCAGCTTTTTTTTTTTGTTGTTGTTGTTACAAAGGCCGGATCTTATTCAAGCTGGATTGTTTTCGCTCTTAAGTGCACTTTTTTTGTACACAATGGGCTAAATGGCCAAGTCATAAGGACGTCAAGAGCTCAGAGAAGTGTGGAGAAGGAGACCCAATGGACAGCTGTTAGGAGATAGAAGTCTCCCATCAAGGCCATCCAGAGTGTTCCTTAACGTTCACACGGAACAGCTCTAGAGCACGCGAGGCCACGGCTTAACATACCACTCGAAGGATGGCGGCTTCCAGCCCGTCGGTGTCTCCTATTGACTGAGAACAAGGCAGGAGTTTTGCGGAGAATAATATCAAAGCTGGCTCAAGTAGGACTCGAACCTGCAAATTTCGAGCCTGACGAGCTATACCGCCTGAGCTAATCCCCATCCACTCTGGTTTAGCAGGATCAACTATATTGACGCATTTTGTCGACAGAATCAAATGAATACATTTTGACTTGGCTTAAAATATCTGAGATATGGCGTTGTCAGGATTTAATAATCCAAAATTCTAATATTAGATCGACAATCTCTCAAGCAACTCGTGCCAATCCTATTTCATGGCGACGATGATAATGGAACGGGAATAATAAAGTCCTTGACGGACACTCAACTCACTGAGCAAAATTTAACTTCTGTGTCCCCCATTGAAACTTTCTGCTCTCGGAGGAATTTCCTTTTGTGCTTCTTATCCGAGTTGGCAAAAAAAGTTTTGCTGTTCTCTCCCCTCCCCCCAACTACAAGTATATTTGAAATAATTGGCTCCTGCACATCCATTCAAAGTTGCCATCGCAATGAGCAGACGTTCGCTATGTCCTCTTCCGCAAACGTATGTAGAATCAACGTTGGGTTCGAGTCCCAGCTAGGCCAGCATTCAGATTTATCTTCGCAAAATTCCCCACCCTGCTCACGGCAGTAGGGGACAGCGACGCGCTTCAAAAGGTTTTCCGTTCTATGGGGCGTTAAGCCACGTCCCCGTGTGCGGGAGAGCCATATCCTGTGCACCTTAAAGAACACGCTGGATGGCCTTGATGGAAGGCTACCATCTGTCAGCACCTGTTCTGTGGGTCCCCCCCCCCAACGTTCTCTAAGCCCTCAGGGTCCTTGTGACCTGGCCATTTAGCCCATTTTGTGCAAAAAAGCACCAGTCAGAGTACGACACGAAAATGAAATCCACCCCCCCCCCCTCCCGGCGGCCCTCAAAATTGTTGTGACGTAGCCGAAACTGAACTTTTGTACTTGCACCCGAAGTTGGATTCTTCATCAAAATTTAACTTCTGCTCTAATTCTTGAGAGCTTTATTTTTTAAAAAGAGAATACATTATAAAAGAATAGCAATTTTTTAAACTGTTATATTTTATTAAATAATTAAGTAACAAAGGTAATTTTATATTCAAAATGGCAGAAAACTCTCCAACTATCGTTATTACCTTCGTCGGATTAACATCACTTGTAATGTTTTAAAATTAAATTTTAAATGCCAAATTTCCAAATCGCCTGATTAGTAGATGTGGATCAATCTTCTGAGTTCCTCATCCCCCCGGGGGCGAGGGGGGGGCTCAGTTGATAGTGCGCCAGGCTCGTAATCTGCAGTTTCCAGGTTCGAGTCCTAGCTGGTCAGCGTTGAGACTTATCTCCGCAAAACTCCCCGCCCTTCCCACGGTCAGTACGGGACACCGATGGGCTTGGAAACGCCGCCGTCCTTCGGATGGGGCGTTAAGCCGTGGCCCCGTGTGAGGAAGAGAGCCATACCCTATGCACACTAAAGAACACACTGGATGGCCTTGACGGGAGACTACCATCTGTCTACTAACAGCTGTTCTGTGGATCCCCTCGCTCTAACCTTCTCTGAGCCTTCGGGGTCCTTGTGACCTGGCCATTAGCAGGTTGGTGTGCAAAAAGGTGCCGCTCAGAGGTAAAACAACTCAACCTCATCCCCTCCCCCCCTCCCCATCGAGAGATCCTGATTGGATCCAGTGGTAACTGCTGCAAGTGTAACTAGACCAACTTAGCAGAATATGGACTGAAGTTTAATATCACGGCATCAATAGTGCCCACATTGAAATCTGTTGAACACAAAACAACACTTCATGAGCTTCTGGTCATTTTGTACACAAAATTGTTTTTTGCTACTTAATTATTTAATTGGCACTTTAAAACATGAATTCTTTTAATAAAAACCCTGTATTGAGCTAACCTCTTGGCAGAAAGACACGTGATCTTCACGTCATACACGAGCATTAGCATCATTCTATATCGCCGGAAAGTGACAGGAGGTGAATGAAGACTACTAGTAATCGGAATGGAGGCGAAAAGTGTATTGAATATGAATTACACGTATTTTTCAAAACTTTTTTTAAAAACTGTTAAATGGCGGACTAATTTAATGTGGATGCAAGAATATTTTATACCTGAACGATTTTCTTGCTTATTCCGTCTCGAACCTTACAGTAGTGTCCTCCGCTCTTCGTGGAAGGAGGAATATTTTGCCGAAACTTGGATACAGGAAAAATTTGCCGAAACTTGGATACAGGAAAAATTTGCCGAAACTTTGATGGAGGAATGTTTTGTCGAAACTTGGATGGGGGAATATTGTGCCGAAATTTGGATGGAGGAATATTTTGCCGATACTTGGGTAGAGGAATATTTTGTCGAAACTTGAATGGAGGAATATTTTGTCGAAACTTGAATGGAGGAATATTTTGTCGAAACTTGAATGGAGGAATATTTTGTCGAAACTTGAATGGAGGAATATTTTGTCGAAACTTGGGTAGAGGAATATTTTGTCGAAACTTGAATGGAGGAATATTTTGTCGAAACTTGGATAGAGGAATATTTTGTCGAAACTTGGATAGAGGAATATTTTGTCGAAACTTGGGTAGAGGAATATTTTGTCAAAACTTGAATGGAGGAATATTTTGTCGAAACTTGGGTGGAGGAATATTTTGTCGAAACTTGAATGGAGGAATATTTTGTCGACACTTTGATGGAGGAATATTTTGTCGAAACTTGAATGGGGCATATTTTGTCGACACTTTGATGGAGGAATATTTTGTCGACACTTTGATGGAGGAATATTTTGTCGAAACTTGAGTGGGGGAATATTGTGCCGAAACTTGAATGTAGGAATATTTTCTCAAAACTTGGGTCTAGCAATATTTTGTCGACACTTGAATTGGGAAATATTGTGCCGAAACTTGGAAGGAAGAATTTTTTGTCGACACATAGATGGGGGAATATTGTGCCAAAACTTGGGTGCAGGAATATTTTGTCGAAACTTGGGTGGAGGAATATTGTGCCGAAGCTTGGATAGGGGAATATTATGTCAAAACTTGGATGGAGGATTATTTTGTCGACACTTTGATGGAGGAATATTGTGCATTTGGTTGGTTGTTTTATGGCGCAACAGCAGCTAAGGCCATATTGCGCGATAATTGTGCGGAAACTTGGATGGGGAAATATTGTGTCGAAAGTTAGATGGGGAATAATTTTCTCCACTAATCCTCATTCTTCCCTAAGTCATAAAAGGAACCTTTTTGGGAGGTCTTGAGCTTTTCCTGAACAAGATTCAGGAAAATTTTTCTCCATCCAAATTTCGGCAAAATTTTGTAATTTGGACATTTAGTCCATTTTGGTCAAAAAAGCACCGCTCAGAGATCAAACAACCCGACCTACCACCATTCCCCCTTCACCCTCAGCATCACCACACTTCACTGAATCATGTTCACCAGAAGATTGTTTCAAAAACTATTCACGACTTCGAACTAAAGTTCGAACTCTGCTTTTATAAACTGCCATCATTTTACGATTCTCTGCAGAACGACGAAGCATTTAAGTGCTCGTAACCTCTCTCCTCGGACGATTTCCGTTGTCCCGATCACCCTGAGCAACAAGATTCAGGAGCAACCTTTAATTTTCTTCTCGATCAAATTTTCCTTTTGTCCACTACCGGTTTGCCCTTCTCTCCACGCGAGGGCGTTGCTGGGCGTGTGACCGCTCGGGGCGCTACTGTTCTATCCACAAGGGGGCAGCCCGGTCGCCCAAGACGGTCACGGTTTCCTGCTCGCCTTCACACTTGCTTAGTCCGACTAATTGCCCTTTGGCTTCTATGCGAACGGTCACTGTTTCTAATTTCTCCCCCTCTCTCTGGAGATGCGTTCTTTAAGCTTACTCTCAATGTGTTTGTGGAGGGAGGGGAGTGTGGGGGGAATGCAAGGTAGTACGTGTGTAAGGGGCTTCGTTGTGGTGGGCGAAAGGGGGCGCCAGTGACGCGGGAACTGTGGCATCCCTGTCAGTCACACCCCTTTTGTTACAATAAAGGGCACTGCGGTTATGGGAAGAACAGCTGATGATGCTACAGAGCCAGAGGAAGAGCACGTTTAAAGATGAGGAGGAAGTGCAGAGAGAGGGTGCGCGCGGAACTCGTGGGCGTCCCTTGTACGCCGTTAGGAAGTGTGGGAAAGGGTGTGGGGTTCCCAGTGATTTGCTTTGGTGGCTTCCTTCTGCATTCTCTCCTCTGCGAGTTTTGGTCAAGAGCAAATACTGCTAACAATAACGGTCGCCATGGTCGGATGGATCAACTTATTCTCGACTTAACCTATTTACATCGTCGTGGCCTTGGCGTAGCGAGATCGCTTCTTCTCTTCACGAGACGCGTGTAAAGATTGGGTGAAAGGAAGTCCCGAATTGAGAGCGGCGAGATGAGATTGTAGAGGAGATGGCAGCGGAAAGGAGTCCTGCGGAGCGAAGAAGCTTTTCTTGCGAGATGAGGAGAATGTTTTTGTTTTTTTTTTATTTCACTCAGAGATTTCATAAGTTGGTTTTCTGTTTGTTCAGGAGGGCGTGAATTAAAGTCGTAACAACTACTGAGAGCTTCGGATGAAATCTCGTTTTGCATCCTTATGACATTTCGAAATATCCTTCTCTGTTACTAAGAACCAAACCTAAGTTAATCGAATAACGGCTGTTGCAAAAGGGTGGCTGTGTGTTTAAGAACTTCTCACGGGGTGTATGAGGAATTTAATTTAATGGTTTCCAAAGGTTGGAGATGTTTCGTCAGCTTGAGTATCGGACTTGTAAATCAAAAAGTTGCAGTTTCGGTTTATGAGATGAGACGCAAGTCGCTGAAGTGGCAATCTCGTAATCTCAGATTTTTCGGACTTGGGTGAATGTTATTTATAAATAGTAAGCCGTCCCATGGTCGAGTGGTTAGCGCGCTTGGCTACTGTTCTAAGGGACCTGGGTTCGATCCCCGGGTAAGGCATGGCTGTTTGTGTCATTTTTCTGCTGAGGGCCTGCCATCCTCTCAGACCTTCTACTTGGCATATAAACTGACAGGCTCCTGTCAGACCTCTGTGGCAAGCAGCTGCTTGAGGGGGTATTTATTTATCTTTATTTATTATTATTTTTGTTTATTTTTTTTTTTAGAATGGATGTAAATAACGGATGGAGGGGATTCAAAACATCCCCAACTAACCAAATAGGCAAAACTGAATTTCTTTTAGCCCATTTTTTTTTCAACTTTCTGTTGTTGTTGTCCATTTGTTGTTGTCCAATTTGTTGTTTTTGCCTGTGAGCGACACTTTTTCCACACAATGAGCTAAATGTCCAGGTCACAAGAACTCCAAAGACTCCGAGTTCGTTAGGGGAAGGAGACCCACTGAACAGCTTTAAGAGAAAGATAGAAGTCTACCGTCAAGGCCATCCGATGTGTTCTTTAGTGTGCACAGGGTATCTCTCTCTGGTGTGTATCTGCTACCCAGTGCCTGCACACGGGACCACTACTTTACGTCGCATCCAACGGACGGCGATCTTTCTAAGACCATCGGTGTCCCCTTACTGACCGAGGCCAGGATGGGGATTTGTCAAGATAAACCTCAACGCTGCTACCAGACGGGAGTCGAACCTGGGAACTGCAGATTACGAACCTGGCGCACTACTCACTCAGCTAACCCTCGCCTGTCTTCAGTTCAAAAGTCTGTGGTTTGGAAATTCCGTTTTCGAAAGATTTTTTGAAAATGGTTGATCCTAGTAAATTCCCTGCCATTTTTCCTCAACATTTTATCGTTTCGAATCAGTAGTTTGTTTGCAAACTTTCAGGCAGAGGCAAACTTCATTATTGCAAATAGAGTATTAAGAGATGCGAGATATAAAAAAATTGTATTTTTCTGTGTTATTGTCTTGACCAGTGTATCAACAAGTGTGCCACGGCACACCTGTTGAGCCTGTCGTGTCTGAGCCTGTGCCAAGTGCGCCGCGACATTCACATGAAGGTAGACATAAAATAAGCTCAAATTCACTAAAAAAAACCTGAAATATAAATGGGCACTAATGGTATAAATACTTCTGTATTTCAGTTATTAAACCATAATTACTGATCCAGATACTTACCATCTAGGTACATATTATAAAACAGTTCAGTGTTTTTTAAAGTGTTGTTTCATGATTTATGATTAAACAATTCAGTAGTTTGCATAATATTTTCAATTTCATAAGATTTAAATGCACCTCACATAGTCCAAAAGCACTTCCCATGGTTCCAAGAATTCCTTGAAAGCTGTCTTCTTTCCGATTGTGTTGGAAGAAAACTTCTTCTTCACCGTTGTGTTACAAGAAAGTTGCCTTCTTTACCACTGGTTGCAAGAAAGTTGACTTCTTTATCATTGGTTGCAAGAAAGTTGACTTCTTTATCATTGGTTGCAAGAAAGTTGACTTCTTCTCAAGTAGTTGCAAAAGAGTTGCCTTTGTCGCAAATACGTTGCACGAAAATTACTTTCTTCATAATTGCGTAGGGAGAAGAAAATTATTAGAAGAAATTATTTCTTCAACGTTGTGTTGTGAGTTGTTTTACTTGCCATTGTGTTATAGGAAAAGTCCCATCATCACTGCTTCCAAAGAGTAGAGGTAATGAGTAAAACATTGGCAATATGTAGTACTATGTAATACAGTAGGACACGAAGATTATTCAGTTGATGGCGAATGCTTCTTTCCCTTCAGAGTGAGATCAAATGCTTCGGGTTACTCCCACTTTTTTTATGTCATTTTCCTTCTGTTCTTGGGGGCGGGGGTGGCTCAGTCGGTAGCGCGCCAGGCTCGTAATCTGCAGTTCCCAGGTTCGAGTCCCAGCTGGGTCAGCGTTGAGATTTATCTCCACAAAATTTCCCCGCCCTGCCCACGGTCAGTAGGGGACACCGATGGGCTTCAAAAGGTCGCCGTCCGTCGGATGGGACGTTAAGCCGTGGTTCCGTGTGCGGGAGAGCCATACCCTGTGCACGTTAAAGAACACGCTGGATGGCCTTGACGGGAGGCTACCATTTGTCTCCCAACAGCTATTCCAGTGGGTCCCCTCCCTCAACCTTCTCTGAGCCTTCGGGGTCCTTGTGGCCTGGCTAACCAGCCCATGGTGTGCAAAAAAGTGCCGCTCAGAGGTAAAACAATCCAATCCTTCTGTTCTTAACTGTAAGTTTTTCCTCTTCTTCTTTCTTAACATCGCAATTTTCCCCTTTAGCTCACTACTTACTTTCAGTGAGAAAGAAGAACCAATCAGGATTGTAAAAATCGCCAATATGACGCTAAATCGTGGTTTACTGCTCAGAAAGAGTTCATACCTTGTGCACATCAAATAACACAGTGAGCGGTGCTTGCAAAGCTTCCTCTTCAAAGCTGATCAATAGGTCGCTATCCTTAATCATGTTTCTGGTCTTTGGGATTTTTGACAGCTTACCGTTTAGTCCATTGTGCAACGTATGTTTTTAAATAATCGAATTCAGTCATCGTATGATACACAGACACAAAAAATCCTCTCTGGTTCAGATATTTTATGCATCACGAAAGTAATATTGGGCTTGGGGTTGAATTCCTCTGGCTATTAGCAGAAAATCAATCACGCTTTAGTGATTTTTTTGCCTTGAAAAATGTACTGTCGATGTTATGAAACAGTCAGCCATCCAGAAACATAACTTTTTTCAACTGGATTTTATTTGGCCAAGCACGTTTCATTAAATTACTTTTAAATTTCTTTTGCATGCCAATCATCTTCCTCTTCTTCCTCTCCGACTCTCACTCTTTAACATGCTCTCACACTCTAACAATGATAAAAAAATAAATAAATAAATATCCCCCCCCCCCCCAAGTAGTTGCTTGCCACAGAGGTCTGACAGTAGCCTGGCAGTTTATATGCCAAAGTAGAAGGTCTGAGAGGATGGCAGGATCTCAGCAGAAAAACGACACATACTTCCATATAAAAAAAATGAAACTTGAAAAAACGTTAATCTGAAATAAATTTTCTTCACTTGTTTCTTCACTGTCTATGGGGGCGGGGGTGGCTCAGTCGGTAGCGCGCCAGGCTCGTAATCTGTAGTTCCCAGGTTCGAGTCCCAGCTGGGTCAGCGTTGAGATTTATCTCCGCAAAACTCCACGCCCTGCCCACGGTCAGTAGGGGACACCGATGGACTTGGAAAGGCCGCCGTCCGTCGGATGGGACGTTAAGCCGTGGCCCCGTGTGTGGGAGAGCCATACCCTGTGCACGTTAAAGAACACGCTGGATGGCCTTGACGGGAGGCCACCATCTGTCTCCCAACAGCTGTTCCAGTGGGTCCCCTCCCCCAACCTTCTCTGAGCCTTCGGGGTCCATGTGACCTGGCCATTTAGCCCATGGTGTGCAAAAAAGTGCCGCTCAGAGGTAAAAAAACCCACAACCTTCACTGTCTACATAATATCATAAAATGAAATAGTATTTTTTTTTTACCTTAGCACAGAGAAAACGAAAATGTTGGAGGGGGGGAGGGGATTATGTTTAGAAAATATCAGTAACTTACCCTTTTCAATTCTTTCCTTTTTTTTATTTCTTTGATCTTCATCCGGTTTGAGATTGCTAGATTAGATAATATAGGCAAAAAATTTATAATATGTTTCACGCATTTTCGAAGAAATTTTTTAAAGACCTACAAATTATACTCCAATAGAAATCCAGTCTCTTGGCCTCCCCCTTTTACCTTTTTTCCGGGCCTTATCTTACCTTGACTCCATCTGCCAGCAGCACGATGTAGCTTCATAAGCTGTATTAAACTTTATAAAAAAAATAAATAAATAAATAAATACCCCCTCAAGCAGCTGCTTGCCACAGAGGTCTGACAGGAGCCTGTCAGTTTACATGCCATAGTAGAAAGGTTTGAGAGGATGGCAGGACCTTAGAAGAAAAAACGACACAAACGTCCATGCCTTACCCGTGACTCGAACCCAGATCCATTAGATCAGTAGCCTAGCGCGCTAACCACTCGGCCATATTAAAAACGATACGAATATTTTTAAATGCTAATATAAGGATTCGAAAGCTTTACAATATAACAGAAGTTCTTATGCTATCAAAAATAAACGAAAGATAATGTTATTCTCGCTGAAATCAAAATTATTTTTATTCAAAATTTTCTGTTCTTTACATTATTCCACAGTTTAGATATTCCGCATTTTAAACCTTGCATTCGATCTGAAAGTTTGAGTTAATGTGCATGGTGTTTCCTGAATTCGCTAATCTATTCTGTGGTCAGGTTTAAGGTGCATGGGAGCAAGGCTTTAAATCCTTTGATCCGTATCGTGTAAGCAATATAAAAACAAGCAGGAAGACATTCTTATTCTTCACCTAACAGTTAAACTTCGTTTTCTATCTCTTTGTCATTGACTGGTCTTCGGGATGTTTTGTGATCATTTAGCTGATTTCGCGAAATCTAATTGGTTCTTTTACTTTGAGCGACAATTTCCTTTGCACACATTGAGCTAAATGGCCAGGTTACAAGAACCCCAAAGACTCAAAGAAAATTGGGACAGCTGTTAAGAGATAGACAGATGTAAGCTCTATCCAACGTATTCTTTATTTAACTTGTATACGGTATGGTTCTACTGCACACCGTACTATGGTTTTTCCGTTCCATTTGACTTCCAAGGTCATCGTGTGACCTTTCTCACGGAGGGCAAAGTGGGAGTTAAGGACGACAAACCTCAACACTAGTATAGTTGGGACTCGAACCTGGGAACTACAGATTTCGCAACAACAACAAAAAAGCCTGTGTGCACTTAGAACTAATACATTTAGAGCAGGATTATTTATGAGGAGAAATTAATTGTCTTTTTACTAAGGTTTCGCCTTCCTCACAGATCTTCTCTATAGGTTATTAAATTGACAAAAGCTCCTGTCAGACCTCTGTGGCAAGCAGTTGCTTGAGCGTAATTTATTTATCTATTTTTTTACTGAAAGACAACATCTCAAACTTCTACTACTCAATAGATATATGTGCTCCTTTTCTTGCATTGACTTTAGAAAGATACCTTTACACGACTGGTACCAGCTTACCTAGTTAATGTCTTAACATGACGCATCCCAAGGCAGGAAGGATTGTTAAATAAACGACAGTTCAGGAGGTGAATCTTATTTCTTCTTGTCGATCATTGATTTTCCTCTCGGCGTCTACCAAAAGACCTCATTCGTGTCTTCTGGAACAATTATGAGTCAGTGTCTTACAAAATACAAAACCTGTCTCCATGAAAACTGCGATTTATTTCATTTGTATTGGGGCTTATGAATTGCAAGTCAGTCGAAGAATCTTAATAACGAATAAGAACAATTTGTAAGACTATTTGTTGGCTTCTTGGAAGAAGAGACAAGATGGAACGAATAGTTACTCTGACTCACGTGAGTTATTCGTCTGTCCGGCTGCACATATGAGGTCGTGAACCGAGCTCGTGTTGCTCATCACAAAGGTTAGATCTGGAGGCAACACCCGCGAAGAGGCTGTTTTGCATCGAAGCTACTGAATGACACAGAACATGATTTGGAGCTTCGTGTACGATGCCGAGCATCGCGGCATTGATTTGTATCGGAGTAGGGCTCGCATCGTGTCGGCTCTTACTCACTGATTGCTTTAGCATAAGGAAGAAGTGCAAGGATCGTGGGTACGGAGCGTATGATGGGAAGAAGAGGAGGAACTTCCGGATTCAGGAGGATAGTGGAGAGACGAAATTAGCCTTGAGGAGAGTTAAGGTATGCTTCATGTCGTGGAGTTAAAAAAAAGACTATGGGATATGGAAAATAATGAATATGAACAATTAAATATTGTTTAAGAGTTATTATTGTGTGATGCTTTCAAGTTCTGGTGGCAAATCCCAACTCATGAACTTATGAACAAGAGGATTGGATTTAATATTTTGAGAAGGTATTAGGAGGGTTCTAATCGATCTTTGAAAACGAGTTATTTGCTGAGATGCGGAATTATATTTTATTATCGGAAAACTTATTAATGCCTACTATTTGATGTTCTAAAGTCAATGTTGAATCACTTTCGTCATACAATATGATAATAGCACTTTTTTTTTAATCAAACGCTTTCATCACAAACAAATTTTTTTGTTCACATAAAATTTTCCAGTTTTATTGCAAAAAAAAGTGAATTTTACGTGAAAAAGATAAATTTTTCTTAGCCGAGTGGTTAGCATACTTGGCATAAAAAGGGATCCCTATTCGAGCCCTGGATAAATCAGATGTTGTCCTGCTGAGGTGTCTTCTTCCACACAGATATGCTCTATGACGTATTAAACTGGCAGACTCTTTTGTCAAGCAGACACTTGGGGAGTAAATACGTTTAATATTTTTAATATGCTAATTTCCCTAATACTGTTGAGGTACAGTTTGGCTCGTAATCAGATAACAGGAACGTTTAAGGTCCCACTTAACTGCCTAAATTAAGTTTTCTTCGTTATGCCCCCTTTTTCCTCTCTGTAAGGAAGAGTGTACCTGAAATGAACGTTACAGTTGTGGCTTCCCCTGCAGGAGAGCTATTCAACTATGCACATGAAAGAACACTCTTGATAGACTTTCATCTGTGTCACATTCCACGCCCTGCCCACGGTCAGTAGGGGACACCGATGGGCTTGGAAAGGCCGCCGTCCTTCGGATGGGACGTTAAGCCGTGGCCCCGTGTGCGGGAGAGCCATACCCTGTGCACGTTAAAGAACACACTAGATGGCCTTGACGGGAGGCTACCATCTGTCTCCCAACAGCTGTTCCAGTGGGTCCCCTCCCCCAACCTTCTCTGAGCCTTCGGGGTCCATGTGACCTGGCCAATGCAGTTTTCTTTTTTCTTTCTTTTTTGAAACAAAATTTTGATGCATAATTCATTTGCTTCTTATTGTTTGTTTCCCGGCTACAGCGAATGCACGACACGAATCGAAACACCGCTTGAGGTCGCCACTTAACACTTTGCCAAAGCTAAATTTCTTTTTTTGATACGTCCTTTGCTTCTACTATGCGTCATTGGAATCCTAGTGACTTGACTATTCAATCTATTATGTGTACGAAAGCGAAACTCAAAGATAAATGGGGTGGGGATGGCTTAGTCGGTAGCGCGCCAGGCTCGTAATCTGTAGTTCCCAGGTTCGAGTCCCAGCTGGGTCAGTGTTGAGATTTATCTCTGCAAAATTCCCCGCCCTGCCCACGGTCAGTAGGGGACACCGATGGGCTTGGAAAGGCCGCCGTCCGTCGGATGGGACGTTTAGCCGTGGCCCCGTGTGTGGGAGAGCCATACCCTGTGCACGTTAAAGAACACGCTGGATGGCCTTGACGGGGGGCTACCATATGTCTCCCAACAGCTGTTCAAGTGGGTCCCCTCCCCCAACCTTCTCTGAGCCTTCGGGGTCCATGTGACCTGGCCATTTAGCCCTTGGTGTGCAAAAAAGTGCCGCTCAGAGGTAAAACAACCCAACCCAAAGATAAAATAATCAAGTGTAATCTTCATTCCGTTTTTTAAAGTTGAATTAATTTTAAAATCTCGCCCCAGCACGCAACATCTTACACGTTTTATTTTTTTCGACATTTCATCACTGGAAAAACAAAATTTCTTTCTTACAGTTTTTCATCAAAATTGGCCGTCTTCAGAAAGGTCACGGTCCTCACTTAGCACGCCATTTGTGTTTTGTTAACCGACAGCCTTGTGTCAGTTGGTATTTTCTTTTCGTGTATTATTTTTTTGTTTGATGGAATGCGCAAGGTATCGTCATCTGGTGTCCGCAAATTTGTTCGAAACGGAAGTTTGTTCGAAACGGAATTTTGCTCGATGGGAATTTGTTCGCAACGGAATTTCATTCGACGGGAATTTGTTCCAAACGGAATTTCATTCGACGGAAATTTGTTCGAAACGGAAGTTTGTTCGAAACAGAATTTTTTCGATGGGAATTTGTTCGCAACGGAATTTCATTCGACGGAAATTAGTTCGAAACGGAATTTATTCGACGGAAATTAGTTCGAAACGGAATTTATTCGACGGAAATCTGTTCGAAACGGAATTTATTCGACGAAAATCTGTTCGAAACGGAAATTATTCGACGGAAATCTGTTCGAAACGGAATTTTGTTCGACATGGAATTTATTCGATGGAAATTTCTTGGAAACGAATTTATTCAACGAAAATTTGTTCTAAACGGAATTTTGTTCGACATGGAATTTATTCGATGGAAATTTCTTGGAAACGAATTTATTCAACGAAAATTTGTTCTAAACGGAATTTTGTTCGACATGGAATTTATTCGATGGAAATTTCTTGGAAACGAATTTATTCAACAAAAATTTATTCTAAACGGAATTTTGTTCAACGGAATTTTGTTCGAAACGGAATTTCATTCGACGGGATTTTGTTCGAAACGGAATCAACGTTATTTTAGGAGAAAGTGCCGCGATGATTGTATTTCTTTAGCGAGAAAAATTTTGGTGTGATTTTCAATGGAGGGTTGGGTAAGGTATTTTTTTACTTTCCTTTAATTCTGTCGCTTTCTTTTTTCTGTTGTGTTAAATGGCGTGTATTTGATTTCGTGAGAAAATGTAGATAGCCATGGCGATAAAGCTCATAGTCATGGAGGTTAAGTCTCTATAAACATGCAATAAGAGATTTTTTTTTTTGGAATGGTGTGTACGTTTGTGGGGAGGAAAGGGGGGGGGCGACTCTCCCGGATTCTAGTTTTTCTCTTTGATCTTGCGGACGGGAATTAGGGGACCAAAGTTATATTAATAACAGGAAATGTAATCAAAAATGTTAATGATATATATTAATATATATTTTGATATATATATATTATACAAAAGTTATGAAAGAGCACTGAAATAGAAGGAAAAAAATTGTATACTGGAACTGCGTTCAAGTTCGTTCTCCTTCGATCCGTCACTTGGCTTTATCCCAAAATATTTATTCATATATTCACTAGATCTAGACCATTAGAAAAGATCGCATACACTGAGTAATCATTGAAGTGAGTGTGATCATTCGTCACATGACCACCGCATGCTAGTCATATTGGCGTCACATGACCACCCCATGCTAGTCATATTGGCGTCACATGACCACCCCATGCTATGTAATAGACCTTCGACGCTCTGTAACTTCTAAAATAAACGTTTTGTTAGAAAATGTGACGAAGGATAAGTTAAAAGCCAGAATCAAATCTATCTAAATCTCGTAGATCGTATAATCATATTCGATGTACCCGGGTAATTATTTTACCCCTAACCATTTCCATCAGAAAAATATGCCTATTTGGTATGAGTAAGAACAAAATATATATGTGAACCACCCTTAAGTGGGCCCCTAAGGGCAAACATAAGAAAAGCTAAAAAAAGCAGTAAAATTATACAAGAAACCTAAAACGGGTAGTGCTCCTCAGAGAATGCTACCGTTTCAGGCCTCTTGTACTTGTTCAAAACAGTGTGATCGTAAAGAATCGGAAAAGAAATAATCTCATTGGGATTATTGCTTACAGCCTCAAAAAAACTTTTTGAGGTGCGTTTGATATGTGTATATATATGGTCGATGCCCAGGTCTTTTTGGAGTTGTCTGTTAGGGACAAACCAGGGGACATCGACCGCAGTTCTCAAAATCTTGTTCTGTAAGACCTGAATCTTACGAATATTGGTGGGTGTAGTATTCGCCCATATGGATGAAACATAGAGAATCACCGGTCTGATGATCATATATCTAAATCTCGATTTTCAACAATATTTTAAGCAATATTTTAACAATATTTAAGCAGGTATGGAAGTTTAAAGCTTTTAGAGCAGCAATCTGTTCTAAGACATGTATATCTTAAATATAAAAAAGAATTTTTAAGAAATGATTTGCACACACTTTTAAAATATTTTTCCCCCACCATTCTCACAGATCTTCTACTATGGCGTATTAAAGTGACAGGCTCCTGACAGACTTCTGTGGCAAGCAGCTGCTTTGGGGTGGGGGGGGGGGGGGAGGTTACTTTTTATTCTTTTTAAATTATATAACTGCTGGTTAGAAATAGGGGCGGAGGTGGCTCAGTCGGTAGCGCGCCAGGCTCGTAATCTGTAGTTACCCGGTTCGAGTCCCAGCTGGGTCAGCGTTGAGATTTATCTCCGCAAAATTTCCCCGCCCTGCCCACGGTCAGTAGGGGACACCGATGGGCTTGAAAAGGCCGCCGTCCGTCGGATGGGACGTTAAGCCGTGGCCCCGTGTGCGGGAGAACCATACCCTGTGCACGTTAAAGAACACGCCGGATGGCCTTGACGGGAGGCTACCATCTGTCTCCCAACAGCTGTTCCAGTGGGTCCCCTCCCCCAACCTTCTCTGAGCCTCCGGGGTCCATGTGACCTGGCCATTTAGCCCATGGTGTGCAAAAAAGTGCCGCTCAGAGGTAAAATAACCCAACTGGTTAGAAATAATATTTCCTATTTCAGTTAACTTCGATTACCTAATACTGCTATTGTTATATGTTCAGCCTTTTATAACTCTTTAAATACTGCAGAAATATTATTAAAAATGAATGTTTAGATAGAAATGATTTAGAACTTTAATTTACGTTTAGTTACATTTTCCCATAAAAAAATTATTTGAAAATTTATAGGATCTCGAAATTAGAGTCTCGTTGATATAACTTGGGGTGGTATTGGGTTGGGTTGTTTTACCTCTGAGCGGCACTTTTTTGCACACCACGGGCTAAAAGGTCAGGTCACATGGACCCCGAAGGCTCAGAGAAGGTTGGGGGAGGAGACCCACTGGAACAGCTGTTGGGAGACAGATGGTAGCCTCCCGTCAAGGCCATCCAGCGTGTTCTTTAACTTGCACAGGGTATGGCTCTCTCCCGCACACGGGGCCACGGCTTAAGGTCCCATTCGACGGATGGCGGCCAAGCCCATCGGTGCTCCTACTGACCATGGGCAGGCCGGCGAGTTTTTTTGCGGAGATAAATCTCAACGCTGACCCAGCTGGGACCCGAACCTGGGAACTACAGATTACGAGCCTGGCGCGCTACCGACTGAGCCACCCCCGCCCCCAAAACAATCAGCAGAGAGAACTTGTCCAAAAGAGAAAAAATAAACTAGCACAAAAGAAAACCCCAGATAAAATCAAATAAAGATAAACGCTGGAAATAAATATATATGATGATAGCGCCTTATGATAGTCTGCCAGGAGCCTGTCAGTTTAACAAGCCATAGAAGAAGATCTGTGAGGATGGTAGGGGGAAAATATTTTAAAAGTGTGTGCAAATCATTTCTTAAAAATTCTTTTTTATATCTAAGATATAAGGAAAGGAACAAAAGTAAATTATACTAACAATAATAAGTAATTAAGCTACACAAAGAAATAATGAAATAAAAATTGCGAAAAATAAATAAAAATTATCGGGAAGACAAGATTAACACAAAGTCCAATCACAAAATATGAAGAAAAGTAACACACACTGACACAAAACGTGAAGCAAGACGAAGATTTGGGTTGTTGTGTTGTTTTACCTCTGAGCGGCACTTTTTTGCACACCATGGGCTAAATGGCCAGGTCACATGGACCCCGAAGGCTCAGAGAAGGTTGGGGGAGGGGACCCACTGGAACAGCTGTTGGGAGACAGATGGTAGCCTCCCGTCAAGGCCATCCAGCGTGTTCTTTAACGTGCACAGGGTATGGCTCTCCCGCATACGAGGCCACGGCTTAACGTCCCATCCGACGGACGGCGGCCTTTCCAAGCCCATCGGTGTCCCCTACTGACCGTGGCAGGGCGGGGAATTTTGCGGAGATAAATCTCAACGCTGACCAATCAAGACGAAGAGAATCAGCATAAAACACGAAAAAAAAAAAAGGAACAAAAAAAAAACTCGGAAAAAATGGGCCCTTTCCGCTGTTTTCTAACTATCTCTAAACTAACCATCAATCTGTTTACTTATCAATGCTTTAAATTCTGTCCGATATAGAAAGTCATATCAACCTAAAATTCTGCAAGGAGTATGTTTATGAAAAAACAGTATAGTTGTGGTAAATACTCCAGTTTTAATTTTCAAGCATAACTCCTACAAAGCTCTGAATATAGTTTATAAGAATAGCGAAAATTAAAAGAAGTGTGCGGTGTCTAGATTGTCTGTGAAATAAATGCTTTATTGTGCCTAATCTGAAACAGAGCCTTCTCTTCTGTCGCCTCTCTTCCTTTCCAGTGAATCCCCAATGACAAATGGGGCGGGGATGGCTCAGTCGGTAGCGCGCCAGGCACGTAATCTGTAGTTCCCAGGTTCGAGTCCCAGCTGGGTCAGCGTTGAGATTTATCTCCGCAAAATTCCCCGCCCTGCCCACGGTCAGTAGGGGACACCGATGGGCTTGGAAAGGCCGCCGTCCGTCGGATGGGACGTTAAGCCGTGGCCCCGTGTGCGGGAGAGCCATACCCTGTGCACGTTAAAGAACACGCTGGATGGCCTTGACGGGAGACTACCATCTGTCGCCCTACAGCTGTTCCAGTGGGTCCCCTCAACCTTCTCTGAGCCTTCGGGGTCCATGTGACCCGGCCATTTAGCCCATTGTGTGCAAAAAAGTGCCGCTCAGAGGTAAAACAACCCAACGTGCACAGGGTATGGCTCTCCCGCACACAGGGCCACCGCTTAACGTTCCATCCGACGGACGGCGGCCTTTTCAAGCCCATCGGTGTCCTCTACTGACCGTGGGCAATGCCGAGAGTTTTGCGGAGATAAGTCTCAGCGCTGACCCAGCTGGGACTCGAACCTGGAAACTGCAGATTACGAGCCTGGCGCGCTACCGGCTGAGCTCCCCCCCCCCCCCGATAAGGTATGGATGTTTCATTTCTTGTGTTGTCTTTCTGCTATGAGATTTCCTTCCTCACAGATATTCTATATGCCGTATTAAACTGACGTCAATGGCAAACACGTGATTCCACTGAACTAAAACAGGATCAATGCCAGTTTAAATAATAGCCCTGAAAAGTTAATAATGTAAACAAGTTGAAACGAAAGCAATAATCGTTATACTGAACTTGACTAACACGTTTAAATGCTGGGCGGGGTAGCTCAGTCGGTAGCGCGCCAGGCTTGTAATCTGCTGTTCCCAGGTACGAGTCCCATCCGTGTCAATGTTGAGATTTGTCTCTGCAAAATCCACACACTGATCTCGGTCAGTATGTGACACCGGTGGACTTGGAAATTTCGTCGTATGTCGGATGGGACGTAAAGCCGTTGTCCCTCGATGTGGGAGAGCCATACCCTGTGCATGTTAAAGAATACTGAATGGCCTTGACGGAAGGCTTTGGGTTGTTTTACCTCTGAGCGGCACTTTTTTGCACACCATGGTGTAAACGGCCAGGTCACATGGACCCCGAAGGCTCAGAGAAGGTTGGGGGAGGAGACCCACTGGAACAGCTGTTGGGAGACAGATGGTAGCCTCCCGTCAAGGTCATCCAGCGTGTTCTTTAACGTGCACAGGGTATGGCTCTCCCTCATACGGAACCACGGCTTAACGTCCCATCCGACGGACGGACGGCGGCCTTTCCAAGCACATCGGTGTCCCCTACTGACCGTGGGCAGGGCGGGGAATTTTGCGGAGATAAATCTCAATGCTGACCCAGCTGGGACTCGAACCTGGGAACTACAGATTACGAGCCTGGTGCGCTACCGACTGAGCCACCCCCGCCCCATTGACGGAATGCTACCCTCTGTCTCCTAACAGCTGTCCAGTGCATCTCCAGCCTTTCTGGAGCCCTTGGGGTCCTAGTGAGGTGGCCATTTAGCCTTGTGTGCACAAAAGTGCCTCTCAAAGGTTAAAAAACTAACCCACGCAGAACTTGCTAGAAGTTTCAGCTGCCGTAACTCTTTAAATACTGAACGCATAATGTTGGAAATCTGGATTGCAATAGATTTGATTGAGATCTTTAATTATCTCTGATCTCATTTTTTCATAAAAAGCTTAATGAATTCTGTAGCTGAGTTACTATTCAATAACATAGAAATATACCTATTACTATGGTCGCTGAGTGTAATTTAATAAATCATCATTTAGTCTTCTCTATTGCATTAGTATTTATAAAAAAAATCGAGCTTCGCCTTTAAAATAAGCTATACCTATAATAATTTATAATATTAATTGTTTGTATTAATAATCATTTATTTTCCTTCATATAAAAAAAAAACAAATACCCCCTCAAGCAGCTGCTTGCCACAGAGGTCTGACAGGAGCCTGTCAGTTTATATGCCACAGTAGGAGATCTGAGAGGATGGCAGGACCTCAGCAGAAAAACGACACACACATCCATGCCTAATTCCGGGGCTCACTCTTGAAAAATATTTGTAGCAAGCCTTTGAAGTTACTTACTCACGAAAAAAACTTATATGTGTGTAGCAAAAAAAAAAAACACGGAAAAAGACCACAACTGAACGCATTTAGACTCACATACACGCGAGCACCTGGGTCGTACTTTGAACCTTTAGATTTAAAGATGCCAAATTAAGCTAAAAAATAATGCACATGATTGTGAAAATATATCCATCAAGCCCTGATACTGACTACAAAAGTAAACTCTCACTTCTCGAGAAAAGCCTATATTTTTATGGCCACTGTGCTTGAATGAGCTGACACAACCCACCGCCGAAAAAGCGACACTGCACCCGGGCAAGCACGATATCGTCAACGGCATTACAATTTCCAACATTCCCATCCCCACACAAAAGAAAGAGCATGATCTCCTCTACCTTACTCAGATTTAAAAAAGCAAAAGTGTCTTTGAGGTGTGCGAAGTACTACGTAAACAAACCGAATGCAGACAGTGCGCACATTAAAAGGGTTGGGTTGTTTAACCTCTGAGCTGCACTTTTTTGCACACCATGGGCTAAATGGCCAGGTCACATGAACCCCGAAGGCTCATAGAAGGTTGGAGGAGGGGACCCACCGGAACAGCTGTTGGGAGACAGATGGTAGCCTCCCGTCAAGGCCATCCCGCGTGTTCTTTAATGCTTTAACGTCCCATCCGACGAACGGCGGCCTTTCCAAGCCCATCTGACCGTGGGCAGGGCGGGGAATTTTGCGGAGATAAATCTCAACGCCGCTGACCCAGCTGGGACTCGAACCTGGGAACTGCAGATTACGAGCCTGGCGCGCTACCGACTGAGCCACCCCCGCCCCATCAAAGGGAGAGTAGTAACCGAAGGAAATGAGGAGGAATTTAGGAAGGCTTATAAGGTGTGGGGGGGAAGATATGTGAAAATATAAAAAAAAATTGTCAACATCGTTAACGTACGACACTTCACGCAATGCTGTCTTGTTGACTGGAAGCTAGTTACGGCCAGACTGCGTCAAGCCTGTCGTTAGTACGAGATCGTTCCGTGACTAGCAGTGTAAACGTTGTGACTGCGTTTCGTGTGGATGATGTGTGTACGCTTGATCATCCTGGATGCGGAGGAGGCAGGGGGGAGGGTAAGCACCCTTGTCACGTGATAGCCTCCCTTCCCCCCTACCTTTTCTCGTCGCGTGACACGTTCCGGTCTAATTATAGAGGCTGTGACCCTGCGCCAGTGGGGGAGGTTCACCCCTGCAGGCCACTAACCTTGGCGGCTTCTGTCCCCGCCAATGGCTGAGGACACGGACAATGGCGAGTGCAGCGCACGGACCCTGTCTAGGGCTTTATTTGGAAATAAATTATGACCGCTCCTACCGGGCTGGGCATTGCGGCATTAAAAGAGATGGCGGTTAGGGTTAAGGTCAGCGATACGTTTGACCTTTTCTTTAGTTTCGTGATGCGCAAAGTGACTTCTTTTTTCGTTTCTCTAAAGAATAATTTTAAAAAGTGCTTCGGGATATTTTTTTTTCATTATTATTATTCTTTTTGAGTTTTTTCATTAATGACTTCTGGGCCATTGGACCATCGGTCATTTTTTTTACTGACCGTCTTTCTTACTGGCGGTATTTTGTTGGATTAGAGAGAATGAAGAAATTGAGGAAATTGAAATGAATGATGTTAAAGGATGCTCACTAGTTCTTGGTGAGTGATGCAATGGACAGTGGAAGAAATGATTAAGGACGTAGACCCCTCGATCGATGAGGGGGCTTATTCGCATTCTTAAAAAATTGCAATGCATCCTTAAAATTTTAGAATTTTACAAAGAGAGTTTTAGTCCCATTTAAAAATCTAAGTTGCTTACCTCTGAACTGCAACTTTTTGTGCACACAAAGGGCTAAATGGCCAGGTCACATGGACCCCGAAAGCTCAGAGAAGGTTAGGGGAAGGGATCCACTGAAAGAGTTGTTGGGAGAAGATGATAGCCTCCCGTCAAGGCCATCCAGCGTGTTCTTTAACGTTCCATTCGACAGACGGCGGCCTTTCCAAGCCCATCGGTGTCCCCTACTGACCGTGGGCAGGGCGGGGAACTTTGCGGAGATAAATCTCAGGGTTGACCCAGCTGGGACTCGAACCTGGGAACTACAGATTGCGAGCCTGGCTCGCTACCGACTGAGCCACCCCCGTCCCCATTGGAGGTAGGGAACTTACTGAACAGTTGTTAGCTTACAGATTGAAGCCACTCGACAAAGACTTGATCATATACTTCAAAGTGCTGAGGATATGGCTCTCCTATAGAAACAGGATATGGCTCTCCTATAGAAACAGGATATGGCTCTCCTATAGCACATAGAAATTGAAACACACGCTTTACGTCCTATTCGATGGACGGCGATCTTTTTAAACCCATCGGTGCATCCTTGCTCACCGAAGAGGTGGTGGTGGTGGGGGTTGTTTTACCTCTGAGCGGCACTTTTTTGCACACCATAGGCTAAATGGCCAGTTCACAAGGACCCCGAAGGCTCAGAGAAGATTGGGGGACGGGACCCACTGGAACAGCTATTGGGAGACAGATGGTTGCCTCCCGTCAAAGCCATCCAGCGAGTTCTTTAACGTGCACAGGATACGGCTCTCCCGCACAAGGAGCCACTGCTTAATGTCGCATCCGAAGGACGGCTGCCTTTCCAAGCCCATCGGTGTCCCCTACTGACCGTGGGCAGGGCGGGGAATTTTGCGGAGATAAATCTCAACGCTGAGCCAGCTGGGACTCGAACCTGGGGTATCAGTGACTCATCCCAGGACCGAGGGCGGGGAGTTTTGTGTGTGTGTGTGTGTGTGTGTGTGTAGGGGGTGGTGGTGGGGGGGGTTAATGCGGAGATAAATCTCAACGTTGGCCGGGGGAGGGGGTTAATGCGGAGATAAATCTCAACGTTGTCCGGGGGGGGGGGGGGGTTAATGCTGAGATAAATCTCAACGTTGGCCCAGGGCGGCGTTGAGAGAGCAGCTGCAGATTATTTGGGATCTCACATTTTCATAAAAAGCTTACCGAGTTCTGCATCTGAGTTACTATTTACATAACATAGGACTCTACCTCATAGAATGGCCGCCGAGAGTTTCATCTCAACTTTATCACTATGCTGATGAATCGTTAAAGAAGTTTCAGGCTGGATGGGACAAGCGGTGCGTCCGATACAACTTGACTACTCGGTAGTCACATTTCTTTTGTCACGTGAAGCCTGTCACGTGACCAACCGCGACCACGTGACCTTTGGTTCATTACCACCTGCCCTTGGTGTCGCTGTTGTAGGTCTCTCGCTTCTTCTCGTTGAACACGTTGCTCATACAAGTGACGAGCAAAGTGACTCTATTCTTCAAAGATTCGAATCTTTTGAATCCACTCAGTTCAAAAATTCGTTCTTTTGACTCATTTGGTTCTCCGAGTGATTCGCATCAGTTGGGTTGGATTGTTTTACCTCTGAGCGGCATTTTTTTGCACACCATGGACTAAATGGCCTGGTCACATGGACCCCGAAGGGTCAGAGAAGGTTGGGGGAGGGGACCCACTGGAACAGCTGTTGGGAGACAGATGGTAGCCTCCCGTCAAGGCCATCCAGCGGGTTCTTTAACGTGCACAGGGTATGGCTCTCCCGCACACGGGGCCACGGCTTAACGTCCCATCCGACGGACGGCGGCCTTTCCAAGCCCATCGGTGTCCCCTACTGACCGTAGGCAGGGCGGGGAATTTTACGGAGATAAATCTCAACGCTGACCCAGCTGGGACTCGAACCTGGGAACTGCAGATTACGAGCCACGACGTTATCAAATGATTCGACCTCAGTCCTATTCTAATAGAAATAACCACTTGGAAAAGGTTGCCAAAGTATAATTTTCGAGTATTTACTGGAAATTGATCTTCTGACAGCTTTCCAAAACTATATATTGAAGAATAACATTGTGACTCCATTTTCATTTCTGCTTCTGCTTTCAAATATGGCTCTTTAAAGTCTTAATTCCATTGGTTTCGGGGGAGGCAGAAGGTGGGGGAGACAGCATCTACACGCCAATCTGTAGGTCCCGATCTAATCCGTAGGTTCGAGTCAAAGCTGCCCTCCCCCTTTATCTGGATTGACGGAGTTAGGAAAGGTCACCGAGTGGTTAGTGCGCTTGGCTACTGATCTAAGGGACAAGGGTTCGAGCCCCGGATAAGGCATGGACGTTTGTGTTGTTTCTCTGCTGAGGTCCTGCCATCCTCACAGACCTACTATGGCATATAAACTGACATGCTCCTGTCAGACCTTTGTGGCAAGCAGCTGCTTGATATAAATAATAAAATATAATAAATACCCCCTCAAGCAGCTGCTTGCCACAGAGGTCTGACAGGAGCCTGTCAGGTTATATGCCACAGTAGAAGATCTGAGAGGATGGCAGGACCTCAGCAGAAAACAACACAAACATCCATGCCTTACCCGGGGCTCGAACCCAGGTCCCGTAGATCACTAGCCAAGCGTGCTAACCGCTCGGCCACGGGACGGCCAGCTGCTTGATGGGGGTATTTATTTATTTATTTTTTTTATAGTTTCAGTTGGAGTTGACCTCTGAATCTCCGTGCTTTTGGAACCAATGAGCTAAACGGTCATGTTGCAAGAACCCTCAAGAGTTCAGAGCTGGGTAAAAGAAGGGCTTCATAGGACAAGGAATTCTCCTGAACAGGGACCATGCCCTTCATGTTTTGAATAGTGGATGTGACAAAGGAAAAGGTTGGAAAAGGTCGAAGATAACAGGGTGAGAGGACGGATTAAGATTTCATTTTCCACAGGTCAGAGTGACCTGTGGAAATTAGAAAAATTGGTGAGTCTCAGCTGACTCACTTTCGCAAATCTGACCACAGGTCAGAGTCACCTGTGGAATTAGAAAAATGGGTGAGTCTCAGCTGACTCACTTTCGCAAATCTGACCACAGGTCAGAGTCACCTGTGGAATTAGAAAAATGGGTGAGTCTTAGCTGACTCACTTTCGCAAATCTCATTACAACTTGGTTCAGAGCAGTAGACAATTTCTTCCTCTTGGTTTTCATTAAAGTTCCCGATGCTTTAGAAAATGATATATGCTGACACCAGAGAATTTCCAAGGTAGTTTTTTAAATTTTTGCCTTTCATTATATCCATAAATCAGGAGCCGACTCGCATGGGCCTCATAGGAGAAAGACTTTTTATTATTTTTGAATAATAAAAATTATTATTATTTTACACAAGTTCCACGAAATTGAGGAAAATGATAATTTAAGCAGTTGGATTGGATTGTTTTACCTCTGAGCGGCATTTTTTTGCACAATATGGGCTAAATGACCAGGACACAAGGACCCCGAAGGCTCAGAGAAGGTTGGGGGAGGGGGCCCACTGCAACAGCTGTTGGGAGACTGATGGTAGCCTCCCGTCAAGGCCATCCAGCGTGTTCTTTAACGTGCACAGGGTATGTCTCTCCCGCACACGGGGCCACGGATTAACGTCCCATCTGACGGACGGCGGCCTTTTCAAACCCATCGGTGTCCCCTACTGACCGTGGGCAGGGCGGGGAAATTTTGCGGAGATAAATCTCAACGCTGACCCAGCTGGGACTCGAACCTGGGAACTACAGATTACGAGCCTGGCGCGCTACCAACTGAGCCACCCCCGCCCCTAATTTAAGCAGTGAGTCTAAACTGTCAACAGAATAAGTATTGAAATCTTGCAAAAAATCGAAATTAAGTTTTTAATCGCAGCCCATACACCTTGCTCTAGCTACGTCCCTTCCTGTATTCCCTTTATTTTAATAAATTTATTCATCTTTCTATATGCATCGTACAAGCAATCGTTAACTTGTTGTTGATCACCTGCGAAACTTAACTCTTATCTGCAGGATATAGACTAGTTTCAGTTGCAAATTATTTTCATCCTTGTAGCAAACTCCCATGGCTGAGTGGTTAGCACGCTTGGCTACTGATCTAAGGGACCTGGGTTCGAGCCCCGGGTAAGGCATGGTTGTGTGTGTTGTTTTTCTGCTGAGGGCCTGCCATCCTCACAGACCTTCTACTATGGCACATAAACTGACAGGTTCCTGTCAGACCTCTGTGGCAAGCAGCTGCTTGAGGGGGTATTTATTCTAGCCGTCCCATGGCCGAGTGGTTAGCACGCTTGGCTACTGATCTAAGGGACCTGGGTTCGAGCCCCGGGTAAGGCATGGATGTATGTGTCGTTTTTCTGCAGAGGTCCTGCCATCCTGTAGAATGTCTGAGAAGACATTCTACAATGGCATATAAACTGACAGGTTCCTGTCAGACCTCTGTGGCAAGCAGCTGCTTGAGGGGGTATTTATTATTATTTTTTATTAGCAAACTTAGTATAAATGATTTCGTTAAAAACGATAGCGACTGTATTTAAAGAGAAAAAAAGGCAAACAGAAAACTTCTTCCGCGTGCCTTAATTCCAAAGGTAAGTCGCTCCTCTTTGTGAGTGAGTGATTGTTTGCCTTTTGTGTTGTCGAGCTTAACAAGTGACCTTTGATCTGAGTGACCTGTATGCTATTCCTGTTGGGAAATTGTGAAGTTCCCGCCAATGTAGTTCAGTGCGTTTCGCTTGCATTGTCTCAGGCTTCTGTAGCTTCTGACGACGACTCGAAGAATGTGGATGCGCATTTACTAACACTGTGTATTCTTTTTGGTAAGTTATATAATAATAATAGTACCATTTATTTCGGCATCGTTAGAGATTAAAAATATTCTAAATCTTTAAGAACATTATGTCTAACTTATCAGGAGAGGCATTTGAATCGTGTGCTCTTTCATACCAATTCATAAGCAGTAGAAAACTTTAAATGTCTATCATTTCTGAACTTTATCAAAATTCAACTAAAATATCATTTTAATAATTTTATTCACCATCAAGTTCGTAAGTCTGTAACAAAATCTGAGAATCAAAAGCGTGGTATTTCAATTTCGTGTTATTATTACATATCTTCCCATTGTGTTTCACTTCACATTTGTCAGTTTGTGGATTTCCCTAAACAATTCTACCACCGTATTCTTTTTTTATCCGATGGAGTAACTCAGTGATATACACTGAAGAGCCAAAACATGACCAGCGCGTTTTTATGAAAATCGAAGCAACTACAGGTAAATGACGGGCGTGTGAAGGTCATGAAACGGTATAAATAACACCTGATACTGAGCTCTGTTAATCAGTGTTATTCTTGTTCTTCAGTTGGGAAAGGCAGCGGACTTAAGTGAGTTTGACAAAGGCCGAATTGTAATGGCCCAGAGGACTGGGTCAGAGCATTTCCGAGATGGCAAGGCTTGTGGAGTACTCACAGTCAGCTGTGGCTAGTAACTTCAAAAAGTGGTCCGAGGAGGGAAAAACCACGAAACGCCGGCAAGGTGTGGGCCGACCACGGCTCAGGTGCTACACCACGGCCCATGCTAACCTTGGTTCACCGTTGAAAATTCCTACCATGGCCACCGAGCATCAAAACTAAACCTTGAATGATTAGAAGAAGGTTGTCTGGTCCGATGAATCTCTTTTCCTGTTGCACTATGTGGACGGCCGGGTATGTGTGCGTCATTTACCAGGGGAAGTGTTAGCACCAGGATGCACCGTGGGAGGAAAACAAGCTGGTGGAGGAAGTGTAGTTCTTTGGGCAGTGTTCTGCTGGGAAACCCTGGGTCCAGTCATTCATGTTCAGGAAACTATTACGTCTACCACCTACCTAAGCATCATTGCAGACTAGGTACATCCTTTCATGGCAACTTTATATGCTTCCAGTAGAGCCAGCTGAGTCAGCGTTGAGATTTATCTTCGCAAAATTCCCCCACCCTGCCCACAGTCAGTAGGGGACACCTATGGGCTTTGAAAGGCCGCCGTCCGTTGGATGGGACGTTAAGCCGTAGCCACGTGTGCGGGAGAGCCATACCCTGTGCACGTTAAAGAACACGCTGGATGGCCTTGACGGGAAGCTACCATCTGTCTCCCAACAGCTGTTCCAGTGGGTCCCCTCCCCCAACCTTCTCTGAGCCTTCGGGGTCCATGTGACCTGGCCATTTAGCCCATGGTGTGCAAAAAAGTGCCGCTTAGAGGTAAAACAACCCAACCCAATCCAGTAGAGTCTTCTTTCAGCAAGATAATGCGCTATGCCACACTACCCATATTGTTCGAGAATGGTTTGCGGAACATGAGGAAGACTTCCAGGTATTACCCTGGCCTCCAAATTCCTCAGACATCAATGCAATCGAGGATCTGTGGTTTGTGTTGGAACAGCATATCCGATTTGCAGCGGCTCAACCACGTAACTTACAAGAGTTAAAGGATCTGCTGCTAATGTGTTCGTACCAGATACCACAAGATACCTTTAGAAATCTTGTAGGTCCATGCCGCGCCACGTAAGAGTTATTTTGGCGGCACGTGGAGGACCAACATTATATTAGGCAGGTAGTCATAATGTTTTGGCTCTTCAGTGTATGAGGGGCGGGGTTGGCTCAGTCGGTAGCGCGCCAGGCTCGTAATCTGTAGTTCCCAGGTTCGAGTCCCAGCTGGGTCAGCGTTGAGATTTATCTCCACAAAATTTCCCGCCTTGCCCACGGTCAGTAGGGGACACCGATGTGCTTGGAAAGGCCGCCGTCCGTCGGATGGGACGTTAAGCCGTGGCCCCGTGTGCAAGAGAGCCATACCATGTGCACGTTAAAGAACACGCTGGATGGCCTTGACGGGAGGCTACCATCTGTCTCCCAACAGCTGTTGCAGTGGGTCCCCTCCCCCAACCTTCTCTGAGCCTTCGGGGTCCATGTGACCTGGCCATTTAGCCCATGGTGTGCAAAAAAGTGCCGCTCAGAGGTAAAACAACCCAACCGAACCCTTCAGTGTATATGTCAAATAAAAACTTGAAATGCAGGGAGTATCATAGTCTATAAAAAATTGACCCCCATGTTTTCTTCCCCCTAGAACTATTCTTGTGCTACATCTCAAGAACGCGAGGGCCGAACTTAGCTCAAATGAAACTTTGTAACACGGGGAATGTTACAGGTTAAAAAAAAAATTCCACCCCCTTCCTTCTTCCCCCCTACAAAAGAGGAAATATGAAAACGATTGTTTATATCTTCCAAACTCGAGGGCCGACAATTACGAGTTAGGTGTCAAATAAAAGTTCATATGAGCACCGTCGTAGACTTTCGAATCTTGCCCCCAACATTCTTCGCCCTCCCGAAAAAGGGACGGATTTTCGGGGGGAGGGGAGGTGTACCTTACCGAGTTATATCTCAAATTGAAACTATATCTCCAATGTTATGGACTACCTTAAACACGACTCCAAAAACATGGGAAGAGGAAAAGGTTATGAGTTGGGTTGTTTTACCTCTGAGCGGCACTTTTTTGCACACCATGGGCTAAATGGCCAGGCCACAAGGACCCCGAAGGCTCAGAGAAGGTTGGGGGAGGGGACCCACTGGAACAGTTGTTGGGAGACAGATGGTAGCCTCCCCGTCAAGGCCATCCAGCGTGTTCTTTAACGTGCACAGGGTATGGCTCTCCCGCACACGGGGCCACGGCTTAACGTCCCATCCGACGGACGGCGGCCTTTCCAAGCCCATCGGTGTCCCCTACTGACTGTGGGTAGGGCGGGGAATTTTGCGGTTATGAGTCATATATCAAATGTAAGTCTCTGAAGATAAGTTTTTAAGGACAAAGAAAAAATATAAATAAATTAAAAAATACCCCTCTTCCCATATGAGCCCTAAAGAGTAGAAAATAACCCTAAAGCATATCGATGGTGCAATCAGTCACTGAGTTCGCATTCACTTCAAAGGAAGATAGGACGCCGATTAATCATCTCAATAAAATTGCCGGAGCCCTATCTTCCTTTGAAGTGAATACGAACTCAGTGACTGATTGCACCAACAATATGCTTTAGGGTTATTTTCTACTTTTTACGACTGGACGTCGACAATTCGCATCATGTTATAGTGATAGTTTGAAAAATAGTGTTAAGATTTCTGAAAACCGTAGATATTACTTAGAATAAGCAGTGAAGGGATGAAATAAGTGTTATTTTTATGGTAAGCTTTATCTTTTCAGAGAATTAATATATTTTATGCATAATTTTTATTAGAATATTAAAACGATTCTGGGGATTCTGTCGATCTGGGGAGTGAAGTGGAGTGAGGGACGCCATTACAAAACAGTTTAAAAACTTTTCTTTACAAGTAAGGTTTTAAAAAGGATCACTTTTTATGTGTTCGTGGCACTACAAACTGAGACGATTCCTCACTACTGAAGGGACTGGGGTGGCTCAGTCGGTAGCGCACCAGGCTCGTAATCTGTAGTTCCCAGTTCGAGTCCCTGCTGGGTCAGCGTTGAGGTTTATCTCCTCAAAACTCCTCGACCTTCCCACGGTCAGTAGGGGACACCGATGGGCTTGGAAAGGCCACCGTCCGTCGGATGGGATGTTAATCCGTGACTCGTGTGCAGGAGAGCCATACCCTTTGCACGTTAAAGAACACGCTGGATGGCCTTGACGGGAGGCTACCATTTGTCTCCCAACAGCTGTTCTAGTGGGTCCCCTCCTCCAACCTTCTATGAGCCTTCGGGGCCCTTGTACCTGGCCATTTAGCCCATGGTGTGCAAAAAAGTGCCACTCAGAGGTGAAACAACCTAACCCCACTACTGAGGTAAAAGAAAGATTTATCTTTGTAAAAGATTTAAAGTTTGTTATTATATTTATTTAGTTCTCAAGCTTTTTTTTTTGTTAAAAGGTAATCGTTTATACAGCTTTTGACAACCAGTTCTAAAATTGTTTCAGAATTTATATATTAGTTCTTGTCAATTTATTTCACTTTTATTCAAATGACTTCTAATTTGCCATTTTCTTATTATCTTCAACTCAGAATTTGGTTGAGCTTGCCTCATTTCCTCCTGGTCCACATTGTAATATCAGTGAACCTTACTCATTCTTCCTCCCTGGACCCGTCCAACTCCTTACCCTCCTTCTTTTCCTATCTATTTTGTTTTCTGTGGCCCTAGGTCATAGGCCAACATCCACCTCTACTGCCCACTATAAGCTATGGTGTCTGGCTCCCCTTTCTTTCTTCACTTTGTCCCTCCCTGTAACAAATTCATTAGCACTCTGTGCTTCGGCTGTCGCCGATTTATTCCACAGTCTTGCCAGTCTCAAATTTGAGCAGATTATATGAAGCAGCTATGGGCTAATGGCCCAGTACTGCAAACTGTCATTTAGGATCTTTGATCTTTGGTACGAACCGGTTCTAGCTGACCAATACTTGGGATTGTATGTGGTCACGTAGCCGACAAAAGCTCCCCAAAATTTGACAGTTTTCTAGTAATACTAATATATTGGGCTGTCTCCATGGATTATGGTCCACAGACGGATTTATGCTCCGTGTGCCCTGCACAAAGCCCCCCCCCCCACTTTTTTTTTAAGCTTTATTTTATCACGACACTGTGGAAAAATCGGAATTTTGGGGGCACCTCATATACACGGGCCTACTTCTACCCTCTTTTCTCAAAGGGGTGTTGGAAAAGCAACTTTTTAAATTTCAGAAATAAAAGACAAATACTTTTTATGTTGCATAATTACTAATAAAATATTATTAATTGCATTTCCCCCATCGTCCATTAGCTCAAATTAAAACTCTTAAGGGTTGGGTTGTTTTACCTCTGAGCGGCACTTTTTTGCACACCATGGGCTAAATGGCCAGGTCACATGGACCCCGAAGGCTCAGAGAAGGTTGGGGGAGGGGACCCACTGGAACAGCTGTTGGGAGACAGATGGTAGCCTCCCGTCAAGGTCATCCGGCGTGTTCTTTAACGTGCACAGGGTATGGCTCTCCCGCACACGGGGCCACGGCTTCGGTGCCCTCGGTGTCCCCTACTGACCGTGGGCAGGGCGGGGAATTTTGCGGAGATAAATCTCAACGCTGACCAAGCTGGGACTCGAACCTGGGAACTACAGATTACGAGCCTGGTGCGCTACCGACTGAGCCACCCCCGCCCCAAAACTCTTAAAGGAAGGAAGGAAACTCTTTAAGGAGGGAAAAGGTAGGTAAACGGAAAACTTCATTGTCTTTGAAAACGAGATTCCCATATGCTCTAGAGTCGATGTGCATTCTTCTAGTTAAAACTACGAACAAATATAAGTAAGTTAAAAATCATCCACGAAATGAATTTTAGAAAGAAGACAGGTGAGGCTCAGCCTTTTATACTCCGACAGTTTTAAAGATGTTCGATTTTAAAAGTCCTTCTGCTTAAGAAGACTACTACTACTTCAAGACCTACGAGGGCCTCCTGGTTACTTCCCTAATAATCTTTTACCCCAAAATCTTTCGAAATTCAGTTCGCGATCTCAAAAAATTTGTTTTTACTGTGTTTCTAGGAGAATCGATAACTTCCGTTAGGTCTTCTCACAGGTCCAGAGAGATCCGGGACATTTGCAACTTTTGAGGCCCTACCAATGCGAAAACTGATTTTCTTTTATATTTACCAAAGTTGTTAATTCTAATTTGTCAATTACCTATTAAAAATGCAGAAAAACTTGTTAGTTTAATGCGTCATAAAGAAGCTAAGCTCTGTAAGGCGAGACTTCAGCAGAAAGACAACACCAGAAAAGAAGTATGTATGGCTTATCTGAGGCTCCTCAGTTAAAAATTATGTCTTCTGATTTATTACACTTTTTACTGTTACATCTATCATCGAAGGGGCGGGGGTGGCTCAGTCAGTAGCCGGCCACGCTCGTAATCTGCAGTTCCCAGGTTCGAGTCCCACCTGACCCAACTTTCAGATTTATTTAATCTGAAAGCTCTCAGTCAGAAAGAGGACACCGATGTCCCTGCTCTCGATCAGAAAGAGGACACCGATGGTCTTGGGGGGCGAGGGTGGCTCAGTCGGTAGCGCGCCAGGCTCGTAATCTGCAGTTCCCAGGTTCGATTCCCAGCTGGGTCAGCGTTGAGATTTATCTCCGCAGAATTCCCCGCCCTGCCCACGGTTAGTAGGGGACACCGATGGGCTTGGAAAGGCCGCCGTCCGTCGGATGGGACGTTAAGCCGTGGCCCGTGTGCGGGAGAGCCATACCCTGTGCACGTTAAAGAACACGCTGGATGGCCTTGACGGGAGACTATCATCTGTCGCCCTACAGCTGTTCCAGTGGGTCCCCTCAACCTTCTCTGAGCCTTCGGGGTCCATGTGACCCGGCCATTTAGCCCATTGTGTGCAAAAAAGTGCCGCTCAGAGGTAAAACAACCCAACCCAACCCGATGGTTTTGGAAAGGTATTCGTCCGTCGGATAGGACTTAAATCTGTGGCTTTAGTAAGCAGGAGAGCCATTTCCAGCTGTCCAATCGGTTCACTCTCCAAGCTCTTGGTACCTTGTGACCTGGCCATTTATTCCATTGTGTGCAAAAAAGTGCTACTCAGAGGTGAGAAAATTTAACTTTAATATAAAAATATTACAAGGTAAAAAAAACAACACGTTTTTAAAATTAAGACTTCCTTTTGAGTCTGAGACCCAGACAAAAATCCCTCCTTCTCTTGAAAGATCCTTACTATCAGATGTGCGCAAAACAAATGTATGGGAATTTTTTTTTGTATTTTCTCTCTCTTTCTTATGTTTCTGATGAGATCGTCGTGATACTGAACAATTTCAACCGTACTTCCAATTCCCGAGTACCCCCAACATAAAATTTTGAACTGATTTAATCGAAAGACAGTTGAAAGTACGAACTATTTTAGAATTGCAAATGGTCTATAAGTTGTTCGCTAATTTTGGCGCCACATTTAATTTTATTATCCTTTGCTGCAAGAACTGCAGAAAACCCCCTAAAATGTAACCTTAAATTCCACCAGGATGAAAACACCCAATTAATGTATACACCCTATTCTGAATCCCTTGAAGTCCTGTTACTATTTTATGATTTTTCGGGTTACCTATCCGTCTATTATACATTGCACCTATCTACATTAAAAAAATTATGTATTTGCACTTATCTACATTAAAAAAATTATGCATTTTCACTTATCTACATTAAAAAAATTATGCATTTGCACTTATCTACATAAAAAAAATTATGCATTTGCACTTATCTACATTAAAAAAAATTATGCATTTGCACTTATCTACATTAAAAAAATTATGCATTTGCACTTATCTACATTAAAAAAATATGCATTTGCACTTATCTACATTAAAAAAATTATGCATTTGCACTTATCTACATTAAAAAAATATGCATTTGCACTTATCTACATTAAAAAAATTATGCATTTGCACTAAATGATTCTTGAGGAGCCCTAGCCCCTTGGTCCCACTTGAATACGTGTCTGTTGCACTGCATAAACATCGAATTGAATTTTTAAGACCTATGAAGAAAAATTACTATGACATCTACTAAAAATATCAGATGGCCTCATCTTTGACACTTCTGTTACTATAGAGAGGCGCCTCTGCAAAATCCACCTGGTAGAGAAAACCACTGTTATCTGAAGACCTACAAGAGCCATTGAATGACTACTTTTTCCTTTCTATGATTTTTTTTCTTATTTCCTTCCTATGAATCATTTTATCCCTAAATCTTTACAAATTAACTTCGTGGTCCCAAAAAATATTTTGCACAAGGTATGGCTCTCCTGCTTACTAAAACCAGAGATTTAAATATCTTTCTAAGACCATTGGTGTCCTCTTGAGGTAAAACAAGAGTGTAAGGGAGGAAAAAAAATTATGTTCTTCAGTTCTATTATACCTGTATCTGAGGCGATCCTCTTAGGCATTTTCAGCTGTACGCCGATTCCTAAATACTACCATATGGTATGCATTTTTTAAAATATTTTGTTTCAGTTTTGATCTGATCTAATCGAAAGGCAGTTGCATTTAGATACTGTTTTAGAATCACAATTGGCCCTTAAATCTAGTTGTGGTGAACAACTGGACTATTATGCTTTTCTGCAAGGAATGCATAAAACACCCCGTCTCTGAGAACTCCCCCCCCCCCCCCCAGAACAAAAAAAAGAGAAAAACGCGACTGTAAATCTAAAACCCTTAATCTGGCAACACTTCTGTAACGCAGTCCTGTTACTCCTCTGTGATATGGGGCCGGGGTGGCTCAGTCGGTAGCGCGCCAGGCTCATAATCTATAGTTCCCAGGTTCGAGTCCCAGCTGGGTCAGCGTTGAGATTTAGCTCCGCAAAATTTCCTGCCCACTGTCAGTAGGGGACACCGATGGGCTTGGAAAGGCCGCCGTCCGTCGGATGGGACGTTAAGCCGTGGCCCCGTGTACGGGAGAGCCATACCATGTGCACGTTAAAGAACACGCTGGATGGCATTGACGGGAGGCTACCATCTGTCTCCCAACAGCTGTTCCAGTGGGTCCCCTCCTCCAACCTTCTCTGAGCCTTCGGGGTCCATGTGACCTGGCCATTTAGTCCATTGTGTGCAAAAAAAGTGCCGCTCAGAGGTAAAACAACCCAACCCAAACCTCTGTGATATTTCGAGTTACTTTTAAACAATTTCAGTTAGCAACTTAAAAAATATATATATATTTGCACAAGAGATTCTTGGGGAGGGAGGGGGCGGGGCATACGTGGATACGCCTCTGTTGAGAGTATATATCAATCGGAGAGAGATGTACCAGAGTTCAAAATTTATCTTCCGATTCGATCTCTCTTCCGTAAAAGACAATACATCGTTTGACCCGCAAAACTCCCACAATGCTCTCGGTCAGTAGGGCACATTGCTGGGCTTCGAAAGGTCGCCGTCCTTCGAATGGGACGTTAAGTCGTGGCACCGTGTACAAGGAGAAATACACTCTGCACGTTAAAGAACCCCTTCCTTTGATGGGAAGCTCTCATTCGTCTCCTGCCCAGTGGGCCCCCATTCCCTTAACCCTCTCTGAGCCCTTGGGGTCTTCGTGACATGGCCATTAGCGCATTGCTTGCTCAAAAGTGCAGCTGAGAGGTAAGACAACCCAACTGTATCTCCAGCACATAAAACAATAATTTTTTTTTTAATTTAATAATAGAGTGGAGTTTGCTTATACTGACATGAGCTCATCTTACGACGTGTTTATGCAATGCAAGATACTCTGCCCACCACTTCCTTGAGAATGCTAGGAAGTGTAATTGAGAGAAAAAAACTGATATCTGATTCATATCTTATCTGATATCTAAAAAAATTAAAATAAATACCTCCTCAAGCAGCTGCTTGCCACAGAGGTCTGACAGCAGCCTGTCAGTTTAATACTCCATAGTAGAGGGATCTGTGAGGATGGCGGGACCTCAGCAGATTTTTATGCCAACTGCACGCTGTGTACCCAGGTGGTCACCCTTCCAGGTACCGACAGCGCCCAAAGCTGCTTAACTTCGGTGATCGGACGAGAACCTATTATATATTTAAAAAATTAAAAAATAAAATAAATACCCCCTCAAGCAGCTGCTTGCCACAGAGGTCTGACAGGAGCCTATCAGTTTATATGACAAAGTAGAAGAATCTGAGAGAATGGCAGGACCTCAGCAGAAAAACAACACATACAACCATGCCTTAATCCATTCCGCATAATCCGAAAATCCGGATGGAACCGATCTTTTACTTCCTTGTTTATTATCGAATATTTATTCATTTACCTTAACGAACCTTAATAGATTTGTGAACAGTATTAATAAACATTAATAATGCGTTTATTTATTAAAATGAAAAGTACTCATTGCATAAAATATATCCGTGATTTGCGGATAAAGCCAGAGAGCAAAAATCCTTCACAGTAAGAAGCTGATCGAGATCTCTCAGAGAATTCAAGATTAGGAGACGAACTCGTTGAAGAGAAGGAGGAGGCATTGGATGACATCATCGTAAGGCGCGATCCTGCTCGCGCCTAACGCTGGGACCCGTCCAACCATCTCCCAGCTCTCTATGCAAATGGCTCGACCCAGCCCCGGCAACAATGAAACCCGGCGCCCCTCCCTAAGCCACCTACTTAGCAGGAAAGCGGGGCCCTCCAGCTGCAGCCGGCTGGCAGCAGCCACTTGTGGCGTTGGTGAGGCGAGGAACGCACGTGTTGCTGCTGAGCATCGGTGTGTGTGTGCGTGGATGCGTGGCTTCGTGCGTCTCTACCTCGGTCAGCGGAATCGGCGCGGGAAGTTTTCCCCGTCAAGACCCAAGGGACTTGCCCGACAACGAAGTAGGCCTAGCGACGTCTACGTCTTTCGGGATTCGTAAGAAATGTGGTGTACTTCTTGTTGTTTCCTGTAGTAGTGCGGATTTTTTTCGTTGTGGAAGCCTACGCTTGATACTGTTTGGTTTTGATGGTGGTCATTGCTGTTGAGGAAATTCGGATTCCTCACTGTGTTATTTGATGGTTAGTGGCTCTAGAGTTCTGTCAGCTGGTAAGAGGTATCCCTAACGGCCCAGCGTATGGTGCTGGTAAGTCAATTGTTGATCTTACGTTATCATTTAGTGTATTATGAAATAAATAATGCTGTCAAGAAGATTTAGACAGTAAAGTCATGTTATTTTTCTTTTTAAGCAATGATGATTAACACGAAATAAGTTTAAACGAGTTCGAAATTCATTAATCAACTAAATATTATATGAGATTTATTATTCAGAGTTTATAGGAATTTGGTTAGGATAAAAAATTTTGCTTTGATGTCTTGGAATTAACTTACATCAAAGCAAATGTATTGGGAAATGTTTTGAATTTATTAACTATTTTTTTTAGCTGAAAAATGATTTTAATAATTGCAATATTTTTTTTTCATAAATACATTAAAAATTTTAAATTTTTATCAAAAACTTTAAAAATACTTTGTGTGTAATTTTTTTATATTTTAGTGTTGAAATATTATTGCGTTATATTACAAAAAATAAGTTCGTTATTTCTTTTTTTTTCTAATGAAACTAAATTATAAATGTTAAAAGAAATTTAGAAAAAATTTACGCTGAATCTCCTTTATGTGATCGCGCATTACTGTGATTTCAGAATGATAATCTACAAGCTAAAGAAATACGTTTGTTTTAATTAAAATTTACTAAAAAAAAAGTTCATTTGAATAATAAATGATTACATATTTGACATGTTGGGTTGTTTTACTCTGAGCGGCACTTTTTTGCACACAGTGGGCTAAATGCCAGGTCATAAGGACCCCGAAAGCTCAGAGAAGGTTGTGGGGAGGGGACCCACTGGACAGGAGCTGTTGGGAGACAGATGGTAGACTCCCGTCAAAACCATCTAGAGTGATCATTAACGTGAACAGAATGGCTCTGCACCGCGGCACCACTGCGGCCTTTCCAAGCCCATTGGTGTCCCTTACGGAGGCACTTGAACCTGGGAATTGCAGATTACGAGCCTGGTGCGCTATCGACTAGTAGCGCTCCTTTCATGTTTATTTTTTTAATGTTTTATACTTGTTCTTAAATGTAGAATTTGAGGATTTCAGAGCTCTGGGAAACTTAACAGTCATGGACAGTATGTAAGATATAGAGAAAGCATTGCTTATATATATATATAAATATATAGGAAAAGCATTGCACAGCCTTAAGGGCAAATTCATCAGCAATTCTCAGTTTAAATTTTTTAAAGGATCCATTTTCTCAAAACGTATATATAATTAAAAGACCAAAATATTCGGTTTTTATGAATATGAGTTTTCAGAAAGCAAAAATATAACACGTGTTATTCTTTATTCGTACCATTTTCAATTCCAGATGAATGTAAACGTGTGGGAAGATTTCGTCAATAAATTCAGAAATTCTGATAGAGATAAATAGATTTATGTGATTCTTTTTTTTTCTATTCACAGAGTAGGAAATTGTTTTCCAGGTGCTTTTGCGGAAACATTAAAAATTATTCAGAGAAAAGATTCTTTCCGTTTCCTGAATAAAACATTTTCTTTCAATAAATAATAATTAGCGCTGTCCTATACTATATATATACGAACATAACAGTTTTGTTTACAGCAGAAAGCAAAAATTGCCAAAAACAAAGTTCCTTTGTGACCTTTAGACGTTACTTGTAAATAGGATGGTTTTTAATAAAAATTTTTTCATTGGCAGTATAAAATTAATTCTGGTTCTAATTTTCAAGTCCGAGCCCTGTTAAAAAAATATTAATAAATTCCCCCCTCAAGCAGCTGCTTGCCACAGAGGTCTGACAGGAACTTGTCAGTTTATACGCCGTAGTAGAAAGTCTGTGAAGATGGCAGGACCTCAGCAGAAAAACAACACAAACACCTTACTCGGAGCCCGAACCCAGGTCCCTTAGATCAGTAGCCAAGCGCGCTAACCTCTCGGCCACGGGACGGCAATTTTTGCGAAACGTGGTAAAGCTTGTGCACAAAAATTCATGTCGCTAAATCGCATTTTAATTCTTTGTATTATATCCTGTTATATAAACTTCAAAGTAAAACAATTATTTAAAGTGCAAACAAAAATATTAAAGTTATTTGGAACGAAAAATACTAGAAATAATTCATAAATATCCCCTCCCGCAACAAGCATCTGCTTGTCGCAACTTGTCAGTTTATACGCCATAGTAGGTCTGTGAGAAAGAAGGAAAAAATAAATAAAAAATACCCCCTCAAGCAGCTGCTTGCCACAGAGGTCTGACAGAAGCCTGTCAGTTTATATGCCATAGTATAAGGTCTGAGAGGATGGCAGGACCTCAGCAGAAAAACGACACAAATAGCCATGCCTTACCCGGGGCTCGAACCCAGGTCCCGTAGATCAGTAGCCAAGCGCGCTAACCACTCGGCCAAGGGACTGCTAAACTCAGCAGAAAAACACAATACAAACATCCATGTCTTACCCAGGTGTCTTTGATCAGTAGTGAAGCCCGCCAATCACTCTGCCACGGGACGGCTGACGATCCAGCGAAATAGAAAATTTTTAAACTTATTTTTAAAGAGAGAATATCTAAAAAGTAGTAAAAGTCTGAATGGTGTTCATTTTTTATTACTAAAGACAGATTAAAAGTTTGCAATAAAAGTGAATAATTTATTTTTATTATATTTTTTTAAAGCCTTTTTCACAAATTACGCGAAAAATTAGAAATCTAATTTTGAGCGAGCCTGAAGTCGGCTGTGCTCTCCTGAGCACCATAAAGCTCGAGTTCGAATTAACTAACCTTGAAGTTGTTGCCATAAAACTCCAACAACTAACCAACCTTGATCTCTTTATGATTTTCGCTTCAAATTACTAAAATTTTAGAGATTTTTTGGTCTCGTATCATTTGCGGCGCAGATTTTTGATCACTCAGTTTTTGTATTTTAAGAAACTTTTTATGGTAATAAAAATACGACTTTGCTTTCATATTATGGATCATTTAAAGTTATCAAAAACAAGCCAATGATTGCAGAAAACATTACAATTCCAGCATTATAAACATTTTTAATCAGAGATGCTAATTTTTCGGGAGAGAAAAAAAAACAATTAATTTAATAGATATTATTTTAAAATGCAACTCTATAGCTCTGAAAATTTAATATGAAGTTTCAAAGTTGAATTGAGTCTCATTTTTAAATACATTATTCTTTAATATTCACTGAAAAAAAGTAAAAAAGAAATAGGAATTCACGGAAGAAAATGTGTCAAAATCAACTAGTTCAAAAAGTACAAAAATAAGTTAAAGAGCTTTTATATTTCACTTCATCATGACTGGAATGTTAAATGCATGCGAAGCTATATTTTATTTGATCTGGACGCCTCGTACGTTTTAAACATTTCACTGATGTCTTTTATAACAGAATATCGTCTTATTAACTTTTCATTATTCTTAAAACCAACTTTTAAAACTTCAAATCTCCAGATAATTTCTGCTCTTCGGAATTGCCTCAAGATGTTTTTCCGTGTCGACCTTCTAGGGGATTCTCTTGACTAGATTTTCTGCTAGATATTCTTTAATTTTCTGCTAGATATTCTTTAATTTTCTGCTAGATATTCTTTGATTTTCTGCTAGATATTCTTTGATTTTCTGCTAGATATTCTTTGATTTTCTGCTAGATATTCTTTGATTTTCTGCTAGATATTCTTTGATTTTCTGCTAGATATTCTTTGATTTTCTGCTAGATATTCTTTGATTTTCTGCTAGATATACTTTGATTTTCTGCTAGATATTCTTTGATTTTCTGCTAGATATTCTTTAATTGGTTATATTTTATTTTACGAATTAGACATTTCCACAGAATCGAGGTTTTTAGAGATTAGTGGAGAATTACTCGTGACAGAAACCGTGATTCGTCAGTCATCCGTATTCCTCCTCAGCATTTTACCACTAAACCCTCGTGGCCGCATCTTGTTATCCCCCTGATAATTCCTTAAAAATATTTCCTCTTGTTCAGTTGACACAAGGCATTGCATTGATCTATTTGACACAAGGCATTGCATTGATCTATAACTGTTTAACCTACAAGCACTGATCTACAATCTTTAGGAAGAGCGTACACCGCCGCAATTTGCAACAGTAATGCGACGATGATCTTTAAGGTGCATTTTATGAATGCACCTAAAGTTTCTTAGAACTCTAAAGGTTTATTAAAAGTCCTAAGGTTTATGAATGTACCTAAAGATACTTAGAAAGTTCTATGAATGTTCTTAGAATACATTTTAAAGAAGCAATTGCAATCGTGTCACACTGCTGTTGCAAATTGCGGCGGTGTGCGCCCTGCCTTAAATGGACGTGACATTGAGATCTATCCATCACTTCTCAATGTCCACTCATTTGCCATAACTCTGATGTCGACTTTGCAGAGAAGTTTATGTGATTAGCGTTCTTCAATGTTGTTTTTACGCTAATTAATAATTATTTGAAGCGACTGGAGGCTGACGATTCGAATGGAGGTCTACTAGTATCGTTAATAAATCCTCGCTGATTGGATGAGAGTCTTCTGACTTCTTTTCCACTTGCCGCCTTTCGGAGGAGCCGCCAAGCCACAGTGGTGTACAGTCGCTCAAAAAAGTATCCGAACACTACGGTTGATTACAGAATTCAGAAAAAATATCTGGCAACGATTTATTTAGAAATTAGTGACCTGGCAACCTTCGTGTACAGTCACTCAAAAGAATATCCGAACACTATGGTTGATTACAGAATTAAAAAAAAGAATCTGGAGCGTGTACAGCAACTGTACACGCTCCAGTTACCGTTCACAGCAAACTGGAGCGTGTGCAGTTACTGCACACGCTCTAGTTTGCTGTGAACGGTAACTGCACACGCTCTAGTTTGCTATGAACGGTAACTGCACCCGCTCAATATTTCTGTGAGTGGGCCCACACGATCCAGGTTTTTGTGAGCTCACACGATCCAATGTGGTGTGAACATTAACCGCAACCGCTCCAGTTTGCTGTGAACGGTAACTGCACACGCTCCATATTCATTGCATTATATATTCACACGCATTATATATATTAAAAAAAGTATCCGAACACTATGGCTGATTACAGAATTCAGAAAAAATATCTGGCAACGTTTTTTTAGAAATTAGTGATCTGACAACCTTCGTGTCACGTGACACGAATGTTGCCAGATCACTAATTTCTAAAAAAAACGTTGCCAGATATTTTTTCTAAATTCAGTAATCAGCCATAGTGTTCGGATACTTTTTTGAGCGACTGTACAAGGCTATAACGGCCTAACAATATTCTCCTTTCATCAAAGAGAGTCAGTGTCCGTTCCTAATCCTATTCCGATACTTGTGACCTTTGTCCACCATACCGTACAACAAAAAAGATAGTTTTTATGTAGCTCAGCCTTTTGAATCGGAGTTTATGCGTGATCCATCCACATAATAAATTCCTCAATACTTCACAGTTCCAGATCCTTCCATTTCTTATTTTTAGATTCAGGGATATTATCGAAAAATCTTTTTTCATTTCCCTTTTCGTATGATGAAATCCTTATTAACCCTTCAGTTGCGTCATTTACCATTTCTGAACAAGAGTTGGAATGTTTTCTTCATGCGCTGTTTAAATTGTATCCCAATGCAATTATTTATACTAAGGAAAGAGAAAATGCAGTTTGAAGCTTAGTCTACGATGAACATGAAAACAAATACCCACCTTACCACCCTCAAATGATTTCAGTTGATGTGCGTATGAAATAACTCAGTCTTTAATGCAATTTTAAATGGGCAGCTCCCACTTGTGATAAGCTGTGTATTTGACATATAGCTAGTGAGTGACCAATAAGACCTGACCCCCCCCCCCTCTACACATACATATCAAAATTAAAGAACAATTCAGAAGAAGCAAATTTAACAAACGAATATTTTGTGGTTAGCGCGCTTGGCTGGGTTCGAGCCCCGGGTAAGGCATGGATGTTTGTGTCGTTTTTCTGCTGAGGCCCTGCCATCCTCTCAGACCTTCTACTCTGGCATATAAACTGACAGCCTCCTGTCAGACCTCTGTGGCAAGCAGCTGCTTGAGGGGGTATTTATTATTTTTTATGATTTGCTTTTCACTAATTCTTTGTATTATTGCATGTAATACTCCTTGCCAACAATAAAAAATAAGCTATTTCACCCGACCGAACTTTTTATTCCATTACTTTCTTTTCATTTTTCCACCATTCTCATATCTCCAGCCAGTGATTATATTGGAATAAAAAAAAAATCTCCAAAAATAAGAAATAAATGCCCGGGTCTGACAGGAAGTGTAAATCTCCATAGAGAACATCTGAGAGGAAGGCGATATTTCAGCAGAAACTCTAAACTTTATGTAACTTAACATCTATTGTAAATAAAATAAATAAATACCCCCTCAAGCAGCTGCTTGCCACAGAGGTCTGACAAGGAGCCTATCAGTTTATATGCCACAGTAGGATATCTGAGAGGATGGCAGGATCTCAGCAGAAAAACGACACACACATCCATGCCTAATCCGGGGCTCGAACCCAAGTCCCTTAGATCAGTAGCCAAGCGTACTAACCACTCGGCCACGGGACGGGCAACATCTATTAGTAAATTAAAAAAAAAAATTATAACTATTCCTTCATCAATAATTTCTCTAATATCTATCTGCTGATAACTCCTTCAAGAGCACCTCCGTAGTAATTTCTACTCCCCAGCAGAACATCCTTTACTTCTGCCATTCCTGTTTCTTTTTCTCCCGCCTGATAACGTCTGATGGAGCCAATCCATCTTACTTAAGTGTGCCTTTCGAGATTCGACTGGCAGAGACAATGTGAGATTGAAGTAGCGCCTTAATCCATCTGCTCGCGAAAGAGTAACATCCTTAATTGCCGTGAGGCGCAGAAACATCCGTTTGACGTGATAATGAGCCGATTTAGTGGAGCTCTGATTGGCTCTTTTACGCTCTTACGAGAAGAGAGAATGCCGTGGCTCCTTCCGCCAGATGTCACTCGTCCTTTCTCATGCATTTCTAAACTGCTTGCCTGCCGGTATCGTGCAAAACTTTTTTCACGTTAGTTTTACTTTGAAGTCATGTTTACTTTGAAGCTCTCGAAATTAAACCTCTAAAATACCTTTCTCTGTGAGGGGCGGGGGTGGCTCAGTCGGTAGCGCGCCAGGCTCGTAATCTGTAGTTCCCAGGTTCGAGTCCCAGCTGGGTCAGCGTTGAGATTTATCTCCGCAAAATTCCCCGCCTTGTCCACGGTCAGTAGGGGACACCGATGGGCTTGGAATAGGCCACCGTCCGTCGGATGGGACGTTAAGCCGTGGCCCCGTGTACTTGAGAGCTATACTCTGTGCACGTTAAAGAACACTCTGGATGTCATTGACGGGAGGCTACCATCTGTCTCCCAATAGCTGTTCCAGTGGGTCCCCTCCCCCAACCTTCTCTGAGCCTTCTGGGTCCTTGTGAAATGGCCATTTAGTCCATGGTGTGCAAAAAATGCCGCTCAGAGGTAAAACAACCCAACCTTTTTCTGTTGGTAGCGGGCCAAGGTTGTAATCTGTAGTCTCCAGGTTCGAGTCCAACTGGACTAACGTTGAGATTTATCTCCGCTGACTCCAACGTTAAATGACCTATGTCTGTAGAAGCCCCAGTTAATTTCCCATCCTTTTCCGTACTCAGATCTGAGTTCTTTGAATCCTTTGCGAATGAAATAGTGTGTCTATTGTACAGACGCTCAAAAAAATATCCGAACACTCTGATCGATTACAGAATTCCGGAAAAATATCTGTCAACGTTTTTTTTTTTAGAAATTAGTGATCTGGCAACCTTCGTGTCACGTGACACGAAGGTTGCCAGATCACTAATTTCTAAAAAATTCGGGTATTTATTTGAGCGACTGTATGTAAGCTTGTTAGGTAGGTTGATTGCCAGCTTGAAAAGAAATGGATGTTCCTTCTTATCGGTTCTCGTCTTCTTCACAGATCTCCTTTATGGTTCTTTAGGGGACCCGAACCTGGCAACATCAGGTTGCTAGGTGACGCGTCACCGGCACACTCAACTACCGCTCTCTTGAGAATTTTCTGTTTACGACACAAAAATGGGTTTCGATTCGAAAGCGTTTAAGATTTTTCTCTCCCTATAAAGGCAGTTGAAAAGCTTCCTAAATGGGAAAAAAACTATCTAAAAATGTTATAAAGATAGCGCTACAAGGTCCTCACGCTTTTCTATTGAACAGCGTTCAAAAGTTTCTGTTGTAATCTTATTAAAAAATATTTCTTTCAGTAAATGAAAAACTCGAAAAAAAGCGATAAAAGTTTGACTTCTACTTTTAGTCTTCTGAATATTACGCACTGTACCATCATCAATTGGCTCCCAGACAAAAAATGAACTAAAGTTGCTTGCCTTACTCCCAACCAGTTTTATGCACCATTTAACTTAAAACAGCAGAACAACAACAATAACAAAAGAAAATACCTGTTTACTTTCTGTATAAAATTTCCGAATAAAAATTCCTTTATTTCTTTTTACAAGATAGTAATTTTATCAAAAATCACTAAGAGTAAAAAATTTGGATATCCCGTTTGAGATTTTGTTTTTGACAGCATTTTGTAAACAAAGTTTTTTAATCTGAATGATCCACGCAAGCTTAAGTACGTCAGAGTACTGGAGAGAGAGAAAATGTCCTCCCTCCCCCCCCCCCCCAAAAAAAAATATATATTCGTCAGTTTTTTCTTCCTTGAAGTCTTTGTCTTGTCAAAAAAACACTCAAGCTTGCTACATTGTAATAACCTGTTTTGAATCTTTTTGGTTTTAATTTTACCGCAACTGCGAGTTTATTTCTGAAGAAAGAGACTCACTTTTACAGCAGTTGACTGAAAATCAAAAGGATGAGGATTAGGATGTGTTCGCATCATTCCTAAAGAGAATTAAGATTATAACGTGTATCATCCCTCCCCCGACTTGCACATGAGAGTACTGCGATGTGGTCTCGCTATTATCACAAAAGAATGATAATTTTAATGTGTGAAGATTGCATCTTCAATCAAAATAATGACGAACGCGCTGCTATCTCGCCATAATTCAAAGGAACGATTGTGATGTATTTGCAGCATCGCCCGAAAGGATGATATTGCTCTGATACCATCATCACTCAAAAGAATAATTGCGGTATTCGCATCATCATTTCAAAGGATGATTGTGACGTGTTTGCAGCACTGCTTACAAAAGTGATTGTGCTGTGTTCGTACCATCAGTGAAAAAATTCATTCTACTCGCACCATCACTGAAATGAATGATTGTGCTACGATCACACCATCACTAAAAACAATGATTGTTCTGCAATCGCATCATCACTGAAAAGAATGATTGTTCTGTGGTTGTGCCATCACTTAAAAGAATGCGCTGTGTTCGCACCATCACTGAAAAGAAAATGATTTTGTTGTGTTCACACCATCAGCCAAAAGAAAATGATTTTGTTGTGTTCACACCATCAGTCAAAACAAAATGATTTTGCTGTGTTCACACCATCAGTCAAAACAAAATGATTTTGCTGTGTTCACACTATCAATCTAAAGAAATCGAATTTGATGGGTTCCCAGCATCACTGTAAGAATTATAGCTTCTGAAGGTTACGCAACATCACTGACAAGAACGACAGCTTTGAAAGGTTTGCAGCATCACCAGAAAAAATTACAGATTTTGTAGGGTTCTAAGCATCACTAGAAATAATGTCTTTCGAAGGGTTCGCAGCATCATTGGAAGGAATGGTAGCTTTTGATGGGTTCGCAGCATCACTGGAGAGAATTATATCTTTGAACGGTTCGTAGCATCACTAGAAAGAATGATGTATTTCGAAAGGTTGCAGCATCGCTGGAAAGAACGATGGATTTTGAAGGGTTCACAGCATCCCTTCAAAGAATGATGAATTTTGAAGGGTTCACAGCATCCCTTCAAAGAATGATTAATTTTGAAGGGTTCGACTCAAAGAATCTGCTCACCAGTTAGGTTATTCTTGCAGTGACCGAAACGAGCTCGTTACAATTAAAATTATTTTTACGAAAAATGAATAAACGTACATATTGATTGCAATAATACTGAGTTGGCGTTTATTTTGCCCGCAAAGAGAAATTAAATTGGGAAATCGCTATATTAGTATTTCATATTTTAAAGAAAAGAAAAAAAAAACGTTTTATTGATGATAACTTTACGATATAGAAAAATACGTGAACCCTAAAACCACGTGGTTTGTCTAGGCCACTAAAAGATAGTAAGTCTTAATTGATTTTTAGAATTAATAACTACAGAAGGGTCATATTTGGTCAGAATATTTGGCTATTTTGTGACTTTCTCTTGGAAGTTATATATAATCCTGTTGGACTTAAAAACATTTTTTGGATAATGGGTACGAAATAAAAATAAATGCATTGGGTATTAAAAAACTTTCATTTTGACGTATATAAACATCCTAAAAAGTATTATTGGAATTTTCATTTTAGGATGTACTTGTTATTAAAATTTTGTTATAGTATAACCGTTATTAGTATTTCTTTATACTTTAAACAAATTTAGAATGTAGCGGAACTTAAAAAAAAAAAGTTGTTATATTTGGAGGGGAGAGGAAAAGAAATTGGAACGCCATTTCAGTATATAATTCTTCTCTCTGTGTTAATGATGGTTAAAGAATTTTCTTACAATTTATGCCCAATATATATGATATGTGTTTAATATTTTTCATCCTCCATTTCAATTATTAACATTTTCAAACGTTACTTACCTCCCCACCTTGAATGGCTCAGTCGGTAGCGAGCCAGTCTCGTAATCTGCAATTCCCAGATTCGAGTCCCATTTGGGTCAGCATTGAGATTTATCTCTGCAAAACTCTCCATCCTACCCATGGGCACTGATGGGCTTGGGATGGCGAGTGGAAGGTAAAGCCGTGGCACGTGTGCTGGAGAGCCATCCCTATGCACGTTAAATAACAGAGTAAATGGCCTTGACGGGAGGCTACCTGCCAGGCTCGTAATCTGTAGTTCCCAGGTTCGAGTCCCAGCTGGGTCAGCCATCCCTATGCACGTTAAATAACACAGTAAATGGCCTTGACGGGAGGCTACCTGCCAGGCTCGTAATATGTAGTTCCCAGGTTCGAGTCCCAGCTGGGTCAGCGTTGAGATTTATCTCCGCAAAATTCCCCGCCCTGCCCACGGTCAGTAGGGGACACCGATGGGCTTGGAAAGGCCGCCGTCCGTCGGATGGGACGTTAAGCCGTGGCCCGTGTGCGGGAGAGCCATACCCTGTGCACGTTAAAGAACACGCTGGATGGCCTTGACGGGGGGCAACCATCTGTCTCCCAATAGCTGTTCCAGTGGGTCCCCTCCCCCAACCTTCTCTGAGCCTTCGGGATCCATGTGACCTGGCCATTTAGCCCATGGTGTGCAAAAAAAGTGCCGCTCAGAGGTAAAACAACCCAACCACCCCGATCTGTAACTGAAAGAGAATGCGACATTAAACCCCACAAAAGAACGACAGCCGAATAAGAAACCAAAAAGCAAAGGTACAAATTTGCTCACAATGAACTAAATGGCCAGTTACTAAGACCCCAAAGGCTGGAGGGGGAGGAGACCATTTGTACAGCTGTTAGTCGACAGCCATCAAGGCATCATCAATCCTGCCATCAAGGCCATGTTTTTGCGAAAATGATTGTTTCACAATATCTTGTCTTCACCAATCTGGACGAGTTATATGACTCGTAAAACTTATTTTCTAGTAGATTCGAAGGGGGAGGGGGAGGAAGCACTTCGACTGTCATTTGGGAAATTCAAAAATGAGATGCTACTTGCTTGTTGGCATTATGTGCCAGGTAAATCGTTGCTCTGGAAGATTTTTTTACACTCACTTACTCTAAAGACCAGACGTCAACACAGCAATCGCTTTATTCACGGCCGCAGCCGCGAATATGTCTCCTTTTGCCTTTCCTGAATCGCCCTTCTTTTGCCTCGCATTGAAATGCACTTCCTGATGCGGCATCTGCCTTGACAAAAGCGCACACTGCGACGCGCGTCGCTGCTCGCGACGGGAAGGGGAAGCTCTGACCATTGTTGGCAGTCGGTCGCCTAGCAACCGGCTCTCGCGCGCGCCTCGCGGCGTGGTACGAGGGCCGGTAGTGCACACGCGGGAGGGTCGGTCGCCCATCTGTTACCGACGCGTGGTCGCGAGCACACCTGCCTGTCGCACGCAGAGCATTCTCGCGCGTTGATCCTTCACGTCGGAGGATTCCCCCTCCTCTTTTGATCCGGGATGGGCGAGAGATGGGAGGTGTTGTGCACAGAGAGAGGGGCTGCACGGGGAGGAAGAGACAGGGCCGAAGAGGATGTTGGTATCAGAGGGTTTCCGTCTCTTAGAGGTTGTTCACGTGGCTTAGCAATTACATCAAGTGAGAGACATTATTTCGTAAAAGCTGAGAGTTCTGTTAACCTTGTAAATGCACAGTATGGTGATGCGATGTCGCAGACTGATTAGCGTGCTTGACTGTAGAGATCCAGGTTCGAGTCCAAATAAGGCACGCTTTTTTTTTCTGAGATCCCACTGTCCTCACAAATCTCTATGGTGCATTGTACTGACAAGTTCCTGTGGGGCCCCAGTGGCAAGCAGCTGCTTCTTGAGATATACCTCTTATTTTTATTATTTTTTTTTGCTTTTACCATACGAAATATAAAGAGGAGGTGTCATGATCGTTCAGAAAAAAATTGGTTTAGAAATTTTTCGATCAGGATTACATTTTTGGTGGTATTTGAACTTAATGTTTTTTAACCCTTCTGGATGTTTGTTGTGCGGGTATATGACACCTGAACTGTTCAACCTATGGATGTAAAATTTTATATTTTTGATTTACTTTTTTTCCGAATTAATTACCCTATGATTAAGAACCTTGTTACACAATAATTAAATATTGGTTTGTTTTACCTCTGAATGGTTTTTTTGCTCACAATGGACTAAATGGCCAGGTTACAAAGACCCCAAAGGTTGGATAAGGGGAGTGGGACCCATTGTCAGGGATAGATGATAACCTGCCATCAAGGCCATATTTTTGCGAAAATGGTTGTTTCACAATATTTTGCCTTCACCAATCTGGACAAATGAGTCTGTGAGCCGAGAAATATCACAGGCTGTACTTTTTTTTTACCTCTAAGAAAGTGGGAATAGGAAAATATTCCTAACTATAACTTCCGAAAACCGAAGTTATAGTTTTATTTCGATATATTATAACGTAATAATAACCAGATCTCTTTCGATTTATGGAGTTATCAAATAACGTAGCCGAATGAAACTCTATTCATTCCCTGATATAAAGGAAAATCGTAGCATTTTGTTCTAATGAAAAAGAGACGGGCTTGAAAAAGTTTGTGCAGTGTTGTAACTGCTATCGCAGATATCATATAGTTGACACATGACAAGAAGTACTTAGACCTTTGAGGCGGGGGGGGGGGGGATGGCTCAGTCGGTAGCGCGCCAGGCTCGTAATCTGTAGTTCCCAGGTTCGAGTCCCAGCTGGGTCAGCGTTGAAATTTATCTCCGCAAAATTCCCCGCCCTGCCCACGGTCAGTAGGGAACACCAATGGGTTTTGAAAGGCTACCGTCCGTCGGATGGATTAAGCTGTGGCCCCGTGTGCGGGAGAGCCATAACCTGTGCACGTTAAAGAACATGCTGGATGGCCTTGACGGGAGGCTACCATCTGTCTCCCCAACAGCTGTTCCAGTGGGTCCCCTCCCCCAACCTTCTCTGAGCCTTCGGGGTCCATGTGACCTGGCCATTTAGCCCATGGTGTGCAAAAAAAGTGCCGCTCAGAGGTAAAACAACCCAACTCAATAATATGATCTCCCGTGTGCGGGAGAGCCATACCCTGTGCACGTTAAAGAACACGCTGGATGGCCTTGACGGGAGGCTACCATCTGTCTCCCCAACAGCTGTTCCAGTGGGTCCCCTCCCCCAACCTTCTCTGAGCCTTCGGGGTCCATGTGACCTGGCCATTTAGCCCATGGTGTGCAAAAAAAGTGCCGCTCAGAGGTAAAACAACCCAACTCAATAATATGATCTCCCGTGTGCGGGAAAGCCATACCCTGTGCACGTTAAAGAACACGCTGGATGGCCTTGACGGGAGGCTACCATCTGTCTCCCAACAGCTGTTCCAGTGGGTCCCCTCCCCCAACCTTCTCTGAGCCTTCGGGGTCCATGTGACCTGGCCATTTAGCCCATGGTGTGCAAAAAAGTGCCGCTCAGAGGTAAAACAACCCAACTCAATAATATGATCTCCCGTGTGCGGGAGAGCCATACCCTGTGCACGTTAAAGAACACGCTGGATGGCCTTGACGGGAGGCTACCATCTGTCTCCCAACAGCTGTTCCAGTGGGTCCCCTCCCCCAACCTTCTCTGAGCCTTCGGGGTCCATGTGACCTGGCCATTTAGCCCATGGTGTGCAAAAAAAGTGCCGCTCAGAGGTAAAACAACCCAACTCAATAATATGATCTCCCGTGTGCGGGAGAGCCATACCCTGTGCACGTTAAAGAACACGCTGGATGGCCTTGACGGGAGGCTACCATCTGTCTCCCCAACAGCTGTTCCAGTGGGTCCCCTCCCCCAACCTTCTCTGAGCCTTCGGGGTCCATGTGACCTGGCCATTTAGCCCATGGTGTGCAAAAAAAGTGCCGCTCAGAGGTAAAACAACCCAACTCAATAATATGATCTCCCGTGTGCGGGAGAGCCATACCCTGTGCACGTTAAAGAACACGCTGGATGGCCTTGACGGGAGGCTACCATCTGTCTCCCAACAGCTGTTCCAGTGGGTCCCCTCCCCCAACCTTCTCTGAGCCTTCGGGGTCCATGTGACCTGGCCATTTAGCCCATGGTGTGCAAAAAAGTGCCGCTCAGAGGTAAAACAACCCAATCCTAGCAGAGCATTGTTTTGCTGCGCCAATACATTAATGTCGAATTTATCAGAAGCACCAGAAAAGTTACGACATCTTTCAGGTGATCTGCATCGCTTAAAGCAGAGTGCTTAAAGCAAGTGCCGCGAGGGCATTTTGTGTTGCACTGAAGCCGTTGTAAGATCGAAAATTATGAAATGAAACATAACTAGATTTTATTTTCATGTATTTTTTCAGAAGTGATCTTTTTTTCTCCTTTTAACTTCGCAGGAAAACCAGATTTTTATTTCTTGTAACAAAGAGAAAACTAAGGTGATGAAAATTGGTCAGGGGAGTTGTGTTTGGTTCAGTTAATCTGAATGGTTCGCTCTTGAGGAGGTGTCTCATTTTAATTTTCTTGGGAGCTGTGTAACAGATACTGATGATGTGCGGCGTGAGATTAACAGAGATTAGGGATTGCTGCATGGACTTTTAAGAATCTATGGAGAGTGTGGAGAAATAGGCGTATACACCTAAAGACTAAAATTAGACTGTATAATAGTTTGGTTCTTTCTAGGGTTAGTTATGGTAGTGAAACTTGGACACTTTGTAAACAAGATAACAGGAAACTAGATGCTTTTGATTCCAGATGCTTACTCAGTATCTTGGGCATTAGGTGGTTCAACTTTGTAACTAATGATGAGGTTAGGCAAAGGAATCGGCAACCTCCTTTAAGCAGCATATGTGCAGAGAAAGAGACTCCCATGGTTTGTCCATGTTGCCCGTATGCCAAATTATAGATTAGCAAATAGGGTTATGAATAAGTGTGCCTAAAGGCCTCAGAAAGAATGCTGCGGGCAGACAGTGTCAACCAGGACCTTGGTAGAATTGATCCACAGGGAGCAGATGTAGCTCAGGACAGATGTGTTTGGAGAATTAAATTGCACAATCTGGTTGGACTTCTGTAGCCCATGGCTGCTTGAGGATGATGATGATGATGATGCAAAAAAGTAATACCGTGCAAACGATTCAGTCTTACGCAAAATTGCAAAAGGGTTGGTCCAATAAATCATCTTATTATGCACTAATATGTATTTCATAAGTTCCCTCTCTATTAAGGATCTCCGCAAATACCTACATAAATGAAAAGTCTAGAATTTTCATAACATAAATTTTATTCTAACTTACAGAATAAAAATGTAAAATATGAATTTATTAATCATATTTTAATAAAGTAATTATATATATGTATAAAGGCCGTTTTTCAAGCCTGTTGAGTCCTGCCTCCGATTTTTACGCCTTGTTCACAGAGACTACGATATACTGAGACATTTTATGTGCCCCACCGCGAGATCCACCGGAAGACTCCTGGTACAGAATCAAAATATAAATGGGCCGGGGGCGGGGGTGGCTCAGTCGGTAGCGCGAGTGGCTCGTAATCTGTAGTTCCCAGGTTCGAGTCCCAGCTGGGTCAGCGTTGAGATTTATCTCCGCAAAATTCCCCGCCCTGCCCACGGTCAGTAGGGGACACCGATGGGCTTGGAAACGCCGCCGTCCGTCGGATGGGACGTTAAGCCGTGGCCCCGTGTGCGGGAGAGCCATACCCTGTGCACGTTAAAGAACACGCTGGATGGCCTTGACGAGAGGCTACCATCTGTCTCCCAACAGCTGTTCCAGTGGGTCCCCTCCCCCAACCTTCTCTGAGCCTTCGGGGTCCATGTGACCTGGCCATTTAGCCCATGGTGTGCAAAAAAGTGCCGCTCAGAGGTAAAACAACCCAACCCAAAATATAAATTATTTATAAGACCCCAAAGGTTAGGACAGTGTTGGAAAAGGCGATCTAACTGGACAATTGTATGGTATTGTTGAAAGGAGAGAGTTCTTTGAAAAAAAAGCTTCCTTTATGAACGTTCATTGGAGTGGATGTTTCGTGCACACCGTACCACTGCTTAACATCTTATCTGATGGATGCCAGCCTATCCGATCCCAATGTTACGCTCTTTATCGTAGATCTCAATGCGTGCAAGAGTAGCGAAAATCTCTCTCCCTCGCCTTGAACTTTATTATTTGATCCATCCTTTCCAGACCAGTGGGGTTTTCGTAACGGCCCTAGGTGGAATGATATATTCATTCAGAACGAATTCTCCTCCAAGCAAGTAAAAGTACACCTCTAGGAAAACCTTTGTGGATCATTAAAACGTAGACAGGGTTGGGTTGGGTTGTTTTTGGGTTGTTTTACCTCTGAGCGACAATTTTTTGCACATCATCATCATCCTCAAGCAGACATTGGCTACGGAGGTCTAACCAGACCGTGCAGTTTAATTCTCCAAGCATATCTGTCCTGAGCAACATCTGCTGCATCCGGCCATTGCACACCAATTTCAACAAGGTCCTGTTTGACATTGTCTGCCCACCGCATCCTAGGTCTCCCCTTCTTTCTGAGGCCTTTAGGCACACTGTTCATAACCCTATTCGCTAATCTATAATTATCCAAACGGGCAACATGGCCAAACCAGCGGAGTCTCTCTCTGCACAATATGCTGCTTAAAGGAGCATATTGTGCAGATCTTCATATGCTTAAGGAGAATTATTGCTTAAAGGAGCATATTGTGCAGAATCTGTTAGGGAATTAACGTATTTTTTTTCAAAGCCTTACTAAAATTTATGTTTAACAATTAATCTGTTACCTCCATGGCGAATTAGAAATAATTAGTCTAGGAGGTCTGAGACTCTGCGGTTGAAATAATAAGTGAAAATGAAATAATAAAGTAACAATAAAAATAATAAAGTTGAATATCAAAGCAAAAACTTAGGACAGCTCCAATAGAAATTTAGGATGACGAACGTCCTTTTAACCACCCTTATTATTCACGAGAATAAAATGTTGAAGTGGCCGCTACACAACGTCATAATCACTGCAATTCTCACTCACGCTACATCATTGATAATCATTCTGTGGAAACAACTAAAGTTCATCAAAATAAATAGAAACCAATTCACACGGACTCTTCAGAAGAAATGACTCCATACTAGGTAATTATTGATCAAGTGAGATCATTTTAAATTTCCCTAATTTGATGATGCCGTGCTTAGTCGGTAGCGCACTTGGCTCATAATCTGCCATTCGTCTCCTAAGGAGGAGAGAGTTGAGATATATCTTCGCCAAATCTCCCATCAGTCGTCGTGAGAAAGGGGGCACCGATCCTTCTAATGAGGGAGTAAAACCGTGATCCCGTGTGCAGGAAAGCCAAACGTGGGGGTGGGTTGTTTTACCTCTGAACGGCACTTTTTTGCACACCATGGGCTAAATGGCCAGGTCATATGGACCCCGAAGTCTCAGAGAAGATTGGGGAAAGGGACCCACTGGAACAGCTGTTGGGAGACAGATGGTAGCCTCCCGTCAAGGCCATCCAGCGTGTTCTTTAACGTGCACAGGATATGTCTCTCCCGCACACGGGGCCACGGCTTAACGTCCCATCCGACGGACGGCGGCCTTATCCAAGCCCATCGGTGTCCCCTACTGACCGTGGACAGGGGGGGGGGGAATTTTGCGGAGATAAATCTCAACGCTGACCCAGCTGGGACTCGAACCTGGGAACTACAGATTACGAGCCTGGAGCGCTACCGACTGAGCCACCCCCACCCCAGCCACACTTGGATAAATTAAAAAAACAATCTGGAAAACCTTGACGGGAGTCATCTGTTTCCTAACAACTGCCGAGCTAACTCACTGGATGGCTCTTTCGCAAATTTGTCTGAGCCATTGGGGTCCTTGTGACTTGTCCTTTTGGCCCGTTGTGTGTGCGTGCACAGAAGTGCGCTCTGAGATAAAACAATCGAACTCAACGCTACCTTGGTTAATTTTTCTACAAACTGAATCCGAAGCTAATTCCGAAGGATGCGACCCTTAGGATGAGGCAATCAAAAGACTGAATTGCGAAAAGGCCAGTAGGAAAGACAAAGCCAAATTCCTATTATGATAGAAGATAATTACCTTTGACTAAAGGTGGGGTGTAACGGGCTGGAGAAACGCCGAGGTGAGGCGTGTGCTCGCATGCCACGTCCACCCCCGCCCCGTAATGCCAAAGTAATATCCCGCAGAGAAGTGACAAACAGCGTGAGATGTTTGCTTCTTCTTCAAGGAGGAAGCGATGAAGAGTGCATGAAGAAGAAAGTCAGGATTCTGAACAAGGTCATCTTCATCGTTAGACATTCGCTCAGAGACTTACTGAATTTTTTATGATGAATCTGACGTGTTCTTTAACGTTACGAAGCGTTGACTGGTGGGCAAAATGGCCCACCAGTCAACGCTTCGTAACTATGATGAGCTCCTGAGCACTAATTTTGGTGAGAAGTGCTGGTATTCCGCTTTATAATGGGTGATATCTGATAACGCTTTTCTCTTGTCTTCTGTTTACCCATTCGTGTGTTTTTATTTCACCTTGTCTTCTTGGGACTTTCTCCTGGTTTATTTTCTATCTCGGAGCAGCTCTTTTTTGCATACAATGAGCTAAATGCCCAGGTCACAAGGACTTCGAGGGTTCAGAGAAGGTTGGGGAGAAGGGGACCCACTGGGTTGGGTTAGGTTGTTTTACCTCTGAGCGGCACTTTTTTGCACACCATGGGCTAAATGGCCAGGTCACATGGACCCCGAAGGCTCAGAGAAGGTTGGGGAAGGACACCCACTGGAACAGCTGTTGGGAGACAGATGGTAGCCTCCCGTCAAGGCCATCCAGTGTGTTCTATAACAAATGCACAGGGTATGACTTTACGTCCCATCCGACGGACCCTTCCAAGCCCATCGGTGTCCCCCTATTTGCAGAGGTAAAGCTCAACACTGGTTCAGGTGCGTCTCGAACTTGGGATCGATAAATGTGTAAAGACTGATTACTAGAAGTCTCTATATTCTGTTAATATTTTGAGCAACCAACGCTCAGATCATCATGTTAAAAATTGATGACAAAGGTGATGCTCTGCTAACACGGTTGGGTTGTTTTACCTCTGAGCGGCACTTTTTTTGCACATAATGGGCTAAATGGCCAGATCACAAGGATCTCGAAGGATCAGAGAGTGTTGGGGGAGGGGACCCACTGGAACAGTTATTGGGAGACAGATGGTAGCCTCCCGTCAAGGCCATCCAGCGTGTTCTTTAACGTGCACAGGGTATGGCTCTCCCGCACACGGGGCCACGGCTTAACATCCCATCCGACGGACGGCGGTCTTTACAAGCCCATCGATGTTCCCTACTGACCGTGGACAGGGCGGGGAGTTTTACGGAGATAGTCTCAACGCTGACCCAGCTGGGACTCTGCGCATGACTAAAACTAACAGATTATAGCTAACAGATGAATACCATGCTAACATTTAACTAACACTTTATGCGAACAAACGAACTGAAGGGAAATTTGCTAACAGTTTGAAATGAGATTCTATCGTAACAGGTTGAAGCCAGTTGTTATGGTAACACGTCATATTCTTATACGTGTTTTCCCAGAGTATGGCTCTCTCGTACATGCTAAGACTGGCATATAAAACTCAACCAGAGAATAAACTTGTGCTTTTAATGCAGAACATTTTATATCGCAACGCATTCTTATTCGAATTCATTCCGCTAAAAGCAGGAATGCCGTTTCTCAACCGGTCCAGACCGGAACGTCGAGATAATGATTACTTTTCGAAATTGAACAGATTATTAAGGAAACGGATTAGTTCAACCTCTTTTTGATCCCAAAAAGAAACAATTCGGGGTCGAGACCTTTTCCGACCACATGATTCATTGTATCTTCTGATCTGCTGAAAAGATAATGCCACACAGAATCCAGTCACAAAACCCCAGAACGAATGCGACACGAAACGTTATCAGGTACGAGCTTCCTTAACACGTCGACTATTGTGAACCTGAAAGGTCAGAAATGCAGAGTGCTGAGAAATTGTGCAGCAATCACATGGAAACTGACGAATCTAACAAAAGATGGTGGATATCGCAGCGTATCGGATGACAGTTGCTTAGCAACACCATCACGCACGGCTTTATTTCCTGGATGTATTTCGAGTGAGAGGTGAACAAGAGGAGACTGCTCCTGCATCTTCTCAGCTTCTTTTAGCACTTAGGGTCAAGGGTAAAAAGTCAGCGTCGATCTTCGGCAGCAGATCAGTTTTTCCTCACTCAGCTTGATGAAGTAATTATAGTGGGAGGCAAGCAGTATACCGAGCACGAGATCAGAGCGGCGGAGCAAAAAGGGGTAGCGGAGGGATGCGGGGGAGGTGAGGAAGAGGAGAAGGAGGAGGAAGAGAGAAACACGCCGTCCTGATTTAAATAATGATCCCCTTTCTGAGGTCACGCACTACTATGCTGTAAGTACGGAGAAGCTTCCTGAAAGGCAGGCTGTAATTTTAGGATGTCTTGAGGATAATAAACGAGGCTACTGATCAATCAAACTTGGATGGCAACATCAGCCTCTGATGAATCCTTCGCTCATTTGAATTTTCATTCCGTAACCATTCAGGTGAAGAGAAAAGCGAGAGAGTAAACGATGGATTCTTAATATTTCAATGAAAGCTTGGTTTAATTGAAACTTAATCGATTGGGATAGAAATGATGGAGATGAAACTAATTTCCTGTCTGCAGTTGATAGTTTTAATGTTCCTTGTTGAAATTTAGACGAATTGAGAAACTGATTGAAGTTGCTTTATTCCTCAGCACTATTTTTGTCAGCTCCACAGTTGAACAAAGGTCACAAGATTTAGTTGTTTTGTCTCTAAGCGAGGCTTTTTCACTCACCAATGAGCTAAAACAATGGTGTGCAAACTTTTTTTATCAACGCTTCGTAACTATGATGAGTTCGTAACTATGACTTTCGTAGATACTTCGTAACTATGAAAGTAGCCTACTTCTTTTTAACTTGATGCGACCTCTCAAATTTTAATAGTTTTTTGATTATTGTGTTCATGTAATAAGGACTTTATTATTTTGAAACGAGGGTAATGAAAAGTGGGTTCATTTTGATTGTTTGTATTTAACATCAATTTCCCTCGACCTCCAGAATTTTTCACGCTATCCCCTGAATTTTTTTTTTAATTTGCAGTTTCCAGTCTCTATTGCCAGCTGTGTGAGCATTGAGATTTTGGGTTGTTTTACCTCTGAGCGGCACTTTTTTGCACACCATGGTCTAAATGGCCAGGTCACATGGACCCCGAAGGCTCAGAGAAGGTTGGGGGTGGAACAGCTGTTGGGAGACAGATGGTAGCCTCCCGTCAAGGCCATCCAGCGTGTTCTTTAACGTGCACAGGGTATGGCTCTCCCGCACACGGGGCCACGGCTTAACGTCCCATCCGACGGACGGCGGCCTTTCCAAGCCCATCGGTGTCCCCTACTGACCGTGGGCAGGGCGGGGATTTTTTGCGGAGAGAGCATTGAGACTTATCCCCGCTAAATCCTTTCCCTGACTTCGGCCAGAAAGGGTACACCGATGGCTTCCATCTGTCTACTGACAAATGTCCCATGAATCTCTTTCCCTACACCCTTTTTGAGCCCTTGGGATCCCTGCGTTGGCCATTTATCTCATTGTGTATATCAGAGTGTCGCGCAGGGAACAAGTGACGCAACAACACCTATTTCTTAACCGAAGCCAAATAGCATGCTTTGCTACGGCAACATTTGGGATTGTAATCCCCCCAAAAATACCATGCCGCAAACTACATCCCCTTTCTTTTGTGAGAACCCCTGGCATGGCGGGATACGAGAAACAGAAAGCTATAATGGTTAACGCGGTTGGCTACTGATCTAAGGGACCTGGGTTCGATCCCCGGGTAAGGCATGGCTGTTTGTGTCGCTTTTCTGCTGAGGTCCTGCCAGCCTCTCAGACCTTCTTCTACTATGGCATATAAACTGACAGGCTCCTGTCAGACCTCTGTGGCAAGCAGCTGCTTGAGGGGGTAGTTATTTATTTTATTTTTATAAGGGTAATGGAGGCAAAAATTATTAAGCGTACAAATTTTAAAAAAAAATTTTTAAAGACCCCTAGAACGGAGAGAAAAAATGTTATACAGAAAATGAAATTCAGACTCTTGCTCCCACCCACCCTTTACTTTTTTCTGCTCGATTTCCGTAAACTAATTCTGAACTCGCACATAATCTTCGAAAACCGACCGGAAGTCAAAAAGATCAAAGCAAAAAATAGTATAAAATCAACGAACACACAAGCAATAATATAAAAAATGAATCATTCACTTCTGAAAGTCCACTTGTCTCTGGAAGCTGTTTGCTTGAAACCACGACCGTCAGTTTTCCATTCCAACCCTCGACGAAGTTCGTGTGAGTTCTTATGTGTTCCGCGGTGGTTGGTGTGTACGCATCTCTCAGAGTATGTGTGCGGCACTTTTCGAGCAGACCTTCGAAAAGGAAAGGGGAGGACAACTGCAGACGGCATTTAGTTCCACTTGAAGCGTTAAAATTAGGATTACATTTTTTAAGCATACTCCCAGAAGATCAAAAAAATATAGCGACGAAAACCATTCAAGCTGTACTACGGAGTGTTTTCTTTTAGTGACTAGTCACGAAGGCTTCTGCTACCTGTATATCACGATTTCACGCCCGAAGAGCCAACGCAAGGAAGCAAAAACGTCGAAACCTAGAGGATAATGATATCCTGCAAAAATCAGGGAGAGAGAAATGATTAATTGCTATTTCTGTAGTTTACGGAAACGACTTGTTGTCCAGAGTGCTCCTTAGCAATCAAGCTTTAGCGGTTAGAGGCAAGCTTTGTTTATAAAAACAACCAGAATTTGGATAATGTAAACTGACTCGGAAGAAAATGCAGGGACTGAGTCCTTGAAATTGGGTTCTCGCTATTTGTCTACTATTTTCTGTTTTATTTTGTTTTTTAAATATGCGAGTTCTTTCCGCGTTGATCCTTTTATTTTTTTTTTCTTTCGTAAATGATGGTAAATTCGTATTTGATAAATATATATTTTTTTATTTTAATGTCTTGAAGATATTTAAAGTAGATTATTTCGGTTCTTCAGTGTCATTTAATAAATTAACCCGACAGATTATTTTTGTTCATTATAAAATAGTTTTTCCCTTTTAATTGAAAATGCAATATTTCTTTGGTTCTGTAGAATTTAATTTCGGTTTCACTTATTTATTTTAAACCAAGCTTCAAATTATTACTTAAAATATTTTCAGGAAATATTAAATATTACCGATCCTCTGAATATGTGACATTAGATGAATTGTTTTGAAATTCATAAATTAAAATGATTTTAAATTCTGACCTACACTTTTGTAAATAATATAAAAAAAATTGCCCCTCAAACAGCTACTTGCCACAGAGGTCTGACAGGAACCTATCGGTTTAATACGCCGTAGAAGATCTGTGAGGAAGGCGAGACCTCAGCACAAGATAGCATAAATATCCATGACTCTTACTCGGGAGGCGGGGGTGGCTCAGTCGATAGTGCGTCAGGCTCGTAATCTGTAGTTCCCAGGTTCGAGTCCCAGCTGGGTCAGCGTTGAGATTTATCTCCGCAAAATTCCCCGCCCTGCCCACGGTCAGTAGGGGACACCGATGGGCTTGGAAAGGCCGCCGTCCGTCGTATGGGACGTTAAGACGTGGCTTCGTGTGCGGGAGAGCCATACCCTGTGCACGTTAAAGAACACGCTGGATGGCCTTGACGGGAGGCTACCATCTGTCTCCCAACAGCTGTTCCAGTGGGTCCCCTCCCCCAACCTTCTCTGAGCCTTCGGGGTCCATGTGACCTGGCCATTTAGCCCATTGTGTGCAAAAAAAGTGCCGCTCAGAGGTAAAACAACCCAACTCTTACTCGGAGCTCAAACCCAAGTCCCTTGGATCAGTACGGAGGTGCAAGATCGAATAGAAATGAACCGGAACGCCATTCCGATGTCAATTTTCCCCCTGTGTTAGTGGTTTTTAGTATATTTATTGAAAAACTGTATATCTAAATTTATTTATATTTAACATTTCATTTTTTCTCTTCATGCGCTCGAACACTGAGTTGAGTTATTTAGAAGTCGTTCGAGTCCTAAGTGTGTTAACTTTTCCCTCCTGACCCCTGTTCTATAACTTTTCCCTCCTGACCCCTGTTCTTCCCTTCGTGAGAAAGGGGACACCGATGGGCTTGGAAAGACTGCCGTCCATTGGATAGAATGTTAATCCGTGGTTCCTTGTGCAGGAGGGTAATAAATAATTACTTCCTCAAGCAGCTGTTTGCCATAGTGGTCTGACAGGAAGCTGTCAGTGTAATACACTCGCTCAAAATAGTATCCGAACGCTATGGTTGATTACAGAATTCAGAAAAAATATTTGGCAACGATTTTTTTTAGAAATTAGTGATCTGGGAACCTTCGTGTCACGTGATTACAGAATTCAGAAAAAATATTTGGCAACGATTTTTTTTAGAAATTAGTGATCTGGGAACCTTCGTGTCACGTGATTACAGAATTCAGGAAAAATATCTGGAGCGTGTACAGCAACTGTACACGCTCCAGTTACCGTTTACAGCAAACTGGAGCGTGTGCAGTTACTGCACACCTCCAGTTTGTTGTGAACGGTAACTGCACACGCTCAATATTTCCGTGAGTGAGCCCACACGATCTAGTATCAAAATAATATGACCACCTACAGTCGCTCAAAAAAAGTATCCGAACGCTATGGTTGATTACAGAATTCAGAAAAAATATCTGGCAACGATTTTTTTAGAAAACAGTGATCTGGAATCACGAAGGTTGCCAGATCACTAATCTCTAAAAAAATCCTTGCCAGATATTTTTTTTTGAATTCTGTAATCAACCATAGCGTTCGGATACTTTTTTTGAGCGACTTTACGTCATAGAATAAGACCTGTGAAGCCGTCCCGAGGCCGAGTGGTTAGCACGCTTGGCTATTGATCTAAGGGACCTGGGTTCGAGCCCCGGGTAAGGCATGGATGTATGTGTCGCTTTTCTGCTGAGGTCCTGCCATCCTCTCAGACCTTCTACTGTGGCATATAAACTGACAGGCTCCTGTCAGACCTCTGTGGCAAGCAGCTGCTTGAGGGGGTATTTATTTTTTATTTTATAAGACCTGTGAGGAAGACGAGACCACAGCAGAAAGACAAAACAAATGTTATAATCCGGGGCACGAACCCAGGTCCTTTTGATACGTAGCCAATTTCGCTGTGCACATTAAAGGACATGCTGGATGGCCTTGACGGGAGGTCTCCATGTCTCCCTAATAGTTGCCCAGTGTCACCCAATGAATGTTTGGGGTTTTTGTGATCCGGCCATTTAGCTTATTGTATTAAAAAAAGTACAATTCAAAGGTGAAATAATCATATATCCAACAAATATCTTTCGAAGCAAAAAATATTAAATTATTCTTCAGAAAATATTAGTTTTTTTCTTAGTTTTTAATATTAAATATGTGTTTTGACGGAAAAGAATGTCAGTTGCAAAAAAAAAAACGCAGCATTTTCAGAAAAATGGTATCAGACATTTTACGTTTAAAATTTTATTCGATTTCTATAAGATTAAAACGTTTACTGAATGTTAAATGGAGAAAAAAAAGAAACCACCACCTAGTGGTCAGCAAAGTCAGATTTGGTAATCAGGTCCTTACGATAGGATTGGTTATCAGGGGAAAGACGTAAGCAGGCGAGCTGGGGAACAGGTGAGTGTCTTGAACTCTTTAGAGACACGGAGGTGGCGCATTCAACTTGGGGAAGTTGTTTTACCTCTGAGCGGCACTTTTTTGCACACCATGGGCTAAATGGCCAGGTCACATGGACCCCGAAGGCTCAGAGAAGGTTGGGGGAGGGGACCCACTGGAACAGCTGTTGGGAGACAGATGGTAGCCTCCCGTCAAGGCCATCCAGTGTGTTCTTTAACGTGCACAGGGTATGACTCTCCCGCACATGGGGCCACGGCTTAACGTCCCATCCGACGGACGGTGGCCTTATCCAAGCCCATCGGTGTCCCCTATTGACCGTGGGCAGGGCGGGGAATTTTGCGGAGATAAATCTCAACGCTGACCCAGCTGGGACTCGAACCTGGGAACTACAGATTACGAGCCTGGCGCGCTACCGACTGAGCCACCCCCTCCCCACTTGGGGAAGAATTATCTCCAAACACTGAGCAGAGTCAACCTAGAAAAGCACAGGACGAGCGGAAGAAGACAACTGACTTAAAGAGGACGACGTTTTCCTAAAATTGCATAACATCTTCGTGACGAGATGTTAGGGAGAGCTGTTGGAGTCTTTGCATTCTGTCGAGGTGCACCGAAGTAATGGCGTAATTTTAAATCCGGAAAACAATTCCTAATCACGACAACAATACCCCTAAAGAGAAAAATAGAAGTCGTACTTCTGGATTTTTCCCACCGTCCGAGAGGGGACGGGAGAGCGCGGCCATTCGTCGTTGACATATCACGGATCCAGTTGTCGTACAGCAGAAACCTCGTGAGGAACGGTGACAAGGATGCCAGGCCGGTGTCTGTCGTCACTTCGGCTACCTCCTGCCTTTCGAAGACACCTGAGGAAGGTGACATTACGGCACGAAGCTGACGGAAAGGGTGAATCTCGTGGCAGCTTCGGGGTGTTTTGTTTGCATGACAAACGTTGTCTTTAAAGGAAGTGGAGAGATCAGACCTAAGGCTGTCTGGATACTATGAAGTGCTGCAGGGTGACATCATTTAATAGGGCAGGCAGCGTGCACCCGTAACTGTGGGAAGATGGGAAAGAACGTGAAAATTAAACGTCAAAAATCGAAAGTATTGGCTTATCTAAAAATTTGACTGTTGTCAAATATGTCTATATCACGCCCATTTAACCAAAAGTTTGTGAAGAGCTAAATAAAAAAATAAAAAAATAAATACCCCCTCAAGCAGCTGCTTACCACAGAGGTCTGACAGGAGCCTGTCAGTTTATATGCCACAGTAGGAGATCTGAGAGGATGGCAGGACCTCAGCAGAAAAACGACACACACACATCCATGCCTAATCCGGGGCTCGAACTCAGGTCTCTTAGATCAGTAGCCAAGCGTGCTAACCACTCGGCCACGGGACGGCAAAATTTACCTTGTGAAGAGCTAGCAGGGGAAAAAATGTATTATAAAGAGTGGAAGGAAAACATACATTTCTAATGAGTAATGAATTAATTCCTATGGCCGAGTGGCTAGCACGCTGGGCTACTGATCTAAGGGACTCGGGTTCGAGTCCCGGGTAAAGGCATGGATGTGTGTGTCGTTTTCTGCTGAGGTCCTGCCATCCTCTCAGACCTTCTACTCTGGCATATAAACTGACAGGCTCCTGTCAGACCTCTGTGGCAAGCAGCTGCTTGAGGGGGTATTTATTTATTTATTATTATAAACGCGATAATCCACACACCCGTGGATTGGGGTGTATCGTTAGATCAAATTTGCTGTAAGATAGAGAGAACTACCTTCTAGGAAAAAAAAAACTTTGATTTTTTTTTTTTTGAAAAAACTTTGATGTAGAACATCATAGAAGTAATAAAATCAACAGTAATGCAATAAAAAACGGCAAATAGTAAAAACAACGTAGGTAACTATCTAAGTACTCGCCAAATGTCGCATTTTAAGATCCTTACAGTAGCTGTATGTTGAGTACACTGGGGTAATATCACTGTTAACCTAAATTGTACAGTACCGATCACAACTGCAGTTACCTGTACTTATCTAAAATTATGTCGGAGACAATGTGTGATTTGTAATGAGAGATTTGAAAATATGTCGTTAGAGCTTCGGCTGTTTTACCTCTGAGCGGAGCATTTTTTTGCACACAATGGGCTAAATGGCCAGGTCACAAGGGTTGGGTTGTTTTACCTCTGAGCGGGTCTTTTTTGCACACCATGGGCTAAATGGCCAGATCACATGGACCCCGAAGGCTCAGAGAAGGTTGGGTAAGGGGACCCGCTGGGACAGCTGTTGGGAGACAGATGGTAGCCTCCCGTCAAGGCCATCCAGCGTGTTCTTTAACGTGCATATGGTATGGCTCTCCCGCACACGGGGCCACGGTTTAACGTCCCATCCGACGGACGGTGGTCTTTCCAAGCCCATCGGTGACCCCTACTGACCGTGGGCAGGGCGGGGAGTTTTTCGGAGATAAATCTCAACGCTGACCCAGCTGGGACTTGAACCTGGGAACTGTAGATTACGAGCCTGGAGCGCTATCGACTGAGCCACCCCCGCCCCCAGGTCACAAAGACCCCGAGGGCTCGAAGTAGGTTGGCAGAAGAGGAGGAGATAGATAGATAGCCTCCCGTCAAGGCCATCCACCGTGTTCTTTAACGTGCACAGGGTATGGCTCTTTTGCACAGTGCCACGGCTAAACGCCCCATCCGACGGACGGCGGCCTTTCCAAGCCCATCGGTGTTCCCTACTGAGGACAAGGCGGGGAGTTTTGCGGAGAAAATTCTTAACTCTGGCCCAGATGGGACTCGAAATGAAATACAGATTACGAGCCTGAAGCTTTACCGATTGAGCCATCCCCGTCCTTGCCATTAGAGCGAGCGTGCCGCTAAATGAGGAACCGGATAATCGAAAGTCTATTGCAATTGACAATAAAGACGAAGAAGCAAAATATTTTAGTTTTTTTTTTAAGCTGAAAATAAAAGAACGATTCTTATTGGAACTCGGTCATTTTTAAAATCAACAAAAAAGAGAATGATGAAGTCGTTTGTCTAGAATTTTTTCCTCTTCTCAAAATAATTTAATCCTGTTGTGCTCTCATTTAACAAATGTTTTTAGCTCAGGTTCCAAAAGCTGTTTGTTCGGTCAAAAAAAAAAAAATCTGTTTTCACATAGCCAATGGGTTTGATAATGACTTATATGTAGGACTAAGGCGAGATTGCCAGGAATGATGAACCTAAAGCATGCAATGATGCTCGACAGCTAGATTCGTCAAAAAATTTCAAGAGTTGTTTGTAGTAATTATATAAGTCTGCTTTTAACCCTCTCTAAAAAAGAGAGGGTGGTGGTGATTCAGTCGGTAGCGCGCCAGGCTCGTAATCTGTAGTAATCTGTATGCCTGTAGTTTCCAGATTGGAGGGGGCGGGGGTGGCTCAGTCGGTAGCGCGCCAGGCTCGTAATCTGTAGTTCCCAGGTTCGAGTCCCAGCTGGGTCAACATTGAGATTTATCTCCGCAAATTCCGCGCCCTGCCCACGGTCAGTAGGGGACACCGATGGGCTTGGAAAGGACACCGTCCGTTGGATAGGACGTTAAGCCGTGGCCCCGTGTGCGGGAGAGCCATACCCTGTGCACGTTAAAGAACACGCTGGATGGCCTTGACGGGAGGCTACCATCTGTCTCTTAGCCCATGGTGTGCAAAAAAAGTGTCGCTCAGAGGTAACCCAACCCAATCCAGATTGGAGTCCCACCTGGACCAGCCTCGGGATTTATGTCCGCTGGTCCAGGTGGAATTCCTGTGGTCGAGGTCGACCACCAGATCCTGTGGTCGAGTGGTTAGCGTGCTTGGCTGCTGATTTAAGCGACCTTGGTTATAGCTCGGTAAGGTATGGATGTTTGATGTTTTTCTGTTGAGGTCCCCCCATCCTCAGAGACATTCTACTATGGCGTATTAAACTGATGGGCTCCTTTCAGATCTCTGTGGCAAGCAGCTGCTCGAGGGAATATTATTATTTTTTTTTTTAAGCACCAACCCTGCCCTGGGTCAATAGGGGACGCCGATGGATTTGGAAAGGCCGTCGTCCATCGTATGGTATGTAAATAAATAAAAAATAAATAAATACCCCCTCAAGCAGCTGCTTGCCATAGAGGTCTGACAGGAGCCTGTCAGTTTATATGCCACAGTAGAAGGTTTGTGAGGATGGCAGGACCTCAGCAGAAAAACGACACAAACAGCCATGCCTTACCCGGAGCTTGAACCCAGGTGCTCTAAAATAGGGGGAAGCAAATATGGCGTAGTGGTAAAGTGCTAATCTCAAAATGTTCTCAAGTTCGAGTTCCTACTATGCCTGTGTTAATCCCCACTCTGATCTCGGTGAGAAAAGGGCTACTAAACACTAATATAAATCCGCCGTCCATCGGATGGGATGTTAAACTGTGGTCCCATTTGCAGGGTTTGACTGTTTCATCTCTGAGCGGAACCGTTTTGCACACGACGGGCTAAATGTCCAAGTCACAATGACCCCAAGGGCTCAGAGAAGTTTGGGGAAGGAGACCCATAGGACAGATGAAAAATTCCCATCAAAGCCATCCAGCGCGCTCTTTAACGTGCTCAGGGTATGGCTCTCCTGCATACTGAACACCACCGCATAACGTTTGGTAGCAGCAATAACATAGCTATAAGTATGCCTGCTTGGATCTTAACAGAAATAGACTTCTGTAGATGATAAATCAACTATGTATTCGATATCTCATGAATCGCAGGTCCAAAGAATATTAAGAAATTTGTAAACTTTTTTTTTTATTTGCGACATATAGGACAGAGAAGAATCCTAGAAGCTATTCCTAGCTTAATACAGGCCTTCTCATACAAGGACATGCCCTACTAAGACCGAAGTCACTGCTGACCACTGCCTTAGTTAGAGCTAACACAACACACAAAGTTTGTCTTGCTGGAACAGTCGCTAGCTGCCTAACCACTATGCCAGTTAAGGCTTAACTTAAATTTGGTTCGTAACCATTAACGCTAGAATGACTGTTTCCTTCCTTTACTATTCATTACAGAACTTCATTTACGTTAGAAGGGGCGAAGAAGTCCCAGCATGCAAATAAATGACAAATAGAGCCTAGTGATTAGCACGCTTAGCTGCTGATAAAAGGAGCCGAGCCCCAGACGAGGGTAAGGCATGGTGTTTATGTTGTTCTTTCTGCTGAGGTCTCGCCTTCCTCACAGATCGGGGCGGGGGTGGCTCAGTCGGTAGCGCGCCAGGCTCGTAATCTGCAGTTCCCAGGTTCGAGTCCCATCTGGGTCAGCGTTGAGACATCTCCGCAAAACTCCCTGCCCACGGTCAAGAGGGGACACCGATGGGCTTGGAAAGGCCACCGTCCGTCGGATGGGACGTTATGGCCGTGGCTCCGTGTACATGAGAGCCATACCCCGTGCACGTTAAAGAACACTCTGGATGTCATTGACGGGAGTCTACCATCTGTCGCCCAACAGCTGTTCCAGTGGGTCCCCTCCCCCAACCTTCTCTGAGCCTTCTGGGTCCTTGTGACCTGGCCATTTAGCCCATGGTGTGCAAAAAAGTGCCGCTCAGTGGTAAAACAACCCAACCCAAATCCTTACAGATCTTCTCTATGGTATGTCAAAGTTACAGACTCTTGTCAGACAGACCTCTGTGGTAAGCAGCTACTTGAAGAAATATTTATTGAAAACGAAGATTTGGATGAATTTGAGATCTTCAATATATCTTCAGTACCATTTTACAGTAAAAAGCTTCTTTCAAAAGTTACAAGGTTTAAATGTGCCCTCTGTCTTCAAATAACAGGATCATGTCACAACACTTTTTGTAATATAGTGTATCTTTTTACATATACGATACACAACGAAAAGAGGGAAAAGGCTATAATCTCCATTCAGTAGTCAAATATCTGACGTTCTCAGATTCTGTGTGCTTTTCATTTCAAGAAACTTCTCGTTCTGGATGACACCTAGTCCACACCTTGTGGGACGGGTTGCTCCAAACCCTCCCTCTCCTCCTCCTTTCTTACCCCCCTCCCCGCTCTCTCCATGGTACATTGCTGCTTACATTCACATGAGAAGCTTGAGGTTGATGTTTGCGAAAGGGGGGGAGGGGAAGTAGGAGGAAGATAGAATACCCTTGCGCATCCACGTGCAAAGGAGGAAACAAGCCTCGAGAGATGATCATTACTATTCCCGTCTGAGCACATCATCCACGAGGTGCAATGGGACGACCCCATAAAGCTGCCGCCAGACCTGGCGATATTTATCCGGGTAAGGTGAACTCTGCCCACGCCTTATGGCCGCCGCCTTCAGGGGTCGTGTGAATTTCTTTTGTCTTTACTTCGTATAGGAACACCCGATGTGTTCCGATTCTGCCGGGCTGTTTCAGCAATAAACCTTTTACTGGCCCCGCCTAAAATCTAGTACCATTTTTCTTCCTTTCTTTTGTGCGTTGGAACGCCTTTTTTGCAACTTACTTGTTTTAGTTGTGAAGAGTTGGGTTGGGTTGTTTTACCTCTGAGCGGCACTTATTTGCACACCATGGGCTAAATGGCCAGGTCACATGGACCCCGAAAGCTCAGAGAAGGTTGGGGGAGGGGACCCACTGGAATAGCTGTTGGGAGACAGATGGTAGCCTCCCGTCAAAGCCATCCAGCGTGTTCTTTAACGTGCACAGGGTATGGCTCTCCCGCACACGGGGCCACGGCTTAACGTCCCATCCGACGGACGGCGACCTTTCCAAGCCCATCGGTGTCCCCTACTGACCGTGGGCAGGGCGGGGAATTTTGCGGAGATAAATCTCAACGCTGACCCAGCTGGGACTCGAACCTGGGAACTACAGATTACGAGCCTGGCGCGCTACCGACTGAGCCATCCCCGACCCTAGTTGTGAAGAAGGTTGATTTCTAGAAACATTTCTCTTTCTTTGTATAAAGAGGGTTCTTTAGATTAGTTAAGAGCCACTTGTAAAGCTTCTAAGATAGAGATTCCCAACTGCGTGAGTGCCTAGATTTTTTCCGCTTGTCCATGTCCTGCCCCACTCTGAGAAAGGAGACATCGATAGATTCGAAGGAAAGGCTGCCGTCCGTCGGATGAGCTGGTAAGCCGTGGTTCAATGCGCAGGAGAGTTATATCAACTGCTCCCAAATAACAAGATAGATTTCCTTGAAGGGGGCGGGGGGAGATCCCTTCTGTTCCCTAACAGCTGTTTATTGGGTCCCCTTCCGATATCTAGATCTGAGCACTTGGGGTCCTTGTGACTAATCAAAAGCATGTCTCAGAAGAAAAAATAACCTAATTCTACCACCCCCAACCTGTTGGTTCAATGTTTCAGACTGCTCTCTACAGCAATGATGGAAACAGCATTTCAAATGACAATCCGTTACTGCTTTTTTTTTCTTAAATTATATTATGAATAAGAGACATTTATTTATTTTTGAAATTATAAACTTATAGAATGCTTTAGAACTGAAAAAGTGAAACGGTGATTTTGAATTGTAAAAAAATTATCCTAGTTAAAAAACGTGCATTGCCAATAACATAAGTGTCATTGAGTAAACACGAAATTAAACTTCATTAAATTATGGATAATTTTGTTACGACAATGTGAAACAAGGTTTGGTATGTAAGAATGGGAAGGCTGCTTTCTAGTATCTGAATATTTTTCAGAACTTTTGAATAAATTAAAACTACAGAGTATCCAACAAATAATGGACAAACAGCGCATCGCCACATTACTCAAGAGATATTACGAAAGTTCCTAGTACAATATTTGTTGACAGATGGATTGAAAGGGGTTGTCCAATTCTATGGCAACCAAGGAGCCGTGATTTGACACACTTTTTTTTTGTGTGTTGGGCTTTAAATAAAAAAAAAATAAATAAATACCCCCTCAAGCAGCTGCTTGCCACAGAGGTCTGACAGGAGCCTGTCAGTTTATATGCCATAATAGAAGGTCTGTGAGGCTTTACAAAAGAATTATGTTTCTGCGTACAAAATTAGGGAGTTGAATCAGAGCTGTGAATCAAAAAATCGGGAGAAAAAGACAGAATAAGAAGCAAGTAACAAGAGTTGGGTAATTTTACCTCTGAGAGGCGCTTTTTTGAACACAATGGGCTAAATAGCCAGGTCACAAGGCCCGGGTTGTGTTGTTTTACCTCTGAGCGGCACTTTTTTGCACACATGGGCTAAATTGGCAGGTCACATGGACCCCGAAGGCTCAGAGAAGGTGGGGAGAGGGGACCACTGGAACAGCTGTTGGGAGAAAGGTGGTAGTCTCCCGTCAAGGCCATCCAGCGTGTTCTTTAACGTGCACAGGGTATGGCTCTCCCGCACACGGGCAAGGACCCCGAGAGTTCAGAAAAGGTTGGGACAAGGGACCCACTGGACAGCTGTTGGGAGAGATAAATAACTCTCCCGCACATGGGGCTTGCCGTCCCATCCAACGGACGGCAGCTTTTCCAAGCCCGATCTATGTCCCCTACTGACCGAGAGCAAAGCAAGTAGTTTTGCGGAAATAAAAACTGAACACTGGCCCAGTAGGGATTCTAACCTGGAACTGCAGATTACGAGCCTGGCACGCTACCGACTGAGCCATCCAGGCCCTGCAAGTAACAAGAGATATGCTGCAGTGTGTAAAGCAGAAAGTGGAACACCGATTGGATATATGTTCAAAACACTTGTTCAAAACTATTTCAGGTATACTTTCAGTTAAAAAATTAGTTTCTGCGATGTATTATTTTCCTTCACATTTATTCTCGAAACCAAACCATTATTTTTCGAAAACCCTTTATTTAACCTCTTCATTTATCAATATATTTGCAATAAATACAATAGAATTGCAAATAAACTTTTAATAGATGCATCTTTTTCGGTTTACTGTAAATCAGAATCGCCTTCCTCACAGACCTATTATGGCGTATTCAACTGACAGGCTTTCGTCATACGTCTGTAGCAAGCAACTACTTGAGGGGTATTTGTTTTTTATAATTTTATCAATCTGTCTTACTAGTAAATCCTAATATGGTATAAGGAATGCCTTTGAATCTAAATGCTTACGCAGTATCTTGGGAGTTAGGTGATGAGGTTACGCAAAAGAGCCGACAACCTCCTATGAGCAGTATATTGTGCAGAGAGAGACTCCGTTGGTTTGGCCATGTTGCCCTTATGTAAAAATTATAGATTAGCTAATAGGGTTATGAACAGTGTGCCTAAAGGCCTTAGAAAGAGAGGGGGGGGGGACCTAGGATGCGGTGGGCAGACATTGTCAAATAGGACCTTGTTAGAATTGGTGTGCAGTGGCCAGATGTAGCTCAGGAGAGATGTGTTTGGAGAACTAAATTGCACAATCTGGTTGGACTTTCACAGCCCATGGATACTTGAGGATTCTATATATATGTGCACGTATTTCATAAGTTGTTACCTAATTCATGAGCTTTCTGTACTCCAATAATTAAAGCTCGCTGCAATACATGTTGTGCAAAGAGCTCTTAGACAGTCCAACAAAACTTGTCACAAAGCCCGCCTACACAACTGCCGAAATAACAAAAGGAAATAATTAGGAGAAAAAAAAAATGCATAACGTAATATGGCATGTGGTGTAAGCTAAAACAATCTCTGAGCATTTTCTCATTCTTTGTAAAAATTATCTAGTAGATGCAACAGCAATATTCAAAGTTTGAGAAACAAGCAAGAGATCAGTTTGTATGAGCTATTGCTGCCTACAGGATGTTGTGTAAGTTGCGTGCTGGCAGTGACCGAAATGTTTATCCTCTTTCAATGTGAGATGCTCGGAGGTAAAAAAAAGAAATTCCATTGCAAAATTCCGTATCATTGGAATGGAAGAGCGGCATCAATTGACTTCGAAAAGAACTGGTCGGTTATTAAATCATTTGTTTCCATTGAGTGTTAGTGTGTCTTAAAGCGGAGTGCGCTTCGGTTAATCCAACACCGCTTCTTTCTAAAGAGTTTTCTGAAGGGAAACCATTAAAAAGCATCGCTGCATAACCGTCGTTGCCCAGCGATGCGCCGCGAAGGGGTGCATTGTTACCTTTTCAAACCACCCAAAAGCTGTGATTTGCTATTGTTAATATCTGAAAATTTAGAGAAATATGATATATCATTCAAGTTGGGTTGTTTTACCTGTGAGGAGAGAATTTTTTTTCATACAATGGCCTAAATAGTCACAAGGACCCCAAGGGCTCAGAGAAGGTTGGTGGAGGGGCCCACTGGTCAACTGTTAGGAGACAGATGGCATCTCCCATCAAGATCACACAACGTGAGCTTGAACTTACACAGAGTGTGATTCTTTTCCACACGGGGCACTCTCACTTTTCACTAGGTACGAATGACATATAATTTCACTTTTCACCGTATACAAGTGACGTGAACTTTCATTTTACACCATGTACAGTTGACGTGCACTTTCCCTTTTCACCATGCACAGGTGACGTGCACTTTCGCTTTTCGCCATGCACAGGTGACGTGTGCACTTTCCCTTTTCACCATGCACAGGTGACGTGTGCACTTTCCCTTTTCACCATGCACAGGTGACGTGTGCACTTTCCCTTTTCACCATGCACAGGTGACGTGTGCACTTTCCCTTTTCACCATGCACAGGTGACGTGTGCACTTTCCCTTTTCACCATGCACAGGTGACGTGTGCACTTTCACTTCTCATCACAAGCTAAATACATTCATTTCTCATGGGTGATATGTATTTAATTTTGTTTCAGGATTAAGTGTGATGACTGTTCTTAAAGTATTATTTTACTTTCACTTCAAAATCGAAATAACGTTAGAAGAATTCGGATAAGGCTCTAATTCGCTCCTAAAATTTCAGTTTTGCTTATTGTTATGAAAAGGGAAATAAATAACTTATTTTGGAAATTACTTCAACTTTTAATTAGCGTTTAGTGACTAAAATAGGAACTGTCAAACTCTCTTTTTTTCGATATTCTCTCTCACTTATTAATGGGTCGTTCTTAGTGTTTACAATAAATGTTACTGAAAAAATTTCAATTCCTGCTAATCATTTCCGCTTTTGTTCATTCCAATAATATGTGGTTTTCTTCTTCAAACAATTTTATTTACTGATTTGTAATGGTTATAATATTTCCAAAACATATATAACATTGTTTTAAAAACTTGGGCTTCTTATGTTTTTCCTTTTCACTTATTGTTCAATTGCAAAATAGTTCTGTAATGTTTTTAATATTTAAGTGATATTAAGAATTTAAAAAATGATTTAACGGAATGCCTTTCTGTATGCAAGGTTTATGATTGTGTCACTTTTTTTAAAAAACTGTCTCTAACCAGAATCGAGAATTGTGAAAACAGTTTGAATTCAGGCGGGCTCAAATATCCTCCAGGAGCGATGTTGGCTTAACTTATAATCGTATACTTCCAAGTTCAAGTCCTCAATATGCCTGCATTGAGATTTTCTCCATAGTTCCCTTTTCTCCCTCGGGAGAAAAAAAAGATGCCGATGGGCTTTGAACGACCACCATTTGTCGTAGGAACATTAAAGCATAGCTCCGTATACAGAAAAACCATATCTTGCACATTAAAAAATATATTGAATGTCCCTAACAGTAAGTGTTCATTAACAGCTATCTCTTTCCCTACCCTGGAGTGCTGGGGTGGCTCAGTCGGTAGCGCGCCAGGCTCGTAATCTGTAGTTCCCAGGTTCGAGTTCCAGCTGGGTCAGCGTTGAGATTTATCTCCGCAAAATTCCCCGCCCTGCCCACGGTCAGTAGGGGACACCGATGGGCTTGGAAAGGCCGCCGTCCGTCGGATGGGACGTTAAGCCGTAGCCACGTGTGCGGGAGAGCCATACCCTGTGCACGTTACAGAACACGCTGGATGGCCTTGACGGGAGGCTACCATCTGTCTCCCAACAGCTGTTCCAGTGGGTCCCCTCCCCCAACCTTCTCTGAGCCTTCGGGATCCATGTGACCTGGCCATTTAGCCCATGGTGTGCAAAACAGCGCTGCTCAGAGGTAAAAGAACCTAACCCTACCCAGCTCTGTGATTTGCGGGTCCTATCCATTTACCCGTTGTGTGCGCAAAAGTGCCTCTCAGAGGTAAAACTACTCAATCGAAATCATTTCTACTACATGACGTAAACATAAATAAACAATAACTCCTTCAGTTGGAGCGATTTAATCAAAATCATTTGTATTTGCGTACTCTGAGGGAGTCATCATCTTTGAACAACTCTAACATCACTGATGCTTTTATATGTTGAAGTAAAAATTTAATTTGGTAAGCCCCATATTCATAGACCGTTCTAGCGTTGAGATATCTCGCTAAATCCGCACCCCTGCTCTCAGTGAGGAGGCCGTCTCTATGGGATGGGACGCAAAGCTCTGACCCCCGTATGGACGTTAAAGAACACGCTCGTGGCTTTGACGAGCAAACTTCTCTGTCCAGTGGACCCTTTTCGACAACCTTCTCTGAACCCTTGGGATTCCTTGTGACCCGGCCATTTATCCCGTTGATACCACACAGAGATAAAATGGTCCAACAAATCTTATATACAATTCTGAACAAGACTTTCTCAACAGTCACATGATGCCCGATCAGAAGGAATAACTGTAAGGTCAAAACCCTTTTCCCAAAACCTCAAGATAGACGGCAGTAGAGTCAAACAGGTTGACAAACGGTCATTCTGATTTCTTCGATTAAGTGCTACCCCCCCCCCCTCCACCCCTCTAACATCTTTCTCCTCTCTCTGCAGCGGGAGAGGGAACACCTGCACCACCCTAACATTCACTTGTCCCGGCGGGTGATGACGTCGCTGCCAGGTTTCCCGTGCATCATCGAAAGCATACAGATGACCGCATTAACCCCAGTGATTAAGACAGGGCAATGGTCCGCCCGCTACCGTTAAACAGCGAATAGTGCTAAATTATCCAACGGAGCAGTGACATCGGGGACAGCATTCCTGGTCCGTGCGCTGCTCGCGAGCCAGCAGGAAGCCTTGCAAAGAGGACCAGTTGGCCGTTTGAATTATGACAGTGGAAAATGATGGTTATGTCTCTGCTGCTTTGGAACGAGGCGTTTCCTAATGGTAGCGCTGCCTCGAGCGCACGCGAATGGAAGAGGTTTAAATTGATCTCCGCTCAATTTGTAGACTGGGATAGGTTTCAGCGCAGAAGGTAGAGCTTCCTTGCTGATGGATGGTTGGCCTTTCTCGCCTGATATCGGATCATCTATATGGATGTCGATTTTGCGATCTCTTCTTCTTGCTCTCTTAACCGTTAATTTCGGTTGAGATGTTTATTCTTTTATTTTTCAGATCTTCCGACGTTTCGTTTTTGTTCAGTTTTTTTTTTTTGCACTTGTATCTTTGAGCAGGCCTTATTTTTTCACAGAGCAATCCGTTTCATGGCCGGGAGTTAGTGGGCTTGGCTACTGATTAGAGGATCCTGAGTTCGAGCCCCGGGTGGGGCGGGGGTGGCTCAGTCGGTAGCGCGCCAGGCTTGTAATCTGTAGTTCCCAGATTCGAGTCCCAGTTGGGTCAGCGTTGAGATTTATCTCCGCAAAATTCCCCGCCCTGCCCACGGTCAGTAGGGGACACCGATGGGCTTAGAAAGGCCGACGTCCGTCGGATGGGACGTTAAGCCGTGGCCCCGTGTGCGGGAGAGCCATACCCTGTGCACGTTAAAGAACACGCTGGACGGCCTTGACGGGAGGCTACCATCTGTCTCCCAACAGCTGTTCCAGTGGGTCCCCTCCCCCAACCTTCTCTGAGCCTTCGGGGTCCATGTGACCTGGCCATTTAGCCCATGGTGTGCAAAAAAGTGCCGCTCAGAGGTAAAACAACCCAACCCATCGAGCCCCGTAAGGCATTGATGTTTGTGTTGTCTTTCTGCTGAGGTCTCGCCTTCCTCACAGATCTTCTCTATGGCCTATTAAACCTGTAGTCTCCTATCAGACCTCTGTAGCAAGCAGCTGCTTGAGGGGTATTTATTTTAGACTAAATGAGCAGGTTACAAGGACCCCAAAAGTTCAGAAAAGGTTGGGGGAAAGGGATCCACCAGACAGCTGCTAGGAGACAGATGATAGCCTCCCTTCAAGGCAGTCCAGCTTGTTCTTTAACGTGCACAGGGTATCAGTTTCACCGATTAAAACATCAGTTTCCTGTTCCACGGTTGAACATCGCATTCGACGGACGGCTGCTTTTCCGAGCCCTCGACGTCCCCTTTCTGATCGAGGCATAGCGAGGGTAGATCTCAACGTTGGTACAGGTGGGACCCGAACTGGGAAGAGGACAAAATGTTGAATGAAATATTGTTAGAATACTGGTTCATTTCTGAATGCTTTTAATGCAGGATCAATATGAAAGAATATACTCATACATATTTTATTATATAATCAAATCCAAAATGTCAAGAAACCCCAAAATGTCGTATTATGAAGACGTGAGTTGGGTTGTTTTATATCTGAGCGGCACTTTTTTTTTTCACACATTGGGTACACAATTTCTTCACAACGACCCCGAAGCCTCAGAGAAGGTTGATGGAAGGGGACCCACTGAAAGAGTTGTTGGGAGATGTATGGTAGCCTCCCGTCAAGGCAATCCAGCGTGTTCTTTAGCGTGCACAGGGTATGGCTCTCCCGCACATGGGGCCACGGCGTAAGTTCCCATCTGATGGATGTCGTCCTTTCTAAGCTCATCGGTATCCCTTAGTGATCGAAGGTGGGGATAAATCTCAACATTGACCCAACTGGGACTCGAATCTGCATCAATATCTTACCCGGAACCTGGGAACTGCAGTTTATGAGCCTGGGGCGCTACTGACTGAGCCACCCTATATTAAATGTTTTGAAATAATACTTATCACTCAAGCTTTAATTAATATCTCAGATAAATTCTTATGACTGCCTATGCTGCTTTTAAATATCAGAACGTGGCTTAAATTCTAAGAGTATATTTTTGGAAATCGAAATGGGGTAGAGTGGAGTGAGTTGGGTTGGGTTGTTTTACCTCTGAGCGGCACTTTTTTGCACACCATGGGCTAAATGGCCAGGTCACAAGGACCCCGAAGACTCAGAGAAGGTTGGGGGAGGGGACCCACTGAAACAGCTGTTGGGAGACAGATGGTAGCCTCCCGTCAAGGCCATCCAATGTGTTCTTTAACGTGCACAGGGTATGGCTCTCCCGCACACGGAACCACGGCTTAACGTCCCATCCTATGGACGGCGGCCTTTCCAAGCCCATCAGTGTCCCCTACTGTCCGTGGGCAGGGTAGGGAGTTTTGTGGAGATAAATCTCAACACTGACCCAGCTGGGACTTGAACCTGGGAACTGCAGATTACGAGCCTGGCGCGCTACCGACTGAGCCACCCCCGCCCCTAGAGTGGAGTGAAATTATTAATTTATCTTCGGTTACATTTCCCGATAAAATCACATTTAAGAAGCTATAGCGCTTCGAATTGCTCTTCACATGGCAGCTTAACATGGGACCAACGTTTCTGTTGCAGACCAATGGATATAAACGTAAAAAAAAATAATAATAATCGCCGCAAGTAGTCCAATTGTCATGGAGGTGTGACAAGAACTTGTCAGTATTCCCCGCCCTAGATAAACGCTTTTAATAAAGTAACGCATACTATTTGAATCGGATATTTCGTTACAGATTTTTATTTATTTTTCTCTCAAAGAGTATCCTCTGTATCAACACTTCAAACGACCATTCCCACGAGTATTAATCTTAAGAAAAGAAACAACTAATGGTGAAAACATCAATCCCACCTTTCCTTGCGTGGCCAGTGTGCAAATAGCAACGCTCACCGTCATTTACTGCCGCATGAGCATTTAGAGTAGTGCTAAGAAAAAGGCGTTAACATACTCATACCCACACGCAGATATCAGGCCCATAATGTGTGTTCATCTGTGTTTGCATGTAATGAGGCAGTTTATATGCCATCTGAATACTCTGGACATTAATCTTTGGATACTTAGGGGTCACCTTAAGGTCAGTCATTTAAATTCTGATAGATGTTTCACAAGGGTCGAAATGAACAGCGGACAGTGATGGTTTCACGATTATAGGAGTGCTAGAACATCTGTGACCCAGATCGATATAAGTTTGGAGTATCGGTCTTGATCGTAAATCCACCAATGGCCCTTTTTTCATTCTCTCCATCTGTTTAGCCTTTGGGAACAATATTCCAGTGTTAGTAGCAGACATCACATCTTCGCGTTTCTCTCGAAAGTAGGAACACGTGTTTCAGCCTGCGGTGAAGTTACCAGAAAAAGTGAAGAAAGGTTTTTTTTTTTATTCCCCGGCCAATCAGCGTTACTGGACAGTTATTCATAAAACGGTAAATCAGTTATTCCATGCTCTCATCGCAATCCCTACTTTAGAAGAGAATGACAGGAAGTTTTGTTATTTTCTTCCTGATCGTCTAGCAGGAAACTGGGCCGAGAAGAAGACAAGATGTCACACGCGATTCTTCAAAGTCGCCTCTGGGCAGTAGGTTAGAATTTGAGATGCTGATTTTTGCGTGGAAGCATGCTATCGGGAGTGGAGATTGGCCCAATAGGCAAAGAGCCAGTCCCGTAGCCTAATGTTCCCAGGTTCGAGTCCAGCACATGCGGCTGAGAAAGGGAACACCGATGGGTATGAAAAGGTCACCGTCCGTCGAATGGAACGTTAAGAAGCGGTACCGTGTGCAAGAGAGTCATATCGTGCGCTCTCGAAGAACACACTGAACCTTGAAGCTAAGTTTCACTCTCCTAACAGCTGACGAGTGGATCGTTTTGTTTATTCAGTTCAGAGACTTTTGCGGTTCTTGTGACCTGGTCATTGAGACACGAGCATCTTTTTCCAAGTCTCCTAATCACGTATATATATTTTAATTATTAGTTGGTGTAGCAAATCTTTTAACTGAGACGTCAATGGCTTAATATAAAGTTTCAAGTTTTTTTACGAAATTCGAAAGCCTGTTGCTCTACTTGCTTCCCCCCCCCCCGCCACTGTCGATGCAAATGCGTTTAATCCATTATGTGCAAAAAATTCTAGGGAAAAACAGCTGTGGAGCTTAAAAAATAATTTGCTGTGGCTTTTTTTTGATAATTCTGTCAGAATCACTAGATGGCGCATCAAAACTAATGCTGATAAGTCAGGCGGTCCTGTTTTCGACGGGGCGAGGTGGCTCAGTCGGTAGCGCGCCAGGCTCGTAATCTGTAGTTCCCAGGTTCGAGTCCCAGCTGGGTCAGCGTTGAGATTTATCTCCGCAAAATTCCCCGCCCTGCCCACGGTCAGTAGGGGACACCGATGGGCTTGGAAAGGCCGCCGTCCGTCGGATGGGACGTTAAGCCGTGGCCCCGTGTGCGGGGAGACATACCCTGTGCACGTTAAAGAACACGCTGGATGGCCTTGACGGGAGGCTGCCATCTGTCTCCCAAAAGCTGTTCCAGTGGGTCCCCTTCCCCAACCTTGTCTGAGCCTTCGGGGTCCATGTGACCTGGCCATTTAGCGCATGGTGTGCAAAAAAGTGCCGCTCAGAGGTAAAACAACCCTGTTTTCGACCAAAAGACTTCAGAATATGCAAATCCTCAGCATTTTTGACACCGATATAAACTGGAGCAAAATGGCTGACTACTTAGGTGTAGTTTTGCACCATAAACTGAGCTGGTCTCAGCACACGGAGAAGATTTCCACAAATCACAGCAGATCATATGAAATCTTAATCCATTTTTGGGACGACACTCCAAACTTTCGACTGTGAACAAACTGGTGCTGTACAAAGCCATGATTAGACTAACTATTTTATATGCATTTCCTATCTGGGGATATACCACTGAGACCGACATTAACAGATACAGATTTTGCGAAATAAAGTTCTCCGTCCTGCAGACAACGCACCATGATTTATTTCCAACAGACGCATCCATAAAGATTTGGTTGTAGATCACATCTGCACCCACATCAAGAAGCTTTTTTTTAAATTTTATGATTCGCTTGAAATCAACCCTCATGATATCAACAAACTTTCCGACTACGATCACACTTTGAAACACAAGATCAAGAGAGCCAAGACTCATTGCTCACGAACACTCTGACATCTTTTGAATGAAGAAGTGTTCATGACTCGAACACTTCCAGTTGGGTTGGGTTGTTTTACCTCTGAGTGGCACTTTTTTGCACACCATGGGCTAAATGGCCAGGTCACATGGACCCCGAAGGCTCAGAGAAGGTTGGGGGAGGGGACCCACTGGAACAGTTGTTGGGAGACAGATGATAGACTCCCGTCAAGGCCATCTAGCGTGTTCTTTAACGTGCACAGGGTATGGTTCTCCCGCACACGGGGACACGGCTTAACGTCCCATCTGACGGACGGCGGCCTTTCTAAGCCCATCGATGTCCCATACTGACCGTGGGCAGGGCAGGGAATTTTGCGGAGATAAATCTCAACGCTGACCCAGCTGGGACTCGAACCTGGGAACTGCAGATTACGAGCCTGGCGCGCTACCGACTGAGCCACCCCTACCCCCAAAAGTACCATTGAACTGTTTTTAAAGACAGTTTAATATAAGCTGACTTTCTCCTCACTGTGAAAGTCAGTTTATGAACACTTCCAGAAAATATCATGTTCAAATACAGGACCCGCATATGAGCGGTATATTCCGTAAGATGTTCGCATCCTATGCCATATTTGGCTTACTTTTCGATGAAGTAGGATAAGGGTTGGTTAGTTGTTTTACCTCTGAGCGTCACTTTTTTGTACACAATGGGCTAAATGGCCAGGTCACAAGGACCCCGAAGGCTCAGAGAAAGTTGGGGAAGCTACCATCTGTCTACCAACAGCTGTCCAGTGGTACAGCTGTTGGGAGACACATGGTAGTTTTCCGTCAAGGTCATCCAGCGTGTTCTTTAACGCACACAGGGTATGGCTCTCCGCACAAGGCCACGGCTTAACGTCCCATCCGACGGACGGCAACATTTCCAAGCCCATCGGTGTCACCTACTGACCGTGGGCAGGGCGCAGAGTTTTGCGGAGATAAATCTCAACGTGCGGAATTCAGCAAATGGCACGTACCCAAGATTTAGATTTCGGAAGGGGGAGGGGAAGTCCGAGAATTTGGTTTGGGGGGGGGGGATGATAGAAGGTTCGAGAATTTAGTGTAGGTGAGGGGGAGTCTGAGAATAAAACTTGGTAGGGTTTCTCAATCACTCGAAACTGGGAACTGCAGATTATGATCCTGGCGCGCTACTGACTGAGCTATCCCCGCCCCCAGGATAAGGGCTATTAGCCTGGCAATCCATTTAGTCCTGTAGGATCTCTTATCTCACCACCCAGATTCCAACAGCATCTGGTCCGAAGCCGTGGCACCAAGGTGGAGTAACCAGACAATGAAAAGTCTTGGCAGGCAGGGCAGCGGATTAAGAGATTATCCTCCCCCTAGACACATGTACGATGAGAGAGTGGCACAATAATAAGGCTCTCGGACAGATTGTGCGATGAGGCTCTCGGGCAGGTTGTGCCAGAGAAGCTGGTGTCTCTCTACATAAAAGCAGTATATAAAGAAACGTGCGGAATTCAGCAGAAAGTATTCAGCAGCAGGCCCAGGATTTAGATTTCGGGAGGGGGGGAGTCGGAGAATTTAGTTTGCGGGAGGGTTCGAGAATTTAGTTTCGGAAAGAGGGAGTCTGAGAATGACTTGATTAGGGTTTCCCAATTATTACAATATTCCACGAGACAGGAAAGGTTAAATGATATTCTATGTGGAATAAAATTTTATAATTTTTTTTCGATCTATATTGGTATCCGACATATGGGGCTAAAATAGAATTATATAAAAACATCTTTTCTGACAACAAGAAACATCTGTTTTGGATTTCAAAGCAGGTAGACAAGTTTGAGACTTCCTATAAGAAGACCGATTTTTACGGGGGAGTACCCCCCATCCCTCGAGTACGTCCCTGTTCAGCAGCATTCATGTAGTCTTGATTCAGTCATTATCATTTAGCAGTGAGCACTTGGTTTGTGCTCTGTGACTCGCTGTCGAGCATTTGCCTCTCGCATTGGAGAGTGATAATATGTATATACGAATTTTTAGTGACGTATCGTCTTCGTTAGTAATAAAGTAATGCAGATTTTATATACAATAAACATTTCATTTCATTAAAATCATGGGCATGACTAAGGACATTTCATTGGTGCAGTTCATGAAGTTTGCGTTGGGATGGGTTGGGTTGTTTTACATCTGAGCGCACTTTTTTTGCACACAATGGGCTAAATGGCCAGGTCACATGGACCCCGAAGGCTCAGAGAAAGTTGGGGAAGGGGACCCACTGGAACAGCTGTTGGGAGACAGATGTTAGCCTCCCGTCAACGTCATCTAGCGTGTTCTTTAACGTGCACAGCGTATGGCTCTCCGCACACAACTTAACGTCCCATCTGACGGACGGCGGCCTTTCGAAGCCCATCGGTGTCCCCTACTGACCGTGAGCAGGGCGGAGAGATTTGCCGAAATATGTCTCAACACTGACCCAGCTGGGACTCGATCCTGCAATATGAGGTGGTTATACTTCAATGAGCACTCAGTGCATTTATGCAAATATAATTACTCTCACTTTGAGTCCTATGTATTACTGTACTATTTATTTTACCGATTAATTGATTCAGAATGCCTAATGAAACTGAACCAAGTATGTACGAAACTTAATAGCAAATTTCCATGATAGTCTCTTGAAAAGTTTCAATCTCTCGATTGAAATATCATTTTATTTTTATTTATTCTCGATCCCAATATCATTTTTATATAGAGCGTGATGAGTATTCACTTGTTAAAGCAGGAATGGGGGTGGATCAGTCAATAGGGAACACCGATGGGCTTGGAAAGACCGTCGAATGAGCCATCCAACAGCTGTCCAGTGGGTTCCCTTCCCCAACCTTCTCTGAGCTCTCGGGGTCCTTGTGACTTGGCCATTTAGCCCATTGTGTGCAAAGAGAGCCGCTCAGAGGTGAAAATAACCTATTAGACTTAATATTTTCACTTATAAGACATTTTCTTCTATTTCATCAATTTGTTACTCATCCTGTTTTGTGACAACCTGATGCTTAGCCACGTGTAGCCAAGAAGAAACTAAAGAAAAAAGCAAAGAAAAATATTCCATTTTATTTCACTGGTGTGTATCAGAAGTGTAATAATTCTCTGATGGCTCATCCATCATGGAAGGCACCCACACAGGCTACTTCATTTGAATAGAGTGCTCACAATCTCTTACTCTGATGTTGCCTATCCATCATTGCCTGCCTTCCTCCTCCTCCTCCTTTGGAGACACCTGGACCCCGAACAAGGGGAGGTGCATGGCAATGTTCGGGATGGGGTGGAACATCTGTTAGGGGAACAGTTGGCCAGCTGTTCCCTATGCCGTAGGGGAATGAACACCGAGCTGCAAATGATGCAGGAGAAAAGTGAGTTGGTGGAGCCTCTTTCTTGGGGGATGTTGACTTTGGAGCAAGATTTTTGGCTTCGTTGCATCTCTGTAGAAATAATAACACATTTGTTTTATTTATGCGTACGGAACTTTTAGAGATTTTCATTGTTATAATAATGGAGAGCAAGATTAGAAATTCAGTATCTTGAAGAATAAATTTTGTTCGGGAATGAGTTAGGTTGTTTTATCTTTGAGTAAAACTTTTTCTTGCACTTGATCTAAATGGCTAGATCACAAGGAATCCAATGGCTCAGAGAAAGTTGGGAAGGGGATCCACTGAACAGGTGTTAGGTGGTAGTACCCCATCAGGGCTGTCCTGCATACGGGGCCACGGCTTAACATCCCATCCAATGGACGGCGCCTTTCCAATCCCACGGTGTTCCTTACTGACCGAGGCCAGAATTAGGATTGCGAATCTGGCACATTACAGACTAAGCCAACTGCAGCTCCTTATGGGAATGAGACTAAGGATAAATTAAAAATATTGATCTATTTAAATCTAGAATTAAAAAAAAAATTAGCATTTAAAGATTTGTTATTGCTGGAACATTAAACAGTAGCATCCTCTTAAAGCGTTTCATCAAAAAATGATGAACAATATTTGTTTCAAAATTTTTAACTATTGTATTTTAAGTATGTAATTATTGTAGTAAACAGTTTGGTATAACAATACAGTTCAGAAGATAAACTCGGAAGGTTTTTTTTTATATAAACCATTCGAATTGTCTTCTTTAAAAGAATTACCACTTGGCTCTGACAGAATGTAGATAACACTTCAAATGAAGTTGTGCTAACAAAACCGAAATCTGTTTTAAAGATAAGGCAACGTTTTGATGTCTACCTATGGTTTAAAGCGAACAAGAGCAGAATCATCAAAAATTAGAATGCATCGAAGTCTGAGTGAAGTGGAAGATGATATTTACCGATAAATTTCAATGATGAGAGATTGAAAGAAATTTTTTCTATTTCTTTCAGTCTTTCAAGAAAGAAACTCTGAATCCAAGTTCAGTTCTGAATGGATTTACAGAAGTTGAAGTAGCAACAATTATTCTATCAAAAGATCTTTCAAACTTTCTTCTTCGCGAATCAAAATAAATAGTATTTTTAGTCCTCTCCCATTTCCTCTATCCCATCAAGCAACTACTTGCCCTAGAAATCTGAAGAAGATCGCAGACAAGATCTGGACAAAAATCCAGAATGTGAAACAAAATTTTAATGTTGATGGATTTTATTTGATAGAGTATTTGTTACATAATATCATTAGATTTAATTTCAACGAGGTAGTTGCAATGATTTAATATAATAATAATATAATAATAATAAATACCCCCCTCAAGCAGCTGTTTGTCACAGAGGTCTGACAGGAGCCTGTCAGTTTATATGCCATAGTAGAAGGTCTGAGAGGATGGCAAGACCTCAGCAGAAAAACTACACATACATCCATGCCTTACCCGGGGCTCGAACCCAGGTCCCTTAGATCAGTAGCCAAGCGTGCTAACCACTCGGCCATGGGACGGCTCCAATGATTGAATAGGCTTATGAAATAAAAATGATATTCATATAAGCATTTTGCTTCACTTTCAAATCAACTTTTATTTAAATCGAGTTGGAATTGTAATAAACCCTTAAGAAACAAAATTGGATCAAAGTTGGCTAATATTATACGCGGTTGTAATTTAATTATTGTAATATTCAATGTGGACATGAAAAGCTTGTTTTCCAATGGTTCTTTTCGGTTAAGAGTCAATGATGATGGGGCAGGGATGAATCAGTCGATATCGTACCAGACTCAAAATCTGCGGTTCCCAGCTTCAAGTTCCCAGCGTTGAGATATACCGACAGGCCGACAGGCTCGAAAAGACCGTCGTCCCATCCGGACGTATAGCCGTGGCCCCGGGTGAGGGAGAGCCATACCCTGTGTAAGTTAAAGAACACGCTGGATGGCTTTGACGGGAGGCTACCCATCTGTCTCCTAACAGCCGTTCAAGTGGTTCACCTTCCCCCAAAGCCAGGCTCGTAATCTGCAGTTCCCAGCTGGGTCAGCGTTGAGATTTATCTCCGCAAAATTCCCCGCCCTGCCCACGGTCAGTAGGGGACACCGATGGACTTGGAAAGGCCGCCGTCCGTCGGATGGGACGTTAAACCGTGGTCCCGTGTGCGGGAGAGACATACCCTGTGCACGTTAAATAACACGCTGGATGGCCTTGACGGGAGGCTACCATCTGTCTCCCAACAGCTGTTCCAGTGGGTCCCCTCCCACAACCTTCTCTGAGCCTTCGGGGTCCATGTGACCTGGCCATTTAGCCCATGGTGTGCAAAAAAGTGCCGCTCAGAGGTAAAACAACCCAACCCTTCCCCCAACATTGTGACTTGGCCATTTTAGCCCATTGTATGCAAAAACATGCGACACAGACGTAAAGCATCCAAACCCAAAACCCTTCAAGAGCGATTTCATAAAACCATTCTCAAGCAATCCTTTTTTTTTTTACGACGTTTCATTTCTGATTTCCTTAGAAATGAAGAAATCTACATTTACCACGATCGAGTTTGAAAGTCACGATTTACAACTTAAAAACCAATTTCCTCCATTGCTCTGTTCGTTTTACAAGAGACACCAGAATTTCGACCTTGGCCAGCATTATCGTGCTTAGCTATCCCGAAACAACCCCTAAATTCAATTTTCGCTATCAGATTGCTCTGAACATTCCGTCTTTTGTTACCTAAGCAACCGCACCGGCGTTTTCCCTTGCATCCCAAACCAACAAAGCGTGTTCAGATTAGATTACAGTAGTCAGCCATCCGTTGCTCCGGGCAACATGTTACATCCCCTGGGGGGAGAAACACCTTGGTGAGCCATGTCCTTCCTTGCTTCCACTTCCTTCCTCAACGTACTTCCCGTTTCTGGGTGGGGTTTGGTTTCTCTGACCACTCCCTTCTCGTCTGCCGAGGTCTTTGATCAGAACTCGCCGGTCGAGCGATGAACTGCGGCAGCACCCAAGTCGTCTCACGCTTACTAATGCGTCCCCCTTAGCCCCTTTATGAATTTTGTTTCCTCTTCCCATTTTATTCTTCTCGCCTTTTCCTCAAATGAGCGACTTAGCCATCCTTCACGCATTCATTCTCACTGCGCATACGAAAGAAGAAGCGCTTGACCCTAAACTGCGCATACTTAACACCGACACTTCATTGTATCTTTTATAGGTTACCCCCTGTCAGACTTCTGTGGCAAGCAGCTGCTTGAGGGCGGTATTTTATTTTAGCCGTCCCGTGGCCGAGTGGTTAGCACGCTTGGCTACTGATCTACGGGACCTGGGTTCGAGCCCTCGGTAAGGCATGGATGTGTGTGCTGTTTTTTTGCTGAGGTCCCGCCATCCTCTCAGACCTTCTACTATGACGTATTAAACTGACAGGCTCCTGTCAGACCTCTGTGGCAAGCAGCTGCTTGAGGGGGTATTTATTTATTTTTTATAACAAAAAATAAATAAATATCCCCTCAAGCAGCTGCTTGCCACAGAGGTCTGACAGGAGCCTGTCAGTTTATATGCCATAGTAGAAGGTCTGAGAGGATGGCAGGCCCTCAGCAGAAAAACGATACGGGTAAGTCATGGCTTACCCGGGGCTCGAACCTAGGTCCCTTAGATCAGTAGCCAAGCGCGCTAACCACTCGGCCATGGGGCGGCAGGTTCTTATGCATAAAGAAAAAAGAAATATAATAAACTTATGTTATATAAATTTATTATTTGTTATTATTTCTAATGTATTGAAATGAATCTGGTGTAGAAGGGCTTGTTGGCCCTAACATCACCATGGGAGATAAATATATAATTACTCTTTCAGTCAATGATGAGGGATTTAGCTTTTGGCAATTTCAATTAATGGTTAGGGATTAGAACTTTGGATTATCTAAACAAATAGTTAGATATTTTCACTATTCCAGTTAATGCTTAGGAATTTGGAGCCTTTGACTCTTTTAGCAAATGATTACCGATTCAGAACCCTCGAGTATATTTCAGACAATGGTTACAGTTTGAAGCTCTTTACTTTCTGTTTTCTAACGTTTGTTATTATCTGTTATTATTTTTAATGCATTTAGATGAACTTAGTGCAGGAGGGCTTGGCTCTTCTGCAGGAAATTAGCTTTATCATTGAGACGTAATTTATGTTAGAAATATTTTGTGCAAGGAAAAAAAATACCTTCATGTGAGTGCATCACACAAAATCCAACAGCTGGACGAGAGGCGTCATTAAGGGTGTGGCGAAAACTCTTGGAACAGCATTGGTTTGACCGCATCTCGGCAGGAGCGCTAGCATCGTTTTTTGTGCTACAACAGCATTTTTTGCTCCCTTTCAAGGAGACCTGTTTTTGAAACAACAAATGAACTTTAAAAAAAACTGAAATAAATTTTCTGAGTTTATCGTTGAATGAATTTGTTTTCTCATACACGTTGCTACAATTAGAAAAAAAGATCTAAACTTTCTTTTGCCACCCCCACCCCCTGTGCGAATTGCCCAGGAAGCTGTAAAAAGTATTAAATAAATATTCCCTCAGCCAGCTAGCCACAGAGATCTGACTGGAGACAGAGATGGTTATGCATTATAAAGTTGAAAAAAAACCTGACCTGGGTTCGAACCCCGGATTAGGCATGGATGTGTGTGTCGTTTTTCTGCTGAGGTCCTGCCATCCTCTCAGATCTCCTACTGCGGCATATAAACTGACAGGCGCCTGTCAGACCTCTGTGGCAAGCAGCTGCTTGAGGGGGTATTTATTTTATTTTATCGCGTTAAGCAAGATCTTAGATGAACTGTGTAAGAGGACGACAACGTTTTATCCGGGATTTGTGACGTCCTCAAAATCGTATTTATGAAGAATCCTTTCTCGTTTTCGACGGAACAAATGTGATTAAAAAACAGTGATCGAAAATCTATGTGGTCAATTTTGAAAATGTTTCTTTATAAACTAATCGTTTGTTCCTTGTCGTCGAGCTCTAAATTCGGAATTTGACAAGGTTGTTGTTGTTGTTTTACCTCTGAGCGGCACTTTTTTGCACACCATGGGCTAAATGGCCAGGTCACATGGACCCCGAAGGCTCAGAGAAGGTTGGGGTAGGGGACCCACTGGAACAGCTGTTGGGAGACAGATGGTAGTCTCTCGTCAAGGCCATCCAGCGTGTTCTTTAACGTGCACACGGTATGGCTCTCCCACACACAGAGCCACGGCTTAACGTCCCATCCGACGGACGGCGGCCTTTCCAAGCCCATCGGTGTCCCCTACTGACCGTGGGCAGGGCGGGGAATTTTGCGGAGATAAATTTCAACGCTGACCCAGCTGGGACTCGAACTTGGGAACTGCAGATTACGAGCCTGGCGCGCTACCGACTGAGCCACCCCCGCCCCTGAATTTCACAAGGAAAGTCAAGGTCACAAGAGACCCAAAGAGTTCTGAGAAATTTGGCGAATAGGATCCACTAGACAGCTGTTAGGAGACCGATGGAAGCCTCCCGTCAAGATCATCCAGCGTGTTCTTTAACGTGCACAGAGTCTGACTCTCATAAACACGTAAACACGGCCTAATGTCGCATTCGACGAACGACGGCTTTTTCAAGCTCGTCGGTGTCGTCTGCGAAGGGTTTAATGGACATAAAATGAATCCTGGTACAGCTGTGATTCGAACTTAGGAAGTACTGATTACGAGTCTGGCACGCTACCGAATGAGCCCCTCCCCCAGGCTCACTTAAAATGAGGAGTTGCACGTTTTGTTCTAAAAACTCGCAGACATCTTCTTTATTGGCAAGAAGAAAATCCAAGAAGCTGTTCGAAAGCAAAGTGAATAACTGACAGCAGATTGTTAGAAAAACAATAATGAGATGAATGGTTTTCAAACCTCTTTTAAAAATGTAAATTATGTATAAATATGTATAAAAACTGAGCATCCCGGCTCCAATTGTTACGGATGAGATTAGAAATTTCTTCCATCAGGATTGAAAGAAAGCGTCACATTCAATATTCCGTTTTATTTATTGCTTTTATTACGTATTCAAAATATATACAATCCTCTAAACATAAGTTAAGACAAATACTGCCTGAAATATTTGAGGAAGAAATTCTGAAATGGCCCAACAAGTTGAGATCTTTTTTTATAGAGTTTTATATATATATTTAAAACTGTCAGCATTAGTTTCTACGTTTCCTTAAAGGACATAAAGGAAAAGGACTAGCTTAAAAGTTCTCCCGAATTTACGATTAGCCCATTGTGTAGAAAAATAATAAGCCCTTATCGACGAACCTTATATCCACAACACACCACTAACTACATCTCCATCCTGAGCCCATATTTCCATATAACGAGCCAACTATTTGTGCCTTCAACCTTATATATCATCTTCATCACTAAACCTCCATCATCAGGCAACTATATCTCCATCCTGAGCCAACAATACCTCCATCCTGAACTCGCTATACATCTATCTTGAGCTAACTATATCTCCATCCTTGAGAGGGGCGGGGGTGGCTCAGTCGGTAGCGCGCCAGGCTCGTAATCTGTAGTTCCCAGGTTCGAGTCCCAGCTGGGTCAGCGTTGAGATTTATCTCCGCAAAATTCCCCGCCCTGCCCACGGTCAGTAGGGGACACCGATGGGCTTGGAAAGGCCGCCGCCCGTCGGATGGGACGTTAAGCCGTGGTCCCGTGTACGGGAGAGCCATACCCTGTGCACGTTAAAGAACATGCTGGATGGCCTTGACGGCAGGCGACCATCTGTCTCCCAACAGCTGTTCCAGTGGGTCCCCTCCCCCGACCTTCTCTGAGCTTCGGGGTCCATGTGACCTGGTCATTTAGCCCATGGTGTGCAAAAAAAGTGCCGCTCAGAGGTAAAACAACCCAACAACAACCATCCTTGAGTCCACCATGCCTTCATTCAGAGATTCTTTACCTTCTACATCACACTACTTTTTGCCGAGATTCTGATTTATTTTATCTCTTCTTATTTCCCCCCCCCCCCATTTGCTAACATCCCAAGTTTTACACCCGGGAAGCAAACTCCGTTTCACTTGCCTCCATTTTACATCATAATTTCCATATCTCTGTCCACTTCTTAACGAACTTCCAGGGCCATCGTATCTTCGGCTAAGAAGATAAGCATCCCATTTTGCCATTGACTGAATATCTCCATTCTTAAGAGAGAGACCCTTCATCACATAATAATCACAGAGGTGAAGAAGCACCATCCCCATCCTCTTGACTGTTGCGTTATCGTCTCGTTGTTTCGCTGCGTTGTTTACGAAATGCGATCGCCGAGCTCAACTTTATAATACACCGTCGTCGTAAATAACTTACATAGTACGTGCTTTGTATATTGCCGTCACGCGAAATGGTCCTGCCTAAATGCACGCTGTCATACGCGTATCTAGTATATGCGTTCTTTCATTCCCTCTTTGCCATACCTGCAAGTCCCACTATTTTTCTGTTCTTATTATTCCTCTTTTGCTCCTACTTCCGTGACTCAGGGTCACAGCTTGGCGCATTCGGATCGCCTCGGGGCCGGTCGAGCCGGATGTCACTTGGGCGGCGGTGTCGGCGACAGAACAAGCGAGAGTAGGAACTGCTGCGAACTTTGACCTGATTAGTCTAAAGAGTATCGTTCTTCATCTGTTAGCTCTACTGGTACTTTCACACGTTTTAGAAAGATCGTGAATGAATCTTCTGACTCTCTTTTCTTTTAACGATTGTTTTATTTCTTCAACGAATGTTCCATTTGATTTCTCAAAAAAGCGATTTTTGCTAATTGCGAAAACTAAGTTGGGATGGATTGGGTTGTTTTACCTCTGAGCGGCACTTTTTTGCACACCTTAGGCTAAATGGCCAGGTCACATGGACCCCGAAGGCTCAGAGAAGGTTGAGGGAGGGGACCCACTGGAACAGCTGTTGGGAGACAGATGGTAGCCCCCCCCCGTCAAGGCCATCCAGCGTGTTCTTTAACGTGCACAGGGTATGGCTCTCCCGCACACGGGGCCACGGCTTAACGTCCCATCCGACGGACGGCGGCCTTTCCAAGCCCATCGGTGTTCACTACTGACCGTGGGCAGGGCGGGGAATTATATTTAGAGAGATTAAAATAAGATCTTTAATTTATCATAATTGACTTTTTTCCGTAAAAAGATTATTTTTGAAGTTAAGGAGCTTTGAATGTTTTTTTTTTTCATTCCCATAACATGAAAAAGTAGTTTCTTTTTGAAATATACTCTATGTGGGATGCTGCGAAAGTGCTCTTTTACTCTTTGCTGTGGGGATTTATTTTCTGCTTCGCTGAATATCTCTCTCGAAGCGTCTTCCTTGTGGCATCAATGTCATGACATTTTCAGATAGTATTCGAATCCCAGGAGACCTAGTGCGGGGGTGGCTCAGTCGGTAACGCGCCATTCTCGTAATCTGTAGTTCCCAGGTTCGAGTCCCAGCTGGGTCAGCGTTGAGATTTATCTCCGCAAAATTCCCCGCCCTGCCCACGGTCAGTAGGGGACACCGATGGGCTTGGAAAGGCTGCCGTCCGTCGGATGGGACGTTAAGCCGTGGCCCGTGTGCGGGAGAGCCAACCCAACAACAACCCAAATCCCAGGAGACCCTACCCGATTCAGTGTTTATCTATACAATATCATCATAATTCAATGGCAATTTACGATTCAGTTTTTATCTTCTTCAAACTCTCGACGGGTAAATTCCTTGTCTAAATTTCGTGGCTGAGTGGTTAGAGTGCCTGACTTCTGATCACAGGGATCTGGGTTCGTGTTTTCTTTCTGCTGAGGTCTCGCCTTCCTCACATATTCTTCTCTATTGCGTATTAAACTGATTATTGGCAGGCCCATGTCAGACCTCTGTGGTAAGCTGCTGATTGGTGGGGGGGGGGGGGAGGAGTATTTATTTTTAATTTTAATCTTTCAGTCAGAAATATTTAAAATCACTAGTGAGATTAGATTTACAAGTGTGATCCGTTATCATGATTAGAAAAGCTAACCCCCCCCCCTCCCCACTTTCTCTGCATTTTAGCGAGCAATGCGTTTTCTATGTCAAATTATCCCAACCGGAAGCATCCGATCCCCACATCCGCTTTTAGTTAAACACACAGCTTCCCCTCTCCCTGAAACGGGTCACCTTCTGTTCTAATCCGGACTTCACCTTATCATCTTATAGAGACTCAAGGAGAGGTCAAAGTCACCCAATAGGTGGTTCTCTGGTTCTCCATCTGTTGCTTGAAAGATTCTTGTAGGTTGTAATCTTTGATATTGCTCCTCCTAATCCCTTTCACACTCTTCCTGGGTTTGAGAAACGTGATGAATAATGAACACAGATTCGTTTGCTATTATATGGGATCGTTGAAATGAAAAGTGGGCCAACTAGAAATGAAACATAAATCATTTATTGATCTGTTCAAATTCTCCGTGCCTTTTGAGATATTTATCCCAACATGAAATCAGCAACACGATATCGTCTCTTTCCCATAGAGACTTTGGCTATTGCACAAAGAAGTCTTCTTATACAATGCACTACACCTCTTTCTACCGACGTCATCTTTATTTTCTAGGAGTTTTTCAGATATCCAAAAATGTAAAAATTTGTTATAGAAATTATCGAGGACATAGTTAGGATGTTCTAAGCATTCCCAACCATACCTGTTCATCGTAGTTATTGTTACTTGGGCAGTGTGGGGCGGACCTTATCATGAAAAAAAAGAATCGGTTAACCCAAAAGTCATGGTTGCTTTGACTTTATTATATTATTAAATATACACCTTCAAGCAGCTGCTTGCCACAGAGGTCTGACAGGAGCCTGCCAGTTTATATGCCATAGTAGAAGGTCTGAGAGGATGGCAGGACCTCAGCAGAAAAACGACACATACATCCATGCCTTACCCGGGGCTCGAACCCAGGTCCCGTAGATCAGTACCTGCCTTAAAACACACATAGTTTCGCAATATCGTTCAGAGTTGATGGTGTCAACATTGTCCAGAAACTCTATCAATAGCGAACCATGATAATCATATCAAAATACCAATAATAAATGTATTCGTGGCTGTCTTAGATTAATAGCTGTCGTAGATTAATATCCGTTAGAACTTAAGACAAATAGAATCATTTACTTGTGAGTAAATATCCTAAATTTGGACCGCAGACTGGGGTCGTCATCCGAGGAGGTTGCAGTTTTGTTCGAACTTTCTTTTGTATTCCTACTCGAATGACGACCCCAGTCAGGGACCGAAATATTAGGATATTTACTCACAAGTAAGTGATTCTATTTGTTTTAAGTTCTAACGGATATTAATCTACGACAGTCAAAATACCAGCATGTCGCACAGTAATTTTGGATGCTTCCATGTGAGGTATGTCTGGAAATTCACACGGAACTCGTAGTATTGAGTAATGCCTGATGTTTCATACACCTGATTATGCTGTTTAACCATGCCGTTTTCTCAAGAATCTGTATTAAAAGTTCCAGTAGTGTAGTAGAAGTGGCAATGGAGGATACCGTGAGACTACGCATTCGACTTCTTGATAGCTTCATTGATGCAGGACCGTTTCTACATCAGTCGTAACGGACCCACTGGTTGGGTTGTTGTTGTTTTACCTCTGAGAGGCACTTTTTTGCACACCATGGGCTAAATGGCCAGGTCACATGGACCCCGAAGGCTCAGAGAAGGTTGGGGGAGGGGACCCACTGGAACAGCTGTTGGGAGACAGATGGTAGCCTCCCGTCAAGGCCATCCAGCGTGTTCTTTAACGTGCAAGGGTATGGCTCTCCTGCACACGGACCACGGCTTAACGTCCCATCCGACGGACGGCGGCCATTCCAAGCCCATCGGTGTCCCCTACTGACCGTGGGCAGGGCGGGGAATTTTGCGGAGCTAAATCTCAACGCTGACCCAGCTGGGACTCGAACCTGGGAACTACAGATTACGAGCCTGGCGCGCTACCGACTGAGCCACCCCCGCCCCGGACCCACTGGTCTCGGATCACGCCCTGATCTAGGAGAGTTGGGTTGTTTTACCTCTAAGCGGCACCTTTTTTCACACAACGGGCTAAATGACCAGGTCACAAGGACCCCGAAGGCTCAGAGAAAGTTGGGGTAGAGGACCCACTGGAACAACTGTTGGGAGACAGATGGTAGCTTCCCGTCAAGGCAATCATTGTGTTCTTTAAAGAGCACAAGGTATGGCTCTCCCGCATATGGGGCCACGGCTTAACGTCCCAACCGACGGCGGCGGTCTTTCCAAGCCCATCAGTGTCTCCTACTGACCGTGGGCAGTGCAGAAAGTTTTGCGGAGATAAATCTCAACGCTGACCCAGCTGGGACTCGAACCTGGGAACTGCCCTGTATAGATAAGTTTGGGTGAGGATTTAAGTGAGGAAGAGCCATCGAAACGGTGCTGCTCCTTTAATATATAGATGATTGTGAGTGATTGGCGACTGATTGACAGGGGATCATCCTAATTCTAACTTACAGCACTATAGAAGATTAAAAGCAGAATATAGAATATATAGAAGCAGAAATGGTATAACTTTGAAAATTTGCGCCTAGGGAGTATAATCATGGTCGTAGATCTCGGGAAAAATCCGAAAGTTGACCTCCGAAGTGTTGTTCAAGTTCAAATAGAGGTCAAATCTTGATCTACGAGAGCTAGAAACGGCAAAATTCGTGTCTGGGGGGTGTTTCGGGTTCTAGATTTCGCAAACCTCATGAACTGCTCCAATGAAATGCCCTTAGTCATGCCAATAACTTTGAATTAATCAAATGCAGATTCAGGGTTTATACAACCATAAACGTAGTTTTATTGCTATCGAAGACGATACTACATTAAACATTCATAGATACTTATTATCACTCTGCAACAAGAGAGGCAAATGCTCGACAGCAAGTCACAGAGCCAAACCAAGTGTTCACTGTCTCCATCAAGATTGAATGGGGGGCGGGGGTGACTCAGTCGGTAGCGCGCCAGGCTCGTAATTTGTAGTTCCCAGGTTCGAGTCCCAGCTGGGTCAGCGTTGAGATTTATCTCCGCAAAATTTCCCCGCCCTGCCCACGGTCAGTAGGGGACACCGATGGGCTTGGAAAGGCCGCCGTCCGTCGGATGGGACGTTAAGCCGTGGCCCTGTGTGCGGGAGAGCCATACCCTGTGCACGTTAAAGAACAGGCTGGATGGCCTTGACGGGAGGCTACCATCTGTCTCCCAACAGCTATTCCAGTGGGTCCCCTCCCCCAACCTTCTCTGAGCCTTCGGGGTCCATGTGACCTGGCCATTTAGCCCATGGTGTGCAAAAAAGTGCCGCTCAGAGTAAAACAACCCAACCCAACCCAAGATTGAATGGATGCTGAATACTCCGCTTGAATAGGCGTGTTTATTTATATACTGCCTTTGTGCGAACGGGCGCCACTCTGCATACAATCTGAGTCTTATTGTATCGCTGTCTCGCCTTTAACGTTTTTACGTTTTTAACGAAATAGTGTTACCAAAGTCAAAAAGTGAACACAACGGGTTAAATGGCCAGGTCACAAGGACCCCGAAGGCTCAGAGAAGGTTGGGGGGAGAGGACCCACTGGACCCTCCTCCCAACCTTCTCTGAGCATTTGGTGAAATGCAATGGCGTCACATTCCCTGCAGCAAATCAGTTGTTTTACTTCTGAGCGAGATTTTTGTACACACAATCGATTAAAAATTAACAGGTCACAAGGACCCCAATGCACGAGTTGCAATGACTGAGGTTTCGTAAGGGATCCATTAGACAGCTGTTAGGAGACAGAAACCTCCAATCAAGACCATCCAGCGTGTTTTTTAACGTTCTCTCGCGCACGGTGCCGTGACTTAGCATTCCATCTGACGGACGGCGGCCTTTCCAAGACCACTGTTATCGCCTTTCTAGCCGAGGAAGAAGAGTGAGGATTTCGATGAGTCTCGAACTACCATCTGTCTCATAACAGTTGTCAGCAGGTCCCTTTATCCCAACTCTCTGACCCCTTAAGGTCTTCGTGACGTGGCTATTTAGCCCATTATATGTAAAAAGAGTGCTTCTCAAGGGTGAAATAACAGCGACCTAACAAGATTCGGATTAAAATGCCCAACCTCAGATCATGAGACCTAGAGTAAGGAAATGTTGCATTGCCTTATCACTCAGGAAGATATTTGAAGAGCATTTTGAGATTGAAACGAATTAAGATCTTCTTTTGGGAAGCACAGCAAAAAAAAAAGGGAAATAAGTAAGCTAACACTTGATCCTATCTCGAAGGACGCCGGAAATCTCTCTAAAAAAGAAAGCGAAAAGGTACGACCACCCAGAAAGCTCTGTGAGTGGTTTAACATCATTAACATTCTGGCGTCTTGGAAGAAGACTCCAGAATGCTTTGCTAATGTTTACAACGTTAAATCGGCGAAAAAGCTCCTTGTGTAGCCGTACTCAGAGGCGTGCGTGCGGGTGGTTGGCGAAGGTGATTGTCGCGTGTCAACTGCATCTCGTCACCTGCCGCCTTGGCTGCCAGACTCTGAAAGCGAAGACGCAGAGCTTGCACTTCTGGGCGGGAGGGTTGTGTCGCCCGAAATGAAAAGAAGCAGTTGTCGATGTTTGAACTTTGCCATCTAGGGGTCACGAGGCCACTTAGTACTTCTTGTACTTCTCATGTCCTTTTTTTTCCGATGTTTTGCAAATCTGATCAAAGCAGAGGGAAATTAAGACTGACTCATGATCTGAGATGGGCATTTTAATCTTCGGATCTCACAAATTATTATCCGCAACGATCTGTGTTGCAGTGGATTAAATGAATTATTAACGCCCCTCTAGATTTTGATGCTGGTGATGAAATCGCTTGAAACATTTCTTTTTTTACCTCTTAACGTGGGGCGGGGGTGGCTCAGTCGGTAGCGCGCCAGGCTCGTAATCTGTAGTTCCCAAGTTCGAGTCCCAGCTGGGTCAGCGTTGAGATTTATCTCCGCAAAATTCCCCGCCCTGCCCACGGTCAGTAGGAGACACAGAAGGGGTCTTGGAAAGGCCGACGTCCGTCGGAAGGGACGTTAAGCCCCATGTGCGGGAGAGCCATACCCTGTGCACGTTAAAGAACACGCTGAATGGCCTTGGCGGGAGGCTACCATCTGTCTCCCAGTAGCTGTTCCAGTGGGTCCCCTCCCCTGTTTGGCTCCTCTGAGCCTTCGGGGTCCATGTAACCTGGCCATTTAGCCCACGGTGTACAAAAAAGTGCCGCTCAGAGGTAAAACAACCCAACCTCTTAACGTCTCGGTTAGAGACATAACAGAGTTGTTAGCATTCTTCGCTGCTGAATAAAACAGTCTGGTTGGATTCCTTGATAAAGCATGTATTTGTTTTTCTTTCTAATGCAGAAGTCGTCAAATTTTTTCATCGGCAGTCAGAAGCCGATCTTCAGAAGGCGGGAAGGAGACCATCCCTCTTGAGAATGCTAGTAACCGGGTTTGGGTTGTTTTAACTCTGAGCGGCACTTTTTTGAACACAATGGGCTAAATGGGCAGGTCACAAGGACCCCAAAGGCTCAGAGAAGGTTGGGGAGAGGGGACCCATTGGAACAGCTGTTGGGAGACAGATGGTAGCCTCCTCTCAAGGTCATCCAGCGTGTTCTTTTACGTGCACAGGGATGGCTCTTCCGTACACGGGGCAACGACTGAACATCCCATCCAACGGACGGCAGTCTTTCCAAGTCCATCGGTGTCCCCTACTGACCGTGGGCAGGGCGGGGAGTTTTGCGGAGAAAAATCTCAACGCTGACCCAGCTGGAACTCGAACATGGGAACTGCAGATTACGAGCCTGGCGCGCTACCGACTGAGACCCCACAGCCTCCGCTAGTAACTGGAAAAAAAGGTGAAAAAAATATATTGAATTATTTATATATTGCCCGTACTTTTCAAGAAACTGGTTACAAATCACTAAACTGAAGTAAAACGCTTATACCGAAAACGGCGTTATTAAAATTCTGTGGGAAGGTCGAATAAAAATGTTAATTGGATAATTTGAAAAAAAGTTTCTACTTTTTATCCGAGTAAATAAAAGTTTTTTAAAATAAATATCGCATACATTTCGGATTGAAATGGAAACTGTGTGCCTGAGGAACTGCTTTCTCTGCAAATCCAGCAATATATTTGTCAGAATAATAATTTGTGTTTTCCATTTCGTCGCTTGTATTCGAGAGCCACATTATCCATCTTTGAAAGCCACTGTGACCCTCGGGAAGGAGTTCGGTCACCCTGTTCTTTAAATAATAAAATTAAATACCCCCTCAAGCAGCTGCTTGCCACAGAGGTCTGACAGGAGCCTGTCAGTTTATATGCCAAAGTAGAAGGTCTGAGAGGATGGCAGGACCTCAGCAGAAAAACGACACAAACAGCCATGCCTATCCGGGGCTCGAACCCAGGTCCCGTAGATCAGTAGCCAAGCGTGCTAACCACTCGGCCACGGGACGGCTACCCTGTTCTAAAGTATGATATTTTTCCACTGGGATTTGCCTTTTTCAAATTCATGTTTTCTTTTTGTCTAACATGTAGTAGACAAGCTATGGTCAGATCAGACGGCTACTGAGCTTTTTCTTTAAAATTTTCATTTATCGGTAATTAAGAATTTTTAAGAATTTTGCACTTTCTACTCTTTCTCATACGATGTTGATTATGCTTGTGACAGCCAATGTTTTTTTTTTCTCCCTGATAAAGGATTCTTCTGACTACGTCATCCAGCCCTATATGCACTATATTCTGAAAAGTTTCGGCACAATTTCGTACTAAACCAACGGAACAATAAATTCGTAACTCTGTGACTTCTCGGGGAGGTGGTTGCTCACTTGGTAGCGGGTCAGGCTGATCAGAAGTTCTTAGGTTCGAGTCCGAACTGTTCCTGGTTTGAAGCCAATCTCCTAGAATCCCCACCTTACTTTCAGTGAGGAAGATGACACCGTTGGGCGTTGAAAGGCAACTCTTTCTCTTTGCATACTGGGCCCCCGGGGAGCTGTGGGGGCCCCATGGCTCAGTGGCAGTTCCCAGTTTCGTATCCCACCTGGGCTTGAGATTTATCTCCGCAAAACTCTCCGCCCTCAGTCAGTATGGGTTGGGTTGGGTTGTTTGAGCGGCACTTTTTCTGAGCGGCACTTTTTTGCACACAATGGGCTAAATGGCCAGGTCACATGGACCCCGAAGGATCAGAGAAGGTTGGGGGAGGGGACCTACTGGAACAGCTGTTGGATCTGATCCCACTGGAACAGATGGTAGCCTCCCGTCAAGGCCATCCAGCGTGTTCTTTAACGTGCACAGGGTATGGCTCTCCCGCACACGAGGTCACGGCTTAACGTCCCATCCGACGGACGGCGGCCTTTCCAAGCCCATCTGTGTCCCCTACTGACCGTGGGCAGGGCGGGGAGTTTTGCGGAGATAAATCTCAACGCTGACCCAGCTGGGACTCGAACCTGGGAACTACAGCTTACGAGCCTGACGCGCTACCGACTGAGCCACCCCGCCACAGTCAGTACGGGACACCGATGGTCTCGAATGTGACATTAAGCCGTGGTCCCGTGTGCGGGAGAGCCATATCCTCTGCACGTTAAAGAACACGCGGGATTGCCTTGACGGGAGGTTACCATCTGTTTCCCAATAGCTGTCCAGTGGGATCCCTTTCCCCGGGGGCTTTTCAGAGCCCTGGGGGGGAAGACCTGTGACCTGGCCAATTAGCCAGTGGTGGGATTCAGAAATTTCAGCAGCCGGTTCTCTTTCACCTTACCGCCCTTTCATAGTGAAAAATAAAACCAAAAAATGTTTTATTGAAATTGTGATTTGGGAAATAATGATCCGTGGAAGAGCTGTACCAAAATTTGTGACCACGGAACGTGAATAGCAACCTATCCGAAAAAAAAAATTAAGGACCTGTTCGGCAAACTTGAGAAATTCTAGGAACAGGTTCATACGAACCGGCTGAATCCGGGGCGGGGGTGGCTCAGTCGGTAGCGCGCCAGGCTCGTAATCTGTAGTTCCCAGGTTCGAGTCCCAGCTGGGTCAGCATTGAGATTTATCTCCGCAATATTCCCCGCCCTGCCCACGGTCAGTAGGGGACACCGATGGGCTTGGAAAGGTCGCCGTCCGTCGGATGGGACGTTAAGCCGTGGTCCCTTGTGTGGGAGAGCCATACCCTGTGCACGTTAAAGAACACACTGGATGGCCTTGACGGGAGGCTATCATCTGTCCTAACAGCTGTTCCAGTGGGTCCCCTCCCTCAACCTTCTCTGAGCCTTCGGGGTCCATGTGACCTGGCCATTTAGCCCATGGTGTGCAAAAAAGTGCCGCTCAGAGGTAAAACAACCCAAACAACCCGGTTGAATCCGCCCACTTCATTTAGTCCATTGTGTATAAAAAAAGAGTGCTGCTCAGAGGTAAAACAATTAAACCTAACCACATTTTCTAGCTGTATCTGTATAATGGTAAACTGTATCTTCTAAATGGGAATAGAATTGACTTAACGAAAATCAGATTGATCTAAAGCTTTACCGTTCAGTAAAATTTCATTCGGTATTTAAAGAATTATGCATTTTAAACATTAAACGTCAAAATTAAAAGTCGTGAGGTATGTTTTTTCTGATATGGTAATTTACAATTTCTACATCAATTTGCTATATTAAGAAAGGTTTCCCTTATGTATATATCTCTTTAGTTTTATAGAGTAAAATATTCAGGACAAAAGGGCGCTGCTTTTAAACGTTCGATCTTCAAGACTTCAGATATTGGAAGAATATTATTGCAAATAGGTACTTAGACAGCTTCGATGCAGTCTTACTTTACCTTCAGCCTATGTTGTTAGAAGTTACACTTATTTTTTTAGCCGTCCCGTGGCCGAGTGGTTAGCGCGCTTGGCTACTGATCTAAGGGCCCTGGGTTCGAGCCCCGGGTAAGGCATGGATGTTCGTGTTGTTTTTCTGCTGAGGTCCTGCCAACCTCACAACCTTCTACTCTGGAATATGAACTGACATGCTCCTGTCAGACCTCTGAGGCAAGCAGCTGCTTGAGGGGGTATTTTTTTTTACTCTTATTTTGATTTGACATCTCATTTACACAATATGAAAAAACATCGGATATCATACGAATAGTGCTTCAGTTACGTCTCCCTGAATGTTTGATAACTTTTAATAGAAACGTTTCAAAGTTGGATTGTTTGAGCTGCAGTTTTTGCATACAACTGGCTAAATGGTTAAGTCACAGTGGTAATCCCCCCCCCACTTTAAAAAAAAGCTAAGAGAAGGAGTCGTAGAGAACTATTTCGCAATTCCAATGAGTCCTTGTCTTTCAGAGTTGCTCATTGCTCGCCGCCTCCCCCAAATGTTGTTCAGGAACAGCCCTTGACAAGAACCACAATTGCTCAGAGATGTCTGCAGATGGCGGCATACACTGGACAGCTGTTAAGAGATAGATAGGAGCCTGTTAAGACCATCCACTTTTCCTTTGGCGTGCAGAGAATACAACTTTTATTAAAGTCACATCCGACTAAAAGGCTACTACTTTTCTAAACCGAAGACAGATCTGGAGTTAATGGAGAAAACTCTGAATGCAGGCGCAGCTGGGGCTCGAACCTAGGAACTGCAGATTGCATGCTTAGCGCTGCCGATTTTCTATCGAGTGTTGCTGGTGTTCATTCACAATCATTAATTGCAAAGAATGATAATTTATCGTTCAATAAACAATTTAAAAAACAATTTAAAAATTTAAGATTTTTTCCACACAAAAAAGATTTTTTCGTTTTGTCAGATCTCTGTGGCAAGCAGCTGCTTGAGGGAGTATTTATTTATTTAGTACACCTTTTCTAATGTCCGATCTTGAATATTGGTTTTAGGGCAATACCGTAAAAATAGTGTTTTTTCATTGAATATTTATTTGCCTCACTGACACATGATAATAATCATTAAAAATAACGAAAATTTTCTTCATCAGTGTTTTCATCACGTTATTAATAAAACGATTCCTTAGTCTTTTCGTGATGCATGTCTTCTCTTGCAGCGTGACGTCATCCCCGACAGTCGGCCCCTCACCTCCCCCACCCTGGCTGCCCTGGTGCCCCCGTACCGTCTTGGTGCGCCTCATCTGCTGCAGGCTATGAGCTCGAAAGAGGTAGGTGGAAAACACTTTTTATCTTGCCCCCCCCCCCTCAAAGGAAAGGGAGACACCCCCCCCCCTACTCCGCTGTTAGGGGGAGGAGCGAGGGGTTTCTCTTTCTTCACTTTCTCTTTGCCCATACCTGCCACACTTTTCGCCCCTTACACTCTGGCTTCCCTCAGGGCAGCAAGGGCTCATCGACCACAGGGCGGCCTGCGGACAAATACCCTTTCGCAAAATGTAGGGTCGCTTGCGTTGCCCTTTCGTGAGCCCCTACCTTCCTTTTCCATTTCAGCCCCAACCTCCTCAATATGCGTTTGGACCAAATGATAGGGGGTCCATTCCTTACAAATATGTATTGTAACAATATGTTTTAGGTTATATATATTGTAACAAAAGTAGGTTATCTATATTGTAACAAAATGTTGTAGGTTATATATATGTTACAAATATGTATTGTATATGTTCCCTTACAAATATGGGGTATTATGATAGGGGGTCCATTCGTCCCCCTTACAAAATGGTCCAGTATTAGGAAGACGAAAGATGTATGAATGAAAATACTTTTTAGCGAAATAGAGGGGCGAAGAACCCCAACATTTGCTTCTATGTCGATCTCTCTATGTGGATCACCGATTTAACAAAAGCAGTAGAGAACAATCCGTTTTGAATAATCAATCCTCATTTCAAAGAAGAAAATTCATCGAATAAATGCTAAATCTACTGCTTATGCTTAAGACTGTATATTATTATTATACAGTCGTATTCATACGTAACAGAAGCAGTGTACATCTAACGGCGAACAAGAGATATTGCGACCACAGGCTCAGAAAATGAGAAAAATTGCAGTAAATGCAATTGTAGTTTTCGAATTATCCATTATAGAACCTAGTAGAACTTTCTTACAAATTTAAAAATTTCGCCAAAATTCATGTTGATGTAATATCACCAAGTTACAGCAACCACATAAGATCCTAGCCAATACCCAGCTGGGTCAGCGTTGAGATTTATCTCCAGCGTGAGACTCCATCTGTTGGGAGACAGATGTCAAGTCTGTCTCACGCTATATCCAGCGTGAGACAGACTTGACATCTGTCTCCCAACAGCTGTTCCAGTGGGTCCCCTCCCCCAACCTTCTCTGAGCCTTTGGGGTCCATGTGACCTGGCCATTTAGCCCATGGTGTGCAAAAAAGTGCCGCTCAGGGGTAAAACAACCCAACCCAAATCCTAGCAATACTTTTTAGTTAGTATACAGTGCCATTTCTTCTGGAAAATCACTATTTTACTTAATTTTAACAAAGCAGAACATACTGGAAGCATAATTTTACACATAAAAAAATGCTTCACTGAGAAAATTGAAGAAATAATTGCATTATTTGCAAATTTGAAACAATAAAAATGACAAATAATGTCAATTATCGTTTAAATTTTTGACATGAGCATAAGGGGTGACAAGCCCTATTACAGTATACATATTAGTATACTTATCCGTCCCGTGGCCGAGTGGTTAGCGCGCTTGGCTACTGATCTACGGGACCTGGGTTCGAGCCTCGGGTAAGGCATGGCTGTTTGTGTCGTTTTTCTGCTGAGGTCCTGCCATCCTCTCAGACCTTCTACTATGACATATAAACTGACAGGCTCCTGTCAGACCTCTGTGGCAAGCAGCTGCTTGAGGGGGTATTTATTTAATTTATTTTATTATTTATTAGTATTCTTATAGGTCTGCATTACCGTCCATCGGGGGACGGGGTGGTTCATCGGGGGTGGCTCAGTCGGTAGCGCGCCAGGCTCATAATCTGAAGTTCCCAGGTTCGAGTCCCAGCTGGGTCAGCGTTGAGATTTATCTCCGCAAAACTCCCCGCCCTGCCCACGGTCAATAGGGGTTGGGTTGTTTTACCTCTGAGCGGCACTTTTTTGCACACCATGGACTAAATGGCCAGGTCACGTGGACCCCGAAGGCTCAGAGAAGGTTGGGGGAGGGGACCCACTGGAACAGCTGTTGGGAGACAGATGGTAGGCTCCCGTCAAGTCCATCCAGCCTGTTCTTTAACGTGCACAGGGTATGGCTTTCCCGCACACGGGGCCACGGCTTAACGTCCCATCCGACGGACAGCGGACTTTCCAAGCCCATCGGTGTCCCCTACTGACCGTGGGCAGGGCGGGGAATTTTGCGGAGATAAATCTCAACGCTGACCCAGCTGGGACTCGAACCTGGGAACTACAGATTACGAGCCTGGCGCGCTACCGACTGAGCCACCCCCGCCCCAAGTAGTGAGTGTATTGTACGATGCATCGCTATTTAACATATGGGACAACATCTTACCATCGCATCTAATGGAAGGTGGCTTCGATAATTCCACAAGTGCAATTATTCTCACCTAGGTTCAGCCTATCTTTTTTGCGTAGAAATCACCATTAGAGATGTACTTACTCATGTTTGTTCCTAGGGAAGATCTGCAGATAAGTTAGTAGTTTTACGGATCAGCTCAGAAAACAGTAAGAATAAAAAGCCATAGCATCTTCGTGAACTTAAAATCGTATTTATCGACCCCCTTCTCCTTTTTTAAACGAAACTCTACTGATGTTCAAGTTCGTTCACAAGAGATCACTCCGCGTCACCGTTGCTGAAACTCTGTGGTTTTGATCTGATTTTTAAGGTTTATAACTAAAAAAAAATTAGAGTTAACATCCTAGTTACAGATTCGAAATTTCATTTTTCCTTACTAATCCAATGTTTTGAAATATTCCTTCTTTTAAAATTTTCCGTGTTTTTTTTTTTCGCTTCTCCCACTCGGTATTTTATTGCACGAGGAAGTGCTACCGGATCCGGGACTTCCCCTTCTTCTCATTACCATGATGTCCTTTGCGTGGAGAAGAAGAGCAGCAGCATAGGGATGGAAGGAGGGAGTGATGCTGGGCTAATCGTGTTAATGGCTGGCACATCCTTGAAACAATCTTATCTGTACTCTTCACACGACGCTCCGAGACAGAAAGCTGGTTCCAGTTCAGGGGAGGGAAAATAATTCTCTGTTTATGACTTCGCTGCTCGGACGAATATTCTCCATTTGTCAAAGCATATGGAAAGCCCCAATATCCGATCCTCCTTCCTAATTCGAAATCAGATGTTTATTTTTTTCTTTCCTTCAACGGATCTAGCTCACCATAGGCAGCGCACGCGGAGAGACGAGAGCAAGAAACATAAGCAGTCATCACCTCCCCGATATTTAAATGTTACCTTGGAAAAGCAACATTTAATTTTTCTTTTTTTCCTTTGGCGGCCTTCCCTTCCATTTCAGTTTCCTATGCTATCTGCCCTTCCATTTCAGTTTCCTATGCTATCTGCCCTTCCATTTCAGTTTCCTATGCTATCTGCCCTTCCATTTCAGTTTCATTATGATGTTTGTCCTTCCATTTCAGTTTCCTTTGATGTCTGCCCTTCCATTTCAGTTTCCTCTGATGCCTGCCCTTCCATTTCAATTTTCTATGATGTTTGTCCTTCCATTTCAGTTTCCTCTGATGTCTGCCCTTCCATTTTAGTTTCCTCTGATGTCTGCCCTTCCATTTTAGTTTCCTCTGATGTCTGCCCTTCCATCTCAGTTTCCTCTGATGTCTGCCCTTCCATTTCAGTTTCCTCTGATGTCTGCCCTTCCATTTCAGTTTCCTCTGATGTCTGCCCTTCCATTTCAGTTTCCTCTGATGTCTGCCCTTCCGTTTCAGTTTCTGATGCTAATTGCCCTTTCCATTTTAGTTTCCTATGCTGTCTGCCCTTTCATTTCAGTCCTATTAGGCGTTTCACCTGAAAAGTTGCCTAGGGTCTACGAGGACTTTAATTCGGTCCTGTGGGACGAGAACCTGTGCACATTAAGGAACACGCTGGATGGCCTTAGCAGGATGCCCCTAATATCTGTTCAGTGGATTCCCTTATCCAACTTTGAGCTCTTGGAGGTCCTTGTGACCTGTCCATTTAGCCCATTGTGACCACTTAGCCGGGATTCGAATCCAGGTTCCTTTTCTCTGCAACCAAGAACGCTAATCTCCCAGCTAGTGGTTCAGTTATATTAAGATAATTGAAATCTTCTTTGCTCCCCCCCCCCACTTTTTTTTTAATCAGGCACCTTTAGAAATAGAATTTTTCCTGAATTTACATGGTACTCAGTTTACACGGTCAAGCAAATGCAACCAGTTCGTTTTACACGATTACAGACTCGTTTTATACTGTACAGATTGAAATTATTTTATGTATGGAGAAGCAATAAATAGCATGAAGTAGCGATAGTATATATAGCATCAATCGAACGTATTAGACTGTCATCACATAGTAAAAATCAACTAAAAAAAAAAACAAAAATTCTCTCAATCAGCTGCTTGCCACAGAGCTTCTCATTTTATACATCATGGTAGAGGGTCTGTGAGGATGGCGGGACCTCAGCAGAAAGACAAAAATATCCATGCCTTAACTGGGGCTCGAACCCAGATCCCTTTGATCGCTGGCCACGGGACACCTGCATGGATTTAATTTATATAATTTATTTTCAAGAATAAATAAATAATAGTAAACTCTTATATTAATAAAATCGTCATCTGTAACAAGTTGTATTCATATTCTTTCGCTAAAATTATATTCTTGCCGTTGTAAATGCAATTTGTCTCGCGACATCTTAGTGAAAAAAAGTCTGTTTTGAATCGGAAGAGAGAGATCTGATTTTTCTAGACTGAATTTTTCAGACGGGTAAAAACAGTGCTCATCTCATTTTTAGCACCCATTTCAACGTTATAAACTAATATATAGACTAGATACAGTTAATTCGTAAATATACTATTTCATAAAATATATAAATATTAATTTTGCAAAATAAAGCATTAAGTGTTGGTACAAATGCTCTTAATTTATATTCAGTTCATAAATATCCTCCAATTTCGTCTTCAAATTCAATAGCGTGAGTCTACATTAACGATGAATATTTTTCTTGACCAAAAAGAAATTAGATTAATTTCTAATTCAACTTATCTGAATTAGTGCAAATAAAGTTCAAAATAATATTACATTAATGTTTATTATTAATGTTAAACTCAAATTTTGTGATAAATATCTATAAATAAAATTTTCAATATACATTTTATTCAAAACAAGGATTTTTTTTTTCAGAATCTACCCCCCCCCCCTTTTTTCCCCCATAACTTGTTGATTTTGATTTACACGTGACACGAAGGTTGCCATATCACTAATTTCTAAAAAAAAAACCGTTGCCAGATGTTTTTTCTGAATTCTATAATAAAAAAAATAAACAAAAATCGAGGTTTTACTGGACTTGGCAACGTCAAACATTCGTATGCTTTACAGTTTTTAATTAAAACTGACAAAAAATTTATTAAGAAAAGAGAAAAATCATTAAAATTCCTTCGCATTAGTATCGAAAATCGTTTTTCACAGATAACACCACGTGGCAAGGCGCCAAAAGATGCTTCGTAATTTCCCATCCCCACCCACAAGGTCAGGTTGCTCCCGTTGCCATGGCAAGGAGAGCAAGGATGCGGAGGATTCGGAAGAGAGATAAGCACCTGGTCCTGTCTGCCGTAGAACGATAAGGAGGTCTTTTATATCCCCGACACACCACCCATTACAGCAAGGGTGGTCCTCTGTGTTAAAGAGTGTTCTTGCGAATGTCTACATCCAAGAGTAGAAACTCAGGAAAGCCTAGTGATTTCGTGGTCTAACTCCAACGTGTTTGGCAAATTAATAATTTAGCAGGAGGCATTTTTTTTCTATTAGAGAGAGAGAGCGCTAGCGAGAAAGAGCTCCCCCGTGAACAGGCGACCTCGGAACGTCTGATTAGGAACAAAAGAGCCGGATCACGAAACAATTTCAGCCAATTGCCACATACACTAGTCACGAGCCTGCATTGTTGAGGCTGTTGACTCGAAACAATAGAGATTCTGTATGCAAGAATCAAACCCAAGAGTCTCAAGTTCGCATTGTTTTTTTTTGCTGTTAATGAAGAAGAGAATTTCTGGAGGGGGATGGAGAGAAGAGAAGGTCTTAACTAACCGTTAATGATCTCCACAACAATTTCAGATGCTGCTTGTGTTTTATGTGCCAAACATCATTGTTTATATGCCGGTATCTCTCCGAAACAAAAACACAACAGCAAAAAAACTGGGTGGATGACACAATCTCTGTCAGAAAACGAAAAGAATGATTTTGTTCATGCAAAAGATTACCGCCCAAGCAGTGGTTGCATAATGCAGGAAGAGAATTCAAGTGTAAATTATTCTCTCTTAACTAGCTATTAGTCCAGCTGACAAAATCGACCTATGCGGCACATTTTTGAAGCTTCTTGAACAGCCTATTTGAGATTATTAAACGCCTATTTTCATTTAGAAATTAATTGAAATTTTACTGAATTTCGTGATGAAGTGTTCGTGAAAACAAAAAAGACAATTTGCGCCTTATAATTCGAATAATTAAACAAAAACATGAAATGTATTCGTAATGATTAAACTAAATAAAAATAAATCTTATCGTCATAAAAATCGAGATAATTTTACCTGTCCATTTTTAGAGTTTGCAATTTAGAAATTGCTGGCTCCTTATTCCTCGAATCCTGCTACGTCATTGATGAGTTTGCAATATTAATGTTTACCGATTCACAGCGTGATATTTAATTTTTGAAATAAATACAGAAATGTTGTTGATCGTCAAAAAGAAGATTTTTATTTTCTCATATTCACAATACAACAAAAATACTCTTTATACAATAGAATTGCTAAACTGTGATATTGAACATTTTTCAGATTTTCAAAACGAAAAAAAAGGTGCATATCCAGTACATCATAGAAAACCTTGAATTCAGATAAAAAATATAAAACCTATCGTAATTGCCATTAGTATGCAGCAATTTCTCATTTTTCCGTTTACAATGATAGTGAAAATAAGTATGAGCCTCCATTAGAGTGAAAAAATTCGCGTTTGAAGAAAATTATGCAACTCAAAAAGAAATAAGTTAATTTGGCAGCAAATATAAATACATCATAAATAAATAAAATAAATACCCCGTCAAGCAGTTGCTTGCCACAGAGGTCTGACAGGAGCCTGTCAGTTTATTATAAGCCATAGTAGAAGGTCTGAGAGGATGGCAGGAACTCGGCAGAAAAACAACACACACATCCATACCTTACCCGGGGCTCGAACCCAGGTCCCGTAGATTAGCAGCCAAGCATACTAACCACTCGGGCATGGGACGGCCATAAATATCAAAAGACTTGTAAGTATACAACAGAACAATTTACCTTTGGAGGGGGAAAAAACCTTGTACATTATCAATAAATTTCTGTTCTAAATATAATATAATAAATAAATACCCCCTCAAGCAGCTGCTTGCCACAGAGGTCTGACAGGAGCCTGTCAGTTTATATGCCAGAGTAGGTCTGTGAGGATGGCAGGACCTCAGCAGAAAAACAATAAGAATATTAAAACATAATAATTCCGGTTAACTGTCCTAAGACAAAATCTGTACATTCTCCAGATTAAGTAGCCACTTCCTGATTTTTCCAATGAATTATCTTTCATTATTGTTTGTTTTGAGATCTGTGGGTAAAGCATTGAAAAATTTACTAGATAAGTAAATAAAATGTCTCTACACAAGTGTTTATGCGCTAAGGTATCCATCAATACTATACCTTGTGAAAAACGCATTAGCTTTGGAAATGTTCGAAAGCAAAATTGGTTCCAATGGGTTTTAACATATTTTAATATTTGAAAAACTTACAATTTCCCAACTTGCAAAATATTTTCTTTATTGTAGACGTTTAATGGAAAACATATTTTCTCATTTGCAGTATACGTCTAAACAGTATGATTTTGAGTGTATTGGAGAGCTTTGATTGTGGTCCAACACGTACCTCCCCAAGATAATAAACCTTGTTTTGTAATAGGTACGATTTAACCCAAAAGAAATATAACATTTTTAGAATAGAAGTATTCACAAAGTTGCGAATATAAACAAATATTTAGTATAATAGAGTTAATTTTTTAATTATATTATTTAGATGTATTTTCCATGATAAACTTTGATCAATGTAAACACCTAAATACTTATAACCATCTACTCCCTCTGCATTTTTTCGCACATACAGTTTACTGTAAACAAATAAAAAACATAAATACCCCCTCAAGCAGCTGCTTGCCACAGAGGTCTGACAGGAGCCTGCCAGTTTATATGCCATAGTAGAAGGTCTGAGAGGATGGCAGGACCTCAGCAGGAAAACGACACATACATCCATGCCTTATCCGGGGCCCGAACCCAGGTCCACGTAGATCAGTAGCCAAGCGTGCTAACCACTCGGCCACGGAAGAGTTGTTTAATACTCTGGTATTCGAAATTAAAAGGTGGGCAACAAAACTGTACGTATACTGCCTGGCCAAATTATTATGACCACCTGCCTAATGATTCGTCGTCGCATAGATCACGGTACACTTCCCAATTTTCAAAGTTTCCAATTCTCTACGCATAGTTGTCGTTGAAATGGGTTTCGAAGTATTGCTAGTGGTAATCTCTTTCAGCTTAGGAAGGTTGCAGCTTCTGCTTTGTCGTTCAATTCGTGTCAATAAACGCCTCTTCTGTCAACATTTTTGGGGCGGGGGTGGCTCAGTCGGTAGCTGGGTCAGCGTTGAGATTTATCTCCACAAAATTCCCCGCTCTGCCCACTGTCAGTAGAGGACACCAATGGTCTTCGAAAGGCCGCCGTCCGTCGGGTGGGACGTTAAGCCGTGGCCCCGTGTGCGGGAGAGCCATACCCTGTGCACGTTAAAGAACACGCTGGATGGCCTTGACGGGAGTCTATCATCTGTCTCCCAACAGCTGTTCCAGTGGGTCCTTCCCCCAACTATCTCTGAGCCTTCGGGGTCCATGTGACCTGGCCATTTAGCCCATGGTGTGCAGAAAAGTGCCGCTCAGAGGTAAAACAACCCAACACCAGTGTGTATCTCTACGCCACCGCAGTCAATAGGAAAATATGATAGCCCTTAGAGAAGGGCTAATAAATGGACTAAAATTCATTTCTGAATTATTTGAAGGAGACCTCCAGTTGAATTTTGTATTTGCTTAATTTTGCGCAATCTTTAAGTGTAGTTTTATCATTTTATATTGGATAAATACAAGTCTATTATATTCTGAAAAAATTCGTTCATCAATGCGCTTAAAATTTACTAGCATAGTGTTCGAAAAAGGTTGCTTTACGTCACAAAGACGCCAAGGGTTCAGAGAAGGCTTCGGACCCACTGGACAACTATTAGGAGACAGAGGTAGCCTGCCGTTGAAGCCATCCAGAGTTTTCTTTATAGTGCACAGCGTGTGGCTCTCCTGCAAACACGGTTTTACGTCTGACGCGCAGGTTCGAGTCCCAGCTGGGTCAGCGTTGAGATTTATCTCCGCAAAATTCCCCGCCCTGTCCACGCTCAGTAGGGGACACCGATGGGCTTGAAAAGACCGCCGTCCGTCGGATGGGACGTTAAGCCGTGGCCCCGTGTGCGGGAGAGCCATACCCTGTGCACGTTAAAGAACACGCTGGATGGCCTTGACGGGAGGCTACCATCTGTCTCCCAACAGCTGTTCCAGTGGGTCCCCTCCCCCAACCTTCTCTGAGCTTTCGGGGTCCATGTGACCTGGCCATTTAGCCCATAGTGTGCAAATAAGTGCCGCTCAGAGGTAAAACAACCCAACCCACGTGCGAGGTCAAACGCTTGTCTAAATACTTTATTTTTATTGTCAATGGTTACATTATACTCATTATCCAAGCGAATTATGGCACGTTTTATATTTTACTTTGATATTTTTGTATTTAAGCCTTATATAATCTAGTTGATCATCGGACAACTGAAGGTTTCATTTTCCGTTGATATTGCTTGTATTTTTTGTGTAATAATACTTTGAGGACTAAGATGGTGCAAGAGTTCGCTGAAACTTATGTAATATTGATGATGAAATAAATTTTATCGTTTTTTTTTTTCTTTTATGAGTGTTAAAAATTTATGAAGCCTCATTTGAAACGTAAAGAAACTTCCTGTTTTTCGGAAGTAAATTTTAGTAGAAAACCAAAACACTAGAATCGGTTGATTAATTCAACATTCTGTTACCTAAATAGAGTACTCGCAGTGAAGATGTTAAAAAAATAAATAAAATAAATACCCCCTCAAGCAGCTGCTTGCCGCAGTGGTCTGACAGGAGCCTGTCAGTTTATATGCCAGAGTAGGAGGTCTGTGAGGATGGCAGGATCTCAGCAGATAAACAACACACACACACACATCCATGCCTTACCCAGGGTTCGAACTCAGGTCCCTTAGATCAGTAGCTAAGCGCGCTATAACCACTCGGCCATACAAGACGAAAAAAGCAACATGGCGTCAGGGTGTCTCAAGGCAACAGTTACAATAAATAAAGAACGACTTACTCGTGAAAAAAAATCTTCCAACCAATTGTCACGCGTGAGCATTGTTAAAGCCCACTACCGGCGAACAATGGCTACCTCACTGTATAAAAAAAAGAAGATTTGAAATTCCTTCGCTATGAAGTTCGTCACAGTATGTAATAAGGTACTGCGAATATTCAACCAATTGTGAAATATAGGAGAGAATAATTAATAAAAAATGCTGCGAATTTTTTGTGCTCTCTTTGAAAAGAATGATATCAATTAAATGTCGTTAAGAATGATATAATTTTTTTCCATTCTAAAACTGATGACAGCAATGTATTATCTTACTTCCGTTAATTAAAAAAAGAAGTGACAGAGTCAATGCTGACAACTTTACTTGGTAACCCTTCAATTAAGTTTTCCTTTCTTCTATCTTAGAGAGGACAAAAGAGCTCTCTCAGATGCGATGGAGCGCATTTATTTAACAAAGCTCTGAAACACACAATGAAGACTCTGTTGTGATTGTTTTCATTCTTTGGCCTTCAGGAAGCGCACAAATGCAAGCATTGTTGAATTTCGTGACGCTCTAACAATGGCACCGTTGTCAACTAGAGTTGATAGTAAAAATGTGTTGTTGAACTTGTCCTGTTGTCTAAAGAAAGCTTTTTTCTTTTCGACAAGATATGTATTAATAGTATTGATGTAATAATGGAAATGATGTATTTCATCAATTAAATACATCGTTTCCTAGTTCGTTTTGACTTATAGCTTCAAGATTTTTTTTTCCCAATCCGTTTTAAATTTCGAAATTTATGGATGTGTTTTTTGTATCTTATATGGTGCACTTGGCATAAATATTGTTTAAAACAATATCCTCATTTTTCTATAGAGCATATTTTAATTATTTTTTTCTTCTTTTTTTATTAATTACTTTCTCTTACATTTCTTTCTCTAGTCTCAATAATCTCTTTTTGAAACATATTGATGTGTTTGTTATATCTTACTTGGTTACTCGGTATAAACAATATCTTAGTTCGTGCACTAACTTTAGTTGCGTGTTATTAATCCTTAAAACCCTACTAAATATGCCATAAAACTCCAACCAATCAGCCATATATCATAGTCCAGATTTCTGGAACATATCACTTCAGAACTATTGCCCTGCCTCCGGAGAGAAAGGGGATACTCATGGGGTTGAAGTGGTCGTTATCCATCGGAATCGGATGGGTTGGGTTGTTTTACCTCTGAGCGGCACTTTTTTGCACACCATGGGCTAAATGGCCAGGTCACATGGACCCCGAAGGCTCAGAGAAGGTTGGGGGAGGGGACCCACTGGAACAGCTATTGGGAGACAGATGGTAGCCTCCCGTCAAGGCCATCCAGCGTGTTCTTTAACGTGCACAGGGTATGGCTCTCCCGCACACGGGGCCACGGCTTAACGTCCCATCCGACGGACGGCGGCCTTTCCAAGCTCATCGGTGTCCCCTACTGACCGTGGGCAAGGCGGGGAATTTTGCGGAGATAAATCTCAACGCTGACCCAGCTGGGACTCGAACCTGGGAACTACAGATTACGAGCCTGGCGCGCTACCGACTGAGCCACCCCCGCCCCGAATCGGATGGGTCGTTAAGCCGTGGTTCATGAGAGATATGACCTGTGCACGTTAAAGGACAAATTGAAAGTCCTTGATTTGAGGCTTCCATATGTCTCCTAAAAGCTGTCCCTTCCCAAAACCTTTACTAAACTGGTCCGCGTGACTTGAGTGTTTAGCCCGAGGTGTGCAAAAAAAGTCCGCTCAGAGGTAAAATAATCTAACCGAACTCAGAGCCGCAGAATAGATTTCAAGACTTACCCTTGTAGCTCCTACATTTGTTTCTTTTACAGGACCTCTTGTCTAGACATGGAGACAGATTTGTTTGTGGGTGTCGATGCTATTAGTTTTATGTCTCGTATATATATATTATTTTCGTTTTTATGTATTTTTTATTTTCTTTTTGTTTTTATTGTATCTAATATTCATTCTCTGCGATCTTCTCCAACGACACTTGGCTAAAGGTGGTTTATGGCTAATGTGTCTTACTGCAGTTAGCATGACACTGATTGCCTCTGATCGTTGGTGATTCATCTTGGTTTGGTCGCGGATCTTTCATTCCTGAGTGCCGGTGGTTGGCGGAAATGAACTGTGTCAGCCCCCTTTGGTGCGGGGTGGGGGAGACGTCGCTACTTGAAGCTCAGTGGCCGAGGAGAGACAGTTCTTGCGACGGCATAAGAAACAGATGTGACGCATAGGACTCAGTGAATTGTATATTCATAGAATGCATAGTGAAATCTACACTTTTGCTATCGTTAGATTCGCATAAAATTGACACCTGTGATGCTGTGAACCATTGAATTGTACAGAAATTTTCTCAACTGCTCAACCCGAGGACAATTCAAATTTATTTTTCAAAAAGTGCCGAGTGGTTAGCACGCTTGGCTATTGATCTAAGGGACCTGGGTTCGAGCCCCGGGTAAGGCGTGGATGTATGTGTCGTTTTTCTGCTGAGGTCCTGCCATCCTCTCAGACTTTCTACTGTGGCATATAAACTGACAGGCTCCTGTCAGACCTCTGTGGCAAGCAGCTGCTTGAGGGGGTATTTATTTATTTATTTTATTTTATTTCCTATAATTATTTTACATAAAAAACTCACTAAGCCACCGATGATAGCGGAAATGTAGATGGTTTTGACAGATATGTTCTAGATTACATCAATATCATTGCATAAATTGAAGGCGGAAAAAAAGAAAACCAAGTGTCCTAATAAAAATAACACTTTTTCATCAATCACTGAAATAATTTTTCTTTAACATCAGAAATTTTACTTAACAATTTCTCTATGAAGCAAATTAAATAAGTAGGTAATCTGATATTCTTTTTAATTTCGTCCATAATTATTATAAAATTTTAGTTGTTTCAAAAAACCCTTAGCCTTTTTTCTTCTAAACTTATTGTGGCAAGTATTTTGCTTATAGCTATTATTAAAGAAGTTATTGTAACACAAACGCATAGATACTTTCAATAGGTAAAATTGTGAACAAACTAAATATACCATCTTTTGTTGTTGTAAGAAAATTTTCAACTTCTGAATTACACAATCCTTTTAGCAGATTAATTTGCATTCTTTAATTTTGTTTAATTCTGTCTTATAGGTGGGGCGGGGGTGGCTCAGTCGGTAGCGAGCCAGGCTCATAATCTGTAGTTCCCAGGTTCGAGTCCCAGCTGGGTCAGCGTTGAGATTTATCTCCGCAAAATTCCCCGCCTTGCCCCCGGTCAGTAAGGGACACCGATGGGCTTGGAAAGGCCGCCGTCCGTCGGATGGGACGTAAAGCCGTGGCCCCGTGTGTGGGAGAGCCATACCCTGTGCACGTTAAAGAACACGCTGGATGGCCTTGACAGTAGGCTACCATCTGTCTCCCAACAGCTGTTCCAGTGGGTCCCCTCCCCCAACCTTCTCTGAGCCTTCGGGGTCCATGTGACCTGGCCATTTTAGCCCATGGTGTGCAAAAAAGTGCCGCTCAGAGGTAAAACAACGCAACCCAACTCCCACTAACCATTGTAATATGATTATTTTTCTCACTGCATTTACCTTACACTGAATTTTTTTTGTGTTTATCTCTCCACGATAACTCATCTTCTGTTCTTTGGAGAAGACAGAAGCCTCTCATTCCAAAAGATTAATCAACTCATTTCTGATAAAATGGTTTTCCCGTCAACCCGACTTGGTTGTTAAGGTCGTCTTTATCTGATGAGAGCACGATTAATCCGTGTCAACTTGGACCGAAACCTGACAGCAACTCGCGCCTGTAGTTGACATCACTGCGGTCCTCTTTGACCGAATTGTCGTCCAGAAATATTCTGTCATTGTTTCCCAACAATGCTTGTACTTGTAGAGAATGGTTCTCCCTTTTTTGCCCTCGCAAGAGGAGGGGGGGAAAGAACTTGGCCAAGGTTTCCCGCCAGAGGATGATACCCTTGGCGCATGCGTATCGTTGTATTGTAGGTGAGGGTCTTGACCGACATGTCCAGCGTTATTTCCAGCCTGCTGTTCCTTCTCTCGTTACACGGAGTAAACTTGTTAGATCAGCATCATCATTTCTTAGCTTGGTAAGTATTACTCAAGATGACAAGTTTATTACAAACACGTGCATTTCCATAAGCATTTGAGAAAGAAGAATTTTCCTTTCTTGTGAGCAGCAATCCTTCATAGAGTGAAGAAGGATTGCTATTTAAAAGTAAATGCATACGTGTCTACGCTTATTATTGTTATCATCATCTCTTCCTCTATGCGAGTATCAAAGCAGATAATATTACTTACAAAGTTGCTTCTTTCGAAGAAAAGTGTTTTTTTTTTTCTGGAACGGAAAAAAAAATCGGAAAAAATAATTGATATTTGATATTTTCTATCCTTCGAGATTTCTCTAAAATATTACCAAGATTTTGGAGCGGGTCCAGGCTCGTAAGTTGATGTACCCAGGTCTGAGTCAAAACTGTGTTATGAATCCTTATGAATCCCGTCAAGGTCATCCAGCTGTTCGTTAACGTGCACAGGGTATGGCTCTTCCTCACACGGAACCAGGATTTAATGTCTCATTATTCAGATCTAAGGGACCTGGGTTCGAGTCCCGGGTAAGGCATGAATGTATGTGTCGTTTTTCTGCTGAGGGCCTGCCATCCTCTCAGACCTTCTGCTATGGCATATAAACTGACAGGCTCCTGTCAGACCTCTGTGTCAAGCTAGGTGGTTTTTTTTTTTTATTTGATGAACTGCTGTGTTTTCAAGTCTATCGATGTCGCATTTTTCCGCATAGCTAGAGTAACGATTAATGGAGATAAACATTAGCACAGACACAGTTGGGACTCGAACCTGGAACCCTCGATATCAGTCAACCTCATTATTCGTCATTTGATACTAGCTGAACATTTTGAGATATCAACGGTTTGGTTATGTGGGATAAGAACATTGAGCATAAACATTATGGCGAAAAACTTCGTGGAAAAAGCAACAGGAGAGATTATCATTATTTGCCCAAATCTATATTTACTGTGACATTACTCTGAGTCAAGATCAGAGTTTGAGTGTCTGTTTGGCACGTCACCTGACCCACATACGGAATGATTGATTAGCAAATAACAGGATCAAAAACATCGCCGAAGGGGTGAGGAAGAAGATGCCGAGCCTGAAATCCATCGATGAAGTCAAGGTGAACGTTTCAGAGAATTAGTGTGCAGCACTCATCAGGGAAGTTGGCATCGTATGGAATCAGGGACTTGCCATTTTTGAGAGGGTTGGGTTGTTTTACCTCTGAGAGGCGATCTTACTATTAAGGTAAAGCGAAAAAATTCGAAAACAGGAGTTAAAAGTGAGTCATTAGATAAAAGATGTCCGAGTGTAAGGGGCTCGGACGTAAAATCGTGAAAGGAATTAGATATAGAATAACGGACAGCCTATAAGACAGGGTTGGGTTGTTTTACCTCTAAGCGGCACTTTTTTGCACACCATGGGCTAAATGGCCAGGTCACATGGACCCCGAAGGCTCAGAGAAGGTTGGGGGTGGGGACCCACTGGAACAGCTGTTGGGAGACAGATGGTAGCCTCTGGTCAAGGCCATCCAGCGTGTTCTTTAACGTGCACGGGGCATGACTCTTCCGCACACGGGGCCACGGCTTAACGTCCCATCCGACGGACGGCGACCTTTCCAAGACCATCGGTGTCCCCTACTGACCGTGGGCAGGGCGGGGAATTTTGCGGAGATAAATCTCAATGCTGACCGAGCTGGGACTCGAACCTGGGAACTACAGATTACGAGCCTGGTGCGCTACCAACTGAGCCACCCCCGTCCCATTTTTGAGAGATAGGGGAAGCAAGTAAAACCGAATTGGCTCAATTGGTAGCTTTCCAGATCCCAGTGTTACAACTTCGACAGTTTTACTTACCTTTAAGCGATGACAATTTCAATAGTTTTACTACTTGACTCTAATGCGTGCCAATTTCAATAGTTATACTCAAATCTGTGCTAAGCTTTCCAAATTTCGTTAAATTTGGGCCATTCTTGATCGTTTTACTTAAATCTAGGCCATCGTTAGAGCATTTCTTAAATCCAATCTGTGATAACTTTCTTAATTTTAGTTACTCCTAATTTCTGCCAACTTTGATAGTTTTGTTGAATTCTACGCCAGATTTAATAGTTTTACTTACATCCATTCTCAATTTCGCTCCCTTTAATTGTGTTCCAACCTTAAGAAATAAAAAAAAAAATAAATACCCCCTCAAGCAGCTGCTTGCCACAGAGGTCTGACAGGAGCCTGTCAGTTTATATCCCATAGTAGAAGGTCTGAGAAGATGGCAGAACCTCAGCAGAAAAACAACACAAACATCCTTACCTGGGGCTCGAACCCATGTCCCTTAGATCATCAGCCAAGCGCTCTTGAGACTGTTACTTAAATCTGCGACAAACTTTGGTAGTTTTGCTCTATTCTTTGATCGTTTTATTTTCCTATATCTTGGCTACTAATTCAATAGTTATACTCAAATCTGTGTTTTGAGGGGGAAGAAGGTAAGAAAAATTTAAAAAGAAAAAAAAATGCACAAAGCAGTTTTGGTTGTGATTGATGAAGGGATTGATCGTGTTTAAGTAGGGGAGGGGGGAGAGAAGGAGATCCAAGGGACCTGGGTTCGAACTCCAGGTAAGGCATGGATGTATGTGTCGTTTTTCTGCTGAGGTCCTGCCATCCTCTCAGACCTTCTACTATGGCATATAAACTGAAAGACTCCTGTCAGACCTCTGTGGCAAGCAGCTGCTTGAGGGGGTATTTTTTTTTTGTGCCAAACTTGACAGAAAGTTTAAGATCTACGATAGGTTTAATTTCACGATGAAGTGATAAAGTTGGACACCGATTTGCTTGGATAGGCTGTTGTCCTTAGAAGATGCATTAATCCATACTCAAGTTTTTGTATTTTCTCTCTGCTCCGCCTAACTGTATCGTTCTGGGGACGATTTCCGATGAAAGGTAAGGTAATAAAGTTTCACTTGTAAGACATTAACTGAAACGAATCGCTTTAGCAGAACGTTCAGTGATGTTCATTCTCTGAAAGTAAAAACTTAGAATGGAAAGAAAGGCAAAAGTGATGAAGAGAAGATAAGATTGATGAAACACCTCAATGAGAAAGATGATGAGCATAACACGAGATGAAAAGGGAGATAATAAGCACCTAAGATGAACTGGAAATGTTGAACTCAAGACTGTTCTAAAACATTCAAATGTTATAGTATTGTTATAGCCATCTATTCATCTCTATTTTTATCTCGTTCAAGTCACTGGCATTCTAATTGTCACACTACTGGAGTGTCCCTTCAGGTTTTTATTCCTTAAATTCAGAATGAATGCATTCATATTTGTCTACTCCTAGCTGTACCCATCAACACGTGATGGACTATACGCCCGTCTGCGTTGCTCCATCTTCCCGATTTGTCCCTCGGGCAATTTGGCGCACCTTCCTTCTTAAAGCAGCCATCTCTCTCCATATGCCGTGTATACCACCACCAGTAGCAGCCCTGCCAAATTAGTCGTTCTGGCGGCCCTGTGTACACGGCCTAGCGACACTCTAATGGCCCTAATTGTGGTCGGCCACTGGCTTTTGCTGGTAGGTCGGGGGTGTGGCCATGATTCCCTGCTTCGGGGCTCTAATTCAGACACGGGAACCGTAAACAATAGGGGACTGTCACATAGATAAAACAGGGAAGCACCTCTGACTCCCCTTTGTTCTCCCCCTTTTTCTCTCTCTCTTTGGCTTTCTATTCCTTCCCGTCAGACAGACTGGAGACCCATCCCAAGAGGAAGAAAAAGGTGAAACAAACCCCCGGGGGTCTCTGTTTGAGTCTTGAATTGGCCCCCATTGTTTCGTAGTACTGTTGAAGTGACAGCATATATTCACCACTCTGCTGCTCTTCACTCTTTACTTTCTCTTCTTTCTTTTCTCGCCCTCCACGCATCGCGTTGCCGACTTCAATCGCCGGTGCCGGCTTTACGAGCTCTTATGAGGTGGGCGTGGCCAAGGCTCTGCGCATGCTCTGACGGATTTAGTTCCATTTTTTTCCCCCGCCAAGCAGATGAAAAAATGGGTTTGACTTGTTTCCTTTTAGGTTATCTCTGATCAAACACTTCTTCCTGATGAAACATTCGGAAAAGTTGTGTGGATGTATGACGCAACTTTTTATGGTTCTGTCGAGATGTCACTTCCTTAAAATGTTAGTTTAAAAGACTTTAATGTATGAGAATTCGTTGTATGATTTTGCCTCTGAGCGGTGATTGTTTTTTGCAGCTAAATGTCCGGGGCGGGGTGACTTAGTCGGTAGCGCGCCAGGCTCGTAATCTGTAGTTCCCAGGTTCGAGTCCCAGCTGGGTCAGCGTTGAGATTTATCTCAGCAAAATTACCCGCCCTGCCCACGGTCAGTAGGGGACACCGATGGTCTTGGAAAGGTCGCCGTCCGTCGGATGGAACGTTAAGCCGTGGTTCCGTGTGCGGGAGAGCCATACCCTGTGCACGTTAAAGAACAACGCTGGATGGCCTTGACGGGAGACTACCATCTGTCACCAACAGCTGTTCCAGTGGGTCCTCACCCCCAACCTTCTCTGATCCTTCGGGGTCCATGTGACCTGGCCATTTAGCCCATGGTGTGCAAAAAAGTGCCGCTCAGAGGTGAAACAACCCAACCCAACGCAGCTAAATGTCCAGATCAGAAGGGTTCCAAAGGCTCGGAACGTTATAGGGAAAGAGATTCCTGAAAAGCTATTAAAAGAAAAATGGTAGTATCCTATCAAAAAAAAATCCAGTGTATTCTTTTAACGTAGTGAGGCCAGTAGCGCGCTTGTCTCATAATCTGAATTTCCCAAGTACATGAACTTTGATATTTATCTCTGTTAACCCCTATCCTGCCTTAGGTCAGAAAGAGACTGGAATTAAAGAGTGCCGTCTTGATGAGACCTTGAGTCGTGATCCCGTGTTCCAAAGAGTCCTACCCTGTGCGTGTTAAAGAGCACTCTGGATGACCTTAACAAAAGGCTTCCATCTGCAGGTAATGGTTAGAAAAAAGACCATGTTAAGTCAACGAAAGTCAAAATCGAAGAGTCGTAATTTCTACAATAAACATTTCAGAGGTTGGGTTGGGATGATTTACCTCTGAGCGGCACTTTTTTGCACACCATGGGCTAAATGGCCAGGTCACAAGGACCCCGAAGGCTCAGAGAAGGTTGGGGGAGGGGACCCATTGGAACAGCTGTTGGGAAACAGATGGTAGCTTCCCGTCAAGGCCATCCAGCGTGTTCTTTAACGTGCACAGCGTATGGCTCTCCCGCACACGGGACCACGGCTTAACGTCCCATCCGACGGACGGCGGCCTTTTCAAGCCCATCGGTGTCCCCTACTGACCGTGGGCAGGGCGGGGAATTTTGCGGAGATAAATACATTTCAGAGGAAAATAGGACTAGATAAATTCAAATCTCATTCGAATCTCTCTAGATCTCGATATCCGTTCAGTGCTTAAAAATAGTTATGGAAGTTTAAATATTTAACAGCAGCAAAGTCAATCCTAAAAAACTTATGCAAAACTGATAATTACTTAAATAATTTTTTACAGAAAATTCTAAAGCATATATTATTAAACAGTTTGAAATAATACTTCAAGTTTCAATTAACTTCTGTGGTAAATTCTTAGGACCGACATCGCTGCAGTTCAATATTCAAACTACTTCTATAACTCTTTAAGTAATAATAATAATAATAATAATAAATAATAATACCCCCTCAAGCAGCTGCTTGCCACAGAGGTCTGACAGGAGCCTGTCAGTTTATATGCCGGAGTAGCAGGTCTGAGAGGATGGCAAGACCTCAGCAGAAAAACAACACGCACAAACATGTCTTACCCGGGGCTCGATTGTTAAAAATCGAGAGTCAGCGAAATTTCAAAGAGAGCTTAATTTATCTAATCCTATTCGCCTGAAAAATGTTTATTGTAGAAATTATTAATCTGCGAAATTCACTCTCCATTGACTTAATGTGGGAATGTTTCCATTTCTCTGTCCGTTACCTGTATTTCCTAACAACGGTTTAATTCCCCCAACCTTCTCTGACCCTTAGGTCTTTGTGGCCTGACCATTTAGCTCACTGTGTGCAAAAAGCGGCTTCCAGAAGTAAAAAAAACAACCTCGCGAGCCCAAAATTCAAATTCCCGTTCGCTCCGTGACCTAAATAATAGTGGTATTGTCCGAACCAAGGGCCTTTCCCGACCCCGAAAAATAGTGGTACTAGCCGAACCAAGGGCCTTTCGCGACCCTAGATAATAGTGGTACTGGCCAAACCAAGGGCCCTTCGCGACCCTAGATAATAGTGGTACTGGCCGAACCAAGGGCCCTTCGCGACACTAGATAATAGTGGTACTGGCCGAACCAAGGGCCCTTCGCGACACTAGATAATAGTGGTACTGGCCGAACCAAGGGCCTTTCCTGACCCCGAAAAATAGTGGTACTAGCCGAACCAAGGGCCTTTCGCGACCCTAGATAATAGTGGTACTGGCCGAACCAAGGGCCTTTCGCGACCCTAGATAATAGAGGTACTGGCCAAACCAAGGGCCCTTCGCGACCCTAGATAATAGTGGTACTGGCCGAACCAAGGGCCCTTCGCGACCCTAGATAATAGTGGTACTGGCCGAACCAAGGGCCCTTCGCGACCCTAGATAATAGTGGTACTGGCCGAACCAAGGGCCCTTCGCGACCCTAGATAATAGTGGTACTGGCCGAACCAAGGGCCCTTCGCGATCCTAGATAGTAGTGGTACTGGCCGAACCAAGGGCCCTTCGCGACCCTAGATAATAGTGGTACTGGCTGAACCAAGGGCCTTTCGCGACCCTAGATAATAGTGGTACTGGCCAAACCAAGGGCCCTTCGCAACCCTAGATAATAGTGGTACTGGCCGAACCAAGGGCCCTTCGCGACACTAGATAATAGTGGTACTGGCCGAACCAAGGGCCCTTCGCGACACTAGATAATAGTGGTACTGGCCGAACCAAGGGCCTTTCCTGACCCTAGATAATAGAGGTACTGGCCAAACCAAGGGCCCTTCGCGACCCTAGATAATAGTGGTACTGGCCGAACCAAGGGCCTTTCGCGACCCTAGATAATAGTGGTACTGGCCAAACCAAGGGCCCTTCGCGACCCTAGATAATAGTGGTACTGGCCGAACCAAGGGCCCTTCGCGACCCTAGATAATAGTGGTACTGGCCGAACCAAGGGCCCTTCGCGACCCTAGATAATAGTGGTACTGGCCGAACCAAGGGCCCTTCGCGATCCTAGATAGTAGTGGTACTGGCCGAACCAAGGGCCCTTCGCGACCCTAGATAATAGTGGTACTGGCTGAACCAAGGGCCTTTCGCGACCCTAGATAATAGTGGTACTGGCCAAACCAAGGGCCCTTCGCAACCCTAGATAATAGTGGTACTGGCCGAACCAAGGGCCCTTCGCGACACTAGATAATAGTGGTACTGGCCGAACCAAGGGCCCTTCGCGACACTAGATAATAGTGGTACTGGCCGAACCAAGGGCCTTTCGCGACCCTAGATAATAGAGGTACTGGCCAAACCAAGGGCCCTTCGCGACCCTAGATAATAGTGGTACTGGCCGAACCAAGGGCCCTTCGCGACCCTAGATAATAGTGGTACTGGCCGAACCAAGGGCCCTTCGCGACCCTAGATAATAGTGGTACTGGCCGAACCAAGGGCCCTTCGCGACCCTAGATAATAGTGGTACTGGCCGAACCAAGGGCCCTTCGCGATCCTAGATAGTAGTGGTACTGGCCGAACCAAGGGCCCTTCGCGACCCTAGATAATAGTGGTACTGGCCGAACCAAGGGCCCTTCGCGACCCTAGATAATAGTGGTACTGGCCGAACCAAGGGCCCTTCGCGACCCTAGATAATAGTGGTACTGGCCGAACCAAGGGCCCTTCGCGATCCTAGATAGTAGTGGTACTGGCCGAACCAAGGGCCCTTCGCGACCCTAGATAATAGTGGTACTGGCTGAACCAAGGGCCTTTCGCGACCCTAGATAATAGTGGTACTGGCCAAACCAAGGGCCCTTCGCAACCCTAGATAATAGTGGTACTGGCCGAACCAAGGGCCTTTCGCGACCCTAGATAATAGTGGTACTGGCCAAACCAAGGGCCCTTCGCGACCCTAGATAATAGTGGTACTGGCCGAACCAAGGGCCCTTCGCGACCCTAGATAATAGTGGTACTGGCCGAACCAAGGGCCCTTCGCGACCCTAGATAATAGTGGTACTGGCCGAACCAAGGGCCCTTCGCGACCCTAGATAATAGTGGTACTGGCCGAACCAAGGGCCCTTCGCGACCCTAGATAATAGTGGTACTGGCCGAACCAAGGGCCCTTCGCGACCCTAGATAATAGTGGTACTGGCTGAACCAAGGGCCTTTCGCGACCCTAGATAATAGCGGTACTAGCCAAACCAAGGGCCTTTCGCGACCCCGAATAATGGTACTGGCCGAACCAAGGGACCTTCGCGACCCTAGATAATAGTGGTACTGGCCGAACCAAGGGCCCTTCGCGACCCTAGATAATAGTGGTACTGGCCGAACCAAGGGCCCTTCGCGACCCTAGATAATAGTGGTACTGGCCGAACCAAGGGCCCTTCGCGACCCTAGATAATAGTGGTACTGGCTGAACCAAGGGCCTTTCGTGACCCTAGATAATAGCGGTACTAGCCGAACCAAGGGCCTTTCGCGACCCCGAATAATGGTACTGGCCGAACCAAGGGACCTTCGCGACCCTAGATAATAGTGGTACTGGCCGAACCAAGGACTTTTCGCAATTCATTATATGGATTTCGCTGTCCAATTTCTGGTCGCAATCCTGGCAGTACTGCATCCAGAAGGGATGCCCTCCCCCGTTCCTGTGAAGATTGGAATGAATTAATGCCGATTAATAATTTAACCAATTATTTCCAATGCGCAATCTCTTATCCTGGTTAAATTTTACTAGGTTCGTGTCACTGAACCCTGTGTATGGTACCTATATGGAACGTGTATGGTACCTGTATGGGTACCTATTAGGAGCATTTCTAATCGGAGGGACTAAAAAGTTATTTTACGATTTCCGAAAGAGGTGTGGAATTTGCAATCTTTTACGGAACATGAATAATTCTATACGTATTTTATATTTCCCAGGTGAATTTGGGTATTTTTAAATTTTTTTTTTTTCATTTTATTGTACGTGGCAGGAAAGAGAGAGTGAGGGAGAGCTCTTTCTCTGTCGATTTCTTTGAAAGCAGTTATTCGAATTTGAGCTAAGTCCACTTTTATGTTTGTCAAGACTGATTCCGTTTCATAATCCAACCCTGGCAGAGCTTGAAGTCAGACTTCAGATAAGCAAAGAGTTATTAAAGTATATTAAAAGCATTCAGTTATATTAAATAAAGAAATTACAACTGAAGCACGTGGTTGTCACAAATCTCTACGAAGGAATCTGTCAACAAGGAAGATCTGTTATGAATTTGGATATAGATAATAGATAGATAATTTTTATTTTAGATAATGTTTAACAGCATACAGAAACAATTTAAATTGGAAACATCTGTCGTCACATTGAATATAATACACAAAAAATGAAAACAACTCAAAACAAAGGAGCGGGGGTGGCTCAGTCGGTAGCGCGCCAGGCTTGTAATCTGCAGTTCCCAGGTTCGAGTCCCAGCTGGGTCAGCGTTGAGATTTATCTCCGCAAAATTCCCCGCCCTGCCCACGGTCAGTAGGGGACACCGATGGGCTTGGAAAGGCCGCCGTCCGTCGGATGGGACGTTAAGCCGTGGCCCCGTGTGCGGGAGAGCCATACCCTGTGCACGTTAAAGAACACGCTGGATGGCCTTGACGGGAGACTACCATCTGTCTCCCAACAGCTGTTCCAGTGGGTACCCTCCCCCAACCTTCTCTGAGCTTTCGGGGTCCATGTGACCTGGCCATTTAGCCCATGGTGTGCAAAAAAGTGCCGCTCAGAGGTAAAACAACTCAAAACAAAAATTTCCTAGTAATCCAGAAGTGTGAAAGTCAGAAAGGAAGAAACACGAGATTTTAAATTGTGTTTGTCGGATATTTATAATTTGAATAAGGCCGCATTAATAATAAACGATCAACAACAATCAGCTACAGCATCATAACCTCTGCAATCTTAATATCTGGAATGTAATATCAGAATCTTAATATCTAATTTCGGTGAATGCGATCAACGTCCGAAAATTCAAAGGGCTCTTTAACTACAACAATTTTAATAATAAAAATAAATAAATACCCCCTCAAGCAGCTACTTGCCACAGAGGTCTGACAGGAGCCTGCCAGTTTATATGCCATAGTAGAAGGTCTGAGAGGATGGCAGGACCTCGGCAGATTTTAATATACAACTAAAAAAACTGTATCAGAAGGTTAACGACACAAATAGGCGAACTGAAAGAAAAACCAAAAACATATTTTTTATTTAAAAAAATTACTCAGTGTCATGTATTGATGCCAAATGTCGTTAATCATTGTGCAGAAAATGACGAGAAATGCCTCCCACAAAGCAGCAACAACCGATTTCAGAAAAGTTCGCAGTTTTTTTTTTATGTTGTGGGTAAACGTTTCGGCGTAAACTGTTTGCAGTTTCATTATCAAGTCTGACCAGTGCCGCACCACCCAACTGGGTTTTTTTTCCTCCCTTAAGATTTCTAGATATTGTTCGCGATAGTGTTTTTCTTTTTTTCTTTAAGAGTAAGGGGGAGAAATCAATGACGGATGAGGGGGGGGGGATAAGTTGCAGTGTGGAGGCGTTGTCAGCCTTTCCGTGAATTATGAACTAGCGACGGCGAATCCTAACTTGATCGTGCTGAGCTTATTATTGTGATTATGCTTTATGTTCTGCCTTGTTGATTGCCAAGCGTCAAGTGGTCAATTGCAACACAATCGACGATTAATAACACGAAATCAAGGAGCCAAAACTCGTCGGTGTAATGGAAAAGGCACCGGGAGTCGGTTGAGGTGTAGACAGAGTAGAAATCGGGGGAAGAATTCCAGATCCTAAATGCTTCGAAAAAGGTATTGGAGAAATTTAAAAGGGAGGGGGAAGAAGGTAAGAAAAATTTAAAAAGAAAAAAAAAATGCACAAAGCAGTTTTGGTTGTGATTGATGAAGGGATTGATCGTGTTTAAGTAGGGGAGGGGGGAGAGAAGGAGGGGGAGTGGCCAGACAAGCCTCAAGGATCTGCACGAAATCACGTGGTACCCAGTGAAGGTGCGCTGCGTCGTATTGTTTTGAATTCCGTGTCAAATTGGGCGAAAGCCACGTGGCATTGTTTTGGATGAGGAGGTTCTGCGAATCCTTGGTGGAGGATGGAGGGGGGGGGGGGGAAGACCAAGGCAAACGTGAATTTTTTTTGTGTGAATGTCTCCTAACGGTTTTCTTTTTTGCGCGTGACAGCCTCTCAAGAGGATTCTAGTCACTTCGCATTGTTTCCTGTTTCCGTTACTTGGTTAGGTGGGAAAGAAAGCGGCTTGATTTGTTGTTGGCAATGTTGGCCAACGACAAGGCTAAATTTTTTAATCCCGGAGTTCTTTCATTTTTTTTTTTTCTTGCTTTATTTCTTTGCAAATTTAAGTAAATGGTCAAGTGACATGGGTTGGGTTGTTTTACCTCTGAGCAGCACACCTTTTTGCATCCAAGAGCTCAGAGAAAACTGGGGAAAGGGTTGGGTTGAATTGTTTTATCTCTGAGCGGCACTTTTTTGCACGCCATGGGCTAAATGGACAGGTCACATGAACCCCGAAGGCTCAGAGAAGATTGGGGGAGGGGACCCACTGGAACAGCTGTTGGGAGACAGATGGTAGCCTCCCGTCAAGGCCATTCAGCGTGTTCTTTAACGTGCACAGGGTATGGCTCTCCCGCACACGGCGCCACGGCTTAACGTCCCATCCGACACACGGCGGCCTTTCCAAGCCCATCGGTGTCCCCTACTGACCGTGGGCAGGGCGGGGAATTTTGCGGAGATAAATCTCAACGCTGACCCAGCTGGGACTCGAACCTGGGAACTACAGATTACGAGCCTGGCGCGCTACCGACTGAGCCACCACCGCCCCTGGGGAAAGGAGATCCACTGGACAACTCTTAGGAGTCATACGGTAGCCTCCACTCAAGGCCATCCAGAGTGTTCTTTAACGTGCACAGAATGTCTCTCGAACACAGAAAGGCGGCTTAACTTCCAATACAACGGACGATGGCATTTTCAATCCCATCGGTGTTCCTTTCTGACCGAGGTACGGTGGAAGTTTAGGGGAGATCAATCTCAATGCTGGCCCCAGATAGGACTCGAACCTGGGAACTGCAGATTACGAGCTTGGCGTGCTACTGGTTGAACCATCCCCGACCCTCAAATTAGGAAGAAGGATTCTAAGCAAGAAATGGATCAATCCACCTCTCTTGCATTTCAGTATAAAATTAACATATTTGTAGTAACGAAAAGGGACGGCAGTTAGGCTTAAAAAGGTGTGAGTGAATGTCAGCGTTTAAAAAAGTGGCACATGAGCACTGAAAGCTTATTAAATAGAATTAGCATTGAACTATTTCTGGTTAGAAATTCTCCTTGTTTTATTCCCGTATCCCAGAATTATGGTGGCAATGGCACAGATTGGGAGATGTTAGAAAGCAAATCCGACATGTTTCTTAATATTGGCAAGTAATGGCTTTCAAAAATTTCTTGTAAAATTCGCCCGGATCGAGCTCCGACTCGAAATATGACCCAACTACCATATCTGACGGATGCCGACGTTTTCAAGTACATTTGTGTCTCTTTCGAACTGCTTGTGGGTAAGAGGGGGGGAAATTAGAACACAACAAATGGCACATGAAAACTTTGTAATCAGGGGCAGTCAGTCTTGGTATATACTGAGATAGGTTCGTAATCTGATGATCCAAATTTGGAGTCCTTATTTTACCTGCTTTGAGAGTTTCTTCACTAATCCAGCTCCGGCCCCCGTCAGAAAAGGGATAATACCAATGGGGTTCGAAAGGTGGATGGCTCAACTCAAATAAAATCCCCTACTCCCCTTCCTCAGACATCCATCTGCCTCTTCCCATCTGATATCAATATTGTCTTCACTTTGGGGGGCGGGGATGGCTCAGTCGGTAGCGCGCCAGGCTCGTAATCTGTAGTTCTCAGGTTCGAGTCCCAACTGGGTCAGCGTTGAGATTTATCTCCGCAAAATTCCCCGCCCTGCCCACGGTCAGTAGGGAACACCGATGGGCTTGGAAAGGCCGCCGTCCGTCGGATGGGACGTTAAGCCGTGGCTCCGTGTGCGGGAGACCCATACCCTGTGCACGCACGTTAAAGAACACGCTGGATGGCCTTGACGGGAGGCTACCATCTGTCTCCCAACAGTTGTTCCAGTGGGTCTCCAACCTTCTCTGAGCCTTCGGGGTCCATATGACCTGGCCATTTAGCCCATGGTGTGCAAAAAAGTGCCGCTCAGAGATAAAACAATCCAACCCAACAACTCGATATATTTCCCTTTATAAACTCGGTTTAGGTTCTTTAACAAATAACTCTTAAGTGAAAAGAATTCTACCGTTTATGCTGCTTAAAACTCGTAAGTAGAAAATAGGTCAAAAGGTCAGGTTGAATTATTGACCAACAATACGAAGAAAGCGGAACTGTAGGTTTCAGTGTCAGAATTTTTAATCCCCCCCCCCCCCCCCGGTTCTGCTCCCATCGTAAAATTCATGTACAGATTTTACGGATAAAGTAAGTTCGAATACATGATTATCGTCAACAGATTTTTTTCTTTTACAAAGAAAAAAAAAATTCCAAAAACGTTCCTTTAGGAACCTTTGTGTACCAATATCATGGAGTTGTTCTTTTCCAAGAGACGCTCGGCAGGTTAAATCCATCGGCCACAAAGACATCGAAGGCTCAGATCTGTCTAGGAGAAGAAGGTCCACCGTACAAAGAGATTAGGCCAGGAAGCTTAGTGTCAAATATGATCTTTAATACTCACAGTGATAATTACCTTTGGAAAAGGGTCGTTAACGCTCCAGGCTCGTAATCTGCATTTCCTAATTTCGAGTCCGCTTGTGTCAGCGTTCAGATTTATCTTGGCTAAACCACTACCCACAGTCAGTAGGGGACATCGATGGGTTTGGAAAGGCCGCCGTCCGTCGGATGGGACGTTAAGCCGTTGCTACGGCTGCGGAAGAGCCATTCACCTTGCACGTTAAAGAATACGGTAAGATAGCCTTGACGTGATGATACCATCTGTCTCCTTAACAGATGTTCAGTGGGTTTCCTACCCTCAACGTTCTCTGAGCCCTCGAGGTCCATGCGACCTGGCCATTTAGGACATTGTCTGTAAAAAAAGTGCCGCTCAGATGTAAAACAACCCAACCCCTTTGAGAAATACTCTTTTGCTATCATTGGGCAGGTAAAAGACACTAAGGGTTGGGTTGTTTCGCCTCTGAGCGGCACTTTTTGGGGGAGGTTGGGGGAGGGGACCCACTGGAACAGCTGTTGGGAGACAGATGGTAGCCTCCCGTCAAGGCCATCCAGCGTATTCTTTAACGTGCACAGGGTATGGCTCTCCCGCACACGGGGCCACGGCTTAACGTTCCATCCGACGGACGGCGGCCTTTCCAAGCCCATCGGTGTCCCCTACTGACCGTGGGCAGGGCGGGGAGTTTTGCGGAGATAAATCTCAACGTTGACCCAGCTGGGACTCGAACCTGGGAACTACAGATTACGAGCCTGGCGCGCTACCGACTGAGCCATCCCCGCCTCAAAAGACACTAAGGGCTCGGAGAAGATTCAGAAGAGGGAACCACTGGATAACTGTTAGTAACCAGATGTAAGCACCCCGTCAAGGCTATCCAGAGTGTTCTTTAATCATGTTCACAGTGAATGTCTCTCCTGCATACGAGGCTCAGCCTCAGATCCAATCCTTAAAGGTGTCCGTTTCACACTTCTGTCATTTCTTCTTAGGCTCCATCTAATTACGTTAAAGGAACTGAACAAATGAACCCTTCAATTATAACCACCCTAATCCATTCTTATTACTATCAGAGTTAATAAATCCGTGTCTTGCACGACATGGGATCATTCTAATTTCTCTCTTTTCGTTTCACAACACTAGGTGTGGCTTTTGCAGCTAGTGCGCGAACACGTACAGCATGCGCATTATTAAATTATCCCTGTTGTTCGTTCTTTCACTTCTGATTACTTTCATTTCATTATCTGTGTGCCTCTCTCCTATTGTCATCATTAGACGAGGTTAAAGTCGAAGAAATCATTATTTTCCCGTTCCTCGTGCCCACCTCCACCTCTGCATCGGCACGTGCACATTACCGCTGGGCAGCGGCACCGACTGCGAGCGTTGCTCGAGATGGAGGAGCCCCGCCTCCTCCAACAACGAAACCCGTTACATCCAGGTCTTCCACTACTACATCAACTTCGGGTAGGCTGTCGGCAGACGTGCGCCTCATCGCAAATGATTTTTCCACAGTTTGTCACACACATTCAGTTCCTCTGCGAAAGTTGGTATTGCTGCGCATGTGTTGGCCATCCGCCCCTCTGTTTTCGGCGTAGGAAGAAGTTGATTCCTGAGCACCATCATTGTCGACGTCATATATGGTGGATACCAGTGTGTATTGTTGGCAAAGGGGAAAGAAAAAGTTCCTCACACGAGAGGACAGAAATTACCTACTTCTGTCTTTATTATTGCTCTGCCTTTATTTTTCCCATGTCATTTCTTCTAATATGTAATTACCTTGTCACTGCCCTCTGAGTTCACAGATCCAACCTCCCCTACGCCAGAAGTTTCCTCCCCATTCAAGACTCCGGCTTTGATTTGGCGTCCATGACAGGAAAGGATGAAGTCATCCCCGTTTCTGTTTCATCCCGAGTCTCCCTCTGAAAGAGGTGATCAGACGCGGTCTTCCTGCACACGCAACAGATCCTCGTTCACTTCTCAGAAGTGAACTGCAACGAATTCGGTTGTTTGGTTTCGGAGTCTTTGAAAGGAAGAGGGAAAAGTAAAAATCATTCTTTTACTGTTTTAAAAAAATGAAAATTGAACACAACAGACAACACTCTTTTCAACATTCCTTTTTTTTTTGGAAACTCATTTGCTTCAAAAATTCTATAAATGAACCTGACAGTTGAACTATTGAACCTGACAGACCTGACTATTGAGCGCGCCGTAGAAGGGGCGCTTAATATGTGTGGATGGGAGTTGAGTTGTTTTACCTCTACGAAGCACACAATGGACCGAATGGCCAAGTCACAAAGACTCCTAAAACTCTGAGCTGGTTAGGGAAAGCTGTTATGAGAAGGATAGGTCCTCTCATCCATAATGTACAAGAGAGAATGGGGGATTGGATTATCGGTAGAATACGTCTCCTGATCTGTAGTTCCCGGGTGAAAGTCACAATTGTCGGATGGGACATTAAGCCGTGATCCCTTGATGCAAAGGGGGCGGGGGTGGCTCAGTCGGTAGCACGCCAGGCTCGTAATCTGTAGTTCCCAGGTTCGAGCTCCAGCTGGGTCAGCGTTGAGATTTATCTCCGCAAAATTCCCCGCCCTGCCCGCGGTCAGTAGGGGACACCGATGGGTTTGGAAAGACCGCCATCCGTCGGATGGGACGTTAAGCCGTGGCCCCGTGTGTGGGAGAGCCTGTGCACGTTAAAGAACACGCTGGATGGCCTTGACGGGAGGCTACCATCTGTCTCCCAACAGCTGTTCCAGTGGGTCCCCTCCCTCAACCTTCTCTGAGCCTACGGGGTCCATGTGACCTGGCCATTTAGCCCATGGTGTGCAAAAAAGTGCCGCTCAGAGGTAAAACAACCCAACCCAACCTGAACATTCGTGGCCCTTGTGATATGCAATTTAGCCTATTGTGTGCCTAAAAGTATCGCTCAAATATAAAGCCTGGTGTGGTCTGACTCATCCAACTGCCGACTCCCGGATGGGAAGGAAAGGTACCTCTGTTCAAATCCTAGAGTTTATCATTTATTTTTTAGCGGTTGTGTTGTCTTTCTTGTGAGATTTTCGCTTCCTCGCAGGTCGATTTATATTCAGCGGCCATTTTATTGGCAGCAAGCCCAATCTATTACGTGAAAAAAGGAGTCATATATATAACTCAGTGCATTCTTGAGCTCTTTACGGAAAAATGGTCCTGGAGATTAATAAAAGCAAATATTAGAATAATCTAATACAGGGGTTCTCAACGTGGGGTACACGGTAAAATTTTTTGGGATACGCCGTGAGAGCTCAAAGGTCGTTAGACCTAGTAACAAAGTCGCTAAGTTTGCATAATTATACTATAACTATAGTTTTATCTATCTATATAAGGGGTACGCTAGTTACATACACATTTCCAGGGGATACGTGAAGCATAAAAGGTTGAGAACCACTGGTCTAATATATAAAGAAGAGTATTTGAGCACTAGCAAACTTTGAATGAACTTGACTATCACCCAGTGTAAGATTAAGGGCTATGGGCAAACCCTTTGGATCACTCAAAGCCGTTGTTCACCGGGTTGAACATTAGGAATTATTAAAGAATAGTTATTACCTTGCGTAAATTTAAAAGAAGAAAATAGTTCACTGGATTTCTTTCTGCTTTCGTGTGATAAAAACCGTTGTTTCGGAAAAGGGCAAATAGATATTTTCAGTCAGGAGCGAAGAGTTAAGTACGAGCTCTTTTTTTTGTGCAAATGAAAGCGTTCGAAAACTCTAGCAACGCCAGGTAAATCTGATAGTAATCTGATATAGAAACTTAAGTACCTAAGGCGATTTTAAAATGCTTTACATATGAGCGGCACTTTTTTGCACACCATGGGCTAAATGGCCAGGTCACATGGACCCCGAAGGCTCAGAGAAGGCTGGGGGAGGGGACCCACTGGAACAGCTGTTGGGAGACAGATGGTAGTTTCCCGTCAAGGCCATCCAGCGTGTTCTTTAACGTGCAGAGGGTATGGCTCTCCCGCACACGGTGCCACGGCTTAATGTCCCATCCGACGGACGGTGGCCTTTTCAAGCCCATAGGTGTCCCCTACTGACCGTGAGCAAGACGGGGAATTGTTGCGGAGATAAATCTCAACGCTGACCCAGCTGGGACTCGAACCTGGGAACTACAGATTACGATCCTTGAGCGCTACCGACTGAGCCACTCCCGCCCCTGTAGAAACCTGATAAAAAGAATTTAAGTGATTGGAAATTCTGGATTATTCAATGGGACTTCTAGTCCCGCCTCTTCCTTCTTTCCGTAAATTTTCACTGATTACAGGGCAGTTAATTTTCATACAAATATACTTGTAGTTAAAATTTTTCTGAATTTCCTGAATCCTTTGCTTCCCAGCACATACGAAAAGCTCGCTTTCAGCTCATTGGATGATGGGAAAAGCTCAAGACAAACCTCCACACGATCTCACATCTCCACGAAATGCTCCCCGCAAAGAGTCGATATCTTGCTGAGTGCATGATTGCCTCTCTAAAGGTGGAATGGCATCAACAAAGGTTAAATATAGTCGTGCCTTTACTGTGTTCGCTATACGGTGGAATGTTTTTCTTGATTCCTTCGCGTTTCCTTTCACCGTGTGACAGATCATTCATTGGTAAAAAACTCATTCTATCTCCTGCCATGAATTTGAAAATAAGCCGGATTGAAATTTTTAGCGGGGGGTGGGGTTAAGGGAAAACAACCAAATGAACTATACCGTATGCAACTATAAGGGTACGGTTATAGGGGGGGGGGGGGATTTAAGAATATGCCCTCACCCTCTATCGAAAAACTATGTTTTTGAACAAAGTTTGATTTGACACTTTGACTTGCACCGTTATTATTCTTCAGCAGATATGCATTAGTTTCAAATGTACATTTTTTTTAGAGGACAGATGTATTGGATTTATGTTTTCAGAGCAAAGATGCATTGGTTTTAAATTATTTCAGAGCAGAGATGCTTTGGTTTTAAATGTTTCCAGAGCAGAGATGCATTGGTTTTAAATGATTTCAGAGCAGAGATGCGTTGGTATTAAATGTTTCCAGAGCAGAGATGCTTTGGTTTTAAATGTTTCCAGAGCAGAGATGCTTTGGTTTTAAATGTTTCCAGAGCAGAGATGCATTGGTTTTAAATGATTTCAGAGCAGAGATGCATTGGTATCAAATGATTCCAGAGCAGAGATGCTTTGGTTTTAAATGTTTCCAGAGCAGAGATACATTGGTTTTAAATGTTTTCAGAGCAGAGATGCTTTGGTTTTAAATGTTTCCAGAGCAGAGATGCTTTGGTTTTAAATGTTTTCAGAGCAGAGATGCTTTGGTTTTAAATGTTTCCAGAGCAGAGATGCATTGGTTTTAAATGATTTCAGAGCAGAGATGCGTTGGTATTAAATGTTTCCAGAGCAGAGATGCTTTGGTTTTAAATGTTTCCAGAGCAGAGATGCTTTGGTTTTAAATGTTTCCAGAGCAGAGATGCATTGGTTTTAAATGATTTCAGAGCAGAGATGCATTGGTATCAAATGATTCCAGAGCAGAGATGCTTTGGTTTTAAATGTTTCCAGAGCAGAGATACATTGGTTTTAAATGTTTTCAGAGCAGAGATGCTTTGGTTTTAAATGTTTCCAGAGCAGAGATGCTTTGGTTTTAAATGTTTTCAGAGCAGAGATGCTTTGGTTTTAAATGTTTCCAGAGCAGAGATGCATTGGTTTTAAATGATTTCAGAGCAGAGATGCGTTGGTATTAAATGTTTCCAGAGCAGAGATGCTTTGGTTTTAAATGTTTCCAGAGCAGAGATGCTTTGGTTTTAAATGTTTCCAGAGCAGAGATGCATTGGTTTTAAATGTTTCCAGAGCAGAGATGCGTTGGTATTAAATGTTTCCAGAGCAGAGATACATTGGTTTTAAATGTTTTCAGAGCAGAGATGCGTTGGTATTAAATGTTTCCAGAGCAGAGATGCTTTGGTTTTAAATGTTTCCAGAGCAGAGATGCTTTGGTTTTAAATGTTTTCAGAGCAGAGATGCTTTGGTTTTAAATGTTTCCAGAGCAGAGATGCATTGGTTTTAAATGTCTCCAGAGCAGAGATGCATTGGTTTTAAATGATTTCAGAGCAGAGATGCGTTGGTATTAAATGTTTCCAGAGCAGAGATGCATTGGTATCAAATGATTCCAGAGCAGAGATGCTTTGGTTTTAAATGTTTCCAGAGCAGAGATACATTGGTTTTAAATGTTTTCAGAACAGAGATGCGTTGGTATTAAATGTTTCCAGAGCAGAGATGCTTTGGTTTTAAATGTTTCCAGAGCAGAGATGCTTTGGTTTTAAATGTTTCCAGAGCAGAGACGCTTTGGTTTTAAATGTTTCCAGAGCAGAGATGCATTGGTTTTAAATGATTTCAGAGCAGAGATGCGTTGGTATTAAATGTTTCCAGAGCAGAGATACATTGGTTTTAAATGTTTTCAGAGCAGAGATGCGTTGGTATTAAATGTTTCCAGAGCAGAGATGCTTTGGTTTTAAATGTTTTCAGAGCAGAGATGCTTTGGTTTTAAATGTTTCCAGAGCAGAGATGCATTGGTTTTAAATGTCTCCAGAGCAGAGATGCTTAACGTCACATCCGACGGACGACGGCCTTTCCAAGCCCATTGATGTCCCCTACTGACCGTGGGCAGGGCGGGGAATTTTGCGGAGATAAATCTCAACGCTGAACCAGCTGGGACTCGAACCTGGGAATTCAACAACCCCCGGGAACCGATAGCTTTCATTTTCAAAAATGCGCTACAAGAATATATCAAATGCGAAATATAGAGTGTATACGCATCTAAGGGAGGATAAAATAAGTGAGGAATCTGGCATACGATATAAAGTGAGTCACCTGCGCTGAAAGCTGCTCTCATTTTGAACGAACAGGGAAAAGGAGAGCAAAAACCTTTTTTATCTTGAAACAGAAAGAGTTTCCTATAATATTAAGAACAGGAGATAATTTCAGATCCGTAATGGAATGAAAGAAAAATAAGCGAAAAATGCCGAAAGTGTAAATGCGGGGGAGGGGAGTGAAGGAGGGGGATATTTAAGCTTTGTTTAGTTGCTGGAGAGATTTATTTTGAGATGCGGTAGCCTGAACTTTGAACCCCAATTCAGTTCGTAAAAGGAATGAACCTCTATCAATATAGAATGCATCATGGGTCACAGATATTACCCTTTTGACCCACATGAAAGATGATTGATTAGAGAGGAAAAAAATATAGAGAGGAAAAGAAAGGAAGGCATTCTGGCACATATCTCTCAAGAGAAGCCCTTCTGTGATGCAAACCTAGTTCCTAACTCAGAACCAGATATGAGCATAAATTGCGTAATATTGTCATTCCAATCCAAGTGTAGTTGATTTTAACATAGGTCACGGTATTTGCTCGATTTCAGAACCTTATATCCTGGAAACAAATATAGAAATTCTCTCTTGCATGCTGCGAAACAGGTTAATGACTTTACCAAACACTTTTTTTTTAACCAGTGAATGTGTCAGTGCTTTGCAAAAATATACATTGACGACATATTGATCTCTACAGTAAAAAACACATTTAAAAATTATGTTTTAATATAATCAGGAAAATATATCTATTCTGGAAACATTTAAAACCGAATGCATCTCTGCTCTGGAAACATTTAACACCAAAGCATCTCTGCTCTGAAATAATTTAAAACCAATCTCCTCATGTGCGGGAGAGCCATACCCTGTGCACGTTAAAGAACACGGTGGATGGCCTTGACGGGAGGCTACCATCTACCTATCAACAGCTGTTCCAGTGGGTCCCCTCCCCCAACCTTCTCTGAGCCTTCGGGGTCCATGAAACCTGGCCATTTAGCCTATTGTGTGCAAAAAAGTGCCGCTCAGAGGTAAAACAACCCAACCCAGGGTAAGGAAATATGGTTTCGTTTCTTATTTTGGGCTTTCGGCGTTGAACAATAGACTACGAATTGAAGAGGGACGATAAACTGAAACTTATAACAACGATTTAATGAATGTATTTACAAATGTCTCCGCGAGAATTGTCGTTGGCTACTGGTTTAGGACTAGTTTACAAACAACCGTGATACGATGTTTAACAGTCTGCATCTTATACACGCACTTAACAGCGAAAAACCTCTAGACTCGTGAAATAAATATTCACAGAGCGTAGCCCATTTCAGGTCTTCTCATTAAATTAGTGCCGTCAGAACTGCCTGATCTTGTCGATGCGATGACCGCCGCTCTCGTGCAAGCCCCATCCTCCCGGTCCTATGGGATGGTCATTTTGCCTGCGCTCCAAGATTGAAAGTAGCCACTGCGGAAAGTTGTTGTTGTTGGGTTACCTCTGAGCGGCACTTTTTTGCACACCATGGGCTAAATGGTCAGGTCACATTGACCCCGAAGGCTCAGAGAAGGTTGGGGGAGGGGACCCACTGGAACAGCTGTTGGGAGACAGATGGTAGCCTCCCGTCAAGGTCATCCAGCGTGTTCTTTAACGTGCACAGGGTATGGCTCTCCCGCACACGGGGACACGGCTTAACGTCCCATCCGACGGACGGCGGCCTTTCCAAGCCCATCGGTGTCCCCTACTGACCATGGGCAGGGCGGGGAATTTTGCGGTGATAAATCTTAACGCTGACCCAACTGGGACGCGAACCTGGGAACTGCAGATTACGAGCCTGGCGCGCTACCTACTGAGCCACCCCCGCCCCACTTCGGAAAGAGACCGATCACCAACGATCAGAGGCAATAAACCTATGTTGTCTTCTACTATGGCATATAAGCTGACAGGCTCCTGTCAGACCTCTGTGGCAAGCAGCTGCTTGAGGGGGGGTATTTATTTTATTTTGTTAATTGCAGTGAGATAACGTCAGCCATAAACAGCCTTCGTCAGATGTGTGAGAAAGGAGACAGCCGTGTTCACATGAAGAGTTACATTTCTGTGCAAAGCAAGGTCAAATAAAAATATATACATAAATTGATAAAAAAAAGACATAATAAAATAACATAAAAACCCGACAGAAGCTATAACCCCACCTCTCTGCCCACCCAACCCATGGCCGGCAGTTGTCAGGGTCCTCTGCTTCGGACGTCTCAACTAACATGAAAGTGGTATAACGGGCATCCGGCAGTTCCATGAAAGTAGTTAATGGTCATTCTTTTATTGGTTGGTCAATGGTTAATGTGTAGTGGGGGGGGGGGGATAGCTAGTGGTGGTCTCAAGGGGTGGGGGGTGCAGAAAAAAGGATGCTCTGTCAGACAGCCTAGTATTGCTAAATTACATCCAGTCTCGATAGAATAGTGGCACCGGTTAAGCAAAAATTAACAATAGTGATACGAACAACTACAACCTGCCGCCATCGTCAAAAATGGACGCACGGAAATCCCAGAACTTTACAATTATCGCTAGTCAAGAAAATAATCGTATGGGAAACCTTGCAACCCCCCCCCCCCCCCGAAATTTGAGGGCGGGGGTGACTCAGTCGGTAGCGCGCCAGGTTCGTAATCTGTAGTTCCCAGGTTCGAGTCCCAGCTGGGTCAGCGTTGAGATTTATCTCCGCAAAATTCCCCGCCCTGCCCACGGTCAGTAGGGGACACCGATGGGCTTGGAAAGGCCGCCGTCCGTCGGATGGAACGTTAAGCCGTGTCCCCGTGTGCGGGAGAGCCATACCCTGTGCACGTTAAAGAACACGCTGGATGGCCTTGACGGGAGGCTACCATCTGTCTCCCAACAGCTGTTCCAGTGGGTCCCCTCCCCCAATCTTCTCTGAGCCTTCGGAGTCCATGTGACCTGGCCATTTAGCCCATGGTGTGCAAAAAAGTGCCGCTCAGAGGTAAAACAACCCAAACCCCGAAATTTGAGGTCTCTACCTTGAGAGAATCGAAATGATTCTCCGCTTGCATTTGTCTCGTTTTCGTAGCGATTAGGTGTAACAAAGTCTATTGGAAGGAAGGACGTAAAAATGTTTTCAGTGTCTAGGTTGGGTTTTTTATCTCTTGAGTTCAAATTAAAATAATGCAAATGACCAGGTCATAAGGATCCTAAGGGCTGAGAGAAGGTTGAGGGAAAAGGATCCAGCTGTTAGTAGACAGATGGATACCTATCAAGGCCATCCAGTGTGTTCTTTAACGTGCACATGGTATGGCTCTCCCGCATACGGAACCACGGCTTAACGTCCCATCCCACGAACGACTGCTTTCCCAAGCCCATCGGTGCGGCCTCTTTTGAGCTAAGACAGTGGAGATTGTGTTGAGTTATCTCAACACTTGAACAGATGGGAACTCTGATCCGAGAGCTACAGATTTCGAGCCTGGAGTTCTACCGACTCAGCCATCTCCCTCCAGTGACGAGGAAAAAATATAAACTGTACACGCCAAACACGCTGTATTCGGAGACTTCCATCTTCATTAAACCATCTTGTCCTCCTCCCTCGTTCTGAGCATTCGGATCATTATGACCTGTCTCCTTACGCTAGAAAGAAATACTACTCGGCATTTCAAATAATCCTACACAAATGATAGCATAAAACATATTGAAATAAATCTTCATCGAAATACAGTTAAGTGTTACTATTATTTTTAAAACCTATTTTAAAAGAATAGTTCTAAAGGGTTGAATGCACTGAAAATGTCATCCCTGTGTTAAAGAGTTTTGTTATTTCTATTCGGAGAAAGCCCTTTAATGCAATTCTATTACAAATTCTATTACAGAAACCTCTTGTTTTATATATAATAGTTGTATTGGGTTATTTTATCTCCGAGCGGCACTTTTGAGCACACATTGGCCAAGTCACAAGGATCAAGGATCCCAAGAGTTCAGAGATGGTTGGAAAAGAAGATCTACTGCACAACTCTTAGTAGAAAGTAACCTCCCAACAAAGCCATCCAACGTATTCTTTAACGTGCACTAAGTATGGCTGGCTCTCTAATGCACACGAAGACAAGACTTAATGTACCATCCGAGGGACGAGGGCATTTCGAAACTCGTGAGTGTCTTCCTTTCTCACCGAAGTCAGAGAGAATGGTTGGGTTGTTTTACCTATGAGGGGTTCCTTTTTTGCACACGATGGGCTAAATGGCCAGGTCACATGGACCCCGATGTCTCGAGAGAAGGTTGGGGAGGGGACCCACTGGAACAGCTGTTGGGAGACAGATGCTAGTCTCCCGTGAAGGCCATCCAGTGTGTTCTTTAACGTGCACAGGGTATAGCTCTCCCGCACACTCTGTGAACGACAACACGGCTTAGCGTCCCATCCGACGGACGGCGGCCTTTCCAAGCCCATCGGTGTCCCCTACTGACCTTGGGCAGGGCAGGGAGTTTTGCGGAGATAAATTTCAATGCTGATCCAGCTGGGACTCGAACCTGGGAACTGCAGATTACGAGCCTGGCGCGCTACCGACTGTGCCATCCCCGCCCCACTCAGCGAGAGAGTTGGAGGACATAATCCCAACGCTGGCGCAGTTGTACATAGAAACTATATAAATTCAGGATTTCATTAAGAACTTGTTTTGTTTGAAACGAGTTTCTAGAAGAAAGTGCATAAATGTGTAATGGGAAATTTATTTGACTTCACACTAATTGGGCATTCGCCTAAATCGGGGGTTCTCAACGTGGGGTACGCGGGAAAATTTTTTGGGGTGCACCATGAGAGCTGAAAAGTCGCTAAGTTGGCATTATTATATTATTACTCTAGTTTTATCTATCTATATAAGGGGTACGCCAGTTGCATACAGATTTCCAGAGGGTACGTGAAGCATAAAAGTTTGAGAATCACTGGTCTAAATTCTCAGATTTTAACTTCAAAACTTTCTATAAATATTCATATTTTCCAGCGTGGTTAATATCGGATGCGTAAATGAATTTTAGATTGTCCTTAAAGTAATAGATATTGATTTCGTTTTAAAGATGTGGAGGCTGGTTTAGTCGGTCGCGAAACAGGTTCGCGATCTACAGTTCTCAGGTTCGAGTCTCAACCGTCCGTCCGATGGGATGTTAATCCGTGGCTCCGTGTGCGGGAGAGAGCCATATCCTGTGTACGTTAAGGGACACGTTGTATAGCCTTGATGGGAGGCTTCCTTCTGTCCCATACAAGCTATCCAACCTTGCCCCAACCTTCTCTGAACTTTTGGGATCCTTGTGACCTGACAATTTAGCCCATTATGTGATTCCTATCATTTGATAGTTCTCGTATTGTTAAGGAAATGACTTGTGGATGGGGATTGGGGTATCTCCAAACTTTTTATGAGAAGGACCACTTAAAGCATTTCAAAAGCTGAGACGTTTCATATCCTTATTGGCTCAGTGCTAACGAATGGATGTAACTGATAATTGATCTCTTTGCTTCGTTTTAGTGTCATGTACAGTCGCTCAAAAAAAATTTTTTTGAGCGACTGTAGAAGGTGATTGAAAAGTCACCCAACCCATTTCCTAAAAAATGTTTTATTTGCCAAAAAATGAACATACAAAGTCAGAAAACAAAGCAATGTTATATTCGGTGTTGGCAATTTCCGCCACAGTCAGCAATGGTCAGCATTAAGTCTTTTCTCATGTTTGATGGTTTCTCAAGTTTCTTCAATGACTCTTGAAATTCACAACTCAATATGTTGCTTCAATTCTTCTAATGTATGAGAGGAAATGCATCTCAAAACTCATTTTGACAAGTTCCGTAAGAATGAGTTGGGTTGCTTTACTTCTGAGCGACACTTTTTTGCACACCATGGGCTAAATGACCAGGTCACATGGACCCCGAAGGCTCAGAAGGCGCATGGCATTGTTCTCCCGCACTAGGCTTGCTTTACTTCTGAGCGACACTTTTTTTCACACCATGGGCTTAAATGACCAGGTCACATGGACCCCGAAGGCTCAGAAGGCGCAGGGCATGGCTCTCCCGCACTAGGAGCCACGGCTTAACGTCCCATCCGACGGACGGCGGCCTTTCCAAGCCCATCGGTGTCCCATACTAATCGTGGGCAGAGCGTGGAGTTTCGCGGAGATAAATCTCAAAGCTGACCCAGCTGGGACTCGAACTGGGAACTACAGATTACGATGCTAGCGCGCTACCGACTGAGCCACCCCGCCCCTCCGTAAGAATGAGATGCCACATAGTGTTCGACAATGGATACTCGTTGCGTTCGTGAAAAATACACGTTTTGCAACTTCCGACTGTTGAAAGACGAGTGGTGAGAATTTGCTGCGAAATCACGTGACCTGCACGGGTACAGTCACAGCGATTTACAATGCTCGTGAATCCAGTTGAACTATATATATTTAATTTCAACCATCAATACGAATTTCTTTGTTAGTTAGGTAAATTTTCGATCACTCTATGTAAATAATTTCTAACAAAAATGAATATGAAAAGTGATAAAAAAACCCTTTTCTTATAGATTAAGTTACTTGCGAAAAGTGCAATCGATACAAAGCAAAAAAATAATACAAAACGTAATTAAAATTATATTGATATGTGTTAAGAGTTCATCTTTCTTCAATTTTCGCTTAATGCCTTTTTTTTTCTTCTTTTTTTCATCTGTTTCAATCCATTTTATCACAAAATATGTACAGTCGCTCAAAAAAGTATTGCGAACACTATGGTTGATCACAGAATTCAGAAAAAATATCTGGCAACGATTTTTTTAGAAATTAGTGATCTGGCAACCTTCGTGTCACGTGACACGAAGGTTGCCAGATCACTAATTTCTAAAAAAATCGTTGCCAGATATTTTTTTTTTAATTCTGTGATCAACCATAGTAGTGTTCGGATACTTTTTTGAGCGACTGTAGGTGGTCATATTATTTTGATACTACATCGTGTGGGCTCACTCACGGAAATATTGAGCGTGTGCAGTTACCGTTCACAGCAAACTGGAGCGTGTGCAGTAACTGCACACGCTCCAGTTTGCTGTCAACGGTAACTGGAGCGTGTACAGTTGCTGTACACGCTCCAGATATTTTTCCTGAATTCTGTAATCACGTGACACGAAGGTTGCCAGATCACTAATTTCTAAAAAAATCTTTGCCAGATATTTTTTCTGAATTCTGTAATCAACCATCGTGTTCGGATACTTTTTTTGAGCGACTGTACCTGGCAATCATGTTGTCACCTTTAAAGGAATCAAAGCATAAATCGGAATTCAACACGTTATTTTTAAGGTTAAGTTTAAGAAATGAAATAAGAAAAAGCATTTTATTGCGTATAGTAAATAATGTAACAAAAATGAAAACTGCCTTTCAAAATATTTAAATGTCATTAGAATCTGTAGCTGCGATATGATTTATAGCATTTTTTTTTTTATCAACAATTACGTCAAAACGATTTGCATTTTTTTATGTAGTATTTCAGAGAAAATAATAAACTTCCGCTTTCATTCCTTGGCATTTTCAGTGACTAATTACAGGAATTTATGAACAACATAAAAGTGACAGATGTGCTAGATTTCTTTGAGGCATTTGAATTCTTCTCGTCTTCCATAACTCTGAAAAACCGGATTTAAAGAGAAATTTGAAAAATTTCTCGGTTTGGTGATTGGTTTTGGAGACTCAGAATAAACTTCCGAAAATATTAGTAAATCATAATATTTTCCTAACGCTAAGCTATCCTACAAAAGTGGGGCGGGGTTGGCTCAGTCGGTAGCGCGCCAGGTTCATAATCTGTAGTTCCCACGTTCGAGTGTCTGCTGGGTCAGCGTTGAGATCTATCTCCCCAAAACTCCCCGCCCTGCCCACGGTCAGTAGGGGACACCGATGGTCTTGGAAAGGCCACCGTCCGTCGGATGGGACGTTAAGCCGTGGCCCCGTGTGCGGGAGAGCCATACCCTGAGCACGTTAAGGAACACGCTGGATGGCCTTGACGGGAGGCTACCATCTGTCTCCCAACAGCTGTTCCAGTGGGTCCCCTCCCCCAACCTTCTCTGAGCCTTCGGGGTCCTTGAGACCTGGCCATTTAGCCCATGGTGTACAAAAAAGTGCCGCTCAGAGGTAAAACAACCCAACCCAAATCCTATAAAAGTTTCTAGTATATTGAATGTTTTTTTTTTTTATTTTATTTACTCTCCCATGGCCGAGTGGTTAGCACGCTTGGCTACTGATCTAAGGGACCTGGGTTCGAGCCCCGGGTAAGGCATGGCTGTTTGTGTCGTTTTTCTGCTGAGGGCCTGCCATCCTCTCAGACCTTCTACTATGGCATATAAACTGACAGGCTCCTGTCAGACCTCCGTGGTAAGCAGCTGCTTGAGGGGGTATTTATTTTTATTTTTTTTTTTTAACGATTGTCGAGTTGTCCGTGAGAGGTCAAGAGATTTTCATTCTGCAATGAAAGCTTCAAATAATAATTGCTGATATCTTCTTGTTTTTGCTCGCAAATTTCTCTTCTGTTGATGTTACTTCAAGACGGTACAATCCTTCATCTTGTTCCCTAGTTGATATCTGCGTCAACGTTGCGATGTTCCCCCTCTAAATCATCACCCTGCCCTCGGTCAGAAAGGGGACACCGATGGGTTTGAAAATGCCGCCGTCCGTCGGGTGGGACGTTAAGCCGTCGACTCGTGTACGGGAGAGCCGCACACTGTATACGCTAAAGAACCCTTGACGGCAGGCTACCATCTATCTCCTAACAGCTGTCCAGTGAGTCTCCTTCCCCAACCTTCTCTGAGCCTTCGGGGTCCTTGTGACCTGGCCATTTAGTCCGTTGTGTGCAAAAGAATGCGGCTCAGAGGAAACCAACTCAACCCAACTTATTTCGCACGTTCCCTTCTTGCTACAAAAATCAATATGGATTCGAACCCAGACTATGGCAGTTGCCGTGAAATAATGAAACAACGCCCCAAAATGCCTCTGCACATAATTGGATCTATTCCTTTTTCGTAACAGGTAACAGAGAATCATGTTCCTCACTTAGTGGGTGTTAAAAATGATTCACTTTTTACGTATATCAGTCTTCACAGTATGGGGCGCGGGGGTGGCTCAGTCGGTAGTGCGCCAGACTCGTAATCTGTAGTTCCCAGGTTCGAGTCCCAGCTGGGTCAGCGTTGAGATTTATCTCCGCAAAATTTCCCCGCCCTGCCCACGGTCAGTAGGGGCACCGATGGGCTTGAAAAGGCCGCCGTCCGTCGGATGGGACGTTAAGCCGTGGCCCCGTGTGTGGGAGAGCCATACCCTGTGCACGTTAAAGAACACGCTGGATGGCCTTGACGGGAGGCTACCATCTGTCTCCCAACAGCTGATCCAGTGCGTCCCCTCCCCCAACCTTCTCTGAGCCTTCGGGGTCCTTGTGGCCCGGCCATTTAGCCCATGGTCTGCAAAAAAGTGCCGCTCAGAGGTAAAACAATCCAATCCAAACTTCAGTATGTATAACAGTCTTCTTTATTTTAGTTTATTATGAGTAGTGTTGAAATTTTTTTATCCCCACTAAAATGATGTGCTAATGAAATGACACTTACTCGTTTTAACATTTAAATTTTTCCCATGTACTGTTTTTGCATAAATAACGGTTCACCCCGTGGCCGAATTGTTAGCGTGCTTGGCTACTGATCAAAAGGAGCTGGGTTCGATACCAAGGTAAGGCATGGATGTTTGTGTTGTCTGTCTTCTGAGGTCCAGCTTTCATCACAGTCTTTCTACTATGACGTATAAACTGACAGGTTCCCGGTCAGAGTGTGTGGCAAGCAGCTGCTTGAGGGTTTTTTATTAAATAATTTTAATCTGATTTTTCAGTTGTATTTAAGTTTGAAATTCTGGACTGTAACGCCATATTTGATGTTAATTTTAATATTTCTAATGCTCCTGAATCATTTCATGGCAGGCTGAGTGCCCACCCATCCAGATGGAACCCGTGGATTTATCAGTGAACAAGAAATCAAGTAATCCGAATTCTCCCTCTGTGTCTCCAAGGTTGACCTTTCCTTCTCCTGCCAGTAGCCCATCCTCTTCTTGCATTGACCTGAGACTGCACAGGGCGGGTGTTGACGGTAAGTGATACTCTTTCAAGTTCGAAAGCAGTTTGGTACCTCTAATATAAAATCACATTAAACAACATGATACTCGTCGTAATGTGAATATCAGGAGACATGAAAACCCAGATAACAAATTGTTGATCAAACATTGATATAAAAAATAGTTTACAAAATGTTGAGAAACTTAGTTCCTGCACATGTATAACTGGACCTAGGATTTCCCAGCAAAACATTCCCAAAGCATTACATTTCGTCCACCAGCTTATTTTCGTCCCACGGTGCATCCTGGTGCCAACACTTCCCCAGACTTTCTCCAGATGCACAGTACCTGATGGTTCACATGATGCAACAGGAAACGAGATTCATCGGATCAGATGTCCTTCTTCCAATCATTCTTCAAGGTCCAGTTTTGAGTCTCGCTTGCCCATTGTAGACGCTTTCGACGGTGAACCAAGGATAACATGGGAACTCGGAGCGGCCTGCTACTATGCAGCCCCATTTTCAGCAGGGTTCGATGTACTCTATGTTGTGACACAACCGGCATTCAAATTGCGAACAAGTTGCGACACAGTATCTCTTCTATCGGCTCGTACCATATGGGATAGTCTTCGCTCACCTCTGGAATCGATGAGCTATGGTCGGCCCATACCTTGCCGGCGGTTCGTGGTTTTTTCCCTATGATCACTTTTTGAAGGTACTAACCACTGCTGACTGTGAGCACCCCACAAGCCTTGCCATGTCGGTAATGCAGGAAACCCAGTCGTCTGATCATTACAATTTGGCTTTTGTCAAACTCGCATAAGTCCACTGCATTTCCCATTTGATGAACACACGCGCCATCCTTTTCCTACGGCTCAGTCGGTAGCGCGCAGGCTCGTAATCTGTAGTTCCCAGGTTCGAGTCCCAGCTGGGTCAGCGTTGAGATTTATCTCCGCAAAATTCCCCGCCCTGCCCACTGTCAGTAGGGGACACCGATGGGCTTGGAAAGACCGCCGTCCGTCAGATGGGACGTTAAGCCGTGGCCCCGTGTGCGGGAGAGCCATACCCTGTGCACGTTAAAGAACACGCTGGATGGCCTTGACGGGAGGCTACCATCTGTCTCCCAACAGCTTGTTCCAGTGGGTCCCCTCCCCCAACCTTCTCTGAGCCTTCGGGGTCCATGTGACCTGGCCATTTAGCCCATGGTGTGCAAAAAAGTGCCGCTCAGAGGTAAAACAACCCAACCCAAATCCTTTTCGTACAGTTGCTTCGATTTGCATGAAGGCTCACTGGTCATAATGTTTTGGCTCCTTCGTGTATCGGTATTTCGATTTTCAACAATATTTATTCAATATTTAAAATGAAGTGTGGAAGTTTAAATATTTAACAATATCAATGCCAGTCACAAAAATTGACTTCAGAAGTTAATTAAAACTTAGTAATAAGTATTGTATCAAAGTGTTTAATAAAATAAGTTTGTATTTTAGAACTTTGTGAAAAGAATTCTTTCATTTTTCTTCAGTTTTATATAAATTTCCTAAGACTGGCATTTTTGTATTCAAACTTCCATAACTCATTAAATATTGAACGAATATTGTTGAAAATCGAGATATTGATTTATTTGATTCAGATTTTTATCTGCTATCAAAATAAAACCAAAACTTATTTTAGAAGTTATGGAGCTCCGACTTTAGTTTCCCATTGACATAATCTAGGATTGTTCGTTAATTTATTGAAACTAATGTGAATGCAATGCATTCGTTTATCGCAAAGTTATTTGGAAGAAAATCTCTTCTATACTAGTTTATAACGTTGTCCAAACATTTCAGTCGTTCCAATGTAAATAGTTAATGATTCCAATTTAGCATCATTTAATTATATAATCTCAAACAAAGCCTTTGGTATTCTTATGACCTGGTCATTTATTTCATTGTGTGTGCAAAACGAGTACTTTATATTCACTTAGTGAGTAAATGAAATATTTCACATGAACAGAAATTAAAAGATTTTTTTTTCACATTCTCACAACTTGTGGAGAGATAAAGAATAATGACGGGTTGTTGGGTTGGGTTGTTTTACCTCTGAGCGGCACTTTTTTGCACACCATGGGCTAAATGGCCAGGTCGCAGGGACTCCGAAGGCTCAGAGAAGGTTGGGGGAGGGGACCCACTGGAACAGCTGTTGGGAGACAGATGGTAGCCTCCCGTCAAGGCCATCCAGCGTGTTCTTTAACGTGCACAGGGTATGGCTCTCCCGCACACGGGGCCACGGCTTAACGTCCCATCCGACGGACGGCGGCCTTTCCAAGCTCATCGGTGTCCCTTACTGACCGTGGGCAGGGCGTGGAATTTTTGCGGAGATAAATCTCAACGCTAACCCAGCTGGGACTCGAACTGGGAACTACAGATTACGAGTCTGGCGCGCTACCGACTGAGCCACCCCCGCCCCAATGACGAGTGATATAATTCCTTAGTCAGAAGGAAATTGCTTAAAATTTCGAGATTTGAATTCCCAAAATGTTTCTCAATGCTTTTTCAATTGATTCGGAATGTGGGTGAGTTCCTATTGGTTCAAAAATGGCGCTCCTTTTGCCTGTCTTTCAACAGAATGGTAGCAACAGAATGTCTTTCAACAGAATGGTAGTAATGAAATGTCTTCAGCGCTGTACTAAAACCAAATATCATCTCGTTGTAGAGACGGAATAAGTCCCTCGTTCCAACATAAAATAACTTAAAGAATGATTGTGATATTTACCTTTAATCCTGTTTTTCTTACCTGTTTTTCTCTTTTATAAATAAGTGCATCGAGTAAAAGAGACGAGTAAAGAATGGATCAGTGAAAATATAGTGAATTTTATCAATCAGTTTAAAAAAAAAACTAGACTAATTGGACAATGATTGTAAATCATTTATTCAATCAGGTAGTCGTTAAATATCGAGAATTGAAACAGACAATTATTTTAACCAGACAGTCGACTAGAATTGGGGATTTCAGTCAGAAAATCGGTTACAGTCGGATTTTGAAGTAGAAAATCGGTTAAAACCAGTTTTTTGATCTATTAAAAATCCAGAATTCACTCAGCCAATATATCAAAACCAGGATCCGAGTGTGGAAAACTAAATTTTGAGATTTCTTCGAACTAAGCCATTTATCTCGGAGGTCGACAGTTAGCTCTTCGCTACTGATGTTGCTTCCTATATATGTGGATGTTTTCTTCCTATATATGTGGATGTTTTCTTTCTATATATGTAGATGTTTTCTTCCTATATATGTGGATGTTTTCTTTCTTGTGCTGTCTTTCTGCTGAGGTTTCGCCTTCTTCAAAGATCTTCCCTTAAGACTTATTAAACTGACAAGCTCCAGTCAGACCTGTACAGTAATTACTTGATTGAGAGGAAATTTATTTATTTAGGGAATAATCACAGATTCTATGAGTCAGACTATCAATTGAAAACAAATCGAGATTACTTCAGAATTCAGACAAATATCACATCGTCAATTTAATTTAAACTTTTTTTAAGCATCCAACTGATGCTGTGTCATTCTAATTACATCCTCATCGACGTCCCTTCTTCAGCTAATTTTTCGCCGAAAAGTTTTTTCCTCGTCAACCCAATCATCATGGAGCGTTACCTTGCCAACGGCTTCAGCCTTGCAGGGTTTCCCCGAATGCATCTGCCACCTGCGTGCATCGCCAGCACAAGCTCTGCAGATCTGTGTTCCCCGCGGCTGGGGCACTACGTTGCGAATCACGACGCATTGTGAAGTTATTTTGTTTTATCCTGTTTGAACGATAGATCAGATTTTCGCAAATGGACCTTGAATGATTTGCAATGGAAGAGCGGTAAAGAAAGAGTAATGGCGCTTCCATTTCTTTATTTCATTAATCTTTTGATTAACATTTGTTACGAGTAGTGGTAATTTCAAGAATCAAGACTTTTCCATACGTTTTGTTAACTCTTTTTTTTTTGGTAATGCTTTTGCAAAAAATTCCCCGCCATGCCCACGGTCAATAGGGGACACCGATGGGCTTGGAAAGGCCGCCGTCCGTCGGATGGGACGTTAAGCCGTGGCCCCGTGTGCGGGAGAGCCATACCCTGTGCACGTTAAAGAACACGCTGGATGGCCTTGACGGGGGGCTACCATCTGTCTCCCAACAGCTGTTCCAGTGGGTCCCCTCCCCCAACCTTCTCTGAGCCTTCGGGGTCCATGTGACCTGGCCATTTAGCCTATGGTGTGCAAAAAAGTGCCGCTCAGAGGTAAAACAACCCAACCCTATATTTACTTTATCAAAATGGTTGAAACAATACTTATCTTTTAAGTTTTAATTAATTTCTGAGATAAATTCTTATGACGTATTACTGTTGCGAAATATTCCAGCTTCCATAATTCTTTAAATACTGAACGAATATTGCTGAAAATCGAGATTTAAATAGTTTTGATCATGATCTTTAATTTATCATCAGTCACATTTTTCCATTTAATGCATATTTTAGAAGTAACATAACTTCGAAGTCAGACTCCCATTTACATGGAAATTAACTCTAATATTTTGGAAGGACAGTGTAGTTCTACACATTATATGGCTCATAATTCATTTATTCGGTACATTAACTGCTCATTGAATACGGCATATCTAATCTGTCGTTAAAGCTGTCTAGTGAGTCCTCTTGTCCAAACACTGTAATCATCTCTGAAGTCCTACTGATATTTAGCCCATTGAATAAAAAAGGAAAGGGAATGCCCTCAGGGCTAACACGGCCATTGAATTTGAAAGGAAATGCATGGCCTCAGAGTTAAAACTGCGCAACCCATTATTATCATCCTATTATAGACATAGCAGGCGGTGGGCTGATGAGGAAGAGAGAAGAGGTCTGTCACTCAAAATTTCTAAACTCTGCAAGATTTCTTCTCTTTCCCCACTCTCCAGAACTCTTGTTCCATTTTAAAACTATCATAGGCATTTAAAAAAAAAAGCCAACGAATTATTCATTTCTAGGCAAATGCAGTTCGCTATTTCAATGCTTACAATAAAATAAAATTTCAACTTATCATTTTAACTTGAATTTTCAGTTTTCCGAAGTAACAGAAGGAAATCCCCTCCCCACAGCTAGTGAGTGATTCTGCCCTTCCCCAAATGTAGGGGTTGGCTCAGTCGGTACTGCTCCAAGCTCGTAATATCTTGTTCCCAGGTTCAAGCCCCAACTTTGCTATGAGGAGAAGCTTCTCCGCTAAATTAATCTTTTTTCTCCTTGATGAGAAAGCCGACAACGATGGGCTTCCAATGATCCCAATAGGGCGATGAAACTTTAAACCGTGGTCCCGTGCGCAGAAATCTTATTTGCAGGGTATTGCTCTCCTGGCCATCCAGAAGAACACTGGATGGCTTTGACGGGAAGTACAGTTCGTAACAGCTGTCCGGTGGGTTCCTATCGGTTTCGTAACAGCTGTCCAGTGGGTTCCCTTCCCCAATCCAACCCAAAGCCCTTAGACAGTATTTCCCCCAAATGGTGTTCCGTAAAGTGAAGTTCTGCTTAAAAAAAATTCCATTACAATATAAAAAAATTGTAAGTTTTTTTTTTTTTCATTTCATTTTTTTTGCACATATGAAATATGATTTTTGTATAAATATGTCCAATTAAATAATATGATTTCGTATCCTTATTTAACATTTATGCATTATTATCCTTACATATTTGAGGTCTAGATTTTTAGCTTCATATATGTGAATTTTATTAAGGATTCCGCGAAAGGTTTCGCGAAAGGTTAAAAGAGTTCCTTGGGCAAATTAAAATCAGGTAACACTGTGCACAAAAATGCCTCTCAGAGTTAAAAAAGAAAGCTCTCACCAAAGTCTGAAAGGCATTTTACATTTTAACCTTTATTTTCATTTAACCTTTTTTAATCATTTTTCATTTTAACCTTATTTAATCATACATTTTAACCTTTTTAATCAATCATAACGTTCAAAATTAATAAAGTGGTTGTTTTACCTCTGAGCGGCACTTTTTTTGCAGACCATGGACTAAATGGCCAGGTCACATGGACCCCGAAGGCTCAGAGAAGGTTGGGGGAGGGAACCCACTGGAACAGCTGTTGGGAGACAGATGGTAGCCTCCTTTCAAGGCCATCCAGTGTGTCCCATCCGACGGGCGGCGGCCTTTTCAAGACCATCGGTGTCCCCTACTATCGTGGGCACGGCGGGGAATTGTTACGGAGATAAATCTCAAAGCTGACCCAGCCGGGACTCGAACCTGAGAACTACAGATTACGAGCCTGGCGCGCTATCGACTGAGCCCCCCCCCCCCCCCCCACAAGTGGAATTGTTGTCTCACTTCAATACCTAAAGAGGAAATCCTCAAGACCTTAATCCTTAAGAAGTTTAAAAGAGAAAGAATAGCTCGAGAAATCGAGCATCGAAAAAAAAAATGAAAAAATGAAATGTTTCTTAGAAAGCTATAGAGAAAGCGGTCACAGGAGATGCAGGGAGCTTTGCATAATGTAAATGTAAGCGAAGGTTTATAGCGAAACAAACAAGTTGGTCTGCAAATAAGAATGCACCACACCGTACAAAATGCTGACTAACTGCTACCGCCTCACACTGAGCCATTCACTTGCTGTCACGTTCCTCGTAGGTTATTCGTCTCATATTTCCCTGTATGCAAATCGTAAGCTGAGTCCTTACGAGCTGAATACAGTGAGTCTCTGGGTCAATGTGTTTGCAGCGCCTTTGCCATCTATATTAACATTTCAAATGGGTCTTATTTATCGCCTTTCAACATGTGCGCTACATGCACGAATTTGTGGCTCAATGATCAGTCTGATTCTTTGCAGCTAGCTGGTGATGCTGCGTGGTTTAAGCGCAGTGCCACTGGCGCAGTTTAATAGGTACACTCATTATTTTTTTAAAATCTTAAAATGTATTACTAAATATGTATTTGAATCTTGCGATTGTGGTCATTTCAAGAATTGATTCATTCGCCAGCGCTCCAGGCTGGTAAATTGATGTTTCAAATTTCAAGTTAAGATTTTCTCTGATTTTTTTTCAGTAACCTCTGTGAAAAAGGGACACCAATGGTATTCGAAAGGATTATTAATCCATGAAACATACTGGATGACTTTGATGGGAGGTGTTATCTATTTCCTAACTTCCACTGGATACACTTCTCCTATTGGCGGGGATGGCTCAGTCGGTAGCGGCCCAGGTTCATAATCTGCAGTTTCCAGGTTCGAGTCCTAACTGGGTCATCGTTGAGATTTATCTCCTCAAAGCTCCCCACCCTAACCTCGGTCAGTAGGGGACACTGATGGGCTTGGAAAGACCGCCGTCCGTCGGATGGGACGTTAAGTCGTGGTTCTGTGTGTGGGAGAGCTATACCCTGTGCGCGTTAAAGAACACATTAAAGACCTTGACGGGAGGCTACCATCTGTCTCCCAACAGCTCACCATTGGGTCCCCTCAACCTTCTCTGAATTCTCGGAATCCTTGTGGCAATTTTGCCCATTTTGTGCAAAAAAAGTGCCGCTCAGAGGTTGAAACAATCCAGTACCCTCTGGAAAATAAACCTTGTTTACGAAGAAGCAAGATGAAGCTCATGATGTCAGAGATTTATAAAGAAACCTTTTCTCGCCGAACTCTTATAACATGTGACAAAATAAGAAGAATCGGTCAAAGCATTAAAACCGAATTCAACGGAGCTCCTAATAATAACTCGCAAGCATCAGACCGACTTCAGGAAAGCATTATAAACTTCAGAATGCGCCATCCCATTTGCGAAAGAAACGAGTCGAACAGGTCTCGAGGCCAACACGAGACGCTTCTGCGCGAGGCACGAAAGGACGAGCCGAAATTTTTTCGAAGGAAAATAACTGAGAGGAGCTGTCAAAAGAGATTAGAGAACAAGTGGCAAACAGCAGCCGTTTACGTTAGGCTTAAAAGGACTTAGCATTGTGCTACAGGGAGATGGGAGAAATGGACCGCGCTACTTTTTGTGGCTGTCGGCGCTCGCTTTTGTCGTCTTTGCACGTCATTTTCCTTTCACGAACGGAGGAGAAGAAAAAAAAAATCGGAAGATAGGGGGAAAAAATATGAAACGAAAAGTAAAACCCTTTTAACTCGCTACTTGCACAAAAGCGCGATTCTGAAAGAAATGGCTGACTCGAGTTGGTGTAAGGGAGTGATGTCAGTTAGTTGGAAGGGGGTGGAGGTTGCAAGGAAGAAGAGCCGAAATGCCCACTGGCACGTGCTAATGAGGAGCGAGAGTACAGGTAAATGGGCTAATTCTCCAGCGGTCCAAATGATGCTTAAGAAGAAGAGTTGAATTAGGAGTGTCAGAAAAAAAAATTTAAGTGGAGTAATTTTTTTTGTCACGTTTGTTTTCATATGTCTGTCCCATGGCAGAGTGGTTAGCATGCTTGGCTACTGATCTAAGGGACCTGGATTCGAGCCCCGGATAAGGCATGGATGTATGTGTCGTTTTTCTGCTGAGGTCCTGCCATCCTCTCAGACCTTCTACTATGGCATATAAACTGACAGGCTCCTGTCAGACCTCTGTGGCAAGCAGCTGCTTGAGGGGGTATTTATTTTATTGTTTCCATATACACTTATTTGTTAGTGAATTATTAACTCAATTACTTTTGTTAATTAATTATTTAAAAAATTTAGCACTCTAAAATATGGCTATTTCTGACTTTGTGTATATATATTATACACACTGAATGATGGTTGAACATGGGATGATCATCCCCATCCCATGTTATGTCAAAAGGACGCTAACCTTGAAGCTGTATAACTTTTGAAATAAGTGTTTTATCGGTAAATGTTTATCGATAAAATATAAAATATTTTAACTTTTAAAATAAGTGTTTTATCGGTTATAGGTAATTAAAGACCGAATTGCTTAGAAAATAACTTCCCATTAACAAAAACGTGAAGTTAATTTCGAAGCCGAATAACTTCTGAAATAAGCGTTTTATGAGAAAATGTGGCTGGGGTTTTCAAGGTCTCATTCAAATCCCTCCAAATCTCGATTTTCAATATTCTTTCAGTTTTTAATGAGATTTGAACACACTTTTAACATATTTATGAAATGGTTTAATATACTTCTTATTTCAGTTAAGTTCAAAGGTAAATTCTTTTGCCTTATAGCATTGTTGTTGTTGATATTCAAACTTCCATAACTCTTTGACTACTGAAGGGATATTATTGAAAATCAAAAATTAGATAGAACTGATTGGCATCTTTAATTTATATTTAGTCACATTTACTCATAAAACGTTTATTTAAAAGTTATACAGCTTCGAAATTAGTGTTCCATTGGCTTAACATGGGGTGCGATGGTCATAATTCAACTCTAACACAGTCTATATAAGCACTATACATACTACATATATAAGGTAAGAATACCCATATTTTAAGGTGTTATTTTTTTAATTGGATTTGGGATGTTCAATTTGTGTTCAAATGATGTTCAATGATGTTCTCATTTCGCCGAAAGTCTGCTCTCTCTGCAAGAAGCGCAAGATGAACTTGTTACGCTCTGGGCGATGCTCTCTGCTCTGAGAGACTATCATTACACATCATTGTAAAATCATCATTGTAAAATGCCGGTCAGATATAAAACAACCCATCCCAAAACCAATTAAAAAAATTTTCAACCCATTCCTTAACTTTGTAAAATCATTATTGTAAAATCATCATTGTAAATCAAGTAACTAAAATAAAGTGTACAAATAATCACGAAACTCTTAAAGTATTCAACAGATTTCAAAGTGGAAGCCATTGGTGGTCTGATATTCAATTTTCATCTATACTCTGCTCAGCATGTCTGATGTAACACTTAAACAGTTGCAGCGATTCATTAATTTAAATGCTATAAATTATGATACTTTTTTTCTTTTCGAAATAAACAATGTGTTAAATGCATCCTCAGAAAAGGGCATCCTCGAGGGCCACGGGATAGGTTTTCCTCTACCAATCCAGCGTTTTAAAATCTGGCTGTTATTACTGGATATGCACTGGATGGCCTTGAGAGGAGGCTTCCGTCTCATAACAGCTGTTCAGCGGGTCCCCCTCCTAATCTTCTCCGAGCCCTTGGGATCCACGTGACCTGGCCATTTAGCCATGATTTAGCCCATTGTGTGAAATAGAGTGCTGCTCAGAGGTAAAACAACTCTGGATTGTGCCTGCATTGTAACGTGCACAGTTCACTGACTCATTTGCCCAATCTCACCTCCACGATTTCCGAGTGGCATACATCTACGTGTAAACATGCGTTATCTTGTATGTCACATGCTTCAGTGAATTTCCCATTCTGATTTTCACCATATTTCCTTCATTTTCGTCAAACTGCAGAATTCCCATCAATTCCCCTAGATGCAACGGGTTGCGATTAAAACATTAAGACTCGAGGAAAGAGTGTTATTGCTGCGATCAAGGAAGCAGCCGGATGTTTTGAATGCAATTTCAGAGACAATATTAAAAGTAATTAGGACTTGTCGCGTGCCAAGATGATCCGAAGCGTCTGTTCTCATTTCGCCGAAAGTCTGCTCTCTCTGCAAGAAGTGCAAGATGAACTTGTTACGCTTTGGGCGATGCTCTCTGCTCTCAGAGACTATCATTACACATCATTGTTTACATAATGTGAAAAATGTAGGCTCTTGCGTTGAGTGAGAGCGACTCTTGATTACAGAGCAGAGTCGGTTTCATTTGTGGAACAACATTTGAGAAACGCAGTGAATGATAATGATACACCAAAGAAGTTTTTGTTTTTCATTTTCCTTTGCAGTGAGTGTGTCTTGGAAGAAGACGACAAAGCTCTAGATATGGTGAAAAGGAAGTTGAAGATATAGATACCGAAATAGAATAATTTTCTAGATACAACAACACCAACAAAATATTATTAAATTGTTAGTTATTATTTTAAGCATTCTGATCACAATAATAGTTATTTGATCTTTACTGCTGTAGAGTATGTGTTGTAGTGTTATCAGTGATGTGTTCGTTGCTGATACTAATCAGAAGTTAGTAACTTTTTTTATTCCTCACATATTTTCCTAACCCTATTAGTACGCAGGTTGCTATTACACCTTAACTTGCAACTAGAGCAACAGCACTCGAGTATCAGCTACAGTAATGCGAAGAATTATAATGATTATAGCTGTGCGAATGCTCTAATGGATGGCTTGGAATAAAGGAATTAGTCTGTTATGTGAAATGGGCTGGCCACTAGGAATGGAATGCAAGTTAGATGCCTTTGAGTGTGTGTGTGTTTATAAGGAACAAAAATATTTGGACTATCAATGTAAGCAGTGTTTGTTATTTATAGTCTAAAAGCGTTTTGATAAGCTGAAATATACTTTGATCATGGTGTTGAGATGCGTTCTTTGAAACAAACCCTCTAATTATCCAATAAAGAAATCAAACACTAAGAATCTTCTCTTGCAGCCCATTTGCTAAAGAGATTGGTAAGAGTCTGTCAACATATTGCGAAATAGACCTCTGATACACCGATGGGCTTGGAAAGGCCGCCGTCCGTCGGATGGGACGTTAAGTCGTGGCCCCGTGTGCGGGAGAGACATACCCTGTGCACGTTAAAGAACACGCTGGATGGCCTTGACGGGAGGCTACCATCTGTCTCCCAACAGCTGTTCCAGTGGGTCCCCTCCCCAACCTTCTCTGAGTCTTCGGGGTCCATGTGACCTGGCCATTTAGCCCATGGTGTGCAAAAAAGTGCCGCTCAGGCGTAAAACAACCCAAACCGACAGCTCGCATCCTAATCCTCTCTCTATCAAAAGCCAACAATTTTAATTCCTCTTATTTTCACTTAAAAGTTTTCTTCCCCATTCAGCGTTTTTCCTGCATATGTCCATTTTGTTGTCACTACTTCAACAGATAAAGGAAACGAAAAATAAGACACGTCTACTTTTGAGTGAGTTTTTTTCTTCTTCCTCTCCCCTCCTCTCCATCCCCGTGTCCTCGTTTTTGATTGGCATTGCCTTATCTCGTGCGTTCTGTCTCTTTCCCCCGTCTGTCTTTGCACCTCGAGCACAAAAGCGAGCTCCAACCATCCACAGAGAACAGATCTCACTTTCACCTCACGCAACGGACGAACGATATGTACGCTGCCTCATTCCGTGGCCTCGAGTCAAGGTCGTCACAAAGCCGGGGCGGATCCGGGATCGGCAGTCGTCACGTCGCTTACGGTCGCATATGTCATAGCGATGCCTCGAGCCACAAAGGTCCCCTTTTTTCCACCCCTCTGGAGAAGCAGTCGAAACGACAAAAGGACAGAATGATGAGGGGATGGATATAGGTCTTGTCGTCGGAAGGATTTATCACATTCAACACCTCAAACAATCCCTTTCGATTTTAACGGTCATCTTTCCTCCTTATTTTTCCCCATCGCTCTCGGCTGCTTTCCTCTGCGCTTTTCCGCGTTTATTTCAAGGTGGAGAGTAATCTTATCTGAACGTGCAAGATCCTTCTAGCCAATACTTTAAGGAATTGTCATATAACACAGGGTCCCATGGCCGAGTGTTAGCACGCTTGGCTACTGATCTAATGGACCTGGGTTCGAGCCCGGAAAAGGCATGGACGTTTGCATTGTTTATCTGCAGAGGTCCCGCCTTCCTCTCAGTTTATATAAAAATAAATAAATACCCCCTCAAGCAGCTGCTTGCCACAGAGGTCTGACAGGAGCATGTCAGTTTATATGCCATAGTAGAAGGTCTGAGAGGATGCCAGGACCTCAGCAGAAAAACGACACATACATCCATGCCTTACCCGGGGCTCGAACCCAGGTCCCTTGGATCAGTAGCCAAGCGCGCTAACCACTCGGCCATGTGGCGTATAAATTGACAGGCTCCAGTCAGATCTCTGTGGCAAGCAGTTGCTTGAGGGGATGTTCATTTTTATTATTTATTTTGTTAAATGGCCAGGTCACAACGACCACAAAGGCTCAGAGAAGGTTGGGGGAGCAGACCCACTAGAGAAATGGTAGCCTTCCGTCAAGGCCATCCAGAGTGTTTTTTAACGTGCACAAGGTATGGCTTTCCGTACACGTGGCCACGACTTTACGTTCCATCCAAACGGACGGCTGCCTTTCCAATTCCACGGGCGTCCCCTTTCTGATCGAGATAGGGTGGGAGTTTAGCGGAACAAGTCTCAACCCTGGACCAGGTGGGACTCGAACCTGGGAACTGAAGTTTACGAGTCTGGCGCACTACCGACTAACCAACCCGTCCCAGTGAAATGAAGAACAATTTATAAAATGCAAGACATACTAGGGTGATTCATAAGTCTGTGCATTTTTTGCAATGCGAAATGTGTAAGGTGACACGTCACCGTTTTGCATTTGCGACCTCTAAACTTAGTACTAAGATAAAAATATAAATTCCGCTGCGTCAGTCCATAACTATTACAAGTATCGGAGTCTTGGTTTCTGTCGTTATAGATGTTGTGCAATTTGAAAATTCCACGAAATTCACTACTTAATTGGGGCGGGGGTGGCTCAGTCGGTAGCGCGCCAGGCTCGTAATCTGTACTTCCCAGGTTCGAGTCCCAGCTGGGTCAGCGTTGAGATTTATCTCCGCAAAATTTCCCCGCCCTGCCCACGGTCAGTAGGGGACACCGATGGGCTTGGAAAGGCCGCCGTCCGTCGGATGGGACGTTAAGCCATGGCCAGTGTGCGGGAGAGCCATACCCTGTGCACGTTAAAGAACACGCTGGATGGCCTTGACGGGAGGTTACCATCTGTCTCCCAACAACTGTTCCAGTGGGTCCCCTCCCCCAACCTTCTCTGAGCCTTCGGGGTCCATGTGACCTGGCCATTTAGCCCATGGTGTGCAAAAAAGTGCCGCTCAGAGGTAAAACAACCCAACACAACCCAACACTACTTAACTCACTCGAGTTAAGTAGTGAATTTCGTGGAATTTTACATTATTACTGGAAAAAAAGGGTTAAAAGCTGCTGAAGTAGCAGGGGAAATATGCGGAGGATTCCAATCAAGGATTCCTTTACATTTGGGTCGCAACGAAAAAATTTGTTACGTCTTTGCAATAAGCTCGAATTTACGTTTTATATTTTATATAAAAAATTCTTTAGTCTATAAATTTAGTCTCTTCCTTTATAAATGCTAAAGTCCTTTTTATTGCTGCCCCGACCACACCCTCAACCTTTAAGTGGGTATTGGAGAATTTTAAATTTTTTAGAAAAATCTCAATTAAAGAGAGAAAGATTAAAGAATGAAAAATCTGTATGTAATGAAAGTTTAGACATTTCGCCCCCCCCCCCCCCCCCCGCATGAATCTCTTATATAAGGTACCTCATATTAATGTCCTAAGGCATGGATGTTCGTGTTGTTTTTCTGCTGAGGTTCCGCCGTCCTCTCAGTTCTACTATGGCATATAAACTGACAGGTTCCTGTCAGACCTCTGTGGCAATCAGCTGCTTGAGGTGTATTTATTTTATTTACTTATTTATTTATAATGTAATCAATATTTTTAAACTATGCAGGCCCCGCGTGCATGACAGTCATATCCTGTGCACGTTAAATTACACGTTGGATGCCCTTGACGGGAGACTACCATCTGTCTCCTAAAAGACTTTGGGGTTCTTGTGACTTGGCCATTTTGCCCATTGTGTGTAAAATAACCGCCGCTCAGAGGTAAAACAACCCAACCTTCATTGATCATCTTTTAATTCATTAGGACTTGCTATTTGACTGGTGCTGCAACTGGGCAACCTATTTTATTTTTCTAATATTTTCTTTCTAATATGTTTTCCACGAAAACAACTTTCTCTGCCTTTCAGGTATTCTGCTTTCTTCCTTCCCATCTGGGGCGGGGGTGGCTCAGTCGGTAGCGCGCCAGGCTCGTAATCTGTAGTTCCCAGGTTCGAGTCCCAGCTGGGTCAGCGTTGAGATTTATCTCCGCAAAACTCCCCGCCCTGTCCACGGTCAGTAGGGGACACCGATGGTCTTGGAAAGGCCGCCGTCCGTCGGATGGGAAGCCGTGGCCCCGTGTGCGGGAGAGCCATACCCTGTGCACGTTAAAGAACACGCTGGATGGCCTTAACGGGAGGCTACCATCTGTCTCCCAACAGCTGTTCCAGTGGGTTCCCTCCAACCTCTGAGCCTTCGGGGTCCATGTGACCTGGCCATTTAGCCCATGGTGTGCAAAAAAGTGCCGCTCAGAGGTAAAACAACCCAATCCTTCCCATCTATTTCATCCCCTTCAGTTGAGAGCACTTTATCACTGACGTTTCGTTGCCATGGTTTCAGGCTACAACAACCGTGAAATCTGAGACGATTTTAATGGCGTCACTGTTTAGAAGAGCACGCCTTCCAGCTACGTTACAAATCCAATTTGCAAAACTAATTATCTGTTTAGAAGAGAGATGAATCATTAATGAAAATTAGACGCATTCCCTTAATTGAACCGAAAAGGCCTCTTTCATTTTAAACTTGATGCATTAATCCGTCATTTATCTGTATCTGCGTTTTGCCCATATATGTTTCAAAAGACCAGAGACTTAAGACTTATATAATCCGTGTCCATTCTCTAACATCCCCGCCCACTGATTTATTCCCCCTCATTTTTTCTATCCCCCCAAGTTCTTACTAACTGACGAGAGCACATACAAGAACATAAAGAAGAAAAAAAAACGCAGCGACGGACACTAACATAGTTTGTGCATTTAATAAACCCTGAGTGTGCATGTTCGACAGTAGGGGGCAGTCCTCTGCTTATAGACGTGACCAGACCCAGAGGGGAGGAGTTGGGAGGGATCACGCGCATTCCGACACGCGCCTCCGGGGTTCCTCTCTGGCCCGGGGTCGCACGACGATGGCGCACGAGGTGGAGCGGGGGTGCCAGCTGGTCGTTCAACTTTGCCGCCTGGTGACGTCATTCTACCTTGCTAGAGACAAAGTCCAATGCTAATCTCTTGACTCTTCCCCCATTCTCCCCCTCTTCCATTCTGCCCTCCTGCAGCGTGCGTCATGTCGGTATACATCTGTGAGAGAGGATGGTGATTGTGCACGAGGACCCACCACCACTCCGCTTTATCCGACTCTCTCTGAATGCAACAGCATCCACCAGCATCATTTATGAAGAAGCAATTATGGAGCTTTTAATCCCCGTTGCTTTAAGGTTGAAATGATGTGTCTGAATATTTGAGTGGTTAGGGTATTATATTTAAATTAGCTTAGGTGGGTTGGGTTGTTTTACCTCTGAGCGGCACTTTTTTGCACACCATGGGCTAAATGGTCAGGTCACATGGACCCCGAAAGCTCAGAGAAGGTTGGGGGAGGGGACCCACTGGAACAGCTGTTGGGAGACAGATGGTAGCCTCCCGTCAAGGCCATCCAGCGTGTTCTTTAACGTGCACATGGTATGGCCCTCCCGCACACGGGGCCACGGCTTAACGTCCCATCCGACGGCGGCCATTCCAAGCCCATCTGTCCCCTACTGACCGTGGGCAAGGCAGGGAAATTTGCGGAGATAAATCTCGACGCTGACCCAGCTGGGACTCGAACCTGGGAACCGCAGATTACGAGCCTGGCGCGCTACCGACTGAGCCATCCCTGCCCCTAGCTTAGGTGATAATCAATCAATAATGAATACGCATAGTTACCTATTGACTCTGCTTGTTTACTAGTGATTCAATAAATCAATAAATAATTTTATAAAGGAAATGAGTTTTGCCGTTCTGAAAACGAATAACTATGTACGACTATTAGTGTGAAGACTCGCAGAATTATCAGCTGATACCCTTATGGGAACCAATCATAATTCTGAAATATTTATTTTGAAAGACTGTAATGTATCACTGGAAAATAATCTTTGATTATTTTTTTTTGCGGATAGTTCATGCATCTACTTCATTGTTTTAATTTATTTTCTTTAGCCGAGTGGTTAGCACGCTTGGCTACTAATCTAAGGGACCTGGGTTCGAGCCCCGGGTTAGGCATGGCTGTTTGTGTCGTTTTTCTGCTGAGGTCCTGCCATCCTCTCAGATCTTCTATGGCATATAAACTGACAGGCTCCAGTCAGACCTCTGTGGCAAGCAGCTGCTTGAGGGGGTATTTATTTTTAAGCCGTCCCATGGCCAAGTGGTTAGCATGCTTGGCAACTGATCTAAGGGACCTGGGTTCGAGCCCCGGGTAAGGCATGGATGTGTGTGTTGTTTTTCTGCTGAGGTCCTGCCATCCTCACAGACCTTCTATGGCATATAAACTGACAGGCTCCTGTCAGACCTCTGTGGCAAGCAGCTGCTTGAGGGGGTATTTATTTATTTTTATTTATAATGTTAATAGTTGCTTTAATTAATTCTATTATTTGCTTTGATTTTATTACTGGCGCATCCATTATTAAAATACAACAATTGAAAATTTTAAAAGAAATTTATTGATTTTTTATCTAATTGTTTAAATCAGTTTTAATTTCATTAGTCGGATGCATTGTTTCTAGAGTACATAGCAGCCAATACGAAAAATGTGAAGTACTTAGCAAATAACAAATGCAAAGCTATTCCAAATGTAATTTATCGTATTTTTTATTCTTTTGAATAATTCTTAATCAATGATAACTTCGTTAAAACTGTGTTTAAAAAAAAAAGACTTTCTGTTAAAGTGGGAAATTTTACGGTGACTGTGGTATAATTAATATAATAATATTGCTTCAATTTTCAAGTCAAAAAATTATCTTGAGCCAAATGGGCTAAGAACTTACGATCTCCTATATCATCAAAGCATGCAAACCTACCTAATGCGAAATGTAATTCAAAAATTTAATCATCATTTTTTAATTAACATAATTTCAGTTAATAACTTTTTTTAATTTACCAGGCAAGATCATAGACGAATTATAACTCGTATGGTTTAGAAATTCCACATTATGACCGCAAAAATTTCCCGCCGTGCCCACGGTCAGTAGGGGACACCGATGAGCTTGGAAAGGCCGCCGTCCGTCGCATGGGACGTTAAGCCGTGGCCCCTTGTGCGGGAGAGCCATACCCTGTGCACGTTAAAAAACACGCTGGATGGCCTTGACGGGAGGCTACCATCTGTCTCCCAACAGCTGTTCCAGTGGGTCCCCTCCCCCAACCTTCTCTGAGCCTTCGGGGTCCATGTGACCTGGCCATTTAGCCCATGGTGTGCAAAAAAGTGCCGCTCAGAGGCAAAACAACTCAACCCACATTATGTTGAAAGCAATGAATGATTATTAATTATTGAAATAAAAGATATTGTTTTTCTTACAAAAAAACCTGCACAAGTGTGTAGCTTCCAGACATGAGGCGAAATTTCAGCAGAAAGACAACGCAAGTACACTAACATCGAAACCTTGTCTGGAGGTTGCACTCATGTCCCTTTGATTAATAGCCAAGAGCACTAACCATCGCCATGGTAACGATCATTTACATTGAAATGAAAAAATATGTACTGATTAAGTAATAATTTTCCACAAAAGTATCACATGAACTATTGGTATAATATACCATACAGAACATACGTGAGGAAAGTGAGCTTTATGTGGGATTCGAACCCAGGTCCCTTTGTTCAGTATTAACTTCATTTTAATTTTAAACTTAGCAGGAAAATTGTTTGGTACACTAAGAACTCACGACCTTCTAACAACTCAGGTCATAAATGCGGCTTCCAGGTTAAAGTCTCACCTGTGCCAGCTTTGAGATTTATTCCCACTAACTCCCATTCTTCCCTCGGTCAGAAAGGGGATGGAGATGGGCTCGGAAAAGTCGCCGTCCATCGGATGGGACGTTAAGCCGTGGCCCCGTATGCGGGAGAGCCATAGCCTGTGGATGTTAAAAACACGCTGGGTGGCCTTGATGAGAGGCTACCATCTGTCTCCCAACATCTGTTCCAGTGGGTCCCCTCGCCCAACCTTCTCTGAGCCTTCGAAGTCCTTCCGACCTAGCCATTTAGGGGCAGAGGTGGCTCGGTCGGTAGCGCGCCAGGCTCGTAATCTGTAGTTCCCAGGTTCGAGTCCCAGCTGGGCCAGCGTTGAGATTTATCTCCGCAAAATTCCCCGCCCTGCCCACGGTCAGTAACGGACACCGATGGGCTTGGAAAGGCCGCCGTCCCGTGTACGGGAGAGCCATACCCTGTGCACGTTAAAGAACACGCTGGATGGCCTTGACGGGAGGCTACCATCTGTCTCCCAACAGCTGTTCCAGTGGGTCCCCTCCCCCAACCTTCTCTGAGGCTCTTGGGTCCATGTGACCAGGCCATTTAGCCTATGGTGTGCAAAAAAGTGCCGCTCAGAGGTAAAACAACCCAACCCATGTACACTAAAGAACACACTGGATGGCCTTGACGTGATGCTTCCCTCGGACTCCTAACAACTATCCAGTGGATCCCCTTCCCCAACCTTCTCTTAGCCTTCGGGGTCCTTGTGACCTGACCATTTAGCATGTTATGTCCAAAAGCGCCGGTAAGAGGTAAAATAACCCAACCAAAACAACGTATCAGTTACCGTGAAGCGTAATTTTCCATTGTGTGTTGTCTGATTCTTCTTAAAGTCCTTGTTTGACAACCCTCCAGCACATTAACACTATCAGAATACTCCTCAATATATCACAGACAAGCCCATTGTTCCTTTTCCTTTATTTAGAGTTTGCCTCGTCAAGGTACAAAGAACAATTGAATTCCATCACCAGTATTCTGCAACCCAAAGTCGACTCCTCCGTTCGTTGGATTAGGAGAAGTGTGCTACGAAAAAAATGACGCACTGGCAACCGAGACGGCCATTTTTCTTAACTAATAAACTCAAAATTGCTTTTCGTGTGAAGAGTATAATTGGTGGAGAAAGACCACTCCATTGTGTTACGAAGAAACGGGAAATGGTGTAAGGGGAAGGAAGTAGACGATAACTGAGGAGGCATCCGCAATGCTGATAAACTATTCGCTACAATTATTCATCAAGAACAAAAGATGATGGCAATGCATGTTGTGAATTATATCCTTTCAGCTGCTGGGGTCGATCTAATTTTCGTCCTATTAGGAGCCATTCAGTACAAACTGCGATGTCAATTCGTGTGTGGGAATTGGTACTTTGTTCTTTACGATTTCAAGCTGTTATTTCAACAGCATAGAGATATCATTAGAGAGATAACAATGATAAAAACTTTTCAATCATTTTCACCTTCCTGAAAGAGCATTATTAAAATAAACAGAATAACAACTGGAGATTGCAATTTAAAGAACAAACATTTTAAAATGAAGAAAGCAGATAATGATTTCTGCGATTACTGCAATTCGGAAGTAAGCAGATAATAATTTCTGCGATCACTGCAATTCGGAAGTAAGCAGATAATAATTTCTGCGATCACTGCAATTCGGAAGAAAGCAGATAATAATTTCTGCGATCACTGCAATTTGGAAGTAAGCAGATAATAATTTCTGCGATTACTGCAATTCAAAAGTAAGCAGATAATAATTTCTGCGATCACTGCAATTCGGAAGAAAGCAGATAATAATTTCTGCGATCACTGCAATTCGGAGGTAAGCAGATAATAATTTCTGCGATCACTGCAATTCGAAAGAAAGCAGATAATAATTTCTGCGATCACTGCAATTCGGAGGTAAGCAGATAATAATTTCTGCGATCACTGCAATTCGAAAGAAAGCAGATAATAATTTCTGCGATCACTGCAATTCGAAAAAAAGCAGATAATAATTTCTGCGATCACTGCAATTCGGAGGTAAGCAGATAATAATTTCTGCGATCACTGCAATTCGAAAGAAAGCAGATAATAATTTCTGCGATCACTGCAATTCGAAAGAAAGCAGATAATAATTTCTGCGATCACTGCAATTCGGAGGTAAGCAGATAATAATTTCTGCGATCACTGCAATTCGAAAGAAAGCAGATAATAATTTCTGCGATCACTGCAATTCGAAAGAAAGCAGATAATAATTTCTGCGATCACTGCAATTCGGAAGAAAGCAGATAATAATTTCTGCGATCACTGCAATTCGAAAGAAAGCAGATAATAATTTCTGCGATCACTGCAATTCGAAAGAAAGCAGATAATAATTTCTGCGATCACTGCAATTCGAAAGAAAGCAGATAATAATTTCTGCGATCACTGCAATTCGGAGGTAAGCAGATAATAATTTCTGCGATCACTGCAATTCGAAAGAAAGCAGATAATAATTTCTGCGATCACTGCAATTCGAAAAAAAGCAGATAATAATTTCTGCGATCACTGCAATTCGGAGGTAAGCAGATAATAATTTCTGCGATCACTGCAATTCGAAAGAAAGCAGATAATAATTTCTGCGATCACTGCAATTCGAAAGAAAGCAGATAATAATTTCTGCGATCACTGCAATTCGAAAGAAAGCAGATAATAATTTCTGCGATCATTGCAATTCGAAAGAAAGCAGATAATAATTTCTGCGATCATTGCAATTCGAAAGAAAGCAGATAATAATTTCTGCGATCACTGCAATTCGGAAGAAAGCAGATAATAATTTCTGCGATCACTGCAATTCGGAAGAAAGCAGATAATAATTTCTGCGATCACTGCAATTCGGAGGTAAGCAGATAATAATTTCTGCGATCACTGCAATTCGGAAGAAAGCGTAAACCATATTATATTGAACGGTCTCCAAAATTTGAGACACCAAGACTGGATTATTTTATTTATTCTCTGAGAAAGATTGAAATGCAGAAATTTCACTTGAACGAAGTTTTGGAAAATGAGTAAGAAAGAACTGTGTAATGAACAGTGTTAATGTATGCAGTAGAATTTTATGATGGTTGCTGATTTTTATTTCTTGTTTCTTTAGTGAGATAGAAGGATTTAATTTTACATTCTGGTTTTTCCCAAGTGGATGTGTATCATAACTATGATTGAAAAAAAAAATTGGATAAAAGAATCGCAATTATAAATTCTTATTAAAGAATCGCTGTATATAAAAATCTTACATTGAGATTCTAATACTTGCTAAAATAATGAGTATGCTCAGCATCAGATGTGAAGAATTATCTATTTTGTTTCCCATTTGGAGAAGTAGTAAACGTATCATTGTAAATTAATAAGCCCCTTTTAAACAAATTTATTTGTCAAATTTATGTCGATTACAAGATGAAGAAATTTTTACGCCAAAAGATTAATTTTGTTTTGACACATATCAATTTTTTTGTGTCAATAAAATGTTATGTCTTGCACTATACAATTCAAATAAAATTAATGTTTAAGAATTAAATTACCCTTGAAAGAGCTGCTTGCCACAAAAGTCTGTCAGGAATCTGTCAGTATAATATAAAATAATAAAAAATAAATACCCCCTCAAGCAGCTGCTTGCCACAGAGGTTTGACAGGAGCCTGTCAGTTTATATGCCACAGTAGAAGATCTGAGAGGATGGCAGGACCTCAGCAGAAAACAACACGAATATCCATGCCTTACCCGGGGCTGGAACCCAGGTCCCGTAGATCAGTAGCCAGGCGCTCTAACCACTCGGCCACGGGACGGCTCAGTATAATATGCCATACAGGAAATCTGTGAGAAAGGCAAGCCCTTCACCATAGGCTCTTATTCGCTGCTCGAACCTAGGCCTTTCGATCACTAAACAAGCATGCTAACCACGCGGCCATCTAGACGGTATATGAATGAAACAAGCAGGAAAGTCTACATTTATAAGGTATCAATTACAAGATATAAGATTAAAATAACGGTACACAAATTTTCCATGCGTTGCATACCATTTGTAGTATAATTCTAGAATTCAAAGTTTATTTCTCCGAAATAAAACTTTGCTATGTGTTGTTTTTCTGCTGAGGTCCCGCCATTCTCTCGGACTTTCTACTCTGGCATATAAACTGACAGGCTCCTGTCAGACCTCTGTGGCAAGCAGCTGCTTGAGGGGGTATAAACTCCAGTATTGTAGAATTATTAGAGCTCGAAAATACAAGACGAATCTCTAAACATTATATAACGCTCTAAACGCTATATTTTTCTCCCCAAATATATACATGTATGGGGATTGGTTTTTAGTCGACTGGATGGCCTTGATGGGAGGTTACCATCTTATCTCCTGGCAATTGTCTGCTGGGTCCCCTCGGTCCAGAAACTGAATAAGTTTGATAGTGATATTAAAATATCATCATACCCGTACATTGTAGAACTTTGAATATCCATGAGGGTAAGGCATGGCTGTTCGTGTCGTTTTTCTGCTGAGGTCCTGCCATCCTCTCAGACCTTCTACTATGGCATATAAACTGACAGTCTCCTGTCAGACCTCTGTGGCAAGCAGCTGCTTGAGGGGGTATTTATTTTTTTATTTTATACTTGCTTTCCTGTGTGAGAACATAAAAGATAATTTAATCCATTTCCAAGATATAGGTGCTGTCCGTTTTTCATCTGGACAACTCTTTTATAAATATACCCGAACGGCGTTCTGATCTGTTCTTACCTCCTACCTTCCCATATCTTGCCGTGGATTCGAGCTTATTTACTATGTATGTAAAATCGAAAGAAACTATCAGAGAAGTTTTGATATGATAACCAAAAAAATAACAAAAAAAAAAAAGCGATGTAATGGTAAGTCATCACAGACGAGAAACTAAGATTCAGCAGACAGCAAAGGAATTGACATCTGGCTGCTTTCTCAAATTACACGCGTAAAATCCACAAATAAAAACAAATCACTTCCCCAATGAAGTTCGCTAATTAATTAGATAATCCCAATCTAAACTCACTCGTGGGGTGAGCTTCAGACGTTCCCTTCCATGTCGTGCTGCAGGCTTCTGCTATCGAGGCTATTAATCTCGCAACGAGCTGGCTGTAATTAATGGCAGCTATACGTGGCAGGAAGAGATTCACGTGGACGTCGAGAGTTCTTTTTTTATATGTGTAGATATACTCTCACAATCTTGCTTTGACACGTGCAGTGTATTGTGGTAACTTTATCCCCGGGTGTATCTTTTCCATTCGAATTGATCAATACTAGCGAAATAGAGAAAAAAACTCTTTTATAGTTGAAAGATGAACAGCGTTTTGAAGTAGCTTTACGCATTAAACTAGAAATTCATAAATCAATATAGCGCGGCAATTGTAACATTGTGTATGTGTAAAATGTTATGTGTTATTAACTAGAAGAACACATATCGTCTCTGGAGCAAATAGGGTTGGGTTGTTTTACCTCTGAGCGGCACTTTTTTGCACACCATGGGCTAAATGGCCAGGTCACATGGACCCCGAAGGCTCAGAGAAGGTTGGGGGAGGGGACCCACTGAAACAGCTGTTGGGAGACAGATGGTAGCCTCCCGTCAAGGCCATCCAGCGTGTTCTTTAACGTGCACAGGGTATGGCTCTCCCGCACACGGGGCCACGGCTTAACGTCCCATCCGACGGACGGCGGCCTTTCCAAGCCCATTGGTGTCCCCTACTGACCGTGGGCAGGGCGGAGCAAATAGGAATCTCGTTTTTTAAAGAGAATGAAGTTTTCGTTTACCTACTTTTTCACTCCTTAAATGGGGCGGGGGTGGCTCAGTCGGTAGCGCGCCAGGCTCGTAATCTGTAGTTCCCAAGTTCGAGTCCCAGCTGGGTCAGCGTTGAGATTTATCTCCGCAAAATTCCCTGCCCACGGTCAGTAGGTGACACCGATGGGCTTGGAAAGGCCGCCGTCCGTCGGATGGGACGTTAAGTCGTGGCCCCGTGTGCGGGAGAGCCATACCCTGTGCACGTTAAAGAACACGCTGGATGGCCTTGACGGGAGGCTACCATCTGTCTCCCAACAGCTGTTCCAGTGGGTCCCCTCTCCCAACCTTCTCTGAGCCTTCGGGGTCCATGTGACCTGGCCATTTAGCCCATGGTGTGCAAAAAAGTGCCGCTCAGAGGTAAACAACCCAACCCAGATTACGAAGTGAACACATCTCAGTTTGTTTTTTAATGAGATGATCGGTGCACTCAATCAATTGTTCAAGAACACTTGCGGGTGCGGTTTTTAATATTTTATTTATTGCAGATGAGGTTTTAATAGAGTACCGGATGCAATGCACCCTGTGTTGATCTCTTAACCTGTTTTAACGTTTTATCAGTTTTGGGGTAAATTTTTTGTAGCGTTTTAAATATTCCAACGTTCATAACTTTTTGAATACTGAACAAATATTGCTTAAAATCGAGATTTAAATCGATTTGATTAAGATCTTTAATTTATCTTTTGACATATTTTTCATTAAAAATCATACTGAAGAAGTTATTGAACTCTAAATTTGATTTTCTATTGAGATAACATGCAACTGTTTCTATTTTTAAGCAGTACTTTCTTAAGCAGTACTTGTTGTTTTCTTAAGCAGTACTTGTGCTTAAGTTTAACAGTTTTTGCCTCTGTTACCCTTACTAGCATTCTCAGAGGGGAAGGTAATGTCCCTCTCCCCCCAGTTCCGGTCCTGCATCCATCTGTCTCCTAACAGCTGTCCAGTGAATTCCCTTCCTTAACTCTGGTCTAAATTCTTGAGGTCCTCGTCAGATGGTCACTTATGCCAATATATGTACAAAAGTACAGATAAAAGCTAGAAAAACTCCGCCCAATAACATGAAAGCATCGCTAAAAATAGCTTTTAGTAAAATCGTTCTTGTTAAAGACTTCTATTTGTGACACTTCCACTAGACTCAAGTAGCACCCACGCATTAATGTACGCGAAGGAATAAAGACTTGGGAGCGGCACATTCAGCCTGGTAGTCGTTGGGTGTTTGCCAAAATAACGGAGGTGTGTGTGTGCGGAGAGATATGGGTTGAAATGAGACTCGATGGAAAGGATTGGCTGAAACACGACAACAGACACAACGAAGCTGGGAATTTATTGCGGAGAAGGGATCACGGTTAAAGCAGGAAGGGTAAGACTTAAAAAGTGAACATTCAGAATCGAGAGCAACGTAACAACAAGGGGAAAGGATAGAGAGCGAGAGTTGATTAGTTAGTGAGTGTTTGAGGAAGAGGTTGAGCTGTAGATTTGTACCGAAAAGATTAAAAACGTAAAACGTTGTGTGAATCCACAAACCTGTCTACAATTGTCTATTTAAATAGTTACTGAATCACATGCTTTGTCATTCAAACACAGAAACATTAATGGTGCTTGGCACGCTTTGTAATTAGCCGATTTACTGTTAGACGAAAATTAGAAACTTAAGGAAAAGGGAGGGAATATAATTTAAAGAGGTGTATTGTGAATGAGGAAAAAGAAGAAAAAACACTATTAAATTGAGAGTACAAAAGGAATTTATGTAATGTGTTCTTGATTGTTTGTTTTCAAGTTTCTTTAGATCTTTCTCTTGTAAGTTGTATTTCCCATTGTGACTGCACCTAAATAATCTTTGATGTAGTCGAACACACTAATCACTCGACCACTGGGAAGGTATTCGAAGTAATTTGAGGCGGGGGTGGCTCAGTCGGTAGCGCGCCAGGCCCTAATCTGTAGTTCTCAGGTTCTAGTCCCAGCTGGGCCAGCGTTGAGATTTATCTCCGCAAAATTCCCCGCCCTGCCCACGGTCAGTAGGGGACACCGATGGGCTTGGAAAGGCCGCCGTCCGTCGTATGGGACGTTAAGTCGTGGCCCCGTGTGCGGGAGAGCCATACCCTATGCACGTTAAAGAACACGCTGAATGGCCTTGACGGGAGGCTATCATCTGTCTCCCAACAGCTGTTCCAGTGGGTCCCCTCCCCCAACCTTCTCTGAGCCTTCGGGGTCCATGTGACCTGGCCATTTAGCCCATGGTGTGCAAAAAAAAGTGCCGCTCAGAGGTAAAACAACCCAACGTTTCTGGTAAAGAATGTTTCAAGGTTTGGTTATATTACTTTTCCAGTATAATATAGTAAGTGAGGGTTTAAGATCGATTTTGAATCGTTCTCTTAATCTTCTATAGTCTTTATCACAGTAATAATCTGAATCGTTTAGTACGTATTTCTTGACTGCCTGGAGATCTACCGACCCCCTGGGGTCAAGGTCAGTCCTTTTCTCCTCCACCCTTTTCTTCCCCCATAGTGGGGAAGTACTACTGTTCTACTGAGTTACAGATATTCTGCGGCTTTGTCCAAAGGAAGTTTACTCCTAAAATGTCCAATGAAGTGACATAAATGTCATTCATAGTGTTTTGTAGGCTATATTTTTTTCTCTTCTTTTGTTAGAACTTTTTAAAATTTCTTCAGATCCCCATTTTTCATCAGGGTATGTTCCTCGACAGCTGGAATTGCCACCGATGTCTGACAGGAAGGAACATGTTCGTTAAAGGCTTAGGGACTGAAATTGGGTTGGGTTTTTTTACCTCTGAGCGGCACTTTTTTGCACACCATGGGCTAAATGGCTAGGTCACATGGACCCCGAAGGCTCAGAGAAGGTTGGGAGAGGGGACCCACTGGAACAGCTATTGGGAGACAGATGGTAGCCTTCCGTCAAGACCATCCAGCGTGTTCTTTAACGTGCACAGGGTATGGCTCTCCCGCACACGGGGCCACAGTCCCATCCGACGGACGGCGGCCTTTCCAAGCCCACCGGTGTCCCCTACTGACCGTGGGCAGGGCGGGGAATTTTGTGGAGATAAATCTCAACGCTGACCCAGCTGGGATAGGGACTGAAGACAAATGCGTTAAACGCTCAGCCACCGGAAACAGATGCGTAATTAATCGATTGATCATGATGGAAAAATTTCAAGTGAAATCGGTACTAAAATATTTTTAATCGATTTTATAACAATCTCATTATGTTTGATTTTTTTTTTCTTTTTTTCTCCTTTTAAACAAACCTCTGATATGCTGCCCCTTTCTTCTCGTTCCTAAGAGTTGTGTGAATGTTAGCCCATTGTGTGAAAAAAAAAAACGAAATTTGTGGTGTGATTATTAATTGATTTACATTTAAAACAGTATTTTTTTCCAGTGATTTCCCCAGCCATGGAGGCGGGGGTGGCTCAGTCGGTAGCGCGCCAGGCTCGTAATCTGTACTTCCCAGGTTCGAGTCCCAGCTGGGTCAGCGTTGAGATTGATCTCCGCAAAATTCCCCGCCCTGCCCACGGTCAGTAGGGGGACACCGATGGGTTTGGAAAGGCCGCCGTCCGTCGGATGGGACGTTAAGCCGCGGCCTCGTGTGCGGGAGAGCCATACCCTGTGCACGTTAAAGAACACGCTGGATGGCCTTAACGGGAGGCTATCATCTGTCTCCCAACAGCTGTTCCAGTGGGTCCCCTCCCCCAACCTTCTCTGAGCCTTCGGGGTCCATGTGACCTGGCCATTTAGCCCATGGTGTGCAAAAATGTGCCGCTCAGAGGTAAAACAACCCAAATCCCCAGCCATGTTTCCTGCATTTTCCATATACGGTCCCTAAAAGACTGTTAGCTAACATTTGTGTTTTCTTCCCATCAACCATCAGCAGCAGTAAGTAGCCAGAGTAGACTTGCATCCCGTGCCACCTAATTACCCAGCGCAGACCTGTAATTATATGGATGTGAAAGGGGTAAAGGAGTGGGCAAAGAGAAACGAGAGAAGCAGAGAAAAAGAGAGCAGCTTGTCAAAAGTGGTGGAATAGAGTGAGTTAAGTGAAGAATGGGGGAGGAGAGGAAGGGGTGACGACGATGGAGTAAGAGGGAGGTAGCGGAAGAACAGGGTAAAGGGAGAATTACACGGGAGGGGAGGATCCGTGCAAGCAAATGTCAGATTAACCCCTTGAGCTTAAAACACTTGATGGGAAAGAATTAGAGGAGAGTTCTTGTTGGTTCTATCCCTCATTCTGTTTTGGGGATTTAGTTTGCTTTTTATTGTGCTTCGAGTTCGGAGACTTTGAGGTCAGTGGCAGTTTTAGCAAGTCCAGGGTGTAAATTTGTTTGCTGCTTTTATTTTTTGTTTGACCTTTCGGTTTTCTAGAGTCGTTTGAACAAACTGAAAAACTCGTGGAGTCGGTATTCTCGTTTTTAGAACAATGTCACATGATGTAGTGAAGGAGAGGGCGAACGTTATATGAGATGGGGTGCATAAGGAATTGTTAATCTTTCGGTGTGCTACTAGAAATCGCAACTAAGACTCATTACGATAGCTGTAATCTCCTATTCCGGGTAATTATTTACACTGGCGCCACATATAGGTGAAAAGACCCACTAGTGTAGTGCCGTACTAAAATAGAAATAAATCTTCCGGTTTGTCAAAAGGAAAGTAATAATATATTACATAAAAGCCAAACATAGCATATTTAACAGAGAGCATAAATCTTATTTTTCGTCTGGAATCACCAGCAGCACTTTTATCGTTTTTTTTATTTTTAAACAAAAAAAAAAACACGACCTATTATCCGTAACTGGGTAGCAAGAATAATTCAGTAGTAAAGTATCACAGATGTTCTGTAGACACGGGACTCATGAAACATTCAACTGAAAAAAAAAATTGTTTTATCCGTGAATGGGATTCGAACCCACGTCTCCCAAGTTTATGTCGCATTAGCTGAAGGCAAAAAAAGCGTTATCTGTTGATGGTGTTAGTGGTTAGCATACTTGGCATGTTACTAAGAGACGTGGATTCCAATCCCACTCGAAACATTTTTTTTTTTCAATTAAATATTTCATCAGTAAAAGAAAAATCTTATTGATACGAAACAAACGCACACTGAGGACACAATTGACGCATGGATAGGAAATTGATTGCACAGTATTTGGATTGGGTTGTTTTACCTCTGAGCGGCACTTTTTTGCGCACCATGGGCTAAATGGCCAGGTCACATGGACCCCGAATGCTCAGAGAAGGTTGGGGGAGGGGACCCACTGGAACAACTGTTGGGAGACAGATGGTAGCCTCCCGTCAAGGCCATCCAGCGTGTTCTTTAACGTGCACAGGGTATGGCTCCCGCACACGGGGCCACGGCTTAACGTCCCATCCGACGGACGGCGGTCTTTCCAAGCCCATCGGTGTCCCCTACTGACCGTGGGCAGGGCAAGGAAATTTTGCGGTGATAAATCTCAACGCTGACCCAGCTGAGACTCGAACCTGGGAACTACAGATTACGAGCCTGGCGCTCTACCGACTGAGCCACCCCCGCCCCCAGTATTTGGAATTGTATACGCCAGATATATAGTACTAAAATATAGCAACAAAATTGCTGAGGATTTATGAATTTGAGATAATGATTGTAGGATTATTTTGCATATCGCAAGATGCAACAAAGGCATCAAATCAAGATGGAAAATAATCTTTTAGCAAAAATGTTTGAGTGGAATGATGGACAATATACATTTGGCAAAAGTTTTATCCCATTGAGTATTAGTCGAAAATCATCTAAGAAAAATTAGTTTATCTTGCAGAAGATTTTTATGCTTAGTAGGGGATCAGTAGGGTCAGTAGGGGACACTGATGGGCTTGGAAAGGCCGCCGTCCGTCGGATGGGACGTTAAGCCGTGGCCCGTGTGCGGGATAGCTATACCCTGTGCACGTTAAAGAACACGCTGGATGGCCTTGACGGGAGGCTACCATCTGTCTCCCAACTGCTGTTCCAGTGGGTCCCCTCCCCCAACCTTCTATGAGTCTTCGGGGTCCATGTGACCTGGCCATTTAGCCCATGGTGTGCAAAAAAGTGCCGCTCAGAGGTTAAAACAACCCAACCCAACTTTTCAAGATCTCCGTATATTTCACACGCTTAACTAAGCATTTGCAAAAATCTCATTGATTCGAATTAACCGAAAACCTCAAAGCAACGAATCCTGTCTCCTTTTTCCTCTACTCATACCAAGAGAAATGTCCGATATTGTGGTGTGCACTTCGTCCAAGCAGTGTCTCTTTTCACAAATCCGAAAGGTGTGGTCATTAATAGTGTCATTTAGTTTTATTTAACATCATTTAGTGGTAGTTAATGACTGCATTAGCAGGAAATAGTGGCATTATTTAATGTTAGTTCACAACTTCTTAACTCAAAATATTAAAAACATAATTTAATATTCTGTAACAATTAGCTCGAATTCTGATTAGTAAAAAACCAAAAAGTGCAAATTATATCTTTTTTACTTATTTTCAATTGAGGCAAATATACCTGGTGATATCTTTTTTACTTTACTATTTGATTTGATTAGAAGGGATTATTGATAAACTTGCAGTTTGGATACAATCTGAATGGAAAGCTGGATTGTTTTACCTCTGTGAAGACACTTTTCTACACACAATGGGTTAAATCAGAGCAATGGCCAGGTCACAAGAACCCCAAGGGCTCAAACATGGTTGACGGAAAGGGATCCACTGAACAGCTGATAGGAAACCGATAATAGCCCTCCCCCTCAGCCCCTGGAAAGCTTTTTTACTTGCTAATACTTCTTCATTTTATCTAGATGAGTTGCTTTACCTCTGGGCGGCAATTTTTTTGCACACCATGGGCTAAATGGCCAGGTTACAAGGACCCCGAAGGCTCAGAGAAGGTTGGGGAAGGGGACCCACTGGAACAACTGTTGAGAGACAAATGGTAGCCTCCCGTCAAGGCCATCCAGCGTGTTCTTTAACGTGCACAGGGTATGGCTCTTCCGCATACGGGGATATGGATTAACGTCCCATCCGACGGACGGCGACCTTTCCAAGCTCATCGGTACCCCCTACTGACCGTGGACAGGGCGGAGATAAATCTCAACAGTGACCCAACTGGGACTCGAACCTGGGAACTAAAGATTACGAGCCTGGCCCGCTACTTACTGAGCCACCCTCGTCCCTTAATCTAGATGATGACGGTCATATATTCGTAGATGTAGATAAAAAAATATGACTTCAACAAGAAATTATCGAAATTGATTTGGGATATGTGCATCAGAAGATTGCTGTAACGGACAGTTAAGGAAATACACAGTCGTATCAGAATAATGTGACCACCCACCATACGTATACTATGGTAGGTGGTAGTCATTCTGTGCATAGTAATTCTGATACGACTGTATATGTTCTTGTGTTAATGAAGCAGGAAACGTTCACTCTTATATCCGTTGGAACAAGGTGAGGCTGATAATAGTTGAAAAAAATAATTTTTAACCGGGAGAAGATGTCATCTTAGAAAGCAAAAGGGAAGACGGAATAGAGTTTCAGAATTGAGCTTTGAGCCCCTGGAATTCTGTTAGATGAAGATGAAGACTTCCCGCCAAGGATATCTAGAGCATCGGGTTCATTCGCGATTCGTTAAACGAGAGCCTCAGATTATAAGTCTGGTAGGCTATCCAATCAGATACTCAACCTTTAGTTTCAAACACTGAAGGGAGGTTGCAGATAAAGTTACTGTACCCCGTGGTCGAGTGGTTAGCACGCTTGGCTACTGATCTACGGGACCTGGGTTCGAGCCCAGGATAAGGCATGGATGTATGTGTCGTTTTTCTGCTGAGGTCCTGCCATCCTCTCAGACCTTCTACTATGACATATAAACTGACAGGCTCCTGCCAGACCTCTGTGGCAAGCAACTGCTTGAGGGGGTATTCATTTATTTTTTATTATATACGATGGGACGTTGTAGATCAGTATTTGCCAGTGGGGGATTTGAACAACTCCCTAAGGGGCGTTTTCTTCAGTTTTGCTGTCCAGATAGATTAAATAGAATATGGAATACTTCATATATTAACGTAGCCTTCCATGAAGATGGCTATTAGCTTTCTTCACGGTAGGATTTTAGGGAAATCCATGTAGTTCTAAATTCAAAATATTAAACTTTTTCTACATTTACCATTCAATAAAGAAGGGGACTAAAACTGAAAGGGGTCGTTGGGCCCAAAAATGTTGGGAAACACTGGTGAAGATGAAAAATATATGTGGTTAAACATGTACAGTATATATATAAATGAAGAGGAAATACAGATATATGAAAGCGTATAATAGATTGATGTAAATATATAGATGAAGGGTGGATGGAGATAAATATATAAAGAGTAGATGTAGATATAAATTAATGGAGGATGTAGATGAATAGAAGGATAGATGTACGTGAAGATGTATTAAGGATGAGGCTGGAGTTGAAAGATGTAGATGAAGAGTGCATATCGTGTTTATCTGTATCCCAATTTCGGAAGTCAAAAATAATTTCAAACTTTTTTGTGAAAGAAGAAATTAATCAACCTCAAAAAGTTTTACTTGCCTTTATTCGCTAATAATTTATATCCCTTATCGCAATAACGATAAGAGGCTAGATGTCATTATTTTCCTCGTGTACGTTTAAACTAAAGTGTCGAGTGTAAGCGACAAAAAAAATTGTATATGGTAATAAACAATCCAGCCTAAATATAAAACCAACTGCAACGAACGTGTTCAGGACGAAAAAAACGAATCCAAACATCGTATATTCCCTCTTTAAAAAAATCCCGCAAAGCAAACGCACACCACAGTTGACGTTGTTCGACCCAATTCCTCGTATCATCCTCCTCATCAACGCATTCAGTTCCCAGTCATCCTCCCTCCTCCTTTCCACTTTATGGGGAAAACGAAACGCCCAAAGAACGTCACAAGTAAAGCTCACATCTCTCAGAACCACAACTGCACAGATAAAGAAAGAAAACAAGCCAACGCTAAACTTGTCTTCAACCTTCATCTTTGGTGGGAGGTTGGGGGAAGGTAGGGGGAGGGGGAGGAGTCCACACTAAGTTTGTGGTCAAGGAAAGATGTTGTTATCTGTCCACGTAGACTTACAGTCCCCTTGTCACTTGTTGCAGTCTCCAAATGCTTCTCTAAACGCTCCTCCACGTGGAACTTTATCTTCTCTTCATCTCAGACAATACTTCTGACCCTCTCTTGCAACTTTCCCTAGCTCTTCACTCTACCGTCTACACCCCCTCCCCCACTACACCCCCCCCCTCTTCCATTTCCCCGAAGTCAATCAATGCTGTACCTAGTAAATGTTAAAGAGTCTAGGTTTTTGGAGTTGCTGAGTGTCTCATAAATCACGATTTACGTTGTCGCAGATCTCTCGCTTGCGCGTGCAGATAGAGATGGCGCCTATAAATTTAAACCGGTTGTGCTGGACGCGGCACTTGTGACTGTGCCCAGAGCACGAGGCCGTGGTGGAAGCCACAAAAGGTAAGAAAAAAAAAGTCCACAAATAAAAAATAATAAAAACCGAGACAGAAGCGTTTTTGGCATTGTGGAAACAAGACGTGTTATAAGTTCAACAGGATTACTTGCAGTTGGGAATGATTTTGCTGGAAATATATTTGGTGATGCTAATTTTTCGGGGATGGGTAGCAGTGCATGCTCGCACTCTGTCAATTTCGCGTGATCGTCAAGGGACGACATTGCAGGTGCAATTTATTACCAGATTGGATATCGAGGACTTTGTCTCGTTGTACAAGGGATTTTCTCTGTTTACACGAGGACCGATGGCAGATAATAAACATGAGAAACACCTTTCGTAGGTAGCATTGCTTTCTGCTTTTGAAGCTGCCACGATTACAGTCCAAGTGCTTATCGATAGTTTCAGATGTAGGTATGTTTTTTCTTACAGAAACATGTAAAACAAACTGTGTTGTTCATGCAGAGAAGGTTTTTGTTTTAATGCAACAATTAAGAAATCTTCGAAAGAAATTCAGAAACTGAGGATGGGAAACTTGAAACTTTTGTGTTTGTTAGAATCAAATGTTCTTAAATATAAACTGAATGATTATTGAATTATGTCCCCCCCCCCCCGTATCATGCTAATGGGACGTTAACTTTGAAGCACTATTTTTAAAATAAGCCTTTTGTGTGAAAATGTAACAAAACGTAGAATTGATTGAGATCTTTAATTTATGTAAATATCGATTTTTTTCAGTAATATTCCTTCAACATTTCAAGAGTTATTGGAAGTTTTTGGACATTATTTGATAACAACAATGCTAGACAAAAGAATTTACCTTTGAAATTAATTTAAATTGAAATAAAAAGTATATTTTCATAAAAACTAGATATTTTAAAAGCGTGTGCAAATAATTTCTTCAACATTCGTCTAATTTTTTTTTATAAATTTTTTAGAACACATTGCTGCTCTGAAATGTTTAAACCTTCATACCAATTTAAATACTGAAAGAAGATTGTTGAAAATAGAGATTTGGATAGATTTGATTGAGATCTTTCAATTATCCTCAGCCACATTTTTTCATAGAACGCTTATTTTAGAAGTTTATAAATCTTCGAAATTTATATATGTCCTTATATGAGAAAGCCTGTAAAAGCTAGGCGTAGCTTCTAGGATTCTTTTCTGTCCTACATGTACAAATGAAAAAAAAAAATTCAATGACCACTGAGTGTGTATAAGAGCAGGTGAGAAAAGTGATAGAAATATAGGATGACTGAGAGTAGAAATAAATTTATAGTATTGATCTCGAATTAAAATACGAACCGCAGCCGGGCGTATTTTTAAGGAGGCGCGTGCAGTTTGAAGTCGCGGGCTTCTCTGCTGTATGATAAAGCAGAGAAAGTTCTGAAATTAAATCTCGACAAACGCACAAAAAAATTAAAAATTTATCTCAAAAATGTCTTATTTATTATATATGTTAGAGGAAGAAACATTTTTTCAAACCTTCAACTTTAGCACCAAAAACCAAGTTTTCAGTAATCTAAGGGGCGGGGGTGGCTCAGTCGGTAGCGCGCCAGGCTCGTAATCTGTAGTTCCCAGGTTCGAGTCCCAGCTGGGTCAGCGTTGAGATTTATCTCTGCAAAATTCCCCGCCCACGGTCAGTAGGGGACACGGTGGGCTTGGAAAGACCGCCGTCCGTCGGATGGGACGTTAAGCCGTGGCCCCGTGTGCGGGAGACCCATACCCTGTGCACGTTAAAGAACACGCTGGATGGCCTTGACGGGAGGCTACCATCTGTCTCCCAACAACTGTTCCAGTGGGTCCCCACCCTCAAGCCTTCGGGGTCCTTGAGACCTGGCCATTTAGCCCATGGTGTGCAAAAAAGTGCCGCTCAGAGGTAAAACAACCGAACCCAACAACTCAGTAATCTAAATCAGTTTTTGCCAATTTAATTTCCCACGGAACCCTTTTCACTTTGGAAAACATTTTACAGAACACTTAAAAACATTCCTACGTAAGAAGATGAAAAAACTAGATCACAGATAAATAAGGATAACAATAAATAAATGTTAAACATGAATGCGAGATCAACATATTATTTCATTTCACATATTTTGGAACAAAAATCACATTTCATGCAGACGAAAAATGAAAAAAAATTTAAATTGCAATTTTTTTTATTATTATAATGGAATTTTTGTTGAGCGACCTTTTATTTTAACTTCACGAAACACCATTTGGGAAACACTGATTTAAATACAATATTTTTTTAATTTCTACTACACTAAGTATTTAATTCAAAGCTGGACCTGCGTATAAGCTAGTTAATCATGCACCTTAGGGATTCACAATATGAGGGGGGAGCTTAAATAAAAATGAATTTCAAATTTTATTGTGCAACAGTTTGGGATTTGTATTGGTAGTTATATATTGTAATTTTTAACAGTACTTTTAACTTTTACTTCGGTATGGAAAATAAATATATATTTCGACTTTCGAATTTTTTGGCCATCCCTTTCATAGCTCCCTTCCACATTCAAAGTTCCCTAACTAAAAAAATAAGTTTTTTCATGAAAAATTATTACCGGAGGTAAAGATCTCACACAAAGCTCTCTAAAACCTCTATTTTTCTGCAATATGCGTTTAATATTTAAAAAGTTATGGAAGTGGAAACATTTAACTGTAATATTTGCTAAGCCAAGAAAATTTACCTCAAAGGTTAAACAAATTGTTATAACAAATTTTTCACTAACATTAATGTAGTATTTGAAATTTATGTAATGGTTTTTAAGTTTACATCAGTTTAGGTTTAAAAATAATCTTTAAAAAGAGCATGAAGTCTGTTGTTAAATATTCCAGGTTCAACAACTTCTTAAATATTTAAAAATATTTTTGAAGACTGACATTTAGAAAGATATTAATTAGATCTTCTCTTCATGCCTAGTGACGTTTTTCCATAAAAAGGGTTATTTTCATAGTTAGGGAACTTTCAATGTAACTTTTCATTTACCTAGCATGGAAGCGTCCAGTTACTCTTTCGAAATAGAGCGTAATAAAAAAAGCTTTGTCTTAACTTTTCCCTCCTTAACTTTGTCCATCTCATTTCTTCATTTCGTAACACTGTGGAAAGGCAATTGCACCAAATTTTCCTCAATCGATCTCTCTCTCAAGGGAGGCTGGAAGAAGACAAGTAGGAAAAATGTGAACGCTAGCAGAATCAGAATCGAAAATGGGAATGTAGTGTTGCAAACTGAAAAGCATGGCTACGAAAGATAAATAATGTTGATGAAACAATCGGCAAAATTAGAACATTCGTGAGAGAGAGAAAATTCAGAATGAGAGGTTAAGTAAGAAAACGAACCGACAGAAGTGCGGAAGTAAGAAGATGAAGCGACAGAGGTGTGAAAGGAAGACGATGAAGCGACAGAAGTGTGAAAGGAAGAAGATGAAGCGACAGAAGTGCGGAAGGAAGAAGATGAAGCGACAGAGGTGTGAAAGGAAGAAGATGAAGCGGCAGAAGTGTGAAAGGAAGGAGATGAAGCGACAGAAGTGTGAAAGGAAGAAGATGAAGCGACAGATGTGTGAAAGGAAGAAAATGAAGCGACAGAAGTGTGAAAGGAAGAAGATGAAGCGACAGAAGTGTGAAAGGAAGAAGATGAAGCGACAGAAGTGTGAAAGGAAGAAAATGAAGCGACAGAAGTGTGAAAGGAAGAAGATGAAGCGACAGATGTGTGAAAGGAAGAAGATGAAGCGACAGAAGTGTGAAAGGAAGAAGATGAAGCGGCAGAAGTGTGAAAGGAAGAAGATGAAGCGACAGAAGTGTGAAAGGAAGAAGATGAAGCGACAGAAGTGTGAAAGGAAGAAGATGAAGCGACAGAAGTGTGAAAGGAAGAAAATGAAGCGACAGAAGTGTGAAAGGAAGAAGATGAAGCGACAGATGTGTGAAAGGAAGAAGATGAAGCGACAGAAGTGTGAAAGGAAGAAGATGAAGCGACAGAAGTGTGAAAGGAAGAAGATGAAGCGACAGAAGTTGAAAGGAAGAAGATGAAGCAACAGAAATGTCGAAGGAAGAAGATGAAGCGACAGAAATGTCGAAGGAAGAAGTAAGGAAATGAAGACGAGAGATTAAAAAAAACGAATGAAAAAGAAAGTTCATTTCATAGTTGTAATTAGGACAATGCTGCAAGTGATATGTCTGGAATTTTGCTGTGGAAGAAAATGTAGAAACTCATAAACAACATTTTACGGAGAATCATTTTTCCTCCATTATTCCGATGACGATATTGCTTTCATAAAAAGACTATTATTGCAATATAAAAAAAACTCGACTGTTCCCAACCAGATGATTTAAGAGCAGGAAAAGTGGACGATTCTTATGAGAACTGGATATCATCACCTATTTGGCTTTTTTTTTTAAAAGCCAAATAGGTGATGATTTTGGGGATCGTACGACGATTGGGCAATCGGTGCTATCAGGCGGACCTGAAGGTAAATGAAAGAAAAACTCGTTTTTGATCAGGATGCTATCACAAAAAGTGCAGTTTACTACATCCATTTGTCATAAAGGAGAGAAAAAAATTTTTCGTTTTCGCCATCTCTGGGAAGTAGACAAAGGGTAAATAAAATGCACTAAAGACAAAAAACGAAGCGCATGGAAATGGAAAACGAAGCGCTAGGAGAAAAAAAAATATTTTTGTATGGCTAGACAAAAAAAAGAGGTCCTTGTGACCTGGCCATAAAAACCGCCAAAAAATGGGGTCTTTGTGACTGGCCACCTAAAATGGGGTCCTTGTGACCTTGCCATTTTGATCGTTCTGTACAAGTGAAATTAGTACATTTTTTTTGGCATCAAGAGATTTTATAAAAATAACTAACTCTATCCACTAACGCTCTTTCGTTCTTTCGATGCTTAGGAAAGTTATGACAGTGATGCTTTGATGGAAAGGAGAACTTTCCAATCTGTCGGTGTTCCCTTTGCGGCAGAGAAAAGTTGTTTCGAAACCACTTTAGCTAACGTTGTTAACAAATGCAGATGTGGATTAGAGAAGGAAATCTCGACCCTGACATAGTAGACTTGGGTGTTTTTCCCATGAGCTGCATTTTTTTGCACACAGTGGGCTAAATGACCCGGCCCTAAAGTTTCGGAGAAGGTTAGGGGAAGGGATATTTTTCAGCGTGCCCAGGGTATGGCTTTCTTGCACAAGAGGACACGGTTTAAGGTCCAATCCGAAGAATGGATGCCTTTCCGGGCTCATCGGTGTCTCCTTCCTGATTGAGGGCAGAGTGAGGATTTAGCGAGGAGAAATTTCAACGGATAGTGGGGACTCGAAACTGGGAACTGCAGATTACGAGCTGGGCGTACTACCGAATGAGTGGGGCGGGGTGGCTCAGTCGGTAGCGTCCCAGGCTCGTAATCTGTAGTTCCCAGGTTCGAGTCCCAGCTGGGTCAGCGTTGAGATTTATCTCCGCAAAAATTCCCCGCCCTGCCCACGGTCAGTAGGGGACACCGATGGGCTTGGAAAGGCCGCCGTCCGTCGGATGGGACGTTAAGCCGTGGCCCCGTGTGCGGGAGAGCCATACCCTGTGCACGTTAAAGAACACGCTGGATGGCCTTGACGGGAGGCTACCATCTGTCTCCCAACAGTTGTTCCAGTGGGTCCCCTCCCTCAACCTTCTCTGAGCCTTCGGGGTCCATGTGACCTGGCCATTTAACCCATAGTGTGCAAAAAAGTGCCGCTCAGAGGTAAAACAACCCAACCCAACAAATTCACAAACCGACAAATGACGAAAAATAACAGGAAGATATGCAAAAAACACTGAAAAGCGGTCCTTTCTATAATAGTCTTTGATCCCACACAGTTCGTGCTCTCAAGCAAACCTTTCGGAGAATTTGGTGTTGATTAAGTAATCATAGGCAATCCCTGCCCCAGAGTAGAAAGTGAAACATCCAGAAGTTACAAGCCCATTTCGCTGAATGGTCGATCAGGGCAGCGTGGGACGTTGCAAGTCTCTCAAGGAACACAGCGGGGAGTTGGGTCTGTGAAGTTTCAGCGTTACGAGAGAGAAAAACTGAACAATTAATGGTCTGAAGTTGTCACGGGGTGACCGGGAGAAAATGGAGGCAAGTTACATGCCTGTTAAGAGAGTAGGTGGTGCGGCCTATGATTCCATTAGAGAGAATGAAAAAAAAGGTAAGTTTTTCATAAGGTTACAGTTTATGGAATGGATAATTTATGGGTGAGGATATAAATCAGTTTTTACTGTGGAGGATTGAATGAAATCAGTTTCGAGAGTTTAAGAGACCGACTCAAGTTGCAGACAAAAATAAGATTTTGCTTTTATTAACTTTCTGCACTTTGGGCGTTTCGCTCAACGTGTAGACGAATGTTAAGATTAGCTTTCAGAAGAAGCACTTGTTTCTAGCGTTAATGGTGGGATGTGTGTGATTGAATATTCATTTACGGGATTTTGGAAAGAATTGATTAGAATTTTTTTTTTTTTTTTTTTTTTTTGGGGGGGGGGGTCATTATTTTCTTGTCTCTTCTTTAGCGAATGTCACAAGATTTAAAGATTAAAACAACTGAAGTCATAGGTGATTTCTTATAAACATTTTTTCTCACTTTCGGAAAAGGATTTGTAGATTGTTCCTCCTACACAAATGGTTGGGTTGTTTTCCTCTACACAAATGGTTAGTTGTTTACCTTTTGCACACCATGGGCTAAATGGCCAGGTCACATGGACCCCAAAGGCTCAGAGAAGGTTGGGGGAGGGGACCCACTGGAATAGCTGTTGGGAGACGGATGATAGCCTCCCGTCAAGGCCATCCAGCGTGTTCTTTAACGTGCACAGGGTATGGCTCTCCCGCACACGGGGCCACGGCTTAACATCCCATCCGACGGACGGCGGCCTTTCCAAGCCCATCGGTGTCACCTACTGACCGTGGGCAGGACACAAATGGTTTTACTTGGAATATTCCTGACGCCAAAGTGAAATAATCTCGCAGCTCCTTTCACCTTGAGTTCTAGTTTTTTTTTTTTGTCTCTATTTTGCTTTTGCGGTGTTTTACTGCTTCTTAGAGCTGCGTTTTGGATAATTCACGTGGATGAACTTGAGTGTTTCGGTATTAATGCAGAGAAAGCATTTTAATATCTCTGCATACTGCAACTTAGTACGAAACAAACAGGTTCGCACTAACATTGCAAATGCTCGGATCCGGGGTCGAGTCCCCAGTTGGCTGGCGTTTATGTGCTGTTACAGTCGCTCAAAAAAGTATCCAAACACTATGGTTGATTACAGAATTCAGGAAAAAATATCTGGCAACGATTTTTTTTAGAAATTAGTGATCTGGCAACCTTCGTTACAGTAGACGAAGGTTGCCAGATCACTAATTTCAAAAAACAAAATCTTTGCCAGATATTTTTTCTGAATTCTGCAATCAACCATAGTGTTCGGATACTTTTTTGAGCGACTGTAGGTGGTCATATTATTTTGATACTAGATCGTGTGGGCTCACTCGCGGAAATATTGAGCGTGTGCAGTTACCGTTCACAGCAAACTGGAGCGTGTGCAGCTACCGTTCACAGCAAACTGGAGCGTGTGCAGTAACTGCACACTGTACACGCAACTGTACACGCTCCAGATATTTTTCCTGAATTCTGTAATCACGTGACACGAAGGTTGCCAGATCACTAATTTCTAAAAAATAATCGTTGCCAGATATTTTTTCTGAATTCTGTAATCAACCACAGTGTTCGGATACTTTTTTGAGCGACTGTACCTCTATCAGAGGCAGTGGTCAGCAATGACTTCGATCTTGGTGAAGCATGTCCTTTTATGAAAAGGCTTGTACAAACTAGGAATAGGTCTGTAGGACCCGTCCGTCCTGTATGGTAGCAAATGAAACATTGCTGCGTTTGTTGCACCCTGTATTGATGTGCCGATACATCAAAGAAATAATTCTCGATTGTTTTATTATTTACTTCGGCTCATTTATAAATCTGAGGACATTATTTTCCAGTGACGAGGCGTGCGTGGCAACTGCTACCAGTCGAGGCTATGAAATTGCACATTTAATGCTTTTAAGATTCTCTTTTATCATACCTCAATGATATGTCGGTGTCTAGCCAATGACTGACGAGTAGACTGAAGCTTCAGCCAATGATTTGGGGCGGCGGTGGCTCAGTCGGTAGCACGCTAGATTTGAAATCTGCAGTTCCCAGTTTCGAGTCCCAGCTGGGTCAGCTTTGAGATCCCATTCGATGCGCAATTCAGTTTTTTAAACCAAACCTTTCATGAACCTTATCTCTTTAAACAGATTTTGGCACCCAGCATTGCATTAAAATTCACGTCCCTGCTTATTGAAAGATCGTAATATAAAACCTCATATCGCTTCTTCCCCCGTTTTCAAAGTTGAACCTGGGGCGGGGGTGGCTCAGTCGGTAGCGCGCCAGGCTCGTAATCTGTAGTTCCCAGTTCGACCCCCAGCTGGGTCAGCGTTGAGATTTATCTCCGCAAAATTCCCCGCCCTGCCCACGGTCAGTAGGGGACACCGATGGGCTTGGAAAGGCTGTCGTCCGTCAGATAGGACGTTAAGCTGTGGCCCCGTGTCCGGGAGAGCCATACCCTGTGCACGTTAAAGAACACGCTGGATGGCCTTGACGGGAGGCTACCATCTGTCTCCCAACAGCTGTTCCAGTGGGTCCCCTCCCCCAACCTTCTCTGAGCCTTCGAGGTCCTTGTGACCTGGCCATTTAGCCCATGGTGTGCAAAAAAGTGCCGCTCAGAGGTAAAACAACACAAACACCTCATATCGCTTCTTAAAAACACATCAAAGTGGAACCACTGAAATTTCACATTTAACAGTCTGAAATTTCTCCTCTGAATTTCGCCGTAGCTTCCCCGTGTTGCGTTAAAAAATCAAGAATCTGCCTACGATAAAACTCTAGTTCCAGTTTAAAATAATTTTTTTTTCTACTTCTTTCAGCAGCTAGCCATTCTTGTTGCAGATGTTTTATCTGTAATGATATTTGCATTTGTGATTGTTCTGTGTTTTCGTGACTAGTTTCAATAATTACGAAAGACATATAAGTGGCAGATTTACTGTGCATTCACCAAAAAGTGTTAATAGACAAGTTTTTATACTTAGAATATGTAGGTGACCGGCATTCTGAAACAGTCGGTGATTCCGTCATACTGCATCAGATCTCATAGATAAGGCAAAAAGGCTCTCTCGCCACTTCACTGGACACAAATTCAACCGACACTACCTCTGCTGACATTCCAGAAGAGAACCCAAACAATGTAGACTCTTTTAAAAGCTGCCTTGAATCAAAGAAGCAGAGATGTATTCGTGCTGAATGTGCTCTTGGAGCAAGACCGGTTGGAATTTTTGAATTTCAGGGAAGTTTGTTTGTGCATTCTGCGCTTCAATTGCTAGTAATGGGTAAACGATGCTGAATAAACATTCTTATACTCGTGTTTTTGTTGCCTCTGTTTAGTAATGGGTAAACGATGCTGAATAAACATTCTTATACTCGTGTTTTTGTTGCCTCTGTTTAGTTTTCTGTGAGATCAGAGGTTCTTACATTCCGTCAACGACCAGTAGTAAAAAAAGTAAAGTCTTCTAGCATCACTAACTGTCAAACTTCCTCAGCAGATAATGAATGAGGTGCTGAATTCTGAAATAAATGAAGTTAATAATTTTTATTTCCTTCTATAAATATTATTTTCTTTACTTGCGTTGAAAGATTAGGGAACAGATTTTGCACACATTTATTCCAAGAGAATAAAATGTGTTTAGCATTTGTTTGGTGTTAGACCTCAAAAGGTCTGAAGGATGCCAATCTTCTGGAAAAGACACACCTGGATATTGTTTATTATTCGTTACCTTTTTTTAATCAACTCCCTTCGGATTTTTTTTTTATTTGGTCACCTTGATGTTCCTTAAACTGAAAACATTTTTCCGTATTTCTTTAAACCTGAAAGAGTGCTTCCGTTTATTTTATTAACACATTTTCAGAGAATAATTTTCAGTGGAACGAGGCTTGCACTTTTGTTAGTTCCAAGCCTTATCTGGCGGTTGTCTTATGTGTCTGGAGGACTAGGAGAGACTGCAAAGCATCTCAGGTGACTCAGAGATGGACAAAATCGCTGCTTCTATCTTTCATACACAGCTACTTGGGAAAAAAATCTTTATATTTTTGCCAAATAATTTGGGCTACTTTATTCCTAAAATACAATATTTTTAACAATAAGAAAAAAATTAATGATGTAAAATATTAATATTCAGCTGATATTTATAAATAAAATAAAACCTTGCAATTTGATGACCTGACAAAAGTAATTCCTTTTTAACAAAAAAGGATTGGCGCCCTTGTGACCTGACCCTTTTCTCCTCTGCATTTTACTTTTTTGCACACATTGAGCTAAAGGGTCAGGTCACAAGGGCTCAGAAAAGTTTGGAGGAATGGGACCCACTGGACATCTGTTAGGGTTGGGCTGTTTTACCTCTGAGCGGCACTTTTCTGCACACCATGGGCTAAATGGCCAGGTCACATGGACCGCGAAGGCACAGAGAAGGTTGGGGGAGGGGACCCACTGGAACAGCTGTTGGGAGACAGATGGTAGTCTCCCGTCAAGGCCATCCAGCGTGTTCTTTAACGTGCACAGGGTATGGGTCTCCCGCACACGGAGCCACGGCTTAACGTCCCATCCGACGGACGGCGGCCTTTCCAAGCCCATCGGTGTCCCCTACTGACCGTGGGCAGGGCGGGGAATTTTGCGGAGATAAATCTCAACGCTGACCCAGCTGGGACTCGAACCTGGGAACTACAGATTACGAGCCTGGCGCGCTACCGACTGAGCCACCCCCGTCCCACATCTGTTAAGAGACAGATGGAAACTTTCCATCAAAACTATCCACTGTGTTCTTTAATGTGTATATGTAGGGCTCTTCTGTACTGCGCTACAGTCTAATATTCCAGTATAAACTTCCAGGAGTCTTTTTCCTATTTTTTAAATTTGTTTGTCAAGTATATATTATGGATAATAGATGCAGGCGATAAAGATTTGAACTTTGCTCTCAGGTATTAATCTTGATATCTCGAAAGAGATTACAATCATTTGTTTCCAATTCATTTCGTTTTTCTTAATCCATTATTCATCATATAAATGCTGCAAAAAAAAAAAAGCAAATAATATAATTGTAAAATGAAAAAAAAAATGAATTTGAAACAAGAATCTCTAAGCAAATTCTTTCACTGATTTCCAAAATAATGTACAGTAGCAAAGTTCATGGTTACATCATTTGCTACTACAATGTATGCTGTAAATTTAAAAAGAAAAAAATAAATATATTTTTACTACGTTTGACTTATTACTAATAGATACTTCACAGTATTTTCCCATTCGATACTTTACCATTAGAAATCGCACTTTCAGTGTTAATCATTTTGTATGAAGTACTAAGCATAAAGTAGAATTTTTATTAATTAGTTTTTCTAGAATTGGCCATCACTTGGTCAATCCGTATGATTTCTCTATGATGACCAATAGCATAGCGTGAATAGCAACTGGGAGACTATGCGATTGCGCAGCTGAAGTTTTGACACGTGACTGACAAAAGGTGAGTGAGGTTTCATCACTGACCAATGATCTCTGAGAATTGTCAAGTCGTCAACTGAGTAGTCTTAAAGAAGTCTACCTAGTTTTCATTCTTCGCTGCTGGCGATGACTGCATTTGTCCAGGGGGCGAGGGTGGCTTAGTCGGTAGCGCGCCAGGCTCCTAATCTGTAATTCCCAGGTTCGAGTCCCAGCTGGGTCAGAGTTGAGATTTATCTCCGCAAAATTCCCCGCCCTGCCAACGGTCAGTAGGGGACACCGATGGGCTTGGAAAGACCGCCGTCCGTCGGGTGGGACTTTAAATCGTGGTCCCGTTTGCGGGAGAGCTACACCCTGTGTTCTTTAAAGATCACACTCGATGGCTTTGACGGGAGGCTACCATCTGTCTCCCAACAGTTGTTCCAGTGGGTCGCCTCCCCTAACCTTCTCTGAGCTTTTGGGGTCCATGTGACCTGGCCATTTAGCCCATGGTGTGCAAAAAAGTGCCGCTCAGAGGTAAAACAACCCAACCTGCATTTGTCCAAATGAGGAGTCCCTTTAAATGGATTTTACGGTACACGTTATTTAAGCATTAAAAAATACACCATCCCTCAAGCAGCTGCTTGCCATTGCTGTCGTGTTCTTTTGTCTCTGAACGGTATTTTGTGCCCACAATGAGTTTATCTGGCCAGGTCACAAGAACCCAAGGCTCGGGAGAAAGAGATTGGATAGCTCTTAGGGGAGAGATGGAAGTTTCCCATCAAAGCTATGAAGCATATTTTTTAACGTGCGCAGGATGGCTCTCCTGCGGAGTGCACCACGGCTGTACGTCCCATCCAATGGTCTCCGCAAAATTCCCCGCCCTGCCCACTGTCAGTAGGGGACACCGATGGGCTTGGAAAGGCTGCCGTCCGTCGGATGGGACGTTAAGCCGTGGCCCCATGTGTGGGAGAGCTACACCCTGTGCACGTTAAAGAACATTCTGGATGGCATTGACGGGAGGCTACCATCAGTCTCCCAACAGCTATTATCCCTCCCCCAACCTTCTCTGAGCCTTCGGGGTCCTTGTGACCTGACCATTTAGCCCATTGTGTGCATAAAAGTGCCGCTCAGAAGTAAACCCAAGTCCCATCCAATGGACTGCCTTATTCGGGCTCGAAACAGGTTCCTTTGGCGAATAGCCAAGCACGCTAACCACTCGCCCAACGGAACGGTTGGTCACGTATCAATCCTTTTTAGTAATAAATAGTTTTTCATATACTAGTGTTTCAATTTATTCTTTATTTCGCCTTGTTTGAATTGGTCGCACTGCATCTCCAAAAAGTAGAAGCCGATACTCGATAACATAAAAACCACTGTTTTTATTAAGTGAACCACAGCTTGATAAACTTTTATTAAATGGACCACTACTTTCATGAAATGAAAACTACTACTTTTATTATACGAACCACTGCTTGATGAAATGAAAACCACTACTTTTATTAAATGGACCTCTACTTTCATGAAATGAAAACTACTACTTTTATTATACGAACCACTGCTTGATGAAATGAAAACCACTACTTTTATTAAATGGACCTCTACTTTCATGAAATGAAAACTACTACTTTTATTATACGAACCACTGCTTGATGAAATGAAAACCACTACTTTTATTAAATGGACCTCTACTTTCATGAAATGAAAACTACTACTTTTATTATACGAACCACTGCTTGATGAAATGAAAACCACTACTTTTATTAAATGGACCTCTACTTTCATGAAATGAAAACTACTACTTTTATTATACGAACCACTGCTTGATGAAATGAAAACCACTACTTTTATTAAATGGACCTCTACTTTCATGAAATGAAAACTACTACTTCTTTTTTGCGAAACTAATACTTTTATGAACTTTAAACAACTCTTCGATTAAATTAAAACCACTTCTTTATTAAGCGAAACTACTGGTTGAAATTGAAACTATTACTTTTTGTAACGAAACCATTACTTTTATGAAATGAAACCAGTACTTTTATTAAATGGAACTATTCGATAAAATGAAACCACTCCTGGATACTGACGATGTACTAGGTGACGTTGCCATGCGATTAAATGGTCAATGCGATTGCAGCTGCTGAAAAATATCTCAGATGTCTCACTAAGCAGGATGAAAGAAAAACTTTTCGTCATGGAGACTGAAGCGATGAGGAATAAAAAAAAACACTTCCTCGAGGATTCCCGTCATCCCACCGTTCTAATCCGAATCCTCCCACCAGACACTGCAGCGATTGACCTCTTGATCTTCTTCCTCCCACTCACGTTAGACACTGGGTGACCTGGGACGGGCTTGCTCCCCGCATCAGCACGGGCTGAGACTCCGATAATTCTGAAATTAGCGGCTGCAGACCTAGGAGGTGGCAGAGATGGATCCTCAGACGCTGATCTTTCCTTCGCTCCTGCCGCTTCAATCCGGAGGAAGTTTGAGGCATAAAAATTACATTTTCCGGTACGAACAGAGAATTCAACGACTTGGTGGGTGAGGAGTTGACGGTTGGATACGGAGCTTAGTAAGGCGTGGTAAGATTGAATTTGCTTAATTCTATTATTTCATTTCCCTATACGCTTTGTTGCTGGAAGTTGGGTTGTTTTACCTCTGAGAGGCACTTTTTTGCACACCATGGGCTAAATGGCCAGGTCACATGGACCCCGAAGGCTCAGAGAAGGTTGGGGGAGGGGACCCACTGGAACAACTGTTTGGAGACTGATGGTAGCCTCCCGTCAAGGCCATCCAGCGTGTTCTTTAACGTGCACAGGGTATGGCTCTCCCGCACACGGGACCACGGCTTAACGTCCCATCCGACGGACGGCGGCCTTTCCAAGCCCATCGGTGTCCCCTACTGACCGTGGGCAGGGCGGGGAATTTTGCGGAGATAAATCTCAACGCTGACCCAGCTGGGACTCGAACCTGGGAACTACAGATTCAGAGCCTGGCGCGCTACCGACTGAGCCACCCCCGTCCCGTTGCTGGAAGTAGTTGGGATTAGGTTCGCATAAGGAATGAGTAAAATGAAAGACAGCTTGAGTTGCTTTACCTTTGAGACACTTTTGTGCACACAATGGGATAAATGGCAGGTCACAAGGACCCCAAGGATTCAGAGAAGGTTTGGGAAATGTGTTCACTGAATAACTATTGGATGGAAGCCTCCCATCAAGACCATCCAGAGTGTTCTTTAATATGTACAGGGTGTGGTTCTCCTGCACACAGAACATGGTTTAACCCTTACGATACCGGCTCAAACTGGAGGTAAGTGGTAGTGTGGGTTAAGGAAAGTTGTTCGGTTTCTCACAGGATAGGTTTGGGATTAGTGGAGATAATTAGAACTCGAATTTGGGAACTGCAGATTACGAGCCTGGCGCTCTACTGACGGAGTCAATGAGCGTTTCGGGTTTTTACAGTTGTTATGCTTTAAGAGGGAAAAATCAAGTTTCAGTTATCGGAATTAATATTGTTGCTTGTGGAGCGATTTTCGAGTCTGTTGATGAAGAAAACGGACACTTGGGTTGGGATGTTTTACCTCTGAGCGGCACTTTTTTGCACACCATGGGCTAAATGGCTAGGTCACATGGACCCCGAAGGCTCAGAGATTGTTGGGGAGAGGACCCACTGGAACAGTTGTTGGGAGACAGATGGTAGCCTCCCGTCAAGGCCATCCAGCGTGTTCTTTAACGTGCACAGGGTATGGCTCTCCCACACACGGGGTCACGGCTTAACGTCCCATCCGACGGACGGCGGCCTTTCCAAGCCCATCGGTGTCCCCTACTGACCGTGGGCAGGGCGGGGAATTTTGCGGAGCGGACACTTGGTTAAATAAATTAAAAAAATAATAAATACCCCCTCAAGCAGCTGTTTGCCACAGAGGTCTCACAGGAGCCTGTCAGTTTATATGCCACAGTAGAAGATCTGAGAGGATGGCAGGACCTCAGCAGAAAAACAACACATACATCCATGCCTTAAATCCGGGGCTCGAACTCAGGTCCCTTAGCTCAACAGCTAAGCACGCTAAACGATGAGAAAAATGCATCATTGATTTGTTCTCGATTGAGCTTCGAATATGGAGAGGAAAGGAGAAATTCGATTTTGTTGCCTTAAAATAAAACACATGAAGAAGATGTGCTAAAAAATAGTAAATTTAATCAGCGCATAAATGGTATGTGTATTGTTTAACCTTTGAGCTGTGCTTTTTTCTTCAATAGTGGATAATTTAGCATGTCACAAGAACCCCAAAATGGTACAGATAGAGTTATAGTACATAAAAGATCCGTAATTCTGTCAAGAGATCGATCTGAGGCGAAAATTTTCATTGGAAACCTTTTTTTTTTCTCGTAATCAGCTGCGACAAAGTGGAAAAGGAGAGAAATTTTCGAAGTTATCGAACAATTAAGCAAACGACTTTTTGCTACCAACAGTTCAGTAATAAAGTTATCACAGGAAACGTACTGTGGACAAGAAACACTTGAAATAATTTGCTGAAAAAAATTTGGTTTTGTCCTGAGCGATATTCGAGTCCATTCTCCCAGAAGCCTGCCAGCATAACATGTCACATATCAGCATTCCTGCACGTGGGAATGTTTACGCTTATATGTCACATTACTGAGAAAAGAGGGGGGCGGGGCTCAGTCAGTAGCGCGCCAGGCTCGTAATCTGTAGTTCCCAGGTTCGAGTCCCAGCTGGGTCAGCGTTGAGATTTATCTCCGCAAAATACCCCGCCCTGCCCACGGTCAATAGGGGTCACCGATGGACTTGGAAAGGCCGCCGTCTGTCGGATGGGACGTTAAGCAGTGGCACCTGGTGCAGGAGAGCCATACCCTGTGCACGTTAAAAAAACATGATGGATGGCCTTGACGGGAGGCTACCATCTGTCTCCCAACAGCTTGTTCCAGTGGGTCCCCTCCCCCAACCTTCTCTGAGCCTTCGGGGTCCTTGTGACCTGACCATTTAGCATGTTATGTCCAAAAGCACCGCTAAGAGGTAAAATAACCCAACTGAGAAAAGAAAAAAAAAAGATTAATCTGTGATAGTCTAGTGCAGGGGTGAGCAAATAGCGGCCCGCGGGCCACATTCGGCCCGCTAAGAGTTTTTTGTGGCCCGCCAAGACAGTCAGAAAAATCCGCCTTGAACCGAGATTTCCTTCCCGTGCGCGACCGAAGATTCGTCTCGTATTTTCCACTAGTACGGCCACGTCAATACGCATGCGCAGTGTAGATACGAAAACAATTGCCCACCCCTGGTCTAGTGGTTATGACTCTTGGAATGCTTCTGGGAGATGTGGGTTCGAATCCCACTATTTCGACTTAAGAGTTTTACAGTTTTCTCGAAAGCAGACCTTTCGTGACCTAATGCTTCAATTAAATCCTTAATTGCATCATACCCGAATCTATCGTAATTTATATCTCTCTTCATCATTTGGCCTCTGAAGGGTACGCTGTGGAGCATTCGACATGAAACGCGACCTCGAATCGGCGCATTCATTAGCACGCTAATCACCTACAGCAGCATTTGAAAGACGCGGGCGAGTCCACGTGCTCGCACAAGGCAAGCTTTTCATTCGGTGCCGAGTGCAAACAGGGGGGAGAAAGAGGCTCGCGCCACTTTTTACCAATTAAAGCCAAAAAATTTTCAAGGCGTTTTCTCTGCCGTCCACTAGCAGCTGCCAATTGCAACCGGAACTGGATACACGGAAATGGGCCTTCCCCAGCAATAGCTCACGTGCACCAGGGCGTGACCGTGACCTTTGCCCTTCGCTTCATAAACTTTCATAATTCCTCGAGGCGAAAGTGCGGTGCAGATTAGTGAAAAATATTGCGTTATTCACGGATGGCATCGAAACATGGAACAATGGGAAGGGGACTGCAACCGGGAGATTTTTTAAGAAAAAAAAAAGGGAATGATGGTGGAAATGAGAAGTGAACATTACTACCCTAATAAAATTCGTTTAAAACGCCCCAATATACACTTAGCGGATGTTTTATTTGGTGCATTTCCATGTTATATCTATAGTAACTCAGATACGAACTCGCTAACTTCTTATATAAGCTTTATGAGAAAAAAAATCTAAATCAGATCTATTTCAATCTCGATTTTCGACAATATTCGGTATTTATAGAGTTGCTATGGAAATATTTAACAATAATCATGTCAATTTAAATAATTTTTGGCGCATTACTGTTGTGAAATATTCTAGCATCCGTAACTCTAATATCGAACGAATACTGTTGAAAATCGATATTTAACTGAATTTGATTTCGATCTTTATCTTGAATCACATTTTCAGATTAAAATGCTTATTTTGGAAGTTAGAAAGCTTCCAATTAGATTCTCATTGACATGATATGGAAATGATCTTATATATATGGTTTATTCTATTATAATATATATGATGGATGCCATCGCATGGCTAATAGACAGCTAAGAAGAGTTATTCAAAACACGCACACTGCGCTGCAAGTCACCCTCTCTAAGAAATTGAATTGTCCAGACTGAATGGCGGGCGGGCGGGCGGGGGTGGCTCAGTCGGTAGCGCGCCAGGCTCGTAATCTGCAGTTCCCAGGTTCGAGTCCCAGCTGCGTCAGCGTTGAGATTTATCTCCGCAAAACTCCGCGGTCAGTAGGGGACACCGATGGGCTTGGAAAGGCCGCCGTCCGTCGGATGGGACGTTAAGCCGTGTACGGAAGAGCCATACCCTGTTCACGTTAAAGGACATTCTGGATGGTCTTGACGGGAGGCTACCATCTGTCTCCCAATAGCTGTTCCAGTGGGTCCCCTCACCCAACCTTCTCTGAGCTTGTGACCTGGCCATTTAGCCCATGTTTTCAAAAAAGTGCCGTTCAGAGGTAAAACAACCCAACCCACTTTCTTCACGTGTTCCCGTTTTCCATTGGTGTGGACGAGGAGAGGCAACGATCAGGAGTGTGGGTATACAATTCATCACTCAATTTAGCGATAGTAAGGACATTACAATTCCTCCCCTTAATAACTGGGATGCTTCGATATAAGTTTATGGGGAAACACATTGTGATGGGCGTTTTTTATGGTGCAAATGCAGTTACGTCTTTTCCTAGCCTTCCGTATTTCAATATTGCGTGTAAAGTAGAATACTTGAGTCGGATTTCGCTTTTCATTAAGCAAGGAGAGTTTCACGCGAAGCGTACACTACTCTATTACCGAAATTATTCAAACGCAAAACAATTGCTGAATAGTTCGATTTTTTTTCCCTTTGGATTAGCTACATTAAAAAGTTCGCTTATGTTATCCTTTTGATAATAGAAATTCCCATTTCACATTAATATATACACAGTCGTATCAGAATAATAGGACCACCTATAAAAAAAAAAATAAAAATACCACCTCAAGCAGCTGCTTGCCACAGAGGTCTGGAGCCTGTCAGTTTATATGCCACAGTAAGAGATCTGAGAGGATGACAGGACCTCAGCAGAAAAACGACACACACACACACACATCGATGCCTAATCCGGGGCTCGAACCCAGGTCCCTTAGATCAGTAGCCAAGTGTGCTAACCACTCGGCCACGGGATGGCTACCACCTATATATAATATAAATAAATAAATATCCCCTCAAGCAGCTGCTTGCCACAGAGGTCTGACAGGAACCTGTCAGTTTATATGCCACAGTAGAAGATCTGAGAGGATGGCAAGACCTCAGCAGAAAACAACACCAAGATCCATGCCTTACCCGGGGCTCGATCCCAGGTCCCGTAGATCAGTAGCCAAGCGCGCTAACCACTCGGCTACGGGACGGCTAGGACCACCTACCTTACATATACACTTTAGGTGGTCATATTATTCTGATACGACTGTGTATATACACGTTTCAATAGATCTCGAAGGCACAAGTGGAAAAGCAACTTAGTTTTTAAGTAAAGGGAAATTTCTTTCGTGTAGTTTCAATACCAGTGATGAAATAAGAAACTTAGAGAAGAAGAAAAAAGAGTTTTTAACAGGATCCGTATACTTTTTTTTTCAATTCTCTTCGTTCCTAGACTGAAAACCAGCACTTAAGAACCATTTGTACTTTTTTTTCTCTCTTTCCTGGAGATCTATGCGTAGGGAAGTGGGAGTGGCTGCTGGCGAAGCAAGCTGCCTCCAGGGTAGGGTGGGGAAACCAGCGATGTGGGGTGGAGTTTTACCGTAGAGGTGGCGGTGGGGGGAAGAGATATCGCCTATTGTTTATTGCCTACGCAGCTGCCCACCAGTGGAGGTGTCAGCACCTGCCGCGTTCACGTTTTCCATTGGTCGGTACGGAACGCCAGGAAGGTAGGTACGGAACGCACGGTGTGCCAAGGTACTCCACTGTACATCCCCCCCTACTTTCCTGAATTCCCCCCTCCCTAACTGCTTCCCCATGTGTCACCACACAAACAACAAGAGTTTGGGACGAGGGGAGGCAACGGTGGGGAGTGTGGGTCATACCACGCCCGAAATTTGGCAGAAGGGTTTGCAGCTGGGAGGAATCCGACAGAAGGGAGTTCAGGTCAGAGGTTGATGGCGCGGCAGATGTTTGGTTGGCGGTGTTCCATGTCGGGCGAGTTTCCCCACCCCAGTTCTCCGCACCCCACACTTTACTGCAAGTAAAGTAAAAAAAAAAATGAGACCCAGGGTGGGGTGATGCCTTCTGTTGTGGGGACCGATGGCATCTGGAGTCACGCGTGCTTCAGGGGTGTGCGGGACGAGGGTTGTGAGGGCTGGAGATGTTCTTGGTCTCTAAAGGAAGGGAACTCCTCACCTGGAGGGAATAGCCAAAATACACCGGAACCGGCTGCAGCCAGAGCCTCTGTTTCTGGTGGCATTATGCTCTGACCGTTGTAGTCCTTCTACTCTGCACCATCTGTTTCCCCTCATTACTATGTCTCCTCTTTTCATTGCTGCATCAGATTTCTTGTTTCAGGGGGGGGGGATCTAAATGTCGGTTTAGAAACGTCTTCTGTCTCTAATGACTAAGGGTGCAGCCACACAAAAAGCGTTTCGAACAATTTAGCGATAGCAGGATTTTCGGAATTTTTCTGGTGTCTTGAAAACTGTTATCAGTTGATAAGAAGAGCAAACTGGGATGTGAGGAACTTTTGTGATGTTGGAAGAAAGACTTTATTAGAATCACAGTTGTAGAAGATTTTTGGTTTCCTTGAGAAAAATAAAAACTTTGTCTGTATTACCCTAATAATATTTATTGAGTTTGAAATTGTCTTTAATAAACAAATCTTTTTGATATTGAAATTTGGAACATTTCTTAAAAATTTGAATTTTTACGATGTTTACATTTTTCTCACTTTTATGTTTACAAACTGTCGCTTTTGGATGGTCAGAAGATTTCAAATGTTGCCAAGTATTTCAAATTTTGTGACTTGTTCTCGTAGCCTGCATGGATATAAGGTACCCTTGATTTTCGAAGTCGCAATTTCAACACTGTTTTCCACTTTTTTTTAAATACATAATTATTATTTTCTTTATTGTTAATATGAGCCCCGGGTAAGGCATGGATGTTCGTGTTGTTTTTCTGCTGAGGGCCTGCCATCATCACAGACCTTCTACTATGGCATATAAACTGACAGGCTCCTGCCAGCCCTCTGTGACAAGCAGCTGCTTGAGGGAATATTTCATTCTTGTCATCGATAAATTTGTAAACTACTGTTTTACAAATTTATCGATGACAGATGGGTTGTTTTACCTCTGAGGCAGTTTTTTCCACACAATGGGCTAAACGGTCAGGTCACAAGGACTCCGAAGATTCAGAGAAGGATGGGAAGAAGGGGATTCACTGAATAGATGTTAGGAGACAGATGGAAGCCTCCAGTAAAGGCCATCGAGCGTATTCTTTAAAGTGCACATGATATGGCACTCGTTAACAAAGCGCCACGGCTTACGACCCATCAGACGGACGGCGGCCTTTACACGCTATTCGGCCTCCCCTTTCTCACCGAGAGGAGGGGTAAACCTCAACGGTGTCATCGTTGGGACTCGAACCTAGGAACTGTAGATTACGAGCTTGGCGCGCTACCAACCTAGTTAACCTCCTCCCTTCTAGATGGGGGGCGGGGGTGGCTCAGTCGGTAGCGCGCCAGGCTCGTAATCTGTAGTTCCCAGGTTCGAGTTCCAGCTGGGTCAGCGTTGAGATTTATCTCCGCAAAATTCTCCGCCCTGCCCACGGTCAGTAGGGGACACCGATGGGCTTGGAAAGGCCGCCGTCCGTCAGATGGGACGTTAAGCCGTGGCCCCGTGTGCGGGAGAGCCATACCCTGTGTACGTTAAAGAACACGCTGGATGGCCTTGACGGGAGGCTACCATCTGTCTCCCAACAGCTGTTCCAGTGGGTCCCCTCCCCCAACCTTCTCTGAGCCTTCGGGGTCCTTGTGACCTGGCCATTTAGCCCATGGTGTGCAAAAAAGTGCCTCTCAGAGGTAAAACAACCCAAAACAACCCTTCTAGATGGCAGAATAGTAGCAATATCAAACAAGTTGGTTATTGAGTTTTCCCGGATTTATACGGGAAAACTTTAACCTTTACTCGTGGCGATTGATTGGACCTTTTACCAACACAACAACTGCGAAGTTGTCGAACTATGTAGATATTGATATATGATAATCAGAACAAAACTTCATGAAGTTTAATATTCGTTGTACCCTTCTAAGGTTCCATTAACTATAAAAAACATGTACTACATCGTTTAGGTCATCTGATGACTGAAAGCAAAACATGTTGACCAAAGAAGTTGTGTTGCAAAATTTGAACATAGCAGTTAAGGATTAACCTCGAATTTAACCTCGTCGTTTCAGCAATCTAGCGGTTAGCGTACATGTCTGCGAGAGAAAAAAAAAATAGTTTTAAAGTGAATGTAATTTAGGAACATGCTTATGCAAATGAAAACGTTCGTGAACAGGAATATCCTGGCATGATCCATTGCTCATGAGGGGCATAAAATAGCACGCTGTACTCCCAAATTACTGGATGAAATCTTAAGAAGGCGTCGCATATTTCGGGAGCATTCCACTGACAGGTTCTTGTTAGACATCCGCGGCAAGTAGGTTGTCTCGAGGATATTTATTTTTTCCTAAACACCATCTCTTTCATTTTGAATAATTTGCTCACCATCTAAAGTCTTCAGTGTATTTAGCATTTTTTTTTGTTCGTAACAAATTTTCGTGTTTGTGAATTAACTACTAGTTCATTATGAAAATAAAAAATCGGCAACACGAACCTTTGAATGCTTCCATTCTCTTAATCAGTATAATTAAAAATAGAGTTGAGATTTTTCTTTTCTAAACCTACTCTGTCATCTCTCTGTGTGAAAGAAGACCGTCCGTCCGATGGGACGTTAAGCCGTGGTCACGTATGAAGGAGAATCCTTTCCGATGTACTTTAAAGAACAGCTGGATAGCCTTGACACGAGGCTTCCATCTACTAACAGCTCTACGGTGCATCGTCTTTCTTATAGTTTTCCACGGAATTACTTTCTCATAGTTGCCCAGTGGATCCTTTTTCTTATAATTGTCCACTGGATCACTTTCTTACAGCTGTCCAGTGGATTTTTTATAGTTGTCCACTGAATCATTTTCTTACAGCTATCCAGTGGATCTTTTTTTAATAATTGCCCACTGGATCACTTTCTTACAGCCGTCCAGTTGATCACTTTTTACAGTTGACCACTGGATCACTTTCTTACAGCTGTCCAGTGGATTTTTTATAGTTGTCCATTAGATCACTTTCTTACAGCTGTCCAGTGAATCTCTTTCTTATAATTGTCCACTGGATCACTTTCTTACAGCCGTCCAATGGAGCTCCTTTTTATAGTTGTCCACTGGATCACTTTCTTACAGCTGTCCAGTGGATTTTTAATAGTTGCCCACTGAATCATTTTCTTACAACTGTCCAGCTGATTTTTTTATAGTTGTCCACTTAATCATTTTCTTACAACTATCCAGTGAATCTTTTTTTAATAGTTGCCCGCTGAATCACTTTCTTACAGCCGTCCAGTGGATCTCTTTTTTATAGTTGTCCACTGGATCACTTTCTTACAGCTGTCCAGTGGATTTTTTTATAGTTGTCCACTTAATCATTTTCTTACAACTATCCAGTGAATCTTTTTTTAATAGTTGCCCGCTGAATCACTTTCTTACAGCCGTCCAGTGGATCTCTTTTTTATAGTTGTCCACTGGATCACTTTCTTACAACTGTCCAGTGGAGCCCTTGTAATATTTCACTGGATCACTTTCTTATAGCTATCTAGTGGACCTCATTCCCCAAGGTGCGGTGGTTGGCTCAGTCGGTAGCGCGCCTGCCACGTAATCTGCAGTTCCCAGGTTCAAATACCAATTGTGCTAACGATGAGGTTTATATTCGCTAGTGCCCACCCTGCTCTCGGTGAGATTGGTGACACCAATCGGCTTGGAAAGACAAGATGGGAAGTAAAGCCTTGGGCTCCGTGTGTAAAGAGAGTTATTCACTGTGTACACCAAAGAAGTCTTGACAGGCGGTTACCATTTGCCTCCTCCATGTGAAAAATAACCTCCTGACGGCTGCCCGGTGGATCCCCTTTCCCCAGCACTTCTCTGATCCATTGAAGTTCTTGTAACCTGCCCACTTAACCAGTTAGCTTCAAAAAAGTGTCGGGGCGGGGGTGGCTCAGTCGGTAGCGTGCCAGGCTCGTAATCTGTAGTTCCCAGGTTCGAGTCCCAGCTGGGTCAGTGTTGAGATTTATCTCCGCAAAATTCCCCGCCCTGCCCACGGTCAGTAGGGGACACCTATGGGCTTGGAAAGGCCTCCGTCCGTCGGATGGGACGTTAAGCCGTGTCCCCGTGTGCGGGAGAGCCATACCCTGTGCACGTTAAAGAACACGCTGGATGGCCTTGACGGGAGGCTACCATCTGTCTCCCAACAGCTGTTCCAACCTTCCCCAACCTTCTCTGAGCCTTCGGGGTCAATGTGACCTGGCCATTTAGACCATGGTGTGCAAAAAAGTGCCGCTCAGAGGTAAAACAACACAACTCAAAAAAGTGTCGCTCAGAAGCAAAACAACCCAATCCCTTCCCCATTTCTCATTGTATGCAAAAACGCATCTCTCAAAGGTAAAGCAACTCAACCCACTAAAGAGATACGATGATCATGACATTTCCATCTGAATGCCTAAAAGCACTTAAATATTACTTGTAAAAATTAACAGCCAGGTAAAAAACCTGCTGTGCTTTTCTTCTTGAATTGTGCCATGATTGCTCTCTAAAGAAAATATTGTTTATTTTCCGTACTGTGATTTGCAAAACGCGATTTAATGACTTTAAAACTCCGTGGTTTTCATGTTTTCATAACTCTTACACAATGACGACAGGAGATGAAACCTGAGAGTTTATGTTTATGTAAGCTCCAATTCTTGTCCCACTGCTTTGGTAATCTCAGTAGTTATGACGTAGTAATCGCGGAAGGTGAGTGAGTTTTATTTAAAGATGTAGTGACCATTGAAGGTGAGTTTTATTTAAATGTCAGTGTGGAAACTAGCAGAAATTTATTACGGGGATGTAGTTAAAGAATGAAGGGAAGATTAAGTGTTAGGTAGAGCAATAAGAAGATTACCTGACAGGAGATTTGCCAGTTTAATAATGTCGCAGTAAATCTGCTGCGATGAAAAAACGACGGAAGACTTATTAGTATAGTTCCGCCATAGGGGATATTACACCCAGTGCAATACTTTTTATAGATTAAGTAAGATGTAACAGCCGTCCCATGGCCGAGTGGTTAGCGCGCTTGGCTACGGAGCTAAGGGACCTGGGTTCAAGCCCCGGGTAAGGCATGGATGTGTGTGTTGTTTTTCTGCTGAGGTCCTGCCATCCTCTCAGATCTTTTACTTTGGCATATAAACTAACAGGCTCCTGTCAGACCTCTGTGGCAAGCAGCTGCTTGAGGGGGTATTTATTTTATTTAAGATGTAACGGGGGGGGGGGACTTGTCACTGTTATACCGAGAGGAGACTTGTTTATAATACCTCCACAATGAACACTTGAGATTTGTCAGTAGAATCATGGTAGAAAGGGTCGGACGGGAGAATTCTCATTTTTGATACTGTGATGTAGAGGATCCGAAGAGAGACTTGTCATTATGATACTGTGATGTAGCGGATCCGAAGAGAGACTTGTCATTATGATACTGTGATGTAGAGGATCCGAAGAGAGACTTGTCATTATGATACTGTGATGTAGAGGATCCGAAGAGAGACTTGCCATTATGATACTGTGATGTAGAGGATCCGAAGAGAGACTTGTCATTATGATACTGTGATGTAGAGGATCCGAAGAGAGACTTGCCATTATGATACTGTGATGTAAAGGATCCGAAGAGAGACTTGCCATTATGATACTGTGATGTAGAGGATCCGAAGAGAGACTTGTCATTATGATACTGTCATATAGAGGATCCGAAGAGAGACTTGTCATTATGATACTGTGATGTAGAGGATCCGAAGAGAGACTTGTCATTATGATACTGTGATGTAGAGGATCCGAAGAGAGACTTGTCATTATGATACTGTCATATAGAGGATCCGAAGAGAGACTTGTCATTATGATACTGTGATGTAGAGGATCCGAAGAGAGACTTGTCATTATGATACTGTCATATAGAGGATCCGAAGAGAGACTTGTCATTATGATACTGTGATGTACAGGATCCGAAGAGAGACTTGTCATTATGATACTGTGATGTAGAGGATCCAAAGAGAGACTTGTCATTGTGATACTGTCATATACAGGATCCCAAGGGAATATTCTCAAATTTCGATGTAAATTAAAAATTTGATATCGAAGTCAGTTGAAAGGTATGAATTTTTCATCTGAAGAGATACCGATAAAATTATTAATTAAGTTAATAGTATCTAAGGAGATGAATATGTAAAGGTCAAGTGTAATCGTATATTTGATTTTCTGCCATAGGAGGCTAATAGTCAGCGTCAGAATCGCATACCCAGCTACCAATGGTCAAGGCCAATAATCGCTGCAATGCGACGGGCAAAGGAGTGGAAGTCGCCACTCATGAAGAAGCCAAGACGGGCACGAAACGGATTAGAAAGAATCTTCCGCTAAGCATAGTAACATAAGGAATACAATAATTTTACCCTATAAAGCAGGACATATGTAGGAGCAGTACTCTTACGCAAGTGGCACTAAAAGATCAATATAGTACCCAAATTAAAAAAAAACGTAATTTTTTAAATCGTCCTAAAAAGCAAAAAAAGTGAAACATTTACTAACGACGAAATCACTTATTTCATTGCGAAGAAAAAGTGGCGCCAAACAGGTTGCTCTTATCTGTTGAAAAAAAAGAGGTTGCCAGCAATATATATATATTTTCCTTTGAAGTTAAATATGAACTAAATGGTTTCATTATTGACAATATTTTTAGTTTTTATACTTTTTTTTGGGAGTGCAAAAATATGGAGTACGTATAAAAATAAGTAATAATAAAATAAATAAATACCCCCCCCCCCCCCCCAAGCAGCTGCTTGCCACAGAGGTCTGACAGGAGCCTGTCAGTTTATATGCCATAGTAGAAGGTCTGAGAGAATGGCAAGACCCCAGCAGAAAAACGACACAAACATCCATGCCTTACCCGGGGCTCGAACCCAGGTCCCTTAGATCAATAGCCAAGCGCGCTAACCACTCGGCCATGGGACGGCTCAAAAAAAAAAAAAATAAGTACCTTAAAATAATTTATCGAAAAAAAAAATTGGTTTCGACTCGAATGTGATTCGAACCCACCTCTTCTAGAAGCTTGTCAGGCATCGTAACCGCTAGATCATCATAACGAAACCAAATTTTTTTCAGCAAAAAGTATTTTTTGTCAACCGGACATTTTCTGTGATATTTTATTACTGAATAACTACTTTATTTTATTTCACACATTTCTTTCATTTAAATATGCTTATTTCAAACCCTCTAGAGGGCCATCGTGCCCTCAGTGAGAAAGGGGACACCAATGGGTTTGGAAAGGCCGTCTTCGGTGGGATGGGACATTAAGCTTTGGCTCCGTATGCAAAAGAGTCACCCTTAAGAGGGCCATCGTGCCCTCAGTGAGAAAGGGGACACCAATGGGCTTGGAAAGGCCGTCTTCAATGGGATGGGACATTAAGCTTTGGCTCCGTATGCAAAAGAGTCCTTTGCACGTTAAAGAACATGCTGGATGGCTTTGACACGAGGTTACCATCTGTCTCTTAACAGCTATCCAGTGAGCCTCTATTACTGAACTTTCTCTGAGTCTTTGGGAGGTCCTTGTGACCTGGCCATTTAAACTCATTGTGTACACACAAAAGTACTGCTCATAGGTAAAACAAACCCAACCAGTGAAAGAAATAGAGTGACTTAGTCTTTAGGTCTTTAGGAGTACGGGGCGGGGGTGGCTCAGTCGGTAGCGCACCAGGCTCGTAATCTGTAGTTTCCCAGGTTCGAGTCCCAGCTGGGTCAGCGTTGAGATTTATCTCCGCAAAATTCCCCGCCCTGCCCACGGTCAGTAGGTGACACCGATGGGCTTGGAAAGGCCGCCGTCCGTCGGATGGGACGTTAAGCCGTGTCCCCGTGTGCGGGAGAGCCATATCCTGCGCACGTTAAAGAACACGCTGGATGGCCTTGACGGGAGGCTACCATCTGTCTCCCAACAGCTGTTCCAGTGGGTCCCCTCCCCCAACCTTCTCTGAGCCTTCGGGGTCCTTGTGACCTGGCCATTTAGGCCATGGTGTGCAAAAAAGTGCCGCTCAGAGGTAAAACAACCCAACCCAACTTTAGGAGTACCAAAAACTTGTCCTTCCTGTGTTTACTCCTGGATCTTGGTGAAGATGTCAACATTTTTGTGTTACCTACATTTTCTCTCCCAGGCTACATCCCTGGTCATCAAATAAGCCGCTTGACCGTCTGAAAGTGGCGCATGTTCTCAGAAAATCACCTATAAAAGGTGTTTTTGCTGTTCAAAAAGTATCACTCCGGTATTTAGCATTCTTATCGATTTCTAATGCCGGGGATTTCAATTTCACGGCTTTAAGCTCATCCAAATGGATGGCCATCCTTCTCAGAAAAGTAATGAACCTCTTTAATTGCAGTTTATTCAAATTGCTAATAAAAAAGTCACTCATTTGGATTCGGATGTCTCCTTGGGGCATATTTAGCTTGCTCCGGTGCTGCTGCGCCCATGCAAAGAGTGCAAGCACACTGTTTGATATTCTGACTTCGACTGCGCCGTATTAATTTCGCATCGACATTTTTTTTAATCTCCTCCTTCGTCTTGAGCAATCCTCGCGACACGTCAGCGCGAAAGCATGTAGCATTAGATGGACACGTGCTCTCATCTATCATCGTTTTACACCTCTCGTATCGAACTGGACGACAGATGCGAAAAATGATTACTCAAGTGTTTTTTTTTTCGAAGATTCCTCTAATATCGAATATTTTTAAACAAACTTTAACTGTGTTGACATATTGACACTTTTTTGTGTTTTATATTTGTGCTGAGTTGTTTTTGTCCCCTTGGCGGCATTCTTTGCTGCACAGTTTGTTCCGATATTTAGCATTCTTATCGACTTCTAATGCCAGGGATTTCAATTATACGGCTTTAAGCTCATCCAAATGGATGGCCATCCTTCTCGGAAAAGTAATGAACCTCTTTAATTGCAATTTGGCCAGGTCACAAGGACCCGATGGCGGGGAACTGGATTAGCGGAGGGAACGGATTGCATGACTGTTAGTAGGGTTGGTAAGAGAGGTAAGAAATGCATTAAGGTTCCTTCTGCAAAGGGACTCTTTCGACAATGGGACGCCTGTAAAATATCTTAAAAGGGGGCGCCATAAACGGACTTCGCATTGGGCCGCAAACGTATCTTGCATGAGTCTGCTCTGGCTGTTAGGAGTAGAGAGATGTGAACTGCCATCCTAGACTGTCCAGCGTGTGTATTAGAGAGATATGAACTTCCATTTATAACGAGCAGTTGGTTCTCATCTGTACACACAGAAAACAGATTTATTTACATCCCGCGGATTCCAGTCTCCCCAAATATAAGGACAATGTATATAGAAAAAAATAATGAATACCCCCCTCAAGCAGCTGCTTGCCACAGAGGTCTGACAAGAGCCTATCAGTTTATATGCCACAGTAGGAGATCTGAGAGGATGGCAGGACCTCAGCAGAAAAACGACACACACATCCATGCCTAATCTGGGGCTCGAACCCAGGTCTCTTAGATCAGTAGCCAAGCGTGCTAACCACTCGGCCACGGACGGCTTGACAATGTATACCATTAGCTAAATACCAAGGTAGGGAGGAGATATGCAAACCTAAACCATCTTTCTTCCATACCGTGGCCCCGTGTGCGGGAGAGCCATACCCTGTGCACGTTAAAGAACACGCTGGATGGCCTTGACGGGAGGCTACCATCTGTCTCCCAATAGCTGTTGCAGTGGGTCCCCTCCCCCAACCTTCTCTGAGCTCCACTAATCCTTTATAACCTGACCATTTAGCCCATTGTGTGCAAAAGAGTGCCACTCAGAGGTAAAACAACCCAACAACCTCCCTATCAAAGTAAATATATACGTAACGTAAAATCTCGAGTATAATACGCACAATTTTTACTCATTTTTGCCCGCTAAAACAGGGGTGCGTATTATACTCGCGTACAAAAAATACGCCATTCTCAATATTGAACAATCGCACGTACAGCTGTGAGACATTGTTGCAAGACGCATTTCGCACTCTTGGCAACAGAGCTCTGTGACCGCATCCCTCCTCTTGTCTTTGTTTTTTGTTAACAAATGTTTTGTGCAATTTAAAATAAAATCTTGAAAAGTTATGAGTGCGTATTATATACGAATTTACATTTTACCAGAAACTTTCGGGTTAAATCAAGCGTGCGCATTATACACGAGCGCGCATTATATTCGAGATTTTACGGTATACAGGTAACCCCCGTTCATCGCGAAGGATAGGTTCTGGACATGGTCGCGATAAGCGAAATTTCGCGATCAACGGGGGATTTTAAAAAAATATTTTAAAATTCAAAAAACACTTTGTTAATAAAATAAATATTATTAATTCTATTAAAAAATATCCGAACGCTATGGTTGATTACAGAATTCAGAAAAAATATCTGGCAACGATTTTTTTTATAAATTAGTGATCTGCCAACCTTCGTGTCACGTGACACGAAGGTTGGCAGATCACTAATTTCTAAAAAACGTTGCTAGATATTTTTTCTGAATTTTTTTAATCAACCATAGTGTTCGGATACTTTTTTGAGCGACTGTACATGTGTATGATGTGATTGAGAGAGAAAGAAAGTTAGCACGCACGTGCAACATTGGTTTTGACTTTTCCTGGCATGTTTCAAAGCCACGCAAGTGCCGAGATAAAAAAAGATCGCGATATAACGAATCCGCACTCGCCGGAGTCGCGATGAACGGCATGGCAGAGGTTACCTGTATACGGCATGGCACAGGTTACCTGTATAAATTTTATATATAAGGTGTTTCAAAAGTAGGTTTACAACTTAGAGAGAGTGTATACATTTATTAATAAATGGTAGATACGAATCAAATACATAGCAATGTAGCGAAACACAAAGTTTTGTCAGATGATTAGAGTTTAACAAATCGGTGGGTAGGACGAGTGTATCCTATTATATCATTGCCACCTCTATCCCCCGATTTAACTCCGCTAAACTTTGCGGATCCCCTTCTTTAACCACCTCTGACCATCTTTGATCCTTGTGGCCTGGTTATCTAGCCCATTGTGTACGCAAAAGTGCCTTTCACAGCTAACACAACCCAACCAACCTTCACGGGTGGCTACTATCTCTCTCCTAAGAGCTGTCCCTTCCCCCAACTTTCTCTTAACCCATGGGGTCTTTGTGACCTGGCCATTTAGTTGATTGTGGGCACGAAAGTTCCGCTCGGAGGTGAAATAATCCAAATTTGACGGGAGGTTCCATCTGTTTCCTAACAGCTGTCCAGTGGATTCCCTTCCCCAACTTTATCCTACTCCTTGGGGGCCCTTGTGACCTGGCCATTTAGTTGGGGTGGGGGTGGCTCAGTCGGTAGCGTGCCAGGCTCGTAATCTGTAGTTCCCAGGTTCGAGTCCCAGCTGGGTCAGCGTTGAGATTTATCTCCGCAAAATTTCCCCGCCCTGCCCACGGCCAGCGGGGGGACACCGATGGGCTTGAAAAGACCGCCGTCCGTCGGATGAGACGTTAAGCCGTGGCCCCGTGTGCTGGAGAGCCATACCATGTATACGTTAAAGAACACGCTGGATGGCCTTGACGGGAGGCTACCATCTGTCTCCCAACAGCTGTTCCAGTGGGTCCCCTCCCCCAACCTTCTCTGAGCCTTCGGGGTCCTTGTGGCCTGGCCATTTAGCCCATTGTGTGCAAAAAAGTGCCGCTCAGAGGTAAAACAATTCAATCCAAACCATTTAATCCATTGTGTGCAAGAAAAAGTGCCTCTCAGAGGTAAAAAAAATTCAACTGATAACAGAAAGGGTTAATAACATTTCTCTCCGGTTTATTTGTGTCATGCAAACAAAAAAAGTTGAAAAAGATAATGCGAAAAAGGAAATATGTTTCCTACGCATGATTATATTTCGAATGACTGTTTCAAAGTTGAAGTGCAATGCCCCGTGATCCACCACGCCCTCTATTTGCTTTCGTACTAAATTGGCTTTGGCCTGTTGGCACCTGAAATTGAGTCTACAAAACTAGCTTAGGAAATTAATTAAAGGGTTTGACCAACTAAACACGATGAGGTTTCTTTTTATCTCGAAGTCTATGTTGTAATCAGGAATTCTGAGCCGTGCATCAATCGTAAACTGAAACTCTAAGGTTCCCAGTCTTAATTAACTATTTCCAGCATTAATTGCGATCTGTCCTCGAAAATTTTTCCTTTGATCATGAGCTGTTCTTAGCGAAAAAGATAGAATGCCATGACTAGGAGGGTCAACATTCTGCGCTCGATAAGAAGGGGCTGTGTAGATTTAACAGGAGACAATCACTTAATTTTGCAACTAATATCTATCCAGTATGTTTTATTCTGTAACCCTTTTCTGAGTTTTGGGGCCCTGGGGCGGTATTGGCTCTTTTGGTAGCGCGTCAGGCTGGTAATCTAGTTTCCAGGATCGAGTCCCACCTATGTAAGTGTTGAGATTTATCTCACCTAACCCCACCTTGACCTTATCAGAAAGGGAATACTGATGGACTTGAAAAAGCTGCTGTCCGACGGATGGGACGTTAAGCCGTGGCCCTGTGGGCAGAAAAGCCATATACTACGCACGTTAAAGAACACACTGGAATACCTTGACAGGAGGCTTCTGCCTATTTCCTAATAGCTATCCAGTAGGTTCCCTTCCACCAATCTTTTGTGAAGCTTAAGGTCCTTGTGACCTTGCCATTTAACCCATTGTGGACACAAAAGTGCTGCTCAGAGATAAAACAACCCAACCAGAAGGATACATACATGCATACACCCACACGCACACAACTCTTCAAGGTCTATAGTGGTCCAACAAGATCGTCTAATTTAATCTACCAAACTCTATTCCGAGCTACTGATGTAGCACTTAGCCACTTCAGGAGAGTTCTAATTTCCACCATATCTTAAGTGGTTACCCTTTTTCTGAAGCATTTAGGTACGCTGTTCATAACTCTATTCGCTAGTCTATAGTTATGCAAAGGGACAACATAGCCAAACTAATGCAGTCTCTCTCTGCACAATATGCTGCTGAAAAAATTAATTTACCAGGCATGCAACCTGGAGACACGGGTTCGATTCTCACTCACGACGAAGCTCAGTTTTTTTTCACCTAACTATTCCTGAGAAGGAAATGTGCCTTCAAACCTATTGCTTTGAAACGTTCAGGTAAAAGAGATTTAAACAGAATTTTAATTTTAAAAAATCATTTAAAGTTTAGGAACTCTTAAAGCATGCTCTTTAAGACACGTTCTTTTGAAGAAATAACCGACTGCAATGGAGCCCAATCTTAACCCTATCTTGTGTCACTTTTAAAAAGGAAATCTTCCACCTAAACAATCATCTTTTCTTACAGCCTCATATGCAAATTAGATTTCAGCTCTTACGTTCGTAGCAAAATCTTTTTGTCCTTTCCCTAGTCAATTTGTCGTCATCGTGTTACATTTTTCTTGTTATGAAAACCTCTAGGCCTTTAGGGTTATCATTAGTAAAAAGAGATTGTTATTTCTTAACGTATTTTTTTTAAGAAATCAGATGTTGTTTTCACTTTGTCGTATGCTCATTTGTACATTCACAGACAGCCAACCTTGAAGTATCTCTTTATCCCTTCGCATAATTTCGTGAAAATTTGTATATAAATATTCTTTATAAGTGCATAAGATATTAGATGTCAGGATATTGATATTTTAGTGATAATTTCTATTTTTTTATATGTATGGCCGAGTGGTTAGCGCGCTTGGCTACTGATCTAAGGGACCTGAGTTCGAGCTCCGGGTAAGGCATGGCTGTTTGTGTCGCTTTTCTGCTGAGGTCCTGCCATCCTCTCAGACCTTCTACTATGGCATATAAACTGACAGGCTCCTGTTAGACCTTTCACTTCATTGAACATTTTAGGGGTAAACTTCCTTTGGCAGTGGCAAGCAGCTGCTTGAGGGGGTATTTATTTATTTATTTATTTTTTGACATATTTATGATATATGTCTATCTTGCTATTGTGATATGGTTGTTGCCTGTAGCTGTTTCTGTTGGCTGGGAGCGTCAGTTGATGACCCTGCACCTACTGCAGGAGGGGCATTGAAATTGTGAGAACCAAGGAGATGACTTACTTGCCGTGATGATAGGAAGGGAAGCCGCTGTCATTGCGGGCGGCCTTGATGAGGAATCCTTCTCCTCCTTCCCTTGTGCACGGGCTGGCTCACTGGATGACATTTATGGCATTGCTTGGGTGATGCGCGGGCGGTTGCCACCGTTGACCTTGTCGACCTTTGGGGAAGGAGCGAGGTGAAAAGAGAGACACGTATCGGACGTCGATGGAGAGAGAGGTGCGTTTCTCAGGAGACTGAGATACTGTAAGTCTCAGGGCAGGGCTAGAATAGAATAACCCTAAAATATAGCCTGTGTGAAGAATAACGCTAAAATATAGTGTGTGGAAATATACTGTTAGAAGAACTAGAGGTCTGTGTGACTAAACCGCAACCAGTCTATGTGACTAAAAGATATCTACGACGAAACAACATAAAATAGCAACCTCTGCAGACGTATCCCAGCAACAGGAAGGCAACAACGATAAACAAGGATAGAATAAAGCTCGATGTTAAGTTTGCAACAAGTGTCTTCTCTTTATTCGTCGATCTAAGGCAGCACAGTATTGGGCCACTCAGACACTGACACTGGATTAAATAATCCTCGAGTTGGGTTGTTTTACCTCTGAGGGGCACCTTTTTGCACACCATGGGCTAAATGGCCAGGTCACAAGGACCCCGAAGGCTCAAAGAAGGTTGGGGGAGGGGACCCACTGGAACAGCTGTTGGGAGACAGATGGTAGCCTCCCGTCAAGGCCATCCAGCGTGTTCTTTAACGTGCACAGGGTATGGCTCTCCCGCACACGGGGCCACGGCTTAACGTCCCATCCGACGGACGGCGACCTTTCCAAGCCCATCGGTGTCCCCTACTGACCGTGGGCAGGGTGCGGAATTTCGCGGAGATAAATCTTATCGCTGACCCAGCTGGGACTCGAACCTGGAAACTACAGATTACGAGCCTGGCGCGCTACCGACTGAGCCACCCCCGCCCCAATTTTAAGGGGGATCATGATGGTAATTGGCTGAGCTTGCTCTTACTTTCAACTGAATAAAAGTACCACGAAGGTAGTGTGCTAAGGTCTTTACATAACTTCGAGAGAATGGTAATTTTGAAACCTTGTTATCATTGATGCAGCTGCCATTTCATTTCAAATGTGGAGGCAGAAAATTATACTCAGAATAAAAAAAATGCTAAGATTGTTCGAGATTATGAAAACGGTACAATGGCTTGAGAAACAAAAAGTAAAATCAGTTGTAACGACAAAAAAAGTAAATTCATTGGAGGTGCGAATGCAAATTTTCTGGGGGCGACAAAAATAAAGTTAAAAAGCAAGTTTGCTTAAGAGCCGCAAAATATAATGTTAAAAAGAAAAATTGCTAAAGCGCGGCAAAAACAAGAAAAAAGAATTTCTTCAGGGAGGGAAAATAAAGTTAAAAAGAAAATTTGCTTGAGGGTGGCAAAAATAAGGAAAAAAAATTCTTCAGGGCGTCAAAAATAAAGTTAAAAAGAAATTTTTTTAAGGGCGGCAAAAAAAGAGAAAAAATTTTTCAGGGAGGGAAAATAAAGTTAAAAAGAAAATTTGCTTGAGGGTGGCAAAAATAAGAAAAAAACAATTCTTCAGGGCGGCAAAAATAAAGTTAAAAAGAAATTTTTTTAAGGGCGGGCAAAAAAAGAGAAAAAATTTTTCAGGGAGGGAAAATAAAGTTAAAAAGAAAATTTGCTTGAGGGTGAAAAAAAAATTATCCAGGGCTGCAAAAATAAAGTTAAAAGAAAATTTGTTTAAAGGCGGCAAAAACGAGAGAAAAAATTTTCAGGGAGGGAAAAAATGAAGTTAAAAAGCAAATTCCCTTGAAGGCGGCAAAAACATGAAAAAAAAAAATCTTCAGAGAGGGAAAAATAAAATTAAAAAGCAAATTCCCTTGAGGGCGACAAAAATAAAAAATAGGGAAAATTTGCTTGGGACAGCAAAAATAAATTTAGAAAGCAAATTTTCTTGAAAGCGGCAAAAAGTAATTTTTGCTTGGGGTGTGAAAATGAGCGGCGAAAAGCAGATATATCTGTGGGCGACAAAATCTACTGTTAATGTACTGTTCCGAATACGGCCCTAGAGTTGGAAAAATCAAATTTTATTTTAACAATTTTCACTCGTAGACAGACCGTCCTTGATGGCCAAGTAGTTAAGGAGTTTGGTTAAGTTCAATCTTACCTCGAGAAGCTATGGAGATTTCTTTTTCTGCTGAAATCTCGCGTTACAGATCTCTTCTGGGTGTATTCAACTGACAGGATCCTGTCAAACCTCTGTGGCAAGCGGCTGTTTGAGGAGTCATTTGCTTTTCATATTATCGCAAACAGTTCATTTAAGCTAGAAACTCGATATTTAGGTGGTGGAGATGATGGTGAAGGGGTTTATATTGCCACCCCTGAGAAGAGGATCGAAAACGAGAATTCCATATTTGCCAGAAGTAATCGAATTTTATATCCTTGATTTGTTTCATTGATGAAAAGTCTTGTTTACAATTGCAGTTTTTATTTTATTGTAATTTATTTTAAAAGATTTAAATTATATTTTTTAGGAACTAAACCAAATTTTTTTTCTTTACCTTTCGAGTGTCCATGTACCATTTTTAGAGTGACGATGTGTCCATGTACAATTTTTAGAGTGACGATGTGTCCATGTACAATTTTTAGAGTGACGATGTGTCCATGTACCATTTTTAGAGTGACGATGTGTCCATGTACCATTTTTAGAGTGACGATGTGTCCATGTACCATTTTTAGAGTGGCGATGTGTCCATGTACCATTTTTAGAGTGACGATGTGTCCATGTACCATTTTTAGAGTGACGATGTGTCCATGTACCATTTTTAGAGTGACGATGTGTCCATGTACAATTTTTAGAGTGACGATGTGTCCATGTACCATTTTCAGAGTGACGATGTGTCCATGTACCATTTTTAGAGTGACGATGTGTCCACATTTGGCAGATGTGCCACGTGTTCATCACCGGAACTTGTTCGTGAACTCTGTAAATCTTCGATTTTTTTCCACTGAACCTTTTGATATAATGAAATCACTGATTTATTTCCAGTAAGATATGTTCCATGAACTGTAGTTGGTTCGTATTGATAAAGATATAATTTAAATTTCATTATCCACCTGATAAACAGAATGCTTTCAATTTTTCTGAATTGGGGAGCATGTTTTACGTATGAAATGTTTTTTTTACACACAATGATCTGAAAGAACTGGTTACAAAGACTTCAAGGGCTTGGGCAGGGGATTAATTGAACAACTATTAGGAGATAGGATGGAAGCTTCTAGATGGATTGCTTTATCTCTGAGCGACACTCTTTTGCGCACAATGGGAAATGGCCAGGTTACAAGGACCCCAAGGGTTTAGAGCAGGAGATCCCATTGGACGGCTATTAGGAGACATATCATCCAGCGTGTTCTTTAATGTGCATAGGGTATTGCTCTCCCGCACACGGTGACACAACTGAACGTCAATCCGATGGACGAGGGTCTTTCCAAGCCCCATCGGTGACTTCTTTCTAGACGAGTGCAAGATTGAGGTTTAGGGAAATAAATATTAACGCTCTCCCAGGTGGGACCCGTACCTGGGAACTGCAGATTACGACTTTGTCGCACTACCGATTGTACCATTACCGCCACAGAGGGAAACGGGAAATAGAAGAGAATATCTTAACGCACGTGTAACGAATACCGTAATTTTTGAATTTGTAAGTGTACAGTCGCTCAAAAAAGTATCCGAACACTATGGTTGATTACAGAATTCAGAAAAAATATCTGGCAACTATTTTTTTAGAAATTTGTGATCTGGCAACCTTCGTGTCACGTGACACGAAGGTTGCCAGATCACTAATTTCTAAAAAAAATCGTTGCCAGATATTTTTTCTGATTCTGTTATCAACCGTAGTGTTCGGATACTTTTTTGAGCGACTGTACATATGAATATTTTTCTCCATTTTTTGCTACTTCTCCTAAAAGTCGCATTTCATACAACCCCTGCTTCGTGTTTCGTTTCACACTGAAATTTCAGAACCTGACTGGGGCGGGGGTGGCTCAGTCGGTAGCGCGCCAGGCTCGTAATCTGTAGTTCCCAGGGTCGAGTCCCAGCTGGGTGAGCGTTGAGATTTTTCTCCGCAAAATTCCCCGCCCTGTCCAAGTTCAGTAGGGACACAGATGGGCTTCCAAAGGCTGCCGTCCGTCGGATGGGACGTTAAGCCGTGGCCTCGTATGCGGGAGAGCCATACCCTGTGCACTTTAAAGAACACGCTGGATAGCCTTGACGGGAGACTACCATCTGTTTCCCAACTGCTGTTCCAGTGGGTCCCCTCCCCCCAACATTCTCTGAGCCTTCGGGGTCCATGTGACCTGGCCATTTAGCCCATGGTGCAAAAAAGTGCCGCTCAGAGGTAAAACAACCCAACCCAGAACCTGACTGAAATTCAATGTACGAATCCATTGAGACTGCGATGCCTTTGAAACATGTGACTCTCTTACACAGAAGCGTTAACACCAAACTCTTACCATCTCTTACCTTTGCCGCTAACTGCTCTCTATATTAATATCTTCTGGTCTTTGTGGTTTTGTTATTTTCTCATGATTACCCCTATCATTAGCTGGGATATGTCTTTCCCCCCTATTTACTCCCCCTTTCTACCCTCCCCCTTCTTCGACTGATATTGCTTCTTTACGGGGAGGGAATACAAAGAGGTGGTTTGTTAGCTGGAAGTCGCAGCCGTAATGGTATCCTTACGCTCCAGGCGTTTTGGGAGTAGTGCAGACGGGCGCCGATTCCAGGTCTATTTGAGAAAAGCAAAACCAGAAGGTAATTTATTATCGTGTTTCAAGCAGTAAGGTAACAAACGTCACAACTCTGTGCATGCTCGCCTGGGTGCTGTTGTGGTGTTAGGTCTCGTTAAACGTTTGGTGGGGGGTGATGATGGTGGTGATGGGGGGGGGGGTAATTTTTTTTTTTTTTGCGCTTTCAAGTGAAAGTTCTGCAATGTCTGTAAACTTCCGCAAGTATTGTTTAGCATGTCAAAGATTTCTAGGCTTCTTGGCGAGGTTTGCTTAGTTTTTTAGTTTTGAATAGCTCATTTTTCTTACTGAGTGAGCCAAATGGCGGGTCACAAAGACCCCCCCCCTCTCATATCAAAATTAATTCTCCAGGTGGATTAAGCGTATCTATTAAAAAAGTTAAAAGGCACAGATGAGAGATTTACATTCATTTCTTTACCAGGACAATAAATAGATTTTAAGCACATGGATCTAACTCAGTCCTGGCAAACGATTTAGCTTAAAGGGCCGCCTTGAAAACTGAAATATAAGGGCGGAAAAGAAATATATAGTCAATAATGTGTGTGTAGCCAACATAAACAATATAATTTCATTAAAATTAATTATTTTAATAAGAATTCGCTTCGCCGAAGTTGGACTTCTTGTCCTCTTTCTATATATTCTTTTTTGTTTTGCAAATTTAATTTGTCACCTGAGCCAGAGTTGAGATTTATCTCCTCAAAACTCCCCGTCCTGCCCTAGTTAATAGGGGACCCCGATGGGCTTGGAAAGGCCGCCGTCCGTTGGATGGGATGTTAAGCCGTAACCCTGTGTGCAGGAGAGAGTGAACCTTGTGCACCTTAAAAATCTTCTAGACGTCCTTGACGGGAGACTTCCACCTGTCTCCTAACAGCTGTCCAGTGGGTTCCCTCCCCCAACCTTCTCTGAGCCCTCGGGGTCCTTGTGACGTGGCCATTTAGCCCATTGTGTGCAAAACAGTGCCACTCAGAACTAAACCCAATTTAAATTTATTTTTTATCATACTACACTATAAAGCTTCGCAGACTGCACTAAAAGAAGTCGAGGGGTGTCATTTGTGCCGGTCTGGTCTAAATGAATCACCAAGGCATGCATTACACATTGACTGCCATAAATTCCGAACGCCATCGATCTAACACAAAAATAACGTTTTCGAAAGGCTCTGGTCCTTTTCCAAAATATTATATTTATTTTAGCATTATGAATGTTAAACGGTTCTGAATGAATAATGCTTTGAATTAGCCTCAATGATGTTATTGGGACTACCTCATAATCAGAAGAATCCCCGAAAATAATTTAAACCTCAGAAACAATTAGCAGTAAAGACAGCGATTACCTATTGACATAAACTTAAGAAATAATTTTGCTGGAAATTTTCTTGAATTCTACGTCAACAGGAATTTTTTTCTTTACCACTGAAACTGCATTAATAAAACTTTAGCGTGAGTAACTTTCTAATTTGCACCATTTCTGGCAGTGTCGAAAGGTTGCCATTCTTAATCATAGATGGCGCCACGATGGACAAAAATCGGGAAAATTTATAATCAATTGGCTGAAAAATGAACTTAAGTAGTGACCCCGTGTGCAAGAAAGCCAAGATACGCACGTGAAGGAGCACGCTGGATGGCTTTAACTGGCTTTAACTTTAATCATTGTCCAGTGGGTTTCCTTATGCTAATGAATTCAGAACCCTTGTGATCCGGCCATTTAACCCATTGTGCAAAAAATGCAGCTCAGAGGCAAAACAACCGAAAACAACCCAACCTAGCATAAAGAGACTGATTATTTACAAAGTTAGTGTAACGTTTTCGTAATTTTTCAGAATTTGATACGCTTTAAGTTTGGAAATTTCGACAATAAAAGATTCAGAAAACGACAGATGAAAAGAATAGTTCTTCCATTTTTAAAATGAAAAACACACTTTTGTTTCCACATCGCATTAACGCAACACGTGCTTTGATGTTTGCAATTTCAAAATGCATTAAAACATCGTTTATGCAATGTGATTCACTACAGTATCATTCTTGTATTCTAAAACAAATCGAAATGGGAACTAAATAATGCTAACGTTCCTCTTTTAGCTGTTCCATAAAGATACTAATTCTATTTGGTTTACGTTTACTTTTCAATATCAGTCGGTAGCGCGCCAGGCTCGTAATCTGTAGTTCCCAGGTTCGAGTCCCAGCTCGGACAGCGTTCAGATTTATCTCCGCAAAATTTCCCCGCCTTGCCCACGGTCAGTAGGGGACACCGATGGGCTTGAAAAGGCCGCCGTCCGTCGGATGGGACGTTAAGCCGTGGCCCCGTGTGCGGGAGAGCCATAACCTGTGCACGTTAAAGAACACGCTGGATGGCCTTGACGGGAGGCTACCATCTGTCTCCCAACAGCTGTTCCAGTGGGTCCCCTCCCCCAACCTTCTCTGAGCCTTCGGGGTCCATGTGACCTGGCCATTTAGCCCATGGTGTGCAAAAAAGTGCCGCTCAGAGGTAAAACAATCCAACCCAAACTCATCCTTCTTTATAAACTGGCGAACTTCTTCCCGTCGCATATTGAGTGACTGGATAGGTCGGTTTCCATCGCCAGAGCAAAGAGCAGGATTGAAGTGTTTATATTTTCGGGTCGCTAACGGTGCTGACCTTTTGCTCATGTCACGACTCTAACATGCTACTCTCACAGTGGAAGGGTTGGTTCGCTTCTCACACTCGGAACAACGCCCCCGAAACGGTGACCTATGCCACGCCCCTGCTATAGATGTGCAAGATTTCGTCTCTCAACCCCTATCGCCAGTAGTCATCACAACTTCGCGTGACCAGGTCGTCAAATCAGCTCCATCTATAATAGGCCAAACTGACGTAGTTCCCTTGTGCAGTGTAAGGGAGTGGGTGAAAGAGCGGTACTTGTTTTCAATGATGAACCGCAACGATAGCAATAGTCAGGGCGGGGCAGACCGGAAATGCCTTGGCGACTTCCGGGGGTAGAGCGGGTGTAACAAGGTAAAGGTTGACCGGTAATCACAAGAGACCGTGCCCTTCGTACGAGCTGGGAGATTGACAGATTCCCTGTCCCTCTGTGAGGAGAATTATTGTCGGCATACGTTCTTCCAAAGGCAGCGTCCGTGCATCCGTTTGATGTCCGCTCTGGCTGCTGGGAAACGAGTTGATGACGAGGAAATGCTCGCGCATAATTGCATCCCGCGATGTAGTGATTAATGACTCTGCATTTTAAAAAATGGCGTTCGCATGTGTGATGACCAGTAGCATATGATTACAACGGATTGTCGTCTTTGGACTGCCTTCATTTCGCCCTTCTCTCTGTAGGTTGTTTTTAGTCTACTTTTTTTTGGTGTGTTGGGTTGTTGGGTTGTTTTACCTCTGAGCGGCACTTTTTTGCACACCATGGGCTAAATGGCCAGGTCACATGGACCCCGAAGGCTCAGAGAAGGTTGGGTGAGGGGACCCACTGGAACAGCTGTTGGGAGACAGATGGTAGCCTCCCATCAAGGCCATCCAGCGTGTTCTTTAACGTGCACAGGGTATGGCTCTCCCGCACACGGGGCCACGGCTTAACGTCCCATCTGACGGACGGCGGCCTTTCCAAGCCCATCGGTGTCCCCTATTGACCGTGGGCAAGGCGGGGAATTTTGCGGAGATAAATCTCAACACTGTCCCAGCTGGGACTCGAACCTGGGAACTACAGATCACGAGCATGGTGCGCTACCGACTGAGCCACCCCGTTTTTTGTCGGAAATGGGATTATTAAAAATTGCCATATATCGGGGTGAGAAGAAATTCGAAGTTAAAAAAAAAACGCTGTTTTTCCATCCACTTGACTCGAGAGAGCAAAATTAAACTGTATTGTCGTAACAAACAACTGTTGCTGACAAGCTATTTTATTATGCTAATTCCGTATTTATTGAAATTGAGAAGAAAAAACGATAATATTTTCTCTTCCTCAAATTGCAGAGAGACAATGAGAAGATTTTGGCTTCGTCTTCCATGAGCCTCAGCTCAAAGAGAATTTTGTGTTTTCCATGAGGGAAAAACACACCGAGACGTTTGGCTCTTCTCAGTTTTTATAGAGAAAATTCCTCACTTTCAATAAGCACGAACTTAAAAAGATAATTTCTATTTATTTTTTTATGAATAGGAGGGAGAGAGAGATATTCTTTTCTCCTCCTTCAATGAGCAGATTGGATTGTTTTACCTCTGAGCAACACTTTTTTGCACACCATGGGCTAAATGGCCAGGTCACATGGACTCCGATGGCTCAGAGAAGGTTGGGGGAGGGGACCCACTGGAACAGTTGTTGGGAGACAGATCGTAGCCTCCCGTCAAGGCCATCCAGCGTGTTCTTTAACGTGCACAGAGTATGTCTCTCCCGTACACGAGGCCACGGCTTAACGTCCCATCCGACGGACGGCGGCCTTTCCAAGCCCATCGGTGTCCCCTACTGACCGTGGACAGGGCGGGGAATTTTGCGGAGATAAATCTCAACGCTGATCCAGCTGGGACTCGAACCTGGGAACTACAGATTACGAGCATGGCGCGCTACCGACTGAGCCACCCCCGCCCCATTCAATGAGCAGAAAGACAAAGATGTTTCACTATGCTCTTAAAAAGAAAGAAATGAACGGCATGCTTTTGCAGGTTGAAGAAGTCATAGCCTAAAATAGATGGGGCGGGGGTGGCTCAGTCGGTAGCGCGCCAGACTCATAATCTGTAGTTCCCATGTTAGAGTCCCAGCTGGGTCAGCGTTGAGATTTACCTCCGCAAAATTTCCCGCCCTGCCCAAGGTCAGTAGGGGACACCGATGGTCTTGGAAAGGCAGCCGTCCGCTAGATGGGACGTTAAGCGGTGGCTCCGTATGCGGGAGAGCCATACCCTGTGCACGTTAAAGAACACGTTGGATGGCCTTGACGGGAGGCTGGCTACCATCTGTCTCCCAACAGCTATTCCAGTGGGTCTCCAACCTTCTCTGAGCCTTCGGGGTCTTTGTGACCTGGCTATTTAGCCCATTGTGTGCAAAAACGTGCCGCTCAGAGGTAAAACAACCCAACCTGCAATAGAGCAAAATCACGCTCAATAATCTTGGTTAGAAACTCTGGTTATTTTCTTAACATCTATCCAGTGGGTCTCTTTCCATCATCTTTCTCGGAGGTTCGGGATCCTTGTGATCTTCTTATTCAGCCTCGAAAATAAAATGCAGCTGAAACTCACCTCAATAAGTCGACCATTTCATATTGTTGATGCTCATACGCGTGTCAAATTAAAAACTGATATCTAAGGGACCTGGGTTCGAACCTCGGGTAAGGCATGGTTGTGTGTGTTGGTTTTCTGCTGAGGTCCTGCCATCCTCACAGACCTTCTACTATGGCATATAAACTGACAGGCTCCTGTCAGACATCTGTGGGAAGCAGCTGCTTGAGGGGGTAATTATTTTTATTTTATATTATTTAAATCGAGGTTAGAAGATAAAATCCAACTAATTGGCAAATCAGAATTTAATGTTCATAACCAAAAACAGATACATTATGCGCAGCCGAGATAGACTGGAATCTAATGCAAATGCAGAACGAATTGCATTGTTCTGTGTTGGAACAGTCAACCGGAACAAATGAACTCCATTAATGTCTTCACTTCCTGTGCCACTTAGGGGTGGAGATGGCTCAGCTGATAATGCCCCAGGATCTAATCTGCAACTCTCGGGTTCAAGTTCCAACTGTTCAAGTGGGGGTGGCTCAGTCGGTAGCGCGCCAAGCTCGTAATCTGTATTCCCAGGTTCGAGTCTCAGCTGGGTCAGCGTTGAGATTTATCTCCGCAAAATTCCCCTCCCTGCCCACGGTCAGTAGGGGGACACCGATGGGCTTGGAAAGGCCGCCGTCCGTCGGATGGAACGTTAAGCCGTGGCCCCGTGTACGGGAGAGCCATACCCTGTGCACATTAAAGAACACGCTGGATGGCCTTGACGGGAGGCTACCATCTGTCTCCCAACAGCTGTTCCAGTGGGTCTACTCCCCCAACCTTCTTTGAGCCTTCTGCGTCCTTGTGACCTGGCCATTTAGTCCATTGCGTGCAAAAAAAAGTGCCGCTCAGTGGTAAAACAACCCAACCAAAAAATTTGTGTCACCTTAACTAGAAATCATAGATTAAAAAAGAATACAAGAAAGAAAATATCTTTCGCACTCCTCATATTTTGAAACTGTTTTTCACGCCTACCATTTTGTTTTCACTTTCCACATATTAATACTCGATAAATTTCCTTTAATTTTCATTTCGTTCAATTAAATTTTATGCTTTAAATTTATCGGCCCTCTCCGTCAGATTATTTTTGTATATTAGCCTAAATTTGTCATGATTCATATTTTAATAAAAAGAAGAAGACAAGCACTTCTAATTGGGAGGGTAAATGCGGAAAGAAGCCAATATCTTTCAGATTAATTTCCCAACACACCAACACGATATAATCTTAACGAGAAACTCTCTCAGGTTCTTTCATCTTTTTCCTCAAACTCTCCATCCTCTCTAGCAGCAACCATGCTTTAAAAATGATGAAGATTCCGTCTACGTGTCATAAATCAAAAATTGTATTTTTTTTTGGCGTCGTACGCATTAATGCTGAAGCCTCGTCCTAGCTCCTCGAAGTTCTCGTCCTACCCCTTTTCTCCCGTCCGCTTCAGCATCGGTTCCACCTCATCCGATCCGCCTACGAAAACCTTTTTACGATCACTCCAATCATCAGAAGTCTGATGGATGGAGGCAGCAACAGTTTGTCGTCCGGGATTCAACGGCGAACTTTTCAAAGCCTTCTCTGGCCTCATTAGGTCGTCGACAAATAATGAGACGTCCGTAGTCTCCCTCGGCCCGTTTTTGCTTCAAGACATCACGTGATGACTGTTGAGCAAAACAGAGCTATTTTATTTTTTATTTTTTTTTTGTCGTCCTCTTTCTATCGTTTCCAACCATCGCTTTCTCGACACGTGAGAAAGGGGTTAAGCATTGTTTATGTGAAAGTGGCCAAAAAAAAGTAGAATCATCTGCTGTTACTTCTGTTGCAAAATGTAGTGAACCTGTTAAAAGAGTCTCGTCCTATAGGGATTCGTCGCTTCTGTCACGTTTTTTTTTTTAAGTTTTAGGAACATTAAGGTGAAGATGAAATAATGGTCTCATTTGATATTTGTGTCCTTGTGAAATGGCTCATCAAATAGTTTGTTGAGCTTAAAAGGATTTTTTTTTTTGCATCGTTTAAAAAGCCAAAGGCGTTCGTGATTTAATTATTAGAAAGTGTTCCCAGTAGAGTCCCAACTGGAGTCGATAGAGTGTTTAGTTGCAGAGTAAAAAAGACAGGGATTGGAATCCCGGAGAACAGGGTGTTTAGTTGCAGAGTAAAAAAAGACAGGGATTGGAATCCCGGAGAAAAGGGTGTTTAGTTGCAGAGTAAAAAAGACAAGGATTGGAATCTCGGAGAAAAGGGTGTTTAGTTGCAGAGTAAAAAACAGGGATTGGAATCTCGGAGAAAAGGGTGTTTAGTTGCAGACTAAAAAAGACAGGGATTGGAATCTCGGAGAAAGGGGTGTTTAGTTGCAGAGTAAAAAGACAGGGATTGGAATCCCGGAGAAAAGGGTGTTTAGTTGCAGAGTAAAAAGACAGGGATTGGAATCCCGGAGAAAAGGGTGTTTAGTTGCAGAGTAAAAAAGGCAGGGATTGGAATCCCGGAGAAAAGGGTGTTTAGTTGCAGAGTAAAAAAGACAGGGATTGGAATCTCGGAGAAAAGGGTGTTTAGTTGCAGAGTAAAAAAGACAGGGATTGGAATCCCGGAGAAAAGGGTGTTTAGTTGCAGAGTGAAAAAGACAGGGATTGGAATCCCGGAGAAAAGGGTGTTTAGTTGCAAAGTAAAAAAGACAGGGATTGGAATCCCGGAGAAAACATAAATTTTTAGATTTTTCAGCTGAAATCACGCTTCTCTCACAATTTTTCTCTCTGGCACGTTACGCCTGCAATTTGTAGATCAATAAAATTTTAAAATTTTAAAATAAAAAAATTTGCATTTTATTGATATTTTTAGGCAACATTCGCTCCAATTTTTTCAGTTGTTGCGCGGAAGAAATTTCTCATGCGCGCATAAGAATATTCTCGCCAAGGATGGCGGATATACCGCGAACACGTCTCTGCAGCTAGAGGGTTGGGTTGTTCGTAAGCCATATAGCAAACAGATTTTACTAGTTTTATTAGTTTTACTAGTTATTTTATATATTTTTTTACAGGTTTTACTAGTCATCACAATGACTTAACAGTTGAAAGAAACAAATCTTCACCCCTCATAAGTAAAAACGAAAGCGAATCGCGCCCGATTCGCTTTTTGACGTACAATATGCATATAATTCGTTTTTGATACTAATGTTACTCCCATATATACTGCACCTCCAGCCGTACTATTAGTGCAGGTTTGGTTTGTTTTACCTCTGAGCGGCACTTTTTTGCACACCATGGGCTAAATGGCCAGGTTACAAGGACCCCGAATGCTCAGAGAAGGTTGGGGGGAAGGGACCCACTGGAACGGCTGTTGACAGATGGTAGTCTCCCTTCAAGGCCATGCAGTGTGTTTTTTAACGTGTACAAGGTATGGCTCGGGGGCGGGGGTGGCTCAATCGCTAGCGCGTCAGGCTCGTAATCTGTAGTTCCCAAGTTCGAGTCCTAGCTGGGTCAGCGTTGAGATTTATCTCCGCAAAATTCCCCGCCCTGCCCACGGTCAGTAGGGGACACCGATGGGCTTGGAAATGCCGCCGTCCGTCGGATGGGATGTTAAGTCGTGGCCCCGTGTGCTCATACCCTGTGCACGTTAAAGAACACGCTGGATGACCTTGACGGGAGGCTACCATCTGTCTCCCAACAGCTATTCCAGTGGGTCCCCTCCCCCAACCTTCTCTGAGCCTTCGGGGTCCATGTGACCTGGCCATTTAGAAAAAAATAAACACTCAAAAAAGTGCCGCTCAGAGGTAAAACAACCCAACCCAGCCATCCAGTGTGTTTTTTAACGTGCACAAGGTATGGCTCTTCCGCACACGAGGGCACTATTAGTGCAGGATTTTTCACCACATATTTTCATCGACTGCCTTGTTCATGTCCTGTATTTAGTAAGATATGCATCGAAGACTTCTTTTAATTGGACAAGCACGTCATCCATGTTCGAGTCCCAACTGTGCCAGCGTTTAGATTTATTTCCTCTAGCTCTCACCTTGCCCTCGATGACAAAGAGGAACCGATGGGATTGGAAAGGTGCATCGGATGGCACGTTAAATCGTGGCACCGTGTGCGAAAAAACCATACCCTCTACACGTTAAAGAACAAGCTGTATAGCGCGCTTGGCTACTGATCTAAAAGACCTGGGTTCGAGCCCAGATAAAGGCATGGGTGTTCCTGTCGTTTTTTCTGCTGAAGTCCCGCCATCCTCACAGACCTACTGCGGCGTATTAAACTGACAGGCTCCTGCCATACCTCTGTGGCAAGCCTGCTTGATGGGGTATTTTTTTATTCTTTTTTTTTTTTGCATAGCCTTGACGGGGGTCTACCTTCTGTCTCCTAACACCTGCTCAGTACTTTTCCCCAACCTTCTCTGAGCCTTCGGGATCCTTGTGACCTTGCCAAGAGGAAAAACAACCCAACCCGTGAACTTATCCTGAAATCGAACCAACCTCTTCATTTTTCAGTTAAGCACGCTAAACAATCAATGACTTGAGATTGGCTTTAAAGTTTCACTGTAACTTAATTCCTTGGCTTCTTCAGTGCATTTTTTCTGCCCCGTATCCATGGAGACGACCTCACTCATCAGGCAATGAGTAAAGCCTGTAATGAGCTCGAGGAATGCGTGCAAAATCAATCCTTCACAGTGCAAAAATGCAAATCTCCATCATCAAGAAGCTCCTCCCTTTTTCCATTAACCTGATCTGTCTCTTTCTTTCGTGATGGAAAATGTCTTAATCTGGGTGGATCACTACTGATACGTGCCTCCCCCGAGGGCCAGTGAGAATGACCCTAATGTGCCTTCGTAAAGTTTTTCCGATGGTCCTTTCACCAGCGATGATAATATAAACTAAACTTAACGATAATGGGATTCTGTAGCTGACGTTTTATCTGCTTGGTATGATCTGTCTCTTAGTGGATGGGATAGAATGGATTACTCTTAAAAAAGTAGAGCGGGGCGGGGGTGGCTCAGTCGGTAGCGCGTCAGGCTCGTAATCTGTAGTTCCCAGGTTCGAGTCCCAGCTGGGTCAGCGTTGAGATTTATCTCCGCAAAAATTCCCCGCCCTTCCCACGGTCAGTAGGGGACACCGATGGGCTTGGAAAGGCCGCCGTCCGTCGGATGGGACGTTAAGCCGTGGCCCCGTGTGCGGAAGAGCCATACCCTGTGCACGTTAAAGAACACGCTGGATGGCCTTGACGGGAGGCTACCATCTGTCTCCCAACAGCTGTTCCAGTGGGTCCCCTCCCCCAACCTTCTCTGAGCCTTCGGGGTCCATGTGACCTGGCCATTTAGCCCATGGTGTGCAAAAAAGTGCCGCTCAGAGGTAAAACAACCCAACTTAGTGGATGGGATAGAATGGATTACTCTTAAAAAAGTAGAAGAATAGCATATCGACTCTGGTGCAAATGAAAAAGATTGCATTTTAAACGAACTTGACCGTCAGACTTTTCCCCCAAAATATCGAATTTCTTCCATAAATAGATCGTTTTCAATATTCGTTTTAAAAATTTTGGCATTTTATAAATTTTTTCAACATTAGAGTTATTCCACCGACTAATAATTTTTTAAGTTTAAACTTCGTAAAATAAAAAATTATTTTTGAAAAATTTCTTGGAAGTCGTAATTGGAACCTGAGCCTTTAATTTATTGACGATGTCGTTGTCATCACTATACAAAAAATTAGAAAAAGAAATCGAAATCTCAATTTCCATCTGGAAAGAAAAAAGGCAACATCCTGCTTAGCCATCGCCCCGGGGCCTTAATCCATAGGAAGATTTATTCTCCATCGTTTAAGTTGTTTGTCTGCCAAGCCTCAATTCTGATGAGTAGTCACATGAACATAATCGTTTCACAGATGTAAGCAGAGAGAAGATATTGCTTTGTGATTCTTTCAAAACACCAAGGCAGTTATTGGCTTGAAGACAGACTGATTTCCTTTCTGGTAATGATATCAAAACGAAGACCTGGGGCGGGGGTGGCTCAGTCGGTAGATCGCCAGGCTCGTAATCTGTAGTTCCCAGGTTCGAGTCCCAGCTGGATCAGCGTTGAGATTTATCTCCGCAAAATTCCCCGCTCTGCCCACGGTCAGTAGGGGACACCGATGGGCTTGGAAAGGCCGTCGTCCGTCGGATGGGACGTTAAGCCGTGGCCCCGTGTGCGGGGAGCCATACCCTGTGCACGTTAAAGAACACGCTGGATGGCCTTGACGGGAGGCTACCATCTGTCTCCCAACAGTTGTTCCAGTGGGTCCCCTCCCCCAACCTTCTCTGAGCCTTCGGGGTCCATGTGACCTGGCCATTTAGCCCATGGTGTGCAAAAAAGTGTCGCTCAGAGGTAAAACCAACCAAAAAATCAGAATCCACCAGGAGCTGAATTGCAGCCGTTACGTTGGCTGGTTTTAAGTGTGTGTGGGTGCGGTTATTTTTAAACTTTTACTTATTGTATTTAGGAAGTATTTTTAGTTATACAGATCTAGAAGAGAAAGGTTAAACACTACAACATTTGACAGGGATTATTTTGTGTTTTAATAATCTTGTTAAGACTAGTGTTTGATTCAATGCGAAATCAATTTATTTCCATGAAATTAGGCGTAGTAATTGGTAGAGCGTATATATATATACCCCCCTCAAGCAGCTGCTTGCCACAGAGGTCTGACAGGAGCCTATCAGTTTATATGCCATAGTAGAAGGTCTGAGAGGATGGCAGGACCTCAGCAAAAAAAGACTTCACAAACAGTTGAAATTTTGTCCTCTTATTCTCATCACGTGATGGATTTGGCAAGACCGCTGTCCGTCGTCTAGGAAGTCAAGCTTTAGTTCCTCCTGTAGAAGAGCCTCTGATTTATCTTGTTTTACCTCTGAGCGGACTTATTTTTGCACAAAATACGCTAAACGACCAGATCATGAAGACCTCAAGGGATCAAAGAGGATCCAACAGATTACTCTCCCGTCAAAAAGATCCAGCGTGTTCTTTAGGATGAACAAAGCATAGCTCTCCTGCATAATGGGTCACGGTTTAATGACTCATCCGAAGAACGTAGGCCTCTCCAACACCTTCGGAGCTCCCCCCCCCCTTTTTTTTTTACCGAGGATAGGGGTGGGTTAGCGGAGAAAGTGTTCAACTCTAGCAACAGAGAATCAAGGATCCCATTTGCATTTCAGACAGTGCAGGCGATGGCTGTAGTTTCCTGGGTCCTGGGTCTCTCTGACACAGATGCTACAGTAGTCCTGGGTCTCTGACACAGATGCTACAGTAGTCCTGGGTCCTCTGACACAGATGCTACGTTTCTATGAAAGGGGAGATTACCTGAACAGTGTTCCAGATCAAATGCATTCTTCAATCTTAATGTTTTTTTCCAAAACGATGATGGCATCTTTCAACAAGACAATACGCCATGTCATTGGGCTTGTTGAGGAACGTTTCGGCGAACGTTTGTACAGTCGCTCAAAAAAATATCCGAACACTATGGTTGATTACAGAATTCAGTAAAAATATCTGGCAGCGATTTTTTTTAGAAATTAGTGATCTGGCAACCTTCGTGTCAGCGACTGTCGGTGGTCATATTATTTTGATACTAAATCGTGTAGGCTCACTCACGGAAATATTGAGCGTGTGCAGTTACCGTTCACAGCAAACTGGAGCGTGTGCAGTTACCGTTCACAGCAAACTGGAGCGTGTGCAGTAACTGCGGCGTGTGCAGTAACTGAGCGTGAACGGTAACTGGAGCGTGTACAGTTGCTGTACACGCTCCAGATATTTTTCCTGAATTCTGTAATCAACCTAGTGTTCGGATACTTTTTTGAGCGACTGTACGACTTCCACTTTTCTCGCATGGCCAGCTGACTCCTCAGATATCATCCGCAATGAGCATCTGTGGGATCTCAGATCTCATCCGCAATGAGCATCTGTGGGATCTCAGATCTCATCCGCAATGAGCATCTGTGGGATGCCGAGCAATGGGGAATCCGATGGTGTGACATACCAATGATCACTGCTAATCAACTGAGGACTATTTTACAGTCAACTTCGCTGAACCTATCTCTAGAAGTTACAATAATCTAGTATTATCCGTGACATGTTGTGTTGAGGTGGTAATTCCAGCACGAGAAGCCCTACGTGGTATTAAGTGGATAGTCACAATTTGTTGGCGAATGCGTCTTATATCTGTTGTCCGTAATATTTATATAACGTACATTTGGCTTTTAGCTAAATGTTAGAATTTGAAAAAAGTTTTATTCCCCCCCCCCCCCCCCCCCAAGAAGAAAATTCCTTGACTGAGCCATCATTGCTTGTACCTATCTTTTCTGCTAATTCAAATCTTTCTGACTGTGTTTTGTTCTCTTCTTTCAGATACAAGTAGCAGCGCAGACGAACATTCTCCCATCTCCATGGAGATGATCCACCGAACGGGACCTTCAGCTCTTCTATCTCTTCAGAGGATAAAAGAAGCATCCTTGTAAGTTGTTTGTTTCTTGATTTGACAACATTTCTGCCATCATTGCAATTTCATTTCGATGTCTAAGGGATTAATACCTAAGACAGAAATAGGTCTTTTCTACGAGTTCGTTAATTCTTTTCCTTAGAATTTACAACACTCCAAAAAAATTTCGACTTACGTATGCTATGTATTTGTTGGGTTCGGTTGTTTTACCTCTGAGCGGCACTTTTTTGCACACCATGGGCTAAATGGCCAGGTCACATGGACCCCGAAGGCTCAGAGAAGGTTGGGGGAGGGGACCAATTGGAACAGCTGTTGGGAGACAGATGGTAGCCTCCCGTCAAGGCCATCCAGCGTGTTCTTTAACGTGCACAGGTTATGGCTCTCCCGTACACGGAGCCACGGCTTAACGTCCCATCCGACGGACGGCGGCCTATTCCAAGCCCATCGGTGTCCCCTACTGACCGTGGGCAGGGCGGGGAATTTTGCGGAGATAAATCTCAACGCTGACCCAGCTGGGACACGAACCTGGGAACTACAGATTACGGGCCTGGCGCGCTACCGACTGAGCCACCCCCGCCCCTATGCTATGTAACTCCTGCGTTTATATGCAAGTGTTCAGAGAAGCGATTCGCTGTTAGGAGATGTCCTTCTGTCAAGTCCATCCATCGTGCACAGAGTATGGCTCTCCTGCACACGAGGCCACGTCTTTACATGGCATCCGACGGACGGCGGCCTTTTCAACTCCATCAGTGTCCTCTACTGATTAAGGGGGGGGGGGATAAATCTCAACGCTAGTGCGGATGGAACTCGAACCTGGAAACTTCAGATTACGAGCCTGGCGCGCTATCGACTGGGCTGAATTTACGAGCCTGGCTCATTTTCCCTCTGCTGTTAAACAACAAGAATGTTAATTTAACAACTATACTGGCAAGAGAATGGGATTTGTGGTGGTACCCATAAATATAAATATATAAATTATAGATATAAGATATAGTATATATTATATAGAATATAAGATATAGTATTATTTTGTACAGCGGCCCCAGTAAATTGTCTTGGCGCGGCGTTGGGTTGTTTTACCTCTGAGCGGCACTTTTTTGTGCACACCATGGGCTAAATGGCCAGGTCACATGGACCCCGAAGGCTCAGAGAAGGTTGGGTGAGGGGACCCACTGGAACAGCTGTTGGGAGACAGATGGTAGCCTCCCGTCAAGGTCATCCAGCGTGTTCTTTAACGTGCACAGGGTATGGCTCTCCCGCACACGGGACCACGGCTTAACGTCCCATCCGACGGACGGTGGCCTTTCCAAGCCCATCGGTGTCCCCTACTGACCGTGGGCAGGGCGGGGAATTTTGCGGAGATTGGCGCGGCGTTATCTGTAAATCGATGCATTGGTCGGAAAACCTGATATCTTTGTGAGTTGGGAAATGTCCTTGAATAAGTCAACGTGGACGAGACAGGATTAGTATATCGACTTTTCTGTCCTTTAGGTAACACTGCGAAAAATTAGCCTTGTACACTTTCGTTGCAATAAGGTGATTACGATACAAAGAGAAAACACAATTAGCATTGAAGGCTGCTGTAAAAGGCAATTAACATTCGAAAACAACGCTACCCAAAAAAGAAAAGATTTTGACATTCGAAGATTATATTGAAAACGAATGAATCATTTTAATGACAGCTGTGGAACCAATTCAGTATTTCTCGAAGACTAATTAAGGAAAGGAAAGGGGACGAAACTATTGCTCTTCTCTCCCCCCAGCCGCATCTTACGACGTCATCAAAGACTGCTGCTTTCTGCTCGATGTTCACGCATGAGAGCAGGCGAATGCGATAACTGGCCAACGGAGGTGTTTCGAACGGACCATTACACGCAGTGGCGAGCACGGGCAATGGTGGGAACCACGTGACCGGGCGTAGGCGGATGGATGTGTGAGGGCGTGCTGATCGCATTGTTGTCGTCACGGCCCTGCTGTCGCGTGGGTCACGACCAGAAAGATTTCTCAAAGCAGCCTCGTAGACGACACTATGGACGATCCATCACGGCTAGTGAATGGGAAGGATGGTTGCCCGTTTAAGGTTAAGTGGCGGAAGGAGAGATGTTTGTTGGATGTAGACTGAGATGGGAGAGGAGGATGTTAGGAAGAGGTGATGTCGAAAGAAGCGATGCGGGGACTGAACAAAAGGAAGAGGATTTGGTGGCGGAGCAATTTAAGTAGTGCCACATAACATTTCAAGTAATCTTATTGGCCATCGTTACTGTCAATGCTTTGTGTGAGTTTCTTTATAAGACAGAAATGAAAATTTATCTGTGGGAATGGATGTCAAGTCCTGTTGGGTTGTTTAATACCTGAGCTACGACTATTTGGCATACAGTGAGCTAAATGAACAACAACAACAAGCTCGATAGAGGAAGGGGCTGGATTGTGTTTATTTTTACCTCTGAGCGACACTTTTTTTAACACAGTGGGATAAATGGTCAGGTCACAAGGATCCTAATGGTTCAGAGATTGGTTGGGGAAAGGGATCCACTGGAGTGCTGTTAAGAAACAGATGGACGCCTCCCATCAAGCAATTCTAACGTGCACAGGGTATGGCTCTCCCGCACACGGAGCCGCGGCTTTAAGTCTCATCCGACGGACGACGACCTTTCCAAGACTATCTGTGTCACTTTTCTGACCTCGGTCATGGTGGAGGTTTGAGATAAATCTCATCGCAGTCAAAATTGGAACCAGAGTCTGGGGGTTAAAACTGGTTTAATAGTCAGGTACGCTAACCACTAGACCAAGTACGAGCCTTTTGGGGCGGGGGTGGCTCAGTCGGTAGCGCGCCAGGCTCGTAATCTGTAGTTCCCAGGTTCGAGTCCCAGCTGGTTCAGCGTTGAGATTTATCTCCGCAAAATTCTCCGCCCTGCCCACGGTCAGTAGGGGACACCGATGGGCTTAGAAAGGCCGCCGTCCGTCGGATGGGACGTTAAGCCGTGGCCCCGTGTGTGGGAGAGCCATACCCTGTGCATGTAAAAGAACACGCTGGATGGCCTTGACGGGAGACTACCATCTGTCTCCCAACAGCTGTTCCAGTGGGTCCCTTCCCCCAACCTTCTCTGAGCCTTCGGGGTCCTTGTGACCTGACCATTTATCCCACGGTGTACAAAAAGTGCCGCTCAGAGGTAAAACAACCCAACCCTGGGGGTTAAATTTTTTTACCTCTAAGGCTATAACTGATTACTTAAATTTTGAAACAGCATTGGAAACGAGCGATTGCTTTAGTGAATTTTAAAAGACACGTTAATCTAATGCAGTGGATGTTTATAGTCATTGTAGTATGGTCATCTTTGGTTTTAATACTTGACTCATTTGCTCATTAATAATACTTCCCGTGCATATTCATACTCCTTTAAACATTCGCCCCTTATGCAGTCATCAAAAGGGATATACTAACATTTTATTTCTGAATAATAAATAAATAAATACCCCCTCAAGCAGCTGCTTGACACAGATCTGACAAGAGCCTGTCAGTTTATATGCCATAGTAGAATGTCTGAGAGGATGGCAGAACCTCAGCAGAAAAACAACACAAACATCCATGCCTTACCCGGGGCCTCAACACAGGTCCCTGAGATCAGCAGCTAACACGCGCTGGCCACTCGGCCACAAAAGAGAGTAGTAATTGCGGATCCCACTCGGCCACAAAAGAGAGTGGTAATTGCGGATCCCACTCGGCCACAAAAGAGAGCAGTAATTGCGGATCCCACTCGGCCACAAAAGAGAGTAGTAATTGCGGATCCCACTCGGCCACAAAAGAGAGTAGTAATTGCGGATTCCACTCGGCCACAAAAGAGAGTAGTAATTGCGGATCCCACTCGGCCACAAAAGAGAGTAGTAATTGCGGATCCCACTCGGCCACAAAAGAGAGTAGTAATTGCGGATCCCACTCGGCCACAAAAGAGAGTAGTAATTGCGGATCCCACTCGGCCACAAAAGAGAGTAGTAATTGCGGATCCCACTCGGCCACAAAAGAGAGTAGTAATTGCGGATCCCACTCGGCCACAAAAGAGAGTGGTAATTGCGGATCCCACTCGGCCACAAAAGAGAGTGGTAATTGCGGATCCCACTCGGCCACAAAAGAGAGTGGTAATTGCGGATCCCACTCGGCCACAAAAGAGAGTAGTAATTGCGGATCCCACTCGGCCACAAAAGAGAGTGGTAATTGCGGATCCCACTCGGCCACAAAAGAGAGTGGTAATTGCGGATCCCACTCGGCCACAAAAGAGAGTGGTAATTGCGGATCCCACTCGGTCACAAAAGAGAGTGGTAATTGCGGATCCCACTCGGCCACAAAAGAGAGTGGTAATTGCGGATCCCACTCGGCCACAAAAGAGAGTAGTAATTGCGGATCCCACTCGGCCACAAAAGAGAGTGGTAATTGCGGATCCCACTCGGCCACAAAAGAGAGTAGTAATTGCGGATCCCACTCGGCCACAAAAGAGAGTGGTAATTGCGGATCCCACTCGGCCACAAAAGAGAGTGGTAATTGCGGATCCCACTCGGCCACAAAAGAGAGTAGTAATTGCGGATCCCACTCGGCCACAAAAGAGAGTAGTAATTGCGGATCCCACTCGGCCACAAAAGAGAGTAGTAATTGCGGATCCCACTCGGCCACAAAAGAGAGTAGTAATTACGGATCCCACTCGGTCACAAAAGAGAGCAGTAATTGCGGATCCCACTCGGCCACAAAAGAGAGTAGTAATTGCGGATCCCACTCGGCCACAAAAGAGAGTAGTAATTACGGATCCCACTCGGTCACAAAAGAGAGCAGTAATTGCGGATCCCACTCGGCCACAAAAGAGAGTAGTAATTACGGATCCCACTCGGCCACAAAAGAGAGTAGTAATTGCGGATCCCACTCGGCCACAAAAGAGAGTAGTAATTGCGGATCCCACTCGGCCACAAAAGAGAGCAGTAATTGCGGATCCCACTCGGCCACAAAAGAGAGTAGTAATTACGGATCCCACTCGGCCACAAAAGAGAGTAGTAATTGCGGATCCCACTCGGCCACAAAAGAGAGTAGTAATTGCGGATCCCACTCGGCCACAAAAGAGAGTAGTAATTGCGGATCCCACTCGGCCACAAAAGAGAGTAGTAATTACGGATCCCATTCGGCCACAAAAGAGAGTAGTAATTGCGGATTCCACTCGGCCACAAAAGAGAGTAGTAATTGCGGATCCCACTCTGCCACAAAAGAGAGTAGTAATTACGGATCCCACTCGGCCACAAAAGAGAGTAGTAATTGCGGATCCCACTCGGCCACAAAAGAGAGTAGTAATTGCGGATCCCACTCGGCCACAAAAGAGAGTAGTAATTGCGGATCCCACTCGGCCACAAAAGGAGTAGTAATTGCGGATCCCACTCGGCCACAAAAGAGAGTAGTAATTGCGGATCCCACTCGGCCACAAAAGAGAGTAGTAATTGCGGATCCCACTCGGCCACAAAAGAGAGTAGTAATTGCGGATCCCACTAACGAGAGTCTAGTGCTTTCTCCAAAATTCCTTTAATGCCACAAGCCATACTTGGTTGTTCCAAACGTACTTAAAAGTTTCTTAAAATAATAACATAGGAATTATTTTTGTATTAACAAGTCTACTCATCATCTTGTCTTCATATAACGATATATGCTAATAAAGCCACCCCTTTATTGCGAATTAACTGGTATTATGAGTTGGGGGGGGGGAAATTCAGAGTTAATAACGTCTTAAATTAGCTTTCTACTGATTCTAATTATCTCTGAGGATACAGTGAGCTAATTGGTCAGATCACAAGGGTGAACTTGACAGTTGTTAGGAGATGTATGAAAGACTCTTGTAAAGGCCATCTAGTTTTTTTTAATGTGTAAAAGGAAATTCTCTCTTGTGCGCTGAACCACGATAATATCCCTTCCGTTGGTATGTTTTTTTTAAACCCTTCCCACCTAAGCTTTCTTATGCCACCTAAAGCTTTAATTTTAATGCCACTAAAGCTTTTTTTTAAGCCCTTCCCACCTAATCTTCCCACCTAAGCTTTTTTATGGAAATATATGTTTGAAGACAACAATCTCAACCAAATAAATCATCTAAACGTCGATTTTCAATAATATTTGTTTGGTGTGTAAAGAGTTGTTAAAGTTGGAATGTTTAACATCAACAGTGTTAGTTATAATTGATCATAATGCTAGTTATATTTGACCAAAGGTTTAAGGAAATAAATTTTCGTTATATTATACTTTATCAAAAATATATAAACGATATAAATTGAGTGTATATAATTGCTCGCAATAAATGAATTGTGTATGGTAGAGAATTTTCCTCAATACAATAAATAATGTCAACTCACAGCAAAAGTCTGTCAACATGAGAGGGTAGGGTTCTTTTACCTCTGAGCGGCACTTTCTTCGCACACGATGGGCTAAATGTTCAGGTCACAAGGACCCCGAGGGCTCAGAGAAAGTTAGGTACCACTGGACAGTTGTTAGGAAACAGATGGAAACCTCCCGTCAAGGCCATCCAGTGTGTTCTTTAACTTGCACAATGTATGACTCAGTCATACATTGTGTCATACATTGTGTTCTTTAACTTACACAATGTATGACAGCTGTCAAGTCAAAAATAATTCCTATGTTGTTATTTTAAGAAACTTTTAAGTACGTTTGGAACAGCCAAGTATGGCTCGTGGCATTAAAGGAATTTTGGAGAAAGCAATAGACTCTCGTTAGTGGTATCCGCAATTACTACTCCTTTTGTGGCCGAGTGGGATCCGCAATTACTACTCTCTTTTGTGGCCGAGTGGGATCCGCAATTACTACTCTCTTTTGTGGCCGAGTGGGATCCGCAATTACTACTCTCTTTTGTGGCCGAGTGGGATCCGCAATTACTACTCTCTTTTGTGGCCGAGTGGGATCCGCAATTACTACTCTCTTTTGTGGCCGAGTGGGATCCGCAATTACTACTCTCTTTTGTGGCCGAGTGGGATCCGCAATTACTACTCTCTTTTGTGGCCGAGTGGGATCCGCAATTACTACTCTCTTTTGTGGCCGAGTGGGATCCGCAATTACTACTCTCTTTTGTGGCCGAGTGGGATCCGCAATTACTACTCTCTTTTGTGGCCGAGTGGTCAGCGCGTCTTAGCTGCTGTGTTGTTTTTCTGCTGAGGTTCTGCCATCCTCTCAGACATTCTACTATGGCATATAAACTGACAGGCTCTTGTCAGATCTGTGTCAAGCAGCTGCTTGAGGGGTATTTATTTACTTATTATTTAGAAATAAAATGTTAGTATATCCCTTTTGATGACTGCATAAGGGGCGAATGTTTAAAGGAGTATGAATATGCACGGGAAGTATTATTAATGAGCAAATGAGTCAAGTATTAAAACCAAAGATGACCATACTACAATGACTCACCCGATTCACGGCTTAATGTGCTATCCGACGGACGGCGGCCCTATCGACCGGAGATAGACTCCGGGGGTGAGGTGGTGGGGTTAGCGGAGATAAATCTCAGTGTTGACTCAGATGGGACTCGAATCTGGGAACAGCAGATTACGAGCCAGGCGCGCTACCTACTGAGCAATCGACGCCCCCAATATAAAGGATCATATAAAGGATCATCCAATATCATAGAAACTGCGAAAAGTAAAAATAAATAATGTGTTTGTATTTTCGAATACAATGAAATATCTCTTATATTGAAACTCTGTACATGGAGTTGTAGTATATAGCTGACTGTTTTTTGCTGTTTAACGATTTTAACTGATATAGAATGTGGTGAAAAAATTCAATATTTTTGTAGAAAATGTGGTGAAAAAAAATCTCTCCATTCGGCATCTTGTGGAAAGCTAGATTGATTCTCTCAAATAGACATCAGTGGAGATCGTAACTTCAAAATTATGGCAACAATGTGGAACACTAAGATCAACATCAAACACCTGCTACAGAATATTTTTTAGCACTCTGTTTATCTAAAAAAAGGATGCTGTTGCATCGAGGAAGTTGTTTGTGTGAAAAAGTGAAAAGAACTATATCTGAATAATTGTATTTTTGTTGCCCAAGCGCCATTAACAGCCGAACACAAACACAACAGAATCAGCCTTGAGGCACTGTTGTAATTTACTTCTACAGATTTAAATAATAAATAAATCTGCAATATTTCTACTAATCTATTCATTTCATTTCAGGGATTTTCATTACATCGCTAATATAAAATTTCTGTGTTGCCCCGTATTTCATAGAACTTTTTTTTAGAAAAAATTTCCTCGGCACCTTTCCAACACACTTAAAATGGATTTTCCTGATATAATTTTGTTTTTTATTTATAAAAAATAACAAAAAATCATTTCCTTTCACTCTCTTTGTAAACCTCATGCTTCGGACCATCTGGATGACGGCAATAACCTGAAAGGGCAGATGAAGCCATTTACAACATGCAATCTCTTCCTTTTACAAATCCTTTGTTACCGTTTTGTATATCTCACAAGATTAAGTCGTTTCTTGTGATGTTTAACCCGAAGTACCTGACTTACCTTCAGTCTCCGGCCCCTTTCCTTTCCCCTCCACCCCCTTTCCATCCGTCTGCAGGGTGTCTTTTAGACCTCAGCATGGTGCTCCAGCTATGGACCCGTTATGTATCTACTAGGAAGCCACAGAAACTAATTATCTCTGCCCTAGAAACTGTATCGCCAACAGCCGTACAAGATGAATGGATTGCTGCTTGCTCACAACTGAGACTTTGGTGATGCCATTTCGCTTTCATTCTTCTCAAAAATTTCCGTTGTTTATTTCTGTGGACCTCAAAATGTTTTATTGCGTAATCTTTATTATGTTGGGTTACTTTACTTATTAAACATTAAACTAAAAATGCTGTGGAACGGTTGGAAGCCCCTAAACTGATACTTATACTGCTATCGTGCTTCCTGCTATCCCAAGTGAAGAGTAGGGCAAATAAATCACAATGTAGGAAAAATTAAAATGAAAGTTTTTGCTGAATTTTTAAAAGTTCCAACTTGAGAATAATATTTTATGTGGTCTAGTACTTTCGGATCCCAATTTGCTTCTCTTCGTGCACCAAAAAAAAAAAGACTTCTAAACAGATTTGGGTTGGGTTGTTTTACCTCTGAGCGGCACTTTTTTGCACACCATGGGCTAAATGGCCAGGTCACATGGACCCCGAAGGCTCAGAGGTTGGGGGAGGGGACCCACTGGAACAGCTGTTGGGAGACAGATGGTAGCCTCTCGTCAAGGCCATCCAGCGTGTTCTTTAACGTGCACAGTGTATGGCTCTCCCGCACACGGGGCCACGGCTTAACGTCCCATCCGACGGACGGCGGCCTTTCCAAGCCCATCGGTGTCCCCTACTGACCGTGGGCAGGGCGGGGAATTTTGCGGAGATAAATCTCAACGCTGACCCAGCTGGGACTCGAACATGGGAACTACAGATTACGAGCCCGGCGCGCTACCGACTGAGCCACCCCCGCCCCTCTTCTAAACGGACATCAACAGATTAAACAAGGTACCAAAAATAGCAGTCAGTTTTTTCTCTTCAGTTCCATAACTTAAAATAACTAAGGGGGAGTAAGCTTGTCACTTAAAAAAGTTTAGTAAAACATTTTTCTAGAAAAATAAATGCTGCATATTGTAAGTTTTTTTTCCTTCCTCATTTTTATTTTCAAAAAAGAAAAACGAAATGCGTTGCAAAGAATGATATTTAGATTCTGTTTATTATAAAACCATCTCTCCAGGAAACTGAGAAGCAGTGTTTGGATTTTGTGTCTAATGCCTTTTAATGTGGCTTCTACTGAGGAGAGATTTTATTAAAAATTTGTTATCAGTAATTTTCAACATCTCTCCTCTGAGAATTTGCCTTTGAAACTGATAAAGAAGGCAATGTAGAAATACATGAGAAATACTTCCTGGTGTTTTTACATACGGCACAAAGTGGATATGGATTTTTTGCTAATTTAAAGCACAATGATGAAGTTTTATCATAAAAGTAGCTGTTTCCTGTCTTCGGTTGAAATGAAGCGTTTAAAGTTGAGGGAGGGGGGAATCAAACATGCTGCGGGAAGATATGCAGACATTTTTACGATTATTTTGATAATATTAAATCCATTCCAAATCATTTTTTTTTTATTACAGAAACCTCTCGTATGTTTTAACGTTATTTATGTTTGAGGCTTTCTGTAAGCTTTGTCTAGCAGTTTTGTCTGCATCATCGTTTCCACAGAGTCCTATATGGCTTGGAATCCATTGGAATACTGTTATTTAACAATTGCAAGTTGAATAACAAAAAGGTTTATGCGAAAATCACTCACGATGCGGGTCGGGGGTGGCTCAGTCGGTAGCGCGCCAGGCTCGTAATCTGTAGTTCCCAGGTTCGAGTCCCAGCTGGGTCAGCGTTGAGATTTATCTCCGCAAAATTCCCCGCCCTGCCCACGGTCAGTAGGGGACACCGATGGGCTTGGAAAGGCCGCCGTCCGTCGGATGGGACGTTAAGCCGTGGCCCCGTGTGCGAGAGAGCCATACCCTGTGCACGTTAAAGAACACGCTGGATGGCCTTGACGGGAGGCTACTATCTGTCTCCCAACAGCTGTTCCAGTGGGTCCCCTCCCCCAACCTTCTCTGAGCCTTCGGGATCCATGTGACCTGGTCATTTAGCCCATGGTGTGCAAAAAAGTGCCGCTCGAGGTAAAACAACCCAACCCACTCACGATGCAAGCTGAGGATTAAACTGTTTCGTATTAATATTTTTGAAATTGCATTGCACTCGCAATGTACTTAAAATAGCATAAGCCGCTTTTCAATATCTGCAGGAATTTCTGTTCTTCCTCTGCCTGATAGTTCATAAGACACGTGGATGCAGGATAGGCGCTAGCTGTTTTGCCACCTGAAAACAGGGTGGTGCTATTCGCGCGCACTATACGAATATTTTGAAAGAACTCCTTTCAGTAAACATCGTGATCCCTAGTGTAACAGAGACACTTCCACTCTTGAAAGAGGATTGAAGGAAGCCCTATCCCCTCTTGAAAGAGGGGAGGGGCTCTAACAGCTGTGCAATGTTGTTCCTTTCCGTTTTTTGCGACTTTACCAGCAGTAATTAATACAGCAAAAAAAAAAAACAGTGAAGCTCAAGATTTGAGAAGAACTAAACTTTTTAACATTTCAACTGGAAGAATTCGAACTATGATCTTATTCACAGGCATTGATCATTACGTCATGATAACGGGGGTACTCTCTTGAGAAAGAAGCTTGGGCAGCCTTTTATAAATATTAAAAGGACTGGTGTCTGATGATTAGCAATGTTGGCTGCTTACCAAAGGGACCTGGGTTCGAGTCCCGGATAAGGTACGGATGTTTCTTCTGAGGTGTTGCTTTCCTCACAGATCTGCTCTATATCGAATTGTAACTGACTGGCTCCTGTCAGAGCTCTGTGGCGCAAAAATTCCCTGCCCTGCCCACGGTCAGTAAGGGACACCGATGGGCTTGGAAAGGCCGCCGTCGGGTGGGACGTTAAGCCTTGGCCCCGTGTGCGGGAGAGCCATACCCTGTGCACGCTAAAGAACACGCTGGATGGTCTTGACGGGAGGCTACCATCTGTCTCCCAACAGCTGTTCCAGTGGGTCCCCTCCCCCAACCTTCTCTGAGCCTTCGGGGTCCATGTGACCTGGCCATTTGCCCATGGTGTGCAAAGAAGTGCCGCTCAGAGGTAAAACAACCCAACCCAACCTCTGTGGCAAGCAGTTTCTAGAGGGATATTTATTATTTAAGATTTTATTATTCCTTTTATTTGGAAAGGTATTTATGTTCTGGAAAAATAAATGACACCAAAAAAAATTTTTAAACGTTTTGCAACCAAATAAAAGTTAATCTTTTTTTGGTAAACATGGTGTTGCAAACCCAATGGTGTTTATGATCTTGGGCAACAATCTTTTATGCACGATTTAAAATTATTTCATTGTGCTAGTTCTTTTTCTTACGTCATAGTGAAAATCAATTAAATCATTGTAACCTACTCTATAGGAAAATGAGACTTTAAGAAAGTTAATAGCAAATGCAGAGAAACTAATTTTACTGCAGGGAAAGTGTTCTAACAAATTAGAGAGACATATTCCCCGAACCTCTAATAATTACCCATCCAGGAAGTTAAAAGAGTGTTGCTAGGCTTGAAATGGGTGCCATACAATTACGTCTAGGTCTTCCATAACCTCTTATTACCGGTTCTACGCAATTCAATTTTGTGCGTGTGCAATGACAAAGGCAGCAGATGAGAGAGAGAAAAAAAACTCTTGCATTGGTGGCCAGTTCCACAATCGCATAAATATTTGAAGGCACTAATCTGCCCATTCAGGAAATTCCCTCATTAAATGCGATATGTGGTGGTGATGTTTAAAGGTCTGCGACAGCGATCCATTCCGTTGCCGAGTTCTTGCACTAGTAGGTTCCGAGCGAGTTCTACCAACCCACCCCGTCTCACAGAGCAGGCAGGGCGGGAAGATAGTCGGGGGTGGATGGTGGTGGTCGCGGAGTAGGGGCGAGAGCAACAACGAATAGATGAGCAAGTTATTATTGAAGACTGCATACATACGCAGCTGCAGTCAGCTTTGGTGCAGCGGTGTTTTCATTTAGTGAATTAGCCGCGCGCTCCTTGTACCCAGCCATTACACAACTCGGTACTTTAGTGGGAGTGGCTGGACATGATGGCGCGTGATAGAGGGTCGCCCCCGTTTTATCCCTGCTTGTCGTTCTTCTTCAGCCTCTTCTTCCCGTGCACAACCGACGCCAACTGACCCTCAGGTCCAACATCCTGGAGGCGGGGTCAAGGGTCAGCCGTCCCGGGCCAGAAGGCGTTGGTTTCATATTCTTCCGAATCAAGGCGTAAAGGCAATCGAGGAATGCCTCACGCAGACATGCACTCTCAGACACAGGTAGGTTTTACGTTTTAGAGAATTTTTTTTGCGGTTGGGTTGCGGTTTAGAGTGTTGGGGTTGAATTTGTGCTATAGCAACGCGTTTCGTCCACCTTGTGAAGATATGGGAGCGATCTCAAAGAAAATGAGTGTTGTAACAATAAAGATTGGAATGAATCTTGGGGTTGCATTTCTATATTCCAACGCAGACTTGTCCAGCTGTATCAAAAGCAATTTAAATATTCTTATGTAAGCTGCCAGAAGGATGTTCGAAATGTTCAGAGAGACTTTAGAGCTCTCGCGACGACAGGAAAGGATTGGTTTAATGTTTTTGTACTCAAATGCTGACTTTTCCCGAACAGATACGAAACTATTTGAAACGAATTTAAACTCTTGTTCTAATCCTTCATACAAAATATTAATTTTTATAATTTTTTAATATTTTCCATCTAATTAAAAGTAGCTTTTAATTAGATTTCTTAACCGGTTCCCCATCCCCTGCCCACTGTCAGTAGGGGACACCAATGGGCTTGGAAAGACCGCCGTCCGTCGGATGGGACGATAAGCCGTGGCCCCGTGTGTGGGAGAGTCATACCCTGTGCACGTTAAAGAACACGCTGGATGGCCTACCATCTGTCTCCCAACAGCTGTTCCAGTGGGTCTCCTCCGCCAACCTTCTCTGAGCCTTCGGGGTCCATGTGACCTGGTCATTTATCCCATGGTGTGCAAAAAAGTGCCGCTCGGAGGTAAAACAACCCAACCCAACGCTGTAGTCGAAGGGTTAGCGTCTTTGATTACTGATTAAAGGGACCAGGGTTCGAGTCTCGGATACGGTCTGCATGTTTGTGTTTTCTATTCGCTGAGGTCTCGCCCGCCTTCCTCACAGACTTTCTCTATCTCGTATTAAATTGACAGTCTCCTGTCAGACTTTTGAGCAAGCAGCTGATTGAGATCTTATTTTTTTAAATTCTGAATACTAATATAGTAAGAAATAGTCTTGGATGAAAACTAAAACTCTGTTACTTAAAAATTCAACGCCTGTTGAAAAGTCGATGCAAATGAAACTTTACCCGACCGAAGTCGGGAGAAACTGTCCATATGAAACTGACGAAAAGAATATTATTTATGTTAATTGATAAGATCAGAAATACTTATGTCACATAACTTGAATTAGGGAGACAGATGGTAGCCTCCGTCAAGATCATCCAGCGTGTCCTTTAACGGCACTTTTTTGCACACCATGGACTAAATGGCCAGGTCACATAGACCCCGAAGGCTCAGAGAAGGTTGGGGGAGGGGACCCACTGGAACAGCTTTTGGGAGACAGATGGTAGTCTTCCGTCAAGGCCATCCAGTGTATTCTTTAACGTGCATAGGGTGTGGCTCTACAGCACACGAGGCCACGGCTTAATGTCCCATACGACGGACGGTGGCCTTTCCAAGTCCATCGGTGTCCCCTACTGACCGTGGGAAGTGCGGGGAGTTTTGTGGAGATAAATATCAACGCTCAACCAGCTGGGACTCGAACCTGGAAACTATAGATTGAGCCTGAAACGCTACCGATTGAGCCAACCTTCGCACAAAGAGCTGTTTTACCAGTCAAAGAACTTACCTAAAAGCATATTTTTAATGTGGAAAACGATTTGTATTAAACCGTTTAACAAAATAACCGTATGTCAGTGGAGTGAAGAAATCTGATTTTGAATCTCTGAGAAAGTATAGAGGTCTTCCATCTGCCTCTCTTAGTGGCGGGGGTGGCTCAGTCGGTAGCGCGTCAGGCTCATAATCTGTAGTTCCCAGGTTCGAGTCCCAGCTGGGTCAGCGTTGAGATTTATCTCCGCAAAATTCCCTGCCCTGTCCACGGTCAGTAGGGGATACCGATGGGCTTGGAATAGGCCGCCGTCCGTCGGATGGGACGTTAAGCCGTGGTTCCGTGTGCGGGTGAGCCATACCCTGTGCACGTTAAAGAACACACTGGATGGCCTTGACGGGAGGCTACCATCTGTCTCCCAACAGCTGTTCCAGTGGGTTCCCTCCCCCAACCTTCTCTGAGCCTTCGGGGTCCATGTGACCTGGCCATTTAGCCCACGGTGTGCAAAAAAATGCTGCTCAGAGGTAAAACAACCGAACCCATCTGCCTCTCGTGTTAGGGTTTTTATGAGATATTCTGATGACAGTTTCCCGACAGGCATTTGTGGTAAGTGAGCTCACTGAGGAAAAGTCATTACTTTTTAAAAGTCTATGTGAAGAAAACTAATTTTCAGGACGAGATAAACTGCTGTTGAATGCTCTTTCGTTCATAAACCTTTAAATGCTAAAAGAAAATTGTTGAAAAATCAAGGTCTGGAAAGATTTCAATGAGACCATCCTCCGTGACATATTTCCATTAAAAACTTGTTTCCTGAGCTTCGAATGCCATCGCATGTATTACAAAAAATTATCCCTCGAACAACTGCTTCCACGGAGATCAGGTAATTGTATTGTATAGCATATCAGATTGTTTTCTTTGACCACTGTTAAGAGAAAAGATAAAACTTCTCAATGATCGAGCTAGAAAAGACAACTTATCAACGATCGAGTTACAGAATTCAAAATTTCTCAATGATCGAGTTAGAGAAGACAAAATTTCTCAATGATCGAGTTAGAGAAGACAAATTTTCAAAATGATCGAGTTAGAGAAGACAAAATTTCTCAATGATCGAGTTAGAGACAAAATTTCTCAGTGATCGAGTTAGAGAAGACAAAATTTCTCAATGATCGAGTTAGAGAAGACAAAATTTCTCAATGATCGAGTTAGAGAAGACAAAATTTCTCAGTGATCGAGTTAGAGAAGACAAAATTTCTCAATGATCGAGTTAGAGAAGACAATATTTCTCAATGATCGAGTTAGAGAAGACAAAATTTCTCAATGATCGAGTTAGAGACAAAATTTCTCAATGATCGAGTTAGAGACAAAATTTCTCAATGATCGAGTTAGAGACTAGATTTCCCAATGATCCAGTTAGAGAAGACAAAATTTCCCAATGATCGAGTTATAGAAGAAAATTTCTCAATGATCGAGTTAGAGAAGACAAAATTTCTCAATGATCGAATTAGAGAAGACAAAATTTCTCAATGATCGAGTTAGAGAAGACAAAATTTCTCAATGATCGAGTTAGAGAAGACAAATTTTCAAAATGATCGAGTTAGAGAAGACAAAATTTCTCAATGATCGAGTTAGAGACAAAATTTCTCAGTGATCGAGTTAGAGAAGACAAAATTTCTCAATGATCGAGTTAGAGAAGACAAAATTTCTCAATGATCGAGTTAGAGAAGACAAAATTTCTCAATGATCGAGTTAGAGAAGACAAAATTTCTCAATGATCGAATTAGAGAAGACAAAATTTCTCAATGATCGAGTTAGAGAAGACAAAATTTCTCAGTGATCGAGTTAGAGAAGACAAAATTTCTCAATGATCGAGTTAGAGAAGACAATATTTCTCAATGATCGAGTTAGAGAAGACAAAATTTCTCAATGATCGAGTTAGAGACAAAATTTCTCAATGATCGAGTTAGAGACTAGATTTCCCAATGATCCAGTTAGAGAAGACAAAATTTCCCAATGATCGAGTTATAGAAGAAAATTTCTCAATGATCGAGTTAGAGAAGACAAAATTTCTCAATGATCGAATTAGAGAAGACAAAATTTCTCAATGATCGAGTTAGAGAAGACAAAATTTCTCAATGATCGAGTTAGAGACAAAATTTCTCAATGATCGAGTTAGAGACAAAATTTCTCAATGATCGAGTTAGAGACAAAATTTCTCAATGATCGAGTTAGAGACAAAATTTCTCAGTGATCGAGTTAGAGAAGAGAAAATTTCTCAATGATCGAGTTAGAGAAGACAAAATTTCTCAATGATCGAATTAGAGAAGACAAAATTTCTCAATGATCGAGTTAGAGAAGACAAAATTTCTCAGTGATCGAGTTAGAGAAGACAAAATTTTTCAATGATCGAGTTAGAGAAGACAATATTTCTCAATGATCGAGTTAGAGAAGACAAAATTTCTCAATGATCGAGTTAGAGACAAAATTTCTCAATGATCGAGTTAGAGACAAAATTTCTCAATGATCGAGTTAGAGACTAGATTTCCCAATGATCCAGTTAGAGAAGACAAAATTTCCCAATGATCGAGTTATAGAAGAAAATTTCTCAATGATCGAGTTAGAGAAGACAAAATTTCTCAATGATCGAATTAGAGAAGACAAAATTTCTCAATGATCGAGTTAGAGAAGACAAAATTTCTCAATGATCGAGTTAGAGACAAAATTTCTCAATGATCGAGTTAGAGAAGACAAAATTTCTCAATGATCGAGTTAGAGACAAAATTTCTCAATGATCGAGTTAGAGACAAAATTTCCCAATGATCCAGTTATAGAAGACAAAATTTCCCAATGATCGAGTTATAGAAGACCAAATTTCTCAACGATCGAGAGAGAGAAGACAAAATTTCTCAATGATCGAGTTAAAGAAGACAAAATTTCCCAATGATGGAGATAGAGAAGACAGAATTTTTCAATAATTGAACAAGGAAATTTTTTCAGAAATAAATAGGGGAATTGGAAATTCGACATAGGTGCAATATTCCCTATTTACAGCTGGTATATTATAGTTATGACAATAGAGTAAATAAGTGGTCTAAAAGCAAATGCATTTAAAATAATGTTCCTTGAAACTGAATGATTTAGAGTCCACAGATTTCCAGAGTGGTTGGGATTTCACGAGCCGAGGAGAGAATATTTGGAGCAAGTGGAACGAAATAGCTGAGCATGGCGTCATATGTTGACGGCCCCTGCATACCTTTCTCACGGTGAGTACTGAGAAAAGTGGGGGAGATGCTGAGGAACACATTCCCAGAGTGGGTGGAGAAAAGGAGGAAGAAAATCGAAGCACATGAAGCCTCGGGAGTTACGGTACCTGAGGCGGAGGAGGGGGTGGGAGCAGGAAAAAAGAATGGGGGGCGGGGTGGAGGAAAGCTCACTTGAGGTATGGTGGTGATCTCACAAACCGACCCCGTTTCTGGCCGCAATGCGACCTAAATTGAGCGCCATCTGGCGACGGGTCGGGTCAAGAGGTTAGACGAGGAAGTCGTCTCTGACGAGACGTGATGCCGCTATCAAATCTGCCTCTCCCAGGCTCGCGGGCATGCTGTCCTCCCTCCACACAACAACCTGCGACGATGCTAATGAAAGCTCACCATCCACGAAGCAATATAGTTCACACGCTCTAGGCGTGCGCGGGACGACGAACTCTGCTGCTGCCCGCCGATACGAGGAAGTAGATCGAGTCGATGCTGGCTAGTCGTCGGTTTATTTGCCTTCGTAAAGAAATAAATTTCATACAGATCGTCGAGGATGACAGTGAAGTCGTCCTGGCAGGTGGATCCGAGAAGGTGGATTGGAAGGGGGGTGCCGAGAGGGGGAGGGAAGTTGTGGATGGTGTTAGCGAAAGGTGAGGAACACGATGTGGGAAGGAGAAGACGAAACTATTAATGGTATTGCGGGTATCTTGACAGGTAAAGGGCAATGCGCTCCACAAGAACTATGGAGTTAATTCATTCTTAAAACGTAGAGAGGAATTTTGTTGTTTCTTTTGACAGGAACTTTTTCCCCACAGCATTTTTTTTTTTCAGTTGTCTCATATAAAGGTTGATTACAGATGACTTCGATTTCAGAATGTTGCTAAAAATAAATAAAAGCAAGCTATACTAATTCAGGAAAATCTGGGAAAGAGTTTTTTATTCTCAGGTATTGATGTTCGATACGCGTATGTCGTTTCGTGTTGCTCTGCAGATATCAAAGTGGTATTCTCGTTCTCTTGTTTTGTCACGATGCGGGGGTGGCTCAGTCGGTAGCGCGCCAGGCTCGTAATCTGTAGTTCCCAGGTTCGAGTCCCAGCTGGGTCAGCGTTAAGATTTATCTTCGCAAAATTCCCCGCCCTGTCCACAGTCAGTAGGGGATACCAATGGGTTTTGAAAGACTACCGTCCGTCGGATGGGACATTAAGCTGTGGCCCCGTGTGCGGGAGAGCCATACCCTGTGCACGTTAAAGAACACGCTGGATGGCCTTGACAGGAGGCTACCATCTGTCTCCCAACAGCTATTCCAGTAGGTCCCCTTCCCCAACCTTCTCTGAGCCTTCGAGGTCCATGTGACCTGGCCATTTAGCCCATGGTGTGCAAAAAAGTGCCGCTCAGAGGTAAAACAACCCAACCCAACTGTTATCATAATTGAACTTTAAAGGAAATAGGGAGCATTACTAAAAATAAGCGTCAGCTAACTATGCTCTCCTTCTTTTGTTTCGCCTTTCTTATTAATCACTAATATTTTGTGATTGCTGTTTTTTTTTCTGATGCGATTGATATTTCTCAGCTATTTCACTTCTCGATTTTTCTCATGGTTGTATCAATTGTTATTAGATAATTATGATATGTAAATGTGTATTGTACTAACTGGCGGAATAAATAAAGATTATTATTATTATTTATTATTGTTAACTGCCAAATGACCAGAGAAATGACCTTTCAAACACGCTGGATGGCCTTGACGGGAGGCTACCATCTGTCTCCCAACAGCTGTTCCAGTGGGTCCCTTCCCCCAAATCTTCTCTGAGCCTTCGGGGTCCTTGTGACCTGGTCATTTAGCCCATTGTGTGCAAAAAAGTGCCGCTCAGAGGTAAAACAACCCAACCCAACTTTAACGTGCACAGGGTATGGCTCTCCTGCACACGGAGCCACGGCTTAACATCCCATCCGACGGACGGCGGCTTTTCCAAGCCCATCGGTGTTCCCTACTGACCTTGGGCAGGGCGGGGAATTTTGCGGAGATAAATCTCAACGCTGACCCAGCTGGGACTCGAACCTTTGAACTACAGATTACGAGCCTGGCGCGCTACCGACTGAGCCACCCCCGTCCCAATGCCAGAAGGAATTTGGAAAAATTATGGTTTAAATTTAAAACGTTAAAACATGACTTTTTTGAACAATTCTGCCAAACCAGGATCTGCTATCAGTTCTATGGATGAAAACGTGATGCCGCTGTGATGTCTACAGAATCACAAACAAAGAACACATATTGAACTTTCGGTTTAGAGTAAATTAATCCATCTGAAGAAGGATGGCCATTTTTCAACACCATCGTATGTCGCTTTTTTTTGGATGGTCAAACGTTACTGTGCGCCTCTTTCTTCAGTGAAGGACGATTTCAACGCAATCCGATGTCTCCTTCTGGGCAAGGGCGGTGTATGAGGTGGGGGAGGGGAGCAATCGCGTGCTTTCTTTCTTAATTCTCTCACAATTTGAATTCGAAACAGAAAACCTGAGTTGGCTAATCTAGAACACTGCTCACTGCTGCAGCCCACATTCCTTACAACTCCGGTTTTCTTTTTATTTGTTAATTAATATTTGTTTTATTTGCATGGTTTCGGTATTTGGACAGGAATGTCATTCACGTGTGAAAGGATTTGTTTTTTTCTTGCCGGGTGTATTTTCCAATGTCCGTGATTCAATATTAAAAATGGAAAGTTTGAAATTTTTAGTTTTATTTTACAGATTTAAATTTAATATCAAAATCTAGGTTTTCTAAATGACGAACAAATCACATCAGAGGCGAGGGTGGCTCAGTCGGTAGCGCGCCAGGCTCGTAATCTGCAGTTCCCAGGTTCGAATCCAAGCTGGGTCAGCGTTGAGATCTATCTCCGCAAAACTCCCCGCCCTGCCCACGGTCAGTAGGGGACACCGATGGGCTTGGAAAGGCCGCCGTCCGTCGGATGGGACGTTAAGCCGTGGCCTACGTGTGCGGGAGAGTCATACCCTGTGCACGTTAAAGAACATGCTGGATGGCTTTGACTGGGAAGCTACCAACAGCCGTTCCAGTGGGTCCCCTCCCCCAACCTTCTCTGAGCCTTCGGGGTCCATGTGACCTGACCATTTAGCCCATTGTGTGCAAAAAAGTGCCGTTAAAGAACACGCTGGATGACTTTACGGGAGGCTACCATCTGTCCCCCAACAGCTGTTCCAGTGGGTTCCCTCCCCCAACCTTCTCTGAGCCTTCGGGGTCCATGTGACCTGGCCATTTAGCCCATGGTGTGCAAAAAAGTGCCGTTAAAGAACACGCTGGATGGCTTGACGTGAGGCTACCATCTGTCTCCCAACAGCTGTTCCAGTGGGTCCCCTCCCCCAACCTTCTCTGACCCTTCAGGGTCCATGTGACCTGGCCATTTAGCACATGGTGTGCAAAAAAGTGCCGCTCAGAGGTAAAACAACCCAACTCTCATGTACACTGCGATACGGCTTAACGTCCACCAGATGGACGGCGCGCTTTCCAAGCTTATCGGTGGCTCTTTTCTTAGAGGACAGGATATGGGGATTTAGCAGAGATAAATGGAGATAGCGGGGGAAAAAAAGCACTGTTTAGACTCGAACCAAGGAACTGATAATAGTTTGCTCGCTACCTATTTTGTCAATCCCGACCATCCCAATAACGTCAAATGATATGCAGAGAATAAAATGATTTTTTTTTCCTTTATGTCTATTGAATGAATGCACTTCTTCCCTCTAATACCTAAATCTGACAGTCGAATTAACTCGGAAAAGATGGAGAAAAATAACTCTCGGCAAGTAACTAAATAAATTTCAAGCGTTCATCATCTTTCTAAGTAAAATCATCTATTCGAAGACAGTCACGGCTACAATCATCCAAAAGTTCTAAAATCCCTCCACGTGGTCAAATATATTCTCGTATTCTTTTTCTCATCATCACTTCAGGTTATCCCGCTGCTCATTTATCATTCCGAAATCTTCTCCACCAAGCATTCACTCGCTTAAACCAAAAACAAGAAAGAAAAAGAATTCACTCCCTGAAAACAAAACTCGAAGAAGAAGTAAATGAGTTAGATTGGTTTCTTGACAATGTTTTGTGTTTCTCATCCAACAAAGCTCTCCGGCTTACATACTTGTCGAACACGCCTACTCATTTTTCAGACAAAAAGTTCATGTTCGAGTCTCTAGCTGCGACTTAAGCTGGCTTCCGTATCTCGGCATCTTGCCCTCTGCATCCATTCATCAGAAATGCCGTTCCTCCAAACCGACCAGTCAGTCATGTTCGTTGCCATAGTAACCTGTCCACCCTGTTAATCTCTTGTCATTGTTGCAATCGCGATTCGCGCGTGCGCGATCTCGCTCCGGAATTGACTGCTTCAGTTTTTATCTCGGTTGCAATCAGAGTTTAAAGGCTTCCTCTACGGCTCCTTCTTATCTGAGATGATGTTCAAACTCGTGATCAACCAATCTTTCAGCTTCGCGTTCTCTTTCTTAGGCACCTTATTTTTCTCTCACACATATATATATGGTTGTTTGCTGCTTATCGATGATCGTGGTTAAGTGATTTTCCTCTGAAGCTCAGCTACCCGTTGTACGCACAAGCTACGATCTTCCCACCCAATTTCGGCCTCTCGCTAGCGATTCCTTTTCTCATTATTATTATTATTGTGATTTAGATATTTACCCCACCGTTATTTGCTCTGTTCGCAGTCGCAAGATGCACCTACACGTTCGGGAACTGATGGTAAGCAGTTGATTGCTTTGGGAAACTGATTGAGGTTCTGAAAATGGACTTTGCAAACGAGGGACTTGGGAGTTTGCGAAGAGGGATCGGGATCTATTGTTGGCGAAGGCATTTTCTTCTAATGACCTTTAAAAAGATAATCACGAGAATAAGTTGAACTTATAACGAGTACACGTACTCAAACGCACTAGCGCAGAAGGTTGCGCAAAAGGTTGTTATTATTTTCCTTCTTTTTACAATGCGCTTAAAGTACTAAGGTAGGATTGTTTTGTCTCTGAGCGACACATTTGTGCACGCAATTAACTGAATCCCAGGTCACAAAGACCCCAAAGGCCTCAGAAAAGGTTAGGAAAGTGAATTAACCAACTGGACAGATGTTAGGTTGGGTTGTTTTACCTCTGAGCGGCACTTTTTTGCACACCATGGGCTAAATGGCCAGGTCCCATGGACCCCAAAGGCTCAGAGAAGGTTGGGAGATGGGACCCACTGGAACAACTGTTCTGAGACAGATGGTAGCCTCCCGTCAAGGCCATCCAGCGTGTTCTTTAACGTGCACAGGGTATGGCTCTCCCGCACACGGGGCCACGGCTTAACGTCCCCATCCGACGGACAGCGGCCTTTCCAAGCCCATCGGTGTCCCCTATACTGACCGTGGGCAGGGCGGAGAATTTTGCGGAGATAAATCTCAACGCTGACCCAGCTGGGACTCGAACCTGGGAACTACAGATTACGAGCCTGGCCAGCTGTTAGGAGATGGATGGGAGCTTCCCGTCTAGACCATCCATCATGCACTTTAACCTGCACACGGAACCACGGTTTAACGTCCCATCCGACGAACGACGGGCTTTCAAAGCCTATCTGTGTCCCCTTTCTCACTGAGAGCAGCGGGGGAAGGATTAGCGGAAAAAGTAACAAGAATATCAAAAAATAACGTAAAATTACTATTAAGCAGTAAGCATTTAATCAGAATTGTTTTGAGTTGAGTGGGATCTGAATCCACGACCTCCTAATGGCATCCATTGTCATCATGATACTTAAACAAGCTAATATTGATTAAGCGCTTAGTAAATCAATGGTGTGCTATAGATTAATTACGCACCATAATAGTAATAATAAATATTCTCTCAAGCAACAGCTTGTCCCAAAGGTCAAACAGGAACTTGCCAATTTATACGCTGTAGGGAAGATCTGTGGAAAACGGCGAGACTTCGGCAGAAAAGCAACACCTCCATGCCTTCCTTACCCAGGGCTCGAATACAGGTACATCTCATTGGTAGCCAATAGCGCTAAACATTAGTCCAGGGGAACAGCTGTGTAAATATTATGTAATAAATATTTCACTGATTGCAAAAAAGATAATGTAAATTTTTTTCAACCCTTTTGTATTGCAAACACTAAATGGAAAAAGAGTTGGTTGTGTTGGGTTGTTTTGCCTCTGAGCGGCAGTTTTTTGCACACCATGGGCTAAATGGCCAGGTCACATGGACCCCGGAGGCTCAGAGAAGATCGGGGGAGGGCACCCACTGGAACAGCTGTTCGGAGACAGATGGTAGCCTCCCGTCAAGGCTATCCAGTGTGTTCTTTAACGTGCAGAGCGTATGACTCTCCCGCACACGGGGCCACGGCTTAACGTCCCATCCGACGGACGGCGGCCTTTCCAAGTCCATCGGTGTCCCCTACTGACCGTGGGCAGGGCGAGGAATTTTGCGGAGATAAATAACTTTTATGATGATTGCTCCGTTTGCACAACTGGGTATTGAATTGATAAATGCGAATTTGCACTCTTGGAATACATACCGTTTTTTCGAATTCCCAATTAATAATCATCCCGATATAAATATTGAAAGGAAATAAAATTTGACAGATGATCAATCATAAGTCTTTGATTTTGTTAGTTAAAAAGAGAGATTACTCGAACGTGGGAACTGCAGATTACGAGCCTGCTGTGCTGACGACTGAGCCACTCCCGCTTAACCGGGGGTGGCTCAGTCGGTAGCGCGTCAGGCTCGTAATCTGTAGTTTCCAGGTTCGAGTCCCAGCTGGGTCAGCGTTGAGATTTATCTCCGCAAAATTCCCCGCCCTGCCCACTGTCAGTAGGGGACACCGATGGACTTGGAAAGGCCGCCGTCCGTCGGATGGGACGTTAAGCCGTACCCCCTATGCGGGAGGGCCTGCGAACGTTAAAGAATACACTGGATGGCCTTGACGGGAGGCTACTATCTGTCTCCCAACAGCTGTTCTAGTGGGTCCCCTCCCCCAACCTTCTCTGAGCCTTCGGGCACCTTGTGACCTGGCCATTTAGCCCATGGTGTGCAAAAAGTGCCGTTAAAGAACACGCGGAATGGCTTGACGGGAGGCTACCATCTGTCTCCCAATAGCCGTTCCAGTGAGTCCCCTCCCCCAACCTTCTCTGAGCCTTCGGGGTCCTTGTGACCTGGCCATTTAGCCCATGGTGCGCAAAAAAGTGCCGTTAAAGAACACGCTGGATGGCTTGACGGGAGGCCTCCATCTGTCTCCCAACAGCCGTTCCAGTGGGTCCCCTCCCCCAACCTTCTCTGAGCCTTCGGGCACCTTGTGACCTGGCCATTTAGCCCATGGTGTGCAAAAAGGTGCCGTTAAAGAACACGCGGGATGGCTTGACGGGAGGCCTCCATCTGTCTCCCAACAGCCGTTCCAGTGGGTCCCCTCCCCCAACCTTCTCTGAGCCTTCGGGGTCCTTGTGACCTGGACATTTAGCCCATGGTGTGCAAAAAAGTGCCGTTAAAGAACACGCGGGATGGCTTGACGGGAGGCCTCCATCTGTCTCCCAACAGCCGTTCCAGTGAGCCCCCTCCCCCAACCTTCTCTGAGTCTTCGGGGTCCATGTCACCTGGCCATTTAGCCCATGGTGTGCAAAAAAGTGCCGCTCAGAGGTTAACTAACCAATCCGCTCCTCCTAGTATCGGAGTTGTTAACCTGCGCTGCTGCCAAAGACTTCCCCTGAAAATTAAATTTTCTTGCCTTTAATCTGCTGCAAATGGTATTGCATCAACATCATGGATATAGGAGTTTGATCACTAACGAAATTTCTTTTTTGTTGTATCCCAACATCGTTTTAATTGTCATGATTAATATGCAACGATAGCTAATGCTGCTTTTCGAGCTGCGGTTTATATTAATTCCGCTGTAACCCGGAACTTCCAGTCACGAAAATTCCACCATACCCGTGAGTCATCGGAAAGCATTTCGTCTCTTCCGTTCAACCCACCCAGATACCTCTTTCCCGGAAAACGCTGACCTTGTCAGTCATGCCAAATCAAAGCGAACAAAAACCATCCTACGATATTTGTTTTTTTTTTTCAAATTATCACTCTGCTGGTCGATTTGTTTGGCTGACATATCAATGAAAGGTAGAATGGAAAATCCCCGTTAACACCACTGCACGCATTAATAATATAAAGTCAATCAATAATATGGAAAACTCATTTGTTTTAGAGCCCAGCTTTCCAACCCTAAAATCCATCAACGAATTCACGTCTCGGTCATTGTGACGCTGCGGAAACAATGCGAACTACTTCACAATCAGGGAGTAAGCTCTTGTTGAGAAGATCGTGACTTACGAAGGCCATCCATCTTACGTCTATTTCGCGCGCGCCACCCACCCAATCACAACACCGATAAGGATCATTTCCATTGTTAATATTGCTGCCACATCGCTGAACCATTCTTATTGACTTGATGTGCTTCGTTTTCTCGTTCTTTAGCCAAACAAGTGGCCAGCTTTTCGCGGCGAAACAGTTGTGATTGTCGGTTTACTACGAAAAAGGAAGATGTGTTCTAAAACAGCTCATTTAGGCTTTTTCGCAGAATGTACGAGGTACAGGAAGGTAACGTGACGAGTTCGTACTCAACATGAGATCCAGGTATAGGTTTTTTTTTTTCTGTAAAGAATAGTTTATCGTTGCCTAGCATTTTACCTAACATGATGGGCTGTTTACTTCTAAGTCGTTTGTGCTCGCAGTGGGCTAAATAGGTCTCAAGGGTAGGCAGGGGTAACTCAGTCTGTAGCGCGCCAAGCTCATAATCTACACTTCTCAGGTTCGAGTTCCAACATTGAGATTTATCTCCGTAAAACTCTCGATCCTTCCTTCGTCAGAGGACACCGATGGTCTTGGAAAGACCGCCATCGGATACGACGTTAAGCCGTGGTCCCGTGTGTAGTAGAGCTCTATCGCGTGAACGTTAAGGAACACGCTGGATGGCCTTTAAAAGATGCATTCATCTATCTCCTACAGCTATCTAGTGTGTTCGCTTCCAACCTTCTCTGAAACTTCGGTGACCTTGTGACCTAGCCATTTAACCCATTGTGTGCAAAAAAAGTGCCGCTCAGATGTAAAACAACCCAACCCAGAGTAACTGTCCAAGCGTTAACTGCGCAATCTCGTGTTCTCCCCGGTAGCCATTCACATCACTCCACTGTGGATTACGAAACGATAAAAATCGGTGTTTTCTTTAAAAGCGATGACTAGAGAATTTTTCATCCACCTTTTCTTTAAATGCGATGACTATAATTCTTCATCCACCTATTCCAAAGAGTAGAATCTTATGTTTCGGAAAACTACCCAAGTGCGTTGAATACAATGATTAAGATGAATGGCGGTCAAAGAGGTTCTCGATTTATCGCATCGGGAAATCAGAGTCAGAAGATCTGTTGGGAGGTCTCGAAGCTTAACAAGATATTGCGCGTGAGGCCTGATGTAAACTGAAACCGTTAATGATTGTTGTCGGAGGAGGTGAAGGGATCTTGGCCTCCCTTCTGCTCGTAACACATCCAAGTGACGAAGGACCCCTCTTTAGCGGTAACCTAACCAAAATCGGGGTTGGGTTACCCCTCGGTGTATCGTGATGGGTGGTCCAGGACACGGGTACCACCCGTCGCGCGCAGTTATCCGACACTTAAAAGCTTCTTCTCTTTGCTTCCTAGTGGGAGTTTCGAAGAGCAATCTTATCAGCATAAAGTGCCCAATAACAAGCAAGTAATTTCTCTTTCAGCTTTTGGGCATCTTCTCTAATAAGGTTGTTTTTTTAAAGAGCTACTCGTGCTTAATCTCGAAGACTTCAATGGATCCGTGGTAAGACGTTTGCGTTTATATTCTGACGATTTATGCTGGATTGGATTATTTTATCTCTTAGCTGCACGGTTTTTGAACACAATAAGCCATATGGCCAAATCACAAGGATCCCAAGATCTCAGAACTTTGGGGGGAAGGAGACCCACCGGACGGCTATTAGGAAACAGTCGCCTCCAGGGTTGGGTTGGGTTGTTTTACCTCTGAGCGGCACTTTTTTGCACACCATGGGCTAAATGGCCAGGTCACATGGACCCCGAAGGTTCAGAGAAGGTTAGAGGACGATAAACTATTCTTTACAAGCTGTTGGGAGACAGATGGTAGCATCCCGTCAAGGCCATCCAGCGTGTTCTTTAACGTGCACAGGGTATGGCTCTCCCGCACACGGAGCCACGGCTTAACGTCCCATACGACGGACGGCGGTCTTTTCAAGCCCATCGGTGTCCCCTACTGACCGTGGGCAGGGCGGGGAATTTTGCGGAGATAAATCTCAACGCTGACCCAGCTGGGACTCGAACCTGGGAACTACAGATTACGAATCTGGCGCGCTACCGACTGAGCCACCCCCGCCCCCGCCTCCAGGGTATAACAGTACCTCCACGTTCATAGGGTACCACGGCGACGGCTTCTCCAGCACACGGCGACAGTTATGATAATTTCATTATCTTCTCAGACACCCAGAAAGCTGTAAGCAATGTAGAGATTATGAGTTTGCGCAGTTGATACTTCGACAGTTCTGATAACTCATTGGTTGATTGATGAATCCTTGATGTCTGAGAACTGTCGATGCGCCAACTGCGCAGACTCCGCATTGCTTCCCCAGTTACCATTCACTGGCACATAGAATATTTTTGAGGGGTCTTGAATTTAAAAAAGATGGAACTGAAAAAAAACGCTATAATTTTAATATCTTATACGTATTGGATACTAAAATACTTAACTACATATAATTAAATGGCTTAGAAACAACCAGGGTCGGATCTCAGGGGAAGGGACAATGTCCCCTTCCCATTTGCTCTATCTTTGTCATAGGCTCACATTTCCGGCTTTTATTTTCATAAATATTCTTTAGTCAGCACCCCTCTCTCTCACATCCTTATAAATGCTAAAGCTCACTCTGTTGCTTTCATTGGTTACGGCTTAAGCTGATTGAGGGGAAATTTATATTTTTTTAAATAAAAAAAAATAAATACCCCCTCAAGCAGCTGCTTGCCACAGAGGTCTGACAGGAGTCTGTCAGTTTATATGCCACAGTAGAAGATCTGAGAGGATGGCAGGACCTCAGCAGAAAACAACACGAACATCCATGCCTTACGCGGGGCTCGAACCCAGGTCCCGTAGATCAGTAGCCAAGCGTGCTAACCAATCGGCTACGGGACGGCCTCATATATTATTTTTATTTTTTTTCAGTGAAAAAAAATCGGAAATAAGAGCTTTTAGAAGTTTGTGTAATATATTTTTTAATTTCAATCAGTTACGAATATTTTCTACCATTTTCACCTATATTTTTCCATATGAAACTAACTGAAATAATATTTAAAGTGCATACAAATATACAAATGTTTTGCAACCACACGAACGTTCTAATATCGGCATATAAAACAGATTAATCTAAGTTAATCTAGGATTAACTTAATGATAAAACTGATACTTGAAAAAGATAACTTAAAAATTGGTAAAATAATTTCTATGTTAAAGGAGTAATCGATATACTATTAAATCTATTTCTACCGAAAAACCCGTGAAAACTGCCCCCCCCCCCCCTCTCCAAACTTTTAAAACGCCCTCAGGCCGCACAGGTTGGGAACAACTGTGCGAAGCGAATGCTCTTGCTAACGTTTACTTACCTCTTCAGTTGACGAAAGTTGATGGCCTAAATTTAACCTCACTGTATGAAGCGAAAGCTCATTCAACATTAAGATTCACAAATATTCTGTTCAAATTTATTATATCCTGTGGACAGAATGAAGCAATCGACAACTTCCCTAACAGAACCGAATTCCCACCTCAGCTGACAGCCGTGAAATATAACTTAAATGCGGTTCATTCTTCTCTCCGATTAGTACACTTAGAAACCGAATTTTCCGCGATTTGACGTAATCATTGTTTAGGCTTTCAACGTGCTCCTCGTGATTGATTGCAATGGCCGGTCATTACAATCCAACCTCCAGGTTTCTCTGCGTTGTTTACGCGTAGAAAATGACCACTCTAGATGCCCCAATAGCTGCAGACCCTGCAAGGTGGGGCTTCTTCCACTCTCGAAACTCTGCAGTTGACCCAGTGACCCCGCCCACCCTTCTGTAGAAATGCGATGCCGTTCCCCAGGCCATATATCATCGGGAAATCGTGACCGGAGAGACAGGCACGACTATATTGGATTCGTACGAAGCAATGGCCAGTTGTTCAGACAGAGGAGATGGGTATATAGACGAAGGAAATAAAGATTGAATGCCGCTGACAGAGAGAGAGGATGGGATCGCAGAATCCCACGCATGGGAGTCTGAAGAATATCCGTGTATAATGTGTTAATTTTGTCTTCCTCTTCAGTGATGGAATGGGGCTCCGTTCTCTCTTTTGTAAAATGAATCCTCGAGAAGCCAGTTCGTGAGAGAAAGAATCAGCAGTTGTGATTGGACTGATATTTAAACTAGAAGAACATATATCGCCTGTGGCGAATATAGGAATCTCGTTTTCAAAGAGAATGAAGTTTTTCATTTATTGACTTTTGCACTCTGAAAAAGTTTTTATTCGAAATATGATAGGAGAATGCACATAGTTGTATTTTATTAATATTTATAGAACACAAAAGCAGTTCTCTTTTATTTCTTAAAATTAAAAAATTGCTTTTATCACATCCTTAGGCCGTCTGGGTTGGCGAGTAGTTAGCATGCTTGGCTACTGATTAAAGAGACCCGGGTTCGAGCCCCGGATAAGGCATGGATGTTTGTGTTGTTTTCCTACTGAGGTCCCGCCTTCCTCACAGACCTTTCTAGGCTGTCTTAACCTACTATGACGTATAAACTGATAGGCTCCTGTCAGACGTCTGTGGCAAGCAGTTCCTTGAGGAGGTATTTATTTTATTTACTATCTGAGAAAAAAAAGCAGATTCTTGTTGTCAGTGGAATATCTCTTCACACTCTATCAACAATATTTCAAATTTCTACCATAAACAGGTCACTTGAAAAATTTTAGTTAAAAGTTTCGCATTTTTCATATTTAGTGCCCTTTAACGATGCAAATTAAAACTACCTAAAGACTTGAAAAATGGTAATCGTAATGGTTCATTAGTATTTATTCAACTAAAAATCTTTTTCTAGTTATCTCTTTAAAAAAGTTACTTTTCCCACCGTCCAGTGGGAGCGGGGGGGGGGGGGGGGGGCTCAGTCGGTAGCGCGCCAGGCTCGTAATCTGTAGTTCCCAGGTTCGAGTCCCAGCTGGGTCAGCGTTGAGATTTATCTCCTCAAAATTCCCCGCCCTGCCCACGGTCAGTAGGGGACACCGATGGGCTTGGAAAGGCCGCCGTCCGTCGGATGGGACGTTAAGCCGTGGCCCCGTGTGCGGAAGAGCCATACCCTGTGCACGTTAAAGAACACGCTGGATGGCCTTGACGGGAGGCTACCATCTGTCCCCCAACAGCTGTTCCAGTGAGTCCCCTCCCCCAACCTTCTCTGAGCCTTCGGGGTCCATGTGACCTGGCCATTTAGCCCATGGTGTGCAAAAAAGTACCGCTCAGAGGTAAAACAACCCAACCTACAACCCACCATCAAAATTTCAAATTCCTAGCAATGTGTCCAATATTCGTTTAAAATTTTAGAATTTTCAAACTTTTCCATTGTTAGAGGACCCATTTTAAGCTTTTGGTAGATTTAGAAAGTGCGCTTCATAATATTTTTTTATTAATTCCTATTCAATCCAAAAAATAATTTTTAATTTATATCTAAAAGCAAAAAAAAAGGTTGTATTACTACAGAAAACAAAATGAAAGCATTATCTTGTTGTTTTAAAATGAAATAAAAATTCGAAAAAAAATGAATGTGTTCCATATTCCTAAGTATTAAAAGTATTACATAAAAAATATGCATTTCTATTTTTCCTATTAAATAATGTAGCTCAAATCTTCATTTTTAACCTTCGCTGGTGACTGGCTACGCTTCGCCTTTGCTAATGACTCCGAACTATTTTTTTCATGTACGACTGGAGCGTGTGCAGTTACTGCACACGCTCCAGTTTGCTGTGAACGGTAACTGCACACCCTCAATATTTCCGTGAGTGAGCCCACACGATCTAGTATCAAAATAATATGACCATCTACAGTCGCTCAAAAAAGTATTCGAACACTACGGTTGATTACAGAATTCAGAAAAAATATCTGGCAACGATTTCTTTAGAAATTAGTGATCTGGCAACCTTAGTGATCTGACACGAAGGTTGCCAGATCACTAATTTCTAAAAAAATCGTTACCAGATATTTTTTCTGAATTCTGTAATCAACCATAGTGTTCGGATGCTTTTTTGAGCGACTGTACGACTTAGCTTCCATATTTCAGTCATTTAATCAGATAATCTATATATATATTGTCTTTAATCTTAAAAGCGTTCATGGTGTTGCAGTTCATCCAATATTGCCTACGCCAGGTGTGCAATTTATGGCATCAACGGAGTATCTCCACCGTCTTCTCTCTAGAATTCTTGTATTATTTAATCTGTCGAAAATTAAACGATTTAGAGATGATCTGAAAAGTATGCCGTGAACCCAGAAAAGTTGAAAAGTTCTGGATTAAAGAATTTATATCTTACACACCTTGGATTATCATATTACTCTCAGTGGAATTAATGAAATTTTCAGTTCTGAATTGAATGATCCTTGTCTTGTTGGGGCGGGGGTGGCTCAGTCGGTAGCGCGCCAGGCTCGTAATCTGTAGTTCCCAGGTTCGAGTCCCAGCTGGGTCAGCACTGGGACTCGAACCTGGGAACTACAGAAACTGGGGGGCGTTTCTGTAGGGGGCGTTTGAAAAACGCTCCCCAGTAGTTATATCAAAAATTATATCAAAAAAATATTCGAACACTATTGGTTATTCTCTTAGCAATCTTATCAATCTTATCAATGCCCCCTTATTGATGGGGGGGGGGGGGCAGAGTTTGCAAAGATTTATCTCCGCAAAATTTCCCCGCCCTGCCCGCGGTCAGTAGGGGACACCGATGGGCTTGAAAAGGCCGCCGTCCGTCGGATGGGACGTTAAGCCGTGGCCCCGTGTGCGGGAGAGCCATACCCTGTGTACGTAAAGAACACGCTGGATGACCTTGACGGGAGGCTACCATCTGTCTCCCAACAGCTATTCCAGTGGGTCCCCTCCCCCAACCATCTCTGAGCCTTCGGGGTCCTTGTGGCCTGGCCATTTAGCCCACGGTGTGTAAAAAAGTGCCGATCAGAGGTAAAACAATCCAATCCTTGTTTTGTTCTTAAAGCGTATTGGGTCATCAATCTCCAAGGATATGGGACGATCCTAATTTTGAGCTACTCATCAAAGAGTATAACCCGCCCCCCGATGTGTTATGCTGCTCTTCCTTGTTCATTTCTAGTTAGCATGATGATGAAACCAGCTCAAAAGCTGAAGAAGATGTAGTGGGAAAAACCGGAATCTAAACTCGATTTCTCGTTTAAAATACTAACTTACTGGATCTTGTATTGGTGGCCATGCCCCCTCCCCAATTTTTTTATTTTATTAAAGTACTAGTAACGGCAATAAACACAAAAAGAAATATTAAACTTTTGCGTATTTCACACGTTTCTACAGAAATTTTAGTAGACCTCTAAAAACGTAGGGAAAGATGCTATATTGCAAAATGAGTCCAGTCTTTTGCCTCCCCCCCCCTCCCTCCTCTTTACTTTTATCTAGATCCGGCCCAGCTTATATATAAAGAAGAGAGATTGCATTTTTGTCTGTCTGTCTTCCTATGTCTTACTCTTCGCCCAGAGCAAGATTATAGGCATTATTAATTATCTGCATTTACCAGGTTCGAGTCCCAACTTATGAGCCTTTAGATTTATCTCCGGTAACCCCTCCCCCCTCATCCCTCTCTTAGAATAAGGGATGGAGATGGGCTAGTAAACACCGCCGACGTCGGATTTCACATTAATAAGAAGTAACTGGTCATTCTCGTTGCATTTTCTCATTCACTGCGTATTTATTCCAAAGACTCGTGTAACACGCCGATGAAATGGATTTATATCCTCCTTCATAAAAGTGAATGATGTAATTATTCTTATATAATTATTTGGACAAAATGGAACGCATTATTGCATAAAATTTAATATTCTTCATCTCCCAAAAAATTTTAATATCAAGAACCCAGAAGATGAAAAAAAAAATTGCGAGGATTTAAACATCACTAGAACGGAGAAGATCTTTGGCAACAATAACTTCTAGAAAAGATTATACCAGAATAGTTTTCTGGTTGAATGAGTTGACTAGCTCGAGATCAGAACTTTATTGGTTCAGATTCAAATTGTGCCAGACTTTCAGATTCTGGTCTTGGCCAGCCTCACCCCGATAGATGAAAGAAGCCGTTAAATGTACTGCGAGTATGGCATCAAAAACTGGCCCATACCTCGTCTGCTTTGAAGAAACACCTCAATGGCTTCGACCAAGCCCTCGCTGAGTATCTGTGTCCTCGGGGCACATCCTTTTTCCTCTGTCGGATGTAACAGTGGTTCCCAGCCCGTAGTCCTCGGATCCCTAGGAATCCGAGAAGGTAATAAAGGGGATTCGCCTGCTATTTTCAATATTTCAGACCTCTGAGTCTGTCTGCAGTTCTCTCTAAGTTCTGCAGAAAGAGATATTTCAGACTTCTAAAGAATACATTTACCACGATTACATAACCGCGTTAAAACTTTTTTCTTCTGGCTGAAAGTATGTCAGTTCAATACGGCAACACCGGTTATTTCTGGTTGAACACAAGATGTAATTGGTTGTTGATGATGTAAAAATTTCTGGAATATTGATTTTCTCTAAATTTTCTCCAAATAGAAATATATAATCCATTCTTGGGACTTTTAGGAAGTCCTCTTACCGAGGATCTATATTTTAGTTAAAACGTGTCAGGTAATGATGGAATGAGGGTCTGCAGAAAGAGTTACACATCGGGGGCGGTCTGGAGGAAGAGATTTGATACTGTGGTCCACACAAAGAGTTACACTTGATAGTGTTGTCCGCAAGAAGAATTAAACTTGACAGGGAGGTCTGTAGAAAGAGTTCAATGTAATAGGGAGTCCAGAGAAAGAGTTAGATTTAATAGTGTTGTCGGCAGACAGAATTAGATTTCTGAGGGAGGTCCGTAGAAAGAGTTCGACTTCAGAGGTCAGCAGAAAGAGTTAGACTTGGTAGTGGTCCGCAGAAAAAGTTAGATTTGGTAGAGGGTCTGTAGAAAAATTTCGCTTTGGAAGGGAGTTTAGAAGAAAAAGTTAGACTTGGTATGAGGGTCTCCACAGAAAGAGTGAGACTTGGTAGGGGTCCGCAGAAAGGGTTAGATTTGGTAGAGGGTCTGTGGAAAAATTCGCCTTGGGAGTTTAGCAGAAAAAGTTAGACTTGGTATGAGGGTCTCCACAGAAAGAGTGAGACTTGATAGGGTCCGCAGAAAAAAAAAAAAGTCGCTTTGGTAGAGGGTCTGTATAAAAAATTCGCCTTGGAAGGGAGATTAGCAGAAAAGGTTAGACTTGGTATGAGGGTCTCCACAGAAAGAGTGAGATTTGATAGGGGTCCGCAGAAAAAAGTTCGATTTGGTAGAGGGTCTGTAGAAAAAATTCGCCTTGGAAGGGGGTTGGCAGAAAGAGTTAGACTTGACATGGGGTCTCCACACAAAGAGTTAGACTTGATAGAGAGTCTTCCGAAAGAGCCCTGGTTGGGGGTCCATGGCACCGAAAAGGTTGGGAACCACTGGTGCAGAACAAATGTTTTTCCTGTTCTATTGATTCCCGAAGATATTTTCAGGAAGCATTTCTTGCCCTAAGAATTTTTTCCTTTGATTTCATTTCCATCTCATAGATTGTGTGATTTCTTTTTTCCTTGTAAATGCAGCAACTTGAGTGATCGTGAGGCATCGGAACGAGCTTCTAAGAAATGCAGTATCGTTCTTCAGTGTTTCCATACTTACCCGGAAACCTGAATACCTCTGTAATCTCTTACTACATCAGGAGAGACAATAGACTGATAATTAGATGATTACCATCACATCCTCATTACTCATACTTAAGACTGCAGCAGTCTTCGTATTTTTTATCTTAGTTTTTCCCCCCTACTGTGCCTCTATGCAAATGAGGGCAGCACGTGCAGAAGGAGTAGCCTCCGTTTCTCGCCTTGGAGTGAAGGGTCTGCATCCCAATGGAGCCTGGGTCAGTGTTTCTTCTTAAGAGGGGCAGAAGAAAAAATTCCTCCCCTTGTGGTGGTGGTTGTTGCTATTATTATAGGTTGCAACGACTACACTTTAGGACGGCACTCCCACGAAGTTCCCCACTCAGAAAAAAAAAGGATGTCGTAAAAAAAATAAACATGACTGGAATTGCTTAAGTTGCATTTTAGGGGTGGGGGAAGGGGTGAATCTACTGCAAACGTTTGGCTTTAATAGGAATAGAATTTGACTGAAGCATGCTAAATTTTAAATTTAAACGGTATTGAGACTATACCTTTTATCTCGAAAATGTCTGTAAGACGAACATGAATATTCTTTCAAACATGCACACGTCTTTTCTTCATCTGTTACATTTAATCTTTGTTGTACTTGACAATTGACCGATGGGCTTGGAAAGGCCGCCGCCCGTCGGATGGGACGTTAAGCCGTGACCCCGTGTATGGGAGAGTCGTACCCTGTGCACGTTAAAGAACACGCTGGATGGTCTTCACGGGAGGCTACCATCTGTCTCCCAACAGCTGTTCCAGTGGGTCCCCTTCCCCAACCTTCGCTGAGCATTCGGTGTCCATGTGATCTGGCCATTTATTCCATAGTGTGCAAAAAAGTGCCGTTAAAGAACACGCTGGATGGCTTGACGGGAGGCTACTATCTGTCTCCCAACAGCTGTTGCAGTGGGTTCCCTCCCCCAACCTTCTCTGAGCCTTCGGGGTCCATGTGACCTGGCCATTTAGCCCATTTTGTGCAAAAAAGTGCCGTTAAAGAACACGCTGGATGGCTTGACGGGAGGCTACTATCTGTCTCCCAACAGCTGTTGCAGTGGGTTCCCTCCCCCAACCTTCTCTGAGCCTTCGGGGTCCATGTGACCTGGCCATTTAGCCCATGGTGTGCAAAAAAGTGCCGCTCAGAGGTAAAACAACCCAACTCGATAATTGACTCGGTAAAGAGCAAGCATCACCGACCAAGGAAAAATCGAAACGTTTTCCGGGGTTGGAACGATAAAATAATCCTGGGAAAGGGACTCAAGGGCTTATAATAGATTGGAATATACTATAAAATAAGCATCGGTTTGTTTGTTTTAAAATTATGTTTGCTAATTAGTGAAATAGCCACCACCGATGAATTTTTTTCTTCAGCGATAACTTTATTAGGTACAGTTCCATGTTATGTCAATAGTAATCCCTATACAAAATTCATTAACATTTTAATTGAGATTTTTATGGGGGAAAAAATGTGACTGAAGATAATTTAAAGATCTTAATCAAATCTATTTCAATCTCGATTTTCAACAATGTATTTAGAGAGTTGCGAAAATTAAAATATTTTTCATCGACACTGACAGTTTAAATAAGTCATCATCATCATCATCCTCAAGCAGCCATGGGCTACGGAGGTCCAACCAGACCGTGCAATTTAGTTCTCCAAGCAAGTCTGTCCTGAGCTACATCTACTGCATCTGGCCACTGCACATCAATTCTAACAAGGTCCTGTTTGACATTGTCTGCCCACCGCATCCTAGGTCTCCCCTTCTTTCTGAGGCCTTTAGGCACACTGTTCATAACCCTATTCACTTAATCTATAATTATCCAAACGGGCAACATGGCCAAACCAACGGAGTCTCTCTCTGCATAATATGCTGTACTCTGAAAAAAAACAACAACAAAAAAAAGTTATAAGTTCCGTTCCGGTGGCTGAGTGGTTAGCGCTCTTGGCTACTGATCTGAAGAACCTGGGTTCGAGCCCGGATAAGGCATGGATGTTCGTCTTTCAGCTTGGCCTTCCTCATTGATCTTTTCTGTGGCGTATTAAACTGACAGGCTCCTGTCAGACCTTTATAGCAAGTACTGTCTGAGGGGTAATTTATTTATATTGTTTTTAAAAAAAAAGCAATAAAGGTTCCTGGGTTCGAACCCTGGGTAAAGCATAGATGGTTGTGTTGTCTTTCTGCTGAGGACCCGACATCCTCACAGACCTTCTAAATTAATAGTCTCCTGTTACAGCTCTGTGCAAGTAGCTGCTTGAGGGGGATATATATTATTTATTTATAATAACTATTATATGAACCTTTAAGAGTATTTTTAGCAGTTCGCGCATTATTATGTAAATATTCGCAATTTTGAATGCCTTTTGCAAAACGAGTTAATAAATGCTCCAACTTCCTTAACAGTTTAAATACGAAGCATATTGTTTGGAAATCGAGTGTGAAATGAATTTGATTGAAATCTTTGAAATTATCTTCAGCCGCTTTTTTTTTTATGAAGTTGTGTATCTGATTTATGAAGCTGTATAAGAGTTGTGTATCTGAGTTAAATTTGACATCCCGTGGAACTATACCTAATAAAATAAAGCGGCTGCTGAACGTATTATACACAGAATACAGACTTATTATTCTTTTCGAATGGAATCCCTATAAGACAACAACTCTGCTAAAGAACTCTGGTATTATTTTTTCTTAATTTTGTTTCTTTTTAATCGTAAGATATTAAAATCTTTGGCTAAATTATGTGCATCGCATGGAAATATATATATATCTACTTAAGCTGCATATATCAAAAAGTTAACTGTAAATTTCTCTCTATAGCTGCTCTTTGTACATTGCTGCTCTCTATAACTTATGCTTTTAAAAGCATAATAAATAGAGTTTAAATTATCAGGAATATCGAAATGACTCCTGATCGAAATCTATAAAGGCTCCCAATACAGTCTCGCGTTGTGGTACAATCGCTCAAAAAAGTATCCGAACACTGTGGGTGATTACAGAATTCAGAAAAAATATCTGTCACGTGACACGAAGGTTGCCAGATCACTAATTTCTAAAAAAATCGTTGCCAGATATTTTTTCTGAATTCTGTAATCACCCACAGTGTTCGGATACTTTTTTGAGCGACTGTACGTCATCAGCACCACCAACAAATCTGTCAATCAACCAACCAACTAAGTTGTATAATATTTTTTTGAGGGCTGGAAGGACTTGTGTAAGAGCGTTTAACGTATCAAATATTCAATTGCAATGCTTTTTTCCGAATTGTTTTGGATAACAGCGAACAATTCATCTTTTTTATATTATTCTTCATATCAAAATATCTCATCTATTTTTAAAAAAATAGAATATTCGCACAAAGTGTGCAAGATGCAGGCTATCACGGCGAGAAAAATACTTCGGATGTGCTCGGGTTTAAGCAATAAGTTTGCACTTCAGAGATGGGCAAATCCAATCTCCACTGGCGAATGAATTTTTCAGCATGGCTTGTTACTTACCAGATTAGGAAAAACTTCCAACAGCAACATATTTCCACGGAAAGGACATTAACTTTCACCATTGGATGCAGTATCATTAATCTGTAGTTCCCAGGTTCGAGTCCCAGTTGGGTCAGCGTTGAGATTTATCTCCGCAAAATTCCCCGCCCTGCCCACGGTCAGTAGGGGACACCGATGGGCTTGGAAAGGCCGCCGTCCGTCGGATGGGACGTTAAGCCGTGGCTCCGTGTGCGGGAGAGCCATACCCTGTGCACCATAAAGAACACGCTGGATGGCCTTGACGGGAGGCTACCATCTGTCTCCCAAGAGCTGTTCCAGTGGGTCCCCTCCCCCAACCTTCTCTGAGCCTTCGGGGTCCATGTGACCTGGCCATTTAGCCCATGGTGTGCAAAAAAGTGCCGCTCAGAGGTGAAACAACCCAACCCAACTCATTAATTTCAATGAATGCTTTTTTTTTTAAATTCACATATGTAGAAGTAAGAAATTTTTTGACCAAATGACTTTTGTGTACAATTTTTTGTACGCAATGGGCTACATGACCAGGTCACGAGGACTCCAAAGGCTCAGAGAAAGTTGGGCAGGAGACCCACTGGACGGCTATTAGGAGATAGATGGAAATCTCCGGTCATACCATCCAGTATGTTCTTTAACATGCACGGGGTATGGATCAACCGTATACTGGGCCACGGCTTTTCGTCCCATCTGAAGAACGATGACCTTTTCGAGTCATCGGTGTCCCCTACTGACCGAAGGCAGGGTAGGGGTTTTGTGAAGATAAATCACGACGTTGGCTCAGAGACTGGGATTCGAACCTGGAAACTTCTGATCACGTGCCTGGCGAGCTATCGACAGAGCCACCCCCGCCGAACCCTTCAGGGTCTTTGAAACCTGACTATTTAGCCCATTGCGCGCGGAAATTTGACAACATTTCTATGTATTTGATTTGTATGTACCATTTATTAATAAATGTATTAAAAAAAATAAATACCCCCTCAAGCAGCTGCTTGCCACAGAGGTCTGACAGGAGCCTGTCAGTTTATATGCCAGAGTAGAAGATCTGAGAGGATGGCAGGACCTCAGCAGAAAAACAACACGAACATCCATGCCTTAATCAGGGGCTCGAACCCAGGTCCCTTAGATCAACAGCCAAGCGCCTAACCACTCGGCCACGGGACGGCTAATAAATGTATACATCCTCGCAAAGTCCTAAATTACTTTTAAACACCCTATTATGATTAAAAAATTTTTGCTTCACTGAAAACTTTCTGGACAGCTTAATTAAATGCAGAATGTGTTCATTGGGTTGTTACTCTCGACACCTGTGAACTTTCAAGAATCTCGGTAAAAGGTTAACGGAAAATATGACGGGGTGGGGGGAGTAGAGAGTACGAGGGAGGGATAGGGTGAGGCTGAGGTAAGAGTCGGTGTGAGATCATCGCACGTGAAGCATGTGCACAAGGCAACAGTAACCTCCCCTGCTCCAGCAAGATCGAGAACCAGTAACTCGATAGGAGTTACATTTTAATTGACCTAAATTAAGATGCAGCAAGGATTGGTTACTATGCAGTTGCTAATTACCTATTGGGCTATGCTTAGGCCATTAATCACCTCTGCTGTTGTTCGTGCTAGGTCAGAATTGAGCGATGGGGGTGTTGGAAAAACCTGTCTTCCCCCCCTTTCCATTTTCTTTCCCTCCCACCTCTCTGGTGACTTACGTGATCTTTTCTTTTTTCGTTGTAGATTGTGTAAGGAGTGTCTGGAGTAGAAGGTGGCATTCTTTGGGTATCCTGGTTGCTTACGGTCATTAGCAAACCTATTGTTAATTTCAGGTATTAGCAAGTGTACACACATTCAAGTATGAAGTCTTCTGTTAAAAAGAAATTAAATAATGTATTCTGTCGTTTTTCTGCTGAGGTCTTGCCATCCTCTCAGATCTACTGTGGCATATAAACTGACAGGCTCCTGTCAGACCTCTGTGGCAAGCAGCTTCTTGAGGGGGTATTTATTATTTTTATTTTATATTCTAATGAAGTGCACCACTTTTGTTACATTATGTAGAAGGCTGAAGAATCGAATATAGAGAATTAAAAGTAATGTTTCAGCTTTACATTGTGTTGGGTTGTATTGTTTTACTTCTGAGAGGCACTTTTTTGCACACAATGGGCTAAATGGATAGGTCACAAGGACCCCAAGAGCTCAGAGAAGGTTGAGGGAAGGGGACCCACTGGACAAGAGACAGATGATAACCTCCCTTCAAAGTCATCCAGTGAGTTCTTTAAACCACCTAGTGTGTAGCCCTCCTGCACATGGGGACACGGCTTAACGTCCCATCAGACGAACGGCGGTCTTTCCAAGACCATCGGTGTCCCCTTTTTCACGGAGGGCAGGACGGGAATTATCAGAGAAAAATTTTACACCGTGAATTACAATTTTATATTTATTCATTTATTTAATTTTTTTGTTCATGCCAAACAATTTTTTTTTTCCGTTCCTTTGGTGAAAATAGACATAATTTTAGAAATTATTTTAGATTATAGCTCTTATAGTGCATGATCTTGTTCATTAGGGGATTCGTTTTAGGAATACTTTTTAATTTAAAGAAGTATTTACTCTTCGAATAATTTCAATTATAAAAAGTTAAAAAAAAAAGCATGCTAGAAAGTTTTTTTTTTCTTTCATCGTGAAGTTGAAATAATGCGAGATGACTGCGAAAAATCCAATTCCGTAATTGGTTAGTATACAAATCTACGATTGCTCTATCCAGAATTCGATTTCTAAAGAGAAAAAATATTATTATACTAATTTCGATTTTTTCTTATCACCTTGTACCATTTTGTTTCGTCACGTGCATGACGTTTTAGTTAAAACCGTACTACAGCTGATAACCTGATGTTTCCACCTTCGATACCTAGTTGCCTCAGAAATGCTATTTTCTACAAACCTCGTTGTAAAAATAGACATCGAAGGTGCTTAGAAAACGCCACGTTCTCTCGAATAGTAATTTTAACCGTGGTTCAGTGTGCAGAGAGGGGGGGGGGGGGGGGCTCAATCGCTGGGGCGCCAGTCTTGTAATCTGACTTTCTAAGCAGAAAAGAATCCTCACTGTGACAAAGTTGAGATTTATCTGCGCTAATCCCCACCCTGTAAAACTCCTCCCACCTAGACGTTAGGTATGACCCAAGTACAGGAGAGTCATATCCTGAACACAATAAAGAACTTGCTGGATGGCCTTGGCGGGAGGTTGCCATCTGTCTCCTAACAGCTATCCAGTGGGTCCCCTTGCCCCAATTTTCTCTGAATCCTTGGGATTCTTGTGACCTGGCCATTTAGCCCATTGTGTATCAAAAGCGTAACTCGTTGAAAAAAAAATATCCCCTTCCCCGAAACCCCCCCCCCCCTTCAATTATCAAATATTTTTCTTACTAAGATGATTTAATAACACTCATTCACTATTGATTGGCATTTCCCATAGACAACAGCAAAAAGGTTGGCTGACAGGACCATATTTAAAGAACAAAACAAAACACAAATTCCAACCTCTTCCCATCTATCAGGGTACAAATCCGAACACATCATCCATGGTGAACTCTTCTTCTAAAACATTGCCTGCTGACGATGTCCTTTTTTTCCCTTCCTCACCCATTAATTATCTCCTTCATCGCGTATGTGTCTGTAACGGAGAAAAGAACTATATTTGCACAGCGACAGGACATGTGTGTGTTCTAATTGATATTTCTCCAACTAACAGTACGTATATACATATGTATCGCATTTCGCCGCTGCTCTCCGCATCACTGCCAGTCACCATGGCAACCTATTTAGTATTCAGCATCTTGCGCAGCAGGGCGGCGTTGCGGTGCTCTAATTAATAGCCTCGTTGCAGAGCCCGGCGGCTCCCAAGAGCACCGCTGTGTTATTAATTTGTACTAAAGGTCTCATTGTCGGGATTCTGTCTCCACTGACGAGGCACACGAAGCACCCTTTTCACGGCTCGGACCCGGGACGAGGCCCTCCGTGACTGGGGCGGCTCAGGTCGTGACCCGATCCGCCGTTTACTGACGAAGGTTACCAATGATTGGCAGACGGGCACCACCAGCTACACGTTCGCTTTATCCTTCACCGAACGTCTGGGTGGAAAGATCCCTTAGAGTGTGCTTTTTTTTATGCATCCAAAGTTCTACGTGCGGAAATTAAAATGAGCCTCCTCGAAACAAAATATTTTGGGCTTAGAATGCAAAAAACTTGGAACCGATTTGACCGATGACCTGAGAAGCTACATTGTGATTTGTTTTTGGTGGAATTCAAAAGCTTATGTATCAATGGCAATTTTCTTCGGGGGCTCTGAAGCTGACAATTGTTTTAACTCGGCGTGAATTGTTTTAAAGGCATTCATTTAACTCACGAGTGCGTTAAACAAGTTAAATTTGAGTTTTATGATTGGAATTTAAAAAATAGATTAACTCTCAAGCTGCTGATTACCACAGGAGATAATCAATACACTAAACAGCAGAAAAGATATTAAGAAAAGCGAGACCTCAGCAGAAAGACAACACAAGAAAAGAAATGTCAAAGGATGCGAACCTCACCACCACAGGTTTTTAACATAAATAACTCTTTATTTTGGAGGAGGACTACCACCGCTCTTTGACATAATATTCTCTTGATTATGGGCTCAGTTGATAGCGCGTCAGACTTGTCATCCAGGGTTCAGACCAGTCCGTTTGATCAGACGGATTGGTCTGAGCCCTAGTTGACTGCTGAATGCTTTCCTTGTGTTGTCTTTCTGGTAAGGTCTCGCCTTCCTCACATATCTTCTTTATAAAATATAAAAAAATATATATATATATTTAATTTTTTATGACGTACTATAACTGATAGGTTCCTGTCAGACCTCTGTGGCAAGCAGCTGCTTGAGAGTTAAGCAGAGCTTAATTTAAATATTTAAATTACTTAAGTATTTAGAACTGAAACACCGGGATTTTTTTTCCCTTCTTCTATACTGTTGCCTGTTATTTCATGTTATACGTTACCATGGCGATTAGAAGTGATGCTGTGTAATCCAAAGTGAGGTTTTTTTTCGTTTTGTTTTTTTTTTGGGGGGGGGGTTCTTTTGTAGTGAGTCTTTTCCATTTCACTATGCGTAAAATGCAAAAGTAAAAGAATTAAATTAATAATTAAAATTATGCTAAAGAAACTAAATTTTAGATGAATCAAAATAAAACTATTTCACGTTTTCTCCGATTCCCAGAACTTTTTCCTCCTCAGAAAGTCTCGATTTCTGTGTAGCTTTGATGGGAAGCTTACGATCTCCGAACAGATGTCCAAGGTCATTGGATTTCTTGTGATCTAACCATCATTTGTGTCACTAACCACCAACTTATCATATCTCTTGCGCACAAATATACCGCTTCGAGGAAAAACTACCTAACCTAACAAGAATTTCGAAAATGTTTCTGTAAACTTCAAATAAATATTGCCTCTAGAAAAATAGTTCTAAAATGTTTCGAGAAACTAATTCGTCTCCCACGCTTTCGACTTCATCTCCTCATGACAAGATCTTGAGTAATTCATTTATGGCTCTGAAACTAACAACTTCCTACCATGTGCATCGTTTCGCAATTTCAAAAGACAAAAGAAAAACAAGACTTTTTCCTTGATCCCTATGAATCGTGAGCTTTCACTTGTTCAGTATTCTTCCCGCTGCGTGGCGGTGTCTTCGCCACTAGGGGGCGTGACAGATCGTGCTGGACATCCGGGACCCGGGATATGGTTGCGTCACGCCGAGTGGCTTGTTGGGTTGGGATCTTTTCTGATGTCGAATTTTTATGCGCTTCAGTCAAGGTCATGGAGCCGTAAAAAAAGAGAGTAGCAATCTGTCTTCTGCGCCCGAGCATTCAGATGATTGAGGAAACGTAAGAGCGCATTCGATGAAATATCTGTACTATTATTTTTTGTGTCATTATGATTCATGTGAACATCGATAATCAATCACAAAGCAATTATCACCTGAAAATCAGAGTACTTTATGAAACTGCCTTTCAGCATGACGTCGTCCTTCATACTCTAGGTTGAGTTGTTTTAATACTGAGCGACACTTTTTTTGCACACAACGGACAAAATGATCCCCTAGGGCTCAGAGAAGGTTGGACGGACGGGGCCCAGCTGACACAAATGGTCCCCTAGGGCTCAGAGAAGGTTGGATGGGGCCCACTTGACAAAATGGTCCCCTAGGGCTCGGAGAAGATTGGATGGACGGGCCCCACTCGACAAAAAAATGGTCCCCTAGGGCTCGGAGAAGATTGGACGGGACCCATTTGACAAAAAAGTCCCCTAGGGCTCAGAGAATGTTGGACGGACGGGGCCCGCTTGACAAAAAAAGGTCCCCTAGGGCTCAGAGAAGGTTGGACGGACGGGGCCCACTAGACAACTGTTGGGAGACAGATGGTAGCCTCTCGTCAAGGCCATCCAGTGTGTTCTTTAACGTGCACAGGTATGGCTGTCCCGAACGCGGACCACTGCTTAACGTTCCATTTGATGGATGGCAGCCTTTGCAAGCCCATCGGTGTCCCGACTGGTCGAGGGCTAGGTGGCCTAGGTGGGACTCGAACCTTGGAACTGCAGATGACGGCCTTGCATGTTATCGACTGAGTTCGCTCCGTCCCCCATAATCAAGATAATGTGAAGGGCAGGGTGAATCAGGGCCAAGGAATATAGAGGAGGGGGCCAAGGAATCGTGTCCCCCCACTTTTAGAATGCTAGTATGGGTAACAGAAGTAAAAATTATTCCATTTGTTTATATTTCATGCATTTTTCAAGAAACATTTTAAAAACCGGTAAAACGAAGGGGAAAATATTTGTATTGATTTGAAAATTTAGTCTCTTGCCCCCCCCCCCCCCCCCCTCCGATTGAAAAGTATTTGATAGCTTAATGTACCAACTGATTTACGAGAACTGTCAATACGTCATCTGCTGAGTCTTACTGTCTTAATTTCTTTGCTTTACAGTGTCGTTGCCAGGATTTCAGAATTTTAGACTACCCAGGCAAAGATGAGCAGCACAGAAGTGGGCGTGTCACTTCAAATTTGTGCATGTATAAAAAACGAAAATTATGCCTTTTTTTTAACAGAATTACTTATCAAATTTTAATGAGGGAGGTTTGAACCCTCGAAACCGCCACATAGATACGCCCCTGTGTAAATAAATATATATATTATCACATAACAATGGGGTGTCCAGGTTCTAGTCACTCCTGGCCAGTGTTGATTTATCTACGCAAAATCCAAACCCTCCTAGGTGAGACAGATGACACCGATGACCGTCAGTAGCATGGGACGTAAAGCCGTAGCGCCGTGTGCAGAGAACCATACCCTGTGCACATTAAAGAACTCTCTGGATGCCTTGACGAAATCATAATCAATTGTGAGATTTCCAGGAGATGATCATAATCAATTGTGAGATTTCCAGGAAATGAACATAATCAATTGTGAGATTTCCAGGAGATGAACATAATCAATTGTGAGATTTCCAGGAGATGAACATAATCAATTGTGAGATTTCCAGGAGATGAACATAATCAATTGTGAGATTTCCAGGAGATGAGCACAATCAATTGTGAGATTTCCAGGAGATGAACATAATCAATTGTGAGATTTCCAGGAGATGAACATAATCAATTGTGAGATTTCCAGGAGATGATCGTAATCAATTGTGAGATTTCCAGGAAATGAACATAATCAATTGTGAGATTTCCAGGAGATGAACATAATCAATTGTGAGATTTCCAGGAGATGAACATAATCAATTGTGAGATTTCCAGGAGATGAACATAATCAATTGTGAGATTTCCAGGAGATGAGCACAATCAATTGTGAGATTTCCAGGAGATGAACATAATCAATTGTGAGATTTCCAGGAGATGAACATAATCAATTGTGAGATTTCCAGGAGATGATCGTAATCAATTGTGAGATTTCCAGGAGATGATCGTAATCAATTGTGAGATTTCCAGGAGATGATCATAATCAATTCTATGTGAAATTAAAACTTACAACGATGCGGAAGTTTACATCGGAAGGTTTGCATTATCTTCCAAGAGTCGTTCAGTGAAATCCTTTCCCCAACCTTGTCTGAGACAACAATCTCTGAGACCTTGAGGACTTGTGACATGGTCATTTAGTTTTTTGTGTGCAAAAAAAGTGCTACTCAGAGGTAAAGCAATTCAACAACCACATAAAAAAACTCTTCAGGTTGTTTTATGTAATCAAAATATACCTAATATTCATTCTTAAACTGATTTAACTTAAGTAGTTGAGTTGTAATGCTAACTATAACTAGTTAAGTGATAACTGTTTAGCCAAACCTAATATTTTACTAAACCTCTCTATATAAATTCATGCTGATTAAGGTGTGTTACTGAAGGTTATTTAATGATCTTTTGGCCGAATGGTTAGCACACTTGACTACTGATCTAAAGGACCTGGGTTCGAGCCCCGGGAAAGGCATGGATGTTCGTGTTGTTTTTCTGATGAGGTCTTGCCATCCTCACAGACCTTCTACTTTAGCATATAAACTGACAGGTTCCTGTCAGACCTCTGTGGCAAGCAGATGCTTGAGGGGGGTATTTATTTAATAAAATATATTTAAATCTCGATTTCCAGTAATATGCATTAAGTATTTAAACAGTTAACGAGGCTGAAAGATTTAGCTCTTTCTGCGAAAAAACTTATTCAAACTTAACAAAAATTTACATAATTATTACATAAACTGCTAAAAAGCTCTTACTCGTGTTATATGTTATGTTAGTATGTGGTGTCAGTATGGCAGTTACCGCTTTCGTTTGTGGGCGGGGGTGGCTCAGTCGGTAGCGCGCCAGGCTCGTAATCTGTAGTTCTCAGGTTCGAGTCCCAGATGAGTCAGCGTTGAGATTTATCTCCGCAAAATTCCCCGCCATGCCCACGGTCAGTAGGGGACACCGATGGGCTTGGAAACGCCGCCGCGGCCCCGTGTGCGGGAGAGCCATACCCTGTGCACGTTAAAGAACACGCTGGATGGCCTTGACGGGAGGCTACCATCTGTATCCCAACAGCTGTTCCAGTGGGTCCCCTCCCCCAACCTTCTCTGAGCCTTCGGGGTCCATGTGACCTGGCCATTTAGCCCATGGTGTGCAAAAAAGTGCCGCTCAGAGGTAAAACAACCCAACCCGCTTTCGTTTTAACTTGTTTTTTATTAACTTTTCGGAGCAATATTTAAACTGGCATTGTTGCTCTTAAATATTCCAATTTTCGTAACTCACTAAATTCAGATGAACAGATTGAGATCTCTAAATTATCTTCAGTCACATATTTTCATAAAAAAACTTATTTAAGAAGTTACTGAGGTCTGTATCTGAGTTACTATTGACATAACATGAAACTGTACCTAATAAAGTGCACTTTGAGTGCAAATACGTCGCAGATAACGTAACTGTAAGAGGTTGCTTATGCTGTTTTGCCATCACTGGAATCAAATGGCAAAAATACGCCTAACTCTTCTGTTCTCTGATGAAACCATTCTCCAACTTATGTGGGAAGTCCTCCTCTGAGTACCATCGGACATATTCCGTCGTGCCCTAACGGGATGATCCAGGACGCGGCCTTTCCTTATTATAGTTTCATCCGAAGACTCCAGCCTCCTCCCCCTTTACCGCCTAATTGAATTATATTGCTCAGTTAGTCATTAGTAGCGACGTAAAAGCTAACCTGGTTGCAACCTGCACTCGGCCCATAAATTAACGATAGGCAATCACGGCTGCCCTTTGCTGGTGCCTAGACTGTGTGTACAACTAGTAATGGTTTGTGTGTGTGTGAGCGCGCACGCGCGTGGATGTGCGTGGAGGGTCTGCAGAGGGGGAGGAAGTGCAGGGGGGAATTTACTGAACATTCCGGACCTTATTCATGCCACACAAAAAGAACAATCCATAGCTAGGGAAGTACGCATCGCCACAAACATTGAATAGTAAAAAGCAAAAACATTGATATTGTTGATAGGGTGCACCACGTGGTTTAGGGATTGAAGCATTACAAAGTTTACTTCTTTCCAGTTTTGTAATTTAATGCTTTCTATCAGTTATTTCTAGTTTATCTGATGCAAGCTCCAGGGAACGGTATATATAGATACAACATTCGCAATAATATTGTATACGTTGATAACTAGAACCCCTAACAGCATAAAAGAAGTTCTGTCCTCGTCCCGAAATCTTTATCAGCATCCGCGTACATTGGTTACTTAAAATTTTTCGAGGTTTTGCAAGTATTTGAGATCTGATGTAATGTTGCGAGTAAAATCAAACTAATGGTTTATTTATTATTAATAATTACCTGAAAAAATATACTGTGATAAAAAAATAAGTCTTTATTTCCGAAACGAATGTCTTACTAAATGTTACACAAAAATTTACCTAAATGCAATTTTCCAAATTTTTCTGGGTTAACTTTGCTCTTTTAAAAGCAATTTTCCGCGACTATGATAAGACACTCCTTTTCATTACCTAGTAACTCCCCTCTCCTCATGGCGGTGGCTCAGTCGGTAGCGCGCCAGGCTCGTAATCTGTAGTTCCCAGGTTCGAGTCCCAGCTGAGTCAGCGTTGAGATTTATCTCCGCAAAATTCCCCGCCCTGCCCACGGTCAGTATGGGACACCGATGGGCTTGGAAAGGCCGCCGTCCGTCGGATGGGACGTTAAGTCGTGGCCACGTGTGCGGAGATCCATACCCTGTGCACGTTAAAAAACACGCTGGATGGCCTTGACGGGAGGCTACCATCTGTCTCCCAACAGCTATTCCAGTGGGTCCCATCCCCAACCTTCTCTGAGCCTTCGGGGTCCATATGACCTGGCCATTTAGCCCACCCAACCCCTCTCCTCATCAATGTGCAACTTTGAGATCTCCACAACGAAAATTTTCACAGATTTAACTCCAGCTTTGTACGCACACTCGAGTAATTTTTTTAAACTTAAAATATTTTTTGTCATCAAAAAGATTGTTTCATAGAGGATACGTTTTTTAAATTTGTAGCTCTATTCCAATGCATTTTTTAATTCATTTGAAGTGAATAGCATCACTGAATTTCAAATAAGTTTTTTTTTTCTTTTATCTCAATTAGTTTTTTTTTCACCCATGTCAGTTATCAAAAATGCAATAATGTTTCCCACCATGTTCTTACCATGCTTATCAAATCCGCGATTTTATCCGTTTAATTAAATTTTAATATTAATTTTTTTTACCCTCGGTTTTTATCAATTATCCACTTTAATATAAATTTTTTATCCGTTATCCGCTTTAATATCATTTTTTTTTACCCACGGTTTATCCGTTATCCGCTTTAATATAAAAAAAATTTCCCACTGTGTTATTATATAAAAAAATAATACCCCTTCAAGCAGCTGCTTGCCACAGAGGTCTACCATTTTATTTTTTACCATTATCCACTTTAATATTCCATTTATTACCATTTATTACCATTATCTCCATTATTTTATTACCATCCATCCATTTATTACCATTATCCACTTTAATATTAATTTTTTCCCGCGGTTTTATCTGCTATCAGCTTTAATATAATTTTTTTTACCCGCGGTTTTATCCGTTATTCACTTTAATATAATTTTTTTACCTGCGATTTTATCCATTATCCGCTTTAATATAAATTTTTTACCTGCTATTTTATCCGTTATCCACTTTAATATCAATTTTTTTACCCGTTGTTTTATCCGTTATCTGCTTTAATAAAAAAAATTACTCGTGGTTTTATCCGTTATTCGCTTTAATATCAATTTTCTTACCCACGGTTTTATCTGTTATCCGCTTTAATATCAATTTTTTCCCGGGTTTTATCCGATATCCGCTTTAATATCAATTTTTCTACCCGCAGTTTTATCCGTTATTCGCTTTAATATAAATTTTTTTTACCCGCGGTTTTACTGCTCTCCACTTTAATATCAAAATTTTTATCCGCTGTTTTATCGGTTATCCGCTTTAATATCAATTTTTTTTTATCCGCGGTTTTATTGGCTCTCCGCAATAATCGTTTATCCTCCAGGAGCTTTTAAATACGGATATTCGCCTCTGCGCACGGCTCTATTGTATTACTAATAATGATCTTAGCATCTGTCAGAGAAAGAATTTAACCTCTCATTTGCATAAACATAAATTTAATAGTGCCATTATCATTACCTAGTTTGCTGCTGGGGTTTAAAAATCTTCGTTGCGATGAGGATTGCGTGAAGAACCATTAACTTAACCGGTGCGAGACGACGTCGTAACCTTCCTGATTCAGCCTGGCTATTAGTTACTTGATAATCAATGATCGTCACGACCCTCCCGAGGAAACTTCGAGTCTAATATAGAAACTCTCTGGCCTAAAGGTGAACTGGTGACCCAACGTAGCTCTGTCGGTTGTCTCTCGCAATTCCGAACAAGGAAGGTTACGAGGCCCCCAATTTCGGGCAGATAATTCCATTGCCACACACGACATTTTTAAGTTGCTATTCAATTATCCACAATAATATCATTCCTGTTGTTCTCCAAACAGGATGCTTAATTGCAATGAAATTGATGAAGAGAATTTCATCTCATCATTCCAATTCTCCTGAACTGAACTCAACTCTTCAACTAGAGAAATAATTTGATATGAATACTAATAATAATAATTTATTCAGTAGCATTTACATTATCAATACAAATATTTAATGCACAAGAGTTATTACAACTCGCCAGTTGAATTTAATTAAATACAACGCTTTATCTCATTTCATAAAATCGCAAAAAAATTAGATAAGAAAAAATTAATATAGAAAAATAATTATATATATATATATACTATATAAAAAGATAATGTAATTTATTATATATAATACAATTTAATATTAAAAAAATTAGATACAGAATAAGAATGTTAAAAATCAATTTTACAATTTCGAATTTTCGAAAAACCATTTTTTTTAGTTTTTGATTTTTTTATTATCTATTAATATTTATTTATTTTTATTTTCAGATAATTTGATAAGCAACTGCATTTTTTAAAGCTGAATAGCCAAAAAACTTAAAAATAAACTCTTTATTTCGTTCGGGTAATAAAAACTATTTAGACACCATTTCTCTTGTATTATGAGTTTGTCAACCTATGAAACACAGAAGAATTTTTATTAAAAAATATTAAGGATTTTAAACCTGTTCAAAATTTAAAACTTGCGTGTCAAAAAAACTTTTCATGGAATAAATTAAATTTCCTTTTAAATGTCATAGCTCTAACTATATATTATGCATATATTTCATAGGTTTGCGTGATCTTCCAAATGTTCCTCCCGAAATAAAATGGTGCGGGGGTAGCTCAGTCGGTAGCGCGCCAGGCTCGTAATCTGTAGTTCCCAGGTTCGAGTCCCAGCTGTTTCAGCGTTGAGATTTATCTCCGCAAAATTCCCCGCCCTGCCCACGGTCAGTAGGGGACACCGATGGGCTTGGAAAGGCCACCGTCCGTCGGATGGGACGTTAAGTCGTGGCCACGTGTGCGGAGAGCCATACCCTGTGCACGTTAAAAAACACGCTGGATGGCCTTGACGGGAGGCTACCATCTGTCTCCCAACAGCTGTTCCAGTGGGTCCCCACCCCCAACCTTCTCTGAGCCTTCGGGGTCCATGTGACCTGGCCATTTAGCCCACCCAACCCCTCTCCTCATCAATGTGCAACTTTGAGATCTCCACAACGAAAATTTTCACAGATTTAACTCCAGCTTTATACGCACACTCGAGTAATTTTTTTAAACTTAAAATATTTTTTGTCATCAAAAAGATTGTTTCATAGAGGATACGTTTTTTAAATTTGTAGCTCTATTCCAATGCATTTTTTTAATTCATTTGAAGTGAATAGCATCACTGAATTTCAAATAAGTTTTTTTTTTCTTTTATCTCAATTAGTTTTTTTTTCACCCATGTCAGTTATCAAAAATGCAATAATGTTTCCCACCATGTTCTTACCATGCTTATCAAATCCGCGATTTTATCCGTTTAATTAAATTTTAATATTAATTTTTTTTACCCTCGGTTTTTATCAATTATCCACTTTAATATAAATTTTTTATCCGTTATCCGCTTTAATATCATTTTTTTTTACCCACGGTTTATCCGTTATCCGCTTTAATATAAAAAAAATTTCCCACTGTGTTATTATATAAAAAAATAATACCCCTTCAAGCAGCTGCTTGCCACAGAGGTCTACCATTTTATTTTTTACCATTATCCACTTTAATATTCCATTTATTACCATTTATTACCATTATCTCCATTATTTTATTACCATCCATCCATTTATTACCATTATCCACTTTAATATTAATTTTTTCCCGCGGTTTTATCTGCTATCAGCTTTAATATAATTTTTTTTACCCGCGGTTTTATCCGTTATTCACTTTAATATAATTTTTTTACCTGCGATTTTATCCATTATCCGCTTTAATATAAATTTTTTACCTGCTATTTTATCCGTTATCCACTTTAATATCAATTTTTTTACCCGTTGTTTTATCCGTTATCTGCTTTAATAAAAAAAATTACTCGTGGTTTTATCCGTTATTCGCTTTAATATCAATTTTCTTACCCACGGTTTTATCTGTTATCCGCTTTAATATCAATTTTTTCCCGGGTTTTATCCGATATCCGCTTTAATATCAATTTTTCTACCCGCAGTTTTATCCGTTATTCGCTTTAATATAAATTTTTTTTACCCGCGGTTTTACTGCTCTCCACTTTAATATCAAAATTTTTATCCGCTGTTTTATCGGTTATCCGCTTTAATATCAATTTTTTTTTATCCGCGGTTTTATTGGCTCTCCGCAATAATCGTTTATCCTCCAGGAGCTTTTAAATACGGATATTCGCCTCTGCGCACGGCTCTATTGTATTACTAATAATGATCTTAGCATCTGTCAGAGAAAGAATTTAACCTCTCATTTGCATAAACATAAATTTAATAGTGCCATTATCATTACCTAGTTTGCTGCTGGGGTTTAAAAATCTTCGTTGCGATGAGGATTGCGTGAAGAACCATTAACTTAACCGGTGCGAGACGACGTCGTAACCTTCCTGATTCAGCCTGGCTATTAGTTACTTGATAATCAATGATCGTCACGACCCTCCCGAGGAAACTTCGAGTCTAATATAGAAACTCTCTGGCCTAAAGGTGAACTGGTGACCCAACGTAGCTCTGTCGGTTGTCTCTCGCAATTCCGAACAAGGAAGGTTACGAGGCCCCCAATTTCGGGCAGATAATTCCATTGCCACACACGACATTTTTAAGTTGCTATTCAATTATCCACAATAATATCATTCCTGTTGTTCTCCAAACAGGATGCTTAATTGCAATGAAATTGATGAAGAGAATTTCATCTCATCATTCCAATTCTCCTGAACTGAACTCAACTCTTCAACTAGAGAAATAATTTGATATGAATACTAATAATAATAATTTATTCAGTAGCATTTACATTATCAATACAAATATTTAATGCACAAGAGTTATTACAACTCGCCAGTTGAATTTAATTAAATACAACGCTTTGTCTCATTTCATAAAATCGCAAAAAAATTAATATAGAAAAATAATTATATATATATATATACTATATAAAAAGATAATGTAATTTATTATATATAATACAATTTAATATTAAAAAAATTAGATACAGAATAAGAATGTTAAAAATCAATTTTATAATTTCGAATTTTCGAAAAACCATTTTTTTTAGTTTTTGATTTTTTTATTATCTATTAATATTTATTTATTTTTATTTTCAGATAATTTGATAAGCAACTGCATTTTTTAAAGCTGAATAGCCAAAAAACTTAAAAATAAACTCTTTATTTCGTTCGGGTAATAAAAACTATTTAGACACCATTTCTCTTGTATTATGAGTTTGTCAACCTATGAAACACAGAAGAATTTTTATTAAAAAATATTAAGGATTTTAAACCTGTTCAAAATTTAAAACTTGCGTGTCAAAAAAACTTTTCATGGAATAAATTAAATTTCCTTTTAAATGTCATAGCTCTAACTATATATTATGCATATATTTCATAGGTTTGCGTGATCTTCCAAATGTTCCTCCCGAAATAAAATGGTGCGGGGGTAGCTCAGTCGGTAGCGCGCCAGGCTCGTAATCTGTAGTTCCCAGGTTCGAGTCCCAGCTGTTTCAGCGTTGAGATTTATCTCCGCAAAATTCCCCGCCCTGCCCACGGTCAGTAGGGGACACCGATGGGCTTGGAAAGGCCGCCGTCCGTCGGATGGGACGTTAAGCCGTGGCACGTGTGCGGGAGAGTCATACCCTGTGCATGTTAAAGAACACGCTGGATGGCCTTGACGGGAGGCTACCATCTTGTCTCCCAACAGCTGTTCCAGTGGGTCCCCTCCCCCAACCTTCTCTGAGCCTTCGGGGTCCATGTAACCTGGCCATTTAGCCCATGGTGTGCAAAAAAGTGCAGCTCAGAGGTAAAACAACCCAACCCAACAACCCAATCCTCAATTAGTTCGAATTTCAATTGTTAAACGTTGATAAAGAAGGGGGGGGGGGATCATAATCATTCCGTTTGAAAACATTTCCTATTGGCCAGAGCCGATATGTTATTCTTCGTCATAGTAAATAAAAAAATAAAAAATAAATACCCCCTCAAGCAGCTGCTTGCCACAGAGGTCTGATTGGAGTCTGTCAGTTTATATGCCACAGTAGAAGGTCTGTGAGGATGGCAGGACCTCAGCAGAAAGATAACACAAACGTCCATGCCTTATCCGGGGCTCGAACCCAGGTCCCTTAAATCAGTAGCCAAGCTCGCTAACCACTCGCCCAATAAATTATCATTAATGTGTTGGTAGGCGTTGGCAGAGTCGGTATCGCGTCAGGCTCGTAATCTTCTAGTTCCCAGATTCGAATCCTAATTGTGTCAGCGTTGAGATTTATCTCCGCAGAACTCCCACGGGATCCTTGATCAGTAGGAATACACCGATGGGTTTGGAAATGTCGTCGTCCGTCTGTCGTATGGGAAGTAAAGCCATGGTCCGTGTTGAGGAGCGCCTATACTTGCTCACGTCAAAGAACATTTTGAATGGCCTTTACAGGATGCTTCCATCTGTACCTTTTCAGTGGGTCCCTTTCACTAATGTTCTGTGAACCTCTGAGATCTTTTTAACCTGGCCATTTAGTCCATTGTGTGCAAAAAAAGTGACAATCGGAGATAAAATAACACAACTAATATGTTGGTATGCCGCTCATAAATCTATGGTATGCCATTCACAAATACCCAGATCCTAGTCATTAGGAAGGACAATAATTAGAAGAGTAATAATAAGTAGGGGTGTAAATTTTTCACGGTCGAATATCAGTGACAGTTTCCGCGAAATACTGTATTTTTTTTATAAAAAAAAATACCCTCTCAAGCAGCTGCTTGCCACAGAGGTCTGACAGGAGCCTGTCAGTTAATATGCCAGAGTAGAAGGTCTGAGAGGATGGCACCTACCTCGAATTTCGATATATTTTCACGATTTCGCGACTTTGATGAGTTTTTTTTTTCTCTTCCTGAAATTCTACAGCTTATTAGATTTTTTAATATTCAAATTGTTAAAATTCAATAAGTCACAGAAGGAATCAGTTTATGTAACTTTCTGACTTTTCGTGTGCTTCTTAATTCAGCTATATTTTTATCTGAAATGAATGAGAACATATGGTTTGAGGAACTGATCTGGAGGTATGACATTTGATTTAATGACTTTTATTCTTCTTCATAACTGTTCCCCACATTCCCTCCTTAGATGACTCCCTCTATATGACTTTGCTTCCGTTAATGGGGGAAATGGAGAATTCAGTGTTGGAACTCCACATTTTGGGGGCGGGGGTGGCTCAGTCGGTAGCGCGCCAGGCTCGTAATCTGTAGTTTCCAGGTTCGAGTCCCAGCTGGATCAGCGTTGAGATTTATCTCCGCAAAATTCCCCGCCCTTCCCACGGTCAGTAGGGGACACCGATGGGCTTGGAAAGGCCGCCTTCCGTCGGATGGGACGTTAAGCCGTGCTCCCATGTGTGGGAGAGCCATACCCTGTGCACGTTAAAGAACACGCTGGATGGCCATCTGTCTCCCAACAGCTGTTCCAGTGGGTCCCCTCCCCCAACCTTCTCTGAGCCTTCGGGGTTCATGTGGCCTGGCCATTTAGCCCATGGTGTGCAAAAAAGTGCCGCTCAGAGGTAAAACAACCCAAAACAACCCATATGACCATTTTCGAAAACTTTTAAGCTGATTTCATCTGCTTAAAAGCAGCATAGAGAATTTAAATATTTTCTGAGTGTCTCAAAAGAACGATTGATTCAGGCTATCACAGGTTAATCAGAGAAATCTCTTCCTAAATACAGAAAGAGTTGTGACAGATGATCTCCAGAGTATAAAATAGGGCAATTTATCTATATGTAATACGCTGTATCGGAACTAAACGTTGACTGATAAGCAACGTGCGAGTTGAACCTAAATAAAACCAATGGGTTATCATTTATTTTTTTGTTCTTGTTAAGTAGTTGCATGTAGCAGTTGTATGGATCCAATCATCATGATCTTGTTGATGTGCGTGCCACTGATTTGCGAACTTAAATAATGCGGGAATTTCGCCCTGCAAAACGCCCGCGAAAATTTAGCGTTTTTCATTCCGATTGCTTCGTGAATTTCACCGTTTTTTTCGCGCGAAACATTTACAGCCCTAATAAAAAGTTATTCAGGATTAACTATAAATTCACTTCTGTTTGATTCTACGTTACTCTCTGCTAATATTTACTCAAAAAATAAACATGTACCTTTAATGAATGTCCTTTAGATAGTGTCTCGATGCTTGCAGTATTCGCCTCCAATTCTACTTTCCAGGCAGCACTCGAGATAACATTACTCAATTGTCTCTTTCGTTTTTAATGAAATTTAAATTGGAAATCAACTTCTCACAGAGAAGTGATTTTTCATTTTCTCTCCCTGGTGCTGACCATATAAACCCACTGGACTGGACAGATATATGGCTCTGAGCTTGATTATGGATCCTGATTTTGCTGCACTGGTGGGCTTCTGTGGAGGGAAAATCTTCCGCTGTGTTTTCTGTTTGTTTGTGGGTTGACAGCCAAAAGTGAATAGATTCACAGGATATGTTTATCAGCTGGTGGATAATCCTGAGCAGAGGTCATCGCAGGCACCTGAACTCTTTGCTTCTATTGGCATCGTCAAATTCTACATTGGAGGAAGTCTTCCAGTGTAGATGGCTTCAGCCTTTAGTAGTGTGGGAACGGGTCTTTGCCCCATGTCTGCGATTAGGGGGCTGTTTGATATTGTCGGCATTCCCTCTCTCAATAAACATAGTTTCTTTAAACATCCCACTAACCATTTTCTCTCCATAGGTAGTTGGAATATGAGGACTCTGCACAGAGCTTTTTCTCTTCATGTCCACACACAAGAATTCCACCATTATAATTTAGATATTCTCGGCTTGCAAGAGACCAGATGGACAGATAAAGGTCAGATTCTTAAAAATAATCTTAAATTTCTCTTTTCAGGGAGGGACGACAATAAGCATCACCAAGGCGTGGGTCTGCTTCTCAGCAGACACGCTAGTGATGCTCTTCTAGGATACGAGTGCATTAATGAAAGGTTTCTTACAGCAAAATTTCAGACAAGCGTTAAAGACCTGAATGTTATCTGCTGTTATGCCCCCACTGAGGATGAGAAGGATAGGTTTTATGAACAACTTCAGGATATTTTGAATTCTGTCAAGAAAGGAGATATTACCCTTGTTCTTGGTGACTTCAATGCCAAATTCGGTACTGACTCTGACCTTTGGGGAGGAGTAATAGGCCCTTTTGGTATTGGTAGCTGCAATGGCAATGGGCAACGTCTCCTTCAGGTAAGTAAACTCAATGGATTCAGAATAACTAACACTTATTACAAACACCGCGACATACGTAAGTACACATGGGTTTCACCCGATGGGCTGCATAAGAATATAATTGATTATATATTAATTAACAGCAAATGGGCTAGTTCTGTTAGGAATACCAGGTCATGTAGGGGAGCTGAAATTGGATCTGACCATTATCTTGTTAAAAGTGTCTTGCAACTTAAACTTAAAAAGTGTTGTGCTAGGGTTTAAAAATTTACCTTTAATACCGAAGCTCCAAAAGATCCAGTTATAGCTAAAGCTTACCATGATAGGTTACTTAGTCATTATGACAGTCATGGTTTGCTTAATACTGAAGTTGAGGAAGAATGGGACCATTTTAAACAGGCTTTTTTGGAAACTAACAGTATTCTTTTAGGAAAAAAGGAGCAGAGGAGACAGAATTATTTAAGTGATAAGGCACTTGAGCTTATTTCAGAAAGAAGGAACTGCAGGAATGTCCTTAATCAGTACCCTACTAGTCCTAATAGAAAGGATTACAGAGAGCTTAATAAACGTGTAAAGGATCAGTTAGCTACTGATAAGAATCTTTGGCTTGATGGTTTGGCTGACAAAGCCGAGGAAGCAGTTAGACAGCACAACAGCAGAGAACTGTACCAGATAGTTAATGTTTTGTGTGGTAGAAAACGGACAGGCATACAAGGATTGAAGGATAAACAAGGCAAGGTTATAGAAGGTGAGGATTCTGTCATGGCTAGGTGGGCTGAACTTTCAGTGATATTCTAAACAATGTGGTTAGTTCTATTCCCATTGTTTGCAATGATGATAGATGCATTGGTGGCTTTAATGTTGCCCTATAACACAATCTGAAGTTATTTTGGTTATTTCTAAACTTAAACTACATAAATCCCCAGGGTTAGGTGAAATTACTACGGAAATGCTTAGAGCTGGGAATGTTTCTATTACCACTTGGATGACCGAAATTTTGAATATCTTTTATGATAAAGGCATGGTTCCTAAGGATTTTACCAGAGCTATTGTTATCCCTATTTTCAAAAAAGGTGATCGCAGTTCTTGTGATAGCTATAGGGGTATCAGCCTACTCTCTGTTCCAGGTAAAGTTCTTTCCATGATTGTGCTTAATAGAGTTAAGAATCTGGTTGACAGTCAATTGCGTGATGAGCAATGTGGATTCAGAAGTGGTAGGGGATGTGTGGATCACATATTTTCACTTAGGCAGATTCTTGAGAAATGTTTAGAGTTTCAGAAACCTTTGGTTGCTAGCTTTCTTGATTTCAAAAAGGCTTTCGACTCTGTTAATCGTCATAATTTGTGGTTGATTGTGAGATCATATGGTATACCAGACAAGTTAGTTAACATTATGAAAGCTATCTATAATAACACTGAGTCGTGTGTGAGAGAGTTGGTAAGGCTTGTAGCAATTGGTTTAGCATTACTTCTGGTGTTCGACAAGGGTGCATTTTGTCTCCTTTTCTCTTTAGCATGGTTATTGATTATGTTATGTGAAATTCACTTCAAGGGAAAGATTTTGGCCTTAATTGGGCTGGAGATACGAAAATTTCTGATTTAGATTATGCTGATGATTTAGCCCTTTTGGCAAATGATGTTGATGAGATGAACTCTTTCATTCGAGCTGTTGATGAGACTGGTAGTAGAATAGGTTTGGTTATAAACAGAGAGAAAACTAAAGTGATGAAAATTGGTCAAGCAGGCTGTGATTCAGTTAATCTGAATGGTTGCAGTCTTGAGCAGGTGTCACAGTTTAATTATCTTGGGAGCTATGTAACAGATAATGGTAATGTGCGGCATGAGATTAACAGACGAATAGGGATTGCTGCCGGGACTTTTAAGAATCTATGGAGAGTGTGGAGAAATAGGCGTATACACCTAAAGATTAAAATTAGACTGTATAATAGTTTGGTTCTTTCTAGGGTTAGTTATGGTAGTGAAACTTGGACACTTTGTAAACAAGATAACAGGAAACTAGATGCTTTTGATTCTAGATTATCTTGGGCATTAGGTGGTTCAACTTTGTAACTAATGATGAGGTTAGGCAAAGGAGTTTGCAACCTCCTTTAAGCAGCATATTGTGCAGAGAGAGACTCCGTTGGTTTGGCCATGTTGCCCGTATGAGTAATTATAGATTGGTGAATAGAGTTATGAACAGTGTGCCTAAAGGCCTCAGAAAGAAGGAGAGACCTAGGATGCTGTGGGCAGACAATGTCAAAAAGGACCTTGTTAGAATTGGTGTGCAGTAACCAGATGCAGTAGATGTAGCTCAGGATAGACTTGCTTGGAGAACTAAATTGCACGGTCTAGTTGGACCTCCGTAGCCCATGGCTGCTTGAGGATGATGATGATGATGAGTGCTTTATTGAGTAATTAAAAAATTTTAATTCTGATGATAATAAACGTAAGTGCTGCAATTAGTACAGTATTAGTGTAATATGAATTATGGGTAACGCCGTCTCGCTAAGAATGCCTGGCTAATAAGAGTGGATTGTTTTACCTCTAGGCGATTTTTGCACACAGTGGGTTAAACGGCCAGTTCACAAGGACCCCTAGAACTCGGAGAAGATTGGGGGAAAGGGACCCGGTGAACAATTGTTAGGAGCAGATGGTAGCCTCCCATCAATGCCATCCATCGTGTTCTTCAACGTGCACAGGGTACGGTTCTCCTGTACAAAGGCCCACGGCTTAACATCTCATCCGAAGGACGGTGGTCATCGGTGTCCCGTTTCTAACTGAGTGCAGGGTAGAGATTTAGCTGAGGTAAATCTCAACACTGCAATAATTGTTGGAACTCGAACCTGGGAACTGAAGGCTACGAGCCTGGCGCGCTAGTGACTGAGCCAACCCCGCCCCGCCCGCAAAGAGACCGAGCTCAGGTAAAGTATGGATGTTTCTTTTTTTGTTTTATCTTCGTTGCTTTCCTCACAGATCTCCTCTATCGTGTACTAAACTGACAGGCTCCTTTCAGATCATGTGGCAAACAACTTCTTGTAAGTAACTACCCTAAAGTAAAAGAATTTCCTCACTGCAGGGTATAAATATTTAAATTTACAAATGTATTAAGCATTTTTGTTTAGTGCAAATAAGAGTTCCATAACCCTGTGTCGTTTCATTAATGACAACGAAAATCTTCTAGTTTTTAAAATCCGATTTTTCTTTTTCCCCCAGGGCGATGTCTAAAGTGCACCAAATACAAAAGAGAGCTGCGGAAATGGCTGCAGCAGCGGCGGCGGCAGCAGCAGCCGGTGCTGCGGTAGTGCCATCTGTCGTCAACGGCACGCTGCACAACGGCATCCTGACATCCAGTCGACTGACGACGTCTCCTGTGACGTCTTTGGTGATGACGTCATCTCCCCTCATGAGCACGTCTCCGCTCACTGCCCACACCGCCCTCCTCAACGGCAGCATGACCCTCGCCAGTGAGGGTTTGGGCACCTCAGACCTTTACTCCGAAAATCTTAGGAGGAGGAAAGTTCACAAATGTGACTTCGAAGGATGTGAGAAAGTGTACACAAAAAGTTCACACCTCAAAGCACACAAACGGACACACACAGGTAAGGAAAAAAATATATTACCTTGTTTACCAAACTATCAGTCCCAGGTTCGAGTCCCAGCTGGGTCAGCGTTGAGATTTATCTCCGCAAAACTCCCCGCCCTGCCCACGGTCAGTAGGAGACACCGATGGCTTTGAAAGGCCGCCGTCCGTCGGATGGGACGTTAAGCCGTGGCCCCGTGTGCGGGAGAGCCATACCCTGTGCACGTTAAAGAACACACTGGATGGCCTTGACGGGAGGCTACCATCTGTCTCCCAACAGCTGTTCCAGTGGGTCCCCTCCCCCAACCATCTCTGAGCCTTCGGGGTCCATGTGACCTGGCCATTTAGCCCATGGTGTGCAAAAAAGTGCCGCTCAGAGGTAAAACAACCCAACCCAAACTATCAGTCTGATTTGCTTTGAAGTGAGTAAAGGTTAACTAATAAGATAACAAGTTAGAAGGAAGGACAAGTTAGCTGAATGCAGAGAGAATTGGTGGTTTGTTTTTTGAGTGACAATATTTTTCGTGCTCTTCTTCTGTACCACGAACCAAATTGAAAGATCAGGACCCAAGCGTTCACGATAGATTAAAAAAAAGGCCCAGTAGATAGCTCTGAAAATTTCATATCACGTTAAAGAACACTCTGGGTGAAACTGACGGAGGCTTCTGTCTCTTAGCAGCTGCCTCTTAGCCCTCCCCCCCAACCTTCTTTGAGCCCTTGTGACCTGGTCATTTAGCCCATTGTGTGCAAAAAAAAGTGCCGTTCAGATGTAAAACAACGAAACTTACATTAAAGAGATCCCCGAGAAATAGTAGCTCTCCTTGTGAAAGATATTAATTACATTATGAGTGATGCTTTCGAGTAATACAATAATCAGGAAATCAAAATATTGGTCCAGCCAGTAATAAATTTACATTTCAAAGCCCCCCCCCCCCCTCCCATAGGTATACGCAGCTGGGCCTCCATTGTAAAGCCGTGATTTTTGAAAAAAAAATCAGTCTAAACATAAACTTGTTTTATTTTGCAATCACAAAGAAAACGTGTAATCAGATGTAGGATTTATCACGTAACTAAATTCCATAAAAATGAATGTAATATATATATTGTCTTGAATAGTATAAAAAATTTTAAATAGAAAACTGAGCATGAGTTAAAAAAAATGATTAGCAATTAAATGATAAATGAACTAATTTAATTATAAAGATAATTTGCTCACATAAACAACATTTCAACTATTCATAAATTTGCCTACCATCAGTAATGTTTCACAATTCTTAACTACATTTTGTATAGTAGTATTACAGTTCTTAAAAACTCTACTTAATGCAAGTGTGACTTCAAAGGATGCGAGAAAGTGTACTCAAAAAATTCGCACCTCAAAACGTAGAAAATGTAGAACATTAGAGAATCTTATTAAAACATTCAATAAGCGACATAATTGTCGACACATTTCTGCCACCAAAAGGGGCGGGGGTGGCTCAGTCGGTAGCGCTCCAGGCTCGTAATCTGTAGTTCCCAGGTTCGAGTCCCAGCTGGGTCAGCGTTGAGATTTATCTCCGCAAAATTCCTCGCCCTGCCCACGGTCAGTAGGGGACACCGATGGGCTTAGAAAGCCGCCGTCCGTCGTATGGGACGTTAAGCCGTGGCCCCGTGTGCGGGAGAGCCATACCCTCTGCACGTTAAAGAACACACTGGATGGCCTTGACGGGAGGCTACCATCTGTCTCCCAACAGCTGTTCCAGTGGGTCCCCTCCCCCAACCTTCTCTGAGCCTTCGGGGTCCATGTGACCTGGCCATTTAGCCCACGGTGTGCAAAAAAGTGCCGCTCAGAGGTAAAACAACCTAACCCAACTGCCACCAAAACACTTTAAAATTCAGTCTCTCTCTCTATTCCAAAAAATTAGTGACATGATTCTCGCGCTGAGGCATGACACGAGCGTCAGATGGCACCTGTTCCGGTTTTATTGTTGCCGTTTTCCTCTCTTAGCAATATAAAGAATGAAGCAGCAAATCTAACAGATTTTTTGTCCAATCGTAGTTTAATGCTCTTGATAAAGAAAGTCAATAAAAAGAAAGATGTGATGCAAACTTTTAAAAATTATTCATTATTTTGAAATTAAAAACAGCATTTTTAATTGCTCACTTCCATAAACTATATGTAATAATTTACGTTAGAAAAGCTATTTATTTCTTGTGTATAAGACGTGGAACTATTTGCTGTGACGGAGTATTACATCAGCGAGGTGTTCTTGCTAGAACTGATGGGTGTGGCAGCGTTTCATAGGTTGAATTCTTTTCTCTTCAAATTTTAACGCTCCATTCTTTTTATGAAGCAGTGTACAATTTAAAGCATTCACTCTACAGCAACATGTATAAATCAAAGTGTTAGTTTGTTAAATGCTTTGTGAGTGAGCAAATTATACACAGTCCCCTATCCATTAGAGCTCTGCTTTAGATTATAAAATAAATAAATACCCCCTCAAGCAGCTGCTTGCCACAGAGGTCTGACAGGAGCCTGTCAGTTTATATGCCATAGTAGAAGGTCTGTGAGGATGGCAGGACCTCAGCAGAAAGACGACACACACATCCATGCCTTACCCGGGCCTCGAACCCAGGTCCCTTAGAAAAGTAGCCAAGCGTGTTAACCACTCGGCCATGGGACGGCTTTATACAGAGAAAGATAGCATTTAATAGCTCTTCAGCATAGATCTTTGCAGAAAAAGATGTTTTTTTTTTCGCTTAAGTAATTAAAATTCTGGCACTGCTATTGGGTTAGCGGCCTAGTCAAATGCGTTGACTCAAAAAGCGAAAATTTGGCGCTTTTTCTTCCCCTTTAAGTGTTAAAGCCGTCCCATGGCCGAGTGGTTAGCACGCTTGGCTATTGATCTGAGGGACCTGGGTTCGAGCCCCGGGTAAGGCATGGATGTGTGTTGTTTTTCTGCTGAGGTCCTGCCATCCTCACAGACCTTCTACTATGGCATATAAACTGACAGGCTCCTGTCAGACCTCTGTGGCAAGCAGCTGCTTGAGGGGGTATTTTTTTTTAAGTGCTAGTTGTTAAATCCTGACGCCAGAGGTTTGAACCCTCATAAACCTCCCCCATCTATACGCTTCTTTATTTTTTCTTTATCTAATCTTGGAAAAATCAAAATGAGCATTCTGATATCAAACAGGTAGGGAATGCAATTCCTGTAGCCATCAATTCAAAATTAAAATCACTCTAAATATCTCTAGTCTTAAAACAGTTATTTCAGTTTCTGGTAAATCTAAACGCTAAATAAACTTTGTCATTAAAACAACAGCAAAGAGAAAGTTAACTTTTCTTTCCATTAAACGTCAACAAAAAAAAACATAAAAGCGAATAATTTAATTTTAATTAACCCTTTCTTCTAAACCCAACTCGTTTAATTCCTTCTGTGTCATGTCTACTTCGTGTTCTTCTTAACATTGAATCGGTGGAGGCACAGCCTGGCCACGACAGCGACCGCCCTCTGGTGGAGAACTGCGAAATCTCTGAACACGCGCCAGCACGTGTCTCCCGCCGCGCGCTCCTAATTTATTTAGTCAAACAATCAACGCGAGTTAGGGTGGGAACCATCGGCAGATCAGATCCCAGCAGGGAGGCGAATAAGAGAAATACGGCAATATAGGTAAGTTGTGGTGAAAGATCAAGAGTAGGGTAGGGGCGCTAGGGAGGGACGCCGAAGCATGTCTCTAGACCTTGCCACATCCTGTTGCGGAGGGCGCTGCTGTAGGACATTCATTTATCACTGGTGAAGCCACCCCCGCCTTGTGCTGACACGCCCTTACATTGAATGGGAGAGCGAGAGAAAAAGAAAAAGTGCTCCATACGGTGAAGCAACAGCTATCTTGTATGCCGTACACGATGCTGGAAGTCCTTCAAAGGAAAGGAATACAATGTGCAATTGTCTTTTCTATACAATCCAAGTTCACGTATCTTGGGAAGTGTTTTTGTGTTTATAAGTATTGTACTTTCCTTAGGTGGATTAATATAGAAAAAGTTGTTTTTTTCCACGTATCGAAAATAACTTTGGGGCATTATATACATATAATTGAATTGTTTAAATTATTGAATATTGAACGCATTAAACACTCTAAACTTACTCCCCCACGTCTATTGGCCTGAGTAGACAATGTGTAAACAATTAAATTCTCACATATATCTATTTATTCCAAAAAGGAACATGTGCTTTTATAATATTAATGAAAAGACTTATTTTTAATTAAAATTATGATTATGATACAAGGAACTGAAAATAAACAGCATAATTAGATAAAAATGAAAGGCATTTCAATTGAAATTAACATCGACTCCGCATGCAAAAACCAGTAATTAAATTTGGCGGGGGTGGCTCAGTCGGTAGCGCGCCAGGTTCGTAATCTGCAGTTCCCAGGTTCGAGTCCCAGCTGGGTCAGCGTTGAGATTTATCTCCGCAAAACTCCCCGCCCTGCCCACGGTCAGTAGGGGACACCGATGGGCTTGGAAAGGCTGCTGTCCGTCGGATGGGACGTTAAGCCGTGTCCTCGTGTGCAAGAGAGATATACCCTGTGCACGTATGGTAGCCTCCTGTCAAGGCCCTACCATCTGTCTCCCAACAGCTGTTCCAGTGGGTCCCCTCCCCCAACCTACTCTGAGCCCTCGAAGTCCTTGTGTCCTGGCCATTAAGCCGCCTGTGTACAAAAAAGTGCCGCTCAGGGGTAAAACAACCCAACCATTAATTAAGTTGTGCTAGAAACATGAATACTTTCATCAAGAGAGGAATAAAAATATTAAAATTATGATTCAGGCTCTGTAAAGCTATTTCCTATATTGACAGCATATACCGATATAGTTAATTACGATTCAGTGGGATAAGCTTGCGTTATCATCATTTTTATCTCTGGGCTAAAACATACCAAAAACCCTTTGCAGACACTCCTTTACAAATTCGCCATCAGAAATAATTTTTGTAATATTTTTCAATTTTCTCACTAATAACAAAATTTGATCACCTAATATCATCGGAGTCTTGAGACCTTTGGGTAAATAAATTTTTTGAATGTTTAATGCACTATATGCCGTCCCGTGGCCGAGTGGTTAGCGCGCTTGGCTACTGATCTACGGGACCTGGGTAAGGCATGGATGTTCGTGTTGTTTTTCTGCTGAGGTCCTGCCATCCTCTCAGACCTTCTACTCTGGCATATAAACTGACAGGCTCCTGTCAGACCTCTGTGGCAAGCAGCTGCTTGAGGGGGTATTTATTTATTTTTTTTTATTTAATGCACTATAAGTTTTTGAAATGTTTTTTCTATGATGGTTTGGAAATTTTCATATTTAAAATGTTCACTGAAATGGTATCTATTTGAGTGAGAACTGAGCTCTTTAAGCGGGAGGGAGCTCAACAATACATTCAAAAAACTCAATCTCCCCCTACACACAAAATCTGTCATGTGGGTCGATGTCATCGTAAATTAAATTTTGGTTATTAAACAATACTTTAAAATATATGTAAAGGTAAATTGGGGAAGAAAGAAAAATTGGTATTCTGCAAAGTACTTAAATGCAAGAGTTAATAATTTTGCGCGGCAATATTCGCGGGTCACAAGTTGCTCATGTGTGGTGTAAATGATCATGTCACAAGGATACCATTTTCACAAGGACCCAAGGGGTCAGAGAAGGTTGGGGAAGTCAAGGTCATCCGGCTTGTTCTGTGACGTGTACAGGGTGTTGAGCTTCTGCACACGGAGGTTCGATCGGTTAGGAAAGGCTGCCGTCAATCGAATGGGACGTTAAGCGTGGCTCAGTGTGCAGGAGATCCATACCCTGAACACACATTAAAGATCACGATAGATGGCCTTCACGGTAGGCTACCATTTGTCTCCCAACAGCTGTTCCAGTGGGTCCCCTCCCCCAACCTTCTCTGAGCCTTCGGGGTCCTTGTGACCTGGCCATTTAGCCCGTTATGTGGAGAAAAGTGCCGCTCAAAAGCAAAACAACTGAACCCAACCCAGCTTCGAATCATAGCTCAGTAAAACCACGTGAAGGCGTCCACTGGATGACATCTGAAAAGAGCCTCTCATGGGTAAAACAATCGAATTCTGGAACATTATTTCTATCAACTGTGGAAGTGCTCCTCCTGATCATTCACCAAAAGAACTACTCCTCAATCCTTTCCTTCCCACTCTCCCATAGAAGCAAGTAAGACTAGTTCAAATTAATGGCCTGCTAGAAACCTCTAACCTCTGAATCCATGAGCTAAAAGGACTTAACGTTTCGTTGTTTAATTTACTGCTGGAATAGCCCGTCCTAAGAAAAAGGGGTGGGGTTAAAGAAGAGGGTGGAGGTAGTTGAAAAGGATGGCTAAGGAAGGGTGGAGTCAAAGAATGAGAGGATGTAGCAATGAGGAACTCGTGTTAGTAGATACTTCAGATTTTTTTTTATTTACAAAGAAGATTCTTCCGTCTTGCGAAATGGCTTACAGACCTACATTTGCATTATTCATTATACGACACAAAGGGGAGATATCAACTAGTTTTATTAGATTATGGAACTTTCAATATTTACACACAAATTACCTCTCTAGTAGCTGCTTGCTTGCTACATAGGTCTGACAGGAGCCTGTTAGTGTGATGCGTCATTAAAGGAGATCTGTGGAGAAAGGCGAGACATCAGTGGAAACACAACACAGAAATGAAACATTCATACGTTGTGTTGGGTTGTTTTACCTCTGAGCGGTACTTTTTTGCACACGAGGGCTAAATGGCCAGGTCACATGGACACCGAAGGCTCAGAGAAGGTTGGGAGAGGGGACCCACTGGGACAGCTGTTGGGAGACAGATGGTAGCCTCCCGTCAAGGCCATCCAGCGTGTTGTGTAACGTGCACGGGTATGGCTCTCCCGCACACGGGGCCACGGCTTAACGTCCCATCCGATGGACGGCGGCTTTCTAAGCCCATCGGTGTCCCCTACTGACCGTGGGCAGGGCGAGGAATTTTGCGGAGATAAATCTCAACGCTGACCCAGCTGGGACTCGAACCTGGGAACTACAGATTACGAGACTGGCGCGCTACCGACTGAGCCACTCCCGCCCCACATTCATACGTTATTCGGAGTTCGAAACCAGGTCCTTTTGATCAGTAGCCAAGCACGCTAACCACTGGGAGTTCTTTTGACCACCAATTATCACAAAATGGCTAAATGTGATCACAAGGACTCCATAGATTCGCGGCTGTGTTGGCCAATCCGTTAGAAGGCGGAAGCCCTTCATCAAGTCTATACAGATAGTCTTTAAGATGTTAGTCTATACAGATAGTCTTTAAGATGTTAGTCTACCGAAGCACGGTTAAGAATTATACAGGAATTATTTTGTCTTAAGGAACTTTTATGTAACCATTTGCAATTTTTAACCTGTGCACGTTAAAGAACATGCTGGATGGCCTTGACGGGAGGCTACCATCTGTCTCCCAACAGTGTTCCAGTGGGTCCCCTCCCCCAACCCTTACCAACAACGAAAGGGGGTTCACAAGAAAACTGGAGCGTGTACAGCAACTGTACACGTTCCAGTCACCGTTCACAGCAAACTGGAGCGTGTGCAGTTACTGCACACGCTCCAGTTTGCTGTGAACGGTAACTGCACACGCTCAATATTTCTGTGAGAGGGCCCACACGATCAGCTTTTGTGAGCATACCCTGTGCACGTTAAAGAACACGCTGGATGGCCTTGACGGGAGGCTACCATCTGTCTCCCAACAGTGTTCCAGTGGGTCCCCTCCCACAACCTTCTCTGAGCCTTCAGGGTCCTTGTGACCTGGCCATTTAGCCCATTAGCCCATTGTGTGCAAAAAAGTGCTGCTGAGAGGTAAAACAACTCAACCTTTCGTTTTAGAGATTTTTAAAATATTTTTCGAAAATTCCGTGAACTATATACTGTATACATTTAACAATTTTTTGCCTCTATTGCTCTTACTGTCATTCTCAAAGTGGGAGGGAGTCATTGCTTCCCTCTCCCAATGGGGGGCGGGGGTGGCTCAGTCGGTAGCGCGCCAGGCTCGTAATCTGTAGTTCCCAGGTTCGAGTCCCAGCTGGGTCAGCGTTGAGACTTATCTCCGCAACACTCCCCGTCCTGCCCACGCTCAGTAGGGGACACCGATGGGCTTGGAAAGGCCGCCGTCCGTCGGATGGGACGTTAAGCCGTGGTTCCGTGTGCGAGAGCCTTACCCTGTGCACGTTAAAGAACACGCTGGATGGCCTTGACGGGAGGCTACCATCTGTCTCCCAACAGCTGTTGCAGTGGGTCCCCTCCCCCAACCTTCTCTGAGCCTTCGGGGTCCATGTGACCTGGCCATTTAGCCCATGGTGTGCAAAAAAGTGCCGCTCAGAGGTAAAACAACCCAAACCCTCTGCCAATTCCTGCCTTGTTGATCAAATAAACTGAATAAAATGAGCCATATTCAGCATAGTGATATTTGTTTGATGAGCCGCAAGTTTATTTTTTATAGCGAGCTGTGGATTGGCTAACTTCGGCTTAAAGTTATCCTCCAATATCGATTGATAATATTTCCTTCATGGTAATGATGACGATATGGAAAACGACGGTGTTCGAGGTGTGTATTATATGGGAAACAAGGAATGCATCCTTCAGTGCTGTCAAGAAAATATTTTTTATTACCTACAAACATCTTAAATATGCGTTTTTTTTTAGATAATGAAGAAATACTTAAGCAAAAGAAAACGTTAAAGAACCACACAAAAAATAAATTTCTGTTCATTTCTTCATTTCAGTTAGTGTTTTTTTTCCCTCGTGTGAATGTTTGTGTATGTATGTGTATGTGTGTGTGTGGGGGGGGAATCGATAGCGCTCTAAGCTCGTAATTTTCAGTTCCCGGGTTCGAGTACCACTTGGCCCAGCGTTGAGATTTATCTCCGCAAATCTCCTTGTCCTGCCCTCGGTCAATATGGGACGTTGATAGGCCTTGGAAAAAAATCGTTGTCGTCGAAGCCGTGGCTCCGTGTGCGCGAAAGCCATACCCTGTGCACGTTAAAAGAACACTCTAGATGGCCTTGTCGGAAACTGCCATCTGTCTCCCAATGGGGTGGCTCAGTCAGTAGCGCGCCAGGCTCGTAATCTGTCCCCAACAGCTGTTCCAGTGGGTCCCCTCCCCCAACCTTCTCTGAGCCTTCGGGGTCCATGTGACCTGGCCATTTAGCCCATGGTGTGCAAAAAAGTGCCGCTCAGAGGTAAAACAACCCAACCCTGTCTCCCAATAGCTGTCCAGTCCCTCCCCCAACCTTCTCGGAACCTTCGGGCTCCTTGTGATCTCCATTTAACCCATTGCATGCAAAAAAAAAGTGTCCCTCAGAGGTGATACAACCCAACTCTCACCTCGGTTCGAGTCCCAAATACGCCAGTGTTGATATTTATCTCCGTTAAGCCATGTCCCTTGTACAGAGGATGTGCACACATGAACACTCTGGATTTCCTTCCTTGGCGGATTTCAGGTTCCTTGTGGCCTGACCATTAACTCATTTTGCGGAAAAAAGGGCTGCTCAGAGGTAAATCAACACAAATGACAATCTTGATGTCCAGTTGATGAAAAGGACAAAATCAATAGCAAAATACAATCCAAGCATCGCAAAGCAAAAATACAATTATTGTTCGCTTCCGAAGTTGTGTGGGAAGTGACTTGTGTGAAAAGATAACCGCAAAAACAACGAAAGTGCAAAAGAAACGCTTCGATTAGATGAAGATTAATGATTGGTAAGGGACCTGGGTTCGAGCCCCGGGTAAGGCATGGCTGTATGTGTCGTTTTTCTGCTGAGGGCCTGCTATCCTCTCAGACCTTCTACTTTGGCATATAAACTGACAGGCTCCTGTCAGACCTCTGTGGCAAGCAGCTGCTTGAGGGGGTATTTATTTTTATATTATATAAATGATAATAGTGTGAAGTGATCGCTGTTCGAAGTGACGATATGCATGTATGTATGAAACAAATTAACAGTTTTTAAGTTGTTCAAACATAGATCTATATTAAATGCAAATTGATTAAAATGTGCTCATCTCCAAATCTCTAAATTTTTTAAAATCCAAAACTTTCCTGTTTCTTCACTATTCCTTGAAGCAAGACTGGCAACGTGATAGCGTGGCGCCTGGAGCGCCATCTGGCAGGATTGGGGCGTTGTTACCTCGACGTATCTGACGTGTGTTTATTGTGGCAGGACTCATCAACAAGAAACTAGAAGGCATCCGCCCCTGTAATCTAGAGCAATGACCATCATTGTGCATCGGCGTGTTCCCTCCCTTCTATAAGAACTTTAAGAGCCAGGTAAGGTTTGAGAGGTCCCCAGACGACCGACCACAGCCCTGGAACTTAGAATCGACAATTAGCAACCCTTGTAATTAGGCTTAGCGCTTCGTGACCGACAAGGGCTGGCTGGAAAATATCACATCGCCTTTATTCCTAACTGTAGAGCTTGCTGTCAACGTGGCACTTTTCTCAGAAATGTTCATCTACGCCTCTTTCTTCGAAATGTTACACTCATTGACTAGATTTGATGCAACTAAGTCGATTATGTGGGCTTTTTCTTTCACTAGCCCACCAATGTGGTTTGGTTTGATGACAACCGTAAAACAATATTACTGTTCTAGGGATAGAGGGTGGCCTAATGGTCAACGAGACGGCCAGAAGTTTATTAAGGGTTTGATATACGACACCATCGTTAAAATTGTCTCCTCGTATTTTCGGTTCAAATATGTGTAGATTGACCAAATTAAATTTCAAACCAGATTGTTATATTTCGAGGAAAGTTTTAGGGTCGTTCGTTTAGTTTTAGGATCACTATCCTGCCTGCCCTTGTACAACAGCCTATCATGGTTGAAATAGAAAATAGACTGGTTTTGGGGGAGATTTTTATCTTGTGTAGCAGTACCACCAGTTAGATATCAAGAAGGTAAGGGAAAAATTTCCTCTTTTACGTTGTTTCAAGATAGAGGCACTGTGGTGAAGGAGTTACTTTATATCAGTGGTTAATCACCTGTCTTTGTGGTACTTTTGATATAACTGTTATGCTTTTATAGAATCATAACAGTTGCTACCGCGCCAATAACAGAATAAGTCCAGCAGAAATAATTCTATCCAAATAAACTGGAAAATTACTTACCGGTTTGCAAATTACTTACCGGTTGAATACCTGCTGCGAAATTAGAATTTCGCAGCAGGAACAAGCTTTACTCACTTGGAACTGTTTGATGCCGTGGTGTGTCTTTCACAAGTGCAGCGATTTGCTATTGTTTTTTCGTGTGGGAAAACTGATTCATAAGATAAAAAAATTAAATTGATTTGTCTCAAAATATAGCATCAGCCTGTAAATAATATTAAATTCCTTTCTCATTTTCTTGTTTTGCACATTTCGAAGGTAAAGTATGAAATTGAACAAAAGTCATTTCGACTTTTCGTACATGAAAAACTCTTGCTTTTGGGGCCAAGGAGAACCATGTATTACTGATACGTTGAGTGTAATTCGGCTGCAGAAAGAGACACCAATAAGGTTTCCTTTAAAAGAAAATTAGTTTACTGCACGAAATGTGATGGAAGAAGTTTCAATATCTGGTGGGACTCTATGTTTGGGTAGGGATGGGGTTCAAAAATAGGATGGGGATGGGGGGGGGGGGGTTAGGGAATATTACGCTTTATTCTTTTTACCTAGGCTTACTACGTATGAGCGCCAGGCTCGTAATCTGATGTTCCCGAGTTCGAGATGTTTCAACAGAGAGGAGCGGGGGTGGCTCAGCCGGTAGCGCGCCAGGCTCGTAATTTGCAGTTCCCAGGTTCGAGTCCCAGCTGGGTCAGCGTTGAGATTTATCTCCGCAAAACTCCCCGCCATGCCCACGGTCAGTAGGGGACACCGATGGGCTTGGAAAGACCGTCGTCCGTCGGATGGGACGTTAAGCCGTGGCCCCGTGTGCGAGAGAGCTATACCTGTGCACGTTAAAGAACACGCTGTATGGCCTTGACGGGAGGCTGCCATCTGTCTCCCAACAGCTGTTCCAGTGGGTCCCCTCCCCCAACCTTCTTTGAACCCTCGAGGTCCTTGTGTTCTGGCCATTAAGCCCATTGTGTGCAAAAAAAAAGTGCTGCTCAGGGGTAAAACAACCCAATAGCCACCAGTTCTCAATATTTGTCCTGGGTAATGATTGAGAAAAGGGGTCACCATGGAAATTCGACATGGCAGTAGAGAAAAAGTTAATTAAAATCTTTGTCTCATCACAGAAAACAAAACAGATTATTTTAAAATTCCAAAGTGAAGAGAACACACGACACTTTTACACCCCACTCACCAAAGGACCTCCAGATTGCAATAAGACAACAAAAATCACCTGAATTGTATGACTTTCTACTCTGTGTTTTGTGAATTGCCCTACCCTTCACATCAATTCATGTGTTTACAAAAAGAAAATGGTGAGCAGTTTTCAAAACCATTTAATCTCTTTTTCTTTCAGGCGAAAAACCTTACACGTGTACGTGGGAAGGATGCACATGGAAGTTCGCCCGTTCCGACGAGCTCACCCGCCATTATCGTAAACATACAGGTCAGAAACCATTCAAGTGTCAGCTGTGTCAAAGGTCATTCTCGCGGTCTGATCATCTATCGCTGCACATGAAACGGCACTAGAGGACTCATCACCCGCCACGCCAGGTAAAGTGCGCTTTTTTTTATCTTCCAAACAACTTTAGTAGAGAAAATAAAACTCAAATCCGTTCATATTTTTTTTTGTAAGAATGCCAAGTAGGATTTATTTTAGTGTTGGTACTTTTTTCCCCCGACTGCTTCATGAACGTACCTAATACTAGAGAAAAATTCGGGCTCAAACATCAAAGTTATTTAGCGGTTAGTGCACCTCATTACTAATCAGCAGGCATGGCTCTGTGTATGTGTTTATACGTTGCATTAGGAACCAGAACAAGCCCAATAGAGTTTTTAGGTTATCTTCTTCTGGGGGCGGGTCGGTAGCGCGCCAGGCTCATAATCTGTAGTTCCCGGGTTCGAGTCCCAGCTGGGTCAGCGTTGAGATTTATCTCCGCAAAATTCCCCGCCCTGCCCACGGTCAGTAGGGAACACCGATGGGCTTGGAAAGGCCGCCGTTCGTCGGATGGGACGTTAAGCCGTGGCCCGTGTGCGGGAGAGCCATACCCTGTGCACGTTAAAGAACACGCTGGATGGCCTTGACGGGAGGCTACCATCTGTCTCCCAACAGCTGTTCCAGTGGGTCCCCTCCCCCAACCATCTCTGAGCACTCGGGGTCCATGTGACCTGGCCATTTAGCCCATGGTGTTCAAAAAAGTGCCGCTCAGAGGTAAAACAACCCACAAACCCCTTCTCCCATCCTTTTCCGAGATTCTTGAGGTTCTTGTGAACTGGCCATTTAGGCCATTGTGTTCAAAAAAGTGCTGCTTAGAGGTAAAACACCTTAAACAGGCAGATTTTCGCGTTCAATGCGCATTTTAGAAGTTATAGCTCTTGGAAGCTCGATTGCCATTGCCATGGAAATTCTCTGTTTTGGTATGGCACCATGAATATGAAATGATTCTTATGAAGGAAGAAATCATTTTGCGTGAATTTACAGTAGCAACTAGAAAAGTGACTTACAGAGAAATGCTTGTCGCTAGACCATTTTGTAATTCTTCCTTTTATGGCTTATAACTTTGAATTTTTAAATTATTTCACGGTAATTGAACATGTCATTTCGAACGGAAAATAATAGAAATAATTCGTAGAAACTGAAATTTTTTTAGCAGCATTACTGTAAAGACTAAGAGGGATTCGTTAATGAAAGCCGGGGAGTGTTTTAAAAGGTAATCAAAGGTTGAATGGTGCTCATTTTAAATTACTAAAGACTTTTAAAAACTGAAATTTTAATCAAAAGAAATTGTGTGTTTCACTAATTCACAACTACGAAAAATAAATCAGAAATATTGCCGAACCCGTATTCGAAATCATCAGTGCTATTTTGAGCTATGCTCTTAGTATTCAATTGGTATATTTAGTTAGTATTAATTAATGGTATCTAGCAAAATAAACTCTTCGGGGCAGAAAATTATGTTCGTAAATGTTTATGCTATTATTTTTCGAAATCGGTGTTCCCAAATATTGTTGTTTTTTTATTAAATTATTAAAAATTATTTGTAGAATTCTAATGGAATTCTAATGCTGAACATTTAATTAAAAAAAACTAATTTTAAAAGTCAGTAGTCATCATGTTATAATTATATGATTAACTCAAAATAATCTATAAATTATTAATCGTATTAATCATATTTAACTTCACTAGAATATTATAGTAATGCAGATTTCAAAACATTTTGACATAATAAGTGTACTTCTATTTCATAAATAATGAGCGTATTTTTTTTTCATTTTTCAGAAAAATCGCAAAATACACCGAGGACTGCCAGCTGCAAACTCATTTTCAATTCCTGCCATTGTTAGCTGGGAGAAAAGCTCTTAAGCGAAAAAAAAAAACCCATTATTTTCTTCGACGACTCACAGAAATATACTGAATACCAAACTGGTTGCTGAGCAGCCAATCACAAGAATGATGCCATGTGTCGCCATCTGTTGACCATTTGAGGAATCATATGACGTTGTCTCTCGCACGTGGTGTAGGTTTAATCATCAGCTGGTTACGAATCGGACTGCTTATGAAAGAAGAAATCATTTTGCGTGAATTTACAGTAGCAACTAGAAAAGTGAGACGTGTTTTTTTACGACAACACAACGGCCGATTGAAACTGGTCCTTATTCAAAGGAAGGTTCAAATGTATTTACAAACTTCCTGATATCTCTTTTTTAGTGTTATTTGCCGTTGCCTTGGGTGAACTCCACAATATTATGACGTCAAGCGAATGGCAAATGCGTTGCACTTTTATTTAATCAGAATCATGACAAGGGTTGAAAAATGAAATGTTGCGCCAATACCTATGATCAAGGGTCGATATTGGCCCAAAATGAAGGCAAAAGTATTCTGTGGAGAAGAGAATTTAAATGAGAAATTAATTTCTTATGTGATATTGTCGATTTTCACTTAGATAATTTCTAATCAACGAGAGATTTTAAATATCTTTAAAGAATCGTAAAGCCCGTCTCAACGACTTAAAGGCCAGTTGCAAGCATTTCAAACGGGCATATAAAATTGATTTGCCTAAGGAAAACCAATGACTAAATAGTGAAGGGCCCATTTTTCTAACCTTTCTAAAGACACTATTTGATTTTGTGGTTGTCTTTCACAAGTAGCGTGGTTTAGTGTGATGTGCAAAACAGAGGAAAAGTCTACCGTATTTCATAATAATCTGCTGATTTCGTCATGCTGTTTAGTGCCAAAGTGGGGTAAATCACTGAGTGCACGACTGTTGCCACCGAAACTGTGTGTAATTTATATTTCAAATCGGGTTCCACGAATGAACCTATTAACCACAGAGGCGAAAGGAAATGTACAATGCATCAGCCTTGAAATAAAAGCGATGTAGCATATGTAGATTTATTAAAAAAAAGAAACATTGTACAGTAACTTAAGTACTTAAAGTATTATATATAAAAGAAAATATTGGAGTTTTTTTTATGTTCCAGCATTAAATGTATGTTAAGATTTTGTTTCAAATATAGTGAAACTATCCGAACACTGATATAAATAAGTTTTGTTTTGTAGCTAGATGTGGCTTTCATATTTCCTTGGCAAATGCAAATAATTCTATCTTGCATATTTTTTTTTAAGTGCTAAAAATCTGTGTATCCTTTTCCTAATCTAAAACCAATGAATTTAAACATGATTTTTATAGGAATTGGAATTTTATTTGATACACCGTATAAGATAGGTATTTTCTTATATAAATATATATATACATAAGCTGGGAGAAATTTTGTTCAAATTCAATCATTGCTCTTTTCATACTCTATCAAAATATTATTATATCAAAATATAAAATATTAGAATTTCCATTTATCTCAATTGTAATCTAACATCAAAACTTCTAAAATATCGATTTAATGCAAAAATGTTTAGGAAGAAAATGATCATAATCAAATCTATTTAAAACTCGATTTTCAACATTCTCGAATTTCGTAATTGAATTATGGAAGCTGGAATGTTTAAAAAAATCTTGTTTTATAAAAAAAATCATTTATAATTGCCTAAAATTGAAATGATCACTACACAAACGTCTAAAATGCTTATTTTATTAAATGGTGTGAAACAATACTTTTTATTTAAAATAAAATAAATACCCCCTCAAGCAGCTGCTTGCCACAGAGGTCTGACAGGAGCCTGTCAGTTTATATGCCATAGTAGAAGGTCTGAGAGGATGGCAGGTCCTCAGCAGAAAAACGACACAAACAGCCATGCCTTAACCTGGGGCTCGAACCCAGGTCCCTTAGATCAGTAGCCAAGCGTGCTAACCACTCAGCCACATTTAAATATTAATTTATTCTCAGTCACTTTTTTCCATTAAATGCATATTTTAGAAGTTATTAAGCTTTGAAGTTAGATTCCCATTGACATGTGAATTCTGCAATATTTTGTTAGGGCAGTGTATCACTTTGCATAAGAGAAATAAGAAAGTAACTGCTCAAATATCATGCTACAGTAAATAAGCACAGGAAACACTTTTGGAAAATAAAAGATTATTTCTAAAATTTATTTAGGAAACTAAATCTGGTAGGGATTGCTTCAACGAAGCAACGTGAGTGGTAATTGGGAGATTTGGAGACCAATTGGCGTTTCAATATCATTCCAATTCAAATTCATATAATATGTAGTTGATATAATATAGGTTGATTGGCAGGTGATTGATAGGTCATTGGCCAATCCAAATTCATTGGCCAATGATCTATCAATCACCTGCCAATCAACCAATGATTTGTGAGAACTCCCAAAGCATTCAACTGCACAATCTTCTTAGTTGCCTCCCATGTTAACACTCGATTGTTCTACTTTAGGCATAAAATTATCACCATCGACGTTAACTATGCAGTAATTTTGCTTTTAAACTTTTAGTTTTCTTGAAATCATCCGATCCCCCTGTACTCCATTTGGACAGTATGAAAAACGATAAAATGTTATGGACTGAGTTTGGAATATTCCATTATGGTCATCATTGACGGGAAAAAAAAAATCTGTCATCTATCACAGTCCCAAAATACAAAATGCAGTTAATCTGCTTTTAAAAAAATTACCCGTCAAGCAGCCGCTTGCTGTAGAGGTTTACAACATAAAAAATTTCTCCAGTAGCCACTCATTTTTTACCCATTTTTTGGACGAATGGATTTTTTAACCTGTGATAATGGAAATCACTTGTGTGTCCATGTTATTCAGTCTTGTGGATCTCTCCTTAATTCTGATGACAGTCATCTGGCTGCTTTTTAATTCTGATCACAATAATCCAACTGAAACTTACTGATGGTTACAATCAGCTATTTCAACTTATATATGATCATGATTGTCTGGTTGCAACTTAAAAATTCTCTACAATTTTAACAGTGCAGTGTATTAGCAGTTATTCCCAAAAGGTTCAAAATAACTTAATAATCAAGATCTTAACACCCTCTCCCAACTCCGATTAGATGAACTGGATCCAATTCTATTACGCCCTTTAACTGTAACAGAATGCTCACGTTCCTCTTTCATAACAGTCCATGAATTTTTTTAATCGCTGTTTACAAAAAGGATACAGCAAGCAAATTCATTGGTTCACTGAAATCTTTTATTCCTGTCTTAATGTGTAGCATTATTATCTATTGCGGTATGCCACACATGGGTCAGCCATTAGGATGGAAAATAGAAATTAAGTCATTAAAACGCAGAAGATCTTCTGCATTTTTGTATTGGAGTTAATTTAGGCCAAGTATTACATCCCCCCAAAAATATATCCCAATTGCAATAGGTTAATAGATTACCTATTTATAATACTAAAATATGAAAGCTTTTACCTTCAGAAAGCATTAGTCTAATATTCTGCTTTGCTGTTACTTTCTGTGTAATTTTAAGTTATTGGCATTTTTAAATAGTATATCTATTGTTCCTAGAATGGCACATTTTTTTAAAAGTAAATGCAGGGTCTTGAATCTATTTGTTCAATTTTTCTAATAACCAGGGACCTTCGGTATAACTGGGAATTGACTTTTAACGTATTTCTTATCATTGTACTGAAACTTTTCTAAAATTTTCTGTGCAGCGTTACTTAGCCAAATATCGATGCAGGATGAATGTTTTTTGCCATGATTAATTATTCACGAAATGCTATTACTTAGCTAAGACTATACATTGAATGGTTAAAGTTAAATGTAGTTGTTAATATTGTTCCATCCTGGGGTAAAAAGATGCCACAGTTAGACATTGTTACTTAAGTGTATATTCTGTGGTGAAAGAATGTTATGAAAATACTTGTCAAGTTAATATCAGTTGAGTTCTTGATCCTAAGTGGTTTGTACAAGAACAAATCTGCAAAACAGAACCCAGCAAATGCCTTAATGTATGCACCATATTTTGAGCTTAATATTTATTCTTCAGAAGCCGTCCACGTGTATTATGCTTTATGCATCTCAAGTGCCTCTGTCTCGTGTCCTGTCGGTCTTTTTTGAACTTTAACAGAAAATTATGATGCTGATTGTCATGTTAGAGTTGGATCATATTTTTGTATAAAGCATTTGTTTACGAAATAGCCCATATTACCCGATGGTGTCATTAACGAAAAAAAAAATGCAGAAAACTTATTTGTTGTGTAAAGTTGTATGTAATATTAATTATTGTAAAATTGGTAATGGAAGTTCTTGTCGATCAAACTAATTTTAGCAACCATACAGATTTATGCTTCAGATGAGAATACAGTAACTCATTTTCCTACAATTGTATCAAGGTTTACACCTCAAATAAGTTGTAAGCATTTTTACGTAAATATATATACAGTACAAAATTTTAGTGTTTAAAAATCTGAAAATGTTAAAACTCGTTTATAATAGTACAGTGGTTCTCAGTGTAATAAGAGATAAAATTGGATTTTAATGTTTTCAACATTCTTAGCCGTTTTTTTTTTTCTTGTATATACTATCTTCCCGATCTTCTATGGCCCAAACAAATTTCGATCATTATAAGCAGAATTGAAAAGGGATGAAACAGTGGTCATAAAAATGATGGTTCCCAGATGTACAAACTGAAATCCTATCAAGCCAGTACTGCTTTATCTTAAATATATTTGACTAGAACAGCTGAGTGTTTTATGACTGCAATCATTGGAGAAGTAAGCTGTGTACAATTCAAACTGCAACTCTTTTGTAAATAAATAACCGATTTTTTTAATACAAGTCCCAGTTTATTATGAGAAGTATTTTATTTCTGAAACAATGAAATCTGCCCTTGAAAAGGAGTACTTCGGCATTGTCACCAAAAGTTTCAATAAGTGTGATGAGCGATTCCAAGTATATTTTGTGAAATTCACTGTTATTTCCATGGCAGGGGCGGGGGTGGCTCAGTCGGTAGCGCGCCAGGCTCGTAATCTGTAGTTCCCAGGTTCGAGTCCCAGCTGAGTCAGTGTTGAGATTTATCTCCGCAAAAATTCCCCGCCATGCTCACGGTCAGTAGGGGACACCGATGGGCTTGGAAAGGCCGCCGTCCGTCGGATGGGACGTTAAGCCGTGGCCCCGTGTGCGGGAGAGCCATACCCTGTGCACGTTAAAGAACACGCTGGATGGCCTTGACGGGAGGCTACCATCTGTCTCCCAACAGCTGTTCCAGTGGGTCCCCTCCCCCAACCATCTCTGAGCCCTCGGGGTCCATGTGACCTGGCCATTTAGCCCATTGTGTGCAAAAAAGTGCCGCTCAGAGGTAAAACAACCCAACCCTAAATATTGATATTCTTAACCACTAGACACAAAATTAGCAGCAATTTTCGTTTTCGGAAATGCTCTAGGATTAAGTTACAAAAGATGCATATTTAACTTAAAGATAGAAGTATTTTACATAAAACATGTGACAGAGTGTGAGAACCACTGTGCTTGGGCATTCTTTTACTAACTGTTATTCAGGTTCAAATAATGTGCGTAGGTTTCCAAACATGCATTTCAGAAGTGTCTTTAATTTTTGATTTGTGCAGAAAATATACCCTTAAGCTGTTCATGTTTCTTGTGCTTGATATTAAAGAAATTGTTTTGAAATAATGAAATAGAAACAAGATGATTTTGTGCAGTAAGAGAGCAGATGTCCGAGTTGCTACTTTTTTCTACGGCGTTTATCCAACGCTTTGTTTTCACTGTTCACGTGCCTTGAAAGACATTGCTATTTCTACAACATTAATGTGTCTGTTTGCTCCAGATTTGTGACCTCATTTTCATGTGATATAAAAAAGATTGACATCGTAATATATAAACTAATTATTGCAAACGAAATCTCTTCATTATTGAGGTGATAAATATTCTAATGTTTTTCTTGCACTTTACCAACTTTATTAATTTCTGTTTTTTCAGCATTAGAAAGGAATCAACCCTGGCGAGACTGTTAAAAGATAGAATTTCAGAAAACAAATCACGATTATTTTTTTGTAAAACATCATTAAAAGAAGGCATTGTTTTCCATTAGCTAACATGCTGTAAGATATTAGTAGCATGTCTGTCCTTTATAATGGGCATTATTTTACTGAATCATCAGAAGTTCCTTTGTATGGGGAAAACTATATATGTGTATACTTTTTATATATTTATGTTCAGCAAGGAAAGTGCTAAAGACTTGCCTGTTCTAGGACAGTATAATTTGTCAATTAAATCTTGTTATCTGTAAATCTTGTTTTTAATATGGTGCGAAGGTTCTATCAATCGATAACACACCAAGCTCGTAATCTGCAATTTCCAGGCTCGAGTCGGAACTGTACCAGCGTTGAGATTTATCTCTATTAACCATACACCACCATCCCTACCACCACCATCCCTACCACCACCACCACCCTGCCCTCGGGGAGAAAAGGGACACTGATGGACTTGGAAAGACACTGTCCGTCCAATGCAGTGTCTCGCAAACTGTGTGCCGCGGCACAGTAGTGTGCCGCGAGAGATTTTCAAATTGACACTAGATATCCTGAATTCAATATCCTGATAACCTCAATATCCTGAATTGAGCACAAAAGCTATTCGAGCCTTGTTACCTTTTGGCTCGTCTTATCTTTGTGAACTTGGATTCTCATCATTGACTGAAATTAAATCTAAGAAGCGAGAGCGGCTTCAGATGATTGATGAAGAGATGCGAGTGTGTTTATCTAACTTTGAGCCAAGAATAATGCAAATTTGTTCGCAGAAGCAAGCTCATACATCCCTTTGAAATATGTTCATATCTAAATTTGAAATAAAATGCATTTAACGAAACTTCAATTTTCCTCTTTTTACGTAACCATCAAAAATTCTTTTTTAGGTGTGCCGCGGAAAAAAAAAATTAGATTCAGTGTGCCGCAGAGTAAAAAAGTTTGCGAGACACTGGTCCAATGGGACGTTAATCTCTTCTCGATAAAGAACACTCTGGATGGAATTGGCATAAAGCTTCCATCTGTCTCGTAACAGCTGTTCAGTGGGTCTCCTTTCCCAACTCTGAGCATTTGGGGTTGTTGTGAAGTGGTCATTTATCACAGTGGTGGGCGCTGAAAGGCAGGTCAGAATTAAAACATCCCAAACGAAAGCTTTTAATATACTACAAAAACAACAGATTTTGCTGCTCAATTAATGTCTATCAACAGTAAAGTGTTTGTTCCAGAAAAAGGAAGACTATTGGTAGTTAATTGGTAAATTATTTGTGTTAATGCAACAACAGTTTAGTGCCAATAATCCTTTGCCTTAATAACAGGTAAAATTCTTAGTTTTCCACTAATTTCATTTTAGTAAAAAAGCAACTGGAAGAAATGTTTTATAATGTTCACAATGAGTGAGAAAAATTAACGAACTTTCTTTTTAAAAAAAGTGGAAATCATAGGAAAACTAAATACGAGGATAAGTTTCTTCTCAAAGATACTTTTTTTAAACCAAAAGTTCTTCAAAAATTACATTAAAAATTAAAAAAAATCAAGAGAGTGAAGAGAATGGTTTAAATTCTTTAAAAATATTTGAAGTTAGTTTCCTGAAGTTATTAAAACAACATACATATATGAAAGCAATTCGTGCTATGATTATTAGCCATCCTTTAAGCAAGGGCGGATCGGAGAGGTCTCCTTTCCGATCCTCTTCCCCCTACAGAATATTAATAACTGGAAAGGAGGCAAAAAATTAAATGGATGCAAAAACTGTTAAGTTATTAAAAATTAAAAAACTATATAGACGTTACCTACACTTTTAAAGAAATTTATTGAATTACCGCTAAAATAGAGAGGAAGTGTTCTAAGGTACCGCTCTATGATAACAAATCGATCATATGAACCTCAGTCTCATACATAAGAAATACATTTGTTTCAGGGCATTTAGAACGAAGTTAGAATGGTCGGCCTTTAACACATTCCTTGCTGCACAGTTTGCACACTTCGATGCATAACTTGCTACTTTTTGTAAAAATTTCGTGCTCCTATGTGCACTCTAAATATCATCTGACCTGCAGCCCATACTGTTCTGTTCTTAAGGTGTAAACTATGTGTAACGGCTGTTCTTGGGGAAAGAAGAAAATTTTGTTCAACACATTTTTTTGTGTGTGTGTTTTTTGTAATTTGCTTTATCTCATCTCGTCGTTCTAGGTCAGCTCACCAACATGAGATTTAAACAGTTATGGCCAGTTTTTATACATGGAAGCCTTAGTGTACTTAAAAGTAATGTTTTGTCTGTTTACTGATAGCATTTTGATATTGATATATTATCGAATTATCTGTCTGACGTGACCAAGATTGTCACCAAGATTCGGTTGTTGAATGCCAACCACAAGGACAAGGTTTATCGTGTCTTTCTCTCTTTTTAACACTCCTTCACGAGGAACAACTTTCTGAGAGTATGATTTGTATTGTGTTTGACAAATTTTGAAGTTAGAAATTATAACTGCAGTTTAAGTGATGATGCATTTCTGATGTCACTTTCGTAACTCTCACCTCAGTGAATAGCAAATAACTGTAGAAAAAAACTTTTCTTCAAGAAAAAATGTTCTTGCTTGGACGTTAACATCTTGTGTAAGATGTTTAAAGTAGCATGGCCAATTCTTCATATAACGGGTAATAATCTTTCCTTAAATTCATAACCCTCTTTTGTCTAATTCTTCGGCGCCCCAAAAATGGCTTCGTAATTTAAAAAAAAAAAAAAAAACAGATATTGATTTTGTTACATTTCTCAATGGAATATAAATTTTTCCAATCAGAAATAAAGAATGGAGAAAAAAAATTTAAGAACAAAATTGAGATATTTTGGCGACCAGCAATGGGCTTCTAGCAGATCCACGTTTGGGGAATACTACTCTAACCTCACCATTAAAAACATAATCAAACATGATGTTGCGTAAACATCCGCAGCCAAAAACATTGAGCAAAATAGTTCCATGATTTAATAATGAAAACTAGTAGACATTATTAAGTTTTAGAAAAGAAATGCATTAAAAAAGTTGCGAAACTATAAAAATTGCAAAGGTCTTTTCATTATCTTGGTTAGATAACCCCCCCCCCCCCCACCCCACTGGAATGCTTTTCTGTCCAGCGCATCCCGAGGTTACTGGTCTGAAAGAAATCTAAGATGTATTATAGCATATTGCAGATTCTATTAGAATTCATTTTAAGAGTTTTAATGCCTTTGCATGTTTGGAATTTTTTTTTTTTTCTAGAAGCTATAATGTCACTTATACTCATTGTAGTTTCTTTCGTCTCTTTTATCTCGCTAAAAAAAACCCTGAAAATTCTCGAAATAATTAATAAAGGCAATCACACGCAATGAAATTGAAAAAAAACCCCTCTGAAATTGATTTTCGAAACTATGAAAGAATGAAAGAATTCATGTACACTAATGATCTTTTGCATCCCATTTCACTGTGAGTGGAATTTAGTTGATCAAAGATTTTGACCTTTCATCTGTCGCTTTTAGTCTGTTTCTTTTGATCATCCTCTTCTCAACTTCCTCTTCACCTCTCATCATCTTCATCTTCTGAACCAAAAGTTTAAATCTATGATTTGTATTTCCCAGCATCCGATTCGAAAAGCAGCGGTGGGGCGGGGGTTGCTCAGTCGGTAGCGCGCCAGGCTCGTAATCTGTAGTTCCCAGGTTCGAGTCCCAGCTGGGTCAGCTGGACTCAGGGTTGAGATCATCTCCGCAAAATTCCCCGCCCTGCCCACGGTCAGTAGCGAACACCGATGGGCTCGGAAAGGCCGCCTTCCGTCGGATGGGAAGCCGTGGCCCCGTGTGCGGTAGAGCCATACCCTGTGCACGTTAAAGAACACGCTGGATGGCCTTGACAGGCCTTGACAGGGGACTACCATCTGTCTCCCAACAGTTGTTCCAGTGGGTCCCCTCCCCCAACCTTCTATGAGCCTTCGGGGTCCTTGTGGCCTGGCCATTTAGCCCATGGTGTGCAAAAAAGTGCCGCTCAGAGGTAAAATAATCCAATCCCAACCCGAAAAGCAGCGGCATCGGAAAAAAACAATCATTTAAAAATGCATGAATAGACTTTTTTTAGATATACAGATTTGAACTTTAGTTCAGTATTTTGTGGTCCGAAAACTCTCAGGGAAATTCTCGAAAAAGCTGTTGTTGGCAAACTCGTGCGATTTGCTATTTGTGCCTGGCCCCTTCGGCGTGTTGTCGCTCAGAGATCTAGCCGAATTATATGCTTTTTTGCAATTTCATAGTTGCTGGTAAGATTCATTGTTGCAAATATCTCTTGTATGGTAATACTAATTCATTTTCTTTGACTCGGAGCCTATTTAAAGCAAATGTTAGAACTGTACAGTCGCTCAAAAAAGTATCCGAACACTATGGTTGATTACAGAATTCAGAATAAAATATCTGGCAACGATTTTTTTAGAAATTAGTTTAGATGCCAACCTTCGTGTCACGTGACACGAAGGTTGCCATCTAAACTAATTTCTAAAAAAATCGTTGCCAGATATTTTATTCTGAATTCTGTAATCAACCATAGTGTTCGGATACTTCTTTGAGCGACTGTACACCGAAAGGAGCCTTTATAATATCACTGGGATACTGCTATTATGATTTGTGATATCAACAATGCATAAATTTCCAGCTACACAAAATTAAATTCCTAAGTACACATTGAGATTTTAAAAATGCAGAAACATTTGTTAGAGCCGCACTTTAAAATAGGTTCTGGCCTTTGCGATTATTTAAAAATTATACACATTTTAAAATGTTACTCGTTTGAAAAAGAAAGTTCAAACGCATTATTACATGTTTTAATAGAATTCATCTTAAGAGTGGGGATATGTTTTTTACGACTTACATCATCTTTTAGCTTCTCCCGGACACCGATGGGCTTGAAAAGGCCGCCGTCCGTCGGATGGGACGTTAAGCCGTGGCCCCGTGTGCGGGAGAGCCATACCCCGTGCACGTTAAAGAACACGCTGGATGGCCTTGACGGGAGGCTACCATCTGTCTCCCAACAGCTGTTCCAGTGGGTCCCCTCCCCCAACCTTCTCTGAGCCCTCGGGGTCCATGTGACCTGGCCATTTAGCCCATGGTGTGCAAAAAAGTGCCGCTCAGAGGTAAAACAACCCAACCCTTAGCTTCCCCCTTCCCTTGTCAACTCGGATTTTTCCATGAGATATTAACCTATTTTCGAGGTTATCTCGTGAAAACAAGGGCATGCCATCTTCTCATTACTTGATGATAGATCTTGAATTATCTTCACGAGATACAAATATTATCTTCATCATACCTATCTCCGCAAAATTCTCCGCCCTGCCCACGGCCAGTAGGGGACACCGATGGGCTTGGAAAGGCCGCCGTCCGTCGGATGGGACGTTAAGCCGTGGCCCTGTATGTGGGAGAGCCATACCCTGTGCACGTTAAAGAAGACGCTGGATGGTCTTGATGGCAGGCTACCCTCTGTATCCCAACAGCTGTTCCAGTGGGTCCCCTCCCCCAACCTTCTCTGAGCCTTCGGGGCATGTGACCTGGCCATTTAGCCCATGGTGGTGCAAAAAAGTGCCGCTCAGAGGTAAAACAACCCAACCCAATTCATCATACCAATTGCAGATCAAGTTACATTTGAATTTTTACAGATAACGTTGCATTTTCCAGCGTTTAATTTCAGGCCAGTATGAACTCACGCGATTAAATAACACTCATGAATTATAAGGGGAACAGAAAATAAATTGTGTTGGTGTTGCTGACCTCAACTACATTTTAAACTTCATTTTTCGTCATTAAGTGTCCCTTGTGTTGTTTGCGTCCTTTTACCCTGCCAAGAGAGAAAGGGATGTTATTGTTACTCAATTCGAGTGCATTTAATATTTCTTATCCAACAGTATTTTGTGTCCGACCTACAGATTTACTTTCCAGTGCCAGTTCGCCCTCACGAAATGTTATCGACCATTTTGGGCAAGTGACGTCACTTAACGCAAAGCGACAAGTGATGTGATTGTTATTAGAATTGCCGCTATTTGAAGCAGCGAGGCATTAATTTGTTTTCATAAATGATACATTCCTTGTATTTACATTATTAAATGACTGCAGTCTCTGCGGCGTCTTAATGAATGGTGATGACGATTCGAGTTTTTTGAGAAAAAATTATAGAGACTAATTTATACATTTATGATAAATATATTTTGTATTGGAGGATCATGTAAAATAAAATAAAATGTCTTTTTTTAAAATAAAAAAGTGAATGTATGTTTTCTTTATTCTCCGACAGGAACTCTTATGTATGTACTTTTACAGTATTATTGTGGAAGTACTTCGAAATATTATTTAGTCATAATTGGGCAGGGATTCCCAAACTGCGGGGCATGAGGACATTTTATAGGGGTGTAAGGATGCGAAATTTCTGTGTTTATTTTAATTATGAATTGAAAATTTTGCTAACAGGGGAGTTGGCTGATGATAAATGAAAGTTGCAAAACTGCGAGGGTTTCTCAAAAAGAGGGAGGGGCTTCATGTTGTAAAGTTTGGGGAGGATGAATTAAAGGTTGGGTATAGTGCTTCTCTAGCAGTATTTTTTTTTTGCTGAATGGGTTAAAGTTTCGTTGCAAAGATGTTTTTTTGACCACACTTGGTGTTTGTACACCAAGAAGGTCTGTGAGGATGGCAAGACCTCAGCAGAAATTATGTCGGGAAATAATATTAAAAAGAGTATTTCAATATAAAAGAAAATGCAAAATGACAACTGTAAGGAGTAGAATAATAGAAAAAAAAAGGGGGGGGGGGGGAGGCGCAATATGCCATAGCAATTATTTCCGTACATTAACATTCTTTGAATCTCGTAATAATAAGAAAAAATTATCCATAGGCATCTGTGTAAAAGCAAAATATCGTGAATCTTCGATTTAATGAATTAATAGGTGGATTACAGGACCAGTTCTTATAATAGCCAATTCAATACATTAGGAACACCATTAAATACACTACTACATGCAAGACTTTTAATGGGAATAAACAGTAAAATAAGTTATACACTAAAAAAATTATTCTGAGGAGCTTTCATGCTCCCATATCCTCTTACTAGTAGAAGGTTCTGGTGAGGAACTAGAATCCTGTTGCATCTTACTACTAGAGAGTTAAAGTGAGGATCTAGAATCCCATAGCTTCTTACTAGTAGAAGTTCGTGGTGATGAGCTAGAATCCTCCTGTTACCACTTACATAAATACACTTAAGTAGGTATGGAGTACCTTTGCAACTCCACTGGAGTCAATGACGGAATTTCAAGTCTAATGTATTCCAAGGCATATGTCAGCTACTAGGCATTCAGAAGACCTGAACGACGCCCCATACACCCTCAGTCGGATGACATGGTTAACAGGTTCAACAGAACGATTGCTCAACACATGGCATTGTTTGTCGATGACCATCAACGTGACTCAGATCACCATAGCCCCTCTCTTATTGGCATATAAAAGAGTAATGCATGAAACAATTGAGCAGAAACCTTTCACGAAGCTCTTTGGAAGAGAATTATGTCTTCCCCTGACCATTTGTAGACATTTCTTCAGGCCCACTGTGATGTTGCTTCTTCGTTTGTTTGTCTATTGGGACCACTTAGGAATGTCCCCTCGGTTCAATCGCAATACGCGACGGGTGAAAGAGTTTTTCAGAACAAAAATCAACGGTTTTATCACAGTTGCTGGGACTCAATACTGAGGCTCCTCCCCAATAAATTGGTTCAACTTCAGCTTTTACTTAAATATAACAAATATTTATTGTACCTTCCAAACATACTTGATAGAACAAGGACATATGCTCAATTACATAGCATTAAAACAACACCAGCTTACTATGCCTGTTCAGCTGTATTCCCAGAGCCCAATGCCGTTATTACCAGTCGGCATTTACCAGCTTTACAATCTTATGTCTGCACGCTTTCGTTCCTCGACTGGCTCTCTCTTCTCGTCGTTGCCAAACCCTTTTTTCCTTTCGCTCTCTGCTCTGGCCATCTGGCAAGGCCGTTAGCCCTAAGGGACCCGGGTCACTTGTCAGCGTACGCTAGCCGTTCCCCGGACACTGCTACTGCAATTAACTTTCCAGATACCGGGACAGAGGGCCTCCCACGTAGCATATGCCTATTTTGGTGAAATCCAAAATAATATACAAAGCATGAACAAAAAAAATATCTAATAAGGCCTCTAGCCTGACACCCACCATATATCCACACCACAATATGTACAAGCTCTACAGCAATAGCTAGAAGAAATTCGCTAATCCATCAGGCATAACATCGTCCTGACAAGCGAGAAAGCAAAAACGGAACACCACAGTAGAGCAAATGGAACTGTCTTGAACGAAGGAGATGCTGTCTAGCTACATAATCCAACAGAAGGAAAGGATTTCTTCAAAAACCTTGGGAATGTCAGTGTACCATAGTTTCCAGGATTAACAACGTTGTGTACTGCATTCAACAACGCCCAATTGCAAACCTTAAGGTGGTCCGTGTGGATCATTTGGCCCCGTTTCATGGAAGAAGTCAAGCACTTCCTTATTCTACAACTGTTCGGGACGACCAAAATCTAAGAAGGGGGCAGTAAAACCAATGCTGATTTGCAACAATTGCTCAGAAAAGCGTGTCGGCGTGTGTTGTATCACGAGGATACAGCGCAAACGACACACTGAATCTGCTGCGACGAATGTATAATATCATTGAAAACGAAGTGACTGTTGGAAGAGTCACTTCGTTAGGGGAAGCCCCCCGATAGGGGACCACCTTGTCGTGGTGGGGGGGGGGGGGGGGGGGGGGGGCTAGGGCCCAGCAACCCGGCTGAAGGCTGCGCCGACCGGATTGGTGTCCCGGTTGGACATGGCTAAGGCCAACCGAGGTTGAAGATGCTGCTGGCCGGCTTGATTGCCGGTCGGATGGTGACGGCGTCGGAGACCTCACCTCTCAGGAGACCTGTGTGGTCTGTTCGATGGCTCTGCCGAAAGGTCTGAGCCCCGCCTTGTAGGCACGAGCTGTCCAAAAAGTCTGGGTCTTACTAAGAGTCTCCACCCCGGGTGCCGATCGAGCTTGGATCTTTATATCCATGCACATTTGCAAACCGGGGAATAGATTAAAGTAAGGTTTCTTCCGGTGGTCAGCTTTCCTTCTATAGGACTGCTGCCATGTGAGGCCGGGGTTGAGGTGCGCCTATAGGGCGTATTCCTTGCCCCCAGCTCTAGATGGTCATGGCTTTTCATAACCAGGTAGTGCTGTACAAGCGGAACCGGGAATTGCCGTGGTTGCATAAGATCGCAACAAAAGAGATTCATTGTTGGAAGAGTCAGAGAGTTAATAAATTAAAATAAAATAAATATTCCATCAAGCAGCTGCTTGCTACAGAGGTCTGACAGGAGATCTATGAGGAAGGCGAGACCTCAGCAGAAAGACAACACAACCATCAATGCCTTACCCAGGGCTCAACCTAGATGTCTTCGATCGGTAGCCAAACGTGCTAATGATGGATTGACAACGAATTCTTTCGGCAAGCCCTCTGTCCCATCAGATGCCAAACTTTCGTAAATTCGAAACTAGTATAAGATGCTAGACTATTGAAATTTTGCTGGATTTAGGGTAGAATGTAGGATAGAGCAGCATTCATTGCCAAGTTCAAAGGCTTAGAATAAAATGGGGTGAAAAAACTGTTGCTGGATTGCCGAGCAAAGAAGCTGTTTGTTTGAGACTATCTAATATGTACGAACATTTTCCTGTCCACACACCCACAGTTTAGCATCCAGTTCAAAGGACGCTGGTTTTCAAATCCTCTCAAATTTCTTATGGAGGAATTCTCTTGTCAGTTTGGATGAATAATTAAAATTTGGTTGTGTGATTCGTTTAGATATTTTTACAAGTATTTCCCACTTCTAAAATGAATCGGTTCAATAAACCAAAGTTTGTTTCTTTAACTGTTTTTTTGCATACTTACTGTGACATTTCCACAGGACACTTCCTTGCAGTGTTAGTGTTTTCCCTCCTACACTTGCTCTTGAATAGTTGCGTATATGTATCACGGCAAAAATAAACAAAACGAACTGGTCTCGGTTATTATAATCCAATTTCGCCGGCATTTAAAATTTCTCTGCATTCTGACAGAGAGGAGATTTGGGGACTGCTAAATCATCCCTTGAAAATAAAAAAAACTAATTTAGAATTACCGTTACCTTTACGAAGAAAGATATCTATGATTCAATGTAAGGACGTACCTGTGGTCTGGCTATAAAATCACGCTGTCAGTTCTTTGTTGGTGGCGTATATTATACTAGTTGACCATAATGAAATTTTCCCAGGACAAACGTGTATAACATATGTTACGGCTAAAGTGCAGAAATCAGTTATTCTACAGATTATCTAGGGATTGTGCAGATTAACTAGGGTGATCCGTTAACGTACGGAAAATTGTTTCATTTCTCAAATTACCTAGGTAATCTGCAAATTACCTGGATAATCTGCACATTACCTACTAGGCACTCGTTAAAGTGAAAATAAGATCTTTGCTGGAACAACAGGAACGTTTCTGTACGCTTAAATTAACATAATGTTATTTATCTAGTGTCCGAGAGTAGAGTTGAAACCAGAGTCATCCCTCTGTCAACATGTCCGAATTATAAAAAACGCCCCCAAAATGAGCAGGCCAAGTGAGAATGAATCATTTTAGTGATTCGTTATCAAGAATGAATCACTTTACCGATTCGATCTCACTTTGCCTCCGCTCATCCGGGGCGTTTTTTATAATGCGGACGAGTGAATCACGTGACACGAAGATTAATATTCAAGAGATTCACCACTATGAGAGAAACAAACTTTTGAACTTTAACGATACGGAAGCCGTTAATGTGCACATTAAAAAAAAAAATAATAAATACTCCCTCAAGCAGCTGCTTGCCACAGAGGTCTGACAGGAGCCTGTCAGTTTATATGCCATAGTTAGAAGGTCTGTGAGGTTGGCAGGACCTCAGCAGAAAAACGACACATACATCCATGCCTTACCCGGGGCTCGAACCCAGGTCCCTTAGATCAGTAGCCAAGCGCGCTAACCACTCGGCCATTGCGGAAAACTCTTGATTCCGCACGTTAACGGAGCAAATCAGTTAATCTGCAGATTAGCTAGGTAACGGCTTTCGAGCTTTAGCGGTAACATATACATAGTCGAAAGTTATTTAACAACCAAATCATTTTTAACTATTCAAGCTGATTTCAATGAACAGTTTCCTGATTCTCCGGTACCCAAGAAGTCTACAATATCACATTTAATTGCACGATCCGTCGAGACTGGAAGCTACATACTGGTCGGCCTTCTCTATTAAGTGATGAAAAACTTGAGGACATTAATCAACGTTCGAGAAGAGAGAGAGGACACTTTCAACATCTGTTGTAACCCTTCGTTCACAATTTGTAAATGTAAATTGAGAATAAATGAAATTTTTCTAATATGGGCTGCGCGAATTTTGAACCACTCTGTAAAAATTTATATTAGCCCTATATTTTATGTCCGACCTAAAAGTAAATTAATAAAAGATTATAAATTCTTGAAATAATTAGTTGTTCTAAATGAGATTCGAACCCACGTCTCCCAGAAGCTTGCCAGGCGTAATAACCGCCGTAATAACCAGCAGAAACTGACCGTTTTCTTCAACAACTCACAGCATTATTTAAATAATTTAGTAATAACTCTATTTATAACGTTATTATAAATAAAAAAATAAATACCCCCTCAAGCAGCTGCTTGCCACAGAGGTCTGACAGGAGCCCGTCAGTTTATATGCCATAGTAGAAGGTCTGTGAGGCTGGCAGGACCTCAGCATAACGTTATTACTCAACGTTATTATTAATAATTCAGTAATAACGTTTATTCTATTTTCGGTGGGATGTTTCAATAATTGGTGGTAATACCAGTTGAATTTTAATTTATAAATCTCCAGGTTTAGTACGATTTGAAAAGATAAAATTTCGATTGCGGGTCCAATTTCCATTAAAACATGACAAAAATTATTTTATTTTATAAAACTTTATTTTTCAGTTGATGACTTTTCAGATAAAATAGTTTCTCTTATATACATATTTGACTAAAGTAAAATTTTAAATTTAGCGGTATACATAAAGATTGACTAAAGCATAATCAGCTGCAAATTTCTAGACCCAGGTTATTTTTAACAGATGTTCTGAAAGGTTTAAGAGCAGTTTACATTTCTGTAACGGAAACAAGACTGAAACTATGCTTGAAAAAATAATTCGAGGCAAAAGTTTATACATTACAGATATTATAAAGTCATAAGATCAAACTAACCACAAAATAACATTTTTGTTCTATTGGATACAAGAAGAAACATTTTAATAAAAAATAAAATTGTTGTGTTTCTTTATAAAACAGACAAAACAATATGTTAGCAAACGAGGTAAAAATATACACATCACAAATGATAAATGGGAATCAATATCGTATGATAAAACTGAGATGATGGAAATGGGAATGATGATGATGATAATGTTATTTACAGATGTTAGAGCTCATCTTCTACGATGAGAAGTATCGATGTCAATAGCAAATTATCGGGATATAGTTATTTAGCCTCGATATATTTGAAATGCACGTATTCTGTCTTCCCTTGGACTGTGCTCTGCATTTGCGTCCATTAGCATGCGTTGCGTATCCGTTGCGTATCCGTTACGCGTTATGTAGCGAATTTTTTTTTTACTTTTCCTTAGTTCGCAGAAGTACAAAATAGCGCCTCTTTTTTTATCCTCGAAAGGGAATAGGGAGCTTAATAGGCCTAAATTTTCTTTTAAGCTGCTTTTTTTTTTTTGACATGGCAAATAAACTGTTTCTTAAAAATCGATCTGTGTATACAAAATTAGTTTAAAATATTAATTTTTTCACTATTGCTTTTTTCCTGAATTTTCACATCAAAATTATTCTAATGTATTTTTTACGTTTTTTCAATTTTGTTACGTTTTGTAAAAGGGGTAAAACTGTAAGGCTATTTTTTCCCCATCACTATGTTCTATATAGCGAGGCAATTTGAAGCGCTGTAGTCTAAATGTTGGGGATATAATAGACTAAAATATAAGATTATTTCTTCTTAGCAACAATATGGGCAGAATGGCGTGGGCGAAGATTTTTTTTTTTGTGGAATAAATGGCGAGTACATACAGGTCAAAAAATGGCAGCAAAATGACAAAACCTGGCCCACAGATAGAATAAAATTATTCCCCCCACTTCTAGTTTATTTTATTCTTTCTGCTTTAGAGGCTTTTTTCAATTTTCTTGAATAATACACTTTCAATACTGTAATTGTTTTCTATTAATAACTTCTCAAAGTGGAAGGGGTAATTTTTTCTGCAGAATTATAGCTAAATGGCGAACATATTAGAGTGTAAATGGTAAGTAGCTTTCTTGCAAAACGTTTGAACTAAATGACAAGGATATAACAGATCGAAGTTTTGAAACAATAATTTCGAGGGCCGCTAGATTTTTTTTTAAAATATGCGCAGATTAGTACAGGAGAAGCAGATGAATATCTCATTAGGTGGAGATCTTCATTTCGAAGCAAATGGTTGTGTCCTCTTTCTCCGAAGATAGGGAATAGAAAAACTGTTTCAATTTCAACTCTATTAAGACTCGAAACAGAAGATTACTGTTAGGTACGTTATCCTATGTGAATTGTGTACTTCTTTCTAGAGATGTCTAATCTTAAAATACTTTTGAATGTAAAACTTATTTTTTCCCAGCTTAAAATACTGCGAATGATACTTTAAAAGACCAATAATCGATAATTTTGCATTTGAAATCGATTCATCTCAATAGAGTACATACGGAACGATGAGTGAAACTGTACAAATATAATAATTATCGTGGCACTCAATATGCAAAAATAGATCATTGTTTTTGGCAAGTCACATATCGATCACCTTTTCTAATCTCTCAATCTACATTTACTGCGCAAAAGTATTTTTTTTACGTGACCTTAATAAATCTTTAGTTAGATTATACACGTACAATGCAATAACTCTCTTCACCTGTTATATCAAAGAATTCATAATGTAGTTCTATAATTGAATAGCAATAAAAAGTTCACGAGATTCTTCACATGATGTCATATGCATTATTAATAGCGCACCTAACACAAAAAAAGTAAGATCACCAAAGAGAATTTTGTTTTGGAGAGTGGGGACGAAATGATGATGGGGATGGATGTTTTTTTTTCTGCAAGAAGATCATATCATTCTAATAGCTGAATGATTTAAAAGATAGTAAGCAAAAAGCATCAGTCTGTCATCATATCTTAAGTTTTCGTGGAGGAAAGAGATATCGAAAAATATCACTATTTACTTTCCAGAGAATACGAACCACTATATTGATTAATTGATAAATATGAAATAGTTTTCTCATGACTGTATAATTTGTTTGAATTTTAAAATCTGATAGCTTCCTACACATTTGACGTGTGGTAAATTCACTGATGTGATTCGTATTATCGTATTTACAAGAACCGTTCTGGTACTTTTTTTTATCATAATTTTCCGAATTTATTCTGATTGTTACAATTTTTCAAGGGTGGGGGTGCTTGTCGCACAACTTTAGAACAGTTATTCGAAACATTTGAAACAAATCTTTACTTATTAGATCTAAAACAATAGATACTGTAAGAACTAACTTTAGAGAAAATTTCTGAATCCGATGAGAACAGCATAAACAACAGTAAGAGGTTGCTGTTAAAAGAATTTTAGAGTGCAAACGTAACAAGGTTCGCTATTATGTAGTTTTTGTCCGGTTTTCAAATAATCCCTGCTAGGAGCGTATTAATATCTCCATGTGGAAAAAGAAAAAAAAATTGCACTTCCTCTATATCTTGAATCTTCAACTAGGTAAGATTTTTCTGCTGTTACATCTGAGATCTTGCATAGCATAGACATCTTAGTGATTTAATATTTAATGAACATGGCTATTTTCTGGGGTAAATGACTTAATTATAAATTTTAAACACTTTTTTTTTGTTCCTAATGCAATCTTGAGATTATTTACAGTCTTTGCGGCCTTGCCACATCATTATAGGTTGTATCAAGAGAATTTATTTCTCTGTTTATCGATATGCTTCCTAACATCCACCTTGAATGTGAAGTACACGTTGCATTGATAAAAAGAGCTTAACCCAAGCTGAGGTCCATGATTTTGTAAACACAAAAAACTTACTTTCTAATGACAAATGCCGGGATATAAAAGTACCATTGAACTGTTTTTAAAGACACAGTTTAATATAAGCTGACTTTCTCCTCACTATGAAGGGGCGGGGGTGGCTCAGTCGGTAGCGCGCCAGGCTCGTAATCTGTAGTTCCCAGGTTCGAGTCCCAGCTGGGTCAGCGTTGAGATTTATCTCCGCAAAATTCCCCGCCCTGCCCACGATCAGTAGGGGACACCGATGGGCTTGGAAAGGCCTCCGTCCGTCGGATGGGACGTTAAGCCGTGGCCCCGTGTGTGGGAGAGCCATATCCTGTGCACGTTAAAGAACACGCTGGATGGCCATCTGTCTCCCAACAGCTGTTCCAGTGGGTCCCCTCCCCCAACCTTCTCTAAGGCTTTGGGGTCCATGTGACCTGGCCATTTAGCCCATGGTGTGCAAAAAAGTGCCGCTCAGAGGTAAAACAACCCAACCCTCACTATGAAAGTCAGTTTATATTAAACGAAACTACTCTATCAAATATGTAGAGTAAACGCATAAAATATAATAGAGGATGAGTTTTAATGATGAAAAGAAGAATATAAGGGAAGTGAAAGGTAACTGTAGTAAGATAAGTGGATGTTATTAAAAGGAAGGCAGTGGATGCCATTCGTCAGGAAAATATGTGGATGTCATTTATTACGACACGTAGTGGATAATTGCATTCACGGAATGTGGAAAGTGGGGGAGGGTAAATATTACGAAAAATTAGCAAAAGCACTATTCACTAATTAGCAAAAGCACTATCAAGGAATAAGGACGTCCATAATCAAAAAACGTAAGTCGTTAGTAATACATACTTAAATTTGCAGACAAACTTTCTTTGCAGTTTTTCTCTATCAAAAAACAGAACTAGGAAACAAAGTATGAAACAACATTAATAGGTAACTTTCAGTCTGTTGATGCGTGGTGAGCAGTGACTATGACATGCATGAAAAAAAAAAGAAAAAAATGTATCAAAGGAACGTTGCTTGCTGACAAGCACTCTTTTAGGAACATCGCTGGACGTTAAGAACAGTCTTCTCGCAGCAAATTCTGCTTCTTTTTTTTTTCGCCCATTTTTTTTTTCTGAGGTTTTCGCAACTTCTTATTTGGCTGAAGTGCGAAGCAGAGTCTGTCTTCTAAGGCAACGTCAGTTCGTTTTCGGCGAGTCAGTTTGTTCTGAAGGAATCATATATATATATTTTCAGAATTAACGAATACACGAAGAAGGATTATTCGCAAAAACCTGAACTCTATTCTTATGAGCTTCCAGTGTGGGATCGCTGTTTTTATGGAACTTGCAGGGTAGAGAGATCGACGAACATGCGAAGTGGCACGACTCTACTCAAGTGATGACGTTATTCGAGATGTATGTGTGACGACTTAAGAATAACCTGCTGCACCGATTCTTCTATCCCAAAAGCTAGAAGGATCATTCTCCGATCACTTGCCAATGAGGATGCTGTAAAAGCATCACTCATCTTTAGATGTTTTTTCGCTTCAAGGAGATGATAAGCTTTCTCAGTGTTTGGAGAGGATTCGACTCCACCAACGATCTTTCTGAAGAAGGAGGATGGCCGTTCCATTCCTCATCCTCGTTCTGAATGACTGGATGAATGCTAGATGATGATGATGGCCTCTCAGCATCACAATCCGGTTTCGCTGACGTAGGGAGGAATGGTGAGATGAAGTCCTTCCGATGTGTAGCCGTCTCCATTTTTAGAGTCCGAGTCGTTGTCATCAGGGAATCCCTCTGGATCGTAATTAGGTGCGGTGAGAGGAACTTGAGAGTCGGTGTGCTTGGGACTGTGGGTCTCCATACGATGGATTTGAAGCTTCGGTCCCCAAGATGCAGTGGGTTTCATCAGCATGAATATTCTCTGGAAATATAAAGATAAAAGTTTTAAACGACACAAACGAAATAACACATGTGCAGAATATAAAAAGGTAATTTTATTTTACACTGACTAACAGAAATATTTGGGAATTTCTTCATGTTAATGGGGAACTTTTTAACTTCTAAAATATACATTTAATGGAAAAATGTGACTGAACAAAAATTAAAGATTATGATCAAATATATTTAAATCCCCATTTTCAACAATATTCGTTCAGTATTTAAAGAGTTACGGAAGTTGGAATATTTAGCAATAAATTATCTTGTTTTATAAAAAAATTTACAATTTTTCTAATACTGTAATATACAGTAGGCAAACTTCCAAAACGCATATTTATTTATTGAAAGCTTTAAAACAATACTTATACCTCAAAAATTGATTTAAACTTAATAGTTTTATGGCGTATTACTTTGTGAAATATTCTAGCGAGCCACATAAATGCCATTTGTTAATAATCATCCATTTGTCTTAATTATCAATACAAATGCCACTTGGTAACTAATTTCCTGGTTAGCGCGCTTGGCTACTGATCTACGGGACCTGGGTTCGAGCCCCGGGTAAGGCATGGCTGTTTGTATCGTTTTTCTGCTGAGGTCCTGCCATCCTCTCAGACCTTCTACTCTGGCATATAAACTGACAGGCTCCTGTCAGACCTCTGTGGCAAGCAGCTGCTTGACGGGGTATTTTTTTTTACGAGCAATACCACTTGCTAATAATCTTTCATTTGTCTTAATGATCAGGGGAAATAGTAACTGTACAATACTGAAAATGTTTCGAAAATGAAAATAGCCGTTTTTAACAAATTATGGCACCGGTCTACATATTCGCTCACTGCTACATGATGAGATATTTTGTCGTATCATCACTGGTGAAGAACGGAGAGCATGGCATGCCTTCCGACCAGCTGGCGACGGGCTTCTTACGGAATGAAAAAGGCAGAAAATTACAAGGACCTTATGGAAGAACAGCTGTCCTCAAATCACAAACTAGGATGTAGTATGTCTTTGAAGGTACATTTCTTAAGTTCTCATTTGGATTTCTTTCCGGAAAACTGTGGCGCTGTGAGTGATGAGGATGGGGAACGTTTCCATCAGGAAATTGCTACAATGGAAAAGAGATATCGAGGAAGATGGAGCTCATCAATGTTAGCAGATTACTGCTGAAATGTGAATCGAGATTCTCAAGATTTGGTATATAAGCTCCAGGAGAAGACGGCGGTTGCTGTAGACCGATATGCAACTTTCAGCGAATGACGTAATAAAGGTAAGTGACTGTATCCCAAAAACCGTAGCCAATCAAACATTTTTGTTGCCATTTTCGTGTTCAGCACCTTGATTTACATAAGAAACGGATGTTTACACTTCTGAAATGCACGAAACTGTTCTGTACATGGAGCCACGACTTTAACGTCGCATCCGACGGACGACGGCCTTATCAAGCACACCGGAGTCCCCTCTCTGACCGAGGGAAGGAGGGGGGGGGGGGTTAGCGGAGATAAATCTCAACGCTGGCATAAGCAAGACTCGAACCGGGCTCGGTAAGACACGGAAGTGGTTTACGGTAAGTTGTTACTTACCGTAACAACTTACCGTAAAAAGTTAACTTTAATAATCGTGGGTCCAAAGGACACTTGATAATAATCTCCTATATGTTCTTACAATAAGTATAAATTTTCTAATAATCTGTTTGCCTTAATGAGATAGATATTCCTTTTGTAATATGCTCTTTTTATCGATGCGGCATGGACGTTTGTGTCGTTTTTTCTGCTGAGATCCTGCCATCCTCACAGATCTCCTACTCTGGCAAATAAACTGACAGGCTCCTATCAGACCTCTGTGGCAAGCAGCTGCTTGAGGGGGTATTTATTTATTTATTTATTTTTTAACTTGTACTTCACATTCAAGGTGGATGTTAGGAAGCATATCGATAAACGGAGAAATAAATTCTCACATTAAGGCAAACAGACTATTATAATAATAATAGTCTGTTTGCCTTAATGAGGAGTACAAATATACCCTGATGGCAAAACGAATAAATACTTATATAGCGCAACAAATAAGTACCTGAAAAAATAGAATTAAGAGTAGATATGTTCATTAATTAAACGAGATTCTGCTCGTCATTCGAACGATTCTTGTTACTATTTTCGGAGAGCATTGTTTTCTCTCTGAAAAGATCTAATACGCTGTCTAATATGACGATCTAACACGATCTTGTGGTGTCTAACATGACGATCTAATACGATCTTGTGGTGTCTAACATGACGATCTAACACGATCTTGTGGTGTCTAATACGACGATCTAACACGATATTGTGGTGTCTAATAGGACTATCTTATACGATCTTGTGGTATCTAATACGACGATATAACAGGATCTTGTGGTGTCTAACATGACGATCTAATACGATCTTGTAGTATCTAATATGACGATCTAACACGATCTTGTGGTATCTAATACGACGATATAACAGGATCTTGTGGTGTCTAACATGACGATCTAATGCGATCTTGTAGTATCTAATATGACGATCTAACACGATCTTGTGGTGTCTAATACGACGATCTAACACGATATTGTGGTGTCTAATAGGACTATCTTATACGATCTTGTGGTATCTAACACGACGATATAACACGATCTTGTGGTGTCTAACATGACGATCTAATACGATCTTGTAGTATCTAATATGACGATCTAACACGATCTTGTGGTGTCTAATACGACGATCTAACACGATATTGTGGTGTCTAATAGGACTATCTTATACGATCTTGTGGTATCTAACACGACGATATAACACGATCTTGTGGTGTCTAACATGACGATCTAATACGATCTTGTAGTATATAATATGACGATCTAACACGATCTTGTGGTGTCTAATACGACGATCTAACACGATATTGTGGTGTCTAATAGGACTATCTTAGACGATCTTGTGATATCTAATACGACGATATAACAGGATCTTGTGGTGTCTAACATGACGATCTAATACGATCTTGTAGTATCTAATATGACGATCTAACACGATCTTGTGGTGTCTAATACGACGATCTAACACAATATTGTGGTGTCTAATAGTACTATCTTATACGATCTTGTGGTATCTAATACGACGATATAACACGATCTTGTGGTGTCTAACATGACGATCTAATACGATCTTGTAGTATCTAATATGACGATCTAATGCGATCTTGTGGTGTCTAATACGACGATTTAACACGATCTTGTGGTGTCTAACATGATACCACAAGCAGTCATCAAGATCGTCATATTAGATACCACAAGATCGTATTAGATCTAATACGATCTTGTGGTATCTAATATGACGATCTAATACGATCTTGTGGTATCTAATACGACGATCTAACACGATCTTGTGGTGTCTAATAGGACTATCTAATACGATCTTGTGATTCTAATATGACGATCTTATAATGATCCTTGCGATCGTAATTTTCCCATTTATCTTCACTCCTCTTAAATTGCTACAGGTGATCAGATATTAAGAGATTATTCTTGATGATTATTTTGAAAATGATCTATTCCTCCTTACCTTGATGATCGGTCCGTCCGCCTGAGTTATCTTGATGACAGCCACGATAGGGATAGCGCTCACAGAGATCATCGACATGGCCCATCCTAAAGCAGTGGCCCAATCAGGGAAAATATAGTCTCCATACTCAGTGGGTTTTGTGTCAATCCATGTAAACACCAAGATAAACTGAAAAGGATAACGATATTTATCGTTAAATTCATGAGTGTCACAGGGAAAAAAATCTGCAGGAGAGAGAGATAACAATATATTGAGTGGACAACGATCCTTGAAAGCAATCAAAAATTATTTTATAGAGTAAAATTACAATTTTATAGCTCACAGATAGGTAACTCTGAACAAAATCTTCATAATTATACTTTCTTCATGTTACTAATTTGCTTGTATTTTTAAAATTTTTTAGAAATGATATTTTATTTAAGAATATAAAGAAAGTATATCAAGTTAAATATCTTAACTGCCCTTAAACTGATCTATGTGTTGTCTTGAGGAGCGATATATTTTTCTCAGAACCTTCAAAAATTCGCGATGTACAGTCGCTCAAAAAAGTATCCGAACACTACGGTTGATTACAGAATTCAGAAAAAATATCTGGCAACGATTTTTTTAGAAATTACTGATCTGGCAACCTTCGTGCCACGTGACACGAAGGTTGCCAGATCACTAATTTCTAAAAAAATCTTTGCCAGGTCACTAATTTCTAAACAAATCGTTGCCAGATATTTTTTTTTCATTCTGTAATCAACCATGGTGTTCGGATACTTTATTGAGCGACTGTAGACTGGAGCGTGTACAGTTGCTGTACACGCTCCAGATATTTTTCCTGAATTCTGCAATCACGTGACACGAAGGTTGCCAGATCACTAATTTCTAAAAAAATCGTTGCCAGATATTTTTTCTAAATTCTGTAATCAACCGTAGTGTTCGGATACTTTTTTGAGCGACTGTACTTAAATTACTCCTGAAGCAATCTGAGAGGAGCCTGCCAGTTTAATTTGTCACCACAGCTGACTATAAGGAAGGAGAGATCTCAGTTGAAAAGGATATATTTTAAAACCGGAATATTTTCTTAAAACCGGAAATATTTTATCAGCAGCCATGCACGCTGACCACTCAGACACAAGGACGGTTACCTCGCAACTGACGCAGAATAATTAATTTTAGATTTGTTAAATATCATTATTTTAAAAGATATTTAAAATATTTCACATATATTGACTAGGGTCTGTGCCCCTGCAACGTAGGCCGCATACCTCGCCGCCCTGCCCACGGTCAGTAGGGGACACCGATGGACTTGGAAAGGCTGCCGTCCGTCGGATGGGACGTTAAACCGTGGCCCCGTGTGCGGGAGAGTCATATCCTGTGCACTTAAAGAACACGCTGGATGGCCTTGACGGAAGGCTACCATCTGTCTCCCAACAGCTGTTCCAGTGGGTCCCCTCCCCCAACCTTCTCTGAGCCTTCGGGGTCCATGTGACCTGGCCATTTAGCCCATGGTGTGCAAAAAAGTGCCGCTCAGAGGTAAAACAACCCAACCCGCCTACCTCGCCAAGGCCTTCCAGAGAAGTGATTCATCAAAGTCATATCAAAAATTAATTTATGAACGATACAACAAATGGCCAAGCTGCTTTTGTAGCCAGCCAATTAGGTACACGCGTTGGTTGAAAAAAATCTATAAAAACTACAAAGACAAGTGTGTGCAATTCACGATTGCTGTATCGTTTGCATAATAATCGTAAATACATTGGGAAAACCATAACTCTTTTAAAGCTTGTCTTTCTTGGGTATAAGCATTTAAAGCACTTAACTTGATTAGAACCATTAGAATGCAATATATTAACTGCTTACTGAGACGATGCAGTCAAGCTGCCATTCTTCTGATAATCGAGTAAAAACACATTTCGACCTTGAATCAATTGATAATTTTCTTTGACAATAGACTGAAGAGTAAATAACTATATAAATGACGTTAAATTCTCAGTGTTTAGTTAAATATAACTTTAAAGGTTAATACTATATAGAGAAAGCTACAGACTGAGTCGCATACAGCCATGACGTCAGCTAACGTATCTCGTTTCTCCTATGGGAAACGGACTCCGTTACACACTGATATTTTAAGGAGAATATTTTGCTGTTTGGAAAGTATCCCATATACGATGTATTAAGAGTAAATTCAATGACGATATAAAATTTTAGAAGGTGTAAAAAGCTTTAAAAAGAATGAAATTTGCAATGAAGTCCCACATTTCGTGACATCTTACCGTTATCAGAAGAGGAGCGACGAAACGCCAGATGATTCTCCAATATTGATAGTGGAAGGGATAATTCCCCATCATTACTTTGATGTCATCCAGAAATCGTTCGATGCCTAATAAAACAACACAAAAAAAAAAACATGTCAGTATATCTTTTACAGTCGAAAAACATGATGCAAAAAACAAACCAATATTTCGATATTACCCAAAGAGATTAGTGACCAGATCTGTCATGTCACAATTTCTTATCTCAATCCTTCAGATTTTCTCTGGATGCAAACTTCGTGACATATGCAATCTGTCATTTGTGTACTGGGGTCAATGACATAAAGCGGTGACAAATATTATTTCCATGCTATGTGGCAGCTTGGATGCTCGATTTTATACATAGATGGCGCCATTGGCGAATCAGTAAAAAAATATGCGGAAAGGTTTATATAGGTCACATTGTTCAAGGGAATGGTCAGTCTCTGATGGTTTAGTACCGACCAAACGAGGGTTCAAATGCCAATGAATGCAACCAAATATTTTTCAGCTAATTATTTTAACTCAATGAAGAATTAATCTTAAAAAAAAATACCCCCTCAAGCAGCTGCTTGCCACAGAGGTCTGACAGGAGCCTGTCAGTTTAATACGCCATAGTAGAAGGTCTGTGAGGATGGCGGGACCTCAGCAGAAAAACAGTACACACATCCATGCCTTGCCCAGGGCTCGAACCCAGATTCCGTAGATCAGTAGCCAAGCGTGCTAACCACTCGGCCACGGGACGGCATTCATCTTAAACGGTACTCGAAATACAAGTGATGAGCGTTCTATCAAGTCTACTCAGTTAATTAGTTAATATTTAAAAGTCTGACTAATAATTCTTTAAAATTTTCATCAGTTTTGACAAAATTTTTTTAAAGAATGCTGCTACTGCTTAATATTCCAGCTGCCCATAATTCTATAATTATTTAAAGATAAAATTAGAGATTTAGTCTTTGAGGGTAAATAAAAACCTTCGGTCTCACACCCCCTCTCCCCCAGAAACTAAATTCTCGAACCTTCTCCCGAAAGTGAATTCACGGGTCCCTAAAGTGAAATTCTTGGACTCCCCCCCCCCCCAAAAAAAAAAAAAAATAAATAAATACTAAATCATGGGTACGTCCATGTCTAATATAGTAATATAAATTAAGGAATGAAATAAAACGCTACTTAATTAAAGAATAAACTTAAGTTTCATTACTATCATTGTCTAAATATACCGTCGCCGACTAACATGGTGGATTTAAAAATTGTTTGTCGGATACAAATTTTTCATAAGGGTTGGGTTGTTTTATCTCTGAGCGGCACTTTTTTCACACCATGGGCTAAATGGCCAGGTCGCATGGACCCCGAAGGCTCAGGGAGTGGTTGGGGGAGGGGACCCACTGGAACAGCTGTTGGGAGACAGATGGTAGCCTCCCGTCAAGGCCATCCAGCGTGTTCTTTAACATGCTCAGGGTGTGTCTATCCCGCACACGGGGTCACGACTTAACGTCCCTTCCGACGGACGGCAGCCTTTCCAAGCCCATCGGGGTCCCCTACTGACCGTGGGCAGGGCGGTGAATTTTCCGGAGATGAATCTCAACGCTGACCCAGCTGGGACTCGAACCTGGAAACTATAGATTACGAGCCTGGGGCGCTACCGACTGAGCCATCCCCGCCCCCTCTCGTAAGAGTTAATGTAAACGGAAGAAGCGCGTTCCAGAATGCTAACCTAATTCACATCATTCAAATTTTATTCCTTTATTATGACTGTACTTTGGATAATGCATTGTGTTTATTTGTTTATGTATATTTCGTATATGTAACGCATTTCTACACAAAAGAAACGATGACAAAAATTTAAAAAATGGCTAAATGCAGTTTTATATTAGTTCATGGTATTATAGATGATTGTCCAATAATGAATGTTGAAAATGAGATATTGATTGTTGTCAAAAAATTATTGTCGAGTAATGAAGTGGATGATCCGCATGTTTACAAGCTTTGCTACTCTACATATGTTAAATCTATAATCTTTAACCAATAAGGGTGAATTTATACACTTTATATACTATCTATAACATTTAAATACTAATCTATAATCTTTATCCAACAAGGGTGAATTTATATACTCTTTAACCAATAAGGGTTATTTGTATTGTCATCGGTCGGCGACAATTTCAAACGTTCTCTAATATTAACAAATACCTTAAGTGTCATGAGGGCTGGGTTGGGTTGTTTTACCCCTGAGCGGCACTTTTTTGCACACCATGGGCTAAATGGCCAGGTCACATGGACCCCGAAGGCTCAGAGAAGGTTGGGGGAGAGGACCCACTGGAACAGCTGTTGGGAGACAGATGGTAGCCTCCCGTCAAGGCCATCCAGCGTGTTCTTTAACGTGCACAGGGTATGACTCTCCCGCACACGGGGCCACGGCTTAATGTCCCATCCGACGGACGGCGGCCTTTCCAAGCCCATCGGTGTCCCCTACTGACCGTGGGCAGGGCGGGGAATTTTGCGGAGATAAATCTCAACGCTGACCCAGCTGGAACTCGATCCTGGGAACTACAGATTACGAGCCTGGCGCGCTACCGACTGAGCCACCCCCGCCCCCATGAAGGCTGGACCTAGGGGGTAGGGCTAAAGGGGACATGCATCCCCCGCCTTCAGAATGTTAGTAAGGTTAGTTATTTTAATTTATTTAATTCAAAAAATAAAATGACTTCAAAAAGGTGTAAATATAAGTACAGGTTCAGTGCGTGTTTGTTGGGTTAATTGTAATCCAGTGGGTCCCTCACATATCTCTGAGCGGCACTTTTTTGCACACAATGGTCTAAATGGCCAGGTCACATAGACCCCGAAGGCTCAGAGAAGGTTGGGGAGGGGACCCACTGGAACAGCTGTTGGGAAACAGATGGTAGCCACCCGTCAAGGCCATCCAGTGTGTTCTTTAACCTGCAGAGGTTATGGCTCTCCCACACACGGGACCACGGCTTAACGTCCCATCCGACGGACGGCGGCCTTTCCAAGCCCATCGGTGTCCCCTACTGACCGTGGGCGGGATGGGGAGTTTTGCAGAGATAAATCTCAACGCTTACCCAGTTGAGATTCGAACCTGGAAACTAGTTCAGTGCGGTAATAGGACATTTTAACGATTATATAATGGTCAACCGATGAAATACGCAAAGAAATAATTACTTATGAGATTATTTACTCACCATAGACCCATGCGATGACGACCACTTCTATCATTCCAATGATCAAAGCTGAGAAACTAGCACAATAATTATCCATCAATTGCAACACGTACATTCCTCCCTGAAAAGGAAAAGAATATTTTTTTTCATTTATTCTTACATTCCTAAATAATTTAAAATAGTTCTCTTTATTTCATCATATGCAACATACACGGTGGCCTGAAGTTCTGATCTCTTGGAACTGATAGAAAAATATCGAGTGCAATTCATCATCTTCAATAATATTTGGGGCGATGGTGGCTCAGTCGGTAGCGCCCCATTCTCGTAACCTGTAGTTCCCAGGTTCGAGTCCCAGCTGGATCAGCGTTGAGATTTATCTCCGCAAAATTCCCCGCCTTACCCACGGTCAGTAGGGGACACCGATGGGCTTGGAAAGGCCGCCGTCCGTCGGATGGGACATTAAGCCGTGGCCCCGTGTGCGGGAGAGCCATACCCTGTGCACGTTAAAGAACACGCTGGATGGCCTTGACGGGAGGCTACCATCTGTCTCCCAACAGCTGTTCCAGTGGATCCCCTCCCCCAACCTTCTCTGAGCCTTCGGGGTCCATGTGACCTGGCCATTTAGCCCATGGTGTGCAAAAAAAGTGCCGCTCAGAGGTAAAACAACCCAACTCAATAATATTGATCGAACTGCTTTAATTGAACCATTTCCAAGCAAAAGATTTTTTAAAACTTATGGTCATTTTTCGTGATTATCCCATGACGAAAAACCTCTTTTTTAATGATTGTATATCTATGAAAAAAGACAGACGTTACAGCTATGAGTTTCGGACATGAGCAAATTTCATAACTTGGAAGTGCATTAAGCCAAATGTTTTTGCCATACAAAGTTTCTCAAAGTTGCAAATCTAAAACAATATATTAGGAGAATTTTTGATGATACAAGTTGGGTTGTTTTATCTCTGAGCTGCACTTTTTGCACACCATGGGCTAAATGGCCAGGTCACATGGACCCCGAAGGCTCAGGGAGGGGTTGGGGGAGGGGACCCACTGGAACAGCTGTTGGGAAACAGATGGTAGCCTCCATTCAAGGCCATCCAGCACGTTCTTTAACGTGCACAGGGTAAGGCTCTCACGCACACGGGGCCACGGCTTAAACGTCCCATCCAACGGACGGCGGCCTTTCTAAGCCCATCGGTGTCCCCTACTGACCGTGAACAGGGCGAGGAATTTTGCGGAAATAAATCTCAACGCTGACCCAGTTCGGACTCGAACCTGGGAACTAGCATATTACGAGCCTGGCGCGCTACCGACTGAGCCACCCCGCCACTGATGATACAAAGTTGCATATTAGAATCTATTCTATTATTAACACTTTTATACTTTATTTACTAAAAGACTTTTATGTTCTTCCAGCGTATAGATAGAAAATCGTTCATACGGGTATTTCTTTTGATATAGACTTCAGTTAAAAAATAAACTTTACAAGTAGTGGATTAGAGGTCTAACATTTAGATGCCCTATGATGTGTAGTTCCAATAGCGTTTATAATTTTTAAACAATTTTCTATTTTTCTATGCTATTGCTGAAAATGAGTATTTTACTTTAATAGTAAAAATAAAACACGATACTTATAAATTTTTAATTTACAAATTATTATTTGTTATTTACAATTATTTAATAAAAAAGATAAATAAATAAATACCCCCTTCAAGCAGCTGCTTGCCACAGAGGTCTGACAGGAGCCTGTCAGTATATATGCCAGAGTAGAAGGTCTGTGAGGATGGCAAGACCTCAGCAGAAAAACAACACACACATCCATCCGGGGCTTGAACCCAGGTCCCTTAGATCAGTAGCCAAGCGTGCTAACCACTCAGCATTGGGACGGCTACAATTATTTACGAATGATTAAAAATTTTAAAGAAACAGATACAGTAGTTATAAATTCATAGAACGATTTGGGGCCCCCTCGTAGCCGGGGCCCTAAGCCGCCGGTAAGTCAGCTAATCGGAAAATCCGCCTCGACTTTTACCAAGTTCAAAAAACAGTTTAAATAGGTATTACAAAGAATGGAAGAAACAAATGCATTTTACTAGTAAATCGGTGAAATAATCTGTTGGGTTGGGTTGTTTTACCTCTGAGCGGCACTTTTTTACACACCATGTGCTAAATGGCCAGGTCACATGGACCCCGAAGGTTCAGAGAAAGTTGGGGGAGGGGACCCACTGGAACAACTGTTGGGAGACAGATCCTGTCAAGGCCATCCAGCATGTTCTTTAACGTGCACAGGTTATGGCTCTCCCGCACACGGGGCCACGGCTTAACGTCCCATCCGATGGACGGCGGCCTATCCAAGCCCATCGGTGTCCCCTACTGACCGTGGGCAGGGCGGGGAAATAATCAGTACTTAAAGGGTTAAATCAATGATATGCTGAACAATATGTTTAAGAAAATTTCATTTTGTAATTAGTTTACAAGGTAAATGAAATTATCTTTAAAAAATTAATACAAAGGTGATTTGCAGTTTATATCACCAAGTGAAATTTTGTAAGAAATTTGATTTCTTCGGTGAATCAAGTTTCCCAGCATCAATGATCCCAGTAATGAAGTTTCCTTCAATTGGAAAAATTACGCTACCTATGTACCTCTTCAAGAAACTTTGGACAGAAAATGCAAGATTAAGCCCCAATATCGGAAATTTTTCCTGCGAGATAAGGCTGAAAGATGTCAGAGCACGAACTTAGAGGAGTCCGTCTTTATATTTTGTCGCCTCATCGAGATGGCTTGAACTGGTATTTTGTTGATGGAAATTTTACGTATCCGTTATCCGTTCCAGTTCCAGCCACCTATAAATGCATCCTCTGTTTCTATGGATATCAAATTTGCTGCCCAAACTTATCACTAATAAACCAAATTTAACATTAAAAATTAAGATTTCTGCAACCATGCTCGAACATTTAACTTAACAACCCTCTATTCGAGATAGAGGGCATAAAGACTCAAAAAAATTACACTATATTTACCAATATAATATCAAAAATGTGTAGTTTTTTTTATTAATCATATATTTCATTTATTTATTTTGTTCCAAGTCTATAAAATGTCCGATTATATTCAAAATCCAACGTTAATAAATGCACCTGTTTATGTTCAATAGGTCTATATTTATTCACCAGATGGTAGCACCTGTCAAACACTTTTTATTAAGTGTCTTAGTGTTACTTCTCATACTTTGTTATTCAGTATGTCTATTTCCACCTGTTACCTTTAAAATCATGGTTAGCCCTTAGAAATACCTCAACTGCTAGCAAGTGCAAATTTATTTTATAAGATGGATGGTAGCCTCCCGTCAAGGAAAAAAATATTCTAAAAAAATCTTGATTATTTCATTTTGTTACAATAGACAAAACACGCTTAATCGACAAAATTCTATTTGTTTTTAATTATAGTTTCTTGTTTAAGATGTTTCTGAAACTATGGATTAGATTCACCAAGCAAAAACAAAAAGTCCACATAAAAACAAAATCTATTGAAATCCATTGAAATGGCATTTCAAATGATCTAGAGGTATGTAATTGGCGCCATCTAGCGAGTATTCGACTAACTTTCCTGTTTTGACTTAAAATTGTTTTCTGCTATAGTTTGAAACAACTACCATTTCCATATGGCAATTTTTAAAAACACCTACGGGTGATTTATAAATGAAATTAATGTGAGATATGATAATACCCCATTCTTCATTTGAATTTTGTCGAAGTCAGTTGAGTGATATTGTTTCTCACATTTGTCAATGACGTATCTGCACTAAATGGGGCGACAAACAACTAAGAAAAAAAAAACATCTATCTTATCTCTTCTTAATCTTTTTGTTTGTCATTTGTCAGCTATCCTATCTTCCGAACTCGACAACCAGTCCATTGGAATGTTTTACTTTACCAAGTTCACGATACTTATATATTTATTATTTAAAAATATTTATTTATTATTTAAAATTAATTATTAACGATTAGGTATTATTAATGACAGATAGGGTTCGTGGTGAGGAGGAATTAGCGAAGAAAATTTCAATGTTGGTCGGTCTTAAATTGTTATATATCAAACTGAAAGATTGTATCATAGGTTAAAAAATTATAATAGAGGTGTAAATGTATTTGGCCTTTCATTCAACATTTTGTTACAATTACGGTTAGTAGATGGCGCTACGAAACTGTAAACATTTTATGTATTGTCTTTCAAATGTTCAATAATTCCATTTCATTTAATACGTAAAGTAGCCAGGGCCAGACTTTGACCTCCTGAGACCCAAAAACTTCGAAAGACGAAATAAGTTATATATTTATTATTCTGCTTGAAGGGAACATTAAAAAATAAATATGAATTGATGTCACGAAAACGTTATATTATGATTGGTATAAAATAATGACTGTATAAAGCTGAAATGAAGAGTGTTTGCAAAATAGATTAATTTTAATGTAAAAAAAAATCTTCACAGTACAACCTCAAACTTAAACCTTTTCGTTCGGAAATTTGAGGCGGGGGTGGCTCAGTCGGTAGCGCGCCAGGCTCGTAATCGGTAGTTCCCAAGTTCGAGTCCCAGCTTTATCTCCGCAAAACTCCACGCCCTGCCCACGGTCAGTAGGGAACACCGATGGGCTTGGAAAGGCCGCCGTCCGTCGGATGGGACGTTAAGCCGTGGCCCCGTGTGCGGGAGAGCCATACCCTGTGCACGTTAAAGAACACGCTGGATGGCCTTGACGGGAGGATACCATCTGTCTCCCAACAGCTGTTCCAGTGGGTCCCTCCCCCAACCTTCTCTGAGCCTTCGGGGTCCCTGTGACCTGTCCATTTAGCCCATGGTGTGCAAAAAAGTGCCGCTCAGAGGTAAAACAACCCAACGTTCGGAAATTTAAAATCTGAAATTTTGTAATCTTATAAAAGGATGCATAATACTGTTACGACCGAAAAGCGTGCTACAATGAACTTGATGTATCATTTTGATGCTTCCATGTGTTTCAGCGTGAGAATTACGTCACTAACTACTTCGAAAAAAACTTAAAAACGAAGAATAGGAGAGTTGCAATTAGGAAGAATTTGTGCGAAGAAAAGCGTAGTTTTGTTTAGTCTGTTCTTTATAGTACAAAGAAGAAACTTTTTTTTATTTGGTGTGTGCGCGGGAGATTAAATAAGTTTATTAGTGTTGATTCTGTTATTGGACTGGTAAGAAAAAGAAGGATGCTTAAGACACTTAAAGATGTGACTGAGGAGGTTATACGTTATGTTTGGAAATTAAAATCTGAAAACCCACTATTTATCTAAAAAATAGCGAGAATTCTCAGTGGTACCATGATAAGTACTAACTGCTTCGCGATTCTAAAGAGTTTGGCTCTTCGAATCACTCCGCTAGACCTAACTTTGCATTCTCAGAACTTATATATTAGTCGAACAAGCAGAACTGATCTCAACTTTTCTGTAGGAAGAGTTCATCAATTGATGCATATTTATATTTCATTTGTTTAGGAATTGGTAAGGTTATTCTTTATAGATTGCAGGTTTGTTCACAGCTGCAATCTATATAAGAATAACCTTATCAATGATTGTGCCACTTATTGACTGTTGTAAAAGCCTTATTTTATACTTTGAGTAGAAATATTTAGAATTATAGAGGAAACATCTCTTTTTAGGAATAGTAAAAATGTGCTGTGTACTTCTGAAGGTTTATTTTTATACTGATAAAGATTTGTGTTTGTTGAATTTAGTTTATACAAATGTTTTCATTCATACTTTTTTAAATAAATTGCATTATTTTAGAATTATTGTTGTTAAATACTATTTTTGAATTCACGTTCAGTTTCTATCCGTTAAATTCATAACAATACATTTTCAAAGGGATCAATAATTTATATTTTCAGCCATTTTGTCTGAATAATTATTAACAATAATAATATGTACTGTAGACAAGACACACTTGAAGTAATTGTTATTGTATTCGAGATGACATTGTTTTTTGAAAAAAAAAAGTTCTCCCCAACACAAAAAGGTAACGTAAAAAAGCTCTATTGGGCTTGCCTAGACCATTAGGGATTATCTTGTTTACTTAAATTTTTGAAATAAAAACTGGTTTATAAAAATAATACACTGGTTAAAAACGAATAGAATTTATTTTGCTACATAAAGGTTGGATTGTTTTGCTCCCGAGAAACACTTTGTCGGCACAGTGAACTAAATGACCAGGTCACAAAAACCACGAGGTCTCAGAGACAGGGAGTTGAAAGAGACCACAGCTGTTAGAAAGAAATGGAGTTTTTTTTTCTTCAAGGCGATCCAGTGCTCCTTTCACGTGACAGGAAACATGGATCTTTGCAACGTGAGAAATGAAAACTTTTCCATGGTACCAACTTTCTCACGATGGAATAGGGGTGGGGGGGAGGAAGTTCGTCGTAAAATTCTCAACTCCTTCTCAAGACTTTTCAGAGCTCATCAGCATCCTCCTTTTCTATGAAGGGCAGAGGGAGGGGGAGGAGTGGGGTTATTGGAGAAAATCTCAATGCAGAGAAGGTGGGAACTCTTCCAACTCCAACGATGTGTCACATTTTCAACGAGGACAGAGTGGATATTAATGGAGAAAATCTCAACACGATGAGAATGGACACTCTTCAAAGCTCATTAGCGCCCTCCTTTTCTATGAAGATTAGAGAGAGGTGTAAATGGAGAAAATCTCAATAGAGAAATAGGTCCGAAGAAATAGGTCCGAGAAATAAGAAAATCTCAATAGAGAAAAATCTCAATAGAGAAATAATCCAAGTCTAATGGTGTCCTCCTTTCTCACCGAGGACAGATTGTATATTACCGGAGAAACTCTCAACCCAAAGACAGTGGGAACTCTTCCAAACCCAACGGTGTCCCTTTATCCACCGAGGACAGAGTGAAGAGTTAGTAAAGAAAATGCTAAATGAGGGGCAGTGAGTACTCTTCAAATCTCAACAGTGATCTCTTTCCCATCGAGGGCACACTGAAGATTAGCAGAGAAACTCTAAACACAATCACAGTGAGGACTCTTCCAAACCCAACGGTGTCCCCTTTTCCCATCGAGGACAGAGTAGCATTAACAGAGAAAACCTCAATAGAGAGACAGTGAGGACCTTTCCAAGGCCCACAATGTCACCTTTCTAACGGAGTGAATTATGGTGGATAAAATTCTCAGCACAGCAACAGTTGGGACTTGAAGCAGGGAATATCACTAATGAGCCAAGCGCACAGCCAACTGACTGCGGAGTAAGATGAAGACTTGGGTTGGGTTTTTTTACCTCTGAGCGGCACTTTTTTGCACATCATGGGCTAAAGGCCAGGTCACATGGACCCCGAAGGCTCAGAGAAGGTTAGGGGAGGGGACCCACTGGAACAGCTGTTGGGAGACAGATTTTAGCCTCCCGTCAAGACCATCCAGCGTGTTCTTTAACGTCACTTTTTTGCACACCATGGGCTAAATGGCCAGGTCACACGGACCCCGAAGGCACAGAGTAGGTTGGGAGAGGGGACCCACTGTAACAGCTGTTGGCAGACAGATGGTAGCCTCCCGTCAAGGCCATCCAGCGTGTTTTTTAACGGCACTTTTTTGCACTCCATGGGCTAAATGGCCAGGTCACATGGACCCCGAAGGCTCAGAGAAGGTTGGGGAGGGGACCCACTGGAACAGCTGTTGGGAGACAGATGGTAGCCTCCCGTCAAGGCCATCCAGCGTGTTCTTTAACGTGCACAGGGTATGGCTCTCCCGCACACGGGGCCACGGCTTAACGTCCCACCCAACGGACGGCGCCCTTTCTAAGCCCATAGGTGTTCCCTACTGACCGTGGGCAGGGCGGGGAATTTTGCGGAGATAAATCTCAACGCTGACCCAGCTGGGACTCGAATCTGGGAACTACAGATCACGAGCCTGGCGCGCTACCGACTGAGCCACTCCCCGCTCCGAAGATGAAGACTGGAGACAGAATTTAAAATAGATTTCGCAATGGCGACAATGTCGTTAGAAGATGACACCAATAATAATTTTCATTGAAAAGCAGAATGGTTTCCAAGAATGACATCAAGGAGGAACTTACCTTTGTGCAAATGAGCAGTCCAATGAGGTACATGACCGTGCATGATGCTAAGAGCACGATATGCTTGCGTCGTCTCAGTAATTCCGGCCACGTGTCAACAATGGTCGTCACAACAGTTTCGATGATGGTGAACTGAAGAGAGAAAAAAAGATATTCTGTCAGAGATGGGAATTTATGAATCATAAATCATTGGAGAAACGGAGCATAAAAAAAGTGTCTCTGTATTCAGGATGGAACCGAAATGATGAATATATTATATTACATATATTATTATTATACAGGATGTACAGTCGCTCAGCAAAGTATCCCAACACTATGGTTGATTACAGAATTCAGAAAAAATATCTGGCAACGATTTTTTTTAGAAATTAGTGATCCCAACACGAAGGTTGCCAGATCACTAATTTCTAAAAAAATCGTTGCCAGATATTTTTTCTGAATTCTGTAATCAACCATAGTGTTCGGATACTTTTTTGAGCGACTGTAGGTGGTCATATTATTTTGATACTAGATCGTGTGGGCTCACTCACGGAAATATTGAGAGTGTGCAGTTACCGTTCACAGCAAACTGGAGGGTGTGCAGTAACTGCACACCCTCCAGTTTGCTGTGAACGGTAACTGGAGCGTGTACAGTTGCTGTACACGCTCCAGATATTTTTCCTGAATTCTGTAATCACGTGACACGAAGGTTGACAGATCACTAATTTCTAAAAAAATCGTTGCCAGATATTTTTTCTGAATTCTGTAATCAACCATAGTGTTCGGAAACTTTTTTGAGCGACTGTACCATTTAAAAGCAACACAAAGAGCAGAGATGATTAAATAATTGAAAACAACAATTGCATGATTTGCATGCATGTTTACAATTACATGTTACACATTACTATGTTTTTTTAGAGGAAACGCTTTTCGGGAGTAAAGGGTTTAACAGATCTAAACTTTTCCTAATAAACGCAGATTTAACTAACTAACTTTTAGGGGAAACTTAGTAACAACAATAGGTTTCAGCGTGATGAGACGACCGACGATACCAACGAATACGTAAGGTTTCTTTTGTGAGGGTGGTTTTTGGCCACCACGATCCCCAGACCACACACCACCTGACCTTTTTTCTGTGAGAAGTTAGTCAAGTGAAGTCGTTTTTTGTATGAGCGTTTCTGGAATAATGCGGTCACTGTATTTACACTTTTTTTTTTAACTTACGTGAACATGAAAATGAAAGTCTTTCAAAACATAGTTGCTTTTTTACCTTGAGAAAAAGAAAAGCCATAAAACCTTAACTAGTAGGTGAGGAGGAATTAACACTTCTGTCTGCTCAGTCATCTGACCCAGATGACCCCTCCCCCCCACGAGGCAGGTACCCAGGATTTTATTTCGGGGTAAGGGTGTGTGTGTGTCAGAGAATAAGACTCGAAAACTTGAGTAAATTTCCCAATTACTAAAATACTCCACCGAACAGAAAAGTTAAAATTATATATTAAATGTAAAAAAATTATAATTGTTATATATATATATCGGCCATATAACCGTCTTGTGGCCGAGTGGTTAGCACTCTTGGATACTGACCTAAGTGACCTGGGTTCGATTCCCAGGTTTGTGTTGTTTTTCTTCTGAGGTCCCGCCATTCTCACATACTATGGCATATAAACTGACAAGCTCATGTCAGACCACTGTGACAAGCAGCTGCTTGAGGGGATACTTATATATATTTTTAAAATTCAAAAGAGATAGAAAAATTCGGGAGTTTGTACAAGGCAACGGGATTTCGGTGGTGGGGTTGAGGGGGGGGGGGGTCCAGGACCCCCCCAACCTTGTAGCTCGGTAACTCCACCTCCCACCGCAACCAATAAGTAAGAGCAAGAAATGAGGGAGCTCTTATTTTAGCATTACTGTAATGTCTTTATTATTGCAACAAATAAAGACTGTACAGTGAAACATAAAACAGTGGAGGAATTATATGTTATATATCAGTTTTGAAGCAGTGTTTCCCCCACCCTATCCCTACTATTTTTTTATGGGAAAATAATGCTTGATTTACGAAGGCGTTTTTAAGAACACAACTCCCACACGTAATCGAGAACCGATTGTAAGAGTTCTTCTTTGTCTTTTTTTTTTTCCTTTTGCTGCTAAAGAGATCGAAGAAGATGCTCACCTGAGTTCCGAGTCCTAATGTCATCAGCATGAAGAAGAAAAGAAAAGACCAAAGTGGTGAGATGGGCAACCGGGCTACAGCTTCGGGATATGCAACGAAGGCCAATCCAGCACCTGGAAAGAAGAAAAAAATTTTATTTTTAAAAAAGATGGTTTAAAAAAAAATCTCTATAAAGAAACAATACCAAAAGTATTGAACTGATGGTATGATTATTTTTTTAGTGAAACACAATTTAAACTAGTGATGACTATTAGAAATCTCTAATATTGATTTGTTTATGTAAATAAACGTAAGACTTATCAACTCTTATATTCGAAATTAAAAAAATATCTGTATTATTGATTACATATCAAACTCAAAATATCGAATTTGAAGCGCACTTTAGTAGAAGGAATTATTTTTCATTTAAAATAAAAAATATCCATTCGTGTGAGTGAATGTCAAAAAGATAAATTTTTAGTGAGCAATGTTTGCCTTACCTTGAGATGCGACTTCGGAGACAGGAACACCGAGCTCGTGTGCCATGAACCCCACGATGCTGAAGATGACGAAGCCAGCGAAGAAGCTCGTGCCGCAGTTTCCAAAAGCGATGAATAAAGCATCTCTAAAATAATAAAAAAAACGAAAAGAACCGAATGTCAAAAAACAGTTTTTAAACGGAAAGGAAAATGTTTATTTTTCAAATGTCAAATTTTAGTGGTTTACAATTAGAGATCTTTTTAGAGGTTTTTTTTGCTCTATCGCTAAGTGACAACAAATTGTGCACATTGCTAATTTTTTCCACACGTGATAACAGCAACAACAACAATTAGAGATCTGTTTCGAAATTCGAAGAATCACCTTTAAAAATAATTGGTGTTTTTTCATTAGTGAGCGGCACTTTTTTTTGCACACGATGAGCTAAATGGTTAGGTCACAAGGGTTACAAGGGGCTCAGAAAAGGTCGGAGAAATGGGACCGACTGGACAGCTGTTAGGAGACTGATGGAAACCTTCTGTCAAAGCCATCAAGCATGTTCTTCAACGTGCACAGGGTATGGTTCTCCTGCACAAGGAGCCACGGCTTAACGTCCCATCCGACGGACGGCGGCTTTTTCAAGTCCATCGGTGTCCCTCTTCAAATTGAGGGAAAGGTGGGGTTTAGCAGAGATAAGTCTCAACGCTGGCAGTTTCGATTAATTCTACTACCTTAACCATTCACGCTTAATAGGGTATTTAATCCTAGTCAGACTCGCTTCCATATATTCAGATCTGTACAAAAATTGGCCCAAACAGGAAAACTGCGCGGAATTCAAGCCTTCGAACTACAGATTGAGAGCCTTGAGCTCTACCGCCTGAATCAACTCCCGTCGCACATTCAATTAAAAAGAAGAGGGTTGGAGTGTTTTACCTCTGAGAGGCATATTTTCGTACACCATGGGCTAAATGGCCAGGTCACATGGACCCCTAAGGCTCAGAAAAGGTTGGGGGAGGGGACCCACTGGAACAGCTGTCAGGAGACAGATGGTAGCCTCCCGTCAAGGCCATCCAGCGTGTTCTTTAACGTGCACAGGGTATGGCTCTCCCGCACACGGGGCCACGGCTTAACGTCCCATCCGACGGACGGCGGCCTTTCCAAGCCCATCGGTGTCCCCTACTGACTGTGGGCAGGGCGGGTAATTTTGCGGAGATAAATCTCAACGCTGACCCAGCTGGGACTCGAACCTGGGAACTACAGATTACGAGCCTGGCGCGCTAACGACTGAGCCACCCCCGCCCCCAAAAAGAAGAGAGCGCTGACTTACAAGAGCGCTGGCTGAAACCAACTGAACATTTTTCGAGGAAGTGAGATGAGGGTAGGGGAGGACTAAATGATTTTTAAAATTGTAAAGTGATAACCATTTATTATCAGGTTTGGAGAGCAAAATATTAGTTTACAATTTTGATTAGAGGGAAAATACCATTTTCGAGGAATAAGAAATGTAACACGATAGTCCTTACCTAAAAAGAGTTTAAGTTTCTATTTCCAATACAAGAATTTCGTGATTTAAAACGATAGAAAAAAATCTACGGTTATTACCAATAACATAAATTTTAAAAATAATATCTAATGAAATAAGGAAACAGTTTATATTAAAACAATAGAAGGGAACACATTCTTACCTGAAACAGTTGTTATGGAAACGGTTGTAGCTAGCTAGAGTGATGAGTCCTCCCCAGCAAGGCGACAAGGAGAAAAAGATTTGCATGGCAGCATCTCCCCACACCTATTAAAGAGATTGGAATTGAACTATCGATTCTTGAATTAAATTTCGAAGCTTTGAATATTTCACTGAAACATGATTGAGTTTAGTTGCAAGATTAATCGATAATAAAATGCAAAAGTTTCAAGATCAAATTTACCATCAGCTAAAACTTATACGATTTGTTTTTATGCTTCTAAGTCTGTTAACCCTTTCACGACTAAGGGAAACATTTTTCCCATTTTAAAATTGGTGATTGTCGTATTTAATTATAACCTTATCTGCATTTTTTATACAGAATGTCAAAATAGAACGTATGCCGAACGCAATTGCGTAAACGGGAACGTTTAGAAAACAAAAACAGAACTGTCAGGACGCATAATATATGTACTATGTGCAATGTCCATCTTTGCCTCACTACCAAAAGAAATTGCTTCGCAGAATATCATAATTAGCACATCATTTTGTATAGTAATTTTATTTCATAATTTTGTATTATTTTAGTTAACATTTTGTTATAATAAACCAATAAATAAAAGACATTGCATAATAAGCCTAACTATAATTTGTGTTACCTTTATAGTCCATTGGGAAAAATATTTCCCATAAAATTCCAAAAAAACTACACATTGTTATGTATTTTTCTTATGATTTTTATTTATTTTACGTCTAAACAAACTAAAATAAATAGTTACATACTAATATTTACCCTTAGAAACCTTATGGTCCTGAAAGGGTTAACCAAGTTCTTTTAAAGCATTTAATATGTAAGAGTTGAATAATTTCTTGGAATACTCTGAAATTTAAATAATAAATGGAAATAGCTTACGCTCTCTAGAGTTTCACTCTAATAATTTTAAAGCACGATATTATAGTTAATATTATGTAGTTTTAAAACAATATTATAATTTTAAAATAATTGTTTTCCAAAAAGTAGCATTTATAATGCTTTTGGAATAACATTAATGTTCAAGGCCAGATAAGCGGGAGTGTGTGTGTGTGGGGGGGGGAATCCTTTTGACTAGTAACGGAACTGTTACCGTTTGAAAAAGCATTAAAATATATATATATGTTACCGCTAAAGTGCAGAAATCAGTTATTCTACAGATTATCTATGTATTGTGCAGATTAACTAGGGTGATCCGTTAACGTGCGGAAAATTGTTTCATTTCTCAAATTACCTAGGTAATCTGCAAATTACCTGGATAATCTGCACATTACCTACTAGGCACTCGTTAAAGTGAAAATAAGATCTTTGCTGGAACAACAGGAACGTTTCTGTACGCTTAAATTAACATAATGTTATTTATGTAGTGTCCGAGAGTAGAGTTGAAACCAGGGTCATCCCTATGTCAACATGAATCAGTCGTCCGAATTATAAAAATCGCCCCCAAAATGAGCAGGCCAAGTGAGAACGAATCATTTTAGTGATTCGTTATCAAGAATGAATCACTTTACCGATTCGTTCTCACTTTGCCTCCGCTCATCCGGGGCGTTCTTTATAATGCGGACGAGTGAATCACGTGACACGAAGATTCATATTCAAGAGATTCACCACTATGAGAGAAACAAACTTTTGAACTTTAACGATACGGAAGCCGTTAATGTGCACATTACCTAGGTAAAATGCGGAAAACTCTTGATTCCGCACGTTAACGGAGCAAATCAGTTAATCTGCAGATTAGCTAGGTAATGTGCACATTAACGGCTTTCGAGCTTTAGCGGTAACATATACACTGGTTTCCGAAACATTAAGTAACAACCCTATGTTATGTCAATAGGAAGATAACGTCAAAGCTCTATAATTTCTAAAATAAGATTCCTTTTTTTTCTTTTTGAAAAATGTAATTGCAGATAAAGATCTCAATCAAATAAATCAATGTCTCGTTTTTCAACAATATTCGTTCAGTATTTACTGAGTTATTGAAGTTTGAATATTTAACAACAGCAATGCCAGTCTTAAGAAACTTATACAAAACCGAAGAAAAATGAAATAATTCTTTACCCAAAGTTTTAAAATGCAAACTTATTTTATTAAACACTTTGATACAATAATTATTACTAAGTTTTAATTAACTCCTGAACTTAATGTGGCTGGCATTGTTATTGCTAAATATTCAAACTTCCTAACTCATTAAATACTGAACGAATATTGTTGAAAATGGAGACACTGATTTATTTGATTGAGATCTTTATGTGCAATTACATTTTTCAAAAAGAAAAAAAGAAATCTTATTTTAGAAATTATAGAGCTTCGATATTAGCCTCCCATTGACATAATATAGGGTGGTTCCTTAATTTATGGAAACCAGTGTATTTCACGTAGCTTTCGAGAGAATTTTAAAGACTTAAAACTGATGGTAAACATTTCTTCGTTCGGCCTCTTAATGATTGATAATTATACGGTAAAAATTCAACCTCACACTGCACTTTAGAAAAGGAGCAGTCTATTACTTTACGAAATCAACCTAAACAATGGAAGAAAGGTCATGACCCTTACCCTTGCTTCTCGTAGCCTCTCCCACTGCGGGGTCAAGTAAAACATGACGCCATCATATGATCCGTCCAATGTTGCTCCGCGGATAAGAAGAATGGTGAGGACGAGGTAGGGAAATAGAGCAGTGAAATAAACAACCTAAAGAAATAAAAACATTAAATATCATTATGAATATTCATTAAGCAATCTATAAAAGAAGTTCGTTTTATAAAAAGTATTTATAATGTTTTCATCTAGTTACTGATCTAAGGGACCTGGGTTCGAGCCCCGGGTAAGGCATGGATGTGTGTGTTGTTTTTCTACTGACGTCCTGCCATCCTCTCAGATCTTCTACTATGGCATATAAACTGACAGGCTCCTGTCAGACCTCTGTGGCAAGCAGCTGCTTGAGGGGGTATTTATTTTTTTTTATTTATAAAAAGTAATTGATTTAAAATGAAATTTCAAACGAAGGCTCTGCCTGGTCCTAAGGACTCAGATCCATGAAAAGTTCATTACCTGGGAATAGATAAAAAAAAACTTATTTATGATATTAAAAACATATTGTGAAATGTATTATTAATAATACATTTTATTATATATTAAAGTAATACATAATAAAATGTATTCCTTTAATAAAAAAATGTTGGGTTGTTTTACCTCTGAGCGGCACTTTTTTTGCACACCCCGTGGGCTAAATGGCCAGGTCACAAGGACCCCGAAGGCTCAGAGAAGGTTGGTGCAGGGGACCCACTGGAACAGCTGTTGGGAGACATATGAGCCTCCCGTCAAGGCCATCCAGTGTGTTCTTTAACGTGCACAGGTTATGGCTCTCCCGCACACGGGGACACGGCTTAAAGTCCCATCCAACGGACGGCTGTCTTTTCAAGCCCTTCGGTGTCCCCTACTGACCGTGGGCAGGGCGGGGAATTTTGAGGAGATATTTTAAAAAATGTATTCCTTTAGGGTTACGAAAAAAAATTATTTCACTTAAAGCTAAAGTTCAGAAATTAATTACATAACGATCTCGATGATTTCGTCAGAACGAAATTGGTAGATCTGTCACTTTGAGAAAACACTTCACACTTTCACGTTTTGCACACATGATTTGTAAGTTGGGTTGTTGGGTTGTTTTACCTCTGAGCGGCACATTTTTGCACACCATGGGCTAAATGGCCAGGTCACATGGACCCCGAAGGCTCAGAGAAGGTTGGGGGAGGGGACCCACTGGAACAGCTGTTGGGAGACAGATGGCAGCCTCCCGTCAAGGCCATCCAGCGTGTTCCTTAACGTGCACAGTGTATAGCTCTCCCGCACACGGGGCCACGGAATAACGTCCCATCCGACGGACGGCGACCTTTCCAAGCCCATCGGTGTCCCCTACTGACCGTGGGCAGGGCGGGGAATTTTGCGGAGATAAATCTCAACGCTGACCCAGCTGGGACTCGAACCTGGGAACTACAGATTACGAGCCCGGCGTGCTACCGACTGAGCCACCCCCGCCCCTGATTTGTAAGTGGACAGGTCACAAGGATCCTAAGGGTTCGAAGCTGAATAAGAGATCCATTTGAGGACAATCGATGCCTCTCGTCATGGCCAATCGGTGAGCTCTTTAATGTGCACAGGATGAGGCTCTCCTGCACAGTGCTGCAGTGGCCACATAGCTTAGCATCTTGTCGGAAGGACGGTCGCCTTTCAAAGTCCCTCGGAGTCCCTTTGTCACCGAGGTCAGGGTGGGAATTAGCGGAGAAAATCTCAACCAAGGAGGGGCGGGTGTGGCTCAGTCGGTAGCGCGCCAGGCTCGTAATCTGTAGTTCCCAAGTTCGAGTCCCAGCTGGGTCAGCGTTGAGATTTATCTCCGCAAAATTCCCCGCCCTGCCCACGGTCAGTAAGGGACACCGATGGGCTTGGAAAGGCCGCCGTCCGTCAGATGGGACGTTAAGCCGTGGCCCAGTGTGCGGGAGAGCCATACCCTGTGCACATTAAAGAACACGCTGGATGGACTTGACGGCAGGCTGCCATCTGTCTCCCAACAGCTGTTCCAGTGGGTCCCCTCCCCCAACCTTCTCTGAGCCTTCGGGGTCCATGTGACCTGGACATTTAGCCCATGGTGTGCAAAAAAGTGCCGCTCAGAGGTAAAACAACCCACAAATCTCAACCAAGGCACAGTGAGGATTTGAACTTGGGAACATTACATTATGAGCCTGTTGTGTTACTTACTGAGATGAACCAACGTAATGCTAAGGAAAATAAATACTTGAAATTCGAATGAATATTTGGAACTGTAGGATGACCTCAAAATATTTGTAAACTGCTGAATTAGACCGTTAATGAATTATTTCTTGAGAAACACAACCCAGTTATTCAATACAATAATTATTGTAAAATCAATTACAGTAAAATTCCGATTGTTTGACAAAGAGAAACCAATCGTGCGAGCGTTAGATTTATCTCTGCTAAACATTCATCCTTCCTTCGATGAGTTGAAGACACCGATGGGCTTGGAAAGGCCACCGTCCGTTAAATAGGACGTTAAGCCCTGGTCCGTGTACAGGAAAGTCGTACCCTGTGCACGTTAAACACGCTGGATGGTCTTGACGGGAGACTACGATATATCTCCTAACAGCTGTCCAGTGAATCCTCTCCCCCAACATTCCCCGAGCTCTCGGGGTCATTGTGATTTGGTCATTTAGCCCATTGTGTGCAAAAAAAATTGTCACTCAGAGGCAAACAATGCAACAGATTAGCAAAGCCTTGGTGTCTCGAAGCAGGGAAAATGGCAGATTGGCAAAGGACGTGTTCATCGAGCTCTCCTCCCTATCGGATGCTAAACTGTAAGAGTTGTGGGTTGTTTTACCTCTGAGCGGCACTTTTTTGCATACCATGGCCTAAATGGCCAGGTCACATGGACCCCGAAGGCTCAGAGAAGGTTGGGGGAGGGGACCCACTGGAACAGCTGTTGGGAGACAGATGGTAGCCTCCCGTCAAGGCCATCCAGCGTGTTCTTTAACGTGCACAGTGTATGTCTCTCCCGCACACGGGGCCATTCGCTTAACGTCCCATCCGACGTTCGGCGGCCTTTCCAAGACCATCGGTGTCCCCTACTGACTGTGGGCAGGGCGGGGAATTTTTGCGGAGATAAATCTCAACGCTGACCCAGCTGGGACTCGAACCTGGGAACTACAGATTACGAGCCTGGCGCACTACCGACTAAGCCACCCCCGCCCCCAAAACTGTAAGATGTCGGAATTTTATTGTGGTTTCAGCCATACTCTAAGATGAAACAAAAATCAATAAACAGGATCTACCTTTCCTATGCTCTTTACTCCTTTCAGCAGGCAGAAGAATACAATCACCCAACAGGCTAATAAGCATAAGGCAAGCTCCCAACGAAGTCCTCCCAAATCATGCAATCCATCAGTTATGTCCAAGACGAAATTGCTATAAAATACAGAAACATCACAAAACGTTACTAAAAATAAAATTATTAAAAATACATTTCGTTAAGGTTTATTCATTAAAATCAATAATAATTTTTTAGTTTAGTAGGTGGTGATCATTCATACTACAAGAATTAAATATATTACTTCTTCTTAAGATCAGTCATTTAAGTGAAAAATACGTAGAGCAGGGAGGAGGTGGGGGAGCGGCAAGAGGTCCATGCTCTTACCCCCCTCCAAAATAAGGGTATTGGAGGTAAAAAATTATCAAACTTGAGCATGTTTTGTTCATTTTTCAAGAAATTGTTTTAAGACCTCTAAATCAGATGGGAAAAATATTATACTGCAATGAATCCAAATTCCCTTTGATTTAGAAAAAAATAAAGAGGGGGAGTTGGGTTGGGTTGTTTTACCTCTGAGCGACACTTTTTTTGCACACCATGGGCTAAATGGTCAGGTCACATGGACCCCGAAGGCTCAGAGAAGGTTGGGGAAGGGGACCCACTGGAAGAGTTGTTGGGAGACAGTTGGTAGCCTCCCGTCAAGGCTATACAGCGTGTTCTTTAACGTGCACAGTGTTGACTCTCCCACACACGGGACACGTCTTAACGTCCCATCCGACTGACGGTGGCCTTTCCAAGCCCATCGGTGTCCGCTACTGACCGTGGACAGGGCGGGGAATTTTGCGGAGATAAATCTCAACGCTGACCCAGCTGGGACTCGAACCTGGGAACTACAGATTGCGAGCCTGGCGCGCTACCGACTGAGCCACCCCCGCCCCCTAAAGAGGGGGGACTTATGACTGAGCCCAAGTTCGGGCTCAGTCACAATTTAAACTTCTAATTATATTTTGCAATTGTGGAAAAAATAAGCAAAGTGGATAAAGTCAACAATTTCATTCAATTATAATTTTAACTTTTAAATTAGTCTTAGTAATTAAAATGTAGCACCACTTAGCCTTTGATTATATTTCAGGCATTATTCTCTCACATTATTTGAATTGCTCTTAGCATTTATAAAGATGCTACTCAAGAATTTTCAGTTTTCACAAATTATTTTAAATATTTTTCGTTCAATATTATTAAGGTTTCAATTTTATCAAATAGTTACTTATGTAATCATTTTGAAATTTACAACAGCATGTCATACAAAGAATAAAAAATGGTTTTTAGCACATATTTCCTATACATGGGCGCCAGGCTCGTAATCTGTAGTTCCCACGTTCGAGTCCCAACTGGGTCAGCGTTGAGATTTATCTCCGCAAAATTCCCCGCCCTGCCCACTGTCAGTAGGAGACACCGATGGGCTTGGAAAGGCCGCCGTCCGTCGGATGGGACGTTAAGCCGTGGCCCGTGTGCGGGAGAGCCATACCTTGTGCACTTTAAAGAACACGTTGGATGGCTTTGAGTGGAGGCTACCATCTGTCTCCCAACAGTTGTTCCAGTGGGTCCCCTCCCCCAACCTTCTCTGAGCCTGGCCATTTAGCCCATGGTGTGCAAAAAAGTGCCGCTCAGAGGTAAAACAACCCAAATCCTATATATTTTTTGAACCTATATATATGGTTCAAAATGCGTAAAAATAAAGTTTTCCTCTAACTGGACTCGGTAAGTATCCAGCTCAATGATTTTGTCATCTCTTTTAGCTCGTCCCCCAGCAAAGCTAGGGGCACCAAATTTTTGCATGAACGTCTCATTCGCCCAGAGGAAGAGTATAGACCATGTTTGAACCCGCTAGGGTCAACCACACCAGGGGTGGGTTTAAATTTCTTGAAAACCCCCTAGACCTAACATTAGCGGTAAAAAATTGGTGTCTGTCATGGACTTAGCATTACCAATTATTCAAAATCAGGAGGGGAATATTATCTACTACAATTTTAGAGTTTCAAACTTTCCTAAAGAGGAGGCAAAAAATTATATTGAGGGCTGTGATGACTTTTATGCCAAATGAAAGCTCGCGAAGTGGCGAATGCCATCTACTATATACTTTGGAAAGCTTCAGAACTCCCCTAGAATGGGGTGATTAAATTATTATCGTGGCGGGGATGAAACGATGGTAAGGATTTTTATGCCAAATGAAAGTTTCCGGAGTGGGTAATGCCATCTACTGTATACTTTAGGAAGTTTCAGACCTCCTCTAAAAGAGGGGGATGAAATATTTACCGAGGGGGCAGAGGAGGGGGGCGAAAGATCGTAATGAGTTTTATATCAAATGAAAGCTTGCGACGCGACGAATGCCATCTACTATGTGCTGTAGAGAGTTTCAAACCTAAACAACTCCTGGCAAATCTGCTAGTTATAAATATATAACAGTTATTGATTAAACCTGTTATTCCACATGTCCATTAATTATTGTGACCGAATTGCTTTATTGTACAATTGATATCAATCCCTAACATAAGGATACACTCGAATGATACTTAAATCAAATTAGGAGATAAGTAATGTTATTATTAGATGTAATGATTAACGCTATTTACGAATATGTTAATAAAAATAGTCTTTAATACAGTGACTTACTCAACTCCAATAATTCATGTGTTATTCATGGATTTATAGTAAATAAATTGCGTTTGGGATGTTATAATCAGCACGTAACATTCTCATATTTAAGTAATTAATAAATTTCACTTTTTTTTATACAAAATGCTTTATGCAAGAAAATTAAAAGAAGATTAAAGAAATATTAATACTCTATATACATATATAGGTAATAAAAGATTCATTAAAATGTTCAGTAGTAAAGATTTAGTTTTCTCTTGATTAAAATAAAAGTAAATGGAACGGATGCAAGATGCAAGCAAGTAAATGTTAAAAGAATTAATTGACTTATAAATGGCGAAAACCTTCTAGAATGTTCACATTTATCTACACATTAATTTATAAAAACAAATACTATATCAAAAGTTTATTTTAAGCCACCAGATGGCACCACCTATTTGCCAATGTATTCGAATAAATTTTGCATCTGGTTCTAAGCAGAAGCATTTCCTTATCATATTTTTAAAATATACAGAACAGTCTTAATATTTATATGCTAGGTGTAATCAGACACACAATTTTTTTGCTAAAAATACTTTCATTGCTAAAAATGTCATTTAAATTCGGTTTCTCTTATTTATCTTAACTTTCTGCCTAGATCAGTTCCTAATATTATTTTGAAACTTACTGATCTTGGGAATGTTTTCAAAGCTATCTACAATTCTGTATCAAACTTAGGGTGAAATAGACGTTTTAAGCATCTGTTTCCTTATTGTTGAAAAAAAACAGAAAATAAATATAACGATTATAAAAATAACCAACATGTTCATTTTAACGGTGACAATATTCCACCAGCTTGATCTGATGATCTCTATTAGTGATTAAAGCATATTAATTCTCTAAGCATTAAGTCGGTGTTACTCACTGCACTAAGACTGTTACTCACTGGAAGCAACAGAGTATTTTACTCACAGGAAGGAAATAGTTGCTGGTACTCACTGGAAGTACTCGTCGCTCGCCATCTTCTTATTGAAGGTGGAATTCTTCAGTTCACCCCAAACGTCTGCAGAGACTTCGTCCTGAAAGATGCAGGTACCGTTGGAGTCCAGGGTGCCGTTATGTGCTGTACAGTTCTTCGTATCGAACTTGCGGCACGCTAAAATAGGAAAGAAACAACTTATATAAGAATCAACTTATATAACTAGAAAAATAAAATGTCTTCTCTGGAGAGTTGGGTTGTTTTACCTCTGAACGGCACTTTTTTGCACACCGTGGGCTAAATGGCCAGGTCACATGGACTCCGAAGGCCCAGAGAAGGTTGTGGGAAGGGACCCACTGGAACAGCTGTTGGGAGACAGATGGTAGCCTCCCGTCAAGGCCATCCAGCGTGTTCTTTAACCTGCACAGGGTATGGCTCTCCCGCACACGGGGGCACGGCTTAACGTCCCATCCGACGGACGGCGGCCTTTCCAAACCCATCGGTGTCCCATACTGACCGTAGACAGGGCGGGGAATTTTGCGGAAATAAATCTCAACGCTGACCCAGCTGGGACTCGAACCTGGGAACTACAGATTACGAGCCTGGCGCGCTACCGACTGAGCCACCCCCGTCTCTGGAGAAGGTGGGATGATCGCTCTGGAGAGAATGAAATACTTTTTTATTTTGAAGAATTTAAAGAAGAAGAAATGAAGAGAAGAATTTGAAAACATATGATTAAAAAAATTAATTAATAAAACAGAGTGTGGCTTTCCTGCAGACGCTATATAGTTTGAGAAATTCCAGTTTTTTTAATTTACAAGCATTTATAAGCTCTTCATTAGCCGAGTATCACAGGAGATATCCAGTAAGCATAGGACTGATGAATAGTTAGCTGGAAACAAATTCAGTTTGGCCCGAGTACTACGCTATTTTACATCATTGAGTGTTTACTGCATCACTGAGATAACTTGGTTGTCCGTTTCTCACATAGATGGCACCACGAGTAAAATAAAAATCGTGAAGGTTTATAATTTTAATTAGCCGCAAAAGAGTCAGCAAGTGATAATTTATCTGTTAGAACATGACGTATATTCTGGACGTTCATGAGAAGTTTCGGGGAGGGGGTATTAAATATTATCTCGTGAAATCTTTCAAGTCAAAAGTCTGCAAATAAGACTTGAGTAGGGTACTTAAATATTTCACGAATATAATTTAATAGTTGTGTTTTAAAGTGATTTTTAGTATCGGGCATCTCCCCCTATGATTCAGGAGATGTGGGTTCGTCTCCCACCGAGGATGAAATTCATTTTTTCCCCAGTTAACCATAAATGTACATCAGCTGTTTTTTTGTAAACGAGATAAAAGATAATGTTTAATATTTAAAGACTAGCAATTTACCCATTAAAATTAAATTGACCCTTGAAATTAAAAATCGTGTTTTATTAAAGATACAGACTCTGTTTTTTAATTGTAACACTGGATGGCCAATGGTTAACCCGTAATAGAAATTATTATTAATCGGGTTGGGTTAATCTGTAAAAAAAAATTTTTTTGGATGAAATAAAATACAAATGTAAAAAAAAATTACCTGAAATAGAATAACATTACAGACAAGTAATTGCAAAAAAAGAGATATAACAGTAATTAAGATGACTGTGTTATGATTTTAGAAAAATGCTTAATTTTTTTATTAACATTTAAAGAAAACAATATCTAAATTCTTCTACTTACCATTGGTATTCCACCAATTATCACAAGAGCTCCAAGGCAAACTACTCGTAAATGAAGACACAAGGTAAAAGAATGACCAAGCGAGAATCATGTTGTAATAGATGCCAACCAATGTAGACATCAGGAACATAGCGTAACCAACACCTGAAATAAGAGAAAAGATCATATGTCTTTTAATCTCCTCATTACCAAGAAATAGTTTATGTTTTGCAATCTAAAAATATCGCAAAAGAGTATAGTAAATCTTCGTTGGTCGTCGACCCATATTTCGTCAATTCGTTGACGCGTAGCCCTCAAAAAAGAGTATAGAAACTTCAAAAAGATATTTTATACCCTTAAAAGAGAGTATAGAATATCTTTTTTTATAGATATATGGTCAAATAGGATGTTTTTAACTAATTTTGGGGTGCTGAATTCAAATATGGCTGTGAAAAATCTGCAGCACGTAGTTTTTTTTTAAATTACGGATTGATGTATTTCAAATTTCAATGAATACGCATATCTGGGAAATGAAAATAAATGTGACTAAAAATCCATCCATAGTAAATACACAGATTACCTGTACAGATAGATAGATATTTTATTAAATTGCAACTTAAAACTCATTAATTAATTGCATGATTACAGTGAAAAAAATTGGAAACATCATAGTTATAAGCTACTGAATATAAAATAACAAATGAAATAATATTGAAACGCAAAATAAGAAAACATGGGTAAGGATCTTTTATACTTGCAAGAAGTTTATTTTTGTCTTTTATGTGCTGAGTTATCTTCCTTCTGCAAAAACAGCAGTAGTCACCCATCATTGCTGGGTCCCACCTGCCTTGGTATCTCTCCTCCATGGTTCGGATATCCTGGTGAAATCTTTCCCCTTGCTCATCACTGACAGCTCCTAAGTCCTTGGAAAAGATGTCGCGATGTGAGTGCAAGAAATGGATCTTCAAAGACATTCGGCAGCCAAGATTTTCACAGTTTTTGAGAAAATCTTGAATGAGCTGATGGTAGTTTTCCTCTTTGTGATTCCCCAGACAACCCCTGGACCACAGATGTGAAGGATTTCCATGCAGCGCGCTCCCTCATATTCAGCTTTTCTTCGAAGACAGTATCATTCAGTAGCTTCCTGATCTGAGGACCAACAAAGATCCCTTCTTGAGTTTGGCATCACTTAGTTTTGGAAATTTTCCCTTCAAGTCAAAAACCGTTTACCAATCTTGTCCATAGCCTTTACAAAGTTTTTCATAAGCCCCAGTTTGATGTGTAGTGGTTGGAACAGAACATCAGAGGGGTAAACTAGAGGCTTATACCTCACATTACTCTTTCCAGGAATAAAAACATCTCTTTTGGGCCAGTATTTTGTTTTGTAGTGTTCCTTTCTGGCCCTACTGTCCCACAAACACAGAAAACAGCAAAATTTCGTGAAGCCTCCTTGAAGCCCGGAGCAAGAGAGATATGACTTTTAGGTCACCACATACTGTCCACTTAAACTGGTCATATTTTACAGCAGTGAGTATTTTTTCCATGCTTTCATAAGTTTCCTTCATTCCCGCACCGTGTGTCACTGGAATGGAAGGTTTTTGGTTTCCTTTATGCAAAAGGATAGCTTTTAAGCTGAATTTTGACGAATCTATAAATAGATGCTATTCCTTAGAGTCGTGAGTTGTTTCAATTTCTTCCATCAGCCGTGAAATATCTGTGCAGAAACACAAACCATCTTTCATCTCGTAATGAGCAGATAAAGCCAAATTTCTCTTTCTGAACAGAGAAACTCTGGTACCCTTGCCCAGAAGATTCCACTCTTGAAGTTTTAAACCTAAAACCTCAGCTTGTTTGGAGAGTCCTGGGTCTCGAACAAGATCATTTAGTTCATTTTGTTGAATCAGATGAGGCTCGTCTAACTTTTTAGGGGTGCATGTAGGATCAGGATCTGTATGTGCCTCAAAATCTTCCTCTGATGAATGTGAATCCATCTCCTCCCAGTTAGTTGGAGGTGTTGGTATAGGAAGATCTTCTCCACGAGGAACTGGCCTTATGGCTGAAGGCACATTTGGATATTGTATTTTGCTTTTGTTCTTTTTTGAAAAGCCCGACACTTTAATTAAACAAAATAACAATCATGCAAGTGACTAGTTGGCACACGCTAAACCATTGGAACTGCAAAGGGCATGGATTTTATCTTACCTTTCAACCATTCACTCAGGCCAACAAAGCACGAAATGCAGCACACATGTGGAACCCATGTGTTGTCCTGATATCCAACATGACATCCAAATTACAAGTTATAGGCTTTCTTCACAATCTTTGTCAAAGAACGACCCTGGAATTTTAAAATATAATTCCCACACACATAACAAAACTTATTTGGCACATTGACACATCCGTGACGCTGCCTTTGTGCCATTTAAACGCCAAAATTCACTTATCAACGTACAGCACGTGATCCTCCTAAATGAAAATAACAAGAATGTCGGCCTGAAGTTAGGTTACTGTTTATGTTCTCCCACTTGGCAACCAGTGTTGCCAGCCACAAAAAGTAAAATACGAGTCAAAATGACCAATAGCATAAAACCGTGATGTGCTAGCCATTTTTTAAAGCCAGATCTGAAATCAGCACCTGAAAAATAGTTAAAGGCAGCTACAATTGTTCATGTTAAAAAAACCTTGTAAACCAGTGTTATTTATAAAATGTCGAATTTTCTATCTATGCTGATGATTTTGACCCTTCCAAAGGTTGAAAAGGGAACAAATTATATTGTGATAAAGGGCACTTAAAAATTAGCATTGAAAAATTTTTATGCCATTTATCAGACCTAAAGCTATTATACCTCATTTAAATATTATTATTGATGAAAATCTGTTACCTAATACAGAGCAGAATAAATATGTTGGAATAACTTCATACTCCAAACTAAAATTTAGCCTATGTTTGTTTATATGTTTGTGTATAACTTTCATCGTATAATGTTTACTGTCGAAGTTTATTTTAAATAAAAAATGTGATTCATCAAATAAAAAACTGAAAACTTGAAACAGAATGGAAAACTTTATACTGGAATGACTTTACTGCTCGATCTTGGCCCCCTATTTATTTATTTATTTATTTATTTATTTTTTTTTTTGAGATCCAGGCGTGACATTTATTATAGGCATTTTATAAATGTATACTCTTCATGCTTCATTTCCCTTTTATCAAGCATACTTTTATTTGCAATTGCATTACATGTGTGTATTTCACCCCCCCCCCCCCGTTTCAATATCTAGTACTATTTTTCCCCATTAAATTCCATTTGTCAAGACTATCTACGAGTTTCGATACAGAGCATTTTATTGAAGTGCCAAATTGCATTACGGGGTTTTTTTAGTTATACCATCGGAAAAGGAATTTTATTCGGAAAACGCAACGCAAATAAAATTCCTATTTGCACATTATGAACACATCTGCATACGACCCAAACTGGGATAAGTATGTACAGTCGCGAAAAAAAGCATCCGAACATTATGGTTGATTACAGAATTCAGAAAAAATATCTGGCAACGATTTTTTTAGAAATTAGTGATTTGGCAACGATTTCTTTTAGACTTTTTAAACTTTTTTTGAGCGACAAACGAAACATTGTTTGGTAAATTTTGTTTGCGAGTTAAAGACTAGTTTAAATTTTTTATATCGTTTCGTTTTACATCCTACCAAGCTCGGATGCAGAAAAAAAAACGACGATGGGGGGGGGGGGGAGAAGAAACATAATGGGGCCTGAAAAATGTAAACGGGAACGGGGGGGGAAGAGACTGGTTTTCCAATGCAGTATAACATTCTCCCCCCCCCCCCACTACGTTTCACACGACTTTAAAATTTCTTGAAAATGCATAAAATATAAATAAGTTTAATAATTTTGCTGGCGTCCCTGCCTAGATCTCACCGTGCCTCCTACATATTTCATTCATGTGATTAGTAGTACAGTCGCTCAAAAAATTATCCGAACACTATGGTTGATTGCAAAATTCAGAAAAAATATCTGGCATTGATTTTTTAGAAATTAGTCATCTGGCAACCTTCGTGTCACGTGACACGAAGGTTCGGATACTTTTTTGAGCGACTGTACCAGTAGACTAGTAATACTAATAGACTAGACCAGGTCTAACAAACGTTTTAGCTGAAGGGTCGCATAGAAAATTGAAATGGAATGACGGGCAACCACAGTATTATGTAATCAATAACTTATATATAACAAAAAAAAAATAAAAAGAAACATAAGCAATATAATTTTATTAAAATTAATTACTTCAACGAGAATTCGCTTCGCAGAAGTTGGACTTCTTATCCATTTTGTTTTTAAGAAAAAGTCTCGACTAAACTAAGTACTGCGGGTAAACTAGTCAGTAAGTCAACAGATCTTCAAGTACAGCAAATTTAGGGTTATTATCTAAATAAATTGGTGAGTTCTTCACTAATATTACGATATTAAACCAGGTAATAAAACAGTAAAATAAACTGAAAGGAATTAATTAAGAGAAAATGGGTTAAAACTGATATTGTTTTGCAACAACAACTAGGTTCCAAAAAAAAGCTGCAATTGAAATCGAGGTAAGTTATTAATAGCACAAGATGTCTCCGGTTGGAAACCGATTCATCATCCTTTGGAGTTCATCTCACATCGCGAAGGATTAAATTGCAAAAATAATCCTCCGAAAAACGCAACATCATCTCCACAAATAGGCGAAGTGGGAGCCGAAATCAAAACTGTCAGATGCGTGCATTAATTTCTCTGAAGGAAAATTGGCAGCGACTAACCAAAGCTGCTGTCAAAGGACGACTTTGAAACCAAATGAGTGATGGCGTCCGCAAAGCTCAAGTGGGCAAGGCAAACTTGACAGGCAAATTCCTCAGAACAGCCAGAGAGAGTATCAGCTCAAATCACTCGAATCGGTCACTTAGATCGATTGATGGGTAAAAAAACTCAAGTCACTGCGTATAATGAAGGAAAAAGTATGAATTAAATACTACCACATGAATATTGAGAACATATACAATCAGTCAACTAAAATAGTTGATCTGAAAACTTAAAATAGTAAACGTTACACTAAACATTGCCAGGGGTGGCTCAGTTGGTAGCGCGCCAGGCTCGTAATCTGTAGTTCCCAGGTTCGAGTCCCAGCTGAGTCAGCGTTGAGATTTATCTCCGCAAAATTCCCCGCCCTGCCCACGGTCAGTAGGGGACACCTATGGGCTTGGAAAGGCCGCCGTCCGTCGGATGGGACGTTAAGCCGTGGCCCCCGTGTGCGGGAGAGCCATACTCTGTGCACGTTAAAGAACACGCTGGATGGCCTTGACAGGAGGCTACCATCTGTCTCCCAACAGCTGTTCCAGTGGGTTCCCTCCCCCAACCTTCTCTGAGCCTTCGGGGTCTATGTGACCTGGTCATTTAGTCCATGGTGTGCAAAAAAGTGCCGCTCAGAGGTAAAACAACCCAACTAAACATTGCCAACACGTGTAAGAGTACTTTCAGCAGTTCGCGTAACAATTATGTTAATTTTCGCTCAATTTTGAATTTTTTCTGCAGAACGAGTTAACTTGCTAAACCTCTCAGCTTCCTTAACTATCTAAACTTTGAACGCATATTGCTAGAAATCGAGATTGAAATATTTCAAAGAGAGCTTTAAATTATCTTCAGTCACATTTTTTCATAAAAAGTTACATTTAAGAAGTTACAGAGTCCTTATCTTAGTTACTATTGACATAACAGGGAACTGTACCTAATAAAGCAGCCACTGAGTGTATATGATATACCCAAACTATACATGTCTTTCAAAATGTTAACGTAAGTTAAATAACAACTGCGAATAAAATGATAAACTGTCGCCTCTATTAAATGCTGTCTGTCTTTTTATGTGTAGATTCAAAGTCACTGGAAGTACAGTCGCTCAAAAAAGTATCCGAACGCTATGGTTGATTACAGAATTCAGAAAAATATCTGGCAACGATTTTTTTAGAAATTAGTGATCCGGCAACCTTCGTGTCATGTGAGTGTATATGATATACCCAAACTATACATGTCTTTCAAAATGTTTAATGTCTATACGTAAGTTAAATAACAACTGCGAATAAAATGATAAAGTGTCGCCTCTATTAAATGCTGTCTGTCTTTTTATGTGTAGATTCAAAGTCACTGGAAGTACAGTTGCTCAAAAAAGTATCCGAACGCTATGGTTGATTACAGAATTCAGAAAAATATCTGGCAACGTTTTTTTTAGAAATTAGTGATCTGGCAACCTTCGTGTCACGTGACACGAAGGTTGCCAGATCACTAATTTCTAAAAAAAACGTTGCCAGACATTTTTTCTGAATTCTGTAATCAACCATAGTGTTCGAATACTTTTTTGAGCGACTGTACCTTAACTAGTATCCTAGTTAGACAAAGTCACACGGACGTAAACATGCTGGGTATGAAGGGCACAATACTGAACACATGTTAAAAATAATGTTCACACAGGACACATTTTTTCGTCCACAGCCTGCGACATTTTCATAGCAAAGTTTATAATGAAGTGCAAACTCTACTAAGAAAAATAAATCCAACTCTGAAAACAGAGCTGGATTTATTCTCTCAGTCTCATTCAACCACTGCAGTAGTAGCAGAAATGAGAGTTCTGGCACAGTAAAAGTGGCTCGAGAATTCTATGAAAATCAATGGGAAAATTTATGGGGGATGAGGGAAAAAGTATGTTTCTTGTGGTTTTTTGTGAAAATATGTGTGAAAATTAGAAAAAGCCCCTTTTACTCTGCCAGAACTCTCATTTATGCTACTACTCACTGCTCAACGTAACTTTTTTGAAGAACGATAGCCACTCCAAATCCACCTTCAATACTTTTCTCAACAAAGACAGAGAGAAAATACTCAGAGGAAATCTCAGTATTATTAATCTTTTCTTTCCGGAAACTTATTTCTTTGAGAAATTTCTAGCACATAATTAATGTAACTGAAATCCAAATGCCTTTCTTCATAAACAGGAAAAATACGAAAAGGAATATCTTTATTAATCGCAAAAATATCTACATTCTCACATGTGAATGTAAATTGTTTTTACATTCTCTTGTGAGATTAATTGAAGATAAATTTTATGATTAATGTAGTTTTCATTTATTTTTTAATGTAGGAATAATTAACTTTCCCATATGGGAGACATTAAACCAATTTTTTTCCTTTAATATTTTTAAAACATTCATTAAATTAATCTCCAATATTGGCAAGTAGGGACTGAAAAAGTGGCTAGGTCAGAGGAAGCATAACGTCCTGATACTCTGGGGGCGGGAGTGGCTCGTCGGTAGCGCGCCAGGCTCGTAATCTGTAGTTCCCAGGTTCGAGTCCCAGCTCGGTCAGCGTTGAGATTTATCTCCGCAAAATTCCCCGCCCTGCCCACGGTCAGTAGGGGACACCGATGGGCTTGGAAAGGCCGCCGTCCGTCGGATGGGACGTTAAGCCGTGGCCCCGTGTGCGGGAGAGCCATACCCTGTGCACGTTAAAGAACACGCTGGATGGCCTTGACGGGAGGCTACCATCTGTTTCCCAACAGCTGTTTCAGTGGGTCCCCTTCCCCAACCGTCTTTGAGCCTTCGGGGTCCATGTGACCTGACCATTTAGCCCATGGTGTGCAAAAAAGTGCCGCTCAGAGGTAAAACAACCCAACCCAACAACCTGATACTTTGTTTCCGTTGATAGCACTTAGAAGTATCACGTTTTCAGCCCCGCACACTACAGATGATGGTATTCTTTTCACCCAGGAGAGTGTGGCAAAGCATCTTCTTTTGATCTACTTCCTTTCTCATACAGATGCCCATGACCCGAATTTTGGCAATGGTTACCTTAGCCCAATTAATCGAAACAGAGCAAGCAAGCACTCTTTAAGAAAAAAAAAATAGTAGCCTGAAAATTTCTCTGTCTTACGTAAGTGATATATAAGAGCTAAAGTAACTAGCAGAAAATGTTGCAGCAAGAGGCAAGTCTTTTTCTGGCACCGCTTAGGCGTTTTAGGTACAAACAGAACCGCTAACCCACTCGCATTTTACAAGGACAAACAAACGGAAAGTAATCTCGTCGGCCCGAACAGTGCTCTCTTGTATTTGGCCAAGGTGCTATGTTGCCAACTGTGACACAGAAAGTAGGCCTAAGTTGTACATCTGCCAGATATAGGAAAGAGCAGAAAAGGGGAAAAGGGGATCCCCTTTCGGTTTTTGGCAACTTACCTTGAAAGAGAGGAGAAATCTTCCAGATCGTGATGGGACCTTCGCTGGCGTACTGTCCGAAAGCTAGCTCCATGAAGAAGAGAGGAAGACCCACGAACAGCAACATGATCACGTAGGGAATAAGAAAAGCACCTGGAAAAGAAATTAAAATCATTATTTACAAAAATCATCAAAAAGAATCAGTTAATAGTTGAAAAATACTTTTTGCCTTACTGAGAAGCATGGTGGAGGGTAGATGGAATGCTTGTCCATACCAGATCTGGACACTGAAATCAATGCTCTGAGAATCTTGGGTTGCTTTACCTCTGAACGGCACTTTTTAGCACACATTGGGCTAAACGGCCTAGTCACAAGGGCCCTAAGGGTTCAGAGAAGGTTGGGAGAACGGAAGCCACTGGATTCGGTGAGTTCTTTAATGTGCATAAAATATGGCTCTCCTGCTAAACGGGGCCACTGTTTAACGTCCCAACTAACATACAGCGGCCTTTACAAGCCCATCGAAGTCCCTTTTACAACCAAGGCAGGATGGAGGGGGGGGGGAAGCGGAGATGAATTACATCAAGCTGTTCCCTACGTGATCAATTACACAGCAACATGATCACGTAGTTGATCTGTCATCTCAAGTACATCTCAGTACATCAAAAGAAATATCTTTATTAATCGCAAAAATAATCTACAATCTCATATGGGAATCTCATACGGGAATCAAATCTACAATCTCCAAGGAAATGTTCTCTTCTCTTCCTTCTCTTTCCCTGTCGAGATTGACAAGACTAGCAGCAAAGACAACAACAGAATGTAAACAAGTGGTTGGCCAAGTGGCTTGCCCTACGAAATGAATCTTTGGGCGCCAGAGCTGCGAGATGCAACCGAAACGAGAGCAAGAAAATTCTCTACTTCCTGCACTACTTATTCTGACCCTTTAACCTTCTTGTTTTTTATTTCTGCAAGGGCTAAGAAAAGCATCAAAGTTGCTCAAGAAACTTCTTTTTTTTCTTTTCTGTTTATCTTTTATATTATAAGGCTGTAGTAGAGCTTTTATTAGTTTTACAGTCTTTTATTTTATTGACAATGAAATTAAATATTTTAAAAATGCACAGTTTTGTGTGAGCATTTGTTTTTACTGTATTTCTTCTCGCCTTTAATTGTTTAACTTTTATTATCAAAATAATTTATCCGCCCAATTTTTTGTTTTTTCAACACATTTGAATTCACCATGTATATTGCTTAAAAGACCAAAAAGCGGATATATTTTTTACTGTAAGAACTATTTTAACAAACAGCAAGGTTTTTTTTCCTGAGGAAACAACACTGATTTTTTTTCCTGAGGTTACGTAATTGTTTATGTTAGCAGTTGTTGAGTAACATTTATGTTTGTAATTGTTGAGTTACATAGTTGTTCATGTTTGCGATTGTTGAGTTACATAATTGTTCATGTTTGCGATTGTTGAGTTACATAGTTGTTCATGTTTGCGATTGTTGAATTACATAGTTCCTTATGTTTGCAATTGTTAAGTTACATAGTTGTTCATGTTTGCGATTGTTGAGTTACATAGTTGTTTCTATTTGCAATTGTTGAGTTACATAGTTGTTTATATTTGTAACCACTAAAGGATATCATATTTGTTTCTATTTTTAGCCACAGCAGGCTATCATACTTGTATAGATTTGTAATCACTTCAGGCTACAAAATTGTCGAAGCTTCCAGTTAGTTGAGTGTCTGATTTTGCTCTGTTTCATTTTTACTTTCCGAATGCAGGTCAGCAGCAGTACAACACACACACAAAAGAAAAGCGAAACAAACTTTAAGATTTCAGTAGCAAAGCAGAACTTTTCTCACCTCCGCCATTCCTGTAGCAGAGATAGGGAAACCTCCAGATGTTGCCGAGGCCAACAGCGTAACTGAGACAGGAGAGCAGGAATTCCACACCGCTCGACCAATTTCCCCGTTCCTTGTTCTCATCCACGACGGGAGGTTTGTTGATCACGAGCTCTGGTATCTCCATGGGAGGGGGTGGCATGGCAACCGACCTGTTCTCCTAAGAAACACAAATGCACTGATTAGACAAGAGCATCCAATCCAAATTTGAACTTAAGGTAAATAAACATTTCACTAATCCCTTGGTTAACACTTATGCTGTTAGAGAAAGGAGCGTCCATTTTAGCTCAATTTTTTTTCTTTCGAAATTTCAAGCTTTTAAACTAATCAGAAAATTCCAAAAATAATTAGATATTACACCAAATAATGTCTGTTAATCCAATAATGTCCAATAATGTCAAATGAATTCTTTATTTTATTTATTTTTTGATATATTTAACAAAAACATTTTACTCTATCAATTCTTATAGAAAAATACCACGAGAACAATAATTCAAGAACTATTTGAAATTAATATAAAACTGTTAAAATGCATTTTCTATTTTTTTTTCTTATTATAAAATATGCGATACATAATTGCGATTAATAATTTTTTCAAATTTTGTGTTTTGTGTTTATTTTATATCTTATTTTTTCACAGTCTTATTTTTTATCTTTATTTTTTGCAAAAGTAATTTCATCATCATCATCATCCTCAAACAGCCATGGGTTATGGAGGTTCAACCAGACCGTGCAATTTAGTTCTCCAAGCAAGTCTGTCGTGAGCTACATCTGTTGCATCTGGCCACTGCACACCGATTCTAACAAGGTCTTGTGTGGCATTTAGCTGAATACAAAAAAAAATAAGATAGTGCTGCAAACATTGACAGACTAATCAAATTAATTCGGGCGGGAAAGATTAAGAATAATTATTTAGTCACTTGCTTTTCTGCTCCGATTATTCTGAAAAAAATAGATCCAAATATAACAAAAAAAAAATACGTTATATTCCAAAATAATTCTACGTATAGTTTGTTCAGACTTTAATTTCAATTATGTCTATTTTAGTTCGCAGCAGTTGTGTTTGCGAAAAGCACGGCACCAATAAGACAGGGATCTAAAAAAAAGGGAGAGGGGGTGGAAAGAAACTCAATGGAGCTGAAAAAAGGTAAAGGATTGGGGGGAATTTGGTTTCCATAGATTCCACTAGATTTCCATTGCAGTATAGCATATTTCCCCTCCATTGTAGAGATCTATGAAATATTTGCTGGAAAATGCATGAAATGGGAGGTGGGACACGTCCCTCTCTCCTCCCTCCCCTATATCCTGGCACCAAGGAATTGTCATATAAGTTTTGAAAGAGAATGATTTGAAATGTTAGGTAAATTACTGCTTAAAACTGACTTTAGCTTCTAAATGTATTAAGTGTTCCGAATATTTAAAATCGGTTTGCTAAAATATCGTTATAATAAAAGAAACAGAGTGGGTAAAAATGATACCTCCCCCTTCTCCCACTTCCCCTCCATGGTGAAACATGAAAATTGGGAGGGCTTGGTAATGTGAGGGTTAATAAATTAAAAAAAGAATCATTCCAACTTTACGATAATTCCAAACGTCGATATAGCTATATCTGTGATTCCGTTAGCTGCATCCGTTAGAGTGATGTCATTCAAACGTCAGACAGCATTACACAAAGTAAGGTTGGGTTGGGTTGTTTTACCTCTGAGCGGCACTTTTTTTGCACACCATGGGCTAAACGGCCAGGTCACATGGACCCCGAAGGCTCAGAGAAGGTTAGGGGAGGGGACTCACTGGAACAGCTGTTGGGAGACAGATGGTAGCCTCCCGTCAAGGCCATCCAGCGTGTTCTTTAACGTGCACAGGGTATGGCTCTCCCGCACACGGGGCCACGGCTTAACGTCCCATCCGACGGACGGCGGCACTACTGACCGTGGGCAAGGCGGGAAATTTTTGCGGAGATAAATCTCAACGCTGACCCAGCTGGGACTCGAACCTGGGAACTACAGATTATGAGCCTGGCGCGCTACCGACTGAGCCACCCCCCGCCCCACACAAAGTAAGAACACCCAAAAACGATCCTATTTCAGAAAAGACTTTTCACGCGCACCAATTTTATATTAACTGTTTTGAGCTTCTTCAGTATGTGTTCATATAGAGAGCGTCTTGTCATATAACTGGCACATATTGAATTATCTTTATCTTAATGTGAAATCAGAATCGACCACTTGTAGGGTAAATGATTAAGAAGAAGAAAGATAGCTGGTTTCTACATCCCTAAACTTAAGAGGGTTTCAAAATATCCGTTTTGATGATTGAATAGAAGAAGAACTAGGTCGAAAACAAAAAAGAAACCTCTCTGTCCTAAATGGCACTTAAAAAAATGAAGAACCGACACAACACTGCAGTCAGTGTGACCTGGCAGTTCTTACTTGGAGGAAAGTTGCACAAATAAATTTCAGACATCCACTTGACTAAATCAGAAAATATCACGCGCAAGAAAAGAACTGTAGTGTAATTGACTTCAGACAGTAACTCTAAGGAAGGAGGTCAAATTTTCGCTGTCAAGGAGAACTGGATCCCTGAATTTCGCGGAGTCAAAGCCATCCATTCAGCGTCACACCACATCCCACTTACTATTTCTTAGAACCAGGCACATATCCAGGATTTAGTTTCGGGGGGGGGGGTCCGAGAATTCAGTTTCGGGTGGGGGGATTGCACACTGTGTGCAATCCCCCCTTCCGAAACTGAATTCCCCCTCCTAAAACCAACCAACCCAGCCACCCTTTAAGAGTGGCTGGGTTGGTTTGTTTTATCTCTGAGAGGAGTTTTTTGCACACAATGGACTAAATGCTAGGTGGCCAGGTCACAAGGACCCCGAAGACTCAGAGAAGGTTGGGGGGAGGGGACGCACTGGACAGCTGTTGGGAGACAGATGGTAGCCTTCCGTCAAGGTCATCCAGCGTGTTCTTTAACGTTCACAGGGTATAGCTCACCCGCACGTGCCGACACGACTTTACATCTCATCCAATGGACGGCGGCTTTTGAGCACAAGTTATCCTTACTGACCGAGAACAGGGAAGAGAGTTTTACAGAGTAGATCTCAACATTGGACCAGGTGGGACTTGAACCTGGGAACTGCAGATGACGAGACTAAAGCGCTATCGACTGAGCCCCCGCCCTCAGTAGTAAAACAACTAGACCCAACGAAAGAAATAGGATATAATGTAAATTAAACAGGATAGTGCAAGAATGTTCATTTAATATGACACTGCATGTAAGTGTCGGAGAAATTTTTAAAAGTAGATTTGAAAACCAGCTGAATTTGCGAAATACAACAGAATGTGCTTTTCTTTTTCTGTCGTCCGAATGTTACTTATATTATCAGTTAAATACCAATGATAAAGATCGATGTTTAATGACTTCCCATGGAGAGAAATCAGTTGGGTTGTTTTACCTCTAAGCGGCACTTTTTTGCACACCATAGGCTAAATGGCCAGGTCACATGGACCCCGAAGGCTCAGAGAAGGTTGGAGGAGGGGACCCACTGGAACAGCTGTTGGGAGACAGATGGTAGCCTCCCGTCCAGGCCATCTAGCGTGTTCTTTAATGTGCACAAGGTATGGCTCTCCCGCATACGGGGCCACGGCTTAACGTCCCATCCGACGGACGGTGGCCTTTCCAAACCCATCGATGTCCCCTACTGACCGTGGGCAGGGCGGGGAATTTTGCGGAGATAAATCTCAACGCTGACCCAGCTGGGACTCGAACCTGGGAACTACAGATTACGAGCCTGTCGCGCTACCGACTGAGCCACCCCCGCCCCAGGAGAGAAATCAGAGGAAACGGATTCTTCCACTGTGGCCACAATGAGCTGTGTACGAAGCATTAGTCACGACATCCGTAATCTCTGTCAATGTGTTTGTCTGTGCATTAAAGGGTCTGCTACTCTTCGTAAACTATCTCGGCAATGTGAGGCCACTTGCCGCGGCTGGAGCCAGAGACTTTTCTCGTAACAACAATCCCTCTTCCTCCTGCTTTTCCCTCTTCTGGATGCTGCTGGAAAAGAGATTTGAGCAAGTGCCAGTAGGAGCCATTGCCAGACACGTCATCACGCTCCGGGCACGTGTTCGAGCGTCGTTGACGAACAAGTGCTGAACCAAAGAATGGATATTCGAGCCAAATCCAAGGATAGAGACATGCTCGGCTCGAGAGAGGAGTTATTTGGGGACAACTTGTGGATATGTGAGAGGTTTAGTGTTGTGCTTTTCTTTACCCTTCAGATGTAGTGTTTTTGTTTTAAAGGTTGCTGGTTTTAATCTTTAGATAATAGGTTGCGTTCGCTTTATTTTAAGCAATCTCATCAACAAATAGTTTAGATTGGAGTTAAATTTAGATAGTTCGAAATTATTTTTATTTTTTATTGTATCGTTTTGTATCTTTAAGCAGAGAATTTTCAATGCTCATTCGTTCAAATGTTATTGTTCTGATTAATAATGATTTTTTTAGTAACAGTTGGCATTTCTTGACGTTTAGTGTAGTAAATTATCCTAATTATAACTATTTTATTATTCTTACTTCATAAATTTATTTGTGGAAAAGAATCTAAAATATAACTGTCAAGTGGGATGATGATATAAAAGACGATTCCTTTTTTTCCCTTTCTCAAAAAAAATTCTATTTCGTAAAGATACCAAAATATAATAACAAATATTTGGACATATTATATCTCTACCTGTTAATACTACAATATTATTTACATACTTTGAAATTTAACTAGTTGCATAAATCAAATAATAACGGCTAATAACTAAAGATAAGTAGCATGTTATGATGAAATTTGTTTAAAGTTATTTTAGAAAAAGCAATTCTTATTACAAATGCTTTATTTAAAGATCCAACAATTCTATGTAGGAAAAACCGTCATCATTGTTCTAATTCCTTCATTCCCAATATCTTCATCACTCAGATGATGAGTTTCCTAAAGTATTCAGATTTACTATCACTACAATGGTTTGAGCACTGAATAAAGTAGGGGCGGGGGTGGCTCAGGCGGTAGCGCGCCAGGCTCGTAATCTGTAGTTCCCAGGTTCGAGTCCCAGCTGGGTCAGCGTTGAGATTTATCTCCGCAAAATTCCCCGCCCTGCCCACGGTCAGTAGGGGACACCGATGGGCTTGGAAAGGCCGCCGTCCGTCGGATGGGACGTTAAGCCGTGGTTCCGTGTGCGGGAGAGTCATATCCTGTGCACGTTAAAGAACGCGCTGGATGGCCTTGACGGGAGGCTACCATCTGTCTCCCAACAGCTGTTCCAGTGGGTCCCCTCACCCAACCTTCTCTGAGCCTTCGGGGTCCATGTGACCTGGCCATTTAGCCCATGGTGTGCAAAAATGTGCCGCTCAGAGGTAAAACAACCCAACTGAATAAAGTAAGGCATAGTTAAAGTGGTCACAGTTAGCTCACATTCAGAGAAGCAGGTATGATTAATACGAAGAATTTGAACATAATCCAAGACACCGTCAAGTTTTCGTATTATCTATCATCCTACTTTCTGTGATAAAATGATGACATTACAGAGTTAACGAGAAAAGATTTCTTAAGGTGTCACTCTAATTTGGATGTCTTTTTAATTATGTAACTAGAAAGTTTAAAATGGTTCGAAAAAAAAACCGAAATAATGCTGACTAATAGAACATAAAAAGGGTTGGGTTATTTTACCTCTGAGCGGCACTTTTTTGCACACCATGGTCTATATGGCCAGGTCACAAGGACCCCGAAGGCTCGGAGTAGGTTGAGAGAGCAGACCCACTTTAACAGCTGTTGGGAGACAGATGGTAGCCTCTCATCAAGGCCAACCAGCGTGTTCTGCAAAGTGCACAGGGTATGGCTCTCCCACACACGGGGCCACGGCTTAACGTCCCATCCAATGGACAGCGACCTTTACCAAGCCCATCGGTGTCCCCTACTGACCGTGGGCAGGGCGGGGAATTTTGCGGAGATAAATCTCAACGTTGACCCAGCTGGGACTCGAACCTGGGAACTACAGATTACGAACCTGGCGCGCTACCGACTGAGTCACCTTCGCCCCAAGGACATAAAAAGATTGACCTATAAGAAGGAAAACAAAGTTTAAAAGTCGGCATCAAACCTTTTTTAAATTAATTGATCAAAAAATTCAATTTACGTATATTTCAAAGACAATAACAAACGTAGAAAACTAATATAATTAACGCTATAAACTAAATTTCGAATCTTAAATAAATAAATCATTAATTTATTTTTGCTTCAAGAGTTAAATTTATTTTTCAATATGAATTCACTCAAAATAAAGTCTCTCTACGAATGTTTAATCTGCATACTGATGCGAATTCAAGAAGATTGCCAAGAGTATCTTGAAAACCCCGGGTTGGCAAGAAGACTCTAGCTCTTATTTATTTGGCTAAATTCCAACTCCCGGGAAACGAGCTGGAGGTTTCACGTGCTTCTCCATGCCAACAGGTGCCAAAGCAACAAGGATTGCCCAATTCATCATTTAGTCTGCGTATAAGTGTGATCTGATGCCTCTTTTCAAAAGGTCTATTTCTTTACGAATAGACATGTCATTTCTTTTTAAAAGGTCTATTTCTTTACGAATAGACATTGTCATTTTTTTTTCTGAGTGATCATTACAAAATCACTCAGATTACTAGAATTAAGTATGGTCTTTTGCATTGTTTATATAGTTATAATTTACAATATTCTTTTTCTTTGGTAATCAAAGATCTTTAACGTAGTCAAATATCTGACAGTAATATTTGTTATTTAATTGTGTGATTGATCGTCTATGGCGACATCATGCGACACATAAACAAACGTTAACATGCACATGTTAACGTTGTTTAGAAAGAAGGCAGAATTACTCACAAGGCATGACTTTATTATGGAAAATATCAATGTTTTTACAATAGGCCAGAGATTAATTTGGGGTTACCATCTTCATTAATGTGGCTCCAGACTGAGACAATATAGAACATTATAGATCTAAGTATAAATTATGAGGTCTTTTTTCGCCAAGATGGTTTCTGAGTAAGTCCGAAATATTTTCTTTACCAGGATGATTTTAATTCCATTCACAAAATTTTTTTTAATTTAAAGCATCAACGCATCTGATGCATTTCACATGAAAAATATTAAATCTTTCTTCATTGTATTTACTTCAGTTCTTCCTTTAATTTCCACTTTTTCCTGACATTTTTTTCAAAATGAACAGAACCGAAACCTAGAAAGAGATTTCCGATTTCCCTTTTTCCCCTATCGGTAGGGATTTCAGGAAGATTCTGAAACATCAGCGTCAGGCAGGCGTCGGTTGCTGTCACGGGCCATTACACATCTCGTAATGTGGGCAAAGATACAAGCGTGAGACCCTCACAAATCTGTTTGCCGCTGTTGCTGCCAGCAATTCATTGAGAGAATGAGCGTCTCAGTTGCCTTCTAGGGTATGGCGTGCTTTGGGCTCCGCAGCTAAAGAAAAATAAGGAACACCGAGAAAAGGAATGAAACAGGGCATCTGCTTTGCTTGCGTGAAAGATACCATGTTCGCGTCTTACAGGAGAAAATGCTCTGAACGAATGTCTTATTCTGCGATTCTGGGAGAAGTATGTTACGAAGGAAAGTATAAGGGCACGGGAATCTACCCTGGCGAACATGATTGACTTTTATAATTATGATTCAAGTCTGAGTCAACTGAACTTTTCGTGCTTGTGTGTTTGTTAGCAATAATTCCCTGATAGTTGCATGAATCAATTTTAAATGAAAATTGATTTTTTTCTCAAGGTTCTATGGCGTATTATATTGGCAGGCTCTTCAGACCTCTGTGGCTAGCAGCTGCATAAAATGATAAAAAGGAATTAATCTTTTTTTATAAAGGCAGCTGCTTATCAGGAAAGTTGATTAGAGCATATCAATATAGAAGAAATTGTCATAAAGGTGATATGTCAACAGAAACACAACAGGTAAAACATATCCATCCATATCCAGACTATTATCATATTCATTTTCATCCTGCTTCCACGAAACCGAGTCTTTTCCCTACCCCTCCCCACAGATTCGGACTTCTTGTCCACCCTACTCCCCTGAGATCCGGACTTATTCCTTCTCATTTTCCTCAGATCTGGGTCTTTTGTCCAACCCATGCTCTTCAGACACCAAACCTCTTGCCCATCCCACTATCCATAAATTCGGACCTCTTACTCATCCCGCTTTCCCCTCCCCCGACGATGCGAACCTCTTGCTCCCCTTATCTCTCTCAGATCCGGATATCTTGATCCCCTCACTTCCTTCAGATTTGGACTTCTTGCCCATCCCACTCTCCTCAGATGCTGACTTGTTCAGCGCGACAACTGTTTCAGTTCTTTAAGCCAAAGCCAATGGAATATTGGCAGGCTCTTCAGACCTCTGTGGCTAGCAGCTGCATAAAATGATAAAAAGGAATTAATCTTTTTTTATAAAGGCAGCTGCTTATCAGGAAAGTTGATTAGAGCATATCAATATAGAAGAAATTGTCATAAAGGTGATATGTCAACAGAAACACAACAGGTAAAACATATCCATCCATATCCAGACTATTATCATATTCATTTTCATCCTGCTTCCACGAAACCGAGTCTTTTCCCTACCCCTCCCCACAGATTCGGACTTCTTGTCCACCCTACTCCCCTGAGATCCGGACTTATTCCTTCTCATTTTCCTCAGATCTGGGTCTTTTGTCCAACCCATGCTCTTCAGACACCAAACCTCTTGCCCATCCCACTATCCATAAATTCGGACCTCTTACTCATCCCGCTTTCCCCTCCCCCGACGATGCGAACCTCTTGCTCCCCTTATCTCTCTCAGATCCGGATATCTTGATCCCCTCACTTCCTTCAGATTTGGACTTCTTGCCCATCCCACTCTCCTCAGATGCTGACTTGTTCAGCGCGACAACTGTTTCAGTTCTTTAAGCCAAAGCCAATGGAATATTGGCAGGCTCTTCAGACCTCTGTGGCTAGCAGCTGCATAAAATGATAAAAAGGAATTAATCTTTTTTTATAAAGGCAGCTGCTTATCAGGAAAGTTGATTAGAGCATATCAATATAGAAGAAATTGTCATAAAGGTGATATGTCAACAGAAACACAACAGGTAAAACATATCCATCCATATCCAGACTATTATCATATTCATTTTCATCCTGCTTCCACGAAACCGAGTCTTTTCCCTACCCCTCCCCACAGATTCGGACTTCTTGTCCACCCTACTCCCCTGAGATCCGGACTTATTCCTTCTCATTTTCCTCAGATCTGGGTCTTTTGTCCAACCCATGCTCTTCAGACACCAAACCTCTTGCCCATCCCACTATCCATAAATTCGGACCTCTTACTCATCCCGCTTTCCCCTCCCCCGACGATGCGAACCTCTTGCTCCCCTTATCTCTCTCAGATCCGGATATCTTGATCCCCTCACTTCCTTCAGATTTGGACTTCTTGCCCATCCCACTCTCCTCAGATGCTGACTTGTTCAGCGCGACAACTGTTTCAGTTCTTTAAGCCAAAGCCAATGGAATATTGGCAGGCTCTTCAGACCTCTGTGGCTAGCAGCTGCATAAAATGATAAAAAGGAATTAATCTTTTTTTATAAAGGCAGCTGCTTATCAGGAAAGTTGATTAGAGCATATCAATATAGAAGAAATTGTCATAAAGGTGATATGTCAACAGAAACACAACAGGTAAAACATATCCATCCATATCCAGACTATTATCATATTCATTTTCATCCTGCTTCCACGAAACCGAGTCTTTTCCCTACCCCTCCCCACAGATTCGGACTTCTTGTCCACCCTACTCCCCTGAGATCCGGACTTATTCCTTCTCATTTTCCTCAGATCTGGGTCTTTTGTCCAACCCATGCTCTTCAGACACCAAACCTCTTGCCCATCCCACTAATCATAAATTCGGACCTCTTACTCATCCCGCTTTCCCCTCCCCCGACGATGCGAACCTCTTGCTCCCCTTATCTCTCTCAGATCCGGATATCTTGATCCCCTCACTTCCTTCAGATTTGGACTTCTTGCCCATCCCACTCTCCTCAGATGCTGACTTGTTCAGCGCGACAACTGTTTCAGTTCTTTAAGCCAAAGCCAATGGAATGTTTAAAAAAAAAAACCGAAGAAAAAAACCGAATCAAGCGTTTGCACTTGACCTCTACGACTCCCTTTCCTCCCCCCCCCTCTCTTTCTCCTGAATCCTCCCCGTCAGTTTGCTTCGCAGCAAAATGAGAAGAGTTAGGAGGCGAAATGAGGCCGTGCACCGGAGACTTTGGGAGGCTTCTCTGTTTTGCTGCTTCCCTCTTCAGCACAGTTCCACTTCATCGCGCTGCCGTCACCGGCCGGTTCCGTTTTGGTTTCCACTGCACTGTTGCTATGTGATGCGAGGTAAACAACGTCAGGAGAAGATCGAAATGCTGCACGCTTCCAAGTCGACGATTACTAAATCCTTTCGCTCCAAAACAAACCAACTTTTAACTAAACATAGTTTTATGGCGGGATTTTGAATTTGTTACTGTTACAATAGGATACATTTCTTGTATTACCTTTTTCTTAAGTTAGCGTATGTAAAGTTTTCTCTATTCATATACTTATTACATTTATTATTTTTGCTATCAAGACTTTTTTCTTCTTCTTAACTAGTGTACTAATCACGCACTGTCAAATGATTTAAAAACGTTATTGTCACAATTCAAATGTAACATGATTTACAAGTTTACGAGATACAGTTATAATTTCTACAAAAATTCACTCACAATGTAAGCTGAGTTTAGAGTGCTGTTTTAATATTCTATGGCCGCTTAACAGTTTGATATTACTCTTCACAATATTTAAGGAAATGTGCTACAGGAATTAAGGGTGGTTTAGAAAGTTACGAATATCGGTGTATAAATGTCGTGTATACGATAACTTTCGCTGCAAAAAAAACAATTTGTGTTAACTTTCGCTGCAAAAAAACATATTAAATTATATATTCAAATTTTATTTAATGCAAAGATCGTGTCTTAAAATTTTAAGAATATGATGATATGCGTTGCTCCTCAATATCTCGTCCACGTCATCGTATTCTTTTTAAACACTTAGATTAAATAGTTCTTCAGGAAAACGTTAGAACTGTTTGCTTGCCAATGCTCATGTGAAAAACTGTGAATTAATTGTGTTAGTTTGTTAATAGAGAAGAAATTGTGAATCATTTGTGTTAGTTTGTTAATAGAGAAGAAATTGTGAATCATTTGTGTTAGTTTGTTAATAGAGAAGAAATCGTGAATAATTGATTTTGTTTGTTAATAAAGAAGAAATTGTGAATCATTTGTGTTTATCTGTTCATACAAAAGAAATTGTGAATCATTTGTATTTGCTTATTCATAGAGAAGAAATAGTGAATCATTTGTATTTGCTTATTCATAGAGAAGATATTGTGAATCATTTGTGTTTATCTGTTCATACAAAAGAAATTGTGAATCATTTGTGTTTATCTGTTCATACAAAAGAAATTGTGAATCATTTGTATTTGCTTATTCATAGAGAAGAAATAGTGAATCATTTGTATTTGCTTATTCATAGAGAAGATATTGTGAATCATTTGTGTTTATCTGTTCATACAAAAGAAACTGTGAATCATTTGTATTTGCTTATTCATAGAGAAGAAATTGTGAATCATTTGTGTTCATAGCTAAGAAACAGTTATTCATGAGCTTGTGTATAGATTGTCCACATATATACAGCTGCGGATCTAGAAAGAAAATTAAGACGGGGGTGGGGGAGCAAGTGAAGGGGAGGATCAAGAAACTAGAATTCCATTGCAGTGTGACCTTTCCCTCTCCGTTTTACAGGTTTTTAAAAACCTTCTTGACAAATGCACGAAACATGCGTAAGTATAATAATTTTTTCCTTATATTATCCTTATTAGCATTCTCAAAGGGAACAGGGCAAGGCCTCCTTGCCCCCCCCCCCCTCTCTCTCTCCCAGAACCATCCCTATAGTACATGTTAGGAAGAATAATGCCTTGAGGAGAAAGTGCAAAAGAAGAAATTGCACAGTACTCATTTGTGCTTGCTTTTGTATAAAGTAAAAAAAAAAGTTAGGGTCATTTGTGTTTGTTTGCGCGCAGAAGAAAAATTTAAAATAATTTTTGTC